>BSBN01000469.1:2675000-5350000 GCA_027924645.1 Cunninghamia lanceolata
CACATTTTCTAGCATTCCACATGGGGTATTGCACGTAGAAGATGTTAGGGTCTATATCCATGCCAACATTGAGGAATTTGGAGACTCTAAGCTGATGGACATCTATCACAAATAGCTAATAGATGAGAGTTTTGAACTCAAACCTTAATACAAGGCCCTCTAGGATAAACACTTCAGACATTGCATACACTTCCCCTATTTTGCAAAAGATGATTGGGTCCAGTATGTCCTAAGCAGGATGCATGATAATTTCATGTGGTTAATGAGGCCCTTCAAGATAACAAAAGATGCCATTAGGGCAGTAACTGGACTGCACTCATCCGCTGGGTTACCTGCACTCAAATCTATCAAGAACCAGACAGTAACTGAAGCCACCGGATCTAAGTTTGACAAGAGAGCAATGACCATAGATGACATCACAGATATAGATGTCAAATTTGCCTCAATGATAATTGGGTATAAGATCTATCATTCGAGCAGGGAGAATTCTGTGTCTGGGACTGCAATATATGCAGCATATCAGATGTTGAGGGAAAATGTAGATAATGACCTATGTGATCTTCTCTTAAATCAACTATTAGAAAACTTGCAGAAGATCAAGAAGGATAAGAAGAACTCCTTTAAGTATGGTTGTTTAATACTGTGTCTATTCTTTTATTACATGAATGAGCTACCCGGATCAAGTGGTTGGGTATGGCAAAATGACAAACTGGTTGCCATACAGATTAGAGATTATATGTATGGACTTGGTGATGCTCAAGCCCAAAACATAGCTCTCTAGGGTTACTTCAAGAACTTTCAGAGCATGATGCAAGCCAGAGAAAGAATTCATCAATCCATAGTCGAGAAATACAAGGACACAGTATGCTTCATGGTTGACACTAATCAATGCCTAATGGAGGCAGTTGAGCCTAGAATAGTGTAGATAATGCCAATGGGATACGAGGTCGATGAGAAAATCTTGGAGCTACATATTCAACACCTATTGAGCCAGCCTAAGGACCTTGAGGCAAAAAGGTTTGGAACCTTTCAAGAACTAAGTGTAAAAATACATGTTGAGCTAAGACAACTAGAGATAAAGAGGAAAGTTAGAAGGGAAGTTGAGGAAATTGCCAAAAGATTTGGCATATCAAAAGAGGTAGTAGATGCAAACATAGAGAAAATGGAGAAGGATGAGAAAGAGAAACAAGAAGCAAAGAAAGGAGGTGTTCTGGTACAAGCCTCCTCCCAGACTAGATCCTCCAAGAGCTCTGCACCTGCCACTCCTAAAAGCTCAAGGGCCACCAAACTGGAAGTCAAGACATCTAGAAAAGGAGAAAAGAGGATGAAGACCAAAGCCACAAGGTCATACACAAGTCTCAAAGATGATGAAGAAACAAAATCTGATGAGGAAATTAAGAAAATGAAGAAGAAGAAGACATCCAAAGAATACTCTGTCAGTAAAAATAAGGAAGAAAAGGCAGAAGAATTTGTTGAAAAGCCTACTCTTTCCATTGATGACATCATCAAGGCAGTCACTGTGGATGGGAACCTGCAGCTAGTAACATAGTTCTATGATGAATACAGTGATACTGACAAGAGGATTTTGGAAGAAACTATTGTCAGGTACCTGAACATCTACAATAAAGCATTCATTGAAATTATATCATTAATTCCCAAAAGTCTAGAGAAGGTACTTGAACTAAGAAAAGAGAATGCAAAGGCAAAAGATTTAGAGATCCGAGAATAGATTGCAATTCAACTCTATCCTTCTATTACTGCAAAACAAATGGACATGATCTTTAAGGACTGTAAGGATGAATTCCGGAGTAAAGCAAGAATGAATAAACTTATGCTTGGAGAAACTGACCAAGTGGCAAGAGAAACAAAAGACATCCTTCGGAATGCCTTCAAAAGATTCAATCTTCCTGTTATAGAGGAATCAGTTGAAGAACCTTCTACCATGGATGTTGAAGGATTAAATGTAACCAATGAAAAATCTTCTGATGTAGAGAGATCAAAAGAGATAGATGAAGAAAAGTCTAAGGACTTGGATTCCTCTATTCTGGAAGAGGAAGAATCAGTAAACACAGGTAACATCTCTCCTTTGGATCCCATTGCAGACATTCTAGATTTAGGAGTTGAAGGAGAAGGAAGAAAAGAGGAGAAAGTGAGTCAAGAAGAGGAGGTTAAGGGAAAAGAAGAAGAACAAGTAGAGAAGACCTATGATGACAGTTTTGAGATCCCAAAAGAAAAGAAGACTCAATCTCCGGCAGAGGTAGTGAAGAACTTCTTGAACAAAGAAATGATGGAGATAGATGAACTTGAGCTATTTCAAGGGCCACTAAATTTTGAAACTCTCTCCGGTCTAGACAATGAAAATAGCATCTTTTTCTCAAGCCAAAGCAAAAGAAAAACTCCTGAAATCTCACATGAAAGACTATGAGCTGTTGGAGATGGCATCTGGGATGCTGGAGAAGATCATGCCATCATTCCAAAAGGATCCTTCGGCCTCACCATCTGGTAACCTGAAATCTTTGGTAAATTCTGTCACCACTCACTTTGAATCTCTAGAAAAATTAGCAAAAACTAAGGTCGAGAAGGAGTTTTTGGGAAAAATATTCACTGAAGTACAGGGACTCATTACTAATGATAGGAGGACCCTAGATATTGGAATAAAGAGCCTTTAAAATTCTCTTAAAGATGGTGGGGACATGTACAAATTTTGTCTATCTTGGTCCAAAGTGACAGAGGATATTGAAAAGAAGGTGAAAGAACAAGAAGGTAAACTGTCAAGTTTATCTCACAATTTTGATCCCCTCACTACATCTTTAATGAATCAAGAATGCCAGGCCATTGTCATCATAAATGAAATAAAGAGGCTAAACAAAGAAAAGAAGGTTATAATAAACAAAATGAGTGAACTCAGAAGGATAATTATCCCTAAGTTAGAGGCAATGCATGAGGCCTTGATAGATGCTCAGACCACAGCCCGGACAAGTGATCTGGCAAATTTAAGAAGGGCAGAAGCATATGCATTTTTGTTGAGTGGTCACATCTCCATTTTGGACAGGATGAAGCAGAGCTGGGCCATAGAATTTGTACAGTTGAAGGCCACTTTTGCGGATATACTTAAGTGTATGTAAGTATAACATATATATATACTTATGCGACTATGTATAGGTTAATTTTTGCAAATTTTGGTGTGCGGATTCTGCCCTTTGCCATTGCTATCAAAGGGGGAGTGATGAGTAGTGAAAAATGTGGAATCCAGCTTAGGGGGAGCTCTGGTAAAATAGTGCAAAAGATAGAGCATCAGCAAAGGGGGAGTTTACTACGACAGTTAGCCATTTTTCACTAAGTGTTGCCATCAATGCCAAAGGGGGACATTGTTGGCAAGAGACACTGTGTGGCTTCATGAGTGTTGTCATTGATGGAAACAAAGTCTATCCCACACATCCGCAGTACATAATATGGTTATACTGGAAGTTAGATTGAAGATTGTTTTGGTCTGGTGAACAAGAACAGAGTATGCAACAAGGTCTGACAATCAGGTCTGGATCTCTCAGATGGTGTAAATCAGAAAGTTAAAGACTTGGACAAGTCAAGAGGGGTATCATGACTACTATATTCTAGAGATTTAGACTTCGGTGATAAAGCATGGAAAAGATATGAGCATCTGAGTGTTAGGTTCCAGACAGGCAGAGTAGACAGAGAAAGAACTGACCGATAGAGCATTAGACTTCAATCCGGATAAGTAAAAGGTGTTGATCAAGCTATTTGGGGATTATACATTGTTGGCTGACATGATTAATGACTTCTATGCCTATGATTTTGATACGCATCACAAATGAAGCATGGATTCAACCGACAGATCAGTAACTTGTAAATATCTTGGGTGTTCTTGTTGATAACTGAGAGGGGGGGGGTGAATCAGTTATCCTAATTATTTCCCTTATTAAACTTTCCTTTTATTTGAAGCAGCATAAAATCAAACACAAAACATAAACCATGAAATAAGAAACACATGACACAGTATTTTTGACGTGGAAACCCTGTTAAGGGAGAAAACCACGGGGTGATTAACCCAAGAATTATTCTCTGTTAGAAGAATAGGAAATTACAAAAATGGCACTTGCCAATTAGGGCTCACTGCCCGAGCACACTGCTCACAAGAGGCTCACTGCCTACAAGAAGACACACTGTCTTACAAAGTGATTAGAATCACAGTCTTGAACTGATTGGAAGCATCTGCATATGCTGGAGTTCAGTTCCGGTTAGGTTCAGTATACTGATCTGCTGCACTTCATCTTTCCTCTGTTCTTTAGTCTGCTGTCCTTTCACATACCGGATCTTTCTTGTTACTTCTACTCTACTCTAGACTTGTTCGCATATCCTCACATCCATTCACACACTTTACCACTAAATCCATCCTCTATATATATCCGCACAAGTAATTTCATCATCTTTCTAGTCGGCATCCGGAACAGTCTAGTTTCTTACAAACTTAGTTCTGTCGGCTGAATCCTTGCTCACCAAGCAATGCGGATCAAGCATATACTTGTAGATATCATCAATTATGTCGGCCAAACATGATTCATGCCTCCGCAACCTTTATCATCATCTGTAACACATCCGGAAAGTAGTTTGATACTCAGTCAGTCAGTTCTTCCTCTGTTTTCACTGTCTCTCAGGAATCCGGTACTCAACTATTCATATCTTTTTCCTTGTCCATCTCCGGAGGCTAAATCCTTGGAATATACTACTCAAGATAGTCCTCTTGACTTCCCCAGATCCGCACTGCACCAAGACACTTCCTCTGAGAGATCCGGACCAATCTGTCGGACCTTGCCACATGCTCTGTTCTTGTTCACCGGACCACCACAATCTTCAATCTGACTTCCGGTAGAGACATATCATGACTTGCGGATATGTGGGATGACCTTTGTTGCCATCAATGACAACAACCATGAATCCATATAGTGTCTCTTGCCAACAATCTCCCCCTTTGGCATTGATGGCAACACTTAGTGAAAAATGACTAAGTGTTTACACTATGCTCCCCCTTTGCTGATGCTCTGTCTTTATATACAATTTCCGGAACTCCCCCTGAGTTGGATTCCTCATTTTTCACTGTTCCTCACTCCCCCTTTGACATCAATGGCAAAGGGTAGGGTCCGCACACCAAAATTTTCAAAAATTTTCTATATATAGCCGCATATTTACATACTCACATATACTGCAGAATGTCTGCAAAGGATGTCTGCAGTTGAACCATTTCAGTAGCCCAACTTAGCTTCATTCTGTCCAAGATTGAAATGTGACCACTCAACAAAAATGCAAAAGCTTCTGCCCGCCTGAGATCTGTCGGATCTTTTGTATGGGCGGTGGTCTGGGCATCACTGATGGCCTCATGCATCGTTTCCAACTTAGGGACTATAATCCTTCTAAGTTCTCCCATCCGGTTGGTAATGTTCTTCCTCTCCTTCTCAAGATTCTTTATTTCATTCAAGACTGCAATAGTCTGACATTCTTGATTTATTATAGAGGAAGAGAGAGGATCAAAACTTTGAGATAAGCTTTGAAGCTTGTCCTGTTCCTCTTTTATTTTCTTGTCAATTGCTGCTGTTGCCTTTGACCAAGATATACAAAATTTGTAGATGTCACCGCCATCCTTAAGAGCATTTTCTAAGCTCTTTATTCCAATGCTTACAATCTTCCTATCCTTAGAGATTAAATCTAATATTTCAGAAAATCTCTTATCCAAAAATTCCTTCCGGACCTTGTCTTCAGCTGATTTTTCTAGAGAATTAAAATGTGTATCAATACTGCTGACTAAGGTTTTTAGATTACCGGAAGTGGAGGCTGTCGGATCTATTTGGATTGATGGCATGATCTTTACAAGTACTCCGGAAGCAGCCTCTATCAACTCACAGTCTTCCATATGAGACTTCAGGAGCTTTTCATTTGCCTTGGCATTTGCAAATGAAGCTATCTTCATTGTTTGTACCGGAGAGAGAGAGTCAAAATCAAATGGACCTTTTAGAAGCTCCGGTTCATCAATCTCTAGAGTTTCTTTGCTCAAAAATTGTTGAACAGTTTGTGCAGTGTCTCTTGCCGGAGACAGATGTTTCTTTTCTTCTGCAGTCTTAGAACTGTCAACCTCTTTGTCTGTCACCACTGCTTCCTTCTCCTGCAATTGCTCTTCTTCTTTGGATCCGGAGACTGTAGGGGAAACCGGAGGAGAGATGCTTGCTTGTTCATGGGCCACTTCTTCTGGAGCAGAGGGTCCCAAGTCCTCACTTGTCTGTTCAGGGCTCACTTCTTCCGGAACAGAAGATTCCAAATCAGCAGCTGTTTCTGCACCTAGGTCCTCTACAACAGGAAGATTGAACCTTTTGAAGGCCTTCCGGAGGATCTCTTCTGTCTCTTGTGCCACTTTGTCAGTCTCACCAAGCATGAGCTGATTCATCCTGGCTTTACTTCTGAACTCATCTCTGCAGTCCTTGAAGATCATGTTCATTGTCTTGGGATCAATTTGAGGATATAGCTGAATAGCTATCTGCTCCCGGATCTCAAGATCTTTGGCATGAGCATTATTCTTTCTTACTTCCATTTCCTTCTCTAGGCTTTTAGGAATGAGAGATATGATCTCAATGAAAGCCTTATTGTATGTGTTCAGATATTTAACTGTGGCTTCCTGCAGAGTCTTTTGGTCTGCCTCACTGAAGTCATCATAGGATTCAGTCATTGGTTGAAGGTTTCCATCCACCGTGACCGACTTGATTATGCTCTCTAGTGACAGAGTGGGTTTTTCAACAGTTACCTCTGCCATTTCCTCCTTGTCTTGGCCTGTGGAGGGCTTACCGGATCCTTTCTTTTTCTGTTTCTTTACTTCTCTTACTCCTTCATCTGATTCTGTCTCCTCTTCATCCTTTTGGCTTTCATAAGCCCTTGATGCTTTTGTCTTGGATCTTTTACCGGATGCCTGGACTTCCGGTTTTGAGCTTTTGGTTGTGGAAGGTGCAGATCTCTTTGATGATCTGGTCCGGGTGGGGGTTTCAACCGGAGCACTTTCTTTGCTTTTCTCTTCTTCCTCAGCCTTTCTCCTCTTTTCCCGACTGGCATCAAGTGCCTCTTTTGAGATGCCTAGGCCTTGAGCAATGTGCTCTACTTCTTTTCTCACTTTTCTCTTAATCTCAGGTTCCCTGAGTTCTACATGTAATTTCACGCTCAGCTCCTCAAAGGTTCCAAACCTTTCTGCCTTAGGATCTTTGGGCTGACTTAGCATGTGTTGAACATGCAGCTCTACTATCTGTTCATCAACTTCATACCCCATGGGCATGATCCAGACAGTCCTTGGCTCCACTGCCTCCATTAGGCACTGATCAGTGTCAACCATAAAACATACTGAGTCCTTGTATTTCTCGATGAGAGACTGGGGAATTCTCTCTCTTGCTTGCATCATGCTCTGAAAGTTTTTGAAGTATCCCCACAGAGCTGTATTCCTCGCTTTTGCATCCCCAAGTCCATGCAGATAGTCTCTTATCTGGACTGCAACAGGTGTGTCATTCTGCCATACCCATCCACTTGTTCCGGGTAGCTCATTCATGAAGTAAAAGAAGAGACATACAATGAGAGTACCATACTTAAAGGAGTTCTTCTTGTCTTTCTTGATTTTCTGTACATTTTCCATCAATTGGCTTAGTAGTAGTTCACAAAGATCAAAATCTGCATTCTTTCTTAGCATTTCATATGCTGTGTATATTGCAGTTCCGGATACAGAATTCTCCCTGCTGGAGTGATAGATCTTGTATCCTATTATCATTGATGCATATTTGATATCCGGATCCGAAATATCTTCAATGGTCATTGCCCTCTTATCATATTTTGATCCGGTGGCCTCAGTTACAACGTTGTTCTTGACAGATTTGAGGATAGGTACCCCCCCGGAAGAGTATAGACCAGTTACTGCTCTAATTGCTTCTTTTGTGATCTTACAGGGTCTATCTAGCCAAAGGAAGTTGTCATGCATCCTGCTCAGTACATACCGGACCCATTCATCTTCTTCAAAGCTAGGGAAATGAATGAATTGCTCAAACTGTTTCTTCTGGATACCCTTATACTCTGGTTTGAGCTCAAAAGCATTATCTATCAGTTGCTTGTGATAGAGGTCTCTTAATTTGAATTCCCCAAATTCCTCAATGTTTGCGTGTATGTAAACCCTAATATCTTCAGTATGTAAGACTCCGTGGGGAACACTAGAGAAGGCTCCTAGTGGATCTACCTCCAAAGATTTGTAGGGATGTTTCTTGAATGAGGGGCGAGGTCTATCAGAGATCTTAACTATGTTTGGAGTAGCCATTCTTCAAAGATTTGCAGTGAGGCAATGAAAAACGAAGAATACCTTATGCGCCTTCGGTTTGCACGGAGTGGTTGGATTGATTTCTTTATGCAATAGCTT
Source organism: Cunninghamia lanceolata (assembly GCA_027924645.1). Lineage (NCBI taxonomy): Eukaryota > Viridiplantae > Streptophyta > Pinopsida > Cupressales > Cupressaceae > Cunninghamia > Cunninghamia lanceolata. The sequence goes on from BSBN01000469.1 coordinate 2,683,444, forward strand.
CGGCAGGAGATCCTTGGTGTGCTTGATGAACCTTGTTGCAGAGCTCCACTATTCGCTTCTTCTCAAGTGTAGAATGAGCAGATAACTTTTGAGAAATCCCTTATATTGCTCCGCAAACCCTAATATCTGTCTGCAATAAATGCTTCACCTGCATTATTCCGGTTTACCATGTCTGGACAGCTTGGAGTATCCCGGATTAGTCCTGATCACTGAATATCATCCGGATCTTTAAATCATGAATAAATCTAGGTAACATATTACAAGAACATCCCAAACACTCTGTCCAATCCGCAAGACAAGATCGTGCACTTCCGGATCTCTCCGGACCTTTTTGTAATCCTTTATCATACCGGAGCACCTCCCTGAACAGGTCTAACTTAGTCGAACACAGCTTCTTCATAACTCCATGCGGACCTCTGAAAACTTGACTGAGGCATCTCAGGACTTATATCTACAAACCCTTTAATCCGCATCTTGTGCCACATCCGGCACAACTTGTTTGGCTGGGGAAACAGAATCTTCTTTGAGTCTCCCCCTGAGCCTGAGCTCATTTTTTAATTTCCGGAAGAAATATCAGCACCAGAATCTGGTGCGGATCCAACCTCTACATTCTCTGAGCTTTTCTTCACCCAAATCTTGCTCATCTGATTCCTAACTTCATCCGCATTCATCTTTTGTTTACCCTTGTCTTGATTCTGATTATACACCGGACCTCTTTTGTCCTGATTCTTGTTTCTGCAGACTTTAGCATTATGACCGGACCTATTGCAGATTTGACAAATAACATTTCTTTGCATATTTAACTGATATCCCCTTGATCTGCATTGATTAGCCATATGACCTACTCTATTGCATGTAAAGCATCTACCTTTGAATGATTTGTTTATTTGCATAATTCTGCATTCATGGGATTTGTGTCCATACCTTTTGCAGTTGAAGCACTGTCCGGAGAAGGATGAATTAATCTGATTCATTCTCATTCTGCACTGATTAGCTTTGTGACCAAAATGGTTGCAGCTGTGGCAGTATCCATTGAAGGATGGATATTTTTGAGCATTTGGCTGTCTTACCGGAGGTCTTCTAGGCCTGCTCCTTGGATTTTCTGATCCAAGATTCTTCTGACCGGATCCGGAGCTTTCTCCTTTCTCATATCCCAAGCCATATTTGTCATCTGTCCTCTTTTGACTTCCAAGAAGAACTTCAAGTTGAGCAGAACTTATCTTGAATTTCTCTTTATATTCATTTGCTGTTTGAAGGTCTCTTTTGAGAGAGGCAATTTGATCCTCAAGTTTTCCTTCATTATCTTTGGAATCTTCAAGATCAGATTCAAGGTGTCTGATAATCCTGTCCATCTGGTGGCATTCTTCTGATTTTTCCTTGAGAGATTGTTTTAGATTGTCTTCAGCCTTTCTTTTTTCTTCAATCTCTTGAGTGAACTTTATAGTTCCTGATTCCATTTCATGTCTTAACATAATGACTTCTTTTGATAACTTTTCACATAACTTGGTTTGCTCAGTCAATTCTTCATTTGTATTGCTTTCTTCACTTTGTCTTGCCAACTGTTGGAGCAGCTCCTTTCTCTTTTTCATAGAGAGACTTAATTTGTCTTTTAATTCCCTCATGAATTCATCAGCCTGTTTGAGTCTTTCTCTTAATTCACTGACTTCAGAATTTGACTGTTCAAGATCCTCAAGGGCAGTCTTGAGTTGCTCCTTTAAACCATATGCATCCATTTGAAATCCCAGATCTTCCTCAAGCTGTTAGGCTCTATTAGGAGGAACTTGGCTCTGATACCAATTGTTGATAACTGAGAGGGGGGGGGTGAATCAGTTATCCTAATTATTTCCCTTATTAAACTTTCCTTTTATTTGAAGCAGCATAAAATCAAACACAAAACATAAACCATGAAATAAGAAACACATGACACAGTATTTTTGACGTGGAAACCCTGTTAAGGGAGAAAACCACGGGGTGATTAACCCAAGAATTATTCTCTGTTAGAAGAATAGGAAATTACAAAAATGGCACTTGCCAATTAGGGCTCACTGCCCGAGCACACTGCTCACAAGAGGCTCACTGCCTACAAGAAGACACACTGTCTTACAAAGTGATTAGAATCACAGTCTTGAACTGATTGGAAGCATCTGCATATGCTGGAGTTCAGTTCCGGTTAGGTTCAGTATACTGATCTGCTGCACTTCATCTTTCCTCTGTTCTTTAGTCTGCTGTCCTTTCACATACCGGATCTTTCTTGTTACTTCTACTCTACTCTAGACTTGTTCGCATATCCTCACATCCATTCACACACTTTACCACTAAATCCATCCTCTATATATATCCGCACAAGTAATTTCATCATCTTTCTAGTCGGCATCCGGAACAGTCTAGTTTCTTACAAACTTAGTTCTGTCGGCTGAATCCTTGCTCACCAAGCAATGCGGATCAAGCATATACTTGTAGATATCATCAATTATGTCGGCCAAACATGATTCATGCCTCCGCAACCTTTATCATCATCTGTAACACATCCGGAAAGTAGTTTGATACTCAGTCAGTCAGTTCTTCCTCTGTTTTCACTGTCTCTCAGGAATCCGGTACTCAACTATTCATATCTTTTTCCTTGTCCATCTCCGGAGGCTAAATCCTTGGAATATACTACTCAAGATAGTCCTCTTGACTTCCCCAGATCCGCACTGCACCAAGACACTTCCTCTGAGAGATCCGGACCAATCTGTCGGACCTTGCCACATGCTCTGTTCTTGTTCACCGGACCACCACAATCTTCAATCTGACTTCCGGTAGAGACATATCATGACTTGCGGATATGTGGGATGACCTTTGTTGCCATCAATGACAACAACCATGAATCCATATAGTGTCTCTTGCCAACAGTTCTTATTGCCGACTAGAAAGTTGATGAAATCCTTGATGCGGATATATATATAAAATGGATTCCAGTATGTAGGGGCATGGGAAAAATACAAGTGATGTAATAAGTGCAAAGAAAAGCAAGGACAAGTGTGAAAGCAGTAGATCAAGTCCGGCATGTGACAGAGCAACAGTATTAAAGCAGAGGAAGAATGAAGTGCATCAAATTAGTGCATTGTACCTAACCGGAATTGAACTCTTGCATTTGTAGATGTCTCTCATCAGTTCAAACACCTGATTACCTTCTGTAAGTTCTGTAGATAGTGAGTCTCTTGTAGGCAGTGTGTCTCTTGTGAGCAGTGTGCTCGGGCAGTGAGCCCTAATTGGCAAGTGCCATTTTGTACTACTTTATTCTTTTAACAGAGAATACAATCTTGGGTTAGTCACCACGTGGTTTTTCCCTTAATAGGGTTTTCCACGTAAAAATCCTTGTTTTATGTGTGTTGATTTTATTTTTGTTGTTATGATCATATATGCTTATATGTTTTGATGCTGCACTAATTGTTAAAGGAGAAAAGAAAGTTAAAGATATTTGAGATAACTGATTCACCCCCCCTCTCAGTTATCTGCCTTGTTTCCAATAGAGAGCACTATTTCAAGTAGAGACAAATGAAGAACCACCGCAGAGGAAGAGTTTGTTCAGAACTAGATACAAATCAGGAGGTAAATATTGTAAAGTTTTTGTTGATAGTGGTAGTTCAGATAACCTAGTTTCAGAGGAGATGACGACTAAGCCCTATCAGATAGCATGGATTTAGGATGATCATAAGGTACTGGTGAGTGAACAATGTTTGGTGAAATTTCATATTGGATCTTATCATGATGAAGTATTGTGTGATATTATGGCTATGGATGTATGTCATATCTTGTTGGGTAGACCTTGGCAACATGATAGAAAATCTATACATGATGGGAGAAAGAATACATACACTATAACAATAAATGGAAAGAGAATTACTTTGATTCCTTTGGAAGATGATCCTAAGAGTGAAGTATGTGGGAATGCTAGAATCTATTTGGTAGATGGAAGAAAATTTCTAGATGGTTTGAGACATGAGAATATGTGTTATGCTTTGATCCCTAAGAAGCCTGAAATATTGAAGAAAGAGACTAAAGAATCACAACTGGAGGAGATAAAAGAGTTGCTGACAGAATATGGAGACATCATATCAGATAATGTGCCTAAAGGATTGCCACCTATAAGGAGTATCAGTCATCACATGGATCTTATACCGAGAGCTAGTTTGCCTAATAAAACACCACATAGAATGACACTGGTAGAGAATGAAGTATTGAATAGAAAAATACAAGAGTTGTTGAGGAAAGGTTTGATCAGAGAAAGTTTGAGTCCTTGTATAGTACCTGCAGTGTTAGAACCAAAGAAAGATGGAGAATGGAGAATGTGCACTAACTCTAGAGCAATAAACAAGATCACAGTTAAGTATAGATTTCCTTTACCCAAAATGGATGATATCATGGATTGTTTGAGTGGCGCAAGATATTTCACAAAGATAGACTTGAAGAGTGGATACCAACAGATCAGAATCTGAAAAGGAGATGAATGGAAAACTGCTTTTAAGACAAACGAAGGACTGTATGAGTGGTTAGTGATGCCTTTTGGATTGACAATTGCACCTAGTACTTTCATGAGATTGATGAATGAAGTTCTGAAGAAATTCTTGGGTAAGTTTGTTATTGTATACTTGGATGACATTCTAATTTTCAGTAAGACAAAGGAAGAACATTTGTGGCATATTAGACAAGTTTTGCAAAGACTGAGAGAAGAGAAATTGCTGATAAGCATCAAGAAGTGTAGTTTCATGAAAGAAGAATTGGTATATCTAGGATTTGTGATTTCTGCGGAAGGATTGAAGATGGACCCTGAGAAGGTAAGAGCAATTGTTGAATGGCCTACACCGGAGAGCATTGGATAATTTAGATCATTTCATGGATTGGCTAGTTTCTACTAGAAGTTCATCAGAAATTTTAGTTCAGTTTGTAACCCTATGACAGAGACAATGAGAGGTGACATAAAAGATTTCAAATGGACATCTGGAGCAGATAAAAGTTTTGAACTGTTGAAGCAGAATGTGATAGTGAAACTTGTTTTGGCATTACCAGATTTCAATAAGGTATGTCAAGTTGATTGTAATGCAAGTGGGAATGCAATTAGAGCAGTATTAAGTCAAGAAGGTAGACATGTAGCATATTTTAGTGAGAAGTTGAATGATGCAAGGAGAAGTTATTCAGTTTATGATCAAGAATTCTATGCCATAATTAAATCCTTGAAGAAGTGGAGACATTACTTGTTGCCTAAGGATTTTGTGTTGTATACAGATCATCAAGCTTTGTAGTATTTGAATAGTCAAGGTAAGTTGAATCAGAGACACATGATATGGGTGGAGTTCATGCAGAGTTACACTTTTGTGTTGAAGCATAGGAGTGGAAAATCAAACAAAGTTGCTGATGCATTGAGTAGAAGAAGAAACTTGTTGACGGAGATGAGAGTTGAAGTGTTGGGTTTTGATGAATTAAAGAACATGTATGATGGAGACACTGATTTTGCAGAATTGTGGAAAGCATGTAAGGAACCTGTTGTGACAGATATGAGTAAGTGGTTGGACTATTTTATTCAGAAAGATATGTTGTTCAAAGGAAGTCAGTCATGCATACGTAGAAGTTCAATGAGAGATAATTTTCTCAAGGAGAAACACAGTGGAGGATTGGAAGGATATTTTGGTATTGATAAGACAGTGGCTTTGGTAAGTGAAAACTATTTTGGCCTTAGATACATAAGGACATTAGGAAATTTGTGCAAAGTTGTCAAATTTGTCAAGTTACAAAAGGAGTAGTTAGAATATTGGATTGTATCAACCTTTGACAGTACCGGAGAGACCTTGGGAAGACATAAGCATGGATTTTGTAATGGGATTGCCTAAGACATAGAGAGGACATGATTCAATATTTATAGTGGTGGACATACTTTCAAATATGGCTCATTTCATACCTTGAAAGAAGACAACTGATGTAGTGCAGTAGTTGACCTATTTTTCAAAGAAATTATGAGATTGCATGGATTACCTAAGAGTATAGTTTCAGACAGAGATACAAAGTTTGTTGGATACTTTTGGAAGACACTTTGGAAGAAGATGAAGACAGATTTGAAGTTCAATTCAACATTTCATCCACAGAGTGATGGACAGACAGAGGTAGTGAATAGGAGTTTGTGAAACTTGTTGAGATGTTTGGTTGGACAGAAAGCAGGAAGTTGGGATTTGATTCTTTCACAAGCATAGTTTGGATACAATAATTTAGTCAATAGGAGTACCAGAAGAACATGTTTTTAGATTGTTACTGGAGTAAACCCTAGAGGAGTGACAGAACTGAGAGACATGGGTATAGAAGAAAAGAGAAGTGTAGAAGCAGAGGAATTTACAGATCACATGAAGACAATGCATAATTAGGTGAAGAAGCATTTGGAGGATATGAACAACAAGTATAAGGAAAAGGAAGATGAGAAGAGAAGACACAAGGAATTTGCAGTTGGAGATGAAGTGATGGTGTACTTGAGAAAAGAGAGATTTCCAGTTGGGACATCTAATAGGTTGAAGATGAAGAAGTTTGGACCTTGTAGGATACTCAAGAAATTTGACTCAGGAAATGCATATGAAGTGGCGTTACTGGAGACATTGGGCATATCACCTATTTTCAACATTGCAAACCTATATTAATATCATGAAGTAGAGTTCAGTGACAGTATGGAAGAAGACCTAAAGAAAAAATTACCACAACAAGCACCGGAGGAGATTGAAGATATTTTGGACAACAAAGTTGGATGTAGCACCAGAGGAAGACAATACAAAGAATACCTTATGAAGTGGAAAGACAGACTGGAAGAAGATTCATCATGGATTTCTCAGGATGAGGTGGACCGTATAGGTTTTCCTCTAGGCCTAGCAAACTGAGGGACTCACTTTTTCGATAACCCCAGATGTCTGATGCAGGAGCATCCCTGGATCAAGAGCAATCTTGCATCAACCAAAAACATTTGCATTCCAATTTGTTTGCAGTTTAGTTTGTTTCTTTCATTTTCTAGTTCAGTTCAGTCAATTTAGTCAGAAGCAGTTTCTGTATTTTGTCCATTTTCTACCATAGTTGCATTTCACATCTTGCAGATCTGGACTTAGCATCTAGATTCATTCATCTACATCATATCTAGAATTTAGAGCATTTGGACTAAGTACCAAAAAGTTATCGCTATTAGAAGATCAACTTGTTATCACCCAGATTTGCACCCTTGCTGCAGTTGTGAAACTTCAGCAATCTGGAGTAACATGGAAATGATCTCGAAGTGTGGGACCTTACGAAATGAGATTAGACCTCCAGAAAAGGCCATCTTCCTTGACTGGATATCACCTAAAACTAATAAATCTTTAGAGGAAAAGGGAGAAGGAATGCTTTTGAATGAAAGATAAAAATAGGAAAACTGAAAAGTAAGGGTGATGCACTAGACTGATAAAAGAAACTTTCATAGAACTAAGAAAAATGCACAACATAGTCAAATACAACAAGTAAACATACACAGATTAAAATGATTCTTTAGCAAAGGTAAGAAGCAGAATGATTGAGAGGAACCAAGATGTTCACAGATAGTCACATGCAGATTTACACTAAACTAGAAAATCAGCGAAAGAGGTAAAATAATTTGCATATATTTAGTGGGAAGGCATAGTTATAGGAACAGAAAGCTCTGTTTGGAAACAAAAAGCCTGAAAGCCAAAAAAATTTCCAACCCTCTTTACATCTTATTCTATCTACATATAGCATTTCAAAAAATGCCCTAAGTTGGTTACAAAAATCGCTCCATGAGCTGCAGAAAATATCTACCTTTGAATGACTATCCACTTGCAAGAAGTTATGGTGCAGAAGATCTAGAACTGGTACAAATGGAAGATATTCTCTGGTCTTCAATGCAAGCTGCTGCATCATCAACCTGCCCCCTTGAAACAATGGAAGATATTTTTTTATCATCAATGTGAGCTGTTGAACATCTTCCTGTAGAAATGAATGCAACAAATATCTGCATTCTGCTTCAGAAAAGTTGCTGAAACGTCCAGTTGCTCAAAATATGCAAGTCCAGATCTAAAAATGAAAAGTGACAAAACCCCCCCAAAAACCTCACCAAATGAAAGAGGAGGCAAAACTGCTTTGCCTCTTGTAGCATGTCAAAATTTGCCAGGATGAAGGAGATACAGGTGGTCAAAGTTTTGGTCAACTGCCTGTATATATCGCTTTGCATCTGTGTATATATAGCTTGAATTTGCTGCCTGAATCAGCCTCTAAAACCTTCTCTGCAACTCCTTTTGCATATGCCAAGTGCTTTGTAGATCATGCTGTATCGGGCTGTCGGGATGACCTTGCCGCCAATGTATAAAGTCATGCCGAAAATCTCTTGTATATCCCTTTGCTTTTGGCGCTTAAACGGCCCTTTAAAATTGCCCTGTGTATATGCATTTGAAACTGCATACAAATGCGGGCCTTTACCCTTTTGAATCAGCCCTTGTATCACCTGCCAAGTGGCACCACCTGATTAGTCGCTGAGCTGGTCAAAGAAATGTCACTGAAAACTGAATTTGCCATCTGTCATCTACAAACTGCTTTGTATGTGTGTTTATTCAGCATCCGAATCGGCCTCTAAAATGTCCTTGTATGTGACCCTTACATATTGCCAACATACAATCACAAACATGCATGCAACTGTGGACTCAAACACTGAATATGCCAAAATTTAATCTTCAAGTCAGGTCCGCCTTGCATATTTCCTTTGCACTTTTGACTTGTATATCGCAATATACAAGCCACGGATATACAACCCAGATTTCAAATTTTTATAAAGCATTTTAAAAAAAAAAACTTTTGGGTTCGACTTGTATGTTAGGAATACATGCCTTGCTTGTATGTCCAAACATACAATCACAAAATGTACATTTGGTGGACCCCACCCTTTGTATTTCCTTTGTATCTGCAAACAGACAAGCTGCGAACTCTAAAATGACCATTAGCTGTATTTGATTGCCCTATCAGGTCCGGCTTGTATCACCTTTCTTTGTATATTTCTTTGTATGTTCAAATATACAAAGCACTTATACATACAAGCCATGGACTCAACGCTTGAATTTGTTAGAATTAACTTCTGGGTCAGGTCTGGCTTGTATGTATCCCTTTGTATGTAGGCTTGTATATCGCAACATACAAATGCAACATGCATAGCGCGGACCTCAAATGTTTATGGAGCAGATTGAAATTGCTATCGGGTCTGCCTTGTATCTCTTCCTCTTTGTATATTGCCCTTGTATATTTGACTCTTTGCACGTTTGCCGCCGATGCATCTACCCGATATACATTCTGCCTTGTACTTTCTCATTGTATGTCGAACACATACAATCTCCTTTTCACTGTAGCAAATGCATGTCGGCCTCTTTGTATATGCACCTTGTATATACCCGTTGTATGTGCAAACATACAAACTTGATATACATTCTATCCCGATATACAAGCGCAGAATATTTTGGGAATCTGCGATAGATTCCCCAAATGTACATACAAACCCAATGTACATTCTAAGATGCATACAATCACTTTTCACCCTTTTTGAAGGCCGACTTAACTCCTTTTTTGGCCCGCCAATGTACATCAACACTTGTATGTCAACCTTGCATGTTTTGACATTGTATATTGCGCTTGTACATATAAACATACAATGGCAAATGTATATCCAAATATACATTCAAAAAATGCATTCAAAATACAAGCATGAAACTAAGAAATCCCAGCGATAGAAAATACTTGAAACTAAAAGATTTCTGGGTTTTTCTGGGCTTTTTTGCAAAGACTGTTTAGGCAAGTTTTTAGAAAATTTGGTAAGACAGAGCATGAGTAATTGAAGAATTTACGCCTTTTATGGGTCATTTCTAAAGGATTTTGAAGGAAAATGCAAGGTGAACTATTTTTCCTCTGGACAGAGGAAATATAGGTCAACACAACTGTTTTCTTAGAACAGAGCATCTTGACAATCTCAGACAATCAACTAAAGGAGAAGACCTACAGAGCATTTCACACTCTTCGAAGCTTAAGGGCACATCATTCAATGATCTTTGGCTTGTGGCCGACCTTTTGTGAGATCCGCACATCATTCCATTCATTTGCAGAGGTGCTCTATGCATTTAGGCCCAACCTATCCATGTACACATGTTACAACTCTTCATTGGAGTTTGTGATCTTCCTTGGACGACGCAGAGGAATCTTTTGTACCAGAGATGATATATATTGATGTAATAGATCCTTAGGAAAGTAGTTCAAGATAATAGTGATAGTTGATAGTTTAGATTCTGAACGAAGGAGCTTTAAAGCTATATCTTGCGCATATTCTAATTTTCTGTAATCAAGCCTTTGAGCCCTAATTGTAAACCTGCATGATGCCGGCTAGATTGTATTTGAATTCTATGATATACTGAATGACTGAATCTGCATTTGTTTCATATCTTTGAGTTGTTTCCGTTGTGTTTACTCTTGTTGCATGGCCTGGATAGTTCATTATGTGAACCCACCTACCATGACTGTACCAATTATGTTCTTTCCAAATCTCAAAAGTTCTGACCCAATAAGTGGCAATTCAAAGGTCTTTTCATCTAGGATTTTCTCTTTTATTAATACTATTGGATCTGATTTATAAATCATTTCAAATCTTGGAATAGTCTAATTTTTATTCTCTAATTCTACCTTACATTTGTCCATCAAACTTTCAACTTTTCCTCTCAAGGTGTTAAATGCATCTAATGCATTTAACTTCCTTAAGAGCTTTACAACGTTGATCATATATTTATTCAATCCATTCCTAGGATGTATGGCTACATGTTTCATCTTTTCCAATTCTATAGCTTCTTGTTGTGATAGGATGATAGGAGGACTAATAGATCCATCTTCTTGTTGTAAAGGAGCAACTAATTATTTGATGTAAGCTTTTAGTTCTACTACTTGCTCCTTGAACACCTTATTTGTTTTCTCATCCTTGTACATTTGGGAAATAAAATTAGAAACTATAGATTGGACATCCTAAATCTCCTATGCTCTGGTGGTCTTCCCAAGATTGACAGTAGAGATTTGATAATCTTCAGTTGTAAGTTCTTGTCATCTTTGTCTGCTATAGGAGTTGCTATTTCAACAATCCTTGATCCACTTACATCTTTGATGATGGATGAGATAATTCTTGGTTCCTTTCTAGTCTTTGGAGTGTCATTTTGAGAAATGAGATCAGGAAGATCCAAGGATCTAGGATTTATTATTGGTTTCCTTCGTTGAATGTTAACACATTCAACCATACTGGTACCAAGGAGGAAGTATCTATCATTTGTTATTGTGGAGACAAAATTTGTTATTGCTATTGCAAATGGTCAAGGGATGGTGACTTCACTAAATCATCTTTATTTGTTTCTTATGAGACTTCATCTATTTATTGTCCATCCTTGGACTTATTTCTGTGTTCATAAAAAAATTACATTTGAAACATCTACAATTGGAGTATCTATAATAACTATTTGTATTTCATTTATTTTCTTGATTTATTATTGAGCACCTAGACCTTGGTGGTTATTGATTTGTTCTTATTTATTTTGACTTGTTGGGTGAATATTTTATCATTTAGCTAACTAACAGCAAAATGGTTATATCAACCACAGTGTGATGAGATAAATCTCTCCTCTCAACAAGGGGAGGTTCCTTTTTAACTATTACAAACTTATTTACACTAAATACTACCTTTGGGGGTGTGTTACATTCATCCTTTTCTCTTCTTTCAAAAAAGATGTTTACAATGTTTCACGATAATATTCAATAATGCTTCTACACTTAAACAATAATCAACAATATTCTTGTAAGTTGAAGCACAAAGTCTTTCAACTTACTTCACAAAAAGATTCACGAACCAAGTGAATAATCTCAAGTACAAAGTCTTTAAACTATCCCCAGAAAGATTTTAAAAGTAACTGTATCATCAGTTGGAGCACAAAGTCTGTCAACTAACAACACCACTGATCCATGCAAATATGATTGAAAATCATAGCACAAAGTCTACAAGTTCTGAACACGATTCACATACAAAGTGAACAACTACAAGCTCAAAGTCTTTATAATCCTTCACCGAGAAATGCTTTCAACACACATATATTCAAGGAAATAATATAACACAAAGTTTATATAACTTATCTTGAACGTCCTCCAATCATGATAACCAAGCACCACTTTATCCAATTAATCAACAAGAGAAATCAGCGAAAATGCCATATGTACATCCTCACTCATACAAATTTGATTCAACACAAAGTTTGATATCAAAACTCACCTTCTTTATTGATTGGAATTGATCATACAATTTGAACACAAAGTCTCAAAGTTGACTCTCAATTTGGGCAGCACTTTGTTGCATAAGACTAAAGATAATATTTACAATAGAGGCCCTCTTTATTTATAGGGAGAGGCCTGGAGCGAAAATAGGAAAAATCTAACTACTTTGACTTATTCAACAAAAGAGTCCTATTTGACTTAGGACCTCCTTTGTCTCACATGTAATTACATTTCAGAAAAATACATGTGAATATGTTCAAAACAAAATACAAATTGCATATACAAAAATGAAAATAAACTAAGGCACGAAGAAGAATATCAACTGCCACCATCATTCTTCATTGTAACTGCTATTAAAAGGTAAGACTGCAGATTGCATATCTAATTTCTGTCCATCACCACTATCAACACTCTTCAGAAAATTATGATACATGGCCTTCACTGCTTCCATCTCATAAATGTCCAGTCCAACTATATTGTTTGAAACAACATGAGCTTTGATGATGGCATCTTTCACCACTTTTATTGCCTCTTCATGCTTCCCAAGATTGTTTTTCAAATTATCAAGGGTTGATTGATAATCTTGGAATTTATCCATTGAAGCAATTAAAAATGCTTCATCTTTTGCATCATCTTTTCAAAGGCATCGACCACCTCTTCTCCAGGAAGAAACTTGTGATTTTTGGTTGTTGCTTGTAGAACTACAAAAAAAAGTCATGATCTCGCAGTTAAGGGAAAAATTGGCATTTTGGGAAAACTACATAATGTTGATCATGTTCACAGGGATGAGCTTAAAAAGGGCTAGAGCACGCGCAAGTCAAGAAATCAGGCGAAAGGGGGCCAAGGGCATCATTTTCAAGAATTTCCCAGTGTTAGGAAATTTTGAAGGAAGACATGCACGAGCGGCAAAAATCACCACTCCTACATGTCAGAGTAATGCTTGACAGTGTAAGGGCAGTTAATTCTGTCGCCTCTGTAGGTTGGTGATTTTGTTGTGTGCAAGGTCGACCAAAATGGCCACCTTTGCATGTATGAAATTTGCACAAGGTAAATCATGTGTATGGGAGAATACTACAAGGGTTCAAGTGGCAAAAAATGCCGACAATGCATATGGGTATTTCAGGGTTTTCTTCGTGTAAGGGCAGCAAATTTCCCTACCCATACACTTGCTTTTTGATACATCTTCAAATGCGTAAGCGGCAAAAATACCAACTTCACATCCGATCACAAGTTTATGGAAAAACTCGGTCGGCAAATATCACCAGCGTTACATAAAACTTGAATATAATAAAAAACATGTTGGCGAGACAAATTCCGCCGACAACGCATGTCAGAATTTCAAGGTTTCACACACGTTTTGATAGGGTAAAACTCGTCGTGTGGACATGCGGAGATCAACTCCCCACAAGATGAAATATTTGCAAACCCTCACAATTAAACATTGGCCAGAGGGGTTTTGAACAAAAACTAGGGTTTCAAAAATAACTCAAAAAATAAAAATGAAGAGGGGGACGATTTGCCTTTAACAATACAATTTCGAGAAGACACAAGTTTGATTACTTCAACGAACAAGAAACAGAAAACCCTAAATGAAAACAAATAACAAGAACAATGGTTGGAGGACTTACCAGTCAAAAAGAATGAAACCCTAAGTGTGACGATGATGAGTCAAAATCTATCTGAATCCAAGATCAGTGCGATCAAGCAATTTGAGGGAGGGTTCACAAATCAATTGGAAGGTTTAGGAAATAGAAATAATAAAAACATCATGAGAATACTCATTTAAAAGGTTCATAAGGCATGATCTTAATGCCAACACAAGTGGCAATTAATGCCACTGGAGTTCATGATTTGGAAGATCGACCTCGCTTGAGCGGTGAAAATTGCTGATTAAACATGTATTAACAGAAATGCAACGGTGGTAGAAACTGCCGACCTTACATTTGCTTTTTGGCGAGGAACATGTAATGGTGGCATAAATCACCGATCGGGCATGAGTAAAGGAAAACTATGTAAAAGTGGAAAAAAATGCCGACATAACACAAGTAAACAAAAAGATATGCAATAGCGGCGAATTCGGCCGACTTTGCATATAAAGACTCAAAATTTCACTAGCACCCCAAAAATGACCAAAATTGATATTTTGGTCAGTTTACGACTTAATCGATTTGCACAAACTTTGAGGAATCTATTCGATGGAATGTCACAAACAAGTTTTAGGATGCCATACGACTTTGCACGGGACCAAGAGAATCTTGTCTTGATTTGCGAACTTAGAGTGTAAATTACGAAATGGACAAGTTTCGTAGGGGTTGTCTACAAAAACAAGCGTCGCTGATTTTGAGAACAACAGCTGGCTCTAACTGGCGAACTTCCATCGATCAAACTTTGAAACAATCGAAGGGAGGAGAATCCAGTCTCTAAGTGCCTTCATCCATGCCATTGGGCTATAGAGTCAAGCTACCAAAAAGAAAAATACACAAAAACATAAAAAAAAAACTAAAACAATAAAGACACGAAAATTGTACAAAAAATTCACAAACTTATCTGTCGCTTCACTTTGAGAAAAGCTTCAGATGATGTTTGCTGTGAGGCAGCAGAAAAGATGTTCCACTTCTTTTTCTTTTACTATTGAATGAGTAACACTTCCCAGTATTTGTCATTCTAGGATCTTCTTCTGCATCCAGATTGAATTGCCCAACTGCGGCTGATGAATTTGGTCCCAACTGTCATCGCCGTTTGACGAAGCGATCATGCTTATCAAAAAGTTTCTCCAGAGAAACCAATCCTTTGGAAATTTTATTTCCTTTCAGTTGCAAAATTCCTTCGCTTGAAGAGAATGATCCATCTATTTCTAAACCTCCATTTAAAACAATATCCAATGACTTAGAATCTTCATCAATGGTCCAGAAATAAGTACCCATATTAGAAAACTCAAAGAGAATCTGAGCCTTTGGATCTTTAGTTTTCGTCACTATGTACTTGGCCTCCCTTACAGGATGAACCTTCTGCATAATACCCTTAATAGGTATTCTTGCCTCAGACATTTGAATCTTTATCTCCTCAACATGATCTATGATATCAACAAGTTGATATGGATTTGCTATAGAAGCCGAAAAACTCTCATCTTGAGGTTTTTCATTGGGGGTACTAGTCTTAGGAACAATGGATGAAGTAGGAAGATCTGATGTATTTACTTGATTGTCACCAGCCACATATTGATGATTAAATTGATTCTGTGACCATGTAAGAACGACATAAGATTCATCAAAAGCATCTTCTTCTTGTTTCATCTCACCTCCCAAGTTCAGGAACCCGGTGGTAGAGTCGCCAGCTAATTGCTCTTCACCTTCTGTGAAAAGATTAGCAACATCTTCTCCTTGATCATATTCTGATTGAAGAAGATTGTTTTTCTCTGATTCATAATAGAAGATTGCTGCATTCATAGGTGGTGCTTCCAAAGCAAGTATTCCTCGTTGTGGAGGAAACCTATTTTGATTCTGATCCCTTGAAACATTGCCTTGGTAACTCGGAGCATTTAGAGAAGTTCCCCTTGGTATGTCCTTGTAGAGGGGAATGGACAAACTCTATGACATCTATTTTTTCATAGCTAACAACTCATCAGCCAACTTTTGTACTGTAGGATCCATAGTGTTTGTAGAAGATAAAGCCAAAGGGGGCTACCCACTAGAACCAATAGAATCCTTCTTCAACTTTCCCGCTAAGATCAAATCATCCTCCACTTCAACTGCCAAACTTTGATGGTGCTGCTCTTCATAAAAGAAGACTTACTTCTGGCAATTGTGAATTGATGAAGAAGCATTTTAGGTTCTTAGCTATAGGTTGAGCAATAGTTGGGATCCTATTCTTTAACTTATTGAACTTTGCAACGAACTCACGCATGTGCTCATGTGGTTCCTTTTTCATTTGAGTAAGTTGAGCCAACAAGCCATAAGCATCTTCTACTGGCTTGAATCTGGCTTCAAAATGGGTTTGAAGTGTATTCCATCAAGTAACAGCTCCTGGTGCAAGGTGATAGAACCAATCAGCTACAACACCTTGGAGTGTTTCTACAAACAGTCTTATAGAAACATCTTCATATTCCACTTTGAGAACACCACATGCAATATAGAAAACTGCAATGTGGTCATCCGGATGTTGTTTACCATCCCCATAGAACTTGGAAAAATTCTTACGTGAACCCCGAGGTAGTTCATGTAGAGGCTGAGTCAATTTCAAAGGACCAAATGCATTTCCCCATGGACCTGGGACAGCCATACTCTTAAAAAATAATAGAGCAAATATAACAAAAATATATTACAAAAGATGAGGCTGGTATGCTTCAACCAATGGCGAGAGGCTCTTGGTTGCGCATTCAATCCCCAGTAGAGTCACTTAAAAACTGTTGGGTGAATATTTTGTCGTTAGCTAACTAATGAAAAAATGGTTATATCAACCACAGTGTGATGAGATAAATCTCTCCTCTCAGCAAGGGGAGGTTCCCTTTTAACTATTACAAACTTATTTACACTAAATACTACCTTTGGGGGTGTGTTACATTCATCCTTTTCTCTTCTTTCAGAAAAGATGTTTACAATGTTTCACGGTAATATTCAATAATGCTTCTACACTTAAACAATAATCAACAATATTCTTGTAAGTTGAAGCACAAAGTCTTTCAACTTACTTCACAAAAAGATTCACGAACCAAGTGAATAATCTCAAGTACAAAGTCTTCAAATTATCCCTAGAAAGATTTTAAAAGTAACCGTATCATCAGTTGGAGTACAAAGTCTATCAACTAACAACACCACTGATCCACGCGAATATGATTGAAAATCATAGCACAAAGTCTACAAGTTCTCAAGATGATTCACATACAAAGTGAACAACTACAAGCTCAAAGTCTTTATAATCCTCCACCCAGAAACGCTTTCAACACACATATATTCAAGGAAATAATATAACACAAAGTTTATATAACTTATCTTGGAGAAAATGCCATATGTACATCCTCACTCATACAAATTCGATTCAACACAAAGTTTGATATCAAAAATCACCTTCTTTATTGATCGGAATTGATCATACAATTTGAACACAAAGTCTCAAAGTTGACTCTCAATTTGGGTAGCACTTTGTTGCATAAGATTAAAGATAATATTTACAATAGAGGCCCTCTTTATTTATAGGGAGAGGCCTGGAGCGAAAATAGGAAAAATCTAACTACTTTGACTTATTCAACAAAAGAGTCCTATTTTACTTAGGACCTCCTTTGTCTCACATGTAATTACATTTCAAAAAAATACATGTGAATATGTCCAAAACAAAATACAAATTGTATATACAAAACTGAAAATAAACTAAGGCATGAAGAAGAATATCAACTGCCACCATCATTCTTCATTGTAACTGCTATTAAAAGGTAAGACTGCAGATTGCATATTTGATTTCTATCCATCACCACTAACAACACTCTTCAGAAAATTGTGATACATGGCCTTCATTGCTTCCATCTCATAAATGTCCGGTCCAATTGTATTGTTTGAAACAACATGAGCTTTGACGATGTCATCTTTCACCACCTTTATTGCCTCTTCACACTTCCCAAGATTGTTTTTCAAATTATCAAGGGTTGATTGATAATCTTGGAATTTATCCATTGAAGCAATTAAAAATGCTTCATCTTCTAGATCATCTTTTTGAAGGCATTGACCATCTCTTCTCTAGGAAGAAACTTGTGATTTTTGGTTGTTGCTTGTAGAAACTGCAAAAAAAAGTCATGATCTCGCAGTTAAGGGAAAAATTGGCATTTTGGGAAAACTGTGTAATGTTGATCATGTTCACAGGGACGAGCTTAAAAAAGGGCTAGAGCGTGCACAAGTCGAGAAATCAGGCGAAAGGGGGCCAAGGGCATCATTTTCAAGAATTTCCCAGTGTTAGGAAATTTTGAAGGAAGACATGCACGGGTGGCAAAAATCGCCGCTCCTGCATGTCGGAGTAATGCTTGACAGTGTAAGGGCGGTTAATTTTGCCGCCTCTGTAGGTTGGTGATTTTGTTGTGTGCAAGGTTGGCCAAAATGGCCACCTTTGCATGTATGAAATTTGTACAAGGTAAATCATGTGTATGGGAGAATACTGCAAGGGTTCGAGTGGCAAAAAATGCTGACAATGCATATGGGTATTTCAGGGTTTTCTTCGTGTAAGGGTGGCAAATTTTGCCGCCCATACACTTGCTTTTTGATACATCTTCAAACGCGTAAGCAACAAAAATCGCTGACTTTGTATCCGATCACAAGTTTATGGAAAAACTCAGTTGGCAAATATCACCGGCGTTACATAAAACTTGAATATAATAAAAAACATGTTGGCGAGACAAATTCCGCTGACAACACATTTCAGAATTTCAAGGTTTTACACACGTTTTGATGGGGTAAAACTCACTATGTGGACATGCGGAGATCAACTCCCCACAAGATGAAATATTTGCAAACCCTCACAATAAAACATTGGCCAGAGGGGTTTTGAACAAAAACTAGGGTTTCAAAAATAACTCAAAAAATAAAAATGAAGAGGGGTACGATTTGCCTTTAACAATACAATTCTGAGAAGACACAGGTTTGATTACTTCAACGAACAAGAAACAGAAAACCCTAAATGAAAACAAATAACAAGAACAATGGTTGGAGGACTTACCAGTCAAAAAGAACGAAACCCTAAGTGTGATGATGACAAGTCAAAATATGTCTGAATCCAAGATTGGCGCAATCAAGCAATTTGAGGGAGGGTTCACAAATCAATTGGAAGGTTTAGGAAATAGAAATAACAAAAAGACAATGAGATTACTCATTTAAAAGGTTCATAAGGCGTGATCTTAATGCCAACACGAGTGGCAATTAATGCCATTGGAGTTCATGATTTGGAAGATCGACCTCGCTCGAGTGGTGAAAATCGCCGATTAAACATGTATTAATAGAAATGCAATGGCGGTAGAAACTGTCGACCTTACATTTGCTTTTTGGCGAGGAAGATGTAACAGTGGCATAAATCACCACTCAGGCATGAGTAAAGGAAAAACTATGTAAAAGTAGCAAAAAACGCTGACATAACACAAGTAAACAAAAAGATATGCAATAGCGGCGAATTCGGCCGACTTTGCATATAAGACTCAAAATTTCACTAACACCCCAAAAATGACCAAAATTGATATTTTGGTTAGTTTATGACTTAATCGATTTGCACAAACTTTGAGGAATCGATTTGAGGGAATGTCGCAAACAAGTTTTAGGATGCCATACGACTTCGCACAGTACCAAGAGAATCTTGTCTTGATTTGCGAATTTAGAGTGTAGATTACGAAATGGACAAGTTTTGTAGGGGTTGTCTACAAAAACGAGCATCGCTGATTTTGAGAAAATGACTCTCTTGGAAATTTTCCTCCTTATCTACACCTTGGCTTGGAATTTGAATTTCTTGGTCCCCTTGGGAAACAAATGGTGTAACTTCTTATTGATCCTTTTCTATATGAATCTCCTCCTAAACTACCCCTTGGCTTACCCCAATTTGTATATTTTGCATTTTAGGTTGTTTAGTCACTACCTCTTATACTCATTGTAGAGCCTCTTGTTTCTCTATATGTTCAATAATCCTATCAACATTTAGAAAAATTGGTGGCTCTAAAAGAGATGGAGGTCTTTCAAGAGAACTCAAAGGAGTAACTAGATCTATATTTACTTGCTCCAAATTATTTACTGCTAAAAGGAATGAGGGAGGGGGAATAGGGAATGTAGCAAATGAAGTGGAAACAATTGGAACCTAAGATGAAGTGGAGGAAGAAATGGGGACAGTGGAAGGAATGGATGGTGCAACAAACACTTAAACTTATGTTCAGAGTGGAATTATTGTTGGGATCTGTTGTAATAAAGAAGATGTTTGAGAAAGGGGTGGAATAAATAGGAGTGGGATAAATAGTGGATATTGGATTGGCTACTTAGATAACTGGTAAT
Source organism: Cunninghamia lanceolata (assembly GCA_027924645.1). Taxonomy (NCBI): domain Eukaryota; kingdom Viridiplantae; phylum Streptophyta; class Pinopsida; order Cupressales; family Cupressaceae; genus Cunninghamia; species Cunninghamia lanceolata. The sequence goes on from BSBN01000469.1 coordinate 2,703,777, forward strand.
AGAATTTGAGTTGGTAGAGGAGGGGATTGTGGTGGTGGTGGTGATATTAGACTTGGTGGTAGAGAAAGTGAAGGAACAATTTGAGAAATTGAAACTCCCTCATCTATTGGAGATATTGGGGTTGTAGGAGTAGTCTCTTTTATTTTCTTCTTACTCCTTTTAAGCTAAGGGCCTTCCTTTTCCTCTACTTCATTAGTTTCTATTTAGGGTAAAATTTGGATAGAGGATTTTTAATGGTTTATGTGTATCCTCCTTTCACCCTAAAGCATTCAAGGACTTTGAATCAAGTAAGAATCTACTATAAGACCCTTGGTCACTAGGAATGAGGGGAAAATTGGATTTGTGTGATTTGATTGCTTTGTTATGCCCAATTATGCTTAAAACCCTAATTATACCAATACGGGAGAAAACAAACAAATTACTAAAAATGCTGCTATAGAAAGATGTAAAATAACAGACAAATGTGTACCAATTTTTGAAGTTCAAGAAGCAGAACAGTCGGTGACTAATGAGTGGGTGCCCTAGTCTAGTGCCATGCTTTTTGTTGGGATCTAGGAACTTTATCTGCAACATGTTCCTGCTGTCTTAGATTCTTTCGTTGCAGGATCTGAGGGACTAATGAGTGGGTGCTCAAGTCCAGGTCCCTGTTTTCAGCTCTAATCTACAATTTTGACACTCTGCAACACTCTCCTACAACTCCACTTTTCCTGCTTCTTCAACTTGTAACTTGCAATCACAGAAAAATGGGGAGGGGGTTGTGGTGTTTAGGGGCTTGCCTCGGTCAAGCCCCAGAGAGACATTCAAGTCTTCCAAACACCATTGTCAGATAGAAAGTGCATGCCCTTGGAGGACAGAGGAAAAAACCAAATGATAAATGCTTGCAAACACAAATGATATCACCTTGTATTGAAGATCTCATGGAAGGAAGAAGCTCTTCATGTCATGAGGAGATGGATGCTCAAATCTGCAAATACAAACACATAAACAACACAAAATCTACTCTTACCACACAATGAATGCCTTGAATCACCTTTAGAATGCATACATATCACAATAACCATCTCATGATCATCTAGTTTACAAATGAATGCCTAAACATGCTTATATATGCAACTACAAACATTCCTACCAAGAATTTTATAATTGAAACTTACCGTGTCAGCACAGGACCTAAATAACAGTCACAAACTGACACTTAACATTTGGGCCTGACCCAAAATAGGGCAGGACTAGGGTGCGGGCACCCAAGTCCTTCCCCCCTATTTTGGACAGGGTCTGTCTCAAGGGACCCTCTAGGTCCCATTCATCATGAAACTTAGAGGTTTTCTCATTGGGATGCCAAAATATGATGCAAGATGTCCTAAATGCAAATCAAAGACCCGGGAGCTAAACCTTAAGAGGGAAAAGCCCCCAAGGGGACATTTTCTAATGTTACATTTAGCCCCCACTTTAATGTATGTATAAACACAAGGCCAATACATGCATTAAAGTACGATTAATAAACACAACAAACACGCCAAGCACAGAGAAGACACTCCAATCACATAGAAGACAGTAATTGGCATGCAAAACACAAAGAAGATAGTTACAGTCACGCAAAACACGGAGAATACATCATTGAAGACACGCAAAACATAGTGAATACAGTGAATGCAAAGAAGACAATAATGATTTTCTTTTCTTTTTCATTTTTTTATATGAAATGCAGATGCAAGTATAGGAAAGTAAACACACCACCCATAATGCAGGAGGGACTCATGGCCACCGGTCTTTAAATTGCATATGGGGCAACACACATGCAATACACGCCAAACAAATCAAACACACCATACAAATCCCAAAGCATAGGAGGGACTCATCGCCACTGGTCTTTAAACTATGCTTGGGAACACACAATACACACACTTTGAAGACATGGAGAAAACACGGCAGACAAGCGATGGAGTGTTCTTATTTCTAGGTTCATCACCATCTCAGGCACATTACAGGCACACATCGATGATTAGGCTTTGCCACAACAATCACCAAAGACACGCTTAAGGGTTGAGTTAGTCACAAAACTGCTCCCCGCCTCTGCAGAGGACTTTTAGAAAATGACAGGATGTGTACTCTCTTCGAGAAAATACACCATCCCCGCCTCCACAGGCAAACAAAACTTAGAGTGCAGGGGGGACTCATCACCACTAGTCTTTAAGACTGCACCTGAAGACAAGCACATTGCTAACATCTACAACAGACAGCTTACCTTACATATGCCCCAACTTTAAGGTGGTTGATATCAGGTATTGATATCAAGCACGTTAAGGTAGGAAGAAAACACACAAGGGAACACAGACTCTCACAAAGCCCATGCCCCCCGGAGGTGACATGTACTTTACGATCACCAAATGTTCCCACAAACACATCCCTGCAAGAAACATGTTAGTGTCCACATAATCATGATAAACAACAATGCATATGAAATCTGAGGAATGAAAGATTCAAGATAGACAAAGTGCACGAAGCAGCAGTATTGTTATGTTTTGTAAGTGAGATAAAACACCATCAAGATCATTATGCAGAAAACACGTAGTACTTCTACTAGCCAAGCGTTGGATAATATATTACAACCCCATCATCATATTAGGAACTAAGTCCGGTTTTTTATTTCTTACTGAAGGCACGCTAGCTTTGCATCAGTATAAATGTTTTTCATCATCCACCTGCTAGATAGAAACACTAGAGGAAGGGAAATAATAAATCAAGAGAGGAGAAACAAGTGTCTTAGGGATAGTCATGTAGGAGGGTGCCCCCAAGACACCAACTGCAACTCTATGCCCGTAAGACACAACAAACAACAATGGAAATAGAGGAGAAGCAATATAGAAGAATGATGATACAAATAGAAGGTCACAATAGAGGTGGTCTCCTGGTATCTCGGACCTTACAAGAGAATCAAGGGTTATTCCAAAAGGCCTAAACAACACATCACGAGATAAAGGGTTAGAAATACTTACATGTAGGGATCATTGTATCAAATTGTGGAATGTGTGAACCTCTTAGAGAGGTACTCGATCATATTTAGTGCAAATTTTGAGTGGTTCTTATGAGAGTCTTGCTTATTGTCAGAAAATTCATGTAATTCTTGTTTCTCAAATCCTTGTACATAAGTGAGACCTTTTGTTTCTTAGGATGGGGAGAACCACTATTATTTCCAACTGATGATAGTCGTCTGACTCTTTTCTAATTTTTAGCAAGTTTTCATTATTGATTTAGTCTACCATGGTTATAAGAATCATCTTGTACCATCTCGCTCTCTTCCTTTGTTATAGTCTCTTGTTTCAGTTGTTTCATTTGTTGTTCTGATGCTTTTTGGTTATCTCCTGATCCTTATAAGGATAACAGAGGAGGAACCTCAGCATAAATATCATCTCTTCATGGACTAGGTGGGTTATGAAACTGTTCCTTATCCACATTGATCACACCAAATAGGTCAAGATAGTCAAAACAATCTTGCATTGTCATAATGTCATCCATTAATGCTTCACTTTGGCTAGGAGGATTATTGAAATTACTAGAGCTATCCCTAGTCTTCTCATCTGAGTTGTCTGAATGTTCAGTCACAGGAGAAGTAGGGTAGCTTGTGAATTCATCATCACTCCCATAATCATTGTCAATGACATCGTCATGTATTTCAACTATTAATTCCAAACTATTAAGAGAAGTGTCATGCTCTTCATTCAAAGTGTGTTTTATTGGTTCTTCTACTACCCAAGGGTATGTATTCATGAGAGATATGAAGTTGTTAAGATCATATACATAGTAAAGGATCTCGAAGGAAGATGACACAAATATATCCTTTTGATACATAGCTTGTATATAGGTAATGACATGAGGATGCATACTAAGAAATTTGTAGACATTTTCAAATTTTGTGATATAAGCATGTAAAGATTCCAAAGAGAATTGAGAGGATGAGGCCATGAGTGCCAAAATCAGATTTTAAAAGTTTTTCCAAATTTATGCAAAAGACAAGTGCAAAACTATCTTAAAAAATGACCTAAAATGCTTGATTTTTTTTGTACCTTTTTTAATGCAAATAAGTGAAAGAAAAGGTGTTGTAAGGAAATTGATCAGGAGCAGAAAATAATATGTCTGATATTAGTACAACAAAGCAATAATATCCTTCACAACACACTAATGATGCAAATCTAGAATGATGACCAGTCAAAACCTAGTGGAAATACACTGAAATATGCAGTTTTTTCACCAAATCTCAATGCAAAAAAGTATGACAAAGGGTGTTGTGAGGAAAATGATGAGGGAAAACAAATTATATCAGTAATAACAGCCACCTAATGCCAAAAAATCCATCACAACATTCTTATAGTGCCACTCAAGATCAAACCCTAGTGAAAGTATAGCAAAAATATGCAAATTTTTCACAATTTTTCAATTCCAAGACCTAGCAAAAGGGGTGTTGTAAATAATTTTAGGAGGTGCAACAGATTATATCAATAATATTAGTCACCTAAAGCCATAAAACTTGTCACAACACGCTTGGAGTGCAAATCTAGGTCAAACCCTAGGGCAAATATAGCAAAAATATGCAATTTTCACCAAATTTTCAATACAAGAGCCCAGTAAAAAGGTATTGTGAAGATTTTTAGGAGGGGCAGTAGATAACAACCCTGATAATAGACAATTAGTGCAAAAATATTCTTCACAACACGCCTATGGTGCAAATCTAGAGAGTCAATAAGGCCAAATCTAGTGAAAATCAAGGTTTTCAAACTCTAGGCATGAGATCTTAGTCCAAATGAATGCACAATGTTATATGAAGGTTTTGTAATCTAATTTATGATTAAAATTAATTCCACTCAGATCTGAAAATGATTTTCCAATCCTACAATGCAAAATGCAAGTGCAAATCTAATGAAAAATCAATGAAAAATGCTAGTTTTGTTGAAATTTTCTATGTAAAAATGCAAATTTTTGAGATCTAAATGCAAATTTACACCAAAATACAACACTACAGCCAAATGAAAATTTTAAAGAGTGTCTAAGATCAGTATAAAAATCTGAAACAAGATTTTACCTACAAACCCTAGTTTTTGAAATTACTAGGTTATACGAAAAATTCAAAATTTTCAACAAAACCCTAGCAATTTTATGATGAAAATGCAAAGCAAGTGATTGAATTATTGTAATTTTCTGCAATTTAGCTCAGATCTAATGAAAAAATTAGAAATTTAATGAAATTCAAATTAATTGATGAGATCTTTATGAAAATGCAAACCCTAGAGTGTAATTTTTTTCAAATTTTTTTGTAATTTTTCCAATGCAATATAATGAATGATGATATGAATGAATGAAATCAATGTAAATCTAAAGCAAAAAAACTCAGCAAGCTGCCAAATTCATTAAAAACATGGGTTCACCAAAATATTTAAGGTAAAATTTGGATAGAGGGTTTTTAATGGTTTATGTGTATCCTCCTTTCACCCTAAAGCATTCAAGGACCTTGAGTCGAGTAAGAATATACTATTAGGCTCTTGGTCACTAGAAATGTGGGGAAAATTGGATTTGTGTGATTTTATTGCTTTGTTATGCCCAATTATGCTTAAAACCCTAATTATGCCAATACGGGAGCAAACAGACAAATTACTGAAAATACTGCTACAGAAAGATGTAAAACAACAGACAAATGTGTACCAATTTTCAAAGTTTAGGAAGTAGAACAGTCAGGGACTAATGAGCGGGCACCCTAGACTAGTGCCATACTTTTTGTTAGGATCTGGGAACTTTATCTGCAACATGTTCTTGTTGTCTCTGAGATTCTTCTGTTGCGGGATCTGGGGGACTAATGAGCAGGCACCCAAGTCCAGGTCCCTATTTTCAGCTCTGATATGTAATTCTAACACTCTGCAACACTCTCCTACAACTCCACTTTTCCTGCTTCTTCAACCTATAACCTGTAATCACAGAAAAATGGGGAGGGGGTTGTGGTGTTTAGAGGCTTTCCTCAGTCAAGCCTTGGAGAGACATTCAAGTCTTCCGAACACTGTTGTCAGATAGAAAGTGTGTGCCCTTGGAGGATAGAGGCAAAAACCAAATGGTAAATGCTTGCAAACACAAATGATATCACCTTGTAGTGAAGATCTCATGGAAGGAAGAAGCTCTTCATGCCATGAGGAGATGGATGCTCAAATCTACAAATACAAACACATAAACAACACAAAATCTACTCTTGCCACACAATGAATGGCTTGAATCACCTTTGGAATGAATAAAGATCACAATAACCATCTCATGATCATCTAGTTTACAAATGAATGCCTAAACATGCTTATATATGCAACTACAAACATTCCCGCCAAGAATTTCGTAATTGAAACTTACCGTGTCAGCATAGGACCGAAATAACGGTCACAAACTGACACTTAACATTTAGGCCTGACCCAAAATAGGGCAGCACTAGGGCACAGGTTCCCAAGTCCTTCCCCCTATTTTGGGTAGGGTTTGTCTCGAGGGATCCCCCTAGGTCCCATTCATCATGAAACTTAGAGGTTTTCTCATCAGGATGCCAAAATATGATGCAAGATGTCCTAAAGCCAGATCAAAGACCCGGGAGCTAAACCTTAAGAGGGAAAAGCCCCCAAGGGGACATTTTTTGACATTACAATTTCTACTTGTTTCCTTTTGTAAACCTTGGCAGGAGGAGGCCTTGTTCTTTCCTTTGTTGTAATAGTTGTGGTCTTCTTTCCTTTAGACTTGCCTTTAGGTGAAGTAGGCAATTTTTTTCTTCAATATCTTCTACTTCAATTTCTTTCTCCTTCTAATTTGAATATTCTTCTTATTTTTCCTTCTTCTTCCTTATTCTCTTAGGCTTATCTTTGGCATATGTCAACTTAATTCCCTACCTTTACAATTGTTCAATATTTCTATCAAGCCAAGTTTTACTTTCTTTGAGCACTTCTTTAGAAATCTCCTATAATGAAGTCACTCCCTCTTCAGACCAATCCAATGAAGGAATAGAATCATTAGCTATGTGTCTTGTCTCATATTCATCTTGCAAAACTTTCCCATCATCAGATACCTCCTCAAGAACTTCATAAATGTCATATGCTATCATGTCAAATCAAATTAATCTTATCTCATTTTCCTAACCTCATGATCATCTAAGCAATCCATCCAAAAATCCTCCAAATAAGACACATGTTGTAATTGGGAACCTACTAGTTGCTTCACTTACCATGAAGAAGCTAACTACTTGGCAATGGGAAAAGATGGGCAAGCGTACGTTCCACCCCCAAGAATTATTGGAAATTACACCCCTACTCTATGCTGATGAGACTCACACAATTTGCCTAGTCAATTCAAGAAAAATGATTTTATTTGTTGGATACCTAAACAACTTATATGGAAGACTAGTGAATCCTTCCATCCTAATATATATGAATTTGGGAAACTAAATAAATGAATTCCCATACTTCTTGATGAGCTCCATTACTTCTTGTAATATAGAATAAGTGACACCTCTACTTTCTACACTACATTCATACAAATTGGAAATGGAAAATGCTAATTTACAGGAAGCCCAAAAATAATTTCTAGAAATAAGTTATAAAATAGAAAAGAAGATAGATAGAGGAACATTGCACCAAAGTTTGAATCTCTCTGTCCTAGATGACAATACGCTACACAGATGTCTATGCTAAGTTTTGGCATCCTCAAAACCATAAAATATAAAGAGTCAAATCTATACAATACCCAGATACTTGCATAGCACAATATCCGACAAGAAAATAACTGAATGATATCTAGGTGACACTAGATAAAGGAAGTGATATAAATACTCTATTAAAATGAAATAAAGTGAAATACTAATGAAGGGAAGGAAGAAGCAACAACGAAACCTTTGTGCAATTGAATCTTCTTCTTCAACCTGTAGAACATGAAACGAGAAGAATGGTTGGGGCTATATGGGGGTTTACCTTCAGGTCAAACCCCAACTTTTATATTTCTACCTCCACAACAGCCAATGATAAAGAGAGTAGAAAAATAGTGTGTGCTCCTATCCTATGTGCATCTAGGAATTAAGAGTAGTGACAATATAAAATAAAACTAGAAATATTATCCCTAGTCTATGAGGAGAAAATATTCTAGTGTGCGAATAAAAATATGGGTGGTGGTCTACACCAAAGGTTTGCCAAATAGAAATGTAGATGCAAATGATAAAGAAGATCTACAATATTATTCAAAATGACAACAAGAATAACATTAAAACCAGTATGGTTGTAGAAGAGGGAAAAGTGAGCTCTTTGGATGAGTCAACCAGAGTGTAAAAATGTGAATCATTGAGAGAGCTTCAAAATGATGTTATTTCAATAGCATGTCGCTTCAACAAGCTCAACAATGGAGGTATGTGCAGCCAAGGATAGCCAAGAGAATAATAGAATGAGAGAGCATGAGAGAAATTCCAAAGTTACTTTTGCATAAGGTTTTGCGAGGAAGATGAAGGGTCAAATTCAAATGTTGAAGGCATTTTTCTGATGACCTAGCATTACAGTAGGCAACAATAGGCAGTTGGGTGGGAAATCAACATTTTAAAATTTTGGAAGTCACGAGATGCTAGCATGTCGCATAGACGTCCACATATAGCGCTAGTGTCCTATATAAATTGTACAAAATTTAACATGTTTTCCTAGAACAACGCAAAGAATTAGAATTTGATAAAGAAATTTGACAATCTGGTGAAGGAAAAGGATAAGGATAGGCTAAAATGATCCTAAAACATGCTAACGGAAATGGACACTAAAGCAAGCCCAAAATATAACCTAAAATTGTAAGGGTATGCAATTTTCTATGTTACACTTCTAATGATATTCTTCTATTCAACTAACCCTCTAAAACTTTGACTATATACATGGTGAAGGTATCATTAACTCTTTTGTACTATACTAAAGAATTGTCCATCTAGAGCTAGGAAAAATAGTCAAAAACCTTGTATTGTCATAGAGCTTGTCCAATTGCTCATTTCCTTGTTATTCCAGGATAAATTATAGGTGTTTCCAACATATAGACCAAATAAGAAGTCATAAAAATCTCCTTGAATTAACAAACTTGGTCAAGTCACTTATTAATTGAGCCCAATTAATCACCTCTTTGTTTTGTAACACTACACTGATAAACTTGAACATTCATGGGAAAAAGGTGGAAGCAATAGGCAATCCCATGATTTTTCTCAACAAAGTCGCCATATCACTTATTTTAGTTATGAAATCACTCCTAGAGAGATTCTTGGGTATCTTGGATATAACTAGCTTAGGAGTTATCATCCATCTTGTATTAATTTACCTCATGCATTTTTTAGGATCCTAATTGTAGTAGGCCTGTCCTTGATCTTTAGTCAAATTTACCATTTCTAGATGATAAGGAATATCAAAAGCTTTAGCAATGACATTAGTAGAGTGACCAACAAACACTCTTCCATTATTTGTCACTATCCTTCTCACTCTAACATGGTAATGCTTTGCACAAGCAATCACTAACTCTAGGCATTGTACTTCTATAGGGAATCATATAGCTTGAGCTATTCCATTGTTAACCATTCTTATGGCCCTGCTAGTTGGTTTCTCTCCATACATCCTTCTCTTGAAATCTTTCAAATCTACATGACCCAAATCGATGTCCAATAAATCATCCCAAGTTGAACCAATCTTTGAGGCAGGAGTGACTCCTTTGAACTCGTACTTCATCCTCTTTTCTCTTAACATTACCCTATAAAATCAAAGAAGAAATAAGATCCTCAAATTTTTAATTAGATTTCAATTTTACATGGTTTACTACATTTTTTAGGTTTTCCATAGGCAACCAAACATCATATTTTACTCTAGTAATCCTTCGATTTAAAGATATTTTGCATAAAATGAATTCTTAACTAAATGCCCTTGTAAATTACACTTTGCAAAAAGTAAATATGGAAGTGGATAAAATATATAACTTAACATATCCTATAATAAAATGAAGTTTTACAAAATAATTAATGCATGTTTTATCCCTTACAAACATATACACTTTCTTAAATAAAATGCAACGATAAAAAGGGATACCAGATTTCATGTTTTTCATTATAATATCTAGTTATAGGTTGAAAATCTGCATCTTTGTTTTATTTTTATTTTGACATCACAAGTGAAAAAACTATACTGGATAGGAAGTGAAAAGGTGTTGTAAACGTCCTCTTGTCTATTGAAATTTTGCATAATGATTTCCTTCAAAAAAGTTCTAAGTGTTTTTTTTTTAAATACTTTCCCTTAAAATGAATAGGGTTGTGGACAAATCAAGAAGGTTTGGATGTCATCTATAAGTCTGCTTTTAGTTCTGGATCAAAATCTCAAGAAAAGATGGAGTGAACAGGATATGGCTACAAAATTCAAACTTCATCTCCACATGAAAATTCTATAGTTTACTTCAATAGTTTTCACTAAAAGTTAAACTTCAATTGTGGATGCAAGGAAATCAACAAAGACAAAATATTTTATTTTAACTTAGAAGCTTGAATCTTGCAAGGAAATCCTCAAACTTTCTAAAAAGGTATATTTTCAATTTCCACTTATGCAAAAATTCGATCTAGTGCAATACATTTTGAATACTTAGTTTTTATGAGTTGGGGCATCATAAAAATTTGAATTCTTTTGGATCTAACCATTTTGTTAGAATTATTACATCTTTAGTTTAGTATATAGGTTCGTTTGCATAATAGATAAATAAATGTTAGTAGTTCATAAAATAAAGGCTAGTTGATAGTTAATAAATAAAAAAATTGTTAGTTGTTTTGGGAGTTACTTTCCTGTTAGTATTGTGGGTTGTTAGTTTGTTTTATGATAAAATGTAAGGCTATATAAGCCATTTCAAATCAATGTAATATTAATATGAAATCAATATATATTATTCTATGTTATTTTATTTACAATAATGGTAAATGATCTGCAATATTCTTTTTGTACTCACCATTTCAATATGGTATCAGAGCATTCATGATCCTAGGCCTGTGAGGAAGCAATGAAGAGGTTGTTGGTGTTTGATGGAAAAGAGAGATCTAGCCTAAAAGGTTAAACTAGGTCAAACCCTCTTCCATTAACATTGAGACACAAACCGATCTTGGCTTCTACCCTTGAGAGAGCCAAACTACAAGGGTTTTGCCTCTTTGTTGTATATAGGAGTTGTCTGTTAGCAGGTTACTTGGCATAGAATAGAGCCGACCGGAGACTGCACACTATGCGAAGGCTGGAAGCCTACAGAAGATAGATCCCTAGATATATCAAATATAGTATATATATAGAGATAGGAGATAGTAGAATGTAAGCAAGTATGATAGGAGAATAGGAGTATGTTCTGATGTAGACAATGACATAGAAGTCATGTATGTAACTGGTGAGGCAGACACTCAGACCTGCTGGAAGATGAACATGTGATATGTACACCTGATTGCTATATATATATATATATATGGAGGTCTGCCGGTACTGGGTAACTTTGTGTGTTATCATATTTTGATATGTGATGCTCTATTTGGTTATTCTTTATGTTTTGTTGTCAACCTCTAGCTACTTGATTGGGGTATAAACTAACTACAAAGACTTGACTGAGGATCAAATCTCCAAACCAATATCTCCTCTACATTTCTTGCTAACATTTGGTTTCATTGCCCATTTTGACCCCACAGTTGCTACAACTACTAGTGGTAGAGGGCCAAATAAACCTTGCCGGTATATCTCCACTACAAAAGCTACAGTTAGGAGATGCCTTTCATTCCTTTGCTAGATAAGAAACCTTGAAGCAACATGTGGAAGGTAGTGAAATCCTACATGATGCGATGGACACATCATCCAAGGAGATGTCGGATACACCTAAAGATACTACCTTACCCTTGCCAGAGCAACTGGAATAGCTAACACAGGGGTTAAGGAATACTCTAGCCAGTTAGAGAAGAAAGCAACTGAGCAATTGAATAAGAAAAGGTTAGAGGAAATGAATAGTAAGTGTGTCAAGGCACACACTTAGCTAGAAGTATAGATAAATAACATACAACAAAGTATTGCAGAGGCTAATACATTATACCAATTTTGTTTAAATTGGTCACAGTCAAATGGATGCTTTAAAGCTTCAAATCACAAATGTGGCAACATAGTATGACCCTCTAGTAGATAAGGATGGTGTGATAAGAGCACAGGTGGAGACATTGCATAATCAACACCAACTACAGGATTAAAGGGACCAAATCAAGGGCCAAATAAAATAGTTGAGGGAGGTGGTAAACCTAAGATTGGCTAACCTAACCAGTAGTTTTTCAGAAGCTAAACAAACTACTTAGACCATAAAGATACTAGAAAGTATAGAAGAAGTAGAGGAGACAAATATAAAGGTAGAAGGACATATAGCCATGGTGGCTAAGGCCAAGAAGCAGTGGGATACTAGTCTAACTCAGCTTAAGCAAATCTACAAGACTATCCTACCTAGCAGCTGACTTTGCATGTTTTGAGGACAAGACATAATTTTGTGGGGGGATGATGTTAGCAGGTTACTTGGCATAGAACAAAGCTGACTGAAGGAGACTACACACTATGCAGAGGCTGGAAGCTGATAGAAGACACATCCCTCGATATATTAGATATAGTATATATATAGAGAGATAGGAGATAGTAGAATGTAAGAAAGTATGATAGGAGAATAGGAGTATGTTTTGATGTAGACAATGACACAGAAGTCATGTATGTAATTGGTGAGGTAGAGACTCAAACCTGTCGGAAGATGAACTTGTGATATGTACACTTGATTGTTGTTAATATATATATATATATATATATGTATATATATATATATGTATATATATATGTATATATATATATATATATATATATATATATATATATATATATATATATATATATATATATATATATATATATATATATATATATATATATATATATATATATATATATATATATATATATATATATATATATATGGAGGTTTTCCGGTATTGAGTAACTTTGTGTGTTATCTTATTTTGATATGTGATGCTTTGTTTGGTTATTATTTATGTTTTGCTGTCAATCTCTAGATACCTGACCGGGGTATAAATTGACTACAAAGACTTGACTAAGGACCGGATCTCTAAACTAGTATCTCCTCTACATTTCTTGCTAACAATATCAACCAAATTCAACCAACCAAACTAGGGTAAAAGATCAAACCCTAAATGAGAAAGACTGACCTACAGATGACTGTTAGAAAGAGAAATAGAAAACTTGAAAGGATAGAAGAGATGAAGAGACAGAGAAGAGCAGAAACCTAGGCCTAAAATGTCAGAGCTACCAGGGCACCAGGCACCCTAGACCCTAATTAGTGTTTTGTAGAAACTCAGAGCTGCACCCGACCTGTACCTGCAAAACCTTTCTTCTTCTTGGATCTTATCTCCCGAAACCTGTTACTTCAACCGACACACACAAAAGAAGGAAAAATTGTTGTGGCTATATAGGAGCTTGCCTTAGTCAAGCCCTCATTTCAGTATTCCTACCTCACAGATAGCTAAGATTAGAACAAGATGTTGTGTATGCTAAAAAATCCTAAGTGTGAGCAATAAAATACATGATCTAATCAAATATATCAAACCCTAACCCTAGATGAAGATGCTTCACTCAGGGAAACATAAAACTTCACCTCATGGATGAGGATTCACCAAAGGTTTTCTGAATAAGAAGGAGATGCAACCATACCTTTGGAGGGTACTCAATCCAATCTCAAGTTGGTGGTTCCAACTCTTCTACCAATCATACAAAGTGATTCAACCTAGGAATGAATGAGATAGACCCAAGATCTCACTTCCTAGCCTTCATACAAATCCTTCCAAGAGCAAAGTTAAACTCCACTTGATCAAATAGAAAGATGTAATAATTCAATAGCATAGAGAGAATAATATTTGCATAGAGAGATTTATCATTAATCTAATATTAAGATCACACCTAGTTTCAAATGAAGAGGATACTTGCTTTTATACAAGGCTTTAGGAATGAATAATTTGAATTAAAGAGCCAACAACATATGCCAAAAAGAAAATTTGAGTTTAGGTTCGGCCTAACCATCATAAAAGCCTACTTGTGGACTCAATTTTCCTCCCTAAAAACATAGGAGGGACCAGGGCACTAGGTGCCCTAGGCCCTTTGGGAAAATTAAGTTACAAGCCCATATTTAAGGTGATACTAACTCTAAATTTCAAATTAGTTCTCAGGTTACGACCCAAATTTAACCAAAATCGTGATAGTTCATAGAATCGGGGCCCAATTAGGACTTTGGGGTAGGCCTAAAAATGAACTAGTCTTGGGATCACTAAAGGGAGGTGCTAAACATAGTGAAATTGTGCTTGCACAACCAAGGAACACAATTTATGACATAACATTTAACCCCCACTTTAGCGGTCATATGACACTATGTGCATATGCAAGCTAAAGGACAAGAAAGTAAAACATTGTAAAATGATTTAAAAAAGGATACTGTAGAGGACACAGATTGTCACTGAGAAAGAGGATGAAGCCCCTAGTCTGTGATCTTGTAAACCACAGAGTCAGAAAATCATATCCTGCAAACAAGAAATCATTAGCGAGATAAAATCATCCTACAACCAACAAATGTATGTGTTAGTCCAAAACTCTAAAGGGGACAGGTGATGAGACATGATCAAAGAAAAATTCATGGTAGATATATGCCCCTTATTTCTACTTGCTTCTTTAGGATGTAGAAACATGGTGGTGATCTTTCCACTTCAAATTTCTAGAGAAACGTTGATGAATATGCTTTGGTAGGGTTATCTTACTGAATAACACTGAGACACAAAACATATGGTTATAGAGATGGGGGAACTAGGATTTTAACATTGAACGACACTCAAATCTGAGTTCACTAGCCTAAGTTATTGATGTTTAGATGAAGAGAGGTCGATGAAATGTGGTCTTCGACTCTAGATAGTAATTAGGAGTTCCTATCTTTTTTACTATAAGTAGTAAAAGAAGTTCTCACTTTTTACTATTCTTTTGTCATTTTTAGTTTTAGAGGATATTGAGCAAGGAGGAGAGAAATCATGCCAAGTCAAAGACCATATCGATCGCCAAGGTTGGATGCACTGTGGTGCTAAGTAGCTCAAGGGCTAGATGAGCATGAGGTAGGGTTCTGTGCAACTTGTAATTTTTCATTTATTCTATTATTTTAATATATTTTTCTTTTTTTTAAAACCAAAATGGCTCGAGGGACATTTTGTTGTCCTCCTAGGGAACCATTGACCCCTTGGGGTGCCTCAAATCTTTCTAAGTGCCTCGGTCATTCCTGAGTGCCCCTATCCTTTCAGGGCACCTTGGTCCAAGATCAATGCTACTTTTGATTTTTTTGATTGTTTTTGAAGATTTCTAGATTGAATTCTAATGTATACTTTGTTTATCATGTTTTAGGTACCCCCAGGGATGCGAGAGAATGTCGGTGGCCATTTATTCACATTGATGCATAGTCGCATAGGTACCCTTATTGATGTAGAGATGGGGCATCTTAGATATGTCAGATTGTGGTGGGTGTATATGATGCCCACGATGACATATCATTGTATGATGTTGATGGCACTTATGGAGCAGTGGTACTCAGATACTTCCACCTTTCATCTTCTGATAGGGGAGATGACAATTACATTAGAGGATGTGTACTGAATATTACAATTACTCATGTGAGGTGAGATAGTTAGGGGCATTGAGCAGAGGTCTAAGGACTACACTCAGGTGAGCCAGATGTATTGTCTTGGTCGTACCATGTCATTGAGTGATCGAGGACATATTGATATTCGATGGGTAGAGTAGAGTAAAATTGTTACACCAATCATCCATTGCATCATGATTGCTGCGATTGTGCTAGTTGACAAATCAGATGGGAGAGGCACTCATCTTCACGGGGGCCTTGTCCATATAATTATAGTGATGGAGGAGTAGAGGACCATATACTCCTAGGGACATAGTGTGTTATCTCACTTGTATTATGATTTGTGTCGCTATGTACACTATGAGGCACACAACTTGATGATATTCACGCTCCTGCAGGTGTGGACATTTGAGCACATTACGTGCATGGGGCCAATGGGATATCCGATAGAGCCTATCAGGACGTGTCGACGAGCACACACCTACAATCTAAGAAGACCATGGCAATGGGGTGATTTATTATATTGGAGAGTAGTATTTGATAGGGTACAGCTAGAGGTCATCTTGTGGAGACCATACAGGTTATGTAGGCCATAGATGGGATAGACTCAGTAGCTAGCGAGGATGTAGAGAGATTAGTTTTTAGCCGCTCACATAGATTGCATTGTAGTTGCATTCTATTATGATAGACTGATGAGGCAGTTCGGTGAAGTGAAGGGAGTTCCTGCCACGTGACTGTTCTATGTGTGGTCCTGATGTTGTAGGGTGCGACCTTGTGATCAGGCACGACTTACCATCATTGACATGGCGTTGAGTGATCCAGATGATGCTACCAAGGATGATGATCCCATCTCTAAGGTTGACATTGTAGGTGTTATTCCAATATACACAGTTTGGTGGGAGACAACAAGATCCACTTTGATCTTTCTTGCAGATCATCCCATTGGTGATCCCAGATCTTGGGCAGGGCAAGGAGATGAATCAAAGGAGTGGGAGGGAGACAGCAGTGGAGATCATGCTAGGGCTGATGATGATGATGATGAGGAGGAGGAGGAGATCCACCAGTGCCAGTGTTGAGAGGGAGACGACGCCAGGGAGCAGAGGGTATAGGTTTTGAGGAGGAGAGACCTAGGGTCCAACCTTGCATCCTACAACCACTACACATTCCCAAAGGAGTACATCATCGATTCAAGTGCGGGGAGTCAAGTGGTGGTTCCACTATGGTGCCCCTAATGATAGGAACGACTACATACATCAACAAAATTGCCATTCCAGTTGATCTAGATTGGAAGGAGGGTGATCCTGGTGAGTAATTGATTATTGTAGTTGTGTTTGTTGAAGTATTGAATGTATTATATGATTTTGATTGATATATTGATATGATATTTATTTTTGTTCTACAACTGGTACTAGGGCATGGTGCAACCTTGTGGGTCAAGTCATAATAGAGATGATACCTACTGAGCCAACCGAGTAACCAGTGCAGGCTTGGTATAGGCCACCACACATATCAGGTTGACATGTAGAGTTATTCGATCCTATTGCACGGCTAATAGTAGTCTATGAGGAGGGAAAGGTAGCACAAGATCAACTCAAGGTCAAGAGACATCAGGTGATCTGAAGAGTAGCGAGTGCCGAGGAGGCATAGGATGTACTTCAGATATAGCTAAATCAACATAGAGTGGTAGCGACTCCAGCGACTGATCATGGTTTTATGAGTTATCTACAAGCGGAGGTGGATCGGATGTGAGTGGAGAGAGATCAATTTTAGTAGTTGTATATAGACTCCACATGGGATGTGTGATGCAGAGTGGCATGAGGGAAGCAACAAAACAAGGTTTATTCTCCTTTGCCCACTCACCCACTTCACTCCTTTAACCAACCAAGGTCACTCACCAAGTGCAATTTATGGATTTTGTATCCAGGCTATCCTTCAACCCCCAAGGCTTCTTTCACACCTTAAGGCAGGTCTGCAAACACTTTACCAACAATTGGTTTGATCCCCAACTTCCCACAACTCTCCAACCTTGACTAGGCCTAGTGAGGCTACTAGCCCTCCAAAACAGGTTTTCACTACAAAACTTGACAAAACCCCAAATGACCAAGCAAGTAAATTATGGATTTGGATACCCTCTAAGGGACTCTATTAAACTTCCAAACCTCCAGTTCCCACTCTACTCCAGCAATCCAGAACACCTACTAGGTCTCTAGGCCTAATTAATCAGTTTAGGGCTAGGTTACAAAGTAAGTGGTCAAATTTGGGTTCATAGATCAGGGATAGGAATTTGGAACACCTCTACTACATCTAAACAACTCAAAACCACCATTCATTCACTCACCCTATCAGGATTTTGCCATTTACAACCTCAAATAGCATAAATTTGGTCAAACACCTATGAATACTTGACCTAGGGCATCACTCCAAAAATTGAAAACAACCTTTCCCCACCAAATGCTTCTAGAATCATGCAATGTACAATCCTAGCCTACATTTCACCGATTTTTAAGAGATTTCACCGGTTGGAATGCATTCTAGGGCCAGATTTATGTGACAAACCCTAGAAAATAGGGTTTTAGACCAGTTTTGAAACAAAATGCAATAACTTTTCACTCCGACCACTTCAAGACCTCAAACTTGTTGCATGCGAACCCTAACTTAGTCTAGTTTTAGAAAAAGTACATTTGCTCACTTGGCCAATCCGTATAGGCCGTACATAGCAAGAAAAATAGGGAAAAATTGACTGTTTCTATTGTTTCAATGCCCAAAACTCCGTACAGGAACTCCTCTGCCGTACAAAAGTGAGAAAACAACATTATAGACCGATCCAAGTTGGTGTGCAACTTCTTCAAATAGTTTCAACTGCCAAAATGGAGTTGCAACTGGTCAATGTGTCATTGACACTATTGACAACACTTGACACTATGACATTTTGCCTTAGCACAAAGACACCGATTGGTTTCACTTGTCCAATGGAGTCTTAACAACCATCCTACTCTCCTAAACATGACAAAACACAAAACTAGACATCATTAGACCTACTAGGCCTAATTGACTCAACAAGGGTCCAAATGGACTAAGAAGGATTTGAGGCTTATAAGATTACCCCAAACCTCTTGACCATACAGAGTGGACCATACAATCATGGCTAAAGGCCTTATTACAAACATACATTGAACAAAACCATAACTTATCAAAAATGCATCCAAATACTTGAGGTGTCAAACTGCTCCTAGGTGCCCTGCGCCATACACCCACTGTCAAACAAAACTCAAGTCTCTTGAGTTGGGAATGCTGTCAAATGTGAATCCTACCTTCTCAATGTCTACTCTACTCATCCAAGTGGCATCCTCCTAAGGTTTATTGAGCCACTTCACCAAATGTTCATAATATGTGTGCCTCCTAGTTTGTTTTGCAATCCTGTGATCCAAAATGCACTCAATCTGATTAGGAGATGAAGGAATCAGTTCTTGAAGTGTCTGATCAGTTTGGTCTTCTTCATCAGTAGTCTGAGGATTAGATCCTTTATAGGGATAAAGGTTTGAAACATTAAAAATTGGTGACAAAAGCAATGCCATCCGGAAGTTTGATTTTATATGCATTTTCTCCACATTTCTTGAGCACTTCACAAGGCCCAATTTTCTTCATAAGTAGCTTAGTGTATTTATCTACAAGGAGTCTCTCCTTTTTAAGGTGTACCATGACCAAATCCCCTTCTTTGAACTATAGATCCCTTCTTTTTCTATCAGCAGACTGTTTATACTTCTGAGAAGTGGACTGCAATTTCTATTTTACTTGTTCATGGACATCTCTCATCACTTGAACGAAGTCTTTAGCAAAGGCACTATTGTTTTCTAGTCCTCTAACCTCTCTAAGTTCCAAAATACCCCTTGGGTGAGTGCCATAAACAATTTGGAAAGGAGACAGGCCAGTGCTTCTGTTGACAGTGTCATTGTATGAGAACTCTGCCTGAGCCAAGACTGAATCCCAACTAGTACCCTGCTCCTTGGTTAAGCATCTTAGGAGGTTGCCAAGTGACCTATTAATCACCTCTGTTTGTCTATTAGACTGAGGGTGATAGGCAGATTATAATGACAAGTTTGTACCTAGTCTTTTCCAAAGTGTCCTCTAGAAGTGTCCTATGAACTTGGGGTCTCTGTCAGAGATTATGGACAAAGGTAAACCATGTAATCTGACTATTTCCTTGAAGAAGAGACCTGCTATATGTGAGGCATCATGTGTGGTTTTACATGGGATGAAGTGAGCCATTTTTGAGAACCTATCAACAACCACAAAAATGCTGTCATGTCCATTCTTTGTCCTAGGCAAACCAAGTACAAAGTCCATGCTAATGGAATCCTAAGGCTTTGAAGGAATAGGTAGTGGAGTGTATAAACCTGCATTTGATGTATGCCCCTTTGCTCTTTGGCAGATTTGACAGGTCTCTACAAACTTTCTTACATTAGTTGGCAACTTTGGCCAATAGTAGTATCTCCTAACCAATTCTAGGGTCTTATCAATGCCAAAGTGGTCTGACATGCTGCCACAGTGCTTTTCCTTAATAATATTCTCCCTAACAGACCCTCCTGGAATACACAACATACTACCCTTGAAAAGATATCCATCTTGTATCAAAAAATAAAAAAAATCAGTGTTATACCTGCCTGTCATGGATTTGCAAGATTGGTATGGTTCTTTGAAGTCTTCATCTTCTTCATACTGATCTTTGATGGCATGTATACCTGTACTTTCCAACTGAATGGTCTGCACAACACGATTTCTCCTACTTAAGGCATCGGCTACCTTATTGGCCACTCCTTTCTTGTGTTTTATTGAGAAAGTGTATGCTTGGATGTACTCCATCCACTTGACATGTCTGTGGTTTAACTTCTGCTGCCTGTTCAAGAAGCTGAATGCATGGTTATTAGTAAAAACTATAAATTCCTTAGGCAATAAATAGTGTCTCCACTTCCTCAATGATTGGACCATTGCATATAATTCTAGATCATAGGTAGAGTAGTTCTATTTTGCCTCATTTAACTTCTCACTAAAGAAGGCTACAGGCCTCCCATCTTGACTTAGGACTCCCCCTACAGCCCTCTTACTTGCATCACACTCTACCATAAAGACCTTGTCAAAATCAGGTAGTACAAGGACCAGTTGTTCTGATATTTTCTTCTTTAACAGTTCAAAGGCTTGATTGGCCTCATTTGTCCATACAAATATACATTTCTTGCCCCCTTCTATAGTGTCAACAAGTGGAGCACAAATGGCACTAAACCCTCTAATGAACTTTCTATAAAAGCTGCACAAACCATGGAAACTCCTTACCTCAGAGGCTGTTGTAGGTGTGGGCCAATTAAGAATGGCTTCCACCTTGCTTGGATCCATTTTTAGGCTGCCCTTAGAGATGACAAACCCCAAGAATATCAACTCTTCTTGTAGGAAGACACATTTGTCAAGGTTGATTCTCAACTTCTCCTCTTGAAGCCTCCTAAGCACTTGATGGATATGTCTTATGTGATCTTCCTTGCTGTCACTAAAAACCAATATATCATCCAAATATACAACAATGAACTTGTTAAGGAATGGTTTTAGCACCTCATTCATCAACCTCATGAAGGTGCTTGGTGCATTTGACAAGCCAAAAGGCATCACAACCCATTCAAATAGTCCTTCATTGGTTTTGAAGGCGGTTTTCCACTCATCCCCCTCCCTTATCCTGATTTGGTGGTAACCACTTTTTAGATCTATCTTGGTAAAATACTTAGCCCTACCCAAGCAATCCATTAAATCTTCTATTCTAGGCATTGGAAATCTATACCTGATAGTGATCTTGTTGATGGCCTTGGAATCAGTGCATAGTCTCCATGTACCTTCCTTCTTGGGTGCAAGAACTGCAGGTACTGCACATGGACTAATACTCCTCCTTATAAGTCCTCTATCCAACAAGTCTTGGATTTATCTTGCCACTTCAGCATTTTGCTCTGGGGTCAACTTGTAGGCTGCTTGGTTTGGTAGGGTGGATCCAGGGATGAGATCAATGCAATGACTAATCTCCCTCTTTGGTGGAAGGGCATCCTTACTTTCATCGGCTATCACATCATGAAACTTCTCCAATAGTTCTTCCACTTCCTTTGGTCCAATCCTCCTAAGAGGTTGTTGCACTTTGACCTTCTTGGGATTTACATCCTTGGGCTTGATGATTATTGCAAAACATGGCACTTTCTCTTCCTTGAGGTTAGCCAAAAACTCTTTTTCACCTACCACCATGACTAAACTAGAAATGACCTTCTCTTTGCAATCATCAATCAAAGGAGTCATTGTGAAATTTTCACCATTTTTGGACAAATGAATTACATTTTGCTTACCATCATGTTGGGCACTTGTATCATGTTGCCAAGGTCTTCCAAGAAGAAGGTGGCATGCATCCATATCTACTATCTCACAAAGAATCCTATCATGATATTCACCTATCTTAAATTCAACCCAACATTGTTCTTTCACCACAATTTGTTGCTCCTTGGTTAGCCAAAAGACTCTATAGGGGTTAGGATGAGGCATTCTTTGCAATCCTAACTTAGTCACCATTTCATTAGAAGCTAAATTCTCAGAAGAACATGAATCAACTATTACCTTGCAGACTTTGCCTTTCACCTTGCAAGTGGTTCTGAACAAGTTGTTCCTTTGGGGCTGCTCCTTGGTGGCTAGCATGATGATACACATGATGAAATAATTCAATTATGATCCATTGAAACAACATTGTAATATTGTTAAATTAGATACATCAATGATTATTGAACATGGTTAATAACTAACATTTATATGCTAACAACCAAGTAACTTTCTAATCTAAGAAAAATACCTTAATGGATCAAGAAAAGCTATGTATTTTGTCAAAATTGAAGCAAACAATAAAATAGGCAAATTGAATTTACTCTCTAACAATCATTTCATTTATAAAGAAAGTATTAGCATACAAATAAAAATAAATATTAAGCATAATATCTATGCAAATGCATTATGTTAATAGGTTCATTGAGAGGCATACCATGCATATTGGATAACTTATATACACCCTACCTGAAGACTTTAGTGATGATGTATGGTCCTAGCCAATTCGGGTTGAATTTCCCTTTTCACTAGGAGGTGCATTGATATTGCGTTAATTTTCATAGAGTACAAGATCTCCAATCTCGAATGAACAATTAATAACATGTTCATTGTATGAGTGTTTAATAGTCTTTTGATGGGATTGGAGATGTTCAAGAGCATTGATGCATTGTTTGTTGAGCATCTCAAGTTGTTGGAGTCATAGTTCTCTTTGAGTATTTTCATTGAGAATGTCATTGAGAGAAATTCTCAATGAAGGAATTTATAACTCCAAAGGCATGATCACATCGACAACATATATGAGGTTGTATGGTGTAGTACCTATAGCCATATGCACACTAGTTCGGTAGGCCCATAACTATAAGATAGTTGAGTATGTCAATCCTTCTGATGTTTGTTAACAATTTTTTGAAGAATTTGTCCAATTATTTTATTAGAATCTTTTGCTTGTCCATTTAATTGTGGATAATAAGGCATAGAGAAGTAAGTGTTGTATATGATATTTTTATAGGAATTTCTTGACATCTTTGTTCTTAAATGATGCACCATTGTCAAAAACCAAAGTGGAAGGAATGTCAAATCGTGAGATTAAGTTATCTTGGATGAAACGATAGATTATTTCAGCAGTCATGGATCCAAGAGGAACCACTTCAACCCATTTCGTGAAGTAGTCAATAGCTGTAAGAATGAAAGTGTTTCCTTGAGAAGGAGGTGAAATTTTTCCAATAAGATCCAAGCCCCACATGGAAAATGACCAAGGTGAAACTTGAGCACAAATTTCTGGGGCAGGAGCTCGAATGAGATTGTTATGTTGTTGACATTGCGGGCACTTTTGATAAAGGAAAAGGAATCTTCTTCCATATTCTGCCAATAGTAACCCATACGAATCAATTTTTGAACTAGAGATTTCCCACCGAAATGTCCTCCGTAGGAACCTAAATGTGCCTCTTCTAGGGCAATCAGGATCTCAGATTTATTAAGGTAATGAAGGAGAAGACCTTCATAGCTTCGGTGATATAGTATATTTGATAAGATGATGTAGTGTGTTGTAAGTTTGCGTATGCGAGTTCAGGCACTTCTGGATGCTAGATTAGGAAAGGTACCATCATGTAAATATTGAAATAAATTGGAGTACCATTCAACTGAATCTATGTTACTACAAAAGGCAATATTAGATACTTTCGATATTGAAGGTGATTTGAGATTATGAATGATAAATTTATAATTTCCCAAAGAATTGTCAAGGGTTGTATGGGAAGTAGTGCTTGCCATCGCATCCACATGTCGATTGTCCTTTCATGAAAATTGTGTCAATTGTAAAGGATGAGAAATTCCTCAATAGTGATCAGGCCAAGTCTCGATACTGAGATAACTTATCTTGCTTTTCTTGATAAGATCCAGTTACTTGTCTTATGATCAATTAAGAATCATCGAATATGCAAATGTGTTTAATGTTGAGAACCATTGTAGCACGCAAGCCAGTAATAAGGGCTTCATACTTTACAATGTTGTTGGTGCATAAAAAGTTGATACAATAAGACAGAGGAATCGACTTACCTGATGGAGGTACAAGTATAACACTAACATTGGAGCCAATTCAACATCTAGAACCATTGATGAATAACTTCCAATTATTATCAATATCTAGGGAAATGATTTGATCATCATGGAATAATTCTTGATTCAGAATAGAAAATGGTGAAGGAACTTCAACTAAGTGGTCTGTCAATGCTTGACCCTTGATTGCCTTTTGGGGGACAAACTTAAGATCA
The DNA here is from genome assembly GCA_027924645.1 of Cunninghamia lanceolata. NCBI lineage: Eukaryota > Viridiplantae > Streptophyta > Pinopsida > Cupressales > Cupressaceae > Cunninghamia > Cunninghamia lanceolata. The sequence continues at coordinate 2,728,382 of BSBN01000469.1, forward strand.
AATTCTGTTAACAAAATACCCCACTTTGCTAAATGTCCTAAAAGATCTATTTTAGTAAAGAGATGTTTCAAAGGCTCAAATTTACAATTACAAATTAATTTTAGCATTTAGTAGATAATGTCTCAATTTTTGTGTTGCAAAAACGAGAGCTAGGCATTGCTTTTGTATCGTAGAATATCACATTTTGTAATCGAGCAAAGTTTTAATGATATAATATACAATGTACACTTTGCCATCGTCATCTTGTTGTGCTAACAATGTTGTGAGAGCATTAGGAGATGTAGATGTGTAGATAATAAAGGGTCATTTAGAGACGACATGTTGTAATATAGGAGGATTAACTAGGTAGCTTTTGAGATCATCAAAACATTTTTGGCAATCCTTATCCCAATAAAATTTAGATTCTTTCTTAAGTAATTGTGTAAAAGGGTGAGTCTGATTTGGGAGTTGTGAGACAAATCGATGGATGGCTTGTATCATCCCTTGTAAAACACGAAGTTGTGAAATGTTTTTAGGAGGTGGCATGTTGACAATGGCATCAATCTTTTTCGTATCCACCTCAATACCACGATGTGAAACTATGAATACCAACAGGTTACCGCTATCAACGCCAAAGATGCATTTACGAGTCCATTCAAGTGCATGTTGTATTTACGTATACATTCAAAGATTTGACATAGAATTTTGACATGATCCTAGTGCAAAAACAGACTTGGCCAGAATGTCATTGACATAATCCTCTAAAATTTTATGCATGAAATCATGAAAGATGAGTGTCATAGCACATTGATAAGTTGTACCAGCGTTCTTTAATCCAAATGACATGACAACCCAACAAAATGTTCCCCAAGGAGTTATAAAAGTTGTTTTATATTGGTCTTGAGGATTGATGAATATTTGATTACAACTAGAGAAACCATCCATAAAGAAAAGTAAGGCATGACCTGCAGTGGAATCAACAATCATATCAATATTAGGATGAGGAAAATCATCCTTTAAAGATGCTTTATTTAAATCTCAAAAGTCATTGCAAATTTGAATATGGTTGTCAGATTTAGTGACAAGAACAATATTCGAGATCCAAGGTGAGTAGTCAATAGGGTGGATAAAACCTACTTGAAGAAGGTTATCTATCTCAACTTTGACCAACAATGCAACCTTAGGATTCATCTTGTGAATCTTTTGTTTTACAGGTTTAGCATCAGGATGAATGATGATATTTTGTGTTACTACCTTAGGCTCAATGTCGGGCATGTCAGAATATGTCCAAGCAAAGAGGTCAGGATATTCATGCAAAAGAGTAGTAAGTTCTTGATTTTCTTTAGGATCTAGACAGTTCCCAATAGGGATAACTTTTTCAAGGTTATCCTTATCCATAAAGACATCGACAGTCTTTCCATTAAGGAGAGTACTATGGTCTGGGACCTTAGGAGGATGAAGGGATTCCATAGGTTATTCTTGAGATGTCGAAGTACCATTAGATAAACAAGTGTCTTTCCCAAAGTATGCTTCTGCATTTAAACAATAAGGAAATCCACGATCATGATGGTTATGAGGCAAATGATCATAAGCTCCTAGGAATTCAACCAAAGCTTCATCCATTGAAAAACTATCCAAAGGAATATTTCTAGAATCACAATTTGTGTCAATTAACTCTAGATATATTGAATCAAGTGTTGAAATATGATTTGTAGATGAAGAAATTGTGTTTACATTTAAAGTAGGATGACGAGCAGCTTTAGTGGGTTGTAAAGGATGGTATCCAAGTCTAAATGAATAGTAATGTGGATTAGCCTCTAAGGGGACTTTAATGCCTTGTTATTTTATACAACAACCATTACTGTTGTATCCACATTGAGAGAGAATTTGAAAACCCCAACCATAAATAGATGCCATTTCTAAAGAGGAAGGAGGCAACTGATGTTGATAACTGAGAGGGGGGGTGAATCAGTTATCCTAATCTTGCTTCCAATTCAAACACTTAAATCCACTTTGTTATTTAATAGCATAGCAATTAATCATTCATGAAAGCATAAAGCATAAACACCAAAGCAGATACACATCAACACATGAGACACCAAGATTTTGACGTGGAAAACCCGGTCAAGGGAAAAACCACGTGGTGATTAACCCAAGGATTATTCTCTATTAGAAGAATAAGAAAAATAGATGGCACATGCCAATTAGGGCTCACTGCCTGAGCACACTGCACACAAGAGGCTCACTACCTACAAGACACACACTGTCTACAAAGTAACAAGTATCACAAACTTGAACTGGAGATTGACATCTTTACCATGCTTGGATCAGTTCCATTTAAGCCCAAAAACTTCTGCTCTGCCTTTCGCACTCCTCTTCGCTACCACACTCTCATCATACCAAGACACACTTCAAAATGAATTCACAATCCCTTATTTATACAAGGCATCGACTTAGGAACAATCATCTAAGTCGGCAAACACCTACAAGATCATCCGCAAGATGTGTAATACATCTGGTCGGCCAGTCTCAGGAAGAACCAACAATCGGTGGTCTTTACATCAAATCCAAACTCTAACTTCAATGTGGACTGCTAATAAGAATTGTGCACGATCCAAGGATCACCAAAACCTTTCCTGAGTCACCAAGAACATCCGCACTTTATCAGCTTACTGGAATTCTTCTCTTCTTCATCTGGAACTTCAAGAACACAGTTTGTCGCCACTGTCACAATGAAAAAGGTGCTTTCAGACCTCCAAACCATGAACAAATCTAGTTGTCACTTCACACTGACTTCTTCAACACTCCCTCCAATCTACAAAATGAGATAATGCAATTCTGGAGCTCACTGGACCAATCTGTGACACTCTATCACCACTGAACATCTGCTGGAACCGGTTCTACTAGAGCGACCATAACTTCTTCATATCTTCATGTGGACCTTTGAAATCTTGACTGGAGCATCTCAAGACTCATATCTAAAAACCCTTTAAACCGCATCCTCTGATCATCATCTTATCTTGGACTTTTACCTTAATGTCATCACTGTTCTTCACTACTCCTAATTGAGGCTAATTTTCTCAATATCCTCAGCACACAGCTCATCCAATCCTTCTCATTAATGCAATATGAGTATGTTGACATCAATGACAACACTGGTTATCCTCATACTTGCAACAACTCATAGGTCTCCTATGATGTAGTATAAGAGTAAGTATTGTCATCATTACTTTTCAAAGAAATCTTAGGTGTCTTAGGAGTAGAAATTGAAGCAACCTTAGAATTTTTTGGCTTTGATGGTGAGACTTCATACTCCCCTACAAAGGTAGGTGTACAATCTAACAAGCCCCAATCATTGCCAAAAAGTGTAATCAAAGGTGAATTAGATTCTTCTACAATGACATTCGTAGGAGGGGAAGAATAATTAACTTTAGAAAGAGGAGAGATTAAAGTAAAGGGTTTAAAATATTGTCTATTTCTAGCTTCAGTTTGTAGAAAACTTTCCAGAATCAGATCAGCTTCAATTGTTTGGAGCTTATTGTAATGAACAAACTTAACTGATTGATGAAGGGTAGACGAGACTACCCCCATGGCATGAATACAAGGTCTACCAAGAAGAAGATTATATGAAAGAGAATTAGGCATGACATGGATAAGGGTAGGTAATGTCACAGGGCCAACCTTAACAGGTAAGGTGATAATACCTAATGATTGTCTACCAACATTATCAAAGCCACGAATGTTGAGTTTATCTTTTTTAATGAGAGATGTATCAACATTGATTTTATGTAACAAGTCTATGCCAAAAACATTAAGACCTGATCCACCATCAATCATGGTACATCTAACCCTCATTTTATTGATAATGATGAATATCATAAGAGGCTCATATTGGTTTTGAATTTCTATTGGAGGTAATTCATGTGGTTGAAAAATGATATCTATTTTTTCACATGCATACAATCTAACAGGGCTACTACATCATTTGGCTTAATAGCAGGTGGAACAATCACCTTTTGTAAAGCTTCTTGGAGCATTTCATGGTATGTAGGTGATGTTTGTATCAACTTCCATAAAGAGATCTTTACTGGAGTAGTACAAAGTTGCTCAACAAGATCATTATCTCTACCAATATGAGGAGGAAGATGAGGTGCTTGAGGAAGAATAGGTTGATAAGGTGGAAGAGAAGTTGGAACAAATGTTATTGGTTTCTTTTGTTTATTGTTTTTGGCATAGACTTGTTACATATAAGCTTTTGTTTATTGAAATAGAGATGGTTTAGGAGTCATAGAGGATGATTATATATAGATGAAGTCATCTAAGGCTTCATATAACATGTCAAAATCATCACTACTAAATGACTCATCAAATGCATTGAAATCTTGAAGAAAGAAGTCTGACATATTTGCATACCTTACTTTTTTCAAACCTTATAGAAATGAAGTGAAGGAGAGGGAATTAAATGAAGTTTATTTAGGTTTTTATGCTACACAAAATGAAATATACCAAGCTATGAACAACAAAATTAAGTTATCCAATGAGTAGCTAAAACATAACCAAGATTTTTTCAATTTTCAAGCTAGAATTACCATAAAATGAGATTTTTGATAACCCTAATCAATATATATGTATGAATGCAAGGTGTGTGCATCTAAGAAATGTGTATTAAAATTAGTTATAATCAGATCTAAAGCATCATATCAGAAAATTATATTGAGTTACAATGATCTAATCTTATGAAATGTAAACAATGTAAAAAGTATAGTTTTTTCAAATCTAAATCAAATACTTGTTTTTCCAATTTTACATGCCAAAATGCAAAGAATGCACTAAACACAATGGATGATAAGGTACAACAAATGAAATCACTTTAATGCACCTAACAATTCTACAAATATCTGAAACAAGTCACTAATCTACATACCCTAGGTTAGAGATTAGCTAGATTTCTAGGAAATGAAAGGTTTTTTGTTACCCTTATGATGGATTAAATACAAAATGTGATCTATGCAAGTATGAAAATGATGAATGAACTCAATTTTAATTAGATATAGGATAGAAAACAAATTATTTTCAGATGAAGAAGGGTGCAAGAGTGTAAGAAGAGTTGGGTTCACCAAAATGTTTGATGGAAAAGAGAGATCTACCCTAAAAGGTTAAACTAGATCAAACCCTCGTCCATTAACATTGAGACACAAACTGAGCTTGGATTCTACCCTTGAGGGAGAGTCAAAATACAAGGGTTTTTCCTCTTTTTTGTATAGAGGAGATGTCAACCAAATTCAACCAACCAAACTAGGGTAAAAGATCAAACCCTAAATGAGCAAGATTGACCTACAGATGACTGTTAGAAATAGAAACAGAAAATCTTAAAGGAAAGCGGAGATGAATAGACAGAGCAGAGAAGAAACCTAGGCCTAAAATGTTGGAGGTACTAGGGAACCGGGTGTCCTAGACCCTAATTAGGGTTTTGCATAAATTTAGAGCTTCTCCCGCCCTATACCTGCAAAACCTTTCTTCTTCCCAGATCTTGTCTCTTGAAACCTGTTACTTCAACCTACACACAAAAAGATGGAAAAATTGTTGTGGCTATATAGGAGCTTGTGTTAGTCAAGCCTCCATTTTGATATTCCTATGTCACAGATAGCCAAGATTAGAGCAAGATGTGTGTGCTCGAAACCCTAAGTGTGAGCAGTAATATGCAAGATCTAATCAAATATATCAAACCCTAACCCTAGATGACTCAAGAAAATAGGATAGAATGATACAAAAGATACTCCACTCAAGGAAACATACAACTTCACCTCATGGATGAGGATTCACTGAAGGTTTGTTGAATAAGAAGGTGATGCAACCATACCTTTGGAGGGTACTAAAGCCAATCTCAAGTTGGTAGTTCCAACCCTTCTCCCAATCATGCAAAGTACTTCAACCTAGGAATGAATGAGATAGAATCAAGATCTCACTTCCTAGTTATTGCAAATATGTGCCTAATCGGTGTTGTCATTGATGTCAACATATCCTTGTTGCCATTGGTGTCAACTGTATCCTATTGTTGCCTGTTTAGAAGATTGGAATGTTGAGGATATTGAGAAAATTAATAAAGATCAATGTATACAGACCATATGGCTGAATAGAGGATTGTTTGAAGAAGCTCTAGTTAAGATTTAAAAGGTTCACATGAAGATTTGAAGAAGCTAAGGCCATCTGAGTAGAATTGGTTTTGTAGTGTTCAGAAGAGACAGGGTGACAAAAAAGAGGTCCAGATTGTTCTAGAAATGTAAAATGATGATTTGTAGATCTAGAGGCATGTTTGGGAAGTTAGTGTGTATCATCCATCCAAGTGATTCAGGGTTTGGAGGTTTGCAAGCAATCTTTCTAGTGTGACAGTCATGACAGATAGTGTTCTTGAGGTTCCAGATAAAGATGCAAGTGATTCTGATGGTTTGGAGGAGTGCAGATGTTTTTGTTGAATTTAATGTGCTTGTGGAGGTCTCTGGATCGTGTGACTGCTATGTTGGAGGTCCACATTGAAGTTTGAGCTCGTTGGTGAAGATTTCCTTCTTGGTGTTTGTTGTTCTTCCTAGTCTTGGCCGACTGGATGATTCAAGAGTGTTGCAGATGATCTAAGAACAATTCGATGGAGCCTGGCGTGTTGATCAAGGAAGATTTGAGTTCTAGTTATGTTTGGCCAACAGCTTAGTGATTCACATTAAGTCAAAATCTTGTAGTGCCAACCTTGATGTTTTTTCCAAGGTTTATGAAGCATATAAAGGCATGTAGTTGAGTTGTTGAAAATCAACCTTGTGCGAAAATAATATAATCTGAAGAAAGGATCAAAGGTAGAGAAGAGCAGAGGAGAAGCAGAAGAATAGAAGCTGTTTTGATGAAGAGTTAGAGAAGTATTTGGGGCAGAGCATAAGTTTTGTAAGCATTCATGAAACTTAACCAGGCATAAAGGAGATGCTATTTATCAGTTAATTCCTTCTGTATCAAACTTAAATTTTGTAGGCAGTGAGCCTCTCTTAAGCAGTGAGCTATGGGTAGTGAGCCCGAAGGCATGTGCCTTCTCTTTTCTTCTAAGTACTTTTAATAGGGTACAAATCTTATGGGTTAACCCCCATCGTGGTTTTCCCTTAACCAGGTTTCCATGTAAAAATTCTAGTGTTATGTGTGGTCAGTTTATTTCTGCTCATGTGTTGTTGATTCATGCTTAATGTTTACATTATTAATCTGATTGTAAGTTGATAAAGAAGATTAAAAGCAGAAAAGGTTAAATTTGTGAGAATTGATTCACCCCCCTCTCAGTTGTCTGGACTAATTCCAACAATTGGTATCAGAGCCAGATCCTCTAAAAGAAGCTTAACTACTTGAGGAGATCCAGGATGTCGACCTACAAGAAGGATAGTCTGAGATTTGATGGAACAAATTACTCTATTTGGAAGAGTCGCATGGAGTGCCATTTGCAATGCATGGGTGATGCTTATTGGGTGATAACTAAGGATGAGTATAATCCTCTAGAGAAAGGTCCATCAACTCCAGATGAACTCAAAGATGTTGAAAATAACCTTCGAGCTAAAGAAGCCTTGTTGAGAGTCCTGACTGATTCAGAAATGACAAATGTCTTTGGACTAAAAACAACTCATGAAATCTGGAAGAAGTTGGAGAATTTATATGAAGGCGATGAATTTGTCAAATGTGCCAAGCTACAAAGTCTGAGAGGAAAATTTGAAAATTTGAGGATGAGTGAAGATGAAAACATCACAATCTACATGCAAAAGATAAATGAACTTGTGTGTGGTATCAGGTGTGCTGGTGGAACTTTGGAAGAATCAAAGATTGTGGCAAAAGAGCTCAAATCTTTACCTAATTCATACAAACATAAGGTTGCTACTATAGAAGAGATCAGGACTGTCTCAGAAGTTACAAGAGATCAGCTAGTTGGCAAAATTTTAGCTTTTGAATTAAGTGAATTTGGTGATTCTCTTCCTAAGTCTGTATCTACATTTGAGGCCAGTGTATATGGAAAACAAAGTTATGATCCAGGTGAAAGCTCTTCAGCAAGATCAAATAGATTTGTGAAGGAAAGAAAGGATCTTGAAGATGATGAAGTTGAGACTGCAGAACTTGAAGCTCTTATTGCCAAAAGAATGCCAAGAGGATCCGGTAAGTATGAAGGAAAGTTGTCGTTCAAATGTTTTTCTTGTAATAAGATTGGTCATTTTGCCTCAAGATGTCTGGAGAGGGTTTCAAAGCCAAACCTTAATAGATATATAGGTCAGAAGAAATGCTACTATGTCCAAGAAGCTAGAGAAGAAGGAGTCACAGATGATGAATTTGATTATGGAGGTTCCACTAAAGATGATTGGGTGTTCATTGCTATCAAAGAAGAAGATCCAGTGTCTACTGAATCTGCTAGCTGTACAAATGTGGAAAGTGCCTTGGCTACTCAGGTTGTTGAAAAGGATGAATGGGTGATTGATAGTGGATGTTCTCATCATATGACTAGTGATAAAAGTAAGTTTGTAAGATTTGAAAAATATGAAGGTGGGCTTGTGAAATTTGGAGACAATTCAGCCGGTAGAATTCGTGGCAGAGCATCCATCTCTTTTGATGGTAAGAATAACACCAATGATGTTTTGTATGTGGAAGGACTGAAGCATAATCTTCTCAGTGTTGGATAGTTGGTTGATAAGGGTTATGACCTCAGATTCAAGGATGGAAAATGTAGAATCTTGGAAAGCTCTAGAACTGAAATTGCATTTAGTACTCAGACTAGAGGTAACAACTTTCATTTAAGTAGTTTAGGTAAAAGTTGCTTGATTGTTCATGTGGATCAGAGTTGGCTCTAGCATAGGAGAATGTGTCATGTAAATTTTGATAACATTGTGAAGATAAGTTCCACTCAGGCTGTAAGAGATCTCCCAAGACTTGTGAAACCTACTGATAACATGTGCAGATAATATCATTTGGGTAAACAAAATAGAATTTCATTCAAGAGTAAAGAACAGTCATCAAGTGGATTGTTGGAACTTGTGCATACTGATCTTTGTGGTCCTGCTAGAATTAGAAGTGTACAAGGAGATAGATATTTCATGTTGCTGATTGATGATTACTCCCGAATGATGTGGGTAACCTTCTTGAAAGAAAAATTAGAAGCTCTTGACAAATTCAAAGTATTCAAGGTCATGGTGGAGAATGAGATTGGTGTGAAGATAAAGTGTCTGAGATCTGACAAAGGTGGAGAGTTTACCTCCAGTGAATTTGATTCATTCTATGAGAAGCAAGGAATAAAAGACAGTTATCTACTCCTAGGACTCCTCAACAGAATGGAGTTGTGGAAAGAAGAACCAGACCATTCAAGAAGTTGCTAGGACCATGATGATGGAAGCAAATGTTCCTCAAGTCTATTGGAGAGAAGCTGTGAGTACTGTTATCTACACTTTTAACTGGGTGCAGATCAAAGGCAATTCTGGTAAGACCCCTTATGAACTATGGTTTGGTCATGCTCCTACTGTGAAGTATTTCAGAGTTTTTTGTAGTAAGTGCTATATCAAAAGAGATGAGGATCTAGGGAAGTTTGAAGCAAGAAGTGATGAAGGGATATTTTTGGGTTATTCTACTCAAAGCAAGGCCTACCAGTGCTTTAACAAAAGACTAAAAAAGATTGTTGAAAGTGCAAATGTTAGAGTTGATGAGAGCAAAGAAGGACACTCCAAGACTTGCGGATATGAATTAGATGATTGAGATGAAAGTCAAAGTCAAAGAAGACAAGTTCAAATCTAGACTCAGATTCGGATTGATCTGGAAAATCCAGTAACTCAAGAGGATAATGTAGAACTTGAGAAACAAGTTCAAGAAATAGAAGTTCTAGCAAATTTCAAAACTCCCAGGTATGTAAGACGGAATCATCCTGAAGATCAAATCATAGGAAATAGAAATAAAGGTGTTTGAACTAGGAGAAGAATTGCTGAAGATCAAGAAGAAATTTGTCTAATTTCAAAGATTGAACCAAAATCAATAAGTGAAGCCTGCAATGATGAAAACTGGATAAAAGCAATGGAAGAACTAATGCAAATTGAAAAGAATCACACTTGGGATCTTGTTTCTAGACCTGAGGACAAAATTGAGATTGGTACTAAATGGGTCTTCCGGAATAAACTAAATGAAGATGGTGAAGTTGTAAGAAATAAAGCAAGGCTGGTATGCAAAGGATATTCTCAAGTGGAAGGAATTGATTTTGAAGAAACTTTTGCTCTGGTGGCAAGAATAGAGGTAGTCAGATTGTTTCTTGCCTTTGCTACTTATAAAGATTTCAAAGTCTATCAAATGGATGTCAATTCAACATTTCTAAATGGAGAGTTAGAAGAAGTCTACATTGAGCAACCAGAAGGATTTCAGTTGTTTGATCAGAGAGATATGGTCTGCAGGTTAAGGAAAGCATTGCATGGACTCAAACAAGCCCCAAGAGCTTGGTATGCAAGATTAGATAAGTATTTGCTAAAGCTAGGTTATAGCAAAGGCACTGCTGACAGTAATCTTTACTTCAAGATTGATCATGAGAATATTTTGATTGTTGAGGTATTTGTTGATGATATCATTTTTGGTGGAAATGAGAGTATGTGCAAAACATTTGCTAATCAGATGTAGAATGAAATGGAGATGTCCATGTTTGGTGAAATGAACTTCTTCTTAGGTCTGCAAATCACTCAGTCAGATAAAGGCATCTTCATATCTCAGTCTAAATATGTGAGAGAATTGTTCAAGAAGTTTGGAATGGAAGATTCAAAGCTAGTAGGTACACCTATGGTAACTGAATATAAGTTGAGTAAAGATGATGACTCCCCTAAGGTAGATCAGAAAAGGTATAGATCAATAATTGGAGGACTGCTTTATCTGACTCAGACCAGACCTGATATCATGAATGTAGTTGGGCTTGTTGCTAGATTTCAAGCTGATCCTAGAGAATCCCATGTTGTAGCAGCCAAGAGAATTTTTAGATATCTCAAAGGGACAATTGATTATGGATTATGGTATCCAGAGGATAATGACTTCACTTTTCATGCATATACAGATGCTGATTGGGCAGGAGATGTGGATGATAGAAAAAGCACTAGTGGTGGTGCATTATTCCTGGGAAGTAGATTGGTTTCTTGGCTAAGCAAAAAGCAAGAGGCAATATCCCTATCTATAGCAGAGGCAGAGTATATAGTAGCAACAAATAATTATACTCAAGTTCTGTGGATGAAGCAAATGTTGAAGGACATCAGAATTGTGTTTGAAGAGCCTATCACAATCTTTTGTCATAATTCAAGTGCAATAAGCATCTCAAAGAATCTAGTGTTGAATTCAAAGACAAAGCACATAGCCATCAAGTTTCATTTCTTGATAGAGAAGGTAAATGAGAATGAAGTCAAGTTGGATTTTGTGTCTTCAAAGGATCAGATTGCAAATATTTTCTCTAAGCCTCTTCCCAAGGATACTTTTGAGTATCTCAGAGAGATGTTAGGGGTTATTACCCCTCCTGATCAAAATTAAGATGCACTAAAGTGTATCAGTCCGGTGGAACTCACAATCATATCTTGTGATCTGGATTGATGTTAAGGAGGCACTACTCAGGGGGAGTAGTCTGCATATAATTTTTGAGTTTGGTCTGAAACACAAATAAGGAGAAAAGACTACAAATATGTGCCCTTTTTCATTGATGTCAAAGGGGGAGAGAAATCATGTGAAAAACTAGTTGCTGATGAAAGGGGAGCAGTGAAGAAAGTAGTTGCAGAAGTGATAAGAGAAAGGGGGAGAAGTTCTTGTCTTGATGGTTGAATCATTTTTTCACATCATATGTTGCCATTAATGACAAAGGGGGAGATTGTTGAAAATATGTGCCTAATCAGTGTTGTCATTGATGTCAACATATCCTTGTTGCCATTGGTGTCAACTGTATCGTATTGTTGCCTGTTTAGAAGACTGGAATGTTGAGGATATTGAGAAAATTAATAAAGATCAATGTATGAAGACCATATGGCTGAATAAAGGATTGTTTGAAGAATCTCTAGTTAAGATTTGAAAGGTTCACATGAAGATTTGAAGAAGCTAAGGCCATCTGAGTAGAGTTGGTTTTGCAATGTTCAGAAGAGACAGGGTGACAGGAAAGAGGTCTAGATTGTTCTAGAAATGTAAAATGATGATCTATGGATCTAGAGGCATGTTTGGGAAGTTAGTGTGTATTATCCATTCAAGTGGTTCAGGGTTTGGAGGTCCGCAAGCAATCTTTCTAGTGTGACAGTCATGACAGACAGTGTTCTTGAGGTTCTGAATAAAGATGCAAGTGATTCTGATGGTTTGGAGGAGAGTGAATGTTTTTGTTGAATTCAATGTGCTTGTGAAGGTCTCTAGATCATGTGACTGCTATGTTGGAGGTCCACATTGAAGTTTGAGCTCGTTGGTGAAGATTTCCTTCTTGGTGTTACTGTTCTTCCCAGTTTTGGCTGACCGGATGATTCAAGAGTGTTACAGATGATCTAAGGGCAATTCAATGGAGCCTGGCATGTTGATCAAGGAAGATTTGAGTTCCAATTATGTTTGGCCAACAACTTAGTGATTCATATTAAATCAAAATCTTGTAGTACCGACCTTGATGTTTTTTCCAAGGTTGATGAAGCATATGAAGACATGTAGTTGAGTTGTTGAAAATCATCCTTGTGTGAAAATAATATAATCTGAAGAAAGGATCAAAGGCAGAGCAGAGTAGAGGAGAAGTAGAAGAATAGGAGCTATTTTGATCAAGAGTTAGAGAAGAAGTATTTGGGGTAGAGCATAAGTTTTGTAAGCATTCAATGAAACTGAACCAGGCATAAAGGAGATTCTATTTATCAGTTAATTCCTTCTATATCAAACTTAAATTCTATAGGCAATGAGCCTCTCTTGAGCAGTGAGCTTTGGGCAGTGAGCCCAAAGGCATGTGCCTTCTCTTTTCTTCTAAGTACTTTTAACAGGGTACAAATCTTGTGGGTTAACCCCCACCATGGTTTTCCCTTAACCGGGTTTCCATGTAAAAATTCTGGTGTTATGTGTGTTCAGTTTATTTCTGCTCATGTGTTGTTGATTCATGCTTTAATGTTTACATTATTAATCTAATTGTAAATTGATAAAGAAGATTAAAAGTGGCAAAGGTTAAATTTGTGAGACAATTGATTCACCCCCCCTCTTAGTTATTCGGACTAATTCCAACACTAGCCTTCATACAAATCCTTCCAAGAGCAAAGTTAAACTCTACTTGATCAAATAGAAACCTACAATAATTCAATAGCATAGAGAGCATAATATCTGCATAGAGTGCTTTATCATTCATCTAATATCAAGATCACATCTAGTTTCAAATGAAGAGGTTACTTTCTTTTATACAAGGATTTAGGGATGAATAATTTGAATTAAAGAGCTGACAACACACGCCAAAAAGAAAATTTGAGTTTAGGCTCGGCCTAACCATCATAAAAGTTGACTTGTGGACTTAATTTGCCTCCCTAAAAACATGAAAGGGGACTAGGGCGCTAGGCGCCCTAGGCCCTTTGGGCAAGTTACAAGATCGTATTTAAGGTGGTGCTAACTCCAAATTTCAAATTAGTTTTCAGGTTATGACCAAACTTTAACCAAAATCACGACATTTCATAGAATCAGGGCCCAATTAGGACTTTAGGGTAGACCTAAAAATGAACTAGCTTGGGATCACTAAAGGGAGGTGCTAAACATAGTGAAATTGTCCTTGTACAAACAAGGAGCACAATTTATGACATAATAGTTGGCAAAAAAATGTTGGTGCAATTGGAATAAAATTGAGTGAATGTTGAGAAATTGTTTGAGTGCTGAAATATCTTTTGGAGGCATTTTTAGTTGATATTTGGCATTGAGGTTTGTTGAGAGAACATCTACCTTTGAAGTGTTTATCTCTTTGTTCAATACATTGTATATCATCTAAAACAAAATAACCACCACTACAAGGAAGAAAGGACCGGTTGGTGATCCATGTTACTTGATAATTTGATATGAATAATAGTTTATCCACCCATGCTTCTATTTCCTACTAATTACACTGGAGTTGCCTTATCATAATGTGTTGGATGGAAATAGTGATAAATCCGTCTAGATTTGGTCTAGGATGTTTGATATATTTGCATGACTTTTAGAATTAGTGGCTACATTCTGGCAATTCCTTCTATGCTAGTAAATGAGACACATTCTAGTGTACATATATGCTATTGTGTAAGAAGGATATAGGCATGAAAGAAGCAGATTTATTCTAGGGGAGGGGAGCTAGAACGTGTGCGGGGTCCCTAACGTGTAATAGGACCGACACACATTGGGGCCCACATGTACTCACCGGTTACAAAAAAACTTTTGCATAAAAAAGCACTTTAAGATTAAACACAAATAAGATATTAAATGCACATTTTATAGTATAATATTGTAAACAAAACATTAAAAATATAGTATTCAAACACGTTATCTTATTTTCAACTTGTATCTGACATATCAGCCTAGGGTAGGAACTTTAAACTTAAAGAACATTAACATAGAACTTTGCACCCTTCCCCATAAACATTATAAAGAGAACTATCGCACCAATCCAAGCGTCACTTCCACATTACTCATAACTACACAACTATAGAACAATGCCACCTCAATACAATTCAAACCCATCTATCCCATCTTTGACCAAAGTGCTAACCCATTACAACAATTTTTCCTACTGTAGCATAACCCAAACAACACGCAAATGCATCGGTCTGTCTCATCAGACATGAGACCTACAACACTTATCAGCAGGAGTCTATCCCATCTTGCCAAGTAGGGTGTGCACGTACTGGCTCCTTCCTCTAAAAACCCACCTGCATAAAAAAAATTAAAGGTGTAAGGCCACCATTATTCATAAAAAAATTATGGAAATAAATGCAAACAATACACCAAACCAATCAACTCAAGAATTAATGGCCCAAATCAATCAAATCTGCAATTCATATAACCTAAAATTCAATTTTGAAATAGGACAAGGATTTAATTCGCCACACCAAACAAGCTTCAATAAAATTCAAATAATTCCCAATTCAAATAGCTGCAAAAACCTTGATGTATTCACTTATTCTGCAGTGAGTGACATAAGAAACAGAGTGACAAACACAGATTTCAGTTCAGTAGCTTCCATATTGTTCTAGGTATTCCTCATAGTTTTTTCCATTCGTAAGCTTTATATTATTCTTCATTACAGACATTAAAGTCATAGGTTGGCATTTGTCTTTCCCTAGGGTTTATATTGAAACACAAATGCCAACCTATCCACCAGTTTCCATATTGCAAATATTACAGTCATAGTTTACCATTTCTATTTCCCTAGGGTTTATCTTGCAAATATTACAGTCATAGTTTAGCATTTGTGTTTCATAGGTTTTGCATTATCATTCACTCTGGTTAACTTATTCTCATAGGTTATGCATTGTCATTCATTCTGGTTATCTTATTCTCATAGGTTTTGCATTATCATTCACTCTGGTTATCTTATTCTCATGGGTTCTGCATTATCATTCAGTTAGGTTTTCTTCAATCCCAATCATAAATTTGGGGTTTTCTCTTTTTATTAGGTTTTGTTTCATCTTTTTCATAAGGTTATGCTTCATCAATTCAGTCATTCCAAATATTACATCATTTACACTCTTAAATATTAATTAGATATTCCTGTGAATGAATTTATGCCTATGAATGAGTTCGTCATGCACAAAAGATGTAAAAGTTGTTAAACTCTTACTATTTTTCATTCGTAAGCTTTATACTGTGTGACCCTACTGCTTATATTGCAACCATTATAGTCATAGTTAAACAATTGTGTCCCCCTATGGTTTATATTTCTAGTCATAGGTTAGCAGTTGTGTAATTCTGTGCTTGTCACTCCTCTTTTCCTTATGTCACTCACTACAAAATAAATGTACATCTGTAAACTGTTAACAGTATTTCAAAACATTAATGAAACAAACTAAAAAGAAAAAACACATACAAAAACTAATTAATCTTCTGTTCAAGCATCACTGTCTTCATACATAAACATAACTGTCATTGAATATGAAAATAGTTTTGTCACAAGTAAATATATGTTGTTTTCCATTCTTGGTTTTGATTGTACTTATTCTATGTAGATGGCTGAGGGTAATGTAGTGGTGACCCATAGAGGAACGAAAAGAAACAAAAGAGCCACAACAAGGTTGCCCTCCCACAAACGAAGTTGTTTTTTCCCATAGAAGATCTATTGCAGCAGTAGACGAGATTTCTACTCCTCGAGTACCACAGAATGAGGTTCCTACACCTCAAATACCACAAAATGAGGTTCCTACACCTCGAATACCGCAGAAGGAAACAATGAAACAATGGTTGTGGTCTTTGAAGGACATGAAAGGGGCACTTTATGACATTGAGGAAAATGACATGTTAATAAGGGGAGCTTCCAAAAAGTAGAAAATCCCAACAACCACACTCTCCAAATGGCTTGGCGGTCTAACAACAACGTCCAAGAAGGGTTCGCCAATAGTCCTAATTGAAGAGGAAGAACATTTGATTGTGGAATGGTGCAAGGAAATGGCTGAGGTTGGTCATGGTCTTGAGATAGTCAATCTTAAGGTAAAGGTTGCTCAAATCTGTCAAAATAGGCCAAACCCTTTCACCAATGGGTTCCCAGGGAAGTCCTGTGGATAAGTTTCAAGAATAGACATCCTGAACTTGTGTTACGGACTGCTGAAGGCCTAGACAAAGATAGGGCACTCAACCTTAGGCCTGTTGTTGTAGTAGCTTTCTATAATACATTATTTGCAGAATATGAAGCACTACCATATGTTCCTCATCACATTTGGAATTGTGATGAAACTGGCATCCAAGCAGGAGGAAATGGGTCCATGAAGGTGTTGGCCATAAAAGATAGCAAAAATGTGTCTTACATTATTCCAAAGAGTCGTGAATGGATAACCATTCTACGTTGTGTCAATGCTGTCGGGAAGAGCATTCTAGGCTTTTACTTGTTTAAGGCGAAACAAAACATAGATAACTACATTGTAGACTGCGAACTAGGTGCTTGCATGGCAACCCAACCCCATGCATGGATGACTAAAGACTTGTTCATATATTGGTTGACCCATTTTAAGAACTCAGTTCCAGGCAGTGTGTCACCCACCAACAGGCACTTGTTGATTTTTGATGGGCATGGAAGCCATGTAGCAGTTGAAACCATCCAAGAAGCAAGAGCGTTGGGTGTAGATTTACTAACATTTCCATCACACACCTCACATAAGCTATAGCCATTGGATGTGAGTGTCTTTACCTTTTAAAACTTACTTCAAATCAGAACGTGCAACATTTGTGGCAAGGTTTCCCAACATTGAAGTGAGGAGGACATAACCAATGTTAGGCAACAAAGCACTCATAAGAGCTTTGACAGTTGACAACATCAAGGTAGGATTTAAAAGGACTGGGATATGGCCACTCAATCTAGATGCACTCATGGAAGACATGCATCCCAACGATACATTTCAGGTCAACGAGGATGCTTCTATAGTGGCAAACATTCTTAGCCTTTTAGGAGTTGTGTCAAGAGAGGATGTAGCACAATTGCAGCCCACTCTTCCAAATGAACAATTGCAGACTGTGATAGAATCACAACAGTCCGCTGATAGTTGTCCTACTAATTCAGTTGCACAAGTGGTGGCTGATCAGCAAACTCCTCCCATGGCGGACATCCCCGTTGACCAATTCAGTGATAGCTTAGGTCTTCCATTAGAATGAATTGTACCATCCTGGTTGGTGGAGGGGGCAATGAATCAAGGCATTGATTTGCATGTCCCAAAAACATAGGGTACTTTTACTTTCCCATCACCACCACCTGCAATTGACCTATCTGAAGTGGTGCATTACTATGCTCCTTCTTGCACTTCAGATTTAGGAGGCAATCAAGATTTTGCCGAGGACTCACAGGCAGTGGAGGAGAACATTATCATAGTTGGATCGAATAGAACAAACAAAAATAGTTCCACACATCAACAAATTCCTCAAGCTGCCTGTGCACACTGTTTGTAAAAAAAATTGAAAGGTGGTGCAATTCAGTTGAGCAGACAGTCTCAACTGTTGACAACAAATGACTACATGAAGTTGTTAATGGAGCAAGAGCAAAGGAAGGAAGAGGTTGAGGAGCTAAAAGTCAAATAAATAAGAGAATGAGGAAAAAAGGTAGCAAATAAAGTGGCAAAGCAGTTGAAGGAGCAGGCCAAAATAGAGAGGGAGATACAACATAAAGAAAAAGAGCAACAGAAAATACAACAGAACAAGGATAGAGATGCCAAAAAGGTGCTATAGATGCTTTAGAAGGAACAGGACCAAAAGGAAAAAGAGATCGAGGATGTGCAAAGGGATTTACAAAGAGAAAGGCAGTTAAGGGCCCTTGCTAATCCCTTGTCTCAAAGTAATGGAGTATTCCGTGATATTCTCAACATCAAAATCCCTCAATTCTCCACGGTAATGAATTATTCAACCATCTCCCAATTTGACTTTAGGTGCACTCAATATTCAAATCACATTGCCACTCGTGATGTACATATGTCTACACCATGGCCCCCAACATATGTCACTTGCACCCAGTTTTCTAGTCCATCTCCCAGTCATGTAAGCAGCACTCCTCATCGACTGGAAGGGGACAAGAACTTGGCCAGTGGCACCTTGAGCAGCCAACCACCATTTATCTATCACAGCAGCTAGATGTAGCCTTATTTGGATTCCATATGCACTTGATGTTTTGGATAGTTTTTAAGTTTTCATATCTACAATTGTACTCTTCTTGTTGATAGTTTGAAATTTATGATAACTACAGATGCAATGTTATTATTTTGATTTGCAATGTTTTTTGATCAGATTGCAATGTATGTTGTATATATGCTTCTTGTTCCACCTATGTTCAATTGACAGTTTCGCATTATCATTCACTTTGGTTATCTTATTCTCATAGGTTCTACATTATCATTCAGTTTGGTTATCTTATTCTCATAGGTTCTACATTATCATTCAGTTAGGTTTTCATAGGTAATTTCATAGGTTATCACTGTTTATTTGGACCATAAATCTTTTTCATTGTTTACTTGTCAAAAATGTGTTTCCCTAGGGTCTATATTGCAAATATTATAGTCATAGGTTAGCATTTGTGTTTCCCTATGGTTTATATTACAAATATTACAGTCACAATTTTAAATTTATGATAACTACAGATGCAACGTTATTGTTTTGATTTGTAATGTTTTCTTATCAGATTGCAATGTGTGTTGTATTTATTCTTCTTTCCACCTATGTTCAATTGACAGTTTCTCATTTTCAGTTTATATTTTTGGGGGTATTTGACACGTGGTAGGATGAGATTCATCGATTGGGAAAAAAATGGGATTTTGGCCATGAGACCGAAACGTAGGCGGTCGGACTGCCAGTTGGTGCATGGCACAACATGCAAAGTGGAAAGCCCTGGCACGTCATCACAAATCACTTTGCCACCATAACACTCCACTGCATCACATTAATGTCTCGCCACCCCTTTCAATTTAGTCCTTCAGTCCACATTTACTACACATCCCCTCTTTATGCTTCCACACATCCCACATAAACTTCAATAGGACCTCCATTCAATGCTCGCAGTGCCTCGCACAACTCGCTAACTTTAGAGCCTTTCAATCTACCATCTTCTTGAATTTTCGTAACTTGTCCACCATAAGGTGCTTGGTTCAGGTCTCTACAACTTCCATCCCACCACCACAACATGCTACACTCGGACTCTAGTGTCCCTTCCAGCTTCTTTTTATTGTTACATATACATAAATGTATATGTTTATGCATGTGATATATACATATTCATATACATAGACTTATGTATGTATATGTATATGTATATACATATACATATGTATATTTATATGTATATACATACACATATACATATATGTGTACATAGAAATATACATATACATATATGTACATATATCTATTTTCCTGTTGTTCTTCAATTCAGTCCTGCAACTATTGTATCCTTTTTAGGTTCCACTGATTAATTTGGGGGTGTTCTCTTTTTCATAGGTTTTGCTTCATCTATTCAGTCATGTAAATATGTATACACACATATATACATATACATATATATGAATATGTATATATATGTTTATACATATTTATTTTGCTGTTAATATTTATTCAGACATATAAATAATGTGCGTTTGTCCAATGTAAGCATAACAATGCAAGTAACCATTGTATGCATGTATTTATAAATTTGGGGTTGTTTTTATTTTCATTACAGTAACAAATAATATTGTTGGTTGTTTTGGTGCCATAGATAAATCTAGGGTTGTAACATAGATGAATGGATTTTAGTAATTATTCAATTCAATAATTAAAGACGATTGTACAGAAGAATTGGTAGGGGCGGTGAGAGATTAATGCGAGCCAGTGGAGTGAAAGGGTGGCCAACTTATACTCCATCTAAAACACTTTTAACTTCCAACCATACAAATATTAAAATCAATGTGCAATGATGAACACATGAATAAAAGTCTTATCTGTTCAAGATATACATGATGTCCATGGATCAAAACATCCATGGTAGATCACGTATATCTTGAACATATAGGCATCTTTCAAGGTCTATTGCTATTTGATGAACAAACAATACTTGCAGGAATGAATTGATGAAGTAGAACCTATAAAAAAGAAAGCAGGAATCAATGGCACCTAAGAAAGCTAGAATAGTTGCATGACTTAATTGATGTAGCAGAACCTCTAAAAAAGAGAACATCCCCAAATTAATCAATGGCAACTAAAAAAGATACAATAGTTAGATGATTGAATTGAGGAAGGCTAAGCTATGAAAAAGAGAACACCCTCGAATTAATCAATGGCACCTAAGAAAGCTACAATAGTTGCATGAGTGAATTTATGTAGCGGAACCTATAAAAAAGATAACACCCCCAAATCAATTAATGGCACCTAAAAAGCATACAATAGATGCAGGACTTGATTGATGATAATGAAGCTATGCAAAAGACAACACCCCCAAATTAATCAATGGCACCTAAGAAAGCTAGAATAGTTGCATGAGTTAATTGATGTAGTAGAACCTATAAAAAAGATAACACCCCCAAATCAATCAATGGCACCTAAGAAACATACAATAGTTGTAGGACTTGATTGATGATAATGAACCTATGCAAAAGACAACACCCCCAAATTAATTAATGGCACCTAAGAAAGCTAGAATAGTTGCATGAGTTAATTGATGTAGCAGAACCTATAAAAAAGATAATAGCCCCAAATCAATCAATGACACCTAAGAAGCATACAATAGTTGCAGGACTTGATTGATGATTATGAACCTATGCAAAAGACAACACCCCCAAATTAATCAATAGCACCTAAGAAAGATAGAATAGTTGCATGATTGAATTGATGTAGCAGAACCTATAAAAAGATAACACCCCCAAATCAATCAATGACACCTAAAAAACATACAATAGTTGCAGGACTTGATTGATGATAATGAACCTATGCAAAATAGAACACCCCCAAATTAATCAATGGCACCTAAAAACAATACAATAGTTGAAGGACTGAATTGATGAAGTAGAAGTAGTATATGTATATGTATATGTATATACATATGTATATGTATTTCTCTATGTATGTGTCTATACATACACATATACATATGTATTTGTCTATGTATGTGTTTATACATATGCATATACATATATATAAAGAAGCTGGAAGGGACACCGGAGTCCAAGTGTAACATGTAGTGGTGGCAGGATTGAAGTTGCAGAGACCTTACGCCAACACATTCTAGCATCAATGTGAAGAAAACACCTCAAGGGCTATTTGAATTGGGAATTATTTCAATCTAATTAATGCTTGTTTGGTGTGGTGAATTAAATACCTATCCTATTTGGAATTTGAATTCTGGGTGATATGAATTACAGTTTTGATTCATTTGGGCAATTAATTCTTGAGTTGATTGGTTTGGTGTATTGTTTGCATTTGTTTCCATAAATTTTTATATGAATAATGGCATCTTTGTAGCTTGTATTTTTGGATGCAGGTGGTTTTTGAGAGGAAGGAGCCAGTACGTGCGCACCCTACTTGGTGAGATGGGAGAGACTCTTGCTAATACGTGTTGTGGGTCTCATGTTTGATGAGACAGGCGGATGCATGTGTGAATTGTTTAGGTTATGCTATGGTGGGTAACATGGTTGTAATGGGTTAGCATTTTGGTCAAAGATTAGACACATGGGTTAGAACTGTGTTGATGTGGCACCTCTATGTTGTTGTGTAGTTGTGAATAATTTTTAAGTAAAGGTTGGATTAGTGTGACAGTTGGGTTTGAATGTTTATGGTGAAGGATGCAAACTTTTATGATATGGTTGTTTCATTTCCAAGTTGGATTTTATATTGTTTATTATTAATTTATTTATGTGAACTGTCGAAAATTGGGTGCACACGTTCCAGCTTCTCTCCCCTATGTCAAATACTTGTATTTGAAAACACTTACACTTGTTTGGCTGCCAGCCTTAGCTTGTTTTGTTGACAAATATATATGACTAAATGTGCATTTAATATCTGATTTATGTTTGATCTCATAGTGCTTTTTTATGGAAGAGTTTTTCCCTAACTTGTGGAGGACCAGCGTACCACTGTGGCAAATGATTCAATGGAACTTAAGAAAGGTAGATTAGTTTGAGGACTGAATTGATGAAGCACAACCTATGCAAAGGAGAACACCCCCAAATTAATCTATGGAACTAATGGAAAATTTATGTAAGCCACCAAAAAAGGATACAATAGTTGCATGACTGTATTGATGAAGCAGAACCTATGAAAAAGAAGACACCCCCAAATTTATCTAAGGCACCTAAAAAAACTATCTTGCATTACTGAATTAATACAATTATTGCACCTAAGAAAGCAATATAAACTGTTTAACTATGACTGTAGTGATTGCAATATAAATCGTAGGGAAACAAAACTGCTAACCTATGACTATAATGGCTTAATGAAGAACATTATAAAGCTTATGAATGGAAAAGTAAGAGTTTAACAAATCTCACATAGAAAACCTAACTATTTGATAATGCAAAACCTGTGAGAATATGATAACCAGAGTGAATGATTGCAAATTCAATAAAAAATAATAACTGAAAAATGAGAAACTATTAATTGAACATAGGTGGAAACAAGAAGCATAAATACAACACAAATTGCAATTTGATCAGAAAACATTACAAATCAAAATAGTAATGCTGCATCTATAGTTATGATAAATTTAAAACTGACAATAAATAAAAACCCTAGGGAAACACGAATGCTAAACTATGACTGTAATATCTACAATTTAAAGCCAAGGGAAACACAAATGGTAAACTATTACAGTAATATTCGTAGTATAAACCCTAGGGAAACACAAATGTAAACCTATGACTGTAATATTTGCAATATAAACCCTAGGGAAACACAAATGTAAACCTATGATTGTAATATTTGCAATACAAGAAACCATATTTATGACAAATAAATAGTGATAACCTATGAAATAACCTATTAAAAAGATGAAACAAAAACCTAATAAAAACTTAAAAAGAGAAACCCCCAAATTTATGACTGGCATTGAAGAAAACGACAGCGAATGATAATGCAGAACCTATGAGAATAAGATAACCAGAGTGAATGATATGCAAAACCTATGAAACACAAATGCTAAAATATGACTGGAATATTTGCAATATAAACCCTAGGGAAACACAAATGCTAATGTATGACTATAATATTTGCAATATATTGTTTATGAGATACAGACAATGAAAAAGATTTATGACAAATAAACAATGATAACCTATGAAATAACCTTTGAAAAAGATGAAAGAAAAAACTAATTAAAAGAGAAAACCTAACCAAAAAATAAACAACCCAAGATTTATCTATGGCATCGAAACAAGCAACAATATTATTTGTTACTGTAATGAAAATTAAAACAACACTAGATTTATCTATGTTTGAATGATAATGCAGAACCTATGAAACACAAATGTTAAAATATGAATGTAATATTTGCAATATAAACCCTAGGGAAACACAAATGCTAAACTATGACTAATATTTGCAATATAAACCCTAGGGAAACACAAATGTTAAATTATGATTGTAATACTTGCAATGTAAACCCTAGGGAAACACAAATGCTAAACTATGATTGTAATATTTGCAATATAAACCCTAGGAAAACAAAATTGCTAAACTATGACTGTAATATTTCCAATATAAATCCTAGGGAAACAAAAATGCTAATCTATGACTGTAATATTTGCAATATAAACACTAGGAAAACATAAATGATAAACTATGACAGTAATGTTTGCAATATAAATCCTAGGGAAACACAAATGCTAACCTATGGCTGTAATATTTGTAATATAATATTTATGAGATATAGACAAAGAAAAAGATTTATGACAAATAAATAGTGATAACATATGAAATGACCTTTGAAAAGATGAAAGAAAAACCTAATTAAAAGAGAAAACCTAACTATCCCACTCGCTATCCCGCTCGCTGCTCTGCAACTTTCCCACTCGCTTAGATTTTGAATTTGAATTTCAATGGCTGCTAGGGATCTGGGTGATCCCTCGGACCCTCTGATTCAGGATTGCCCAGGGATTGCTGCGGTGTTGGAGCCCATTCCTAGCATGCTAGACGACTTTGTGTATGGTCATGTTCTTGGTGATAAGGACTGTGAGTCCTCTGCTCACGCGCTACAAAAGAAGGTGTTGGGGCCCAGGGCCTGGAAGAATGCCCTTTTAGGGGAGAATTTGGAGAGCACTCCTGCTTCTCCAAGTTTTAAAGAGACTGCTGATGGGTCAGTGATAGTGCTTCAGGACATCACAGTGGATAGAGTGGTTTCCACTATGGAAAATTCTCTGGTAGGAATTGTTTTTCCTTTAGACATAACATCGATGCGGTTAGAAAGTGGGTGAGTGCCAAATGGAGAGTGAAGGGAAGTGTTGCAGTGAATTCTATGGCTAAAGGGATGTTTCTCTTCAAATTTACAGCTAGAGAAGATCTGGCCTCTATTTTAGTAGGAGGGCCTTGGATGTACGGGAAACATAGTTTATCCCTATGTAAATGGAAACCAAGATTTGATAGTGCTACGGATCTCAACAAATCAGCACCGGTTTGGGTCTATCTCTTGGGCCTTCCACTAGAGTACTGGGATGAAGAGACCTTTATGTGGATAGCCAACTCATTTGGTCACTTCATCGCTCTTGACAACACCACCAGAAATAAATCGAGGTTAGTTTTTGCTAGATTTTGTGTGAATGTTGATATTAATAAGGTTCTTCCCAATAATATCACTCTGGAATCTAAATTTGGCCAATGGATCCAACCCATTATCTATGAAAATTCAACAACATTTTGCCAAGTTTGTAATAAGAAGGGTCATCTAGCTCCCCAATGCAGGGCTAAAAAGCCTACTCCATCCATGGATGGCTAGACAAATGATATTGATGATGACTACCCTTTTAGGGAGGAACTACTAAATATTGTGTATTCTCCTTTAAAGGCTAGTATTGACAAGGATAAGGATGTGGTCCCCCTACAGAAAGCCATGATTGCTCAAGATCACACTTTAAGGGGGGGCGCTGGCTTCTCCCTCCCCTAGTGGGGAAGGCCTTTCTGCTCTATTGACCATTGGACTAGAAGACATGGAGATTCACCATGAGGAAATACTATAAAAGGAAGGTTTAGTGGAGAAGGTGGAGCCCTCTAGGCTGTGTAGCCCTTTTATAGGCAAGGGGGAAAATCAAGAGGGCCAAAACATAGTTCAGGGGATTTCCTCCCCCAGCAATAAAACTTTGGTCCTTACCCCTAGAGCTAGTTCCAGTATCACTCACCCTGAGGGTTGGACTACTGCTAAAAGGAAAGGTAAAGGACCTGGGAAGAAGATCCTAGATGTGGGAGTAGATACCAAGCAGGGAAGACCGTCTCAAAGAGAGACAAGGCAGAAGGCAATTAATAAAGACATTGCTATGGGTAGACAAAAAACCTTGGAGATTGGCTCCAAGAAGGCCTCAATCAAATGAGATTACTATCATGGAATATCTGGGGGTTTAACAAACCCCACAAACAGTTCTTAGTCAAGAACTGTATCTTCGACAACAAAATTGACATATTGCTACTACAAGAAGTTAAGATGAAAAGTGAAGGCTTTCAAATGGTTGCAAGGAATTTATGGCTGAATACGGAGCATCTGTACTGTGATGCCTGGGGTGCCTCTGAGGGAATTGTCACCATGTGGAACAACAAGGTTGTCAAGGGAAGGATCATAGAAAAAAATAAATTTTTTTTGGTGGTTAGAATGGAGTCTAATAACAATTCCTAGAACCTGATCAACATTTATGCTCCTAATCAGTGGGGCCCAAAAGGGGAGGTGTGGGACCTTCTCTCATCCCTGATTGCTAGTGAACCCAATAGCTGCTGGATGTTAGTTGGAGATTTTAATACTCCACTCTTCCCTTCTGAAAAGAATGGAGGGATCATGGATTACACTGACAACATGATGGATTTAAATGATTTTCTTAATAATGTGGGACTTATGGATCTGGATATCGAAGGAAATAGATTTACTTGGTCTAATCAGAGAAAAGGGAGAAATTTGATACAAGTTAAGCTTCATAAAGTTCTGGTCTCTCCCAACTGGAAGTTCTCTAGCTCCTACTCTCTGGAAGATATGCCCCAAACTACCTCTGATCATAACCCACTGCTTCTCTCTTGGAAGGAGGTCAATGGAGAAGGCCCTTATCCCTTCAGGTTTGAGATTATGTCAACCAAACACCCAGATTTTAAAGATAAACTAGCAAGTTGGTGGAAAGAAGATGTCCAAGGAACACCTATGTTCCGTCTGGAGCAAAAGCTATAGAGGGTCAAGAATAACGTAAAAGGATGGAATAGATTCAGCTTTGGGAACATATTTGATGAAAAAAAAAGAATCAACGCTAAAGTTGGGGGGTTACAAAAGAAGTTGGAGGAAGGGGACAATTCAGAGGACACTACTATGGAAGAAGAGTCTTTGAGAAAGGAATGGAAAGAGGTGCTGTTGTAGACGGAGATTTATTGGAAACATAAGTCTAGAGTGCAATGGCTAAAGGAGGGGGACAGAAACACCTCCTTTTTCCATCAATCAACTATGAAGCACAAGAAAAGAAATAGCATAAGTAGATTGATCGATGACAGAGGTATTATGGTAGATTCAGACACTCAGATAGGGCAGGTGGCTACTTCCTACTTCAAGAATTTCCTAGAAGCCCAAGACAATTGCATCAATCGGGACCTCATTGATATCATCCCTACTCTTCTGACTGAAGGAGATAATGCTCAGCTTGACAAATTAATTACTGAGGAAGAGGTCAGGGCTAGTCTTTTCTCCATGGGGGCTTTTAAAGTCCCTGGACCTGATGGTTTCCCCCTACTTTATTTCAGGAGTACTGGGATATTGTGGGAAATGATCTCACTGAGGCTGCTAGGGACTTCTTTAAGACAGGTAAGCTGCTGAAGCAACTAAATCATACCTTCATTGCTCTTATCCCTAAAAAATAAGACCCAGTGAGTATGGGGGACTTTAGACCCATTAGCCTCTGTAATACTATTTACAAGATTTTCTCAAACATTTTAGTGTTCAGGCTACAACCTATTCTTAATAAGCTCATTAGCAACTGCCAAAAAGGATTTGTACTGGGCAGACAGATAATAGATGCGGCCATTACCACTCATGAAATTATCCAGTCCATGGAGAGAAGAAAAATCCCAGGAATGGCCTTTAAATTGGATATCTCAAAAGCTTATGATAGAGTTAGTTGGGAGTTCCTTTTTACTGTCCTAAGGAAGTTGGGCTTTCAAGGTAAATTCTTACAACTTATTGAGATTTGTGTCACTTTAGTCAGATTTTCTGTTCTGGTTAATGGAGCTTCTTGAGGGTTTTTTTGTGCCAGTAGGGGAATTAGGCAAGGGGATCCCCTATCCCCTACCTTTTTATCTTTCTAGCTGAATTGCTAAGTAGATGTTCACTCTATCTGTTAAATGCTAGAGAAATTAAAGGAGTTAAACATGCTTCAATAGCAACCCCTGCTGTGATTCAACAATTTTTTGATGACACTAGCCTGTTTGGTTCAACTTCAGTGATAAAGGCTAGAAAGTGGAAGAAGGTGCTTCAAGATTATGCTTCCTCAGCTGGCCAATACATCAACTATGACAAAAGCTAGGTTTACTTCTTTAACACACCGCTCGTTCTACATCAGAAGATTATGGGGATTCTTGGTTGTTCTGTGGGTGTGCTCCCTGGTATATATCTTGGGCTCCCCTTCTCAGTGAAAGATGCCCCTTCTGAGTACTAGAATTCCATAATTGAAAGGACTCAGAGGAAGTTGACTAGGTGGAAAGGAAAACTTCTGAGTCAAGCGGGGAAGTTCCAACTTCTCAAGGCCTCTTTACAAGGGATTCTTGTGTACTTCCTGTCCCTCTTTAAAATTCCTAAATATATTGTTGAGAGGTTGGAGAAAATTCAAAGAAACTTTTTATGGACAAGCATGGAGAGTAAGAAAAGACTGGCCATGGTTGGATGGGACAAAGTCTATAGGCTGAAGATCCAGGGGGGCTCAGGCTTGAGGAAGCTAAATCTGCTCAATAAAGCTCTGATATCTAAGATTGGGTGGAACCTCCTAGTTGGTTACAAAGACTGGGGTAAAATTATGTGCACCAAATACTTTGGGGATTTACCCTAGAGGATATTTTACTTAACTTTGACTTCCCCAAAGGCTCGGTGATATGGAATAACATCCTGAAATGCAGAATGGTTCTACTGAGAGGTCTTAAGTGGAAACTGGGAGATGGAGAGACAATAAGGTTTTGGAATGACAATTGGATTAATGGAGGGCCTTTAAAGGGCCTTTAGAATATCCAAGTGTTGGTTAATAGTGATGTGGGCCATTTTGGAAGGCTAGTCCGTAACCATTTTCTTCCTAACAAAAAGGGTTGGAAACAATTGTCAGACTGCTATCAAAGATAGGTTGATCTTATGGGGATTGCCGATGAGATCCAACTCTCTCTAAAAGGGTGTAGAATTCCTCTTTTTCCTCAAAAAGATAGAATCCTATGGGTTAAAAGAGAAGTCTAGGCATTTTTCTGCAAATTTGCTTATAACCTATTCCTTCCTCAAAATGGTGATAATTTATGGAAGAAGATCTGGAATCACAATCTAATACCAAAGATCAACCACTTCTGGTGGTTAGCGGTGAAGAACAAAATTCTAACGACTGACAACCTCAGGATCAGAGGATTCCAAATTCCTAACAGATGTGTTCTTTGTATGAAAGAAGAGGAGATTGTTCCCTATATCCTCCTACACTATGAATATGCTTGGGAGGTTTGGTGTACTGCATTGAATATGATAGGTGTGTCTTGGTGTTGGAATGAGAATTTGGAGGAGTGCATAAGAGCCTAGTCCCCCCTTTTACCAATCCTATTTGCAAAGAAATTTGGGCCCTGATTTTTCCCATTCTTTCCTGGTACTTGTGGAAAGAAAGGAACAATAGACTTTTTTGAGAAAAGAATAGAGAACCTAAGAAGGTGTTTGGCTCTATTGTCAAACTACTACAAGAAAACATCAGCAGCAGCTCCATAAGAGTGGTGGAAACTCCCCCAAATGTGTTGGAAGCAAATATAATCAAGTAGTGGGCCATCCCTTTAAGCTTATGTAGAGTAGATGATAGTAGGAAAAAAACTAGGGCTAACACTAAGTGGTTCCCTCCCCCTGAGGGCTAGTTTTTGCTTAACTTCGATGGTGCTGCTAAGGGCAACCGTGGGCTAGCTAGTGGAGGGGGTTTAATAAGATCGGATAAGGGTGCCCTCTTGGCTGCATTTGTTGGAAGCCTGGGTGAAAGTACTAATAATATTGCAGTTACTACTACTCTCCTTTGGGGCATTAAATTTGCCTTGGATCTAGGCATAAAAAATATCATAGTGGAAGGTGATTCTAAAATTGTGATAGAAGTTGTTAAAGGAAATGCCAAAGTTGGCTGGTAGATGGAGGATATTGTTCAAGATATAAAAACCCTCCTCTTAAACTTTGAAGGCAAGGAGGTGAGACATATCTATAGAGAGGGCAACAGAACTGCAGATCTCCTAGCTAATTTTGGGTTTATCTTAATCCCCTAAGATTCTTGAGAGTTTTAGACAATCTCCCCTTAAACATTTTTGTTAGCATGCAAAAGGAGGCACCTTATTAATCGTCATGTCTATAATAATTATTTGGATTGCTTGGTATAGTTTCTTTCTGGGCTTACCTCACTTTGTGTGGAGTCGTGACTTTGTTGATGACTTCGAGAGCATTATCAACTTATACATGGTGACGTGGATGTTGGAGACCTGTGGGGTTATGGACCAACTCAATAATATGATTGTTTGGCAACTTAGTAGTTTGGGTAAGTTTTTTCAGTCACCTCATGAAGCGTTGGCTTTGAAAGGCTCGCACGAGCTAACGCCTAAAGGCAATAATGATCCGAACACGTGCAAAGTTGGGAAGGACATGAAAGGAAATTGGAGTAAAGGAATGGAACTAAAGTTTTTTATTTCTCCTTCTAGATTGTTCGGTCGACACTTCTCTTTTCTCTGCAATTGTGTTTCTTGGATTATGTATTTCTTGCTATGGAAAATGGGTGGAGAGAAAGTTGGGACGGAGCCCATGAACTGTGGTGAATTCAAGGAGTATGCTCAGGTCTGGAGCATACCATATGAGGGGGGTGACCCCTTTTCTCAAAATCCTAAACGACTTTGATGAGCATTTATCGGCCCAATTCGCTGGCTCTTGGGATGGTAATAGAATGGTGAAGGTGGGAGGAGTTCAATTCGTGGTCTCAGAGGACACCATTGCCAAGGTTGTGGGCTTGCCTTGTTCTAAAAATAGACTCAAGAAGCAGACATGAGTCCAGGACAATGAGGGAATGAAATTGTTCTTCAGAGAAGGTGAAAAGCAGATAAGACTTCAAGGTGGCTTTGAACGGGAAAGCTTGGTCAGCCCTTGGAACCAAACCTATGTTTTTTAATAATGAAGTATTTTACTTTGGAAGGGAGATACATGGTCTTTTACCACTATCACTTTGCTTTTCTTAACCATTTTAGACACAAAATTGAGATCAATTTCCCCTCTTTCCTCCTCTCTATTCTGGAGGCTTCTGTGTTACAATCCAAAAAGGCCTGCGAGGGCAACCCTGAGGTCTCTGCTTTACCTCTGCACTAAGGGCTCATCTTTCATCTTTACCAGTACCACCTTGTTTTGTGTCCTTCTAAACCTCCTACTGCCCATCTTGTGGATGAGAGCTCCAATGAAGACCCTAAAGAAAAGGTCCCCCTTAGTGTGAGGCTTGGGAAGCCTTCTAAACTAAAATCCCTTGCTTCTTCGGTGCATTTTTCCACCCCTATCCCACCTATGAGCCCCTCAGCCCTATTAACTAGCCCTTGTCTCTAAGGCCACCTCCCAGTCCAAATCCCGTTCTGGTAGCCGCACTCCTGGGGCCCTTGTGTCGGTGGAGCAGGTGGGTTCCCATGATTGGTCTTGTGAGGAAGCGGCGAAGGGCCTCTGCAATCTAAAAAGTAATACTTCTTTACAGGGCAACAAAAAACAAAAAAGAGGGAATCGCACTCCTAGAAAAGGTGGGGTTAAAAGTTGCAGTAGAAGTGCAAAGAGGTATGGGAATGTTGATTAGCAGACTCAAGGGAATAAGGACAAGTAGGAGAAACATCTAGACAAGGATGTGGAGGTTGTTGAGGAGAGGGCTTTGGGAAAATAGAATGCTGCTAGAAGACTGAGCATCAAGAGATACTCTAGATTGGTTGGGAATAAGCCCCAAGTCTTGAAGATTATTGATTACTCTTCTACCTCTGATTAGGAGGACATTATGCAAAATGTTGGAAATAAGGAAGTGAAGACCGACCCAACTCATGTGTAGGAGGGCACTAGCAATTTTGAGTCCATGAACAACTCTTGTTACAATACCAATGATGAGGACACTAAAATTCAGGAGACTCCAGAGAAGGAGGTGATGAGCGTTAGGATGGAGATGGACAATAAGAGATTGGGGAAGGATCTGAATGAGGTCAAGACATGCCTATCTGCTATAGAGAGAAAAGTTAAGGGGTTAATTAATTTGGTGATGAAGTCTTCTCACAGGGCTGCTACTGCCTTCTTGATTCTATAGGACAACCGAATCAATGATGTGGATTTTCTGTTGGAAGATAAAGAAAATATGTTTAATTTACTCACTGATGATTGGAAGGAACTTCTTAGCTAGTTTTCTCTGTTGTTTTTGTTTTAAGACTCGAACTCTAATTTTTT
The DNA here is from genome assembly GCA_027924645.1 of Cunninghamia lanceolata. Classification (NCBI taxonomy): domain Eukaryota; kingdom Viridiplantae; phylum Streptophyta; class Pinopsida; order Cupressales; family Cupressaceae; genus Cunninghamia; species Cunninghamia lanceolata. Next base: position 2,760,846 of record BSBN01000469.1, read on the forward strand.
AATTTTGTTGTTGAACTGTTGTTATCTAGCTATTTCAGGCCTGATGCCTTTTTTGCTACCTTTTGGTTTTTGTAATCAGGATCTGCACCTGTGTTTGCAGCCTTATAATATCAAAAAAAAGAGAAAACCTAACCAAAAAATAAACAACCTGAGATTTATCTATAGCACTGAAACAAGCAACAAATGTATTTGTTACTGTAATGAAAATTAAAACAACCCTAGATTTATCTATGACACTGAAACAACCAACAATATTATTTTTTACTGTAATGAAAATAAAAACAACCCTATATTTATCTATGGCACCGAAACAAGCAACAATATTATTTGTTACTGTAATGAAAATAAAAACAACCCTAGATTTTTCTGACATGGGAACAACAAACAATATTATTTGTTACTGTAATGAAAATAAAAATAAGCCTAGATTTTTCTATGACACAGAAACAATAAACAATATTATTTGTTACTGTGATGAAAATAAAAACAACCCCAGATTTATGTATTGCACCGAAACAACCAACAATATTGTTTTTTCTGTGATGAAATAAAAAACAACCTCAATTTTAAAGACATCGATGCTTGAACAAAAGATTAATTTTGATATAATTAGTGTGTTGATGAACACATAATCCATAGTGTTCAAAAACACAAAAGCTTGATATGAACAAGGAAATCTACAACAACGCAAAGTCAAAAAAATAAACACAAAGAAAGAGTAAACAAACCAAAATTGAATAATGGCGAGGCCTTAGTGAGCATGCTCACCTAGGTCGAAAGAATTGCCCCCGCGAACGTTGATGAGCACGCCATGGCCTTCATGCTTCCTCACCTGCATTTAAACCCTTTAACACAGACCTTGGGGGAAATTAATGAAAATAATGTAAAAATATGCATATATTCTTCACCTGCATGGTGCCGACGAACTTAGAAGCAGGTATGGCAGAGCTGGAGTTGCATTTCCTGTTTGATAACCAGCACCTTCCATTGCATACAATGGAGTCCAAGCATAGCATGTTGTGGTGGCGGGATGAAAGTTGCAGAGAGCTGAACCGAGCACCTTCTGGAAGACAAGTTAGGAAATTTTAAGAACTTGGTAGATTGAAAGGCTCTAAAGTTGGTGAGTTGTGCGAGGCACTGTGAGCATTGAATGGAGGTCCTATTGAAATTTACGTGGGATTCCGTGGAAGCACGAAGAGGGGACGTGCAGTAAATGTGGAGTGAAGGACTGAATTGGAAGGGGCGGTGAGACATTAATGCGATGCAGTGGAGTGTTATGGTGGTGGAGTGGCATGTGGCGATGTGGTAGGGATTTCCACTTTGGACATTGTGCCACGCACCAACTAGCACTCTGACCGCCTACGTTTTGGTTACATGACCAAAATTCCATTTTTTTTGATAGACAAATCCTGTCCTCCCACATGTCAAATCATAAAAAAATTTTAAAAAATATTTTTATATGGTTTATTATTTATTTATTTATCTAAATAAGTTGCAAATTTTTTTTCTGGTACACGTGGCACTCCACATGGACTGTGGAAAATTGGGCACGTACGTTCCGGCTCCCCTCCCCTAGTTTAAATTTCTTGGCATTTGATGATCATTACTAGCTATTATTGATAGGGAAATCTAATGTGAAAGCTTGCTAGGGTTTAAAAATTGAAGAACACGATATTGGGATGCAATTTTTTAAATTTGGCATAGTGACAACTCCACCTCATGAAGATTGTGCTACTAGTTGGTGTGCAAATTTGGTGCTTGATATGAGATTCGAAGGCACATGTGGAGAAAGCACTTGTGTGTAAGTAAATCCACAGTTGATTTATTTATGAAGCTCTTACAGTGGGTAATGGTGTTTTTGAAGTATCTTGGTGCATGAAAGGGCCATTGATCATTGGTAAGTAAAGATTACTTCTAAATCAAATTTAAAATAAATTTTATTTTCAACGAGTTAATAGTGATAGGCAGAGAGGTTGTTTTAAGTAATTTTTTTTAAAAAATAGTGTGCTAACTTCGGGTTCCTAATTTTTTTCACTTGCTTTGTGAAATACAAGTTATATATTTTTGAATGTGAATTTATAAGGTATGAAAGGGACATTCCAAAGTGTATTTATTGGAGTAAAAACATTATTAAGTCATTGAATATTTTTTGGGTCTTTGAGACATTAAAAAGGTGTGGAGTTTCTAAGGAGTTATAAGGTTATATTTATTAGGTGCATTTTCGGTGGAAACTGACACCTGTCGATATCTGATGCCTTCCTATGGATTCTATTTTGCATTACGTACAATTCTCCAAGAAACTAGGCCTTTAAATTTTGACTACCTAATGGCACATGGTGTTCTTGACTACATTTGATGCTAAATGTCACACATGACATGAAAAGTGAAAGCTTAAAAATGTTATGAAGTAGATATCAAGATAATGGAGAAGGAATAAAGTGAAGAATTTATCAAGCTTAAAGACTAAGCAAAACCTATCCATTGGAGGATGGAGGCACCAGAGGTTGGATGAGTTTTTAATCTCAAGATAGCTTCTCACTCAGAGATGATACCTTGCATGGGAAGCACCAATTTTAATTTGTGTCCCTTCATGGAGCAAGGGGACTCAAAAATTCTTGGCAGTATTTGTGAGTAGTGTAACCTCTGAAATAGGGTGGGGGTAGTGTATCTGCACTTACTCAGTTTGTGGACAATGTAATCTCTAAAATAGGGTGGGATTAGTGTATCCACATTGGTTTTGTTCTTGTTGTACACTATAGGAGGGATTTGGTTCCCATAGCATTGGAGGAGGGATATTGACGCTTTCAGAGGAAAGTAGACTCTTGGAGGAGAGTTGTTCTCTCATATGCAACACTAGATAAGGGATTTTGACACACTTAGAGGAGTTGTAGACTCTTGAAGGAGAGTTGTTCTCTCATTGTGCATGGAGGATGGGATTATGTTCTCTCATGTGGTATAGAGGATTTGTAGGTTTGACAATTAGGACATCCACTATTAAGTTTAGTTGGTGTGTCTTGGGTGAGCAAGGAGAATTGGTGGAGGTGCTTCATCAAAGTTTCCAGAAGGGTTGTTGTGTTTAGTCCTTGCAATGTTCTATCCTTTGTTCAAATTGATGTAATAAGGGGGGAATGTTGGAGTTATTACATCTTTAAAGTTTAGTATATAGGTTAGTTTATATAATAAATAAATAAATGTTAGTAATTTATAAAATAAAGGTTAGTTATAGTTAGTAAATAAAATGATAGTTAGTTGTTTTAGGAGTTACATTCCCGTTAGTATTTTGGGTTGTTAGTTTATTTTTATGGGAAAATGTAAGGCTATATAAGCCATTGCAAATCAATGTAATATTAATCTAAAATCAATATATATTATTCTATGTTATTTTATTTGCAATAATGGTTTGGTCTACAATATTGTTTTTCTACTCACCATTTCAATACATTTTCCCTAGATTCTCATTTGAATTTACTAGTAATTTTAACAAACTAGGGTTAAGTTTTTCCTCAACTATGGTGTCCCCTAGTTTAATAAAATGACAAAATCAATCTAGCCAATACTGCTCGCAATCAATGATTTAAATTTCAATTTCATCATGCTACAAAGATTTCATCATTTTAATTCTTTAGCTATGTAAAGTGTTAAAACAAATCTAAATGGAAATCCACCTAACCATCCCAGGGGTCAATGAAGATCACTGAGCAATAGTTGAAATTTTAGAAACCTCAACTCACAATAGGTCATCAAAGTGTGTGAATGAACTTCAATGTCTTCACTAGGTGATAGTGATTGTAGTGGTATGAGAAAATGTCATTGGATATTTGCAGATGGAGATTATAGTGGTTAATCACGGGTTTCAAGTAGCCAAAGCTCAAAGAAATTGAATACAAAGTGATGAAATAAAAATTTAAAGTTGAATCATAGTTCTTTGGATTCCAAATTCATATTGCCATTAATGCAGGCAAATAGTAGGTGAAGGCTAACATATACCAAATTTCATTTTATGGTGGTTGTAATGGGATATGGATATTAAAATCATAAGATGTCTTGCAATAAGTCGAGGAATCTCTACAAAATAGACAAAACTTAACATTGGTAACTCTTACTCACAAAAGCAACTTGTGGGAATGACACAAAGGTCCATACGTATAATGTAATCCTGACATATCTATGTAGACACCTAAATTATCCACTCATTGTCTTGTCACTATTCATGTGCAATCAAGACATCCCTAAACATCACTAAATTGCATTTTCTCCAAAATTTACTAAATGAACACATGTTTAGACAGTTAATTGATCAAATCCCCTACAAACCGTGATTAAACAATATTTTATTGTCAAATTCACTATTCATGTACTTTTCATTATTCATCTATACATGCATCTATACCTATCCCTAGCTTAAATGATTAATTAATCATTTATTACATATCCTCTATAGTCCAGACATTAGATAAATTTTATTTATCTAATATTCCCTTTTCCCATCCCATGAATTAAATAAATATATTTATTTATTTAATTCCCTATTTTCTACACTTTTGATTAGGATGCCTAAACCTAATTAATTACCTAATCCCCTACTTGCACATTCTGTTATCCCTAACCTAATCCTAGTCAAACCCTCACAATCCCCCATGTGTACAAAGGTATGGCCTTTGTACAAGCCCACATTGACCTCTTACTAAGTGATGGGAAAGTCCTTTATACAAAAGGTCCTTTTTGTCCTCACTTGATCTCAACCATCCCCTTCTTCCAAGACCACTTTTCTACCCTTGATTTGGTCTTGATTCAAGGACATCCCCTCATCCACCAACTAAATCAAACCACTTGGCAAGTGCTTATGTATCTAAGCCTCTCAACAATCCTCATCCATTGATCCTTCAAAACAATCTTGACCATCCAATCCCTCATCAAAAAAATCTATAAATAGCCACTCATCCTAGCCATTTTCAAGACTCCATTAATTGCAAAGTAATGCTGCCACATTGAGGAGACACCTACATCAAAATATCAAAGGAGCACCTCCACACAACAAAGGTTTTCATGGTAACTAGTTTAGATTAGTTTCCTTTCTTTTTGCATTCCTTTATTTGCTCAATCCGAGGTGTATTTGAAGGTGAATGAAGTAGGCTAATGTTGTTTTAATTTATTTCTTTGTGTTCATTTTCACATTTATACAATCTGAAACCAGCACAAAGCTCCACAAAACAAATACTCAAAGACTTTCATCATTATAAAAAAAACTTTGCAAAACAACACAAGAAGATTGGACTTTTGACTTAAAACAGAGAAAGGATGATCATCTAGTACTAGGTCAACATTCCACAATCTGATCTCAAAGGATTTCCAATGCTAAGACAATTTTATGAGAAATTTGAAGAGGATGGAACATTCAATAAACAAATAAAAATGACACATTTGGTTCCCCACCAAGATTCCACAAACTTGAAATAAGCCATTTTAACACTTATGAACAATAAAACAAACTTTTGTGGAGGAAACCAAACTGATAGGATAAAAGACCTGGAATATGACATTTAGTAGTAAGTTCAAATTCTGCATCTGGTTATCAACTCAAAACCCACAAATTTTGCAAAAAGGCTAGAAACATAAAATTTTAGAAGGAAAATGCACTTATCCTTCTGCAAACAATCCAAGCACCTAATAAATTGATCCTGTAGCTATTCTAAACATAGAATACACTTCTCCTTGACAAAAGAAGAAGGAAAAAGTGAACAAAATAGAAAAAACAAAAACAAAAAAGGGTCCATATTTTTCCAAAAGCAAAATGAGATAGCGTTGGATTGTACATTGTTGGTATGAAACTTTAGAGCGATTGTAAAAGTATGATGTAGATTGAGATACTAATAAGACCTTTTTGTATTGAATCTTTGTTGATTCTAAATAATATAACTGTCAACATCTTTTTGGTGGTGGGTTTTCTCCTAAAAGTGTTTCCAATGTAAATCTTGAGTCTTGCGTGTTATCTTGTGAATGTATATTGTTCCATTTACTTCCATATATATTGTTAGATAGATTTTTCAAGTGTTGTTGACTATTTTCTAAATACATAATCTTAAGTTTCCTTCATCCCATTCCACCAGTCGACTATAATAGGGGCTAAAATCCCTAGCATTTGGTATTAGAGCCAAATTAGTTGTTTAGGTGGTTATTAATTCATTAGGAATCCAAAGCCTAGTGGTGATAGGTGGATGAATTTTGAAATCTGTTGATGTCCCCATAAACGTAGGAAGGAAGGTTGACTCAAAGCTACATTTTCTTCAATTCTTAATTCCTCTATTGTATCGATCAAAAGCCAAGAGAGGGACATAACCAATAGCAAAGGTAGGAACATAGAAAGAAGCTTATTAATTGAAATTCCAAGTTCAATAGTAGTAGATCCATCGTTAGCTTATGGACCAATTACTACACCAATTTGAGAGCGAGATCTAATTCCTATTATTCTTGATGGCGGTAAAAATTATAACAACTGGTGTGTTATAGTTTGTGTATAACTATTTAAAAAGGAAGACTTTGAAGGATTATGTGAGAAGATAGAACAACATTAAATCTATAGCTAGCACTTTGAGGTATGAAATTGAGAGATTCAAAGGGTAGAACTTTGAATTGGTGAAGTTGAAGATGGAAGATATTCTAGTGGAAAGAGATCAGTGGACTCTAATAGCTGCTTCAACCAAACTCTCGGGTATGTATGATGAAGGCTAGATAAAACTCAATAAGAAAGAAAGAAGTACTCTATCAAATTATGTGTTAATGAATGTGTCTAAGGAGTATACTATAAATTCATTGTGGAAGAAGATAGGTATGTTATATCAATTAAAGAGTGTGATTAATAAACTTGTATTAAAAAATAAGTTATATTCCCTTAAAATGAAATAGGGAGACTCTATTGTTTATCACTTGAATAGATTTAATATGATTCTAAGTCAATTTTAATCAATAGGAGTCGAGATGGGTGAAGAGGACAAGTAAATTGTATTACTTCATTCCTTAGTAGATTCATGAGAAAACCTAATTATGTCTATCGACAGTAATGTCATGTCACTAAAACTAGAAAATATTATTGGCATTTTGTTAAGTGAGGAAATTAGGAAAAAATCTATGGATGATAATTGTTTTGATGTCCTTGTGGTTAGAGGAAGGTATAAGGAGAAGAAAGGTAAGAATAATATAGGAGATAAGAATTCTAAGGGTAAGGGTAAGTCTAAATCTCCATGTAAGTCTAAAGTAAAATGTTGAATTGTGGCAAGAAGGGTCACATAAAGAAGAATTGCAAGTTCAAGAAGAAGGATGATTCTTTTGATAAGTCCTCTAATAATTATGAGTATAGTGGTGATGTATTTATTTTTGCTAATGTCACTAGTGATGATTCCTAGTTGATTGACCCAAGTGCTTCTTTTCATATGGCATGTCATAAGGACTGGTACTTAGATTATACCAAGTGTGATGAAGGGTAGGTGTTCCTAAATGGTAACAACTCCTTGAATATAGTTGCTCAAAGAAAAGTAAGGGTTTCCTTCATATATGTTATAGTAAGAACACTCTCAAATGTACTACATATTCTAGGTTTGGATAGAAACCTTATGTCTATGTCTAAAATGGTCGACTCAAGAATTTATGTCACATTTGATGGAAAAGGTTGTAGATTGGCAAGAGGTTATTTGATTCTTGCTAAGGGAGTATAGCATGGTATTCCATATAGGCTAGACACATCAACTTTATCAAGGTGTGCTAATTTAATGACATCTAAATCAAGTTTGTTGTGGTCTACACAAGACTAGACATTGCTCAAGTAGTGGAAGTTCTAAGCAAGTTCATGGTGAAGCTAGGTAAAGAACATTGGACACGTGTGAAGAGGTTGTTTAGGTACTTCAAGGTAATTATAGATTATTTATTAACATATCATGGTACTAATAATGTGCGTAGAGTGTTGGATGTATAGGGATTTGTAGATTCAGAATGGGCTAGAGATCTTGATAACTAGAGGTCAACAAGTAGTTATGTTTTCATTTTATTTGGTGGATCAATAAGTTGGATGAGCAAGAGGTAGTAGACAATTTCCCTATCCACTACTAAAGAAAAATATATGGTTGTAACACATGAATCTTGTAAGGAAGCAATGTGGTTAAAGAGGTTGAGTAACAATATTAGTTTTAAGATTCATATAGTGGTGAAGTGTAATTCACAAAGTGCAATTTATCTCACTAAGAATCCTATTTACCATGATAGAATCAAACATATTGATGTGCAATATCATTTTGTGAGGGAGATGGCTAAAAGTAAGAAATTGTAGATGGAGAAAATTGATATGCAAGTAAACATTGTAGATTCTCTAACAAAACTTGTAAGTACTGATAAATTCATGTGGTGTAGGTATGAGATGGGCTTATCCCATTCTAATGCATGAGGTCAATCTCTTGGGCTGAATACCACACTCTCTCTTGTAATAAATATTAATTGGAAGAATGTTGGGACTTGGGTGATATTCAATTACAGAGAGTCCTTGTAAGAAGAGTTTATTTGTAGAGTATAATGCGGTGAAGTGCAACAACATTCAAGTATTACGATATAACATTTATGCTGACTAACATGTAGTGATTATCTGGTAGTAAGTTGTAGTGTAGTATACATGGTTTGTATACATGTGGTGGTGTTGTGATAGTAACCAAGTCATCTAGAAGAAGAACTCACAACTACATATGAAATTAGTGTTTCCTAGAAGCATGGACAATGATGTAGGAGCACTTGTGGTAGAACTAGAGTTCATGTGGTAAAATTTGAGAGTAGGATAATGTTCTAGAAGATGGTCCAAGGTGATATAAGCAATCAGAAGTGAATTTATGTTTCTATATGCTACCACAAGTGAGGAGCTAGTAGTGGTGGCTATAAAAACATGTGTGTATACCAAAAGTGTAAAAGTTGTAGCTTTTAATTCATAGTGTGTGGAAATGACTAAGTATAAAAGATGAATATCTACATGGAGACATCACTCTTGGTGATATTTGAAGTAAGCTAACATCATGTATGGTCAAATTATACTTACATGACTCTTGATATTCCTTGGGTTGGTTGGACAGTAAGACATTTGGTATTCCCATGTGCACGTCTATATGTATCACTTCTGTTAGGAATTGCATGCAGAAGATATCAATTAAATGCAAATAAAGATTAAACAGAGGAATGAAAAATACACAGAAATAATAATAACAAGAGACAATTTTTAATGTGGTTCACCCAAACTCAGGCTACATCCACTAATAGAGAGTTCAATATTATTATCTAGCAAATCAAATCGATTACAACCAACAATCCTTGTAACTCAATACCGCTGCAAATGCTACAATACAATATCAATAGAAACGCTAACCCTTAGCCATTTTTATCAAGACTTATGTCGGTTACAAAATAGGGTTTTTTTTATCTCGGCCAATAGAAAAAATAACTCCTACTGCCCTTGGATCCTATAAGGGGCGTTGTTCCTTGACCTCATCTTGGGGGTGCTACCCCCAAACCCTTGTTAAATAATTTGGGGGGAAACCACGTTGATAAGAGTCAGGAAAATTTAACCTCAGAGTTTGATTAGGCTCCATATAACAAAAATATCCCACTTCTAGACTGATCAGACTCCGCAACATATCATCTCCCACTTGGAGACTGATCATAACACCGTTGACCCTGTGGTTCCCACTAGAAATAAACACCCTGGACCCTGCTGTTCTAATTTTATTCTTTTCTGTCTTGAAGACCAACCAAAGCTGAAGAGGAGCTCAACTTCTCCCTTGTCAATACCTTCGTAAACATATCTGCTAGATTTTCATCTGTATGTATCTTTTCAAACCATAATTGTCCATCATCCAACATCGACTAGATGAAGTGATACCTTAGCTGTATGTGTTTGGTCTTTGAATGAAAGGCAGAATTCTTTGCAAGATGTATGGCACTCTGACTATCTATAAACAAATAATTGTTAGCCTTTTGTTTTCCCAATTCGTCCATGAAAGATTGCAGCCATATCATCTCCTTGCTTGCCTTTGTTGTAGCTACATACTCTGCCTCCATGGTGGATAAAGCAACCACCTTTTACAACCTAGAGATCCAACTCACCGTTGTTCCACCTACAGTAAAGACATAACCGATGGTACTCTACCTAGTATCAATATCCCCTACCAAATCTGAGTCCACATAGCCTGCTAAATCAGTATTAGAGCCCCCAACACATAAATGTTTATTGTATGTACCTTTCAAATATCTGAGAATCCATTTTACTGCATTCTAATGCTCCAATCTGGGATTACTCATATACCTGCTTATGACTCCTACAACATGTGCAATATCCGGTCTCGTGCATACCATGGCATACATTAAACTTCCTACAGTTGAAGCATATGGTACCTTAGACATTTTTTCTTCCTCCTCTTGTGTCTTAGGACACATCTCCTTAGTCAATTTCAAATGACTAGGCAAAGGTGTGCTGACAACTTTTGCATTCTCCATATGGAATCTTTGCAACACCTTTTCAACATAATCAATTTGAGATAGAGTCAATTTTTTGTTCTTCCTATCTCTGCAAATGTTCATACCAAGGATTTATTTTGTTACCCTCAAATCCTTCATAGCAAATGATTGTGCTAACTACTGTTTTAACTCTCTTATGCGATCCATGTTAGACCCTGCTACAAGCATGTCATCAACATATAAATATAAAATAATGTAGTTATCATTATCCAACCTCTTAAAATAAACACAATGGTCATAATTAAATTGGTTGTAGCCTTGCTTAACCATAAAACTATCAAATTTCAAAAACCATTGCCGAAGTGCTTGTTTCACGCCATATAAACTCTTCTTCAATCTGCACACCAATTTCTCCTTACCTTTGACCTCAAATCCCTGTGGTTGTTCCATATATATCTCCTCCTCCAATTCACCATGGAGAAAGGTAGTTTTCACATCTAGTTTTTCCAAATGCAAATCTTTAGCAACCACAATACTTAAAACAATACAAATAGAAGTCATCTTAACAATCAAAGAAAAATATCATCAAAATTAATACCTTTTTTCTGTGCAAATCCTTTTACAACTAACCTAGCTTTAAATATTTTCTTACCTCCATCTTCTCTTTCAGCCTATAAACCCATTTGTTTGGTAAATCCTTTTTACCTACAAGCAACTTACATAATTCCCAAGTCTAATTTTTTAGTAAGGATTCCATTTCTTCTTTCATTGCAAGCTCCCACTGAACCTTTGTATCCACCTGCATAGCTTCATCATACCCTTTTGGTTCACCAACATCTATTAACAAAATAGAATACAAAGAGGGAGAAAACCTTTCAGGAGGTCTACTTAGCCTTGTTGACTGTCTAACATTCACTGGAGTTTGTGGTATTTCTTGTTGCTGTTGTGGAGCATGAGGAACCACTAGAACATCATTATCTAAAGTATCATCCAGCACCACAAAATCCTTTTCTTTCTTCTCATGTTACTGCAACTGATCTTTGTACAACACCTTCTCATTGAATACAACATCCCTGCTTCTCACAATTTTTAGATTTTCAACATCCCAAAGCCTATAACCAAATTCATCAATGTCATATCCAATGAAGATACACTTTTCTAATTTTGCATCCAGCTTGGTTCTATTTTTAGAATCTACATGTGCAAATGCTTCACATCCAAAGGTTTTGAGAAAAGAATAACTCACCTTCTTACCTATCCATGCTTCCTCTGGAATACCACAACCCAAAGGAACTAAAGGACCTCTATTGATTAAATATACAATGGTATTGACATCCTCTACCCACATATTTAAAGGTAGTCCAACATGCAATCTCATGCTCCTTGTACGCTCCATTGTTGTCTTATTCATGCGCTCAACCACTGCATTTTCTTGTGGTCCCTGGAACCATTTTCTACCTACGAATTCCATTAAAGGAACAAAATCCTCAAATTCTTTGATGCAATACTCACCACCATTATCAGATCTAAGACATTTTGATCTTTTACTCGTCTCATTCTCAACCAAGCTTCTCCATTTCTTAATGTTTCAAATACATCAGATTTTTGCCTAAGGAAATAAACCAAACCTTCCTAGTTGCATCATCTATGAATGTAACATAATACCGAGAGCCACTGAGAGAAGATACCTAAGCTGGTCCCCATACATTTGTATGCACAAGATCCAACTTTTCATCTTTCTTTTGCTTCCCATCTTTGAGAAAACTGACTCTCTTTTGTTTTCCATACCCACAACTTTCATAGAAATCCATATTAATACATTTCAGACCTAGTAAAACTTTCTTAGAATGAAGTACCTTCATACCTTTTTCACTCATATGCCCAGCTCTGTTATGCCACAGTGTTGTCTCAGAACCTGCAGCAACTGTTTCAGTCTCTTCCTACGAACTTGCAGCAACTATTCCTGAACCTGTTTTTTTTTTTTTTTCTGCAACAACTAAAGTAGAAGGAACAGTATGACCTATACAAAGATATAAAGTGCCTACTTTCACACCTTTTTCTACTATTAAGGCACGCCTTGAAACCTTCTAATTTTTATCATTAAAAGTAACTGTGCAACCTTCATCACCTAGCTGCCCTACTGAAATTAAATTCTTACTTAGCCTTGGAATGTGTCTTACCTCTTGTAGTAGCCAATGATTCCTATTTTGCAACTTAATCTTAATTCTTCCCTTTCCAACAATCTGACAGGGTTCGTTATCTCCCAAATAAACTAGCCCAAAATCCCTATAGACATAATCAAGAAAATAACTTCTATGGGGCGTAGCATGAAATGAGGCCCCTGAATCTAAAACCCATGAATAATTAGCACTATCTAGGGAAAGAATCAAAGCATCATCTTCAGATTTATTACTTACCACATTTGCCTCCTTATTGTCTTCTTGTTTGTCTCCTTTATTCTTCCAAGACTAGCAATCTTTCTTCAAATGACCTGGTTTCCCATAGTACCAACAATCCTTCTGTCCTCTAGATTGGGACCTCTTGTCCTTTGATTTTCCTCGTGACTTCCCATGACCTCCAGAACCTTTTCCTCTCTCCTTTGATCTGCCCCTGCTTTCTGCATTCAAACACTACCTAATGCGGACCCTCCTGAGCTTTTCCATCGCATTTCCTCACTAAGGATAACACCAACAACATCATCAAATTTCAAAGTATTTGAACTAGAGACAAAGTTACTTACAACCATTACCAAGATATTCCATCTTTTTGGCAAAGAACATAAAATTAAAAGAGCCCTCACCTCTTCATCAAATTTTCGTTTTACAGAAGCTAACTGACTGGTAATTGTATTAAAATCATTTAAATGATCTATCACAGATCCACCTTCAATCATTTTTAGATTAAACAAATGCTTCATGAGAAATACCTTATTTGAGGCTGAGGGTTTTTCATAAAATTTAGCCAAATCTTTCATCAGTTCATTTGTCATCTTCGCTTCTGTTATATTGAATGCCACAAATGGTGCCAGGCACAACCGAATGGTTCCCTATGCCTTTTTGTCTAGAAGTTCCCAATCCTCATCAGTCATTGCTACCAATTTGTTGGCTATTCCTTCCAACCTCCATAAATCCTTCTAATAGAGATAATCCTCCATCTGCATCTTCCATAACTGATAGTTCTGCCCATTAAATTTATCTACCTTCAATTTACCCTCATCCATCATTGCTCCCACTTAACCATGAGATTCCCACTCAACCGTGAGACCTTCTTGTAGATGATAATTGAACACAACTCGCTCTGATACTACTTGTTAGGAATTGCATGCAAAATATATCAATTAAATGCAAATAAAGATTAAACAGAGGAATGAAGAATACACAGAAATAATAACAACAAGAAACAATTTTTAACATGGTTCACCCAACCTCAGGCTACATCCACCAAGAGAGAGTCCAATATTATTATTCAGCAAATCAAATTGATTACAACCAGCAATCCTTGCAACTCAATACCATTGCAAATGCTACAATACAATATCAACAGAAACCCTAACCCTTAGTCATTTTTATCAAGACTTATGTTAGTTACAAAATAAGGTTTTTTTATGTTGGCCAATAGAAAAAATAACTCCCGCTGCCCCTGGACCCCACAAGGGGTGCTGCCCCTGGACCCCACAAGGGGTGCTGCCCCTGGACCTCATCTTGGGGGTGCTGCCCCAAATCCCTGTTAAATAATTTGGGGGGAAATCGTGATGATAAAAGTGGGGAAAATTTAACCTCCGAGTCTAATTAGGCTCCATATAGCAACAACTTCATGTGAATGCACCAAGGTTGGAAGGTTGTACAGGATAAAAGGATATCATTGGATTGTACATTGTTGGTTTAAAAATTTAGAGTGATTGCAAAAGAAGTATGATACAGATTGAGACTTTAATAAGACCTTGTTGTATTGAATCATAGCAAATTTTGAATAATATAATTGTGAACATCTTTTTGGTGGCGAGTTTTCTCTTGAAAGGGTTTCCCATGTAAATATTGAGTCTTGTGTGTAATCTTGTGAATGCATACTATTTTATTTACTTCCATATATATTGTTGCATAGATTTTTCAAGTGTTGACTATTTTCTAAATACATAATCTTAAGTTTCCTTCATCCTAGTCTATTAGTCAACTGTAATAGGGATTAAATTCCCCAACAATTATGAATCTATGTAAAAATAAATCTTTTGAGACCTATCGATCAATATTTTAGACTTGGTTCTTCCTTAGGATATTGGAATCAAGAATTGGATTATGAGTGCCTACTTTTTAGGTGTATTTCATGTAGATGTATTGCTCATGTGGCTAGGGATTGTGATAAAATATGAATATGGTGGATTCTATTGGAAAAAAGAAGGTTGTTAATGTGTGGTAGCCTCAAAATTATCCTTAGGATAAATATCAATGTACCTCAAATTGTAAGGGAAAGGAAAAGTTTAATTCTTCTATTTGGAATCTTCTCAAGCTTCTACCCCTATAGAGGTTCAAGTAGGTAGACAAATCATTAATTTACAGAGTGATGAGGGGAAAGTTTTTTCAATAGATATTGTTATAATGATAAAAAGGATCTAGAGAAATTGTAATAAATTGGAGATTGAACCAATTTAGAAAGGGAAGATGATCTAGAAGAAGAGGAGGTGAACCTATGTTGAGAAAATGATATTTTTTAGACTATGTGGCTAAGGATAAGGGAAAAATGAGTTGTGCTAATATCCCTAACATTCCTACTGATTAGGCAACTCTAGATATTGGGTTTGTTCATCAAAGATGAAGGAGATCAAAGGAAAGTTTAAAAACATTGTGAAAGAAGAGGTGAAAAGTGGGAAATATAAAATAGTGGTTAATTTCTTCTTTTGTGGTGGGGTGAAACTCCCTATCAAAGCACCATGAGGATCATTAGTTGGAATGTCAAAGGAGTAAATGCCTCTGACAAATACTACATTATCATATGGTTAGAAGAACAAAATCTAGATATTGTTCTCCTATGATAAACAAAAATTAGGAAAGATGGCATGTTTAAGATGTTTAAAAAACATTGTAAGGGAGCAGAAGTGGCAATGGATGCTATTGGTTTAGCTAGAAGTTTAGAAATCATTTAGAATAAGTCCTTATTTTCTAGATGATTATTAGAATCCTCTTCCAATGCTCTCCATATTAAAATTTAGAATTTAAAATATCTGAAAGATATCATTATTTTTCTAGTGTATGGTCCATCCTCTACTAGTGGTAAAAGGGAGTTGTGGGGTTCTCTTTAAAGCTTTAGGAAAATTTTTAGTGAAGAAGAATAGGTTCTTGGGGGGAATTTTAAATACTAATGAGAATTCAGGTGGTAAAAATTCTATCCATGCGAGTTCCCTAGATTTTAATTATTTATGAATTAAGGGGGCTCTTTGTAATATTATTCTTAAATAAGGATGGTTTTCTTGGTGTAATATGAGGGTTAGTAATTTATATATCAAAGAGAGGTTGGATAGATTTTTAGTTAACTCATATTGGTTTTTTAGAAACTCATGCTTTGTATATAAGGTTCTTTACTCTATAGGTTTTGATCCTTAGCCTATTTGGTTGGAAATTAATCATGAATGGATACCTAAGGTTGCCCATTTGAGATGTAATTCATGTGATTTGATTTACCAAACTTTAAAGTGAAGTTAATTTTATGGTGGAATAAGGAGTTTAAAGCTTGCAAGAGATACATCTTATTCAAGTTGTAAAATGTCAAAAGAGAAGTTAAAGTGTGGAACAAGGAAAGGGTTTAGAACATTTTTGAAAAAAAATAAAACTAGAAGGGTTGTTAAAGGAGGTGGAGGAGGAAGTTATTATTGCTGAATAAAGTTCTAAACATAGTTAGAATGGAGGAGATATTTAGAAATCTTGAGTAAATTGGTTAAAAGAAGGGAATCAAAATAGTAAGTGTGTTCATCTCTCTATTGTCATCAAAATGTAATTCAATAGAATTGATAAATATTATTCCAATCAGTTCTAAAATAATTAATATTGTGGTAATTAGAAATGAGGTTTTATTCTTTGAAAATTTATTAGTTGTAAGTGAGGAACCTAATGAAGAGGCTCAAGATAGATTATTAGAAAACATCCCCCTGATCTTAGATGTTCAAAATAATGCCCTATTTTAAGTCTATCTCACTTGAGGAGGTTAATAATGTAGTCTTCTCTCTACGTGCTAAAAGGGCCCTTGGGCCAAATGGGTTTTAGGTTAAATTTTTTCAAAAATATTGGTGTAGAGTTGGAGAAGATGTTTAGCTTGAGATCAAAGAATCTAGGTCTTGAAGATCAATTTTGGAAAGCCAAAACACCACTTTTTTTGCCTTAATCCTAAAGATGCTAATGTGGAATACTTTGATGCATTTAGGCCTATTTCTTTATGCAATAGAATTCTCAAAATCATGACTAAAGTAATGGGCCATAGGTTGAGGGAATTTCTTCATACTATTATTTATAAAGAGCAAATAGATTTGTTATGGAAAGACAAATTCTTGATGGATTTATTTTGGGGCATTAGGTAATCCAATTAGATAAAAAAAGGGAATATGAGTAGGATGTTTCTGAAATTGGATATGAATAAGGCAAATAATGCCTATGAAAAAGTTTCTTGGAATTATTCCTTAAATTATCTAAGAAATTTAGGCTCAGTGAGGCTTGGAGATCTTGGGTTTTTAGTTGTATTTCTACAACCACATTTTCAATCCTAATTAATGGGATCTCATTAGGGTTCTTTGAAGCAAAAGAGAGTTAAGACAAAGAGATTCATTATATCCTTTTTGTTTATAATCCTTGTTGAATCATTGGGTAAAACCATTTGCAATCATTTAGTCAAACAAAGTATCAAAGGTATGAGCATTGCTTATGATATTGATAACATTTCTCATTTATATTTTGTGGATGATACCTTATTGTTTGCAAAAGTAACTACGATTGATGCTTGAGCATTCAAATAGATGTTGGAATGGTATGAGTTAGCTATAGGGTAGAAAGTTAATAATCATAACCTGAATATCTTCATTTTAAAATATTACTATTAGGGTGCTTAAGAGATTAAGAAAATTCTACGTTTTGAGATAGTTTACTACTTGCCTAGTTCTTATCTTGGAATGCCTCTAATTGACAAAAATGCCTAAATATAATATTGGAAAGCTCTAGTGGAAAGAATCAAATTGAAATTAGCTTCCTAGAAGGGTAAATGGCTTACTTTAGCTAGTAGTATCACTTTAATTAAATCCTCCCTCTTAGCTATACTAGTTTATGTTATGTTAGTTTTCAAGATCCCTAGCAAAATTTCAAAAAATATTTTAGATTTACAAAGAAATTTTTTATGGACTGAAAATAAAGAAAAAAATAAATATTGTTTAGTTAGTTGTATTCAAGTTTGGAAAGACAAAATAGAAGGTGGGTTGCGTTTCTTAAGTTGTAAAAAACAAACAAAGCCTTAGGGATGAAATTACTATGGAGAATGTATATTGAAGATAAAGATTGTGGAGTAGGATTTTGTATGCAAAAAATGTGGATGGAAAGAGAGTTGCTTGGGCTATTACTTAGGAAACCATTACATGGGGATCAAATTGTATACCCTAGATTTAGAATCAAAACAATAGGAAACTAATACAAATCTAAGAATACCTCAGATAGACCATAAGGAAGGAATGCAAACATAGAACAACTGCATAATACAAATGGAACATTATACCTTCCTTCTAGTAGGGATGTGCTCCTTGAAGTTTGATTGATGTAGTTGCTCCAAGGTTGTGCAAGATTTCTATAGCATGTACTTGTAAATTCTCCTTGATCATCACCTCCTTAGTTAAGGACGAGGGCTGATTTACAGATGTTTGGATGATACTATGTGTTAGGTCTCAAAAACGTAGGTTATAAACCTTAAGAGGTTGCCAAACTCTCTTAATGCTTTTGGCTAACGAAACAAGGTTGATATGATTGAAAACCCCCTTGTCTTTAGGTTCTGCTAGACCTAGGCGGGTGTACCTTGATAGCTAATGCAGATTTGTGTGACATAGTGATCTACTCATAGTGGAATATAGAT
This sequence comes from Cunninghamia lanceolata, assembly GCA_027924645.1. Classification (NCBI taxonomy): domain Eukaryota; kingdom Viridiplantae; phylum Streptophyta; class Pinopsida; order Cupressales; family Cupressaceae; genus Cunninghamia; species Cunninghamia lanceolata. Next base: position 2,779,416 of record BSBN01000469.1, read on the forward strand.
GTGAGATAGATATAAGGCTGAGAGTTATTGCTACTACTAATGTGTGAGATTTTAAATATGTGAAAGGTTGTTTTAAATGTTTATGACCAGTGCCTGATTCTATTGGGTTAATGGGGTCAAGAATTGTATGATTGTAGATTTATCTTTCTGGCTTAACTCTGACTACTTGGAACCTTTTGAATGTTTATACTTTATATAAACATGCAAGACTATTGGTTATTAGACTCTTCTTTAAAATCCCATTGATATCTCCTCAAGTTACTGTGGTTGTCTAAAAGGATTTTAATTCTACCTTGAAGGAAACCAACTAAGGTGACTTATTTAAAGGGTTTTAACTCTGGGCAGAGACCGATAAATGTAAATCACTTAGAAGGACTTAAATCAGCTTCTCATAGAAACCAATCAAGCATACCACATAGAGACAACAAATGTGTCTTAATAAATCTAAATGATTTAAATAACTGGAAAAGACCAATATGGAGACAATCAAATAAATCATAAGAATGAATATCAACAGGGTAGTAGAAAACCAAAGATATATCCACTGATTAAACCATCTTGCCCCTTATATTATTTCAAAAATTTCATAGAAGTTTCTGTTAAATATGACTGAAAATATAATAATATTGTATGTATAATGATTGTTCTACAATTGATTCTCCTACTTTATCCTTTTCTTTGATTTTCATCTCTCATAAATACTTTATATATTTTTTAGGGTTATGACCCTTCATCCATTTTGGTGCAACCTTTCGTTATTTTGATTACCTTCAATAATAAAATATTTAATCTAACTTCTTTGCCTTTGCATAATAAAGTATTTCTCAATACTTTAATCTTTATTCCATTTCTTGATTATATTTCTATGTGTGTGTTTTCACCTTTTTTTGCAAAAAATATTCATTTGGGTGAAAATGATTACCCCTTCCTAACCTCTTCGGTGAAAATACTTCACTGGTCATTATATAAAAAAAAAATTCTTTAGGTAAAATAATTACCTTCTTGATTGATTCTTCTAGAAAAGTACTTCACTTTCAGGTAGAATATTCTCAATTAAAATCTTCACTTGGCATATTTTATTATGTCCCTCAGATAAAATAATTTCCCATCTTTAACCCCTTCAATGAAAATATTAAATTTACATTTTAGTATAGTCACATTTTACTTTTTTATTTGCACTTTGGTTTTATCTGCCGATATTTATATCTTTCACTGATGATTTTTTATGCCTTTTTTGTTCTTTCGAGATTTCAGAGGGACTCAAAAATCACTCACTCTGATATATGTAAGTCACTCTGATATGATATTTGTTTTGCAGTGGTGCGTGGGTTTTAGGGTTTCTTGTTTGCCTGCAATGATTGTGGGAAAGCTCTGGGTCACCCTCTTTATTTATCTCTCGTCCAAGTCAAGTCTGAACCCTCTTGACTACATTTCCCATCTTTTAAAGACAAGACCTCCGATGCTCTCTCCATTTATTAGGTTTTGATGGATATTGATACACTATTTGAGAGCTCTTGTTTTAGCATGCATGAAGGACGTTTACAAATGTTGTGGAACTCAGCTTTACATTAGCCAAGTGTATTTGCTTGTAGGTTTTGAAAAGCATTTCAACAAATCTAACTCGTGCATTCCTTGGATCATGGCTGTTGATGAGGGACGTCCCTATTCTTTTTCTCTCATGAGATCACATATATATATATATATATATATATATTGACAGTTCATTTATCCTATTTATGCACCCACATACCATATACCTTTCCACCAGAGCATTTTTCAAATTGAAATATTTGATAAAAATTTCAATCATACTTTACACTTTGATGGCCGCCTATACCCTCTGCTCTGGTGCCTTCATTTGAGCAGCAAAAGATTAAAGGAATTTGATCATTTGCTTGTTTATTGTATTTGCTTGAAAGTTTCTGACTCCTCCTTAGTAAATTCATTTTGTGAACATCCTGCAACCATTTGGAGTCCATGAAACCGTATTTCTCTAAGGCATTTTACCGAATAGTTCATGCGCCTTATTTTTGCATACATGTCTTCCAAAGCAGTTAGAACTTGATGATAATTCTCCTTCCACTATGTGTTGATGGATGTTTATACTCTAATAAAAATGCTTACATCACAGCATGGACATAGAGGCTACCAGTCAAATAGGATGCAATCTCTATGGCATTCCTTAGAGCCATTAGAGCATTTCTAGTGATAATATGAAGCATCCATACCACAAGCATGTCGATGAATGACCATTTGTATTTGCTTCAAAGTTTCCCATGCCTATCTTCAAATCCACTTTGTATATATGCAATAACATTTCAACTCTTATTTTGTTGCCCTAGCATTTTGGGCTTCAGGGTCGAGCAAGTACTTTGCATATGTTCTGTAATGTGTAAACTAGGAATGAAGTTTCATTTGCATGAAACATAATTCAAGGTTCCTTTTGAGATTTGCATAAAGTTTCATTTGTAAACGAGGAATCAACATCTGATTTACATGAAGTGCAATTTTAGCATTTGGGGTCTTATTGCATTCTGTACTTCAAATGCAATTGATGATGCTTTGTAAATATGCACTTTACTAGTGTCTACTTCCCTTATAATTGAAATTGGAGGTGGAGTAAGATTTATGCCTGTTCCATATTGAAACTTTTCTTCTAATGAGAGGACATCATCATCTTCCTTAACAGTGATACTAGGATTAAAGTGCATTTTGCCTTTGAATTTCATATTAGTTCCTAATTTGGATTCTAGTTTTTTGTAGAAGAAAGGAATAAGCCTTAGGTGTATATAGAGTGTCGCATTTGATTGGATCCACAATATTCAAAATTTGGGTGTCTTCTTGGCTTTATAACTTCATAATTGTGTGAAGCATGTTGAGTCCTATTGCGGGCTCGGCTAAAAAAATCATTTTGAAACAAGTTTTTATCTTGAATTAATTGGGGACTACTTCTGTATGCTCCTGGGATGAAGAAACGAAATGGGTAACAGTCAGAATCTTCTTTCTGGCATTTTGTATTTGTGACTAAAACAAGCTAAATGGCCTCCAGAATTGCCTTGGAAAACTGGTCAAACCATCTCCTAGAGCCATGAAAATTCATAGGCATGTAGACTTTAGAACCAAGAATTCAGTGCAACAAATGGTTTGGCCAAATGCATCTTGAGGTGCAAGATAATATTGTTCAAAGTAGCTCTTTCAACCTTTTCTGCAACTACAACTATCAAAAACCTAATTAGGGCTCACCAAGTCACCACCCCGAAAAAATACCAAATCTCTTCCTGGGAGGCTGCCCCTTGGGGGATCAATTCATTTAGGTCAAATGAGCATGTGTACAAGAGGATTTTTCACCAATCATCTTTCTTCACAAAATATTGAGGGTCAAAGTTGACCTTTCTGAAATTTTTCTAGAAATGCAGTCCTCAAAACAATGAAAATTCAATTTGCTTTTGATCTTGAAAAAATAGCAAATGAGGTGCTGGGATCTTGAGAATGGACATGGAAGTATATTATCATAAGGTAAATCTGGAACACCAATTGGTTTGTCATGAACATCATCCAACGGCTAGATATTTGCCTCCAAAATTGACCTCCTTGATAGTTTTAACATTGTGCAGACAACAAACCTTACCAGAACCCTCCAACTTAATGCTTGAAAACCCAATCAAATCTGATCATGGGAGGTTGAAATCGGATATGCACACTAAAATATGGTATATAAACATGCCTATCAAGTGATTTGAGATGAAATTGAATAGGCTCCGAATTATGACCGTCCAAAGTAGGTTACTGGGGCAGATTTTTTAGGTGCATTTCTGAGTGTGGTACTCAAATTTTTCATCATGGGAACCTAAAATTTTGCCAAAATTTTAAGGTTCCAACAGTGTCTCTTGCTTGGGGATGTATGCCCCTTGCGGTCATAGCAAGAATTCAGATCTCTAGGGAGCAGACCAAATCCCTTGTCCATTGGGCAATAGAATACAACCTCCTTATTTGCCCTAAACTGTATAGCTTGAAGAACCACACCACAGCTGATGGTACAAGGCCACCAGAAAAAGAAAAGAGCATATTTTCCTTCATCATATATCTTATTCTGATCTGATTTCATCGAACTCCATTGAAGACATTTACAAAATCATCATTTTGGTCATTGTCATGTATCATTGAATGATTTCCCAACTCATCTGAAAACTAAAAATATTTATAATCCACCACATAGCCAAGATCATTAGGTCTGATTTCATCATAAATTTGCATAAAAAATCTGAAATTATCATATGGCCATAGATGCAAACTAGAAAAATAGCTTCTAGGTGTATGGGAGAGAAAGCTATTATGCTCATTCATGCTGCTCACTCCATATTTTGAATGTTTCTCACATTGGTCTAAAAATTTTGCCATATCAACATCTTCTAAGACAATCATATTTGAAACATTTTCCATCTCTTCCACATCACTAATTGGTAGTGACACGAATTTCTGATCCATATAGTCATCATTATACACATTTGAATCAATCAATGTTGAACATTCATCATCCATGATATGTAGACCCATATCTCTCTCTTGTGAGCAAAAGATCTTCAATTCTAATTTACATATTCCTTCTTGAATAGACATAGGATCTTGATCAACTTCAAGATTTCCCTCATCATTGTAACACAAAGTACTTTCACTATCAAAGCAAATGTACATTGGGGATGGGATTTTAGCATCATTCTTGTTCAATGGTCAATAAATTTGAAATTTGCTCACTGCTGAGTGAACACGCTTCTTCATCGACCACACTACTGCTGCATTTTTTATTTTTCTCATCATCACTGCAATACTCATGATTGTCAAGAAATGAAAAATTGGATGCATTGATTTTATAGTCATTTGCTTCACAAGTTGATACATCCTCCTGATTGTCTAAAAATGATTCATCCCCTTTATAGAATGGAATTGAATATACATGAAATTCATGTTTTGGCATGCCTTAGCAAAATGTCATTTGTTCTTCTTCTGTCAATTGATCATACAATGGGTTTGAAAAAAAATTAAAACCATTTTTAGGTGTGCCAATTTCTTCTTCATCAATTGTGTCACTATGGTACTCAGTTGCGACTAGATGTATTATTTGTTCACTATCAAGTGGACTTGCTTCTTTGCTTACTTTATTGCTAATACATTCTTCAGGCATTGTGTCTTCAACAATTTCTTTAATAGTGCAATCCTCATCCTTCTCAAACTACTAATTCTGATATACATTTTCAAGAGAGTTCATATCCTCCTGAATATGGATAGTAGGGCCATCAATGTATGCATTTTGCTGATAATGGATATGGGGCTGACTGTGGTGTACAAGATATTGAGGTGGGTGGACTGGGACAATAGGAGTATTTACATTTTGTAGACTGCTCTCACCTTCTGATGTATCATATGTCATTTTATTGCTCATTGGAATATGCTGAGGCCCCAAGGCTTGTGTTTAAAATCTTCATAATTGTCATCAAACTGATTCAGAAATAGCTTCTTGAAATCTTCCCATGAAGATACACTTTGCATGGGTAAGCTGATACACCATTCTCTTGCATAATCCCTCAATGATCTTGCAAAGCATTTCATAATGACATCTTCTGCATAAATCTCAAATTCCTCAATAAATTCACAAAATAGTTGCACATGCCTATGAGCTGATTCATATTTCTCTCCATGAAACTTAGGTATATGATTTCTAAGCTCAACTGGATAACGATTTGGGTAGCCTTGGATGCTATTGAAGTTCATTGGTTTATCAATGTCCAAGACATACAATTTTCATGGAATTTGCTGACTATTTTGATGAAGGACTTGATATTGATAATGCCCAGTATACTGATTGTATTCATAATCTTGGTAGGTTGCTAATCTTTGACTAGGAGGGGTAGGGTAAGCATTTATTTGATTTGAGCTCTATGGTATAAATATTGTCTGTTGTGTATGATATGCACTATATCCATTGCCAAGATCATGAGGCACTTGTGAGATCAAAGGGTAACTCGCATTCACATACCCATACTCATTAGATGCTAATATATATTGTGATGTATTTGAAACAAGTTCAGCTCTCAATTGTAGCAGTTGTTGAGTCAATTCTTCCTTTTTCTTTGTTGACTCAAGTCTTCCCACTTCCTCCATCAATCTTTCCAATTTTTGTTTTATCTCTCCCCGTGGATTAGTTAATTCTTCTTTTGAAGTAGAGACATCATGGGTACCATAATTTGCATTGGGAAAATAAGAATTAGAATACATACTTTAATAAGAAATTTGTAGCATCCTTTAATCTTTATTTTTGTCTAGAAGTATAGTTGTTCCAGGATGTTTATTTGCATTTTTCATCGGGTTCCTTTTAACAGAGTCGCCACCTCTTTTCAAAAGAGGAATAAATTTTATCTTTCCAGGTCCTTCTTGCCAGCAGAGTTACCAATTTGTGTTCAAATTCAAAACTTCACTAACTCTGTAATGAGATGGTCTTTAACCAAGATTTTGAATTACTCCCCAGTAGAGTCACAAATTCTGTTAGGTCTCAAAAATGCAGGTTATAAACCTTAAGAGTTTGCCAAGCTCTCTTAACACTTTTGGCTAATGAAATAGGGTTGATATGATTGAAAACCCCCTTCTCTTTAGGTTCTGCCAGACCTAGGTGGGTGTACCTTGATAGCTAATGTAGATTTGTGTGACCTTAGTGATCTACTCATAGTGGCATATAGATGTGAGACAGATATAAGGCTGAGAGTTATTGCTACTACTAATGTGTGAGATTTTGAATATGTGAAAGGTTGTTTTAAATGTTTATGACCAGTGCCTAATTCTATTGGGTTAATGGGGCCAAGAATTGTATGATTGCAGATTTATCTTTCTAGCTTAACTCTGACTACCTGGGACCTTTTGAATGTTTATACTTTGTATCAATGTGCAAGACTGTTGGTTATTAGACTCTTCTTTAAAATCCCATTGATATCTCCTCAAGTTACTATGGTTGTCTACAAGGATTTTAATTCTACCTTGAAGGAAACCAACTAAGGTGACTTATTTAAAGGGTTTTAACTCTAGGAAGAGACCAATAAACGTAAATCACTTAGAAGGACTTAAATCAACTTCTCATAGAAACCAATCAAGCATACCACACAGAGACAACAAAAGTGCCTTGATAAATCTAAATGATTTAAATAACTGGAAAATACCAATATGGAGACAGTCAAATAACACATAAGAATGAATATCAACAGAGTAGTAGAACACCAAAGATATATCCACTGATTAAACCATCTTGCCCCTTATATTATTTCAAAAATTTCATAGAAGTTTCTGTAAAATATGACTGAAAATATAATAATATTGTATGTATAATGATTGTTCTGCAATTGATTCTCCTACTTCATCCTTTTCTTTGATTTTCATCTCTCATAAATACTTTATATATATATATTTAGGGTTATGACCCTTCATCCATTCTGGTGCAACCTTTCGTTATTTTGATTACCTTCAATAATAAAATATTTAATCCGACTTCTTTGCCTTTGCATAATAAAGTATTTCTCAATACTTTAATCTTTATTCCATTTCTTGATTATATTTCTCTATGTGTGTTTTCACCTTTATTTGGCAAAAATATTCATTTGGGTGAAAATGATTACCCCTTCCTAACCTCTTCGGTGAAAATACTTCACTGGTCATTATATAAAAAAATATTCTTAGGTAAAATAATTACCTTCTTGATTGATTCTTCCAGAAAAGTACTTCACTTTCAGGTAGAAATATTCTCAATTAAAATCTTCACTTGGCATATTTCATTATGTCCCTCAGATAAAATAATTTCCCATTAACCCCTTCAATGAAAATATTAAATTTGCATTTTTTTTTGCTGAATAAGTACTACCATAGGGGGTAGCTCCCATTATATTATATCCAGAGAACAAAAACTTGCTTGTACTAAGTAGCATGGATTACATACAGGCTGGAAGGCTAAGCCAGACTTCTACTTGTGCCATAGCACTTGGAGACATGATTACAAACAAGCTAGATGGCTAAGCCATATTTCTAATTATGCCATAGCACTTTAAGACCCTCTGCAACATTGAGGCCCTCTCAACTTGGGCGGGGGATAAGAGGTCACCATAGCTGCGCAAGTAGAAGGTGAAGGTTTCCATGTTGTTGTGGTTGTTCCTTGCCAGAAGAGTGCTAAAGCTTCCACGGAGACCGTTAGTGTATCGGCTTTCATATTGACCGTAGCTGCGTTGAAGACTCCTCCAATGAGGCCACTGGAAGGACGTTTATCAAAGGCCATGATTGCGGCCATAGCAGTCTCCCTCATAGCTTCCTTCACATAGGTGTTGGCTAGCATTTTCCCATGGGCTTTCCTTCTTGCAACAAGGATGCAAGTGGCTAGGAACTCTTCATAAAGGTAGTTGTCGTGGACGTGTTCCTCCAGGATGTTGGCAGCTCCAATTACCTTGAGGATGGCTTTCGCAATATGAACAAAGTCGGCCACAAATAGATGCTTGATTTGCTTGAGCTTTGTATCTTGTGGCAGCTCCTCCTGGGTCTCCCCTTCATCTTCCCCTTCTTCGGTAGACTCCATAGAGGACTCTTCATCCTCGCACTGGAATATGCACACACAATTCATCTCCATCGTAGCATAGAGAAAGGAGTAACACCTGAAGTCTTTAGAGGTCGCGTTAAGGAGAAATGAGGAACTGCTTCACTATCACAAAGAGATTTACTAAATCTGTGAGTTCCAAGAGTGACCAAAGAATTGTCTGAAGCAGTTTGGCGACCCATCATGACCTACGAATAACACAGAGGGAGATTCGGCCAAGGTTCACATGACTCTGCAACGATGGCATCCTCTTCTTGTTCACATGCCAAGTTCGCCAGATAGTCTGCCGCCATATTGCCTTCCCGGTAGATGTGACTGAGGGTGAAATTCCCAAGCTCGGGCAAGATCTTCTAGATAGCATCTGCAATATATTTTAATTTCCAATTGTGGATTTGCTTAGATTTTATGGCATTAATGCAGATGAGGGAGTCCCCCTCGATGTCAATGTCCATGAGTTTGAAGTCCTTGCAAAGGCGAAGCCCAAGGAGCAAGGCTTCAAATTCAGCTTTGTTGTTAGTCTCCTTCGGGAGCCTTTTGGATAGCACCACAACCAAATTACCATCCTCATTTCTTATGATGACTCCCGCACCTGACGGCCCTAGATTACCCTTGGCTGCTCTGTCAAAATTAAGTTTCAGCCTCCCCTTCAGTGGGACAGTCCACTTTGTGAGGGCCCTTTCTCTCTTTCTTTCATTTGCCGCTTTAGGGTGGAAGCTTTGGGGTGGAAACATAAGGGCTGGCTAGCTTTTCATCATTTCCCCGTCCTAGCCTGCAAATAGTATCGGGGAAGAGCTAGCTAACCTTACATTAACTAATTCACTGATGCCTACCTCGAGCTTCCTCAGGACAAATTCTAGACTTGACACCTTTTCTAAAAAAATCCTACTATTCATTTCACGCCAAATATGCCAAATCAGAAGTGAGGGGCTTGCCAACCTTGCCAAGTTGATTTTTGTCCTTTGGGCCATCCTTTGAAGAGGTCCTCAATTCTATCTGGGAGGGCACTGATCCATCCTAATTTCTACCTTAACCAGTCCCAACATTTGGATGCAAATGGGCAGGAAAGCAAAAGGTGATCGATTGTTTCTTCAGCTCCACCACATAAAACACACCTAGAAGGACCTTCAATACCCAAAGATTTGAGTCTATCACCTGTCAGGATCCATTTGTGAATATCTGTCCACACAAAGGCCCTAGCTTTGGGAAGCATCCATTTGCTCCAACAAAGAGCGGAAGGCCAATCACTCTTCATCTGCGGATTCTACATGGCGTAACCAAACTTAACTTTGTAATGTCCTGACTTTGAACCTGTCCAAAAGATTTCATCTTCTTTGCCCAAGGGAATAATTCTTCTGACTTTGAGAGCCTCTTTTAGTTCTTCCATTGCCTCAGTGCTCAATTGGAAAGACACGATCAGCTCCCAGTTCTAGTCTAAGTCTTTAATATAGCAAGAAGCTTTCCTTCCATGAGCTGAGGATAAATCTCTCCAGTGATCCCTCACTCCTATGAGCTCTACCAGTGGAGGCAAACCTTTCAAGGAGTCTTCCCAGAAATTGGCACGGGAACCATTGTGGATAGACCAAGAGATATGGTCCGTTATGAGCCATCTATACTGTTGCATAAAATTCCAAATATGCGAACCTCTTGGGGGATTGGGCGTCATTAAGATATGGAGAGGATCATCTGAGTCAAGATATTTTTTCCTTAGAATCTGACACCATCTCACTATTGGGTCTTTAAACATCATCCAAATTAGTTTGGCTCCCAAGGCTGTGTTTTGTTTTTCCATGCTTCGAAACCCCGCGTCTCCATCCCCTTTACTTTTGTAGGCCGCTTGCCATCCAATAAGAGGAATCCTCTTGATATCATTGGCTCCTTCCTAGAGGAATTTTTTGAAGACTCCCTCCAGCGAGGCGCAAGCTTTCTTGGTCACCTAATTACAGCTCATCTAAAAGATAAGATCACTAAGAGTACCGCTTTAATCATCTAGATTTTGCCTGGGAGCGTGAGCCATTTCCCTTGCCAAGAGGACACCTTGGATCTACATTTTTGGATGGTTTCATCCCACAAAGAGGTGCAGATTGTACCTTTGAACAGAGGGACTCCCAGGTACTTGCTTGGGATTTCTGCCTTCCTAAACTTGAGGGTGGACAAAATCTGCCTTTGCGCTCTCATACCAGTGTTAAAGAAAAAGATACTTGATTTTTCTTGATTGATTTCCTGTACCGAGGCTTCCTCATAATGCTGTAAAAGCGAAGAGATTTCTACAGCCGAGTTTGTTTGGGAGGAGACGAAAAGAAGTGTGTCATCCACAAACTGCTGGTGAGTGACTAGGGGAAAGTCATCTACAATCTTAACACCATTCCATCTTCCAGAGTTTGCCAAATGTTGAATGCTCCTGCCTAGGGCTTCCGCCATAATGACAAAGAGGAAAGGTGATAGGGGGTCGCCTTGCCTGAGTCCCCGAGTGGGTTCAAAGAACCCACACGGGGAACCATTGACTAAAATGGAGTAACGAACCGAAGAGATGCACTGGTAGGTCCATTCAATCCAACTTTTATCAAACCCAAATTTCTCCATAATCTTCATTAGAAATCTCTAATTGACACAATCATAAGCCTTGCTTATGTCTAATTTCAGGATCATGCATCTTTGATTTGGTGAAGTAATGGAATGTAAAGTCTCATGAGCTGAGATGATGCTATCAATTATATTCCTACCTGGTGTAAAGCCTCTTTGCTCCTCAGAGATGATGCATGGGAGAATACCTTTGAGCCTGTTAGCCATTGCTTTCGATACCAACTTATAGATGGTGTTACAAAGGGTGATGGGCTAAAAGTCCTTCAGGGACATGGACTCTACTTTTTTAGGAATCAAGGTGATGAAAGTGTTGTTGATATCCTTGATCATCTTGCTAGATTTCCTCAAATCTTCAACAGCCTTCCAAATGTCATTTTCTAAAAGGTCCCAGAATTCCTGGAAGAACCTTGCAGGGAATCCGTCTGGCCTGGGGGATTTATCAGGCACCATCTAGAAGACCGCAGCCTTCACCTCCTCCTTGGTGAAGGGCCCCAGAAGAAAATCATTTTGTTCCCTTGTGATCAATTCTAGGATGAAGTCCAAGAAGAATTGTTGTTTCTGTATGGAAGAGGCTTCCCTGGTGGCTAGAAGATTGTGAAAGTAACTGCTTCGTTTTGGATGAGCCCTTCATCTGAAACCTCTGTGCCATCTTCAGAGCGTATCATAGAGATTCGATTGTGGCTTTGTCTTTGTTTTACAGAATTGTGAAAGAACTTGGTATTTAGATCGCCTTCAGCCAGCCAGGTTTCCCTTGACTTGGATCTCCAAAAAATCTCATCTCTAGCAAGGAGTTCCTGATGGATTTTCATAAGCTCTTGCTCCCTTTCGAATTTGAAGTTGGTCATGCCATTGTTCAGAACCTCCTGATTTAACAGTTCCATTTTAGCCTCTATCCATTCCTTTTCTCTGAAAATGTTTTTAAAGGTTCCTTCATTCCAAACTTTCAGGTGCTCTTTGATTGCTTTCAATTTTTTTGCAATAATGAACATCTTCAAACCTTTCTGAACCTCTGTATTTGACCATCACTGTTTTATTAGATCCATGAGGGAGCCATCTCTTAGCCACATCTTTTCAAATTTGAACGGGCTTCTAGCTAGCAGTTTATCTTCTCTTATAGCAGCCAAAATTGGAAAGTGGTCAGACCCAGAGAATGGAAGAATATGTGAATCAATTGCAATAGGAAGCTCGGTCCAATTTGCTGAAAATAAGAACCTGTCCAACCTTTGCGCCGGTTGGTCCAGGTAAATTCTCCATTTTTAGGAACAATATCTAATAGATTAGAGTCTTCCACAAAGCATTTGAAGTCTTCCTAGCTTTGAATAATATGACAAGACCCACCCTTTTTCTCAGCATTAGACAGGATCGTGTTAAAATCTCCCCTAGGATCAACAAGTCATTTTTGTGGTGTCAGATTAGCTCTGAAATTGAATTCCAAACTTCCAGCTTCTCTTGTGTTTTAGCTGGGCCATAAACATTCCAGAGTAAGAATTGTAGGTGAGTTTGCGTATCTTCTACAGTCATAGCCATCCAATTGTCTAATTCGGCCAAGATCTTGATATCCGTAGTCCTACTTTTCCAAAGTGCACAAAGTCCTCTAGACACACCTAAGGATGGTCTAGAGAGACCTTCCCATCCTTTGCAAAAATTGCAGAAGTTTCCTCCCTCTTTTACTGACAGTTTGGTTTCTTGGATGATAACTATGTCGGCATCCACCACTTGAAGATGACGCTTCAACAAGCGTCGCTTGTCAGGGGCATTGAGGCCCTTGACATTCTAGCTGAAGATCTTCATTGGTTCCCAAGGGAGGCAGCCCCTCCCTTGGCGCTATTTACAAAATTTTTCAAGGTGGCTTGCCCACCTTTGGATACCTCCTCCTCCCTTCAATTTTTTTTTGTTTTTCTGCCCTTTTTCCCCTTTTTGACACTTAAATTAGGTTTCAAAATTTGGCCACTTCTTGGCTGATGAATCTTGCCTCAGCTTCCCTGAATTCATCCTCATCCATGGATGCACACTCTATCCATTCAGACTCATTTCCCTCCTCTCTAAAGTCCTCAGCATTTGCAGATCCTAGGTTATCCTTGATAGAATCCTGAGGCGATACTTCCTTTGCTACTTCTGGTGGATCTTGGGCAGTTTCTGGAACCCTTGAGATGGAGTCAGATGAAGGACCAAACTTAGGGGATACATCTTCTAGGGGAGGCATAGAAGGAGAAGCCTCTAGGACAGGCTTCGCAAGGACGCTATTATCCAGTGCATGTGTCGAAACTCAGCTCTTTTCTTTCCAAGCCCAATGGACTTCCCTAGGGCATCCAGCCATAGAATGATCTCTCTGACCACAGTTAAGACAGAAGAATCTAACATCCTCTTGCTTGATATTGACTGTACACGTACCTTGTTCCATAGTGATTTTAATGGAATTTGGAAGGGTTTTAATTGCCGCCACCTTTAACCTTGCACAGAGATAGGAGTCTCCCTTCAAGATTTCTTCATCTAATTCAATCAACATACTAATCGACTTAGCAATTTTCTTAAGGCACGACTTGGACTAGCATTCGAGCGGAAGGTTGTACATTCAGATCCATCTGGGAGATGAGTAGGGATTTACCTTGTAGGGGTCGAACAGTGGAGCCCATTTCTAAAGAAAAAGGGGGGTGTCCTCAATTTCCCATTGGCTAAAGGACATGATGAGATCCCGTTCTTCCTAGCTTCAAAAAAGAACCATGAAAAAACCCTTGGGAAGGAATTTTATGGAGCCTGACCATTTCCAATTATCCAAAATCCAATCTATGATTGTCTTCCTTGCAAAATTTTTCCCCAGTGTTTTCCCAATTACTGCGAATTTGCAGAGATTTTCTAGATCCTATTCCACTTCCTTAGAAAGGTCGAGCTCGATTTGTTCATTCACTCCACATCTTGTGATGTTTGTCTAGTTCGCTCCCCAAGGATTTGCAGACTTCCTTTTTCACGCCATATTAAATTTACATTTTACTATAGTCACATTTTACTTTTTTATTTGCACTTTGGTTTTATCTGCTGATATTTATATCTTTCACTGATGATTTTTTATGCCCTTTCTGTTCTTTCAGAATTTCAGAGGGACTCAGAAATCACTCACTCTGATATATGTAAGTCACTCAAATATGATGTTTGTTTTGCAGTTTTGCACGGGTTTTAGGGTTTCTTGTTTGCTTGTGATGATTGTGGGAAAGCTCTGGGTCGCCCTCTTTATTTATCTCTTGTCCAAGTCAAGTCCAAATCCTCTTGACTGCATTTCCCATCTTCTAATGATGAGACCTCTGATGCTCTATCCATTTATTAGGTTTTGATGGATATTAATACACTGTTCGAGAGCTCTTGTTTCGGCATGCATGAAGGATGTTTACAAATGTTGTGGAACTTGGCTTTACATCAGCCAAGTGTATTTGCTTGTAGGTTTTTGAAAAACATTTCAACAAATCTAACTCGTGCATTCCTTGGATCGTGGCTGTTGATAAGGGACGTCCCTATTCTTTTGCTCTCGTGAGATCACATTTCTATATATATATTGATAGTTCATTTATCCTATTTATGCACCCACATACAATATACCTTTCCACCAAAGCATTTTCAAATTGAAATATTTGATAAAAATTTCAATCATACTTTACACTTTGATGGCTGCCTATACCCTCTGCTCTAGTGCCTTCACTTGAGTAGCAAAAGATTAAAGGAATTTGATCAATTGCTTGTTGATTGTATTTGCTTGAAAGTTTCTGACTCCTCTTTAGTAAATTCATTTTGTGAACATCCTGCAACCATTTGGATTCCATGAAACCGTACTTCTCTAAGGCATTTTGCCGAACAGTTCATGCACCTTGTTTTTGCATACATGTTTTCTAAAGCAGTTAGAACTTGATGATAATTCTCCTTTCAATATGTGTTGATGGATGTCTATACTCTAATAAAAATGCTTACATCATAGCATAGACATAGAGGATACTAGTAAAAAAGGATGCAATCTCTATGGCGTTCCTTAGAGCCATCAAAGCATTTCTAGTGATAATATCAAGTGCCCATACCACAAGCATGTCAATAAATGACCATTTGTATTTGCTTCGAAGTTTCCCACGCCTATCTTTGGATCTACTTTGTGTAAATGCAATAACGTTTCAACTCCTATTTTGTTGCCCTAGCATTTTGGGCTTCGGGGCCGAGCAAGTACTTTGCATATGTTTTGTAATGTGTAAAATAGGAATGAAGTTTCATTTGCATGAAACACAATTCAAGGTTCCTTTTGAGATTTGCACAAAGTGTCATTTGTAAACTAGGAGTCAACGTCTGATTTACATGAAGTGCAATTTTGGCATTTGGGGTCTTATTGCATTCTGTACTTCAAATGCAATTGATGATGCTTTGTAAATATGCACTTTACTAGTGTTTGCTTCCCTTATAATTGAAACTGGAGGTGGAGTAAGATTTATGCCTATTCCATATTGAAACTTTTTTTCTAAAGAGGGGACATCATCATCTTCGTTAACAGTGATTCTAGGATTAAAGTGCATTTTGCCTTTGAATTTCATATTAGTTCCTAATTTGGATTCTGGTTTTTTGCAAAAGAAAGGAATAAACCTTAGGTGTATACTGAGTATCCCATTTGATTGGCTCCATCATATTCAAAATTTGGGTGTCTTCTTGACATTATAACTTCATAATTGTGTGAAGCATGTCAGGTCCCATTGCGAGCTCGGCTAAATTTGTTTTTCATTTTGAAACAAGTTTTTATCTTGAATTGATTGGAGACTACCTCTATATGCTCTTGGGATGAAGAAAGGAAATTGGTAATAGTTAGAATTTTCTTTCTGGCACTTTGTATCTGTGACTAAGACAAGCCAAATGGCCTCTAGAATTGCCTTGGAAAACTGGTCAAACCATCTCCTGGAGCCATGAAAATTCATAGGCATGTAGACTTTAGAACTAAGAATTCAATGCAACAAACAATTTAGCCAAATGCATCTTGAGGTGCAAGATATTATCATTCAAAGTAGATCTTTCATCCTTTTCTGCAACTGCAACTGTTAAAAACCTAATTAGGGCTCACCAAGTCACCACCCCGAAAAAATACCAAATCTCTTCCTGGGAGGTTGCCACTTGTGGGATCAGTTCATTTAGGTCAAATGAGAATGCGTGCAAGAGGATTTTTCACCAATCATCTTCCTTCACAAAATATTGAGGGTCAAAGTTGACCGCTCTAAAAATTTTCTAGAAATGCAGTCCTCAAAACAATAAAAATTCAATTTGCTTTTGATCTTGAAAAAACAACAAATGAGGTGTTGGGGTCTTGAGAATGGACATGGAAGTAGATTATCATAAGGTAAATCTAGAACACCAATTGGTTTGTCATGAAGATAATCCAGTTGCTAGATATTTGCCTCCAAAATTGACCTCCTTGACAGTTTTAACATTGTGTAGACAACAAACCTTACCAGAACCCTCCAACTTGATGCTTGAAAACCAGGTCAAATCTAATCATGGGAGGCTGAAATCGGATATGCACACTAACATATGTTATATAAACATGCCTATCAAGTGATTTGACATGAAACTGAGTAGGCTCTGAATTATGACCCTCCAAAGTAGGTCACTGGGGCAGTTTTTTAGGTGCATTTCTGAGTGTGGTACTCAAATTTTTCATCATGGGAACCTAAAGTTCTCCAAAATTTTAAGGTTCCAACACTATGGAGGGATGATATTTCATTAGAATGGATGGCTAGAATTAAATAATCAAAATTAGGGCAATGTTAGAAGCTTCTAGAGAAAGCTAAAAGGATGGATGGTTGAGATTAAAGATGAATGGATGGCTAAGATTGAGTGAGAAGAATTAGGGCAAGGATGGAAGCTTCTAGGGATTGTCCTTATGTGAATGGATAGGATTAAAAGATGTGGGATGGAAATGGATGGTGGAGATATAAAGTTAGTTTGACTTTTGTGAGAGTGCCTAAGTTCAATGAATCTAGACAACTTTTAGTTGGTCATGTGACTAGTTAAATTTTTAATTCATTTATTTGGGGATAATGGATAACGATGGGATTTAATTACGATAAATGGGGGATATACTAGGATTTAGGAATCTTAGACTAATTTATCAAATAATGAAAACTATTTAATTAATTAGTGGAGAGGGATGTGGGAAATTAGATTAATTAAAAATAAATATAATTTATTTAATTAATTAATTTGATGGAGGGAATGCTAAAGGCATAATCCTAATTAATTAAATAAATATAATTTATCTAATTAATTAGTATTAAGATGTATGTGGTTAGGATGGGATTAGGATGGTGTCAAAAGGTGTCGAAAGTGATATTAGATGTGGCATTTAGGATGTGGTCAATTTTAGGTGTCTACAGCTAGTTTTTGAGCCAAACATAAGTCTCTTGGCCAAATCTATATTGTATCCCTTGTTCTAGTGTGTTCTAGAGTAACAATATTTTATTTTAGGTCTTTTTGTAATGAATGTTTCATGTATTTTTGTAAATTTGGAGAAGGTTCTTGCAAGTAAAATTCCTCTTCATATTTGAATGTCTCCAAAGGTGTCTAGAAATTTTATAGGATGTCACAAATCTCGAGGGCTACATTTTCTAGTTCCTTGATATATTTTTGTTAGTCTACTATCAAGTTATAGTTGCAAGATATTTCCATGAATATCATATGGGGTTATTTTGATCATTTGTGGATTTGTAAGAATATTCAATCATGTGAAGTTCCCGAGTCTTTGAATGTTGTATTTAAGTGAAAGTCTAGCAAGGTTGGTAAGACCTTATAATACATTTTTTGGTTTTCTACTTTTCATTTACATAAATGTTTTTTCATTATTTTTGGGTTTGACTCTACTACCCATGAATCAAGACACAAATACTTTTCTTATCAATTTGGTCAAAGATTTTAAATGACAAGTCATCTATCCATGTTTTTAATAAATTATTTGTTAATTATGCTTTACTAGTTTGCATAAACTTAGTGCTACATTCCTTTGCTATATCCTTTGTGAGTCATTTAGAGAGATATGCACTTTATATGTTTTTAGGTTACACATGAATTATAAGATGTCAAATGGATTTACTTTTAGATATAAGAATATGGTTTTACTTCTAAGTCGCATTATAGCTTTTTTGTTAATATACTTTTTTGTGAGATCTATGGTCAAAAGACATGTAAACCAAGTATAAAGGACATGTAGTAACAACTTTGTGACTATTTTGTGTTTGTATATCCTACAAAGATATCTAGGAACACCCTCCTTCGCCTATACATAGTTAGAAGAGTAGAAGAGTTATCACACTCTTGTTAGTTAGACAAAGCCATCTATAATTTAATCATAGACCTGACATGATCCTAGCTCTACTTTATTTCCCTAAGGTTAGTTATTAGAGTTTGTCTTTTAGAGATTCATGATGTGATTTTGACCATTTCTTTTATAAATATGGATGAACAAGTAAGATAAGGGTATTGTAAAGATAAAGTAAAGACTTTAAAAATATTTACTTTGTTGAACACCCGAAATACTAAGAGGGGGGTGAATCAGTATTCTTTGAAACCTCTTAATCATTTAAACATTCATTTCACATAGCATGTTTAACTTGCACTAAGAAAAGAAAGCATGAAATCAACCATTAAAGCATATCACACATGAACACTAGATTTTTATGTGCAAAAACCCAAAAAGGGAAAAACCACGGTGAGGATTAGCTCACAATATCTATTAATAAAGCAATTGGTTAAAATTGATACAATTGGTGGACTCACTATCCAAGAATGCTCACTGTAGGTGGATCACTACCAAAGGACTCACTATCCCAAAAAGAAAGAGATAGAAGAAGGGATGGCTCACTGCCAAAATGAACTGCTAATAATGCATCTAACTTATGTTGTAGATACAGTTCCACTAAAGCTCAGAATACTGACTTTGCACACTTCATCTTCACCACAACCTCAACTTATCCTTCTTTACCTCAGATTTCGCTTACACAAACACACTTCACACACTCGCTTCACACACACACCTTCACACAAGAATTCAATCTTGTATGTATATTGTATTTAGGAAAAACATCAATTAAGTTGGCACAATATATGTACCATGTGACTTCATGTCTTGTCAGCCCAAAACATAGTCCAATACACTTTGTAGAGAGAACCAAATAATGTGGCGCATTCATATAGGTCGACACTAGCTATAGTTACTCCCATGACATTGTTTCATGCATGTCTTAGCTCCACATAGGGTGCTGCCACAATAATGGGTCACACTTTCTAGGACATCCTAATTTTTACTGAAATCACATATTTTTAGAAAATATAATGATTTAAGCCTTGAAAGGTTCCATTTAAAGTATTTTAATTGAAGAGTGTTTGATCAAACCCCCTAAAATTCAAACCCCCTTGGATAGAACCCCGCTAGTTTTAAATCATACCTATAATGGAGTCTCCTCTACACATTTCAAAATGCTAATAAAAACCACTTTTGATTTACTTTTTGGGGGATCAAATGAATTAATTTTAAATTTATGTTTTGTAAGTATGTAGTCCTTATTATAAGCTTCCCAAAAAGTATAATTTTAAATATATTTAATTTTATTATTATATTTATTTTTTATTTCTTGTGAATGTAGGTTTTTCACCGAACATCAAGTTCTCTATTCTACACACATGGAAAATTAGTAAATTAGTGAAAAAAAATTCCAAAAAATATGTATGCCCTAGGTATTGATGTCCTTGTTTTAACAAAAAAGAAAAAATTTAATTTTGATTCATACAGACAAATTTATGTTTTACGGAATATGCCTATGTCTAAATTATAATTGGTTTGACTTCAAAAATTAATTAAAAATAAAATATTCAACAAAACATTATAAAACTAAATGCATGCCCTATATATCAGTGTTACCAATCTAAATTCAAAATAATCAAAATTTTATCCTTTGTAGAAAAAAAGTTATGTGCTACGGAATACACATCACTTTAAAAAAATGTTGTTTACTATTAAAAACTATTTATCAAAGGAGATGCAAAAAAATTTACAATTTAACTCCAAATTTCTTTTAAAAAATATATTTAGAATCTACAAACAAAATCTCACAAATCACTAGTTCACACCATCTTCAAATTTCTAACGGTTTAGCAGCTATAGGTGTCTAAAACTGAATATTTAGTTCAAAATGTTGATTTCAATGTCAAGTTTGGCCAAAAAGTGTAACCCATTGTTTAGGAGAAAATTGGATTTGTCAATGTTCTAGATTTTAGATGTTTAAATCCTCCTTTCCACCATACATTCAAGGATCTAGGGTTGAGTGGTGAGCACTATCATACCCTAAGTCACTTGCAGATGTAGGGAAACTTGGATTAGGGAATTTAATTATCAATTTTCCTTCTCTTATGTCCAATTAACCATTAAAACCATAATTATGCAAATATGACAACAAATTGATGAAAGACAGAAAAAGCTCTTGCAGACAGGAATAAAATACCAAATCACAGAATACCTATTTTCGGGGTTTCAAACCAGAACAGTTGGAGACACTGGAGCGGATGCCCAAGTCCAAGGTACCTTCTTTTTTTGTGGAATCTGGACCTCCTTCTGACACTGATCAACCCTGTAACTTCTATTTTCAGATATCTATCTATGGAGCACACTAGAGCGAGCACCCAAGTCCTGGAAGTGCTCTTGTGTCTGGCTTTTCTTCAAATCTCAAATCCTTGATTCCTGCCAATCTTTCTTGCAACTACACTTTTTCCAAATGCGACACCTGTAACTTGTAATCACAAGACTTGGTTTGGGGGTTGTGGTGTTTAGAGGCTTGCCTTAGTCAAGCCCCGGAGGACACTTAAGTCTCCGAACACAGTTGTCAGATAAAAGAGTGCATGCCCTTGTGAGGCAGAGGCAAAAACCAAAGGAATCAATGATCTGAAAACACAATATTATGTCACCTTGTAGTGAAGCTCTCATGGGAGGAAGATGCTCTTCATTCCATGAGGAAATTGATGCTCAAATTTGCAAATATCAACGTACAAAACACACAAGTCTACTCTTGCAACACAATTAAAGCCTTGAATCACCTTGAGAACACTTGAACATCACAATTGCCATCTAGTTTCTAAATGAATGCCTAAGCATACTTATATATGCAACTACAAGCACTCCCGCCAAGATTTTAAAAATAAAAACTTACCATGTTGGCAAAAGGACCAAACAACAGTCATAAACTAACACCTAGAAATTAGGGCTTCCCCAAAATAGGGCAGGACTAGGGTGCAGGTGCCCAAGTCCTCCCCCCTATTTTGGGCAGGGTACAACTCAAGGGGTTCACCTAGGTCCAATTTGCCATGGAACCTAGGTCTCATTCCATCGGGATGCCAAAATATGAACTAGATGTCCTAAATGCATGCTAAAGACCCAGGAGCTAAACCTTATGAGGGAAAAGCCCCCAAGGGGACATTTTCTGACGTTACACCCATTATTGTGGGATGACCCCACAACAACACCTTTAGGTCTGCCCAACTGGTGAAACAACAATAGCATGAACTAATTGCTAGTTCATAATTCAATGTGCGGACCACCAAAATTCTTACCACTTGAATCATACACACCTCTGACATCCATAACCTCTTCGTCAAAACTACATGGTAAGATATTCATCTGTGGTGGAATGTGGAGCATTCCAATCTATCATTGGCACTGTCATAACACTATTATTAAAGAGTTTGGTACTCTGTCAACTTTATCTTTTACTCTAGAGGATTTTAAGACTTGAATCTTTGGGTTTAGACTCCCTTGGTATGTACCAACATTACCTTACAACAGTAGAGAAAAACTCTTTATAGCAGAGAAATGCAGACTAACAAATTATGGCCCTGTCATAGTTTTTGTTCAGTAAATTCCTTAGGAAAATCTTCAACATATTATACCTAACTACAGAGAACCACAATGAAGGCATATCATGCTTGGATGTATTCTTCATCATACTGTAGACACCTAAAATTATCCATGTCTTGCAACATCACCTTGTCGATACATGCTTGAGACATCTAATGGCATTTTGTCCTAAGTCCCTTACATAATCCTTCCATCACCTAATTAGTTAAATAAATTTTATTTATTTAACTAGTTCCCATCCTAAACCAATTTATCCAATTAATTAAATAAATCCTATTTATTTATTTAATTTCCCACCTTTCCTCTAATTTCAATAAATAAAATATTTATTTAAATTAGCCCTCTCCCATTTTCCAACTAATTTAAATAAAATATTTGAATTAGTCCTCACCTTCAACCTCATTCCAACACATGTCCCATACTACAACTTTCATTTAATGCTTTTCACACTACCAACTAATTTAAATAAAATATATTTAAATTAGGTCAGCCCTATTCTTATCCGGACACTTGTCACATGACTACAACTCCTTATGGAGTGGGAAACCATATTCAATCTCAACCATCCACATCGTTCAAATCAACTTTCAATCTTAGCTATCAATCCTTATCACTCCTTTCCTATAAATCAAGCCTCACTAAGCCATTTGGGGGATCCATTCTTCAAGTAACATTATGTTGTCGAAATTATTCTAGATCCTCTCATCATTCATCTTCATGATATTGTTAGGCTGTTGAAATGAGCAATCAACATTCATCCAAGAACCACAATCTTTGATATTTTGCATCCTATGCAAAATGGAGAAGAATAATGGAGGAAAGCCAAGTTTAGCATAGAGATTTAGATTAGTTTGCTTTGTCTTTGATTTCTATGCTATTTTATACTCCATTGTTGAGTTAGGGTTTTATGATTGATGTTAGTGATTTATGCCCTGATTTTCCCTGACTTACATTGGTGAACCCAACGTGAATCTAACATTGTTGTCAAGTTTGGAAAATCAACTTTTGCAGGTTGCTTCCTAGCTTGAAACAAACCTCACCATTGCATCCAGGAGGCCTCACAGGTGAAAAATGACATAAAATTTGCCATATTTTGCTACTGAAAATTTTTTGAAATTTTTTTGGTTTGACCCTTGTCGCAAGGCTAGACCTGTATGGACTCGTACGGCTTGTGCAGGGGCATCTTCATCCATCAGCAGGTTAAAGGTTTGAATTTTTTTTACATGTTTTGCGAGGGTCTCTAATTTTCTAGGCGTTGTCATTTCATTGCAGGATACCCATTTAAACCCTAATACCAGTCAAAACCTACTGTAAAGTCAACAAATCCTAGCACAACACTTACCTCTACCTAAAATTCCTGTCATAGCCCCAAAACCCTTTGTTTCCACCACTCAAACCCATTCCTCCACCGCTATCAGCACCTCCTTATTCCTCTATCAAAACCCTCATTGTAGTCTCCACCAAGGTCGCCACCTTCGGGCATCCTCCTTTCAACTTCTGCCCCAAATTGCCTGGTCACCACCCAAAGGATGAAACCCCTAGTGTCCACCATATTTGTTGGTGGTCACATTCGTGACCGGGAGGGGGGCTAGGGGGCTATCGACCTCTTTTATTTGCTTTTTTATTTTTTGCCTCTGTTCGGCCCCTAGTCACCCTAGCTCTAACTGCCCAACATAAACCACCAACCTTAAATTGCCCACTCTCTGCCGCTAATCGCTAGAAGTCAACTAGATGTTGTCTCTCTTATCCATCCTTGAGCCCTAAATAGGGCCTTTTTTTTTCTTTTCGCTATAACTTTTGCATAATAGGTCAAAATTTAGTGAAACTTGTGAGGTTGGAGAGTTGGTTCACCCAGATTTGCTGTGGCAAAGGTTTCATCAGGTAACTATATCATTTTCAGCAGTTAATTTCTAGTCAAAGTCAACCTTAGTTGTGAACTTCAAACACACATAACTTAAGCAAATTTCATCTGTTTTTCATAATTTTTTTTAAACAACATAGAATTTCATGTACAATCTACTCATGCTATTTATTTTTCTGTAACTATTCATCTAAATCAGATTGTTATCATATTGATCATTGTCACATAACACATTAGTTTGCAAATCTTCTTGTCTTCTTTTCATTTTGGTGGCTTCTAGGTGAACACAAGGTGCTATAACAGTATCAACATCAACATCAACATCAAATCTAAAAATCAAAATTTTTCTAGGTACACTCAATTCATTCTCTTGCCTCTCATTTGATAAAATAATCTTGTTTGTATTCACATTTGGATTTGGACTCTAAAACAAACTCTTGTTTGCTTCACACTTCAATTTGGGCTTTAAAACAAACTCTTGTTTGCAACCACACAGTAGAATTGGGCTTAAAATACACTTGTGTCTTCATTCACACATTTGGCTTTGAGTTTAAAAAGAACTTGTGCTTGCATTTCTTGGTGGACTTGAGTGTGATTGAAGGTGTGTATGCTCTTCTCATGCACTTCGTGTGATCTTGAGAATCAAAAACACCTTTCATCCATTCACTTTCACACCACACATTTCAATTTCTAAGGGTAAATATACATTGTGAGTGTGAATCTAGTGTGTGTGTATGCTCTCTCCTCACACTATAAAGTGATCTTGGAGATCAAAAGCACCCACTAGATTTGCTTTTGTCACTCTTCCTAGGAGGCCTTCTTGGAGACACAACACTCCAAGGGATGACCTCAACTCTAGCGTTTTGACGGATTCTAAATAGTGAGGTGTGAATTGAAAGACACCCTCTTGGAAGTTGAGATCTTGTCATTCGGGCTAAGCCCCCAAGAACTTTATACCTTGGGGAAGTGAAGGTGAAGGGTGGGTTACCCCTTTCTCCCGGTTATGTGGCATTATTTCACTTTCATTTCATGGAATTGGGCCCCCTGTACCTTGAGTATATTGGGGACATCCTTAGTCAAACTTGTGCATCCTAGCTTAAGACCTTTTGGCCACACCCACTTGACTATTATTAGGATTTTTTATGTGTCTTCAAGTGTTTTTATAATCACAACAATCAATTTTCAAAGTCAAACTTGCTATTATGTCTTGTGTGTGTGATTCACGCATGTACATGTGAAATCTTTTGTTTGAAAATTGCCAAATCAAGCTATCAACACAAACACATAAGCACATCATCCTAAACATTCTTGCCATCACATTCATTCTAAGCCAAGTCATCCTAATCAAACCCTAATTATCCATATCATCCACATCATTATCCTAATCATATCCTAATAATTCAACATCATCATCCTCTTTCTAATCCAATCAATTTCATCAGTCACATTATCCTAATTATATCCTAATCACTCCGCATCATCATCTACTCCATAACTTGTCAAAATGGTTGCGATCATTAACAAGCCTAAGTCAAATCCAAGACCCAAACTCATACTTCGATGGGACCCTCCTTCTAGTTCCAATGATCATGAGAACCTTGTATATTATGATGCACATGTTGAGGAACAAGATGAAATACAAAGATGTAAACACATGTGTAACTCCATGCCAACACTAGAGAACAAGATCCTAGCACCACAACTACAAGACATCATCCAAACACTTCACCAAATGCCACAACCCCTAGACCAACAAACAATACAAAGACTACAAGCCATCATCCAACCACTTCAACAAAACCAATCACCTCAAATACAACAACTCCTAGTCAAAATCCAACAACTCATAACCACCCACCAATCCCAAACCCAACAAACACAACCACAACATCAACAAATTTCATTTCAATCCTATGTGTCACCTCATCATCATACCAACCTAGTCCATCTACATATCATGTCAATCCTACATCAACCAATCTCACTTCTTTCAATGTTAACCAACATCTATATCAATTCACTTCACAACAAGAACATGCGAGCCTAAACTACCCTCTACAACAAGGTCAAGTGCCTTTGAGTCCTTATGCTACCTTTGACAAGGGAGACACCAACCTAGCTTATGCAAGCCCTTCATTATCCTTCCCACCATTTAATCCTCCATCAATTCCACGTCCTAAATTCAAATCATACAAAAGCAGATCCAAACCCACCCGTCCGATGTCAATCCCATCTAGCACAAGCAATCTCAATACCAATTCATCCAATCCATTTAACCTTTCATCCAATCAAAATCAAAATCCTAAGCCTACAACATCTTCCACCCCTTTTATTCCTCCACCATGGGATCTATCCACTCCTAATCATAATATATCCAACACTCCTATTATTTATCCACCTAATCCTAATCCTAAGCCTACCACACCATCTACCATTATTATCCATCCACACACATACACTTATGAAGGATGTGATCCATTGGCTATTAGCAAGGAATCAACTATGTCATCCAATTCCTATCTTTGAGCCTATCAAAAAGTCTTCCAACACCATGCCTAGTCTTTCAACCCCATCATGTAATCCACAATTCATAAATCTTATTGAAGAGTCCCCCCCCATGAATCCAAGTCAAGGTCCATTGTACCCTCATGTTGTTGACCATCAAGAACATATCAAGCCTCTCCAAGAGTCTTCCACTTCCATTAAACCACAAGTTATGTCAAGGGCCTAATCCTAAGCATGTGGAACCATTAGCCCCTAATCCAAATCAAGATCAAATCCCCTCCATCTAATCCATCCATAGCACGCTTAATCCTATTTATGATCAAGCTCCCATCTATGATCAAGATCCCCTCTATGATCAAGAAAACCATGATGATCCTCTTAGTCAACTTTATGCATTCCATGGTCAAGAGCTTACTACTCCACCTATCCATAATCCCATAAATATCCATGACAAAAAAATCCAAATTGCTCCTATCCATCCTACATGTAGCCCTATCCATGATACACCAACATCCACCTCCCTTAATGAGACACTTGGCTCCCAAGCAAACATAGATGATAAAACTAATAGCTTGGATCTTAGTGAGCATAATGATACTCAACTTCCTAATGATCCTTTGCCATCCAATATTGACCATATTGCAAATTCATCATATCCCCTTGGTCTTACTACCTTTATCCATGAATGTTCTTCCTTAGGGAAGCAACAACCATTATCCACCAGCTCATTTTATCCATCAAATAATGAGCTCAAGTCTAATGTCCAAAACACACATAGTCCCATTGTCCATCGCATACTCCAAAAAATGAACTATCAAGGTAAAGGATTAGGCCTTCATGAACAAGGTATATTGGATCCTATCCATGTCAAAGTCCCTTCACGCTCATATGGCCTTGGATATACACCCCAAGGAAAACAATCTCAAGATGTTGGTACTTCACATGCCTCCTAAATCTACTCCTTTCCATCACAAATCCTATAATACCCCCAAAACATATGTTTCTATCCCTCCTCCATTATCCTACAAATCCCAAAAGCATGTGATCATACACCTTCCACCATCCACTTTACCTCCACTACTTCCAACTCCTAATATCCTTCCATCCACTTTACCACCACTACTACCAATGCCTAATATCCCTATCATCCAATCCCCTCATCCATTTATCCACAAATCCACTTTTAATCCTTCCATTGATAAATCCCCTCACATTCCTAATCATGATCAACAAATGCACACATCATCTAAACAAGAATCTTCCACCAATCCCATGGGATTCAAAAATAAAAATTTGGATGCCTCTACTCATAAAGTACAAAATCCTAAAGATTTTAATGCCTTAGAGCACAAATGCAAAGAGTCAAAGCCAAATCCATCTAAAAGGCTACCTAAGCCTGTACCTCCACAAGAAAAGTCTAAAACTAAAATGGCTAGGGTCCCTAAGCAAAAAGAAAGCAAGTCAAATGAAGCATCCACATCTCAAAAATCTCAACAGTCCTCTTCCATCCAAAAATCCCCAAAATCCCATTCCATTAAAAAATCTCAAATTCCTTCATCTCACAAGCAATACAAAAGTCATAAAAATACTAAGTCTATGTGGGTACCTAAATTCTTAAATCTACCATCCCGTAAGCAAACATGTCCATTTCTTCCTACACCTCCTCCAAATCAAAAGCTTCAATGTTTATCGCAGTGTGTGAAACCATTGGTCATGGTTCCTTTCCATTCTACAACATTTCCATGTACCTCCACCTCCCCATCTTTCATCCATTATCCCACATATCTTCCCCATCACTTTCCTTGGTCCATGCTTTTGCATAAGCCTTTAATCCATCCTTTTGCATAAATCATACATAATCCACCATCCACCCTTGCATACACCTTTCATAAACCACTATCTACCTACTCCATCTCACTTTCATGAAATGCCATACCTACCAACATCTATGAGCATAATGGCATTTGACATGGTCCATATGTGACATTCATCTCTAATGGGACTATCACCTTTCATGGAACTAGATGCTTGAGTCCCTCATGTCCACATCCACCTATCCCATCCAAAAAATAAAAAATAAAAAAAAAAGAAAATTCAAAATAATAAAGAGAAATTCTTTCATCCAACGGTGAAAACCAGCCTTGGTGGCTCCTTGGATAAGTACCATGATGAAAACTTGGCAAACAGACATCATATGTAGGTTGATTATCTATGTCACTTACACTTGGGGCATATTGTCTCATCCAACCTATCATTTTCCATCCTACCATTTCCTATCCTATCCTACCATCCTTATCCATTACACCCACATACATATACCTTTCCTATTGAATCCATCTATCTTCCCTTCCTCCTTTTGATCTTGATAAGGATATGGGGGAAAAATTTTGACAAATGCTTTGGATATCTTTTGATATACCTCATCCTTTCCAAATAATCCTATTATCATCCTATCGTCATAAGCTTTGCCATGTAAAATCCTAAGTATTCCACCAAGAATGGGGCATGTTATTCCTATGCGACATAGTCTTTGGAGATCACATCCCACCCTCTTATGATGCATACATCCACTTCATCTATTATTGTCTATATTTTTTATCCATTCATTCTATTATGAGTCTTCCATCCCATTTACTATCACCCATCCTTTTATCCATCCATCCTACATCCATCCTTGCACCTAGACTTGGTTTCCCCTTGTCATTGGTATTTAGCACAAAGGCTATTCAAATTTTCATTCAATGTCATCACAACATTCAAAAATCCAAAAAAATCAAAACATATTCACAAATTTAAAAAATAAATAAAAACATTCAAAAATCCAAAAAATCAAAACATTCAAAAATACAAAAAAATCAAAATATTTCCAAAAATACAAAAAAAAGTTCAATCATCAAATCAATCACCAAAATTAATCAATTCTTCAAAATCAAATCCATAAAGTCAATCAATTCTTCAATCCAATTCTTCAAATCAATCATCAATTCAATTCATCCAATCCAATCATCAACTCAATTCGCCAACCCACTCAATCAAGTACATTCAATCAAATCAATCCTCATCAAATCAAATCACTCATTCAAATAATCAAATCAATTAATCAATTAAATTATTCAAATCAAATCATCAATTCAATTCTTCCAATCAAATCATAAAATCCAATCAACCAATTCATCAAATCAAATTCATTCAAATCAAACCAAATCAATCCAATCCATCCAATCCAATCATCAATCCTCAAATCAATCAAGTCATCAAATCAAGTCATCAAATCAATATATCTAATCAATATAATCACCAAATCATCAATTCAATTCATCCAATCCAATCATCAAGTACATTCAATCAAATTAATCCTCATCAAATCAAATCACTCCTTCAAATCATCAAATCAAT
This sequence comes from Cunninghamia lanceolata, assembly GCA_027924645.1. Classification (NCBI taxonomy): domain Eukaryota; kingdom Viridiplantae; phylum Streptophyta; class Pinopsida; order Cupressales; family Cupressaceae; genus Cunninghamia; species Cunninghamia lanceolata. The sequence goes on from BSBN01000469.1 coordinate 2,809,284, forward strand.
CCATCAAATCAATCATCAATTCAATTCATTCAATCAAATCCATTCATCAAATCAATCAATTCATCAAATCAAATCAAATCAAATCAAACCATCAAATCAATCCAAGCAATAATCCAAATGCAAAACATCCTTTATCCATACCAATCAAGTCAATCAATCTTGTCAAATTATCCAATTACATCAATGGTCTTGATCCTAGCCTTGTTGTAAACCAAATCAATCAATCAATCAGTTAATCATATCAATTATCTTATATAGGTTGTTGCACTCTCAAAACCAGACTAGGCATCTTATACAAGGTGTCACATCCCTGAAACCAAACACTACAATCATCAATCAATAAATCAATCATTGGTTTACAACTTGACAGGGGCAATACCTTGTTTGTTTTTGTATCATTTTTGCATGCATGTTTGCTTGCTTGTGTGTGTTATCATTTTATCTTGCATGTGTTTCACATCCATATCATTCCAACTAATATTCATATCTTGTGTATGTTGGAATAGCTTTTTGCACTATCCTTTGCATCTATGGTCATATCATACCTTTTGTGCATTAGGACTTTAATGCTCTAAGTTTACTTCCTCATGCATTTAGACAAGGTTGTATTATGTGCTAGGTGCACAAGACACATCATCACCTTGGTCCTTATACCTTGGTGCATAATGTCTAGTGCTATATCTTGAACTCTATGATTGCTCACTTCATGGAAGCATAACATATTATTCATCTCTTCCATCCATCCCTTATCTTGCATCCTCCATTTTCTTGTCCATCCTTTATCATTTCATTTCATTTCTAGAGCCTACTCGTGTTTGTCCAACCCGCCTATCCTCTCAAGGGGGCATCATCATCCTATCTTTACATAATCATCATTTTTCCTCTATCCATACCTTTTCTTCATTGAAATGATGTTCTCTTAGTCGCAACATCATCTCAAAGAGGGGCAAAATGTAGACACCTAAAATTGTCCATGTCTTGCAACATCACCTTGTCTATACATTGCTTGAGACATCTTATGGCATTTTGTCCTAGGTCCCTTCGATAATCCTTCCATCACCTAATTAGTTAAATACATCTTTTTTATTTAACTAATTCCCATCCTAAACCAGTTTAGCCAATTAATGAAATAAATCCTATTTATTTTATTAATTTCCCACCTTTCCTCTAATTTAAATAAATAAAATATTTATTTAAATTAGCCCTCTCCCATTTTCCAACTAATTTAAATAAAATATTTGAATTAGTCCTCACCTTCAACCTCATTCCAACACATGTCCCATACTACAACCATACAACTTTAATTTAATGCTTTTCACACTACCAGCTAATTTAAATAAAATATTATTTAAATTAGGTCAGCTCTATTCTTATCTGCACAATTGTCACATGACTATAACTCCTTGTGGCTTGGGAATCCTTATTCAATCTCAACTGTCCACATCGTTCAAATCAACTTTCAATCTTAGCCATCAATCGTTATCACTCCTTTCCTATAAATCAAGCCTCACCCAAGCCATTTGGGGGATCCATTCTTCAATTAACATTATGTTGTTGAAATGATTCTAGATCCTCTCATAATTCATCTTCATGCTATTGTTATGCTATTGAAATGAGCAATCAACATTCATCCAAGAACCACAATCTTTGATATTTTGTGTGAGGGGTGAATTTGGTCATGCAAATCAATGAAACATAATCCCAAACACCTACAGAATATGAAGATAAAAAGGAAGATTAAAACAATGACATAATACCTTGCAACCTTTTACCTTTCGCCTTCTGTAGCTCGCTTATCTTTCTTCGATCTTGATTGAAAAGCCCTCAGAAGCATTTTGCTTGCTTGCTTGTTGAAGATGGCAAAGGAAGAATGGCTATGATACTTGGTATTTGAAGATAAGCTTCAAATACATAAATGGGGTATGGAAGGATAATGCTCAAATGAAAGTTGGGGTGCCAAAGGCGCACCGATATCTCTGCAGCATAAGTTTACACAAAATCTAGATTTGAAATGATGAGAAGAAGGTTGTATTTATAGAAGAAGGTGAAGGAAGATCAATGGTTGAGAAGAAAAGAAGAGATCGATGGTGGAGGCTTGTTGCGGAACGTGCATCCAATAGAAGGACACATGTCATTCCAAAAGTAGTTATGTTGAGTTAACTCCTCTCTTGATGAGGATAGGATTTGATTTTCCTTTTAAATTAGAATTTATTTTTCTAATTTAGGAGAGGATTTGCTTTAAAACTATTTTAAAACAACTTTTGCTTTTGTAACTTAGAGTTTTGCTTTTGTGACAAGAGGAAAGTTTATTTTAGGAAGATAAGAATGATTTTTTTGGAGAGATAGAAAGCATAAATAAATAAAAGGGATTTATTTATTTATTTTTGCAGCTAAGTGAGAAGAATAAATAAAATATATAAATATATTTTATTTTGTGAGGATTTTTTATTTTATTTAAATAAAATTTGCATTTTATTTAAATTAGGAGGAATAAAAGGATATTAATTAAATAATTAAAATTATTTAATTATTTTGGAAGAATGAAGTTGGTGAATTTGGTTTTAATTAATTAAATAAATGTGTTTATTTAATTAAATGAGAGGAAGTGAATCAACTAAATAAATGAATTTATTTATTTAATGATAGAAGAATACTAAGGATGAAATAAATATTTAAAATATTTATTTAAGTAGAGTCATGCCAATTTTAGGTGTATATATTTTGTATCCTATGCAAAATGGAGAAGAGCAATGGAGGAAAGCCGAGTTTAGCATAGCGATTTAGATTAATTTTCTTTGTCTTTGATATCTATTCTATTATGTACTCCATTGTTGAGTTAGGGTTTTTGATTGATGTTAGTGATTTATGCCTTGATTTTCCCTGACTTACACATACTACACTTAGTAGCTTCTCTGGATCAACACTTAGGATATCATACTTAACCAGACCAACACAACTGTACTTGTATACCTTACTGAACCTCTCTAGACCAACATCAAGATATCTTTACCCTTTGTTGCCATCAATGACAACACTGCTTATTTCCATGCTTATCATTCTCTACACCATCATGCTTATGTTGCCAACAATCTCCCCCTTTGTCATTGATGGCAACATGTGCCAAAACTTCTCCCCCTTTGTCATCAATGACAAAGGAACTAATTGTATATCTACAAGTCAAAACTTCTTCAACTATCTCAAAAACTGATCTTGTTATATTTTATACATACTCCCCCTTACTATTTTATTTCTATACACCAAAATATCAAAAATTGTTTTCTTCTATTCTTTCGCATATGTACAGGAAATTAGAATGTGAAACTTGTTGGTTGGTGGGAAAAATATCCTTATATATGTTCTTCAGTTGTGTTACAACAAAGTCCCAATGTATCTTGGTAAATTTGAGTGTTTGGATTTGCCTATTGATCTATAAGAGCAAGTCTTCTACATTTTCTATAGATGTTTGAGCTGTTGTCATCTTCCTAACCTTATCAGCTTCCCTTAATAATCCTGTCAGTGCAGCCATCTTGAAGCTGACTATCTCTCTAAGCTAACTCATCTAATTTTTGATAGATTCTCTTTGACTCTGTAATTTATTTATGATAGCATGAGTCTTTTCCACGTTGGCCCTTAGATTTCCATTATTATCCTTAAAGGGGTCATAAGTTCATGATATATTTACTATTTGCATTTGTAGACCATCAATCTTCTCTTTTATTTCTTTGGTAGATATGGGCCATTATAAACAAAATTGGTACATTACATTTGCATCATTTAGAGAATTTTGAATACTCTTTACACTATTGCTTAACAAAGTGTGTGCCTTAGAGCACTTATCTGACAGATCCATCAGTCTCTTATTGCATATTTATTCCTTTACCTTCTTCTCAGCTGCTTTTTCTAATGACTCAAAATGGCTATTAACTGTTTCCATTAGTTTCTCCATTTGTTTATCTAGAGTCAAAGAGGTATCCCTCTTAGTTTCTGGCATCATCTTCTCAAAAACTTTCATTGTCTCTTCCAGAAGCTCATTCCCTTCTACATGTGACTGTAGAATCTCCTCTTGAGCTATATCCTAAAAATTTGTTCCTAGCTGAAGTGTTTGCAATAGAGATATATTGGACAAATTGATTTGTCCATCCAAAGATTGTACCTAAAGCAGCTATGGTGAGGAAATAGTTTGGATTTGTCTTTGTTTTCCCAAAAACTCTCTGATAGATTCTATTGGGGAGACTCCAGAGCACTCACTAATTGTATCCCTTTTCTCCTCTTTTGAGATAGATATCAAATGAGAGCCAAAGTTTTTAGGGGGATAGTTCTCCTCATGTATCTCTTCTTCTTCTTCATTTCCCAGAGGAGCAGAGACATTATCCATAGGGGTTTTAAATTGAGCTGCAATAAGCTCACTCTGTTCTCCCTTTTCTTCATTTATCTTCTCTTCCCATGGCTTCCTCATCTCTTCAGTATTCTCTATATTCTCCAGAGGGTTGACAACATTCAGATTATCTGCACCAGTATCTGCTGGTGGAGATGACATATTTGGTTCAGTCGATACACTTTGATCTGCACTTGTTGCACCTATTTCCTTATTCTTCTTAATATGGTCATCATCCTTTTCTCCTTCCTCAACACAATTGTACTTGTATACCTTACTAAATCTCTCTAGACCAGCATCACTATATCTTTACCCTTTGTTGCCATCAATGACAACACTGCTTATTTCCATGCTTATCATTCTCTACACCATCATGTTTATGTTGCCAACAATCACCTCCTTTGTCATTGATTGCACCATGCACCAAAACTTCTCCCCCTTTGTCATCAATGACAAAGGAAATACTTGTATATCTACAAGTCAAAACTTCTTCAACTATCTCAAAAATTGATCTTGTTTTATTTTATACATACTCCCCCTTACTATTTTATGTCTATACACCAAAATATCAAAAATTGTTTCCTTCTATTCTTTTGCATATGTACAGGAAATCAAAATGTGAAACTTACTGGTTGGTGGGAAAAAATCCTTATATATGTTCTTCAGTTGTGTTACAATAGAGTCTCAATGTATCTTGTCAAATTTGAGTGTTTGGATTTGCCCATTGATCTATAAGAGCAAGTCTTCTGCATTTTCCACTAATGTTGGAGTAGCTATCATCTTCCCAACCTTATCATCTTCCCTTAATAATCCTATGATTAGGTCCAGGATCATTTGAGTGGCATCTGTGAAGCAGAAACTAGAAAATACCAAAAATTTAGTTTTCTTGGTATTTTCTACATCTCAGTAAATTGCATTTTCGGAGGCCTTCGGAGTGGAATTAGGCCTCAAGACTTTCATTAGTTGCCTAGGATGGTAGCCATAGAAAAGGTCCAAAGCAACTCAAACTAGATAACTAGTTTATCTTTCCATTGAGTCTAAAAAGTTTGAATTTTGACAAAATGGCTAGGAGTTATGACCTTGCCTAGTGGAAAAATTGAAAATTTCATAATTTTTTTTGAAAATTTAAACTTTTGTAAATATTTTTTCACCTTCCAATAGTTTTTTTTGAATTCCAAGGGTAATGTGACCCTTCACATCCTATGTCAATGTATATATTTCAAATTTAAATGAATAAAGACAGTTTTTGGAGGCAAATTACGTACAACTCCCAGCGAGTTTGCCTACTTGCAGAAACTCAATTGTACATTGTTTTTACATGTGCAAACAATATCACAGGCTCAATGCTAGATATTGTCTTGATCAGTGGTATCAAAGCAGTTCACTCTTGTATGTCACACTGCACATGGTCAAGCTACCAAAATTTTGCATTGAAGACATACAACCCATCAGATTATCTTCCTTTGAGGCACACTCAATCGAAAATGTTAAAATGAGATGATCAATCAAATCCTTTCAAGGCAATGATTGAAGAAGATTTAACAAAATAATGTGAGGAGATGATGAATCAGTTTTCTCATCTACTACAAAATCCAGACAATCAACAACCAAACATGGGTGGAGTACTGTTTGGTGGTCACTCTCCTTTCAAGGTGCAGGTAAATTTTGATATTCCAAATTTTGAAGGCAAAATAAGTGCAAATGTTGTTGATGATTGGCTATCAAAACTGGAAAGATATTTTTCTATGAATCACTTCTCTAATGGTGAAAAAATAGCATTTGCTCTCCTCAAAGTTGAACGTCATGTAAAACAATCATGGGAAAATAAATTGTTTTTCTAGAGAAAACCCTGATGGTATAGATTTTATGGAGCAGTAGAGGATGGCCCCACCTGGGGAGAGTTTGTGGAACATATCAAAGAAGAATATTATCCTAAAAATTCATATGAGGATAAGTATATGGAGTGGCAAATGCTTCATCAAAAGAAGGACCAATCTATGTAGGATTACACAAATACATTCCATGCTCTTTCAGCAAAGCTTAACATCATCGATATGGAAAGACATTAAATTTTGAAGTACCGCAGTGGGCTTCATTGTTATATCCAAATAGAGATGGATTTTCTCAATATTGAGACCTTGGGGATTGCCTACAAATATGCAGTAAAGATTGAGGAAAAATTCAAAAAAAAAGGAAAAAGAGATTATTTTTCAAATATTAAATCTAAAAATGAAGGTGGCAGTAAATTCATGGGAAAACAAATAGCTAAGGATTCTTCCTCATGAACATCATCAACAACAAATAAGAATGGAAAGAAGATGTGGTGTGAATTCCATAGAAGCCCAAGACATAATATGAAGAACTATCGAGCTGTGAAGACGTTGATGATAGGATTACAAGGAAAGGAAGTTGAACCTGAACCATTGCCTGCAGACTCTTTTGAGAAAAAAGATGATGACCAAATAATTGAAGCTGACCCCTATGCCATAGTTGCCACTACCAGGATTTTGCCTTGTGAAGATGAGAAGCGTCTATTCCACTAAAAAATGTGGGTAAATGGCAGGGCCCTCCATTTCATCGTTGATAGTGGAAGTCAAAAGAATTTGATCTCTGTTGAGATTGTTAAGAGACTGAACTCAAAGACCACACCACATCCACAACCATATCATGTGGGATGGGTAAGAAACCAAGGATGAGATATTCAGGTAAATAAGTAATGTCACTTACCTTATTCTATCAAACCATTCAAAGATAAAGTAATATGTGATGTGGTACCCTTGGATGTCTATGATGTGTTTTGGGGGCACCCATATATGTATAAGCATCATGGTGTATATGAGTCCAAACCTTGCAATGTCATTATCAAACTGGGCGAAAAGAAATATCAGATACCTGAGGTAAGTCCTGCACAATGAGCATTTTTTATTACTAAAAAACAATTCAAACGTTTGATTGCTCATACTAGAAAATTTGTTCTACTAATGGTTTAAAATGAGAGAAAGAAGTCAGTTGTAGCCAATACCCATGACAAAATGGTCACCACTACCACTCAACAAAAATAGATGGATAAAATATTGTCAATGTATGAAGATGTTTTGACTCTGCCAGCAGGGGTACCACTACACTGTCAAGTCAAGCATTCAATTGATCTAATTCTAGGGACACCATTACCAAATGGACCACTCTATAGATGGTTAATTTTGGAGAATGATGAGATCAAGTGGCAGATTCAAGAGCTGATTCAAAAAGGACATATTCACCCAAGTGCTTCACCGTTTGGTAGCCCAATTGTTCTTGCCAAGAAAAAAGATGGAACATGGTGGCTTTGCATCGATTAGTGGGTCCTTAATAAGATCACTATGAAGAACCAATACCCACTCCCTCAGATTGATGACTTGCTGGACCAAATCAGAGGGGCTAAAATTTTCACCAAAATTGACCTAAAATCTGGTTATCACCAAGTGCCAATTGAACCAATGGATGTATGGAAAACTGCCTTCAAATCTAAGGAGGGTTTGTTTGAGTGGTTAGTCATGCCTTTTGGCTTGACTAACACCCCTGCTACTTTCATGAGAATGATGAATGATGTTCTTAGGCCATTCACTAATTCTTTTATTGTTGTATATTTGTATGACATCCTCATTTTCAGCAAGACATAGGGTGATCATTTGTAGCATGTTCAACAAGTACTATCAACCTTGCGACAACATAAGCTCTACGCTAACAAGGATAAGTGTTCATTTGGAATGGGAAGTATTCAATACTTGGGATACATTGTGGATAAAACAGGTGTTCGTGTAGACCTTGAAAAGATACAAGTTATCAAAGATTGGACATCTCCCAAGAACCTCACAGAACTTCGTAGTTTTCTGGGGCTGGCTAATTTCTATCGCAGGTTTGTGCTTAGATTTTCACACTTGGCATGGCCCATGAATCAGGCACTCAGGGGAGGAGCAAGAGCAAAGTTCTGTTGGACAAAGGCACAAGAAAAAGTATTCATATAATTGAAAAAGAGGTTATGTTCTACACCAGTGTTGATTCTTCCCGATTTAACACAATCTTTTTAAATTGAGACAGATGCATCAGATTATGCACTTGGGGAAGTGCTCATGCAACACAGGCATCCAGTTACCTACCATAGTGCAACTTTCTCTGATACAGTACGGAGATATCCTACATATGACAAGGAACTGTATGCCATCATTCAAGCCTGCAAGCAATGGAAACATTACATCATGGGGAAGGAGACTATAATCCACATAGATCACAAGCCTTTACAATTCTTGCAGACACAAGGGAAGCTAAAAAATGATAGGCATCAAAGATTATTGGGAATTAAGGTGTCTCAACCTTGGTAATTCCTTGCATTTATTATTGTAATGTAATTTATTCATTTAGCCTATGTTGTAATTTTGTTGCACATCCTGTTTTGTCATTTAATGTGAAGTGGCACGATGAGTTGTCACTCCACTTGTAAGATGACTAGGATGGTCAACACACTCCATGTGGAGATAGGTGTCCCTTTTATGTGGTAGAGGTTTTCTTCCATGTTTCAACATCTTGACTAGTGTGTAAGTGAATCTTGACCGAAACGGTTATGACAGAATCTATGACATGTAAGAGTCAAAAATAGAAGGTTCTATGACAGGTGAAGACATGTGTCACAAGGCATCTTGGAAGAAGGCATATTTGGGTGCCCCAAGGAGGGTTATGACATGTAAGGGAATATGCTATTTATAGCCTGTTTATGATAGATTCTCTTACAACTGTAAGATATGTCAGTATGACAGATTCTATGACAGTTGTAAGAGTCGTAAGAGCATCTGTCATTGCCCAAATTGGGAATAGGTGACCTCTTTGGGATGGAGTGACTTGAAAAGTGTCAGCAACATCCTAAAATGTTGGACAAGTGTCCATAGGCATGGGTTTTGGGCCATGAGGCCATGTTGGATGCCCATCTCAAGATAGAGCCATTTTTGCCTTGTATTTGCTATATAAATAGGTGCTTTGGAGAAGAGATGTATTATGTGATTGACAGGTACTGTTATGCTACTGATTTGTCTCCAGATACGAGTATCGAAGACTCCTGAGAGATTGCATTGCAAGTGTAGTGTAAACCACTTCAGTTTTGATAATACATTGTGTAGGTTTTGGAGTGTAAGGGTTTTTCACGCGATAAGGGTTTTCCCCACGTATATCTTGTGTCTCTCTCTGTCTCATTTCTGTGTGTATGTGTATTGCTGCAATATCTCCATTGTTATGTTAACATTGTTGTAACTGTAAAGATAAAAATGAATTTGCACTCTTCTCTCCTCTTTAGATTAGTGTAGGAAGTGATTTCTGCACACCTAGCTTCCTTTTAGTTGGTATCAGAGCCTGGTCAGTTTTTGTTCTAGCTGTTGGGTAGGGATTTTTGGAGCTAATCTTAGGTTGAGTGGGAGTCTATGTATAGTATTCTGTATCTTGTTGCAGGAAGGAGATGGCAACCACATCTGGAAGAGTAGAGGTGGAGAAGTTCAATGGCACAAATTGTGAGTTGTGGAAACTCAAGATGGAAGATCTACTTGTTGATCGTGACCTATGGGAAACTATTGATGGAACAAAACCTACGACAATGTCACAAGTTGATTGGGAGCTCAGAGATTAGAAGGCTAAGGGTCTCATAAGACTCTGTCTAGCTAACTTTATCCTATTGAATGTCCATGAGGAGAAGACCGCGAAAGTTATTTGGAAGAAGCTGGGAGATGTTTATCAGGCCAAGTCCTTGGTGAATAAGTTTCTTTCTGAAAAAGAAGTTGTTTGCTCTGAAGATGGAAGATAGAGGATCTATTGTGGACCATATGAATGCTTTCAACATGATTGTTGCATAGTTGACATCCATGGGTGTGAAAATGGAGGAGGATCGGTGTATGACCCTGCTTTGTTCTTTGCCAGATCATCTTGTCATGGCCATCGGAAGCATTACTACCACCTTCAAGATGGAAGATGTGGTGTCTTCGCTGTTATATGAAGAAATGCAGAGAAAGACATCCGAGTCGGCCAAAGAAGCTCTTGCAGTTCGTGGAGGACCCAAAGAGAAAGGGAAGAAGAAGGACAAGAAAGGTGAAAAGGGTAGATCCAAATCTCGTGGGAGATCCAAATCTCCTAGAAAGACCAAGGCTCTCTATTGGACCTGTGGCATAACTGGGCATTTCTGAAAGGAATGCAAAGAGGAAAAGAAAAAGAAGAAGAAGAATGCCCCAAATTTAGATTCTGACAAGACACAAGATGATGGTGATGCCTTCATCGCAGCCCTAGCCACCCATGCATCTGATGATGTGTGGTTGATACATTCTGGTGCATCATTCCACATGACCTTGCATCAAAGCTTGTTCACGAAGTATGAAGATTTTGATTGTGGAAGTTTGTACCTGGGTGACAATTCTCATCTGAAGATTGTTGGTTGTGGAAGAGTCTCAATCCGATTTCCTGATGGACGAGTGAAGGGGATCACTGGGGTTATGCACATCCCAAGCTTGGCACAGAACCTACTTTCTGTAAGTATGTTGAATGATGCAGGTGTGCAGGTTGTCTTTTCGAAGGATGGATGCAAGATGACTAGAGGATCTATGGTGCTTGTGAAGGGTACTCGGAGAGGTACTCTATTTCAGATGGAGGCATGCACTTCAAAGTTCAATAGTTCTTCTGACTCAAAGAAAAGAGTTGTAGTCACTTCATCCCCACCATCTGAACGAGTAGTGAAGAAATCTGTTGTAACACATTCCGATGGTAGTGCACATGCTTTAGAAGTTAAGCTTCCTACTGAAAAGACTATGTTATGGCATTTGAGATATGGCCACATTGGTGAGAAGGGTCTTAGAACCCTAAAAAATAAAAACCTCGTTGAGGGGTTAAATGATTGTAATCTCAAGTTTGACTTTTATGAACATTGTGTATATGGAAAGCAAAACTGTGTTCAGTTTTACTCTAGTTCTCACAAGTCTTCTGGTGTATTGGATCTTATTCATTCTGATGTGTTTGGTCCTATTAATGTTCCTTCAATTTCTAAATCTATATATTTTGTATCTTTCATAGATGATTACAGTAGAAGGACGTGGGTTTATTTTATTAGAAGCAAGACTGAAGTCTCTAGTCAGTTTAAAGAGTTTAAAGCCTTTGTTGAAAATTAGACTAGTAAAAAGATTAAGTGTTTGAGAACTAATAACGGTGGTGAGTTTTGTTCAGTAGAGTTTGATAAGTTCTGTAAAGAGCAAGGGATTGAAAGACATAAGACAACTCCATACGCCCCGCAGCAAAATGGAGTTACAGAGAGAATGAACAGGACACTGATGGAGAAGGCTAGGAGTATGCTTAGTGGAGCAAGCCTCGAACAAAAGTTTTGGGCTAAAGCTATAGCCACTGCTTTCTACATGGTAAATAGGTCTCCTACATCAGCTCTTGTTGGCAAGACACCTATGGAGGTGTGCTCTGGTAAGAATCCTTCAGTTAGACATCTTCATGTTTTTGGTTGTGAGGCATATGCACATGTGCCTAGGGAGAAACGGTCTAAATTGGAGAACAAGGCTATTAAGTGTATTTTCATTGGCTATGGTGTTGGTGTGAAAGGATACAAGCTTTGGGATCCTATGGTCGAAAAAGTGTTGTATAGAAAAAGTGTTATCTTCAGAGAGCTAACACCTTCTTTCATTGTTCTGCGGCCAAAACAGACAAAAAAGAAAGAAGATGTGGTTCAGTTTCCTTCTACCCCTGAGAAGAGTAAACTGACAGACCCTGTGAGACCTGATGATGAGGAGAGCTCTAGCAGCTCTGAAAGCTCAGAAGAAGAAGCAGAACCTCAACCTCAGCCATTGAAGAGGTCTACACGAACAAGAAAGCAACTTGATAGGTTTGGTTATTGATTACTTGATTCTAGTTATGCTTTTGCTTTGCTTACTAACACTGATGAGCCTAGAACTGTGAAAGAGGCTATGGGCATGAAAGATACAGGTTCCTGGAAGGAGGCCATGGAAGATGAGATGGCTTCTTTGGAAAAGAATAAAACATGGGACTTGGTGCCTTTGCCTGAAGGATGAAAACTTGTTGGATGCAAATGGGTGTTCAAGAAGAAATTTGGTGCAGATGGCAGTGTTGAAAAGTACAAAGCTAGATTGGTTGTGAAGGGATACTCATAAGTGGAGGGAATTGATTATGGTGAAATTTCCTCTCCTATTGCAAAGCTGACATGCATTCGATTCTTGTTATCTCTTGCAGCTACTTATGACTTAGAGGTAGAGCAGATGGATGTGAAGATAGTTTTCCTTCATGGTGATTTGGAGGAAGAGATTTACATGTCACAGCCAGAGCATTACATAGAGAAAGGTAAATAAAATTTGGTTTGCAAGATGAAGAAGTTTTTGCATGGTTTGAAGCAGTCTCCTAGGATGTGGTATATGAAATTTGATTCCTTTGTGTTGTCCATTGGATTTCTAAGATCAAAATTTGATCATTGTGTGTATTACAAGTTTGACAATGATCGCATTCTCATTATTGCATTGTATGTTGATGATATGTTGTTGATTGGGAATGGTAAGAATATGATTTCTGATTTGAAGTCTCAGTTGTCAGTACAGTTTGAGATGAAAAATCTAGGGGTAGCCAAGTACATTCTAGGAATGGAAATCAGAAGAGACAGAGCTAACATAAAACTTTAGTTAAGCTAGATAAGTATGTGAAGACTGTGTTGGATAGGTTCATCATGGCAGATTGTAGACCATTGTGTGCTCCTATTTCATTGGGGACAAAGCTGTCTGTTAATGATTGTCCAAAATCTCCTAGTGAGGTGGAGGACATGAGTAGAGTACCTTATGCTAGTGATGTTGGCAGTTTGATGTATGCTATGGTCTGTACAAGACCAGACATTGCCCAAGCAGTGGGAGTCCTTAGTCGATTTATGGCTAATCCTAGACGGGTACATTGGGATGCAATTAAGCGAGTGTTCAAATATTTGAGGGGTACTTCTGAGTATTCCATATGCTATCATGGTAATGCTACAAGACCTCCACATTCAATTTGTATTCATGGATTTGTGGATTCTGATTGGGTAGGTGACATTGACAGTAGGAGATCCACCAGTGCTTATGTGTTCACGATATACGGTGGTGCAATTAGTTGGATGAGTAAGCAAAAACCTGTGGTTACTTTGTCCATGACAGAAGCTAAGTACATGGCAGCAACTCATGCTTGCAAAGAAGCCATTTGGCTTAAGAGATTGTGTTCAAATATTGGTGTTGATGCAGGACAGATTACTATTTGTTGTGATAGTCAGAGTGTGATTTGCCTAGCAAAGAATCAAACTTTCCATGCCAGAACAAAGCATATTGATGTACAATTTCACTTCATGTGAGACATGGTAGAGGATGGGAAGGTGAATTTGGAGAAGGCAGATACTTTGAAGAATGTTGTGGATGCATTGACGAAACCAGTGGGCACAGAGAAGTTCATATGGTGTTTGGAGTCTATGGGCCTCTCGGCCTATAGCAGTTAAATCCTATTAATTCTATTGGCTCTTACAAGGTGTTCGACAAGTGGGAGAATGTTGGGAATTAAGGTGTCTCAACCTTGGTAATTCCTTGCATTTATTATTGTAATGTAATTTATTTATTTAGCCTATGTTGTAATTTTGTTGCACATCCTATTTTGTCATGTAGTGTGAAGTGGCACGATGAGTTGTCACTCCACTTGTAAGATGACTAGGATGGTCAACACACTCCATGTAGAGATAGGTGTACCTTATATGTGGTAGAGGTTTTATGCCATGTGTCAGTATCTTGACTAGTGTGTAAGTGAATCTTGACTGAAATGGTTATGACAGAACCTATGACATGTAAGAGTCAGAATAGGTTCTATGACAGGTGAAGACATGTGTCACAAGGCATCTTGGAAGAAGGCATATTTGGGTGCCCCAAGGAGGGTTATGACATGTTGTAAGGGAATATGCTATTTATAGCCTATTTATGACAGATTCTCTTACAACTGTAAGATATGTCAATATGACATATTCTATGACAGTTGTAAGAGTCGTAAGAGCATCTGTCATTGCCCAACTTGGGAATAGGTGACCTCTTTGGGATGGGGTGACTTGACAAGTGTCAGGAACATCCTACAGTGCTGGACAAGTGTCCATAGGCATGGGTTTTGGGCCATGAGGCCATGTTGGATGCCCATCTCAAGATAGAGCCATTTTTGCCTTGTATTTGCTATATAAACAGGTGCTTTGGAGAGGAGATGTATTATGTGATTGATAGGTACTATTATGCTATTGGTTTGTCTCTAGATACGAGTGTCAAAGACTCCTGAGAGCTTACATTGCAAGTGTATTGTAAACCACTTCAGTTTTGATAATACATTGTGTAGGTTTTGGAGTGTGGGGTTTTTCACCCGATAAGGGTTTTCCCCACGTATATCTTGTGTCTCTCTCTTCTGTCTCATTTTTGTGTGTATGTGTATTTCTGCAATATCTCCATTGTTATGTTAACATTGTTGTAATTGTAAAGATAAAAATAAATTTTCACTCTTCTCTCCTCTTTAGATTAGTGTAGGAAGTGATTTCTGTACACCTAGCTTCCTTTCAAAGATGGGCTGCCTACTTGCAACAGTTTCACCTCAATATCTACCACAAGAAGGGAAGTAGTAATAAAGCTATAGACTGCTTGAGTAAACCTCCAATCAGCTTTGACAGTGGTATTGGATGCTTGTGGCCACCAAACAACAAAATGGTTCAGCTATATGATTCAGATGATGATTTTACTGATATTTACAAAAGGCTAATAGAAAGTAAACAAGTCCTTGACTTTTATTTGCAAGATGGTATTCTCTGTCACATGGGACACATATGTGTTCCAACTAAGGCTCTAGGTTAAAAGCACAATAGTGTGTCACACTTTCGGCTAAATAAATAATTTCAAGCGGATCGTTTACGTGCGATTTATTTACGCTTAGTTTTGTTATGCCTGAAACCACGTTGCACCTATGTGGCATCTACGTGGTTGTATGTTTCCTGGTGGAACCTTATCGAGCGGTACATTTACGCCCAATTAGGTTTCAGGCGTAACCAAAGTAAATAAAAATAAGGCAAAAATGTCATTTTTGCTTGGATTGATACAGTTTTCAAGTGTTCTGCTTGGAGCCCATGACAGACAGTGATGCCACAATGGACAACGAGCCCACAATAGCTAGCCAACATTATTCAACTGCATTGCACTACCACCTCTAGGTACCATCACTACAACTCCACTGTTCCATCACTGCAAAGTTCCACAACACCCACGTGCACCATTCAAATATATAAACTATACCCACCTGCATTGATTTGCATAAACCCTAATCACGTAATATACACAAGATTATCGTATGCATGCTGGGAATGTGTCATAGTTTTGTGAACATGTTATAGAGAATGATTCTATCCCACAGAGGAAGAATGCAAAACCCTAATTTAACATGATCTTTTAGTTTCTTCACATACAATCCCATGTTCTCTTGATATTCATCTTTAGGTCAAATCTTCATATCTGTTCTCTTCTTCATTTCCATGGTAATATAGGGCTCTTTAGTAAATATGATTTTGCACAATCCTTTGGTAACTAGTCTATCAATTCAAAAGGTCTTATTAATTTTAGCTTCCATTCTACAGCTCTAGCAATCAACTTTGTTCACAGGATCTAACTCTCCATGTTTTCATTGTTTCAGCAATATGCTTCTCTATTTACAAGGTTTAGGCTTCTTGATCTTTTTAGTTAATGCAAAATTTCCTTGGCTTTGACATATCATTATAGCCCACACAAGACTATTTGGAACTCAAGTCAACAGTGCCATCTACATGGTCTTCTTCAAAGCTCAAATCTGCAATAAAAAATGAACACAATAGCATCAACTTCCCTTTTTCAAAACAATGAACAATTCAGTCAAAATAGCTATGGACATAGTTATTTTAAACTTTAGAAGAAGAAATCATCCATTATCCCAAATCATGAATTCTACCTAATAGGTATAGATAAATGCTCTACTTCAGATCTACAAGTCAACTCAAGTGCTAATCTATATAAATCAATTTAAGTCCCCTGTAAATCTTGTCTTCATCCAATATTCAAATACCTCTATTTGTTCAAACTTTCTTCAGTCTTGTTCTCTATCAGTGTAACCATGATAATATTTTCAAGAGATTGGACTCAGATGTTTATAAGGATTGTAATGTCTAAATTTTGAATTCCTGAGATGAGATGTAGTAATGTATAGAATATGAATGTGGCTTTCTTGTTGCATAAATACAAAAATAGTCATATAACATTCTTTAATCTTAATAAATGGTATAAATCATATGTTAATAATTTAAATATAATTTTCACTATAAGATGTTGGTTAATATTTTAGAGATATAACTTTATGATTGCTTATTTAGAGATAGAATAAAAGAAGGATTGTTTAATTATCTTCAATATTCATCTAAAGTAGGTCCAGTCATATGGATGCGAGTGTGCTCTTTATGGATGTGTTATTTTACCATTGTTATCTTTTCCCTCCATTGGATATGTTGGTGGTTACCCTCTCCTATTAGAGACGTTTATGGCATTTACCCACACACTTCATAATGATCCTCTTCCTTGTGATAACAATGAAAATGAAGATTTTCTGTATCTTTCTTTACATGCTCATGGTAAAGAGATTGGTGATAGTTTAGCTAACAAAGTAGATGAAAAATTCCAAGCATTGTTGTTTTTATTGCAATTTCAACCTCTTCTTCCTCCTCCTCCGAGCTCGCCTATTGAAGATAATGCTATGGGGGAACCGAATTATCTTGTTCAGGACCTTAATGCTGCAGTGAATCTGGGATAGGTTGTAGGTTTAGATATCGGGATTTTTATTTCTTTTTTGGAGGAATCTCAATTTTATCAATTATTTTTTATCATTTCAAATGTAATATTTTGAAAGAGATTCTTGTAAATTTTGCTCTTGTTTTGTGAAGTGAATGGAGCTTTTTGTATATTATTTTGTAAATCTGAGCTACAACTAGAGGTTTTCTTCCCTTGGTTCTTTCCTGCCAGTATGCTCGTTGAACCAAGGTTTGTAATTATTCTTATTTTCTAATATAATTACAATGGCTTGCCACTTTTGTCAAAAAAAAAAAAAAACAATGAACATCTATTTAGCAAAATATTATTATGTTATTCTATCACACCCCTTTCACTTATGTATGACAAATTAGTATACCTCTTGATGATACATTCTTTAAATGTCATGTTATCCCTATGTCCATAGATTCATCTAATTTGAATGAATTACCCTATTTCATACATCATGATGAGTATAGTGATGACCATTCTTCTATATTTATGGTGAATCTATGGATACTTGCGATATTCTTTTGCATAATCTTGTTCTACATGATAATAACTTATCCCTTGATTATAATTCATAATCTTCTCATGTACCCTTCATTAATACTTTGAAATGTCTCATCCTACATTACATAAATATATTATTAAACTTAGTGATGAACTACTACACGATGACTATGATGGATCTACCAATGCCACTTACATGTAAAGTCATTGACTTGCTAATTATGAAAATTTAGATGATATATTATTGATTAGTGAGTTTAGATTATACTTGAGTGGTAGAGCATTACAAGGGTTTGATTCTTCTTGCTTGCTTTGTACACTCCCTTCATGAACATGGCCCATGCTTTTATTGCATATATCTCTAGCCTTAATTCACATGAGGATAGTATGTACTTGGAAATGACTTCTAATGATCATCCCTAATCATCCTTCTATCCATATGGTCCTTGTCTCTCCTATATGCTACTTTCATGCGGCCCTCAATTCACATGATCATAATTGAGTGGGGCATACACATCAAAGGTTAGGAAGAGGACAAGATGTTAACTTACCAACACCAATTTTTCCATCTATTACATATGGAAATTGATATAAAATTTATAAATTAGTTAAATGGATATTAAATTTATAAATTAATACACTTATAAAAATTAATTAAATTTATAAAATTATTATTTAAATTGATATAAAATAATTAAATTTAAATATGAAATTTGATATAAAGGTTATAAATTAATTAAATCTAAGAAACTATTTAGTTAACTAATCTAATCTAATATTAGATCAATGGAATTCATAACTTTTTAAAGTATTTAAAATATAGTTATGAAAAATAAATATACAAGATCCATGAACATATCAAATAGATCAAATATGTACCATATATGAATGTATATATGTAATGATCCGTAAAAGTATGCAATGTTCATGTGTATCAAATATAAAAACAACATACAATATATAGATTCTCATCTCCTAAATCTACAATGATAAGGTCTGCCTCCTAGAAGAGAAAGCTTTAGAGTGTAAACTACTATCCCCTGAGTGTTGGTGTGAACCATCCTACATGCACATGTGTACATGTAAGCACATATGTATGTATGTAAATAACATGTAATTGATTTTTAAATATTTATTACAAAAAAATAAAAAAATTAGTAAAAGTTCAAAATATCTAGACATTGAATTATATACAAAAGGTCTTAATTTATACCTCTTTGCTTTCAAGAGGATCATCATGGTGTTCCAAATCTTTGTAACATGGATCATATCTATCAACATTAGTATCAACAATGTATCATCTACTAAGTGTTACATGGAATCACCAAAAAGTGTATATATCGGTGTCCCCAATGAATCAACCAAACTCAAATGTGTAGAAGGCATGGCCTCCAACATCATATCTACATAGATTAAGATATGCTTAGAATGGCTAACTACATCAAGTATGCCATGATCAGTAGATGTATAAGCACCATGAGTAGCTAAGGTAACCGAAATAATTAACTTTGTCATTTTCCTAACAACATTATATGTGTGATAGGATTGCACTTCTGTCCATCCAAAAACCATTGAAAACCCCAAATATAGTCACTTGCATTTACTTGGTCTTCTCAAATTTACATTCATTTCAATAGGAAAAATCTATTTGTTGAAAATGGGAAATTTGAACTTTAATGTATTTCAATTCAAAAGGATAGAGCTTTGCCATTATAGAAATAGATTAGTGAGCTTTGTATTTACATTTATTTCAATAAAACTTGCATTTTTATTTAAGATCTATTCAATCTAACTACATTATTAGTTTGAAAATCTGAACTTGGCTAGATGTATTTGAAATATGTGCACATACTTGAAACCTGCTTGCTTTGGTGTATGTGACCCACAATAACTAATTTAGTATAAATAAGAACACATAGGCTATTTCATGTTTTATACTCCTTGTTGCACGTCTTGATTTAATATAAATGTTTAGATTGAATGTATTTAATTTTTAGTTTTAAATGTTTATATAGTTTTGTAACTAATTTAAATGTGTAGATTGTTCATGTGTATTTAATTCTTAGATTTTAAATGTTTTTTAGTTTTGTTAATTTAGATGTAAAAATTGAATACATATAAATTCATTTTTGAAATTAAATGTATGTTAAATTTTTTAAAATGCAGAAATTTGCACATACATGGCATCTCATCATTGTGATGGTCATAATAGTGAGCATAATAGTGGTGATGCACATAGTGTAACTAGGAGTGAGTTATATGCTGCCACTCTTGATAGAATCAATAATGCTTTGACACATTTAGATCAGACGATCCATAATACACCAATCTTGTCTAATAGAGACAGGTTGGTGGGGACTAGAGCAGAGTTTGCCTATATGATTGACATAGTCAAATCATACAATCCCTATGATGATTTGAGTATTGAGGATTTTTATGTGTCACTTGCTAGCACTATTACTGGGATAGTGAAATGGTCAGAAGTTAATAGGGTTGTTTCATTGAATATGGTGCATAGTATGTTTCCACATTATCATGGACATGACAGAGTTCGGGGCTATTTTGTCACTAGGTGTACAAATGTTGTTGCTGCACCACTTATGTATCCTAAGTGGTTAGCAGCACATCATAGATGGCCACACAATGATGAGTTGCCATTATATTTTTGCAAACAATTATTTGTTGCTATTCATTTATGACTTGATGTTGATTTCACATCTATCCCTCGATATGCGAGATACGGTTATGGGAGGTTTTTAGAGACATTTCAACGTCCTAATCAGGATCCACCCAAAAATAAGAGGACATTAGTGGGTCCCAACCTTTTGGTACTTCCCAAAAGGTTGAATCTAGGACAATCAGCTGAGGCAGCAATTACATCATCGAGACAGCGTATTTTTGAGAGTTTAGGTTCTATTGCTAGTGACGTTGACCGCTTGGCATCAGATTGCATTGGTAGATATATGTTGCATCCACACACCAACATAGGATCAGTTGATTCAACTTCTACCAGTTATGATCCTTACATACGTGCTTACATAGTTTCACCATGTAATGTGGCGCAGACTTCTGGAGAGAGTGCTTTACGCATATTGAGTACATGTCTAGTGTAGGATCTACTTTCTGCATATCAGTTTGTTAGTTCAGAGTATGGGATCCCTCTCGAGACCGTGTCCACATTTGTCAGTCAGCGCAGTGATTAGCAAGCTACACATATGATTGACACAGTGCCTTCACAGCATACTCCATCACAGCCTGATGTTGGTATTGTGCCACCTTACACACCAGGATCATTCCATGGACTTTTGTTTGAGGATAACATTACGATGACCCTTGATTCATTTGAGCTTAGTGGGATTGGGAGAGTCATCCATGGAGCTACACAGGTTGTTGATGATGAGGTATACATTTTAAATTTTGTATTTAATCTCTAGTGTAATTTATTTGTTAAATAAATAATTTATATATTTAAATTATAAAATTTAGTCTTGTGCATCATGCATGTGTTGACTCTGATTTAATCAATCTTACATTAGAGATCGATGAGAGAGGTGCTAGGACATGACACTATGCAACAGATAGTGGATGCAGTTGAGGCTGGATGCGAGATATTTAGTATTTAATTATACATTTAAAGTTTGAACATGTGTACTTGAGATTCTATATTTTTTAATATATATAAATTTAATTTAATAGAGATAATTTTTATGTTCAGGGATCTACACATCACTCAGATGTTCATACATGGATGGGATTAGATACACATGGTTCAGGATAGGGCTTGGGATGGGGATCAGTATAGGGATTAGTATATGGCTCAGCTCATCATTCTAGTCTTGGGTTGAGTGAGGCATGTTCCGCGCATAGGAGGCAGGAGTCATGATGTTGTGCGGTTAGATGTATTCATGTTCTTTGTTATGTTCAAGCCCGAACTCTCATGTGATGTTGCAGTTAGACTTGATGTTATATTGAGTTTACATGTTATATTGCAGTTAGACTTGATGTTATGTTGTTGTGTTTACACATGTTGCAGTTAGACTTTATGTTATTTAGACTTTATATATATGATATGTATATGTGCACATTTAGATGTTTACTTATATAGATCTGTATGGATGTTTTCCTTTGAATATATGAGTCTTAATTTGGATAAAATCAAGTTTTAACTTATAGTTTAAATGTGTATATATGTTTACTTGTAGATGCATATAAATGTATGGAAAAATAGATAAATCATGTTGTGTAATAACTTTTAAAAATGATGAATAATTTAATTTAATTTATATCTATTGAATCTTGTGAATTAAAATATATAATTTTTTATAATATATAGTCGACCTTATTGGATGTGTCCACTACATTGAATTTGATAGTTTTGTCACATGTTTTTATATGGCTAATAAAATTTAAGAAAACTTTGAATTAAATTCTTTTTTTTTTTGGTTTAAATGACTTCTAATATATCATTAACAAGATTGTTTAAGTCTATATAACATGTATTAAGAGTATTACATGAGTATTTGAGGCCACTTTTCCCATTAGATAATGCATTATTACTTCATTCCCCATATACTAATGTCTTTAGAAATAAATATATATTTTATTACTTTTACCCAACTTCCCCTCAATTTTTTCAACATTTCAATAATAATAATTTGTGAAAATAATCCTATACAATGATCTAAAATTAATGTCCAACCCAATTTTTTTCTAAAACCACATCTCCATTAAAAAAATTTAATACTCAATCTTCAAATGCAATTAATTAATTAATGTCTCTAACTTAAAATCTAATTTATAAAAATTCTTTCAAAATTAAAATAATATTCTTAACTAATCAAATTGTTTTAATTTAGAAAGTATATAAAATGAAGGATAAACACACTAAATCAAAGGCACAACCTAATATTAAGCATCATAAAGGTCAGTAGACTATATCTCTACCTTATAATTAGCAAGTAGACTAGGTAATTCCTATGAGATTTTCATTTTTAACTTTGAATCTAATTATTTCTAAAAATATGTGTTCTATTGTCTATCTTATTAGTTCCTTTCATGCTACCTGTTGATCATGATGTTAGTCACAAACAAGCATAGAATAAAAGTACACATTAACCTTTATTCATCTTGAAAGATATGATGACTTCAGAGAATTCATGATCCCAAGTCTCTGGTGATTAGGTCTTAATCATCTGACGTTACTCAGAGGTTGATGTGTGTTGCTGTTTCCATTTTGGGGCCTTACGTCGAGTTCATCATCATGACACTATTTCTGCAAAGATTCTTCACAGAGGGGTCATATTATACAGTTATTTGATCAAATGATACAATTATGCTCAAATATTTGCATGATATTCATTAGTAATGCATGCTTTAGCTTCAAATATGCTAAATATTTTCACTTATCTACGAGATGTCCAAATATTTGCATTGTTTGCTTAAGATATTCAGTTATTTGCAATTATGATGGTGAAATGCTCTGAAATTTAAAGAAATTTGAAAGAAATGCTTCAAATGAATGTTGAACCTTCAGTTATTGAACCACATGTACATCAGATACAGTCATGAAGAGAAGAAAACCAAACCATATGTTCACCAGGACATTCCACAGCTAGATACAGTTGGTGCTAACTTCAAAGGAATTGTATAAAAACAACATATGCAAGTAGACATGCACTCTAAGGGATGTAGCAAATCACCACATATATCTAGAATTCACACACTGATTACTCAAGATTTACTATGAATTGTAACCAAAACAGACTTCTCATTCACTAAGTATGCAAAGATAT
Organism: Cunninghamia lanceolata; assembly: GCA_027924645.1. NCBI lineage: Eukaryota > Viridiplantae > Streptophyta > Pinopsida > Cupressales > Cupressaceae > Cunninghamia > Cunninghamia lanceolata. The sequence continues at coordinate 2,832,830 of BSBN01000469.1, forward strand.
AGATGTATACAAAAAGCTTTAAAATGAGCCCTGAATATTTTAGCAGACGGATTTCAATTAAGTTTTGAATGTTAGAAAAGAGGCATTCCAGCACCTTTTACAGAACAAGGTGGGGAATCCATTACAAAAGATCAACGATCTTGATTTGTCTATGAATATCTACGGTCAAGATTTCCCTTTGACTATGTCAACCTTATCAAAATGGCACAAGTTGCCAGCTGGCAACTATCTAAAATACTTATTTTTACTAAGTATTAGATGTTGATATTTACTTTATGATGCATCATCATCTACTTTATCTAAAACATGTGCTCCATCATCATGTGCATCACTTCCTGAACCTTCATAATCCTGATGATGATGACCCCGTATATGAGGTTGCATGCTGCTCCGGACCTGTTCATACAACTACATAATTTTATCTATCTATCCACCATCTTGAGTCTTTGCTTTGACGATGGCATGCTTGTGTGCCTGGTATTTATCTCTGATGCTGTCCAGCTTATTTTTCCTATTTTGCAGTGTCTCATTATAATGTTCTATTTTCATCTTCATCCTTACCAGTTTATCCATGATTTCTTCTGTCAGTTGGCCTAGTGGATCATCTGCAACAAATTGGAAGTTACTATGTAGAGCTTGAATTGCAAACTCTTCATCTTGATTATCTATCTTCCCTTCCACTTTTCCTTCCAAGGCCTCCAAAATTTCTGCCTCAAAGGACATCATGTCATGCAGTTTTATGCCGATCTCTCTCAGTTTATTGTTACATCTTTTGAGAACATCACATTCAAATTGAATGTCTTTATACCATATATCTACCAATGAGGCAGTGTTATTATTCAGCACCCCTTTGTTGATAAGCAGTTGAGGATTTATCCTCCTTATTTCTCCCAGGATATCTAATATCTTTTCCAATTGGAAAGACCTTTTACCTGCTTGCATCTGCAACTTGTCTACCTTTTGTCTGGAGTCGCTGAGAGTATTCCACCTCTTCAAAGAGGTCTTTACCACTTCTTCTGCAGTATCAAATGTGGCACACATCCACTTCCTCAAAATGGAGGACTCATGTTTCATGAGATCCAACTTATACACCTCATCCTGGGAAATAGCAGTCAATGGGACTACATTATCAATGGAACTACCTTTAGGATTAGTCAACCTACCTATGTATGCATGCAACTGAGCAATGTGCTCTTTATGTTGCTTATTTTTCTCTTTTTTCTTCTTAACCTTCTGAATTAAAAAATCTATGATATCTTTACCTTCTTGACCCTCCTGGTCTTCATTTGCAAATCCCAGGTCAACTGTATTAATCTAGAATTCTTCCAGAGTAATCTTACCTTTTTCTTTCTCTACAGTGGGGATTGCAATTTGTGCAGTCCTCCTTCCAGTTGATGGGTCTCTTTTAATGGCCGAAGTCATTCGGGCCTTCCTCTTTGGTTTTATTATATTCTCAGAAAATAAGGTAGATACATCAAATCCTTGAATTACAAAATCTACCTCTGTGTTTACTTCCTTTTCTAACCATGGAGGTACCTAATCATGTTTCTCCACATCATCATGACGTTCACCTTGATCTCCTGTATCTGTCAGCATATGTGATGGAGAAGGTGATTTTCTTGTTTCTTCTTCATGATGCTCACCCTGAGGTTGATCCTGTGGTACATCCTCCTGTTGAGGCACTTCCTTTTCAGGAGGAGCATCATCCTGAGGTGGAGGATCTTGTGATGTGTCCATATGATGATCATGATGATCATGATCCTTCTCCATTATTACCTCATCCACTTTTAACCTTTCCTCTTGTTGAGGTACATTCACAACAGTGGATATTGTAGAATCCTCCTTAGGTGCTGGTGCTTGTTCTGTAACCACAATTTGTTCTATACTTGCACCACTTACTTCCTGAACTTTGGAAACAGGATCTTCTGTTACATTCTCCTTCTCATCAGCCTTCTTGTCCTGAACCTCTACTATAGTAGGCTTTGCTGATGTGTCCTGTAGACTTTGTTGGTTCATTTCTGAAGTATGGCCCTCTGGTTCTGCCATCTTCACTTCTTCTGTATGTTGCCCTTTATCAGGTGTTCCTGCTGGATCTTCAGGATTCACATCCTGTTTATCTGTCAAGTCTAACACTATAGGACTTGTCACCTATGCAATTAAGGTATCCAGCCCCATTTCTTGGGCTATCTTCTCTAGGCTCTTTTCCTTTTCTGTCTCCACTTGCTTTATCTCTTCCAGTATTGTTTGAACTAGTGGAGTCTTCTGAGGGGTCATCTGTGTACCTACAGCAAGGGTTTCCATCTTTTGTGAAGCTACTTCCTTCACAACCTCATTATCAGATAAGTTAATTGTTTCCTCCAGTGAGATATGACCTTCTTCAAATACCTTGGAGGTTTCTTTCATCTGCTTTTCTGCAAGTTCAGTTTTGAACTTCACAATGGTAGGAAGTGGAACATTGTGTTGAAGTTCCCTGTGCACAACTTCACTACCTGCCCCTTGCACTAGTGTAGGGGATTGCTTTATTTCACCTCTCATGGAGGTTCTTAATTTCTTAGGTGGGGTAGATACCGCCACCTATGGAGCTCTTCTCTTTCTTTTGAAAAGTAGAGGGGCCTCCTCTTCTTCAGGCTCCTCCTCCATAAGGACATCTTCTTCAATTGGTCCTCGTGAGGATTGACCCTCTTCTTGGGTCTCAGTAAGTTTTGCCTCTGCTGCCTTAGCTTTCTTGGACTTTTGCTTTCTTGTCCTTGGAGGTGATGCTGATCCTGATCCTAATCCTGATCCTGATCCTGATGTTGCTACCTCCTCTTCAGCTGTAAACACTGCCCTTTCAAAAATCACCCCTTTGGGTTCACTATCAATCTTCTTACCCCTAGGGGGTCTCTTACTTTGTTGTTGTTGTTGAGGCAACCTGTCTCCCTTAGACTTCCTCTTTTCATTTATAAAGTCATCATATTCCTCATCAGGAATATCTTGTCCTTTCTTCTTGTTGTCCATAGTAATGGCAACACCTTTCTTCTTTAATGCCTTAATTTGTTCATCAACCAAAGCTTGGGTTAGTTGTAAGGTCCTGGCAATGAAAGGATCCAAAGATATATCTTCTTGTAGGGTTAGGTTAGGTGCAGATATGGTATCATTATATATTTTCTTCTCTTCATATTCATCTGCAATTATCTTGCCATCATCTTTTTTTAACTGTTGAGGAATGGGGATACAGCCAAAGGTTTTGATTTGATTCAGGGTCAACATTTGGTATCTTCTCCTTTTGGCTTCTGCTTCATCTTCACAATCAGCCCAAAAGTCCTCTAGGTGCCTCCTATGCAGAGGTTTCCCTATTATTTTCTGTATCCTTCCATAAGGATCATATGGTCTTATCAGTGGGAATGGTTGCAAATGCATTTTATTCAAACTGACCATCACCTTCTTGATGCTTTCTGAATCTGGACACATATACCAGCCAATGGTGACTGGAAATAAAATTGGTGGCAACTTCTGTGCATTCTTGTATGTTTTCAACATTGTGGAGGTTTGCCTTATGAATTCCATCAGTATCATTGCATCAGTGGGGTATCTTGGCAGCATGAGGGGATGTCCTTCGAAACCCTCAATCCTCATATAAGAAAATGTGGCAAATTGAATATACTAGGCTCCATGCTTATAGATTATCTCTTAAGCCTCCATGCTCAATCTCTTTCTCCTATCTTCCTCCATGGTTCTCATCAGATACATAGAGAATGCATCATTTACCAATTTATAATCTTGGAGGTAGTTAGCTCTCTGCAATTGGGGATGATGATCCTAGATATGGGCATCATTGGTGGTCCCACCAATCTTACCAACTGTTGTCAATGCATCAAATGTGCCTTTGTAAGCATAGGAATAGACAATATATGATGTCATGTAAAAGGAACAATTTGAACCTCCCAGGTTCATCAGCTGCTCGTGTAGAGAATCACTTATCAACTGGCCCCATAGTGGCTTGATGTCTGCATACATGCACATCATGATTATACTGTACATCCAATCCTTAAAACTCCCAGCATCAGGCTGGCCTGTTACCTTGCTAAGTAATGCAATCATGTACTGATACTCGTCATCAAAATCATATTTAAACAAATGCAGAGGAAGTTTGGCAACTGTAGGGTATGTGCTATTCTTGGCCCTCCACTGATACATGTTCTTCCTAGCCTGCTTCTTATTGTTTTCATACTCACGTTCAGACTTCTTCAAGTCCACACTTTTAACCTTGCTGCCCAATGGCAGTCCAAATGTCTTGGAAAGACCTTTAATGGATAGGTCTACATATATTCTTCCATGTTTTACCACCTATCTAGTTTCTGGATTATAATTTCATGCACATTTAATCACCAGCTCTGGAGACTCCATGGAGTACAGAAAACCAGCCGCATTCCACATTTCGGACACGAACACTGCATCCAGCACTGGGCTTCTATTCTTATCATCATTCATTTTAGCGGACCAAGCCTCCAGATCAGTATTCCCCTGGTGTGTATCTGTTATGGCACCATATTTGAACAGGATCCCTCTAGGAGATGGGAACATGGGTTTGCTGAACTCAGCCTCACATTTAGCCAACCTCTTGTCAGCCATGGATATCTGCAATTAACATAATTTGTCTTACAAGGGATACTCTCATGTATGCATATAACATTTATCTTTACTAATCATCATGCATACTGTGTTTATTCAGCATTAACTTATCCTGGGATGCATAAACCAGAACCTGCAACATCATACCTGACTATGTAGAAGCAACAGGATGAGGGTTTCAATTACTTACCTAGTTATGTAGACCCCTTTATACTAGTGGATTTCTGAAAGTGCTCTTAATTCTGCTGATGATCACGTGCTTCTTCTTGCCTGCAAGATCTGTTCGTACAAATGTTGCCTGTATGAGGGTTTGGAAGCTGGTGCTCTGTAAAAATGATTTATCGCAAGGTAAGTTTTGAAAATGATGATCAATTTACCTTTTAACCTTGCAATTAGGGCAAAATTAGGGCAACCCTGACGGATTAGATTTTATTCGTTGATCATTCGCAAGGAAACTCAGGATTTCACCAGGTGTTTCATCAGGTTTCGTGGTCGGCGGGAACTACCTACCACCTCTGTGCACATTAAATGTTAATGGCGGCAATGAGAGCGGGGTGATATCCATATGACAGGATATCATGAATACATGATATTTGGATATCGAGTGATATTCTCAAATAGCACCCTAAGTGCAATATGATCCTCCTCCTCGAGAGGAAAAACCATCGTCAACTAGATCGGGTGATGAACGCACCCTTTGGTGATGTTTGTACATCAGGAGGATATTCCAATATATCAGGTGATGTTTCAAAATGATGATGATGACTGGATAAAATATACTTCCTCTCAGAATATCAGGATGATGTCATCCAGATATTCGCTCATTGTATCGCTAAGGCATCATGACGTCATCATCATGTTATGTGAGCAGGATCATGTTAGGAAATATGCCCCTGAGAGGTAAAATGATGGTGACATCATCGTCATGTTTGTTTCTTCGTTTATCGGGCTTAAATGACATCATCAAGATAATGGCTTAGGGGGATATTTTACGGCAGGAGGATATTAAGAAATATCGGGTTACATTGATAAATATGATCCTCGCGAAATGCATAAGGCTGTTGACGGATAAAGGCTACTATCACCTAAAATTGACGTCCGGACATTTGGACCGCATAATTTATTAGGTGATAAATTAGATCGGGGCGACCTTCTATAATATGGCTGATGTTTTAGAAATATAATCCTCCCCCTGTGAACATCAAGTTTGACTCAAACTTTGACCATTCATAACTTTTACATCCTGACAAATATCAGGGTGATGAAAAAGGCAAACCTGCATGAAATTTGATGCTCTTTCTAAATATGAGGTCACTGGAATAAAATATGAATTTTGAAAAACTAACCTCATGATGATGACTTACCCAACCTTTCATGCATGATGATCTGCATGACCTACTTTTACCAGACCGCCAGGAATCACAAAACAAGCCAAAAAGTTGGGTCCCTGTTTTGTCAAGTCAAAATGGGGCATGTTGTGTAACCACACAACAACTTGCCACCAAAGAAAACAAACAAATTCCAATGATTCAAGTGATGTGATCATATTCATCCATATTATTCTAATTCATTCTAAGCATAAGCATCATGATCTTCTGAATGACAACAGTTCATCATGGTAATAATGCTAACAAAGGATCATGTGTGTGCAAATGATTAATTATCTTCATCTTGAAAGCAAGTTGAAAACATAAGTAACTAGTGTTAAACTACATAGTTGGAGATCATCCCTTATAGCCAACCTGGATAGAGCCTTGCTGCCAGTAGGTGTCTATAGCCCTAACAAGGTTATCTATACAATCTCCCTAAGTAGAGCCTCACTGCCAGCAGGCGTTCATAGCCCCGGTAGAGTTACTTAGATGGCCTAATTTTATTTCTTTTTCTAATTTTCTCTTTAAAATTTGTATCTGATATCATCATGTCAGCTCATTTATACAAGGTATAGTCACTTGCAGCTTTAGGTTGGAGATTGTATTGGTAGCAAGGGAGTCCCTTTAGATTTTTCACTTAACACCTATACTTGTGTGTTCAACAAACCCAAGGCTGTTAGGTGTTTCATTGTGATTGATTCACTTTGATCAAGAAAAGGCACCCTGATGAAAGGATATCACAAACTTGATCATGAATACTTCTTAGAATGAATCACAACCTATGTCTAAATCTGATCTCATCACTTGAATCCTAACAATTTGTTATTTTCTGTGATGATGAAGTGCATCATCTTGACTAACCAAAACAAAAGCTCAACCAAAACAAAACAAGACAAACAAACAAACAAAACAACAAAACACAACTGTACAAGCAACTATACAAATGTTCAATATGATACACATGACTGTCATGAAGTCACTTAGACTTGAAAATAATGTTTGAGGAACTGTCCATTGACTAGCAATGGGACATCCTCACCTGTCAGGTTTTTAAGCCTATAAGTGTTGTCTCCCAGTATCTCAAAAATTTGAAAGGGACCTACCCATAATCTGTCAAATTTGCCATGGTCACCTTTCCTCTCATGGGCTTTATCCCACATCAGGACTAAATCAGATATCTTGAAGGCTTTAACTTTGGCTCTCTTGTCAAACTAGCGTTTGACAACAGCCTGATGTTTTGCAAATTGGTCAATTGCTTGACTTCTTTTCTCTTCCAGGTGCATCAGCTGAAGCAACCTGACTTCTTGTCTATTGTCTATGCCTAGGTACTCTTGGGCAAACTGCAAAGTAGGAATTTTCAAGTTGACTGGGAGGATAGGATCCACCCCATATACTGGTTGGAAGGGTGAGTTTCCTAGTGCAGTTTTCATTCTAGTTCTGTCTACCCATAAGGCATATTTCAGAAATGAGTTCCATTCCCTAGGGTTCTTCTCTATTAATTTTCTTATGATATTCAACAAATTTTTATTGGTGGATTTTGCTAATCCATTCCCTTGGGGATAATAGTTGGATGAGAACTTGAGTATGATCCCATGATCAAAAGCCTAACTTGACAATTTGGTTGAAGTGAAGGCTGAACCATTATCACTTACCAGAGCATAAGGAGTTCCATACCTAGTAACAATGTTGCTCTCCAGAAATTTAATAACATCATCAGCAGTACAAGTCTTGCTGCTGACAGCTTCAGTCCATCTGGTACAATAGTCAGTAATTGTTAAGACATACCTATGGCCTGAAGATGATGGAGGATTAATTGGCCCTATGAAGTCCATGCCCCATTGTGCAAATGGGCGTTCTTCCATCACTGGCTGCAATGGTTGTGCAGCATATTTCTCTCTATTGGCAGCAACTTGACATACATGACAACATTTAACATGATCAACTGTATCTTTAAAAACTGTGGGCCAATAATATCCTGCTCTGAGGATTGCATGTGTTGTGGCCAGGGCTGATCCATGTGCCGTTCTGAACTTGTCATGTAGTTCTGATAAAACCTTATTTGCTTCTAATTTTTCTAAGCATCTCAGGTATATTCCTTCATAATTCTTTTTGAACAGGATTCCTCCCTTCATCATATATTTTTGTGACCTTATCTTCAAGGCTCTTCTCTGTGAAGCTTGCATTCTTGGAGGACACCTTCCAGTGATCAAGATGTGCCTAACATCTGAATACCATTCTTTATTGTCCTTAGCATCGACAACATATTATTGACTTGTGATGTTTGGATCAATTTCAAATATCATTTGGCTTAAGGCCTGTCCTCTTACTAATTTCATTGGTGTAATTTCCATGTCATACTCTTGTAATACAGTAATCCACTTGGCTCTTTTTTCGCCAGGCTCACTTTGCATCAGCAGCATCTTCACTACTGCATCAGGCACTATTGCATTCACTTTGCTTCTTAGTATGTAATGCCTAAACTTCTTTACTACCCTGACTAATGCAAGTGCTTGTCTTTCAACATCCACATATCTTAGTTCAGCATCCTTGAAAGGACAGCTCATGAAAGCTATTGGTTTTTCTTCTTTTTTCTCATTCCTTTGAGTCAATACTACTGCAGATGTATGCTCTGAGGCAAATGAATAGATGTAGAAGTCCTTTGTGTAGTCTGGACTGATGAAGACAAGAGCATCTAATATGGCTTTCTTTATGTCTTCAAAAGTAGCTTTGGCTTCTGCTGTCCACTCAATCTTGGCATCTTTTTTCAGCATGGCATTTAGAGGTTTGACTATCTCTGCAAAACCAGTGATGAATTTTCTTACAAAGTTAATCTTACCAAAGTAAGACTTAAGTTCTTTCTTAATTCCAGGGAGTTGTATTTTCATGATAGACTCCACTCTAGCAGGATCAATGATGATCCCATCTTCAGTTATCAAATGGCCTAATAATTTGCCTATTGTTACCCCGAATATGTATTTCTTGGGGTTCAAGGATATTCCATACTCTTCACATTTCTTCAGCACACTTCTGAGATTTGCTACATGGTTCCCCCTTTCTTTGGAGAATACTGTCAAGTCATCCATGTAGATGACTATACATTTTCCTATTAAGCCTCTGAAGGCCATGTCCATTGCTCGCTGGAATGTAGCTCTAGCATTTATGAGTCCAAATGGCATACGTCTATATGCAAATATCCCCCACTTGGTGGTGAAGGCAGTTTTCAATCTGTCAACCTTATCAACCATCACTTGGTTGTATCCTAAGAAACCATCCAGGAAGGACATCGTTTTAGCTCCATTTACAATCTGTAGAACTTCATCCAATGATGGTAAAGGATAATTATCCTTCTCTGATGCTCTGTTCATATTCCTAAAATCCACACATAACCTGATGTCTCCATTCTTCTTTCTAACTAGGACTAGATTGGCCACCCAAGTGGAGTGCTTTATAGGAAAGATTATCCTGGCATTTAACAACTTCTTGACTTCTTCAAAAATTATCGGTTCAAGCAAAGCATTGACTGGCCTTTGCTTCTGTCTAAAAGGTTTAGCATCTAGCATAAGGGGTATAGTGTGAGTTATGACTGATGTGTCATATGTCTTCAGCTCATCATATGTCTAGGCAATTACATGCATGTAATCTTTAAGAGCCTGAGTTATTCCTTTTAACTCTTCTGGTGTGCAAACTTTACCTATCAGGACATTTCTTTTGTCTTCATTTTGTCCAATATTTACTTGTGAATACTGACCTCCATCAGCTTTAGGGGGATCCTTTTGTTTTAGCATATTATCCAAATCAAAGGCTCTTTCTAATTCAATCATACCTTTGGGAATCCTGTTGCTAGGCAACTCTAATATTTCATCTTCTTCCCAAACTTGATCTTCCATACTATTCTCATCTATGATCTGAGCATCAAATATATCCTTGTTGGAGATGAAATCAAGAATATGCTAATCATCATCAAAGACCTGGAGATTAGTAACATTATCAGGTACTAATGGTACAGATACTAGTTCTACTGAAATTTTTTTTAGACCTGATATAGATAGTGGCTCCAATGTACTGGCAGCCTGGGCAAGTGCATCTGCCCTATGATTCTGTTCTCTAGGAACATGGGTGATATTAAATGCATCAAAGTCTTCAATCAAATCCCACACTCTATGTCTGTAATTTGACAATCTCTTATAATTGCAAGAGTAAATTCCTCTTACCTATCTGACAACTAATTCTGAGTCTCCAAAGACATGCAGAATTTTTACCTTCTTCTTGAGAGCAAACAGTATCCCATGAATCAGAGCTTCATACTCTGTCACATTATTAGTGTAGGGGAATTGTAATTTGTATGTAGCTAAGTAGGATTTTCCTAATGGGTCAATAAGATCAATCCCTACTCCAGCTCCTTGTTTGGATTTGGATCCATCAAATTTTAATATCCAGGATTTATCTTCAGCCAAAGGCTTGGCTGAACCTTCTTTTTTCTTTACAGCTCTGGTAGCTACTCCACCTGATATCCACTTCAGCTTTGGTATCTCAACTCTTTCAACTTTCACCTCTTCCAGAGGATGATCCTCTGAAATAGACAATGTATATTTTTTTAGAATGTGTAAACATAAAGAACAGGTGGTCTTTGAGTGTGGTGCTTCATGTAGCCTGCACCAATTTTCAATTAGGACTTCCTGTGGAGATCTCTGGTACTGTATCATTTTCTGAATCTCTTCTTTCAAGAAATCCTCAAATTTTGACAAATTATTTCCACCACCTTCATCAGATGACTCACCATCTGATTCTAGAAAATAATCACTCCCTGGGGTGATTTTCTTCCTCCTCTTAATATTTGTCTGGTCATACACCATGATTTCTTCTGATCTTAGGATATGATCCTCATCCTGACTCATATCATCTTCTATTCCTACAGTAGGCAAATGAGAATCAGTATCATCATCATCACTAGATGCAGAACTTACCTCCGAATATGATGATGATGCCTCGCTGCATGTCTGCTCCAGCTCCATCATGTCTACGCATGCTTCACAGGTCTTTTCTGAATGTGATGCATTATGCAATCTGCACCAACCATCAATTAAAACATCATTAGCTGGTATATCCAACATCTTACATCTTTCTATCTGTTCGAACAAATGCCTCTCAAAATTCCTGAAGTGATCTACATCATTCTCATTTTTAGGGTTATTGTCAGGTTCTACAGCTACTTCATCATCTAGAGGGTCATCATCATAATGATGATGAATGTCCAATATCAGGATCTCTTCTATCTTGACAGTCTGTGGCCTAATTAAGTAAACTCCAGGCTCTATGTCTACATACATGATCTCATTTGTTCTATTATATCGGTGATCATATGCTTCATTCTAGGCTCTACATCAATCCTGATCTAGTTTGGTATACCCTTCCATGGTAACTACATGTGACTGAAATCTGTAGACATATCCATTAAGTGTTTTGGACCAGTCCTGGCTAAGCAACATCCCATAGGTATCAGGTATGTCAACTACCTGAATGTCAATGTAATATTGGATCCTAGGATCAGATGCTAACTGCATGTGTATATGAGCTAACTCTCCTACCACACTTACTTCTGTTTTGTCCAACTGAGTGACTTTCTTTAGGGATTTAGCAGGATGTAGTCCTAAAGCATTACATATAGACAAAGGCATAACATTTGTGGAGGCCCCTGAATCCACCAAACAGTTGTGTAAATTCTTGCTAAACATTCTTATGGTGAGGAGGAATGGAGGTGACTCAGTTTTGTCTCTATACAATGTCATGTGGGAGGTCTTTGCAGCCTGAACAGTAGCTGGGACCTTATATTTGATATTATTATCTCTAACAACATGGTCTTTACCACTAGGCTGCCCTAAGGGATGACTATCCTCTTTAGAAGTAGGATCATCTAGTGATTTCATGAATGCCTTCTTAATTGCAGGGGGTTTCAATAACTCTGATAAAGATAGGCTGATCTTTATCTTTTTCATCTCATCTGCCAAGTATGTAACAAGTTTATCAGACTCATGAGGCAAGCTAACAACCTTTGATACTGTGTTCTAGGGTGACAGATATTGAGCATTTACCTTGGGGAACCCAGGGTTATTACTGGCTTTAGGATCAGGAGGTGTGTTGAAGTTGTTTGGAGGTAAGGAACTGCTTAGTGGACTAGTAGGTCTGTTGGAGTTACCTCTCAAATTATAGTTATGCTTACTAGGATATTGCTGCTGGTATGCATGCACCTCCTTAGGCTCACTTGCAGGCTCATTTTCATCCTCAAAAGGGAAAACATAATTTGACTCAAAAGCCATGGCAGATTCTTCACATGCATGAGTATAACCCTGATGATCAGTATAACTTTCTAATACTAGAGCTGAATCATATCCACAGGGAACAAGTTCATTTCCCTCTACCTAAGGTGGATGTCTAGAAGTGTTAGATACTTCTGTCTGGAAGATGCTAGCAGCAATTCTAAATTGTGGATAGTCCAATTCTACATGAGCATTTGTATTATGTATTCTGCACCAATTGGTGAGGGTTGCCTCAACAAGATTGACTCTGGTAGTCTATTTGGTTTCACCAGGTGATTGATTATCTAAAGGTGATGGTAATGAACCATTATTTGGCCTAGTGTTCCATGTTCTAGGTTGCCTAGGAGGATAGTTATTATTTCCACCATTATTGTTGAAATTATTTTTGTTATATCCTCTGTCAGAATAATTTGATCTATCATTAGCATGGCCTCTGTTTTGGTTAGGCTGGGAGTAGAAATTTTGATTTCTCAGATGAGTGACTTCTGTAGTTAGTTTTCTCAGTTGAGCAGAGATTTCCTTGATCTCTTCCTTCTCTTCTTGAACTTTAGCCACTACATTTTCAGTTAAAGGCTTGAAGAAAGAGGATCCAGTGTTATTATTTTGATCCACACCCTGAGGTGTCGATGTTTGTGCAGGATATTGTGACATCTAGCCATTCCCATTAGGAGGTGGCATGATACTTAACGGAGGCACTTGCAAAGGTGTAGGCATGACTGCTAGAGGTATCATTGCTCCATTAGGGTATTGTGCAGGATATGATGCAGGACATTGTGCAGGATATGTTGGATACATGCTAGGCAGTGTAGAGAAGGCCGTATTTGGAGTAGAAGCAGGTGACAAGTGATGACTAACCTTTATGGCTTCTTGAAAAGCTAATGCTAGAGTTGTGATCTGAGGATGTGCTCTCCTTATGAACATGGAGGTCAAAGGATCTAAGGTTGAGTAATAAATGCTCCTTGCGGCTTCATCAGACACCGTATAAGGGGTGACTACCTTGGATAACATTTTCTGAAACCTAGCATTGAAATTTGCAATCGGTTCACCTTTAAATCGTTTGATTGTGGCAAATAGGTGATAATTCATAGATGGATCAATCAGAGCTTTGAATCTGTCTGTGAAAGCTTTCTCCAGAACATCCCATGATCCAATAGAACCATGACCAAGACTAGTATACCAATTATAAGCCTCCTCTCCTAAGGAAAAATGGAAATAATCTGCATACTACATCCTAATGTTCTATTCTGGCCCTACAGCAAGACTCTTTAAAGGTTTGGATATGATCCTCTGCGTCTTGACAAGGATGATACTTTGGACAGATTTTGTCTGGGTTCTTTGGTAACTCATGATATGCAGTGAAGGTCAATGGTGAATCTGCTGCAAAGAAAGACATTGCAACCGGAGGAGGTTGAGCCTGTGGTATAGTTGGTTGAGGTTGGACCTGAGGTTGTGGTTGTACAAGAGGTGTCAAAGATAACCCTGAAGGTACTTGTAAACCAATAGGAGTTACAAGATGATGCTCTGGTGAAGCTCCTGATGCACTAGAACCTGGAATGTGATGAATATCCACAGTTCTAGGTCTGAACCCTCTAACAAGTAATTCTTCAAAGATTCCACTAGGTCTAGACCTGGTATTTATCCTGTGAGCCAGGATTTCTCAATTTTGAGGCAAATTGGCTGGATGATTATAAAGATAGGTTGAATTTCACTAGCTGAGGTGATATTTGTGGTCAGATGACTGATCTGAGTGGATATTTACGAAATATTTGTAAAGATAGTGCAAATATAAGGTGATATTTGAGGTATAACGACTTTTACCACAAGATATCAAATTTCTGAGGCTAAAACTCTTCAAAGCTTAAACAAATTTACTCAACATTGCCCGATATTTGTGAATTCATGATGATCTACTGTAAAGCTTGCAATATTTACGTTAGATTTGGAAATCTTTACACAGAATGAGCATTTACAAGATTTCTATAGTAAATATTTGAGCAATATTTGGAATTCACGAATGCATCTGAGGCTACCTTACTTTCTGCATCATCAAACCTAAAAATAATGATGATGAGTGTCTTCTTTCAGATAAGGCCCTCCTTCTAGTGCCAATTTATGTTGATCATGATGTTAGTCACAAACAAGCATAGAATAAAAGTACACATTAACCTTTATTCATCTTGAAAGATACGATGAATTCAGAGAATTCATGATCCCAAGTCTCCAGTGATTAGGTCTTAATCGTCTAACGTTACTCAGAGGTTGATGTGTGTTGTTGTTTCCATTTTGGGGCCTTACGTCGAGTTCATCATCATGACACTATTTCTGGAAAGATTCTTCACATAGGGGTCATATTATACAGTTATTTGATCAAATGATACAATTATGCTCAAATATTTGCATGATATTCATTAGTAATGTATGCTTTAGCTTCAAATATGCTAAATATTTTCACTTATCTACGAGATGTCCACATATTTGCATTGTTTGCTTAAGATATTCAGTTATTTGCAATTATGATGGTGAAATGCTCTGAAATTTAAAGAAATTTGAAAGAAATGCTTCAAATGAATGTTGAACCTTCAGTTATTGAACCACATGTACATCAGATACAGTCATGAAGAGAAGAAAACCAAACCATATGTTCACCAGGACATTCCACAGCTAGATACAGTTGGTGCTAACTTCAAAGGAATTGTATGAAAACAACATATGCAAGTAGACATGCACTCCAAGGGACGCAGCAAATCACCACATATATCCAGAATTCACACACTGATTACTCAAGATTTAATATGAATTATAACCAAAACAGACTTCTCATTCACTAATTATGCAAAGATATAGATGTATACAAAAAGCTTTGAAATGAGCCTTGAATATTTCAGCAGACGAATTTCAATTAAGTTTTGAATGTTAGAAAAGAGGCATTCCAACACCTTTTATAGAACAAGGTGGGGAATCCGTTACAAAAGATCAACGATCTTGATTTGTCTATGAATATCTACGGTCAAGATTTCCCTTTGACTATGTCAACCTTATCAAAATGGCACAAGTTGCTAGCTGGCAACTATCTAAAATACTTATTTTTACTAAGTATCAGATGCTAATATTTACTTTATGATGCATCATCATCTACTTTATCTAAATCATGTGCTCCATCATCATGCGCATCACTTCCTAAACCTTCATAATCCTGATGATGATGACCTTGTATATGAGGCTGCATGCTGCTCCGGACCTGTTCATACAACTGCACAATTTTATCTATCTCTCCACCATCTTGAGTCTTTGCTTTGATGATGGCGTGCTTGTGTGCCTGGTATTTATCTTTGATGTTGTCTAGCTTATTTTTCCTGTTTTGCAGCGTCTCATTATAATGTTCTATTTTCATCTTCATCCTTACCAATTTATCCATGATTTCTTCTGTCAGTTGGCCTAGTGGATCATCTGCAACAAATTGGAAGTTACTATGTAGAGCTTGAATTGCAAACTCTTCATCTTGATTATCTATCTTCCCTTCCACTTTTCCTTCCAAGGCCTCCAAAATTTTTGCCTCAAAGGACATCATGTCATGCAGTTTTATGCCAATCTCTCTCAGTTTATTGTTACATCTTTTGAGAACATCACATTCAAATTGAATGTCTTTATACCATATATCTACCAATGAGGCAATGTTATTATTCAGCACCCCTTTGTTGATAAGCAGTTGAGGATTTATCCTCCTTATTTCTCCCAAGATATCTAATATCTTTTCCAATTGGAAAGACCTTTTACTTGCTTGCATCTGCAACTTGTCTACCTTTTGTCTGGAGTCACTGAGAGTATTCCACCTCTTCAAAGAGGTCTTTACCACTTCTTCTGCAGTATCAAATGTGGCACACATCCACTTCCTCAAAATGGAGGACTCATGTTTCATGAGATCCAACTTATACACCTCATCCTGGGAAATAGTAGTCAATGGGACTGCATTATCAGTGGAACTACCTTCAGGATTAGTCAACCTGCCTATGTATGCATGCAACTGAGCAATGTGCTCTTTATGTTGCTTATTTTTCTCTTTTTTCTTCTTAACCTTCTGAATTAAAGAATCTATGATATCTTTACCTTCTTGACCCTCCTGGTCTTCATTTGCAAATCCCAGGTCAACTGTATTAATCTAGAATTCTTCCAGAGTAATCTTACCTTTTTCTTTCTCTACAGTGGGGATTGCAATTTGTGCAGTCCTCCTTCCAGTTGATGGGTCTCTTTTAATGGCCGAAGTCATTTGGGCCTTCCTCTTTGGTTTTATTATATTCTCAGAAAATAAGGTAGATACATCAAATTCTTGAATTACAAAATCTACCTCTGCGTTTACTTCCTTTTCTAACCATGGAGGTACCTAATCATGTTTCTCTGCATCATCATGACGTTCACCTTGATCTCCTGTATTTGTCAGCATATGTGATGGAGAAGGTGATTTTCTTGTTTCTTCTTCATGATGCTCACCCTGAGGTTGATCCTGTGGTACATCCTCCTGTTGAGGCACTTCCTTTTCAGGAGGAGCATCATCCTGAGGTGGAGGATCTTGTGATGTGTCCATATGATGATCATGATGATCATGATCCTTCTCCATTATTACCTCATCCACTTTTAATCTTTCCTCTTGTTGAGGTACATTCACAACAGTGGATATTGCAGAATCCTCCTTAGGTGCTGGTGCTTGTTCTATAACCACAATTTGTTCTATACCTGCACCACTTACTTCCTGAACTTTGGAAATAGGATCTTCTGTTACATTCTCCTTCTCATCAGCCTTCTTGTCCTAAACCTCTACTATAGTAGGCTTTGCTGATGTGTCCTGTGGACTTTGTTGGTTCATTTCTGAAGTATGGCCCTCTGGTTCTGCCATCTTCACTTCTTCTGTATGTTGCCCTTTATCAGGTGTTCCTGCTGGATCTTCAGGATTCACATCCTGTTTATCTGTCAAGTTTAACACAATAGGACTTGTCACCTATGCAATTAAGGTATACAGCCCCATTTCTTGGGCTATCTTCTCTAGGCTCTTTTCCTTTTCTGTCTCCACTTGCTTTATCTCTTCTAGTATTGTTTGAACTAGTGGAGTCTTCTGAGGGGTCATCTATGTACCTACAGCAAGGGTTTCCATCTTTTGTGAAGCTACTTCCTTCACAACCTCATCATCAGATAAGTTAATTGTTTCCTCCAGTGAGATATGACCTTCTTCAAATACCTTGGAGGTTTCTTTCATCTACTTTTCTGCAAGTTCAGTTTTGAACTTCACAATGGTAGGAAGTGGAACATTGTGTTGAAGTTCCCTGTGCACAACTTCACTACCTGCCCCTTGCACTAGTGTAGGGGATTGCTTTATTTCACCTCTCATGGAGGTTCTTAATTTCTTAGGTGGCGTAGATACCGCCACCTATGGAGCTCTTCTCTTTCTTTTGAAAAGTAGAGGGGCCTCCTCTTCTTCAGGCTCCTCCTCCATAAGGACATCTTCTTCAGTTGGTCCTCGTGAGGATTGAGCCTCTTCTTGGGTCTCAGTTAGTTTTGCCTCTGCTGCCTTAGCTTTCTTGGACTTTTGCTTTCTTGTCCTTGGAGGTGATGCTGATCCTAATCTTGATCCTGCTGCCTCCTCTTTAGCTGTAAACATTGCCCTTTCAACAATCACCCCTTTGGGTTCACTGTCAGTCTTCTTACCCCTAGGGGGTCTCTTGCTTTGTTGTTGTTGTTGAGGCAACCTGTCTCCCTTAGACTTCCTCTTTTCATTTATAAAGTCATCATATTCCTCATTAGGAATATCTTGTCCTTTCTTCTTGTTGTCCACAGTAATGGCAACACCTTTTTTCTTCAATGCCTCAATTTGCTCACCAACCCAAGCTTGGGTTAATTGTAAGGTCCTGGCAATGAAAGGATCCAAAAATATATCTTCTTGCAGGGTTAGGTCGGGTGCAGATATGGTATCATTATATATTTTCTTCTCTTCATATTCATCTACAATTATCTTGCCATCATCTTTTTCTAACTATTGAGGAATGGGGATACAACCAAAGGTTTTGATTTGATCCAGGGTCAACCTTTGGTATCTTCTCCTTCTGGCTTCTGCTTCATCTTCACAATCAGCCCAGAAGTCCTCTAGGTGCCTCCTATGCAGAGGTGTCCCTATTATTTTCTATATCCTTCCATAAGGATCATATGGTCTTATCAGTGGGAATGGTTGCAAATGCATTTTATTCAAACTGACCATCACCTTCTTGATGCTTTCTGAATCTGGACACATATACCAGCCAATGGTGACTAGAAATAAAATTGGTGGCAACTTCTGTGCATCCTTGTATGTTTTCAACATTGTGGAGCTCTACCTTATGAATTCCATCAGTATCACTGCATCAGTTGGGTATCTTGGCAGTATGAGGGGATGTCCTTCAAAGCCCTCAATCCTCATATAGGAAAATGTGGCAAATTGAATATACCAGGCTCCGTGCCTGTAGATTATATCTTGAGCCTCCATGCTCAATCTCCTTGTCCTGTCTTCCTCCATGGTTCTCACCAGATGCATAGAGAATGTATCATTTACCAATTTATAATCTTGGAGGTAGTTAGCTCTCTGCAATTGGGGATGATGATCCCAAATATGGGCATCATTGGTGGTCCCACCAATCTTACCAACTGTTGTCAATGCATCAAATGTGCCTTTGTAAGCACAGGAATAGACAATATATGATGTCATGTAAAAGGAACAATTTGAACCTCCCAGGTTCATCAGCTGCTCATGTAGAGCATCACTTATCAACTGGCCCCATAGTGGCTTGATGTTTGCATACATGCACATCATGATTATACCGTACATCCAATCCTTAAAACTCCCAGCATTAGGCTGGCCTGTTACCCTGCTAAGTAATGCAATCATGTACTGATACTCGTCATCAAAATCATATTTAAACAAATGCAGAAGAAGTTTGGCAGCTGTAGGGTATGTGCTATTCTTGGCCCTCCACTGATACATGTTCTTCCTGGCCTACTTCTTATTGTTTTCATACTCACGTTCAGACTTCTTTAAGTCCACACTTTTAACCTTGCTGCCCAATGGCAGTCCAAATGTCTTGGAAAGACCTTTAATGGATAGGTCTGCATATATTCTTCCATGTTTTACCACCTGTCTAGTTTCTAGATTATAATTCCATGCACATTCAATCACCAGCTCTGGAGACTCCATGGAGTATAGAAAACCAGCCGCATTCCACATTCCAAACACGAACACTGCATCCAGCACTGGGCTTCTATTCTTATCATCGTTCATTTTAGTAGACCAGGCCTCCAGATCGGTATTCCCCTGGTGTGTATCTGTTATGGCACCATATTTGAATAGGATCCCTCTAGGAGATGAGAACATGGGTTTGCTGAACTCAGCCTCACATTTAGCCAACCTCTTGTCAGCCATGGATATCTGCAATTAACACAATTTGTCTTACAAGGGATACTCTCATGCATGCATATAACATTTATCTTTACTAATCATCATGCATACTGTGTTTATTCAGCATTAACTTATCCTGGGATGCATAAACTAGAACCTGCAACATCATACCTGACTATGTAGAAGCAACAGGATGAGGGTTTCAATTACTTACCTGGTTATGCAGACCCCTTTATACCAGTGGATTTCTGAAAGTGCTCTTAATTCTGCTGATGATCATGTGCTTCTTCTTGCCTACAAGATCTATTCGTACAAATGTCGCCTATATGAGGGTTTGGAAGCTGGTGCTCTGTAAAAATGATTTATCGCAAGGTAAGTTTTGAAAATGATGATCAATTTACCTTTTAACCTTGCAATTAGGGCAACCTTGATAGATTAGATTTTATTCGTTGATCATTCACACGGAAACTCAGGATTTCGCCAGGTGTTTCATCGGGTTTCGTGGTCGGCGGGAACTACCTACCACCTCTGTGCGCATTAAATGTTAATGGCGGCAATGGGAGCGAGGTTATATCCATATGACAGGATATCACGAATACATGATATTTGGATATCAGGTGATATTCTCAAATATCACCCTGAGTGTAATATGATCCTCCTCCTCGAGAGGAAAAACCATCGTCGACAAGATCGGGTGATGAACGCACCCTTTGGTCATGTTTGGACATTAGGAGGATATTCCAATATATCAGGTGATGTTTCAAAATGATGACGATGACTGGATAAAATATACTTCCTCTCAGAATATTGGGATGACGTCATCTAGATATTCGCTCATTGTATTGCTAAGGCATCATGACGTCATCGTCATGTTATGTGAGCAGGATCATGTTAGGAAATATGCCCCCGAGAGGTAAAATGATGGCGACGTCATCGTCATGTTTGTTTCTTCGTTTATCGGGCTTAAATGACATCATCAGGATAATGGCTTAGGGGGATATTTCGCGGCAGGAGGATATTAAGAAATATCAGGTTACATTGAGAAATATGATCCTCGCGAAATGCATAAGGCTGTTGACGGGTAAAGGCTACTATCACCTAAAATTGATGTCCGAACATTTGGACCGCATGATTTATCAGGTGATAAATTAGATCAGGGAAACCTTCTATAATATGACTGATGTTTTAGAAATATCTGTTGGATCTAGGGCATACAACTGAGAGGGGGGGGGTGAATTAGTTGTATAAAACTTCTTCTCATTCAAACACTTAACTCACTGTTGTTAGTTAGCAGCATATCAAATAATCATCTATGGAAGCATAATACATAAACACAAGAGCAGATAAGCATCAACACATTGAACACCAAGATTTTGACGTGGAAAACCCGGTTAAGGGAAAAACCACGGGGTGATTAACCCAAGAATTATTCTCTGTTAGAAGAATAAGGAAAAATAAATGGCACATGCCAATAAGGGCTCACTGCCCGAGCACACTGCTCACAAAGAGGCCCACTGCCTACAAGGAGACACACTGTCTACAAAGTGATGAAAATCACAGTCTTGAACTGGAGAATGACATCTCTACCATGTCCGGATCAGTTCCAATTAAGCCCAACAATCTCTGCTCTGCCTTTCGCACGTTTCTTCGCTATATCATGCTCATCCTCACACCACACACTGAAATGAATTCACAAATCATTATTTATACAAGACATCGACTTAGGAACAAGCATCTAAGTCGGCAAACAACCATAGGAGTATCCGCAAGATGAATAACACATCCGGTCGGCCATCACAAGAACATTCGCAGGATGAACAACTCATCCGGTCGGCTAAACAGAGCAATAACTTCATCCGGAAGAATAACTTCAATTCCGGGCTCTACCATCAATGCGGACCAACAACACAACCTAAACATGATCCAAGAACCTTCACAAGCCTGTCTGAATGTCCGGATACATCCGCACTTCCTCTGCTTACTGGGATCTCTTGTCTTCCTCATCCGGAACTTCAAGAACACAGTCTGTCGCCACTGTCATAATGCAAGAGGTACTTCCGGACCTCCAAATCACACAAAAATCAGGATGACACATCACAAGGACATCTCAAACACTCCTTCCAATCCGCAGATTATGATAATACAATTCCGGACCTCACCGGACCTTTTTGTGATCCTCTGTCACCTCCGGATACTTGCCGGACCCGGTTCTATACCGGCAGCCACAACTCCTTCCGATCTTCATGCGGACCTCTGAAATCTTAACTGTAACATCTCAAGACTCATATCTACCAACCCTTTAATCCGCATCCTCCGGTTCTCAACCTATACAGTACATTTACCTTCTTCTCATCACTGTTCTTCACTGTTCCTGACTGAGGCTAATTTTCTTAATATCCTCAGCACAAAGCTCATCAAATCCTTCTTGTCAATGCAGTATGAGTATGTTGACATCAATGACAACACTGGCTCACCTCATACTTGCAACAATCTCCCCCTTTGTCATTGATGGCAACATATGATGTGAAAAACCATCAAGACAAGAACTTCTCTTTTCTGTCACAGCTCCCCCTATCAACAACAACTCTTCACATGTCTTCCTTTGCTGCTCCCCCTTTGATCATCAACCACTTGTTTTTCACATGTCTTCTCTCCCCCTTTGACATCAATGGCAAAGGGCTCATACTTGCAATTCTCATGCATCAGAATCATACCAGCTGCTCCCCCTTAGTTGCAGCTCCTCATTAGTCTGGATCACAAGATATGACTGTGATAGCCACCGGACTGATGCACATCAGTGCATCTTAGTTCATCACCGGAGGGGCCATGACCCCTAACTTCTCCCGGAGATATTCAAAAGAGTCCTTGGGAAGAGGTTTTGTAAAGATATCTGCAATCTGATCCTTGGAGGGAACATACTCCAATCTGACTTCTTCCTTGTTTACTTGTTCTCTCAAAAAGTGAAATTTGATAGATATGTGCTTAGTCTTAGAATGCAATACCGGATTCTTGGAAATATTAATTGCACTTGAATTATCACAGAAAATTGTGATAGGCTCCTCATATTCAACTTTGATGTCTCTTAGCATCTGCTTCATCCATAAGATTTGAGTGCAACTACCTGCTGCTGCAATGTATTCTGCTTCAGTTGTAGACAGAGATATTGCATCTTGTTTCTTGCTTAGCCAAGAAACCAATCTCTTCCCCAAAAAGAATGCTCCACCACTAGTGCTTTTCCGGTCATCCACATCTCCTGCCCAATCTGCATCTGTGTAAGCATGAAGAGAGAAATCCGGATCTCTAGGATACCATAGACCATACTCAACTGTTCCTTTCAAGTATCTAAAAATTCTTTTGATTGCCATAACATGAGATTCTCTAGGATCAGCCTGGAATCTTGCCACAAGACCAACAGCCTGCATTATATCTGGTCTAGTTTGAGTGAGATACAACAATCCACCAATCATTGATCTATACTTTGTCTGATCTGCCTTTGGAGAATCATCATCTTTGCTTAACTTACATCCGGTTGCCATAGGAGTGTTCATAGGCTTTGAGTCTTCCATACCAAATTTCTTTAACAATTCTTTCACATATTTGGTCTGAGAAATGAAGATCCCTTCTTTTGTTTGAGTAATTTGCAGACCCAAGAAGAAATTCATTTCACCAAGCATAGACATTTCAAACTCACTTTTCATCTGATTTACAAAAGTTTTGCACATACTATCTCTTCCTCCAAAAATGATATCATCCACAAACACTTCAACAATCAGAATGTTTTCATGATCAATTTTGAAATATAAGTTACTGTCAGCAGTACCTTTGTTGAATCCAATCTGCACAAGATGCTTATCCAACCTTTCATACCATGCTCTTGGGGCTTGCTTCAATCCATACAAAGCTTTCTTCAACTTGCAGACCATATCATTATTATCAGACAATTGAAATCCATCCGGTTGTTCAATGTAGACTTCTTCTTCCAGATCACCATTTAGGAAGGCAGACTTGACATCCATCTGATATACCTTGAAGTCTTTGAAGGCAGCAAATGCAAGAAGTAATCTGACTGCTTCAATTCTTGCTACCGGAGCAAAAGTCTCTTCAAAGTCAATTCCTTCTATTTGAGAGTAGCCTTTGCAGACCAATCTAGCTTTGTTTCTGATTACTTCACCAGCTTCATTTAGTTTGTTCCGGAAGACCCACTTGGTTCCAATTACATTCCTGTCTCTAGGTCTGGGAACAAGATCCCAAGTATGATTTTTCTCAATTTGCATCAGTTCATCTTCCATTGCTTTGGTCCAGTTTTCATCATTGCAGGCTTCCTTTATTGTTTTAGGTTCAATCTTTGAAATCAGACAACATTCATTCTGATCTTGAGCAATATTCCTTCTAGTTTGTACACCTTTGCTTCTGTCACCTATGATCTGATCTTCAGAGTGATTCAGTCTTACATACCTTGGAATTTTGGGAGTATCCAGCACTGTTGTTTCTTGATCAGCCTCATTCAAATCTAACTCTTCTTCCTGATTTACCGGATCAGGCTGACTCTGTCTCACCGGAGAGGATTGAGGTCCTTGAACACTATCTTGGTCATCTTCATCAAACTCATAAAATCTTGAAGGCTTCTCAATTCCTTCATCAACCTTCACATTGGTGCTTTCTATCATCTTCCTCAATCTCTTATTGTAACACCGGTATGCTTTGCTTTGAGTGGAGTAGCCCAAGAAAATTCCTTCATCACTTCTAGCATCAAACTTCCCTAGATCTTCATCTCTTTTAATATAACACTTGCTACCAAATACTCTAAAATATTTCACAGTAGGAGTGATGCCAAACCAGAGTTCATAGGGGGTCTTACCGGTGTTGTTTCTGATTTGAACTCGATTGAGAGTGTAGACTGCAGTGCTGATAGCTTCTTTCCAAAACATTTGAGGAACATTTGCTTCCAACATCATTGTCCTAGCAGCTTCCTGGATGGTCCGGTTCTTTCTCTCAACTACTCCATTCTGCTGTGGAGTCTTAGGAGCAGACAACTGTCTCCTTATACCCTGTTTCTCACAAAAGTCAATGAATTCACCAGATGTAAATTCACCACCTCTATCAGACCTTAGACACTTTAGTTTCAATCCGGTTTGATTCTCCACCATAGCTTTGAAGATTTTGAACTTCTCAAAAGCTTCTGATTTTTCTTTTAGAAAGGTAACCCACATCATCCGGGAATGATCATCAATCAACAACATGAAATATCTATCACCTTGCAGACTCTTGATTCTTGTCGGACCACATAGATCAGTATGTACTAATTCCAATAATCCGGTAGAAGACTGATCTTTGCTTTTAAAAGAGACTCTGCTTTGTTTGCCTAACTGACATTCTTTACACACACTATTTGTAGGTTTTATCAATTTTGGAAGATCTCTCACAGCCTGAGTATTGCTTATTTTGATAATGTTATCAAAATTTACATGACACATTCTTCTATGCCATAACCAACTCTGATCAATTTGAACAAATAAACAACTTTTATTTGAACCAACCAGATGAAAGATGTTACCTCTTGTCTGAGTACCGGATGCAATTTCAGTTCCGGAGCTTGTAAAGATTCTGCATTTTCCATTCTTGAACCGGAGATCATAGCCTTTGTCCACTAACTGACCAACACTGAGAAGATTGTGCTTCAATCCTTCAACATACAGTACATTTCCTGTTTTGCTCTTACCATCAAAGGAAATAGTTCCCCTACCTCTGATTCTGCCAGCAGAATTGTCACCAAACTTTACCATTCCTCCTTCATATCTTTCCAAGTCTAAGAACTTATTCTTGTCACCAGTCATATGGTGAGAACATCCACTGTCAATAACCCAATCATCCTTTTCTTCCACTTGAGCAGCCAAGGCTTTTTCAACAACTTTGTGATTGACAGATTCGGAGAGCAAGGAATCTTCTTCCTTGATGGCTATAAACACCCACTCATTTCCGGATTTGCCTCCTGGTTCTGATTCATCATCTGTTACTCCTTCATTGTCATCTTCTTCATGAACATAATAGCAATTCTTTTGAAACCTTTGTCTGTGAGTATTAGATCTTGCAGATCTCTCCGGACATCTTGAGGCAAAATGACCAATCTTATTGCAGTTGAAACACTTAAAGGGTAGTTTTCCTTCATACTTACCGGATCCTCTTGGCAGTCTTTTTGCAATGAGGGCTTCAAGTTGAGCTGTTTCTGCTTCTTCTTCTTCCATGTCTCTTCTTGCTTGATCATACCATGACATTTTCCTTGATGAGTTTTCACCCGGATCAAATCTCTGTTTGCCTTTCACATAGGCACTGGCTTTGAAAGCAGATTCAGTCTTGGGAGGATCATCTCCAAACTCGGTCATTTCAAATGCAGCTAGTTTGCCAGCCAGTTGTTCTCTTGTGACAGTTGTGTGGGCTCTGAATTCATCAATGGCAGCAACTTTGATTTTGTAGGCAGCAGGAAGGGATCTTAGGATTTTGCAGACAATCTCATTTTCATCTAAAGTTCCACCAGCATTTCTGATTCCACATACCAGCTCATTTACTCTTGGCATAAAGGTAGTGATGTTTTCATCATCTCTCATTTTCAACCTTTCAAATTTCCCTTTCAGACTTTGCAACCTTGCACTTTTGACAAACTCATCTCCTTCATATAGAAGTTCCAATTTAGTTAGGATCTCATATGCAGTGGGTAGGTCAATGACATTCGAGAGATCTGAGTCATTCAATGCGCTTAGAAGAGCTTCCTTGGTCCGCAGATTGTTTTCAGCTTCTGTGATTTCATTCAGAGTAGTCGGACCACCTTGTGGAGGTACATATGGTTTTGAAATCATACCCAGGTATGCTTTTCCCATGCATTCCAAGTGACACTTCATGCGACCTTTCCAGAGAGTGAAGTTGGTTCCATCGAACTTCGGACTATCCTTCTTGTATGACGACATCCTGGATCTCCTCAAGCGGTTAAGCTCTTGTCAGAGGAACCTGGCTCTGATACCAATTGTTGGATCTAGGGCATACAACTGAGAGGGGGGGGTGAATCAGTTGTATAAAACTTCTTCTCATTCAAACACTTAACTCACTGTTGTTAGTTAGCAGCATATCAAATAATCATCTATGGAATCATAATACATAAACACAAGAGCAGATAAGCATCAACACATTGAACACCAAGATTTTGACGTGGAAAACCCGGTTAAGGGAAAAACCACGGGGTGATTAACCCAAGAATTATTCTCTGTTAGAAGAATAAGGAAAAATAAATGGCACATGCCAATAAGGGCTCACTGCCCGAGCACACTGCTCACAAAGAGGCCCACTGCCTACAAGGAGACACACTGTCTACAAAGTGATGAAAATCACAGTCTTGAACTGGAGAATGACATCTCTACCATGTCCGGATCAGTTCCAATTAAGCCCAACAATCTCTGCTCTGCCTTTCGCACGTTTCTTCGCTATATCATGCTCATCCTCACACCACACACTGAAATGAATTCACAAATCATTATTTATACAAGACATCGACTTAGGAACAAGCATCTAAGTCGGCAAACAACCATAGGAGTATCCGCAAGATGAATAACACATCCGGTCGGCCATCACAAGAACATTCGCAGGATGAACAACTCATCCGGTCGGCTAAACAGAGCAATAACTTCATCCGGAAGAATAACTTCAATTCCGGGCTCTACCATCAATGCGGACCAACAACACAACCTAAACATGATCCAAGAACCTTCACAAGCCTGTCTGAATGTCCGGATACATCCGCACTTCCTCTGCTTACTGGGATCTCTTGTCTTCCTCATCCGGAACTTCAAGAACACAGTCTGTCGCCACTGTCATAATGCAAGAGGTACTTCCGGACCTCCAAATCACACAAAAATCAGGATGACACATCACAAGGACATCTCAAACACTCCTTCCAATCCGCAGATTATGATAATACAATTCCGGACCTCACCGGACCTTTTTGTGATCCTCTGTCACCTCCGGATACTTGCCGGACCCGGTTCTATACCGGCAGCCACAACTCCTTCCGATCTTCATGCGGACCTCTGAAATCTTAACTGTAACATCTCAAGACTCATATCTACTAACCCTTTAATCCGCATCCTCCGGTTCTCAACCTATACAGTACATTTACCTTCTTCTCATCACTGTTCTTCACTGTTCCTGACTGAGGCTAATTTTCTTAATATCCTCAGCACAAAGCTCATCAAATCCTTCTTGTCAATGCAGTATGAGTATGTTGACATCAATGACAACACTGGCTCACCTCATACTTGCAACAATATCATCCTCCCCCTGTGAACATCAAGTTTGACTCAAACTTTGACCATTCATAACTTTTACATCCTGACGAATATCAGGGTGATGCAAAAGGCAAACCTGCATGAAATTTGATGCTCTTTCTAAATATGAGGTCACTAGAATAAAATATGAATTTTGACAAACTAACCTCATGATGATGACTTACCCAACCTTTCATGCATGATGATCTACATGACCTACTTTTACCAGACCGCTAGGAAGCACAAAACAAGCCAAAAAGTTGGGTACCTGTTTTATCAAGTCAAAATGGGGCATGTTGTGTAACCACACAACACTACCTTTCAACCAATTAAAATTTTAAAAAAAATTGGGAATGTGAATATTTGTTTTCCTAATGTCAACATATAAATTTTTTAATCAAATAATTTTAAAAAATTAAAGTTGTGAATTGTGCTTGGTTAAATACTATGAAGTGACATAAAGTTCTTACTGTGAGATTTTTGTTAGATAACATAAG
Source organism: Cunninghamia lanceolata (assembly GCA_027924645.1). NCBI lineage: Eukaryota > Viridiplantae > Streptophyta > Pinopsida > Cupressales > Cupressaceae > Cunninghamia > Cunninghamia lanceolata. The sequence goes on from BSBN01000469.1 coordinate 2,861,342, forward strand.
ATATATCCTTTTAGGAGACACCTTGGATAGGGATGATCCATCAATCCATCTTATATCATCCAATATTTTAGTATTGAACCTCACATTCATAGGAAATTTCACATTGTATAAAACTTTACAAAGAACATAAAAGGTTCTTGTCTAAGAGTCAAGGATTGAATATCTAGATTCTACATCATCCCTCGTAATCAATTTACCATTATTGTATATATCTTTGAAATCTTTTATACCTTTTGATGCCCATAGTTTAGCATAAACCCTGTAGTTGAAGATAGAAAAACAAAGTTTCTTCTTTCTTAAGGTGTGAAAAATTAGATCAAACAAAGACATTTAATAGTGTGTAAATGAGTGTGTAAATAAGCCTATATTTGATCTAATATAACCACATAGGAGCGAGTGGTAGAAAGCATATATTTGGAAACACAATTCGGGAGATAAAAATGATTAAATTTTTTATTAAGACTAGAGTTAGAAAACTAGAAAGTAGAGGATACAAATGAACTTGGTGATAGATGGTGTTATAGAAAATGTATAACATGCTAATTAGGAGCTACTTCAATAAAGTTCTTGACAATTCTAATTTTAAAATAGTTGTGCTAGTACTAGTGTAGGAGCTCACCTACCCTAGGGTAAATGCACTACTGCTAGTATATGGGAAACAATTTCATGACCTATAATAGAATATTATTAGATTCTTAGATTTGTTAGACACAATGTCAAAGATACAAGACCATTGAGTTTAGATGCTAAGGTAGGGATGCTTGTTTAGTGACCCTAGAGGCACCGGTGAAAGTTTTCTGAATTACTTAAAAATTTTAAGGATTGAGTGTCTTGACCTCTTGATCACTTCTTATAACTATTCTAATGGGCTCAAATGCTCAAAAAGTTTTGCAAGTGACCTAAAAAATGTATGTTATATAGACTTGAACAACGTATAACATGAGTATTTTTTATTTATTTATAATGAATTCTAATATATCATTGACAAGATTGTTCAAGTCTATATAACAACTTTATGCCAATAATGCATTATCCAATACAACCCTTCAAAAGTTTAAATAAACACATTTCATACAACCTAAAGAGTATTGGTCACATTACAAAATAATAAACCCCATTAGAGCCTTCAAACCAAGTGATAGACCTCATAAAACTCAACAAGCTAGAAACCAACATAAATGTTCATCTGGCTACTCAAAAAAAAATCACCAGACTTGCACACACGAGTCTCCTATCCACATACCAAGAAAAAAACCTAGATGAAAATAACAATCAATATCCTTAAATATCACTATCATACTCAAAACAATAATCTAAATTCATATGAATCACTTTCAACACATACAAATAGTATAAATTGCACTCAACTTCTCTCTTGAACTCAATTCCAAAATTCAAAGTGCCCCACTATTTAGAAAACCCATACAAGAACAATTCACAAAATGATACACGTAAGTAACATACCAAATCATGGTTTCTACTCTAAACGAAAGAAAAGAAATTACAACATGCCTATACATTCCAATAAGGATAATGTCAGGGATTGGCTGCGAGTGATAGCTTCCAATAAGGATCGCAATGTATACGAGCTACGCTTTTTCAACATTGTTGAGAATGAGGAAGAAGATGAAGATTAGATTTAAGTTTTGTCAGTATTTAGGTATGAGTGATACTAATTTTTTAAACTATATAAAGAGTTAGCTTCTGTAATTCTCTTATAAATGTCATACATAGAAGATCATGGTTGCTACTCTAAATGAAAGAAAAGAAATTACAACACGCCTATACATTCCAATAAGGATAATGTCATGGATTGGCTGCGAGTGATAGCTTCCAATAAGGATCGCAATGTATATGAGCTACACTATTTCAACATTGTTGAAGATGAAGATTAGATTTAAGTTTTGTTAGTATTTAGGTATGAGTGATACTAATTTTTTAAAAGAATTTAAAGGCAAAATATATGATCTAAAGTCACTAGGTTTTGTATTAAAAGCATATATATGATCTAACATGTAAATTATGAATTCCACATGGAACAAATTTAAATACAATTGGACAGAAATAAATGACCAAGCCTTTGAGAAAAACCCATTCTAAATCATGTCACATGTCCAATCAATATAGATATCTAGATAGATCTATAAAAAGTTTGAGTACATATATATATATATATATATATATATATATATATATATATATCCAATCATACATGTATGTACATATATCCAAAAAACAATTTAAAGCTCCTGGTACATATAATCTGGATCCTCTCTATCTTTAATTATCTCTAAAATCTTTTCATGATCTTCAATAAGCAACCTCCACTTTTGTTTGGCATGTCCTCTTTTAGGTAAAGTTTCTAAATTTATTTTTGTTGCTATAACTAAGTGACTATAATGTAGAACATTTTGTCCTGGCATATAATCAACAAATATAATACCATGTCTATCTATCTTTATTTGTTGATAATATGTGCCTTCAATAACGACTGATACAATGGAATACTCTTGTCCATCACCATCTGTCATCGATTCCACCAATTTGCTTTTTGGTTGCGTACATCTTGGTAGATAGTAATCTACACCTTCCACATTGTCAGGATCTGCAACAATAATGAAAATATCTCTTGTACACACACCATGTAAAGTTTATGAAAGTTGTAAATATATTTTTAATATATATAAATTTAAATATATATAAACATACTTGAATCAAACTTACTTGTACATATCTAATATATAAATCAATTTTAAGTTAATCAATTAAATACATACCTATAACAACTAAATCAGATACACATTCATTATCAGCTGAATATAGAGGATCGTAGACATCGACATTATTATTTTCTTCAAAAGGAGGAATTGATATTAATTGGTTCATTTTCCATTGTGAAACATACCCATCTCTAATATTCTCACATTGAACAATATTTGCATTGTCCTCAATGCAATCAACACAAAAACATAATTTTTCTCTCACATTAATTACATAAGGCTTGCTACCTCCCATTGTCATGATTTGATGCATGCTTCTAATACCATTAATTGTTTGACAATTAATAGCATTTGATCGGTCAATATCTGTAAATTATGTAAACATCTAAGTGATTAATTTATATATATATATATATACATATATTTGAAAATTCAATTAAATCATGTGTACACACACTTTGAAATTCAAATTTAACAAATTTTGACTAGATGTACCTATAACTTCCCAAAAATACTGTGTTGTATGTTGAGTCGTGAGCAGAAAAATGACTTTTGCACCATTCAACAATTTCATTTGCATTTCATATGGCATTACCTACAAGTACACATGTTGGCAAAATTTGTCACCTGTTACTTTCAAGGTTCATTTAAGAATTTAAAATTTAAAGTTTAAATATAGATCTAATTTTTTTAAAATATCTCTAGATTCCATATGCACACTTCACACATGCTCCTACTCCATCGTGCTCTCCTTTTCCATGTCCACTCTCATAAAAATTCCACAAGAATTTGGTGTTGCGTCTAGCATGTTGATGGCTTAACTAAACAAAAGCTTTTGCAAACTTAAATTGTCCTATGAAGTTACAAATAATTACACTCAAACCAAATTAGCTTCAAAAAACTTGACATATTAAATATATTATAAGTAATTGAACAATTTAAGTCTCAAAGTTAAAAGTAAATAAAAATTTAAAATTAAACCCTAAACAATGTACTTACCAGCACATCCATCAGACCATATCCAGTGTTGTTCTTGATTTATGCCACACCGTCTCAAGTCTTCAAAAAATATTTTCAAACAATGAGCTACATAACTTCTATCACGACCTGTATCATCACTGATATAAAAGTGAACCTCTTTGATGATAATTCGATCATCTTTACTACTTTGTATACCATCTACCTAAAACTCGACATGTCTATAGAAAACTTGCACAAAGATTGCAACTTGCTCTGAATGATAATATTGACTTTGAATCTCAGTTTGAGGACTAAATGTATAGTTCTCAGAGAAATCTACAATAGAGAGAATACAACTTGGTGGAAAGCAATTCTTTGAATCACAAAATTGCTTAGCTTGCCATCTTGCACCATGAAAATGTTGGATAGGTGGATATATGATATTACGAAATTTATTCATAAATTCATTCAAAGGCAATCCACTCTCTTTGAGAACAATTTTTCTGGCCTCGACTCTTGACTTTGTTAAGTATGTCTCATATTCAAATCTCTTCCAACTAACTTGCATTTCAATGTTGTCAACTTGTAAAAGATTCTTCATATTTCCACAATCATTACATATATTTTTTATACACTGAACATTGAATTCATCTAAATCTTCTGATTTTTCGCATAAAAGAGACTTCACAAGTTGTGTTGTGCTCCCAAGGATGGCTATATTTCAATCAATTACTGTCATAGCTTTTTTATATGATTGTAGATGTAGATCAAATTCAACATGATTTCGACAACAAGTTTCACGTACTTTATTTATACGTGCAAATGATGGTCATACTGTCTCAAACATCCTTTGACAAATCTTCACATTTAAAAATTCTTGCTTGAATGCTTCAAAAAGATCACTTTGTGTTGTATCTATAAAATGTTTTGGATGAGAAATTTTTGTACCATCTTCACCTATTAATTGTATAGTATCCCTTCTATTGAAAGAAACACAAGAGCGATTGGTCCAATATTCAACCACCTATTTCTTTACATCTTTTGAAATTCTATCTTTTCGGGGAACCCTACAAATATTTACCTAATTTTTCTCATTTTTTTCATATATTTCATTTCTCTTTTCAATATACCTTTGAACAGTTCTCCTAGAAACATTTAGTAATTCAGAAATTGCTTAAACTTGTCTTCTATGTGATAATTTCTTACTAGAAATTACAGTCATCAATGCTCTACGTGTGGCAGTTGGATCACTAGCTCGATTCTTGTTATCAATACAATTCAATGCTTCTTGCAAGTTTTCAACAATTGTTTGTTTTAATGAACCTGATGATTTTTTCCTATTATCAACCCCTAACAACTCCAAAACAGGGGTCATTTCTTTTCATCTAAATAACTTTGCAAACTAACTGTGCTCTTCCAATTAGAGATTTTTCTTCAAAAAATTCATCCCATATTCTTTTAGAGTGTAATATTACTATGCTTTCAGGTAACATATCTTCAAATTAAATATTATTGAAAAGAGAATCCTCATCCATCTCCATCAGATTTTCCATACCATAGAAAAAATTTCTATTACTAGGTTCAGTTTGTTCTTGTACCTGTATGTCACCTTGGTCATCAATATTTTCCATGGGTTGTTCTTCAGTAGATGTTCCTTCACCCACTTTTCTCTTCCTCTCTCTTGTTCAATCATACTTCCTCAATCTAGTCCTTGGATTCCCCATCACAAATTACACTCAAATTTGAATTCACCTGCATACAAATGTACACACATGTGCTTTTAATGAATGCACAGTTAATATTGCATAAATATCTAACACTAAATTATAAATTGTTTATTTGTTAAAGCCAAAGTAAAAAAAGCATTCAAATTAAAAACATATCATGAGCATATTTGGTATATCATGATGCCTCTACTTTAAATATATCGTAATAAAAGAATTATATGATGTGAAAGAGAGAAAATATGATATATGTCCTATGAAAAGGTATATATAGTAATGAAAGGATAAGATTACAAAGGGGAAGACCTATGATTTGTTAAATGTAGGGATGTGACAAATAAAATCACACTATGTAATTGATTTCATTTATTAAATACTAATGTAATTGATTTCATTTACTAATTTGTAACAAGGGATGGAACCCACACATGACAAATAAATGAAAAGTAGAGAAGAGAAGAGGTGTAAGGGAAACATAATTGTGCATATGCATAAAGCTAGTTTTCCCTAGATGCGTAGGATAGTATATATAATGATTTACTTATGAGGGGGGAAAGACATGATGCCTCTATTTTAAATATATCATAATAAAAGACTTATATGATGTGAAAGAGAGAAAATATGATATGAAATAAACCTTCTTTTGTTGAAATAAGTCTTCTTTTGTCCAAATAAGCCTTCCTTTGCCAAAATTTGCCTTCTTTTGTATTTAATTGAATTTTCTTGAGTTGAAAATTTAAAAAAAAAAAAAAATTGTATATATATCAACTATTTTCGGCTGATATGTTATCGGCTGACTACGTACCAGCCGATAAAGTTATGCCTGAAACATTGTCGGTTGTAACAAACTCAGCCAAGTATGTCTAGTTGGCTCTACATGGTAGCCAACTCATCTTTTTTCACAAATTTATGAAACATTAAACTTTAACAGGGCATTTCTCCTATTAGAATGAATTTTCTGCAACAAAGAAAAATACCCTTTTGTAGAGCTCAGAGTGGTGAATCCAAATATGTAATTTTTTTCATATTTTGATTAGTTTTAATATATTTTATTTTTAAAATAATGCAAGTAGGTTGTTAAAGTTAAAAAAGAGGTTGATTAGAAATTTAAAAAAATAGTAAAACATATTAAAAAAATTTAAAAAATATATGGTACACTAGATGAGAGAGTCCTCTTGAAAAGGGTATAATTTGTTTTTTTGAAAATCATCAAAAAAATAGACAATAGTTCACGTCCCATGAAAACTGTCAAATTCTAACAAATTTGACTTTAAAACATTATTACGAGAAAAATATACATTAAAATTTGATTTTTTTTTTCCATGCACTAGATATTGAAGTTACTTATTTGGAAAAAAAAAATTAGGGAGAAATGAAGTTTTTTTTAATTTGTTTCTTGATGTCCCGTGAATGTCATTTTTTCCTGAAATTTTCAGCATTCCAAAATTTGTTCTTAAATTGATTAAAAAAAAAGGAAAACAATTTTTAAAAAATCTAAAAAATTACAGGAATAAACTTCATCAAAAGTTCCACATTTCATTAGTTTACGTCATTTTAAAATTCAAAACATAAAGACCACTTTTATGTGGTCAAAATTCAAAAAAAAATTTGTTGTTGGCTGATTCCTTTATAAAGTGTGACACAGGTTTATGCTTTTACCCCATACCAATCATCTCAAATGCTCCATCTCCACATGCTGAGAAGGAAGTAGTTAAGGCAACCAAGTTTGTTGAGAAAATACATCATATCCAATAGCAAGTTTAGGAGATGTTGCAGCACACTAGTCAAAAGTACAAGGACATGCATGATCAACATCATGTCCCACATCAATTCCATGTTGGAGATAAGGTCTAGCTTCACCTTCAAAAAGAGAGACTTCAAGGGCCATACAAGAAACTCCATCCCATTTGATATGGGCCATATACTATCACAAAACAAGTAGGTGAGAATGCTTTTGCATTCAACCTACCATCTTTTCTAGGATTTCATCCTGTTTTCAATGTTGAGTTGTTGCGTCCATACTTTCCACCATTACTGGATACTTCAGAAGTGGCAGAACATATTAGCAGTACAAAGTTGAATCCAAACACCACTGCTTCACTCACATCTGATCAGGTCACTGATGTCTTGGTCAAGACACTAAAGAGATAGCATATCTCTCTTTACCGTGTGGTTCAGGCAGGTAAACTTCCTCATCAAGGCAAGTGGTTCACCAGAGATCAAATTGAAAAGTAGTTTCCTCAGTTGTTGCAGACCATAGATGCAATGGGGCCCATTGCCTCTCAAGGGGAAGCACTGATCAGCTCCAGGATCATTTGAGTGGCATTTATGAAGCAAAAACTGGAAAATACCAAAAAATTAGTTTTTTGGTATTTTCTACATCTCAGTAATTTGCATTTTCAGAGGCCTTCGGAGTGGAATTAGGCCTCGAGACTTTTGTTGATTGCTTAGAATGGTAGCCATGGGCACGGTCCGAAGCAACTAAAACCAGATAACTAGTTTATCTTTCCATTGAGTCCAAAAAGTTTGAATTCCGACAAAATGGCTAGGAGTTATGACCCTGCCAAGTGGAAAAATTGAAAATTTCATAATTTTTTTTTTGAAATTTTAAACTTTTTGTAAATAGTTTTTCACCTTCCAATAGTTCTTTTTGAATTCCAAGGGTAATGTGACCCTTCACATCCTATGTCAATGTATATATTTTGAATTTGAATGAATAAAGACAGTTTTTGGAGGCAAATTACAACTCCCAACAAGTTTGCCTACTTGCAGAAACTCAATTGTACATTATTTTTACATGTGCAAACAATATCACAGGCTCAACACTAGATATAGACCATCTTGTCAATGCAACCATCTTGAAGCTAACTCATCTGATCTTTGATAGATTCTCTTTGAATCTGTAATTTCTTTATGATAGCATGAGTCTTTTCCTCTTCGATCCTTAGATTTTCATTATTATCCTTAAAGGGGTCATAAGTTCTTGAGATATTTATTATTTACATTTCTAGACCATCAATCTTATCTTTTATTTCTTTGGTAGATATGGACCATGATAAACAAAACTAGTACATTACATTTGCATCATTTAGAGCATTTTGAGTACTCGTTACACTATTGCTTAACAAAGTGTGTGCCTTGGAGCACTTATCTGACAGATCCATCAGTCTCTTATTGCATATTTCTTCCTTTACCTTCTTCTCAGTTGTCTTTTCTAATGACTCAAAATAGTTGTTAACTGTATCCATTAGTTTCTTCATTTGTTGATAAGGAGTCAAAGAGGCATCCCTCTTAGTTTCTAGCAACATCTTCTCAAAAACTTTCATTTCCTCTTCTAGAAGCTCATTCCCTTCTACATGTGACTGTAGAATCTCCTCTTGAGCTATAGCCTGAAAAATTGTTCCTAGCTAAAGTTTTTGCAATAGAGATATACTAGACAAATTGATTTGTCCATCCAAAGATTGTACCTGAAGCAGCTGTGGTGAGGACATAGTTCGGATTTTTCTTTGTTTTGCCAAAAACTCTCTAATATAGTCTATTGGGGAGACTCCAGAGCACTCACTAACAGTATCCCTTTTCTCCTCTTCTGAGATAGATATCAAATGAGAGCCAAAGGTTTTAGAAGTATAGTTCTCCTCATGTGTCTCTTCTTCTTCTTCATTTCCCAGAGGAGCAAAGACATTATCCATAGGGTTTTTAACTTGAGTTGCAACAACCTCACTCTATTCTCCCTTTTCTTCATTTATCTTCTCTTCATGTGGCTTCCTCATCTCTTTAATATTCTCTATATTCTCAAGAGGGCTGACAACATTCAGATTATCTGCACCAGTATCTGCTGGTGGAGATGGAATATTTGGTTCAGTTGACACACCCTGATCTGCACTTGTTGCACCTATTTCCTTATTCTTCTCAATATGGTCATCATCCTTTTCTCCTTCCTTAGAGGAGGACCATTCTTCAATTGTGTTGATCTTCAACTCCTTAAGAACATCTACAGTTATTCTCAAAGTGTCCTTCTCCAACCTTTTTATTTCATCTTTGTCATTGGTCATCAAAGTATTTAGCCTTCTCTTTGTCCCAAACTTCTTGGCTAACCAATGTATAGCCTTATTCTTATCTTGTCCAGAAATTGTAGGACAAAATTTCTCAAGAGGCTTATTCTTTATTTCAGTGTCTCTTTTCATGGCTTTATCTCCCCTCTTGGTTAATACATTAGCAAGACTATTAGGTAGTTTATCAATTATCCCTATCAAAGCAACATTAAATGAGTCCATGTACTTGATTATAGCGGTCTCAATGATTGTTTTATCTCCTGATGATCTTTCATCATACAACTCAACTTGTTACATCCCCAACACATGATTTAGCCTAATCTCACTTTTATGTGGTAAATAGAACAATTAATCTTAGATTAATGATTTGATGTTTGTGAAAAATATCAAGTGAAATCATTGATTACATAGATATTGATTTATGTTTATATTAAGCATGAGATTACTTATTGCTAAGATTATTTTATCATAATGGTTTATGAATTAAATGATGATACATTGATCATGATTATATGGTTGTGAGTGTAACCAGGAAAATAATCTTCCTTCAAGGATGGAAGTGTTGGCAAGAGACTCTGTTATGAAGACAAGATGAGTGTTGTCATTGATGGAAACAAGATAAGGAGAACACATCAGCATGACAGGAAGACATAACTCCAGAAGTTCATTTGTGATTGGGAGCAAGGCACAAGTGTAGAAGGCAAAAATAACTAACTATGGATAGTATACAAAGTAAGCGAAAGAAAATGAACCAGTATGCCTCCACAATAAAAGACCCTCAAAAGTGGATCAAGTATAATGACTTATGACCATATGATGATTCAGACCAGTGATCAAGTCATGACTTTCTCCGGAAGTCATGTGGAGAAAATGACTAAGTCCAGACAAACAGAGGTATGACAGAGCACAATACAATACTCCACATTCCTCCACAAATGCATAATATGCTCTGTAGTTCTGAGGCAAGAAATGGATACATCATAACTACCTAAATCCAAAATTACAACCTCTGAAGTTTAGTATATCACATTCTACAAGCTGTCCAATATTGGGTTACAGTTCAATAGTATTTCTCTGTGACAGAGCAGTAGTTTCATGATCCGCATTTTGACATGCAAAAGTATTTTTCTCCGTGGTTTAGAAGGTATGCTAAGAGGTCAGTAAAAAGCATTGGATATGATTTCTAAGGTCCCATTTGGTTCACAGTGTGAGTTGTGAGGCAATAGATGAACCTATTAAGCATGCTCTTAAGGAATAGGCTGACTGGTATGGTAAATCTCTGTGTGGAGAAGAAATAGTATTTGAATGATCTATTTAAGTGATTGCATGGTTAGAGCCAACGTATATGAAGTTATGTACACAATCACTTGGGCCTGCATTGAAATTAGTACACATGATCAGGCTGACAAACTATAACATCTTGCTCTTACGTTTTTAGTTTGTCTTACTGACCCAAGTAAGTGAAAAATCTCATGGCGGATATATATAGAATGGATGGATTACAATTTTGGGGAATAATGAAATACAACTTGATGGATGTGTATGAAAAATATGTGAAGATAAGGTGATCATAAGCAAAAGAAGAGAGATCTTATCCTTGAAGCAAGAAGTTAGTAGCAAAACAGGGCAATCAGTAATCAAGAGATTTGAATCAAAATTATGCACTTCAATGAGACTGTAATCATGCATGGAGAGATGCAATCTACACAATCATCTTGGCAATGAGCCACCCTTTTCTTTTCTTCCCTCTTTCATAAGGCAGTGATCCTATCTATTGAGTAGTGAGCTCTAGGTAGTGAGCCTTTTGTATTTAAGTATTGCTATAATAAAAATATTCCTAAGAGCTAACACTCTCTGTGGTTTTTTCCCCACCTTGGGGTTTTCCATGTAAAAATCCTAGTGTCCATATGTTATGTCTTTGTGGTTTCCATTCATTTGCATATTATGCTTTTGTTTAATTAAATTTGGAAAATGGTTAAAAGTGAAAGTGTATAAATGATTTTATGGAACATTGATTCACCCCCCCCTCTCAGTGTTCCTGATATTCAACAATTGGTATTAGAGAAAGGTTTCTTGGAAGAAGCCTAATAGCTTGAGGAAGATCTAGGAAGGTTAACTCATGGTAACACAAAGGTATCTCACTTATCCTGAAGCAAATCCTCCTAGCAGCATTAAGATTGGCAATCAAATATATGTCAATAATGAACAATTGGAAGCAGCTCTAGAAGATCTTGACAACTCCAAGCTGATATCAAGGGTTTAGAGGAGAGTATCAAAGAAGCTGATGATTGCATTCTGAAATTAAAAGAGCATATCAGTAAATCTCAGGAAAGAAGGAAAGAATTATGTGAGCAACTAAAACAAGCAAGTGAATCCATATAGAGTCTTCTCAGGGTGATTGAAGAAAAGACCAAGGATGAGGAATGTCTGAATCAAGTTTTGAAGGACAAGTCAGAGGAATGCAAAAACTAGGGAAAGAAGTTCTGCTCTTGAAATTTGATCTAGAAGCAGCCAACAGCTACAGAGAAAAATTCAAAATAAGCTTTGCAAAACTTGATGAGTTGTTGGCCAGTCAAAAGTATCCAGTTGATAAACAAGGCTTCAGATCTGAAAAGGGAGAAAGTTCAAATTTAGGGCAAGTCAAATCGAAAGAAGGAAGAGGCAAAGATCATCTGGTAAGGAATCAAAGAAGAAGACCTAAAGGACCTCTGGTCAGACAACCAAATACACAAAGGTACCCAGCTTTCAATGGTTATTGTTTCAAATGCAATAAGTATGGTCATAGGGCTACTCAGTGCAGAAGTAGAATAAATCAAAATGTTCCATCTTTCTCTAGTAAATGTTTCAATTGAAACAAAGTTGGTCATAAAGTAAATGAGTGCAGAAGTGTATCAAGAAATAATCCAAGTAATCCAAGGAACATCCAATTCTTCAATGGAAAGTGTTTTGGATGCAATAGATTTGGCATATGGCTAATCAGTGCAGATCAAGACCAATTCCCAATTACAGAAGAAATCAAGGTCAGAGAAATGTTGTTTGTTTCAATTGCAACAAGCCCGGACACTTTGCCAAATTCTGTAGAAGTAGAAATGTAACAAGAGACTATCCTACAAAGAAGGGGAAAATAGAGCAGAGAGATGTCAAGGGCAAGAACAAGGCTAATATGATAGAAACCAAGAATGAGATGAGCAAGATCTGAATCAAGAAAGATGCTAATGAAGTCAAGAATGGATCTGCACCAGTCTTTGGTGCAAATACTTCCTCTGGGAAGTAAATTGAGAGCTTTGGCTCAGGGGGAACAGTGTTAAAAATCTAAATCACCCAGCCAGAAAGTTGGTGCTAGAATCCAACATGGAGATTTGTGGTGGAATCCGACAAGATAAATCCTCTGAAAGAAAAACCAGAAGAGAATAAGCTAATGTGAAACATTGTGGAGCAATTTCAATCGACTGTATCTATCAAAAGGGGGACAAACAGCTTTTTGGAACAAGCATTAATGAAAATTAGGTTAAGTCATGCAGAGGATAAAAGGGAACTAGTTTAGTCTCAAAATCACTTTGCACTTGAATCTATCAGGTGTTCAGAGAGATTTAAGCAAAATTTGAGCAACGACAACCAAGATTTGAAGTGTATGGAGTAATTTGAAGAAAGGAAACCCTAACACAGTAGAATAAGGTATTTTCATTGAAACCCCATTAGAAAATGTATATAAAATTCTGAAATGGCAACTCCACAAGTGGTTGATATTACTGAGCGACCTCAGCCTAAATTTAAGAAACACCCATTCAAGGCAACAAAAGTGGATATGATGGGTGCATTTTTTAACATTCCTCATGGAGTTCTATATGTCAAGGATGTTAGGGCATATATTCATGTTGCCCTAGATGAGCACAACAACATTTGTTTGTCAGATTTGTATCTCTAGCATCTAAGTGATGACCAGTATGATCTCAAGGAAGAATACAAAGCCCTAAAGGAAAAGAAATTCATTCAATATGTGGATTTCCCTACGATTGCAGAGGATGAATGGGTGAGGTATGTACTAATCTAAATCCATGATGAATTCATGTGGTTGGGACAACCCTTCAAAATTACAAAGGAAGCAATTAGGGTGGTAACATGGTTAAATGATACCAGAAGCATACCCATGTTAAAAGCAGTGAAGAACCAAACAGTTACAGAGGTCACCGGAGCACAATTCGACAAAAGGGTACTGACAATCAACGATATCATAGATCATGCGGTAAGGTTCACTTCCATGGTGATAGGTTACAAGGTCTATTTCACAAATCATGAGAACTCTATCTCTAACACTACAATTTACACTACCTATCAGATGATTATAGAGAATGTCGACTATGACCTGTGTGAGCTACTGCGGATTCAATTGATGGAGAATTTGAAGAAGATAAAGGAAAACAAGAACTATCCATTCAAATATGGTACGTTGATCATCTATCTATTCTTCTATTTCTTGAATGAATTACCAACATGAACAATCTATTCTGGTCAAGTAGCAGACTAGTTGCTGCCCAAATTAGAAATCACTTGAATAGCATTGGAAGTTCTGATGAGCAAAAAGTAGCACTATGGGGATATTTCAAAAATTTCCAGAGTAGGATGTATGCAAGGGAGAGAATCCCAAAGAAAATTGTAGAAAAATACAAAGACACCATCTGTTTCATGGTCACCAAGGATCAATGTTTGATGGAAGTTGTGGAGCCAAGAACTATATGGGTAATGCCTATGGGATATGAGGTAGATGGGTTAATATTAGAAAATTATGCCTAATATCTACTTAGCAAACCCTGGGACCCTAAGGAAGAAAGGTTTGGGACATTTGAAGAGTTAACTGTAAAATTGCATGTTGAATTCAGAAAACCTGAAATAACTAGAAAAGTTAGAAAAGAAGTGGAAGAGATTGCTGCAAAGTATGGCATCACCAAAGAACAAATGAAAGAAGTAAGGGAAAAAGCAGAAAGAGCAGGAGAAGAAAAACAAAAGAGTGAACTTGTACAGGTTTCGGAAGAATCTCAGATGAAACAAGACAAGCCTGAAAAGACTCAAAGGTCTACTAGGAGCTCTGGTACCTCCTCTGGTGCCACACCATCAGTAAACATGGAGAAAACATCAAAGAAATCCTCTATCAAAGATACAAAGAGGAATAAGATGAAGGGAAGAAGACTGTATGTCAGTGTGGGTGGGAAGGATGAAGAAGAAACAGAATTAGATGAGGAGATAAAGAAGATAAAAGTTGAGGTGGTCAAAGCTACAGGAAAGTCCTCTGGAAAGGACAAATAAAACAAAAGGCAAAAGGTAGAAGAGCCTTATGTTGAAAAGGCTACAATATCTCTTCAAGATGTATTAAAATTTGTCATAGTTGATGGAAACTTGAAGCCCATGATTGAATTTTATGATGAATATAATGATGTTGATAAGAGAATCTTGGAAGAAGCCACAATAAAATACTTAAACATTTTCAATAGGGCCCTTATCGAGATTATCTTTGATCTCCCTGAAATTCTTGCCAGCATTTTGACTATTAGAAAAGAGACTGCCAGGGCAAAGGATATTGAGCTAAGACAACATGTACTGACAAGATTATGTCCAGAAATTACTCCAAAAGAAGAAGACTTGATTTCTAAGGAAACCAAAGAAAAGTTCAGAACCAAAATGAGGATGAACTCATTAATGATGGGTGAGATTGACAAAGTGGTAAAAGAAACAGAGGAAATTGTTTTGGAAGCCCTGAAGAAATACAATCTTCCCACCACATATGACAATGAAGACAATAATGTTGGTGATAATACATCTATTCTAGAAGTCAACATTGAAAAGGAGACAGATAAAGTTGACCAAATAGCTGATGAAAAGGAAACTCTTGCCTCTCTGGAACATCAAATAGTGGACAATATTGTTGGAGAGAAGACCACAGAAGAAGAAATACCAATTGCACCAACTAGTTCCTCTCCGTCACTTCAGATTGAAAAGGATTTGATAGAGGATGAATAGAAGGAGAACATGAACAAGGCCATGGACATTAATCCTCCAGAGCAGGAATAGAAAAATGATGTCTCAGGTGCAGCAAGAGACACTGCAGAGGCACTAAAAAAGTTCTTGGAAAAGGAGAAACTAGTTCTAGATGAGCCTGAGTCACTCCAAGGTCTAATAAACCTAGATACAATGTCTTCTATTTAGATGCTCAAGTTGGCTTTAGTTGCTCAAGCCAAAGCAAGAAAAGAGATATTGAAGTCCCACATTGAGGCAGTGAACTCATAAATGAAGCATCTAGTATTTTGGAGAAGCTGGTGCCAACATACCGGAAGAATACCTCTCTATCTGCTTCCGGTCAACTCAAGGGACTCATACACCCTATAAGTACACACTTCAAATCCCTTGAAAAATCTGCTAAAAGAAAAGTTAGACAAGAGTTTAATGAGAAAAGGTTAGATGAGTTGACAAAGTTGATAGCTCATGATAAGGTTCGGTTAGATAATGGGATATAGAGTATTCAAAGTTCTATTGTAGAAGCCAGTGATATATATAGATTTTGTCTATCATGGTCGGAAGTTACAAAGAAGATAGAAGAAAAGATTAAGGACTTGGAAGAAAAATTGATGAACATCTCTAAGTCTTTTAATCCAGTAAATGAATCAACCTGTAAAAAAGAAGCTCAAGTCATCAACATTCACAATGACTTGAATGATCTAATAAATCAGATGTATCAAATAAAGAGTAGATTGGGACAATTGAGAAGACTGATTAGTCCCAAACTAGATTCAATGACTAAGCTTGTAGCTGAAGCACAGCTTGTTGCACAAACTATCACACCATCAGATCTGCAAAAAGTAGAAACTCTAGTCTTTCTACTCAGTGGACATATACAAATTTTGGATGGTGCTAAAAAGAGCTGGGATGTTGAGATAGCTCAAATGAAGAACATCTTTAGTGACATTCTTCAGCATATGTAAAATAAAGTAGAAGGTTGTACTTGTAAATATGCGGCAGAGTACATAAAAATTTTGAAGTCTTGACAAATTTTTGGTTCTGGAGAACACCCTTTGCTATTGATGTCTGTTGCCCTAAATTTTGAACCTGAAAAATTTTCAAATTTTTAGTGCATTCACCTTTGTCTGCCTTAGCCTGCCACATTCTGAAAAATAATTATTTTTACAAATATATTAAAGTCGGTAGAAAATCCTCTTATGGGCATGATCCTAACCCTATTTCACCCAAACTGCCTAGTTCTTGAGCCAATATGCCTTACCGTTTGTGAAATTTTAGACTTTACATTTTTCGGCCAATGATTCACAATCATAGCAAAAATTGGACATCTTAGTTGCTGGAGGTTAAATGTTTTATGGGTTTTTCTTAGATTTATCCAATTAATTTACAATCCAAATTTCATGAGAAACAGAGCTGTTCTATGGAAGATATGAGAATTTTTGTCTTTTAGCCATAACATAATTTCAGGGAAAATGGACAAAGGCGTCGCCATTGAAAAATCATTTCACATTACCTAATTGATTCTAGATAGAATTTAGTCTAAGGTACCCAAATATTTCCCTTTGATTCGCTTACCAAGATAAAAGAAAATTTTGTAAAGTCATCCTCTTTTATTGAGGCGTGAGACAATGTGAAAATGTGAAGTTTGAGACTTTATTAAAGTCACCTTTATGAGGAAATTTTGGAGAAGTGAAAATTTTACATATGGAAGGTTTTCAAATTCTATTGTTGACACTTTGTGAGGTTTCGGAACTAAAGATACACCCTTCATTGTAAAAACAAAGTGAAATGAAATCCTTTGTTGTCGCTGAGTCGGGAGTTTTCATAACTCCTGAACTCTTAATAAAGGTTAAGAAGTTGTGAGAAGGCATGACCTTCTGACTCCTTTTTCCCATGTGCTCCTTCTGCAAGAAATTTTAGGGTTTTCATTTCTTGTAAGAAATAGGGGTAATAGAAAGAATGCAATCGGCTTCCACAAGCTTTACCAGATATCTTCAAACCCGGGCTGAAATGGGAGCTTTCAATATGGACGTCCATTAAAAGAGAAGTAGCATATACAAGGCATACGGCCTACTTGTATGGCTGCAATGATTGGAGGATACACACAAAATGTATTTGTTGAAGTCACCTCAGAAACTGTCAAGTAAATGCAATCAGGTGGATTTATGGAGAAGGTTTAGAAGTTTTCCTGCAAATATAATTGGTATGGCCACGCCAAACTGGGATCTCTCAAGCAGAGCTTAGACATCTATCAAAGCATAATAAAATGATTTTATCTGATGTTATAGACAAAGTACATAAACTGTTTGACAAAACATATCAAAGAAATGTGGTCTCATAGATGTAAGATGAATTTGTTGAATTAGCAAGCAAAATAAACCCAAACAGCTACATCAAATCATAGAGTTGAAAGGCTTTAGAAACTTTAAGGAAAATGCAACTGGTAGTTTAAAGCTGAGCTCTGTAGCCATTACCAGCACCTCTAAGCCTATGTCCAAATGAGAACTCTTGAGTATGATCAAAACATCCATCTTTTTGCATTCAATATTTTATATATCAATTTTATCATCAAAACAACTCCTCATAAAAAGGTAATGATAATTGATGCCTCGCTAATAAAAAATATGGTGCCTTAAATCCTCTTGGCCTGCGGTCTACATTAAAGGATGTCATTGACATCTGTCAAAGCGTAATGAAGGAGAAAACAATGAGTGACTCATGATTTAGGGCAATTTTCTATGCATATCTAAATTTTGATCATGTGGCAATGACTTTAATTATGGCAAGAATGCTGGCATAGTAGTGAAGAAATCTATGATATTTCAAAATCTGCTTCAATCATATGGAAGTTTACCTTCAGAGCCTTCTAACTCTTGAATCAGAAGTGAAGATAAAGAATGGAAAGGGTATTTCTGTCACAAATGTTTCTCCAAGGTTGGAAGCATATGTATGGTGGAAAATGTGACAGGAGTTAAAACCTGTATAGTTGATGATGAGAATGGAATCCAAGAAAATACAAGTGTGACAAGCCTTTCAACAGAAGATGCTTCCTCCTCCTTTAAAGATGAAATTGTAAGTGACAATAACGAGAACTCTCTAAAGTCAGGAATAGATTTGCCATTTGTTGATGTAAAAAATACTTCTGCTCATAAAGAAGACAAAGAGTGTATCGAAGGAATTGTGAATTCTGCATGCGTAAAAGTGAGTGGAAAGCAAGACAAATTTGATGCTATGATACCTGAATCCCACAATTGTGCATCAGAAATAGATGTTATCACATTCTATCCAAAACAACAGTTAAATGCATATTAGAGTCCATTTCAACTTACCTATGTTAACCAGACATTGGTTTTGATGACCTTGAGGTACAACTGGAAAAATATGAGATAGAACTTCAAGAGATAAATACAAACAGTGAGACAATTGCAGCTTACTTATAATGAGTTATCAAAGTTTATACCAGTGCTTGAAAAGACTGCAATTTTCCTATCTAAATCTCAGACCAACATGGTACTTGTCAAATAGAAATAGAAGAAGCTTCATATGATGGGGATAAATTTGTGGATTTGTTCCCACAGCCAAGGCTATACCATTCGAAAGAATTCTTTTGAGCTATAAGGGTAAATGTATTATTTACATACAAGTGGTAGATTGTGGATATAGTCCAAACATTTGTAATTTAACTTAAAGCTATATTCATTCTTTTTTTAAGATGTAATAAAAGGGGGGGAAAAAGTCCTTTAAAAATAATCAGTTACGAGAAGAGGGACATTATTTTCTTTTCATTTTACCTTCCAAGAATCAGTTACGGAGGTGAAAATGGAACCTTTATAAACTCATCGAAGACCAAGTGTAAGGGATCTATCTTTCTCAGCTATTTGGGAGAACAGGGGAGCAGTTCTGTTTTCTTTTAGCACAGTCTTGTTGTACAAGAGGTCGAGTCTGTGAACTCACAGGTTGGCATTGGAGGAATAAAGAGAGTATCTATGAGTCTTTGAATTTATCAATGTTGTCTTTTGATTACAATAAACTGGGTTTCTTTGTAATTACTCTTTAGTGTCTTTTTTGTTATAATGGACTGTATATGTATTTAATTTTGGAACTTTGAATTCAGTGAAACTCATTTGTTGAAAGGTATCTACTATTCTTTCTTTTCCTCGATATCATTTGTGGGTGTGAGATGAGTAAACTTTGGGTTATTTGTCTGCATTCACTGCATTCTAAAATTAATTAATCACATCTATTTCGATGGTAGGGTATCTTTTCTACTTTCAGGTTAAAAGCACACTCAGTTTCCATTCGTTGCATAGCTTCTGAAGGTAGTTGCGCCTTGTAATATAAGCAGAGAGCACTTACAAGTAATCATTGCAAGTGACTCAATTATTGGTTGGGTTGTCATTGGCATGAGCAAGAGAGTATAAAATTTGAATGACAAATCTGTTAACCAACAGATTTTTGGCGACACTACTGGGGATCGAAATTGAAAGATCAGTGCTATTTGTTTTCCCATAAATTTGAAGGTGCCTCCCCGAGGACAAAGGTTGGCGGCTCTATTAGTGAAATATGCTCAGAAGTAGTTTATCCTAGCAAAGAATCTTGTCTGATTTATTTTCCAAATTTACATGATGGCATTGGTTTCTCCTTAGCCATGGGGAAATCACTTTGGACCTTTCTTTTTGTCTCAATTTTCACCTCTACCTGAAGGATCAAGAAAGCACTTCCTAAAGTTCAGTGGAGAGAATCATCAAGATGCTAAAGAACACATTTTGGCATTCACGGTTGCATGTGGCATTTTGGGGGTAAGTGAAGAAGATGTTTTTGTCAGATTATTTATTGAATCTCTTACCAAGCTTGCAACAGATTGGTTTTGTTATTTCAAAAATAAATGTATTACTGATTGGGATTCATTGAAGACTAAGTCTTGGGAAGATATAAAAGCCCTTTTGATGAAGCTACTCTATTGTGTCAATTCTTCAACATTCAAAAGAAAAAAGGTGAATCCATCAAAGATTTCATGGACAGATTCAACTGGCTACTCAGAAAAATTCATGCACCCATTCAACCGAGTAAGCAACTTAAACTCTACACTTTTATTTCTGCATTGCACCTAGATGTTCAATTTGAGTTAAAAAGAAGTAAAGTAAATGACATTGAAGTTGCACAACAAGAGGCTGTAAAAATTGAGGATGATATGATTACAAGTGGTTTATGGAAAACAAGTTAGGTTATGAATAATTTGAGTATTGAAAATATGAGGAAGCTTGTCATACGTAAACAAAATTTTCAGCCTATAAGTTTCCATAATACACAACCTTCGTGTCTTGAATGCTTCAATCTCTCTATTTTTTATTCCAAACACTTTGGTAGAGACAAGGCAAGCAATGTAGAAGTGAAACCTCATGTGCATAACAGAGTTGAAGCTTATTATTTGCATTATGAGGAAGACAATGATAAATCTAGAAGTTTCTCATGTGAGGTAGTAGGTGAATAGTCTTTCTGTGACGCAAATTGTAAAGATGAGAATGCAAAAGGTGGTGTTTTTTCATTCTTATCCACTGCAGAAATAGAGGTATTTACTTTTACTAGCAATGGAGACCAATTTGAGCATACACAGCACACAGATGTGATGTCAAATGTCTGTTCTCCTAATTGCATGCAAACTGAATATGAGGCCTTCACATTCCCTGAGGAAGATGAAATGGAAACATGGCTGCAATAAGAGGTTAGAAATGATCTTATCTATGAATCTTTTCATTTTGAAAATCTAAATGCTGAAATTTTTAAACAAGATTTGAAAGATAAGGTTAAAAGTAGCCATGATAGTTCTGATATAAGTGATGAACCACATATTGTTTACATTTCAAATTGGTGTCTTAATGCATCCAAAGATCATTTTTTGTGTGGAGAAGAGGCTATTTTATGTGATCTACAGCTTATGGGTGAGAATAATGAAGTGGGTCACATAGCACATGAATCAGTTCCGGCATAGAAAGAGAATATTATTCCAATTGAGTGTGATTTTCAGCCACATGAGAGTTTTGTTGGTGATGTAGATTCTCATTCTTCTCCAACTAAACTTGATTCACTTTCAGTTTTACATGAGTCATATGTGGTTAATGATTGGCTTTCTGATGGGTTGAGTAATCATGATTATTTTCAAGCATGGGACATTAATTCATCTACTGCAGAAATGGGTGGTTATACACATGAGCATGTTGAAAATATTCCAGAAGTTTATGATGCCAAGTGGTTGTTTGGCTCTGACATATCACTCAGGAGGTTCTTTGGCCATATGAATTTCAGATTTATGCTTATAATCAGCAGATGGCTTTTGAGCTTACAAATGCTTCATGGGTACACTTTTCTTTTCCACTCTGATATTTATTTCTCCCAGCCTATTAATGGATTCGCATGACCGTCTTGGAGTTACCTGAGGTAGGGTCTTTTTACCATGTACATAGTAAGAGTTTTTGTAGTGCTGGTAGTTTAGTTTCCTTTTCTATTTTGCCCTGTTTTTGGCTTGCTCTGGCTCCTTTGTCCCCCGTGCTCTCTAATTTTGTTGTCCAATGGATTTATGCACTAGTCCACGCTTGAGGTTTTGGGTTCCTTGCTTCATCCTTCACAGTCCTCATCCCCAATTAGAGCCTGTTGTTGCCCTAAATTTTGAACCCGAAAAATTTTCAAATTTTTAGTGCATTCCCCTTTGTTTGCCTTAGCCTGCCACATTCTGAAAAATAATTATTTTTGCAAATCTATTAAAGCCGGTAGAAAATCCTCTTATGGGCATGATCCTAACCCTATTTTACCCAAACTGCCCAGTTCTTGAGCCAATATACCTTACCATTTGCGAAATTTTAGACTTTACATTTTTTGGTCAATGATTCACAATCAGAGAAAAAATTAGACATCTTGGTTGCTGGAGGTTAAATGTTTTCTGGGTTTTTCTCAGATTTATCCAATTCATTTGCAATCTAAATTTCATGAGAAATGGAGCTGTTCTATGGAAGTTATGAGAATTTTTGTCTTTCAGCCAAAACATAATTTTAGGGAAAATGAACAAAGGCGTCATCATTGAAAAATCATTTCACATTACCTAATTGATTCTAGATAGAATTTAGTCTAAGGTACACAAATATTTCCTTTTGATTCGCTTCCCAAGATAAAAGAAAATTTTGTAAAGTCATCCTCTTTTATTGAGGCGTGAGACAATGTGAAAATGTGAAGTTTGAGACTTTATTAAAGTCACCTTTATGAGGAAATTTTGGAGAAGTGAAAATTTTACATATGGAAGGTTTTCAAATTCTATTGTCGGCACTTTGTGAGGTTTCGAAACTAAAGATACACCCTTCATGGTAAAAACAAAGTGAAATTAAATCCTTTGTTGTCGCTGAGTCAGGAGTTTTCATAACTCCTGAACTCTCAATAAAGGTTAAGAAGTTGTGAGAAGGCGCGACCTCCTGACTCCTTTTGCCCACGTTCTCCTTCTGCAAGAAATTTTAGGGTTTTTGTTGCTTGTAAGAAATGGGGGTAATAGAAAGAATGCAATCGGCTTCCACAAGCTTTACTAGATATCTTCAAACCTGGGCAAAAATGGGAGCTTTCAATATGGACGTCCATTAAAAGAGAAGTAGCATATACAAGGCATACGGCCTACTGGTATGGCTACAATGATTGGAGGATACACACAAAATGTATTTGTTGAAGTCGCCTTAGAAACTGTCAAGTAAATGCAATCAGGTGGATTTATGGAGAAGGTTTAAAAGTTTTCCTGTAAATATAATTGGTATGGTCGCGCCAAACTGGGAAATCTCAAGCAGAGCTTAGACATCTATCAAAACATAATAAAATGATTTTATCTGATGTTATAGACAAAGCACATAAATTGTTTGATAGAACGTATCAGAGAAATGTGGTCTCATAGATGTAAGATGAATTTGTTGAATTAGCTTTAGAAAATTGCAAGAAAAAATAAACCCAAATGACTGCATCAAATCTTAGAGTTGAAAGGCTTTAGAAACTTTAAAGCAAATGCAATTGGTGGTGTAAAGCTAAGCTCCGCGGCCATTGCCAGCACCTTTGAGCCTATGTCCAAATGAGAACTCTTGAGTATGATCGAAACATCCATCTTTCTGCATGCAATATTTTATATATCAATTTTATCATCAAAATAGCTCCTTATAAAAAGGTAATGATAATTGATGCCTCACTGATAAAAAATATGGTGCCTTATATCCTCTTGGCCCACAGTCTACATTAAAGGATGTCATTGACATCCATCAAAGCATAATGCAAGAGAAAACAATGAGTGACTCATGATTTAGGGCAATTTTCTATGCATATCTAAATTTTGATCATGTGGCAATGACTTTAATTATGGCAGGAATGATGGCACAGTAGTGAAGAAATTTGTGATATTTCAAAATCTGCTTCAATCATATGGAAGTTTACCTTCGGAGCCTTCTAACTCTTGAATCAGAAGTGAAGATAAAGAATGGAAAGGGTATTTCTGTCACAAATGTTTCTCCAAGGTTGGAAGTATAGGTATGGTGGAAAATGTGACAGGAGTTAAAACCTGTATAGTTGATGATGAGAATGGAATCCAAGAAAATACAAGTGTGACAAGCCTTTCAACAGAAGATGCTTCCTCCTCCTTTAAAGATGAAAATGTAAATGACAATAATGAGAGCTCTCTAAATTTAGGAATAGATTTGCCATTTGTTGATGTAAAAAATACTTCTGCTCATAAAGAAGACAAAGAGTGTATCGAAGGAATTGTGAATTTTGCATGCGTAAGAGTGAGTGGAAAGCAAGAAAAATTTGATGCTATGATACCTGAATCCCATAATTGTGCATCAGAAATAGATGTTATCACATTCTATCCAAAACAATAGTTAAATGTAGATTAGAGTCCATTTCAACTTACCTATGCTAACCAGACATTGGTTTTAATGACCTTGAGGTACAATTGGGAAAATATGAGACAAAACTTCAAGAGATAAATACAAACAGTGAGACAATTGCATCTTACTTATAATGAGTTGTCAAAGTTTATACCAGTGCCTGAAAAGATTGCAGTTTTCCTATCTAAATATCAGACCAACATGGTTACTTGTCAAATAGAAATAGAAGAAGCTTCATATGATGGGGATAAATTTGTGGATTTGTTCCCACAGCCAAGGCTATACCACTCGAAAGAATTCTTTTCATCTATAAGGGTAAATGTTTTATTTACATACAAGTGGTAGATCGTGGATATAGTCCAAACATTTGTAATTTAACTTAAAGCTATATTCATTCTTTTTTTAAGATGTAATAAAAGGGGGAAAAAAGTCCTTTAAAAATAATCAGTTACGGGAAGAGGAAGGGACATTAATTTCTTTTCATTTTACCTTCCAAGAATTAGTTACGGAAGTGAAAATGGAACCTTTATAAACTCATCAAAGACCAAGTGTAAGGGATCTATCTTTCTCAACTATTTGGGAGAACAGGGGAGTAGTTTTATTTTCTTTCAGCACAGTCTTGTTGTATAGGAGGTCGAGTCTGTGAACTCACAGGTTGGCATTGGAGGAATAAAGAGAGTATTTATGAGTCTTTGAATTTATCAATGTTGTCTTTTGATTACAATAAATTGGGTTTCTTTGTAATTACTCTTCAATGTCTTTTCTGTTATAATGGACTATATATGTGTTTAATTCTGGAACTTTGAATTTATTGAAACTCATTTGTTGAAAGGCATCTACTATTCTTTCTTTTCCTGGATATCATTTGTGGGTGTGAGATGCGTAAACTTTGGGTTATTTATCTGCATTCACTGCATTCTAAAATTAATTAATTACATCTATTTCATGGCTATGGGTAGATGGTAGGGTACCTTTTCTACTTTCTGGTTAAAAGCACACTCAGTTTCCATTCGTTGCATAGCTTTCAAAGGTAGCTGCGCCTTGTAAAATAAGCAGAGAGCACTTACAACTAATCATTGCAAGTGACTCAATTGTTGGTTGGGTTGTCATTAGCATGGGCAAGAGAGTATAAAATTTGAATGACAAATCTATTAACTAATAATGTCAAAGGGGGAGAAGAAGATCAATGAAAAATGGATAAACATCTCAAGGGGAGAATAAATATAGAAGTGTATATAGTAAGGGGGAGCAGTTTTGATAATGAAGCATTTTTCACTAAGTGTTGCCATCAATGCCAAAGGGGGAGATTGTTGGCAAGAGACACTGCTATGAAGACAAGCTAAGTGTTGTCATTGATGGCAACAAGATAAGGAGAACACATCAGCATGACAGGAAGACATAACTCTGGAAGTTTATTTGTGATTGGGAGCAAGGCACAAGTGTAGAAGGCAAAAACATCTAAGTATGGATAGTATATAGAGTAAGGGACAAAAAATGAACCAGTATGCCTCCATAGTAAAAGAACCTCAAAAGTGGTTTAGGTATAATGACTTATGACCATATGATGATGATCCAGACCAGTGATCAAGTAATGACTTCCTCCAGAAGTCATGTGGAGAAAATGACTAAGTCCAGACAAACAAAGGTATGACAGAGCACAGTACAATACTTCGCATTCCTCTGCAAATGTATAATTTGCTCTGTGGTTCTGAGGCAAGCAAGGGATACATCATAACTACCTAAATCTAGAATTACAACCTCTGAAGTTTAGTACATCACATTCTACAAGTTGTCTAATATCGGGTTATAGTTCAACAGTATTTCTCTGTGACAGAGCAGCAGTTTCATGATCCGCATTTTGACATGTAGAAGTATTTTGCTTTGCAGTTCAGAAGGTATGCTAAGAGTTTAGTAACAAGCATCGGATATGATTTGTTAGGTCCCATTTGGTTCACAGTGTGAGTTGTGAGGCAACAGATGAACCTGTTAAGCATGCTCTTAAGGAACAGGCCGACTGGTTTGGTAAATCTCTGTGCGAAGAAAAAATAGTGTTTGAATGATCTATTTAAGTGAGAGCATAACATCTTGCTCTCACATTTTTAGTTTGTCTTGTCGACCCAAGTAAGTGAAAAATGTCATGGCGGATATATATAACAGATGGATTGCAGTTTTGGGGAATAATGAAATATGAGTTGATGGATGTGTATGTGAAATATGTGAAGATAAGGTGATCATAAGCAGAAGAAGAGAGATCTTATCCTTGAAGCAAGAAGTTAGTAGTGAAACAGGGCAATCAATAATCAAGAGCTTTGAATCAAAATTCTGCGCTTCAATGAGACAATAATCATGCATGGAAAGATGCAATCTACACAATCATCTTGGCAGTGAGCCACCGTCTTCTTTTCTTCCCTCTTTCATAAGGCAGTGAGCCTATCTATTGAGCAGTGAGCCTTTTGTATTTCGGTATTGCTATAATAAAATATTCCTGAGAGCTAACACTCTCCGTGGTTTTTCCCCACCTTGGGGTTTTCCATGTAAAAATCTTGGTGTCCATATGTTATGTCTTTGTGGTTGCCATTCATTTGCATATTATGCTTTTGTTTAACTAAATTTGGAAAATGGTTAAAAGTGAAAGTGTATAAATGGTTTTATGGAACATTGATTCACCCCCCCTCTCAGTGTTCCTAATATTCAACAGGAAGGAAAGTATCACTGGGGAAGAAGGAACTAAATGTTCAAAATAGATCAGAATGCCATATGAGTATCGAATTGATTAGTCATGAAATGAGTAAGTCAGGGTGAGTATAAGTTTTTTTATCCTTGCAAGTTGATTTTGATTTGACTATAGTCGGTAAAGTCATGTTAGGGTCTCGACATTATTTACGTCAAATCGACTAAGCAATGTTCTTAGAACATTCTCGTAGTCGATAGTAAGCTTGTGTGATGTTGAGTTTTCCTTTATTTACGTAACTTTCCTTTAATAAACCTTGTGTTTATCATTTAAATATTTTATCTAAGTCTAATATACTGAATTGGGGAAGTGAGACTTGACCCCATAATTGCATGGTTATGTTACCACCTTTATGATGATAACATAGCTAGGTAATACCCTAGATTATTTGATATCCTTATAGTATCATTTATTTATTAATGATAGTATGTGAGACATGTCTATGTATCTAAGTGGTTGAGCACTTGGTGATGTAAGGTTTCATGTTATGTCACCAATTGTACTGCTATCCACAATGAGTGGAGGGAGTGGTAACGGTGGTAGAGCTGCCATAAGCTCAAACAATTGTCTTGGCTTTTGAGTGGGAAGCAGTTTTTGGTTATTTTTAGAATCTTTGGCCATGGGTGGCAAGATGCCCACTAGATTAGAACCCACACCCCATGTTGAAGGTGGCGTGTATCATGGAAGGTGGTGGGTCGGCATGTAAAGAAGATTTTCGAATGAGAAGGGTTTTGTTTTTTATGATTGTTAGGTGATGTTTTTGTTGAGTATCAGTTATCTTATCTCAGGAGAGCTCTAAAGAAAAGCTATAGAGAGAGTAGCACTTCATTGTTGGGAGCCTGTGAGGAGAAACGAGTAGTTGATCGTACAGCTTCTTTCAACTGGATATAACATAAACATATTATACTTTTTGAGATAAGACTGTTATCACAGTCATATTCTTTTGTGGAATGCAATAGCATTCAAGTGTTATCATAAGATATGGTCATAGGCCGACCATGTTATCCTTTT
Source organism: Cunninghamia lanceolata (assembly GCA_027924645.1). Lineage (NCBI taxonomy): Eukaryota > Viridiplantae > Streptophyta > Pinopsida > Cupressales > Cupressaceae > Cunninghamia > Cunninghamia lanceolata. The sequence goes on from BSBN01000469.1 coordinate 2,889,446, forward strand.
CAAAGATTTTAATATGTGGATAACTTTGTTAAGGCCTTCGTGGCCGAAGAGTTATAAGGGAATGTGTTTTAGGTTAACCAAAGAACTATTTTCGTTTGAGGCCAAAGGGCTGATTGGTTTTAAACACTGCTAGAGCCATCTCTAACTTTCGAAGCTAATAAGGTTGAGAGTGAATGATAATTTGTTTTCAAGCATTGTAAAATGATTGTCTTCTGGGTAGGTTGAGATCCATAACCTCAAATAATTATCCTCGACCAGGCCGTGAGCCTTGTAACATAGCATCGTGAGCCTTTTATGATGGTCGATAGCTAGTGCCTCATGGAGAGGTAACACAATCTAAAAGAAGGCCAGTGGCCATTCATATGAATAACGAGATATTCTCGATAACCTTGCCTTTGACAATTTTTAAACTAATAAGATGGTTAAGACATTTATAGGGAAAAAGGCACACGTAGTATTTATGAAAGTTAACGCTATTCTTTCGGGTGTAAACTTTTTATGTTTTGAGAGAGTAACAAGACTTCTAATGCCACGGTTTAAAACTAGTTTATTATTGTTAAACCTTGCTTAAGGCTGCATTGAGTGCATGTTGACATTTGCATGTTAATGAGTAAACCCTGATTCATTATTACTATTATTTCCATGAAGGAGAGAATTGAAGATGGGTGTGATAAACTTTTTAGTAGAGTCCATATTATGTATATGTCTCTTTTGATATGGCAAAGCTTCGTGGATGAAGCTAAGGGTTTCAAGATCCCATTTAAACTGTTTGACAATGGTGTCCTAATATTGATGACTTATTAGCCTATATCGGCAAGTCGTATGATCGATATGAATTCGATGAAAACCTTGAACACAAGTAACCATAGAAAAACTTAAACCAAGGATAGTCTTTCAAGTTTAGAAACTATGAACATGGAATTGAAAGTAAGAAAAACTGGGGATAGAGTGACATGGAGTCACAAATTCCCTATTTCATAGACAACAAATAATCACTATATGTTCTCTTGGGAACTGGAGTCAAAAGTCCAAGAATGTTGGACTGAGGGTGAAGATAAACTAAACTTTTCTACTATGACCTAGGAGGGTCAAAATTGAAAATTGTAGGATGAGACAGCTTATAAGTCAAGTCGAGGTGTGTGAACATTCGACTATGTTCACTGTGAAATGTCATGTATATAAATCTTTGGCCAAATTAATGTAGTTGTCTCTGCATGCATTAGTTAGTTCACTGTGCTCCAGATGGTACAATGCTTCCAGTAGTGTCATACATAGTTAGAGTGGATCTATAGTTGTATGACCATGAAGTATTGTGAAGGACACAACACCAGATACTTAGATGGCAAACCAATTAGTTCCTTATATCTATTCCCTTCGTGAAGGGTAGGGCTGCTTCTAGTAGGAAGTTGTGTGGGCGACCACTGGTCTGTGGTTGGAGGAAAAGCTCTCGGGTGATGCTCTCCTTTCCAAGTAGAAGACTAGCTGAGGCTTAAGAAGATAGATGTCAAAGTTCCAGATACAATACATTATCTTATATGACTTAATAGTCATCATTATGTATAATTTATCATTGATGCTATGAGAAAAAACATTGTAAATGTATAGTGAAAGTAAATCACTAATATGATATCTTTGGGAATGTTGTAAATTTTAGTTTTGATGTGTCCAGAAAAGATATGCATATCGATCTTGAATATCATATTCATTGTTATTTGTTTCACTTTGATTATGCTAATCATGATTTTAGACTTAATAATGATTAAGTTGGTTAATTATAGATTAACAAGAGATGGCTTGTTACACAGCTACTTCTTTCAGAGTATCATACTTTGTTATTGCATTAATTGTAGCTTCAAGTTGCATAGGAGGAAGACTAGATTTTTTTGACTTCTTTTGTTTTCCCTTTTCCTTTATAGCTTCACTATCTTTTCTCTTCTTTCCATCTCCTTTTCCTTTTGAAGATTGGCCTTCTTCACTAGATTTGTCTTCTCTTTTCTTAAAAATAAATCCTTCTTTTTCTTTTTCAATGTCTTCTTCTTCCTCTATAACAATGTCAATTTTTGTTCTTTTAACTTGTGTCTCTTCTTCAGAGAAAAGAGGCTCTCTCTTCTTCTTCCTCTTCTTCCTCTTCTTCCTCAATATCATCCTTGCTTACATACTTTTCTCTAGTTTCCTTTTCCTTTACCCTTCTTTTCTTGGCAGGCTGTTGTTGCAAAGAAGCACTAGATGCTTCATTCTTCTCTTGGGATGCTGTAAGCATGGCTTTGGAGGATTTAGGACCAACAACAAAGGAGATAGAAATACTTGTTGACCTTCTAGTGCTTGGTGATTCCTTTTGAGTTTTAGATGTGCCCTTGGATTTCTCCATAGGACCCTTTGATGCCATCATCTCCTCAACCCTAGACTTCATCTTCTCGACATTTTTCTTAATTTCTCTCTTTGTGCTTTAAATGAACTTCAATAGATTTATCTTCATAAGTTCCAAATCATTCTTCAGAGGTATCTTACAACACTTCATACCCCATTTCTAGAATCCAAACTATCCTGGGTTCCACTACCTCCATGTAGCATTCATCCTTACTGACCATGAAGATGATATCATCTTTGTATTTTTCTACTACTTTCTTAGGGATCCTTTCCCTGGCTTGCATCTTTTGGAATATTTTGAAGAAACCCTAGAGTGCAACATCTTGGGCTTCTATGTTTCCAATCCTTTTTAGATGATCTTTGATCTGGACTACTACCAGTATGTGTCCCAACCATACAATATTTTGTGCACTTGGTACTTCTTTGAGGAAGTAAACGAGTAAACAGATAACTAAGGTACCAAACTTGAAAGGGTATTTTGAGTCTTTGTCTTATGTAGGCTTTCAAGCACTTGTTTCCTTAGCAACTCACACAAATCATAATCCATACCCTTCTTGACCATCTGATATGCAGTATATATGGCAGTTGTTGAGACAAAGCTTTCTTTGTTTGTGAAGTAGATCTTATACCCTATCATCATGGATGCATATTTCACTATTGGATCTTCAATATCATTCACAGTCAAGGCTCTTTTATTAAATTTTCTTCTGGTGAGCTTCATCACAACATAATTTTTGACAGATTTGAGCATCAGAATAGCTCCAGTGGAACACAACCGTATTACAGCCCTAATGGATTCCTTTCTTATCATGTGTAGAAGGTCCAGCCACATGAATTTGTCATGGATGCAGCTCAGTACATACTCACCCAAGCATCTTCATAGCACTAAATGGGAAAATCATTCCAAACATCCAACTTTTTCTTAGTTAGGGCACTATATTCATGCTTCCGGTCAAAGTTGTCATCTGTTAGTTCATTTACCCACATTTGTCCCAACTTTATATGATTATACTCTTCAATCTTTGTATGAATATACATTCTTATATCCTCTGTATGTAACACACCATACGAAACACTAGAAAATGGATCCGTTTCCATGGACTTGAAGGGATATTTCTTGAATTTGGGATGGGGACGATCAACTACTTCTACCACTTGTGGAGTAAACATTTTTAAAGTACTATTTAAAAAATTTTAGGGCAAGATAGAGAGCTATAAAATACCTTTCAATCACTTTCAATTAAAGTTTCATGCTCAGGAAATCTGAATTAGCTTCTTCTTGCACATTCATAGCTTTTCTCTCTTGGATTGATTGTAAAATGATCCTTTTGTTGGGTGAGATCACTTTATAAACCCTTTTTCAAAAACCTAATTTGCATTCAATGCTCTGCTTGAAAAAGTTGTCAAGGCTTCAACAGTGATACACAATCACCTTCATTTGCTCCACAAATTTCTGTATCATGACATTTTCTGCCAAAATTATCTCCAATAGTTCAAATGCATTAAACTACAACACATACTCTCGTGTTGAAGCATCAGAACCATTTCTTTGGCAGAGGATGAAAGATTTCCATTAAAGCTCCCCCTAAGCTAAATCTCTCAAATTAGTTTCTGGAGGAAGTATCTGCGCTAGAGACTGGCACAACCCCATCATTCACCTTATTTTCTTCTTTCTTTTTCTAGATCTTTTCCATCTCTTTCTTTATCTCTACTAGATCCACATTCTTCACTCAATCACTCTTCTTTACTAGATCAACCTTCACATTCTTACTTCTGCAAAATCTAGCAATATGACCTAATTTGTTGCATTCATAACATCTAACATTTTGAACAAGCTTACTTCCATTCATTCTGGATTTGCATTGATTAGCCTTATGCCCATATCTACTACATGTATAACAATAACCATTGAAAGATGAAACTATCATACCCTTATTGTCACCATTCATCATTTGATTTTTGCATTCACTATCTTTATGACCAATTCTTTGACATGTAAAACATTGACCAAAGAATGATTGAACATTTTGATTTATCTTGCTTCTACATTCCATAGCCTTATGTCCAAATTTATTGCAAGAGTAATAGTAGCTAGAGTACCTTTGTGCAACTGGTTGTCTAATAGGTGGCTTCTTGAGGTTTTTCCTCTAGTTTCGGACCTGTCTGTTATTACCTTTATTGACGGCAGCCTTCTTTTGGTAGTGGTTCTTCTTTCCAGCATTATTTGAAGTCTGATTCATCCTTGAACTTTCACCCTTTTCAAATCCTAATCCTTCTTTGTCCTTAGGAGCCTTTTGACTTGAAATAATTTCATCAAGTAGTATGGAGCTCTTCTTGAATTTTTGCCTTTTCAAGTTCTATCTTTAAGACCACTATTTCTTGTTCAAGCCTTGAGAATTCTTCAGTTTTGCCTTTCAATTTCTCATTTAGGCATTCTTCAATTCTTTTTCCTTCCTCAATTTATATTTTTAGACAAGTGATTGTCTCATTTCATTGATTGATCTGATCATTTACTTCCTTGTATCTTTCTTTGAATTTCTTGTTTTTTTCCCTCAATTTTTTGATGCATTCATCTACTTCCTTAACATTCTCTTCCAGATCTCTATTCTTACATTGAACTTTATCAAGGTCTTCAAGGGTTGATTCAAGTTCTCCATTCATGTCAACTACGCAATCTTCTTCAGTAAATTCAACAACAAGAATTTCTTATGGAGTAGGATATCTCCTAGGACCCATGTGTTCACACCTCAAGATCTTCCTCAAGCAGTTAAGCTTCTTCCAAGGAACTAGGCTCTGATACAAATTGTTGAACACTCAGAATACTAAAAGGGGGGGTGAATCAGTATTCTTTGAAACTGGTTAATCATTTAAACATTAATTTCACATAGCATGTTTAACTTGCACTAAAAAGGAAAGCATGAAATCAACCATTAAAGCATATCACACATGAACACCAGATTTTTATGTGGAAAACCCAAAAAGGGAAAAACCATGGTGAGGATTAGCTCACAATATATACTAATAAAGAAATTAGTTAAGGTTGATACAATTGGTGGACTCACTGTCCAAGAATGCTCACTACAGGTGGCTCACTGCCAAAGGACTCATTGTCCTAAAAAGAAAGAGATAGAAGAAGGGATGGATCACTGCCAAAATGAACTGCTAATAATGCATCTAACTTATGTCAGAGATACAGTTCCACTGAAGCTCAGAATATTGACTTTGCACACTTCATCTTCACCACAACCTCAACTTATCCTTCTTTACATCAGATTTCTCTTACACAAACACACTTCACACACACACACACACACACCTTCACACAAGAATTCAATCTTGTATATATACCACACTTAGGAAAAACATCAATTAGGTCAGCACAATTTATGTACTGTGTGACTTCCTATCTTGTCAGCCCAATACACAGTCCAATACACTTTACGGAGAGAACCAAAGCATGTGGCACATTCATATAGGTTGGCACCACCTATAATTACTCCCATGACATTATTTCATGCATGTCTTAGCTCTGCACAACCTCAACACCTTTAGGTCGGCCCAACTGGTGAAGCAGCAATAGCATGAACTAATTGCTATTTCATAATTCAACGTGTAGACCACTAAAATGCTTACCACTTGAATCATACACACCTCTGACATCCATAACCTCTTCCTCAAAACTGCATGGCAAGATATTCATCTGTGGTGGAATGTGGAGCATTCCAATATGTCATTGGCACTATCATAACACTGTCATTACAGAGTCCGGTACTATGTCAACTTTATCTTTCATTTTGGAGGATTTCAAGACTTGAATATTTGGATTTAGACTCCTTTGGTATGCACCAAAATTAGCTTACAACCGCAGAGCAAAACTCTTTATAACAAAGAAATGAAGACTGAAGAACTGTGGCCCTATCATAGTTCCTATTCAGTATATGCCTTAAGAAAATCTTTAACATATTATACCTGACTTCAGAGCACCACAATGAAGGCATATCATGCTTGGATGTATTCTACATCATACTACACTTAGCTTCTCTGGATCAACACTTAGGATATCATAATTAACCAGACCAACAAAACTATACCTGCATACCTTACTGAATCTCTCTGAACCAACATCACTATATCTTTACCCTTTGTTGCCATCAATAACAACACTACTTATTTCCATGATTATCATTCTCTACATCATCATGCTTAAGTTTCCAATATACTTTACTTACCCTTTATTTTATTATCATTATGTTTTTCTTGGAGAATATTTTATAATATGCTATCAGGCCTTATATGTTGATAAAATTTTATCCAAAAATATTTATTTTTGTTAATTAGATTTGGATCAAATAATTACATTTAATTATAATTATTTGCATGCTCTAAACTTTTCACCATTATGCCTCTTTTTATAGATTACAAAATTTTGTGATAATTTATCCACTCAAATTTTAATGCACATTAGGGGATAGAATTAATGTGAAGTTGAGATTGAAAAATCTATTTTTTCCTCATTTAATTTATTCAAATAATTAAAAAAGACAAGAAAAAAGTATTTGTTCTTAAATTCTTTTATTTTTATGGTTTGACCATTACTTTTATATATGGATGGATGGATAAGATAAGGGTAATTATAAAGATAAAATAAAAATTTTATAAATTGTTATTTTATTTACCCTTTATTTCATTATCATTGTTATTATACTTTGAGAAATACCAAAATAGGCTTTGTTTAGGATGGACTCTACACTATTTTATAATATTCTATCAAGCCTTATATTGGGTTAGGCACATAAGATCCACAAACAAATGGAATAAAAGCTAATCAAATACTAGCAATTAGAACTTCAATACATCCTTGTAATATTTTTTTCCTACACAAAAAGTACTAATTATATTATATTTAAAGAGAGTATAGTAAATTTCAAACTATAACATCATAGTATTAGTATATTATTCTTCATTCTTTTCCTTTTTAAAAAAAACCATAATAGGAAGGGGGATAAATTACCCCATCATATATATATATATATATATATATATATATATATATATATATATATATATATATATATATATATATATAAAATACAGTAAGGTATAGATTAATGATTCTTATATCTTCCTAATTAATTTCCATAGAACCATCCTCCACTCTAGTGCAACAATCAATTTCACCATAGCCTTCTCATAAGCTTCAAATTAAGACACTTGGATATCTCATGAAGGCTCTTAGACAACTTACCTTGGTACACTAGGATAAGGTGTAGGTGGCTCAAATTCTTAGTTTTTGTAACCCTCTAGTTCCATTACCTCTATGATATCCTTATTAAACAAATAAGATGTTGCGACAGTAAAAGGCATCTAGTGAAGTTAACACTCTAATAAAATTGAAGACATTGTGCCTTCCAACATACTACTTGGGATCAATAAAAAGGACTTCCATGAAATCCTTGCTATTGAATTTTAAAATTCTCATCCTTCCATGAAATCCTTGCTATTGAATTTTAAAATTCTCATCCATCTCCTTCATCAAAGCCCACATTTGTAACATCTAGATGCACATGACTTGGTTTAAAAATTTTTTTGAGATATATTTGTGGAGATTGGATGAGACCACCACTGTAATGATGACCTATGCCTCCTTTTATCCTTCTACATCACAAAAACCCCTTTTCTTCCCTTTATTACCTTCTCTTCTCAATCCCAATGCCATTTCTCTACTAGTCTTTTGCATAAATAAACACCAATTGGGAGGAGAAAGGAAATAAAATCCATGAATCTACCTTTCCCTAAATGGGAAAAATTTGCTACCACCTACACTATAAAAGCTACATCCTCATTATTAAATACAACACTATGCATGTTGTAACTTATTCCCTTTGTGCCAACCTTAAATTCTAATCATTTATGGTAAGACCAATAGAGTTATTTAATGTCCTCCTATTATATGCACTCACTCTAAAGTATTATCACACCAAATAATGATTTAAGTTCAATCATTATACATTAGCTCCTTATCAAGCCAAATCTCTATTCATAATTTTAAAATCATTAATAATCAACTTAATAGCCTCTTAAAAATACAAACATACTAGGGAGATGGAGAGAGGGAAAAAAGTTTTCTTAAAAATTTTAACGGTCACTTCAATGGTTGCAGGTATGGTACATGTTTTCATAGGTATCGAACGTATGTAGAGACAACTAGGAAAAGACTTGAAGCACTTGATATGCCATTCCAAAGTGCACATCAAAGAATGGGAAAACATTTTTTTTAATCAGGGCAAAAACTTTTACAATGACAAAGTGGGTACATTTCACCCATAGAGAGAAAACACTTTTGTTGAAAAAAAGGAAAGGAAAAATTTGGAGGAGAAAAGAGATCTCACAGATTGACTCAAAGTGCTCCAAGAGCAGTAATGACTTCCTACAAATAGTCATCCTAGACAACCTAATTTCACATCACGTACAAGATCTTGAGGAGAAATCCCTAATAGGTAAGACCTGGAACCTAACACCTTCAAAGTATTTTCTTTTTGATTAGGTTGCAGATAACTAGGAAGAAGTCTATGATCTTTTCTTTTTAGAGCAATGACAAGGGTCATTGTACCTTGGCATTTAATCATATTTTATGTGTCAAATCCAGGGTTGTGTCCATGGTAGTCTACAATAGAAACTTGATAATCAACAGTCCTTAACTAATCTACTGAATTGAACTTTCCTAATTAATCAAAATCATGCTCCTAATTACTTGTTTTGAAGGAAATCTTGATCTAAGAATCGAAATAGTACTTTGCTGGAATAATCTATCTGATTAAAAAGTTAAACATTCATTAAAATAGAAACAAGATTTATTTAACAGGAATTGATCTATTCTATGAAAGCAGGAAATACTACATTTAAGAAATTTGAAATAATATGATAAAGCAAGGAATAATACTAGCATCCTATTTGTTGGTGGGAGTGGGCCCTTGCTCCACACCTTTAGAACTAAAGGCTAAACAAAGATTTCAAAACAAGAGTAAAATAGAACCACTTTCCTTAATCCAATCTATCCAAAGTAGAGTGTATTAAAAAAGTATATGTTTTTGCTAAATCTGAGTTACATAAAAACTAGCTAAAAATCTATATCTATTCTGCTACCTCCATCAATATATATCAGTTTGTTGTCGACATCATATTTCTTGAGTTAACCATCTTTTCTCTCAATTCAACTTGAGATACAATAGATATTTTATTCTAGAACTTAAACATGAAACTACCTCTATAAAAGTATAATCATGTGGAACTTATAAAGACTTAAGTGACACTGAAGGTGTCCTTAAATCTAGATTTTGACTTTTAACAAAACAGGTTGTGGAGGCTTTGATGAAAAGGGATTTAACTTTTCAAAAATAGTGAACTATTGGAAGTCTTCCAAATCATGCAAAATCAAATAGCTAGTGTATTGTGTCTCCTCAAACCATTGGAGTTATCATCTCAGACACCCTGGCCTTGATGTACGGAACTCCATAGCCTTACAGCAGCTCTGGAGAGTCTGGCAGTGAAGCAGCTCTGAAGATTCTGTGCAACTCTGGAGACTCTGTACAGTTACTAGTAGCTCTAGATACTACTACAAGGCTTGTTAGGACATAGCTCCATAGGTCTTCATGATCACCAGCCTTTCCTGTCCTATTGCTTCAACTCCAGAGAACCTCCAACTATCCCAAAAAATGTTGGAGTGTTGTGTAGTGTACCTCCTGCTTAACTCTAGAGATAATTAGGATCATCTCCAAAGTCTCCCAAAATTATTCTTCACCTGAGAGATAGATACCTGTGAAACAAAAAAGATATTTCTACATAATTTTGTCAGTTTCACTTCAAACATGGGTCCTTTCATCATAACAATAACTTCAACATTTCTTCTCTTATTAACATAAGTAAACAAGACTTCACAACTTCTATAGTGCAATTAACAGGATAGTTAGTGCATGAAAGTGGGAAAAAGGGAGCAAAAAGGTATGTTTGGATGAGTGCTACCTACCACTCATCATCCCCCTGAGCTTGAGGGTTTGCAGGTCCTCCTGCACTGCTCACAACTGAGATTAATTAAGCTTGTACAACCTATTCGATATGTTGTACTCATGTTCATAGGTTTCCCAAGTCATGATGTTTGTATTGTCATTCCCTCTAAATTGGTCAATTTGCTTTAACCATTCTTGGAACCTAGTATCCTCCATTTTTTTAGCCCACATGGGCAGGGGCTCAATGATTAGGGGTTGTTAGATCTAGGGCACACAACTAAGAGGGGGGGTGAATCAGTTGTACAAAAACTTTCTTCTATTTCAAACACAGCATATCAATTAACCATTCATGAAAGCACAAAGCATAAACACCAGAGCAGATAAACATCAACACATTAGACACCAAGATTTTTGACGTGGAAAACTCGGTTAAGGGAAAAACCATGGGGTGATTAACCCAAGGATTATTCTATGTTAGAAGAATAAGAAAAATGAATGGCACATGCCAATTAGGGCTCACTGCCCGAGCACACTGCTCACAAGGAGGCACACTACCTACAAGAGACACACTATCTACAAGATCATAAGTATCACCAACTTGAACTGGAGAATGACATCTTCACCATGTCTGGATCAGTTCCATTTAAGCTCGAGTCACACCTTCTCTGCCTTTCGCTCTTCTGCTATACCACACTCATCCGCTCCACACACACTTTAAAATGAACTCACAAACCTTTATTTATACAAGACATCGACTTAGGAACAATCATCTAAGTCAGCAATCAACCATAAGAACATTTGCAAGATGAATAACACATCCGGTTGGCCACCACAAGAACATTCGCAAGATGAACAACTCATCCGGTCGGCTAGTCTAAACAAGAACTTCATCTAGAAGAATATCTTCAATTCTAGACTCTACCATGAATGCGGACCAACAACACATGATCCAAGAACCTTCACAAGCTTGCCTTAATGACCAGGTACATCCGCACTTCCTCTACTCACTAGAATTTCTTCTCTTCCTCATCTGAAACTTCAAGAACACAATCTATCACCACTGTCATATTGCAAGAGGTGCTTCCGGACCTCCAAACCATGAACAAATAGAGATGACACATCACAAGGACATCCCAAACACTCTGCCCAATCCGCAAGATAGGATAATGCACTTCCGGATCTCACCGGACCTTTTTGTAACACTCTGTCACTCCGGAGCATCTCCCGGAACTGGTTCTACTTGATCAATCACAACTTCTTCACATTTTCATGTGGACCTCTGAAATCTTAACTGGATCATCTCAAGACTCATATCTACAAACCCTTTAATCTGCATCCTCTGAATCTCAACCTATTGAGTACTTTTTCCTTCTTCTCATCACTGTTCTTCACTATTCCTGATTGAGACTAATTTTCTCAATATCCTCAGCACACAACTCATCCAATCCTTCTTGTCAATGCAATATGAGTATGTTGACATCAATGACAACACCGGTTCACCTCATACTTGCAACAATCTCCCCCTTTGTCATTGATGGCAACATATGATGTGAAAAACCATCAAGACAAGAACTTCTCCTTTCTGTTACAGCTCCCCCTATCAACAACAACTCTTCACATGTCTTCTCTTCCTTTACTGCTCCCCCTTTGATCATCAACCACTTGTTTTTCACATGTCTTCTCTCCCCCTTTGACATCAATGGCAAAGGGCTCATACTTGCAATTCGAACACATCAGAATCATACCAGCTGCTCCCCCTTAGTAGCAGCTCCCCATCATCAATCCGGATCACAAGATATGACTGTGATATCCACCGGACTAATGCACATCAGTGCATCCTAGTTCATCTCCAGAGGGACCATGACCCCTGACTTCTCCCAGAGATACTCAAAAGAGTCCTTGGGAAGAGGTTTAGCTGATCTTTTGAGGGTACATACTCTAATCTGACTTCATCCTTGTTCACTTGCTCTCTCAGAAAGTGAAACTTGATAGATATGTGATTGGTCTGAGAATGCAACACCAGATTCTTAGAAATATTTATTGCACTTGAATTATCACAGAAAATTGTAATAGGCTCCTCATATTCTACTTTAATGTCACTTAACATCTGCTTCATCCATAAGATTTGAGTGCAACTACCTGCTGCTGCAATGTATTCTGCTTTAGTTGTAGACAGAGATATTGCATCTTGTTTCTGGCTTAGCCAAGAAACCAATCTCTTTCCCAAAAGAATGCTCCACCACTGGTGCTCTTCCGGTCATCCACATCTCCTGCCCAATCTGCATCTGTATATTCATGAAGAGAGAAATCATGATCTCTAGGATACCACAAACCATACTCCACTGTCCCTTTTAGATATCTAAAAATTCTCTTGATTACCATGACATGAGATTCTCTGGGATCAGCTTGGAATCTAGCAACAAGACCAATAGCTTGCATAATATCCGGTCTAGTTTGAGTGAGATGCAACAATCCTCCAATCATTGATCTATACTTTGTCTGGTCTGCCTTAGGAGAGTCATCATCTTTGCTCAAGTTGCGTCCGGTTGCCATGGGAGTATTCATTGGCTTTGAATCTTCCATCCCAAATTTCCTCAACAATTCTTTCACAAATTTGGTCTGAGATATGAAGATCCCTTTCTTTGTTTGAGTAATTTGCAGACCCAAGAAGAAATTCATTTCACCAAGCATAGACATCTCAAACTCACTTTTCATCTGATTTGCAAAAGTTTTACACATACTATCTCTTCCTCCAAAAATGATATCATCCACAAACACTTCAACAATCAAAATGTTTTCCTTATCTATTTGGAAATATAGATTACTATTAGCAGTACCTTTGTTGAAACCAATCTGCACAAGATGCTTATCCAACCTTTCATACCATGCTCTTGGGGCTTGCTTCAATCCATACAGTGCTTTCTTCAACTTGCAGACCATATCACCATGCTCAGATAATTGAAATCCATCCAGTTGTTCAATGTACACCTCTTCTTCTAAGTCACCATTCAAGAAGGCAGATTTGACATCCATCTGATATACTTTGAAATCTTTGAAGGCAGCAAATGCAAGAAATAGTCTGACTGCTTCAATTCTTGCCATCGGAGCAAAGGTTTCTTCAAAATCAATTCCTTCTATTTGAGAGTAGCCTTTGCAGACCAATCTAGCTTTGTTTCTGATTACTTCACCAACTTCATTTAGTTTGTTCCGGAAGACCCATTTGGTTCCAATCACATTTTTGTTTCTAGGTCTGGGAACAAGATCCCAAGTGTGATTTTTCTCAATTTGCATCAACTCTTCCTCCATTGCTTTGGTCCAATTTTCATCATTGTAGGCTTCATTTATTGTCTTAGGTTCAATCTTTGAAATTAGACAACATTAATTTGAATCTTGAGCAATTCTTCTCCTTGTTTATACCCCTTTGCTTTTGTCACCTATGATCTGATCTTCAGAATGATTTAGAGTTACATACCTTCGAACTTTGGGAGTTTCTTGCATTACTGATTCTTGATCAAGCTCATTCAGACAAACCTCTTCTTCTTGATTTATCAAATCAGTCTGTATCTGAATTTCAGAGGAGGATTGAGCTCCTTGCACCAGAGAATCATTCTGATCATCTTCATCACATTCATAAAACCTTGAGGGCTTCTCAATTCCTTCATCAACTTTCACATTTGTACTTTCTATCATCTTTCTCAATCTCTTATTGTAACACCGGTGTGCTTTGCTTTGAGTGGAGTAACCCAAGAAAATTCCTTCATCACTTCTAGCATCAAACTTTCCTAGATCTTCATCTCTTTTGATATAACACTTGCTACCAATACTCTAAAATATCTCACAATGGGAGTTATACCAAACCAAAGTTCATAAGGAGTCTTACCAGTATTGCTTCTGATTTGAACTTGATTGAGAGTATAGACTGCAGTGCTGACAGCTTCTCTCCAAAACATCTGGGGAACATTTGCTTCCATCATCATTGTCCTGGATGCTTCCTGGATGGTCCTGTTCTTTCTCTCAACAACTCCATTCTGTTGTGAAGTCCTAGGAGCAGACAACTGTCTCCTTATGCCATGCTTCTCACAAAAGTCTGAATTCATTGGATGTGAATTCACCACCTCTATCAAACCTCAGACATTTCAGTTTCAATCTAGTTTGATTCTCTACCATAGCTTTGAAGATTTTGAACTTCTCAAGCGCTTCTAATTTCTCTTTTAGGAAGGTAACCCACATCATCCGGGAATGATCATCAATCAACAACATGAAATATCTATCACCTTGCATACTCTTGATTCTTGTCGGACCACATAGATCAGTATGGACTAATTCCAGTAATCTAGTAGTGGACTGATCCTTGCTTTTGAAAGAGACTCTACTCTGTTTACCTAGCTAACATTCTTTGCACAAACTATTTGTAGGTTTCACCAATTTTGGAAGATCTCTTACAGCCTGAGTGTTGCTTATCTTGATGATGTTATCAAAATTCACATGACACATCCTTCTATGCCATAACCAACTCTGATCAACTTGAACAAATAGACAACTTTTATTAGAACCAACTAGATGGAAGATATTACCTTTTGTTTGAGTACCGGATGCAATCTCAGTTCCGGAGCTTTCAAAGATCCTGCATCTTCCATTCTTGAACCGGAGATCATAGCCTTTGTCCACCAACTGACCAACACTGAGAAGATTGTGTTTCAATCCTTCAACATATAGTACATTACCGGTTTTGCTCTTTCCATCAAAAGAAATAGTTCCTCTACCTCTAATTCTACCAACAGAATTATCACCAAACTTTACCATTCCTCCTTCATACCTTTCCAAATCTAAGAACTTGTTCTTGTCACCTGTCATATGGTGAGAACATCCACTGTCAATAACCCAATCATCCTTTTCTTCAACTTGGGCAGCCAAAGCTCTTTCTACAACCTTATGATTGACAGATCCAGAGGATATTGAATCTTCTTCCTTGATGGCAATAAACACCCATTCATTTCCAGATTTGCTTCCTATTTCTAATTCATCATCTGTTACTCCTTCATTATCATCTTCTTCATGAACATAATAGTAGTTCTTTTGAAACCTTTGTCTGTTAGCATTTGACCTTGAAGATCTTTCTGGACATCTTGAAGCAAAATGACCAATCTTATTGCAATTGAAGCACTTAAAGGGTAGTTTTCCTTCATACTTACTGGATCCTCTTGGCAGTCTCTTTGTAATGAGGGCTGCAAGTTGAGTTGTTTCTGCTTCTTCCTCTTCCATGTCTTTCCTTGCTTAATCATACCATGACAACTTCCTTGAAGAGTTCTCTCCCGGATCAAATCTTTGTTTGTCTTTCACATAGGCACTGGCTTTAAATGCAAATTTAGTCTTGGGGTGATCATCTCCAAATTGAGTCATTTCAAATGCAGCCAGTTTGCCAGCCAATTGCTCTCTTGTGACAGTTGTATGGGCTCTGAATTCATCAATGGCAGCAACCTTGATTTTGTAGGCAGTAGGAAGGGATCTGAGAATTTTGCAAATAATTTCATTTTCATCCAGAACTCCACCAGCATTCCTGATTCCACACACCAGCTCATTCACTCTTGGCATAAAGGTAGTGATATTTTCATCATCTCTCATCTTCAATCTTTCAAATTTCCCTTTCAGACTTTGCAACCTTGCACTCTTGACAAACTCATCTCCTTCATGCAGAAGTTCCAGTTTAACCCAGATCTCATATGCAGTGGGTAGGTCAATAACATTTGAGAGCTCTGAATCATTCAATGTGCTTAGAAGAGCTTCTTTGGTCTGCAAATTGTTTTCAGCATCTGTGATTTCATTTAGAGTTATCGGACCACCCTATGGAGGTACATATGGTTTTGTGACCATCGACAAGTATGCTTTTCCCATGCACTCCAAGTGACATTTCATGCGACCTTTCCAAAGTGAGAAATTGGTTCTATCAAACTTCGGACTATCCTTCTTGTATGATGACATCCTGGATCTCCTCAAGCGGTTAAGCTCCTTTTAGAGGAACTTGGCTCTGATACCAATTGTTAGATCTAGGGCACACAACTGAGAGGGGGGGTGAATCAATTGTACAAAAACTTGCTTCTATTTCAAACACAGCATATCAATTAACCATTCATGAAAGCATAAAGCATAAACATCAAAGTAGATAAACATCAACACATTAGACACCAAGATTTTTGACGTGGAAAACCCAGTTAAGGGGAAAACCATGGGGTGATTAACCCAAGGATTATTCTATGTTAGAAGAATAAGAAAAATGAATGGCACATGCCAATTAGGGCTCACTGCCCGAGCACATTGCTGACAAGGAGGCACACTGCCTACAAGAGACACACTATCTACAAGATCATAAGTATCACCAACTTGAACTAGAGAATGACATCTTCACCATGTCTGGATCAGTTCCATTTAAGCCCGAGTCACACCTGCTCTGCCTTTTGCTCTTCCGCTATACCACACTCATCCGCTCCACATACACTTCGAAATGAACTCACAAACCTTTATTTATACAAGACATCAACTTAAGAACAATCATCTAAGTCAGCAATCAACCATAATAACATTCACACGATGAATAACACATCCGGTCGGCCACCACAAGAACATTCGCAAGATGAACAACTCATCCGGTCGGCCAGTCTGAACAAGAACTTCATCCGGAAGAATATCTTCAATTCCAGACTATACCACCAATGCGGACCAACAACACAACCTCAACATGATCCAAGAACCTTCACAAGCTTGCCTTAATGACCGGGTACATCCGCACTTCCTCTACTCACTGGAATTTCTTCTCTTCCTCATCCGAAACTTCAAGAACACAATCTATCGCCACTGTCATACTGCAAGAGGTGCTTCCAGACCTCCAAACCATGAACAAATAGAGATGACACATCACAAGGACATCCCAAACACTCTGTCCAATCTGCAAGATAGGATAATGCACTTCCGGATCTCACCGGACCTTTTTGTAACACTCTGTCACTCCGGAGCATCTCCCAGAACTGGTTCTACTTGATCGATCACAACTTCTTCACATCTTCATGCGGACCTCTAAAATCTTAATTGGATCATCTCAAGACTCATATCTACAAACCCTTTAATCTGCATCCTCTGAATCTCAACCTATTGAGTACTTTTGCCTTCTTCTCATCACTGTTCTTCACTATTTTTGATTGAGACTAATTTTCTCAATATCCTCAGCACACAGCTCATCCAATCCTTCTTGTCAATGCAATATGAGTATGTTGACATAAATGACAACACCGGTTCACCTCATACTTGCAACAGGGGTGGCCTGTAGCGTCTCCCTATCCATTCATGCTTATGTTTGTTTATAATCTTTACTATATCCCTTGCCTTCTTCATGAACCATTTAAGGTTGTTTGGGGATACTTTGTCCCTCATTTTCTGATCTTGGGTGAGGGTATTCTACTTCTTCTTACAAATTTCCATAATCTAATTAGCTGAAGTGTACATGAACAACCCCAATTCTATTACACACTCTTATAGGTGTTGTTGGTATAGGGACCAAATTTTTACTTTTGGGGAATAGAATGTTACTTTGAAATGG
Source organism: Cunninghamia lanceolata (assembly GCA_027924645.1). Taxonomy (NCBI): domain Eukaryota; kingdom Viridiplantae; phylum Streptophyta; class Pinopsida; order Cupressales; family Cupressaceae; genus Cunninghamia; species Cunninghamia lanceolata. Next base: position 2,907,404 of record BSBN01000469.1, read on the forward strand.
ATTTCAAAAGCTATTGGGTTTGGATAGTCCCTCTAGAGGAATAGGTTTGTTCTTGCTGGCCTTTTTTGTATAGGCCTCCATTCTCTCATTCCATATTTGATGGTTCTTCATCAATGACATGAATGCTCTTAGCTAACACTCTCCTACAAAAAGATTGATGAAGAATGTGTGATCTTCAATAAAGAAATTATGCAAATACAATTCACAAAGGAAATTCATTTCTTCATCCTTGCTCTGCATATATACTATGAGGAAATCATTCCCATCTTGTATGTTTTTGGGTAGGTCTGAGAGAACTAATGAAAGCTTTCTTTGAAGGACCCATTCTTGTAAAAACATTGCATAATTGCCATTGGGGGGTCTACATGAAAGTATCTCTAATGAGAGAGTGGCCATTGTCATGACCTTTTCTTCTAGGGTGTTTACTTTGTTAGCCATCACAATGACTGACCTCTATAATTGCATCATGATAGTTGTACCTTCCAATTCTTAACACCTTCTTTCCCAATTCAACAAGGCCCTAGGGATATCCAACTATAATGTCCTAAAAAAGACATCCGTTTGTGTGCTCTAATCATTGGTAGGAACTAGGACAACCAACTCTTGGATCAACTCTGCTTGAACATCAATTTTATTGTTGGCCTTTGTCAATTCCCAGGCCTGATTGTGTAATTTCTCAACTAGGGCTGAGATCAAAATGATGTTGTTATCTTTGGCCTTGACAACATTAGAGGTGTGTATATCTCTCTATGTTATCTATGCATCATTTTTCTTAACCTCATCATCTTTTGCCTCAATGACCTTACCTTTCTCCTCCACTTGCTTCTTCAGGTCAATGATTTCTTGGTCTTTAGTTGACTCCTTTTCTTGCATGACCTTTTTAAGTCCTTTGATAATTAGTTGTTTACCCCATAGTATTCTTTTTAGATTATCAATTTCCTCCATCAGTTGGTACTCTCTTGAGATCTCAAATCTTCCTGGTTAGAGGGATGGGAGTAACTACATGTTTCTAACCCCTCTGCCATGTCTATATCTGGTACCCTAATATCCCCTTGTTCTTTAACATTGCCCTGCTCTTCTTGTTCCTCGGTCCCTTCCATATATGTAGCCTCCGTATGTTCTTCTATCTCTTTGAATTTAGTAGAGACTAGGGCATGTGATGGCCCAACCTGCTCTTGAGGAGGGGTCATGGAGGTACTAAAACCAACAAGTACCTCATCCAGGAGTGTAGTGTCCCTCTCTACCTCAATTGGTTATCTCTTCCGTTGGCTTCTCCAGAGCACTTGCTTTGCTTGTGTCTCTGGCGTTGGTGTTGCTTCCACTAAATCTGAAGAGATGATATGGGATTCACTGGGTGAACCTCTGGTTCTTTGGTAGTTTGAGGAACAGGGATCTCTGGAGTGCTCTCCTTAGTTGCCCTCCCCCTTTTGCTTCTTCTCAACAAGGGAGGAGTGTTTGTACTGGTTGAGTCCTCCTTCTTCTTTTTGTGTTTGTGGCGTTTGGGAGTTTTTGCAGGCTCCTTTGTTGCTTCTTCCTCACTTACTTTCTTTTTATGTTTCTAAGGTTTGGGAGTCTTTGTAGGCTCCTCTGATTTTTCTTCTTCACTCACAACACCTCTCATTTTTCTTGCTGGGGTGGACTCCTCAGCCAAAGTTAATTTTATTTTTACTTCATGGGGTGTTTTATGGGACTGTTCCTTAGGTGTGGCTTATGCATTCCCAGATGCAGTAGATGATTCCCCCATAATTTCCTTCCTCTTTTTCTTTCTCTCAGTAGATGGGGAAGAGGTGGATGGAGCTGGTCTCTCTTCTTATGTTTCTTGAGTGGAGGGAGGTGATTCTACTACTGTTTTCTTGCCCTTTTTCTTAGGCCTATGGGTATCATCCAGAAATTCTTTCCATAAGGTCTCCCCTCCTCTTTTGGAGATAAAGTGATGTTTGACAATTAGATATATGAGTCCATGGTGCTTCAGAAGACCCTTCCCCTGCTGGTACTTTTTTTCTAATGTTGTGATTGCAACATATAGGAAGTTGGGCAAATTAATTTTATACTCAGGGTGTGTATGTGCATGCCTCAAGAAAATTAGCATTTTCATGATGGGTCCTAACACTAGTGAGAATTGTCCATCACATGTGGAATACTTCATCAATTACATGGCCAAGGATTGCCATGGCTAAGCAAGGGTGGTTCTAACTATTTCCTTCTCCCTTATTCATGTGTGTTTGAATTTCAAGATCATTATCTATGGAGAAAATTTTTATCAAATTAGAGTATAGGGTTTTCAAATGATAGAACCTCTCATCTTCATCGAGGAGGCTAGGTAGTCTTCTGATGATGGTGGTAGAAATAGAGATAATTACCCCTTGTCCTTGTGTCTAGTTATTCTACAATTTGGAAAGGAATTCTTTGATGATGTCTTCTTGATAGCCCTCAAATTTCTCGAAGAATTCGAGCCATCCGGTAGCCCTTAAGACATCAACAGATGTTACATCCCCAATGCATGATTTAGCCTAATCTCACTTTTATGTGGTAAACAAGACAATTAATCTTAGATTAATGATTTGATGCTTATGGAAAATATCAAGTGAAATCATTGATTACATAGATATTGATTTATGTTTATATTAAGCATGAGATTACTTATTGCTAAGATTATTTTATCATAATATGAATTAAATGATGATACACTGATCATGATTATATGGTTGTGAGTGTACTCAGGAAAATATTCTTCCTTTAAGGATGGAAGGAAAGTATCACCGGGGAATAAGGAACTAGATGTTCGGAATAGATTGGAATGCCATCTGGGTATCGAATTAATTATTTGTGAACCGAGTAAGTTAGGGTGAGTATAAGTCTTTTTATCCTTGCAAGTCAATTTTGATTCGACTATAGTTAGTAAATTCGTGTTAGGGTCTCTCGACATTATTTACATCAAATAGACTAAGCGATGTTCTTAGAACATTCTCGTAGTCGATAGTAAGCTTGTGTGATGTCAAGTTTTCCTTTGTTTATGTAACTTTCCTTTAATAAATCTTGTGTTTATCATTTAAACATTTTATCTAAATCTAATATAGGGAATTGGGGGAGTGAGACTCGACCCCATAATCACATGGTTATGTTACCACCTTTACAATGATAACATAGCTAGGTAATACCCTAGATAATTTCATATCCCTATAGTATCATTTCTTTATTAATGATAGTATGTGAGACATGTCTATGTCTCTAAGTGGTCGAGCACTTGGTGATGTAAGCTTTCATATTATGTCACCAACTATACCACTATCCATGATGAGTGGAGGGAGTGGTAACGGTGGTAAAGCTGCCATAAGCTTGAACAATTGTCTTGGCTTCCGAGTGGGAAGCAATTTTTGGTTATTTTTAGAATCTTTGGTCATGGGTGGCAAGACGCCCACTAGATTAGAACCCACACCCCACATTCAAGGTGGTGGGTATCGTGGAAGCTAGTGGATCGGCATGCAAAGAAGAGCCTTTTCGAAGGAGAAGGGTTTTGTTTTTTATGATTGTTAGGTGATGTTTTTGTTGAGTATCAGTTATCTTATTTGAGGAGAGCTCAGAAGGAAAGCTATAGAGAGCGTAGCACTTCATTGTTGGGAGCCCATGAGGAGAAGCGAGCAGTGGATCCTATAGTTGCTCTCGGTTGGATATAACCTAAACATTATACAAGTTTTGAGGTAAGGCTGTTATCACAGTCATTCTTTTGTGGAATGCAATAGCATTCAAGTGTTATCATAAAATATGGTCGTAGGCCGACCGTGTTATTCTTTTTTAATATTTTATGTCATAACCCCTATTCTCAATAATTAATTTTCAATTTAAATATTACTATTTTAATGATCGCGGACTAATTTTGACTCATGTGCATGACAGAAATACACTCTCGATGGAGAGACAATATCATCGAGGAGGGGGTGTCCAGCCCACTAATGGTGACTGTGGTGAAAGGAATCTACACACACAGGCACCTAGTTGGCATTATAGTTGCATTTGTCTTTGCAACATTATGTTGATAAATTGCTTTCTCGTCTTTGGTAGAAAAATAAATCACCTTTATGTTTTATAGTTGCCATTTAATTAAATTGTTAGTTAAATATTAATATGCTCTTATTGAAATAAAAGTAGATTTAATTTATTTATATATTAGTTTTTATTAAAATTGTATGTGAAGGAAAGAAATTATATTTATTATTTTTTTTAGATAATTGTGTGTGTGGAAAAAAAAATTGTTAAAATTATGTTTAGTTATAAAAATTTATGCATGAAATGAAATTAGAATATTTATTCTTTTGATAACAATAGAGATAAATAATAGAAAAAGAAAGATAAAAACTTAGAAATAAAACAAAAGAGAGGAGAAATAAATTAAAATATAGAAATAAAGAAACCAATAGAAAAAGACACCAAATTAGAATAAAATAAAACAAAAAGCAAAAATAAAAAACTAGAAAAAGATAGAAAGAATGAATGTGAGAAGAGAAGAACTTATTAAAAGGAAAGATGATTGCAAAAGAAGAGCATTCTCATTCTCATTCTCATCAAACCAAACAAGAGAAGCAATAAAATACAGATGCAGATTGAAGGAAGCAAAAGAGGAATGGGAGAAAGTGAAGGAAGGCCAAACAGAAATTTAAAAACTCAGGAAAGTGAATTACCAGGTTTTATTTTAAATCTGTAACTGATGAAGTTTTGATGGCTGGAATAATTCCATGTCAAATTGTATGCCTGAATGATTTCATTGCACATCGATGTGTTATTATTTTCCACAATTATAAATTGTGAGTTTGGTTGTATTTATTCTATTATTGGTTATTACAATTAATATTTTGTTACTGTTAATACTAGTATTACTTAAATAACTATTATTACTGGTAATATCTTTATAACTGTTATTATGGATATTATATTTTATGATTGTTATTTACTATTATTATTTTAAACTATTATTCTTGTTATAAATTATATAATGGTTATTATTTTATTCCTGTTAGTATTTATTATGGATTTTATTTATATAACTGTTAGTATGTGTTTACTAGTATTCATTTTGAGATGTATAAACAAAAAAAAATAGGGAGACTGTGTTATGGCCGGCGCCCACTTAGGGGGTCGTGGGAGTGCTAAGGCCTCCCACTGGCCTTATGGGGGAGGGATGAAGCCCCCACAGCGGCCTCTTAAGGAGGTCGCAGCCTCTTTGGAGGCTATGGCTCTCCTTAAGGAAGCCGTCGGCCCCATATGGCAATGCCTACTTTAAAACTTAAACTATTATATATATATTTTTTATATAAACTTTTTCTATTATGAATTTTATCTCATCAAAAATCTAAACACTCTTCTAGTTTTTTTTATATGTCGTCGCCCATATATATATAATGTATGCCATAAAATTTGTTTAACTCTTTTATATTTATAACTGCTGCGATTATATCATATGCATACATGATTTAAAATTATTGTTTGATTTATCATCTGATATGCCATTATCACTGGCAGTTGGTATATATATATAATTATGGAACAATAGTATATATATTTAATACGGATGTTCCAGTATACTTTAGATTCAATGTATAAATTTAATGACTGTGATTTTTGTATCCTAGATTTCCATTTAAACAAATTACAATATGAAAAAGACATTTATATATATAAATCACTGTGCTTTTCATATTGACAAAATACATATTTTCAAACTAGTTTTAAAGATAGCAATATAGTTGATTTAGATAAATGGGTATAACCGCCTGTAAATAAATACCTCACAATAACTTGGGGAAAGTGTGTAATGCCCCAAGCTTTCACATAGGACATTAACTGAACAAACACCGAACCAACAAATTTTTTGCATTTACAAGTGTGACATTTACATGTTGCATTGCACTCACACACACACAAGGTGTTGCAACATGTACAACACCTAAAAAGACATCACCATTGCACAATGCAAGGTGGCACAAGTGGAAGACTTCACCCATCAAGTGACAACTCACCACGATGACCAAGAGAGAGGTGGAGCTCACTCCATGACGAGGATCAGATACATGTCGATGACCTCACTCCCTCGTGAACACATGGAGTAGGATGAGGGTGACATCCACCTCAGTCTATTCCATGATGACACAAGACATCCCAAACATAAGGGTAATGCTCACCCACGGGATAGTCCAACTAGGAGGTACAATTCCTTAACCAACTAGAATGGTCACTAGTCAAACTCATGTAAAGGCACACATCCCAATGCAAATAATCTAGAGTGCATATCACATCATGGAAATGACACCAAAACACCTACAAGGCTAAAAATAGTAATCAATGCCAAAGATGATTCATTTTAACCAAAAACATTAAGCTGTCGAACCAATTATGTCCACATGTCAAAAAGGACAAAAGCGATACAAAAGGCTATGCATGTTTGACACCAACGTCGACACATGCCAAAAGAAAAGATAGGATCCTCACCACCTATGTGGGATGAATAAGATCCAACACAAACATATCCATAAACATCAAATACAACATCAAATAACTGAGTCTAAACATGCTAACATAGCTAGATTCTAACATGTAAAATCTATCAAAACATGCCAACGTCCTCACAAACTGAGGCATGGAAAAAAATACAAGATGATATCCAATAGTTACAATATTCAAAGGGCTTCATCCTAAACATAGATGAATCATAGCCAACATCATAAATCAACTCAAAGCATTAATTACATCTTATTACAAGGGTCTCAAAAGACCTACATTACAAAGGTTACAATAATCAATAATGATAAAAATACAAGTGCATAAACCACCCAAAACCAACATGCTCTCCAAGGTGCAACAAGGCACAGAGCACAAGGTAAACCACCTGCAAAAAGATCAAGGAATCCATCCTGAAGATCATCATGAAGGACCAATGGGGAAATGTTGCTCACCTTCCAACCATATTGCCATCGTCGAGTGCAATAGATGTCTACGCAACTCTAGGCAAGCCCCGAGCTACAGAGAAGGTGATCATGGCAAACCTGCTAAGAGCATCTCACACATCCAGGGTATACAAGCAACATATGGAATACACACCAATCAATGCACACAACACACATGACATGATGGCCAATACAATGCATATAAACAACACATGGTACAACTACCATCCAATTGCATTCAAGTAACATATGGCACACTTGCCAAAACATAATAGAATGACATAACAACATTCAAGCATAAGGGAGATAGTCACACCTTCAATGCACACCAAATGAGGCATAAATCATAATCCATCATAGACACATACAAGCATGAATCGGGCATCACAATGCACATGCAATCACATGGTAAACATCGCACATCGAGTCAAACTCCGACGGTGGAAGAAGGAAGAGAGACCTAGGTAGTTAGGAAAAGGAGTGTCAAATGAGGGCAATACTCACCTCACGATAGAACATGAGGGCATAACCTCCTCATAGCAATTAGACACTACACCAAAGATTTCTCTTTACACCCAAACCCAAGCAAGGTGGACACTTCACCAGCACATGCAGTTTGGTGTAGATGATCTTATTATTAAATTTTATTACCCAATGTGTTTAAATGTCATTCTTGACTAAAACTTCCATTCGATAAATTCCAACAACCTCTTTGGGCCATGGCGCACGATGGAAGCCACTCCTTTCCTACCCCTAGACCTCTTCCTAAACACCCATAGCACCAATTTGACCAATTGGGCATGGCACGAATTTCAAGGTGACAAATTTTATCAAAAACACAACATATTCTCAAAAGATGCAAAATACCATTCTAATTGGGAGACAACTCATCCCACAAATAAAACATCAAGGAAATGCATACAAAGCAATTTTTAGGTTTTCAAAAATAGAGAAATGAGTGGCATGAATTTCAATGCACCAAAATGTCCCAAAACACGACATAGTCTCACAAGATGCAGAATCACATAATATGAAGGAGTCAACTCATCCCTCAAAGAAAATCATAAAGGAAATGCATAGAATTTAGTTTTTATGTTTTCTAAAAGTGCAAAATAACCATAAGGCCCTAAAAACTCCATTGGAGCTCTCTTTGGCACCTTGACCAAAGTTTGACTAATTTTCTAACTTTTGTTTTTTAATAGCTATGGATGATCTGACAACTACCCATTATAGATAACATGCCCAACAACCAATATATGCAATAAAAATAAGTTGGGGATTTCCATAGAAAATTTGCCAGGGTTTTGTCTATATTTTCATGTTTCTAAAAATGAAAATACATAAAAATAAAAGCATACACAGCTGAAATAAATTTTCTAAGCTTCCTACAACTAAGCAAAGCCATCTTCAACCATTCTAGATGGTGTGGCATGAAGGAAACAAAATAAAACAATTTAAATGAGAAGATTGTAGAAACTTACCTTCCAATACAAGCAAAATCCAAGGAAAATAATGAGGTTGAATGTTAGATTCAATCCACACACAACAAGCAAACACCAAGCTCTTGAATCCAATCCAAACTGCAAGCAATTCCAAGCAAAACTCCCTTCCAAGCAATCAGATATCCATTTTTCAAGCAAGAGGGTTTCAAACAAAGGAGAGCAAATTTTGGAGAGAGAAAGAATAATGCAAAATACATGTCTTTTTCCTTTTATTCCTCCAAAGACACTATTCCTTTTTTGATAATAAAATAATCCTTAAAATGATTTAATAAATCAAATCAAAATTATAGAATTTGCACCATTAAACTATTTAATTCAACAATTAAATAATTGAATGTCTCTTTAGCAAATCAAATAGGCATATAAAATAACACATTAATAATTCCATTTCACTAAAAACGTCCAATTAATTCACTCAAAGCAATAGGGAAATAGTAAGTCAAACAAACTCAACTATTCCAAATAGGTTATTGTCATATAACTCAGTCTCATTCCAAAAAGTACAAACATGCCATACTAGGCATTTAGTTTTCTCATTTAATGCAATTTCTACCTTTTTACGAAAAATTATCAAATTTCAGAATTAAACCGAAATCACTCAAATGTCTTCCACAGGCATATAATGATGCAACAAACATTTTAACTAAAGCAGAAATAACAAGTTCCAAATTAAAATCATTAATTTAATCTAAAAACACGGAAAACACATTTTTCAAACCATTTTAAAATAAAGTGCAAGAATGCTAAGGAAACACAGGCAAATGATTCCAAACACACATCACAGGTTTCCACAACACAAGGATAAGGTGAGATGGCTTAGCATCCCATGTCAACCTTCTCCACATTTCCCACATTAGTTAACACCTGTAACTACCTGCACACTCAAGTAAACCATTAGGCATACCTGCTCCATACATAAAATAGCCAAAGCACATCATAATACCCAACGTGGCATAATATCATATTTAAGCATCATAAACATGAATCAACAGGATAAAATCATATATGCATAAACCATCTAACATAATCATACTAATACACACTCAGAACATCATATAACACATGAATCAAAAAGCGCACAAGGCACAAACTAGGGTGGGCATTACAAAGCGTGATTACATAATTACGAAGTAATAGGCAAAACTAGTAAACTTGATTTTTTGAACAATTATCCTCTAATACATAACTAGAAAAAAAACAATCTTTCCTTTAATAGATTATGACATAGTACTGGAGTTGTAGTTATTTAAATCTGAATGAGTATTGTATGAAAACGTTGTTTCTTAGACATGACCATGCAATATAGTAGTGAATTGGTCTAATTAATGATTAAATTAATAATAATATTATCAACCTTATGTTCAATTGTGTCGGACACACCTATGTTATAAGCTTAAGTCTTATTTTAGAAGAATAATTGAAGTTGGCATGAGGAATGTGTTACTATAGAAGGTATGAATTTCCATGTTTGACTTATGAAAGCAATGTATGAAAAGTAGTACTCTTAAATGGTATCTTTTGAGAAGAACCAGCAGAGGTAATTGTCAATATATTGAAGAGAATGAAAGGAGGATGATCTTTCTAATCTTGCTTTGTAAGCTATAATCTAGGAGATTGAGTTATCTTAGAATGGTCATATGATTAAGAAGATTGTGGTTTTGATATACATAACCTTGGATTCGATAAAATGCATGAGTATTAGTTATTCACTAAAAGTTTTGGTATTGAAATCAAAATGATAGTATGCCAAAGAGATAGACTCTCAGACTATGGTTCTCAATCAGTTGCACATGCTTGAGTCATGCTTGTAAGTCTATCGTTGTATTAGTTGTGTGTTATGTCTTATGAAATGATGTCCTATGTTTTGGAGTTATGTATGCACTTCTTTTTCTGCATTGTTGGGAAAGAGACCTAAATTGACCTTGATAGATAAATGATTTCAACTTCTAATTCATTGATTGTGTCCATAATATATGATCTTGATATTAAGAATGAATGACTGTTCCTTGAGAAGAATAATGTCTCATTGCATATGTATATTACCTTTCTTGAAAATATGTATGAGTTATGGACGCATTTTCCATTCTTGCATTTGTGTATAATGAGTTTGAGAAGAGCTCCAGATTCCTTCACCTAAGCTGTCTTCAGTTTGCTAGACCCCTTGTGATGGGTCGGGCTTCCCAGTAGGGTAGCACGGGGAAGCTTAATGCTTCGTGGCAAGGTGGATATCACCACGATTATACTTTCTCTCAGGTTCAACAGTGCACATGCGAAATGATATTATATATTGCTAATATGATATTCTTGTGTAAGCCTACATGGCTAAATCTTGTAAAGGCACGGCATTGTTTTGATATACTTATTGATTCATTGATGTATGTAATCTAATTTGAATATTAATGATGAAATTTATTTAACTATTCCCCTTTTTCTACACCATTTTATAATTATTTTATTCTATTTAATTATTTTGGCGTTGAATTGCTTTTCAAATGTTATTTTTAGTAAGTGATATATTCGGACCTTACATTTTAATATGTGGATAACTTTGTTAAGGCCTTCATGGCTAAAGATTTATAAAGGAATGTGTTTTAGTTTAACTAAAGAACCGTTCTTGTTTGAGGCCAAAAGACTGATTGGTTTTAAACACTGTTGTAGCAGTCTATAACTCTCGAAGTCGATAAGGCTGAGAGTGAATGATAATTTGTTTTCAAGCACTGTAAAATGATTGTCGTCTGGGTAGGTTGAGAGCCATAACCTCAAATAATTATTCTCGAGCAGGCCGTGAGCCTTTTATAATGGCCAATAGCTAGTGCATCATGGAGAGGTAACACAGTCTAAAAAAAGGTTGATGGCCATTCATATGAATAATGAGATTTTCTCGATAACCTTGCCTTTGATAGTTTTTAAACTAATAACATAGTCACGACATTTATAGGGAAAAAGGCACACATAGTGTTTATGAAAGTTAACCCTATTCTTTCAGGTGTAATTTTTTTGTGTTTTAAGAGAGTATCAAGACTTCTCATGTCATGGTTTAAAACTAGTTTATTATTGTTAAACCTTGCTTAAGGCTGCATTGAGTGCATGCCGGCATTTGCATGTTAACAAATAAACCTTGATTCATTATTACTATTATTTCCATGAAGGAAAGAATTGAATATGGGTGTGATAACTTTGTAGTAGAGTACGTATTATGTATATGTCTCTTTTGATATGGCAAAGCTTCGTGGATGAAGCTAAGGGGTTCAAGAACCCATTTAAACTATTTGACAATGGTGTCCTAATATTGACAACTTATTAGCCTATATCGGCAAGTCATATGATTGATATGAGTTTGATGAAATCCTTGAACACAAGTAACCATAGAAAAAATTAAACCAAGGATGGTCTTTCGAGTTTGGAAACTATGAACATGGAATTGAAAGTAAGGAAAAATGGGGATAGAGTGACGTGAAGTCATAGATTCCCCATTTCATAGACAACAAATAATCACTAGATGTACTCTTGGGAACCGGAGTTAAAATTCCAAGAATGAAGGACTAAGAGTGAAGATAAACCCAACTTTTCTACTATGACCTAGGAGGGTCAAAATTGAAAATTGTAGGATGAGACAACTTCTAAGTCGAGTCGAGCTGTGTGAACATTTAACTACGTTCATTGCAAAACATCATCATGTATATAAATCTTTGACCAAAGTAATGCATATGTCTCTGCATGCATTAGTCAGTTCATCGTGCTCTAGATGGCATAATGCTTCTAGTAGTGTCATACATAGTTAGAGTGGATCTATAGTTGTATGACCGTGAAGTATTGTGAAGGACACAACACTAGATACTCAAATGGAAAACCAATCAGTTCCTTATATCTATTCCCTTCATTAAGGGTAGGGCCGCTTCCAGGTAGGAAGTTGTGCGGGGGACCACTGGTTTGTGGTTGGAGGAAAAGCTCTCGAGTGATGCTCTCCTTTCCAAGCAGAAGACTAGCCAAGGCTTAAGAAGACAGATGTCAAAGTTCTAGATACAATACATTATCTTATATGACTTGATAGTCATCATTATGTATAATTTATCATTGATGCAATGAGCAAAACATTGTAAATGTATAGTGAAAGTAAATCACTAATATGATATCTTCGGGAATGTTGTAAATTTTAGTTTTAAAATGTTCAGAAATGATATGCATATCGATTTTGATTATGATATTGATTATTATTTGTTTCACTTGATTATGCTAATCATGATTTTAGACTTAATGATGATTAAGTTGGATAATTTTTTATTAACAAGAGATGGCTTGTTACAACAGATGCCTAGTCTTGAAGCAGTCCTTTTAGTGTCTTTGGATCTGATTTCTTTTTAACCCCCATGCTGCACTTTGATGATGATTTACTCCCTTTTTCTATTCTTCTTCCTTTGCAAACCCTTAGTTTTAACTACCCTTCTCTAAACCATTTTCACAAAATGACCTTTCCTCCGGAGCTTTCTCTCTATTTTTTGAACTCTAGAGTTGGGAATTTTTTTCTTTTTTCTCTTACTGATGACTACTGAATTGGTTGAGAAGGAGTTATGATTTGCAATTTTAGAATTATGGTTAATCATGTAGGAAGGGGGTTATGTCACTCCAGATCTACGGAGCTAACATGTCAGGTGGGAAGTTAGGGTGACATGCCTTGGATTGAATTGGGAATAATGGTAGCATACGAGCATCTAGGTAAATTGCATAAAATAGGAACTAAAAAGACTTGTCATAATTAGCTAACTTAAGAGAAATACCTGGATTATCATTTGTAATGATTGGATGACATGCTTAGGTTTTTGTGTTGTTTCCTCTATGAGATATGATGTGATCCTTCACTCATGTGTGGCCTTCAAGGTTACTTGTCATGATGTCTGCAGAACATGGAATATCAGGCCCCTTTCTGAATTGATGATTGATGGGACTGCTCCATCGTCAGCAGATGATGTCAACAATTAATGCAAAGATAGGGCTAGCCAGTGGCTCAGTGCAATGAGTTCTCCTAACCTGGCCTCCTTTTTGAAAGTGAGGTGTGTGAAGTCATGATGAATTCATCACCTTTTTTATACCCTTTCTTAACGTTTGGAGAGGTAGGTTCCGGAGGTCAAAAATCCTCTCTATCTGCTAAAGCGCCAGAGGTGCTCCTAGTTGGCTCTGGAGATGCTCCTAGTTGGATCCAGAGATGCTCGTGATTAGTTCTGGGAGTGCTTCTGATTGATTCTTGCATGAAAAAGAGAACCATCATTTGCTAGTTTTCAATTCCCTAGGTGAGGAAGACTGCCATTTGACCGGTTTTCAATCTTCCTCCTTTATTTTTTTTCTTTTTTTTAGAATGATTGCCATATTATTGGTTTTCAACCTTTCTTTTATTTTATTTTTTAATTTTTTATTTTTTTATATGATCTTTTCAATTTGTGCTAGAGTGTAACCTCTGTCACATAGCACGGGTCCTTGATAAACTCTTCTTTTGTGGCTGGTTGCTGGTAGAGGCGAATTCTATGACCATTCACAAAGAATGTATTTTCCCCTCCATCAATGAGTGCCAGTTAGATTGTTCCATTGTTATAAACTTCTCTGATTTGGTAAGGTCCCATCCAATGGGTTTGCAATTTTCCCTTAAACTCCTTGAACTTAGAATCATATAAGAGAACCTAGTCTCCTTGCTAAAATGTCCTCTTCTTGATGTGTTGGTCATGCCATTGCTTCCTCTAATGCTGAATGAGTTCTGTCTATTGTGTGGCCTCCATCCTGATTTCATCCAATTAATTGAGTTGAAGAATTCAATCTTGTTGTGCTATAGATAATGGCAGTCCAATATCCATTGAGGTCTTGAGTGTTTGTAATTCAAACTCTATTTACAATATTGGTTTCTTCTGATAGACAAGTTCATAAGGTGAGAATTTTGTTGTTGACTTCCATGTGGTGTTGTAATCCCATACTACTTCATGTAATCTATTGGCCCAATCTTTCCTATTCATTGCTACTATCCTTGTAAAGATATTATCCAACTCTTTGTTTATTACCTCCACCTACCCATTTGCTTGGGGATGATAGGGTGAAGACTTCCTGTGCTTGACCTAGTACAAATCTGTGAAAGCTTTTATCACTTGAGAGGTAAATTGTCGACCTCTATCCAAAACTATTTCTCTTGGGGCTCCAAATCTTAAGAAGATTTTGTTATATAGTAAATCAACTACTTTTTCTTCTTTGGTAAATTGTAATGCTTGAACTTCTACCCATTTGGTCACATAATCAGTGCATACCAAGATGTATTCCTTCCTTGTAGATGTTGGAGAGATACCTACCCACAAAATCTAGGCCCTAATTTTCAAGTGGCTCTAAAACCACTTGGGGGAAGTGTCATTTCCTATGTGAAAGTTGGTTGACCCATCCTTTGGCATTGATCACATTGTTTCACATATCTCTTCACATCTCTGTGGAGAGATGGCCAATGATAAACAGCTTCAAGGATCTTGTGGATTGTCCTTTGTGAGGAGTATTGTCCTCCTGTGGGTTCATCATGGCATGCCCTTAACAAAAAAAATTCCATAAGCTCTTAAACACTTGCGCAACATAAATTCAAGGCCACATTTTAACAACAAACCATTCAACCATTTATAAGACAAACTTTATTTTACTAATCTCTTTTTTTGGTTTAGAAGTGAAATGAGAAGGAAACAAGCCTGTAGACAAGAAATTTTCTATATCAGCAAACCAAGGTGTACTGGAAGAAACAACAAATAGATGTTGATTTGGGAACCTATCATCCACTGGCTGGTCCTCTCCACTTGTATGCAACCTTGACAAAAAATCAGCAACCAAATTGAATTTTTCTGGGTTATCTATGATAGTGATATCAAATTCTTGCAATAGTAACAGCCATCTAATGATTCTTGCACCTACTACAAGTTTGTTCATTAAATATTTAATGGTTGCATGATCAATGTGTACAAATATTTTATATCCTATGATGTAGTGTCTAAATTTGTTGATGGCATAGATAACTACTAGGAATTTTTTCTCAGTTGTTGTGTAGTTCTTCTCAGTAGGGCCCTATGGGTAATGTTTTTACTTATATAATAAATTGTGTGCATGCTTTCCCCTTCTTCCTTTTGTCCTAAGATTGCCCCTATTGATTCATTTGATGCATCTGTTTGGATGTGGAATGGTAGATTCCAATTAGGTCCCCTCAAAATAGGTGTAACTATAAGTTTTTCTTTGATGGTATCAAATTTTGTTTGGTAGTCTTCTGTCCAATGAAATTTAGTGTCCTTGGTCAGTAGGGAAAACATTGGGGTAGCTATCTTGCTGAAACTTTCTATGAACCTCCTATAGTATCCTACATGACCTAAGAAACTCCCAACATCAGTTTGGTTTTTAGGTGGAGGCAATTGTTTAATCACGTCTACCTTGTTTTGATCTACTTTGATTCCTTCTAGTGATATATGATGTCCAAGGACAATTCCTTGTTCCACCATCATAAAACATTTCTCATGGCTTAAGGACAATTGTTTCTTCTCACAACATTGAAACACTTTTTTCAGATTCTTGAGGGCTTCTTTAAAGGTGTTCCCATAAACAATAAAGTCGTCCATGTAGACCTCCATACATTCATTAGCTAGTTCAACAAAAATGGCTAAAACAACCCTCTGAATGGTAGCTGGAGCATTACACAGGCCAAATGGAAGGACTCTATATGCAAAGGTTCCTCATGAGCATGTGAAGGTAGTTTTGTCATGGTCTTCTGGTGCCACTTGGATCTGATTGTATCCACTAAACCCGTCTAAAAATGAAAAGTACTTTTTCCCTGCTAGGTTATCTAGTACTTGGTCAATAAATGGCAAGGGAAAATAATCTTTTTTGTGTGGCCTTGTTCAGCTCCCTATAATCAATGCATACTCTCCATTTCCCATTCTTTTTGGGCACTATAACCAAGGGTGAAACCCACTGGCTATTTGAAATAGGATAAATGAATATGACCTATAGAAGTTTTTCTATCACAGTTTTGATGATGTCTTTGAGTGTAGGGCTTAATCTTCTTTGGGGTTGTCTAATAGGCTTAATATCCTCTGTATATATGTGATGGGTGCAAATTTCAAGAGGTATGCCCTTCATGTCTTTATATTCCCAAGCAAAAGCCTCTGAATGGGAGATAAGGAGATCAAGAAGTACTCCTTCTAGTTGTGCTGTCAACTAAGTATTGATGTTCAATGTTTTCCCAAGTAAGACCATGATTTGCTTTGTAATCTGTTTCATGGATGCTCCTACTCCATATTCTGGACTCATAGTGTTGAGAGGGAAAGAATGTGGGAGTAGTAAATGAAAAGTGGCTAGGTCTTTGTAGAAAGTTTCTCCATAGGGAATAATATTAGCAAGGATGCAATGGGCAGCAATCAAAAGTTCTTTCCTTAAGACTTGAGCTAGGTCCATTGTGTCTTTTTTACTGAGGATGTGATTTATATCTTCAAGAGTATCATAGTTTATCTCATCTTACAATTCCCCTAAATGTTTTGTGATGGTAACCATAGCTAAGGAGGCATTGTTTTCCATGTTGTTAGGCTCATCTACCCACACTTTTCCTAAATAATGTATGGATGGCTTAGTTGGGGGATACAAAGAATTTTTTCATGTCTATGCCATTAGATATGACCATATCCCCAATTCTACAATTAATGGATGTTGTTGTAATAGCCAACCATGGCTTGCCTAAAACTAGAGGGTAAGCATTCCTTTGGTTCCATGGCTCCAAGATCATAAAGTCAACTGGGAATTCCCATGATTCCACAATAACTGGGACATCAGTCAACACCCCTTTTGGAATTGCTACTAATTGATCAGCCAATTGTAAAATTGTGGAAGTGGTCTGAATGCCTGTAAGAGCCAATTTATCTAAGATGTGAACTATCATGACATTTATTGCTGCTCCTAAGTCAACTAAAACATTGGATATCTCTACTCTCGAGATGTGGACTATGATGACAGGGTTCCCAGGGTCCCCATACTTTGAGAGAAGCTTTTCCCCCACTAGAAGATCCACCACTTTCCCTTCCACCTGAATGGTGGTAGGAAGTTTTTTCTTCCTGCCCTGAGTCTTAACATAGTTTTGTTTGATAAACTAATTTAGTTTAGGAACATCTCTAATTGCCTAGAGGAGTGGAATTTCAATATTTAGTTGTCTGATTTCTTGAAGCAGTTCAGATTCAATGGTGGGTTGGATTTGTTTTTGTAGAACTATTTTTTGGGATGCTTGCTTTTCAGTCTCCAGAGCAGCTCCAGAGTATGGTTTGGAAGAAACTACAAAGGTGGTCTCTGGAGCTGTTCTTTTAGGAGGAACTCTGGAGCTACCTGAGGGTTGTTCTTGTGGCACTTTTTCAACTATAATCTCCTCCTAGGGTTGATGGGATAGATTTTTAGGTTCCATTTCATCTATTATTTCAACAATAAGTAGGGGAGATGGTCTTGGGAGAGCTTTCCCAGAATGTAGCTAGAGGTTATTAAAATGAATAGTGTTTATACTAGCCATATTCTCCTAGTCGGTCATATATATAGCTACTCCTTGTTTATTGCATGGGTTTGCTATAAGTTGAGTTGGTAGGGGTGGTTGGCTAACTAGCTCATTTTGAGACTACCCATGTGTGTTTTTTGGTCCAATTAGAAGTGCTTGTTGTTGGTTTGGGAAGCGTCTAGGTTGTCCTTGGAATTTCTGGTTATAGTTCTGTTGAGGAACCCACTGAGGCTACATATTCTATGGTCCAAATTGTGATGGAAATTGTTGTGGCCATTGTTAATTGATCCAAGGTTGGTTTGGCCATTGTTGGTTTTGCCATTATTGGTTTGACCAATATTGCGGTACCCATGGAGGAATTTTTTGAGGTCCATGCCATGTTGAATTCCATTGGTTATTTCCCCAATTTGAGGGGCCTCTATAAGAAGCATGGGCTAGATATTGGTTATAAGGGAAATGACCAACTTGTTTATGTCCTACATAGTTCAACTCCTCTTCTAATTGAACATTCTTTTTATTCATTATTTTCAAAGCTAGGAGTTGATCACATTGGCTAGTAGGGTGCTCTTTATCATAGATCTGGTAGATCTCAGATTTCTGCAATGGGCATTCTTTCAAAATGTGTTTATTTTTGCACCTAGGGAAGTAAATTGACAGGGGTTCATTGATTCTATTTTTTGCCTGAATCCCATCTAAGGTGGTACTCAGTTGAACTAAAATATCTATTTTTAGGTTTGCAAACTCTTCCATCAATTTCCCTCTATCATTTTTCCTTTGAGAGACCTTGTGTTCTTACTCCATCTTGTGTCCTCGAATAGTTTCTACAGATTTCTTGAATTGTAGGCATGTCCATCTTATTGATATTCCCTCTTCCCATCAGATCTAGTGCTTGCTTTGATTCCTTATCTATTCCTCTTATGAACAAGGTTTTAGCCAAATTGTGAGCTATAGGGTTGTCATACCTTCTAAGGGCAAAATTGAATCTATCCAAGTAGTCTTCTAAGCTCTCCTCTTCTTTTTGCTTAGTTCTAGAAACAACTCTTCTTTTCTATCACTGATTCTACAATAGTCGTAGTATTTTTCTAGGAATTCTATTTCTATTTGTTCCCATGAGCATATAGAATCTAGGCTAAGCCCATGAACCATCTCATGGCAGAATCATTCAGTGTAGATGGGAAAAGCTTGAGCTTTTGTTTGTCAGATCCATAGTCATATATTTGACATAAGACTTTGAACTCAAAAAGGAACTGATCTGGATAATCAGAAGGAATTCCCCTGAATGTTGGAAGATTTGAGGGGGAAATGTTTTTCATAGGCACATTTTCCCCATGGTTGAGGACTATGGGATACGAAAAAGTTCTTGCATTCTCTTGTAGAGGGTCTGCTTGATCATGGTTGTCCCCCATGGTTACTGGATCTCTTTGTGATGTTTCTTCTTCCCAAAATTTAGATTGAGTTTCTTGTAAAGTAGATCCTCTTAGTAGATCTATTTGGTTTCTTTCCTATAATTCGTGGATGTATTCTAAGAGTGTAAAGTGTTGAGGGCTTGTGGGAATATCTGATTGTTGTGTGATTTCCAAGGTAGGTCTTAAATTTTCTTCTTCCTTTTCAACAAGATCTTGTCCTACCCTACTGTTTTCACCTATAGGCTATAGTTGGGGTGTCTATTTGATATATCTACCTCTTGGATCTCTAGGTCTAACATACATAATTGATCTAATCCTAATTGGGAATATTAACTAGAGTTGTTATTAACATAAATTTCCTTGACAACGACACCAAAAATGACAAGGGTCATTGTACCTTGGCATTTAATCATATTTTATGTGTCAAATCTAGGGTTATGTCCATGGTAGTCTACAATAGAAACTTGATAATCAATAGCCCTTAACTAATCTACTAACGTGAACTTTCCTAATTAGTCAAACTCATCCTCCTAATTACTTTCTTTGAAGGAAATCATGATATAAGAATTGAAGCAATACTTTGTTGGAATAATCTATCTGATTAAAAAGTTAAACATTCATTAAAACATAAACAAGATTGATTTAACAGGAATTGATCTATTCTATGAACTTCAAGAAAGACTACATTTAAGGAATCTAAAATAACATGATAAAGAAAGGAATAATACTATCCTCCTATCTGTTGGTGGGAGTGGGCCCTTGCTCCACACCTTTAGAACTGAAGGCTAAACAAAGATTTTAGAGCAAGATTAAAATAGAACCACTTTCCTTAATCCAGTCTATCCAAAGTAGAGTATATTCAAAAAGTATATGTTTCTGCTAAATCTAAGTTACATAAAAACTAGCTAAAAATCTATATCTATTATGCTGCCTCCATCAATATATATCAGTTTGTTGTCGACATCATATTTCTAGAGTTAACCATCTTTTCTCTCAATTCAACTTGAGATACAACAAATATTTGATTCTAGAACTTAAACATGCAACTTCCTCTATAAAAGTATAATCATGCAGAACTTAAAAAGACTTAAGTGACACTGAAGGTGTCCTTAAATATAGAGTTAGACTTCTAACAAAACAGGTCGTGGAGGCCCTGATAAAAAGGGATTTAACTTTTCAAAAACAACAAACTACTAGAAGTCTTCTAACTCATACAAAATTAAATAGCAAGTGTATTATGTCCTCTTGAACCACTGGAGTTATCTTCTTAGACACCCTAACCTTGATGTGTGGAACTTCGTAGCCTTACAACAGCTCCGGAGACTCTGGTAGTGAAGCAACTTTGGAGATTCTATGCAACTCTGGAGACTCCATGCAGTTACCAGTAGCTCTAGAGATTACCACAAGGCTTGTTAGGAAACATCTCCAGAGGTCTTTATGATCACTAACCTTTCTTGTCATGCTACTTCAACTCCAGATAACCTCCAACTATCCTAGAAAATGTTGGAGTGTTGTGTAGTGTACCTCCTTCTCAACTCCGGAGATAATTAGGTTCATCTCCGGAGTCCCCCAAAATTGTTCTTCACATGAGAGATAGATACCTGTGAAACAAAAAGAGATATTTCTACATAATTATGTCAATTTCACTTCACACATGGGTCCTTTCATCATAGCAGTAACTTCAACATTTCATCTCTTATTAACATAATTAAACAAGACATCATAGCTTCTATAGTGCAATTAAAAGGACATGTAGTGGATGAAAATGGGAAAATGGGAGAAAAAAGGTATGTTTGGATGAGTTCTACATGCCACTTATCAAGAAGGATAAGTGTTTTTGTTGCAATTTTATGTTCTCAAATGGCAAGAGATAATGCCATAAATAACAAGGCTAGCTTCTTTCATGACTCGAGTCTACACCTCCAACCATGGATTCCAAATTTTAACCTAACTTCTTCATGCATTTAGTTCATCCCCCTTTGGATCCAGTTGAAGCTTCTCCCCCTAGAGTATCATGATCTCAAAGTTTTAGAAATCATGGCTAAGAGTTTGGGGGTTTTCCAAAAATATGACATTTCTTTCTTTGAAAACCCAGAAATTTCAGTGTCTATGCGTGTCTTAATGGATGTTGTGAAATCTTTCCCAAAATTTATTACTATCTCATCTACAAATGGAATTTGGAACCAATCTATTATTATAGAAAGT
The DNA here is from genome assembly GCA_027924645.1 of Cunninghamia lanceolata. Classification (NCBI taxonomy): domain Eukaryota; kingdom Viridiplantae; phylum Streptophyta; class Pinopsida; order Cupressales; family Cupressaceae; genus Cunninghamia; species Cunninghamia lanceolata. Next base: position 2,928,975 of record BSBN01000469.1, read on the forward strand.
CTAGTCCCCTTCTATTTATCTTGTCATAGCTATGGACACATATCTTCTAGATGTGGTGATATTCCTTACCCACATCAGGCTCCTTCAGTATGTGAGGGTCTAGAAAATTACTTACCAAATACCAAGGATGATCAAATAAAGATGGACAAAGGGGGAATAATAATAGATCCTACAGTCCCCTTTCCCACAAAATATCCTGAAAATTCAGACTAACATGGCTCCAGTTGTGGCCTCAATGGTTGGAGAGGAACCTCCTTAGTATAATGAGGTAAACATATTGTCTATAGAGGCGCAAAAAGTGTATCTCTCAGAAATTTTAGCCACAAAGTAGTCAAGTGAAAATGGGGATATTCCTATTCCAATTATGTTTTCAAATGTTGAAGAGGAAACTCCTTCTCAATGTAAGAAGGATAACATAATGTCTGTAGAGGCTCAAAAAGTGTGTCCCCTAGAAATGATAGCCCTAGAGTAGTCAATAGGTGCTTTGGATAACTTGGAACACACATCTATAGGATTACAAAATTATGAAGGTAGCTTTACAAGTGAAAATCTCTGTATAGAAAAAATGGAAAACAAGAACGCAACAAGAATGAGAGGTTCAAATCTAGAAGATAAAGGTGACCTATTTTCAAAAGGCCCTTCTTCACCCATTTCAAAGAAAAATAGATAGAAGGAAAACCTTCAAACGAATGTTGAAACTGGCCAAAATGTTGAAGAAAATGTACTAGAGAAGATATCCAAAGTCTATAAGGACTATTCTACACCTCTTCAAGATATTTTCTCCATGGAAAATCTTGAAGATATGTTGAATGAAAGTTTTTAAAAAGTTGGGTCAGAACTTGTAGAGGAGATTGCAAATGAGGTTACAAATGAAAATTTAGAATATGATTTTACTCAAACACTGGCCATATCTCAATCATAAAGTGAGAAAAAATTGAGGAATATACACCCTCAGCTAAAGGGGTAGAAAATCAAAAAGCAAAAAGACTCAGGAAGAGATTGTTGTATGCATTCAGTCTACCTTAGACAAATGTTTAAGACTGAGGTAGGCATATCACTTGCCTCGTGTTCAATGAAAATAATGTCATGGAATGTTAGGGGTATAAATGCCCCTAACAAAAGGTGCTTAATCAAGCATCAGATGGACACTTCAGGGGATGGCATTTTAACGCTTTAAGAAACTAAGTTGGCTTCAGTTTTAAGCATTGCTATTTTCTTAAAATGGTATCCTTGGTCTTCAAATTTAGTTGAAGCGACAGGGACCTTGGGGGGTTTAGTTATGTTGTGGAACCCAAAATCTATCAAAATTGAGATTATAGCAAAAAAGTCAAACTGGATGCTAGAAAAAGTCATAATTCTTCAATCAAAATTGTAGTTTTAGATTTTTAATGTATATGGATGTATGTCTACCATTGGAAAACAATAGACCTAGAAATCTTTAAGTGATATGTTGGTTTTACTAAAATATGAATTAGTGGTGTTAGGTGGAGGTCTCTTCAATGCAATTTCCTCACTAGAAGAAAAGTCAGGTGGCATCTCCCCTCCCCCTAAAGTAATGGAGCATTTCAAAAACTTCATAAATAGTAATAACTTATCAGACTATCGTCCAAAACAATGGAAAGCATACTTGGTCCAAGAGAAGAAAGGATTTCTTATTGATAGATGAACATCTTGACATATTTCTATTTTCCAATAAATGGCTATTAGGTAATTAATCCTTTTCCACTTCCATCTCCCCTTTTTCAGTCTCGGATCACTTTCCAATTAAACTTAAATCATTGAAGGATCCAAACAACCCTTCAAATCTTCTTTTAAATTTGAATCAATGTGGTTTAGAGACTCCACATTCCTCCCTCTCTTAGAAGGTTGGTGGTAGAATGCACCTTATGTCCAGGGCTCAAGGCTCTTTTAGCTCTACAAGAAACTAAAGTTCATGAGAAATTAGATTAACCATTGGAATGAAAACCATTTTAAAAATATATTCCAAGAGAAAACAAGAATTCAAAACCAACTGAAGGAGATGAATGAGAAAATTATAAATCAGGGTATGGATCACTCAAAATTTGAAAGGGAAAAAGTATTAAAAGGGGAGATGGAAGAAATCATGTCAAGCGTAGAAACATACTAGAGACAAAGTCATGTGAATTGTGGCTTAAAGAAGGAGGCATAAACACAACCTTTTTTCATGCTTCAACAAAGGTTCATAGGTAATTCAAGTCCATTCAAAGCATTAGATCTTCAGAGGGTGAGACCATTACCTCACAAGACGGAATTTTTAAGGAAGTTGAGTATTATTTCAAGAATTTGTTGTCAAATTATTCAAACACACACCCAGAGGCTCACTCTCCCTTATTGGACAACATCCCTACCATTGTGTCTAAATAGGATAACAATATGTTACTTGCCCCTTTTACTTTAGAAGAGGTTATATTTATGGTTTTCTCTCTATTACCAGACAAAACCCCCGGCTCGGATGGATTTTCAACTATTTTCTTGCAAAAGTATTGGGACTTTGTGGGCAGAGACATTTGGCTAGCTATGGAAGAAGCTAGGAGGAATTGAACATTTTTAAAAGAAATGAATAAAATCTTTTGGCTCTTATCCCCAAAAAGAGTTGTTTGGTCTCCTTCTTTGATTTGTTTCCTATCTCACTATGTAAAATTATATACAAGTTTTTATCAAAATCCATCTCTATTAGGTTGGGATAATTCATCCCTCTTATTAATTTGGAAGAAAAAGGAGGCTTTGTTCCTAGAAAAGAAACATCTAAAGGTTCACTCCTTGCCCATGAGCTAATCCATTCAATTAAAGACCAAAAGTTATTGGCAATGATCATCAAGCTGGATATGCTAAAAACTTATGACATGGTTAACTAGACTTTCCTTGGGAAGGTTCCTAATAAAATTTGCTTTTCTCCCCAATGGTGCAAGTGGATTCTTGCATGTATCTCAGGAGTCAAGTTCTTAATTCTCATCAATGGCAATCCTATTGGTTTCTTCAATTCTTCTCAGGGGATCAGGAGGGGTGATCTAGTTTCACCTTTTATTTTTATCATAATGGTAGAGGCTCTTAGTAGGGGCATGACAAACATGCACATAAATTAGGTTTGGAAAGGTGTTTACATTCTCAAATCCTTAATATCTATATCTCATTTTTTATTCGCTAATGATACATTAATTTTTGGCCAATCTACATGTTGGTTCTCCAAATTGTACCCACTAATTTTTAAAGGGTAGGAAACCTTTATGATCAAAATTGAGTGAAGTTTGGCCAATGAATGGGAGATTAGTTACACACTCCTATCTCCTACTCTTTAGGCTCTGCAATACCCAGGTGGGTTCTCCTTTATGACACTAGATACAATTTAACAATAGAGTTGAAACGTAGTACCTAGCAGATGAAAGGGTTCATACATATTGACAAAGATTTGTATAACTGAGCACATGGGTGGCTTATTCCTTGTAATACCTCAAGGATATGGTATGAAGCTTGGAAATAATTATAAAAAATTACAAATGGATTTAGATTTATCATTTAAGGTGGGGATCTTGGAAATGGAGACTGCAGAAGATTGATTGGTGCCTATCATGGGCTATAGAGTCATAATGTTATTCATTTTACATATCTCAACATTTAAATGTATTCCTAATGGTCAGTCAAAATACTATCACCTAGTCATAGTAAGACCTCCTAAAGCCTACAATGCAATGCAGCTATACTTAGTAATCCATTTGAAATTATAATACTCTTATACCTCTCAAGCAAGCATTTATACTATCCCTTAAACAAAAAGCAAACTATGAGAAAAACTTGGTACAACAAATGTGTATGACAAATTCTATAATCCTTGATTATTTAATTTAAAAGAGCATTACACTTCGAAGATGGAGACAGTTACTTAGTAGTATGTATTCATATATGCATAGTTTATGATACAACAATGCTATCATAAATGACTTACAAACAAAGCTCCGAGACTCTACAATAGACTTAACCCATTTTCTCTCTACAAAGCCCCTTCTAAATTTTTCTAGCCCCTCAAACCAATGAGCACCACCCTTTTATAACACAAGGGGAGCTCTTACATAATATTGAGATTCCCTCAAACTTTTACAACATCATTCAATTGCAACAAAGAACATGAACCAAATTCAAACTTCCTCAGATGTTTCAAGGTAACTATTTTTTTACACTTACTCCTTGAGCATGGGTCGTTAGATCATTCAAATGACTCCCCATCTTTCAATGTGGGACCGCTAAACATTAGAGCTCTTGGATCCATTGAGGTATCCATTAGCTGTTAAATCAAGAAGCAATTGTAAATGCTCCCTAGAGTGATGTAAGAGCATCTAGTGGTGTAAGGGCAATCTTGTATCACCCAAAAAAAAGATGTGTTTCAAAATTGTTGATGTTCTTTCCATTTCTTTTCAAAATTTGTGGTTCTGGTTCCATAATCACTTGAATAATGATGTAGAACTTTCAGTTTTTCTAAACTGCTAAAAATAGCAACTTGTTATTTTTAGAAAGTTTGCATTTGGGCACGAAATGAAGTGAAAATTTACAGAAAGCTTCATAACTAAAAAATAAGACATTTTGCAAAGGAATCATGCAAAGATCATTTGCGAGCTGAAAGATATTAAAGTTTTCGTTTCTCAAAAAATGCCTAAAAATTATTCAAACTTAGGTTCGAGGCACTAAATGGTCCCGTACGGGCCCAAAAATGGCCAGAACCAGTAGAGTGGGTTTTTAGCGCATAGAACACTCCACAAGCTTTTCGACGTATAAAATGGTTTGTCAATCAGACACCCGGATCAAAAGTTATGGCTCCCGAAAGTTGACCTATTTTTGGAGGGAGAAGCAAATTTTGAAATTAGGTTGTTGGCCACCAAAAAGGCTATTAATAACTATTTTTGGGAACCCTGGGTAGTAGTAGAGTTAAGGAGGAAGTGTAGAGTCAAGAATTGGTGGGAAAATAGAAACCCTAGCCAATTTGGGGTTACAAAAGGCAGATGATTCCAAAGTCTTGTGATAGGAAGTTGTAATGTGTTGCAGCCTGTGGAGGGTTGATTCATCTAATTGTATTTGAGATTCTGTAATGTAATAAGTTGTCCAAATCAATAAAGAAAGTTCTATTTTCTATGTGCAATTTTTATTGTTGTGTGTTTTATGATTTACCCCTTCATCAAGTGGTATCAGAGTGAGGGTTCCTGAGTGTGTAGACAAATCGCTGACCATGAGGTAGTTTGCACCAGGACCTGAGGTTGTGGGTTTGTTGCAGAGATCAAGATGCCTCCATGAAGAAATCATATTGGGAGGAATGCTTTGACGGAAGAGGGTTTTAAAGCCCTGTAAAGGCAAATTGATGCATTGCAAGTGGAGTTGCAAAGAGGGTTTGATCCGAGAATAAGAGAAGACAGCGAAGATGAAGCTGAAGAAGAGCTATCTAAGGAAGAACAAGAAGATGTAGGAGATCCTAAAGAAGTTAGGTTGTTAAGGGCCATTTCTAAGATTGGATAGAGGCCCAAGATCGAAGTTTCTACATATTCTAGAGATTTCAATCCAGAACAATTTATTGATTAGATCAATGACATGCAGGAATATTTTGAGTATGAAGATGTGAAAGACCTAGATCGGGTCAAGTTTGCAAAAACAAAATTGAAGGGCCATGCCAGTATTTGGTGGAAGGAGGTCCAGTTAGAGAGGAACATAAGAGGAAAAGGAAAGATCACTAGATGGGATCAGATGGTGGAGAAACTAAAGAAGCAGTTCATTCCTGTGGACTATGAGATGGAGTTATTGAAGAAGCTGCAAGGATTGAAGCAAGGCAACAAGTCTGTTAAAGAGTATACAGAAGAGTTTTATAAGATTACTATCAGAACCAGTCATGCAGAGGCCAATAAGGAGAAGGTATCCCATTACATTAATGGGTTGAGACCAAGTATTCAAGATGAGTTGAGCCTGGTCAGAATGACCACCATAGAAGATGCATACCAATTTTCCCTAAAGGTGGAAGAGAAGCTAAATAAAAGATTTGACAGCAAGCAAAGGGGAAGAGGTTAAGGCAGAAGGACTGGTGGAAGACCCTATGGGGGCCAAAATGAAGATTCAAAGAAAAGTGAAGAAGCCGGCACTAGTCGAATTCAGAGAGGAGATAATACCTACTACCCTCGTGACCAGAACAATGGTGAGCAAAGAGGAAGAGGAAGAGGCAGACCTAGGCAAGGACCTGGAAGAGGAGGTTTCAGAGGAACCTATTTCCAATGTGGAGAAGAAGGACATTGAGCATATGAGTGTCCACAACATCCAAGAAGGACAAATAGAAGACTTGAAGGTAATGCATGAGTTGCACGTGAAGATGAAGATGTGCAGTCTGAGCATTCTAAAGATGCTAAAAGGGGAGAAACCCTAGTTGTCATAAGAGCTTTGTTGAATGAGGAGAAAGAACCCAATCAGAGGAAGAGTTTATTCTGTACAAGGTGTAAATGTGAAGGTAAGTGTTGTGATATTATTATTGATAGTGGAAGCACTGATAATCTTGTTTCAGAGGAGATGGTTGACAAGTTCAAGTTGACAAGAAGAAAGCATCCACATCCATATCAGATTGCATGGTTGCAGAAGGACCATAGAGCTTTGGTCAATGAGCAGTGTTTAGTGAAGTTAAAGATTGGTGACTACCATGATGAGGTGCTATGTGACATCATACCGATGGATGCATGTCATATGTTATTGGGAAGGTCGTGGCAGTATGATAGGAGCATTGTCCATGATGGCCGTGCAAACACATATTCCCTAACAAAGGATGGAGTTCGTCATAAATTGAAGCCTTTGAAGGAGGTGGAAGAAAAGGTATGTAGTACTGCCATAATTTGCTTGGTATATGGTAGAAAATTTTTGGAGGGTATGAAGCATGAGCGTCATTGTTTTGCATTGATTCCTAAGATTAGTCAAGAGAAATGTGAAGATGTACTAGAAGAAGTTTTAGATATGTTGGAAGAATTTTAGGACATTATCTCTAATAATGTACTAGAAGGTTTACCACCAGTGAGGAAGATAAGTCATCAAATGGATTTGATACCAGGAGCCAGTTTGCTGAATAAGGCAGCCCATAGAATGACTCCAGCAGAGAGTGAAGAGTTGAATAGACAAGTTTAGGAGTTGTTGAGGAAGGGATTGATAAGAGAGAGCCTAAGTCCATGTGCGGTACCTACAGTACTAGCACCAAAGAAAGATGGAGAGTGGAGAATGTGTACGGACTCTCGAGCCATCAATAAGATCACAATCAAGTATAGATTGCCATTTCCCAGAATGCATGACATAATGGACTGTTTGAGTGGAGCCAGGTACTTCACAAAGATTGACCTGAAGAGTGGGTATCACCAGATCTGTATCAGAGAAGGAGATGAGTGGAAGACAACCTTCAAGACAAAGGAAGGTTTATATGAGTGGTTAGTCATGCCATTTAGGCTAACCAATGCACCGAGCACATTCATGCGGCTCATGAACGAGGTACTAAAAGAATTTTTGAAAAGTTTTGTTATTGTTTATTTAGATGATATTTTGATTTTTAGTAAGACTTGGGATGAGCATATGATGCATATCAGAAGAGTTTTTGAGAAGCTGAGGGAGGAGAAGTTGTTGATCAATCTGAAGAAATGTAGCTTTGCAAAGGAGTTGGTATACCTGGGATTTGTTGTCTCAGAGGAAGGTCTTAAGATGGACCCAGAGAAAGTGAGGGCTATCATTGAATGGCCTATGCCAAGGAGTGCTTCTGAGGTAAGATCTTTTCATGGTTTGGCAAGTTTTTACAGAAAGTTTATTAGGAATTTTAGTAGCATTTGTGCACCCCTAACTGAGACAATGAGAGGGGATAGAAAAGAGTTTAAATGGACTAAAGGAGAAGACAAAAGCTTTGATACATTGAAGCAGAAAGTCACAAGCAACCTATTTTGGCAATTCCAGATTTCAATAAGGTATTTCAGGTAGATTGTGATGCAAGTGGTAGTGCTATAGGAGCTATTTTGAGTTCTATAGGAGCTATTATGATTAGGAGTTTTATGCAATAGTTCAGGCTTTGAAGAAATGGAGACATTATTTGTTGCCAAAGGAGTTTGTTTTATTTACTGATCATCAAGCTTTGCAGTATCTTAATAGTCAAGGAAAGTTGAACCAGATGCACTTAAAATGGGTTGAGTTTTTATAGAGCTATACTTTTGTTTTGAAGCACAGGAGTGGGAAGTCCAATAGAGTTGCAAATGCCTTGAGTAGAAGGCAAAATTTGTTGACAGAAATGAAGATAGAGGTTGTTGGGTTCGATGAGCTCAAAAGTTTGTATCCTGAAGATCTATATTTTGCAAAGGCCTGGAAAGCTTGTTTGGAACCTGTTACTTTGGATAGGACAAAATGGTTGGATTTCATAATCCAAGATGGCATGTTGTTTAGAGGAAGTCAGTTGTGCATTCTAAGGAGTTCCATGAGAGAGAACCTGATTAAGGAGAAGCATAGTGGAGGATTGGCTGGACACTTTGGTCGAGATAAGACCATTGCTATTGTCGGTGAAAATTATTATTGGCCATAGTTGCAGCAAGATGTGAGGAAATTTGTGTAGAGTTGCAAAGTATGTCAGATGGCGAAAGGAGCAAGTTAGAATATAGGTCTATATTAGCCACTACCTATACCAAATAAGCCATGGGATGATATTAGTATGGATTTTGTTCTTGGTTTACCAAGGACATAGAGAGGACATGATTCCATTTTTGTGGTGGTGGATAGATTCTCAAAGATGGCACATTTTATTCCGTGCAAGAAGACTAATGATGATATTCATATTGCAGAGTTATTTTTCAGGGAGGTGGTGAGATTACATGGTCTACCAAAGAGCATAGTTTCAGATTGAGATACCAAGTTTGTTGGTTATTTCTGGAGGACATTGTGGAAGAAGTTGAAGACAGATTTGAAGTTCAGTTCTGCACACCATCCACAAACTGATGGACAGACCAAAGTGGTGAATAGGAGTTTTGGTAACCTGCTACGATGCTTAGTAGGAGATAAGCCCAAGGGATGGGATTTTATTTTACCACAGATAGAATTTGCTTACAATAATTTTGTCAATAGGAGTACTGGTAAATCACCATTCCAGATTATATATGGGAATAGTCCAAGAAATGCTTCAAAGTTAAGGAATCTAGACAAAGGAGAAAAGACAAGTGCTGAGGCTGAAGACTTTGCAGAACACATGAAGAATTTGCATGAAGAGGTGAAAAAGCACATTAATAAGATGAATATTCAGTACAAGGCTAAGGCAGATCAGAAGAGGAGATATAAGGAATTCCAGGTAGGAGATGAAGTCATGGTTCACTTGAGAAAAGAAAGGTTCCCAATTTGAACATACAATAAGCTGAAAATGAAGAAATTTGGACCATGCAGAATTTTGAAGAAACATGATTCAGGAAATGCATATGAGGTAGAGCTACCGAGTGGGATCAACATTTCCCCTATTTTTAACATTATTGATTTATCAGAATATCATGAAGGTGGAATAGAGGATGGACCAACAAAAGAATAGTGGAGTATTCTGGCATCTATTTCAACAGAGGAGATAGAAGAGATCTTGGATAGCCATGTGGGAAGAAGTACTCAGAATAGGTAATATGAAGAATACCTGGTGAAATGGAAAGGAAGGCCTAGTGAAGATTCTTCTTGGTTGTCTAAGGCAGAGGTTGACCGTTTAGGTTTTCCTCACACAAACACCTGAGACGTGACAGGGTCACTTCTCAAATTACCCTGGGTGTCTGAGGCAGGAGCATCTAGTGGTGTAAGGGCAACCTTACATCACCAAAAAAAGGTGTGTTTCAAAATTGTTGATGTTATTTCCATTTCTTTTCAAAATTTGTGGTTCTGGTTCCATAATCGCTTGAATAATGATGTAGAACTTTCAGTTTTTCCAAACTGCTAAAAATAGCAACCTGTTATTTTTAGAAAGTTTGCATTTGGGCACGGAATGAAGTGAAAATTTACAGGAAGCTTCATAACTGAAAAATAAGACATTTGGTGAAGGAATCATGCAAAGATCATTTGCGAACTAAAAGATATTAAAGTTTTTGTTTCCTGAAAAATGCCTAAATATTATTCAAACTCAGGTTTGAGGCACTAAATGGTCCCGTACGGGCCCAAAAATGGCCAGAACTAGAAGAGCATGTCCTTAGTGCATAGAGCACTCTGCAAGCTTTTTGATGCATAAGACAGTTCGTCAATCAGACACCTGGATCAAAAGTTATGGCTCCCGGAAGTTGACCTATTTTTGGAGGCAGAAGCAAATTTTGAAATTAGGTTGTTGGCTGCCAAAAAGGCTATTAATAACCATTTTTGGGAACCCTGGCTAGTAGTAGAGTTAAGAGGGAAGTGTAGAGCTAAGAATAGGTGGGAAAATAGAAACCCTAGTTGATTTGGGGTTACATAAGGCAGATGATTTCAGAGTCTTGTGATAGGAAGCTGTAATGTGTTGCAGCCTATGGAGGGTTGATTCCTCTGATTGTATTTGAGCTTCTGTAATGTAATAAGTTGTCCAAATCAATAAAGAAAGTTTTATTTTCTATGTGCAATTTTTGTTGTGTGTTTTATGATTTACCCCTTCATCATAGAGGAAGTTGATGCAAGCGTTGCCATCATTCAAGCATGTAGCTCCTTGACTCTACCAATAGAATCCCAACTCTCCATCACCAACTAGACCACCCAAATGTGATACTCTTGAACTATCATAACTGTGCCTCTGATAAGTACCAGCTTATCTGGAAAGGAGAAGAGGGAAAAATGATGCCTCTCTACCTGAGCATCTGACTTTAATACTTAGTCGAGGTTGTTGGAATTTCAACAATTCAATCTACTCTGGTTAAGCAACTACATGTAGTTGAAGCCCTTAAGTGGTCTGAATCCTCCCTCACCAAAATAATACTACTAATAGGTGAATATGAGGGAATAGTAGGGTTGATGGTGCCACTGTGGTGCAGGAGCACCTACCTGACACCTGGCCTCCATGAGGCAGTTAGTTTGTTATAGGTCTGGTTAATGTTTCCAAGAAGGTCTTATAAGACCAATGCATGTAATAAGGTCATGTTGACCATACTTTACTATTTTTAGATAGTTTGTTTGGACAGCTGTTTAGGTTGTTAGTTCGGTTGGATCCTCCCAGCCGCTTGGAAGCTCCCAGCCGCTGGGAATCGAGTGGTAGTACTCGCAAGCAGATCCTATTTATGCATTAGGATCGGTTGGTTTTAGGCAGTATTGCAGATCATCGATCAGACTTTGCAGGGAGTGAGACAGAGAGAGGAGAGACAGAGTATTGTATTCGCATCTTTTGAAATCAATAAAGAGATCCTGTTTGTGTCCATTCTTTGTTTTGAATTCCATTGTGTGATCGATTTGCTGTTCTGGTGGTTTCATGGATTCGCTGATCCATTCCACCGGTTGATTCGTCGAATCGGTGGAATGGCTATGTACAGTAGTTTAGGATTTAGTCTGCATTTTGTGTTTGTTTGCATGTATGTTTGCAGGATCGCAGTCGAGAGGTGTTGAGAACCCTAGCATGGGTATGTGCTAGGTCGTGCTGGTTGTTAGAGTCTGGAAAGTTGTCCAAGAAGCGGATCGGGTCACCCCAGGAGGTTCGGCGGATTGAAAATTCGCTAAGGTTGGAAAATCCATCGCAACGGCATCATCAGGATATTTCTGTGTATATCCTGTAGTTACTTCAGGCGTCATCCGAGTAGATGGAGGTGAGCATGATGCAATCGTTTGCATAAGGTGAATGCGTTTCGGGGTGATCATCATCAGGTGTTGCCGAGGAGGAGCGTATCGGCATAAGGTAGAAGATCGGGTTGACAAAACCATCGCAGGCCGATAATGTTAAGTTTGGCCGACAGCAGGATATTAAAGGAACTGCATGTGACGTCATCGTCATCAGGATAATCGTCATCAGGATATCGGGGTGACGTAAGCATCGAAGGAAAGGTGCATGAAGTTGTCGTCATCAGGATATATGGAGGGAGCCGGATATTTTATATCCTGCTGATGAACATGATGTTGAACATCATGATGTTGCAGATAGAGTTTGGCGGTAAGATGAACAGTGAACATCAGGTGGATGTTTGCACTTGCCGAATGTGATGATGCTGCTGATAGCCGGATATGATGATGCTGCTGACAGACGAAAGGTCGAAGGTTTGTCTGCAGGAGGATATTGGTCGGCAAGAGAAAATATGATGATGCTGACAGTGTTAAGGGAAATATGATGATGATGATGGGTTGTAGACATACATGCTGTATGTCAAGGTTTTAGTGTGGATGCCTCTGCATCACACTGACTCATACTTTTACCTAAACTATCCATTCCCTAGACAAAACTCTCCCTATTCTTAATTCAGAATAGGTAGATTTGTAACCACGAGAACATGGGCATGCCTCTTTGGGAAATAGAGGACACAGAAGGAAAAATAGAAAAAGAAAATACCATGCATTGTACCTAAGGTGGGAACTGATGTAAACTGACCACATAAACACTTCCCTTTATAGCTAAAAGGGATGAGGGCTCTTTATTCAAGTACTTCCCACTTACAACAACCCCTATTAATCCTATTTCGGTACCTACAAGATTACACATTGACCTTATCTAGAAATCTCTGAAGATCACATCACAACTCCAAAAGTAGCAAAGGGAGGCGTGAACTATTCATAACTTACCAGAGATGACCTAAGAACACAGCTCACATAGATACTGAATGTTTAATCAGTATACCAATAACCTGATTGAAAATAAAGATTAGTAGGTGAGATGTACCTGGTGTCAAATCACAAAGCTCTATCCTTGAATGATAATTTCCTCCTTCACAAACCCTAGCTCCTACCAAAACATAGCTAAGAAATTCAAAATTCATGAGAAAGTTGTGCAATAGTCATTCTACCATTACTACCCACGTACTCAACTAGATTGTCTACAACAGACAAAATCAAAATTTTGAATGTAGACCATTGATACAAGGCTTATCATGGAAAGATCAATGACTCAAGATAATCTAGGAGAATTGAAAATCCACCATGTGCATTGAAAATTCATCAACCAATCAACTTGTGCCACAAGAGAAAGACTTTCATGTCAATCTTCAAAAACTTGCCACATGTCACCATCTCGCGTCCTTGTGCTCCCCATCAAGTTCTAAATTTCTAACATTGGGGGCTTGCACTTTCCTACCAAGTGGAATGCACTATCTTTCAACCTTAATATGTACTCAACAGGCTACATACATGTGGCACCAAACCGCAACAGTGCAGAGCCAACTCAAATAGGACATGTCTTTGGCAGTAGTGCGCGACCAATCAAAGACCTCATAGTTGGACCTCCATTAGCTTAGGCTTTAGCAAGATCACAAGTCCATTGGATATATGGCCTCATTCTATAGCAGCATGACCCTGACAAAGTACAGATACCTGAAGCTTGTGGGTGCGGGCTAGACTGCCAAGTGTCTTCATCACAATTCACTACTCACATTATAGACAGGCAAAATATTTTCAATTATTCACAGGCACTTTCAACCGGTAGCTTAGAACAAGGGGCCAGTAAAACACGATATACAAAGGCTCAAATCATAACTTAAAAGATTGACAATCGGGATCAAGGGTCAACGACGAAACATAAAATTAAAACACACATCAGAAGAAAGGGTTTAGGGCTTTAGATCAAGGACAACATTTTGTAAAAGTGACCCTAGGACCCTAGAAAATTGTAAATCCTAACACTACCTCTATTAAAGTGAAGTCAATTAAACAAATGCTTTCTTCCTACATGGTGGCCTTTAGTCAAAAAATTAATCCTAACAAATCTAAAATCTTCTTTTTTAACACTTCAGCTCTAGTTCAAAAGAGAATTGTCTCTTTCTAAAGTTTGGAGTTGACCAACTTCCCAGTCAGCACTTGGGTATTCCACTTTTTGTAGGTCCTCAAAAGAAAGAGTTTTGGAAGAAGTTTATGTTAACAATAGAGAGTAAGATTTCAACATGGAAAAGCAAATGCTTGACTTTATCTGGAAGGATAGTAATGATAAAAGTAGTCTTGTCTACTATCCTAGTGTATATGCTATCAGTCCTCAAATTTCCACAAGGAATTACAAATAAAATTGAGAAACAACTTAGGTAGTTTTTTTGGAATGGCAACATGGACAATAAGGAAAAAAAATAAAATAGCCCTGGTTGCCTGGGATAAACTATGTAAACCCAAACGGCATGGGGGCTCTAGCATTCAAAACTTGGAAGCTCAAAATCTAGCCTTAGGGGCTAAACTTGTTTGGAATATCTTTTCCAAGCCTCAATCTCTATGGAGTAGGCTTTTGAGAGCCAAATACCTTGACAAATCCTCCTTGGATTAAATTTTCACTCTAGCCAACCCTCCTTAAGGCTCTAAAATCTAGAATTTTATTATTCAGTGTAGAGAGGTAATCCTTCCCTATTTAACATGGGTCCTACACAATGGAGAAACTGCTCTTTTTTGGGAAGATTCATGGAACAGTCTCCCACCTTTAAGAGCTTTTGATGGACTTTTAGTTACCAAGAACATCCTAAAGTAGCTATGGAGAGTCAAATTTAAAGACTATTTAGAGATCAAAGGTGATAATTCTTTTTCAAAGGTAAGTTGGAAGGCCTTAAAAGACTACCACATTCTAGAGGAACAAAGGCTCCAATTAGAAGAAATAATGGCTGAGAGATAGGTTTTATTTTTAGGGAAACAAGATCTTCTTACATGAGCTCCTTTAAAATTAGGCCAATATTTAGTTAAGCAGGGCTACGCTTCTTTAACATCTTTCTCTGCATTTAAAAATTGGCCTCACCTACTCTATTGGGGCAAAGATGTCCTCCCAAAGGTGGGTGCCTTCACATGGTTGGACCTTAATGTTGGGATAAGGTGCCATTAACCTTGTAAATCCCAATTTTGTATTTATTCCATTTATTATATGTAATTTGTAATTATCCATGAGGAGATGTACTAGTTTCACTGGCAGGGGTAATTTCAGAGTAACCGGAGATAATTACAGAGTGACTTTTACTACTGGCAAATGTAAAAACTCAAAGTAAATGAGGGTAGGCATGCTCCCTTGAGGAATATACTATTGTTGGCATGTATGAAAACTGTCATAATGTTTGGTAAGTGAATCTATGACAGCTGCAAGTTGTCATAAGATTCTGAGATTCTATGATGCATATGACGGATATGTTACTTGTATATTTGCTATATTTAGCCCAAGGTTCCTATCTTGGAAAGATACTCTTTTGTGGAATCTATGATGGTTATGAAGCGTCATAAGATGTTGTAAGAGGCCAGATTTAGTCTTGGGCCCCCAACCTTTGCATGGCTGTTTTTGGACAAGTGTAAGATGCTTGTAAGATGGTAATTAATGTTTACAGGTTGAAGAATCTTAGGAGAGAGAAGGTGAACGCCTAGGAGGAGTTGGAAAACATTTATATAAGTATTTTCCATGTATTTGTTACTACAATACAGATTTTAGGTACTCAAGTGCTGCAAGAATGCTGTCAGACTGAAGACTTGTGAAGAGAGTTGTGTAGTTGATGTATTGTACAATCTTGTTGAGATTAATACAAACTTGTGCCTCTTTCCTGGTGGAGTTTTTTACCCGCAAGAGTTTTCTCCACGTAAATACTGTGTCTTGTGTTGTGTTCTTCATGTTTGGCATTTTCTCTGTAGTGGGTTTTATGTTTTGTTACAATCTTTAATGTTAATGCACACTTAAAGACTGGTAAAATTTAACTTGAATCAGATTTCCATTGAAGTAGTGTTGCTTTCATTTTTAACAACTAAAAATAAAATCCTTACTAGTTCCAAGCTATCTAAATTAGGGATAGTCGATCCATTCAATTGTGTCCTTTGTGGTTCTTTTCATGGGGATATAAATCATCTTCTCGTTCAATTTTCTTTTGCCTTTGACTGTTGGGAATCGTTGTGCTTAAAGCTTCATTGGCATCACTGTCTTCCAAATAAAATCTTTGACATTGTTGATAGTTGGCCCTCCCTTTCTGTCAACTCTGTATTCTCCTCATTATGGCAAGTTGCACCTTCCATACTCATGTGGAATTTTTGGTTGGAAAGAAACAATAGGATCTTCATAAAATAATATGAGAGTTTTAATCAAGTCATCTTCAAAGTTGAGAAATCCATTTTAGAAATAGTAATTTCTAATGTCTGAAACTAGAATTACTCTTGTTTCTCCACATGGGATGTTAAGATGCTTAAAGAATGGTCCTTACTTCAATCTTTCACAGTTGCTTCACAGTCTTCCAAGAATACAATAGATAGATCTCAGATTCACTGAAAGCCTCCAAATAAGAACTTTGTTAAGCTCAACTTTGATGGAGCTTCTCGAGGAAATCACGGTATTTCAGGTGTTGTTTGTGTTCTAAGAGACCATACTGATCTAATATTAGTGGAAATGGCATTCAAACCTCCCTATGGTACAAACAATCAAGTTGAAGCTTGAGCCTTGCTTCTAAGTCTAAAATTAGAAAAAAAAAAAAAACCATAAAAATATCTCAATTGAAGGTGATTCTTTAAATTTGATTAATGCATTTAAAACGAGAAATACTCGTAGTTGGAAGATTAACAATATAATTCAAGAA
The DNA here is from genome assembly GCA_027924645.1 of Cunninghamia lanceolata. Taxonomy (NCBI): domain Eukaryota; kingdom Viridiplantae; phylum Streptophyta; class Pinopsida; order Cupressales; family Cupressaceae; genus Cunninghamia; species Cunninghamia lanceolata. The sequence goes on from BSBN01000469.1 coordinate 2,945,642, forward strand.
GCATGGGATTTATTAGATTAGTTTCATCTCTTTGAAATAATTCATTTCTATAGAGAAGGGAATAAAGTAGACGATGTCCTTGCTAATTTAGTATGTGACTAGGAGTGCAAAATTTTAGAGCTAGACAAAGATCAAATATATGATTACCTAAAAGTGTAGGAGCTGATGGTAGTGGATCAAAAATTATTTGACACTTTAATTGTCAGTAATTTTTTTTTTCTTTGCAATAAAGACCTAGTGGATGACACCAAAGGTAAAGGTAAGAATATAAAACTAAAAATCTAACCCTATTCTCATTTAATGTGTTTCAGGATATATCTTATAATCATGAGAATTCCAAAAGAGTTGTCAAAGCATGTGAAATCTCGGTGATGTACAGATATGAGGTTAGCAATGGCGTCAATATGCTTTTCCAAGGAGAAGTATCTGGAGATTTTTCTATCATAAGGATAGGGTCATCACTACTTAAGTGTGTCAATCTTCTTAAATTGCACCTTACACTTCATTCAGTTCCAATCGTTGCTTTTGGGTTTGGTGGCAACATGGCGATTCAGCTCAACAAGTGAATTCTTTTCCCTGTTAAGAAATGTGAATTTCTAGTTCAAGGAGTCATGGATTCAGACACCATGGGGAAGATTTTCAAAATTAACTGTCTTGAAGTTGATAAAGCTATCCAAGAAATCATTGGGCATGAATTGTTAGATGAATTCCCTAGAATTTTGTACTACTCCAAGGTAATTTTTGTTTTTATTTCCAACTCTATGGATCCTTTCCAAGATGCAACTTTAATGAGGAATCTTTCTTTTGATTATGTCCAAGATTATTTGATATCTGAAGAAGTTTTCAATGAAGCCTTGTGTAATTATGACATATTCAAGAGTTGTTGTGCTTTAGTGCATGGTATTTTTAAGCATTCTAAAATTCAATGTTCCCCTACCTGTAACTTTGTTTTCAACACTCTCAAGCATGGCCTTCACAATGCATGCTTGATTACAATTCACAACTCTCTCCATTCCCATGGTGCGGATCTAGGGGTGCAAAGGGTTGAATGAGTTGAGGAGGTATTCTTTTCTCTTCCTGACCTCCCATCATCGTCAACCACCACCGCTTCCAGATCAAGAAGAAAAAGCTACAAATGATGATATCAATATTCTACAGGACTTCAATGTTAATGAACACCTAGTATTATAATAAAATAGCAGGCTTCGTAGTATCAACGCTATAAGTTTTTGGGCTCTGTTTTGTTTATGAAAATTAGCTTTGACCACTTGTCTCCATTATTGTATCTGTTGTTAGTGGTTTTTGTTTTAAAAGTATGTTGCCCTTCTAGCTGGCCTAATGTTCTATGCCTGTTAATAGGCTTGTTATCTGGGTGTTGTAATGAAGATATATGGCCATGTACTAGGGCCTTTTTGTAATCCTTACCTTATTATATATTAATACTAATAGCTCATGTACATGCACCTTTTGTGGAAAAAAAACTAAATGGCCTATCGAAGAAATTTGGGTGACCATGTTCTCATCCAAGATCTAAAGTTACTCCTTAGGTTCACTCCCACATTTGTTGTCTATTTTACAATTATATTCCTAATTCTTTTGATATGGGAAAGATCTACAATTTAAAAATAGACTCTTAAGGATCTAGCCTTATCTATAATGTTATTCAAGATCCATGAATCTCCTTGATCCTAACCTACCATATTTATATTAGTTGTAAGTCATTTTCCACCTCAAATCTTTTCCACCCTCTATAAATAGCTTTAATTAGTCTAAAAGTTAAGTCTAGAGTTTCTACCCCATTATTAGTATCCTATCCAAAATCTAAAGCCATAGTAAGGAAAAAATGACCAAGTTCATTCCTAAAAATATAACCACCCCATCCTTGATTGGATTATCTTTAACTACCCTCCGAAAATTCATTTTAACAAAAGTAACCTTAGGTGTCCCCCAAATGCATAAAAATAGTTTTACCAGCTCAATCATTCTTATAATATTGTGAATCCACCCTTTTTTATGCCATTATCCACTCCAAAATCTTTCTTCCTTGAAAACCCCATTCTTATTGTAAAAACATTCCCCCAATTCCACAAGAGGATCTCAATTTTATCCCAAATTACTTCTAGTGGGAGAGATCTATCTTAAAAAAAATTTATGTTCCTCTCCATCTAGATATTCCAAATGACAATGCATGGTGGAACATCCCACAAATTCTATAGTCCTTTACTTTTAAATTTAACACCAACTACTCATGAACACTTTCAAATTCTTAGGAAGAACCCAAGAAATCCCCCAATTCCTTAAGGCTCACAACCACAAGGTAGAAGAGAAGGAACAATGAATAAAGATGTGATCATTTGACTGATCACTATACCACACAAAAGGAAAATAGAGGGTCCATACGAACCCATCTTTATCAACAAATTATAAATTATAATCATTCCTTTGAAAGAAAACCAAAAGAAGGTCATAGCCTTAGGGGGGATGAAATTAAATAAGATTTTCTTGTAGTCCAACTTGTCATAATATTCTTCTTCTATTGTGGAAATATATGAATAAAGTTCTTTCACTAAAATGCCTCTAGAATTACTAAATTTCCAAATCAAGAAATCATTTATTCTTGAATTTGGAAGTTTCCACTTTGTGAACAACACATCAAAAGAACCTACTACCTTTTTTAATTTAGGGCATGTTGATAAACATATTAGTAGTGCAAACATAATCACATGCTCTACTTCCCTAGAAATTCTTGAAGTGGGGTTCCAAAGTTTTGAATGTTATAACCTCATTTAAAGGGCAATCTAAAATCGATGCTTCTCTCTAAAAGTTACTCTAAGTTCCTATCCCCAATTTTCCATCTCAAGTTATTCTTGGTCAAACTCTTACACCCATTCAAGAAATTCCAAATGTTTGTGTAGACACCTAAAAATGACCACATCCTAAACAACACATTTAACATCACTTTCAACATATTTTGACACCATCCTAATCCCATCCTAACCACATAAATCTTAATACTAATTAATTAGATAATTTATTGTTATGTCATAAATTGTCGACACTGGGAATTCACACTAGATTTAGCACCCTTAAAGACTGATATGTAGACTCTTGTTGAAAGAAGATTGGATTATGAAGTAGAGACTAGTTCCAGGTGTTATCCTCTAATTTCAAGCCTTAAAAGGACTTCAAACACCTGGACACTAGCGCCCAAGTGCTAATGTCCTTGACATTTTCAAAAATGAAAATTTGAGTGGCCTTGGATGTCAGCTTTGCTCAAAAGGTTTTCCCAAAAGTGAATTGATATGCATATATGTATAAGTTTATCCCTCTCATTTGAACATGAAGCATGATTAGGAGTTGATATGAACAGAAAGTGATATTCAAGTGATCAACGCTCTAATGTGAATGTTATGCAAATTTATGTGATGCTCTCTATTGCAGATTTATAACATTAGTGTATTCTAAGGGAAGCTCCTTCCTTCATTGCCATACTTATGGCGATCTTGAGTCATCCCACTAGGGTTTGTGTTGTGGTTGTTGATGCTTAAATTTGCAGGTTAATCACCAACATGGGAAATCTTAAGAATGTTAGACTTTGACTCTTAAGACAACCTCTAGATTTTAAAGAAGTTGGTTCTTCTGTATGGGGTTTGTTGTAAAGGGAAGAAAAAACAAGATTATAGATAAAACTCTTAAAACTAAATCTTCTAAGGCGGTGCGCCGAGAATATATATTATGATTCAAAACTAGAACACAATGATCAAACCCTTAAAGATTTACTACCAAACTAAAGAGTATAATGCATGATTAACAACAACAGAGAATATATCACAGATTTATCAAAGGCTCAATATAGAGAGAATGCAAGAAAGATTTAGAAAAACACCATAACATGCACAACACACCACTCTCTCTTCATTGACAGTCAAGAGAACAAAGTACATAAGGAAAAGATGCACAGATTACAATATTCAATCCCTCCTAAGAGGTATTTGTTAAGGCAAATGATATTTTCTGGTCCAACAACATAACAACTCAAAAATCTCATTTCTGTATGAATTGTCCTTCTCTGCAATAGACTCTGTTATTTATGGTATAAAATGAGGCTCCAAGACTCCTGTGACCATTCGAATATCAACCACTCAGCTACCAGTATCTCCAGTTAACTGATGATTCAGTTATCATCCCATGCACTACAAATCTCCTCTGGATTCTGGGTCTCTATTCTTCTCCTTCCGTTGCAACCGACTTTGTGAGTCTTTAGATATGATAGATTCTCCCACCTTTCGTTGAGTTGCTTTGACCAATGGCACAACAGATATGGGCCTTCGAACACAAAGTCTAACTATTGAGTATTAGGACAGATGGCACCACCTAAAGCTCTCAAAAAGACTCAAAAGGTAATACGTGGCAACTTCATGCTCCTCGAGAAGAAACTATTCAAAAAGGCTCTTCAAATGAGCGTGGTGATGACATGTGGGACTCTCAACAATCTTCCTACTCAACAAAAGAGACTTCTAATCTTTTTGACATGTGGCAAGCTCAGCAATATCTCATTTGGAACACATGGTAGGTAGGCGCTTCTTCCTTAAAACTTTTTCAAAGTTTCTCTTCAAATGCCCATGGCTATGACATGTGGCATCTCCCATACTCTTCAATATCTTTTAAAACCTTGGGCCCCACCGGTACATGTGACAGACTCCGTAGCACTTAAGGGCTTATAAAATGAGACTCAACAAAAGAAACACAGTGAACTCCACTGAGACCTAAATGAGACACACGGAAAGCCCATGCTTATTTGACAAAACTTCTCAAAAGCTTCCCCTCAAATGCCCGCCATTTCAACACGTGGAGCCTTCCATGAGAACTTAAAGGCTTATAAAGGAAATATAGAAATAGCGCACAGGTGCCGACACTTAGCACTATCTGCATAGATTCATTCTTGCAAAAAGGTGAACTCAAAAATGAGACCCAGACACTGACACATGGCATCCTCTGTTGCTCCTTCATATGCTACCAATATTAAATGTAGTAGAGACACCTAGCATGCCCCGAGGCTTTGTCAAAAGACTCTTAATACTTTCCTTTAGACTCCGCACTGCCGATAAACTCTGCCACATGGAGCTTTGGCACTCCTTAAGAGATTCTTTTCTTCGCTGACTCTTTAAATGAGCTTCGTTGTGCCACTTGTCGCATTCCATGGCCTTGAGACTCTTTCCTCTCTATTTACTCTACATTTCATACATATATGCAAAATGTAGAGTTTTACTCTACAGTTCTTGGTGACTCACAAGGGACTCTATGCCTGCATAGAGAGAATCCATAATCTTTTGCAAAAAGCAACAAAACCAAAATTGAGACGCAACCAAGAGCTTTAGAGTTTCTGTAATGCGGCCTAATAATCAGACCAATCTACATCAGTTAGGCACTTCCTCTTCTGAAGAGCTTGGAATGCAAGATCCAGCTTGATTAGCTCTCTGTGGGAAAATGTCTACAAACTTCATACAACAGCATGCAGCTGAAACTCTAGTTGAGCCATTGGGAGAAGAATTGATTCTACCTCTACCACGCTGGATGAATCACTAAGGCTCTAAAAAATTGTTTGATCATTATGCTTCAAAAGTAGCGGAGCTTTTATCTAGTCTATCATCAAGACCGTACTATTATCAAGGAATAGTGAGGGGAGTCCTAATTGGACCAGATTCTCAATGTGGCCTTTCATCCCCTTGACTCCTTCTTTCAATATATTCAATAGAGCATCTTACATTTTGTAGCATCTTTGTTGCAACTGAGGATTTCATTCACCTTTTCCACCGCTGCCATTATGTCATTTATCCATGTTGCGTGTAAGGTCTCATCAGGAGCATCATAAAACTTCTAGAGTAAGAGCTAAGAATCTGAAACCTTTATAGAAACTAAAGATAAAATTACCTCAATAAAAGACTCCACCCTCTCACACAATTGTTCGGCATTCAGGAGGAACTGGAGGGCAGGTGTCAACTGTGATACATCAATAGAGATTCTTTTCCAAGATGACACATATAGTTCCTTAACCATTGTTAGAACTCCAACATTTTGAGGTTGTTGGCTGAGTTCTAGAGTCAGCTGCTTTACCTTCTCTTGTTCTGCTAAAAATTGGGTCTGTAAAAAACTGACCTGATCCTTCACACCTTTAAGACTCTGCTAAAGATGAGACACTTCCTGAGTCGAGTTACCACATTTTTTCTCTAAAAGAGCCTTCTCCTATTCTAGTGCACTCACAACACTTTTGGTTTGTGTCAATTCAGACTGCAGTTTAGTCACCTTCATTTGTGATCCCTGATGCACCTCTTGAGACACAATAGCCTTGATCTTCTTATTCAACGTATCAATCTCAAGATCCTTGGCCTTGATCTTTGTAGAGAGGTCATTTATTATGGATTTAGTCTTAGCCAAATCTACCTCCACCTTCTGTAGTTTCTTACTGACCTTGAGATAGTTTGTAGTCAATACTGCTGAAGTTTCAGTCATTAACTCCACCTTATCCTATGGTCTGAACTAGGTCAAATCCATAGCCACGACATTCATCATATAGTCCTCTAGCCTCATTTGCTCAAGAGGCTTCACTACATTAGGATTCATGTGGGTTATGGTTAAGGATTGATGGGCAAGATCAAACAGGGATCTCATTTGGGGAGTAGTAGGGGTTTTACCTTCTTTTATTTTTTTCTTCTCCCTTCTTGACTCTCTAGCCTTCTTGGCAGCTTCTGCTTGGCTCTAAAAAGTGGGAGGAGAGGGAATCAAGCCACCAGCAAAGGGGAAGCCTTGGGGTAAGCCATAGGGTATGGTAGTCATCATTTGTTGGCTTGGGTCTTATGGCTGCGTGGTTCTCCTAGGCACTGATGGGAAAAAGAATGGTAGACTGAAAGTTTGGGGAACTGATAAAGATGTGGAATTAGGAGATGAAAATGTTTGCAAGGGCACAACAATTGTAGCAAGAGATGTAGAAACTTGAGGCATTGATATAGCCAACCCCAAAGAAGAAGTAGAATGAGGAGAAGAAGAGGATAAAGATACATGTACCTGTGGGGCTGCCATGGTTATAGGGATCTGCTTCTGTGGAACTTCTTCAAATTCTTCCTCTTCTTCCTCTTTCTACAAAACCAATTTGCATTTTCTCTTTAAGAGTCTGACTGCTGGGTCCTCAGGCTCCTCTGTTGTTATTGCTTGTTGTATTGAAATGAGTGACTCATGTGGAATTGCCACTCTAGGGTCCCCAGATGCCGAAGCTATTTGGACCTCATGAGCTGGCTATTGTATAGCTCTTTGTTGCTTAATAACATGAAGAGATTGTGGCCTTACAACTAACTTAGGGTCTTGCTCAATTCCTTCTTCTTTTGACTCTTCATGCTTCGAGATATTACTTGTATCTGGGCTCAAGACTAGGGTCATATGATCATCGTCCCACAACTTCTCCCATTTTTCATCTAACTCAACCTACCCAAAGGTCCTCTTAGGTTGAGCAATTTCCTTTATGTATTTCCAATATGCTAAGATCTTGTCATTGCTCCAGTCTTTCTTAATTAGGGTCTGTCTCAGACCATGAGTCATCTTTATTTTTGGGTCATAATCTCTAATAGGAGTATAGAATGTCTCCCATGGTTTAGGGCCCTCACCAAGAATATCACTCAATTCTATATAGACATCTAGGGTATTAGCTTGTGGTGATCTCCTCTGTTCCCATAATGGTCAGCTTTCATGGATGAAGGTATCATGAACCTTATTATTTATGAGACAGGAAGCCAAAAAGTTGTCAAGATCATATTTCCATTGATCCTGCATCATGACCAGCCCATAGTTTGTCATCTTCTTTTGCAAAAGAGGCTCTATCTCTCTTCTCATGACTATTATTCCACCCTTATTCCAAGAGGTATCATAGAACTTCTTTTTCTTCTTTTTGTTTCTGAAATGATTGTCAATTATTGACAATTGGCGGGCCAATTCCAGGGCCAAGACTCTGGAAGTTAGGACCTTTGGGAGCAAAAAAGGTTCACCTGCAAAACCATGGACTTTTATCACTATAACATGGGCTCCATAAAAATAATCACAAGGAATCGAGGAGTTTGTGATAAGGCCCCTCACTCTATTGGTCATTCTATTTGAAATCTCCTCTGAATCTAATTGTTCATATATGGGAGCCACAAAACACTCTCTAAATTCATATGGGTCGGAGGTTTCAAACAATACATGAGTCCATGCAGACATAAGAATAGTCTTCCTATCATCCACCTCTAAATCATACATATCCAAATTCATATACTACTGGAATAACTGGTAGTTTTGGTACAAAATCAAATGGAAGAGGTATGATGAATAATTGAAAGTTTGCATGTGCTTGAAATTTGCTAACTGATTACAAAGGGCACGGACAATGGGTTTTGCAAAATCAAACTTATATTCTTGAGCCTTTGTGACCTTCCTGAGGCAAAAAATAGCCCCAAATTGCCAATCACGTACGTTCACATCTTCATCCTAGCCAAAGATAAAGGCTAACATAGAACAAGCATCTTGCACATCTGTAACCAGTAAATGCCAGGCTAGGGGTAGGGATGGCATCTGAGTATTGTCCTCATCAAGATGTAACTCTTGGTTTAAGAAATTTTGCTTGTACTACACATTCTGCCAAACATTTTGCATCTTAGCTATGTCATAAAAATTGGCACTCCAATCATACGGTAGGCCCAACATATCATGAATTACCTTTGGAGTAATTTGCAGCATAAAGTTATTCATTTGAATAGTTGCAGTTGGAGCATCAAAATGAATTGCACACAGGAAAATTAACTCTGGATAGGAGCGAACAAATGGAACCATGAATTGAGCTAAACCAAAAGTCCAAATCCTCATACCAAAAGTCTCGAACTTACCCTACTTTTCCTAGATGAGGAATCTTGCATGTGCCCCCTCTCTCAGGTTCTTCAGATTCTTTGAAATTCTAGGGTCAAATACTCCATCCGCATAATCTATGACATGGGAAGAGTCTGCGGCTTTACTCTTTTCAAGAACTCTAGTCTTTGGTAGGCTAACCCTAGGCTGCACCTTGGTTGAGGCATACGACTTACTCTTTTTCCATTTTTTGAACAAATCAAAAAGACTCTCTTGCTCACCACCTCTTGAAGATTGGCCTTCCTCTACCATTTCTGCAATTTCAACCAGAGCTCAACTCTTGCACTTGGAAATTTGAAGACTCGGCTCTCTCAGAAAGAAATTATGTGACAACGATATGATAATGAAGCGTTGAGGCATACTTTTAAAACTTTAGCTCCAATAGGAATTAATGTCGTGCATTAATGAGACCATCATCTTTCGTTAAATGAGTCTAAGAAAACGCACCAAAATGACAGCTTTTGGATCTTTTAGATCTTAAAGCAACTCTTGTACTGACTCATCATTAATGTGGTGATCTCCTTAATATGATTGGCCATCATCCTAGACTTACAAGTCCTTACTAATGGCTCCACTGAAAAGACACCTAAAAAGTTGAGAGTTGTGGACACGTGTTTAAAGAACACTTGAAGAAGTGGGAAAAACTAACTTAAAAAGAAACAAAACATAAGCAAACTACACTAACTATGATACAGGGGCAACATCAGTTTCTATGCGAAGTGTTTGAGAAAGATCACATTGACAGGAATCTCCAATGGCTCTCCTTCCATAGTCTCTAATTCATATGCGTTGCACTACTTGCAGGCAGTAATCTTATAGGGGCCCATCCATAATGAATCAAATTTGCCATGATGTCCTGGTCTTGAGGCTCTCTCATCCCACTTTAAGACCTAAGAACCAACCTCAAAATCTGGCTTTGAAGTCTTTTGATCAAACCAACTTTTCACAGTTTGCTGACAATTCATTAGAGACTCATGGGCTAGTTCCCTCTTTTCTTGCAATTCCAATAGTTCTGCAAGCCTCGCATGCATTGGACCATTTTCTTCAATTTCCATTTGCTTGATTAACTGTAAGGTGGGAATCTCTATTAACAAAGGTAGTACTGCACTTTTCCCATACACAAGTTCATAAGGAGACACTTTAATCACTAGTTTTGGTGTGATTCTGTCAACCCATAATGTTGCATTGAGGTGCTTATGCCATTCCTTTTGATGATCTGCTCCCATTCTTTTTATGAGCCTGATCAAATTCTTATTTGTTGACTCTACTAAACCATTCCCTTGTGGATAATAATTAGATGAAGTCTTCAAATAGATGACATTTTTTAAAGCAAAATTAGATAATCTTGATCCTAAGAATGCCTTAGCATTATCATATATAATAGTGCGAGGGGCCCTAAAACGGGTAATTATTCCTTTAATAAAATCCAGGATAACCTTCTTAGTGGCTTCTTTCAATGGGATAGCTTCACTCCACCTAGTAAAATAATCTGTTGCAGTAAGGATCCACCTGTGTCCTCAGATTGAAACTGGATTAATCATTCCTATGAAATCTAATCCCCACTGAGCAAAAGGTTCGTCTACAACAATTGGACTCAAAGGTAGAGTTGCATTTCTCCTTTTACCAACATATAACTAGCATGCTTGACATTCCTTAACCATTTTATGGTAGTCAAAAAATATTGAAGGCCAATAGTATCCTACTTGAGTAATTTTAATGGCAGTAGTCTTCACAGAAAAATGTCCCCCTGATGTCCGGTGATGCAATTTATGCAATATCCTTTGAGCCTCATCCTTTTCCACACATCTGAGTAAGATTCTATCAAAATTATTTCTAAAAAGGACATGATCCATCAAGATGAAATTAGATCCTTGTTGTCTATAGTATCTTCTCTTTTCAGGGGAGAGTGTCTTAGGGAGTTGACGAATCTGCATGAATTGTATCCTGTCATTGACCCAAGAGTTTAGATCATTTTCTTGTACTTTTAGTACAATCTCTTTTTCATCTTCCTTCTCTGTTGACACTTCTGAGTCTTGAGCAATACATTGGCAGAGCCCTCTTCCTCTTACCAGTTTAGTGGGCTTTACTTCCACATCATACTCTAGAATCTTAGTTATCCAATTGGCTCTTTTCTCAATGATTTCTCCTTCCATAATGTATTCTCTGACACTTGAATGAGCTACTAGTATCAAAATTTTATTTCCTGTCACTAAGTGTCTAAATTTTGTCAATCCTTTAACTATGGCATATGCTTTCTTTTCAACAAAATTGTACCTGGATTCATATTCCCGCAATGTTCTAGAAAAGATTGATGTTCTCCTTCTTCTTGATCTTTATGGGTTAAGATAGCTACTATACTATATTCTCCCCCATATACATACATTATGAAGTCTTTAGAAAAGTCTGGATTACGCAGTACTGGGGTAGTATAGATTACCTTCTTTATATTTTCAAAAGCTTATCTTCCTGCAGCTGTCCACTTGAAATTTAGATCCTTCTTCAACATCAGAGTGATAGGTCTAATTAACCCTACAAAATCAGATATAAATCTACTGACGAAGTTGATCTTCCCCAAAAAGGATTGCACTGCGTTCTTGTTGACAAGTAAAAATAAATCCATTATTGCCTTAACTCGATCAGGGTCAATAGAGATTCCATCTTTTGAAACTATGTGTCCCAGTAACTTTCCTTGAGGTACTCCAAACACACTTCTTGGGGTTCAGAGAGATCCCAAACTCTTGACACCTTTGAAAAATAACCTCTAAATGGTCAAAGTGATCCTTAGCATTCTTTGTGAACACAGTCAGATCATCTAAATAGATCGGTATGATCTTATTTATCATCCCCTTAAATGCTATATCCATAGCATGTTGAAAAGTTGCCCTAGCATTTGAAAGCCCAAAAGGCATCTTTGCATATGCAAAGGTTCCCCACTTGGTGGTGAAAGCGGTCTTATATTGGTCCTCCATGGCCACCCAAATTTGATTGTAACTTGAAAAACCATCCAACAAAGAAAATCTTTCTGAACTAGCTATTGTTTGCAAAATTTGTTCCATTGAAGGGAGTGGGTAGTGATATTTCAATGAAGCTTTGTTTAGATCTCTGAAATCAACATAGAGCCTAATTTCCCCATTCTTCTTCCTTATTGATACCAAGTTAGACACCCATGTTGAGTGTTTAATTGGAAAAATTATTTTAGATTCTAACAGCTTCTGGAGCTCTTCATCCATAAGTGACTTGATCTTGGGATTCACTGGTCTTTGCTTCTGACGTACAGGCTTTGACCCTTTTGTGAGTTCAATAGTATGTTGGACTATGTCTCTATTATAGCCATGAAGATCTTCATAAGTCTAGGCAATTGCTTTGTTATATTTGTTACACAGAGATATCAGCCTATCTTTTTCCTCTTGGGTGGTGACATTGTCTACTTTCAGCTTCATTCTTTCACCAACTTCAATCTCTGAATAGTCATCTTTCTTTGCTACAAACTTTCTTTTGTCTAAACTTGCATCATCAAGGTCAAAAAGATTCTCTAAAGTTATTAACCCTCTTGAAAGCTTATTTGATTTTAGTTGCATTATCTGATTACCGTATGCCTCTTCAATTTTCAGCTGCAACGGATCTGTAAATTCTCTGGATTGCTATAAAAATAAGAGAATCTGACTGTCATCTTCAAAAACCTACCAATTATCTCCATTATTAGGAATGGTAGGGTAGATGATAACCTTTACTGCCTCTTCATTAACCAACAGATCCTTAGTTGGGTCAAACTGAGATCCAATCTGGGTCATTCAGTCTGCATCAGTATTCTAAGACCTTGGTATGACTTTTATGTTGAAGGCATCAAAATCCTTAATCAGATCCCATATTTGGTAGCGATATGATCTCATTCTCACATTCTTTACCACAACCTTTTCTCTGATCTGCTTTACTACCAACTCTGAGTCACCTAGGACTTTCAAGTTTCTTACACCTTTCCTTTTAGCAAGAATCAGACCGTGCACTAGAGATTCGTACTCAGCTTCATTATTGGTGCAAGTAAAATCGAAGCACAGGGCTCTGAGGATTTTTTCCCCTTTTGGTGAGGTAAGGAAAATTCTTACTCTAGCACCATTCTTACTTCTAGTTCCATCAAAGTTTAGAGTCCAAAGCTTAGAGTCTTCATCAGAATCCTCCTCTTTCATATTTTCTTACTCCATTATCTCAGGTATCTCTTGATCTTCATCAAAGATAACATATGTTCCCAAGCCAGTAGAGTAATAATTTCCATAAGGGTCACTCTACATCATAGATATCAGATGATTATCTTCTTCTTCCCTTTCATCATGTTCGGTCCATTCTCCTATTTCTTCCATTAAGACTCTTTCCTCTCTATTGATCATAGCATGGGACACTTCAAACTTTGATGTTGGTTCCTTAGTAATATGTTCCTTAGACAAAGGATCAGAAAGGACCTTCATCTTTGTACCATATTGAGTCCTTAAGATTAAATGTGACCAATCTAGTGACATGTACCCACCAATCTTGGCAGTGAAATCTCTAGATAGACATAAACCAAAGATAGGGGAATATCAATGATTATTGTATCTTGCATGATAGTTATGTTTGGGAAGGTATACAACTATAATGGGAGCTATTTGATAATACCTATGGTCTAGACTGACTTTCCATCTAATTGCATGACTCCTTTGGCTAGTGGCTCATACTTTATCTTTAAGGCATCTTCTATTTGCTTGGGCATGACTATGGTGCTAGCACCCAAATCTATCATGGAATTATGCAACTTCTTCCCTACTATTAGGGTCAAATAAAAAGGATTTGGCTTAGTCTTACTCACCTCTTACTTGGTATTCACCAGAGCAGATGTTCCTTGAGATTGGGGTTCTTTGAATTGAACTCTTCTTTTATCAGCTTCTCCATCTTTAGTGTTGATAGATTTAGGGTCCCCTTGAGATTGTAGAGCTTCTTGTAACAATAGTTTTTGTTTAGGAATGGCTAACATATCCCATAAGGATACATTAGCAAGGGCCTTTTTCAACTGCTTAATGACATTCATGGGTCCTAATGATTGTGCCTTATGGTAGTAAGGATACCTTGTCTTCTCTACCACTGGATGAGAGACTCCTTGATTTTGAGTTGTCATTAACACTTCTTGTCTTGGTATGGGTATATAGGGAGCTTGAACTGAAAGTCCCTTAGTCATTTCATTGGGATTGACTTCAGGTAGATCCACGATCCTCCTCTTTGACCTAGTGTTATAATCTGATTGCACTAGAGTCTTCTTGGATGTAGATGCTGCATTTACAAACATTGATTCTTCCTCCTCGATCCATGAGAATAGTGCATGTTCTGGGGTGATTTCTCCTTCCTGTTCAATAGACATCCCTTGCATTTGTGCTACTATTATTACATTTTGAACACCAGGTGATTGGTATGGGAAAGATTTAGAAGATTAGGCAGCCTGTCCTTCCATTCTTATTTGCTTTGCCACCTTCTGTTGTAAATTACCTCTAGGGCAGTCTTTGGGCATATGTGCATTATTGCAGGGGAAGCACCATGCATTTACCTTCTCAACTATATTATTTTGTCCAGGAACCATTTCCCTTCCTGGGATAGCTGGGACAATTTGTAGTGTTGTAGGTATAGGGACAAGCTGATTAGATGGTTGTTGGTAGTTTGGTCTCTATGGCCCTTGATACTGATTTGACTGATATGGGGGCCTATTTCCTTGAAATCCTTGGTAAGGAGGTTTTTGATATGAGGTTTGCTGCCTCTTAAAGTTGATGATTTCATTAGAAAAGGTTCTAAGAATACTCTTAACATCATCCATTTTAGATGGGGGAGCAAAGGGTGTGAGGGCAGTGGGCCTTTGAGGTGCAGGAAAAGTGTACATAGAAATAGAAGTTGATGAAGCACTAGGGGTCTCTTCTTGGACGGAGATTGATAATTTAGGGAACATGGGCATGGGGGGTCTTGGAGGTAACTTCCCAGCATCTATCAGACTATTCTCAACTCTAACAGCTAACTCATATGCTTCAGGTAGGGTCTGTCCTCCTAAGGATTGAATCATAACTGAAATATCAGAGTTGAAAGATTTAAGGTAGAAAATAATTGTCATACTTGCAGGGGGTCTTGTAGTGACTGGAATCCTTTGCCAAGTCTTTTGAAATCTGGTGTTGAAATCAGTAATGGATTCTTAGGGAGCCCTCTTTATGGTGATTAGTTGCTGTAAGAGGGAAGATATGTCTCCCTTTTCACTTAATCTTTCAAAAAATGCATCTCCCAGTTGATCCCAAGTTCTGATAGAATTAGCTGGTAAAGATCAGTACCAATCAAGGGCTCTCCCTTTGAAGATGTAGCTAAAAGCCTCATGGTGATATTTTGTTCTGTAACATAGTGCAATGCACATACATCTACCACATCTTGTAGGTGCTTAGCTGGGGTCTTGAAATCCTCTCTTGAGAACTTGGGTAATGCTTTCAGGGCATTTGTGGGAATCGAGTCCCATGTATCTGGAGGTGTTGGAAGTATAAGTGGGCTACTATTATTCTAGTTAGCATAATTCTGAGGTGGAGCTTGGGTACCCATTTGTATCGTTGGGATATTTTGTTGATTAGACCTTCTTCTTGGAGTTATGAAAAATGGTGGCAGTAAGAGTCCCACATTAGTAGTAGCTCTGGCTCATGTAGTTGGTCCACAACTCTGACTTCTTGCAAGAGGCCGGCTCATGCAATTCTTATCAAAGAATTTGTAAAGATTGTCTCACTGTGGTTGCCAAAAATTGTTGATGCTTAAATTTGCAGATTAATCACCAACATGGGAAATCTTAAGAATGTGAGACTTTGACTCTTAAGACAACCTCCAGATTTTAAAGAAGTTGGTTCTTGTCTATGGGGTTTGTTGTAAAGGGAAGAAAAACAAGATTATAGATAAAACCCTTAAAACTAAATCTTCTAAGGTGGTTCACTGAGAATATATATTGTGATTCAAAACTAGAACATAGTGATCAAACCCTTAAAGACTTACTACCAAGCTAAAGAGCATAATGCATGATTAACAACAACAAAGAATATATCACAGATTTACCAAAGGCTCAATATAGAGAGAATGCAAGAAAGATTTAGAAAAACACCATAACACGCATAAAACATCACTCTCTCTTCATTGATGGTCAGGAGAACAGAGTACACAAGGCAAATATGCACAGATTACAATATTCAATCCCTCCTGAGAGGTATTTGTTAAGGCAAATGATATTTTCTGGTCCAACAACATAACAACTCAAAAATCTCCTTTCTATCTCAATTATCCTTCTCTGCAATATACTCCATTACTTATAGCATAAAATGAGGCTCCAAGACTCCTGTGACCATTCAGATATCAACCACCCAACTACCAGCATCTCCAGTTAACTGATGATTTAGCTATTGGCTGATGCATTGCAAATCTCCTCTGGATTCTAGGTCTCTATTCTTCTCCTTCCGTTGCAACTGACTCTGTGAGTCTTTAGATATGATAGATTCTCCCACCTTTCACTGAGTTGCTTTGACCAATGGCACAATAGATATGGGCCTTCGAACACAAAGTCTAACTGTCAGGTATTAAGATAGATGGCACCACCAGAGGCTCTCAAAAAGACAAAAAAGGTAATACATGGCAGCTTCACGCTCCTCAAGTAGAAACTATTCAAAAGGCTCTTCAAACAAGCACAGTGATGACACATGAGACTCTCAGCAATGTTCCTACTCAACAAAAGAGACTTCTAATCTTTTAGACACGTGGCAAGATCCGCAATATCACATTTGGAACACATGGCAGGTCGGCGCTTCTTCCTTAAAACTTTTTCAAAGTTTCCCTTCAGACGTTGTGACATGTGGCATTTTCGGTACTCTTCAATATCTTTTAAAACCTTGGGCCCCACTGGTACATGTGACAAACTCCGTAGTACTTAAGGGCTTATAAAAAGAGACTCAACAAAAGACACGCGACAAACTCTGCTAATACCTAAATGAGACACACGGCAAGCCCACACTTATTTAACAAAACTTCTCAAAAGCTTCCCCGCAATGCCTGTCGTTTCAACATGTGGAGCCTTCCGCAAGAACTTAAAGGCTTATAAAGGAAATATAGAAACAGCGCATGGGTGCCGACACTTGGCACTATCCGCATAGATTCATTCTTGCAAAAAGGTGAACTCAAAAATGAGACCCGGACATTGACACATGGCATTTTCTATTGTTCCTTCATATGCTACTAATATTAAACGCAGTAGAGACACCTGGCATGCCCCAAGGCTTTGTCAAAAGACTCTTAATACTTTCCTTTAGACTCTGCACCACTGATAGACTCTGCCACATTGAGCTTTGGTGCTCCTTAAGAGATTATTTTCTCTGCCAACTCTTTAAATGAGTGTTGTTGTGCCACTTGTCGCATTTCGCGGCCTTGAGACTCTTTCCTCTCTATTTACTCTGTATTTCATACATATATGCAAAATGTAGAGTTTTACTCTATAGTGGTAAAGGTACTTTATTACAACATTCATTTATTATTAATTTTTCCTATATCCTGCAAGGACACATGCTCTCTTATCATCATCTTGGCTATTGTGGAGGTGGGAACACCATTCATAGGGTTTGACTAAGGTAAACCCCTAAAACTACCCAAACCATTTTCCCTCTTGTGTTTGTGTAGATTACGGGAGATAAGAGACAAGTACAATAGATCTAAGAGTAGATTGATGAATACAGATCTCAAATCTCAGAAACCACCTTCGAAGGGCCAAAAACCCTAAGACACTTGTGCGTGGCTAAATTTATCCTCCCAAAATTTCCCTAATTTCTAGCAGTAACCTCTGACAACTCTATACTATTCATTTCAACCCCTATTTTCTAGGTTTTCAATTATGACAAGTATGTTATCTCAATTTTGGCATATTTGATTGTAGAAACCCTAGATCTAGCACATTTCATCTCAATCTTTCTAATTACAACAAAGGAATAGAACCCCCATAGCTTGGCTCTCCTTCAGGACCGTAGTCAATCTTGATTTATGTTCCAATATTTGATCTAAAGGATTGACTTAGTTAACACATGATTAATTAGGCCGCATTCTTTACCATCAAACATTCTGGTGAACCCGACAAGTTTTGAACTTTTACAACCTTATTCAATCAGATCTGATATGTTTGTTGTTCCAAATCTGATTAGTTAATTATTTAATTAGATAGTAAGAATTTGTACATCTTCATTATCTTGATTGGTTTTTGAATGAATTAGATATCTATGACATGTTTTTGCATTTGGAAACATTGATTTATTTACAAATCTAAAGCAAAACTCTTTCTTCTATCAAATCATCTACATATTTCATCTTATCAACACTTTCCTCTATAATTACATTTCGTGTGTCATAAATCTTGTGAAGTCTTTTATGAGCTTTGTGACCCGGTGTCCTAAATCTAACATGATCCTTGTGAGGAGAAGTTATAGGCTCATGGATTCTAGTGCTTTAAATAGCTTTGATGTTCCCACATCGAAATACGATGTTGCTAACTTATTTGCACATGGAAGTTCATCATATTTAGATCATATGTCTACTTTACCCATGATATTTAAAGTACAATATTCTCATGACTCTATAGACATAGACAACCTCATGGTTCATGTCCCTGAAACACAAATTTAGAAACTCGACACTGAGTTGGCTCATTTTCAACAATTTGTGGGAATGAAACACTTAGTTGAGGAAGCTATGCCTCATGTTGAAGGTATAAGAATTTTGTTACTCGAAGGTCAAGAAGGTGTAGAAATTTTATGCAGATTAGCTCACATAGTGGATAACAATATTATTTCATTAGCTAGTTGCATGGAAATGATCATTAATGTGTCCCTTCAAAAACAAATAGGGACACAGATGTCGTTACCCATACTAACATCCTCTATATCAACATATACTTCTATTCACACCACCACTACACATCTTGGTAGTAGTACTAACACGAGTCTTAGAGTATCTTAGTCAAATCTCACTTAACAAAAGTCTAATCACACAATGTCATCACTTCTTTCTAGCCTTAACTATTTAAATCTTATCCAATCTCAAGCTACTCTACAACCAGATCCCATAATTAATTAGCTTTTGCAGAATGTCAGCTCTTTACAACAACAATTAGCAAGTATAAGTGAAGGTCCATCTCATCCTTCTATTCCATCCTACTACACCTATAGTCCATTGTCCGTTACCATTCTAAAAACACTGATACCTAAGAAATTTGAGACCCCTCATTTTGAGAAGTATAATGGGAAGGGGGATCCTAGTAGTCATGTGTCGGCCTTTACATATTTGTGCAATGATTTTCTCTTTGATGATTATATCTTAGCTAAACTCTTTTCTCGATCACTTAAAGATACAACCTTGGATTGGTTTTTTTCTTTCCCTATGAATTCAATAAATTCTTTTCAACGACTTATTAATCAATTTCTACAACACTTTCAAATGAACATTAGACCTCAAGTCTCCTTGATTGATTTGGTTCAATGAAAGCAAGGAGTGAAGGAGAAATTGACTAATTTTATTGGGCATTACCAAGCCCTCTTCTTGCAAATGCCATATTCTCTTCTAGATGTGGATGTGCAAAGAGTTTTGATTTGAAACTTACAACCTCACATCTGTGATAAGATTTTGTTGATGCGTTATAGCTCTTTTACACATCTTTGCACAACTCTCTGCGATTATCAATTTTTAGTTAGTTAGTATGAGGATATGTTATCCTTGAATTTAGTTGACTCAATTCATGGGACAACCCCTATGAAACTTGTCCATTTCATAGCCCATGGCCTCTATGCACGCAAAACAAGGAAAATTTGAAATGGCCTCTATTAGAATTAGGCTGAACAACTGAGAGTGGGGTGTGAATCAGTTGTCCCAAAACATTATCATTTGCAATAATCACTTAGAACTAATTAAAACATTTAAAGCATGAATCATCAACACATGAGTAGAAACAAATAAACACACATGACATAATTATTTTTAACATGGAAACCCGGTTAAGGGAAAAACCACGATGGGGGTTAATCCACAAGGATTATACTCTATTAAAAGTATTATAATTGGGAATGCACATGCATTCAGGCTCACTACCCAGAGCTCACTGCCTACAGAAAGAAGATTACAATGAGTTTGAACTGATAATTAGCATCTACCAATGCAAGGATTTAGTTCTGGTTAAGCACAGAATACTAACTTGATACACTTCATCCTCACTCTACCCTTTTTACTATTCTGCTAACATCTGAACCTTAGATCTCTACCCTTTTCACACTTATTCTATAGTCGCATCATACACACACCAAAATCACTTAAATCCATCAGCTATATATATTCACATCATGATATTCATTCACTTTTCAGTCGACTTCAAGAACACTTAGAAGTTTGATGAAGACTCTTCTCTGTCAGCTAAATCCATGCATAACTTGTAACGCGTACCAAAACTATCATTCACAAATCATCAATCATGTCGGCCACTATCATTGATCATCACAAATCATCCAACTGACAACTTCCATTCATCCGGTACCAAGATCAATTACAAGGTCGGCCTGTTCTTCTATTGTCTGCACAGTCAAACTGTAACCCTATATCAGATGCAAATAACTTTTGAATCCTTCATTACCGGAGACTAAATTTTTGGATTTAGATTGTCCTGACAATCCTTAAGACTCCCTTAGATCCATAGCACACTATGATTTACCACCGGAGAGATCTGGACCAAGATACCAGACCCTATCACATGCTCTGTTTCTGGCTACCTAGACTTAGATAAATTCTGATTCTGACTTCCGGTATGAACAAATTATGTTATGCGGATGAGTGGAATAGTCTTAGTTGCCATCAATGACAACAACTGTCATGCGAAGCAGTGTCTCTTGCCAATAGCCTCATGCATGGTCGAGCCCCTCAAAAAGTCATTTTGAGTTGTGTTTAATACCCCCTTTCAAAAAATACAAAAATCAAGTTTTCATAACTTGGCATTCTTTCCTTTTGATGCAATGTCAGAGAATTTTCACAACTTTGCATTTATGAGTTCTAGTCATATGTAATTGTGGATAAATTCTCTACAACTACATATGTAGTTGAGGAAAATTTATCTGCAACTACGTACCAATCCGGCATGCTTGGGCATTAAAGGTAAATTAATGTAGGGATTATATGTGCTTTTACTGCATTTAATCTTCATTTTAACCTTTTATTTTTACCATTCCTGTGTGCCATTTTCGTGCTTCTTTCTATCACGTTCATCATGCGATCCTTGAGTCTCTGGGATTTGATCAAAGATTTGTTTTGAATCTCCTGTCATAGGTAAGCTTTTCTGTTTCTATCCTTTTTCTATTTATTGTTTGTTTTTTTTGTTGTTTTTTGATTTCCCTCAAAACCTTAGGTTTTAAGTTGTCTCGACCTTTGTTTTACTATAGTTGGGGGTTTCGATGAATATATCTCTGATCCTCGAGTTTAACCCCTAAATGTGTTTCCCAAAGAATAATCTATGAGCAACACACAGTTAGAACCCTTGTTAAACCATTTTAAACCTGATGCTTTTAACAGGAGGGTGTTATTCGAAGAATTTTCTCTAAATAACACCCCTATTTTTAAAAGGTGTTGTTTGGAGAAAAATTTCCAAACAACACCCACATGAATACCCTCTCCAACACAACAATCGCTAATGTCAAAAACAACAAAAAGTGACTTTCGGAGAAAATTCTTCGAAAGTCATAAACTTGAATCTTACCCCAAATGACTTTCGAAGAATTTTCTGTGAAAGTCACAAAGACATGTTTTTACCCCTCATGCACTTCAAAGAATATTCTTCGAAGTGCACTCAAGTGACTTACCCTATGTACTTTGGAGAATTGTCTATGAAGTGCGTAAAATCTACACTAGGTAAAGATGTAAGATGGAAAGAATTCTTCGACTTGCATCCAAAAGATCTACCCCAAACATGCAGTTTTGAGAATTTTATCTGATTTGCATCATGTTTGACCTACCCAGTGTAGTTCAAAAAATTTTCTCTAAGCTGCACCCAAATCAAAATACTCCATGTAATGTCAGAAAAATTCTCCGACCCTACACCAAAAATGATTTCTCATGCAGTTCGAAGAATTTTCTCCAAACTACACCAAACACTATTCTAAGATGCATAGGTGCAATTTTTCTCTGAAATTGCACAGTTCCTGACGAATGCAAATATTCTAACACTTGAGAAATTCAAACTCATCTTGCAGTTTCCTAGCAAATGTTAGAGCCTTCTCTTGTGAAGAATAACATGAAGTTCAAGTATCAAGGAGTGGTCCCTATGCCCTCTATGGAATCTAATGTGGACAACATTAGAGACATAGAGATTGGTAATGTGGACATGGCTGAATTTCTAGAGAGGTTGAACAAATAGCCAGTTGCATCTCAAATGCAGGTGGTCCTTGGTAGCAGTATCCACTTGGCTTCTGCTTTCCCTATGTTAGCACATAATCCAGAATTTGTTTTGGCAATAGCTACTCACTTTGACAAGGAGAGTAAGATTGTAAAGGACTCTAATGGTAAAGTAGTAATCCAGCTTGATGAAGAATTCTATGATAAGGTTTACAGTTGTCTAGACATTGAAGAGTATTCAGATGTTACTATGGACTCAGTACATGATCACTATGATAAAAACATGGAGAGGTGCAAAAGAAATATCAACTCTCAGTGGCTCAAGACTCTCGGGCCTATAATAGCAAGCTGGCCTAAAACCATCTATCAGAGTGGTTCAACGAAGAGATAGGTGATTCGATTACTCTTTTGAGTAGAGTCAAGGGACGTCCAACATCTAATACTTTTCAAGAATGGATGTACCAGTACATAGTCATCATTAAGAAAGGCAATCCAAGAATATACTAGGGTAAGCAAATCAATTATTCTATTTTCCAACAACTCTTTGAGGTATCTACTTCATTGAGATTCTACATGATGTCATATTTGGTATATGTTGTTGCTTGCATGAGATCTTTCCCTGGCTTGACTTCAATTGGTGATAGAATACAAGTGCCAATGTATGAGTAGTATCTGCAATTAACTCTGAAAGAGAGTCTCAAACATTTCAGAGGGTCAATGATGCCTTCTTCTACAAGTACATTTGCATGTTTGAGGAGGATCTTGAAAAGAAAAGGGTTTCTGATGTTGCATGGGAATAGGTGAAAAGGTTTGGATGCATATTCATTCAATTTCATACTTTTACCTACATCAGGGTTGGGTGTTCCAATGAACAACCTTATATGTTGCCTAGGTACCCTAGAGATAAATTGATATTGATGGAGTTACGTAGGAAAATGATGAATGTGCATAAGAAATAGGTAGAATCTCACAGATCTGTCTTCAAGATCCTAGTTACCATTGGCCAGTATACAATATCAACAACTCCAAATGCTATGGCAATGGAAACTGAGTTGCAATGGATAACTCTCAAAAGGTTCAAGAGGCGAGTTGACTTTGATTACAAGGGTATGAAAGATAAGCTCAAAGGAAACTACACTCATGTACATAAAATTGAAGATATATGGGCTAAGTGTAGAATTGATGAAGAAGTGAGGAAGCTAGACTATAGTCAACTTACCTTAGAGTAAATCAGAGATTTCCATGTTGCATATGTTCTTGAAGATATGCAGGATGATGGTAATATCTTGGATCCTCTTTATGAGAATAATAAAATTGATGAAACCCCTCTTCCACCAATTTAATGGTCACTGAAGGAGTCCACTTCCATAAGGGATAGATTTCAAGTTATCCTTGCTTACACTAATGTTTGGTTAGAAGGGAAAGGGATAAAGTTGAATCCATTCAAGATAGGATTAGAAGAGGAACTTACTGAAGGAGCTGCTAAGAAATGAGATGAGCCTAGAATAGAGAATAAGGAAGATATTCTGGGTTCTTCATAGAAGCTAAAGTTTATTTTCAAGAACTGTTACCCATTTTTATTTTCTAGCTCAATCAAGTGGAGCTGGTTAAGTTTTATAGTTTTAAGGGTGCATGCATGTTATAATGAGTGTTTTGCCAAGAGAAAAATGCCATAAAAAGAACTTCAGATAAATGCAATTGTTATAATCAAGAAGAACCATACAACATTGCATATTTTAAAAGGCATTTTCATTATTCATGAATGTTAAATGAAATGCTCCCACACAAGCCGTGGGAATGACTAGCATAATGCATTATTAAAGGAAATGATGCATATAGAAATGAAATCATATACAAAGAAAAGGGATATGTCATTGCCTTGTAATGACGAATCCCCACAGTTAAGCAGCTTCATCTTTAGCTCCTTCATAGAGGTCACCCTGCTACTCCAAAATGTCTACAAAGAGAGGAGAAAATTGTGTTAAAGTTTGGGATACCAAATCCTTGCATATACATCATCATTACATGCACAATTTACTACTATAATGCATTATATTAGTCTGTAATCATCATATGTATCAGAGGAAAACAAAGAACAAATCTAAAACTCATGGTTTTGTCTAACAAGTTTGTCCAATGTGCAGATATAGGTAAAGTGTCATTGCTGATTACTTAATTTAATATTGCAGTATGTGGAGAAAATGGGCTCCCATAAGGGTTGAGCCCAGCATGCTCGAAGTAATGACATTAATGCAAAGATATTCGATAGACCAAGCATCATGATGTTTTCATCACATGCATGTTGCTACTATATCAAATGTATCAAGTACAAGAGAGAAGGTACAGTCAAGTTGGAACAAATGCCATGTGGGACAACCAAGTCAAATGTCATATGTTACTGTCATTATGAGCCCATGATACCATCAAAGAAACAAAGGTCTCAGCCATAGTAGAACAACATATACAAGTGTAGTCAACATGATCATACACAGTCATAAAGGACAAAGGATAGCAAGGTACAATGAAGCAGGTGAAACAACAAATGAGGTGATAACCTTGCAAGTGCAGCAAGTGAACTTGTCCAAATAGTCAAATAAAGTGAGCCATTACCAGTGAGCATAATGTGTAGGTATCTACTCTTGATATGATACAGTGAATTGGACACCAAGTGTGCATACCAGTTATCAAATGCAGCTACAATAGTCAAAAGTGACATTTGTATCATGGACCAGTGAGCTCATTTGTTGCTACCCAAAGAGGCATGAAGCTAAATAAAAGCAAGAGCAACCACAAGTCATGCATGCTCAAGTCTAAGTGATAAACAAGTGACAAAAAAGTTGACAGTGAGAGAAGCACCATGTGGACAAAAGGGTATAGCAGATGACCATGGAGCAGCAAATGCTCATCTATGATTGATAGTCCAATGGAGGATGAAGTGACAAGCACATATCAGCAAGCAGGCTATTCAATCATCTGAGGGAGTGAATTTCAAATGTAATGCAAATGTTTTCTCATTTTCATACATTTAGGAAGTTCAGAGACAAAATTTGGATCTTGTGATAGCCTTTTAGATGAAGAAATATATCCAATGAAAGATCATTTTGCAATTCATCAATTGAAAGTGTTTATGAGTACATGACAACACCTTTGTGCTAGTGAAAAGTGCATTATCCAGTGCCAACATGGCAGTTTTGGTCTAACACATCATTCTAGGATAGAAGTACAGCCATAGAAGGAGAAAACAAATGTGTATCACAATGTTGCATCAGATAAAGGACAGTCATCAACATGAAGATAGCCATAGTAACACCATGTCACAGCTACAAGAGGTAGCTTATCAAATATTTGCCATGTGTTATAAAGTACAAGTGAACTACAGAAAGGTAAGTGTTCATATCACTTGTGTATATGCACTGTTCAAATGTTATCATTAAGCAAAGATGCTTTTGAAATGAAGAGTTATAGCACATATTCATCATGGGCTAAGAAAAGTATGTACAAGTTGAACAGATCAAGACGATGTCTTCACCAATTTTAAAATATGCTAATGTGTTATGCATAGTGCATGGTATGATTTTGGGCTAGCAAAGTTTGAAGATATAACAGGTGCAACAAAATTATATATGTCTGCATGTATGCATGATACATGTTCCAAGCTTCATATCATACACTATCAAGGAACTTTCATGAAGTATTTTGTCTTTGAACACGGGTGCAGTCATTAATGAGCTACCAAAATGTAATTGTAGCCTCATGCATCCAAGGTATAGCTACAGATTACTCAGGAAGAATAAGACTCTTCTAACAATATGTTATGCATCTGAGACAAAAGTAAATGAGTGGCTATACATACTAATCAATGGTACTTCAAACCTCAAGCATTAACTTCTTTCATAAAAGGGATCTTAGGATGTATATATCATGAAGCTACAGGATAGAATGATAGTATGACCTTATCATGAAATAAGTATGCTTTATGTAGAGTGCCCTCTATACATGAAGTAAGTCACACACAGAGATTTACTACAGTATTGATATAATCTAGATACAAGTGCAAGTCATGATCAAGTATAACTAATGTAATGGAGAAGGATTGAAACAACTTTCAAATGATCAAGTCATCACAATTTATCCTTTATCCAAAAGAGAGAGTAGAGCATCAAGATCATGCGTGCAATGAAGGGTACAACTATGTATAGGGGATGAAAGATATTAAATGCAAATGTATTATATAGGGAAAGCAAGTACCTCATATTCTTCTTTAAATACCTTATACATATTGCAATGCATTCATATTCCATGAATGTAAAAGCATATATAGGGTACAATACAAAACATATTGCCAATATACAATATCAAACTTTGAGCTTATGTTTTAAAAGACCCAAGAGGAAGCACATATGAGTTCTTAGTCACAGATAAAAGGGAGAATCATAACTTTGTTTCATCTTCTAAAAATCTTCATCATACAATGCAACATGTTTAGGTAATGAAGCAGCAGTGTTATGACTATTTCAAAGACAAGCAGGGCTTCAAAATGCATTAAGAAGACTACCTACAGAGAGTTTTTTTCAAACCCTAGTAGAAAATGGATTTGGGTGTGTTATCGCCTACATGAGCAGTCTGGTTTCATGTATTTAAATATGCAGGCCCTTTCCCAAAAGTCTAAAAAATTATAACACTTTTGGCCTCTGTAGTTAAAAAATGCTAAAGTCGGTTAAGGTGCCAGTGTCTTTGTGTATACAAAGTGGTTTGTATATGCGTGCAGGTCAAAAATATGTATCGGTGGGTCAAAAATCTCAATCGGCCTTCAAAAATGGTGAAAAAATCAATTATATGCATTTTTGAATGCATATCGAGTTTGCATATACAAGAGGGAATCTTTCAAAGATTCCTAGGGATATTCTGCAGTTGTATGCATTTCCAAATGCATATCGGGCTCAAAGGGGAAAATGTACAAGGGCAGAATATACATTGAAGATTCCAAGAATATTTGTTGCTTGCATATTGGGTTGCATGTAGATTTGGTTTGTATGTTCAGACATACAACGGTTATATATAATGAAAAGATACAATAGAAATATACATTCGGCAATATACAATGGGAAAGTGCAAATGGTCTTGTATGTTCAGCTACATACAAAGTAGCAAGAGATGCATTTGGTGGGGTCCACCTCACATACAAAGGGCTTTGTATCTCATATACAAAGGGAAATGTATATGTGACATATATTCAAAACAAATAAGTGAAAAGATACATTCCAGACCTGAATAGAATTCCAAGATGCTTCATATAGGTTTGGGGTCCATAGCATGTATATTGGGTTTGTATATGCTGATATACAACCTGATATACAAAATAAAGATATACAACCCGGACGCGAAGGAGGAATCAAATACAGAGAATAGTAATTTGATGTCCATGGGTTGTATAAGGCACTTGTATATGCTGATATACAAGCTGATATACAAAGGAAAGAGGATGCAAAGCGGATCCGATGGTGCTTTCATTTTGTTCTATAGGTTCTTGGTGTCCATGACTTGCATGTATATGTGCTATATACAAAGCGACACGGTGCAATGAAACATATGCATTTTGGACCCGATGGAGAAATTAAATGTGACAGGTAAGTGTTTGAGGTCCAGCTTGTATATCAAACGATTGTATATGCATTTGAGCATGCATATACAGAGGCGGTAAATACAAAATAAAAGGAGGAAAAGCCAGTGATAGGAGCATGAAGTGCCTACGTGGCATGTTTTCATTGGTTTGCGACCTTTTAGAGGTGTTTTGAGCAACAGATCTCAGTGATGGGAGTTGATCCATGGCTGGTTTTGTTTTTTGCTGCAGCGATGGGTTTCTTTGCGTGTGCGGCCATTTTCAGAGGTACGTCGTTGCTGCATTTCAGAGAGGCTGTGGGTAGCTGAAGCGTTAATGGCAGAGTTGCAGTGGTATGGGTCGGTGATGGATGGGTCAACAACCTGATTGAAGAAAAATGTCCTTGAACAGCGGTGCGGATCCTGATTCCATCTGCTCATTCCTCTCTATCTCCCCACAGCGTTGAACATTTTCTGAGCACCATTCCTCATGCATTGAATCTGGCAGGTTTTTGATTTGCCTTGTAATTAATTTTTGCTGGGTACACAGTCTTGGTATAAAGACCAAACTGTGTTACCCATTGTGGTTGTTGAAAACAGGACATTTTTTGGGTGCTGCGATACAATACATCTTCAATGGTGGCCCTGTTCTGGATGTCTTGTGAGTTTATGAGTCTCATGTTGTATGTTTTTCTGCATAAAACTACTGATATCATGCTGATTTAAATGAGTAATGCTATGTTGCATGTGTTTTGTTATCTGTCTCCAAATTGGGTGTATTCTTCTTCTGAATCCGAATACCTAAGGGATGTTTATGATTCTAGAATATAGGTTAGCTATGTTGAATGCTTGATTTCTTACTTCTACTCAAGGAGTAGATTAAATGTTTCAGATCAAGTGTTGGGAAGAAGACATTGCAATAGGGATATTAATAAGTAGAGATAACAGGATACTCTGTTTTGGGAAGTATTTGTAAGGCAGATACTGTAAATCTCCTTAATATCTAGTCTTTGGTATATGTTTATGTTGGCCATTCACATGTGTATGTCTATTGACTCTGAGCCCTGGATAGGCACCGATCCAGTCTTGTATTGAGATTGCAACCCAAAGTCTCAGTTTTGCATCCAAACATAAAATCAAACTTAAACTTTAAATCAAAACATTAGGACTTTAGAAGTAGTTTTAGGATTGAAATCCTTTGTCTACAACTAAATACATGCCCAAAGCTAGCCCCTTTGCACTTATCTAACAGTTTTGGTCCGCATAAGAGAGGATTTATCTGCTTTGTGTCAACATCCCAGCTAATACAAAGATGCATTTCATAGATGTTGAGTAGGGAATACCCCCCTTGGTTCTGTAGAGCCTAAAGAAGAAGGGGAGATATTTATAGAGTCTATCTCCTATATTGTTAGCCGCTGGCCCAAGAATCCTATTGATCATTGATGGCTACCTTGTAGGGACAACTAGGAATAAGCATCTATTCGGATTGAGAGGTAACAGAAATTGGCGACTCTACTGGGGAAGTGAAGTAAAAGAACCTTGATTAAAAAAGAAAACAATTCCTAGTTATAGGTGGCAACTCCGAGTAATCTCCCAACCAGTCAAAGTGAAATTTATATGCAAGGGAGAAGATCCTAGCGTAACCCTTTGCTTGAAGAATTACCCATAAAAATGATGTATAGGAAAAAGGGGGTTGTTCAAGCTAGTCAGGAGGGTTCTCCCAGAAGTGATAATGTTCAAGACAATCCTGGATCTTCAAAGAGGACAATACCTTATTTTCAAACACTGAGGCTGAAATCCAAAATGTATATGAGAAACAGTAGGGTGGCGCTCTGAGAATAAGGTCAGAAGTGTTCCAGGAGCGCCCTTTCTTGGACCCCAGTGACAGATTTGAAGAGGCTGAGTCTCCAAGGGATGATGATGATGATCAAAATAGAATGGGACCATCCTCCTCTATGCCCAAAGAGGAACAATTAGCTGAAGAAATCAAGAGCCTAAGGGCAGAGTTAGAATATTTACAAGCAATGAAAATCAGAGATGACATGAGATAGAAAGTGCAAGCTCTGAGAACTGCTCAGAATGATTCAGTTCCTACCCTTGAAAATGCGAATGTGATGAGAAATCAGCACATAAATGAAGTCCTGGATCAGCATAATGATCAGAGACAGAATGCAAATAATGCTAGAGTACCATTAAACAATATAAGAAATTAGAATGCAAACATAAATGCCAATGCTAATCAATTTGATAGACAGCCTATGCAGTTAGATAGATTCAGGCAGCTTGTTTTTTATGGCATTCTTGGTTACCCAAATCCTATAGACAAACATGTGAGGCTGCAAGTGCCTAAATTTTCAGGAAATAATATTGTGTCAAGGGAAGACCACTTAAAAGCTTTTCAGAATATCATGGACAACTTTGAGGTTGAGCATGAGGATGTTTTCATGAAATTATTTATGCAATCCTTAGTTGATGAGGCCAGGGAATGGTACAAAGGTCTGCCTGACAGAAGTGTTTCATCATGGGATGACTTTAGGAGAATATTCAAAGAACAGTATGGTGACAAAATTGATCCTAGTTTTTTCATAAATGAATTCACTAGCATTACCAAAGGATCAAATGAACAGGTTGTTGATTTCAATGCTAGATTCATGAAGGTATTGAACAAACTGCCACATCACCTGAGGCCTAATGAACCTATGTGCATAGTGTTGTACATAAATGCTTTTGATGCCAAAATAGCTTATGGATTAAGAGACAAGGGTCCTCATAGCCTTAGAGATGCTTTCAAAATAGCAACAAATATTGAAAATAATAGAAAAGCGTCTAGTAAGACAAACAGAAGAGATGATGTAAAAAATTTGCAAAATCTGAATAAGAAATCTTAGAGTGTTCAAGGTAGTGCGTCTACTTCTGAGGATAAAATAGATAAGTTGACAACTATTGTCAAGGACCTCAATTATAAAATTGCTAAAAATGAAAAAGGGGTTGGTCTTGACAGACAGGTTTACCAAAGGCAAGAAAGAAGACCATCATTATATGATATGCCATACAATACCAATTGGCATAATGGTAAACCCATCCTTCCACAGCAATACAAATCAAAGAACTTAGAATGCAAAGGAAACACTTGATCCTTTGAAGAAGGCTGTTAATATTGTTAATGACACCACATGGCGTATAGTATGCCAGATGCCTCATTCACAGTCACAATGTATGATTGCTCAGTCTCTATATAATAATGCAGTGGCCTGTGATGAATGCAATGAGTCGCATTGTATGGAGGATGATAATGTCAATATGCTATCTACAAACAGGGAGTATCCTTCTCATGATGTTGATACAAACATAAGTAATGAGATTCAGGTTTGTCAATAGTTTCCCTATGATGAAGATGATGAAGACAACTATGCCTATGCTTAGGACTCACACAATTTTTTGAATAATTTAAGGAGACCCTGATGAAGAAATTAGGGCCCTCATAGCTACAGCAATAGCTCAAGTCAAAAGCAACTACAACCTAAGAGATAAAGCTCAGGTAAGTAGCTCACACCAACCAGAGAATACTTTGGTGAACCAGCCAGGGCACAGTCATAAAGGAACTGAGACACAAAAGAAGCAATGGAACAATAATAGGCAAAACTTTAAGCAAAAAATAGGTTATGATCCTCAAGGACCAGAAAATAGAGTTCCCCAGGTTGAGGATCAAAATAAGAATTTTTAGAACAAGGATGACAGTCAGAGAGCCACAAAAACCAAAGCTGGATCATACCAAGATAAAAGTAAAAATGTGGATCAGGCTATAACTGTTATTCAAAATTATGCTCCTTTTGACATAGCTCAAGTCTTGACCCAAGTAAAAGTCTATGTTCCATTGATGGAGCTAATGAAAATCGAAGAATTCAGAGATAAGGCGTTGTCCTTGATTTCAGGGATGCCTTGTCAAGCCAAGCAGAATGATGAATCTCAGGATAAGAAACAAGCCCTGTGTATCGATGAAGATGAGATTCCTGAGGTATATCTGGGGGTGACCATGACAAAATGCCCTTCACAGGTTGAACCATTTTATGTCTCCCTGGTCATAAATGGAAAAATGATTAGAAATTGTATGCTTGACTCAGGAGCATTAACAAATATTATGCCTTTGGCTATTATGCAGCAAGCTGGATTAAAGATAGATAAGGCATGTGGGAAATGCTATGCCATGGATGCTAGGGAAGTACCTGTCATTGGAATTATGAAGGATGTGGATTTCAGACTGGCAGCATATCTAGAAAGGACCTACAAAATGAACATAACAGTTGTTGATATCAAGCCATAGTATGGCATGTTGTTGTCAAGAAGATGGGCAGCATTGATTGGTTGGAGTATGCAATTAGATCTGTCATATGCTATGATCCCTATGAATGGCAGGGATGTCATATTGATTAGAGAAGAAAGATCATCAGAAACAGTTGAGGACCAAGAGTCAGAGGAGCATGTATGCTTTGTGGATACTGACTGAAAATTTCAGGGTTGTCTCAGATGATCAAGAAGGTAAAAGGGGAAACATGTGCATTCAAGAGCTTGACCGGCAGGGTCTCTGGACCATGTATTTGGATGGAGCTTGTTCAAAGGAAGGCTCTAGTGCTGGAATTGTATTTCTGTCTCCAACTAGTAAGCTTCTAAAATTCTCATTCTTATTGAAGTTTGCTTGCACAAACAATATTGCAGAATATGAAGCTCTATTGTTAGGATTGAATGTAGCTCTGAAGCATGGAATTAAGATGCTCAAAGTATTTGGGGATTCAGAGTTAGTCATTTCCCATGATAAGTACACATCAAAAAATAAAAGATTAAAACAATATAAGCATGCTGTTTGGGATACAATTGAATTGTTTGATGCCTTTTCAATAAGCTAGATAGAGAGATTAAAGAATGTCAGGGCAGATTTTCTAGCTAATGTAGCTATAAGGCTAGATGATGTTACTCTATCAGATGTTACAAATGTTGAGGTCAAGCTTAGACCTGCAGTACCAGATAATGTATGCAACTGGCAGGTGTTTGATGATGACAAGGATTTACTGAGATTTCTACATTGTATTGATGAATATGAGAACCAAGAAATAGATTTTCAGAACTTTGTAGAGGTTGTTGATGGGAAAGAAACCCTCTTAGGGAAGGAGGTAAATCAACTCAAGACAAATAAAATCCCTAGAGGGCTGGTTGCTTCAGAAAGAGCTTTTGACAATAGGGACTAATTTGTTACAAAGACATCTCCAACAAACAAGAATGATTTAGAAGAGAAACTTGGGGACATCTCATGCCCCCAAGAAGGTATACATTGGCAAACAGCTCAAACCACACATCAGGACTATGTTGATTGCATTACTAAGAAAGTATAAGCATGTTTTTGCCTGGTCATATGAGGACCTGAAAGCTTATAGGGAGGATTTATTCCAGCATGAAATCCCTTTGAAGCCTAGAGCTAAACCATTTAGACAAAAACAGAGGCCTATCAATCCAACTTTAGCTCCTAAAATGCAAGAGGAACTTATGAAGCTTAGGGAGGCTGGAATAATCAGGCCTATTAGGTACTCAACTTGGGTGTCTAACCTTGTCCTAGTTAGAAAGAAAAACGGTGACATCAGACTTTGCGTTGACTTTAGGAATCTGAATCTATCCTCTTAGAAGGACAATTATCCATTGCCAAACATGGAAGCCATGTTGCAGAAGGTGACTGGCTGTGAACTTTTATCCATGATGGATGGATTTTCAGGGTACAATCAAGTGAAAGTGAAAGAATCAGAACAATTCAAGACTACTTTCACCACTCCATGGGGAACTTATGTATATGTGAGGATGCCATTTGGACTGACAAATGCAGGTGCCACATTTTAGAGGGCAATGGATGTTGCTTTTGCAGGATTAATTGACTCAATCTTGGCTGTGTATCAAGATGATTTGACAGCTTATTCAAAAAAGGAAGAGCAGCATTGCATGCACTTAGAGCAAATTTTTATTAGAGAATTGGAGTATGGCATCTCACTCAACCCAAAGAAGTGTGCTTTTGGGGTTGTGGAAGGAAAACTGTTAGGGCATATTGTTTCCAAGGATGGGGTCAGGATTGATCCTAAAAGGGTGGCTGCAATTGACAAAATTTAGATCCCTAAAACAGTTAAAGGTGTTCAGTCCTTCTTTGGACAAATTAATTTTGTTAGGAGATTTGTGCCTAACTTTGTAGAGACTACAAAAGATATCTCCAAGATGTTGAAGAAAGGTGCAACTGTCAAATGGAAAGAGGAAGCGACTAAATCATTTCAAAACATAAAAGAGGCTATAAAGATGGCTCCTATGCTAAAATCCCTAGATTTTTCCAAGCCATTTCAGTTTTTTTCATTTGCTTCTTTCCACACTATTGCTGCATGCCTATTGCAGAAAAATGAAGAAGGGTTTGAACAACCTATAGCTTTCTTTAGCAGGTCATTGCAGGCTACCAAGTTGAAATATGACATAATGGAGAAACAGGCATATGCATTGGTTAGAGCAGTCAAAAGTTTCAGGCCATATTTGGTGGGCTCTCAGATAGTTGCATATGTGCCTCATGCAGCAGTCAAAGATATATTCACTCAGCAGGAGGTAAATGGAAGAAGATGCAGATGGATAGATAAACTGCAAGAGTTCAACATAGAGATACAGATTATAAAGCTGGTAAGGGGACAAGGTTTGGCAAAACTGATGACACAGTCAAATCTAGAGGCATGCCAAGTGAATGCAGTACATAATGAAGTTGTAAATATGTCAGGATCTGAGTGGTATAAGGACATTGTATATTACTTGCAGAATTTGAATTGCCCTTCCCACTTCAGTGACAGCCAGAAAAGGACCTTGAAGCTACATGCAATCAAATACATAATTCTTCAAGGAGAGCTGTATTGGAAGAATCTTGAAGGTGTCCTACTGAGATGTGTAGGTGAAAATTAGGCTGCTGATGTTTTAAATGATCTACACACAGGAGGATGTGGTGGACATTACGCTGCCAAGACAACTGCCCACAAAATTCTTAGAGCAGGATATTGGTGGCCAACTCTTTTTTCAGATGCACAAAAGTTGGTAAGAAAATGTGATCCTTGCCAAAGGTTCTCAGGGAAGCTAAAATATGAAGGTGCATTGCCCCTCAGGACTATAACTATAGATGCCCCATTTCAGCAGTGGGGAATTGATTTTATAGGGGAAATTTTAGAAATATCAAGTGGAGGACACGGTTGGATCCTGGTTGCTACTGATTATTTTACCAAATGGGTTGAAGCCATTCCAACTAAGAAAGCTACGAGTAGGGTGGTGATGGATTTTATTTTAGAGCACATTATTATCAGATTTGGAGTGCCAGCTACAATTGTCACGGACAATGCCATGTGCTTCAGATCTAGAGATTTTGTTGATTTCTGCAACAAGTATGGGATCAATTTGTCATATGCATCACCATATCACCCACAAGGGAATGGTCAGGCAGAGTCAAGCAACAAGAGCCTCATGAAAATCATTGAGAGGATGCTAGATAAGGGCAAAAGGGCATGGGATTCAAAATTAAGATGGCACTGTGGGCCAACCGGATGACAGTAAAGGAATCAATTGGAAGGTCACCTTTTGAGTTAGTGTATGGTGTACTAGATAGGCTGCCCGTGAACAACCTTTTGCCAGTCTATAGATTCATACAACAAAATGATGTGGAGGTTGAGGACTCAATGACTGAAAGGATAAATCAACTAGTTGCATTGGATGAAATCAGAAGAGAGGCACACATGACAAACATCAAGAAATAGCAGAAAATGAAATATTTGTTTGATAGAAAGGCTACGGAAAGAAAGTTTCAGATAAGTGACTTGGTCCTTGTTTGGAATGCAAAGAGCCAAGATAAGGGTAAGCATAATAAATTTGAGCCATTATGGATGGGTCCATATCAAAATAGCAATATTCATGGAGAAAATTCATATTTCCTCTAGGCCTTAAGTGGTGAATGGCTGGAACTGCCAGTGCACGGTCAGTTCCTGAAGCCCTATTTTCCATAAATGATCTTCCTCTGTGCACGTTTGTAAATTAGGTGTAAATATTTTGTACATGCCTTGTATAGTTGCTCATGTTTTCTATTTTGAGTTCTGTCTGGTCTGCCCCGGAGTAGTTTGGTTCTCGCTGCAACCTTGCGCATGCACATCCCCAATAAGAGCCTATGTTACAGCCTGCATGAACAGTCTGGTTTCATGTATTTAAATATGCAGGCCCTTTCCCAAAAGTCCAGAAAATTATAACACTTTTGGCCTCTGTAGTTAAAAAATGCTAAAGTTGGTTAAGGTGCTAGTGTCTTTATATATACAAAGTGGTTTGTATATGCGTGCAGGTCAAAAATATGTATCGACGGGTCAGAAATCTCAATCGGCCTTCAAAAATGGTGAAAAAATCAATTATATGCATTTTTGAATGCATATCGAGTTTGCATATACAAGAGGGAATCTTTCGAAGATTCCTAGGGATATTCTGCAGTTGTATGCATTTCCAAATGCATATCGGGCTCAAAGGGGAAAATGTACAAGGGCAGAATATACATTGAAGATTCTAGGAATATTCACTGCTTGCATACTGGGTTGCATGTAGATTTGGTTTGTATATTCAGACATACAACGATTATATACAATGAAAAGATACAATAGAAATATACATTCGGCAATATACAATGGGAAAGTGCAAATGGTCTTGTATATTCAACTACATACAAAGCAGCGGGAGATGCATTTGGTGGGGTCCGCCTCACATACAAAGGGCTTTGTATCTCATATACAAAGGGAAATGTATATGTGACATACATTCAAAACAAATAAGTGAAAAGATACATTCTGGACCTGAATAGAATTCCAAGATGCTTCATATAGGTTTGGGGTCCATAGCATGTATATTGGGTTTGTATATGCTGATATACAACCTGATATACAAAATAAAGATATACAACCTGGACGCGAAGGAGGAATAGTAATTTGAGGTCCGTGGGTTGTATAAGGCGCTTGTATATGCTGATATACAAGCCAATATACAAAGGAAAGAGGATGCAAAGCGGATCTGATGGTGCTTTCATTTTGTTCTATAGGTTCTTGGTATCCGCGACTTGCATGTATATGTGCTATGTACAAAGTGACAGGTGCAATGAAACATATGCATTTCAGACCTAATAGAGAAATTAAATGCTACGGGTAAGTGTTTGAGGTCCGGCTTGTATATCAAACGATTGTATATGCATTTGAGCATGCATATACAGAGGCGGTAAAGACAAAATCAAAGGAGGAAAAGCTAGTGATAGGAGCATGAAGTGCCTACATGGCATCTTTTCATTGGTTCACAACCTTTTAGAGGTGTTTTGAGCCACAGATCTCAGCGATGGGAGTTGATCGACGGCTGGTTTTTTTTTTTGCTGCAGCGATGGGTTTCTTTGCATGTGCGGTCATTTTTGAGCGGGAAATTTTTAGAGGTATGTCGTTGCTGCATTTCAGAGAGGTTGTGGGTAGCTGAAGCGTTAATGGCAGAGTTGCAGTGGTATGGGTTGGTGATGGATGGGTCAACAACCTGATTGAAGAAAAATGTCCTTGAATGGCGGTGCAGATTCTGATTCCATCTGCTCATTCCTCTCTGCCTCCCCACAGCGTTGAACATTTTCTGAGCGCCATTCCTCATGCATTGAATCTAGCAGGTTTTTGATTTGTCTTGTAATTAATTTTTGCTGGGTACACAGTCTTGGTATAAAGACCAAACTATGTTACTCATTGTGGTTGTTGAAAACAGGACATTTTTTGGGTGTTGTGATACAATACATTTTCATTAGTGGCCCTGTTCTGGATGTCTTGTGAGTTTATGAGTCTCATGTTGTATGTTTTTCTACATAAAACTACTGATATCATGCTGATTTAAATGAGTAATGCTATGTTGCATGTGTTTTGTTATCTGTCTCCAAATTGGGTGTATTCTTCTTCTGAATCCGAATATCTAAGGGGTGTTTATGATTCTAGAATATAGGTTAGCTGTGTTGAATGCTTGATTTCTTACTTCTACTCAAGGAGTAGATTAAATGTTTCAGATCAAGTGTTGGGAAGAAGACATTGCAATAGGGATATTAATGAGTAGAGATAATAGGATACTCTATTTTGGGAAGTATCTGTAAGGCATATACTATAAATCCCCTTGATATCCAGTCTTTGGTATATGTTTATGTTGGCCATTCACATGTGTATGTTTATTGACTCCGAGCCCTGGATAGGCACCGATCCAGTCTTGTATTGAGATTGCAACCCAAAGTCTCAGTTTTGCATCCAAACATAAAATCAAACTTAAACTTTAAATCAAAACATTAGGACTTTAGAAGTAGTTTTAGGATTGAAATCCTCTATCTACAACTGAATATAGGCCCAAAGCTAGCCCCTTTGCACTTATCTCACAGTTTTGGTCCGCATAAGAGAGGATTTATCTGCTTTGTGTCAACATCCCAGCTAATACAAAGATACATTTCATAGATGTTGAGTAGGGAATACCCCCCTTGGTTCTGCAGAGCCTAAAGAAGAAGGGGAGATATTTATAGAGTCTATCTCCTATATTGTTAGCCGCTGGCCCAAGAATCCTATTGATCATTGATGGCTACCTTGTAGGGACAACTGGGAATAAGCATCCAGTCAGATTGAGAGGTAACAGGGTGCTTGCTCAAAAATCCACTCCTTACAACTGTGAAAGGAATATGAAGACGCCAAGGCAAAAGGTAAAGACAATTATGACAGAGAAATGGACAATGTTCTTGAGAGGCATATTGGTGAATGAGAAAGGAAAATTACAAGAGCTCTAAGACATCTTGAGGATGATGATGTCAAGGCTGCAACTACAATCTGTATGTCTGAAGTTACAAAGTCACATGAGGTAGAAGATTTCATGAAACAAATAAAAGAAAAGCTCAAAGAAGCAGAATATCTGGATCTGGAGGAGGCAGAAGCTCTAAAAAAGCTTGGAGCATGCGAAGTACATGCAGGTAATTCAAAAATTGCATTTGTTGATGTTTGGATTACAGATCAGAAGCTACGAGTATCTAACATTTGTGGTGCTTTCTTGAGCATTTATGACAATGATTGATGGTTGGCTGATCATTTTGGCGGGAAGCTACATTTGGGATATATGCAAATTTGACAGAAATTGAATGATCTTCATGAGGAAAGAAATAAAGCCCGCAAACTTCTGGATGATGAAAGGCATCAACAGAGGGAGTCTTACCTTGTATTTTCTATCAGAGATCATCAAACATGCATTGTAATAGCAGAGAATGGAGGGATTCGTGCTCGCAACCCCTAGTCCATGGCAAAAAAAGAGAGCAGATGTTCACAGAGGATGAAAACACAGGAAAAGATCCATCAAAAACCAGTCAAAGCCATGGCCTTAGAGGTCCACAATCGCCTTCAAATCAAGAAAAATGGAGGTCAAAATCTCAGTTTTGATAGTAAAAGCAACTTACCATGCATTTTACACAGAAAATTTGCATGGAAACCATTCAGAATCGACAAAATGGTGCAAATTGAACTTCCAAACCCTAGCTCGTGGCGGCCAAGGCACAACAAAGTTTCCAAAAGGAAGGCAAGTCAAGAATGATAAGGATATTTAGGGTTCAAATGTTTTAATTCAACCCCTTTATTTAGATTTTTTTTTTGAGTTTCCATTGTTATCACCATGGTCCATGACTTAAGTCATTCGCCCTAGTCGATTTTGAAGCCCATGAGTTTTCAAACTCATGTGATCATTTGTTTTAAAAAGATAATGTCACTTTATATGTTTAATTGCATGATTACCGGCAAGAATAATGACATAATTAAATATTAAGGGTAATATTTCATTGTTACCTTAATATATAATATGTATTTCAAAAAAGAAAAGAAATAACAAATGTTAAATATTAAAATAATCAATAACCTATTATCTTTAATATTTAATCAAAACATTATCCTCCCCTATAATCATGCAATTAAACATATAAACTGAACTATAATCCTTATGCAAGGTCAAAGTGTAAAACATTTGACTAAGTGATGCAATTATAAGTCACTTAGTTTAAATGCTATTTTCAGAAAAGGAAGGATATTTATGTCATTTATTGCATAAGGGGGTAAGACTAAAATTTATGAGGAGAGGCCAAGTAGGTTAGAGGAGGTTGAAAATGTGGGGAGCATTTAAGGGGATATTTTGGCTCAGTTGAAAAGTTTTAATGCATTTTTAAGAGCTTTTATGATG
The DNA here is from genome assembly GCA_027924645.1 of Cunninghamia lanceolata. NCBI lineage: Eukaryota > Viridiplantae > Streptophyta > Pinopsida > Cupressales > Cupressaceae > Cunninghamia > Cunninghamia lanceolata. Next base: position 2,985,869 of record BSBN01000469.1, read on the forward strand.
AGTGATGTCATGCCTTGACTTTTCCTTCACTTGGGACTCATTTTGGAGAGAGTTTGGGAGATTTTTTTAGGGCTTTTTGAGTTTGCACGACCAAGGAAGTTTCCATTCCTTATCTTGTTGTAGTTGTTTGGAGAGTATATAGTCTCTTCATGTATTAATTATTCAGGGGGGTCTTATCATGCAATTTCTGGAGTTAGTGATGTTCTGTAGTCCTTACATAGTTTTGAGCATGCTTTGTAACTCTTTTGGGATATGAAATACATAAAAGACCTTGGATACCAATGATTATGAGATTTTGCCTTCTTATTCTTGCAGTGTTGTGTATTATCAAGTGATTGATCAAGTTATTTGTGAGGTAATTTTTGTTTCCTTGTGACTTTGTCTCATGTTCTATACCTTTTCTACAAAAAAGTATGTTTATGCAGGTTGCAAACTATGTCTTAAAGATGCATATGGATTTCTAACTATGAAGTTATCTTCCTTTTAAAGGTTAATGCATTTAGGCCTCTTTGTGAAATATTTATGCAAAAGCATGCAGTAATAGGTTGTGCAAATTTAGTTTCTGTTATTTAGAACCAAGTGTATGTAAATCTAAATTTTCATAAACCATATTAGTTTGGTGTATCACCCTTTATTTCATTTTCTAGTCTTTTTTCATTTTTAAGCATTCCTTTTTCCTTTTTCCTCTACAAATCTAGTAGTTTCTAGGTGATAACCAGCTAAGAGCCAGCCTTATATGGAGATTCACTCCAAATTTTAGGTAACCCACAGCCTAGGAGTGCTTCCATGTTCCTCTAAAGTGCTAAGTTCTACAACTTAGCTAGGGTGCAAGTTTAAGAGACAACAAGAAAAAGAGGGAACATCTTCTTAGGTAGATGTTGAAGAAAATCCTGCCACTACAGAATCATAAGTTCCTCCTGTCACCTCTCAGTTGGAGTCTTCTCAATTAATACATCTGTCCTCACCTCCTATGGTATCTGCTACTCCTATTGTGTCTGTTCAAACCATTCATTCATCTCCTTCATCTCCCACAAGTGAGCCATTGTTTCAAAGTCCTCCTCGTGGCAATATGGAGCATATGTATGGTTCACTTTCTTCTTTACCTAGTCCAATAGGTTTGTTATCACCAACTGCTGATACATTCATTATTACTCTATTGGACTTTGATAAGTTCATGTAAGCCTCTACACCCAAAGTGTCAAGTAATGTGACCCCTACTGCTATGTTAACTCAAACACCACCAATTGTCACCACCATTTATATTCCACCTGCTATTCCATCCATCTCAAAACCCACTGTTACTATCACCCCATCATCACAAACTTTGGTGATAGAAACTGAAGAAGGTTCATCCACTCTTCCCCCTTGGTTAATGTCTCAGAAACCAAAGAGGAGGAAACAAGTTGTATCCCCTGATGATTTTGATTTTGGTCAACTAGTTTTAGCAAAGCCCAAATCACCAGAGAAGGCTAAAACAATATCAAGGGTGATTGTTGATTCATCTGGAAACAAGTATGTTGAGGTTGTCATACCTTTGAATGACAAAAGTATTGAAGAGGTCCAAGTTTCTGACTATGTCATTTCAAGGATAAAACTTGGTAAGCAAACACCTGAAAGTGCAAAGGAGGACTTGAAAGTAACATTGGCTGCCTTGCTTGAAAGATATGACAGAGACAAGTTGATCAAGGATCAACTTAAGATGCAGGGAGAACAACTAACTTCCATTCTGCTTAAGATAGCCCAGTCTTTAAAGCAAGTAGAACTTGTTGACACATGTGTTGATGAAGAAGCCATCCAAAAGATTGAGAAGATTAGGTTGAGTAGTTAGTGCCTGGATAGAAAGACTATTGGCCCAAGGTACTCAATTGATAAAGTCTTCCATCAAGATTTACAACAATTTGGGTGAGGTAAAAGCAGAAGTGAACCAGACACTTGATACACTTTCACAAGACCTATAGGTAACAGAGTAGGATATTCATAATGGACCCAGCTACGAGAATTCAAGTTAGAAGTTCTGGTAGAGCATGGGGTGATCCCCAATAGGAAAATGTTTGTGGAATATAGGGAGACAATGATAAACAAGAAAGAAGTCATTTAGAGCTTGATCAAAGATCTCAAGGAAGCCCTGGATGTGAGCATAGACAAGGGACTAGATATTTCAGATAAAATTGGGGAGCTTCATTGTAAGATGTTGGATGATAGTTAGAAAACTCTCCCTGTGGATACTGTTGTCCAAGAATTCACCACACTAGTACACACTGAAATAGAGACAAAAGCTTTCACATTGGCTTCAATTGATAAGCTAGTGGATTTTCAAGTAATTCTGGATAAGCTGCAAAGGATTCTGAATAAACACAAGAGTGTGCCTATCACCATAGTGGATGCAATCACAAGAGTCCTTACCATCTCTAGATACACATCAAGAGTAGACGGTAATGGAGTCCAGGTGGCCCTGAAGAGATATGAAGATTTTCTGGAGAAGGGTAAAAAGGAAGAAATTCCTGTGTCTTCGGACACTTAGATTATTTTCAGAGCTTTCTTATGTAGTTTTGTTACGTGTAACTAACATATTATATGTCATTTTGTAATATGTAATTTGCAAGTAGGAATAATATAAAGTCCTAAGTGAAATCAAACTCAGTTTAGACTAAGTCAAAGTAGTTGTAACTTTCCTATTTTTTCTTATAGCTTCCCTCTATAAATAAAAGGCGGTTCTTTTGTAAATATTATCTTTTAGTTATTGAAGTGAAATGCTACCATATTGAGACTTTATGTTCAAATTGTAAATCTTTATTTAATCAATATAAGAAAAGCAAGTGGGTGTTCAATCTTTGTCTTGGAACAAGCTTGTGGTGTATTGAGAATGTTCTTACGTCTTTCCTATTGCATTTTCTTGTGCATTTGATCGAATCTTGGTGTGGATCTAGATAATTTGAAGGGTGTTCTAAATCTAATTTTGAAGTCTTTAGGCTGCAATATCACTTTAGATTGTGTCTTATGTTCATGATTAAAGGTGACATGAAATACTTTGGGCTGTGAGTTATCATCTGAGATTGTTTAATCTTCTTTTGGCATACGGTGAAGACTTTTGGCTGCACTCTATTCCATACCTTTTCATTTTCCAATTGGTGTAAGGAGCAACAAAAGACTTTGAGCTTTTGTGGGTTTCTTAGTCTCTACACACCCTAGTATCATTTTGGTTACTCTTACATTTAGCTAATTTTGATATCATCTATTATTGCTCCAATAGGTATTTTTATGGTTTATTATATATTGTAAGCATCAAAAAGGGTTTTTGTTATAAGTTTGTAAGTGAACATCATTTTTGGAAAAAGAGAATTGGATGATATGGAAACTCCCATGTGATAGTTAATTACTTGTTGATAATAGTTAGAAATAAGAAGGGAGCCTCCCCTTTCTGAGAGGAGAGATATAATCTCATCATACTATGGTTGATATAACTATTTTGTTATCAGTTTGTTGATAACAAAATATTCACCCAACAGTTTTTGGCAACTCTACTGGGGAACTAGACACACAATCAAGAGCTCTACACATTTGGTTGAAGCACATCAGTACCTTAATGTTTGTAATTGTTTAGTTGTTGTTGATCTCTCTTTCTTGTTAAGTTTGCAATCTAGTAGAACAAAGTTATACCTATGGCAGAAGGGCACAAGGACTCATAGATCCTACATTTGAATTGTTGTAAAAGCATAACTTTGATCTTTTACATGCATGTACGAGGTCACCTCTTCAACATATAAGGATTTTTCCTCCTAACACTGCAAGATCTTCTATACCATATGAAGCTTTCAATGCTCATAGGGTCATGCCTATCACACCACTACAAGTGTTTGTTATTCCTCCATTCAACCCTAGTAGAATGGCTACTCCAGGTCCATGGGGAAATGATTTTGGTCCTTTGAATTTGTCACCACTAGCCCATGATCTACCTCGTGGGTCATGAAAGAACTTTCCCAAGTTCTATGGTGATGGCAAGCAACACCCAGATGAGCACATTGTCACATTCTATATTGCATAGAGAGTTCTCAGAGTGGAGCATGAAGATTTTTCTGTAATATTGTTCATAGAAACACTCCAAGGTGTTGTAGTTCATTGGTTTTACCATCTTAGAGCATGAAGTATCACTAGTTGGGATCCAACAAAAGATGCTCATGTTTTGTTGGCCCAACTTACTCAAATGAAGAAGGAACCACATGAGCCCATGCTTGAGTTTGTCAAAAAGTTTAATAAGTTGAAGAATAGGATCGCAACTGTTGCACAACCCACAGTTGAGAACTTGAAGTGTTTCTTCGTCAATACTCAATTGCCTGAAGTAAGTTTTCTTCTACAAAGAGCAACCCCAACTGATCTTGTAGCTACTCAAAGTTTGGCTACCGAATTAGAGGATGATTTAATCTTAGCAAAAAATTGAGGAAGGATTCAATCAAGCCTAGACGGTAGTCCTCTTAGGCTCCACCTTCTACTATCACCATGGATCCTATGGTGCAGAAGCTGGCAAATGAATTGCTAGCCCTCAAGAAGCAAATGTCCCAAGGTTTGTCCATTCCTTCCTACAAGGACATTCCAAGGAGGACATATCCAAATGCTTTTAACTATCCCAACAATGCTACAAGGAACCATAATCAGAATATGATTCTCCTATCACAAGGAAGGCACGCACTAGAGGCAACCCCTGTTAATCCCGTAGGGGGATTTTTCAAATCTGAACAAAATGATCTTTTGGAGTCAAAATATACCCAAGAAGATGGTGCTAATCTCTTCATAAAGGATGAAGCAAAAATAGCTGGTGACTCTAACATCAGGTTTTTGAACTATGAAGAAGAAGACAAACAAGAAGAAGATGCCTACGGTGAATCTTATGTTGTCTTCACCCACTCTCAAAATTAGTTGAATCAATAATAGGAGGTTGATAAATCTCATTCCAAGAATCAACCACATCCGGTGATCACAATTTCTAAAAGGGGAACCCCTTTACCAGTTCAACCAAAGGACATAGCATGGAATAAACAAGTACACCCTATCCTCCTACTTCTTCTATGTCTAGACCCAGTGCACAAAATCCAAACCCCAAAGTGAAAATCCCTTGTCTTCTTCATCTTTTCCCTATCAAGCTTTTGATATCATAGATCACATTAAGAAGACAAAAATCCAAATGTCTAAGGTTGAATATCTTCAAGCCAACCCTAAAAATTTTGAGAGATTGGCCAAGTTTGTCAAAAATAAAGGAGCCAATTCTGGTGAAGACTCCTCCAAAAGTGCACCTGTTGCCCCTAAACCAAAGCCTGCACAGAGTAACATGGTTGCAACTTCTTCATCTGCTCCTAGGAAAATAGAACCTTTCTATATTTCCTTACTTGTCAATGGTCATAAACTCAATAATTGCATCATAGATTCGGGTGCCTCCGATAATGTGATTCTAGCCAAAGTAGCTAATGATTTGGGATTAAGTCTGACAAAGAATTTTGGCTATTGCTTTTCAATGGAAACCAAGAAAGTTCCCCTCATAGGGAAAATCAAAGATGCTCAGTTTGCATTTGCTACTTTTCCTAAGAAGAGGATAAAAATGATGGTTCTTGTTGCTGATGTTCCAGTGTCATATGGAATATTGTTGGGATGAAATTTTTGCAAGGATGTTGGTGGTGAAATCAACATGGATTGGTCTGAGGCTAGAATACCTGTCAAAGGTGTTATGCAAAAGCTTCATCCAAAAAGGGAAGCTAAGTACACTGTGACAAACACTGAGGATCCAAACGCTCTTGGATTCTTTTTGAGTCCTATGGAATGGGCACCTATTTCTTGACCACTGATGAAGTTCCTAAGTCATCGGATGATGTTCCAAGTGAAGGTCAAGTAACTAATGAATCATCCTCTTCAAGTGAAGGGATTCCAGATTTTGAAACTATCAAAGTAGGAAGTTCAAATGATGTTTAGACTTTAGAGTTTGACAATAGTTTTTCTTCTACTGGATTTGGAGTGGGGATAGTCCTTATATCCCTAGAAGGAAAGAGCTTCCCCTTTTCTTTCAAGTTGCAATTTGATAATACTAACAATATTGTTGAGTATGAAGCCTTGTTGTTAGGAATGGATGTTGAACAGAAGAAAGGAATTAAAAATTTTCATGTGCAAGGTGATGCTAAACTAATTGTTTGTCAGGTGAGAAATTTGTATCAAACAAAGAATGGAAGGTTAAGGCATTACCGTAATCATGTTTGGGATTGCATTGAAGATTTTGATGCCTTTGATATATATGTAGTCCCAAGGGAATATAATGCTAGGGCAGATTCTTTGGTCATATCAGCCACTCTTATGGTTCCTCACAAGGATTTCAAGGGAAGTAAGTATACCATTGAGTTGGTATTTTGACCCAGTGCTCCTGATAATGCCAATCATGGGCAAATTTTCAACAATGATGACCAAATCATCACCCTTTTGGAGAAAGCAAAAAATTTTAGTGAGTTATACTTTGAAGAGAGTGACTCTACTCCTCGAGAATCAATCTCTAAGGTAAATCAGGAAACTGACGAAGAGATTATGTTGCTAAAAGGGAATAAGATTCCCAAAGGATTGGTTTCTCTGGAGAAACTTTTTGATAAGCATGATCACTTTATCAAACGACAACAACAGTCTGGACTAGACTCATTAGCAGAGGGTGAGCAATTCAATCTGGGTACAAAAGATGATCCCAAAATGGTAAACATTGGGAAATGTTGCTCGCTAGATGAAAGAAAGAAGTTTGTAGCACTTCTATGGTAGTATATTGACGTGTTAGCATATTCATATGTTGATTTGAAGTCTTTTTGTTCCAAGGAAGTTTAGCATGAGATTCCTCTCAAGTCAGGTTCTCTGCCTCATAAGCAGAAACAACGACAGTGTAATCCAACGATCTCATGTACCATTCTTTCTGAAATCCAAAAGATATTAAATGCTAGGATCATTTTTCCTATACATCATTCAACATGGATAGCTAACATCATTCCTATGAGAAAGAAGAATGGAGAAATCCACATCTATGTGGATTTTTGTAATTTGAACCAATCATCACTGAAGGATAATTACCCATTGTCGGTAATGGATCAAGTACTACAAACGGTGACTGGTTCAGAGATGTTGTCTATGTTAGATGGATTTTCAGGCTACAACCAATTGGAGGTGCGTGAAGAAGAGCAGCATAAAACTACCTTCACTACTCCATGGGGCACTTTTGCATATCATAGAATGCCTTTTGGTTTGATCAACGTTGGTGCCACTTTTCAAAGGGCAATGGACCTAGATTTCCATGATGAGATGGGTAAGTTTATTGTGGTCTACCTTGATGATTTGATTATCTTCTCCAAGAACTATCAAGATCATTGTCATCACTTACAACAAGTACTTGAAAGGTGATGTCAACATGGAATATCTCTCAATCCCAAGAAATCCATTTTTGGGGTTACTGAATGTAAGCTTCTTGGGAACATTGTGTCTAAGGAAGGTACCAATATTGATCCCGTATGGGTTAAGTCTATTCAGAGTCTTACCCTACCATCGAGTAAGTCAGCAATACATTCCTTCTTTGGGAAGGTAAACTTCTTGCAAAGATTTGTTCCTGATTTTGATGAGAAGACACATCATATTATTAATATGATGAAAGGAAAATCAACCTTCCATCGGAATGCAGAAGGGAAAGCTACATTTCATGAGATAAGGGAAGTAATTGCTCATGCTCTAGTCTTAGTCTACCCAGACTATACCAAAGACTTCATCATGTATAGTTATGGTTCAAAGCATACTTTATCTGCCATCTTGGTGCAGCAGAATAGAGAAGGGATTGAATCTCCAATAGCTTTCATAAGTTGTCCTCTAAAGATTCATGAGCTTAAGTATTCACCAATGGAGAAACATGCTTACAGTATGGTAAAAGTGGTTACGCACTTCAGGTATTACATTCTCAATTCTCATACCATAGTATTGGTACCTGATTCAACAGTCAAGTCTATCTTGACTCAATAGGAATTTGGGAGCAAGAGAGGTAATTGGATCACCAAGATCCAAGAGTATGATATGGAGATTAAGCCCACAAAGATAGTGCATGGGAAAGGTTTGTGTTAGCTTATTGCTGACAATAAACCAGAAGAAATATCTGATGATGAGGAAGCAGATACCAAAGAACTTCCCACAATCTTGTTCATAAGCACAACGGACAAGTGGTAGTATAACATTGCACGCTTCCTCACATATGGAGAATGTCTAGGACATCTGTATTATAAAGAGAAAAGGACAATCAATCTTAAGGCTGCAAACTTTGTTCTTTGGGAAAATGGTTTGTATAAAAGAAGCATTGACAAAAATTTTCTGCAGTGTGTGGAAAAAGCACAAGGCAAGTTGTTGGAATGTTTTCACAACTTAGCATGTGGAGGGCATTTCTTAGCTCTAGTTATAGCTCACAAAATTTTGTGAGTAACGTACTATTGGCCCACGCTTTTTCAAGACACATACGCCTGGGTGCGTAAGTGCAAATTGTGCCAACAGTTTGTGGGAAAACCCAAGTTGGTAGCCCTACCCCTCAAGCCAATAGTAATTGAAGAGCCCTTCCAGCAATGGGGTATCAACTTCATTGGTGCAGTAAACCCACCATCAAGTGTAGGTCATAGTTATGTTCTCACAGTGACTAACTATTTCACCAAGTGGGTAGAGGCAATTCCTGTTAAACATGCCACTTCAAAGGTTGTTTGTAACTTCCTCAAGGAAAACATTATCTCAAGGTTTGGAGTACCTAGCAAGATAGTAGGATACAATGCTACTTGTTTCTCATCTCATGAGATAACTGAGTTATGCTTTGAGTATTGAATCACTCTTTCTCATTCTTCTAACTATTACCCCCTAGGGAATGGTCAAGCTGAATCAAGCAACAAGAACCTAGTTACCATAATTAGGAAGTTGGTTGATGAAAATCAGAGATCTTGGCATAAGGAATTGTATGATGCACTATGGGCTGATTGTATCACTCCCTAGAGAGTGATTGGCATGTCCCCTTGTCAACTCCTATATGGTTTGACTGTAGAGATACCTATCACATTGGAGTTGCCCGCTCTAAGATTGGCCAAGGCAATCAAGGATGAGACTTTTGATAGTTCCATAGACAAGCGTGTCGTGTTCCTTATTGAACTTGAGGAACAACACGTAAATGTGGTGGACAGAATTGCTGATCATCAAAGTCTAGTCAAGAAGCTTTTTGACAAGAAGGCCAGGCCTCGAGATTTCCAAGTTGGAGATCTAGTTCTTTTATGGGACAAAAGAAGAGAGCCAAAAGGGATGCATGGAAAGTTTGATTCTTTGTGGAGAGGCCCTTTCTTGATTCACCAACTCTATGGTGAAAATAGTTTCCTTTTGGCATATCAATATGGAACACCATTTCTGCTGCCCCACAACAGACAACATCTGAAGCTTTTCACTCAGTGAAGTTCTAGATAAGTTTGTACATTTTGTATTTTTGTGTATAGTATTTTTGTTTTTGTCATCTTGTTTTGAGTTTGTCACCTGACTCTATAGCCCAATGGATGTATGAAGGCACTTAGAGTACTAGGATTCTTCTTCCTTTGATCATTTCAAAGAATGATAGAAGGAAGCTCCCCAATTAGAGCCAACTATTATCCTTGAATTTAGCTAACTCAATTCGTGGGATAACCCCTATGAAACTTATCTGTTTCATAGCCCATAACCTCTATGCATGTAAAATGAGGCAAAATTGAAATGGCCTCATGTGTGTTCAAGCCCCTCAAAAATTCATTTTGAGTTGTGTTTAATTCCCCCTTTCAAAAAATGCAAAAATCAAGTTTTCATAACTTAACAGTTTTTCCTTTTGATGCAATGCCAGAGAATTTTCATGACTTTGCATTTTTTAGTTCTAAGCATATGTAATTGCAAAGAAATTCTCTACAACTACATACCAATCCAACATGCTCAGGAATTCATGGAAAATTAAAGCAAGTATTATATGTGCTTTTACCACGTTTAATCTTCATTTTAACCTTTTGTTTTACCATTCCTGTGTCATTTTTGTGCTTCGTGCTATCATGTCTGTTGTGTGATCCTTGAGTGTTTGGGATTTGATCAAAGATTTGTTTTGAATCTCCTATCATAGGTAACCTTTTCTATTTCTTTCCTTTCACTATTTATTATTTGTTATTTTCTGTTGTTTTTCATTTTCCCTCAAAACCCTAGGTTTTAAGTTGTGTCGGCCTTTGTTCTACTACAGTCAAGGGTTTCAATGAATATCTCTCTGATCCCCAAATTTAACCCCTAAAGGTGTTGCCCAGAGAATAATCTCCAAGCAACACCATACACCATTGTGAAATCCTTACCCCGTAAACATAGTTATAACCCTTGTTAAACCCAATGCTTTTAATAGGAGGGTGTTGTTCAAAGAAAATTCTCTGAACAACACCCACACCGAAAACCCTTTCCAACACAATCGTTGCTAATGTCAAAAACAACAAAAAGTGACTTTCAGAGTAAATTCTCTGAAAGTCATAAACTTGAGTCTTACCCCAAATGACTTTCAAAGAATTTTCTCTGAAAGTCACAAAGACATATTTTTACGCCTCATGCACTTTGGAGAAAATTCTCTGAAGTGCACTCAAGTGACTTATGCTGTGTACTTCAAAGAATTTTCTCCGAAGTGCATAAAATCTACACTAAGTAAAGATGTAAGTCAGAGAAAATTCTCTGACTTTCATCGAAAAGATCTACCCCAAAGATGTAGTTCAGATTGTTTTCTTCAGCTTGCATCATGTTTGACCTACCCGGTGCAATTTAGAGAATTTTCTCTGAAGTACAACCAAATTGAAATACTCCATGAAATGTCACAAAAATTCTCTGAACCTACACTAAAAATGATTTCTCATATAGTTCAGAGAATTTTCTCTGAACAACACCAACCACTATTCTAAGATGCATAGGTGCAATTTTTCTCTAAAATTGCATAGTTCCCAACAAATGAAAATATTCTAACTCTGGAGAACTTCAAATTCATCTTGCAGTTTCCCAGCAAATGTCAGAGCCTTCTCCTATGAAGAAGAACATGAAGTTCAAGTCTCAAGGAGTGGTCCCTATGTCCTCTATGGAATCTAAAGTGGACAACATCAAAGACACAAAGATTGGTCATGTGGACATGGCCAAATTCCTAGAAAGGTTGAACAAATAGCTAGTTGCATCTCACATGCAGGCAGTCCTTGATAGCAATATCTACTTGGCTTCTGCTTTCCCAGTGTTAGCACAGATTCCAGAATTTGTTTTGGCAACAACTGCTCACTTTGACAAGGAGAGTAAGACTGTAAAGGACTCTGATGGTAAAGTAGTAATCCAACTTGATGAATAATTCTTTGATAAGATTTTTAGTTGTCTAGATATTGAAGAGTATTTAGTGTTACTATGGATTCAGCACAAGATCATTATGATAAAAACATGGAGAGGTGCAAAAGAAATATCAACTCTCGATGGCTCAAGACTCCCAAGCTTGCAATACCAAGGTGGCCTAAAACCATCTATCGGAGTGAGTTCAACGAAGAGGTAGGTGATTTGATTACTCTTTTGAGTAGATTCAAGGGACGTCCAACATCTAATACTTTTTAGGAATGGATGTATCAGTACATAGTCATCATTAAGAAAGGCAATAAGAAGATATACTAGGGTAAGAAAATCAGTGATTCTATTTGCCAATAGCTCTCTGAGGTATCTACTTCATTGAAATTATACATGACATCATATTTGGTATATGTTGTTGCTTGCATGAGATCTTTCCCTGGTTTGACTTCAGTTGGTGATAGAAGACAAGTGCCAGTGTATGAGTACTATCTGCAATTGACTCAGAAAGAGAGTTTCAAACATTTTAGAAGGGTCAATGATGCCTTCTTCTACACATACATTTGCATGTTTGAGAAGGATCTTGAAAAGAAAAGGGTTTCTGATGCTACTTGGGAATAGGTGAAAAGGTTTGGATGCATATTCCTTCAATTTCCAACTTTTAGCTACATCAAGGTTGGGTGTTTCAATGAACAACCTTATATTTTGCCTAGGTACCCTAGAGATTAATCGATATTGATGGAGTTATGTAGGCAAATGATGAATGTGCATAAGAAATAGGTAGAATTTCACAGATCTGGCTTCAAGTTCCTAGTTACCATTGTCCGATATACATTATCAACAACTCCAAAGGCTAAGTCAATGGAAATTGAGTTGCAATGGATAACTCTCAAAAGATTCAAGAGGTAAGTTGACATTGATTACAGGGGTATGAAATATAAGTTCAAAGGTAACTACACTCATGTACATAAAACTGAAGATATATGGGTTGAGTGTAGAACTGATGAAGAAGTGAGGAAGCTAGACTACAGTTAGCTTACCTTAGAGAAAATCAAAGATTTCCATCTTGTAGATGTTCCTGAAGATATGTAGGATGATTCTAATATCTTGGGTCCTCTTTATGAGAATAATAAAATTGATGAAACCCCTCTTCCACCAATTCAATGGTCACTGAAGGAGTCCACTTCCATAAGGGAAAGGTTTCAAGTTATCCTTGATTACACTAATGTCTAGTTAGAAGGGAAAGGGATAAAGTTGAAGTCATTCAAGACAGGATCAGAAGAGGAACTTGCTGAAGGAGTTGCTAAGAAAAGAGCGGAGCTTAGAACAAAGAATGAGGAAGATACTCCTGGTTCTCTAAAGAAGCTAAAGTTTTTTTTCAAGAATAAAGGAGAGAAAGGCAAAGGAAAGAAAAAGAGGGAACATCTACTTAGGTAGATGTTGATGAAAATCTTTCCATTTCTGAATCACAACTCCCTCCTGTCACCTCTCAGTTGGAATCTTCCTAGGTAATACCTCCTTCCTCACCTCATGTGGTTTCAGTAGCGCAATCCCCACCAGTGGTGTCTGCTACTCGTACTATGTCTGTTCAAACCATTCATTCATCTCCTTCATCACCCACGAGTGAGTCATTGTTTGAAAGTCCTCCTCGTGGCAATATGGAGCATATGTTCGGTTCACTTTCTTCTTTGCCTAGTCCAACATGTTTGTTATCACCAACTATTGATACATTCATTACTACTCAGTTGACTTTGATAAGTTCATGTTTGCCTCTGCACCCATAGTGTCAAGTAATGTGACCCCTACTGTTGTGTTAACTCAAACAGCACCAATTGTCACCACCACTTCCATTCCACCTACTATTCCATCCATCTCAAAACCCATTGTTACTATCACCCCATCATCACAAACTTTGGTGACAGAAACTGAAGAAGATTCATCAATTCTTCCCCCTTGATTAATGTCTTGGAAACCAAAGAGGAAGAAACAAGTTGTATCCCCTAATAATTTTGATTTTAGTCAACTAGTTCCAGCAAAGCCCAAATCAGCAAAGAAGGCCAAAACATTATCAAGGTTGATTGTTGATTTATCTAGAAACAAATATGTTGAGGTTGTCGTACGTACCTCCAAACGACAAAAGTACTGAAGAGGTCCAATTTTCTAACTATGCCATTTCAAGGATAAAACTTGATAAGCAAACACATGAAAGTGCAAAGGAGGACCTACAAGCAACATTGGCTGCCTTGCTTGAAAGATATGACAGAGACAAGTTGATCAAGGATCAACTTAAGATGCATGTAGAACAACTAACTTTCATTCTACTTAATATAGGCCAGTCTTCAGAGCAAGTAGAACCTGTTGACACATGTGTTGATAAAGAAGCCATCTAAAAGGTTGAGAAGATTGGAGCTCAAGGTCAGGCAGTCATTGCTTGGATAGAAAGACTATTGACCCGAGGTACTTAATTGATAAAGTCTTCCATCCAGATTTACAACAATTTGTGTGAGGTAAAAACAAAAGTGAACCAGACACTTAATACGCTTTCACAAGACCTGCAACTAACAGAGTAGGATATTCATACTAAGAGGAACCTCCTGCAACAATATAATGAAAAATGTGCTAAATAATGGAAATAGCAGAAACACAGAAGGAATTTATTGATTGCAGGCCACTTCGAGGGGGCAACCTCCTTTGAGCAAGCTCAATACAATAAATTCATGGGTGCCTTCATTGGCCTCAACACGTACTTATGTACTAAGTCTAATCTAAACAACTATTACTTCCCATGAATGTGGGATAATACAATATACTGACGGGATGACTTACAAAGCATATGCGTCCAAAAGTAATATACTAACAAAGTAAAGAGAAGGGTTAAACACGGGTTCCTAACATCCCCTCCCTCTTAGAAAAGCTTTGTCCTCAAAGCTTAAGATGTGGAAATTGTTGTTGAATCTGAAGGAGTGGTTCCCATGTAGCATCCTCTGGTTGCATTTTGTGCCACAGAATTAATACCTCTGTGATGGATCGAGAGCGAAGCTAATGAGTGTGCCTGCCAAGGATTGCCTCCGGCTCCAAAATGATGGATCCTTCGTTATCTAGTTCTAGTAAAATAGTTTGTGCTCTGATGTTGGTGCCAAGAACTTTCTTTAGACAAGAGACATGAAATACTGGATGAATGTGGGAAGGAGGAAGCTCCAATTTATAAGCAATTGACCCAATCATCTGAAGAACCTTATATGGCCCATAGAACTTTGGAGCCAGCTTATGACACCGTTTGAGTTTCAGGGATGATTGCTTGTATGGATGTAGATGAAGAAAAACATTATCACCTACTTGAAAAGTGCACTCAGAATGGTGCTGATCAGCTTGTTGTTTCATTAGATTTCTTGCCATGTGAAGATTGTCCTGCAAGATGCGAAGAATCTGATCCTGGGTTTGGAGAACCGTGTCGACCGCTTGAATTGGTGAACTACTGGGGGTGTATGGAAGGAGCACTGGCAGTGTCTAACCATAGACTGCTTCATATGGGGTCATTTTAGATGCAGTGTGGTAGGAGGTATTGTACCACCATTCAACGAGAGGGAGCCACTTTGCCCACTAATGTTGTTGTTCTAAGGTGAAGCAATGAAGATAAGTTTCCAAACATTTGTTGATAATTTCAGTCTAACCATCTGTTTGTGGGTGATATCCCAAACTCATCTTCAATTTGGTGCCAATGTGTCAAAATAGTTTTGTCCAAAAATGACTAGTGAAAGTTGCATCATGATCTGAGACAATGGAAGAAGGGATGCCATGAAGACAGAAGATCTGGTCCATGAAAATTTGTGCGACTGAGGAGGTAGTATAGGGATGGTTGAGGGCACAAAAATGACTATATTTGGAGAGGCGATCAACCACAACCAAGATCACTGTCTTCCCTCCAGATTTAGGGAGCCCCTTAATGAAATCCATAGAAATATCTATCCAAATCCGTGTAGGGATTGGCAAGGGTTCAATCAATCCAAGAAGGAGTGTCATTTCACTCTTGTTGCATTGGCAGGTATCACATTCATCCACCATTTGTTGAATTTCCCTTTTCATTCCCTTCCAAAAGAAGTTACGTCGTGCCCGTTCATAAGTTTTGAGGAACCTAGAGTGCCCTACTGATGGAGAAGCATGGAGTTCATAGAAGACAGCTTGCTGAAGATCTGTGCTCTGGGGAAGCACCAGACGACCCTTGTATCTTAGAGAAGAACCATCCCAAGAGTAATGTGGTACAACAGAAGGGTTATTGGCAAACTATTAAATTATTTGAGATAATAAAGAGTCATTAACATAGTCCTACTGGATAGATTCCAACCAATTTGGAACAGGCATAGAAATAGTTGAAAGAGAAGCTTGGTCATCAAATGTGCGAGAAAGAGCATCCGCCACAATATTGTCCTTACCCTTCTTGTAAGTGATCTCATAGTCATAACCCATGAGTTTGCTAACCCATTTCTGTTGTGCTGGGGAGGAGACCCATTGTTCCAGGAAATATTTTAGACTCTAGTGATCAGTCTTGATGCAGAAATGATTCCCTAGTAGGTATGGCCGCCACTTCTATACTACATGCAAAATAGCCATCATTTCCTTCTCGTATGTAGAGAGTACTAAATTCTTGCCAGAAAGGGCTTTGCTGCTGAATGCAATGGGATGTTCATCTTGAAGGAGAATAGCACCAAGTCCATTGCCGCAAGCATCACTCTCAATAGTGAAGGTCTTTGAAAAATTTGGCATAGCTAGAACAGGTTAGTACACATAGCTTGTTTCAGGTTTTCAAATGCACACTCAGCAACATGTGTCCATGTAAAAGCATCCTTTTTCAACATAGTTGTTAATGGAGCTACAATCTTCTCGTAATCCTTGACAAACTTGTGATAGTAGCCATTTAGTCCTAAAAAACCATGGAGGCTCTTGAGTGTTTGAGGATGCGGACAATTTTTCATGGCATTTATTTTTGTAGGATTCACTCGAACCCCTTGGGCTGAAACAATATGCCCGAGATACTCCACTTCTTCCTGGCCAAAAACACATTTAGACTGTTCTGCACAGAGATGGTGATTAGAGAGAAGTTACAGTATGAGATCTAGATGTTGGAGATGCTTAACCCATGTTTTACTATAGATGAGGATATCATCGAAGAAGACCAGAATGAATTTCCGCAGGTAGGGCTAGAATATTTTATTCATCAATGCCTGGAATGTTGAAGGAGCATTAGTGAGGCTAAAGGGCATGACCAAAAACTCATAGTGGCCATCATGCGCGCGGAAAGCTATTTTAGGGATATCATCCTCATGAACCCGAATTTGGTGATACCCAGAATGAAGATCCAACTTGGAGAAAAAATGAGTGCCATGAAGCTCATCAACAATAGGAATCAAAAACTTATCCTTGATTGTGATGTGATTAAGTGCTCGGAAGTCAATGCAGAGGCACCATGACCCATCTTTTTTCTGGACAAGAAGAACTGGTGAAGAAAAGGAACTGGTACTAGGGCGAATAATACCTTGCTTCAATAAGTCTCGAATGAGCATCTCAATCTCTGTCTTTTGGTGAAATGGGTAGCGATAGGGCCTAATGTTGGGAGGAATGCTTCTAGGAAGGAGATGAATACAGTGGTCCTCTGGTTGTGAAGGTGGCAATCCCACTAGTTCGGCAAAGACACATGCATACCTATCCAAAATTTGTTATAGATCCAAAGGAGTAGTGGAGACCGCTAATGGTTGCATCTGAATGGAATGGAGCTGAGCGATGACACCATGTGAATTCTTCTTAAGAAGCTTTTCCATGTGATGTGAACTTATGATGTTGAGAGACCTTGGTTGTAAGCCCTTCAATGTGTGTTTTTGCCCATTGTCTGAAAACTATATCCACAGTTCAACAAAATCCCATAAGATGGGTCCAAGGGTGCGTCACCATTGGACACCCAAAACCACATCACATCTGCCTAAGGGCAAGGCAAACATGTCAGAGCACAGGTTATAATCTCCAATAGAGATACACACATTGCAACACTTCCCTTTGCAAGGTAATATGCCCACATTGGCAATCATGACTTCAAAGCTGGAGCAAGGATGGACAAAACAATCAGCCTGTTTGGCGATCCAAGGGTCAATGAAGTTATGAGTGCTACCAAAATCAATGAGTATTGTAGGAGGGAGCTTCTTGAAGTAACCCTTGACCCGCATGGTTTGTGGGGTGGTGACTCCTGCCAAAGCATGGAGAGAGATCTCTAGGTGGTCTTCCTGAGAAGTAGGGTCAACAAGCGGCTATTGAGTTTTGATCTGATCATCTACTGTATCCTGAGCATTTTCATAAACTTTAGTTGCAGGCAGAGAATCCACATCCAAGAGATAGAGCTTTTTCTCAACACATCTATGTCCTCGAGTGAATTTCTCATCACAATTATAACAAAGCCCTTTTTCTCTATGTGCCCACATCTCTGCTTCAGTCAAATGCTTGATAGGAGTTGTTCTAGGAGCTGGCATGAGTGGAGGTCTTTGGGAAACCATATTTCTGAATGGAACAAAATTGGATTTGGATCGTTGTTGAGTTGTGATCTTGTCCTCCACCAACTTAGCCAACCCTAGGGCTTCCATCATTGTTCTGGGATGGAACATTTTAACCTTAGATCAGATTGCATCCTTCAGACCACTGACAAAACAACTCCTTAAGAATTCATCAGACAATCCCTCTGTGTGATTGGCCAAGTTTTCAAATTTCGTCTAATATTCTCTCATAGTGTCTATTTGGCAAAGTTTAGTGAGTGCTCTTGTGAAGTCATCAAAAGCACTAGGGCCAAATCGTTGCAAAATGAGTTTGCAAAAATCTGTCCATTTTAGCTCTTCATGAGCCTTGATATACCAATGGAACCATTGAAGGGCTTCATGTTCCAAATGAAAGGATGCAAGTGGGACTTTGTTGACATCAAAAGAATTATGCAAACTAAAATATTGTTCTACCCGGTATATCCATCCAGTCATATCATCACCATTGAAGCGAGGAAAATCAAGCTTCGGCCCACAAAAATTGCAGGAAGAAGAGAACCTAGTGTCTGTAGAAGACTCTGGCTACCATCTATTTTTCATGGTTGAATGCTGAAGATTGAGGCTAAGAATTTTTTCATCCAGATCTTGGAGTTTGGTCTTGAGGGCTACAAGTTCATCCTCCATGTTTTTTGCTCCTATGCAAGTGATAACCATAACCAGGAGTTTTTTTTTTTTTGGAATGGGTAGAAAAACAAAAATAGAAACTTTTTAGTAAAGGAAAATTTGGATTTGGAAAAAACTATGATGGGTAATTGGGGTTTGACTAGGTTTTGGACACTTTCTGAGGGAAAGGGAAGCAGAAAATGGGGATTTCAAAAGCAGGGTGAAAGAATGGGAAAATTTGTCGAAGAGGGACAAAGGAGCAGAAATAGGAAATGAACATTGTGGTAAAATTTGAAGGCTATTGGGTGAGAATCGAAGAAGTTAATGCAAACCCTAAAAATAGAGAAATGTGGGATTTCTAGCTTTGATAAGTGGAATTTGGGCTAGGGTCCTCGAGGAAGGAAATATGCAGAATGAAATTTCAGGGATTCTAGTGAATTTTGAGAGGAAACAGAGCTAAAGCAAGGAAGATATGGTGAAAAAATGGATCTACAAACTGCTCTGGATGGATTCAATCTGCAATTTGTCGGCTATCAATAGATCTAGGCCCCAAGTATGTTCAGCTTCCTAAAGGTTTAGGGGAGTCACTCGGCCACCAATGTTGTCTAACGGCTTGCGTATTGGGGTAGTACCCCTCACTCCACGGCCAGGTAAAACTGATAACTGCTTTACCACAAACGACAGCTCTTGGTTTACCTCATGGATGGGAACTAGTTAATCAAGTAGGGGTCGTTGCCCTTTTTGTTGGTAGGTCCTCTCAATGGGCCAGCTACTTTAGGGTTCCTGTGGTACTCCTCACAATAAGTTTTAGGGCTATGCCCAGGTACTTCCCACAGTTAAGCAGATAGGGATATTCCCTGATCCAAACCTGAAATTGAAATGAACAATACAGATGCGAAAAAGAAAGAACTACAATAATCACAGCGCTTGGAGGCCACTATGGAAAAAAAATTTGACAAAAATTCCACCCAGCGAGCCCAAGAAAGTGCTCTGATACCAGATGAGAGGAACCTCCTGCAACAATATAATAAAAAATGTGCGAAATAACAGAAATACAAAAATAATTTATTGATCGCAGGCCACTTCGAGGGGGCAACCTCCTTTGAGCAAGCTCAATACAATAAATTCGTGGATGCCTTCATTGGCCTCAACACATACTTATATACTAAGTCTAATCTAAACAACTATTACTTCCCATGAATGTGGGATAATACAATATACTCATGGGACGACTTACAAAGCATATGCGTCCAAAAGTAATATACTAACAAAGTAAAGAGAAGGGTTAAACACGGGTTCCTAACACATACATGGACCCAGCTATGCGAATTCAAGTTAGAAGTTCTAGTAGAGCATGGGGTGATCCCCAATAGGAAAATGTTTGTGGAATAAAGGATGGCAATGATAAACAAGAAAGAAGTCATTTGGAGCTTGATCAAAGATCTCAAGGAAGCCCTGGATGTAAGCATAGATAAGGGCTAGATATTTCAAATAAATTAGGGAGCTTTCTTGCCAAATGTTGGATGACAATAAAAAACTCTCCCTATGGATACAGTTGTCCAAGAATTCACCACACTAGTACACACTGAAATAGAGATAGAAGCTTTCACATTGGCTTCAATAGATAAACTAGTGGATTTTCAAGTAATTCTAGATAAGCTGCAAAGGATTCTGAATAAACACAAGAGCATGCATGTCACCATAGCGGACTCCACAACAAGAGTCTTTACCATCTCTAGATACACATCGGGACCGGATGGTAATGGAGTCCAAGCGGCCCTGAAGAGATATGAAGATTTTATGGAGAAGGATAAAGAGGAAGAAATTCATGTGTCTTCGGACACTTAGATTATTTTCAAAGCTTTCTTATGTAGTTTTGTTATGTGTAATTGACATCTTATATGTCATTTTGCAATATGTAATTTGCAAGTAGGAATAATACAGAGCCCTAAACCAAATTAGACCCAGTTTAGACTAAGTCAAAGTAGTTGTAACTTTCCTATTTTTCTCATAGCTTCCCTCTATAAATAAGAGGGGGCTCTTTTGTAAATATTATCTTTTAGTTATTAAAGTGAAACGTTGCTACATTGAGAAGCATATTGAGACTTTGTGTTCAAATTGTAAATCTTTATTCAATCAATATAAGAAAAACAAGTGGGCGTTCAATCTTTGTCTTGGAACAAGCTTGTGGTGTATTAGGAATGTTCTTACATCTTTCCTATTGCATTTTCCTGTGCATTTGATCAAATCATGGTGTGGATCTAGATAATTTAAAATGTGTTCTAAATCTGATTTTGAAGTCTTTAGGCTGCAATATCACTTTAGATTTGTGTCTTATGTTTGTGATTAAAGGTGACTCGAAAGACTTTGGGCTGTGATTTATCATTTGATATTGTTTAATCTTATTTTGGCATATGGTGAAGACTTTGGGCTGCACTCTATTCCATACCTTTTCATTTTCCAATTGGCGTGAAGAGCAACAAAAGACTTTGAGCTTTTGTGGGTTTCTTGTTGTTGACACACCCTGTATCATTTCAGTTACTCTTACGTTTAGCTAATTTGGATATCAGCTATTATTGCTCCAATAGGTATTTTTATGGTTTATCATATATTGTAAGCATCAAAAAGGGCTTTTGTTATAAGTTTATAAGTGAACATCAACTCTGGAAAAGGAGAATTAGATGAAATGGAAACTCCCATGTGATAGTTTTAGTGTAAATAAGCATAGTTAATTACTTGTTGATCATAGTTAGCAATAAGAAGGGAGCCTCCCCTTTTTGAGAGGAGAGATATAATCTCATCATACTATGGTTGATATAACCATTTTGTTATGATTTTGTTGGTAACAAAATATTCACCCAACAGGATACTACCTCACCAACTCCCATTGGTAAATCTGAAGTCGCTGCCTCGCATTATCATTCATTCAAAAATCACAATAAAAACTTCATAAAAATTAATTCATCTTCAAACAATAGTCAAACAGAAGTGGTGGCTACAACACCTTCTGCTTCGGCCCCTTACAAGTTAAAACTAAAAATGTGACATTTTTCACAACTTTCACAGTCTCTTCATTCAGTAATGTTGTAGTTTCTAAATAATAATCTCATCAAGCTTCCTGTGGTTCAATAGATTGATGCTAGTAAGATGCAATCACCTTCCTTTGATGTGAAGTCCTTTTACCAATTTCATCATACCCCTAAACATGACATCGAGTGATGTATGCGTCTTAAACTTGAAGTTCAAGACCTCATTGACTCTAACGTTATCTAGGTCGTACGTGAAAATGATAAAGAGAATAAATCAGTTGTTCCTCCAAATTAGAATTTGCAAATCTATACAAATCCATTACCTCATCATCAAGCAAACATTATAGAAACATACATTGATGCAACACCTACTTCTACACCATTCGATACTGTGGTTGGTATTGTAGATGCTTTTCCTCATCGAGAACAAGAAGAATTCAAACCTTATGTGGCATCCTTACTATGTCTAGTAAACTTGGTGGCAATCACACAATTTAGAGGTAAAATGTAACTGAATAGTCTACTTGAACCTTTGGAAAGACCTTCATTGAATTATCAACCAGAGCTAGTAATCTTGTGATGGTACTCGTACTGTATGTGCTTTCAAAGATTTAAGACTAACTCATCCTAGTATAGTGTTAGACTTGCTAGAAAATCTCAAAATTGCATAATGGTAAAGGAAGTAATGTTGGCACTATTGCTATGAGTACATACTGTTGCAAGTATGTGCTTAACGGGTGTTCTCATTGATGTCAACATATCTGCGTTGTCATTGGTGTCAACTGTGCTCTTGTTTTGATGCTTAATTGTGTGGAGTTAGTTGCTTTGTATTGGATTACATAAGTGTTGACGATAATGAGAAAGTGTTATGGATATTAAGTTTCTAAGTGCTTTTGAGAAAATTTGCTCTCCTAGTGGAAACAGTGTGTTGCAGAGTTTTCTAGCTTGCAGAAGTACAGTGTAGTGTTTTTCTCTGCATATTCTGTATACTGAATATCTTTGTCTGTAGATTGGAAGTTATGTTAAAGGATGTCTGTAGTTTCTATGTTTCAAATTTGAGCCTCTGGTATGAAGATTTGAGCGAGTTCTATTCACCAGAGTAAAAACTATTTTTCTATGCATTTAGTGGTGACAGGGAGAATGTATTATGCTCCGCATTTAAGTCTTAAAGTCTACAGTTCTAGAATTAAGTTTGAAATGATGTTATGTGCCTTCAGTTCAAATGGTTCATGATTTGGTGGTTTGCAAGTGATCGTTTCTTTATGACAGTGGCCAACAGTGATGTTCAAGTGCTCCGATTTGAAGAATCTTGTGGATAAAGTGTTTAGAGGTTGTGCAGATGTTCTTGGTGATTATAACATGCTTGTGGATGTCTCTTGATCATGTTCTTACCTTTTGATTGGTCTATAAAGTGTAATCTAGATCGTGCATGAAGCATGTTCTTAAAGGTCTTAGTGTTAACACCAGTTTTAGCCGACTTGGTTGTTTTCACTATTGCGATTATGCTTTGGAGTTTGCGATAGTGTGTTGTTGCATGGAAGATTGCATTTGAATCCCAGCTAAGGAGTTGTTTGGTTTGCATTCATTATTTCTCTTTCATTAATTTATTTAGGTCCAGACCTATTCTAATGTATGTATGTTTGCCAACCTTGGAGATTGCTCCAAGGGTTGATGATTGTAATGCTGACCTTGATGATCATTCCAAGGTTGATGAATTGTATAAATATTTGTAATGAAGTCATGAAAAAGCAATAAAGATGTGAAGATTAAAATATAATTGTGAAGTGAAAAAGTAGAGCAGAGAAGAGGACGTTTATTGTGCTTCAATGGAACTGAACCTTGGCATAGTGTAGATGCTACTATCTCAGTTCACTAACTCTAGCAGTGAGCCACCCACCAGAAGTTAGCCACCCCATTGGCAGTGAGCCTCTTCTTTTGCAGTGAACAATCTAGGCAGTGAGCCTCTAATTTTTAGTATTGTTATTACATATTATATTGTGAGCTAACACTCACTGTGTTTTTTCCCTTATTGGGTTTTCCACGTAAAAATCTGGTGTTTCATGTGTTGAATGTGTGAATGTGTTTAAGTTTTTGATTTCATGCTTTCATAATTAAAATACAATAACAGTGATTAAGTGGATGATGTATTAATGGTTTTGAAGTATTGGTTACAAATGATTCACCCCCCCTCTCAGTTGTCTTGCCCTTTTCAACAATTGGTATCAGAGCGAGGGTTCCTTAGTAAAGAGCCTAACAGCTAGAGGTAGATCTGGGATGGCACACAAAAAGGAATCACCATAGTTCGATAGAATGGATTATGCTCTTTGGAAGACAGATGAAAGTTGGATGTGGCATAGGAGGATGTGTCATATCAATTTTGACATCTTGGTGAATATAAGTTCAGTACAAGCTGTGAGAGATTTGCCTAGGCTTGTGAAGACTAATAATACTATTTGCAAGGAATGTCAACTGGGAAAACATACAAGGATAAGTTTCAAAAGTAAAGAACAATTCTCTGTTGGATTGCTTGAATTGGTGTACACAATTTTGTGTGGTCCTACAAGAACAATAAGTTTGCAAGGACACAGGTACTTTATGTTGCTTATTGATGACTATTCTAGAATGACATGGGTCACTTTTCTAAAGGATAAATCATAAGCCCTAGACAAGTTCAAAGTTTTCAAGGCAATGGTTGAAAATGAGTTAGAATTGAGGATCAAATGTTTGAGGTCTAGTAGAGGAGGTGAGTTTACATCAAATGAATTTAATACCTTCTGTGAAGAACAAGGGATAAAAAGACAGTTGTCTGCTCGTAGAATTCCCTAGCAGAATGGAGTTGTTGAAAGAAAGAACATGACAGTTCAAGAGGTTGCTAGGTCAATGATGATGGAGGCTAACCTACTGGAACTGTATTGGAAAGAAGCCATACATACTGCTATCTACATTCAAAATAGAGTTCAAGTCAAAGGTAATGGTACTAAAACTCCTTATGAATTGTGGTATGGAAGAGTTCCTACAGTGAAATACTTCAAAGTTTTTGGAAGCAAATGTTATATCAGAAGAGATGAGGAGTTAGGCAAGTTTTATGCTAGGTGTGATAAAAGAATGTTCCTTGGATACTCCACTAAGAGTAAGGCCTACCAGTGCTACAATAAGAGATTGAGAAAGATCATTGAGAGTACAAATGTGAAAGTTAATGAAGATAGTGAAAGAATATCATATTTGAGTGGCTATGAATCAGATGAACTTGATACTACAATGAATGAAGAAAAATTTTAACAAAAGGAAAGTCAGGTTGAAGACAAAAAAGCTCCAAAAAGTGCTATTAAGACTCCCAAGTATGTAAGGATTAATCATTTAGAAGATCAAATAATTGGTGATAAAAGCAAAGGGGTATTGACAAGGAAAAGAACTGCAGACGAACAACTGAACTACTATTTACTTTCACAGATTGAACCTAAGACTGTAAATGAGGCCTACAAAGATGAAAGATAGATAAAAGCCATGGAAGAAAACTAATGCATATAGAGAAAAATCAAACTTGGGAATTGGTTCCTAGACCTACTGATAAGAATGTGATTGGAACTAAATGGGTTTTCAGAAACAAGATAAATGAAAATGGAGAAGTAGTAAGAAACAAAGCAAGACTAGTATGCAACGGATATTCTCAGGTTGAAGGAATAGATTTTGAAGAGACTTTTGCTCATGTGGCAAGGATTGAAGCAATAAGAATGTTCTTGGCATTTGAAGCACACAAAGACTTCAAAGTATATTAGATGGATGTGAAGTCTGCATTCTTGAATGGAGAGCTGGAAGAAGAGGTTTACATTGAACAACCCAAAAGATTTTAGTCATCAGACCAAGGTTACATGGTATGCAGATTGAAGAAAGCCTTGTATGGACTTAAGCAAGCTCCTAGAGCCTAGTATGCAAGATTGGATAAGCATTTGTTGCAATTAGGGTTCAGTAAAGGTACTACTGATAGCAATCTCTATTTCAAAATCAATGATGATCAAATTCTAATTATTGTAGTCTTTGTTGATGATATTATCTTTGGAGGCAATGAAGGTATGTGTAAGAGATTTGCACAGGAAATGCAAAATGAATTTGAGATGTCTATGTTTGGTGAAATGAATTTATTTTTAGGACTACAAATTACACAAATAGAAAAAGGAATTTTCATTTCTCAGTCCAAGTATGTGAAAGAATTGTTGAAGAGGTTTGGAATGGAGGATTCTAAGCCAGTATGTACTCCTATGGTAACTGTTGCAAGTATGTGCCTAATTGGTGTTGTCATTGATGTCAACATATCTGTGTTGTCATTGGTGTCAACCGTATCCTTATCTTTTAATTGATTAGAAGATTTATGTTGAGGACATTGAGAAAATTAGCCCCTCTGGAAGAATTAGAAAGGAAATAGTGAATCACAGTGAAGACAGTGAGTTACATACTAAAGAACGATCCATAAGATTGCTTCGCATTTCTTGTATATTGAAGATCTTGGTCCGTGGATTGGAAGTTATTTAGAAGCTTGTTTGTAGATGTTATATTCTATGAATTTGAGCCTCCGATATGAAGAATTGAGTGAGTTACATTCACCAGAGTAAAACCTACTTTTTCTGATTATTCATTAGTGATAGGCAGAAAGTATTTTACTTTGCATTCCTCTGCATTGAAGTATTTTGTTCTGCGGTTCTAGAGGGAAGTTTGGGATGATGATAAGTACCTACAACTACAATGGTTCATGATTTGGTAGTCTGCAAGCTATCTTTCTTTTTTGATAGTTGAAGATAGTGAAGTTCATGTGCTCCGGTGTGAAAGAATCTCATGGATAACGTGGTTAGAGTTTGTGCAGTTGCTCCTAGTGATTACAACATGCCTGTGGATGCCTCCTAATCGTGTTCCTACCTTTACATTGGTCCGCATTAAGGAATTGAGATCATGTTTGAAGATTATTCCCAGATAATGTAGCGTGCAACCAATCTTAGCCAACTTGGTTAATTCTAGTGATTGCGGAGATCTATTGAAGATTGTAGAAGCATGTTGTGGTGTGGAAGATCATGTTTGAGTCCTAGCTAAGGCGTGGTGTGATCCACATACATCTTTACTATATTTCCTTAGTATAATTTTGTATTAGGTAAAGACCTATTTTGTAAATGTTTATAATGCCGACATTGGAGATTGTTCCAACGGTTGATGAATGTAATGCCGACCTTGATGTACATTGTAAGGTTGATGAATTGTATATATACTTGTAATTGAGTCATGGAGAATATGTCCTTGGGACACAATGCGAAGATAAGAAAAGAAGTGAGAAGTCAAAGCAGAGAAGAGGAATTGTTTTGTACTTCAATGGAACTGAACCTTGGCATGGTGTAGATGCTATCATCTTAGTTCAAACCCTTGGCAGTGAGCCACCCCTTAGTAGTTGCTTCTTTGACAAATGAGCTCTAGGTAGTGAGCCTCTGATTTTTAGTATTGGTATAACTTATATATTCTTGTGGGTTAACCCCCACCGTGGTTTTTCCCTAAACAAGGTTTACCACGTAAAAATTTGGTGTTTCTTGTGTTTGATCTTGTAATTGTGATTAAGTCTCTGATTTCATGCTAATAGTGGATAAGTAATTAATGTGTTAAAGTGTAGATCAGTTGTCCGGTGTATTTCAACAATTGGTATCAGAGCTAAGTTCCTCGAAATAAAGTTTGACCGCTTGAGGCAGATCCAGGATGTCGTATAAGAAGGAAAGTTTGTGGTTCGATGGAATGAACTACTCCATCTGGAAGATCCACATGAAAACCCATCTCCTCTGCTTGGGTTATAGTGTCTAGAAATAACTGAAAATAAGTATGAAATACCAAAGAATGGTCCACAAACTGAAGATGAGATCAAGCAATTTGAGTTGAACATAAAATCCAAAGATGCCTTGGTAAGCACCTTATCCGACACTAAAGTAACAAAGATCATGGAGCTAGAAACTGCTTATGAAATATGGGAAAAGCTAAAGAATCTGTATGAAGGAGATGAATCGGTGAAGAGTGCCAAGTTGCAAAGTTTGAAGGCGAAATATGAATTTTGAAGATAAGCGAAGATGACAACATAACATCTTTCATGCAAAAGGTTGATGAACTTGTAAGTGGCATTAGAAGTGTAGGAGGAAAAATTGAGGATATTGAAGTTGTGAACAAAATTTTGAGATCATTGCCTAAATCTTATAGTCATAAGGTGGCTGCAATTGAAGAAGTAATGACAGTAACAAAGATTACAAAAGATCAGCTGCTTGGGAAGCTAACAGCCTTTGAAATGAGAGAACTTGGTGATTCACTTCCAAAAACAGAGACCACTTTCAAGGCAACCACTTCAGAAAAGACTTCAAGATATGAAAAGTACAAGGTTGAACCAGATTATGAGCTTGAGAAAATTGAGGCCAATTTTGTCAACAGTCTGCCCAGAGGTACCGGTAAGTTCTAAGGCAAAATACCTTTCAAATGTTTTACTTGTGGTAAAGCTGGTCACTATGCTTCCAGATGTCCTGAAAGAGTTCCCAAGAGATCTGAAAAATAGACCTGGGATTCCAAAGAAATGGTATTATGTTAAAGATATTGATGATGAAGGAGTAACAGATGATGAATTAGATAATGCTAGTACTTCCAGAAATGAATGCTTGTTCATTGCTATTAAAGAAGAACCTGTGTCTACTAATCCTGCTAGCTATGTGAAGGAAGAAAAACCAGTGGAGGAAAGTGTATTGGCTGCTCAAGTTGTGAAAGACAAAGATTAATGGGTTATTGATAGTGGATGCTCTCATCACATGACTGGTGACAAAAGTAAGTTTGTAAGTTTGGAAAAATATGATGGAGGACCGGTTAGGTTTGGAGATGATACAACTAGTAAGATCTGTGGAAAAGGATCTATTTCATTCGATGGCAAGCATAGTACTGAAGATGCCTTGTATGTAAAAGAATTAAAGTACAATCTTTTGAGTGTTGGTCAGATGTGTGATAAAGGTTATGATTTGAGATTCAAGGACAATGGATGCAAGATCATGGAAAGCTCTGGAACAGTAATTGCAACTGGTAAGAAGACCACAAGTAATATCTATCACTTGAAAGGAATTGATAACTATTGCTTGTTGGCTCAGACCGATGAAAGTTAGCTATGGCCTAGAAGGTTGTGTCACAACAATTTTGACAACATTGTGAAGATAAGTTCTGCACAAGCTGTTAGAGATTTGCTTAAACTTGTGAAGCCTACTAATCCTATTTGCAAGGAGTGCCAATTTGGGAAACAAACAAGAACAAATTTTAAGAGCAAAGACCAATCTGTTGAAAGATTGTAGGAGCTAGTACATACAGATTTGTGGGGACCTACTAGAGTAAGAAGTCTACAAGGAGACAGGTACTTTATGTTGCTTATTGATGATTATTCTAGAATAACTTGAGTTACCTTTTTGAGAGAAAAAGCAGAAGCCTTAGATAAGTTCAAGGCATTCAAGGCAATGGTTGAGAATGAGCTAGATTTGAAGATCAAATGTTTGAGATTTGATAGAGGAGGAGAGTTTACATCAAATGAATTACACTTCTTTTGTGAAGAACAAGGGATAAAAAGATAGCTATCTGCACCTAGGACTCCACAACAAAATGGAGTTGAGGAAAGAAAGAACAGAACAGTCCAAGAGGCTGCTAGAACAATGATGAAGGAAGATGACCTACCAGACGTATACTGGAGAGAGGCTATTCACATAGCTGTCTACATTCTAAACAGAGCTCAAGTCAAAGGAAATAGTACCAAAACTCCCTATGAGTTGTGGTATGGAAAAGTTCCTACAGTAAAATACTTCAAAGTTTTTGGTAGCAAATGTTATATCAAAAGAGGAAGATCTAGGCAAGTTTGATGCTAGATGTGATGAAGGAATCTTCCTTGGTTACTCCACCAAGAGCAAGGCCTACCAGTGCTATAATAAGAGGCTGAAGAAGATCATTGAGAGTGCAAATGTTAAAGTTGATGAAAGAAAGGAAAAGTGTTCAGGATCAAGTGGATATGAATTAGATGAACCAAATGTTTCAACAAGCATAGAAGTGGTGAAGCATGAAGAGGAACAAGCTCCAGAAATTGTCACCAAGACGCCAAGGTATGTAAAACAAAATCATTCTAGAGATCAAATCATAGGAGATAAGAGCAAAGGAATTATGACCAGAAGAAGAGCTGCAGAAGAACAAGTAAATTTCTATTTGATTTCCAAGATTGAACCCAAGACTATGAATGAAGCTTGCAATGATGAGAATTGGGTAAAGGCTACGAAGGAAGAACCAATGCAGATAGAGAAGAATCAGACTTGGGATCTTGTTCCTAGACCAACAGATAAAAATGTAATTGGCACCAAATGGGTCTTTAAGAATAAGATGAATGAGAATGGTGAAGTGGTAAGAAATAAAGCAAGGTTGGTATGCAAAGGATACTCTCAAGTTGAAGGAATAGATTTTGAGGAAATATTTGCACCTGTGGCAAGGATTGAGGAAATAAGAATATTTTTAGCATTTACAACTCAAAGATTTCAAGGTATATCAAATGGATGTGAAGTCTGCATTCTTGAATGGAGAATTGGAAGAAGAGGTCTATATTGAACAACCGAAAGGATTTCAATCATCAGATAAGGGTGACATGGTGTGCAGATTGAAGAAATCATTGTATGGATTGAAACAAGCTCCCAGGGCCTGGTATGCAAGGTTGGATAAGTATCTGATATAATTAGGGTTCAGTAAGGGTACTACTTACAGTAATCTCTATTTCAATATCAATGATGAAGAAATCCTAATTGTTGCAGTCTTTGTTGATGACATTATCTTTGGAGGCAATGAAGGTATGTGCATGGTTTTTGCTAAGGAAATGCAAAATGAATTTGAAATGTCCATGTTTGGTGAGATGAATTTCTTTCTAGGTCTACAAATTAATCAATTAGATAAAGGCATCTTCATTTCTCAGTCTAAGTATGTAAAAGAGTTGTTAAAGAAGTTTGGGATGGAAGACTTGAACCAGTAAGCACTCCCATGGTAACTGGTTGTAATTTGAGCAAAAATGATGACTCACTGATGGCAGATCAGACAAGGTACAGTTCTATGATTGGAGGATTACTTTATCTAACTCAAACTAGACCTGACATAATGCATACATTTTGTCTTGTGGCAAGATTTCAAGTAGAACCTAAAGAGTCACATGTGATGGCAGTCAAGAGAATACTGAGATATTTGAAAGGGACAATAGATTATGGTTTGTGGTATCCAAAAGATAATGATTTCACTCTCAGTGCATACACTGATGCAGATTAGGCCGGAGATGTGGATGACAGGAAAAGTACAAGTGGAGGTGCATTCTTCTTGGGAAAAAGGTTGGTATCCTGGTTAAGCAAGAAACAAGACTCAATATCTCTGTCTACTGCAGAAGCAGAATACATTGCGGTAGCATGTAGTTGCACTAAAGTGTTATGGATGAAGCGGACATTAAAGGACATCAAAGTTGTGTATGGAGATCCAATTGCAATCTTTTGTGACAATACAATTGCCATAGACATATCCAAGAATCTAGTGATGCACTCAAGGACAAAACACGTATCCATAAGATATCATTTCTTGAGGGAAAAGGTGACAAAGAATGAAGTCAAGTTGGAGATTGTATCTAAAAAAGATTAGATTGTAGACATCTTTACTAAGCCTCTACCTAAGGATACTTTTGAGTATCTCAGAGAAAAGTTAGGGGTCATCACCCCTCCTGCTCTAAACTAAGGTGCACAGAAGTGCATCAATCCGGTGGTGCTTGCAGTTTCATTCTTTAAACCAGATTGATGATTTGGTAGCTGCATCTTAGGGGGAGTATCTAATGAGATTAGTAAGTATTACAGTATTGTTGATAGGGGGAGTAATAAAGAAAAGTAAGGTCAGGGAAAAGTTTGGTTCTATTAGAGCAGCAGAATGCAAGTATGTGCCAGTTGCCATTGATATTAAAGGGGGAGAGAATTCATGTGAAAAACTCAGGTAGGAAAGAATGCAGATGTGTGAAGAGTAAGGGGGAGAATCTTGTCTTGATGGTAGTTATAGTTTTTCACATCATATGTTGCTATCAATGACAAAGGGGGAGATTGTTGCAAGTATGTGCCTAATTGGTGTTGTCATTGATGTCAACATATCTGTGTTGTTATTGGTGTCAACTGTATCCTTATATTTTGATTGATTAGAGGCTTTGTATGTTGAGGACATTGAGAAAATTAGCCCCTCCAGAAGAATCAGAAAGGAAACAGTGAATCATAGTGAAGACAATGAGTTGCATACTGAAGAACAGTCCAAAAGATTGCTCCGCATTTCTTGTATATTGAAGATCTTGGTCTGTGGATTGGAAGTTATTTAGAATCTTGTCTGAAGATGTTATATTCTATGAGTTTGAGCCTCCGGTATGAAGAATTGAGTGAGTTACATTCACCAAAGTAAAACCTGGTGATTTTTCTGATTATTCACTAGTGACAGGGAGAAAGTATTTTGCTCTGCATTCCTCCACATTGAAGTATTTTGCTCTGTAGTTCTAGAGGGAAGTCTGGGATGATGATAAGTGCCTACAACTACAATGGTTCATGATTTGGTGGTCCGCAATCTATCTTTCTTTTATGACAGTTCAAGACGGTGAAGTTCATGTGCTCTGGTGTGAAGAATCTCTTGGATAAAGTGGTTAGAGTTTGTGCGGTTACTCTTGGTGATTACAACGTGCCTGTGGATGCCTCCTGATCATGTTCCTACCTTTACATTGGTCTATGTTAAGGAATTGAGATCGTGTTTGAAGATTATTCCCAGATAACATAGCGTGCAACCAGTCTTAGCTGACTTGGTTAATTCCAGTGATTGCAGAGATCTATTGAAGATTGTAGAAGCATGTTGTGGCATGGAAGATTGTGTTTGAGTCCTAGCTAAGGCATGGTGTGATCTGCATACATCTTTACTACATTTCCTTAGCATAATTTTGTATTAGGTCAAGACCTATTTTGTAAATGTTTGTAATGTTGACCTTGGAGATTGTTCCAACGGTTGATGAATGTAATGCCGACCTTGATGTACATTCCAAGGTTGATGAATGATATATATACTTGTAATTGATTTGTGGAAAATATGTCCTTGAGTGACAATGTGAAGATAAGAAAAGAAGTGAGAAGTCAGAGAAGAGCAGAGGAATTGTTTTGTACTTCAATGGAACTGAACCTTGGCATGATGCTATCATCTTAGTTCAAACCCTTGGCAATGAGCCACCCCTTGGCAGTGAGCCTCTTTGACCAGTGAGCTCTGGGTAGTGAGCCTCTGATTTTCAGTATTGGTATAACTTATATATTCTTGTGGGTTAACCCCCACCATGGTTTTTCCCTTAACAGGGTTTTCCATGTAAAAATTTGGTGTTTCTTGTGTTTGATCTTGCAATTATGATTAAATCTTTGATTTCATGCTAATAGTGGATAAGTAATTAATGTGTTAAAGTGCAGAATTAGTTAAAAGTTTTGGCAACTGATTCACCCCCCCTCTCAGTTGTCTGGGGTATTTCAATAGTAATTGGCTACAAGCTGAGCAAGAATGATGAATCACCTAAGACTGATCAGAAAAAGTATAGGTCTATGATTGGAGGACTACTTTATCTAACCCATACCAGACCTAACATAATGCATGCATTCTGTCTTGTGGCAAGATTTCAAGAAGATCCCAAAGAGTCACATGCGATGGCAGTCAAGAGGATCATGAGGTAACAAATTGGTTTCATTGCTGAGCAAGAAGCAAGAATCAATTTCTTTGTCTACTATAGAAGCAGAATATATTGCTACAGCATGTTGTTGTACTCAAGTGCTTTGGATGAAACAAACATTGAAGGATATAAGAGTTGTGCATGAAGAACCAATTTCAATCTTTTGTGACAATACTAGTGCTATAAACATTTCAAAGAATCCAGTGATGCACTCAAGAACAAAGCATATATCTATAAGGTATCACTTTCTAAGAGAAAAGGTAACAGAGAATGAAGTGAAGATGGAATATGTGTCTACTAAGGATCAGATTGTTGATATTTTTACAAAGCCTCTGTCTAAGGATACTTTTGAGTAGCTCAAGAAAAAGTTAAGGGTTATTACCCCTCCTGCTCTAAACTAAGATGCATAAGGAATGCATCAGTCCAGGGGTGTCCAAAGTTCCATCTTTTGATCTGGATTGATGTTTTTGAAGGCTACCTCTTAGGGGGAGTAGTTAGATGTTGCTAATATGAGCAGTAAGTGTTGCAGTGTTGCTAATAGAGTAATTCCAATTTGATTGGAGCAGTAGATTGCAAGTATGTGCAGAGAAAGAAGAAGTCTACATAAGCTTATAGCGACTCATCTTATGAAGAATATGTGCATAGAAGGCAAACATAAATTATCATATTCTCAAAGGGTCCATTACTTTAAATACACCCCATGTAAATACTCTTTGAGTTTGAATATTTAAACTTTACATGCATGTTTGTGAGTGCTACATACTTTGAAATACATAATCATTCTAGGATTCACATGCACCTCAAAGTGGGGAAAAATATAATGGTGAAATTTGCATACCCATGCCATTTCCCATTTAATTTTGTGCCTATTTTGAGGGGGGTGCTTTGACACATGTTGATAAAAGGAGAAATCTTATTGAAAGTTAGGTCCCTTGCCCTAAGCTATCCACCTACCTCATTACGTATCCATCTATGCACCTACCCTTTATCCCTTTCACATGTTCACATACCTTTATGGATTCACCCTATCCACTTATTTATCATTCCTATGCACATACTAATTTTCATGTACACATTATTCACTAAGATCTAACTCCTTTTATGTCTTGAGACTAATTCCTGGTCAAGAGGTCATCCTTGCAATCGCATACTTGTCTTACCCTAACTCCAATTTGGCCTACTTTCTACCTTCACCCTTCCTATCTAGGGTTGACTAAACACAAGTTTGTGTAATATGTTGCTAAATCTTTGTATGTAAAGGCATTCAATTCATTCATTCTAATCATCAAGGAATCATCTAATCATAAAGAGGAATCATTCACATCTACACACTTCAGTTGGTGCTCTAAAAGGAATCTAGATTTGCACAATCATTCTAGAGGCACGTGCATAACTAAATATTATTGTTTTTTATATTATTCAATTTCTAGAGATCAATCTAGGCGAAAGCTCTTATGACTTAATGATAATCCTTTAAGATATTTTAGATTACCACAAATCCACAAAAACTAGGAAGTGCAAAGGAAATCAAGGTACACTAGGTGAAGTGAAGAAAAGTAGTCTATAGATCCCACATGACAAGTTCACAATCACCAACTTGTCTATGATAGTCAAACTCACCCTTGTACAATCACAACTAATATTCTAATTCCAAGTCAATTTTTTAGTATGTTATTTATTGCTATAGACTCCAAAACACATTATATTTAAATCCATATCAATCCTAAATTCATCTTTGATTGTTGAGCTAAGTATTTTTATTAGACATTATAAATTACCAAATATCAACTCAACTCATCATTATTTATTAGCCTAGATGATTTGTATTTGTAGACATAAAAAAATTGACCAACTGATCAAACCCTTAACTATTCCTTAAGTTATCCTTAATCCTAAGAATTTAATTAATTAATTAATTCTTATCCTTTTACCATCTCCAGTAAATAATAAATTAAAATTAATTTATTATTTACCTATACACCTAAAAATATCCCATATATTATTTACTTAAAAACCTAAAAACTTAAATCTAAACCTATTTGTAAAAAATAAACCAAAAGCCTAACTACCTTTCACCTACCTTTTCCGTTCAACCAATTTATGGTTTCTTAAACTGTCCCTACCCAAACTTTATAAAAAACCCATTTTGTTTTCATTTACCCCCAGTTGGAGAAATGACATCCGAGTTATGCTAAAAGAATGAGCAACCACAATATTAAATACTTCAGTAACATTTATTTCATTTAATTTCAATAGTTTTATCATTCATCTTTTGTTACACTTAGTATACATTTTTGGGGTTTTGATCAGTTTCAAAATTTTTAATAAAATTTATATTTTTTTGTAAACATTGGTGATGTAGACATAAAAAATTGACCATCATCAAACCCCCAATTATTTCTTTAAGTTACCCTTAATCCTAAGATTTTATTGATTTTAATTAATTAATTAATCTTTCACTTTTACCACATCTTGTAAATAATAAATTAAAATTAATTTATTATTTACCTATAAACCTAAAAACCTTTCATAAATAATAAATTAAGCTTAATAAACTTAATTTATTATTTAACCTAAAACATATTCATAGAAATCAAAACTCATTAGTTTACCTACCAAGTCATTCAACCACCCAAACTATTTTCTCAAAACATTATTTAAACCTACCTTTATTCCTGATTTCACCCAGCTGGAGAAATTACCTGGGAGTTATGCAAATACTTTGAGCAACCACATCTTTGCCATTGGTAACATTTCATGGTTTCTGCATTTAATTTTTAATCTTTCTATAGTTAGCTTTAATCTTGTGATGTGGCATTTAATATGAGTTTAGGGTTTTGAAATTTCTTGAAATCTTTTTATTACAATTCATATTTTATATTACATTAAATGGTGAACCTGACATGAACATGCCCTTTTGTAATCGGTTGTTTTGCAAGCATTTTGGTTGAGTTTGTGCAGATTTCTTGATGAGTCATGGAGGTCATCTTTGCAAGTCTCCTCCTGGCTCAAATTTGACAACACCGTTGATTCCATAGCTACTCACAGACGAAGATCAACATATAGCACTCTGTGTTTCGCAAAAGTTGAAAATTTTTGAATTTTTTTTTAGTTTGGAGCCTTTTGACCCTTTTATTTATCTTGGAGATTTATTGGTTTAATGTTCTAACTGATTACAATTTCTTTTTCAATATGGGTTCAGACTGGTTAACATTATAAATGCTTGCTTAATACACAGACACTTTATCCATTGGTTTCTTCTTTCATCCAATTGTTTCTATGAGGATATGGAAATGATATGGGTTGTGAGAATACAATGTTCCAGCCTTTTGTTTGCTCGTTTGTGTTCTTGGTTTTTATTCACAGATTTGTGATATCTTTTAATCCACTGGTAAGGTTCAAACACTTTTTGTTTTAAGCAACCGATTACTAGTAATTGGTTTGTTCGCTCCAATAGTTTTTGGCTTTTGTTTTGCTACCAGTATTCATCTTTATTGTGACAATAGTGAAAATGTAGGTTTCACTTTAATATTTGTTTTATTAAAGATGCTTTGATGCCTTTTAATCATGGTAACAATTGTTGGCATGTATAATTTGAAAATTGTTTTTAAACTGTTAGTGTGCTAATGTTTTAATAGCATCTTTATATAAGCATTATAGTCTTTTGAAAATTGTCTCACGCCTAAAAAAATATTCACCGTTGGCTTTGAACTCTCTTCATTAGTGGTATTACGCTAAAAAATTTCCTATTTTCTGAACTCGTCTGCTGATTCTATCATTGTATTCCTTAAACTTCCTATGGGTGCAACTGCTACTTTCTAAACTTGTTTGATTCCCTCTTTAATCCTCTATGCGTGCAAACCCTAGAAACTTATCCATTCCTCAGTTGTGTGGTGGAAAGTGGGCTCGCATATCTTTAGAGAAGAGGCCCTAATCTCTAGGGAAGTATAGAAGTTGGATTCTGATTTGGCTCTACCTGTTGAGGCCCTAATCCATGCACTTGGATCAATGGGCCAACCAGCATCCAATTCCTCGGCTAATATGGCACATACCTTAGGCCCTGATTTCTTTCAGCTTACACTAATTAAACATGTCATCTTAAATCTCTTAGCATTCGATCTAATGGATTTGATTTACCCTTGTGCTCTCCTACGTAGTTTTTGTTTGCTTTCACAGTTCATTCACTGATATTTAGCCTACCTTATCGGGAATACAAGATGGTTTAGATTAATGTTCTTTTATTGGCGTAAACAATGGAATTCTGAATATAGTCGTCCATCATATCTTTAAAACATCAATATTTGGTTGCATAATTATTGGCGGTTCTGTGATTTGTTCTTCATGGATTATTAACATAAGTGCAAGTTTTAAACTATTTTTGAACTGTAATCACATTCAAAGCCATGGAATATTCTTACATTGCCCATAACTAACTATTTACCATTTTAAGCATCTAGCTACACATTGTATTTGATTTGTTGTTGACTGTTCTTGGTGATTGTAGTCTTGCATACGCTAGGTATTATAGAAATGGTGAGGTCCATCTGGCGTCCTTTTACAAAAAAGTGTATCTATAAGGGTTTGTTGGCTGATGGTGTCTATTCATGGCTGATTTCTATTCATCAATCCTCCATGAGAGATTATGTGTTGTTGTCTGCCGACTTTGATGGTAATACAAATCATAATTGAAATTCTTGATAAAAGCCTTGATTGCTTTGGGATCATAACCATCAAATTAGCCACCACATCAGAAATCATTTAAACATTTCCATCGATTCAAATAATAGCAATTGTTGTCTTTTTGTTGGTATTCAGCGGCCGATGATTTACAGGTCTCTTGCCAGGAGGTTCCAGGCATAGCTCCCGCACAATAAATGTTCATTGGGCATTAGGTTAATGTTGATGTAAATTCAATACTTTAAAACATATAGCCATCTAATAGTTGTTTACACTTTCAGTTATCTTCAATAACCATGGTTTTTAAACTTGAAATATCACGTTTCAACAATACACAATATCCTTTGTTGCTGGTGTGATTGTTGTAGTCAAACAAAATGAGACATAACATGTTGTTCTCTAATGTGCAATAGAAATCATCTGATATTACCAGCCTTATCTATTTCATTGATTGGTACCATCCTTATCTATTTCGTTGATTGTTCACACATAGCAGATCTGTAAACAATAACCACTAGGTGAAGAGTTGGAGATAACAATGAACTTAACAGCCTGAAACTAAACTATGACATGTGAAAACATCAAACCATAACTGCCATAGTATAATTGCCAGTGCTCATTTTTAGCCCTTGGAAGCTGTTTCATTCAAATGAACATAGCGTTTGCATTACTTATTGGATTTTTATAATTTTATAGGCATTGGAAAGGTGACTTAGAGGGATACATCATGGTAAAGGCCATTTTCTAGAAACATCTTAGATTTGCAGGTATAACCATTTGAAGTTCAAGCTTTGGTTTTGAATCATCAAGAATTTATCTTACTTGTGCATTTAACATTTTGTGGGTTTTTGTAGGATCATTTATATTGTCCTAACATTTTTATTGAAGCTTTACACCTATCCAAGACACAAATTTTTGCAAACTACTAATCCAATTTTATTGTAGGATCCCTTTCATGTGTTTGCATTTCTTTAACATAGGAACATTTTAATTGGTGCTTTAAAAACAATCTTATTGCTTGACGTGTCTGGTGCATTTACACATTCTGTTGGTAGATCCCAAGGTAGAACAAAATGTTGGGATAAGGTGCCATTAACCTTGTAAATCCCAATATTGTATTTATTCCATTTATTATTTGTAATTTGTAATTATCCATGAGGAGATGTACTAGTTTCACCAGCAGGGATAATTTTGAAGTCACCGGAGGTAATTACGGAGTGACTTTTATTGTTGGCAAATGTAAAAACTTGAAGTAAATGAGGGTAGGTGTTTTCCTTAAGGAATCTACTATATTTGGCATGTATGACAACTGTAATAATGTTTGGTAAGTGAATCTATGACAGCTGCAAGTTGTCATAAGATTTTGTGATTCTATGACGCATATGACGGATGTGTTAGTTGTATATTTGCTATATTTAGCCCCAAGTGCCTATCTTGGAAAGGATGTGTTGGTTTTTGCTTCTGAATCAGCATTAGGGTTTGCCAGTTCTAATGCATAGGCAGATTTAGCCAACTGAATACAGGAGGTTGTGTGAGCTCCTCCCCTTCACTTCTGGTTCTGCCGCACCAAGGGGGGTGTCCCTATTTGATAAAAGTATAACCTTGACTAGCTCAATGACAGAAGGATTTAACTTGATGGCAACAGGCAGAATACTCTCATGTATGGACCAAGATTTGTGTAACAAATCACAAGGTTGGCAACATTCTTGGACATAATGTCTGGTTAGGTATGAGAGCATGCAGAGGTTCCTAATCCTAATCCTACAACTAACAGGTGGAAGTGATGAGATGGGTTGAAATGGTGTTTGGAGTGATGGGACTTTCCTAGACCCATTGAACAGACAAATTCCCAAACCAGTGCCTTATCTGGGCAGCAGATTCATAGCTAAGACTGTAAATGTCTCCCCATGACAACATAAATTCATATCCAGAGGACCTAAGAATAATGCTATTGCCTAACAGTAACATGTCCAAGAAAGAGTATCATTAATGATCATGCTTAACAGATCCTATGATGCAATCTATTTCCCTTTGTATCTGATCAAAAGCCTATTTAACCACTCCTTGAGCAGACACAATAAATCAGACACACAGTATGCATACACTGAAAAACTTGGAAGTCCTTGACAACCTTGTTTGAAAGGAAAACACATGACATACAGGAGACAATCAGAAACAATACACACACAAGTGTTTTTCATTTAAAATCAATCTGCATAGAAGGTCATCACAGAGAAAATCATCATTTACAATCCAAGATAGATTAGTACACCAGACTAAGGACCGAGTTTGTAGCAAAAAATGCCTTTCAAAATGTGAACACCTTATGTTCAGAGTCAGAGCCGAAAGCCCAAAAAACCTCCAACCTCTCAAAAGTAACACAGCCAAAACCATTTATACAGAACCGTGTACATTCAGCAATTAATTACATGGCCAGAAGTCAAAAATCTGCCAGATACATCCATCAGAGGGAATGGCGCTCAGAAGCCATCAATGCAGTAGACAAGGGAGGCCTCGAGCCTTGCGCCACCATCTGGGAGTCTTCATTCACAATCGGGCAGTTTAATCACTTGTACCATCGCCCATACTCCTGCTACAGTCGCCATTGATGGCCCAACAACCCACAACCATCGAGAAAACTATCGCTGCGTTCAAATGGAAGTTTCCCGCTAAAACACCCTCTTCGCAGGCTCAAACTACACAGGGGAATAATCCCACATGCACGGTGTCGAGACCACACTAGCACTTTATAAACATAGCTGCATGCATAATAGGTGTTGAGCGTTTTGCCGCGCTCGACACACGACCCTTCGCCAAAAGCCCATCAGCCAAATCTACACCATCGGCTTGCCCCAAAAACCTCTCGCCGATCTCAATCGTCTCACCGACGACACCTCCGCAAGCCTCTGTCGGCCAGACATAGTCTATCAGCCAGCCCAAAAGCTTCCTTGGTTGATAGACCAACTCTCCTCGATGGCCACCAAAACACCCTCGTCAGTGAAACCTCCACTGTCGGCCCAACATCTGCTCGTTCACCCGACAGTCTATGTCATGCCGATGACCATTCCAAATCCCTTGTCGCCAAGACATAGACCATCGGCACACCAATGAAAGCTCCCACCGACCTCAAAAGTCCTGCTGATGCCTACCTTCGCATTCCCCATTGGCTAGAGAAACGCCATCGGGCCAACACATTCCATCCCTGCCGACACAGCCAGTCACACCGACCACCAACGAGCCACACTCTGCTCCACTATCGGCCAAACACTCATCATCGGAGCAACTG
Source organism: Cunninghamia lanceolata (assembly GCA_027924645.1). Taxonomy (NCBI): domain Eukaryota; kingdom Viridiplantae; phylum Streptophyta; class Pinopsida; order Cupressales; family Cupressaceae; genus Cunninghamia; species Cunninghamia lanceolata. The sequence goes on from BSBN01000469.1 coordinate 3,027,164, forward strand.
AAAAAACACTGGCCGACACCCTTAGTCACACTGACGAACACCTCCCTAAAGCCTCCAACTTCCACATTGGCCAGAGAAGACCCATCGGCGGACCCTCCAACTACTAGCCCGATATGCAATCTTACTCCGATGGCATTCCCCATCGGGCAAACTCCTTACATCGGCGGCCCAAAAATTTGCTTCCCCGATAGCCAAACACACGCCGATGGACAACCATCAGCTAGACCAAAACAATTAGAGCACTCAAGAAATCTTTCGCTGATGAAGCCAATCACTCCAATAAGACCAAAAACATAAAGCCTTGAACCGTTGAACACCGAACCAAAAGGGTTCAACACGAGGGTTCAATGCGATGGTTCAAACATCAAAAATAATACTCCATAGGCAACAAAGCTTCGAACCATTGAACCTTGAACCAAAACAAAAAGGTTCAAGCGGAAGGTTCAACGATGCAATATTTGCGCAAGGCAAATGCATAATGCGACCCGTTAGAAAAAAATTGAACCCTGAACCGTTGAACCACTGAACTTAGAGAAAAAAGGGTTCAAGTTTAAATCAAAATGTCAAAGACACAAAAACGAACCCATGCCGATGGAGAAAAGACGAAGACCCCTCCTCAAGAAATGAGATGCAGATGCTGAAAAGTACTAAAGCGGTGCCAAAACTTAGAACCTTTTGGATATTTTGGGATGGTGCCTGCATGAAAATTGCTAAATTAACTGACAGTGAATTCAGGCACCAACAGGATGCATGTTGGAGGTATCTATGACAGTTATGACGTGTCATAAGATGCTGTAAGATGCCATTCTTGGACATGGGCGCCCAACTTTGAATGGGTCAACTTTTGACAAGTGTAAGGTGCTTGTAAGATGGCATTTAATGTTTGCATGTTGGGGAATCTCATGAGAGAGAAGGTGAATGCCTAGGATGAGTTGGAAAACATTTCTATAAGTATTTTCCATGTATTTAATTGCTGCAATATAGATTTTAAGTACTCAAGTGTTGATGGAATGTTGCTGGATTGAAGATTGAAGGAGAGATTGGTGGTGTTGTTGTATTGTAAATCATTTTCAGATTAATACAAACATTGGGCCTCTTTCCTGTGTGGAGTTTTTTACCTAAAAGAGTTTTCTTCATGTTAAACATTGTGTTATGTGTTCAATTTTCTGATTTTGCATTTCTGTGAAGATAGTTTTATTTATGTGTTACAATTTCCATTAATAACACACAATTAAAGATTGCAGAAATTTATATTGAATTAGATTTCTATTAAAGTGGTGTTGCTTTCATTTCTAACATTTGGTATCAGAGCCTGGCCAGCTTTGACTCTTGGGTTGTAGTGTGGAAGCTATAGTGCAGTGGGAGATTTGATTGTGTTTATTTTGTAGATCTTGTGTTGTTATTATGGTTGCATCCACTGTTGCATCAACCTCTCAAATGGACATTGAGAAGTTCAACAAAATGGGGTATGAGTTGTGGAAGCTGAAAATGGAAGATTTACTGGAAGAAAGAAACCAATGGTTGGTTATTCAAAAAGAGAAGAAACTTGATGATGTCTCTCCAGATGAGTGGGCTAGACTGGATAAGAAGGCACGGGGAACCATCCATTTGTGTCTTTCAGATTCTGTGCTCCTGAATGTTGCAAAGGAAGAGACTGCATACAAATTGTGGAATCAGTTGGGTGAGATCTACCAAGCCAAGAGTATGGTAAAATAAACTTTATTTAAAAAGGAAGTTGTTTTCTTTGAAAATGAAAGAGGGTGAGTCAGTTGCAGAGCATTTAAATTCTTTTAATTTGTTGATGAGTCAGCTTGCTTCAATAGATGTTGAAGTTGATGAGGAAGATAAATATATCTTGCTTCTTTGTTATTTACTTGAATCATGGGAAAATGTCATTTTGGCTATCATTGCTAACCTCACAGGTTTGAAGTTGGATGCTCTTATTGCAGTTTTATTGGCACAAGAATTGAGGAAGAAGAGTTTGGATAGTTCAGGTGATGCTCTCAGTATCAGGGGAAGGTCTAAGGAAAGGGGACCTAAAGGAGATTAGAAAGGGGCTAAGGACAAGTCCAAGGGTGGATCTAAGACTCCTGGTAAAAATAATAGGGTTAAGTGTTGGAACTGCGGTAAAAGGGGACATGTGAAGGAGTGCAAAAACCCCAAGAAACAGTGGGAGAGTGCTTCGGATAAGTCCTCGAATGCAGGTGAAGATGTTTTACTTTCTGTATGTAATTTTGTTTCTAATGATCACTGGTCGGTTGACTCAGAATGCTCATTTCATATGACCCCGCATAAGGAATGGTTCTCCACATATGAAGAATATGATGGAGGTAATATCTACCTTGGTGACAACTCTTCATATCAGATTGTCGAGAAAGGAAAGGTATTGTTGTGTTTCAATGATGGGAGGATTAAAACCCTCCCTGATGTTTTGCATGTTCCTAGATTAGCTAGAAATTTGATTTCAGTTTTGAAGTTGAATGATTTGGGAATGCATGTGATATTTGACAAGCATGGCTACAGATTGGTGAGAGAGAACTTGGTGGTAGCGAAAGGGAAGAGATTCGGGAACTTGTTTAAGCTTGAAGCCACTACAGTTTGTAATACCTCTTATGTTTCTGAGGCTTTTGAAAACAATTGTATGTTGTGACACCGCAGGTTGGGCCACACAAGTAATAATGTATTGAAAACTATTAAGAATAAAGAATTGTTGGGCGGTTTCTCTTATTCTGATGAGCACTTTGATGTCTGTGAACATTGTGTGTTTGGTAAATAAAACAGAAAATCATTTCCTTCAGGAAGCAATAGAGCAAAAGAGAAATTAGAAATTATTCATATAGATGTGTTTGGACTTGTGGATAATGAGTCTATTGGAAAATCTCATTATTTTGTCACCTTCATTGATGATGTATCTAGATTTACATGGATTTATTTTATGAAACATAAATCTAAAGTTTTCACTAAGTTTAAGGAATTCAAAGACTTAGTAGAGAACCAATCAAGTTTAAAGATAAAAATATTAAGATTTGACAATGGAGGGGAATATTGCTCTAAGGAATTTGATGAGTTTTGCAAGCATGCAGGTATAATCAGACAAAAGCCAACTATGTATACACCACATCAGAATGGTGTTGTAGAAAGGATGAACCAAACAATTAGGGAAAGAGCCAGAAGTATGATTAGTGATGCACAGTTAGATAAATGCTTTTGGACAGAGGTTGTGTGTATTGCTTGCTACTTGATAAACAGATCTCCTTGTAAGGCTCTTGATTCAACACCTTATGAAGTGTGGATAGGTAAGAAACCTTTTGTTTCACATTTAAGGGTTTTTGGCTGTGAGGCTTTTGTTCATGTGCCTAAGGAAAAGTGATCTAAGTTGGATCCAAAGGCTAAAAAGTGTACATTCATTGGATATGGTGATAATGTCAAAGGTTATAAGCTTTGGAATCTACTAACACGCAAGATTATCTTTTCTAGAGATGTTATTTTCAGGGAACTTAGAGCTATTTTGAACCTGAGCAGCCAAAAGAAAAAGAAGAAAAGGTAAAGAAGGTGCACTTTGATTTAGAGTAGCAAGATGCACCTCAAGAAGAACAGAATGATGGATTGGGGGGTGAAGAAGAAGAAGAAGATTCAAGTAGTTCTGATGAAGATGAATCTGTTGTGACAAAATAAGTTGGTGCAGATGATTATGCAGAAGAACGAGTAGAGTCTTTTACTCCACCCTTGAGGAGATCCACAAGACAACATAATCCAGTTGACAAGTATGGACCACCAGATTTTCGTTGTGTATATGCTTTATTGAGTACTAACGATGAACCTAGATCCTATAGGAAAGATATTTCTGTAGATGATAGTGAGTCTTGGCAGTTAGCCATTTAGGAGGAGATGATGGCTTTAGACTTGTAACACATGGGATCTTGTTCATTTTCCCAAAGGAAGAAAGACCATAGGATGTAAGTGGGTCTTCAAGAAGAAGTTTGGAGCAGATGGGTCATTGGAAAAGTACAAGGCTAGACTGGTAGCCAAGGGCTACTCCCAGAGAGAGGGAGTTGATTTTGGTGAGATATTCTCTCCTGTTGCTAAATTGACTTCTATTAGATTTCTCTTATCCATTGTTGCATCTTATGATTGGGAGATTGAGCAAATGGATGTTAAGACTACGTTCTTGCATGGAGATCTTGAGGAAGAAATTTATATGCAACAACCTACACGTTTTGAGGTAAAAAGAAAAGAACATTGGGTTTACAAGTTAAAGAGGTCTCTCTATGGTTTAAAATAGTCCCCCATAATGTGGTATCAAAAGTTTGATTCATTTGTTTTGAAATTGGGTTTTGTTAGAAGTGAGGAGGATCACTGTGTTTTCATTTATTGTGTTGGTGATTCTATACTGGTTATTGCTTTGTATGTTGATGACATGTTATTTTTTTTAGCAATACTAAGGGTATGATCAGTGAGCTTAAAGCCCAACTTTCAGGTGCATTTGATATGAAGGATCTTGGTGCTGCAAGGTATATTTTGGGAATGGAGATTAGGAGGGACAGAGTTAACAGAAAGCTTTGGTTGTCACAAAGTAAGTATGTGAATACTATTTTGCAGAGGTTTATATTGTAGGACTGTAATCCAGTTAGAGTTCCTTTACCCATTGGTACTAAGCTTTCATTAGATATGTGTCCAAAGACTGAGGATGATCTTAAGGATATGTCTAATGTGCCATATGCTAGTGTTGTAGGGAGTTTGATGTATGCAATGGTTTGCACTAGACTAGATATTGCCCAAGCAGTGGGAGTTTTGAGCAGATTTATATCTAACCCTGGTAGACAACATTGGAACTATGCGAAGATGGTGTTTAAATATCTTGCAGGTACTCATGATCATTGTTTGGTATATTCTAGTACTGATAGTGGTGATAAATCTTTGGACATACAGGGTTTTGTTGATGCAGATTGGGTAGGTGACTTAGATAGTCGAAGGTCCACTAGTGGCTGTGTTTACTCTGTTTGGAGGTGTAGTGAGTTAGATGAGTAAGAGACATCCCATAGTTTCTTTCCACCACAGAAGCAGAGTATATGGTTGCAACTCATGTCTATAAGGAGGCAGCTTGGTTGAGAAGACTGTGTATAGGTATTGGATTTGATTGTAGGATCATTCATATTGGTTGTGATAGCCAGAGTGCTATTTGTTTGGCCAAGAATCCCATGTATCATGCTCGGACTAAGCATGTTGATGTTCAGTATCACTTGGTTCAAGAGTTGGTTGCAAATAGAGAGATTGAGCTGAAGAAGATAAACATTCAGGAGAATGTTGTACATTCATTGACCAAACTTGTGAGCACAGAGAAGTTCGTGTGGTGCAGAGAGGCCACGAGCCTTATTTCTAGTGCTTGATTATTTTTCATTTGATTTCCTATGGGTTGATTTAAAATGTATAATGTCAAGTAGGATAATGTTCGGATAAGGTGCCATGAACCTTGTAAATCCCAATATTGTATTTATTCCATTTATTATTTGTAATTTGTAATTATCCATGAGGAGATGTACTAGTTTCATCGACAGGGGTAATTTCGGAGTCACCGAAGGTAATTACGGAGTGACTTTTACTATTGGCAAATGTAAAAACTTAAAGTAAATGAAGGTAGGTGTTTTTTCTTGAGGAATCTACTATATTTGGCATGTATGAAAACTGTCATAATGTTTGGTAAGTAAATCTATGACAGCTGCAAGTTGTCATAAGATTCTGTGATTCTATGATGCATATGATGGATATGTTAGTTGTATATTTGCTATATTTAGCACCAAGTGCCTATCTTGGAAAGGATGCATGTTGAAGGTATCTATGACAGTTATGATGTGCCATAAGATGCTGTAAGATACCATTCTTGGACATGGGCACCCAACTTTGAATGGGTCAACTTTTGACAAGTGTAAGGTGCTTGTAAGATGGCATTTAATGTTTGCATGTTGGGGAATCTCATGAGAGAGAAGGTGAACACCTAGGATGAGTTGGAAAACATTCTATAAGTATTTTCCATGTATTTTTTTGGTGCAATATAGATTTTAAGTACTTAGGTGCTGCCGAAATGTTGTCGGATTAAAGACTGAAGGAGAGATTGGTGGTGTTGTTGTATTGTAAATCATTTTTAGATTAATACAAAGATTGGGCCTTGTTCCTGTGTGGAGTTTTTTACCCGAAAGGGTTTTCTCCATGTTAAACATTGTGTCATGTGTTCAATTTTTTGATTTTGCATTTCTATGAAGCATAGTTTTATTTCTGTGTTACAATCTCCTTTAATAACACATAGTTAAAGATTGCATAAATTTATATTGAATCAGATTTCCATTAAAGTAGTGTTGCTTTTATTTCTAACACAAAAGTATCCTCTCCCCTTGCCTCTCAATGGATCTTGGGTGTAAGAGAAATTGTTCCATTTTTTTTCTTTTTTAGGAGAGCCTGCCTTGGTGGGAAAATAGGTACTCACCCTAAGGGATGACTCTAAGTGGTGCTTTCAATTTGGTCTGCTATATAAATGGTTTAGGTGAAAGCTGAAGACTTCTTGGTGAAGTACTCTTATTTCGATAGTTCCCTAGTATCCATACACTTGTGTGTGAGATATGTTAACCCCATTCTTTCCTCTTGAAGGATTGATGTAAGTGGCTGGGCTAGTCTCTTAAGTGAGTCACTACCAAATGAATAAGCGTAAAGTCCCTGAATTCTCACTATACACCTTAAGTTAGAAGCCTACTCTATTGATGGAGTTGTTGGTGTCTTGTTCAATGCAAGAGGATACATTCTATGAAGATACTCACCATATGGCTCCTCTGAGATGAGACAGAAATCCTTGACTTATCATAAGCTACTTGTTGGCTTTTCGAGGAGAGGGTCATTGGGTTATCCTTCTAGTCCTGGAGGCCCCTACCTATCCTCTCTTGCAAAGACAAAAGTGTATACACCCACATTAGGTGTTTCTACATTGGCGTTGAAGGAGATTCCAAGTTGTGGGCTTGAACAAGCTACCATTGGCCATTGACCTTAGGTAGATTAAGCATTATTTTCAAGTGTCTTTGATTGTGTCTAGACCCATGGAAATTTGGCCTTAAGGGGCTACTGAACATACTGTTGCAAGTATGGGCCTAATCGGTGTTGTCATTGATGTCAACATACTCCTGTTGCATTAATGATAAGGTTTGGATGATCTGGTTGGTGAGGATATTGAGAAAATTAGTCCTAATCAGGAACAGAGAAGAACAATGAAGACAGTAAGGTAAAAGTCCAAGATAAGATGAGGATCAGAGGATGCAGTTTAAAGGGTTTGTAGATATGTGTCTTAAAGTGCTCTAGTAAAGATTTCAGAGGTCTACATGAAGATCTGAAGAAGTTGTGGCCATTCAAGTAAAACTGGTTCCAGCAGGTGTGCAGAGGTGATAGAGTGATACAAATAGGTCCGGTGAGATCCGAAAATGCATTATCCTATTCTACGGATTTGAGGGAGTGTTGAGGAAGTCTTTGTGAAGTGTCAACTCGAGTGGTTCATGGTTTGAAGGTTTGAAAGCATCCATTCCTTTGTGATAGTGGTGACAGACTGTGTTCTTGAGGTTTCAGATGAAGAAGAGAATGATTTCAGTAAGCAAATGAAGTGCGGATGTTCTTGGTGATTCAATCAATCTTGTGGAGGTCTTTGGATCATGTCCAGAGTGTGTTGGTGGTCCGCATTAGAGTTGGAGCTCGCAATTGAAGAATAAGCTCTGGATGATGATGTTCTTCCTGAGACTGGTTGACCAGATGAGTTACACATCTTGCAGATGTTCTTGTAGATGTTTGCCGACTTAGATGATTATTCCTAAGTCGATGCCTTGTATAAATAAGGAGTTGTGAAGTCATTTCAAAGGGTGTCCTGTGGAGATGTGAGTGTGGTAGCGAGGAAGAGAGCGAAAGGCAGAGCAGAAGTTTTGGGCTTAAATGGAATAGATTCAAGCATGGTAAAGATGCTATTCTCCAGTTCATGTATGTGATACTTATTACTTTATAGACAGTGTGTCTCTTGTAGGCAGTGAGCCTCTTGTGAGTAGTGTGCTTGGGTAGTGAGCCCTAATTGGCATATGTCATTTTGTTCTTTCTATTTTTCTAATAGAGAATACAATCTTGGGTTAATCACCCCATGGTTTTTCCCTTAACCAAGTTTTCCACGTCAAAATCCTGGTGTCTTATGTGTTGATGTGTTTCTGCTCTTGATTTAATGCATTATGTTTCCATGATTAATTTATTGATATGCTGCTAAATCACTAAGAGGTTTTAAGTGTGTATTTGGAAAGAAAGTTTAGGACAACTGATTCACCCCCCCTCTTAGTTGTCTGCCCTAAGACTCACAATTGGGATTAGAGCCAAGTTCCTCTAAAAGAGTTTAACCGCTTGAGGAGATCCAGGATGTCATCCTACAAGAAGGATAGTCTAAAGTTTGACGGAACCAATTTTAATCTTTGGAAAAGTTGCATGAAATGTCACTTGAAATGTATGGGAATGCAGTATTGGAACATGGCTTCAACGAAGTATACTCCTCCACAGGGTGGCCCGAAATCCCCAACTGAAATTACAGATGCTGAAAATAATCTACAGACTATAGAAGCTCTTTTAAGCACATTATCTGATTCAGAGCTTTCAAATGTTGTTGACCTACCAACTGCTTTTGAGATTTGGGAAAAATTAGAACTTCTACATGAAGGAGACAAGTATGTCAAATGTGCAAGGTTACAAAGTCTGAAAGGAAAATTTGAAAATCTGAAGATGAGAGAAGATGAAAATATCACTACTTTTATGCCAAGAGTAAATGAGCTTGTTTGTGGAATTAGAAATGCTAGTGGAGTCTTGGATGAAGATGAGATTGTTGGCAAAATTCTCAGATCCCTTCCTGCTTCTTATAAGATCAAGGTTGCTGCCATTGAAGAATTCATAGCCCATACAACTATCACAAGAGATCAATTGGCTGCATTTGAAATGACCGAGTTTGGAGATGCCCCTCCTAAGACTGAATCTGCATTCAAAGTCAGTGCCTCTGTGAAAGGTAAACAAAGGTTTGATCCAGGAGAGAACTCTTCAAGGAAACTCTCATGGTATGAAAAAGCAAGAAAAGACCTAGAAGAAGAGGAAGCAGAAACTGCTCAACTTGAAGCCCTTATTGCAAAAAGACTGCCAAGAGGATCCGGTAAGTATGAAGGGAAATTGCCTTTTAAATGTTTTAACTGCAATAAGATTGGTCATTTTGCCTCAAGATGTCCAGAAATATTTTCAAGACCAAAACCTAACAAATCAAGGTTCCAAAAGAATTGCTACTATGTTCATGAATATGATGATGATGAAGGAGTAACAGATGATGAATCAGAATCAGGAAACAAATTCAGAAGTGATTGGGTGTTTATTTCCATCAAGGAAGAAGATCCAATGCTCTCTGAATCTGTCAATCATAAAGTTGTAGAAAGAGCTCTGGCTGCACAAGTTGAAGAAACGGATGATTGGGTCATTGACAATGGATGCTCTCACCATATGACAGGTGATAAAAGTAAGTTCATAGATTTGGAAAGGTATGAAGGAGGAGTGGTAAAATTTGGTGATAATTCTGCTGGTAGAATCAGAGGTAGAGGAACTATTTCTGTTGATGGAAAGAACAAAACTGGTAATGTTCTATATGTTGAAGGATTAAAGCACAATCTTCTCAGTGTTGGACAATTGGTGGACAAAGGCTATGATCTCCGATTCAAGAATGAAAAATGCAAAATCTTTGAAAGTTCTGGAATAGAGATTGCATCTAGTACTCAAACTAAAGGTAATATCTTTCACTTAGTTGGTACTGGTAAAAGTTGCTTATTTGTTCAAGTTGATCAGAGTTGGTTGTGGCATAGGAGAATGTGTCATGTGAATTTTGATAATATCATCAAGATAATCAATACTCAGGCTGTAAGAGATCTTCTAAAAGTGGTAAAACCTACAAACAGTGTGTGCAAAGAATGTCGGTTGGGAAAACAAAGCAGAGTCTCATTTAAAAGCAAGGAACAATCTTCTACCAGATTATTGGACTTAGTTCATACTGATCTTTGTGGTCCAACAAGAATCAGAAGTGTGCAAGGTGATAGATACTTCATGTTACTAATTGATGACTATTCCCGGATGATGTGGGTAACCTTTCTGAAAGAGAAATCAGAAGCTCTTGAGAAATTCAAAATATTCAAGGTTATGGTAGAGAATGAAACCAGATTAAAATTGAAATGTCTGAGGTCTGATAGAGGTGGATAATTCACATCCGGTGAGTTCATAGATTTCTGTGAGAAACATGGAATAAAGAGACAGTTGTTTGCTCCTAGGACTCCACAGCAGAATGGAGTAGTTGAGAGAAAGAATCAGACCATCCAAGAAGCATCTAGGACCATGATGATGGAAGCAAATGTTCCTCAGATCTATTGGAGAGAAACTGTCAGCGCTGCAGTCTATACTCTAAATCAAGTTCAAATTAGAAGCAATACTGGTAAGACTCCTTATGAACTTTGGTTTGGCATCACTCCTATTATGAGGTATTTTAGAGTCTTTGGCAGCAAATGTTACATCAAAAGAGATGAAGATCTAGGTAAGTTTGATGCTAGAAGTGATGAAGGAATATTCTTGGGTTACTCTACTCAAAGCAAAGCATACAAGTGTTATAACAAGAGATTGAGAAAGATTATAGAAAGTACAAATGTGAAGGTTGATGAAGGAATTGAAAAACCCTCAAGGTTTTATGAATATGATGAAGATGATTAGAATGGTGTTCTGATTCAAGGAGCCCAAGCCCCTTCTGCAATTCAGATTCAAACTGATCTGGTAAATCAGGAAGAAGAGATGAGTTTCAATGAGCCTGATCAAGAATCAGAAGTGCAAGAAACTCCCAAAATTCCCAGGTATGTAAGACTGAACCACTCTGAAGATCAGATCATAGGTGATAAAAGCAAAGGTGTACAAACAAGAAGGAGAATTGCTCAAGATTCAGATGAGTATTGTCTAATTTCAAAGATTGAACCTAAGACAGTGAATGAAGCTTGTAATGATGAAAACTGGACCAAAGCAATGGAGGAAGAGTTGATGCAAATTGAGAAAATTCACACTTGGGATCTTGTTCCTAGACCTAAAAACAAGAATGTGATTGGAACCAAATGGATCTTCCGAAACAAACTGAATGAAGCTGGTGAAGTAATCAGAAATAAAGCCAGATTGGTCTGCAAGGGTTACTCTCAAATAGAAAGAGTTGATTTTGAAGAAACTTTTGCTCCGGCGGCAAGAATTGAGGCAGTCAGATTATTTCTTGCCTTTGCTACCTTCAAGGACTTCAAAGTGTATCAAATGGATGTCAAGTCTGCCTTCTTGAATGGTGACTTGGAAGAAGAAGTTTACATTGAGCAACCGGATGGATTTCAATTGTCTGATCATGATGATATGGTCTGCAAGTTGAAGAAAGCATTGTATGGATTAAAGCAAGCTCCAAGAGCCTGGTATGAAAGATTGGATAAGCATCTTTTGAAGATTGGTTTCAACAAAGGTACTGCTGACAATAATTTGTATTTCAAAATTGATCATGAAAACATCTTAATTGTTGAAGTGTTCGTTGATGATATCATTTTTGGAGGAAGAGATAGTATGTGCAAAACTTTTGCAAATCAAATGAAAAGTGAATTTGAGATGTCCATGCTTGGGGAAATGAATTTCTTCTTGGGTCTACAAATCACTCAAACAAAGAAAGGAATCTTCATTTCTTAGACCAAATATGTGAAAGAATTGTTGAAGAAATTTGGGATGGAAGATTCAAAGCCAATGAATACTCCCATGGCAACCAGATGTAAGTTGAGCAAAGATGATGACTCTCCCAAGGCTGATCAGAAAAAGTATAGGTCAATGATTGGAGGATTGTTGTATCTCACTCAAACTAGACCAGACATTATGCAAGCTGTTGGTCTTGTTGCTAGATTCCTAGCTGATCCTAAAGAATCTCATGTCATGGCGATCAAGAGGATTTTTAGATATCTAAAAGGGATAGTTGAGTATGGTCTATGGTATCCTAGAGATCATGATTTCTCTCTTCAAGCATATACAGATGCTGATTGGGCAGGAGATGTGGATGAACAGAAGAGTACCAGTGGTGGAGCATTCTTTTTAGGGAAGAGATTGATTTCTTGGATAAGCAAGAAACAAGAGGCAATATCTTTGTCCATTGCAGAAGCAGAATATATTGCAGCAGCAAGTAGTTGCACTCAAGTTTTATGGATGAAGCAAATGCTAAGAGACATAAGAGTGGAGTATGAGGAGCCTATCACAATCTTCTGTGATAATTCAAGTGCAATAAATATATTTAAGAATCCGGTGTTGCATTCAAAGACTAAACATATATCCATTAAGTTTCACTTTTTGAGAGAGCAAGTGAACAAGAATGAAGTCAAATTGGAGTTTGTGCCTTCCAAGGATTAGATTGCAGACATCTTTACTAAACCTCTACCTAAGGAATCTTTTGAGTATCTCAGGGAGAAGTTAGGGGTTATTGCCCCTCCGGTGATGAATTAAGATGCATTGATGTGGATCCGTTCGGTGGATATCACAGTCATATCTTGTGGTCCGGATTGATGATGGGGTGTTGCTACTTAGGGGGAGCAGCTGGTATGATTCTGAAGTGGTGGAATTGCAAGTATGTGCCCTTTGCCATTGATGTCAAAGGGGGAGAGAAGACATGTGAAAAACAAGTGGTTGCTGATCAAAGGGGGAGCAGGAAAGAAAGAGAAGACATGCGAATGATTGTTGCTGATAGGGGGAGTTGTAACAGTAAGGAGAAGTTCTTGTCTTGATGGTCAAAATAGTTTTTCACATCATATGTTGCCATCAATGACAAAGGGGGAGATTGTTGCAAGTATGGGCCTAACCGATGTTGTCATTGATGTTAACATACTCCTGTTGCATTAATGATAAGGATTAGATGATCTAGTTGCTGAGAATATTGAGAAAATTAGTCCTAATCAGGAACAGAGAAGAACAGTGAAGACAGTAAGGTAGAAGTCCAAGATAAGATGAGGATCAGAGGATGCGGTTTAAAGGGTTTATAGATATGTGTTTTAAAGTGCTCTAGTAAATATTTTAGAGGTCCGCATGAAGATCTGAAGAAGTTGTGGCCGTTCAAGTAAAACTAGTTCCAGTAGGTGTGCAGAGGTGACAGAGTGATACAAATAGGTCTGGTGAGATCTGGAAATGCATTATCCTATTCTGCAGATTTGAAGGAGTGTTGAGGAGGTCTTTGTGAAGTGTCAACTCGAGTGGTTCATGGTTTGAAGGTTTGGAAGCATCCATTCCTTTGTGACAGTGGTGACAGACTGTGTTCTTGAGGTTTCGGATGAAGAAGAGAAGGATTTCAGAAGCAGATGAAGTGCAGATGTTCTTGGTGATTCAATTAATCTTGTGGAGGTCTTTGGATCGTGTCCAGAGTGTGTTGGTGGTCTGCATTGGAGTTGAAGCTCGCAATTGAAGAATAACCTCCAGATGATGATGTTCTTCCTGAGACTGGCCGACCGGATGAGTTACACATCTTGCGGATGTTCTTGTAGATGTTTGCCGACTTAGATGATTATTCCTAATTTGATGCCTTGTATAAATAAGGAGTTGTGAAGTCATTTCAAAGGGTGTCTTGTGGAGATGTGAGTGTGGTAGCGAGGAAGAGAGCGAAAGGCAGAGCAAAAGTTTTGGGCTTACATGGAACTGATTCAAGCATGGTAAAGATGCTATTCTTCGGTTCATGTATGTGATACTTATTACTTTGTAGACAGTGTGTCTCTTGTAGGCAGTGAGCAGTGTGCTCGGGTAGTGAGCCCTAATTGGCATGTGCCATTTTGTTCTTTCTATTCTTCTAATAGAGAATACAATCTTGGGTTAATCACCCCGTGGTTTTTCCCTTAACCAGGTTTTCCACGTCAAAATCCTGGTGTCTTATGTGTTGATGTGTTTCTGCTCTTGATTTAATGCATTATGTTTCCATGATTAATTTATTAATATGCTACTAAATCACTAAGAGGATTTAAGTGTGTAATTGGAAAGAAAGTTTTGGACAACTGATTCACCCCCCCTCTCAGTTGTCTGCCCTAAGACTAACACATACACATTACAGTTATACTACTTCCTATCAGACATCTGGACATTGTGTTTTTGTGCTTGAAGTGCATTCTTGTCACCATCTATCATTGTGAATCCTAAGAAGCTCTTTAATCGATCAGATCATCCAATCCATCCATTTCCCACCTAATTCATTTATCATCATCTTACTCATATTTGCATCCTTGAACTTAACCCAATCCTTATTCACCAAAATGGTTGTGATCATTAACAAATCTAGGTCAAATCCAAAACCATATATCCTTCAAGGAGGGCCAAAATTTGCTCCTAATGATGATGAGAACTTTGTATATTATGATGTGTAGTTTGATACTCATGAACCATATAACCCCCCAGATTCAATTCCACCAACATCACTATCAACTTCATACAAACCTTCATCCCATAATGAACCCCTTCGCATAGAAGTTCTAATCAAAATTTGTTTAGTCAAAAGGGTCCTAATAGATTGTGACTCAGGGATAAACTTGTGCACTCTAAGGTGTTTTAAACAATTGGAACCATTGGGATACTCCACCGCGGATAATGAAAAATACCATCCTATCACTATTAAAACTTATGATGAAACTAAAAGGTGAACTGAAGGTACTATAACATATGCATCACATTTCCATTTAATGACCAAGAGATTACCATTTATGCCGACCCAAATCCTTTTGAATATTGCCCAATCAATAACAATGCCCAACCATCCGACTCATATATTAATCCATCCAACTTAACCTCTTCATCCAAGTCACCCCCATCATCATGTCAACCTAGTCCCTCCACATCAACTAATCTCATGAATATTCCTCGATGTCCATCTCAAAATCTTCCACAACATGAGCATGCTAGCACTAGTCATTCCTCATACCAAGATCACGAATCCTTAAGCCATCTTAATGATACTCTTGACAAGGGAAATACTACCTCAAGTTTGGAATCATACACCAATCCATCTACTAGTCCTCTATCACCATCCAATAGAATACCTATCCCAAAGCCTACTAGTCCTACACCACCACCATCAAACTTCCCAAGCTCTAATCCATCAACCGAGGAATCCTTGAACAATTTTCTTCAAAGATTCTTTATAAAATCTAAAAGCAAAAGAAAAGCCATGGAGAAATCCAAATCCACTCATCCAATTTCATCCCCATCTAGCACAAGTAATTCTAATTTTAATCATAAGCCTAAACCATCTACCATTATTCTCCATCCATTATATTGTGCATCTACCCATATACCAATGAAGGATGTGATCCATTGGATACTAGCAAGGAATCAACCATTACTCTCATGCTATCAAATCCCTATCCTTGAAACTATCCAAGAACCTTCAAATGTCCTGCCTATTTCTCCTATCCCATCTTGTAGTACACAAACTATCAAGTCTCTTGAAGATCCACCTACCATAAGCCCAATTCATTCCCCACCATACATTGAACCTATCCAAGAAACCTCCATTCCTATCCAAACTCAAGATTTATGTCAAGGGTCAAATCCAAAGCAAGATCAAACATGTCCTCATCCAAATCAAGATCAAGTTAATCATGATACTCAAGCTCAAATTATCTTGCTTATCCAAGAACAAACTAGCCAAGCTACTCCCATTTATGATCATGATATTAGCTATGATCCCAAAAGCCAAGTTGATCCTCTCCTTGCACTTTATGATATTTGTGATCATAAAAGCCATACTAATCCTATCATATATCTAACTAGCCCTATCAAATATCCAACTACAACATCCAAATCCTATGATGAGACTCTTAGACCCCAAGACAACATAGACAATCAAACAAATCACTTGGATCATATCATAATGGATCCCAATAAGCATAGTTGCGGCCAAGATCCTATTCATATCAAGCATGGAGAAACACAAATCAGAATGGACACCATTGAGCATTCAGATGATCAAGGAATGACAATAACAAACAATGATCATGAAACTATAAGTATACACAATGAGAAAGATACAACAAGTTTTATGATGACCTGGTATAGGAATCTCGTCAAATATGACCTACTATCTTTATCAAGACAAATTTACTCACAAAAGAGATAATAGAAAATTCTGACTACTCTCATCAAAATACCAAGGAGTTAGCATCATGTTTTAAAAATGACAAGTATCCTATCTCGAATAAGATATGTCAAAGCATGGATTATCATAGAAAAGGATTGGGCCTTTTTGAACAAGGAATCCTAGAACCTATCACAATCCATATTAGACATAGTCGAAGTATTGGTACAAAGTTATCTCAAAAATTTAATGATGTTAGTGACACTTCCAAGATCACTAGGGAAACCTCATCCACTGAGAGCATCGAGATAGGGACCACTTATAGCCCTTATACTAAACTTCTTGTTAACAATCTTGATAATCCTTCCACTTCCACTTCTACCATCACTTGTCCTCTGCATCCTCTACATCTTGATCAGGACCAACAAAATTATAGAGCATATAAAGAAAAAGCTTCAAATCAAATGTCTAAAGCATACGAAGCCAAAAATCAAGGAAAGCATATCAAAGCAATATGGGTCCCAAAATAAAATGGACCAAGCATGTCATATAAAGTAAATTTTCCAAATGCCATGAGCTATCAAAGTTATCAAAAACAAAATACATGCCTTTCATATAATAGGTGCCCACCGCCTTATAATTTATACAAGTGTGTTGGTCCTAATCACCATCCTAATTCCACATATACACGTCTTAATAATAAATCTAAATTTCATAATCCACCAACTCAAGTTTGGCGAGTCAAAAATCTGTCAAACTCATCCATATCGCAAACTTATTCATCCAAATCAACTGTATCACAATCACCTAATCTCACATCCAACATCCCCCATGAATATCCAAACTCATCTTAAACCTAAGAAATCCAACTCCCAAATCCATCGTGTTGTGGCAGCAACACTGCATTATAAGGGCTATGATGGTTCTCTACCAAAATGTAATCATTTGGACAAGGCCAACTTAGTTATCAACAAAGGTCACACAAACATCAACAGATTGTACACAAGTGCTTTAACCCTAACAAAGAAGTTACTTTGAGCAGGACATTATTGGCATGTTATGACAATTGCATCTACATCGACCATCTCAAGCAAACAAGGACACATGAAGACCTTTTGAGTATCAGTTATCAGTGTTATCCAATCAACATAGAAAAATTAAAAAAATCAAAATAGTAAAGAGAAATCATTCGTCCAATGGTGAAAACCATTCCCATTGTGCCTTGGATAAGTACCATGATGAAAACCTAGCAAATAGACGTCATGTGTAGGTGATTATCTATGTGATTTACACTTGGGGGCAAGTTGTCTCATATATCTCATCCCTTTCGTATCCTCATAATCCATCATATCCCTGTTACTTGGTTATCATTCCCCTTTCGTCATCCCCCTCAACTTGGATCTTGATAACAACACTGATCTTGATAAGGATTGAGGCATGATTTTGATACATGCATTGATGAATGCTTGACATAACTAATCCTTTTACAATGTCTTCTAACCGCCTTGTTATGTCCTATGCCATTTACCATATCCTTTTGTCCCACATTCTAACCGACATTTGCATAATAGGGGCATGTTGTTCATTGACGACATGGTTCTTGGAATTTACACCCTACATCATTCCTACACATCTCCTATCCATTTATTATCTCTACTCCAAATTCCACCCATCCATTTCTAAGAATATCCTCCATACATCCATCCACTACTAAGTCCATTCATCCCTTCCAAGCATTATCCCTGTCATGCATCCTAATAAACATCACCTCGCCAAATCCTCATGCATAATATCTAGAGTGGGGGCATTTTATTCCTATGCAATGTAGTCCTTGGAGATCACATCCTAAGCTCCCTCCATCCATCTATCAAATATCTCCCATCCATTATCCTTCTATCGCCAATCCTTGTATCCATCCATACTCCTACCTTTATCCTATTGTCGATCCTTTTATCCATCCAAATCCTACATTTATCTTATTACCCATCCTTCCTACACATTTCTTATTCATTTCTTATCACTACTCCGGGCTTCAACCATCTATCATCCATCCAATCCAATACGTTCATTAGCCAAAATCGCCCAACTTTCCCATTCTTATTTCTAGACTTGGTGCTTCCTTGTCACTAGTTATCATTTGGAGACTACAATCTTATCCATACGCAATCCAATCCTAATCCACACACAATCCAATGCTAAACATCCAAAACGAACCAAAAATCCAGAAAAATTAAAACATTTAAAAATACAAAAAAATCAAATATCCAACAAAAATCCAAGCAATAAAATCAATTCATTCAATCAAATCAACTCTTCAATCCAAATCAAATAATCAACCAATTCCAATCAAATCAATTCTTCCAGTCACTTCTCCACTCATCAAATCAAATCAAATCATCAAATAAAAATCCAAATCAATCAATTCTATCAAATCAATCAAATCATTAATTCAAATCAATCAATCAAATCATCAAAATCAATCCAAATCAATCAAAACATTCCAAGTAGCAATGATCCAAATGCAAGTCATCCTTAATCCATACCAATCAAGTCAATCAATCTAGCCAAATTATCCAATTACATCAATGGTCTTGTTCCTAGCCTTGTAGTAACCTGATCAATTGATCACATCATCATCATCGTCAATTGGATATATCATTCCCAATCCTAGTGTTGTTCTCGGGATATATCGTTCCCATATCAACAACACAATCCTCACATTGTTCTTGGGATAAATCATTCCCACATCAACAACGCTATCAATCAATCATATCAATTGTCTTATACATGATGTTCCATTGTCGAAACTAGACCAGGCATCTTATATGACATGTTTTATTTCCTGAAACCAGACATTATCAATCAATCATTATCATCATCAATCAATCCAATCGATCATCAGTTTTCATCTTGACAGGGGCAATCACCTTGTTTGTTTTTGAATAATTTGTGCATGCTTTGCTTGGCTTGTTTGTGTGTTTTATCATTGTTATCTTGCATCTGTATCGGTCCTAGCAAAATACTTGCCACAACGTCATCATGGTCTTTCATATCATGGTACCATCAGCATATGCTTGCTTGTGACTTTCATCCTTTTCTGCATTTGACACATCGTCACCCCGGTCTTTATACTATGGTGCATAACGTCAAGTGCTATATCAAATAGTTGCTCAAAGTTTAATCCACATAACTCCACCTCCTCCCTTTCGTTTCCTTTTTCAAGGGCATATCCATCTCCTTCGTCCCTGCATATCCTCTTGAGGGGGCATTATCTACCAATCCTTCATTTTTATGAGCCCCATCCAATCCAATCCAAGCCATTTTATCCATTCCAACATATGTTTTAATCTTCTTTGAAACAACTTTGCTTCGCAACATCTTGTTTCACAACATCATCTCAAAGAGGGGCAAAATATAGACATCAAAAAATTGACCAACCGATCAAACCCTTTTACCATCTCCCGTAAATAATAAATTAATTTATTATTTACCTATACACCTAAAAATATCTCGTAAATAATAAATTAAACAAAATTAATTTATTATTTACTTAAAAACCTAAAAACTTAAATCTAAACCTATTCGTAAAAAGTAAACCAAAACCCTAACTACCTTTCACCTACCTTTTCGTTCAACCAATTTATGGTTTTTTTTACACTGTCCTTACCCAAACTTTATAAAAAAAGCCCATTTAGTTTTCATTTACCCCCGGCTCAACAACCACAATATTAAATACTTCCGTAACATTTATTTCATTTGATTTCAATAGTTTTATCATTTATTATTCTGTTACACTTAGTATAAAGTTTTGGGGTTTTGATCATTTCAAATCTTTTAATAAAATTTATATTTTGGTATTTATTTATATACATCTTATTGAATTAACATAGATTACACTTAAAGAAAATTTCCTTTTCCTTGAACATAAAATATAAATAAAATAAACAATCATAAAATATATATTTATCTTTACAATACCCTTATCTTATCCACTCATCCATATTTATATAAGTAATAGTCAAACCCACGAGAAAGAAATATTTATAAATAAAATTTGATGATTATAGAAACTCTTATAATAGATTATAAAATTTGTAGTTATCCCAAAGACTATTTTGATATCTGTCTCCTAATATAGTGACAATGAAGTGAAGATAAATAAAATAAATATTATAAAATCTTTATTTTATTTTTAAAATGTTTTTATTTTATCCATCCATCCATATTGGTAAAAGTAATAATCAAACCTACTAAGGGAAAGAAATCCAAAATATTTTTTTTACTAACTCTTTATATATATATATATATATATATATATATATATATATATATATATATATATATATTTTCTTTTTTAATCTCAACTTCGCCTTAATTCTAGCCCTGACACAAGCCTTTGAGTGGAAAGATTAGGACACAAATTTACCTAGTTTGCAGGCTGAAAAAATGCCATAAACATTGACGAGTAAAGAGCGTGCAGATAAGTACAATTAAATATACTTATCTTATCCAATAATAATGATTAGAACCCACAATATTTTTATTTCAGATTTTCTGTAGATTCAAGTTTCAACGGATAGGCGTTTGATTTGAGATTTTTTCTTTTTTCTTTTTTTTTTGGGATTTGTCATGTTGGCATTGTGACTTATCCAATCGTTTATTTAGAGTCACTTGGCTGTCATTTCCGTTTGAAATTTGTTGTTCTATAGGGAGGGGTACTATTTTTTAAATATTTGGCATTGTGATTGCAAAGTCAATGCTGGATTCTCTCAGATTGACTGGAAAATTGTGTCCATGCTGGAATTCTTATCTTGCCTACACAACTAATTTGACTTGTTTTGTTATGAAGTTTGAAGGGTCTGTTTGGATCGGAATTTATGGCCAGTCTAATAAATTTACTTCTTTTGTTACGAATTTTAAAGGGTCTGTTTTGATCTGAATATATGGCCTAAGGCTGGCTGGTTAGTTTTTTCTTTGGGGGTGTTCTAAAACAGAGAGGGAGCGGGATTTGTAGAAAAAACAAGTAAAAATGGCAGGAGGGATGATGATTGAAGGAGGGATTAAGAAAGGGAGAGCCCAATTATATGAAGGTCATGTTACCAGCTATGTTGTGATTGCATGCATTGTTGCAGCTACTGGAGGCTCTCTGTTTGGCTATGATCTTGGAGTTTCAGGTAATTTTATTGCTTACAGATTAGAGTTTGATCTATTTATTTATTCTGGTATAGGTCGCAGAAGTGAAATTATTTTTCTTGAAGAACAATATGTATGGAATAGTCTGAAACTTTATCCTTTGAGGGAATTCTGTGCTCCTTTTTTTCATTTTCAGTTTCTTTTTGTATCTTCAGAGATCTGTTACAGTAGGCTCTGAAATTTCTTTAAGGTATAGTTGTCGTGATTACTAGATCATTCCAAACTAATTACACAGAGATATTGTAGCTTGTATTGCCGACAAGCCTGTTTTTCAATGTTATTCTTCTTGACAAAGCAATGTAACTCCATGAAGAATCACTGTAGACTAGGTGTTGGCTAGGTGTCGGATCTAAGAGAAGCTCTTACTCTCTGTCTGCGCTGTTTTATGTTACATGAATTTTATGTCAGTTCTGCCAATGATATTTAACAGCAGCAAAAGAATTTCCCTCATTCTTTCATAATTCTGAGACCTCCTCCTTAGAGACTTTAGGCTGAACTCCAAATCGTATGTTTGCTACTTACTAACTGTACTTTATACTATATGGTATAGATCTAACCTATTTCTAGTTTTCCTTGCCACATTGGTTCAGTGCTGTTCTTTCCATGTGCTTTCATGAGATTATTCTGGCTTGACTGTTTGATCTTCTCTTCATATGCTTCTGTGAGATTGTGCCAAACTTTTTTTTGAGTAATCACAATCTCCACCTGCTGTCCTCAGTAGGGTCCACTAATGTTTTGGCTTCTGCCAACTTAATTTCTTGTATGTATAATTCTATGTTAACGAAACCACCAATGCTCCTCTCTAAAAATATTTATCTGAAAGATAAACCAATAGTTGTCATAAAACAGAGTATCTGATGAAGGGTTCTTCAAAACCTTGCAGTGAAAGTGCCTTTAGGCTTTTCCGGGTTTCCCTTATAGCATCCATGGCACTGAATCTAGCGTTGCAATATACATTTTGGATTTATCTAAAATAACTTTTCTATTTTCTTCCTTCACAAGGAAATAGATCGCAGGCTTACCAGATCAACCAGATTAACTTGAAGTATATTCAAGTCTGTTTCTTTGTACTTCTAGATCAAATTAATAACAAGTAACAACTCATTGTATAGAAACATGTACTTCTAGATCAAATTAATAACAAGTAACAACTCATTGTATAGAAACAAGGTTATCCATGGGTCAGGCAACAGGGGAAAAGCATTTTATTGAAGATGATTGAATTATTGATTTACTAAGTTATTTAATTTGGTTATTGATTTGTACCATTTTCTGTTGTTTATGCATGATATCGACCTTGATGTTTTGCAGTCTATAGAGTTGTAGTGCAAGTTTATCTTGAGCGGTTAGGTAAGTTATGGCAAGTCAAACAAGTTTCATCTCAAGTTTTAAAACTTCTACTGGATGATTGTAAATGTATTCACCTCAAAAACTCTGAATTTGACATGAATCTGCAAAAGATGCATGCAACTGACATAAAGACAGAATGAGAATGTTGGTTCTGAGTTAAAGATATCTGGAAATGTTGTTTGAACATGTCTCAGTTAAAATTGTATGGTTTTCAGTAAATTTTCATTTGGATTATTTGTGAACACTCAAGTTTTGGTTTGTTAGTTTCCTATGAAGCAGCTTAAATGTATCCAACCTTTGCCTCATTTCTTTCTTGTTCAAGAATAAGTTTCATAGTAGTGTTTGTTCGAGAAATAATGAATGATAAGTACATTTATTTCAATCTCAAACCTGGAATAGGGAACCTGATAAGTCTTGTTTGATTTCCAAAAGCTATCCAGTATCCACTTCTACTAGTGGCAAATACCTCGGAAAACTTCTCTGTTTTCTTTATATTGTAATTCTTTGGTAATTTGGATTGACAGAATGATTCTCAAGCCATTGATATTGACACAGAACAGTGAGCCTTGGGGTACTTGGATTAGTCTCCTGTATATGGCTTATGTTTTCCCCCAAGTCATGCCATGGCTGAGGGGACCTAGTAATTGCAGGTTAGCATTTGAGTCAGCTGTCTCAACAAATCAAAACAGATTTTCTGACCAGAAAAATAATTGAGAATATCAACATTTCAAAAAAGGTATTTTGATTGTTTGGTGCAATCAAGGTAAGGGAGCCAAGTTAATGGTGGCCTTGTCCTTGCAGACAAAACTTTAATTTAACACACATAAACCTGATGCACTATGAAGACACAAAATTAATTCATATTTAAAAATGCACAGGAACCATGAGCAACAACACAGTTACAAATTTATCGCAGGATTTCAAAAATTTGTATCATTCATTTGATCTGTTCAACAAAATCTTAACTGAGTTTTTCTTCCCCTCTTTAAGCTTTCAATTCATTTTATAACAGTGATTAGAAAACTAATGAATTGATTGGTTTTCCTTGACCTCTGACCTTCTGAATTCTCCACCCCTTCACATTCTCTTGTCATTTTATGTAAATGCTTCCAAAAAAAGAAAAAAGAAAAAACTTCTTTTCAGATGTTGATTGGCCTATGCCTAGGATGCTCTTGCATTAGACACCTAAGGTAACTGAATACATGAGTCCTTGCTCATTGAGAACTAAAATCTTCAAAGGTGCAACCATAATGACCAACCTCAATAGAATTTAACCACGTTGAGTCCTCTACAGGGCTGTTTCTCCACTTGATTGTGTACTCCCTATACTCCTTTTCCTTTGTTCTTCTAGCTACTTTTGAGTCTAGAATCTCTTCTATTTTCTCCTTCTTAGGCATATGTTGTTTCCAATCAGCAATTTGGAAATTTGAGTTTTTTTCATTATGTCATATGCATTGCTTGAGAATCACCTCAGAACTTTGCATGGCCCGATCTTTTTATGTTTGAGCTTGTTATATGTTCCTTTTGGAGATCTCTCCTTCCTAAAACTTAATATCTCTTTTCCTCTGATCTGTGCACTCCTTGTATTGTGCAGTACTCTGCTTTAGCTGCTCTTTCACCTACTTGTGGAGTTCGTGTATATTCTCAGGAAAACCCTCCCTCTCTGCACTCTTTCTTGTCAATTCTTTGATGTCTCTCTGCACTTTTCCTCCGATCTGTGCACTCCTTGTATTGTGCAGTACTCTGCTTTAGCTGCTCTTTCATCTACTTGTAGAGTTCGTGTATATTCTCAGGAAAACCCTCCCTCTCTGCACTCTTTCTTGTCAATTCTTTGATGTCTCTCAACTCTATGAAACCTCTTGGATTGTCTGTAATGGGGTCTTTGCAGTACTCTTGCTTACTGAGTTATAAGCAAACTCTGCTTGTGCTAAAGTCACCTACCACGATTTGGGCTTCTCTCCAACCAAACATCTGAGTAGATTTCCAAGGCTTCTATTGACCACCTTTGTTTGGACATCTATTTGTGGATGGCAGGATGAGCTAAAAATTAACTCAGTACCAAATTTCTTCGACAGTGTTTTCCAAAAAAGACCAAATTTTGTATCTGTCTCTGGTACAATGCTCCAAGGCAACTTGTGTAAAAACCTTATAATCCCTATAAAGAATAAATGAACTATATTTGTGGTATCACTCGTTTCCTTACAAGCTATGAAATGTGCTATCTTTGAAAATCTATCAACAATAACAATCATTCCCTCTTTGTGTTCTTGGAAACCTAAGCACAAAATCCATGCTAATGCCATCCTATGGTTTCTCTAACATTGACAATGGCTAATACAACCTTGTGTTTTGACTTCTCTCTTTTGCTTGCTGACAAATTTTGCAACCTTGTACAAACATTTTGATAGTCATTGTCATACTTGGACAAAAGAATCTTTTCTTTCATTGCGCAAGAGTCATGTCTACACCAAATAGCTTGCTAATCCCCCACTATGCTTTTCTTTGACCAAGTTCTTTCTCATTGACCCTTGAGGTATGAACACCTATTTTTATTTGAACAACAATCCATCCTACATAAAGTAGTCAGGCTATGGAGTCGGAGTCTTGTCCATGTTTGTTGGACTCATTTAGCTTGTTGGATTCATGCATGATGTCCATGCATTTTTCAAAATTCACACTCTTGGTATACACCCTTATGGAATCAAAACCAACTACTTCTACCTTCATTTCTTTCAACACTAGGCATCTTCTACTTAAGTCATTTGTAACTATATTTGACTTTCCAATACTATGTTTTATAACAAGAATAACTTTGCAAAAATTCTACCCACTTCATATCTATTTCATTTTACTTACCTTGTGTGTTTATGAATTATAGTGTTTGATGATCTATGTCCAAAACAAACTCTTTTCGAAGTAAATAATGTCTTCATTTCTTCAATGCTTGCACAATTGCATAGAAATTTTATCATAAACTGAATACTTTCTCTTTGCATCATTCGGATTTTCATTGAAGTATGCTATGAGTCTTCCTTGATGCTGACCCACTTGCATCACAATTTACTTGGAATAATTTGCAAAGTTTGGCAGTGCAAACAGTGGTTGTTTTGTCACTTTTCTCTTCAACAACTCAGATTTTCTCCACTATAGCTGTCCACTTAAATTCCCTTTTATTATCCGTTATTGTCTCGATGATAGGTGCACATATACTACTAAATTTTTTGATAAACTTCTAGTAGAAACTTGCTAACCCATGGAAATTTCTCACTCCAAACAAGATTTTTGGTGTTGGCAAAATGGCCTTCACTTTTTTTGGATCCATCCTCAAGTCCTTTGAGATTATAAATTCCAAGTATACCAATTCTTCTTTCATGAAACTACACTTTTTCAAGTTTATCAACAACTCTTTCGGGCTTTGCAAGACTCGCCTTAGGTGCATCGAGTGTTCTTCCTTCATTCTATTGAAAATTAGAATATCATATAAATAGACAATTACAAACATAGCTATGCCTTTAGCACTTCATTCATCAACCTCATGAATGTAATTAGTACATTTGTCAACCCAACTGATATGAGTAACCATTTGTACAAACCTTCTTTGTCTTAAATGTAGTCTTTGATTCATACCCCTTTCTAATTTTGATTTGACGATAGCCACTCTTGAAATCTATCTTTGTGAATTATTGTGCTCCACTCAAACAATCCATCAAATGATCCATGCATGGAAATGGAAACTTTTACCTGACTATGATCTTGTTTATGGCTCTAGAACATATGTAAATTCTCTACTCTCTACCTTTCTTTGGTGCTAGTATTGTTGGAACTGTGCACAGGCTCAAACTTTCTCTAATCAAGCCTTTATGTAACAACTCTTGCACTAGTTGCTTCACCTCCTCATTCTTTGCATAAACTTCAAGAGAAAGGAAACACGTGCATTTTCCTTCTTCACCACTTTTAAGAACTCCTTCCCTAACGCAAGCAACACTGTTGAACTACTAGTCACTTGCTCTTCATTGTGCTTTAAGGGACTTAGGGTATACTTCTTCCCCCCTTTTTCAAGGGTGTAGGTGTTCACTCTTCGATCATGAATATTATTTCCGTCAAACTGTCATGGTCTACCCAGCAACATACACCATACATTCATTGGCATGATGTCACAACATACCACATCACTATATCCCCCAATATGAAATTTGACTAGACATTGCTCATTTACCATGATGTCCTTTTTGTAACCACAATACCTTGTATAGATTTGGGTGTGTCACTCTCTTCAACCCAAGTTTTTTACCATCTAATTTGACACCAAATTGTTTGTGCTACCACTATCAATGATAAATTTACAACATTTACCCTCTAATTTACAAATAGTCTGCAAAAGATTTTTCCTTTGAGCTAGACCTTTATCCTCGCTTGTTGATTTAATATAACTTTGTTCATTATTAAAGCCTCTCAATATTCTAGCTTCTCCATATGTACAAATGATACAATAGATTATCTTCCACTTGTGCAATGTGAACACTAACTTCATTCCTCCTATTTCCATGATTATAGGCTTGTGGACATTCATATGATCTATGCCTTAGCTGCCTACATCTGAAACAAGTTTCATAAAATCCTCTACCTCTTCCTCTTGCAGAATATGATGTTCTTCTTCCCTATGTTTGGCCAGATCATGAAAGTGCTTACTTATTCCCCTGGCTTTGTTTTGTTGTCTTCTTGATAAAAAAATTTCCAC
Organism: Cunninghamia lanceolata; assembly: GCA_027924645.1. NCBI lineage: Eukaryota > Viridiplantae > Streptophyta > Pinopsida > Cupressales > Cupressaceae > Cunninghamia > Cunninghamia lanceolata. The sequence continues at coordinate 3,054,616 of BSBN01000469.1, forward strand.
TTTCAATGCAAATTGATAAAGCACTTCTACAATGTGCAATCTCACCTTGCTTAATTTATCTTGAATATTCATTCATAGCCCATTAATATACCTAACCATTTTTCTTGGTCTACCTCATAGTGGCCCAACTGTATTGTGATATTGTAGAACTCTTCCATGTAGTCTTTTATACTCAGTTCTTTGTCTCAAATTGTGCAATTTTGTCACAATACCAGCTTTATAATCAGCAGGCAAAAATTTTCGTTTCAGCTTGGCAACCATTTGACCCCAACAGGTAATCTATTGTTTGCCCTTTCTATTTCTCTTAGTCTAAACTTCTTTCCACCAGTCTAGACTTCTTTCCACCATAGAGCTGCATGACCTCTCAGCTTGGTCTGAGCCAACATTACTTTTCTTGGGTCAGTTATCTCAGCAAACTTAAGTACTTTTCAATTTTCATGAGCCAATCAATTAGCTCTTCAGGATTCAAACTGCTCAAGAAGTTGGGAACTTCTATTATTGTTTATCATCCAATTCTTATTATTAGCCTATCCAACATCAGTTGCTCTTGTAATGGTTCAGCCCCAATATCATCTTTGGTCACTTCTTCCTCATCACTCACATTATCTTTTAGTGGAAAACCTCTTCTCCAATCTTCTTCAACAACATCCAATCTCACTTGCATAACCATTAGCAAGTCTACCAATTCATCCAGTCTTCTGCCACATTGGCAACTCCTACCCTACCTTTGTCAGGCACTCTTTTCGGAGGCATGTTGACAAAACAAGTTACAAACAACCTACTGCTTCCTACATAGGTGAGTATTCCCTCTCTATCCTTGAAACCAATTCAAGGATAGAGAGACAAATTAATGGTGGCTAGATTAATACACATAACCCTGATTCATGAAGACACAAAATCAATTCAGATTTAAAAACACAAAGGAACCACGAACAGCAACACAGATTTGAAATTTTATGACAGGATTCAGAAAACTTTTATCATTAATTTGATCTGTCTATAAAATCTGAACTGAGTTTTTCTTCCCATTTCTTTGAGCATTCAAATCATTTTATAACTCTAATTAGAAACCAATAAATTGATTGGTTTTCCAGTTCCTTGACCTTCTAAATTCTCCACCCCTTAACATTCTCTGTTTGATGTGAACACTTCCATATGTATATGTGTGTGTGTAGATTTATTTATTTATTTTTATCTCATGGAAGCTGATTGCCCTATGCTTTGTATGCCCCTCATCATTTTTCTTTTCCTTTTTATTTCCCATTTGTTTGAAACCATTCTTACTGTAGTTAATTTTGATCAAATATTGCTAGATCCTTTTGATTTCCATGAATTATTACTGTTATCTAACATGAATGTAACAGGTGGAGTAACATCCATGGACGACTTCCTAGTAAAATTCTTCCCTAAAGTATATCGTCACAAGAAGCTACATCTCCATGAAACAGATTACTGCAAATACGATAACCAGCTGTTGACATTGTTCACTTCATCTCTGTATTTTGCGGGTCTTGTTTCCACATTTGCGGCCTCCCATGTAACCAGAAACTATGGACGCAGAATAAGCATACTTGTTGGTGGCACCAGCTTCCTCATTGGTGGAGCTGTAAATGCAGGATCGGAAAATATCGCCATGCTCCTCATTGGCCGTTTGCTGCTTGGTGTTGGGATTGGCTTTGGGAACCAGGTAATGGAAGTTGCATCAAAACCCTGGTCAGAACCTCTCAGTTTTTTTGATACTTTGTATACTTATCTGTGACAAACCCTAAAAACTATATCCAAAGACTAAACTTCTAAAATTATGTAGAGTTATCTCCAAAAAAACATAACAGCCCTAGTCAAAGAAAATTTCTTGAATTAGATTTCTGCAACAAATCTTAATAACAAAGGCTTTTAATTTTGTACATTATTATGTACAGTTATCTGCAACAAATCCAGATAACCTCAATCAAAGACTTGTATGACTAATAGTTAATTATTCTGTACAGTTATCTGCAAAAAAAACTTTAGAACTCCTAAACAAAGGCTTGTTACTTCTATAATTATTCTGTAATTCAGATGTCTGCGATAAACCCTAATCAAAGGTTTTGTGTTTTAGATTTAAACCCACAATGGGATTTTTTTTCATTTTTTTACTCAGGATTTGATCTCATGACCAAGCTTTGGGAGTAATCAGTAAACTGAACCTATGTAGAGTTATCTGCAACAAACCCCAATAACTCTAATCAAATATCAGAACTTTGTTAAAGTTTTCTATATAGATATTCACAGAAAATATTAATAATCCTAATCAAAGAGCAGTGCTTTATTGAAGTATATTGTACAGTTATCTGTAGAAAATTCTAAAAATAACAAAGACGAGTATTTTTTTAAAGTATTCTGCACAATTACCGGTAGTAAACCCTAATAAAAGGCTTTCAATGTCTTAACTTATTCCACTTAGGTGGCTTTAACAAAACTCAATTTATCATTCTCTTCTATTGTTTGCAGTGCCTTTTAATTTCTTAACTGTAATTGAATCCTTTTAGTTTCTAATTTTAATCTTTTCATGTGTGTGCAACAAACCCTAACAACCCTAATCAAATTCTGCTAGTTTGATAAAGTATTCTCTGCAGTTTTCTGCAAGAAACTTTTATAAAATACTAGTATTTTGTTATTCTCTGTATTTATCTGCAAGAGAAGTCCTAATCACAAACCCTAATTATTATTTTTGCTTCGTGTTTTTATTTTTGATCGCAGGCAGTTCCACTGTACCTTTCAGAAATGGCCCCTCCAAAGATCAGGGGTGCAACAAACAATTTGTTCCAGTTGACAACCTGTCTAGGAATCTTAGTCGCAAATGTGATAAACTTTTTTACTAACAAGATTCACCCATGGGGTTGGCGATTATCCTTAGGCTTAGCCATAATTCCTGCGCTTCTGATGACAGTTGGTGGCATTTTCCTTCCAGAAACCCCAAACAGCCTGGTGGAACAAAACCGTCTTGACGAAGCTCGAGAAGTCCTCGAAAAAATCCGTGGCACAAAGAATGTACAAGCAGAATTTGATGATTTAGTTGAAGCAAGTGAAGCGGCTCGTGCAGTGAAACATCCCTTCAGAAATCTTTTGCAAAGGAAGAACAGACCACAACTTGTAATGGCCTGCTGCATTCCATCTTGCCAGCAATTGACAGGAAACAACTCGTTTCTGTTCTATGCTCCTGTCATCTTCCAAAGTCTAGGGTTTGGGAGTGATGCTTCGCTTTATTCTGCAATTACGACTGGGGCAGTTATTACACTTGGCGCTGTTGTGTCAATTTGTACAGTTGATCGTTTGGGAAGGAGGTTTCTGTTCATGGAAGCTGGCGTGCAAATGATTTTATGCCATGTAAGTCAAAAAAAAAAAATTCTTTCTTGAGTTTTTGCTTAGCAGCTAATTTTTTACGCTTTTCAAATTTCCATATATTGTAGTTAAATGTTAGTGTTTGAAGCTTCTCCAGTCCATAATCAGCAGAAAGAATGTTTCAGGAAAAAATAATCATAGAAAATTTTCATCTAAGCTTTCATTCACTCTACCTGAGGATTATCACAATGCTTTGCTGTAATATCTCAAGTGGCATTTCAAATTTCTTTATCTCTTGCCACTTCTTGCTCAAATTTCTCTTCCCAAAAATAAAGGTTGTAGATCTTCATATGTTTTCAGATACAAAATCTTGGATCTTTTAGCAACATTTTTACAAACTTCAATTTTGCTAGGTGCTATAAAACAGTTTAATCAACTATTATTACTATTACTCTTAAAACTTTAACCAGGCTATTTTTAGGAAGCCTGTTGAAGTTTACCATATGTTTTTCCCCTCTCTGTCAAAGGCCACAGCAAAATTTTCTTGTTTTGACACAGCTATGAACCGGTGAGGCCACTACACAGGGGTCCTCATCCCCAAACATGAACACTCCAAGAGTCACACTTTGGAATTCCACATTAGATGTTTCGATGGGGATTTGAACTTGGGTCTCTTCAACAAGAACCCAATGTTTCAACCAATTAAACTCAACCCCTTGGACAAAGCAATTTATAATTATTAAAATAAATAACTTTTCTGAGTTTGATGAAGTCTGGTCAGTTTTCTTTCAATGATTTTTATAGTAAAATCTCATGTTTATTAAATTGATGAATGTAGAAAATTATTTTAAAAAATTGCATGCCATTTTACCATAAAGTTTGGGATCACACTTTGTAATCCATTATCAGGATTAAAAATTAAAAAGGTTTGTCTGAGTTTGATGGAATTTGGTCGATTTCTTTAAGTGATTTTCATAGTAAGATCTCATGTTTATGTTTATACACTTTGTAATCCATTATCAGGATTAAAAATTAAAAAAGTTTTTCTGAATTTGATGGAATTTGGTCAATTTCTTTTAAGTGCTTTTAATAGTAAGATCTCATGTTTATGTTTATACACTTTGTAATCCATTATCAGGACTAAAAATTAAAATTGTTTGTCTGAGTTTGATGAAATTTGGTCAATTTCTTTAAGTGATTTTCATAGTAAGATCTCATGTTTATGTTTATACACTTCGCAATCCATTATCAGGATTAAAAATTAAAAAAGTTTGTCTGAGTTTGATGGAATCTGGTCAATTTCTTTAAGTGATTTTCATAGTAAGATCTCCTGTTTATGTTTATATACTTTGTAATTCATTATCAGGATTAAAAATTTAAAAAGTTTGTCTGAGTTTGATAGAATTTGATCAATTTCTTTAAGTGATTTTTATAGTAAGATCTCATGTTTATGTTTATACACTTTGTAATCCATTATCAGAATTAAAAATTAAAAAAGTTTGTCTGAATTTGATGGAGTTTGGTCAATTTCTTTAAATGATTTTCATAATAAGATCTCATGTTTATGTTTATTGAATTTGACAAATTTAAATTTAGTGTAGAAAGCTATTGGAAAAAACTGCATACTCACAGTTTGAACATAAAGTCTGTGATTCCTCATCAGAATTAAAAGTTGACTGAATTTGATGAAATTTGGTCGGTGTCCTTTTAATAAATTTCATAGTAAAATTGATTGTATGTTCATGTTTTTATAATAGACATCAGATTTCCACAGTCCATAATATTGTAATAGGGTGCTTCTGGATTAAACTGTGTGATAGTATTTTCTCCTGATGATGGATCATGTAGTATGATCCTAAATGTTGAGAGAAAATACTATCACACAATTTAATCCAAAAGCACCCTATCATATTTTTATGTTTATTAAAACTCGACAAATCTAAACTGTAGTAAAAGCTTCTGGAAAAACTGTGTGCTTACAATTTTACATAAAAATCTAAACTTGATTTAAAACAAATTTGTTATTTGTGAGACAGGTGATAATCAGCATATTGCTGGCTCTCAAATTCGGCAAAGGAGAAGTGATTCCAACCGGGTATGGAGTGGGCATTGTTTTACTGATCTGCGTATTTACTATAGCATTTGGGTGGTCGTGGGGCCCGCTAGGGTGGCTGGTTCCTAGTGAAATATTTCCACTGGAGACTCGCTCAGCCGGTCAAGCCGTGGTGGTCAGCGTTAATCTCTTGTTCACTGCCATTATTGCACAGTCGTTTTTGGCTCTTCTATGCAACTTGAAATATGGCATTTTCCTCCTCTTTGCAGGCCTAGTGTTTCTCATGAGTGTTTTTATTTACTTCCTTCTTCCTGAAACCAAGGGCGTTCCCATTGAAGAGATGAGCTTTGAATGGGAGAAGCATTGGTATTGGAAGAGAATTGTTAAGGCCCAGGATGATGGAGACATGGATGGAAATATGGCCGACAAAGCCTACTAGGCTAATGGCTTATATGTGTGCCTTTCCATTGTTACATTGTTTATAACTATCTAAATGCGTAGATATATATATATTTTTTTATTATTGTTTAGCTGATAAAGTTATAAATATTTGTGTCTATCAATTATTTGATAGCACTGTTAGGTGTTGTTTATGGTGTATGTTGATTTAAGAGATTTTGGATGAGTTCATAAGAAGGAAGTAACTTTGAAAGTAATAAACAATTTACTAATATTGATGATTATTTTCAAAAATACCCAAAAGTGTCACAATAAATATGAACCATAAGAACTTGAATAAATTTATAATTATCTTTATTAAGTCAATTTGTGCAAACAAAACACAGTTTTATTGTTTTTTCATGCCTAGAGTTGAGCTTTGTCAAAGAGTTCAATATCACAAGGCCTTTTCAACTAAACCATTTTTGTGCACATAAAATAATCATCACATTCCATGAGACCGCATTTCTTTGGGGCATTTCATTGAAAAACCTCATCGAAAGCACCATTCTATGCATATCCTACAATCATGGCATTACATGAGCTCACACTTTTTAAAGGATTTATCAAACAATTCATGTGCCTTTTGTATTCTCCCACACTTTGAATTAATATCTACCAAAGCATTTGCAACTACAACATTTGACAAAAATCCACTTTCCATTATGCTTTCATGGATGTCTATACCGTGTTCTAAAGCTCCAATTTGGCAGAGGCTAGTAGGATACTAGCAAAGATTGTGGAATTTGGCTTTACCCTTACCCCTTGCATTTGCTTGAAAGTTTCCAATGCCTTTTCAACAAACCCATTTTTTGTGTATCTTGCAATCATTGTAGTCCAAGAGACCACATCTCTTTGAGGCACATTGTCAAATAGTTCAATTTCTTCTTTTTGAAATTTTTGTGTATCTTGCAATCATTGTAGTCCAAGAGACCACATATCTTTGAGGCACATTGTCAAATAGTTCAATTTCTTCTTTTTGAAATTTTGAATACATATCTACAAAACAAAAGAGAGAAACAAAAGAAAAATATATTTTGCAATGTTCTTGTATCAATTAAAACAAATGCAATAGAGAAATTTAAAACATCATAACCTAATTAAGCAATCTAGTTAATCTCTAGAAGCAAACCACTATAAAATTAAAGAGAAAGCATGTTATAAACAAAGAAAGATAAAATGATATGATGTAGTGCAACACACTTATTGTTATGAACAAATAATGCTTAATATACACAATTATAGATTTGATGGATGTTGAAACCTTGTTTCTAAAGATCCCGTTAGGGCATAGGTTGAGAGGATGCTAGCAAAGGTTGTGGAGATAGGCTTTACACTTGTCAATTCCATCTTCTTAAAAGTTTTCAAGGCCTTTCATTAAACCCATTTTGTGCATATCTTGCAATCATTCCAGCCTATAAGACCACATCTCTTTGAAACGTTTTGTCAAACAATTCACATGCCTAGTGTATGCTTCCACATTTTGCATACATGTCTACCAAAGTAGTTGCAACAACAACATTGAACAAAAATCTAGTTTTGATTATCCTATTCTGTGCATGTGGAAAGGATGTTGGCAAAAGTTGTGGAATATAACTTTATGCCTTCTAATTGCATTTACTTAAGTTTCATATTTTACAATCATTGCAGTCCATAAAATCACATTCTTTTGAGGTATTTTTTCAAACAGTTCACATGCCTTGCTTCCACATTTTACACATAGCACTCAATGCTAAGAGACAACACATTCATGATAGCCTCCTCAATAGTTGTACTACCTGCTGCATCTTCAGCCACAATCACATTCACTTGTAAAACAACATTAGGCACTTGTAAACAGTAAAAACCTCCACTCGACCCCCAACATCCACCAAGGAAACCCCTCTTTATTCAACAAAGAATGTCAAGCGTGAAACACAGTAGTTTATAGGCCATTTTAAGGAAAGGAGGTCTTGATCATGGCCAAAGCATTACTTATTAATTTTGACAAATTTTGATATCTTTCCTAAAACTCCCCCTCTACTATCTTGGTCGACTCTTGGAAGCCATTGAGTCAAGTCTCTTGGTTTGTGAGAAGCACGTCGAGCCATGTTTGGGCATCCACAATCTAGGCCTTTAATGGTTTCACACCCCTGCCGGCTCCATGGAATCGTGGAAGAACTCCATATAATCTTCCAAATCCATGCATCTATAGACTCCATTTTCTAGGGGACTACTTTTAGAGCCATGATGTAGACTTCTTGGAGTCCAATCATTCTCACACTTAGTGATATGACTGAAATTCTTGGGATTTGCTCATTCGACACCTGAATATAATAACATTGTCAAAACGCAAAGAACTCGCCATAATGTTTTGTTGCAGGCTAAATCGATGAGCTTGATACTCAATTTCCATTCGATTTCGTTGTAGGAAGAACACTTTAGTGAAAATCTACAATCCCCGCTAACACGACTGTAGAGAAAAGTAGTGTTGACAATACCACCACGAATACAATTCTTTTGGGCTTGAGATGATCCAGGGCTTGCAAAAAGATTTTGTGAAACACAAGCAATTGAGTAGAATTATTTTCTAAGCTTTCCAGAACATAAGATGATAAGCACTTTTTGATCATACAAAGTTATGTGAACAAGAGGGATCCATTTGCACCAACCACATGAATATTTGTGTGGCAACTATACATTTATTTTTATTTGTAGTTACAATTGCTATAAATAAGATATTTATTAAGATAAATACATATAAAAATATAACTTCTTTTATAAAACGCATCTATATTTCTATTTTTTTATGATAAAAAAATAAGAGTTTAATTTTTGTAAGACTAGAGACTACCAAATTTTTAGTAGTTATAAGATGTGTTCACATATAATAACCTCTCAACCAAATAAATAATTAACAAGTGAAAAGCAACGTAGTAACATCATCTGACGACTCTATTAAGCCCTCTAACACCCTCCCGACAAAGGACATCATTGGTCGCCTTGTAAAATCGTCTTGTACACACCACATTCCCACATTTATCAATTTTATTGCATCCTCTCTTACACTCGTTTCCCCATCTTGAAGTCCCTCATATACCAAATCTATTAACATCCCCTCCTCTGCTTTAACTTCAAACAATGAAAACAAGCCATTCTCTGAAAGCTCTCTGCTTCTTTTTTGTTAATAATATCTACCACCATAACACCAAGGCTAAATATATATGCCTTCTCTGTGAAATGCATGTTGAGTAACTCAAGCACGATATACCTAGGTGCCCCTCTCATCAAGGTTATCACTTCAATTTTCTCTCTATTAATCAACTTTACCAAGCCAAAATATGAGACCTTCGCATTGAAATTCTAGTCAAGGAGAATGCTTTGAGGCTTGATGTTGAAATGAATTATCTGCTCTCAACAATCTTCATATAAATATGTTAATCCTCTTGCAATATTCAGAACAACTTTTATATCTAGTTTTCCAATCCAACAAATTTTGATGCATCTTGTTGGAAAATATCCATTTATCTAGAGACCCATTTGGTAAATGCTCGTATACAAGCATTTGATAGGCCTTTTCTGCACATAAGCCCTTCAATTTTACCAAATTAAGATGATCAATTTTCCCTATAGTTTCCACTTCTGCCTGGAACTCCTTTACCCTATGTCAGACAAAACACCTTCATAAACTCTACCAAATACTTTTCCTAACTTCATACTAAAGTCAAATGCTAAAAGAAATTGAAATGTCTCCCACAATGGCTCACATACACACTCCTACAACAGTCTTGCACTCTAATAATCACACTCTTAGTTCAGTTTCTCTGCCCTTGGTGGATGACTTTCCTCTTCTTGTTGCAACATTTGGTGATGGTGTTTTTACTAGGGGTGGTTTAGATGTTCACCTTAGTGGTGGTTTTGTGCCCCATGGTTGTATGACCAATGCTAGGGATGGCATCCCTATTGTGTCTGAGAAGTTTAATGGACATGTTTTGGATGGTCGTGTCGAGTGTTGTTCTCTAATTGCTAGCACCCTAGGCCATGGATTATCCTACACTAAAATGGCTAGGACAAGGATTTCCTCTTCACACTCGCCTTCACTTGCCAAATCTTGACCTTTGCGTTATTCTCAAACCACCACAGTTGTGGTCTATGGATAGGAAGTGTTAGATAATGAAGGCTTCAATGCGAGACGAGGCCTAATTGGAAGGTTTAACAAGTTGTGGCCTTCTCTTCGAGACCTACACTGGTGGGTAATGGAGTCATGGAAGCTGCTTATTGAGGGCTAAATTGAGTTATTCCCCTATGCAAGGGGATTTTTTATTGAAGGCTTTTAATCTTCTAAAGGCAAGGAGGCAACTTTGGATGTGGGGTGAGCATTCTCTCTTTCTTAAGTTTTAGTTTCCCTCTTTCAACCCCCTCATAGAACTATTAAATTACATGATTGTTTGGGTCAAATTGCCTAACCTCTTCCTCTAATCCTGGGAAGACTCTTGCTTTGAGGGTATTGGCAATGCTATTGGTCAATTTCTAAAGGTAGATTCTTCCACATCTAACATTAGCCAGTCTACTTATGCCCATCTTTTGGTGGACATCAACACCTCCAAGGCTCTTCCTAGGGAGGTTGTCCTTATGGTGAAGGATAGGTCATGCTCTCAGTTGCTGAATTATGAGGGTATCCCCTTTCACTATAGACAATGCTTCACTATCAGTCATCTTGCTTCAGTTTGTCTCCATACTTGCTACAAGAATGTTGGATTGGCTACGTGGTGGCGGAACACCCTCTCTAAACATTTAACTATTGATTTTGAGGATGATGTTCCTTCGAGTCTAATGGTAGAGAATCTTGGTGCGGCCCTGATGGCTTCTGAGGTGGCTCCCCTTGGGGCTAGTGCAACTCTAATTTTATCTTTGGATATTTCTAGGCATCCTTCTGAGCATGTACAATCTACTTCTTTGACAATTCCCTTTGCCCTCTCAACAGATTGTGGGGAGACATGTTATTTCCCTACCTATGACTTCGGGTTTCTAGTTTCTTCAATCTACCTTTCTTCCCCTTCAAGGGGGTGTCTCATGTTGTGGAGTCAATTGAGGACTCCCCTCTCCTTTCTCCTTAGTTTGAATATTTTGACAATGACATGTCTTGGATAATCGTGTAAAGAAGGAAGAAAGATCTTCCTAAATTAGTTTTAGTTTCCTTGCCCCGAGCTTCGAATGTGTAGATTGTTGGGTCGGGGTTAGGAGTTATGTAGTTCTCTAACCTCTAGTTGTATTATTGAGGCCTTTTATATGCAAGCTTTTTGCAGTACGACTCTTTTCATGGTCATTGCTCTATCTTCGTTTTGTCTCTAACCTTGAAGGTCTTGGTTGTTTTGTTGGTTCCCTTTCTTGTGGAACCCATTCCTCTCACCTCTTGGTTGTTTCTCTATAAAAAGGTCTAGGCCCTTTCAAAAAATCCACTTTCTCAATATCAAAAACTTCATACTAAAATCATTTGTAGCATTATGTAATTCTTAGAATGAGTAATGCAGAGGAAAGATTGTCAACCAATCTACAGGATCATCCTCATCCTTTTCCTTTTCTTGTCTGCCTTTTCGATACATACTCATACATGTACACAATTTAAGTGAAATAAGAGAAATTCTCCACAAATAATAGCATCAATGATAACTATAACCAAATGCTTAATATCTTAGGCCTCAACTAAATTTTAATATGAGCAATGGAGTTGTAAAACGTATAACTTTGATTATTCATTTTCAAAGAGTAGATATTGGACTCCAGATAACAATACCCTATAGAAAAATTGGCACTACACCTAAAAAATGCAGCTTTACAAGAGCAGTTTTAAGGCAAAGATTTTGACAATAATATGGTAAGACCAACTGTAGAATGGAAGCATTATTGTAAGGATAAGTAAAATAGGAAGCATGCTTCAACTCCAAAAAGTAATGACCACAAGCATTGTTATTTTCAGTTACAATTCTTATAAATAAGACATTTGTTATTGTTACCTAGTTTTCACTACTAGCTAAATCAAGCAAAACTTTCCAGTTTTTGAAAGGAGAGGAAGGTACATTTTTTTGCTGCTGCATTATATCCATGTGCGTATTTGGTACAGGTTGGGATTAAATTGTATTGTTGCATTCAGATGTTTTTTAGAACTTAAGAGATTATACAAATCTTTTAAAAGATTAGCAATTTGTATTGAAAAAAATAAGTGTATAAGATCTCACACAAGCCGTGAGACTAACTATTTCATTGCCAAAAACAGTAGAATATGGAGGAAAAATGCAAGAGTTTTAACTCTTTTCAAACGTATACTCAGAAAATGTCAAAAATCGTGCCTTCTAGTAGTGATTTTCAGAGAAATGCAATTTTCCTTTGCAAGATTGAACAACAGACAAGACAAAATTGAAGTTTCAACTCATTTCAGAATGAAAATGATAGAAAAATGAAGTTTTTTTGATTCATTTCAAGCAAAATGCTCAGGAATCTTCAAAATCGCATGTTTCTGGGAGCACGATGCTAGTAAAAAACTTAGAAAATGGAGAAAATTTGACAAGGAGAAGACTTACCTTTATTTCTGCCGGATGCTATGCTAAAACCACAGAAATTTCCTCATTCAACCTTCCAACAACGGCCTCACATAGCCAACAACAAATGCAGAGGGTCGACCATCAAGAACAACAAAAATCCATCAATAAACAGTCAAAAACGTGGCCACAAAAGATTGAAATGGCCCCCAAAGTCGACTGAATGGAGTTAAAACATCAAGAAATACAACTTACCTTGCATTTCGCCTCATAAATCGCCCAGAAATCAATAGAAAATGGTACGTTTTTGCCTACAAACCCTCATGGCGGCGCAGCAGGGAGAGGTCGACAGAAAGCAAATGCAAAATGAAGTTCTTTTTAGGTTTTTCCTCCTTTTTGGGTCGAGTAGACCTAATTCCCTTTCATTTTTTTTTACTTTCATTTTTGAAACATCATTTTCATCCATATGGCAACATGGGAAAGACTTGCATTTGTTAAAACCTAGAATGATTCAAGGGGTCGTGGCATTTCTTATGCCTTTTATTTCTTTTTTTAAAGCCAAGCCACATGTATTGTGGAAAATACAAGGCCAAGTGTATATTTTGCCAAGGCATGTTGGCTAGGAGTTGCAAGGTGGATGAAGTATGGCCACAAGGCATGATGATGCATTTGGGAGTCATAAGGTTTGTTTTTAAATGTATTGCACCGAACCGTACATCATATTGATAGAAATGTATGCGAAGTAGGAGATGGCTAGAGGTTATGAGCATTGTGTTGACATGGTCTTGAGATGCGATACAAATATACCATGTATATGTATTGTGTTACCTTGCCTAGGAGTTACAAACGTTTTTTATGTCATTTTTGCATAATCAAAATCAGGGAATTAGATGTTATGTCATAATGTCACTTTTCTACATAGACTTGTATAATTTTGGAATTGTAAACATTTACTAAGGTGGTGTAATTATAAGCCTCTTAGTTAAATGTTAATTAAAATGCAGAAAATGTGTCATTATGTCATATACTTGGATAATATCAGTTATTTATGATGCTGCAGGAGATTATGACACAGATCTGACGTGTGTCAGAAGCCTTAAAGATCATTTAAAGGCATTCTATGACATTTTCAGGTGCCTTTATGATAGTTGATGGCATGCCTTGACCATTTATGCCTTAGGAAACCTTTTTGGAGGACTTTAGAGAGATATTTTGTGGGCATTTATGAGATGCACAAGAATGGAGGTGGTGGATGTTTATCTGTTTACAGCTGTTTAGGAAGTATATAGTCTTCTTCCTTGTTCATTATTCAGAGGTTCTTGCTATTTACTACTCTGTATATTGTAATTTTCTGAGTTCTTTTGCAGAAGTGAATAGTCTTGTAACCCATTTTCGGAGATATACAGTATTGTAACACCTTTTTGGCAGTAATAAGCAATTTATACCTTCCTATTTCTTCTGATATTGTGTGTCCTCAGTGTTAGTATAGATCTTGGTGATGTTCTTTGTCCTTGGAGCTGTCTTTCATGTTGGTGCCTTTATGCAGGGATTATATATTTATGCAGGTTGTGAGATGTGCAAGGAATAACAATCATTTTTGGGCAGTGAGAAAACCTCTTTCTCCTTTGTAGGACTGTTGTTATTTAGCCTCCTTACAAAGTAATGATGCAAGGATTATGATTTGCTGGGTTGTGTAAAGAATTCTTATTATTACTGGTTCTGAAGTGTGTCATTTTTGTGTATTTTCTGATGATCTTTTGGTGCATCACCTTAGACAGTAGGTTTCATTTTCATGTAATCTTTCTTACCCTTTTCTCTGCAAAGATTTTAGTTTAAGTAGTTTAGGTGGAGTACCAGTAGGAAACCGGCCTTCTTCGGAGGTTCTTTCCATCGTAGGCGGCTCACAGACCTAGAAAGATCCCATGTTTCTCCAAATTGTTGAAGTTTCACAGTTGAAGCAAGGGTGCAAATCTGAGAGACAACAGTTATATGTCAAGATAAATAAATATAAAATATATATTTTAAAACATGTCCATATTTTTTTATTTTTAACACACAAAAAATTAAAAAATATTTTAGTAAGACTAAAGACTACCAAACTTTTTATAGCCACAAGATATTTGATGTATAATGGTCTATCAACCAAATAAATATTATGTAATGGAGCTTATTTTTTAATTATTTAATTTTATATTTATTTTTTATATGAAAAATATTATTTAGAAAATCATATAGAATTGTTTTAAGATATATGGAACATTTAAATTATGTTTTTCTTTTTTTTCAAAGTTATAAAATGTTATAGCTTTTTTATGTTAATATTTATAAATTTAAGTGATTAATAAATATGAAAATATATGGCCTTTAAGTTTTTGTGAAAATACATCAGTGGTAGATGGGAAGCATGGTATATTATAATGCCATAGTCTCATATGATTACGTAAGTGGATTTTTTTATCTAAATTTGAGTATTACGTGTGGTCCCATGCAAATTTTAAATTATTGAAGACATGAAAATCATGCAAGACAACAACATCAAGATAAAACAATACAAAATACCTTAACCATTGCACAAATTCAAACTTTTGATAGGACAGAATGGAGTGCACCCAAGCTCCATCGGACTGCTCACAAAACCAACATAACATGGCTATAATGGGAGCAAAATATATTGAAAATGAAAATATGAATGTGCACGTGAAAGATTGTTGAGGCCTTGAAATTGAAATAAGAGGTTTAATTTATAGATAGAGGGAATACAATGGATGGCTAAGATTAGAAGAGTGAGGTGTGAGGTGGATGAATAGGATTAAAAGTTGAAATTAGTGGTTATGACGCACATTCAATGAGGATGACAAGTGACTAAAATAAGAATGTGAGTAGGGGGAATATGATTTTTTAATTGATTTTTGGAGAGGAAGTGCGTATGACACAATTAAGGAGGTTAAAAATAGGGACATGAGTGGGATAAATAATTTGAATAATAAAATTATTTAAATTATGAGCCATGTGGGATTTAAATAAATATTTGATTTATTAAATTGGATGATGGAGGAAAATGAGATTAAATAAATAAGATTTATTTAATTTGGTCTAAATGAATAAAAGGGATTAGTTAAATAAATATAATTTATTTAACTAATGGGAATGATGGAAGGGGTCATGAAAGGGGCCTAGAACCAAATGTGTCGCAAGGTGATGCAAGGTGTCACAAAATGATGTTGAAAGACATGGTCAATTTTAGGTGTCAACATTTAGCCCCTCTTTGAGATGATGTTGCAATTAAGAGAAATAACATCATTTCAAAGAAGAAAAGGTATGGATGGAGGGAAAAAGGATGCCCCAACCACTTGAAGGAGTGACAAGGAGGAATGAATGTAAGGATGGGATGCCCCCTCGAGAGAATAGGTGGGGTAGAAGAACACGGGTATGCTCTTGAAATGGACGAAAGGGTTGGATAAGAGAATGGATGGAAAAGGCTTAGGGTTAGGAATGAATAATTAGGATGGATTGTTAAGGTGAAAGAGATAGGTGAAATAGATAGTGGATAAAGATAGGTTGAGAGGTGAAGAATGCTCTAGAATAGGATTTGGAAATGGATAAGTTATAGTCATAATGGATATAGTGGATAGAGAGGGTATGGTTATGCTGGTATAGTATGTAGAGTAGTCCTAATTTGATATAGCAAGAGGATATTATGCACCAAGGTATAAGGAACCAAGGTGACTTTGTATCCTTTGCACAGCGTAATACAACCTTGTCTAGACACAAGATATAAATATTAGTTGTAGTAAGAAAAACTTGATGTAAATGCAAGATAAAATAATAACACACACAAGCAAGCAATCAAGCATGCACAAATGATTAAAAAAAAACAAGGTGATTTCCCCAATCAATTTGTAAACTGATGATTGATTGATTGATTGATTGGATTAGGATAGTGTTGTCATTACGGGGAACGATATATCCCTAGATCAACACAAGGATGCGGGAATGATATATCCCATTGATCATGATGATGATTGATTGATTGGGTTGATAGTAAGATTGGAATAGAACCAATGATGTGATTGGATGATTTGGCTAGATTACTTTGACTAGATTGGTATGGATTAAGGATGACTTGCATTTGGATTTTATTGCTTGGATGTTTTAGATATTTGATTTTTTTTGTATTTTTGGAATATTTGGATTTTTTTTCTATTTTTGGAAATATTATGGGATGACATTGGATTGCAGTTTGGATAGCCTAGATGCTAGATACCAATGACAAGGGAATATCATGAATAGGTAGACAGATGGATGCTAGTGGATGGGAGGGATGGGAAGTGTAAAATGGATGGATAGGTAGAAGGATGGGTAATAGTGGATAATATATGGGAAATGCATAAAGGATAGATGGATGGAAGAATTCAGGATGTGATCTCCAAGGACTATGTCGAATAGGAATTTAACATGCCCCATTTTAGGTATTAGACTCAAGATTTTACATGATAGCTCTTGTAATGATAAGGTAATAGGATTGGATAGAAAGGATGAGGTAGATCAAGAGATGTCCAAAGCATTTTTCAACATTTTGCCCCTTGTCTTTATCAAGATCAAAAGAGGGAAGGGAAGATGGATATGTGGATAGGTAAATGACATAGGTAGGTATGAGGATATGATGGATGAATATGGTAGGATAGGAGGAAAATAATAGGATGGGATAGATGAGACAACATGCCCCCAAGTGTAAGACACATAGACAATTGACCTACACATAACACTCATTTGCCAGGTTTTCATCATGGTATTTATCTAAGGCACCACTGAGGTGGTTTTCACCATTGGACAAAGGGATTTCTCTTTACTATTTTGATTTTTCCTTTTTTTTTCCTTTTTTCTTTTATTTTTCTTTTTCACTTTTTTGATTTTTTTTTTAGATTTTTGGATGGGATGGGTGGATATGGAGGAAA
This sequence comes from Cunninghamia lanceolata, assembly GCA_027924645.1. Taxonomy (NCBI): domain Eukaryota; kingdom Viridiplantae; phylum Streptophyta; class Pinopsida; order Cupressales; family Cupressaceae; genus Cunninghamia; species Cunninghamia lanceolata. The sequence goes on from BSBN01000469.1 coordinate 3,071,898, forward strand.
AAGGAGGGACTCAAGCATTTGTGTCCACAACAAGGTAATAGTGTCTCATGATAGATGGAAGTCACACATGGATCATGTCAAGTGTTATTTTACACATGGATGTTGGTAGAGGATTGCATGAGAGGGAGATGGAGGTGGACTAGGATATGGATTATGTATGGATGGATAGTTGATTATGATGTGGATTATTAATGGAAGGATTGTGCAAAAGCATAGACCATAGGGATATGATGGGGGAAATATGCGGGATAGTATATAGAAGATAGGTGTAACATCCACATTCCCAAAAACATAAAATTGAGAATTTACCATAGAGTAAATATACAAGGTAAAAATGAGAGAAAATTATTCTTTTATTTCACATATAATCAAGTAACAACAATTACAAGATTCTCTTACATATTACAATAAATCATATTATCTTTCTCTATTGCAATATTTGCACAAGTAAATCAATTACATAAAAAAAATTGGAATAATTAATGCTTCTGAATATCTAACATCTTTATCACAAGCCCTAACATGTTTTCTACTGGAGAGAGAGAGTATCTTTCCAATGATTTACCTCCATCCACAGACCAGTGGTCTCCCACACATCTTCCACATAGGAAGTGGCCCTACCCTTCATGAGGAATATAGACCAAAGGTGACCAGTGGTAATTTGCCTTCCTGAGTACATAGTGTTGTATCCTACACAACTCTATCAACCATACAACCCTAGATACCCTCTAGCTAAGTATGATTTCTGATAGGTTATGCAATCCAAATACAGTGAACTGACAATGCATGTAGAAAACAAATGCATTACTTTGGCCAAAGTTTTAATATAAATAGGCGTTCACAATGAACATAGTCGTAATGTTCACCCACCCCAACTCAACTTGGATACTATCATATTCTTATAGTTCGACTTGGTCAACTATGTTTAACTTATAAAGTCCTAACAATTTTAATATTTTAGTCTTCCCGACCTAGACAAATTTACAAACAATGTCAAAGCTCCATAGGTTTTATGGATTAACTTCTTTATACGAGGATACTCATTGCATCTTTGCAAACGTGAGATCCCAAAACTTATCGACACTTAAAGATTTTTTAGTCGATTCATTAACAACTGAGATGGTTGCCTTACCCAAATTAAGCATTATAGTCTAGAATAATATATCCTTTCTTACAAGAAAGAATATATAAACATAGTTAGGGTACGTGGTGCAGGAGCACCTAGTGGAATTCATGCCTCCATGAGGCCATTTTTGTAAATATTTATTTTACATGGTGTTTGGGTCATGTAATAAGGTTATTTAGACCATACTTAACATGTTTAAGTCATTAAATAGGTTATTAGGTGATTATGAGTTCATTTTGTCAAAAAATTGAAAAAATTGTCAAAGTTGTCATATTGTTAAAATTGCAAAAATGCAAAAATAAGAAGATGAAAGGTCATATGAGGAAGTTAGACAGTTGTAGGTGGTTGGTTAGGCTTATAAATGGTTTAAATACCCTTGTATGGTCTAATCTTGGGGGAGAGGATTGGGAAAAATGAATATGTAATGAAATGAAGGTAAGAGACCAATGAAAATTCTGAGTTTGAACACTGTTATCCCTGTTCTTTGATATGGTACGGTCTGTATGGACCATCAATGAGCCTAAAATTGGTTTGGTTTGAAAGTGTAATGAATCTAGTTCATTTTGGTCTTTGTTTCACTTCATTTAATGGAGTAGAATGAAAGTTATGAATGTTTTTGTGGCTGCAATTCCCAGATTTTCCTGTAACAGTCCTGTAGCAGCATGTTGTACGTCCTTGTACGGACTTATATTGGCTTGAAACCAATGGGAAAAGAAGGATAAATGAATCTAGTTTCATTTGTTTTTTGTTTGGTTCAATTTCATGAAGATTTGCAGAAGTTATGATCATTTTTGTAAGTGCAGGTCTGAAACCCTCTTAGGGTGGACAGCAAGTAGTCAAAATTGTGTTTCTCTCAATTGGAACAGTGGAATGGTCTAAAAATTGGTGAAAAGGTTCATTTTAACATATATTTTTATATTCCAAATTTACAGATAAAAAGAATGAAGTTTTCTATCAAAGCAATGATGCCCTAGGACTGTTTTCAATGTGTTTGTAGACGGTTATGACAGTAACAGTGGGAGTTCTTGTGTTTAGTTGTTGAAATAAAAGGTTCATTATAAGTATAATGGATTGGAAATGGTGTTAAAGGTTCCTTGGGACCCCTTTCAATGTGCATTTGTTAAAAATCATAAGTGTTTGAGCCTTTTATCTACATGAGATGTGCCAAAATACCATGCTTATGAGTTTATGCTTTGGATAAGTAAAGTGATTGAGAGAGAAGTTATTGGTTTGATCTCCTACCTCTTGCATTAGTTGGCATGGTTGAGTTGTTTTGTTGATGATTTCATAGTTTGTGTTATTGAAAAGTAAGCAAAGCATGCTTAAGAGAGAGGATTTTGTAACATTGCCTTGAATGATTGGTTGAGTTGAATTGTGATCCTCCTACCTCTGCATCAAAGTGGTATCAGAGCCCAGAAAGGTCTGGGCAAAGAGTTGGTTTTGTGTTTTGTGGTTGTGTGCAGGTTAAGAAAGAACCTGGTTGTTGGCCAAAAGACTAGGTAAAGGAAAGATCTAGGTGAGGCTAGAGAAGTTGAAGCAAGGAGAAGCTTGCTTGAGTAAAGAGAAAATGGATTGGTTTAGGAGAGTAGTGAATGGTAGTTTGCAAGGTAAGGAGGTATCAAATATGAAGCAAGAGATGAAAAAGAGAAAAGATGAGAAGACAGCAAAAGAAATGAGAAAGAAGGAAAAAGAGAAGGCAAGGCAAGAGGAATTTGATCAAAAGATTAGAGAATTGAAACAAACCATAGAAAGAATGGAAAGGGAACTACATCAATGGAGCAGTTGGCATTTGCCATTAAGTAGAACGGTGCAATGGCCCATTAGAAAGATTATGCAAAGAAGAAGAAGAAGACAAGCAAGGCAAGCAGCAATAGAGGAAGAGATTGATGATGAAAAGGATGATAATGTTAAGATGGATGAAGAAGAGGATTTATGGGACAAGTTTGCAGCCATTGAGAGTGAGGTTGGAATGAGTGGAGAATTTGTTATAGGTGGAAACAATGAAGCTATTAATTGTAGCAAGTTGCAGCAGTTGGTCTTGAAGGACATGGTTGCAGAGGAGTTTGTAATGCAAGGAGGCAAGGAGGAGACCTCAAAGTCTCAATATTTTGTTTCTAACTTTTCATTGGATTATGTATGTGCAGGCTATAAGAAACAAGAAGAGGTGTATGAAGACATAAGTAGTGATACTGAACCATATGTACAAGAAATGGAGTTTTGGAATCTACAATTTGCAAAGATGATGGATAAAAGACGACACAAGAAGAAAAAGAGGAAGAAGGACCCAGGAAGAGTTACAAAGAGGAAGGACAAGTTAGAAAAGAATTGGAAGATTAAAAAGGAGCAGCCCAGCATTCAATGGGACTTGAATTTTCTTTTCTCCGGGAGTATGGTGCAGGAGCACCTAGTGGAATTCATGCCTCCATGAGGCCATTTTTGTAAATATTTATTTTACATGGTGTTTGGGTCATGTAATAAGGTTATTTAGACCATACTTAACATGTTTAAGTCATTAAATAGGTTATTAGGTGATTATGAGTTCATTTTGTCAAAAAATTGAAAAAATTGTCAAAGTTGTCATATTGTTAAAATTGCAAAAATGCAAAAATAAGAAGATGAAAGGTCATATGAGGAAGTTAGACAGTTGTAGGTGGTTGGTTAGGCTTATAAATGGTTTAAATACCGTTGTATGGTCGAATCTTGGGGGAGAGGATTGGGAAAAATGAATATGTAATGAAATGAAGGTAAGAGACCAATGAAAATTCTGAGTTTGTACACTGTTATCCCTGTTCTTTGATATGGTACGGTCTATATGGACCATCAATGAGCCTAAAATTGGTTTGGTTTGAAAGTGTAATGAATCTAGTTCATTTTGGTCTTTGTTTCACTTCATTTCATGGAGTAGAATGAAAGTTATGAATGTTTTTGTGGCTGCAATTCCCAGATTTTCCTGTAACAGTCCTGTAGCAGCATGTTGTACGTCCTTGTACGGACTTATATTGGCTTGAAACCAATGGGAAAAGAAGGATAAATGAATCTAGTTTCATTTGTTTTTTGTTTGGTTCAATTTCATGAAGATTTGCAGAAGTTATGATCATTTTTGTAAGTGCAGGTCTGAAACCCTCATAGGGTGGACAGCAAGTAGTCAAAATTGTGTTTCTCTCAATTGGAACAGTGGAATGGTCTAAAAATTGGTGAAAAGGTTTATTTTAACATATATTTTTATATTCCAAATTTACAGATAAAAAGAATGAAGTTTTCTATCAAAGCAATGATGCCCTAGGACTGTTTTCAATGTGTTTGTAGATGGTTATGACAGTAACAGTGGGAGTTCTTGTGTTTAGTTGTTGAAATAAAAGGTTCATTATAAGTATAATGGATTGGAAATGGTGTTAAAGGTTCCTTGGGACCCCTTTCAATGTGTATTTGTTAAAAATCATAAGTGTTTGAGCCTTTTATCTACATGAGATGTGCCAAAATACCATGCTTATGAGTTTATGCTTTGGATGAGTAAAGTGATTGAGAGAGAAGTTATTGGTTTGATCTCCTACCTCTTGCATTAGTTGGCATGGTTGAGTTGTTTTGTTGATGATTTCATAGTTTGTGTTATTGAAAAGTAAGCAAAGCATGCTTAAGAGAGAGGATTTTGTAACATTGCCTTGAATGATTGGTTGAGTTGAATTGTGATCCTCCTACCTCTGCATCAGTACGTGTCCCTCCCTTCATGATCTATATAATGATCATAAGATTTAATAAATATATTTACCTTATTTGGTCAAGTTAAGGTTTCGTCCTCCCTATTCCATCATAATGGTATATCAAATCTACAAAATCTTAAAGGTACATATCAACCTATAAAAACATAAGGGTACATTAAATATTATAACCCAACTAGGTCTAATCTTGGGTTTAGTCTTCCCATTTCCAAATAATAACAAACCTTCTATTCCAAGTTCAAAAGGGGGTTTTAAGTAATCGATTATCCCCTAGTCTTCTTTCAACTAACACAAAAAGTTGTTTCAAACTTTCTAAACAAGATCATTTCTCGTTCACAAGAAATCCTCAGTTAAAGTCAACCAAATGTTTTATACATTGACTATAGTCGTCATGATACCACTAGGTGAATAAGTTTTAATCCAAGTTTGCTATCCAATAATATTCATTATCAAAAGGATACTCTTCCCATTATGTTCTATATAGTCAATGAACCTTGCTATCTAATTTTTGGGCAATTCAAGGAAACTATAATATAGGTTCTTGTGCTTAGCATTCATTTCAAGACAATGTCTTATGTACTAAATCCTGTTCAACATAGGTTTATATAGCCTATTCCAATTCAATGGAATAACAAACATACTAAGTCCTGAAAGTAAGAAAATCGTAAGAAGATTATCTACTAGTCTTTTTCTTTTTCGACTATAAGGTCATATATGTCTTTCAATCTGTGACTAGATCATTAACACAAGTATTTCCTTAGATTTATCTACCCAAGGCTCAAAACAAATCTAAACTTTGCCCAAGTATGATGGACTAATTCCATTACTATCCAAAAGAATATCAAATCTATGTTTCTCTCTTTTACCTCAAATGAGCTATAACAAAGCTAAGCATACAAGTGTACTAGTCTTGACATGTTATAGAGAATTCATCCCACTTCAAAGCACCATTAGAAGAAAAGTATACTTCTTAGGGTAAAGCGTATTACCTAGAACTAAAGTGTTCTTAAATAGAAGGAAAACTATCATCGTAGCTATCCTAAACATGCTAAACATGCCTTCGACATAAACGTTCTTAACATTACGAGGTTGCTCGATATTTAACAACAAGGTTAATCTCCTTTACAATAATAAACTTATTTAGAATTAGCTTTATGACTCCAAAAAGAGTAAGATATTGACTAAGATGGATTTTCATCGAAGAAAGAGATCAGAATAAGATAAGAAACTATTATCTCATATCTATGACCTACAGAGTTTATCACTTAAAGTAGTCACAAACATAAAATTAAAGTTGAATGCCTTTTGCACCACCCAAATCTATTATAAAACTAGAAAGAATGAAGTCATTTAAGCGACGAGTCTTTAAATTGTATAAACTTGTTTTGACTTCACTATATCCAGGGGTTGTGACAACAATTACAGTGAGAGATAAAACATGTTCTTATCCATTATTGAAGAGTATTCTATACATCAACAAAGATATTAATAATATGAAACACCCAGCCATATTACTAACGTTAAACTATTTCTTAAAAGTTTTGATATCAAAAAGATATGACTGTGTCCTTTCTCAGTTAAGGACTTCCCTAATATCTATATATATAATCACATATGCCAGCCATAATAGATGGCATCATCCATACATATATCTGCCATAATCGATGGCATCGACCATATAGTACTCTAAAATGACTTACAGATCGAGAGAAATCAAGGAAATAAAGAAACTATTTTTATACACAATGCAAGTTTATCAAATGAGAAAAGAACATGCTACGCATTTCTTTCCTTGTCACAGGTAGCACACGGGTTGCAGTCTATTCCTTAGATCATTACAACAACGTTGCCCTTCCTTAGAAGAATCTCCCACAACAAAATAACCAAGCTACAGAAGAGAATGGTTCCCATTTCCCATAGAGTCATTTTCCTCTTGTACCACTCTCCCCACGACTCATCAATGAGTCTTTCTCATAATTGCCATGTCTAACAACTAATGCTCCCATCTATAAGTACGGTTCCATGACTTAGTAAGTTACAAAAAATCCACTTCAAACGTAAAGGTTACAATAGAGGATGACACACGTAAGAAGAAGGGAAAAATGTGATATAAAACACTACTATTTTCCTTAAAGAGGCCGACACCCTCATAACAAAACTATGAGATCACTTAGTTATCACTTAAGTTATTAAAACCACTACTTGCCATTAGTCGTTATGCACTCCTAAAAGCATGCCTATGGCCACTCTTAATTATAAGCAAAAGATTTCGTGGCATAATAATTACCACTAGCTCCCATCATGGTTCCTTGAGAGAATAATGACACTAAGATAACTACAAAGATGACAATGTATCCTTTTAGAAAAAGTGGTTACACACTTATACCTCAAATAACCCCTACTAACAAAATTTTAAACATAATAATAACAATAATACTCCTTGAACATATTTAAGCTTTGATAAAAAATATGATAATAATAATAAATCGAAAGGCTTACGAAAATGTGGAAGGGTCGAGTTTGTCTCCCCTTCACAATCCTTTGTTAGATCATGTCAACTTGTCTTGATGAGATCGTCATTTGACGTTAATGTCAACAATAAATCCTTAAGTGACTTGAGAATAATATCACAACCATTTTACGACAATGATGTCGTAATATTTACGTTATTTGTAAATGGCCACAGTTCTACTTAGACGACGTTGTTTACTTTACAAACGACTATGTCAACACACAAATGACTTGACTAGAAAAGAATTAAAAGATATTGACTACCTGTCGACTAGATTCAAAAGTATACTGACAAACATGGCTTACCTCTATCGACACTGGTTCACATTTTTGTTAAACACTCATACTCGTTTTGGAAAATAATCACTCGTAACTCGAGGTCTATATCTCTCTCCTCGAAAGATACTCTCTCTCTCTCTCTCTCTCTCTCTCTCTCTCTCTCTCTCTCTCTCTCTCTCTCTCTCTCTCTCTCTCTCTCTCTCTCTTCTCTGAGAGTCATTTGAAACCTATAATCCTATATAAAACTTGAAATCAACATATTACGATCAGTGCATCATTATTCAAGTAATAAACCAAATTCTCACATTGCAATTATTAAATCGATATAACATATTCATTTCCATAATTCTATAAATGACATTCAATAGAATCTATGTCTTTCCTTGATATTAATCTAAACATCAAAATAGATTTACTTATGTCCAAGTAAAAGTAAAAAGTATTAGCAAGACAAAATTAGGGATGTAACAATAGGGAGATGGAGGTATGTGGGAATGTTGTGGAATGGAAAGGAACCAAGACCAACGGTTGCACATAATGAATTAGATTTTGAAGCTTTTCGATGGAAGGGGGAGTTGAAAGTAATGGAGATGTTTTCTTAGGGGATGGTTGATTTGGTAATTTTGGGACCTATGTAGAGGAAAACTAATGCATTGTAGACTTAAACAAAATTCAGTGGTAAACATATATGAACAGTCCACTCTATCATTGCATTCCTACATTAAATTATTGACCAAGGATAATAAGCTTATGATGATGCTTGCACTATATATGCCTTCAGGACTCATTTCTATCCTAAACTAACTCATACATACTTATTCTGATTAGCCTAGTCTATTGAAGTTCACATAAATGTAAGAACAAAAATAGTTTAAAATCCAATTGCTACAGGTACCTTCAGCATAAGCTGAAGATAACTATATTCAACAAGGAATTATAGAATTAACTCAAAATATTCAGAATGATAAAAGAACTAACACTAACCTCCAGAGGACTTAAAATATGCACTTGTTCATGAATCACAACTATTGGAAATAGCAATCAAGATATTTCACTTGTCTCACAATGCAATTTATGAAATGACAGAAAAATAATTTTAACTGGGAATGCATAAATAAATAAGGAAATATATGAAGTGAGGGTTAGTACCTTGAGTGGCTAGCTCAGGGAACTATCTCACTTAATCTGGAAACCAAATCTACTTCAGATTCTCATGCATTCTCATAACATAGAGTTGTATTCAATTCATACCAAAAACAAAATCTTCTAAGATTTTATCCAAATCAACACATGTCTGGATAATTGATATTGAAAAACAAAGTAACGACTAAGTAACTAGAAAGTAAAAGCAACTAACTTAGCAATGAACTCATCCCTCTAACTTATACAAAAACAGGAGAGTTTTATGCAACTGCTAACTGATCCTCAATCAATCCAACCCTAGATACTAGGATACAGGTTTCATGATTGATTTATTAATCTAACTAATCAACAGAAGAAAAGTCTTGTTCAAACAAGAACTCTCATGAAATAGTTTGTATGAAAAACCACTCATAGATTGCATTTAGAACAAGTCTTCTTTTTTGCATTTATTCCAATCCATGATGGTACAGATTCATCCTCCATCCATCTTCACTTTCAGCATTCAAACTGCACTTCACTTAATTCCCCTATCCTGCAACTCGCTGCAATTGCTCTTTCCTTGATGCCACATCCTTGCTACACAGGGTTAATTCTCCAAACATATGCACACAAAATAACTTTCATATTTAAACCATAGGATTCTATCTATATTACATGCATACTTATATTTTAAGTCATCCACTTGATAATATTACCACCATATTCCATATTAACAATATAGGTTTAAAGTCTTTGAAAAGTATATGAGAAACAACATATAGTAATGGTGATGTTTGTAAAGTATCTGCAGGATTATAGGAAAAGGTTTTAAAAACATATAAAAACAACATAAAAAGAAGTCAATAATTCAACCCATCATCTCCCCCCAACTACTCTTTTGCTTGTCCTCAAGCAAAATCAAGGAACTAAACATCTAGGGGAGAAGATTATAATGCAAAGTGATTCGTCTAAGGTCCATGACTTCTCTAACTCCTTGTCCTTGTTTGAGATAAAAACCATTGTAGCAGGCAAGTCTATTCATCCTGACCAATTCTGCATTCCTACATTTATCACTCTTTTCTCCTGTCCAGTATGGTACTAGGTAAAGGAGAATAGGAGGGTGAAATGTGAATGGCAGCCATGCTACTCTTATCTTCTCTAAAATCTTGATATACCTGCATAGCCTCTCAAACATGTTCATGAAATTGTGGAAGGAGTGGGGCTCTTTCCTCTGCAAATCTGGAGTCAGACTATCCCATTTTTTCTGCAAATACCTCTGGCAGTTCTGAATGATAGACACTGCTAACCATTGTATCCTTCCATAATCCCTAAGTCTTAAATCCATAATTACCTTACCTGGACCCTTATGAGAAAGTAGTGTTAACCATTGGGTCAAGATCACATTGAGATTTAAGGATTCTTGCCTAATTTGCAGTGGCACCTTCTTTTCTTTCTCCTCATACTTATCCATTAGCTCCCCTCTAAGCTGCTCATTTTTGAGGTAAGACATCAATGCTCTAACTTGAAAATTACTAGCATAGATCAAGGAGTTCCACTCTGTATCTTCTTCCATCAATAATTGTGCAAACAATATTCACACAACTGATCTTGTTCTTCCAAACTGACTTCTTGAAATAACTGGAAAAAATCATGCCTTGAATAGATAGAAATAGACTGATCATTAATGAATCTATTAAATTGAAAACTGAGAAACTTTTCCTTGAGAAATAATGCATAGACTCTTGGTGGAGGTCTGCATTCAATGCTTTGAATTGCTCTATCAATTACCTCTGTCAGCTTCCCTTTCAACCTTTTGATTACCAAATCGTTTTCCTCAACTGATGCATTAAGACTTTGTTTCTATTTTTCCCAATTTTCCTTTTCCTGCTTGGTTTTATGAGTCAATTCTATTAATTCAAAGCCTAGAGACAGAGTGGTATAGTACCCTGGGGTTTTTGTCACAGGAGGTTGGAGAGGGAGTACTTCATCCTCTTCAATTTTTGTTTTACTTACAGCCAGTTGTGCTAATAAATCTAGATTGGAACCATGGCCATAAGTCTGAATTTTATCTTCCAACTCTTGAATCCTTTTCTCTTTTTCTTTATCTTTCTCCTCATACCCCTTTACTTGCTCTTCTAGTTGTCTTATTCTATCCAAAGCTTCTTGAAGTTCTTTTCTAATATTTCTATCCTCCAATAATTCTTTTTCTTTTTTCAAAGTTTAAACTTTCATCATTACCTTCTCTAGGAATATCAAAAATTGATTGAGCAGAATTATCAGGTATAGACTTCCCTATTTTCTTTCCAGTAAAAAAATCCTCTAACTCAGAATCAGAAGAAGAAACATACCCTCTTTTCCTGACAAACATGTTGACATTATCACAGGTGTCAGCAGAGACATCCTTAGGAGGAATTTCTCCCCTATCTGAATCTAAATTCAGTGGAATTGGATCACTGTTCTGCTAGCCTTTATCTTTTTCCTCTAATTTCTATTTCTCAACAACGTTTTCCTTAGTACTTTACCTCTTTAGCCTACCTGAGCATCTAGGAGTGACAATCTCCTGCTTATCTTGCTTTTTCCTCCTCTTCTTGTCCCTCTTCTTCCTCTGTTTCTCTGTATTTTCTTCTTTCATTGTGCTCTTGTGCTTCTTCACACCCTTCCTATTCTTCTTTTCTTTACCAGATGCTGAAGGAGTGCTTCTTTTAGCTTTAGGGGTGGATGATGAGGGTTCTTCTACTGCTACAGGCCCAAATTCTGGAGGATTTTCATCTTGTGGCTCTTCATGCTCAGGTTCATATGGAGGCTCATCTTCTGGTTCTGGTGCCTCTAATAGTGTTGAAATATCCACACATTGCTTAAAAGCTTCCCACTCAACCTGTGGGTACTGAATTCTCAAACTTCTCTTTATTAACACGGATATTAAACAATGATAGGATAGAGTGGTGTCTGATTGTTGTTTCTGGTATTCAAAAGACATTCTTTTCAACATACTATACATAAAATTTGGAACATTGACCAAATTTTCATGATGTAGATGGTTGAGGAATTTGAAATGTACAGTATATAACATGTTATATCGACCATCACAGGTAATATATCTGATGATGTATGAAGCGCATTTACCCCAAAAGAAGGCAAGAGATAATCACTTTGTACCTTGTGTGGTGGAGTCCAAGTGTTCACCTCTCTCACAAAATTATCCCTCGCCGCGACTGCATCAGCTCTAACTGGGTATTCAGACCCTGTTCGTGGCAACCCTGTGACCTAAGCAATAGCTATTTTGGAAGCATCTATAGTCAATCCTTTCACCATTGCTTCATCATACTGTAATGTGAATACAAATTCCTTTGCCATCTCATCATCATATTCGACTGTCAGTTTCAGAAAGTAATCTAACCACCCCACTCTTGTAAAGAGTGGAAGAACCATTACATCTTCCAGTATTTCTTTATGTGCAGAGGGTTCTCTTCTGATTGTATCCCCTCCTATTATTTCTGTAAATTTCAATTGCAATCTCTACAATGTTAGTTTCTGCTGAATAGTGCCAATTTCTGTTGGTTCAATTCGCCACCCCAAAAAGAACCAATTTACAATTTCTGCCTCTCCTTTCTTATCCACTATAACTTCCTTTAGGTAATAGGTTCACTCATTGGCAAAACAGGGTAAGTTCATGGTGTAGGAGGTTTTATCTAGTTTTTCTTGAAAGACAAAAGATGGTGAATGACGAAAATAAAAAAATAAACCCCTCCCCCCAACTTAAGTTTGAAGTGACCTCACTTCACATGTCAATTAATACAGAATGAGGAGTATTGATTAAATGGAATGGTGGATAATATTCTCGCATGCATAAAATAAACTACAAGTAATTATGAATATAAAAAGAAAGCTGGTTTTAATGATTGAAAGTTACGTAATGTACATATGCAATGGAAAGAAATAATTAACACACCTTGGAATTTGTGAACATATACTGATGATTTGAGTTGATATGCATCTGGCGAATGGTAAGGTGGCAGGTACTGCGGTAGAAATATGATGTGATGAACAACTCATGAATGTGAGTTGACACTTGCGGCAATAGAGCGGATTGATTTTGAAATGAATGCGGCATATGGAATGGGCAGGAAAAATTAGGTATTGTTCACCAAATTGTGGAAGAAAGCTGCATACAGGAGTTGCTACGAGTGCCGCCAACACAGGTCCTAACTGTGTAATTACAAATGTAATATATCATGTCCCAGCTGAGTTAGGTCCCTATGTGAGAGTGATAAATAGGTCCCGATGGAAGTAACTATAGAAACCATGGATATTGTGTTGTGTGTGCATGTGATTATAAAGCAAAGAAAATTAAGTTTCAACGACAAGGGTTGAGTATTGCAACTCAACCTCCACATCACTGGACAGTGTTGGTGGATCAACAACGGAAGGTGTATCAGTTGGTGTTATAGCATCTTCATCAAGAGTGTTAGGAGTACCATACTGAGCAACTAGAGAAACAAGAAAGTCATCCTTCTAAAGTGGCTTTTTATACAATTTTAGCCTATGCCCATTTACTAGCAGTGAAAACTAAACTTCATCAATGGTCTGCAATTGAACTGTACCATTAAGAGAGACTTGTTTAATCTCATATGGGTCTAACCAATGGATTGAAGCTTGCCCTTGAAGTCCTTGTATCTTGAATCATAAAGGAGTGCCCAGTCACTAGTAGTGAATTCTTTAGTCTTGATGTACTTGTAATGCCATTTGGCTCTTTGTTTTTGCATGACCTCTATGTGATAGATGGCCTCCAATTAGATTTCATCCAGAGCATTCAAATGGTGTAGCCTGTCCTGTTGAGCTACTATCAAATCCATCCCTAGGTCCACTGCTATCCTTAAGGTTTTGTGTTCAAATCCTATAGGCAGGACTGTTGTCTTGCCATAGACCAATTCATAAGGTGTAAACCCTATAGTTGTCTTCCAGGTAGTCCTGTATGCCCAAACAACTTCTGGGAGCCTAGAAACCCAATCTCATCTATGAAGCTGTACATTCTTTGTCAAGATGTTCTCAATTTCTATGTTTGTGACTTCTACCTAACCATTAGATGAGGATGGTAGGGAGTGGATTTCTTGTCTGCCAAAGAATCAAGAACTTGGTCAATAAATGGCAATGGAAAGTGATCCTTCCTAGTAGTAGTATTGAGTTCTCTGTAATCAACACAAACTCTCCATTTGCCACCTTTCTTGGGCACTATGACCAATGGTGAAACCCATTCACTGTCTGAAATGGGGTATATAAAGCCTACATCTAGAAGCTTTTGAAGCTTAGCTTTCACAATCTCTCTGAGGGTGGGGTTCATGTGCCTTTGCTGCTGCCTAATGGGTTTATAGCCATCATCAATATATATTATGTGCATGAATAAGGCAGGATCAATGCCTTTCATGTCACTGTAATCCCAGGCGAATGCTGATGAGTGTGTATGCAATATTTCATGTAGGGATTGTTGTTCATCAGTCAATGCATTTTTAATATTCAACATCTTACCTAGCTTGATTTCTAATTGTTTTGGACAATTCTTGCACAAAAGACAAATCAAGGCTGGGTAATACAGGTAAGCATTGCTGGGGTAATAAAACATGAAATATTTGGGATACCTCTTCTGAGGAACTACTGGGTATTATGCTGCTTAAAGGGTGTTGTAAGAAGGATAGGCAGCCTTGCTGTTGTGGGTGCCTCCCATAGTCATTTTGTATAACGTGAGCAATTAACTCATCTTCATTTGGAATATCCAATAAGGGGCTGCATTCAATAGTCATCAGGGTTTGCAGGGAATATGTGTCCTCATCTTGTAGGATAGGCCAAATGGTCTACTCAAGCTCATGGTATGGATGGGCCAGTGGATATAAAACCAACTTCTTGGTTACAGTCCCATTGGATATGATCATGTTGCTGGACCTACAACCTATAAATGCATCAACAGTGGCAAACCATGGTCTACCTAGTATAAGAGGATAACCAACAAGATTAACCTTTGGTTGCAAGACTAAAATCAACAGGGTATTCCCAAGAATCTAATGTAATGACCAAATCTTCTATGACTCCTTCAGGTTTGACTGTAGACCTATCAGCTAATTGCAAGACTGTCTGAGTAGGCCTAATGTTATTCAATTGGAGTGTCTGCATTGTCTCCTTGGTCATGGCATTAATTGCAACACCTAAATCTATCAGAGTATTTTTAATCAGAGTCCCATTGATCTTGACATCCACCACTGGACTACCTAGATCTATATATTTGGGAACAATTATATTACCCAACATGATATCAACAAGATTACCTAAAACATGGACTGTTTGAGGGTCTATTCTCTTCCTTCCTGGCTTCTTTATGCAAAGATCCCTAATAGTCTCAGTGTAGATAGGAATATCCTTGATGGCTTGGATTAAGGGAATCTTGATGATTATATCTTTTAGCTGGCTGAGAAGGACAATATCAATTCATGGCCAAGCGCTCAAGGAAAGGAGGCTTTTGATGTAAGGTAGTTTGGGCATCTTTGGTTGATTCAGGTTCCAAAGGTGGTTTATCTGAGGCTTCTTCGGTGGGTTCTTCATCTTCAAGAGCTATGATTTGGGGAGATGAAGGCCTTGCAAGTTGCTTCCCTAATCTAAGATGAACATTACTCACTTCCACCCCATAGGTGGGATATTGCATTACCTCATTAGTATAAGTCTGCTGAACAGGCTTACTGTTAGGGTTAGGTGCAGGTTGGGCAAGGATTTGGGTAGGTCTAGGAGGTGAATTTTGAGGTGTTGATGGCGGCATTATGGTTGGATGTTGTGGCTGAGATGGAGTCATTGGTTACTGAAAAAGGTGCATTTTACTGCCATTGTTGGGCCTTGTTCCATTTAGGTTGCCATTGCTGCTGTTGAGTAGGCCATTGGGGGCTATAGTTGGGACCTTGGTAATTTTGTTGAGACCATGGATTTGGTTGTTGTTGGTTCCAACTAGTTTTTGGAGTAGGCCATTGTGGGTTTTGCCATGCATTTGGATTACTAGGCCACTGTTGAGTATTCCAAGAAGAGAAATTTTGGTTTGTAGAGGAAAGGAGGAATTAAAATTAAGTGGATCAAAGGGCATACCTTGTCTTTGCTGCCAAGGTCTCCTTTGAGCTATGAAGAATAGTTGCCCATCTTCTCCTTCAAATGGATGTAATTCTGGCCTTTCAATCTTTTCCTGCTGGATACTGGCCACCCTCTTGCATTTACAATTAGCCTTCCTCTGTCTACAGCTAGGCCAATATTTAGTAAGCATTGCATCTACCTCTTCCTATTTCTTCTTGATGTGAAGAGTGTCCATCTGTGTAGCCATATGGCTAATAATGTCCTCTTTCATGTTGGTCAGCAGGTTACTAATCTCCACTCTTGAAACCCCATTGGTTGCCTTGCCTGTGATGGCTACTCTTTCTCCCCTTGGTTTTCTAGAAAAGGTTCTAGAATAATTTTTGCAAGCTCTGCAAATATACTCAAAGGGAAGTTGAGATATATCCCCTATTCCAATGAGATTGAGGGCATCCATGCAGTCATCATTAACCCCCTCAAAAAGACCAGCTTCAGTGATTCTTCAGACAATCTATTTTGAGGGTTTTTCTTCAAGGCAAACCAAAATCTTTCAACATAGTCTTCTAGTGGCTCATCCTCTTTCTGTGACATCTTGAAGATGTCATCTCTCCTCCTATCATGTCCTCTGCAGTAGTCTTTATATTTTTCTAGTAAGTTTGTCTTCATGGTATCCCAGTCTGGAATGACATCCTTCCCCAACCCCATAAACCATCTTAAAGCAGCATCTTTTAGCGTGGCAGGGAACAACTTGAGTCTATAAGGATCAGTGGTGTAGTCATAAATCCTACACAAGACATCAAACTCGAACAGGAAAGTGTCAGGATCTCCAGTCACCAAGCCATAGAAAATAGAATGTAGAAGGTGGTATATTTTTCTGAGTAGCAACCCGTGCTTGGTCTGGGATAGGGAATTCAAACATTGCTTGTCCTAGAGGATCCTCTACTACAACATCTACCATGGTTCTAAAAGTCCCTTTTGTAGCTGTGGAGGAAGCTGATGGAGATGTAGGAGGTATTAATGAAGATGTAAGCAGAAACTCTTCTTCAGCACTTTCTACTATATAATTGATAAATTCAGTTGTGTCCTCATTATCCTAAGAAGTTGAAGGAAGGAATCTACCTCAGTGATCTCTCTACCTCCGCATACAATGGTTTTAGGTTGATATTTCAATGGTCCTGCACAATGTTAGTATAATGTATGGTGTTTCTTGAAAAGTAAATTTATTAATTCTAATTTTGGAATCAAAATTTAAACTATGAAAGCATATAAAACTAATGAGACTATAAAGGTAGCACCATCCCTGACAATGCCACCAAAAATGTAGAGGAAAACTAATGCATTGTAGACTTAAACAAAATTAAGGGGTAAACCTATCTAAACAGTCCACTTTATCATTACAGTCCTACATTGAATTATTGGCCAAGGAATGTAAGCTTATGATGATGCTTGCACTATATATGCATTCAAGACTCATTTCTATCCTAAACTAACTCATACAAACTTATTCTGATTAGCCTAGTCTGCTAAAGTTCACAAAAATGTAAGAACAAAAATAGTTTAAAATCAGGTAACTTCAGCATAAGCTGAAGATAACTATATTCAACAAGGAATTACAAAATTAACTCAAAATATTCAAAATGATAAAAGAACTAACACTAACCTCCAGAGGACTTAAAATATGCACTTGTTCATGAATCACAACTACTGGAAATAGCAATCAAGATATTTCACTTGTCTCACAATGTAATTTATGAAATAATAGAAAAACAATTTTGACTGGGAATGCATAAATAAATAAGGAAATATACAAAGTGAGGGTTAGTACCTTGAGTGGCCAGCTCAAGGAATTATCTCACTTAATCTGGAAACCAAATCTACTTCAGATTCTCATGCATTCTCATAACATAGAGTTGTATTCAATTCATATCAGAAACAAAATCTTCTCAGATTTTATTGAAATCAAAACATGTCTGGATAATTGATATTGAAAAATAGAGTAACGACTAAGTAACTGGAAAGTAAAAGCAACTAACTTAGCAATGAACTCATCCCTCTAACTTATAAAAAAATGAGAGTTTTATGCAACTGCTAACTGATCCTCAATCAATCCAACCCTAGATACTAGGATACATGTTTCATGATTGATTTATTAATCTAACTAATCAACATAAGAAAAGTCTTGTTCAAACAAGAACTCTCATGATATGGTTTGTATGAAAAACCACACATAGACTGCGTTTAGAACGAGTCTTCTTTTTTGCATTTATTCCAATCCATGATGGTACAGATTCATCCTCCATCTGTCTTCACTTTCGACGTTCAAACTGCACTTCACTTAATTCCCCTGTCCTGCAACTCACTACAATTGATCTTTCCTTGATGCCACGTCCTAGCTGCACAGGGTTAATTCTCCAAACATATGCACACAAAATAACTTTCATATTTAAACCATAGGATTCTATCTATATTACATACTAACTTTTATTTTAAGTCATCCACTTGATAATATCACGACCATATTCCATATTAACAATATAGGTTTTAAGTCTTTGAAAAGTATATGAGAAACAACATATAGTAATGGTGATGTTTGTAAAGTATCTGCAGGATCATAGGAAAAGGTTTTAAAAACATATAAAAACAACATAAAAAGAAGTCAATAATTCAACCCATCGACCTAAATGGTCTTAGGAATTGTAGGATTTTGTGATGGGGAGCGGGATTTTTGAATTGTGGATGCTTTATTTGGATTAAGTGTTTTTTGCTTGGGGACCCATACCATTTTTGTTTTTGCTATTGCTTTTTGAGGTGTGAGATTTTGCTTGGATTTTAGAGATTGATGCCTTGTGGCATGATCATTCTTAGGCTTTAATGGAGTTTTTTCTTTATATGGGGAGGCATCCAAATTTCTATTTTTGAATCACATGTGGGTTGCGATAGGTTCATGTTTTGTCGATGTGTGAATCCATTGATCATGATTAGGAATTTAGGGGAATTTAGGGGAGCGAGATGTGTGGATGGAGGGATTAGTGGACTTGTGGATAAAGGGATGAGGGGATTTAAGGATGGGGATAGTAGGGGTTGGAAGGAGTGGAGGTAAAGTATATGGAGGAAGGTGTATGGTCACATGCTTTTGGGATTTGTAGGATGATGGAGGAGGGATGGAAACATATGTTTTAGAGGTGTGGTGGGATGCATGAGGTTTGGGATGGAAAGAAGTGGATTTAGAGGGCATGGAGGTGGTGCCAACATCTTGGGATTGTTTTCCTTGGGGTATATAGCCAAGGCCATGCGATCGTGGAGTAACTTTGACATGGATGGGCTCCAAAATACCTTGTTTATGAAGGCCTAAGCCTTTGCCATGATAATTCATGTTTTGGAGCATGCGATGTGCAATGGGATGTTTATTGTTTAGGACACAAGATGCGAGTCCATTATTAGATGGGGAGGGTGGAGTGGTGGATAGAAGTTGTTTATCTCCTACAAGAGAGCCACCACGAATGAAGGTGTTGGATCCAAGAGGATAGGATGATGGATTTGGAATGGGATCAATAGAGGATGGTGAAGGATCATGAGTATCTTGATCAACATTATGCTCAGTAAGAATTTGATTGTCTAGATTTTCTTGGGGACCAAGTGTCTCATCAAGGGAAGTGGATGTTGTTGGATGATGGATAGAATTAGTTGGAGGATGGATAGGACTAGTGTTGGAAGTGGTGGGTTTGGGATTAATTTTACTATAAATAGGATCAATTTGCTCATGGATAGGCTCTGATCATAGATAAAATCTTGATCATAGAGGAGATATTGGTTATGGATAGGTTGATCATATGATGGAATGGAATCAAGAATGGAATTATATAAGGTGTTTAGATCTTGATTAGGATGAGGGGTTGATGTTTCCACATGTGCTTTAGACTAGACTCTTGACATAGCTCTTGGTTTTCTTGAATACGAGTGGGAGACTCTTGGATAGGCTTGATAGGCTCTAGATAATCAACAACATGGCTACATGATGGATCTTGACTTGCACTTATGGTAAGGGATTCTTCAAGAGGCTTGACATGTTGTGGATTATAAGATGGAATTGGAGGAATAGGCATGATATTTGAAGGCTCTTGGTTAGGTTTAAGGATATGCATTTGATTACATGGAGGTGGTTGATTCCTTGCTAATAGCCATTGGATCACATCCTTCATAAGTGTATGGGTGGATGGAAAATATAATGGATGGATAATAATGGTGGATGTTGTAGGATTAGGATTAGGATCAGGTGGAGGTATAATGGGATTGGATATAATAGGATTGGGATTAGAGAGAAGGTTTGATGGTTTAGAATTTAAATGGGTTGAGGATTGGGTTAATGGATTAAGATTATGATTTCGAAGGTTTGATGGGGGATTTGTGTAAGATGTCAAGGCTAGAGTGGTGTTCCCCTTGTCAAAGGTAGCATAAGGAGGACTTAAGGTCACTTTATTTTGGTGCAAGGTGTAGCTAGCACTAGCATGCTCATGTTTGTAACAAGCCATCTCTTATTAATCCAAAATTAACCAACTTAATCATCATTAAGTCTATAAACATGATTAGGATAATCAAAGTGAAACAAAAATAATCAATTAAATAATAATTTTGACATGCATATCTTTTCTGGATATATCAAAATGAAGTTTACCATCATGCCAAAGATATCATATTAGTTACTTACTTTTCACCGTACATTTACAATATTTTGCTCATAGCATCAATGAAACATTATACATAATGATGACTATCAAGTCATATAAGATAATGTACTGTATCTGAAACTTTGACATCTGTCTTCTTAAGCCTCGTCTAGTCTTTTACTTGGAAAGGAGGGCATCACCCATGAGCTTTTCCTCCAACCACAGACCAGCGGTCCCCTGAACAACTTCCTACCTGGAAGCGGACCTACCCTTCATGAAGGGAATAGATATAATGAACCAATTGGTTTGCCATCTGAGTATCTAGTGTTGTGTCCTTCACAATACTTCACAGTCATACAACTATAGATCCACTCTAACTATGCATGACACTACTGGAAGCATTGTACCATCTGGAGCACTGTGAACCGACTAATGCATACATAGACAGATGCATTACTTTGGCCAAAGATTTATATACATGACATTTTGCAATGAACGTAGTCGAATGTTCACACACCTTGAATTGACTTAGAATCTATCTCATCCTACAGTGTTCAATTTCGACCCTCCTAGGTCATAGTAGAAAAGTTGGGTTAATTCCACCCTCATTTCATCTTTCTTGGACTTTGACTCTGGTCTCCAGGAGCGCATCTAATGATTATTTGTTATCTAAGAAATAGGGAACCTATGACTCCATGTCACCCTATTACCATTTTTCTTTACTTTCAATTTCATGACCATAGTTTACAATTTCAAAAGACCATTCTCGGTCTAAGTTTTTATATGGTTACTTGCATTCAAGGTTTTCATCATTTTCAAAATGACTATACGACTTGCTAATGTAGGCCAATGTTGTCCATTGTCAAAATAATTCAAATGGGTTCTTGAAACCCATAGCTTCATCTACGAAGCTTGCTATAAAAAAAGAGACATATACATAATACGCACTCTATTACAAAGTTATCACCCTCATTTTCAAGTCTTTCCTTCATGGAAGTAATAGTAATAATGATCGGGGTTTACTCAATAACATGCATTATCTGGCATGCACTCCATGCAACCTGAAGCAAGGTTTTCTAGTATTATACTAGTTTTATATCATGACAAGATTAATCTTGTTACTCTTTTATATCACCATAGCTTACACCCAATGGTATGGCATTATCTTTCATAGACATAAGGTGTATCTTTTACTTTATAAGTCCCTCGACTGTCTTGTGGTTTACATACTGTTAAAGACAAGGTCAAGAGAATGTTTCAATGTTCAAGTGCTTATAATGGTGTTACCTCTCCTCGAGGCACCAACTGTCAACCAAATGTTAGGCTCAGAGTTTGGTATTACAAGGCTTACAGCCTGCTTAGTGATAATCATCTGTGGTTATGGCATTCGGCCAACCCCAAATGCAATCATAACACATTACTAATAAACAAATATTACTTAGTCTCAGCCTTAACGACTTCGAGACATGAAATTGTTGTAACAATAATTATATCTTATCGGCCTTTTGACCTCAACATATTAACTAATAAATACAATCTTCAAATAGACTAAAACACATTATTTTTAAACCTTCTGCCTCAAAGGTCGTATTGTGGTTATACAACTATTATGACCATCGAAATGAAACATCATCGGCCCACAACCATTGTGTTAATCTAACAATAACACTTGAATCCTACAACATTCCACAAAACAAATAATATGATTGCGATAATAGTCTTACCTCAACCCAAAATAGTGTATACATTATGACCAGCCGAGGTAGTTGTAGCTTGTTCTCCTTGCGGGCTCACAATAGTCAAATGCTATCTCCTCTGTATCTCTCCTTCTGAGCTCTCTTCACACTAATCCCTAATGTTTTGAGTTCGCCACCTTTGAAGTGGGGTGTGGGTTGATCCCTGATGGCATCTTGTCACCTATAGGTAAAGACTTCAAATTAACTAGAAATGACTTCCCATTTGGAAGTTAAGACCATAATTTGAGCTTATGGCAAGCTTTTCCACCGTTAGCACTTCCTCCACTCATTGTGGATACTAGTACGGTTGGTGACAAGATAAGAAGATTACATCACCAAGGTGCTCAACCACCTAGAGACATAAACATGTCTCACATACTATTATTCATAATGAAATAATACTATAGGGATATCAAATAGTCTAGGGTATTACCTAGCTATGTTATCATCATAAAGGTGGTAACATAACCAAGCAATTATGGAGTCGAATCCTACTCCCCTGATTCGCTATATTAGACTTAGATAAGATATTTAAATAATAAACACAAGTTTTAATAAAGGAAAGTTACGTAAACAAAGGTAAACTCAACATCACTCAAGCTTACTATCGACTACGAGGATGTTCTAAGAACATCTCTTAGTTGATCTGACATAAATAATGTCGAGAGATCCAAACACGACTTACCGACTCTAGTCGAATCAAAATCAACTTGCAAGGATAAAAGACTTATACTCATCCTGACTTACTTGGTTCAGAATAGTCAATTCGATACTCAAATGGCATTCTAATCTATTCCAAACATCTAGTTCTTTCTTCAATCATACTCTCCTTATGTCCTCGAAGGGAGATTATTTTCCTGGTTACACTCACAACTAGATAATCATGATCAGTGTATCATCATTCAATTCATAAACCATTATGATAAAATAATCTTAGCAATAAGTAATCACATGCTTAACATAAACATAAATCAACATCTTTGTAATCAATGATTTCACTTGATATTTTCCACAAACATCAAATCATTAATCTAAGATTAATTGTCATGTTTACCACATAAAAGTGAGATTAAGTCTAATCATAAGTTGGGGATGTAACAATGTTGTAAGGGATTTTGAGGTGGATGTTGAGGAATATTCATGGGATAGGTTGATGTGGAATTGACATGATATGTAGATGGACTAGGTTGATACGGTGATGGAGGTGACATATGGGATTGGGGTGATTTGTCAAGCTTAACATTTCTATAATTGTAAAACTCAAGGATGCACTTCCCAAGTGTGGCACAACTAGATGTCTTATGAACTTTGATCCTATGGTATTCACAATATTCGCTATAATTGTACCAATAGGGTTTAACGATATTTGGATCATATTGCTTTATCTTAGGAAGCTCAATCATTTTTTCTTGAATCAATCTTTGTAAAAGTATCTTAGTGGGATCCTTTGGTGGAGGGTTGGAGGAACATGGTGATGGAGGGAGTGAAGGGTTTTGTGAGGTGGGAGGACATTGTGATGGAAGATTTGGAGGAATTGGTGGGGTAGAAGGATATGGACTTTGAGGCTCTTGGGATAAGCATGTGGTTGGATGATGATGGATACAAATAATATGCATAAGCAAGAGTTGTGTTTCCATTGTCATAGATAGCGTGATGAGGACTCGGGGATGTTGGATTTTGGCTCGAAGGATAACTAGGACTTGCATGTTCTTATTGTAAAGGATCTTTATATCCTTGTAGGTAGATTTGGGAATGAGGTGAAATGTTGGAATAAATAGTTGGATGACCTTGAGGTATGGATTGATGTGGATATTGGTTGATATTAGAATAAGTGGGATATATTGAGGTAATATTAGCTTGATATGTGGTTGGACTAGGTTGGTATAAAGTTTATGAGGATGACATATGGGATTGTGGTTGTGGTCGTTGAAAGGATAAAGGTTGTGGTTGTGTTTGTGTTTCTTAGGCAGCTAGGAGTTGTTGAAGAAGGGCTTGTTGGTCTAGGAGTTGTTGTTGTTGGATGAGTTGTTGGAGTTGTGAGGTAGTGGATTTAGTATGTGTGAAAATGAAGCATGATTAGGAATTTGGACTTGTGAGGTTTGGGGTAAGGTGGATGTTGGATAAGTTTGGAGTATGGATAAGTTGGATTGGTTGTTCATGGGAGGTAGGGATGATGATGTAGGAGTGAGTTGGTGCTTTTGATATAATCTTTTAAGTTCGTCAAACATTCTTTGGATGCCATAAGGATCTTCGAGTTCCATATAGATGATAAAGATGATTGGGATAAGATAATTAGATGGGTGATTATGATGCAAGGGAATGATTAGGACAGATGCTAGATTTGGTTGGAAGATTGATTTTTTTGTAATTTTGGGGATATTTTAGTTTTTTTTGGATTTTGAGATTTTTTGGTTTTTTTTTGGATTTTTGAGATTTTTTGCAAGAAAAACAAACACAAAAACATAATGGCTAACTTGACTTAACAAGGAAATTGATGTGAAATGCTTCATAGCTAAAATGGCTTATACTAGTTTTGCATTAGGAAAACACGCCAAGCACATGAACAAACCTAGAATTATTCTAGTAGGAGTGTCATATCCCATGGACTCACTCAGGTGTGACTTTAATCTCCACTATTAGATAATAGTGATTTCCACCCCCTTGATACCATATACCATTGCTTGGATAGATAGGGAATGCAAGGTCATGTACCACCTTACACCCCTTACCTTGGAGACTAAAGTCTTGACCAAAGTTTATTCCATCTCAACAACAGAGGTAATAGCATGAGCTCTTCTCCCCCTGCTGTAGCAATGCAACACAGGATATGACGACCGAAGGTCTTAACTAGGCTTTACAAGCCTCTAGATGAGTCCTTCAAATACATGAAATATGATGAGGCCCAATTCTGCGAACACTAGCCCATTGAAGGGATGTGGCACAAGCGATTAAGCAAACACCACTTCACCTTGTGTTCAGAATCATGCAAGGCCCCAAGGCTATCCCAATGACTACGTGACTAGGTTGAGGTGCAACTTTCGCTCTCCCCCCTTTGATATACCCCACCAAAACACGTGGTTGAGCTCATCCCTAGGGATGATGAAATCCCCTAGTAGGTCTCCTAAAGGGAAGGAACAATATTCACTTTTGATCCCCAGGCTCACACGAAGCGCAAGGGGAGAGCATACGTGAGATAATGTCCCTAGGATTGAACAAATAAACACAATGATAATGAAGGGGCTTTTGATCTCCAAGGTCACCAAAAGGTGCAAGGAGAGAGCATACACCCTTTTCAAACTCTGAATACAAAGAAAACACTATTCAATTATTGTCCCTCTCAATTATACTAAGTGCCTATATTAGTGATAAAAAGATGTCTTTGACATGCAAATCTGCAACAACTTGTTAGTAGTTTCAATAGTTTTGATATTTGGCAAGCGAAAGCTACAAGACAAGCATTAGGCTAAAAAAGATAAATCTGATAAAATATAAAAACAATGAACTAATATAGAAAAATAGATAAAATGAGAAGATTCTACATGAAATTCCAAGCACTTTAAAAAATCTTCAAATTTCGTTAAGATTTACAAAAGATATGCTCAAAGGAAGTTTACAAACTAAGCTCAATTTCAAGCAATTATACCTGAAAAATATGATGAAATCTGTTGATGAGGTTGACACTTTTGTGAATCTAGGTGATCTAGCTTTCCAATGCTTCAAGTTTCGTGAAGATCTGATACCCCTGCAAAAAGTTGTGTTTGAAAAAAGGCCCTATTTTAGCATGCAAGAGGGCAAGGGGTTGATTCTGGTGGTTAGCGTTGACCGTCAGCGGTCAAGATTCAAGTGGTCACAATAGCAGTCTATGGGCTAGTGGTTTAGGCTGGCGATCAATGGCCAGACACTAGCACTTGGTCACCCATATGATCGAGGCTAGGTGTATAGGAAAGAACGAAGCTGTCAGTTTCAAACTAACCGTCAACTTGAACTAGGAGCTAGCAGTCATAGTTTTAAAAGAAATGGTCGTAGTTAGTGGTCAGGAGTTTTAGGTCCGCGGTGGTGACAACGTCACCCAAGGCAGCGGCCAGGTAGAGGTGAAGGTGGTCTTGTGGCCTAGCTTGATGGGCGGGGTAGAGGGCAAGGGGTGACACAGGAGGTGGTGGTGACAGGGAGGTGGGGAGTGGCAATGAGAGTTTAGAAGTGGTGGCGAAAGGGTAATTGATGAAGGGGGTAAATCATAAAACACACAACAAAAAAAATTGCACACAAGAATGTTCTTCTATTGATTTGAACAACTCATTACATTACAAAAGCTCAAATACAATCAAAGGAACCAATCCTCTATAGGTTGCAACACATTACAGCTACCTATCCACAAGCTCTGGA
Source organism: Cunninghamia lanceolata (assembly GCA_027924645.1). Lineage (NCBI taxonomy): Eukaryota > Viridiplantae > Streptophyta > Pinopsida > Cupressales > Cupressaceae > Cunninghamia > Cunninghamia lanceolata. The sequence continues at coordinate 3,098,530 of BSBN01000469.1, forward strand.
ATCTTCAACCTTCTGTAACCCCAAATCAACTAGGGTTTCTATTTTCCCACCTTTTCTTGACTCTACACTTTCCCCCTTGACTCTACTACTGCCCAGGGTTCCCAAAAATGGTCATAAATAGCCCCTTTTGGCAGCCAACAACCAAATTTTGAATTTTGCATCTCCCTCCAAAAATAGGTCAACTTTCGGGAGCCATAACTTTTGATCCGGGTGTCCGATTGCCGCGTCGTTTGAAGAATTAGAAATCTCACAGAGTGCTCTACACGCTAAGAACCCGTTCTACCAGTTCCAACTATTTTCAGGCCTGTATAGGGCTGTTCAGTGTCTCAAACCTAAATTTAAATAATTTTCAGGCATTTTCCAGGAAACAGAAACTTTAATATCTTTCAACTCACAAATGATCTTTGCGTGATTCCTTTGCCAAAGGTCTTATTTTTCATTTACAAAGATTCCTGTAAATTTTTGCTTCAATCTGTGCCCAAATATAAACTTTCCTAAAATGGTAGTTTTCTATTTTTAGCGGTTTGGAAAAACTAAAAGTTCTGCATCATTATTCAATCGATTATTGAACCCAAAATACTAATTTTGAAAAGAAATGGAAACAACATCAATGATTTTGAAAGATCATCTTTTTGGGTGATGCAAGATTGCCCTTACACCATTGGATGCTCCTGCATCAGACACCTAGGGTAATTTGAGAAGTGACCCTGTCACGTCTCAGGTGTTTGTTTGAGGAAAACCCAAATGGTCAACCTTTGCCTTAGACAACCAAGAAGAATCTTCAATAGGTCTTCCTTTCCATTTCACCAGATATTCTTCATATTGCCTGTTCCAACTACTTCTTCCCACACGACTATCCAAGATCTCTTCTATCTCCTCCTTTGAAGTAGATGCCGGAACACTCCACTATTTTTCTGTTGGTCCATCCTCTGTGCCACCTTCATGATATTTTGTTAAATCAACAATGTTGAACACAGGGGAAATATTGATCCCACTCGACAGCTCTACTTCATATGCATTTCCTGAATCATGTTTCTTCAGAATTCAGCATGGTCCAAATTTCTTCATTTTTAACTTATTATGTGTTCCAATTGGGAACCTTTCTTTTCTCAAGTGAACCATGACTTCATCTCCTACCTGGAATTCCTTATATCTCCTCTTTTGATCTGCCTTAGGCTTGTACTGAATATTCATCTTATTAATGTGCTTTCTCACCTCTTCATGCAAATTCTTCAGGTGTTCTGCAAAGTCTTCGGCTTCAACACTTGTCTTTTCTCCCTTGTCCAGCTTCCTTAAATCTGAAGCATTTCTTGGACTACTCCCATATACAATCTAGAATGGTGATTTACCAGTACTCCTATTAACATAATTGTTGTAAGCAAATTCTACCTGTGGTAAAATCAAATCCCATTCCTTAGGCTTATCTTCTACTAAGCATCATAACATGTTACCCAAACTCCTATTCACCACTTCCGTCTATCCATCTATTTATGGATGGTGTACAGAACCAAACTTCAAATCTATTTTCAACTTCTTCCACAGTGTCCTCCAAAAATAACCAACAAACTTGGTATCTTGATATGAAACTATGCTCTTTGGTAGAACGTGTAATCTCACCACCTCCTTGAAAAATAACTCTGTAATATGAACAACATCATTGGTCTTCTTACAAGGAATAAAATGTGCCATCTTCAAGAATCTGTCTACCACCACAAAAATGGAATCGTGTCCTCTCTATGTCCTTGGTAAAGCAAGAACAAAATCCATACTAATATCATCCCATGGATTCTCTGGTATAGGTAGTGGCTAATATAGCCCTGTATTCTGACTTGTTCCTTTTGCCATCTGATACACTCTACAACTCTGCACAAATTTCATCACATCCTGTTGTAACTATGGCCAATAATAATGCTCACCAACAATAGTAATGGTTTTATCTTGACCAAAGTGCCCAGCTAATCCCCCACTATGCTTCTCCTTAATCAGGTTCTCTCTCATGGAAATCCTTAGAATGCACAACTGGCTTCCTCTAAACAACATGCCATCTTGGATTATGAAATCCAACCATTTTGTCCTGTCCAAAGTAACAGGTTCCAAACAAGCTTTCCAAGCCTCTATAAAATCTGGATCTTTAGGATACAAACTTTTGAGCTCATCGAACCCAACAACCTCTATCTTCATTTCTGTCAACAAATTTTGCCTTCTACTCAAGGCATCTGCAACTCTGTTGGACTTCCCACTCTTGTGCTTCAAAACAAAAGTATAACTCTGCAAAAACTCAACCCATTTTAAGTGCCTTTGATTTAACTTTCCTTGACTATTAAGATACTACAAAGCCTGATGATCAGTATATAAAATAAACTCTTTTGGCAACAAATAATGTCTCCATTTCTTCAAACCCTGAACTATTGCATAAAACTCTTGATCATAAACATAATACTTTTTCTTGGCATCATTAAGCTTCTCACTAAAATAGGCAATGGGCTTACCTTCTTGACTCAAAGCAGCTCCTATAGCACTGCCACTAGCATCACAATCTACCTGAAATATCTTATTAAAATCTGGAAGAGCCAATACAGGTTGCTCTATGACTTTCTGCTTCAATGTATCAAAACTCTTGTTTTCTCCTGTAGTCCATCTAAACTCTTTTCTATCCCCTCTCATTGTCTCAGTTAGGGGTGTACAAATGCTACTAAAATTCTTGATAAATTTTCTGTAAAAACTTGCCAAACTATGAAAAGATCTTACCTCTGTAGCACTCCCTGGTGTAGACCATTCAATGATAGCCCTCACCTTCTCTAGGTCCATCTTAAGACCTTCCTTTGAGACAACAAATCCCAGGTATACCAACTCCTTTGCAAAACTACATTTCTTCAGATTAATCAACAAATTCTCCTCTGTCAGCTTCTCTAAAACTCTTCTGATATGCATCAGATGCTCATCCCAAGTCTTACTAAAAATTAAAATGTCATCTAAATAAATAATAACAAAACTTCCTAAAAATTCTTTCAATACCTCATTCATGAGCTGCATGAATGTGCTTGGTGCATTGGTTAGCCCAAATGGCATGATTAACCACTCATACAAACCTTCCTTTGTCTTGAAGGTTGTCTTCCATTCATCTCCTTCCCTAATTTGGATCTGGTGATACCCACTCTTCAGATCAATCTTTGTGAAGTACTTGGCTCCACTCAAACAATCCATTATGCCATCCATTCTTAACAATGGAAACCTGTACTTGGTCGTAACCTTGTTAATGGCTCAGGAATCTGTACACATTCTCCACTCTCCATCTTTCTTTGGTGCTAGTACTATAGGTACCACACATGGACTTAGGCTCTCTCTTATCAGTACTTTCCTTAACAACTCGTGAACTTGTCTATTTAGTTCTTCATTCTCTACATGAGTCATTTTGTGGGCTTTCTTATTTGGCAAACTGGCTCCTGGAGTCAAATCCATTTGATGACTTATCTTCCTCACTCATGGTAAACCTTCTGGTACATTATTAGAGATAATATCTTAAAATTCTTCCAACATATTTGAGTCTTCTGTTGGTACATCTTCACATTTCTCTTGACTGGTCTTAGGAATCAATGCAAAGTAATGATGCTCATGCTTCATACCCTCCAAAAATTTCCTACCATCTACCAAGCAAATTTTGGCAATACATTTTCTTCCACCTCCTTCAAGGGCTTCAACTTGTGACAAACTCCATCCTTTGTTAGGGAATATGTGTTTGCATGACCATCATGGATAGCGTACCTATCATACTTCCATGACCTCCCCAACATCATATGTCATGCATCCATCGATATGATATCACACAGCACCTCATCATGGTAGTCACCAATCTTGAACTCAATAAACACTGCTCATTGACCAAAGCTCTATGGTCCTTTTTCAACCATGCAATCCGATATGGATGTGGATGCTTTCTTCTTGTCAACTTCAACTTGTCAACCATCTCCTCTGAAACAAGGTTGTCAGTGCTTCGACTATCAATAATAATATCACAACACTTACCTTCACATTTACACTTGGTGCGGAATAAGCTCTTCCTCTGATTTGGTTCTTTCTCCTCATTCAACAAGGTTCTTCTGAAAACTAGGGTTTATCCCCTTTGAATATCTTTAGAATGCTTAGACTGCACATCTTCATCTACATGTGCAACTCGTGCATTACCTTTAGGTCTTCTATTCATCCTTCCTTGATGTTACAGACACTCGTATGCTCGATTCCCTTCTTCTCCACATTGGAAACAGGTTCCCCTGAAACCTCCTCTTCCAGGTCCTTGCCGAGGTCTGCCTCTTCCTCTTCCTCTTTGTTCACCATTATTCTGGTCATGAGGGCGGTAGGTATTATCTCCTCTCTGATTTCGACTAGTGCCAACTTCTTCACTTTTCTTTGGATCTTCATTTCAGCCTCCATAGGGTCTTCCACTAGTCCTTCCGCCTTGACCTCTTCCTCTTTGCTTGCTATCAAATCTTTTATTCAACTTCTCTTCCACTTTAAGAGAAAACTGGTACGCATCTTCTATGGTGGTTATTCTGACTAGGCTCAGCTCCTCTTGAATACTTGGCCTCAACCCATTAATATAACGGGCTATCTTCTCCTTGTTGGCCTCTGCATGGCCTGTCCTGATAGTAATCTTATAAAACTCTTCTATATACTCCTTAACAGACTTGTTACCTTGCTTCAATCCTTGCAGCTTCTTCAACAAATCCATCTCATAGTTCATAGGAATGAACTGCTTCTTTAGTTTCTCCACCATCCGATCCCATCTGGTAATCTTTCCTTTTCCTCTCCTATTTCTCTCTAACTGGACCTCCTTCCACCAACTACTGGCATGGCCCTTCAACTTTGTTTTTGCAAACTTGACCTGATCTAGGTCTTCCACATCTTCATACTCAAAATATTCTTCCATATCATTGATCCAATCAATAAGTTGTTCCAGATTCAAATCTCCAGAATATGTAGAAACTTTGATCCTAGGCCTCTTTTTGATCTTTGAAATGGCCCTCAACAACCTGACTTCTGTAGGATCTCCTGCAACTTCTTGTTCTTCCGCAGATAGCTCTTCTTCAGGTTCATCCTCGCTTTCTTCTCTTGTTCTCGGCTCAAACCCTCTTTGCAGCTCCTCTTGCAATGCATCAATTTGCCTTTGCAGGGCTCTAAAACCCTCATCTATCAAAAAAAAATTTCCAATACGATTTCTTCATGGAGGCATCTTGATATCTGCAGCAAACCCACAACCTCAAGTCCTGGTGCAAACTACATCACAGTTGGCGATCCGTCAACACACTCAGGAACCCTTGCTCTGATACCACTTGATGAAGGGGGTAAATCGTAAAACACACAACATAAATTGTACACAGAAAATAGAATGTTCTTCTATTGATTTGGACAACTCATTACATTACAGAAGCTCAAATACAATCAAAGGAACCAATCCTCTACAGGTTGCAACACATTACAACTACCTATCCTCAGGGTCTGGAATCTTCAGCCTTCTATAACCCCAAATTAGCTAGGGTTTCTGTTTTCTCACCTTTTCTTGACTCTACACTTTCTCCATTGACTCTACTACCACCCAGAGTTCCCAAAAATGGTCATAAATAGCCCCTTTTGGTGGCCAACGACCAAATTTTGAATTTTGCATCTCCCTCCAAAAATAGGTCAACTTTTGGGAGCCATAACTTTGGATCTGGGTGTCCGATTGACGTGCCATTTGAAGTGTTAGAAATCTCACGAAGTGTTGTACGCACTAAGAATGTGCTCTACCGGTTCTGGCCATTTTCGGGCTCATATGGGACCGTTTAGTGCCTCAAACCTAAATTTGAATAATTTTCAGGTATTTTTCAGGAAACAGAAACTTTAATATCTTTCAGTTCACAAATGATCTTTGCATGATTCCTTCGCCAAAGGTCTTATTTTTCATTTACGAAGCTTCCTGTAAATTTTTGCTTCAATCCATGCCTAAATGCAAACTTTCCTAAAATGACAGTTTTCTATTTTTTGTAGTTTGGAAAAACTGAAAGTTCTACATCATTATTCAAGTGATTATGGAACTAGAAATACTAATTTTGAAAAGAAATGGAAACAACATCAATGATTTTGAAACATCATCTTTTTGGGTGATGCAAGATTGCCCCTACACCACTGGATGCTCCTGCATCAATAATTGATTGGGACGAAGGCAATAGCAGTGGGTGATCTATGACAGTGACAGGGTGGTCTATGGTGGCAACGAGCTATGAGTGTCAGTGACGGGGTGGTGATAGGGTGGAGGTAGTGGTGCAAGTGGGTGGAGGGCTCCTTTAAAAAGATTTAAATGTTAGTACCATTAAAACATTTAAAAAAAATTGAGAACCTTTTGTTTTTCTTTTTAAAAAACAACCTGTGATAAGAATTTTGGTGATGGAGGGTGATTGTGCAAACCGTACAGATCCGTACGGTACGACCTGCTATAGGGGCCAAGATAAAAAATTCAAAATTTTACAGTATCAAAATTTGACAAATTATATGTCTATCTTAGGGTTTTTGTGCCTCCCGGATGCAACGGTCAGGTTCATTTCAGCGTAGAAGGCCTTCTGCAATAGGTGACCCCTAGATTTTGGTGAAAATACACTTTGACTTGCAACAAAATCTTGGAAATCTTGCAAAAAACAAGGTTAAAATACCGAGCGTGCCAAAAATAAAGACCTGAAAATCATGCAAGACAACAACATCAAGATAAAACAATACAAAAATACCTTAACGCTTGCACAAATTCAAACTTTTGATAGGATGGAATGGAGTGTACCTAAGCACCATCAGACTTGTCCTATTGATCATGCAATGTGGACTACTCACAAAACCAACATAACTTGGCTATAATGGGAGTAAAATATATTGAAAATGATAATATGAACGTGCACATGAAAGATTGTTGGGGCCTTCAAATTGAAATAAGAGGTTTAATGAAATTGAAATAAGAGGTTTAATTTATAGATAAAGAGGGAATAAATTGGATGGTTAAGATTATAAGAGTGAGGTGTGAGGTGGACAGACAAGATAAAAAATTGAAGTTAGTGGTTATGACACACATTCAACAAGGATGAAAGGTGACTAAAATAAGAATGTGAGTAGGGGGGATGAGATTTTTTAATTAATTTTTGGAGAAGAAGTGCTTATGACGCATAATTAAGGAGGTTAAAAATATGGATGTGAGTGGGATGAATAATCTAAATAATAAAATTATTTAAATTATGAGAGACATGTGGGATTTAAATAAATATTTGATTTATTTAAATTGGATGATGGAGGAAAATGGGATTAAATAAATAAGATTTATTTAATTTGGTCTAAATGGATTAGTTAAATAAATATAATAATTTATTTAACTAATGGGAATTATGGAAGGGGTCGTGAAAGGGGCCTAGAACCAAATGTGTCACAAGATGTCGCAAGGTGATGCAAGGTGCTACAAGATGATGTCAAAAGACATGGTCAATTTTAGGTGTCTACACTTATATATACAGGATAATTTAGAATCTTCCCCTATTATAGTGGAGAAACTACATTTTAGGGATTCTAAAAAAATAGGGGAAAAAGGAAAAATATGCCACATGGTTACATATATTTCCTTCCCTCATCTTTTTATTTTCCTCCAAGTAAAAAAAATATAATTTACACTAACTACTTAAAATAAAGAGAAAAATAAAATTTTCATGCGACCACTAGTTTCACAAAATAAGTTAAACAATCGCATAGAACATTGCCTTAAATTATTAGGAAGAAAGTGTCATATAAATAAAACTAAAACACACCCAACATATATTTTTTAATACAATAAGACAAAAAGTAAAAAAAAGATGCTGACACTGAGCAGAGTTCATGTTTGAATGACATCCGATGGGAACCTTTGAGGAATATGACGCTGAGCTTTTGGGTGCGTCCCTAGTTTGTCTGCTGCCTTCTCTGATGCATGGGGAACTTTCTCAGGGTCCTGGGGTAGTTGTTGTGCGTGATTCCACCCCTAGTGCTTGGGAATGTTGCGGGGGCCCTTTTATTGGGGTTCTAGCTAGTGCTCCCTCTGCTCCTATAAATACTGTGAAGTCGTCTTTTGTGCCAACTTCTGGAGATAACATTGTTGCTGGTTTGTCTTCTGGTAAGGCTAGGCTCGGCATTGTTCATGCCGCTTCAGGCTGCCATTAGAAAACTTTCTCTGATGTTGTTTTAAATGCTCATGCTAAGACACTTCCTACACATGCTAGGGCTAGTCCTATGCCTTGTGCCTGTGCTTCCCCTGTTGTGGTCTGTGGCCCTGAGATTAATGAAAATGAGGGTTTCTATTTGAGACATGGTGTGTTCTGTAGGTTTAATGGCTTGTGGCCCTCTCTTCCTGATCTCCATGGCTGGGTTTTGGACTCCTAGAAGCCTCTTGTCTCTAGGCAGACTAAACTCTTTCCCATCTCAAGGGGGTTCTTCATTGTGACCTTTGCTTCCTCTGAGGAGTGTGACCTAGTCCTGGACAAGGGGTGGTTGTGGGGTGATCATTCATTGTCCATCAAGCCTTAGACCCTCTCATTCAATCCTCTTATGAACCCACTAAATTCCAAACATGTTTGGGTCAGACTTTTGAGTCTCCCTCTCTAGTTTTGGGAGGAATCCTGTTATGAGGCCATTGACAACGCCATTGGACACTTCCTGAAGGTGGACTCTACGATCTGGGATCTTGGGCATACTATAGTGGCTCATATTTTAGTTGATTTGGACATATCCAAACCACTCCATGGAGATGTGGTCTTGATGGTGGAGGACAGACCATGGACGTAGTTGTTGGACTATGAGGGCCTCCCTTTTCGGTGTAGGAGATGTTTCTCCTTTGGTCATTTGACCTCAATTTGCCCTCAGGATCGCCGCAAGGGCATGGCAACTTGGTGAAAGAATGCTCTCACTAATCATCTAACAGTGGGCACTCCCTCCTCTGATGGTTCCTCCAGGAAGGTCAATCCTTTCTCGATTGAATCATCCCAGGAGACCGTGTCTCCCCAGGATCCTCTACTAGTTGTCCCTTCAGTGGAAAGATTGGTGCCTCAAACTTCTATCAATGTTCAGGCCGAGCCTACCTGACTCTTGATGATCACCTCTGTTGGCCCTTTGACTACCCCTGACTCTTCTTCTGCGTTGCTGGCTCCCTCGGTGTGTGGTGGCTCATTGCTTGTGGTGGCTGTAGAGGATCCGCTCCTCTTGCCTCGGTTGGTGGACTTTAACTCAGAGGCTTCTTCATCAGTTGTGCAAAGAAAGAAGAAGGGACTCCCCAAATTTATCGTTGCTTCGCGGCCTAGGGTTAAGGGAGTCAGATTTGTCCCCTCAAGTTCTACGATTGTCTAGTTCTCGTCTGTTGTTTGACAGTTTCTTGTCTATTGTCCCTGTCCTATTTTTGTTTTGTGAGTGACTTGAATTGGCTTGTTTTGTCAAGCCCTGGGGGCTCTTGTTTGTAAAGGGTTCAACCCCTTGTTTGCTGACTTATCATTATCAAAAACATATATTTTTTTATAAAAAATAAAATAAAAAATAACTCTTAAATAAATAAAAATAAAATAATTATTAAATAGTTCTAAAGTTAAATAAATAAAAATAACTATATTAATATTTTATATATTAATATACCAATATTACCAAATATATAAAATATGAGGAAATTTTTCTAAACTTGAGTAGTGTGATTTTTTCATTGAATTTCATAAAAAAATATTTTTTAAATTTTTTTAAAGGAGGGAATATTAAAACCCCTTTTAAATGAAAAACCTTATTTTCATTTTAATTTTTATGATTTCTTATTTTAAGCATCACTAATATACTAAATTAAGAACCAATAATATTTATTTAAAATTTAAACATCAATAATTAATAAGTTTTTAAAATTTAATTAAAAAATTATTGATTTTTAATTAAGTTAATTTCAAATAAAAATTTACTTATAAACTATGTCCCTTTCTAGCAAGCCAAAATTTTCACATCCTTGCACCAAATTTCAACTCGCCACAAGAGAACATTAGTATTCAATCCTACTTATCTCATTATATAAATCATAATTATATAAAATCAAACCTTATAATCATAATTTATATGCAATGTGCCTTTCTCTATTTCACTTAACAATATCATAATTCCTTCTAGAAGAGTCTATTACTTGGGCCAATCATGTTAATCCAATCATTCACATAAGAGAGGGTTCCTTGGGAACAATCTTGTCATAGGCCCATTGTCCTTTCCTTTGATCTAGAATGGCAATCTTCACCAACTAGAGTCAAAGGCCTATCCACTTGTCCCATATTGGCACTCTACACCAATTAGAAACAAGGGCCATTTCCACTTTCCCATATTGGCACTCTACACCAATTGGAACAAGGGCCTTTCTCCACTTGACTCAAATTAGCACTCTACACTAATTGAGACAAGGGCCTATCTCCACTTACCTTGTATTAGCACTCTTCATTAATTGAGATAAGGGCCTATCTCAGTTGAGTACTCTTCACCCCTTTAGGAGAAGTACTCTTCACTTGCCTTGGAGGTTAGAGCCTTATCAACTTGAGCCTTAAATACCTTGGTCAATTGTCAAACCCTTGGTCTCACTTACTTGGTGTGACAGATTAACAATGATGTCTATTTCTCATTCCGGTAATTCATATTTTTTTCTATTATTAGTTAGCCTTTCACATCTCTTCAAGACACTTTCTATAATAATCATTCATCATATACACATGCTCCATAATAATCATTTATCTAACAATATAATTATTCTCATTCTATGATTATAATCTATTCATGTCTTTTTATGATAATCTTTCTAAAGTATTCCTAATATTCATTTTTATGAAACTTCATCGATCATATTCTTCTTTATTGTCATACTAAGACATTAAATTAGATATTCATCGTTGTTATTGAAATCGACTTATGACAATAATCAATTAAGAGATAAGATCATACCTTTGCTTATTCGATATCGACCATGTCTGTGATGAACATATATATTTTTCTGATTATTAGTCTTTCATATTGGTTGCCAGTATGCCTTGTGCGTCGATACTATCTGTTGTTATATATTCTTGAGGAACTTATGTGATAATGGATTGATCCAAATGTTATAGGATCTGTTGCAGTAATGTAGAGAAGCTGATAAATAATGATAATTGGTAATGGATATACATTGCCCCTGCTTGTTCGATGGACGACCTTCTTTTGTATGCTGATCGTAATTCAACAGATGCCTTTCATTGTTCCATTCACCCACTATTTGTATATTGGAGGAGAATGAGTCACATCCCTTCATGTCATCCGCTGCCCTTTGGTAATCAATCTTACTAACAATGTATATGATTAACTCATCATCATTGGTGATTCTTAACAAATGGTTTATTTTGTATTTGTTTTACTTCATCTTTGTCTTATATGCCAAGTCAGTAACTTTTTAGATTCGTCTAATTTTATCACCAAGTATTATGTTACACTCGTCTTCTTATGATTACCCTTGCCTTGGTGTATGAGATCGATCCTTACCTACTCCTCATGTATTTGATAATGATAATAATGATGTGGGTTGATTAAGACAGCATCAAACTGGTCTTTCCAATCTTTAATTGGAATAGGGTCATCGAGGGATATGACAGGCCTCCCCTCTTGAGATTGCTTGTCCTCAAGTAAACCCTATTTCTTCAAGACACTGGATTTTAAGATTAATTTTCTTTCCTTCTTTTATTTGAAGTTGCTTCACTTTCTTCCTGAATTTCTTTGTTGGGTATGTTTTTTATATTGTGTTCTTGAGCTATTTTTTCACATTTATGTCTAGCTTCCCATTTCTCATTACATCTAAGACATGTGTTTCTTTTTGTGGAATCTTTACACTTGTGTCCGAGGTTCCATGCTTTTCTGTAATCAAAACAAAGGCCCTTTACTTTTAGTTCTTCATGGTCCTTGTAAGGAAGATATGGTTTCTCGTGTCCATTTTCATTCCTTAGTCATACATGTCCTGGTTTCCACGGTTCTCCACATTGACGACATAGATTCTTATCAAGATGTCCTTTCTTATGGAAGGGTTTAGAGGATGATTGAGAGGGTTTGCTCTTTTCTAGTTGAACGACCATTTCAATGACATCATCTAAAGAGATGGGTTTAAGTGCTCCCACTAGTCCTCTCAATTTCTCATCCAAGCCCTCAATAAATAGAAATGTTAATCTTTCATCTTCAATTCTCGTAACTCGAATAGCTATCTTCTCAAATTCATTTACATACTCGTCCATGATGCCTCGTTGTCTTACTAGGGTGAAGTCCTTAAAGTCTTGTTGTGGATGCCATCTCTCAAATTTCTTGATGAACTTTTTGGAAAATTCCGCATAGGATGTAATGGATTCATGTCCTTGATTATGTTTCCCATTATGCCACCATTCATAGGCTAGTCCTTCCAAGTGCAAGATGGCAAATTGAAGTGCATCCCTCTCAGTCATTGGGCTAAGTAGGAAGTAGTCGTTCAACTTTTGAAGCCATGCATGAGGGATGATCTTATTGGTTCCATCAAAATTTAGAAGGTTCGCCTTGTTGGCTTTTTGCTTCAAATCTTTGTTGATGGGTCTTCTTTCCTTTCTTGCTAATTCATTCCTTCTTGAGTTACTATAGTCATTGAATGAAACTACTCTCCTCAATTTGGGCTCCAAGCTTGCAAATGCTCTTACAATATCATCTGTGCTCATTGAGTTTGGAGTGGACTCTTATGTTCTTGATATTTCCTCTTCAAGAAGAAAGGACAATATAGGAATTCTTGGGTTTGATGAAGTATGGTTATTTTTAGAGTGATTAGATCCTACTTCCCTTGCATTTGTTGAGTGAGTCTTAGGATGATCCATAGTGTTTCCCACCTTTTGGAGTGCCTCAAGAAACATTTGTGTTGTCGTTTCACTTTGCTTCATCATGGCTTTAGTGATTCTTTCATTTTGGTCCATCATTGCTTTAGTGGTCATCTCCATGAATGCTCTTACATCATTGCTCATTTCCATGTTGTTGTTGTTACGAGCTGATTGTCTTGTATAATGTTGCATTAATTTTCTTCATAGGATGGCAGGATGACTGCTCTGATACCACTTGTAATGTCCCCTTGTAGCAAGCCAAAATTTTCACAACCTTGCACCAAATTTCAACTCGCCAAAAGAGAACATTAGTATTCAATCCTACTTGTCTCATTATATAAATCATAATTATATAAAATCAAACCTTATAATCATAACTTATATGCAATATGCCTTTCTCTATTTCACTTAACAATATCATAATTCCCTCCGAAAGAGTCTATTACTTGGGCCAATTATGTTAATCCAATCATTCACACAAGAGAGGGTTCCTTCGATACAATCTTGCCATAGGTCTGTTGCAAATATGTACCTATGATGTGTTGTCATTGATGTCAACATATCCCTTTGTCAGAAATAGAGGAAACAGTGCAGATCAGTGAAGTAGATTGCTCCGCATTTCCAGAGGAATGAAGATCAAAGTACGTGGACCATATGGCTATGTAGAGGATTGTCTGAAGTAGCTCTAGTTAAGATTTGAGAGGTCCGCATAAAGATTTGAAGAAGCTATGGCCATCTGAGTAGAACCAGGTTTTGCAGTGTTTAGAAGAGACAGAGTGACAGGAAATTGGTCCGGATTGCTCCGCAATGAAAAGTTATGATATGTGGATCTAGAGGCATGTTTGGGAAGTCAGTGTGTATCCTCAACTCAAGTGGTTCATGGTTTGGAGGTCCGCAAGCAATCTTTCTAGTGTGACAATCATGGAAGACAGTGTTCTTGAGGTACCAGATGAAGATGCAAGTGATTCTGATGATTTGTAGTGTGGATGTTATTGTTGAATTAAATGTGCTCGTGGAGGTCTCTGGATCATGTGCCTGCTGTGTTAGAGGTCTGCATTAAAGATTGAGCTCGTTGTTGAAGATTTCTTCCTTGGTGTTGCTGTTCTTCCCAGTCTTGGCCGACTGAATGATTCAAGTGTGTTGTGGATGATCTAAGAGTAATTCTCTGGAGCGTGGCATGTTGATCGAAGAAGATTCAAATCCCAGCTATGTTTGGTTGACAGGACAGTGATCCATATTGAGTCAAGCCGACCTTGTTGTTCACTCCAAGGTTGATGAAGCGTATAATTACTTGTGGATGAGTTGTGGAAAGTTGTCATTGTGCGAAAATAATAAAATCATAAGAAAGGTACAGAGGCAGAGCAGAGAAGAGGAGAAGCAGAAAAACAAGAGCAGTAGAGGATGAAGAATTAGTGAAGAAGTGTTTGGGGTAGAGCAGAAGTTTTGTGAGATTTCAATGGGACTGAACCAAGCATAAAGAAGATGTTATTTCTCAGTTCGTTCTTTCTGTATTAAACATAAAATCTTGTAGGTAGTGAGCCTCCTGTAGGTAGTGAGCCTCTTTGAGCAGTGAGCTCTGAGCAATGCGCCGGAAGGCAAGTGCCTTTCCATTTCTTTTAAGTACTTTTAACAGGGTACGAATCTTGTGGGGTAACCCCACCGTGGTTTTCCCTTAACTAGGCTTCCACATTAAAATTCTTGGTGTCAAGTGTTGTTATATGGAGCCTAATCAGACTCGAAGGTTATATTTACCCCACTTTTATCGGCGCGGTTTCCCCCCAAATTCCTACGGGGTCAAGGGGCAGCGCCCCCAAGACGGGGTCAAGGGGCAGCGCCCCTGGCGCGTTCCCTGTCACGATACAGGGCGGGGTCGAGGGGCAGCGCCCCCGTGGGGGCTCGGGGGCAATGCCCCCGAAACCTCACACGGTTTTTTATTATTTTATAATGCACCGGGAGTTAATTTTTTTTCATTGACCGACATAAGAAAACCCTATTTTGTAACTGACAAAAAGCTTGATAAAAAGCGGCTAAGGGTTAGGGTTTTGGGATTGTATTGTAGCATTTGCAGTGGTATTGAGTTGCAGGGATTGCTGATTGTAATCGGTTTGATTTACTGGATAATAATATTGGACTCTCTGTTTGGTGGATGTAGCCCGAGTTTGGGTGAACCACGTTAAATCTTGTCTCTCACTGTTATTAATTCTGTGTATTTCCATTTCTCTGTTTAATCTTTATTTGCATTTAATTGATATCTTCTGCCGGCTAACCCTAACAAGTGGTATCAGAGCGGGTTGTGTTCGATTATCGTCTACAGGAAAGTCTCAGGTTGAGTGGGAGCAATGGCGGACGAGGGTAAAACGAAGGTTGATAAATTCAATGGGCAGAACTATCAGTTATGGAAGATGCAGATGGAGGATTACCTCTATCAAAAGGATTTATGGAGGCCGTTGGAAGGAGTAGCCAAGAAACCGGAAACAATGTCTGATGAGGATTGGAATCTTCTTGACAGAAAGGCACTAGGAACCATTCGATTGTGCCTGGCACCGTCGGTGGCATTCAATATAACAGAAGCGAAGACAACAGATGGTCTGATGAAAGCTTTGGCAAAATTGTATGAAAAACCGTCAGCCTCAAATAAGGTATTTCTCATGAAGCAGTTGTTTAATTTGAAAATGGTTGAAGGTGGATCTGTGACAGGTCATTTAAATGAATTTAATACGATTGTCAGTCAATTGACTTCTGTAAATGTAAAATTTGATGAAGAAGTTAGAGCTCTCTTGATATTATGTTCATTGCCTGAAAGCTGGGATAGTTTGGTAATGGCAGTTAGTAACTCTGTTTCTGGTTCAAATACCCTAAAATTTGATGATGTTGTTGATGTTATTCTGAGTGAGGAAATTCGTAAGAAAAGCTCAGGTGGATCCAAATCAGGCAGTGTTTTGAGTGCAGAAAGTAGGGGCAGATCAAAGGAGAGAGGAAAAGGTTTTGGAGGTCATGGGAAGTCACGAGGAAAATCAAAGGACAAAAGATCCCAAACCAGAGGATAGAAGGATTGCTGGTACTGTGGAAAACCAGGTCATCTGAAGAAAGATTGCTGGTCTCGGAAGAATAAAGAAGGAGACAAACAAGAAGGCAATAAGGAAGCAAATGTGGTAAGCAATAAGTCTGAAGATGATGCTTTGATTCTTTCCCTAGATAATGCTGATGATTCATGGGTTTTAGATTCAGGGGCCTCATTTCATGCTACGCCCCATAGAAGTTATTTCCTTGATTATGTCCAAGGGGATTTTGAGCTAGTTTATTTGGGAGATAACGAACCCTGTCAGATTGTTGGAAAGGGAAGAATCAAGATTAAGTTGCAGAATGGGAATCATTGGCTACTACAAGAGGTAAGGCATGTTCCAAGGCTCAGTAGGAATTTAATTTCAGTAGGGCAGCTAACTGAACAAGGTTGCACTGTTACATTTACTGATAAAAATTGGAAGGTTTCAAAAGGTGCCTTAGTAGTAGCAAAAGGTGTGAAAGTAGGCACCTTATATCTTTGTACAGGTCATACTGTTCCTTCTACTTTAGCTGTTACAGAGAAAAAACAAACAGGTTCAGGAACAGTTGCTGCAGGTTTGCAGGAAGAGACTGGAAAAGTTGCTGCAGGTTCTGAGACAACACTGTGGCATAACAGACTTGGGCATATGAGTGAAAAAGGTATGAAGGTACTTCATTCTAAGAAAGTTTTACCAGGTCTGAAATGTATTAATATGGATTTCTGTGAAAGTTGTGTGTATGGAAAACAAAAGAGAGTCAGTTTTCTCAAGGATGGGAAGCAAAAGAAAAATAAAAAGTTGGAGCTTGTGCATACAGATGTATGGGGACCAGCTCAGGTATCTTCTCTTGGTGGCTCTCGGTATTATGTTACATTCATAGATGATGCAACTAGGAAGGTCTGGATTTATTTCCTTAGACAGAAATCTGATGTATTTGAAACATTTAAGAAATGGAAAAGCTTGGTTGAAAATGAGACAGGTAAAAGATTAAAATGTCTCAGATCTGATAATGGCGGTGAGTATTGCAGCAAAGAATTTGAAGACTATTGTTCCTTTAATGGAATTCGTAGGCAGAAAACGGTTCCAGGGACTCCACAGGAAAATGGAGTGGCTGAACGCATGAATAGGACAATAATGGAGCATGCAAGGACCATGAGATTGCATGCTGGACTGCCTTTAAACATGTGGGCAGAGGCTGTCAACACTGCTGTATATTTAATTAACAGAGGTCCTTCAGTTCCTTTGGGCTGTGGTATTCCAGAGGAAGCATGGGCAGGCAAGAAGGTGAGTTATTCTTTTCTGAAAACCTTCGGCTGTGAAGCATTTGCACATATAGATTCTGAAAATAGAACCAAGCTGGATGCGAAATCAAAAAAATGTACCTTCATTGGATATGGCATTGATGAATTTGGTTATAGGCTTTGGGATTTTGAAAATCAGAAAATTGTGAGAAGTAGGGATGTTATATTCAATGAGAAGGTGTTGTACAAAGATCAGTTGCAGTAGCATGAGAAGAAAGAAAAGGATTATGTGGTGCTGGATGATACTCCAAATAGTGATGTTCCAGTGGTTCCTCATGCTCCGCAACAGCAACCAGAAATACCACAAACTCCAGTGAATGGTAGACGGTCCACAAGGATAAGTAGACCTCCTGAAAGGTTTTCTCCCTCTTTGTATTCTATTTTGTTAACAGATGCTGGTGAACCAGAAGGGTATGATGAAGCTATGCAGGTGGATACACAGGTTCAGTGGGAGCTTGCAATGAAAGAAGAAATGGACTCCTTGCTGAAAAATCAGACTTGGGAATTATGTAAGTTACCTACAGGAAAAAAGGCTTTACCAAATAAATGGGTTTACAGGATGAAAGAGGAAGATGGAGGTAAGAAAAGATTTAAGGCCAGGTTAGTTGTAAAATAATTTGCATAGAAAAAGGGCATTGATTTTGATGAGATATTTTCTCCGGCTGTTAAGATGACTTCTATTCGTACTGTTTTAAGTATTGTGGCTGCTGAAGATTTGCATTTGGAACAGCTAGATGTGAAAACTGCCTTTCTCCATGGTGATTTGGAGGAGGAGATATACATGGCACAACCACAGGGATTTGAGGTCAAAGGTAAGGAGAAACAAGTGTACAGATTGAAGAAAAGCTTGTATGGCCTGAAACAAGCACCTCGGCAATGGTATTTGAAATTTGATAGTTTTATGGCTGAGCAAGGCTACAGTAGGTGTAATTCTGACCATTGTGTTTATTTTAAGAGGTTGGATAATGACAGCTACATCATTTTATGTTTATATGTTGATGACATGCTTGTAGCTGGGTCTAACATGGATCACATCAGAGAGTTAAAACATCAGTTATCACAGTCATTTGATATGAAGGATTTGGGGGCAGCAAAACAAATCCTTGGTATGAAAATTTGCAGAGATAGGAAGAACAGAAAATTGACTCTATCTCAGGCTGCTTATGTTGAAAAGGTGTTGCAGAGATTCCACATGGAGAATGCAAAAGCTGTCAGCACACCTTTGCCTAGTCATTTGAAATTGACTAAGGACATGTGTCCTAAGACACAAGAGGAGGAAGAGAAAATGTCCAAGGTACCATATGCTTCAGCTGTAGGCAGTTTAATGTATGCCATGGTATGCACGAGACCGGATATTGCACATGCTGTAGGAGTCGTTAGCAGGTATATGAGTCATCCCGGATTAGAGCATTGGAATGCGGTAAAATGGATTCTCAGGTATTTGAGAGGTACATCCAATAAACACTTATGTTTTGGGGGCTCTAATACTGATTTAGCAGGTTATGTAGACTCAGATTTGGCAGGGGATATTGATACCAGGCGGAGTACTACAGGTTCTATCTTTACTGTAGGTGGAACATCAATGAGTTAGATTTCTAGGTTGCAAAAGGTGGTTGCTTTATCCACCACAGAGGCAGAATATGTCGCTGCAACAGAGGCAAGCAAGGAGATGATATGGCTACAATCTTTCATGGAAGAATTGGGTAAACAACAGGCTAACAGTTCTTTGTATACAAACAGTCAGAGTGCCATACATCTTGCAAAGAATTCTGCCTTGCATTCAAAGACCAAACATATACAGTTGAGGTATCACTTCATTCGGTCGGTGTTGGATGATGGACAGTTACAGCTGGCAAAGATACATACAGATGACAATCCAACAGATATGTTTACAAAGGCAGTGACAAGGGAGAAGCTGAGCTCCTCTTCAGCTTCGGTTGGTCTTCTAGACTGAACACAACAAAAATAGAACAGCAGAGTCTAGGGTGCTTATTTCCAGTGGGAGCTACAGGGTCAGTGGTGTTATGATCAGTCTCCAAGTGGGAGATGATATGGTGTGGAGTCTGATCAGTCTCCAAGTGGGAGATTGTTGTTATATGGAGCCTAATCAGACTCGGAGGTTATATTTACCCCACTTTTATCGGCGCTGTTTCCCCCCAAATTCCTACAGGGTCAAGGGGCAGCGCCCCTTGCGGGGGTTTGGGGGCAGCGCCCCCAAGACAGGGTCAAGGGGCAGCGCCCCTTGCGGGGTCCAGGAGTTAATTTTTTTTCATTGACCGACATAAGAAAACCCTATTTTGTAACCAACAAAAAGCTTGATAAAAAGTGGCTAAGGGTTAGGGTTTTGGGATTGTATTGTAGCATTTGCAGCGGTATTGAGTTGCAGGGATTGCTAATTGTAATCGGTTTGATTTACTGGATAATAATATTGGACTCTCTGTTTGGTGGATGTAGCTCGAGTTTGGGTGAACCACGTTAAATCTTGTCTCTCGCTGTTATTAATTCTGTGTATTTCCATTTCTCTGTTTAATCTTTATTTGCATTTAATTGATATCTTCTACCGGCTAACCCTAACATCAAGTGTGTTAATTGTGTTTCTACTCTTGTGTTGATGATTCATGCTTTAATGTTTACATCATTAATCTGTTTGTAAGTTGTGAAAGAAGATTAAAAGTAGAAAAGGTTAAAATTGTGACAACTGGTTCACCCCCCCTCTCAGTTATCTGACCTAATTCCAACAAGGTCAATTGTCCTTTCCTTTGATCTAGAATGGAAATCTTCACCAACTAGAGTCAAAGGGCTATCCACTTGTCCCATATTGGCACTCTACACCAACTAGAACAAGGTCCTTTCTCCACTTGACTCAAATTAGCACTCTACACTAATTGAGACAAGGGCCTATCTTGGTTGAGTACTCTTCACCCCTTTAGGACAAGCACTCTTCACTTGCCTTGGAGGGTTAGGGCCTTATCAACTCAAGCCTTAAATACCTTGGTCAATTGTCAAACCCTTGGTCTCACTTACTTGGTGTGACAGATTAATAATGATGTCCATTTCTCATTCTGGTACTTCATAATTTTTTCTATTATTAGTTAGCCTTTCACATCTCTTCAAGACGCTTTCTATAATAATCATTCATCTAACAATATAATTATTCTCATTCTATGATTATAATCTATTCATGTCTTTCTATGATAATCTTTCTAAAGTATTCCTAATATTCATTTTTATGAAACTTCATCGATCATATTCTTCTTTATTGTCATACTAAGACGTTAAATTAGATATTCATCGTTTTTATTGAAATCAACTTATGACAATAATCAATAGAGAGATAAGATCATACTTTTGTTTATTCGATATCGACCATGTCTATGAGGAACATATATATTTTTCTGATTATTAGTCTTTCATATTGGCTACCAGTATGCCTTGTGCGTCGATCCTATCTACTGTTATATATTCTTGAGAAAATTATGTGATAATGGATTGATCCAAATGTTATAGGATCTGCTGTAGTAATGCTAAGAAGCTGATAAATAATGATAATTGGTAATGGATATACACTGCCCCTGCTTGTTCGATGGACGACCTTCTTTTGTATGTTGATCGTAATTCAATAGATGCCTTTCATTGTTCTATTTGCCCACTATTTGTATATTGGAGGAGAATTAGTCACATCCCTTCATGTCATCTGCTGCCCTTTAGTAATCGACCTTGCTAACAATGTATGTGATTAACTCCTCATCATCGGTGATTCTTAACAAATGGTTTATTTTGTATTTGTTTTACTTCATCTTTGTCTTATGTGCCAAGTCAACACCTTTTTAGATTCGTCTAATTTTATCACTAAGTATTATGTTACACTCGTCTTCTTATGATTACCCTTGCCTTAGTGTATGAGATCGATCCTTACCTACTCCTCATGTATTTCATAATGATAGTAATGATGTGGGTTGATTAAGACAGCATCAAACTGACCTTTCCAATCTTTAATTGGAAAACATCGAATCATGATAGGGTGACTATTCCAATCTTTAATTGGAATAGGGTCATCGAGGGATATGACAGTTGGACAGGGGGTGGTTGTGGGGTGATCATTCATTGTCCATCAAGCCTTGGACCCTCTCATTCAATCCTCTTATGAAGCCGTTGAATTCCAGACATGTTTGGGTTAGACTTCTGAGCCTCCCTCTCTAGTTTTGGGAGGATTCTTGTTATGAGGCCATTGACAATGCCATTGGATGCTTCATGAAGGTGGACTCTATGACCTGGGATCTTGGGCATACTACAGTGGCTCACATTTTAGTCGATTTGGACATCTCCAAAGCACTCCATGGAGAAGTGGTCTTGATGGTGGACGATAAACCATGGACGTAGTTGTTGGACTATGAAAGCCTCCCTTTTTGGTGCAGGAGATGTTTCTCCATTGGTCATTTGGCCTCAAGTTGCCCTCAGGCTCGCCGCAAAGACATGGCAACCTAGTGGAAGAATGCTCTCACTAATCATCTGACGGTGGGCACTCCCTCTTCTGATGGTTCCTCTAGGGAGGACGATCCTTTCTTGGCTGAATCATCCCAAGAGACCGTGTCTCCCTAGGATCCTCTACTAGTTGTCCCTTCAATAGAACCATTGGTGCCTCAAACTGCTATCGCTGCTCAGGCCAAGCCTTCCTGACCCTTGATGATCACCTCTGTTGGCCCTTCGACTGCCCCTGACTCTTCTTCTGCATTGTTGGCTCCCTCCGTGTGTGGTGGCTCATTGCCGGTGGTGGCTGTAGAGGATCCACTCCTCTTGCCTCACTTGGTAGACTTCAACTCAGAGGCTTCTTGGTCAGTTGTGTAAAGAAAGAAGAAGGGACTCCCCAAATTTATCGCTACTTCGCGGCCTAGGGTTAAGGGACTTATATTTGTCCCCTCAGGTTTTGGGGTTGTCTAGTTCTCGTCTGTTGTTTGACAGTTACTTGTCTATTGTCCCTGTCCTATTTTTGTTTTGTGAGTGGTTTGAATTGCCCTGTTCTGTCAAGCCCTGGGGGCTCTTGTTTGTAAAGGGTTCAACCCCTTGTTTGCTTACTTATCATTATCAAAAACATATATTTTTTTATAAAAAATAAAATTAAAAATAACTCTTAAATAAATAAAAATAAAATAATTATTAAATAGTTCTAAAGTTAAATAAATAAAAATAATTATATTAATATTTTAGATATTAATATACCAATATTACCAAATATATAAAATATGAGGAAATTTTTCTAAACTTGAGTAGTGTGCTTTTTTCATTGAATTTCATAAAAAAACTATTTTTAAAATTTTTTTAAAGGAGGGAATATTAAAATCCCTTTTAAATGAAAAACCTTATTTTCATTTTAATTTTTATGATTTCTTATTTTAAGCATCACTAATATACTAAATTAAGAACCAATAATATTTATTTAAAATTTAAACATCAATAATTAATAAGTTTTTAAAATTTAATAAAAAATTTATTGATTTTTAATTAAGTTAATTTCAAATAAAAATTTACTTATAAACTATGTAATAAATATTCTTAATTTAAGGTAAAAATTTAAACTTATAAATTAGAGTTTGCTCATAATCATTTCTTATTACAAGGATTAGTTAAATTTATGTTAGTTTCTCTTTGTTTTTTATTAGTTCAGCTGGAGAAGAGGGTCCAGAATCCTTTACAAAGCAGCCCATAGGGCAAAATTAGGCCTTAAATGAGCCAGAGATAGTACATTAACAACACACAAAAAATATTAAAAAATGAGTACAAATCAAAAACAACAAAAAACTAAAGATCAACAGACCAACTAGGGATTATCAAAAATCCCATACTTAGACAAGAATTTAACCATGTCTTTGTAGTCACCCAAATTGTCCACCCCAATACCTTTGACCTTATCATCGAATTCTTTAATAGTCGAGAACACAGACGTCACACGATGGAGAGCCTTAGCTGCAAATTCATCCATCACCCGCCATTTCATCTGAAGTTTATCAATCCTAGTTTTAAGCTCAACCATCTCCTCTGCAGTCTTACTACACAGCGAGCAGCCATCCTTCTTTTTCTACCCCTGAGCTTCTTCTATTTCCTCCTCTTCATCATCCAAGTATGGCAAGTTCAATTCAGGAAAGTGACTGGCTCCTTCATCCTCATGGATCGATTTAGTGGGGGTCTCATCTTCGTCATCCCCTAATGTGTCCTCCACAAACTCAGATTCCCCAAAAATGTCCATTCCCTGCGGATTGGTTGAACAAATACCAACAATATGACTGAACCTCTGAACACCATGGCCACATTTTTAGCAACAACAACACCCAAGTCCCCACTCTCCCCATGTTTGGGCCCGAACTCGAGGTCAATGACTTTCGAAGTCCCCTCGTCCCTCAGAAATTCCACTCTCCCAATCTTAGCCTTCTTGAGGTGTGGAGTACCCTCATCCTCCTTGGCCTCTCAGTCCCTCTTATTGGACGCCACAATTCCCTTATCAATCTACAGGGTAGGGGTATCATTTTTCATGTTGGCTTTCTTGGGAGAATCATTTTTCATGTTAGCTTCTCTTTGTTAATTGAATAGTTTTCAAGTATTACTATGTTATATGGCGTATACTTATCTATATTTTATATATAATACACAAAAAGATATATTAAAATATTGTTGTAATAATTATTGAATATCTCATTAATTTTATCAATATATCGGAACTAATATAATTGTATGTATTATGACACATAATTTTGAAAATTACAAGTTACTAGAAAAATTTTAAATCATAAGAGATCATAAAATTTTAATTTTGATTGCAAGATATTCATTTTATTGTTAAACAATGACAATGCTTTATAATTGTTTTGGTATAAATCACTAATACCATTGAAATGAATTTTTTTATATTACTTTAAAAGACACATTTACATAAAATTTATATTTATTGTTATTTATTATATTTAAATTTATAGAAAAACATCTTTAATATTAACTAAATATTTAATTTCATATTTCAAACTTCTAAATAATATTAGAATTAAAAAAAATGATCTAGTGTTATGTATTAAATCTCTTTTATTTTCTGAGTAGTTTTAGACAAAGTGATGGGGTAGATAAATAAGGGAAGATAAAGATTTCAATATTGAAAATGATGCGGATGACTTGTCACCTATGAAAAGTTACAAGATAGATGAAAATCTCATAAAAAGAAGTCAAATGAGATTGAATTGTATGGCCAAATGATACATTTTGATAGTTGGTCTAATGGATGTTAAAATTCATCATCATAAAATCAATAATAATGTTACAGTTCTTTCTTCATGCCAAGAAAAACCAGTGGGGTCATGCCTTAAATTTTTCAAATCAAAAACACGTTCCTAAAACATTCTTGTGGCTTAATAATCAAAATAATAACTTTATAATACAAAATTTTTCATCATTCAAAATAAAGATCTAATATCAAAAGTTTCAAAATATTTACTAAAAGGTATTATGTAGGCACAAAGGTCTACAAATATAACAAAACATAGCAAAACACTATGTAACAAGTCTAGTCATGGATGGAGGAAAAGGGTCATTTGGCTTCTCCCCAGTCATTGACAGTGATATTATAAGGGGGGAGTGTTAGAACAAAATAATATATTACATTATTGTATAAATTTATTAATAATAACAACATAGGATTATTAATATTAATAACCATAGTCAGTTGTATTGTGTAGTTGGTTAGGTATGCCTAGCCTGGCTTAGTCGATTAATAACTGAGTTGCCTCTTGTATATATTACTATCATCTCGATAGTGAAGCTCACTTATTGCATCCCAATATGTTAAGTTTTGAAATGAATACAAAGGGAATAAATACAAAACCAAGCATCATGGGCTATTTGTAGAACAAAACAAAAGCTTAAGATGCTCTAGATGATAACATTTTGAACAATGTTGATTTGAGAAAACCATGTGGAGAATCTTTCCTCAACCAACAAATCTTAGTAAATAGTAGATAATTTGACCTTTTTCAAGCTCAATAATGGCTTTCCAAAGTACATCAAAATAATGCAAGACATTCTTGGGATGGGAATTATAGATTTCAATTATGGTTAAATGTTACTTATAGAACAAGATTGTATCAGCCTCACAATAGGAGAAATAAAAATGAGAAGCTAAAGGAACTTTCAAATAAATTTCAAATGTACTAGTCAAGAAATTGAACCTAGTTATCCAATAAGAATTTTTTCATTCAACTTTCTCAACAACACAATCCCGAAGCTTGATAGGAGAGGCTTGAAAAGAAAATGGTGTCCCTAAAAATTTTGAATTTTCTTTTTCTAGTTTTGTATATATCTTCAATGGAATTGTTCAAGCCATTGAGAAATGAGGAGAAACAATACATGTAACTTAAGTATTACCCCATTAAATACTTAATAAAATTATGAAAGAAAAATATTAAGGATGTACAACAACTATGTGTGGGGTGTGCTCAAGTGGTTGGACCACTTGGTTCTCATGATAGAGACTAGGATGCAAATCCCCCCGAGGACATGTTATCACTGAATGGTGTGTTGATTGTATATCTTAGCATTGATGTTTCATCTATCCAGTTCATAGCTCCAATCAAAAGTGTTTACCATAGAAAAAAGATGTAGACCACCTACCCCAATATGGTGACAAAAGACTCATCAAATAATTTTGTGTTAACTAACTGGGAGATAGAGTCCTCAATTCCTTTGACTAAGCCTTTGATGGTGTAGTTAGCCAACAAATAGACAAAACCTTAAACAACTAGAAGATAAAAAAGGAGCCATGGGGAAACTTAGGTAGATAGAATGAAAGAGGTCAAACTACTCAACATTTCCCATTACATGGGAGGCAAGAAGAAGCATTTCTAGAGAAGGTTACAATGCTTTGACATAGCTAGGACCAAAACCCAAATCACAGAGCATGGATAATATAAATGAATACTCTATGTGATCATGAACCTTCTCAAAATCAATTTTAATGAATACTGACTTTTGACTGGAAACACAAGCTTGTTCCATGCCCTTATGAAACTAATAATATTCTTATTTAAGTTTGTAATGGTGAAATTAGTATACCCATGCCAATTCCCAAATGAATACTCTATGTGATCATGAACCTTCTCAAAATCAATTTTGATGAATACTGACTTTTGACTGGAAATACAAGCTTGTTCCATGCCCTTATGAAACTAATAATATTCTTATTTAAGTTTGTAATGGTGAAATTAGCATACCCATGCCAATTCCCATTTAGTTTTGTGCCCATTTTGATGGAATGACTTAATACAGTTACATATTGACAAGTGGCACATTCTTGTACTAAGTTTGACTCAACACTCAATACCTTTCACTATCCACTTTGTCATAAACCCTTATCAGAACTAAAAGAATTAATAATATTTTTAAGTGGGCCTAATCACTTTATTTTCAAAAGGGCAACTTAAACATTATTATAGGTCATATGTAATGTTTAATAAGTGCTTTTTACACTTTATTCAAAATGTAATTCAAAAAGGGGCCTTTGGATGTAATTTAAAAGTATTTTTAAATACTTGGAGGGAAAAAAATAAAATAAAGTATAGGGCCTCAAGCAAATCATCTAAATTTGTCATTTCACTTTTCTTTCCAATTTGGAGTTTGAAGCATTCAAGAATGAAAAATCCTTGGTGTTGAAGATCTGGAGGATGAAAACCCTCATGATTTTCCATACTAGGATTTGGGGACAAAAACACTCATTTTCTTTGAAATGATTCTACTCAAGGATTGTGATTATGCTTATTGTGGCAATTATTTTGATTTATATTTGTAAGAAAATTGAAGACTTCATAATATTATGTAGATCGTAGAGACTTACACATTTTCAGTAGCATTTTAGTGTGGTGTGGTTTGCAACAGATAGTCAATGTGGAGTGTAGTTTGCAAAGTGTTTCAGATTTCAGTGTGCAATTTATATTAGGGCATTGCCCATCTTTTCACTATAATATAAATAAATCAAGTGTTGCTAGTTTGAATCTCATTTTATGTTTGCTTTTCATATATTTCATATTACTATTATTGTTGCTCATATTATTCCTATTCGTAGATGTTACTATTTCCTACTAAGTGCAGATGAGTGTCGCACCAATATCTTGCAATCATTGCTACCTATCATAGTTTTGAGGGACTGCAAAACACTATAAAAAGGGGGTGGTTGACTTTAAATCTACCACAGCTTATACAAATGGGTGTATGACTATAAATTTGAAGGGGTTTGCATCACTTATATCTGCTGCCCCATATAATATCTATTGTAGATGGTCGATCGCATAATTATCACAACATTTGAATTGTGGCACTTTAAGAAGACTTTGGAGCCACCACATCTTCCTTTCCTGATCGTAGCATTTTGTATTATGTGAATAAGAGTTTTAGATTATTCAAGAGTATATATTATTTTCCATAATCTCTCACAAGTCTATAGGAGAATCGTGTGAGACCCAAATTCCTTATTGTTTTGCCGTTGTATTGCAAGAGGGATCACTGGGTTTTATCGGCTTTTGTTGAAGTCTGAACTTTTGAGGACAAAAGGGAGTGCAAGAAGAACAAAGTTTATTGCACCTATCAATATCAACAAAGGTTTAATCTTTGTCTGCCATACAGGAATTGATTTGTCTTTTGTGGTTGTTGTTGGGTAATATATATGGATTTGTACTTCAATTAATGAATGTCTCCAACATTTTTAATCTTTATAGATTTGATTCCATATGTGCTGATAAATATTTGCAATCTATGTTGTTATCATTTGCCTAACATGTTGAGGGTTTTCTGGTAAGTAGTTGGGAGTAATTTTAGTGTACTTGATTGGTGTAAATCATTTTTTTATAATCTTCTTTGTTTGGATAATTCATAAGAAAGTTTATTGATATTTACCAGTGAATTATATTAGTATTATTTTACATATTGTCATAATTGAAAAATACAAAAAATTACATATTTCATAAAATTCCAAAAAAAAAACACTGTAATTGCATTAGAGCTTTAATCTTGCCATCCTAGAAGATTAGATGACTATAAAACACTATAAAAAGGGGGCGGATGACTATAAATATACCACAGCTTATACAGGGGTGTAGGACTACAAATTTAAAGGGGTTCACTTCACTTATACCTACCTTCCCATATAATATCTGTTGCAAATGGTTTATCGCAACATTATCATGACATTTGGAATCGTTGCACTTTAAGAAGACTTTGGAGCTGCCACATCTTCCTTTCCTGATTGCAACATTTTGTATTATAAGAGTTTTAGATTATTCAGCAGTATATAGGAAGAATGGAATCGTATGGGACTCAAATTCCTTATTGTCTATTGGTTTATATTGCAAGAGTGACCACTGGGTTTTATCAGCTTTTGTTGAAGTCTATCATCTTTTGAGGAGCAAAGGGCGTGCAAGAAGAACAAAGTCTGTCACACCTATCCACATTAGTAAAGGTTCAATCTTTGTCTACCATTCAGGAATTGATTTGTCTTTTGTGGTTGTTGTTGGATAAAATATATGGATTTGTACTTCAGTTAATGAATGTCTCCAACATTGTTAATCTTTATAGATTTGATTCCATATATGTTGATAAATAATTACAATGTGTTGTTATCATTTGCATAATCTGTTTGATATAAGGGTTTGCTAATTATCATTATTTCAATATTATAGATTTGATTACAATGTGTTGTTATCATTTGCATAACTTGTTTGATATAAGGGTTTGCTAATTATCATTATTTCAATATTAATAAGCAATTGGGAGTAATTTAGTGTATTTGATTGGTGTAAATCATTCTCATGTAATCTTTTTTGTTTGGTTAATATTTACCAATTAAAAATAATTTGTATATTGTCATAGTTTGGAAATATAAAAAGTTGTAAATTTCATAAAATTTCTAAAAAGGGACACTATACACTTCATTTTTATTTGCAACTATTTTCATGCATTCAACCTTATCCCATCCTTATTTACACACATTCGTAGATATTCACCATTTACACATCATTTACTAGCCTACATTCACATTTATATCCACACATTTGGTCCCTGCTCTGAAACTCATACTTCCTTTCTTGGGTCAATCTCAAGTGCCTCATTATCTATCATAAGTAGCTCAAGATTGACCCTAAAATTTAATTTTTAAAATTCTAATTCTAAGGTTCTAGCCCCTTTTCACTAGCCATTGTGAGTCAACTTAACACACATTTTTGTGAATTGTTTCTATGGCTTGTCATTTAAAGACATTCATCTGTGCAATTAATTCATATGTTGGATATGCAAAATAAGGCAAGAAAAAGGAGAACTCACTAGAGCACACTTTATTTTTCTAAGGGACAAATAAGTTTAGTCTACATCAAAATCATACTAGGCCATCTACAAGTCTACACATGTCTTCAATCATTGGTTCAAAACCATAAAGTTGGTCCAAATAGGGGGTTAACCTAGAAGAACTTGAACCTAATGATCCAACAATCTCCTCTAAGGTGTTTATAAACACCAACTTTATAGAATTAGACACATAAGGTAAAGGCAAAAGGATCACTAATATGACTTTTTGATAGAACATCTTATGAGCCAGAGATCATCCTTGTGCATCAAGACATTACTGTAGACTTTGGGTTCAATCCTTAGGGACTTGAGTCCAACCCACAAAGAGTTCTAAGACTACATAAAACCCAAAATATTCATCAAATAGTGAGCATTTATTTTTTGTATCTTAGCAATTAGATTTTGTGTTGCATTCTCATTTGTTCATCATTGTTCCCTAAGCCAAGTAAACTTTTCCTCATTTAATTTTAAAATTTATTGCAATTATCAAATCCCAAGTAATTATATCTAGGTTAATTGCATGCTTATTATTTGCATTTATTTAATTAGCCTAGACTTATGCAAAATGGATTTTATTCCCTTACATTTTTGGTGAACATGTCTACTCTTACACCCCCTAGGGTTTTTCCTTAGGGTTTATCCTTGTTCACAACTAGGGTTTCAGATCCATGTTTTTTATTTCCTTATTACATTTCAAATCTCGTTAGGGTTTATATTCCTTCTTATTGGTGCTTCATAGCTATATCTTTTCTTTTATGGTTTGAACTTTATTGTATTACCTTGCTTTTGCCAACCCTATCCACCATTGGTGTTGAATTTGGGGTTTCATTTTTTATATCTAATATCTTAATGGTTTTTCTGATTTTTAAATCTGAAAGTTACTCATATTGCCTTACATTTTTATATTTCATGACCACATTGCTTTGTTTATGTCATGAGTTACTTGGGATCCTAATCTTCCTTTGAGAAGGAATGCTTGTCTTAATTCTACTATGGCTATCCAATCAAATGAAATGACATCTTTTACAATGCTCATGTGTTAAGAACACTTTCCATGATCATGTTAATCAAGAGGATTACAACCATGATACTCATGTATCTAAATAAGATCTTGTTCTTATTGGCCAATTACTTGTTGATGCACTCATCAATACTCAATCTACTCAACAATTGGCCACATGTATCGAGCATTAGTGAATGCAACTTTTTCATATTTTACATAGCATAGCATCCTTGGTGGTCTCTTCTAATGGTGTATCATCCAACCCTTCCTCTTCTTGGAGCCTCTTCATACCACTATTATCACTTATATAGCTACCACCACTCCCATTGTGACTCCTAGTGTCACACCTACCTCCGCCATCTTTATCCCTTCTACAACAATACCTTCCTCCACATTTCTCATTGATTTTGTTCCTCATTATGGATTACCTCTTGGATATATCCCCTAATCATACCCACATATCATACTTCTACCCACATACCTACTCGTGTTACATCTTCCACTCATTTGCCTCACACATTCCTCCTTCCAACCCTATGCCTCATGGCAATCCTCACTCTCATTCCATACATAATTTATCTTATAATGTGATCCATATTTCCATGGCTGTGTCATTAAATCTTACCACACGCCCTCATGTCATCTCTTCTATTGTCTCACACACCCCTAACACCATGCTTGTCTCCACCACCACCTTGTGTACATAAGTCCAAGATGTGGCCCATCTTAAGAAACAAGAAAATGATCATAATAAGAATTCCATCACATACAACACTCCACATAGAATGCCACTTGCTAATGATATTGTTACATATCCATTACCTCTAGGGTTTGTGGAACCTAAATTTGAGTTGTGTAATGAACAAAGTGACCCAAATGTGCATTTACAAGGTTTTATTACATGTCAAGATTTTGCTTAGGAAGATAAGACTTGGGCTAAATTTTGTGTTTGAACCCTAAAGGATTCTGCTATATAATTGTTTTATTCTTTAACTTCAGGTTACATCCATCCTTTTGACTATTTAGACGATGCATTCCTATAACATTTCCAACTTAACATCGGTTTAAAAATAACCATCAATGACTTAATTAAATGTCCCAACGAAGCAAAGAACCAATCAAGGATAATGTTATTCACTTCCAAACTTTGTGGAAAATAAAAATATCAATTTCATGATGATGAACTTCAAATAATGTTCCTTGAAGGATTTCTTCCAATCATTAAGAACAAGGTACACTTAAGTAGTTTTCCATCTTTTAGAGATATGTACTCTCTCTTGTAAAATCTTGAGGTCAAATTACTTAACTATAATACACCCAAGTATGGCTCATCATCATCATCTTACCCTTCCAAGTTTCAAAAGCATTACAATTTTTTAATGGGTAATGAGATTAGGGAAACAAAAGAGAATGTGCATCAAGTGGCAAATGCTTATAGTATCACACCTTTTAAACAAAATTCTTCATGAAAATTTACTGAGTTGCAAGAACCCTTTGATAATGTGCTTCAAAGTCTTCTAAACTTAAATTTGATTACTCTTCGTCCCATTCATCTATTGGATCCTACCAAAGTTCTTCTAAGGAATTACAATAACCAAGCATTTTGTCAATGTCATTGAATCAAGGGACATCACACTTAGTCTTGCATGAGCCTTGAACATAAAATACAAGACCTCATAGGTAACAACATGATTCACATTGAGGGAGTTAATGATAAAGGAAATCATGTGGTTGCACCTCCCAACCAAAATTTGCAAATCAATATAAATCCATTTCCTAGCCACACTGATATTATAGAAAAACATGATTATATTGCTATGAACATGATATTGTACAAGATAATCGTGTCGATTCTAATGATCCATAACATATGGATGCTTTTTTGGGAACTATACATTCTCAAGATATAATTTCTTCCTCACATGATACTCCCTTGATTATATTTTTTTGCTAAGAAAATCCCACACAGTACCGAGTCATCTTAGAGGCACTTCACCTACTTAGTTTCTCATTTATCTTGCTTGTAAATACAACATATGTGACGAGGAAATTTTATTCAATAGTCATATCAAGCATCAAGAATACGCTCATTCTTGGGTATCAATAAAGATGACTAATGGATTTTTTGTCAAAACATTGGGATGCATCATTCTACATTTGACAATTGGGTGTAAGAATTATTGTTTTTATGTCATGTCATCCCATATTCCAATAGATTGATGTATTGCTCGGAATACCATGGATTGAACAATGCAAAACTATTCCTTTAGTTTTGCATCAATGTGTTAAATTTGTACATGAAGGAAAAGTAATTAAAATTGAAACAACTCATTATAAGCCAATATCATATTCTAATCACTTTACATTGGGCACATCTATAAAAACAACTATAGAGGTACCATATGAGTGAGATAATCTTGTACATGATTTACACAAACTACACTTAGATGAGAAAGAATGAATACAAAAAAGATTGGATAGACTAGCTTATCCTCCAAAACTTATAGAGCCTCAAATTGTACATCTTGTGGTAACTAAACATGATGGTATTGGCATGGGTATTCCTTTTGATGATCCTCAAGGAGAACCAATTACTTATGTGCCAAGGAAGGAAGAAAAGTGCAAAAGCAATAAGTTTAAAAAGCCTATATTTTATTACAAAAACACTTCATGGATTCCAAAGTAAAGTGTTATATCACAACAAATGATAAATATTTTAACACAACCACCTTTAAAGATACAACAAAAATGGTTGAAGGAAGATGTACCTTGTATCCCACCCATTAATAGTGTATTTACAAGAAGTGCAAATCCTTATCAAAATGAAACACATGTGATAGTAAAAGCAAGTTATGAAGAAACAAATGTCATAACTAAAGAAGAATATGATGACGCATTTTGGAAAGAGGATGGTCTTTTGGAGGAGGATCCCCCTAGATTTGTTCTATGGTTCATGAGGATTCCTATAGATTGCATAGCTATATAAATATATTTTAGTTTTTCCTTTGTCCTTCACTTGCTTCCTTACACTTTAGTCCTTTTATTATGCATTGTTTGTTGTGTTCACATTTCATCTTCTATATTTAGATTCAGACTTTGTCTTCCCCCACATCCTTTGTATATCATTTTTCATTCTTAGTGCTTATACTTTCTTTATGTGTGACGTGTTTTTCTATCATTTTCTACTTCCTTAACTTCTATACATGCATGGATGTGTCTTTGGTCTTTACTAATGCTTCATCTTTTCCACTTTGGGTTTTCTATTATTTTTTATTCACATATAGTTTCATGAGCTACACTTTTGATTTCTACTATATGCCTTGATGACTTATATCTACTTGTTATTTATCACTTCATGTTTATTGCCTCATGCTTATCATGTTGATGCTACTATGCTTATGAGCCTTATCTAATTTCAATATCTTCTCATCACATGAGCTTACACTTTATATCATGCTTCTGGAGCTACCTTATCATATTACTTATATTGGGGGCAAGTATTACTATGTGCTTTCATGCCTACATCTTACCTATTTGTGCTTATATGCTTTATCTTTCAATTTGATTACATATTTGATACAATTTCATGCATTTTATCTAGCCTTCAAAGCCATGTCTTCCTTTTATGATTTGCATATGATGAGGGCAACTTCATCTTGATTATCATTGAAGCCCATGTGCTTACATGCTTACATACTTTGTGTACTTACATGCCTATTTATTCAACATTAATCACATGTTCATCTTATGATACATCTTTGCATTCTCTATGTACTTGAATAATTACTATTTCAACATTCTTGGTTTGCTTGTCAAATGATGCTATATATAAAATTTACTTAGACATGTTTTTACGTATATTCAATTATATCACTTACATTATCATGTATTATCTTTCCCTCTCCTCCAATTCCTTGCATACTATGTATGTGACCAATTGGAGGGGGGCATATATTCTCACTAACATTCTTATGATAGAGATTTTAGGTAGTGACTTGTGCTACATAGAGATTCCTAATTGTGATGGATCTTGATCATATTACATGCTTACAACCAAGCAGAGTTCTATCACATTCTTGCAATTGAGCATATCACATTTTCCACAATAAAGTGGAGTTGCATTACAGGGTTGTATCGAACACCATATTGCATTATCACAATCAAGTAAAATATTTTTGTATCGCTTCCCATACATGTAGAATCTCTAACCCTTCTCTCTTTCTCTATTTTTCATTTCTCATGGATAGTTGAAGCAGCCTATTATTTGTGCTTATTTCACTTGTATGACAAAATCTACTCATTGCATATTTTTCTATTACGTAGGTTCCTATGGAGCACTCATGCTAAGGAAAGGAACACAAGAAGAATCCAAGAATGGTCCACTACTTTATATAGATCAAATATCCTTTTGAGATGTCTACATATTTAATTTTCATGCATGGTTGAGAATAGATTCACATGCACCTCAAAGTGGGGACAAAATGTAATGGTGAAATTAGCATACTCCTGTCAATTTCTATTTAGTTTTGGGTCCATTTTGATGGAATGACTCAATATAATTGCATATCAACAAGTCGCACACTCTTGTGCTAATTTTGGCTCACAACATGATACCTTTACCATCTACTTCATCCTTGTTTGCACCTATTTCCATGCATTATACCTTATCCCATCCCTATTTACATACATTCCCATATATTCACCATTTACACATCATTTACTAGCCTATATCCACACATTCAATATGTGCCTCAAAACCAATACTTCCATGTCTTCGATCAATCCCAAGCCACTCGAGATTAACCTCAAAATTTAATTTTTAAAATTCAAATTATAAAGTTCCCGCCCCTTTTCACTAGCCATTGTGAGCCAACTTAAAACATTTTTTGTGAATTGTTGTTGTGTCCTTGTATTTAAAGATATTCATTTGTGCAATTAATTTGTATGAGAGATATGTAGAATAACTTAAGAGCATGGAGAAATCCCTAGAGCACACTTCGTTTTTCCAACAACCAAAGAATCTTAGTTTGCATCATAATCATACTAGGTCATCTACAAGTCTACATTGTTGTCTTCAATCATTCACTCAAAACCATAAACTTAGTCCGAATAGGGGGTTGACTTAAGAGAACTTGACCCTAGCAACTGGCAATCTCCTCTAAGGTGTTTATAAGCATCACCTTGATAGAATTAGACAGAGAAGGCAAAGGCAAAGGCAAAAAGGATCACTACAACAATTTTCTGATAGATCTTCTTGTGGGCCACAAATCATTCTCATGCATCAAGACATTCCTACAAAGCTTGGATTCAATCCTGATGGACTCAAATTCGACCTAAAGAGATTTTCAAGACTACACAACCTAAAACATTCATCAGACCAAAGTTAAATACTTCTATCCTCATTTAATTTCAGAATATTTATTACAATTTAGATTAATTGTATGCTTATTGATTGTGGTATTCAACGAGAGAAGCAAAAAATTCAAAGAAAATTAAGCTAACTTGCTCGGAAAGTAAAATGCTACTAGTTGAGCAATATTTGTAAATGCAACTAATGAGATGCATGCTAATATGCAAAATTTCCTACGTGGCTATTCCCTATATGGTTGTTTTCAGGAAACTGCAATAATGCAATTTTACAGGAAAACAACCCTTCTACAAGAAATGCAAGATTTCCTATGACAACGATAATGCAACTTTTCATTTTAATGACTTTTTAATGCAATGCAAGATTATCAATCTAATAATGGTAATGTGATTTTCAATTTTGTGCACTCTCATCTTTTTTCCTAGATTGCAAACTGAAAATTTCACATTTCAGTTTTGAATGCAAATTGATGACCTTTCTGCTAAAATGCAACCCAGATTTCTTGTTCTAAATGACAATGTGCGCAGGCGATTACTTCTATGTTAATCAAAAAATTTATGCTTTCTTAAAATGATTCACGTTTTGATCTTTTCAAAATCAGATTTTTACTTTCGACATATTAAGGATGCAACGCCTATATAAAGTGCTTACACAACTTAAGAACTGGTCCACCAATTATAACAGCAAATAACAGAAATTTCCAAAGCGTTTTTTAACTTGTTTTTAAGACATTCAACGTATTTTCAGTAAGTCTTACCACCATCATTGCTTGGACAGGTATTCACGAGTGGTTTCAAAGGAATGCTAAGACACAGATATGCAATTTCAACAAAACTTACTCATGGCTTTACAAATGGTCAATTGATTAGAATGTAACTTCAAAGATTTTCTTCTTTTGATAATAGGTAAAAACAACCTTGAATGGTTTTTATAGACTTGCAGAAGGTTGTTGGAAGAAATATGAGAACAGAAGGATTGATTACAGTTTGAAATGGCAAGGATGAACTGGGTGTCCAGCTGGAGTAAATCATTAAGGTATTTAAGAAAGCTTACATTGCTTGTATGCAACTGTTTGAAGCTAGAAATACATATTAGTAGTTGTAGCAAGGGAGTTTGAGCAGGCAAAATGGCGCCAATGACAAAAACTTGAATGCACCACAACTTAAAAACACAAATAGCTAAAGAAATCAAATCTACAGCAACCAAACTATTCTAAATTAACTAAATCTATTACCAAGCAGTCTAAACTAGTCTAGATTCAATCCTAATCTAAGAAAACCATGAAAATTCAAACTGAAACACTATTCCGCAATTGTAGTAGAGCACAACAAACATGGACCTAGGTTGGAAATGATTGACATCATTAGAATGTCACCATTTCGATTTCTCATTTGCAAGCAAACAAATCCATGGTTTTTCTAAGGTCAGGCAGAAGTTGAAGCAAATTGGAAATTGAAACATGGAATTAAGAAAATGGCTAAGCCAAGGCCGAAAACGAACATTTTGTAGAGAATTGTGTTGCTTCCAATATTTAGCCATGCAAAATTGAAGCCAAAAACAAGGTTTTAGGGAGGAACAGAGGATGTTAAGGGTCGAATTAGGGCTCTAGGCATGTTTGAACGTGTTACAAGAAGGTTTAGAGCAAAGGGGACAATTTTTTTATGCTTCAATTTCCCCAACTTTGAATTGTGTGAAATAGTCAATTTTTGAAGATAGGCAATCACGAAATCATTGTGACACTTGTGAAACCACCAATTACATGAAAGCAATATTATTGTCAAAAGTGACGAAACTAAAAATTGAAGACTAAAAAAATAGGGAAGGAGAAACAAAGAAACAACAAGAACTATAGAGAAAATTAGAGAGGTTTAAAGAAGGTATATGGACAAAATGACCTTGGGAAAATGATTGCTTGCATTCTTTCACACCATCAAGACATTCTTAAGTGATCAATCATCATCAGACTAGAAATGTTTGCCTGTGTAGATTTGGGTACTTACAAAGCCAGGTGGTTCCAATCAATTCACACCAATCAACCCGGCAATTCATACCAATTTATCTGGGTTTCCTGGAATAAGGACAATTTGCCTAGGATCAAGAGTTGCACTACACCAATTCCCTCTCCTAGGTCGATTCCCATAATAGTAATAGGAGAAAGGGGTAGAACAAATAGCAAACCATCAAATCTATAATATATAAATCTCATAGATTATATTCCTCTACATTCATAAAGATTCATGTATTCGTGTATATCCGTCTATATTTTGTGAAGAAAGAATCTAAACTTGGCTCAAAACATTAAATTTATACGCAACACACGCAAGTTTCTAGGCTTCTCGCTCTATCAAATGGGGTCACTTTTGGCCCAAGCAAAAGAATGGTTGATCAATTATAGACTTTAACTCACAAATCTTGGTAGACCATTGGGGAAAAGGGAATACATGACGGTGACATCCATCAATTGGAGCTAGATGTTTAAGGATCCATATGATCAATACATGTGCTTGGTTAATTGTTTATCTCCCATTAGGGTGTGTGGAAGGAGGGTAGTTAATCAATGCCTCCTCTACTTTCAAGTGTTTCCAACAACATGATGCAAAGCAGTCAAGTGTGCTTCCAAACTGCAAAGTAGGGGATTAATAAGGCCTCCATTCCATATTTCCATGATTCTCATGCATTTTTCTTGGCCAACCTCGATCATCTAACTAATGAGCACTTAACACAACCCATTAACTCACAACACTTAGAAAATTCACATTGGTAAAGGCTAAGCAACAAAATTTCATTGTCTCCCTAGCTCAACATCATTCACGAAAGTCTAAGCTATGTTCGCTGGAATGGGAAGACTAGCAAAACCCATCAATGAAAGGGGATAAACTCTCACTAACAAGAAAATTATTTTGTTTTCCCTCACTAATGAGAAAATTGCTTCTAGTTTCCATTTATCCTAAGAACAAGAAAACTAATTTCGTTTTCTATTTCTCTTGCATGACAAGTTGTGTCCTAGTCTGACTACATTTCAAGATTTTGATCCAATTTGTGGGGTTGATCAAATGCCCTAATTGTTTTTGGTTCTCAACCGATTCTCGGCTCTATCAAAGCAACTATGGGAAACTAATATAACATATATAAGAGAATAAAGTTAAGATAATATGATATATTAGATGGGAATGGGTGCATGCACTTTGATCAACTCAAGGTGCAATGGTATTACTTTGTACCATATATTGTTATTACCACTAGCTTTAGCACCTTTCCTAGAGCACATATTCATGCCATGAAGCTCTAACTCCTTGTTTATGTCCCTCACCTGCAACAATGTCCACCCTATTTTTGGAGTGTTTCCAAAAAATGAAAAAACATAGGAAATGAACCCACAAATTGCAATTAGCTGTATATTTTTTTGGAAATGTCACTATATCCGTTCACCCATAATGGCTAGTCTTGTAGAGATAATTGAATAGTACAAAAGATAAACATCTTGTGGAATACATCTAACCTCTTGAATTTTGTACAATCCTTTAGGACAATATAGCCATGAAGGTTACAATTCTAGCAAGTTATCTTCTTATTCTTGAATCTTGCTTCTTGTATAACACTCTAACATTTGCACATGCTCACTCTTGCATTAGCTTGTGTGCATTGTCCATGAGGACTCTTCTAGATCACAAAACCTTTCATAAATAGCAAAAAGGTCACATGTAAGATGTATGATAGATGCAAGCCTCATTGCAGAAAAAAAAATGATAGTAAACACATGAAAAAATGAAAAGGATGGAACCCTTTAATTTTATTTTTTAATTTCCTTTTCTCTAGGTAGGTTATGACAACATAGAACAGGTTTGTAACAAGTTTTACTCAAGGCTTTACACCCAACTTATGCTAAAAAAACATAGCATTCGCAAATTTGATGCAATGGTGTTCTGTATGCAAAGAAACAAATCATTAGAAAGCATCAAACTTTAGCACAAATTGGCCAAAAAGTATTAGTGAAGCAACACTCCACATTCAATGAAAAAGGGTAAGAAACAATAGCTCTGCTGCTCTTCATTAACATGTTAAGATACATAAGCTTAAAATGCAATGGTGTACATCCTACAGCCTAGTACAGAGATAACCTATGGCATGAAAGTTCAATTACAAGATTGAAATCTAAACAATGTCCAACCTATTGAAAACCGATAGATTACAATTATAAAACCTTCAGATCAACTTACAAAAAAGTTTAGTTGCTTTGACCGCCTAAGTTCCAATCAACTTCATTCCACAAACTGATTCTTGATCCAGTCCATGGTGTCATGTAGCATCTAGGTGTTGGAGTTGACTCCCAGCCAACTTCCAAAGTGACCCAATTATGTTGTGTCCATGGAACCCAACTTGCTTGTGGATTCCACAACAAAGGTTGCAGTAATGATTCATAGTTGTCAAACCAAGTTGACTTCATAGTTGCCAAACCAGGTTGTAGGGCAATGGCAATGCATTGCAAATCAGTCTTCATAATGGACAGTGGGTTCACAGTGTATAGTGAATATATGGCCAAATGTACTTGGATAATATGTGGCCTTTCCACCTACAGCTTTTGCATAAATACCTCCTTTCCTTCTTTGACCCCACTTGCTCTATCAATATTGTTGTTTCATTAAGGGATTGGAATATAGATGGTTCATTGTCCTTCTCTCTTGTTAGGTGATTTAATGTACTCCATTTGAAAATAATAAGCAACAGATCTTCATAAAGAATGAATGTGCACCACATACAACATCATAATCAAAACTACAAAGGAAACCACTAACAAACCAATCCATCTTTCCTTAATGGCGTCAAGCAATCTGTCAGTCACCGATGGTCAATATAAAAGTGAGGCTAACAGGTTTATGTAACCATTCAAAAATAATAAGCAACAGATCATCATAAAGAATGAATGTGCACCACATACAACATCATAATCAAAACTACAAAGGCCAACAAAATGATGTTTAACAATTTCAATGAAAATGTTGAATTCTTTTCTCAAATCTGTGTATATTTTTTAGAAATTGTTTAGGGAACCAATTTCAGATTTACTTTAGAACAAAAAATGAGTGACATGTCTTGTGACATAACGTGTATTGCGTATATGCCAAATTCACTAATGTTAGCAATGAAAGCATGTATTAGAAGACATAGTTGAATTCATGAAGTCCACTGAATGATCATCATAAATATCAGGAACTCCTAATCTATTATACAAACACTTTTTAAGTTAAATCTATGTCGTAAATATTCTGCCAAATTACAAAACAGGATTTGTATGAACCCTTTCTCTGTTTTTATTAGTAGATTGCCCCCTTATTAACCACAGTGGACCTTCTGCTCTGAAAGCCCCCAATGATTTATTACTGGAGCTCATCCGAATTGAGAAACCTTGTTGACATTGAATGGTTTTGTTTTGACAATTATTAATTCTAGATACACGAATTAAACATGCAATTCTTTCCATTTCAACAATGTGTGTGGTCAATTCATAACATCAGAAAAGATATGTGACAGAGTAAATAAATTATATTTAGATGTTGTAAGCCTAACAGCAACAGCATTTTACCTGCAGCCCAAAAAAAATCACAAATTATCTGCAAATATCTCCATGTGATAAAATGTTCTTTCATAATTTCAATGTTCTAGAATGTTTCGGTGAATAAATTAGTTCAGGAAATATCTAATATAGGAAATTCAAACTTATCTTCTTACATCAATACTTGAATATTTCTAAATGTCTATTGCACAAAATAAAAATATGAAGTTGCTTGTTTGGTCAGAAAAGGAATTAAAACATCATGCATAGTGATTCTCACAAACATTTTGAAATGATACACTACGTTGGAATAGAGAGACAAGGACATGAAAATCGACTTTCCATTTGTTAGGCACCAATTCATTTTTCATGGTTTCATTACATAAAACAGGATGATTGGACACAGCAGAATATAGTACACAAATAATTGATCTGGCATTGGTTAGGGATGCTTAATATGACATGATAAATTATATTTTAGCAATGTTATTCTGCAGCTGGTGCATTTTTATTGATAGCTTCCTCAAGCTTCTTTGCCTCATCTTCAGCTTTCAGCTTTAACAAATACAGACGAGCTTTCCCAACCTCTTTCTTTTCTCGCTCTGTCTCATCTTTTTGAAGTTCTCCATCCTGTCAAGAGCGTAATCCCAAGTCAATCATTAAGGACAAAACTGACCACATGGCTCCATAAGGAAGCCTCTGAGATTTAAGATTATCTCAGTAACATACTATAATACTCCAGAAGGCCCATGAAATATATAATTATATACATTTTTGCAAATAAGTTATGACATGCATACAAGAGCATGTATACTTCAATTTTGTCTATGTGAATTATGTGAGCATTCTATGGTTTCTCCTGAAGTTATCAAAGTGCCTGGCTCTTGGACTCTCTTGAGTACTTAATTTAATCCATGCTAGCATTGCATGAACAATACAAGATAACCCATTCAGTTAACACATGAAAATAAATCAAAAACGTGGATATTTGCCATTTGGTATCTAATAAAAATGAGTGAGTGAAGGAAAGTTCGAAGCGAACACTACAGATCACCATGGTGATTATTGCATTTGCTCAGCCCTCTGCTTATACACTACTAGGATACATAAACCCAGAACATATATCAAAAAGCATTTATAAAAACATACAAAATTAACCGAAGCACTAGCTTCAATCTTCATGAGCAAGGCTACCAGAAAAAACAATCAAAGCATCTACTTTGGCTTACTCTTAACTCTTTCGTCGGACTATAGGATTCTGAGTATAAGCCTAATGAATTAAGCAAAAGCAACAATGACTTCCAATACAATTACCATGTACCCATTTCCCTATGGGTTTGTAATAGTGGATACAAATTATTATCAATTATAATACATTCTTTGAAGACAGTAACAATTCCCTGGGTGTCTTCATAGGTGCTTGCCTCATACTGCAAACTGTTTTCTCTACTAGTAACTGTCATTTTTCTCATATAACTTCTATCTATTGCAGATTTATAGGTGTCTTCAGTAAGGAGACGGTATGATGGATATGCACATCTCAAAATTTCATAAGTGCCTCTCCTTTTCATGCTATCATTCAACAAAATGGAGGGTTATGATAAAATTCAAGATATTTCCCCAGGCCGTACTTGTATATCTTTTATTTCTTTTGGTTAACTGCAGATGAATAGTTTATCTGCCAGTATTCTGAAATAGCAACCAGCTCATCCTCATCACTAAGATTAATTTAGAAGAGAATCAAATATGTCTTCATATTACCAGAATTTAAATGAGTCTGATTAGGCTATTACTACCCATGACAAATGTATTTGGAACATTGATACGAAGACACATGTATAGGCATAGAAGTTTCTATGTTCCACATGAAGCTGCAGATATAACTAGACTTATTCACATCACTATGTGGGGAGGATGTATTTTGAAATGCCGAAATGTGTGAGAAACGAATTGCCAAACCACACATTTTTAAATTGATGCTGGGACAGAATTGTAATTCTTGTTTTTACCAAGATAAACAACTTGCAGTGAGGGAATGAAATATTATTGGATAGAGCTAGACATGGACTAGTCAGAACAGAACATACACAGGTTGTACAAGAGAAAGAAAATAGAACACAAAGCAATGCATATTTATTAGATGCTTTTTATGATATGGCTTCCACACTGTGGTTGAGTACGTAGTCATTAATAGTCTTTTAATAAGGCCTCAGGCTTAGGGAGGTACCCATATTTGACCCTTTGCCCTCAACATTGTTGGTATCTTGAAGACCATTTTGCCCCTTCAATCTATTAGCAACTCTATTGATCAGCTTCATCCATTCATGTACACCTTAGATGCCCCTCCTCACCTCCTTCCCTCAAAGGAGGTTACCAACAGGGCTTTCAAAAACAATATATAAGGGCAGTATATCCAGATTAATTTGGATGTGTCCTCCACAATCATTCAACCCCAAGTTGACTTTTTAGGCTCAGTAATGCATACAGATTATAGACAGCATCATCATCCATCCTACTCCAACATCATTGGTCACATGGCATTAAGGTTCCCCTTGGGCAACTGAGGGCATGTTCTCGATATGAGTTGAAAATGACAACCATATTCCACAACGTGATAAGATTTGTTGTCCTTGCCTGCTCGAGACATTTTCTGAAAGTAAAAAAT
Source organism: Cunninghamia lanceolata (assembly GCA_027924645.1). Lineage (NCBI taxonomy): Eukaryota > Viridiplantae > Streptophyta > Pinopsida > Cupressales > Cupressaceae > Cunninghamia > Cunninghamia lanceolata. The sequence continues at coordinate 3,142,709 of BSBN01000469.1, forward strand.
TTACAATAAACGAGTCCAATCCAAAAGACATTCACGTACAGAGGAGGTTTCTGCTGAAGATAAAAAGATAACATGACAGCAGCAGACCAAAACAAAAAACAATTATGGGCAATACCAAAAGACAGAAAAAAAATAACATAGAATATTACTATAACAGCTAGAGCTATAAGGGATGCATACATAACATTGATAAGAAATATTTTGCTGTTAGATAATAGCCAAAAATTACAGAGACAGGCGCATGTGCACACACACACACAAATGTGTGTGTGTGTGTAAGGGGTCACATTCTGCCCCTCAAAATGCAGCCTTGCCAGGCTCCCAACTAATCAGCCACAGATATTATCAACCAGAAGTACAAAGGAGGCTCAGCCTCCGCTCAAGGAGAATATCCTGCCACTGGATCAGACAACTAAATTGAGGATAACTATGAGAGCAAAGTTGGCTCATCCAGTGGCAGGATATTCTCCTTAAGCGGAGGCTGAGCCTCCTTTGTCCTTCTGTTTGATAATATCTGTGGCTGACTAGTTAGGAGCCTGGCAAGGCTGCATTTAGAGGGGCAGAGTGTGACCACTTCCACCTCCTTGCTCTTGCTCTTGAACTTCTTGACATTTGGCAGTTGGCTGATAATAATACCGTGCATCAATAACACCATAAACTGCCTGTTCCAGCATCTCAATCCTCCAGTTCTGCTACTGGAAGACAGAACTCGGGGAGGTGACACACCTTTTCACCAGACTTTGGATGCTACTGTAATGTCCCGTTCTAGAATTTCCTTATTTTTGTCTTAAATAAATAACTCTAACTGACAGTAGTAGTTGCATAAATAATTATAAATATTAATTTATCTAAAATTGTAATTTTGATTATAATATTCACATTTAAAGCTTATGATGTATTTCTGAAAATATAAAACTTATCCTTAGTCTCTGCTGTAATTCTTCCTCCAATTTGCAGTGATTTCCTTTTGTATAAATGTCTTTGATATGTTTCTAATTTCTGCCAAAGGTAGGGGTTTTCGTCCACTAGCTTGATAAGAGGAATTAAGGGTTTCCGTCTTTAATTTCTAATCTTGAGGGGTCTCGTCCTCAGATTTCTGAATCCTTATCTTGTATTCCGCAAGGAAAAATAAATATTATGTTTTCTCCATGATATGATATATGCAGTGTACCCTGGGGACGCGTCCCCCCTGTTTTTAAGGCGTTTCCTGAAACGGGGACATCCCGAGGACACGGGGATAGGGACAGAACGTCCCCCTGCCGTCCCAAAAATCTAGGAAAAAATGGGGACGTCCCTCTGCTGCAAAGCCATCCCCACATGAAATGAATAATAACATTTTCGCAGTCAGTAAAAAATGGACTCAGTCATTGCTTATTTTGGTTTCTCGGCTTCCACGGGCGCTCAACTGTATCCTGGAACCCGTGCCTCCACCTCTGGGGACTCATTCAATGCAGTACTGACGAGTCTAGAAAATTTTCTGCGTGAATAGGAACTACCGACAACTTTAGAAAATTTTTCGGGAGCTTCAAAGAATACGCCAATAGGAACTACCGACAAGTTTAGAAAATTTGCCAGTGTGAATTTCTTTTTACAGCGTGAGGCAACGAATTTTTTTGACGGCGTGAGACATTTCCGAGCACTATAATGCTCACATATAAAAGCCTATTGGCTAATTATTAGTAAATTATTATTATTATATAATATATATAACTCTATTTATAATTTTATTATTATTAGTATATATATTATAATTTATTATTATTATTATTATTTAATATAATAATAATATATTAATATAAATATTAGATAATATATATATATATATATATATATATATAAACACAAATGTCCCCTTGCCGTCCCTGGAAACCCGTCCCCCCATCCGGGAAACTCGGAGAAACAATGGATATATGATCTGATTGATATGATAATCTCCTTGCTTGATTTCTCTTATATATATATTTTTCTTCAACAGTCATGATTCTTCACATGCCTCTTGATTGGTAAACTTTAATTATTATTATCACTAATTGTTTAATTTTATAATATTAATTGCCTTTTCCTTAGGCCATTCCCCTTCAAAATGATGTGGCTTCACCCAGATATAATGACTTGCAGAAAAATCAGAATCTGCCCTTCAAACAGCAGCGCCACAATCTTAAACAAATTGCCCTTCCTTATATTGGACGGCTAACAAATAATTGATATATTCTTCCACAAATTGCTACACCAAACTGTCACATGCCAACCCTTTTGATTCATTTACAATTCGAACTATTGGATATTACGTGTGTTTGATTTACTGCTTGTGTAGATTGCATATGCATAACAAGTAAATTGTCGTGAATTAAAATGCATGAATTTGAACCTAGTTTACAGATGGATTAAAATGTATATCATTATGGATCATATTTTCGCAAGCTTCGGCTATGATTTTGGGACTAACCTATTGATGAAAAATTAGGTGCGATTGAATGCAGGGAACATCGAAGACGAGAACATGGTTGAGGTAGAAACACCCTACCCGCTGGAAATAGTCGGCAAGATGAAACCCCGATGCCTGCACACACACACGTAGTCATGCTGCATCATAATGTCTTGCATTTTTTATTGGTTTCATTGAGTTCCTGTGGCATAATCTTCTTGAGCATTTGATTGGCGTGATTGACTTGTGCCGATTAGATAAAGTATTTAATTTTCATTGCTTCAAGTATGCTTGCTCTAGTGCAAAATATCAACATGTCTTCAACAATAATTATATAAATTGATTACAATCGTTTAATATAAAAATATTTAAGTGTGTTCTTTATATATATATATATATAGTGCATGAATAAAGTGTCTTTATTATAGACCAATAATTATATGCTTTATAAGATGTATTTTAAAAATCCAAATATATATTTAATTTGAGTTAAGGCATGCAAATTATGACCAAAAAGCACCATGCGCTATACTCTAAAAGTGAAGTTAACTCAGGAAAAGAAAAGGAAGCTCTAATTTTAAAAGGCGCCAATAATAGAGGCCTTTAAGGAGATAAAAACAAGAGGCATAGGAAAAGATATGAACACATAGAAGGAAAAAGGAGAAAACAGAAAAAGGGGAATATACGCACATGGAGAATAAGGCAGTGCGCAAAGAGCAGAAAAAGAAAGAGGATTATAGGAAGAAGAAGCACCCAGAGACAGGTGTTTTTCTTTTATGTATTACATAAATCGGTCCTCTTGATACGCTTTAAAAATTAGATCTGATTGATGTTCAGTTATTGGCCTTTTTATCCTATAGTTTTTGGCCTGTTCTTTTAACCATTCTTGACCTTTAAAACTATGGTGTCGGCCCTCTTTCATGTTGATCGACCAGCTATTATAATTCTTCTGGTTTTCTTTAATCACAACTTCCCTATTACTTCTAACGGCTCATGTTAAGCTCTTCTACCTGTAGTTAAGTTATCGACCTCCCTTTCTTTTAAGCGGCCTTCGTTTATTCATGGTCTCTGTTTCATTTCAGCGACCTCTTATATTTCTAAATCGGCCTTTTGAAATATCTGTTAGTTTCTTCTTAATTCTCCGTCGATCCAGCTCTAGCGGTCATCTTGTTTTGGTATTGGATGACCCTTATTTTATGGCGGCCCTGTTCTTATGAGCATCGACCTGTAGAAAGTGTAAACCTTTGCTTTTGACGTGGCCTGTAGTATTACCTTAGAACGGCCAACAATTTTTTTAAAGTCATCGACCATATTTTCTTATGCAATCGACCTTACTCTCAATGGCCTTCGGGCTTAGTTATGCGGTCTTTGTAGGAAGACAACAGCCTGTGCTCTGATGGTATATTTTGTTTTCAACGGCCTTGTCTTTTATTTTAAATGGCCTTCCTTGGATGTATGTCAAACGGCCAAATCTTGTTTTGTCGGCCATTCTTAATCTGATTATCAGCCTTTTAAAATGATGCTTTCGGCCTCTTTTTGCTTGGCATAGCGACCTCTGTTTGCCACTTATAATCGGCCTCGCCTGTGGAACTTGCAGCCTGAATTAGTTTATTTTGCCTCTTAGTGATCTAAACCAACCTTTTTAAAATGTTCAGTACAGTATAAAGTGAATGGTCAGTTTTTATGAATGGGAATCCCTTTTATTGTTCGGCCTTCATGCACTTTGCAACGGCTTGCCAAACATTAAGAAATTTCTATCAGTCTTTTATTATTATTTTATCAGCCTGTTTATCTCTGTAGGCAGTAATAGGTATTTATATATGTGTAGATGCATAATATATCTAAATCAAGGTTTAAAACTTCATCTCTGTTATATATATTTTTATCGGTAAGATATGTTAGATCTAGTCTACCTACCATAGTTGTAATGATTCTTTTATTTTACCCTTTTAAGTCTATTTTCATCCATTGGTACCATTGTGATTAAGAAATAAGAGAGTTGTTTAAACAGTGAATATGAATACAATGAAAGGAATTATATTTATAGTTATAGAGGTTACTTCCTTATCTAATCCATAATTGGGTAGATTTTAAATGTTCATTTGTATTGGACTCTAGTAGTTTTCACAAACATGTTTACTCCATACAAGTTCACCATCTTGATAGGCAAGTAGACTCACTTTAAATTGTTCAAAAGAGTAAAATTAGAAATCTCATGTGGTGATGAAATATGTATTTTCAAGGAATTAGTTATCTTTGTTGTGCGTGTAGTAGCATTTATTCAAAATTTGAGAATATTGTTCTCCTATGTTGGATGATTCTTACAGACTACCCCTCTTAACACATTAAAACCATAGGCTTGTGTATGTTATCATGACTATCAAAATTGGCGTCTTCCTTGATATTACTGATGTATATGCTTGGGGGTATAGGTTATTTTTGCTATGTGTGTGTGATTGGTTACTTTCGGGCTAGGATGCCGAATATGGGAAAACAGAGAAGGCTTTTCCTCTTTTCAAGATTTGACCGTAACGTTTATAAGTGCTTGAGCCAAGCCATGTTAATTGAAATAGATGAAAGATTGTCTAGCAAAACTTTATTTATATGTTTCTATGCCACATCCTGTTGTGAGATATTGCGCATCATTGTTAGATTTGCATTTATACATCATGTTGCATCGGGTGTTCCCTCCTACCAGGTGTTTCCAAGTCGCTAGGCATTTCGTGCAGGGTCGGGTATCCTTCATGTCATGAAGGATTTCAAAGAAGTGTAATTGCTTCGTGGTTGGGCGGAAAAGTGCCTGGGCCATGTTCCCGTCTCTCGGCTTGCGGATGACCATGTGGGTTAGTGGCAGCCGGCGACAGTGATTCAATTTCTTATTCATTACTTGTATTTGATTATACCTTATTATTCTTTGAGATGACATGGCATGAGAGCCTAAGATGGACATCGTATATTTTTTTATAGTGCTAACACCTGGTTATGGCATGTGGATTTGTAAGATGTAATGTCATTATTGTTGAGATATATATATATATATGATCTATCTTTTTATTTGAGTTAATGTGATTCAATGGATTATTTACTTCGTTAATTTTTGTTTTGGAATGCGTACTTTACACAAACCCTCAAACTTCCAATCGTCCCTCTTCTCACAACTGGTACGGCCTGCAAATAGAGGTATGGCCTGTAATAAATATTGTGGCTGAGTATGGAAGCAAATCGCTCCCTCAAAGGCTGTAATAATCTCTAAAAATGGTGCATCCAGATTGGTATGCTCTCCTTGGAAGATGAACACTAGCCAATCCAATGTGATTTGTAAACAAATGGCATTCAAAACCTCTTAAATATAAAATCTGGATATAATATGGTTGAATTGATTGAGCATATAGAGTTTTTATGTTCTTGATATAGCAGCACTATTATGCCATGTCTGGCTGAGTATATTTAATGTTGTTATATTGCATAATCTGACCCCAGGGTTGTTATAGACTGCACATGTCGTAACCAAATCATCAAATCCATGGGGAATGGAAATCGAAACATCTTATAGAAAGAAATATAGAAGAATGCATGCTATGTCGATAGGCCCCACAAAGCTTTAGAAACATTCTGTCTAGAGGTAATGAAGTCGCCGCAACCTAAATTTGCATCATATGATAGTCTCACAATCTAAGAAAATTAGCATTGCTATGAGTAGTTTGAAATTGTCTTTCCTTAAGACCCACGGAAGATGTATGAGGGGCGTTGAGGTAATCTTGTTCTAATTTCAAGGAGGGGACATTACAACTACATTCTCTAATGTTGTTATTTAAGAAGTTGAGGTTAGTAATGATAGTGTCGAGAGAAGCAAATATGTCATTCGCTTTTGCAAATTTATCTTTTTCTGGGGTTTAAACCTGGTTGTTGTCACTTGCCAGAAAAAAGGAGGGTTGATTGTTGACATTTTGCTATTGGCGATGATCAAAGGCCCAAAAAATTGGACTGCCATAATTTGGAGGAGATGGAATCATGACAGTGCCCAGGAAGGAAAAGGTGTGAGTTGTGATTGGCATTATAGTGTATCTTTTGGGGGTGATGCATTGGTTGCCTGTATATCTGCCAGTAGGAGCTCCCAGTTCCCTCACTGACTCAACTTTGACATGGGAGAGGCAGGGATGTTGAGGCAGTTTGTTCGGGAATGGGAAGGTGCTCTGGTCAATGGTATTAGGATTAGCAAACATAGGGTTAAGGACTACATGGATAGAATTGTATTGGTGGCTAGCCAGAGTAGTGGAATATGGGAAGCAAAGAGCAGTAAAGTAAAGAACATTCATAGAGCAATAATTGAGTTGCTAGAGAGGTGCAAGTTGCTAAAAAAATCACTTGGGGTGGTGGAGGTTGTAATGTGTCGTACCTGTTTGTATAATTTTTAAAGATCTTTTATGTGTGTTATTTTTATTTTAAGGGTGATCTTTCAGACTAGAAAGAAATGTAGAAGGGGTTTTAGTTTTCCTACAGATGTGTGTTGTCGGAGCATACAATATAGAGCATATAACCAAAACCCAGAAAAATACAATAGATATGAAGAAAATAACAAAGACCCAGACAATAGAATAGCCAAATATGAATTACTATGACATACCCATATCTAGAAATGCAATTTGGTACAAGTGCTGAAAGTGCACCAGCAATTAGGTATAGCCAGAATCACGCCAATCTCCCAAGAAATACAAAGATGAGCATACAAAATGATATCAGCGATACAAAGGGCTCCAAATGCCTCTAGCAATGCAAAATCCACAATACCCACAAAGAGGAATGAAGCCACAATGCCCCCACGTCACTCATGGAGGTGTACGGCCTATGCTGGAAGTGATGAACAACCACAAGAAAGGTGTATGGTCGCTGAAATAAGTCTGCAATGAACTATATGCTGCCCTCAAGGATAGGCGACGAGATATGAATGCCAAATCTGCCTCAAAACACCTCAAAACTCCACCAATAAATGGTACGGCCAAGCATAAGGAGGTACGGCCAGCAATGGGAATAACAAAACAGCAATAAACTCTTCCCAACCCACAAGAAATCACTCCAATCCCTTTGAAATCAGTCCTCAACAATGATAGATGAATGATATGTCAAATCTGCTCAAGAACTTCTCCGAATGACTCCATTATACGCACAAATGTGAATGCTGAATACATCCACTCACAATGGCACCGTTGGGTGGTCTTTCACACCTGTAGAATGCCGTTACCTATGGAGGTTTCTGTCTCCACAAGCCTCTGGTTCGAATCCTCAAACCCTTCACAATAGCAAACCCAAGCAGAGCTCACAAGAAGAAAATATCATAAAGCAAGCATATCCCAAAATGAGCCACTTTTCCCCTTATATTTCCCTTTTCAAGTTGGGCGTTGGATTTGAGAGGGAAAATAACATTTTAAAACTCACCTTATTTCTCCTAGGGATGGGCTCCCATGGTCAAGACATCAACTTAAGTCTTTTATTTCATTAAGTCACTTTTCCATACATATTATAAAGTCCATATTTTAATATATCATTAATATTTTCGGACTTCAAAATAACTGCCAAGATGATGTAGGAATGCCACGATCTATAGCTCGTCGAAAAGCCCTCGACAAGATGAATCTGATGCCATTCTAAAAATGCCAAACCGACACTGAAGGTGCCAACTGTAACCACTGATTTCGAACCACATGTCCTCCACCGACAAATACCTCCAAGGACAACTAACTCCAATTCCCTAACCAAACTGCTAGTCCACGGGAACTTTATGATGGACTAACCCTATGTCTAGAAGGGGACATTACAGTCCGCCCTCCCTAAGATTGCTTGCCTCAAGCAATCTCAGATCAGGATGCTCCAAAATCTGTTCACTCTCCCAAGTAGCATCTTCAACCGACAGGTTCTTCCATTTCACCAGGTACTCTATAATAATCCTCCTCAAATTATGTTCCCTGGTGTCAATTATGGCCTCGGGTACCGATATCAACTTCCCCTCTTCATCAAGAGGAGGCAACTTTGCTGATGGTGTCACATTATGCCCCAATGCCTTCTTAAGGCGAGATACATGAAATACATTATGTACCCTGCTACCTGCTAGAAGCTCCAACTCATAAGCCACTTCCCCAATCCTCTTAGAGATCCTGAAAGGTCCATAATACCATGGCTTCAACTTCTCTGCTCAACTCTTCTTGAGAGTGGACTGCCTATAGGGCTGCAACATGAGGTATACCATGTCACCAACCTCAAAAGATCACTCAGTCCTCTGCTGATCTGCATACTGCTTCTGTTGATTCTGAGCTTTCTGTATATTCTCTTTCAAAGACCTCATGATGTCCTGACTTTCCTAGAGGTCTTTGGCCTTAGGCACTCTGCTATCACCAAACAATAAATCAACAAAACTTGGTGCCTCATACCCGTACAATGCCTTGAAGGGTGACATCTGAATGGACATGCGGTAAGTGGAAAATTGTAACAGTACTTCCCCATGTGAAGCCACTTAACCCATGCCTTCTGCTACCCTGAAACATAATTGCGGAGGTATCCTTCCACCCATTTATTAACAATCTATGTCTGTCCATCTGTTTGGGGGTGGTAACTCGTACTGGGTGTGAGCTCTATCCCTATCAACCTGAAGAGCTCCTGCCAAAAGTTACTGAGGAATCTTGTTGTCCCTGTCGCTGACAATGTTACGAGGCAACCCATGGAGTCGAAATACCTCACGAAAGAACAACTCTGCTCCCTGTGTTGCAGTGAAAGTGGTAGGGATGGCAAAGAAATGTGCATACTTTGTCAATCTATCCACTACCACGAAAATGCAATCCCTGCCTTGGACATTTGGTAACCCTATGATAAAGTCCATCGAAATGCTATCCCATTTCCTCTCTAGAATGGGTAGGGGCTGCAATAATCCTCCTGGAAATGAGTGCTCCTGTTTGTTCTGTTGGCATATTGGGCACTCTCTCATATACTGCATCACCTCTGTCTTGAGGCCCTTCCAGGTGAACCTCTCTCTAACCTACCTGTAAGTTTTGAAGTACCCCGGGTGTCCTGCCATCGGCAAGTCATGGAATGCCCTCAAAACTTTCTGCTTCATCTGAGATCCTGACACCAAAAAGATTATGTCCTTGTAAATGATTAAATCATTTACCACTGTGTACCTGTCATCCTTAATGGTGCCATTAATTATTCCAGTAGCCCATGCATCCTTAGCATACTCGGCTGATATCATTTTTCTCCAATCATCTACAATGGCACCTAGTGCACACAAATGGGGCCTCCTGGATAAAGCATCAGCAACAACATTCTTCTTACCTTTGACATATACAATATCAAAGTCGTAGGCTTGTAGCTTGCTGACCCATTTTTGTTGCCTCTCATTCAAATCCTTCTGTCCAAGGAAATGCTTCAGACTGTTATGATCTATCTTGACTACAAATTTGTTGCCCACCAAATATTGTCTGAATTTAGCCAATGCATGCATTATGGCTAACATCTCCTTGTCATAAATGTTGTAGTTGCGTTCTACACCCCTCAACTTCCTGCTCTCAAAAGCTATGGGGTGCTTATCCTGCATAATTACCGCACCGATGCCTACTCCTGAGGCATCACACTGCAACTCGAAAGGCTTGTTGAAATCTGGTATGGCCAACACAGGACATGTACTCATAATCCGCTTGAATCTGTCAAAGCACTCCTGTGTACTCCCTGTCCAATTGAAAGCATCCTTACAAGTCAAATCTGTGAGGGGTGCAACAGACTGAGAAAACCCCTTCACGAACCTGCGGTAATATCCACATAAGCCAAGGAATCCCTTCAGCTGAGTGAGATTCTTTGGTGGTGGCCAGTCCACTATTGCCCGAATCTTCTCTAGGTCTACTTTCACACTGCCAACACTAATGATGTGACCCAGATATAACAACTCAGTCATCCCAAATTCACACTTTGACATCTTAGCATATAAAGATTCTCTCTCCAGAATGCTCAGTACAATGTCAATATGTTTCAGGTGCTCTTCCCATGTCTTACTGTAAATCAAAATATCAGAACAAACCTCCTCAACTATTCTCTGAAGACTCTGTTCATGCAAGACTAGAAAGTAGCTGGTGCATTAGTTAAGCTGAATGGCATGACTAGGAACTCAAAGTGCCCATAGTGACACCTAAATGTTGTCTTCTCCACATCCTCAGTCTGGACTCGAATATGATGATACCCAGATCTCAATCTATCTTGGAGAAGTAACAGGCCCCGTGCAACTCATCAATCAGCTCATCTATCCTAGGTATGGGATACCTGTTTTTAATTGTTTTCTTATTGAGCTCCCTGTAATCGATGCACATCCTAAGAGTCCCATCTTTTTTCTTTACTAACACAACTGATGATGCAAATGGACTCTTACTCGGTCTTATGTGTCCCATAGCGAGAAGCTCTTTGATAGCTTTCTTGATTTCCTCCTTATACCTTTTGGGGTGCCTGTATGGAGTAGTAATCACAAGGTTTGCACCCTCCTCCAACTCGATCACATGCTCTATTCCCCTGTCAGGGGGTCTACCTGGTGGAATATCACTAAACAATTTGGTGTGTTTAGTTAGAAGTGCCTGTATGTCAGGTGGATATGTATGTTTTTGTTGTTTTGCTGCAGGCATCACCATAATCTCAGCTGCCCACTCAACCTGATCATGGAGAATCAACCTCTCCATTCGCTTGAGAGACACAAGCCTCAATCCACCATCTGAGATGCCCCTAAGCACATGTTTCACTCCATTCACTTCAAACTTCATTTCCATTGTCCTCAAGTTGATAATGAACTCTCCTATCTCATGTAGCCACTTCATTCCCAACACAACATCCATTTCTCCCATGCTGACCACATAAAACTCTAACTGGCAAGTATAATGGTTTAGCTGGATTGTCAAGTTGGGAATCCTCCTAGTACAGGTGAGTACGAACCCATTGGCTACCTTTACCCTGAAACCTGCAAACTCCTCTGTCTGCAACCCCCTCTTAGCAACCAAGCCCTCATCTATGAAGTTATGAGTGGCACCTATATCCAACAGTGTAATGCATCTCTATCCACCCAGTACTCCTCAGATCCTAAACGATCCCTCTCTAAATGCTAGAAATATGGGCTGTGGGTAGGGAGGTATCCTCATCCTTCTCTGGCACTTCAGATGCAACATCTGTTCCTGAATCATCATCCTCTGTATGCTGCTCTGAATGTGTGTCCGACTCCACAGACTCATCGGCTGAAAAGTACTCAATCTGTTTTGCCTTTCTTTGGGCAGCACACTTGTGCTTAGGATCCCAAGGCTCTCTGTAGTGGAAACAAAGTTTCTTCCGCCTAAGATCATTCAGCTGGTCCTCATCTAGTCGGGAAGACTCTTATGTGGCTGATGTCCTGATTCCTTGTGCCAGTGTTTCCTATCTCTCTCCTTATCCCTCCTATGCTGAAAGTTCTTGTTCTGAATTTTACTCCTCCATGCTGAAGACTCCATATCACGGACCTTCCTCATGGCCTCTTGTAATGACATAGGATCTAACCCTTCACCCATCCTCGAAAAGGATCAGACAAACCATCAACAAAGAGCACAATCAACATCCTCTCAGATATGTCTGAAACCATGACCGAAAGATTCTGGAACTCTGAAATGTACGAGTCCATTGAACCACTCTGTCGCAACTGTGCCAGCTCCTTGAACTGTAGCTCCGGGTCCTTCTTGTCGAACCTATCAATGAATCTGGCTGTGAACTCAACATAAGATGTGATCTAGTCATGTCCTAGAGTCACCTTCCCATTGCTCCACCACTTGTGCGCACTACCCTCCAAGTGTAAGTCTGCGTACATGATGGCATCCGTTTCTAGCATGGGGCTGATCTGAAGGTAACTGTCCAACTTTTGTACCCACACTCTTGTTGAAGTTTTTCCCGAACCATCAAAGTATGGTAAGGTCATCTTACTGACCTTCTTCTGCAGCTGATTATTCTGTTGCCTATTACCCCCTCTGGGTCTGTGTCTCATCTGAAGATCTGAATAATCTCTGAAAGTCATTTCGGCTCTAAACCCTTCGCTAGACGCCTGTCAATCTCTAAAGATCTCCTCTTGAAACTCTAATTGTGTAGCATCCCTCTCGGGTATCTCGTCCCTCAGTCTGAAAGTCAGAATCCCTGGTCTATCTGCAGCTATGAGCTGTGTAGCACCCCGGTTATTCACCGAAGCCTCTCCATCATGATTCCTATGTCCGTTTCTATCACCAATGTTTCTGTCACCGTTCCTATCTCCATTACCTCGGTCTCCATGACCTCGGTCTCTCCATCTATCATCCTCATTCCTGTCTCGATCCCTGTCATTCCAGTATCTATTCCGGTCTCCATTCTCCTCTTCCTCCAACTCAGGAAATAATCGGCCAAGGAGCCGTTCGAGTGCCTGCTAGGACCTGTCCAAGCTAGCAACAATCTGCTACTGACCTCTAGCCAAGTCATTAAGGATATCTTTGGTGCTCGGCTCTTCAATCTCCTTGTCTCTCATCTCCGCTATATGCTCTGGAAATGGATGTAACTACCCTGAAAAGGGGTCTGTCCGTGACACCTGGGAATCGTCCTTTGTAGCTGCTACCTCTATCTCTGGATCTAACTCAAATGGATCAATCTGAGGCACTGGATTCAACTGTGGAAACTGGGTTCCTTGCCTTGCTCTGGTATTTCTGAAAGGATATCTATTTGTCAGTCGCATGTCTCATTTTCACTTCTGCATGTCTATTTCAACGCGTCCCCGGGGTTTTTTTGCAGCTCCGAACGTTTGGAATGTTCTGGGGACTCGGGGATGCGCACAGAATGCCCCCCCGACGTCCCAAAAAAAAAACAATTTGTAGGGGACGCTCCCTCCACTCAGAGAACGTCCCCTGGGAATGTCCCCCGATTTGGGACTGTCACGCGCTCCGGGGATGTTAGAAAGTCCCCTCAATACTTTTTAAAAAAAAAAAATTTGCGGTTAAAAACAAAGTCCAATGAATGAAACATAAAAATTAAATGGAAATCTAAAAGTTAAAACCTAAATTTCATTCCGTTGACAACACTTGGGAGAAAACGTCCGCCAAAAAGGTAAGCTCCACCGAAAAGTTAAAACCTAAAATCTATTCCGCCGAAAGGTTTGCAGACGAGCAGAGATTTTGTCATTTTCAAACCTAAGCGCCCAGCCGACCAGACCCTCAAACGAGCAGAGGACATTTTGTCATTTCTCAGTCGTGGACTCCTGAGACCCGAGCGCCCAGCCGAGCAGAGGTATTTTAATTTTTAAATTTATATTTAGTTAGTATGTATTACTATTAGTATTATTTAATATTTGTTATTTGGATTTCTGAGTGTGTAACGTATTAGTAAGATCTTAGATTTTTTAATATTATGAATATTTTATTATTTTATAGTATATTAGTATTACTATATAGTATATACAATATATCATAATTTATATTAGTTATTAACTTATTAGTTATTACAAACTTCAAAGGCAAGAAAATGATAAAATTTAAATTAATAAAATTAAAGTTTTAAACTTATAAAGTTATAAAGTATATTAAAATTTAATATACTATAAACTATAATTAATAATATCAATATGTATTATGATTTATCATTTGACATTATGTAACTAGTAAATTCATGGAGAACAGATAGGTCTTTGCAAATAACTGTTCAGGGTCTCGGGTCTCCTAGTTAGTAAGTAAACAATAGAATCATAGATATACTCAGTTAAAATTAAAAAGACAACCTAGAGAACCAAACATTAAAATTTCAAATTAGAAGTAATTCAGTCAAACAAATTAAATGGGGCTTTCTGATTTCATGCCTTTTGATAGTCAATTGAAATAGTCAAATAAGTTTGATTGAGACTGAAAAATTAGTACCCTCAATGGATTGTTGGTGGTTAGGGCTCTGCAAAATTTTCCTTTATTTTTTGGTTTCCATTCACTGAAGGAGTAACATTGTTTTTTATTTGTTCATTGTTGAGGGCTCTTTGTTCTTGCAAATGGAGTGTCTTTATGTTCTGCAAATGTGTGGCTCAGTAAATTCTGCCTGAAATTTGCAGGCCCTATATGTTCTTGAAATGTATTTTTGAGAGCTGCAATTCTGTACTTTGTCTAGGTCTTGGAACAAGCTTTGTAAGAATTTAATCTTAGTGTTTTTGGTGATCTTTGGTGTCTCTTCACATTGGCTTTGTACTCAACAAGGGTATTGACTATTTGTGCCTCTTTTGTTAGAGTTTTCGACAGTCTTTTATGGAAATTTGATTCTTTTAATTCTCTTTACCTTCTTGTTGTGCATTATTTTCTTCTTGTAGTATGTTCTAATTTAACTTCAATCATATCTTTTGTAATCTAATAAATGGTTACCTCATGTTTGTAGCTTTTCAATTTCTGAATTTCATTACAATGTTATAAATAAAATTCCTTGAGAGAAAGGCAAACATCAATAGGAGAAAAACTTACTATAACAAGAGTGAACAGAGTCTATAGTATGCTGCTATAACAGTAATTTTATATAATCATTTTAACTTTATTTTGAATCAGGATTCAGGGCCTACATTCCAAGATTTCAGATTTGCTGATTGAAAGTTCATAACTTGAAACTGAAGATGGATCCTTTCAATGTGATTGCTGATTTAGATATGGAGAATGAAACAGAAATACCAATTGATGAGGATGAAGAATCGGTTAGCCTAACAGAAACTCCAAGCACAAGTAGTTCAGGTACAGCTGCAAGTGTATTAAAATTTGATTGCCCTTCAGAGTTGTCACAATATGCCAAAGGGCCTTTTAGCAGGAAAAATCCCTTACAGCAGTTTGCAACAATACAGGACAGAAATAAAACACCTCATTCAAGGGGAAGTCGATTATGGAAATGCAACATTTGTCCAAAGGGTAAGTGGTATGGCAGCATAACAAGGACCAATGCACACTTTTTGCATTTCCCTAATAAAGAAGTTGGGGGTTGTAAGGCTCTCAATCTTCAAATGAAGGCTGAAATGATCAAATTATATTCAGGAGAAATCACTTCACCATCAGCTTCTACTACACCGTCACGAAGAGGTTCAAGTTTACCACCTTCATATCCTAGTCCGTCATTTGGGGTGAGTGCAGTGGAGTCAAGGGGGAAACGGAAAGCTACAAAATCATCCTCACCAAACCCAATCACAGATATGTTTAATGTGCAAGCAAGGGAGGCTGCAGATAAGGCCATTGCCAATTTCTACTTTGGCAACGGCATTCCTTTCCATGTTGCTCGATCTCCTTTGTACAGGGAAATGCTTGAGAAGGTAAGGCAAGCCAGTCCTGGTTATGTGGGTCCTGGTGAGAATAAATTGAGAACCACACTCTTGGATAAAAGTTATTCCAAGGTTAACTTGTTGATGGAGGAGATGAAGGCCAAATGGGTGAGATATGGTTGTAGCATAATCATGGATGGGTGGATGGATATTAGACACCGTCCACTCATCAATGTTATAGTTTCATGCATTGATGGACCTTACTTCTTGCGAGCAATTGATTGCTCAGGAAAACGCAAAGATGCTGAGTTTCAGTTTCAGATCCTAAGAGATGCCATTGAGGAGGTTGGTCCTCAAAATGTGGTGCAAGTGATTACTGATGCAGCAAATGTTTGTAGGGCAGCAGGTATGTTGGTTCAGTCTACATATAGGCACATCTATTGGACCCCCTGTTGTGTGCATGCTATGAACAATGCACTCAAAGACATTGGAAAGATAGAGTGGGTGAAACAGGTGGTGGCAGATGCAAGGGAGGTGCAAATGTTTATTTGCAACCACCACATGTCATTGGCATTGTTTCAGACCTTTGCAAAGAAAGAATTTCTCAAACCAGTTGAGACTCGATTTGCTTCCTATTTCATTCTATTAGAGAGGATGCTTGAGTTGCAAGAACCATTGCAACTTATGGTTATGACACAAGATTGGAACAGGTGGATGGAGTCAAAGACTGTGCAGGGGAAGAGGGTGAAGGAGATCGTGATTACTGATACTTTTTGGTCAAATGTGAGATACATCACATCTTTTGTACAACCTGTTTTCACTGTTATCAAATTTGGGGATTCTGATAGTCCTAGCCTTGGGGAGATGTATGAGTGCATTGATAGCATGCTTGGCCAAATGAAGGCAGCCATTCATGAGAAAGACCCCACCCTATAGTTGTACAATGAGCATATTCACCCCATCATCCAAAAAAGGTGGAGTAAGTTGAACACCCCTCTACACATGGCTGCGTATGCTTTGAATCCAAAGTGGTATGTGGAAAGAGTTGGTAGAATTCTTCCTATTAATGATCATGAGGTGAAGAGTGGCATCATGAAAGCCTTCAAAAGAATGTATAGTCCTAAGGAAGCTTCATTGATCAGAGTTGAGTGGATTAAGTTTACAGAACTAGATGGCTACAAGAGTTCGGCAAGGATTGATAGGCTCACCCTGGCACAGGATAAGCCAGTTAGTTGGTGGACACTCTATGGACCTCCAGGACCATTGCGCACACTTGCCATTCGTCTTCTTTCACAGGTTTCTAGTTCCTCAGCTGCTGAGAGGAACTGGTCCACATATAGCTTTATCCACTCTCTAAAGAGGAATAGACTTACCTCTGCGAGAGCGGAAAAGCTTGTTGCAGTGCATAGTGCCTTGCGTCTGATTGGTCGCAAGGCACCTCAGTATAGGCAGAGCCCAGCGCAAAGGTGGGATGTAGAGCCCGAGGACCCAGAACAACTTGATGATGACCACAGTGTGCAAGTGGCATTAGAGGACGCACTTCCTTCTGACAGTTCCAGTTCTGAGGAGTTTCCTACATATGCTGCTGCTGATGATGATGATTCTGATTATTGAGTTTTCATTGTTTAGTTATAGTCTATAGATATCGTTTTTGGCAATTTAATTGTCATTTTGATGTTTTTCACTTGTGTAATCAGATTATGAGACTCTAGTAGCTACTTTGTACTTTGAACTTTCAAAGTTCAAACTTCTTATAAGTTTTAAAGTTTATAACTAACTTGAATATTAGTACATTTCAATTTGAAGTTTGAAATGGATCACGATTTTCAGCTATTGGCAACTGCCTACTATGAGTATGACTATGAATTTGATTGTTGAATGATCATTGATATAATATTTGTTCAATTATTCAATGTTTAAAGTTTATTGTTAGTGTTTACTATAAGTTTAAGTTACCTCAACATGTATCTCCTTTTAGATTTTAACTTTTTAACTTATATATATTTTTATTAAAATATATTATAATAGCCGTCCCCTCGCCGTCCCCAGAAACCCGTCCCCCCGTCCCGGAAACCTAAGAAACACTGATAATCACCTTGTGAACTTTGCCACTATTGCAGACTATGAAACAATAGTTCCATCCTTTACATTGTTGGTACTAGTATGTTTCCAGTATAGCCACCACTATCAGTTCTTCTTACTTGTGGTGACATATATAACCATATCCTCACTCCTGACTACTTGTGGTACCTTGTGTCATCCTCCAAGACATTATCTAGCCCTCAATTCATGCCACATGTTCACCAATTCTGTCGCAAGTGCTCTTGCATCACTAATCATGCTCCAACAAATACTTAACACCTATGCAATTGTGATTTCTTCATTCAAATGCCTTGCAGTTGCTATCGTAGCACCACCACATGTGGTACAACATATATGATGTACTGCAAGACCTGAAACATCATTATCATATATAAACCACTATGTTGGAGATGGGTGATTAAGCACCCTATAAATTGTTCAAGATGCAAAGCAGAGTCAATCCTATACTACAGCTTTGCAATTAAACCCTTGAAGCATTGATCATAGTTCCTTGAGTTGTTGTATTTTCTTTAGTGCAACAATGTTTTGGTGCTTTAGTTCAAAGTACTCAAACTTGTCAAGGAAGCCTTGGCGAACTTCTATAAGATCTGTCTTAGAACAAATAGGGTAAAAACATGCATACAAATCCAACATGTGCACCCAAAGTAGTTGCAAATAGTTTGATTTTATGAACATTGTCCAATACATTTTTTGCACACTGAGCAACTTCACATGTCTACCAAAGTTGGGTATCCCCAATGAATGTGCAATGGTGGTCCATGTAGTGGTGATCAATGAAATCGTGGTCCATGCAGTGGTGATCTATGCTTACCAAAACCACCTCCTCCCAATAGATTCTCTGTATCTTGTGTGAATTCCATAGCTCCACCTCAATTATAAATATTGGTAACAAAGTCATCCCATACAACATTGCCTTGCACCAAAAATCCCCACAACTGAACTAAGTGCTTATCCAAACATTTCTCAACAATGGAATCCAATATTTCTACTATATTGACCTTATCAATACGCAAAGTCATTCTCCTACACAAATCCTCTGTGTCACTATAAACAACCTCCTTAGCATGTAAGTCCACTCAACGTGGCGGTGTGGAGAAGTACTAAAATTGGTACTCTCCATGTCCTCATGTTTCACGCAAGACCCTACAATCCTCTGACCATTGCACATTTCATGTGATGTCCTGAGTTACTCAATTTCTGATCTACAGGTTTTGTAAGCTGAGTATATGTTATTCAAATTACCAAACCTCCAAGTAAATGAATTAATGATGACAGCTGACCTTAATCATCAGAATCCATGGCATCCATCAATAAAACTCATGTGATGTCCTAAGTTACTCAATTTCTGATCTATAGATTTTGTAAGCTGAGTATGTGTTATTCAAATTATGAAATCTCCAAGTAAATGTATGAATTATGACAGCTGACCTTAATCATCAAAATCCATGGCATCCATCACTAAAACTCAGATCAAACTAATTAGACAACAATTAAATCTGTAGAGTCCTACTGACAAACGAAGCATAGTTATAGAGAACAGCTCTGTAAACTGGATTGAACAACTCTAAAAATGACTTAAATCACATTGCAACACCCAACATAGAATCACTGAGATTAGACTCAACATGAAATATTAGGAGATCCAGGCAATCCCAAGCCACCTCAGTACAAAGCAATCAATGTTCATGAGCTTGCTACAGAGACTTATTTAGGACTCCAGATTACATATATATATAAAATGAACAGCATGCCTGTTATCAGATCACGCTGGTCCCTGAATGGATTTGGCCTTGAAGAAAATGTTGTAAGCTCAACTTCTTGTGTTTCACAGTCTTGTAGGGCACGGGATTGATGATGTTTGATCTCTTATGACCCAGCTGCAGCGCTCCCTGAGATCAATCTGAATTTGCTTTGCAAATGATGAAGATTTATACTCCAGCGAGGGAACAGACCGAGCAACCACATCTCCACGAAATGATTTTTCTGAGTAGTTCTGGTGGCAGTTGTGTATTCAGCGACTCCTTGTGAACTAGATACTTCTATCACTCGATGAACTTCAACCACAGTTTGCTCCCTCCTGATCCCAGCTGAGGAACTCGTGTGGAATGATGATCTCTGTGCAAAGTTAGGAAACTCGCGATGTTGGACCCTGGCACTTATATCCCAATTGGCACTCACAATAGTAGTAATTAGTTATGAAAGATGCGCAGCTAGAGAGTCATCCAATGTCACCACCTTCTGCTAGTAACTGGACTCCACTAACCTGAAACAAGAATAAATTTCCACTTTATCTCTCCTTGCAGTTGAGTGGAAATGCCAAACATGAGGTAGGGGTTTTGTCCTAACCTCGGTGTTTGCTGACAAGGGGTATCATCCTTGAAAGCAAAACTTCTGGAATTTGAATGAGTAATTGCAAAATGTCTAAATCAGATGCTTTCAAATGAACGATTGAACTTGAAAATATACCTGCCTTGTTTAGGATTCATGGGTCCTATTTTAGGTGCCCGATTTGAAATTGTTTTATTTTTATTTTATAATATATATTTTATTTTATTTTATTTTTATTTATTATATTAATTTAGTGTTGAGAAACACTTTTAATTAATAACAATAATATTATATGCTGTTGGAAAAAGGGGACATGACATTTCACCATAAATTTTGTGCTCCCAAAAAGTTTTGTTTACAATCCATCCATCCTAACAGCCTCATCTCTAATTCCACCTATTACCGCTCTATAATTAGTTCCCTCCATTGTTCCATCTATCAGATTGTACTAGAACCTGGTCCTCTATAAACCACACACCTCATTGTGCAAGGTTCAACTACTCCATGTCGAGGTGCTAAACTTTTTTTATATAAATATTTTGATTTAGAGCACTATTTGTTGCACGATGGGATGAGGAATTTATGTTGCACCTTGTCTATTGAGGTATAGGTCTTGACAGCAAATTCCAACAAGTAACTATCAATTACTCCCTTAATAGAGGTGTCCACATCATGAGTCTAGACAACATAAAGCTCACACAATCATACAATATGTGTAGGTGCCCAAGCAATAGTTTGATTATACTCACTCTGCCTCTTCTTGACCTATGTTGGAATTCACTCAAAAAAATCACTAGGTAATTCAAAGAAAAATACTTCATTTAAGGGATCACAAAGCATTATCCCTCTATCGTTTGGTTCGAATTCCAAATGGTGTCTCCCTCTGCTCGAAGTCTAGATCTATTCTATCAAACCAATCATTGGTTTCCCCACATGTTAATGTCCATAACATCCTCCACTTGCATTGTGTAGCTCATGAGAAGGTTTGGGCAACAAAACCAAAATGTTAGCTAGCACTTAACTTACCATCATGTGCTAGCATATCAATCCAAAAGGACTGCTCACTAGAGACACACACTACACCCTAAGACCTTTGGACAAGGCAAGCATAATACAAGCAAAGATGTAACAACCTAGAAATAATGTCTGACGAATATCTTATCAAATTACTTCGATGACTCACACATCCATCTTATATCCTAATAAATGACAATCATTTCTTATAGTTTCTTTATTAAAGCAAATACATCCAGCCAGTTTAGCAGATCTAGCAATTACAAACTTGCCATGAACACAATTTGGCAGCACTTCATTATCTTCCATTCATTCCCTCCTAAATCAATACAATACAATGCTTTTATAGGCTCCTATCAAGAGCAATAACTAGAGAAACTAAAGCTGTATTCCCTTACTTCATCCTATAATTCACTAGTGTGGATCTTGAGGAAAGAACATGCCCTTTTGAAAGGTGCATTCCTTTCTTACATTTACAAAACCAGATTCTCCTAATCTACAACCTCCTAGAGAGCTGGCACAACTTGCACTGATCTCAACAAAAGATTCTTATCCCTAAAAAATTGGCGCTTATTTTTAAATACAAACTTATGGAATCGAAACTGTGCCAACACCCTGCCCTTGTCTTGTTTTTCTTGCTTCCGGTTTCAGATTTGGAGGTATCAATAACAGAAATAAATTTAACTAGATCCTTTAAGGCTTTACCCTTTGTTGAGTGATGTATTGATCTTGGCTAGCTGTGAGGAACTCTATTAGTCACTAATACTATTGCCTTGTCGTGTTGCTGATTTTTTGTTTAGGTCCCTTTTTCTCTTTATTTTACTTCTTTTACAAAATGTCCACGCCCATGGCAAAGTCTACATCAAAATGGTACGTTTCCATAGTCAACCAGTTGTTCCAATTTTACCCCTCTTATGTCAAGAATCATTTGGTTTGCAAGAGGCTTGTCAAGATCCACTTTGACACATCCGTGCATAGTTCAGTATTCCGGGCTTATTTGTGACCTCAGCGGCTGTTATGTCCTTTGTGGTCCTTTGTGGGGTTAAGGGACAAAGACAAACACTCATTAAGGGTCCCATTTTTTTAACAAACCAAAGAACTACACCTTTGAATACTTTGTCTCTTACTGATTTGGAAGTAAATATAGCCCTGAAGTACCCTTATTTTAGGGGATGACATAATCTGAGTGTTTGGGCATAGGAGAGTTCCCATAACCTTAATCAAAGCCTTTTCCTTTAGAAGCCATACTCTAGAATCTATTTCTTCCATTGAATAAAAGAACTTAGGTGGAGTTTTCAGGGGTAAGTAGCATCTACCTTCCTTGTTGGCTAGAAAATGAGGTTTGAGAACAGTCCTCTGTGCACGGTACTATATAAACTGATGGAGTTCTATCTGGTTACTCAAACGGTCCATTGAGATAGCTTTCATGAAATTTAGGTGAGGATCTTGGGCTTGAAGGGTTGTTGAGAAGGCCATGGCCTCCTCTGAGGAATGAAAACAAAGGATAACTCAGCTGAAAAGTTCATGAAAGGAAAAACAATTGAGTGGGTTCGACAATTGAGATGAAACACAAAGAGGGGGGGAGGATTGAAATTTTTCCAAAGAATCTACTAAAGTAGAAGAGGTGGAAACTGACAAGCACTTAGTTTTTAGGTGTCTATGTACTATGAGATTTGGAGATACCACTGTCAGTCAAAGACTCAAGCTATTTTTCATCCACTTTGTTCGAAGCCAAATAAAAGATGCTTTGCCCTTTTTATTTAGGAGGTTGTCATTCTCAAGTACAGATTCTTATGAGGAACTACTAGAGTTGTCTTAAAGAGACTAACCTTTTTCAGCCCACTATAGAGACTGGAATTAGTATCTATTAGATATCACTGATTCATATGGATGGTAAAGTTCAATATGACTGCATTTGTCTCCGTGCATTACAGTCAAAGCCTCCCAATCCACTCACTCTCACTGTAGGTGAACAGATTTGCTTTGTTTCAGTGTTGAGGGATTTCCCCTGGTCCACAACCAAGGTCACAGAAGCAGGGAGACATTACTAGTTTGCTTCTACAGTTAGAGGTAAATCATCACAGTACAACTTTGTGCAAACACAAAGAATAAACAAATAGCCCTGCAATTGTTTCTGACACCTTCATAAATTTGCAGCATGTTTAAGGATGAGTTCAAGAAGAGTCCAAGCCTCTTCTTGCAAAAAATAAACAAATGTAGACGAGGACCTTACTAGAAAAGGTAATACAACAATCAATTGCATTCTAGGACACTGTACCACATTAGGCCTGTTGTGATGTAATCACACATCGCCCCATGGCAAATGGGGACCCCCTCTTCTTTTTGCTTTCTCACTTCGTTTTGCTTTAAAGTTTAGTTTTGCTCTGAGGTTGTAGGGTTTTGGTAGTGTTGTTTTGTCCATGTCTCGACAATTTCTTGTCAAGAGGTCTATATGCCTTCATCTTGATGCATGTCACTGAGACCCTGAAAATGACTAAGTCTGATATCCTGAAAATCCTAAAAAAATGACTAAGTCTGAAATCTGGTGGATCCTCAGAAATCTAGAATCTGCATGCTAAATCCTATGGATCCAGGACCTATCTCAAACATCCTGGAAGTATATTGATAAATAATTAAAGTATAAATCCAAAATTTGACTAAGGCAAGAAATTCCTCACTCCATGTCTAAACCCGCCCTACCTAGGCGGCCTTGGCATGAGCTCATGGATTTGATGTCTTGCACATGCATTTATCCAGACACCACCCTCAAATCCGCCCAAGGGAAAAGTTGTCAAATTTACAAGGTTTTGAGGACAAAGGTGATAAAATTCAAAGAAATTTCATAAGTATGAGTGATTCTAAGGCTTCACATGACACTATCCAAGCACTCTTTCCTAGCCCGCCCAGCATGGGCGGCCTCACAAGGTCCTCTTGGACATTGTCTTCACCTCCAGGAGAGTCAGCCCAGACGACACCCACAAATCCGCCCAAGCAAAAATGGTTAAGTTTTCAAGGTTTTCTTGCACAAGTCACTAGGATATGATGAAATTCCAATGAAAGTTTGCAAGTTAGATAGAATCAAGGGCATTTCAAGCAAAGTTCCATGGGTCACCTCCAAACCCACCCTACCTGAGCGGCCTCAAGAGGGGGTCTTGGACTTTCTCTCCTCCCACATGAATTTCTCCACATGCTGCCTCCAGGACCGCTCAGAGGTGTATATGGTACAATTTACAAGTTTACTTGATCAAGGATGAAAGAGGTGATACTCAGAAGGTGAGATGATCAAGTTGAGATCAATTAAATGTTTCTAAGTATGAAAATCCAAGGGTGGTGTCCTAACCCGCCCAGTCTAGGCGGTTTCACAAGGTGTCCATGGATTGTGTCTTGTTCCAGGTGACACTCTCCAGACCCAGCTTCCAAATCCGCCCTAGGAATAAATTGTCAAGTTTGTAATGTTTTGAGCTCCAAGTGCTTGGATGATGATCAAATTACAAGGAGAGTCCATTTGGAAGAGTTTGGGTGTATTTCAAAGTAGAATCCATGCATCACCTCTCAACCCGCCCATGATGGGCGGCCTCATGAGGGAGTGATGGACAATGTCTCCTGCCAGATCAATCTCTCCACACACTATCTCCAAAACCGCCCTACAAAAAAAATGGTTAAGTATTGAAGTTTTTGCATGCACAGAGCATTGAGATGTGATGGTTTGTAAGCAAGGTTTGAGTTTAAGTAAGTTTCAAGTTCAAATCCAAGGGTCACTCCTCAACCCGCCTTATCTAGGCGGCTTTGGCATATAGACATGGATGATGTCTTCACCACCTCATGACACTCTCCAGATACAGCCTCCAATCCCGCCCTAGGAGAGAATGATCAAGTTTTGAAGTATAAAGCACTAGAAGGTGATGACATTCCAATGGAGACTTCAAGGTTTGAAAGCATCAAGAGACTTCTAAGTTGAATCCAAGAGTCACCCCCAAACCCGCCCTACCTGGGCAGCCTCAAGAGGTCCTTGTGGACTATGTTACCTGACACATGAAGTAATCCAAACACTTGCTTCAAAACCGCCCAGGGTGAAGAACAATGCAATTTGCAAGGTTTGTTTGATTAGTATGATCAAGATGATATCACAAGGAAAGGAGATAGTCAAGTTTAAGGCATGAAAAGTTTCTAAGTGTTGAAAATCCACAACCTACTCTCAAATCCACCCTTCTTGGGCGGCCTAGAGAGGTCAGCTTGGAGTTTTGATGTCAAAGCAATGCAACTACTCTATATTGACTCCCTTACTCATCACGATACCCCACATCCTAGAGAGAGTCATTCAAGAAGAGGGAAGCTTGAAAAATCAATAAATCGTGAAGATGGAGGAATGAACAATCAAGTGAGATTGAAAATCCAGACACCACTTCTTAGCCCGCCCTTCTTAGGCACTCTTGAGCTCTACACTTGGACAACTCCACCTCCTCCACATGACATCCTCCAGACAACACTCCTAAAGCCGCTCAAGGGTGAAAACTACTAAATTTGCAAGCATAAATCAATGTAATAATGAAGATGAACATGTCAAAGGTGAAATGAGCAAGTGCAAAGTTGTTTAAGTTGAAAATTCCATGTGTCATCCTCCAGCCCGTCCTTCCTAGGCAGCTTTGACCCCTTTGCTTGGACTACATGTCCTCCACAATGCATATTCCATACACCCCTTCCAAAGCCGCTCAGCTTAGGCGGCCTAGAGCCTAGAACATGGATATCCACATCATTCACTCCATACACTTCCTTCAAATCTGCCCATCCTTCTAAGGTATTCCATCTCATTCAAGGAGGTCAAGTCGTCATTGAAACAAGTGAAGAGGTCTTAAATTATCAAAGTAAAGCCAAAAAATGCTTAAGTCATGAAAATCCACACACAACCTTCAATCCCGCCCTTCCTAGGCGGTCTTGAGCACTCTGCCTAGACAATGTCATGTCATTCACAAGACACTCTCCGCCTATCACCTCTAAACCCACCCAAGAAGTTCGCCTAGACACTCAAGCATGGAATTTCACGTTCCACAGTCCAGACATGCCTTTCAAACCCGCTCATGTTGGTCGGCCAAGAAGAGAGGTGAATTGTCAAGTGAATTCAAAGTGTAGATTTCCAAGTTTGATTTTGACAAGTGATGGATGCTTTGGAATGTAATTGTTTTAATCCCACATACATAAGGTGAATGTAATTTGTTGTTGAAAATCCTTTATATCGAGTCTTAATTTGATGTGTTTCTTCTTGTAGGTGATGAAGGATCCAAGGAGGTGAATAGCGAGAGCTCATACATGAGAAGTTTGGAAGGTAGAGGAAAGTTGCTCAAATTTGTCATCGTCATCACATGGAGGAGAGCTCCTACATCAAGTTCATCCTACTTTGAAGACTTCGTAGACATCAACGCCATGCGAAGGGGAGCTAGTCTAAGATGATCAAGGTTACAAGTGTAGTTCATCATCAATAGCATCATCCATTCGAGGCGAGGATCAGTGGAAGGTTGTCACTTCACCACGCACATCTTGAAGGAGGTCATCATCTAGAAGCTCACATATCATGTGCCAGACAAGAAGAACTCTCATCAGGCACTAGTCTACTCCATGAGTCCATGCAATTGTCCAGAGGCATGATCCTGCAAGAACAGCATCACAAGATGAGAGATGAGCATGATCATCAAAGCGATCCATGAGTTACATCAAAGACAACAAGAAGAAAATATTCTAAGTAAAGTGAACATGAGGTGAACCAAACTAGTTCGTGTGAAGATGCTGAGGTGGCATGTACACATCATCAAGCCAATAGCATTCTGCCATGTCATTCATTCAAGAGGGCCCACCATAAAGATGCTCCAAAGATGCTTATCACATTGGGAAACATGGCTTCATTGCCTCTTTCATGCTCTAAAAATAGCAAATTTTGTAACAAACTGCCTTGTTGTCTCAATCTCGGTCGTTGATTGCTAAATCAATCTGAGCCATTCATTGTAATTCTTGAGCTCTATATAAGGCTCACTACTCTCATTTGTAAAGGGCATTATTAGAATTAAAAGAAAATCATTAGGGGAGATTAGAGATTAGTAGTAGAGATCAAGTAGGAGTAGAGTAGAGAGGGAGCTCTTCGAAGTCATGAAGAGAGATATGAGATTGTTGTAATCACACACTTCAAAAGTAATACAAGCTCATTGTTGTTGTTTTGCATGGTGATCTTGTGGCTTTGAAATGTTAGCAAGGTTTCAAGTTTTTGAATATGACGGAGATGTGTTTCCAAGTAGTTTAGATGATAAAGTAGATAGAGTTCATTGATGTAATGGATATATGCAATGATATTTGATGAATTCCCGTTGGTTCATACTTTTGATGGCTTGTCGATGGTAAGTCATCATGTAAAGTTAGCCTGAACCACATCTTGCAAATAGTTTGATTGTTGATGCTCCTTTGAGTTGCGCCAGCTGTGGGTACTTTGGAGTGTGTCAACAATATGAAAATCCTTGGTTTATCCCTTGGAGATTGCACCTATTTCATGTAGTTGTTGCTTGTCATGGCAAAGTGAAATTTGGTTTTCTAAGGGAATTTGTCTATCATAGCATCGTTCATCATGTCATTGTCTTTAGATTAGCCTTCTTAACCCTTGCCTTTTGCCTTTTCTTTTCATAGTTGATCAGAAGAAGTTCCATTTCATAAGGAGGAAGTAACTTGTTTGAATGGAGTGAGGTGACAATTCTACGTAAGTCCCTTTGTGACACAGCAAATCACATCACACCACCGAGGCTATCCGTTGCAAATCACGTACAAGGAACCTTGGAGTGTTCTTGTTTGATCACATAGTTTAGCATTCGAGACGCTTTGTTCAAGAGAGGATAGAGCAGTTGGTGTTTTATTCTAATGTTGTTGTTGTCAAGAAAACATCATCAACAAGGCCCTCTTGAAAACTATAGATATTTTTGTTCATGTCTTTACAAGTATAAAAATTATCAGTGACAATGCAAAAGCACTAGCAAATAAAATTCGTTACTGGTGCAAAAGTGCTTCTAGCTAAAATCAATGACAATGCAAAAATGCTAGCACTAAAGCATAGGTATCATGCAACAAGAATAAGGGTAAAATTCTAAAATTTTCAATTTATGAAGTTTGAGAAATCTATAAGCCATTACCGCTGTATACAAAATTGTTGTAATTGTATTTTTCTGCACGTTGAGTTTGATATTTGGGTACAAAAGAGCATTAAGCACCACTTTTCCAACCTGCAATGCATAATCAACATCCAATTAACTTGCTGGGTCAGATTAGCTAAGTAACTCACATTCATAAACATTAAAAATTCATGCTAAAGTGTTTTACACAAACAATCACAAGAAAAAAAGTACCATAATGACATGAGCTAGGGTTGTAATAAACGCCAATGTTTCTCTAAATTTCTAGGATGGGGTTTCGAGAATGATAGGGACAAGGACAACTAATAAAATAGTATCTAAAAATTGAAATTAGAAACAGCTTAAAGTAAGTGAAAATAAGTGATCCAATAATTCATTTGATAATCATAATATGATTTTTAATTTTTAAAGTTACAAGGTACAAACAAGCTGAGAATCACAACTGTAAGTGACAAACATCAATATGACAAAATGGCAATGCCAAAAGAATATATGCATAGCTGGTTTCAGAAACAAGCTCAAAAATTAGAGTCATCATCCAATGAGTATCTTGGAACCTGCTCCACATCACTAGAACTGTTGGAAACAACTGTATCCTGCAACATGAGCCCAAACTATCCCAGCTGGATAACCTGCTCCTCATCAACCTGTTGTGCCTCATCAGATTCTACATCCCACAATGTTGTTGAGCTCTGCTTCTACTTAGGCGTCTTGTGATCACTGAAACGCAAGGCCACATGTGCAATGACAAGCTTTCTGCTCTCTTAAAAGTAAGTCTACTCCTCTTAAGAGAGTGAAAAAGGCTATATGTGTACCAGTTCCTCTCAGCAGTGGATGAACTAGAAACTTGTGAGAAGAGGTGAATGGAAAGCATATGGAACAATCTTAGAGGCCCATATAGTCACCACAAACTAAGAGGCATGCATGTCCAGTGGCAAAGTGTGCCTCTCAATCTTTGTAACTCTTGTAGCCGTCGAATTTTGTAAATCTAATCTACTCAGCTAGACCTACTAAGCTTCCTCCAAACAATCCATTCCTCACCTCGTGTTCATCAAGGGGAACAATTCTGCCAAGTCTCTCACATACCACTTTGGATTAAATGAATATGTAACCATGTGTAGAGGGTTGTTCATCTTCTCCCACCTTCATTGAATGGTGAGCTAAATATATTCATGGTAGAACTATAAGCTAGGGTCCCTCTGACTCTCACAAATCGCAGCCTTTGCCTAGCCAATCATTCTATCAATGCACTCATAGATCTCCCCAAGGATGAAACTATTAGAATCCCCGAATTTGATGACACTAAAAATAGGGGATACAAAATCTGTGGTGTATCTCACATCTGACCAAAAATTATCACTGGCCACAATCTCCTTCACCCTCTTCACCTGCTCTACCTTGGACTCCTTGCACCTAGTCCAATCGTACGTCATGATCACAAGTTGCAAGTGCTCTTGCAACTCAAGCATCCTGTCCACTAGAATAAAGTACAAACCAAATTGGATCAACTGATTTGAGGAATTCCTTCCTCAAAAAAGATTGAAACAACGCCAATGAGGTGTGGTGGTTGCAAATGAATATTTGCACCTCCCTTACATCCACCATAGCCTTTTCGACCCACTCAAGTTTCCAATAGCCTTGAGTGCACTATTGACATGCACACAACAGGCAGTCTAGTAGATGTGTATGTAGTTAGGCTGAATTTGCATTCTATTGTTAACTCAATTGGAACCTTGCTGTTTATTAATAAAAAGCAAAAAAAAAACATTAGAAGACCTAATCTAACCTTGGCTAACCCTAAAAAGTGGCTTCTAAGTCACTAACATCACCCAAAACAAAAGCAAAACTACATTCATACCTTTCATCACCATAGTCACATTATATGTACATGTCAATGACACGGGCACCCAAAAGTATAAATGGAATCCAATTACACGGCTTTAAAATGGGAAAAAAGGGGCAAATTAAAAGATGCTAAAATGCTCATAAAAACACAAAAGAAAAACTACAAATCTTTATAGGAAAAAACCCATGGCTTTTTATAACTGAGAACACTACCACATTTTTTTGAAAAAATATTATAATATATAATATATAATATATAAAGCTAAAATATTAAAAAATTTAAAAATGTT
The DNA here is from genome assembly GCA_027924645.1 of Cunninghamia lanceolata. NCBI lineage: Eukaryota > Viridiplantae > Streptophyta > Pinopsida > Cupressales > Cupressaceae > Cunninghamia > Cunninghamia lanceolata. Next base: position 3,173,138 of record BSBN01000469.1, read on the forward strand.
ATAAGGGCATTATAATAATGATTATAAAAATTACAAAAATGCTCTAAAGAGATGCATTTTATAAACTTACATATTTTTAAAATGTTATTATTATTATAATAAACTTATCATTGCATAGTTACTTAGAAACCTAAAACAAATATAGTAAACTTTATGATTTTCGATAACTGGTATCAGCTTCTCCCACCACTGCGCACATTCGAACCCAGCATTGTCTATCCCTAGTGTGGAATCCACTGCCCATCAAATTCGTTGTTCTTTCCTTCTGCGGCATGTGAGACCTATGAAAAAACAAACAGTGTTGTCATTTTTAACTGTCGAAAATCATTAAACTTGGTTTTGATGGGGTTTGACTGGTTTTATGAAAAAAAAAGGGTAATCTGAGTCAGAATGACATGGTGCAAGTAGCAAGAACATTTAAAACGCGTATAACCATGTTTTTTTCTTGTTTTCTGTTGCCATGCTCATCCCTCACTCACCAATAACTCTTTCTACTCTTTGCTTATGGTCGCGAGTGTTCTTTGTGTTCAAACATTGTGCTCTCACTATTCCTAGACCTTAACATGTGTCAAATATATGCCAAGAAGATCAAGGAGCTTGAAACAAGAAGAATCACCATTTAGGGTAAGTTTTTCTTTTTGGTTTTTAAAGTTTTTTCTAAATTCCTTTCGAAGACCCATGAGATATTTTCTTGTTTTTCAAAAATGGTTTATTATTGTTTTCTAATCCATTATTCATTTTTTAATAAGCAATGGTAGCCTAGGGCTATGTTATTGTTTTTTTTTTCCCATTGTTTATTTTTAAATCTGTAGATACAAGTATAGTCTAGAATGGTTGAGAGTTCTAGCTCTAAGGTCCAAAGGACTTGTGCACAATTGTTGGCAAAGGAATCAGAGCTTGTGGTGGGCTGTCCAAACATGGTTTGTCAAAGGGACATATTCTTGTTTATATTAATGAGCAAGAGTAAGGGGTAGTGCAGCTAAGAAATCTTGTGACCTGTTGAGATCTCTAATAGTGGTTGTCAAGCATCCATTTCTTCTGTCACTGTTTTCAGAATAAGACGATAGCACCCTCTTTCCTACAAAAGAACAAAGGAGGGGGATAATAAGGCAACTATAAGGTATGCAAGTCCTAGCTATAAAAAGGTATGTACCCCATTATTGGCCAAAGACACTTGTAGGTATTGCATTATAGAACATTAGGGATTCGTGAACTGAAATAGGGGTGTCCATCATTTCTTATTGATGGAATTATTGCAAATATAGGCCAATGATTAATGTCATTGTAGTGTGCCCTAAGAGGGCAATGTTTTTGGAGGTAATTGATTGTGAGGGGTAGATGAAGGATGCTGACTTCATCACCAACATCCTCATAGAATCCATTGAGGTGATGGGATCTCAAAACATTGTCCAAGTCATAACACATAATGTTAAAAGTTGCAGAGTTGTGGGGTTGTTGATTGAGGTGAGATATAGACACATAGTTTGCAAATCATATGTTGTTCACTCACTCAATTTGATGCAGAATCTTGGAACACATATCCAGTGGATGAAACAAATCTACACTGAGGCCGTTGAGATTCAGATGTTTGTGACTAATCATCATGTAACAAGCCACTTTGAGGTCCTTGAAGTTGGAGTTCTTGATGGTAACTTTATAAAATTATAATATTTTATTTCCTGATTTACTTTATTCTTGAAATTTTAATCTAATTTATTATGTTACATTTACTTTGTTTTTATAATTCATAATCCATTTCAAACTTAATTGCTATGATCACATCATGGTCACAAGCTCCATGTGCACAATAAGATAAAATCAGAATGCTTAACAGTAAAATCAAGAAACCCTATTGAGAAGCATCTAACATCTAAAGGCCATCCAACACTTCATGGCACAAATCAAGAATCAATTTGGAAAACTCAATCAATTTGATCACAAAGTGCTTTGGGCAATTGAATCCACTAGTCACTCACCTAGAAGTTCAAAATTGTAATGCACTTGATTCTCAGAGTCAACACAGCACAAACACTATTACTAGCATTCATACAATCACTGACAATCCTAGATTCACATCCTCACACCAAATAATTCATCTTTAAACTTGGCCTAGGGGAACTCAAAGTGTTACTCCTTGTTTCCAAGTTTCCAAAATTGTAATCACATGTATTATGTATTAAATGTTGTTCGAGGAGAATACAAAAGCTATTGTTGTCATCTCTTGTTCCCATTGATGTGTAATGGTTCTTTCATTTCTATTTACATTTCCATGGAAAGTTCGATATTAACTAGTAGGCTAGTTAGATAGACTTGTCTACTAGCTAGTCTATAAACTATCCTCTATGCCACTTTGAGCTCCGACAAGGACCATTGATATTTGCACCTAATATCAATTTTTGCATGGAAACCCAATAACTACCAAATTACCACCACCCAAATTATTCTAGTGGTTGGAAGTGTTAAGTGTCCTTTGAATGTTATCCACTCATATGGGGGAAAATCAATGAGCCCACATCCTCCCTATACAACTACTAGAGTACCTCCATCCTTTTCTCACCTCTAGATGTGATGGATCCAAATTATCCAGTCTATAGGGATAACCACACCTCCTTGTCCACATCCCCTGAGATTTAATCAAATGCGTATTACTAGATTTCTACCTACTATTTAAGGATAATCAACCATGGATGTTAGGAGAGATTCGAGAAGACATTATTTAGGTCCTCACAATCACCCATTAACACCTACTTATTCCATGTTATTCTCCATGGACATCAATAAATCTTCTATTGGCTCTTTCATAGTTATTGATGAGGGTTGCAGTCCCTTGTCATATCATACAAATTAGGGCCAACCTCATTGCATAGTTCAGATGACTCTTCTCTCACCATGGATTCAACCCATAGTTAGCTATAATTTGTTATTGTTGTTCTCTTAGCCTTAGCTTGTAAGCTCTTGCTATGGGATCATCCCATTGATCTCTCTTAGACCATCTCAATCTCCTATGGACACCATCAAATCTTATATCGGCCTTTCCATGGTTATTGATGAAGTTGTTGAACATTCTTTAGATTAGAGACAACATTGGTCTCAAGCCTTGGCCTCAACTAACTTTTTTTCTCTCTACTTATTTGGATGTTTCTCTTGATGTATCTTTCCTAAAATATACAACATTTATCCACTGTGGATTGACCCCTTCTACTCAAGTATCTATATTGTTTTAGTGTTACAATTCTTGAAGCTTGTTTTTGCACTCCTTCCGATTGGTGTACTTCCAAGACCCATTGATCTTCTTTAGTCATTTATGGACATTAGCTATGACTTTGACTGCACCTTGTAACTAAAATGCCTAGGTGTTTGGATCTCACCCCCATAGATAGTAGGGTTTTGTATTTTCCCGGTCCCAATAAAGCAATTTGCTTCTCTGTAGTAATGGGACTTGTGAAGTCATATGGAAACCATGATGGCCTAGCTCGCTGATGGCACCTTTATGAGAGGTGAACACAACTCAATCGAACCTAAGTTTGTCAATCCTGGTACAAGAATGGGTATGAGTTTGGGGTTCAGGTATGCCGGTACGACAATTTTTTTCTGAAGTACAGGTACAGCTACATATATATATTCAATAAAACTATAAAATATATATATAATTATAAATTATAGTTATATAATATATTATAATTATATATATAATAGTATAAATTATAATTATATTATATAATAAATTATAATTTAATATAGTTATATAATATATAATATTATATATTATAATTTATTATATAATATTATATAATTTATATATAAATAATAAAATTATAAATTATAATTATATTATATAATAAATTATAATATTATATATTATATAACTATATTAAATTATAATTTATTATATAATATAATTATAATAACTATAACTTATTATTTTATTATTAATTTATTTATATATAAATTACAAAATATAATTTGTAATATTATATATAATTATAATATATTATATAACTATGGTTTATAATTTTATATATATTAAAAATTATAAAAACAGTAATACTCATAATTGTCAATAAACTAAATATTTAAATACTTCATAATTTTTAAAAAATATATATTCATAATTAGGGACTGTGAGAATTTGTATTAAAAAAAATGGACACCACCATTTGAAACAAACATGGCTTGTCCCCTCAACCAGGGTAGAATAAAGTTTTATTATACGTCAATCTTCAACCGCAATAATAATTTTCACGTAGAAACAGTGATCATTGATGGCAAAATGAGCTTTCAACACTGGTCACAACACCTTTGACATTTTTTCGTTGACATTCATCTGAATACACCTGGATCCTCATGCAATGCAGGGGGGTCACCCAAGGTCCACCCCGGGCACCCCCAGTTCCCAAGGCGAACCCCCGCATCCCGTCCCAACCCCTATACCCAAACCGTACCATATGGGTGCAGCCAGTGAAATAAAAGAGCTTGGTAACATAGAACCTAACCATTTTTGCAAGAATTGGATTGGAATGGCATCAAAAAATAGATTCGGCACCCTCCATCCAACAAACCAGAAAAGCCTAAACGAACGAGAGCCCTCCATCCCAACACTAAATGAACCCACTCCAAACAACCACCCAAAAGGAGACTACAAGACCCACATACACCTTAGGCCCCTAACCAGATTTTACATACGCAGGTACAGCACTACTCACTACAAACACTCCAACCAGCCTTTCTTCTATGAAATTCCTTCTGCACAAGTGAAAACAACAATGGCTTTTCTTGTTTTAATTCATATCAATTGTGAATTTATAATTTCTTTCTGCCTCATATTTCTGTAGTTACTTTAGCAGTTTGTATTAAGCAATACTTTACACACTTCTTCATTTTGTCATTGTAGTTGTCTATGCATCTAAGTCCCACTCACCTCGTTTAGCCATTGATGGATATTAATATAGTGCTTTCTTTTTGGAGTACATGTATATGTAGCACATTCGTGACATCTATTTGACAATTACTTTTTGAGTCCGTCAAGTTTTATTTCTACATTATGCCCTTGTTGTAGAAAACTTGTGAACATATCTCTAGATTTTCAAATCCTCTAGATGTGACATTACTGATACTAAGAGCATAGGGGGAGGAATATCCTGCCTAGTCTACACAATAATGATGATTTGAATTAATGTATGTACTATTAAGATATTATAAGGCTCTACTAAAGTTCATCTTACTATTGATATAAAACCTACAGATAAGCCTGGTTTACCTTTCATAGAAACAATAATTAAAGAATAAAAGTAAACATAAAACCCTTATGTTAAAATGTTTTATTTGAAACAAGAAAAACTGGAGGTTGAAAGTGAAAGGATTAAACATGCAAGTGGCAGTGACAGGGTTAAAACTTTCAGGGAAGCATTAGTTAGTGAAGAGAAGGTTAAAGTGGGTAATTTATGGCAGTGTTCAATGTAGGGTCCAGTCGAATGCAGGAGTAAACAAAAGGCAACCAAGGTGAGAATACTTCTATATTATCTTTTACTCCTAATGAACCAATGGCATCTATGATTGAGAAGCAAGAAGCAAGGCCATTTTCTTTGTTTGCCTAACTCCTAAGGCCTTGCACTCGAGCAAAGTTTTTTGAGGAAAATAATTAGTGTATGGATTGATCCCTTAGCTGGATGGAAACAAGACAGTAAAGGCATACGGTATACTGGGTCAAACTTTCAGAAATGGTCAAAAAGGGTGTTTTCAAGACTTGATGGATTTCTTGTTGATAAATCTTTTTTTGGAATTCCCCCTATGCTAGACAATAATGTTGTTAAGGTGATTCCCTCTACCTAATCTAACCATCACCCCATTGAAATGGATTTTCACACATTGTCCTCTCCTCCTAAGCCTCATCCTGAATCTTTCTCGTTTAAAAGACTCAACCTACAGTAAAACCTTGTTTAACATTTGGACTTTGAATTTTGGTAATTCTCTAAAGGATCTATGATCTCTAGATAGAATAAGGCTACGTTTGCATCTCAAATATTTATTAGAAAATTTGGGAGAGATAAAGCCAAGAAGAGGGCTGAAAGGTGTAGAAGGTTGCAAGAAGTTCTCATAGGGTTTGAATGCAAACTTCAAATGGCTCCTTCTAATGATTGCCTCCAAAAGCATTCCATGGTCAATAAATAGAAGTTAATGTTTGACCAGTTCTATAAAGCTAGAGGTTTAAGATCAAGAATGATTTGGCTTCAGTTGGGGGATAAAGGTACCAAATTCTTCCTTAAATTTCTTCAGGTAAAGCATGGCAGAGAAAAAATTCAAGGAATTGATATTGGAGAGGTGTTAGTGGAAGATGACTCTAAATTAAGAAAAGTTTTCCAATCTTTTAATAGTGATCTTTTCTCTTCTGTGGATTCTAGGAATAGTATTTGCCAAGTAAGAGACATTATTGCTAAGGTGCTCCCGTGTAAACTTGATGGCAAAGATGCTATTGTTCTGGATAACAATATTGATGTTAATAAGATAAAGATGTAATAAATTCTATGACTAATGAAAAGGCTCGTGGTTTTGATGGGTTTTCAGTGGAATTCTACAAAGCAAACAAGGATTAGATAAGTCATTATTTACGTAAAGTATATAATGAGGCAATATGTGCTAGCTCACAGGGCAGCGACATTAATAAAAAGGTGATCAAGTTGTTACCAAAAGAAGGGGATACCTCCAACCAAAGAATTGGAGACCTATTAAATTTTTAAATGTTTCATATAATATATTCTTGGCTAGAAGAGTGAATAAGTTGTTATCCTTGATTATCTATCCTACTGAAACTAGCTTTCTAGGGGGGAGATATATCTTGGATAATCTTCTGACTTGTTGGGAGGGTATAAACTGGGCTAAGGTGTCTAAGCAGAATGTGTATATGGCTCTTATTGAGTTTGAAAAAGCTTATGAACATATCAAATGGCCCTTCATTCTTCTTGCTTTAAAAGCTTTGGGCTTTGAAGATTCCTTTTGCAGATATTTAGTGTTATATTTAAAGATGCCTAAGCACAAATCAGTGTGAATGGAGAACTTTGATCTTCCTTCCCTTTGCACAAGTTTATCAAACAAGGGTGTCCACTTGCCCCTTCTTTATTCATTATTGCTGCTAAAGCAATTCATTATTTGTTGAGAGATTGCTCGTTAGGTCCCCCAGTTAAAGGGTTGGCTTTACCTAATGGTGATTCATTGTTAGAATTGCAATTTGCTAATGATACAACCTTTTTTATGAAGTGGATGATGAAAATTTTGTTAATCTCAACATGAGATTGGAAATCTATTGTCTTGCTTCTTGTTCAAAGATTATTGTCCGTAAGTCTAATATTCTCAACTGGAAAGAATCCCCCCTAGATGGTTGGCTGGTAAAGGATGGAATTGGGGTGGTCCCAATAAGTTAATCAGGTATTTCCCTTTGCTTTCAATCCTTCATTCAAGGAGTTGTAGAGATGGAAAATGGATAAAGTAAACAGTAAGGTCTCAAAGTGGCAAGGGCACTTGCTCTCTCTTGCTGGTAAATTCTAAGTATATCAAAAGGTCGTGTCCTTTTACACTATTTATTTTTCCACTTGCTTGGCTGGTGTGTTCCTCTCATTTGAACCAAATGAATATGTTGATCAGGAGTTTTTTGTGGTCTACTGGGAAAGGCACTAAGAAAAGGCATGCAGTTGCCTGGGATCTCTATACTAAACCTAAAAAGATTGGGGGGATGGATTTAAAAAATATGCTTATCCAAGAGATCACTTTTGTTGTCAAATGGATTCTCAGGGCCATTGCACGAGATGAACCATGAAAGCAACCTTTTAGGCACAATTTAATTAATAGTGCACCAAAAAAAATGTCCTCAATGGTTAGGGCTGCACATATGGGATATTTTGTTTGGTAAATTCAAGGTTAAACCTATTGGTTCCCCTATTTTCTGTTATATATGGAAGGCATGGGCTTATGCTAGGGACTTTATTAGAGGTCATGCGGTGATTTCAGGTAACAAAGGGCTAATTTTGGCTTTCAGATCTAATTGATGATCCCTTGAGCATAAGAACGCTCCTTTGAACTGCACTTGTGGTTGTTTTGCCAAGTTGTGGAATTAAAAAGGCATAAAATTTATTGATCGTGTTCTTAGGAAGGAGGGTTGATTCCTTGGGAGACTCTACAATAAAGGTTTCACATTCATAAAGAGCACAAAAGAACTTACACCTGTTGAGAAGAGTTAGAATTGAAAGGGGTAAGAAGAGGGTCCTAGGTCTGATAATGATCTTTGGTCCACTGTGAGATGGGTTGGAGGAAGTGTATTGTTGAAAGTTCTAATAAGTATTTGTATGTTTTGTTGTCATTTTCTAATCAATAGTTTAACAAAGGTCAACTCTTTATGGGGGTTATCTAATCCAGATAATGTTTGGGCTAAGAGGTTTAAAATAGTGTGGTCCAGTGTTCTAGAACCTAAGAAGTCATTTTTAGGTGGCTACTGTTGTGTCAAAAGCCTTTTGTATGTGCTAATTGTCATTATGTTGAATACAAGGTCTGTCTTGTGTGTGGTCAATTGAAAACTACTTATCACTTATTCTATGGTTGTCCCTTTGCCAGATTGGTTTGGAGTTGTTTTCTTCCTTCTTGGGTTGCTTGTTCTAGTAAAAACAATATTGAATGGATAGACTGTCATGTCCCCACTTTCTGCATGATCACATGTGGCATTGATGTTTAGCCTATTCACCATTCCCGTAGGCTAAAAGATTTGGTAAGGGAATGATATTGATTTTGGCTAGGTGTTTTTCAGTATATTTTTATATTAGCCAAAATTATTTGAGCTTCATCATGTGGAGATTGCAATTTGTATTGTATTTTCACATATTCAAGGGGGTAGGACCTATAATTTGGAGCCAATGTGGTATGGTATTTTATGAGGCCAAGTGATGGAGGAGAAAATGAAATCTTTAATTACATTTTCTCTATTTTTTTTTATGGATATCTCTATTTTAGTATGTGGCTCATGAAGTGTGAAGACATGGCTCCAAGTGGGACCTATTTGTGTAGTACAATTGCCAAGTTGAAATTATAAGTCCAAGCTTATGCAAAATGTGTTCAAATGCTTTCCAATAGCCATCCTAAGAGGATCGACCAGCTATATGAGGTGGCACACATGGTTTAGTGGTTCTATTTGCTTCCAACGGCCATCAAGGAGGTTCGCTCAATGCTATGAAAATCATTTAATAATTAATGGTGTGGAAATTCAATGTCAATCACTCAGCACAAAGGTAATTTAATATCGTTTAAGGGTTTTAAATGCCATATTGCTGGCTGGCGATCAGGTATGGAGCATTTTAAATGATATATGGGCCGCCCATGAGGAAATTAAATGCAATTTGTTCTTTGTTTAATGCTTGATAAGGATCAATTCGTGTAGGAGATGTTTTTAAATGACAAAACAAAGATTTTAAATGATTGCTCCAGCCGCCCAAGCAAAAGAAGAAGAATATTAAATGTTTGTCACGTCAATTGCCATGCAAGAATCCAATCGGCCAGCCAAGGAAATCGATCATATGGAGATTGATATAATTTCATTTAAAATAATTAAAGATTGTTTTAAATGATTGTATTTTTGATGTAATTCATTTACTTTTGTTCAAACTCTTTGATCATCATTGGTGGAATCCAAATTTCATTTCAAAATGCCAAAGAGGAGGAGCGCTCAGCCATGAGGAGTATATATTGAGGATTCCATTCTCAATTGGAAGCTAATGATCAATCTGATATGTTTTCTAATTCATAGTATTACTGGAAATTTATATTTTCTAGTGATTTCATACAAGGAGATGACCCCTTGTGATATGGAGATGGCCCCATATCTGATTTAGAGGTGATATCACACAGATATTCACCATTAGAGCTTCATTTTGCAGGTTTTGTGGAGTGTTTGAAGATAAAAATTGCATATTTGAAACCCTTGGTGATATTGAAGACCAACCAAGGTAGTCTGTGAGAGTTTATGGCATGACATAGTGACTGTATTTTCATCACAGCCAACTGATAATTTGTTATACAGGGTTTTATGATCATTGGATACAAAAAGAAGACATTTGAATCACTAAGGAACCCATCGATTCCACTTGGAGGTGACATATTGGCATTTTTATCAAATCTGGGCATATTTCAGCGTGCTACAAGTTTGCTTCAGTCAGCTACAGATTCAACAAAGTGTGATTTGAAGGATTAAACCATATAGGTTTGAAGTCATAAGGCATTAAGGTCATTTGGTAGCAAATTCAGACCTACCGATTTGCATACTTGAGTTATTGAAGGCTTTGTTGGCAAGATATCTTCCTTTCTTCATTGGCTGATACTTCATTTGTAATTTCAGTGTTATATCAGAATTCTGATCAGCCTTATCAGTCAATTATCTAGTAGTATTTGTTGATGTTTTATGTTCCTACATGGGTTGAGTTCATCAGCAAACTATTCCCCATTGATTTGGCAACATTTGTGGTAAATTTGGTTGTAATTGTGATTCATTTTCGTGCATAATAAGAGTCTGATATGAATGGGACAGTGACTGAATTTTAATGACAGCAGTGAGCATTTGTAATCTCTTCATATTCTTTCAATGTCGAATACAAAGAAGTTAATGATTCTATTTATGTGTGATTTCATTAAAGTGTGATGCTGATTTGTGCAAGAAATCTTATCTAAATTGGGCAAAAAAATTCAGTCATAAATAAGGGGTTCTTTGCATAGACATAGTTTTTGGTACTATCAAAAGTGATGTTCCTTGTCCAAATTTCTGTCCGAGTTATGGTTGGTTTGTTCATCTAAAATTTTGTGGTTTATATGGATCCAAAGGAACAAGGATGTTTTTCAAGATCATAGAAGGCTGCTCAATGACTTCTCAAGATAAATCACAATTTCTGTTGTTTCTTGGAATGTTGGTTTGTAGGTTCATAGGAAGCAAGAGAAAGTCAAGAAATTATACAAGAGGGCCCTCATTTTCCTATGTCTCAGTCTGAAGAAAGAGTCCAATGCCAGACTGATGGAGTCGAAAAGGCTGATTTTGGAGTGGATGGGTGGCCAGTGCATCCTAGTGGCCCTAAGGACTCCAGCTGCCCTCCTAGCTTCAACCCTGTTGATGCTGTTAGAGGTGTCAAATCTGCTGATAAAGAAGTTACAATTGATGATGATGTGGTTCCAGGTTCAAGCAAGATTGACAGTGACAGTTCTGCAAACAGTGATAAGATGGATGAAGCATCTACTCTGTATCCTGCTGTCCCAATTAGAGCATACCCGGACTGGTGGCTGAGAGAATGTGTTGACTTCAGGATCAATACCTTTGAAAAACAAATTCAGAATTTCATCAAGGATCTGAATCAGAAAAAAAATGACAAAGAAAGTAAGAAATAAATTGTTGGTAACCTGCTTATGGCTGATGATACATGGTAAATCTGGTGTGCAGACCTCTTTTTTGGTATATTTTTGCTTGCCTGATACTATACGATCTGTTCACTTAATGTACCTTGGTGATAATGTTGAGTTTTGATACAGATCTGTTTCACCATGATGTACTTTGATATGTACTCTCTAGGAGCTTTCTTTTGTTGCATTGGTTCTCATCTGCTTGTGTGAACCATATTTGTACACTTTATCCAATATAAAAAAAACGTTTTATTTGACCAAAAATTCTTTATCTTGTCATATGTACAAACTTTCATTTAGATTCTTTTCATGTTGATAATTTCCCTTTTGGAGATCCTTGAAATGTGAAAGAGTCAGAAAGGAACATCATGAACAATTTTATCATCCATTACAGACTCGTTGGCTCTGAAAAATGCCTTTCATTAGATTGGCACCCCAATAAAATGGAACATATTCCAGCCCAAGAGGACTAACATATGAGAGCCAGAAAGCATGAGGTGATTATAGGCAACCATTCCTAAGAATTAAAGGGAAGAATAAGTATAAAAACCAAAACAATAAAAAGTGTCAACTAAGAAAAAAACAATTCAACGAATTGATTCAATGGATGGACCTAACATTATACTGTTATTTTATACTATTTTTTATATTGATAATTAACGACCAGTCTTGCACTTAAAACAAACATAAACAAACACGAGTCTCACTCTAAAAATGCACATTAACAAGATCAGTCTCACACCCAAAAAGCTAGTCAAAAAAGGAAACTCACATCATTGCGGATCACAATTGTTGCCTTGGCCTCTTTTGTGCCTCTTGTGGCATTCTCTTTACATTTGATATAAAGCTGTCCCATGCCCATATCTTTCCATCCCTTCTCTGCACTGTTTTCCGGCTGACACAAAAAATTAAATCAATGGCAAGCATTATGGTAGCAAGATAGTCCTAGACTCCTAAGCACCCAGATTAACAATAATCAAACACCCACATGACAAGTAGCAGTTTAGTTTCTAGCTGTTTATACAGTACTTGTGATGAAAGCAGCACAGTATTATTTATTTGAACAACTGTTTGCCATAAATATGTGTGTGTACGAGGACACTCTCCTATAAATAGTGTGCAGGGAGTACAATGTCATAACACATGAAGCAACCTAAAATCTGAATTCTGTATCTTAAGTCAGTTGTAGCATAAAGAAAACATTAACTGATGCAGTCAAGATATTTAGCTAAAGAAAGCATATTAGGAAAAGAATGGCCTTATCACAACAAAATTCCCAATTCTTAATACAGCTTAACGCAATCATCAGACATGACATGAATGACAAAACACTAGATCTTGACAATATTTTGTATTAGCAACATTGTTTTTTTATTTAAACTTTAAAAATTTACAGACAACTGTACATCAACTCAAACATCACAAATGTTCAAAATCTTTATCCCCGAAGATGTTACTGTGCTAAGTGTTAACCCAAACATTTTGCAAGCTGACAGTAAATGTTGCATCTCCTAATCATTCTAAGTTTTAAGAGCATCATAAAGATTACATGATAGTAGAGTTGTTATTCATGTCATATTTCCCCAATGACTATTTTTAAAAAATCAAAATCACTAATCTACAATTTTGAAAACAATGTTAGCCAATGTTTAACATAGAACTTACACAATTTGAATATATTGAGAGAAGATAACAAGCATTGATAACAATTATTTGGTAATATGTATGTTTCTTGCAACATAAGATTGTAAGACCTGTCACGTATACCATACTTTCAAAAAACATTTCATTCCTTGTAGCTTTTTCTTGAGGCACCCATATTAGACATCATCAGATGTTAAGCTTCACATTGCATTAGGATAGCATGTTTACCTAAATGTTGTGGACTATGCTAGGAGAGAAGACATGCACATTATTTGCTCATAATCCAACCTACATTCATAATAGAAATTCAATATTATGTAAAACATGAAGTTCAAGTTGAATGTGAACAATCTACTGAAGATTCCAGTTGTTTTTGGTTCGTTCTTTGTAATACTGCAATGTGTGATCTCACATTCAAAAATCTTTTTGAATGGTAGAATAAATACGAACCAAAATCTACCAACCACAATGCTTAATGTTACAAACTGTTTGACGGTCAAATCTAATCAAAAACAGACAAGACAATATTAGTATAATAACGTAATAAAGTGTATGTAATTAGTGTAATTAGGTGTAGGTCCTTAAATTAGGTAGTTGCGGTAGTTATACCATGTAATATGGTAGTTGCAATAGTACCTTTTCTAAATCTATATAATGCTACTACTTTCATTTTTTGTGAAACAAACCTTTCTAGCAAATTTCTCTCATCTCTTTTCTTTGCACTTTTACTAACATTGATATCAGAGCCACCAGGTTAGGGTTAGGGTTTGATCATGCAAAGAAGGTTTGCAAGAGGTCGTGGTAGCAGATCGACGTCACAGGATCGCTGAAAAATGCGAGCAAATCATTAAAGGTCATTAAGGGTCAGCTAGGGCACAGTCACATAGATAAATTGCATCATTTTCTGATTGTTGAAAAACATAAAAAAGTCTGGTGAAAAATCATGAGTTTCAACACAAATTGCATGACGACTAGGGCAGGGAAAATTAGGGCACATTATTCTGCAAGTCCCACAGATTTTTTCCAGAAATCACTGATATTTTTCTTCCGAAAATCATGCCTTTTCTTGCAAAAATTACAGATTTTTTCACCTGCAAATTGCAAGGCATATTTTTCTGCAAAAATCAGGGTGAAAATAGTCAAAATCACGCCATTTTTCACTGCGAAAATCATCATTTTCTTGCTGAAAGGTCAGCTAGGGTTTCTACCATGATTTTAGGGCACGGTAGACAGGTAAAGGTCCTGTTTTGCTGCAAAACGTGGTGACCAGGGCACGATTAGAGATGTAATTTTCTGTTCCAAAAAAAAGGGTTGCACAGCTAGGGCACGTTTTCGTGCAGTTTACAGCCATTTCAAGGTGAAAAATACCAGTTTCTAGGGCACATGACAGTAGTTTCTAAGTATTAAATTTTTATTTTAAAAATTCACTCAATCATTTAGAAAAATAATTTGTAAAATTTTGGGGGTTTTAAAAATCTCAATTTGAGGAGTTTCAAAATATCTGGGGTTTCTAATTTACAAGTGTTTGAAAAAAATGTGGGATCAAATTTAAAATTTTTGAAAAAAAAGTTTTGGGTCAAATTTAAAGAGGTCATCCGAGTTTCAAGAGTAGGTTTTTTTCCGGGATAATGGCCAACATTCAAAATTTAGTGTTGAAGGCACAAAAACTCACCACGAAAAATTATAATATCTAGAGTCACAAAATACTCACGATTGTCGAGTATAGGATGTGTGATAGAATTGTTCTAGGGACCAAAACTGGGCTTGCAACCAACCTAGATGATTTTGACAAGCATCATCGAGAAGCCCTACTATTACTCAAGATGTCATTGTCTGATAATTTAATCCCTGAAGTCCGAAACACCACATTTGCACATACACTATGGGATAACCTCAAAAACAAGTATCAAGTCTCTAAGAAAAGTCGAGTTTTGTATTTGAAAAATTTGTTGTTTTCTACAGAACTACATGAGGTTGGGTCATTGTCAAAACATCTCCTAAAAATCAAGGATATTAGTGATCAGCTTATCGTTGTCAACAAAGCAGTAGACGATGAGCACATGGCTGCTCTAACCATTAACTTGCCGCCCTCTTATGAGACCTTGGTGGAATCACTGAATCTACTAACTGAAAGTCAAACTTTGACTTTTGATAAGGTGAGTCAATATCTATTGCAAGAGCGAAGACAACAACAGATAGGGGAATCTACATCCAAGACCACTGAAAGTGCTTTTGTTGCTCATTTTAAGAGCAAACCTCAGAACTCTTTTGGAGACAACCCTCAAAATTCTTCTGGCAACACTTTTCCACTCAATCCAAGAAAAAGGTGAAATGATTTTATTGTAACAAATTTGGACATGTTAAAAAGGAATGAAAGAAAAAGCTATACACTATCTTTCAAAAAGCATGGTGAAGCTAATGTGGTCGCTGTCGAGGAAGAGCATGGTTCAAATGACAAGTTTTCACTCATGGCAACTCTTTCGGATAGCACTAACAACAAATACAAGTTTTCTGATTCAAGAGCATCCCAACACTTCACATGTCACAAAGACTGGTATGTAAAGTTTACTACTAATTCTACTCATAAAATTATAGTTTTACTTGGTATGGTAGATCACATGGGGTCGAAGGGATAGGAGATGTTAGGGTTGTATTAAATGATTCTCTAAAATTTCTGGTACACAATGTCCAATATGTTCCTGCCATGAACAAGAATTTATTATCTATTACTCAACTTACTGAGAACCCTAACATTCAAGTTAGGTTTTGTGGAAAGAAATGTATTGTATCAGATGTGAAATAGAACAAAGTTGTTGCTATAGGCATTGGGCAAGGAGGCCTATATAATCTCGTTGATCCTGTTGTAGCTAATTTGCATGCCATAGTTGTTGAAGATAATACCAATGTTCTTTGGCATGAAAGGTATGGTCACTTCAATCTTCAATATTTGGCCAAACTCAACAAAGCCCATATGGTTCACATGCTGCCCCCTATACAGGAAAAACAAGATTTGTGTGTTGGTTGGTTGGTTGGAAAGTAAAAGAGGAAGTTGTTTCCTACAAAAGGTGCATAGCATGCTAAGGGTCTTTTAGGTCTCATTCATGCAGATCTGTCATATCCCCGTCCCTATAGGCCGACTCTCTCTAGACAAGTCGAGACGTGATTTATTTCATTCCTAAGATATGGTTGTTGAAATATAGAGGCAGTGATTAATTCTAAAATATGGTGCGATTTCCTTAGTGAAGCAACAGCGACTTCAAGTGTTATATCGCGCATAGACAAGGCAACACTTTTGTAAGAGGAGAACAGCGATTAAGATAAAATAAGGGAAACTGTTTGATTAAGGAAACAATTACTAGTATGCAGCAATCACTATTGTCTATTGAAAGGCTGCAATCTATAAGAATGGTGTGTATTAATCCTTGTTAAGCATTTAACAAAAGGTGTGATCTCCCTAAAGGTGTGATCAGCTTTGGAATGGTTGTCTTCTTTATTGAGAGACATACTCTTTCATGATAGACGCCTCCTTTTTAAGAGATGCATCAGTTCACTGGAACATAGAGATATATAAGGAAAAGTCAAACAATGTGCAAGGTGCATCAAGCGATCACGGAAAGAAATATATAACAGAGATAAATCTGCAAAAAGAATAAATAAGGATAAGCAGAAATAAATACAATGCATTATAAATAATTTAGAACAGATATCTAAAGCATAACAGCATAAAGAGGAAGAAATATATAATAGCAGATGCTAAATCTGCAGGCATACGTCAGCAGAGATATATATGCAATAATTGATAACAGCAGATATTGTTATTCTCCTAATATTGTTATTCTTGCTATAATTTGGCCTATGCACAATAGAATCAATACAACCTTAAAAAGGAATCCCATATGATTAAGATAATGTTCCTAACCCTAGTATGAAAGATCTATTTTATGGATTATGCTTTCAATGATTATCTAACATGATTGCAGGTTCTCAACTAGAATCTATCTTGTTCAACAATATAAATTAGTAAATAATATCGCTAATGCTATTTCATTTCTTGCTTTGCTTGGAATTGTGATTTTAAGGCAAAAACTAGGGCATAACCAAAAAGGGGACATTACAAGATCTTTGTGAACCTTCCTGGAAGTCTCCCACTATCAATGGTTCAAGGTTCTTTTTGCTATTGGTGGATGATTTCTCCAAAAAGATGTGGGTTTACTTCTTAAAGAAGTCTGAATTCTATGGTGCCTTCCTCAAATTCAAGGCATTGGTGGAAACAGTCAGAGGCAGTTGGATCATGACTCTGCAGTTCGATAATGGGGGGAATTCACCTTCACTCCCTGTGAAAAAGAAGGCATACAGCACCAGTTAACAACACCATACAATCCGCAACAAAATGGAGTAGTTGAAAGGCATAACAAGACTATCATGGAGATGGCATAGTGCATGATGCACAACAAAAACGTTCCCTACCAATATTAGGGAGAAGCTGTGAACATAGCGGTTTATATCCTAAATAGATGTCCATGCAAAGGGTTACAAAAAATCACCGGAGGAAGCTTGGACCAATAACAAGCCTGAGGTAACTTCTTTTCAAAATTTTGGTTCAACCGCATACACTTTAGTTCCTGAACAAAAAAGACATAAACTAGATTCCAAAAGCATCAAGTATTTCTTTGTTGGTTATAGTGAACAATCTAAGGCATACAAGCTTATTGATATTTCCACTAACAAGGACATTGTCAGTTGGAGTGTTGATGTAAAAAAGACAAAGCCATATTTTTCAAATGTTTAGCAAGAAGTCAGTGAAGACATCAAATCTAGTATTATGGTACCCTTGAAGGATGAACCCTCCAGTTCATCAAGTCAGCTTGTAAGTCAATTTGTGGCTGGTTCTGCACCACTTGTCTATCAGAGATGCGAAATTAAAGGTGTTTCCACTCCAAGAAAGACTCCAATTGAGAACTTGCCTTCGCAACATTCACCTGAGTCACACCATAGACCTAAATGGTATTATTCCACATTGGAAGGTGTACATGTGGATGAACTTCCTCGATCAAATGAATGTCCTCGGAGAAAAGGAAAAATGATAACTAGTTTAGCTGTTGATCACAGTCATTTTGCCCTATCTTTTGATCTTTTTTAGGTTTTTGAACCACAAAAGTTTTTTGAGGCACAAGGGAAACCAAAATGGGAAGCTGCTATGAAGGTTGAATATGATGCATTGATGAAAAATCAAACTTGGGGGTTGGTCAAACTGCCTCCAGGTAAAAAGCCCATGGATGCAAATGGGTCTATAAAGTCAAATGCAAAGTTGATGTTCATTGGATAAATACAAGGCATGTCTTGTTGCTAAGGGATATTCACAACAAGAAGATATAGCTTTAAAGATGTATGATTAAAAACCTTTCATAGTTGCTATTCAGTATTCATCGGTATCTTCAAATTTGTACACAAGCTCACTGATTTATGATCACATCAATCTGCCATATTCATTCCACCCATACTACAAATATCATTCATGAGTAAACGGAGGGTCTTTAAATCAATACACAGTTGAAGAGATCCGAGAGGCACCAAAGATCAATACTTAGGCTCTCTTAGTGGCACCAAACCAAGCTTGGAGTTCTCGACAGGCCACCAAATGTTATGCATAACTCTAAGGGAAAAACACTTCAATAATAAATGAGGTCATTACCAGTATGGATTTCATTAATCATCCTTAGATCATAGAATGTAGGGATTGTATACACATAATTACATCTATTATTCTGATTTCCATTAAATATAGAAGAATTTTAAGGTAAATATCAAAAAGAAAAAGTTTAGGATTGACTCAAGATGAATGCATGATCAAAAGATGCCAAAATGAAAAGAATTCCCAAATTAAGAGTGAAAACAAACATTGTAACATACAGTAAACGTTACACAAAATCTTCTGTTAAGTCGCTAAAGTTTTCCACTTTTATGCAACAGAATAAGAAAACTGGTCATAATAGTGATGATGATTGAGTCAGACATATAGGAGTGTTTATGCCTGCATTCCCGCAGTTGAACAACTAATAGGCATCAAAAAGCCAATTATGGCTAAAAAACTGCAGCTTAGACCCATTGAATTATTAGTAGTCCCATGCAATCTTTCGACAACCCATCTTATGCATTCCTCTTACCAACCAATAGGTGGATCTATGGTCCCAATGTTCATTGCGGTGGGCCAAATGATCAATATGACTTCCATTATTATCATGTCAAATACGTCTGAGCCAATGTCTCTGGTGGACGCAGTTAGTCCTTATTGTGCAAGTATACCTCTAGACTTGAATCAATATAAGGGCCTAATAGTAGATTCTTCCTTTTTTCCCTTTGTTTAATTTGATAAACATCATGGCTACTGCAGTGAAGATTTCTCCCGTTACTGTTAGGTAACAGAAGCTAATAAACACAATGGCTTACATGGTGTCTCCCTAGACACTACACTTAAATTGTTCTTACAGGAATTATCATCATTAAAACTCATCTTGAATCCAGCATTTCAAGCCATGTGAAAAAACAGAGCAATCTATGTCGGTGTCAAGAGAGGTTCAATTCTGTAATTTTGAGTTGTCAACAATAGTATACAATAACAGCTTAATCATTTCCCTTCCTCTTGAATATTCCAAAGTTTAAACTATATTTAAACATGCTAACCATGGCCTAACTTCCCATGATATGTCTGGTATTTTTCACCATCAGAGCATGCCATTATGTTATTTGATTTTATATTTATGATATGTTACTTAGAATGGAAAAGGTTATAGACATTTGGAAGGTTTGAAATAATGTGATTATGTCACAGCCAGTCCAATTTGAGTTATAGAGGGATAAGAACTGTTGGATAATTATTTTTTGTAAAGCCCTAACCTGTTGAGATGAATCAAGGCACAGAGATTATCTAGAAAACAAGCATATATAAGAAGTTTATATCATTTTATACTTATTCACCTTTGCATATAACTTGCACTTGACTTCATGTACCACAGCAGTTCCAGGTTCCTCTGCCCTTTTCACAGATGGGCTAGGAGGTCGCTCAACATCTTCACCTTCAAACAAATAACTGAATAAGTAGAAAATGTTTCAAGTAAATCAAAAATAAAAATCACTCATTACTCTAAATTCAATAGATGCACTTGAATATAAATTGAAAGAATTAAAGATAGAAGGAAAGTGCTGAAAACCATAGGAATCTATAAACATTATCCATCATTATCCCCAAAATAGATAATAATTTTATCCAACACCTTACTGTCACCCTTAAACAATGTTGAGTTGTTTGCAAAGAGAAGTGGAATATTTGTTTGCTACTAATATCTAAAAATTCCAAAATCCTCTCTATAAGCAAATACTAATCTCTTAATTGAGAGTAATAGTCACTAAGATAGCCATTAAGACTTTTATTATTATTTATTACAAATTATGTATCTAGGACAAATTATAATAGCTAGCTGGAGACTCACACTTGTAACACTAAAATACATTATCCTAGGAGTAGAAGGATAATGTTTTATATTTTGTATTTCCTAGCTACATTAGAAGCTGAACAGTCATTTTCATATTGTTAAATATATACATTTTGATTGGATGGAATAAGCTTTCACTGAGTATTTTTCTTGTTGTCTAAGTCCCATTCATTTCATTTGCCAATTTTTTTTTGCATTACATTCCCAGGCCTGACATTGGTATTAGAGTAGGATAAAGAGCTTTGGCTGACAGAGAAAGGTTGATATGTAAGGAGAAATTTCTGCAAGCAACAAAATCTATCATTTTTATGTTCTTTAATATCTTCTCCATGTTTGCAGGTCAAGAACCACAAAAAAAATGATCCAATAGTCACCAAAAGACCACTATGGTAGGAAATACCATCATGTGGTACCTCTTGGAGAATGGAAAGACACAAACATACAAAAGGACACGTCCCCACATTAGGAGAAGGCTACATAAGTATCCAGCCTCACTACAAAGGAGATGAGCATAACAAGCAGATAAGAGACAAGGAAGAGATAGGGAAAGAATATATGTAATAGATGCTGCCCAAACATGTGTAATGTGTATATCTATGCTTGCAGTAAAGAATGTACATCGTATAAAGAACATATGATACAAATATATGAGCAGGCCTACCTTTTGGTATCTATGAATGTGTACAATGGAGTAACTCCTTATATTATGCATATGTTATCTACCGCACTATTCTGATTTCCTTCTTACTACATCACACTAGGGTTAAATTCTCTGACATACATAATCCAGACCTTAGGCCTGTATTTTATTGTCGACATTTGGTTCCATTGCCGGAACCCCAGTTTGTTGGTGTGTAAAAAGTGAAACTACAAAAACAAAAAAATAAATTGTTTTGCGGTAAGGAATACTACCCAGAGAAAGGAGTATTAACGATAGTTATTGCAGTAAAAGAGATGTGCGGTAACACACTCTAGGTCCTATCTTGTGAGGGGTTAGGCACCTAGGGGGAGAAATAGAATGGGGGGGATCCTAACAAGATGTGACTGCTAAAGTAGGTTTGACGAAACCATTAAGGATGAATAAAAGGATTAATCAAATTCCAAATCAAAAGCACCCATGGCAAAAGGAGATAGCAGGAAGTTGAGAGAAGATTTTGAAGAAATTAAAATAGCTTATGAAATGCACATGGAAGAGGAAAGGAGGTTGAAACAAACCCGGGAAAGATACCGTAGAAGGATGGAGAAGGCCAGAGAAGCCTCAATAGAGTGCACCAAAAGGGTTGCTGCTAAAAGTGATAAGAACCTGACAACAAAGGGACATATAGCTACTATACCAATCAATAAGAATGGAACATCTTAACAAATAACTATCCATATAAAAAGAGCAGAAGAAAATTTGACTAGATTAACAGATAAGATAAGAGAATATGATGAATTAAGGAATCATTAGAGAAAGGGCTTAGAAGCAATAGTGCTCAGCCAAAGCATAGAAGCAATGGTGCTCCACAAAATGAATTCTTGAGTCTAGAGCATAGAAGCAAGGGTGCTCCACAAGTTAAACTTTTAACAAGAAATCCATATGTTGAACCAGATTTGTCTAACATCAAGGTCACAATCAATAAATAATTTAGGGGCTTATTAACCCCAATTTCAAAACTAAAACCTCTGAATTTGAGTGATGAATACTTAAGAAAACAAAGTAAATAAAAATGTACAATTGCAAAAAGAAAAGATGTTGAAAAACTTACAACTTCAAGAAAGTAATGCGGAAAAAGATGATATAATGGAAATGTGCAATTAGTTAGCCATTGATACAATTGGAACAATTGAAGGAGGATGGGAGAACCCTATATTAGTTATGAAATGCCATTAACAAATGACAAATTATCAAAAGTTGCATCTCTAAAGATGAAACAACGCCATGAAGAGGTGAACCCCTCAAACCAAGAGTCACCCCCCGTGCCAAATAAGACATGAAAAGTTTTCAAAGAAGACATATGTAGTGAATCATTGCTGAGGCTAGAGACAACACAATACAAGGCAGGGTCATGGGGCAAAACCCCTACCACCAAGCCCAAATTAAAGCCTTCCAAACCACACAAATCTCCAAGGCTTATGCCATTTTTCCTAATTTTATTGTTTTTAAGTATGCATCCCCAAGATACATAGGACTGAACAAAAAAGAGAAGTTGTAAATGAAGAGAAAGCATTTTTTTGTTTGTTTCACAAAAAACATTATTTCTTGGTCAAATTAGTCAATGAATCAATTCTACTTGTGCTATCCACTCTCCTCAACCCCCTCATAACTTCAACTTTTTTGTCATGCGATACCCAATTCTTTTAACTATGTGAACTTGGGGTAAATCTTGTTACTCTACGATGCATTCTTCATGCCGCACGGAGACTATTATGTAGTGAATTAATCCACACATTGACTCATTTCAATCATGAAATTGTTGATCAAAAGCTGAAATGATGTAGATAATGATGATTCTGGACCAAAGGTAATATGTCTTTATATATGATAAATTCTTTGCACCGTGAGCATATGATTCTGCTAGTGAATTGATCATCGCCCTACCTTTGACGTATTGATACGGTGCCCCTCCCACTACGTATTGACACAACGTGTTGCCCTCCATACATAATCCTGAGACAAAGCACAACAATATCGTGCAAGTCATGGGTAAAACCCTAACCCTAAAAAAAATCTCAAGTTGAACATTAAAATCGGCAAAAACAAAGTTGAAAATCCGTCAGAAACATTTACCCTACACTTCAAACGCAATTTAATCGTGATTCAAGCATGAAAAAACTAGTCAAGCATCGCTCACCCCATTTCTTTAAAAAATGCATTTTTTCCAAGAAAAAAACCAAGAATTGCAGCGATTCGCAATTAATCTTTTGCTTCTATGGTTCATTCGTTGTATCATGTTGTGCCTGTTAGGTGCTATCCAAACTATTGGCTTCAAGAATGTGTGGATTTTAGGTACCAGTCTCTATAAAAGAAGGTTGAAGATTTCATTGATATTTTGATGAGAAGGAAAAAACAGAAAAATGGTTAATGTGGTCTTTTGGTGATTTGGCTGTACTTGTGTCATTTTGGTTGTTCGACATGCTAATTAGTTACTCTTGGTTACTTATATGGATGGTTTAAACATATGGTTGCTTTGTCTCTTTTTGGTGAAATGTGACTATAAAGACTGTTATTTGATGGTGCTTCTTTGGATCTATTTTGGACATGGCTGGCAATCATTGATATGGATATGGAATTGGTCTGGCTAAGATACTCAGTTTTGTGTTATGGCACATCTTTCATGTGTTCTATCAAGATTTTTGTCTCCATGGCTAGTTGGCGATAAGATCTCTTGCATTTGTTCCTGGGTCAGAAGTGAGAAGTGTTGAAGGTTGCTATTTCTATAGCTGGTCTATGTGTTGTCTGATGGTTGACTTTGTGTGGGATAGGGAACTCTGTTCTGGTGTGTTGGTGCCGGTTTTCTGTGGTTATAAGTTGATCAATTCTTTGTAAACTTTTGAAGCTCGTTTGAGCTACATTTCTGTACTATTTTTAATATAAAAATAATAATAATAATAGCATTCTGATCATTGTCCCCATCTCTCATCTCTAATCGCCAAGTGACTACACTTTAACCTTTAACTATTTATGTCATGATGGTGATTATGAAATATCTAAATTACCAGTTTGCTCAGATTAGCCCCTGGATCCAGGTCTGGTTCTGCAATATTCTTTAGTGGTTATAACTGAAATTTTATCAATCAAAGCTTACAAACAATTATCAATTCAAATGTACAACACATGAGCAATGGAACCCAAACTTCAAATACTTTCTTTGCTTATTCAAATGAAGCAATTACAAATGTTTACTCGCTGTCCTTTATGACAGTCACGTACAGATTTCAAATCAGATTTTCAAATGTTTACAATTGACTTCAAATATAGGCTCTAATGATAGCCCGATAATGGAGGAAGGTTTGCCAAATGAATGCCAAGTGGCTTCAGCACTCAATGACCCTTGTAACTCCTTCCAATGACACTGTATACTGACTGTTATGGCTGTTGCCAGTGACTGAAAATACTGTATGCAATCAGCAGAATAGTGAATGTTCGAATGTCCTAGATCTTGATGTCAAATCTTCAACAAGGATCGCCAATACTCTCTCTATCTTTCCTAATACCTGCAAGTTTGAAATCAATGGTGAAATTAGAAGCAAAATCACCTCTTAACACATAGGGGATCATCTCCCTATGGGCAAGGGCACATCTCCTTGCAAATAAGGATGAAAATCGGAATCTTCAAGTAGAATTGAATAGGAAAAAATACCAAATCAGTCATGTCTTCAAATGAAATGCTGTCCTCTATTTATTCTTCTCCTCTCATGGCCGATTGGACTTGTGCATTGATGGATGTGATATAATTGCATTATCATCGATTTATCTTTTCATGGTGACTTCTTCTCTTGGGCGAATATCCTCATGTCTAGGCGAATGGGAAGAGCTATGGTTTTTTCCTTGGCGAATGCACCTTCAAACCCCATTGAACCTTTGCTATGGCTGAGTGGTTTCCTTGGTCTAGGCGAATGGATTGTTCTTCATTATGGCCGAAAGGCATTTTACCTTGGCGAATGCAACATGGTCGACTTCTACCTTGAGCGCATGCATTTGAAGACTCTTTGGATGGGCGAAAGTGTCCAAACCCTAGTCGGGCCTGTTGATGATTGTTTTTCGACAAGTCAACAATTAGAGTGAAATACAAAGTATCTGACTCCCTCTTGAGCAAAGCCTCTCGAATGCTGAACAAAGTGATCAAACAAGATGACTCCAAGGTTCCTTTCTGATGATTTTGTAAGAGACAGCTCAGTGACTAAGTATGATTTTGCTGTTAAACACAAAGGGACTTATGCAGACTCCTCTTCATTCACGTTTAGCTTGTTCCTCCTTTCAGTGTGGATGATGTATTCAGGGTCTCAATGATAAATAAAATTAAAAAGGGTTAAGGGTTCAGAAAAAAAACTAATCTAAGGCCAATGAAGTAATGATGAGGCTTGAATAGACAAACTCCTAAGTAAACCTAACTTCACTTCGCCAAGGGTGCCTACAACTACATGAAGTTGGTGCAATCTCCTAAGGTTCGCGAATGGTTTTCAAATCATGAAGACTTAGACAAGCACCCATCAAATGGCGCAGCTCAAACAAGCATCCATAATCGAACTTATACAAATGATAGCTCAGACTAGCTTTACACAACACTTCACCAGTGATGAATGTTAAAAGCATGAGCTAGGAGTTGATCAAATATTCAATACAGACATACACTACATCAATGAGCTTCTAATTTACTTCTAATCTAATTGAAACATCTCTTGATTCCATCAAGATTCATGAAACCATGTTACTCCACAAGATAACACTTAACACCAAACAAGTAGCTCCAATGTCTTTGCATTAATCTTGAAAATATTTACAACAGCTTCAAATCCTCTCAGAGAATTTTCGAGAGTCTCTCCTATTCTACTCCCACTTGCCTACAATCTAAATCTATCTTTTACAAATGAGGCAACAAGGCCTTTATATAGTGCTCCAGTATTACAATGAATGGCTTAGATTAATTCAATAGCCAAGGGTCTAGATCGCGCCACCTCACAGGTAGTTACAACAATTTGCTATTTTTAGCAAAAAAAAGAGAGGCAATGAAGGCACATTTTCCAATGTGATAAGGTAAGGCAAAAGCATTTAAAATATTCCTCCACATAAGAATCCCTTTGACTTCTTTTATTAAATGATACATTTAATGTATTTAAAATAAGGTGGCTGATATAATTAAATGATAATAGGTACACGCCACATCAGCAAACTCAAATTGTATCAACTTGTAGTGATGTATTCAATGTGATTGCTTGAACTTGTATGTTTAGGAATACATCTTGTAGATCTTGCCTTGTTCATTCTTCCTGTTGACTGGATATATGATACTTGTTGCTCATTTGATTGACTAACTTTGCAATGTTTCTTTCTTCTTCTTGTAGGTAAGTTGATGATCTTCCTTGATGCTTCTCCTTGAAGGGTAATGTATATGATGATGCTGCCTCCTTCATCATGTAAGAGTAGATGATGAAGCTTCATAGATGACATGAAGTAGAATATATAATGATGCTTCATTCATGAAGAGTAGGAGATTTCTTGGACTTGAAATTGTAAAGTCTTAAAGTTTAGATGGATGAATGCCTTCACTTGATGTAGAAGTTGATGAAGTGATCTCTTGGAATGATGCTTCCTGGAAGATGATCTCGAATGATTCCTTATGATAGAGCAGCTAACTTCCCAAGGGGACTTGAAGCTTAATGACATGAGGTTTCCTTGAAGTAAAGTGGATGCCTTTGGAAGTCTTGATTGATGATGATGAAGTAGTTGATACTTGAAGTGACTTCTTAGAACAGCTACTTGATGACTTTCCTAACATGAAGGTGGTTCTAGACATTTGCTCCTTTGATGACTCCTTAGCATCATTCACATTCCTGCAACATAGAGAAGAAACAACATCAATACTTCAACTTTATAACATAAACACATAAGAAATCATTTGCTCAAGGTCTAAAGAAGATGAAAACAATTAAAAAAAACAGAGCATTGAATAAAGTCCTTAAATCCTCCTTTACTCTCTTGAACTCATCCTTCTTGGAGGAGCAGATCAGAAACTAAAATCTTCTGTCCTATCCTCCTACTTGCTTAGGGCATTAGATAGGTGTTTTGATTTCCTCTAGGGCTGGTGCACTAGATCCACATTTCAAAATCTTCTAGATAGACTTTTAAACACCAAGCGAGCTTCCTTTACATGTGGCGCATTGGATGGCACTTCTGAATTCCTCTACAATTCTACCTTGAAACTCCTTTCCCTTATCAATCTTGGCGCAGCGGTTAAGCATCTTGAAATCCTCCTCTCATCTCCTCCTTTTGGTGCATCGGTTGAAGGGTTAGAGATCCTCTGGGTTTAAACACATTAGATGGATATATTAAAATCTTCTTAAAAAAAACTTTATCCTCTCCCTCATGTTTGGCGCATCGGTTGAAGGGTTAGAGATCCTCTTGCTATTTGTGGATTAGATGAGGGTCTTTGAATCTTCTAGATTGGCGCACTAGTTCATACCTTTTGAATCCTCATAGCATTTGGTGTACTTGATTTGTTTTTTGAATCCCCCTACTTTCTTCCATCTTTAGCGCTTTGGATGAGAGCTTCCAAATCATCCTTGATGTTGGCGCTTGGGATAAGAACTTTGAAATCTTCTAAACTTGCCTCTAAGACTTGACCTTGGATTTTGAAGTGCTCGCCGTGGTTGGATGTCTAGGATTTCCCTATTGGTTGACACCTTCGCTTTCTTCCTTGTATGGCGCATTGGATAGGGAATAGAGAATCCTCTAAGAATTCGCCTTGGATGAGGATTTAAGAATCCTCTTGATCTTGCCTTGAAACCTCCTTCCCTTATCTACCTCCTATCAATTGCAAAGGATCTTCCTTGCTAAATTTTGGCGCATTGGTTCATCATATTAGAATCCTCTAGAAATTGATTTAGACTTTATGACGAACCTTCCTTTCAAGCGGCTTAGATCAACAACTTGAGTTTTCTAGAATTTATCTCCATAATGGCGCATTGGTTCACACCTTCAAAATCCTCTAGAAATTTCGCTTTCACATGTGGCGGGTTGGTTAATGCATTGGAAATCATCTAGAATTGGCGCATCACTTGAGGTGTTCGATTTCCTCTAGAATTTGGTGCAATTTATCACGATTTTGCGCCAAGATTTTGCGCCACCTTAATATGCCGTCGCACTGGATCAACTTTTTGAATCCTCTGGAGTAGTTGGGCGTTTTTCAGGGTTCGTGAGGTAAAGGTATATTGAAAAATATATTTACTTATACTTTAAATATTTTTCAATATACCTTTCAGGATGTTTGAGATAGGTCTCGAATCCACCGGATTTAACATGCAAAATCTAGAATTTGGAGGATTCACCAGATTTCAGACTTAGCCATTTTTTCAGGATTTTCAGGATTTCAGGCTCCAGACTTAGTCTTTCAGGATCTCAAACATACATCAAGAAGGGTCTCATTATTCATTACTTGGATAGAATTCAATCAAGAGTGTTCATTTTCTAGATGAGACCTCCAGTTGTGAAGCAAAAATCTCCTAGGAGAGGAACTCATTATTGGATTGGCAGAGGAAATGAACCTAAGGCATCATTGTCAGAACTTCATGCAAAGCATCGGAGCTCAAAAAAGGGGGTCCCCATTTGCAATGGGGCGATGTGTGATTTGGTCACAACAGGGCCTCCTCCTTGAAGCCGTTGGCACCCTTAGCTATGCAACTAGGTCTTTATTCAAGGTACCAATCGAATATTTCTTGGGCGAATGATGCATTTGGGACCACCTATGATTGTGGGTTTGGCCGAATACCTTTATGGAGTCCCTTGTTTCATAATGCAAATAGATCCTACCATTCGCACCCCTTAGGAATGCAACCTTCCTTGGGCGAATCACCATCCTTGGTAAATGGAATTTGATATCTCCTTCCCCCTTGGCCAAGTGCTTCCAAGATAGCCGTTTGGGTTCTTTTGTTCCATAATTTGAATTTGAATTATCTTCCCTCCAATTATCCTATGCCACCATTTGGAGATGTTTGCTTTGTCTTTTCAATAGCTTAGACTTATGCTTGGACCTATTTAGGCGAATGACCCCCTTCTTGAACTTTGCTTTCAACCGTTGGGATCTTATGATGACCGATGCCCCTTTTGAATTTGCCTTTGATCACCTTTTGGCTTGGACCTATTTCTTCAACACACTTAACACCAATTGTCAATAGGTCCTATCTAAGAGTAGATTAGAGAAAATGTAATTAAAGATTTAATTTTCCCTTTAACAATTTGGCCTTAGAAAACAATTATTAATTTGGCCCCTCAATTATAGGTCCTACCCCCCTGAATATGAGAAATTACAATAGAATTTGCAATTCCCACATGATGAAGTGCCAAAATTACACTTAGCTCAAAAATGGGGACATTACAAGTTCATACCCGGCCCGACTTCATGGCCCAGTCCACTATGGGTACAGACAAGACTCTACAGAGCCCACCCAAGTTCGTCCAGGTACGTTCTTCTACATGCTCAGGTGAACCCAGGTGGGCTCTGCAAAGCCCGTGGCGAACCGAGCACCAATTTAGTTTTTACCTTTTTAAAAAAATGTATTTTTCATCAAACACCATCGTTACAGTTAGGAAGCCATGAAGAATATGGTAGGAAGGCCATCATTCCCTAGCTTCTCATCCTCCAACTTACTTCTCCATCCAATGACAGTCGATGAATCCGTAGAAATGGTGTTTTAGTGGTGTTGTTATTATTGCTGGTGCTGCTGCTGTTTTAAGTTTGTATGCTGCTCTTTATTTTTAATTTTGAGGATATGAACAGCAGTTGAGTATGTTTAACTTTTATGGCTTGTCTTGTTACGGTAAGTCTCGAAGTATCTACCCACTGCATTTCTCTGTAAAAAAGCAAAAGTTGCTGGCTTCATGTTAATAAAAACAATATGTGCTTTACTTTTAAGAGGCTTTTAAGTGTCCACCACATTCATATCATGGGTTACATTTATTTAATGGCACTAAATGTTAAATTTGTTTTTTGCTTGGTAAATTGCTGACTTGGGGTCAGCTCCCTTTATATTAAACTTTAACCAATTTAACAGAGATATGTAAGTTCAGCATGAGAACAATAAACAGTCTAAAACAGGGTTCTTCCAAAATCCCTGTAGTCCAACCAACTATTACATACTACTACCTTCTATACTATCTTCTATACCTTCTATCCAATACATAACATTATAGCATTTACAAAAAGATGATTAAACATTGGCAACTCCACCTCAGGTATTCTCATCGGCAGCAAAGTACTGCTCCAAAATTTCGTTCATCCAATCGAACTCCACCTCTAGCCCAACAAGCTTCTTCAAAAAAGCTAGCCCCCGTGCAGCTCTGCGTCTACGACCAGCAATTTTGGCTTGCCCTGCTTCCAAGACAAACGGCCACCAATTCACTCTATGGAAATCACCAAGGAGCGGCACCCCTAAACCATAGCGTGCTACACCCACCACCTCCTTCCAGCCACCTCTGTACTCTGGCTCAACAAATTCCTCCATCAACTTCTGGATAGTGGGTTTTTCCTCATTTAAGTCTAACATTACCGCTAAGAACATTGAAGACAAATCGGTATTTACCCTATATCTGTTGCAGTTCACCATGAAATCTTCTCCAAGGACCCATTCGATGGCAAAGAGGACTATTCCACTTTTCGACTTAAACACCATTCCCATCCTCTTATCAGTAATTTTACCTAAGAAAGACATTTGCCTTTTCCTACAGACTAGCCGGATGGGAGTATCCATCGTTGCCAACACCAACCATGCAAAGAGCCATCACGACAAATGGAATGCCTTCCAGCGAGTTTCTCCATAAGCTTTAACTCTCCCCACACACTTCGCCAACCTCCTCTCACTGAACGGATTCAACGGCCTGTCAGTAGAGTGAATTGGCGCCATCATTGTTCTTTACCTCCCACAACAAATCATTCAAAGCTATGATGGCAAGATTCACTAGCTCATCTGCCTCATTGTTCCCTTCCCACAAAACGTGAATGAAAACCACTCTTTCAAATCCTTCCACTAAACATAGGGCTTCGTTTAATAATATACTTAGTTTCCAATTTGCCATGGATCTTGATCGGAGAGCATTTATCACTATTATTGAATCCCCTTCCACCTCCACCTTCAAAACTCCAAGGTGACGACATAAATTAAGACCAAGGATAAACGCTTGAAACTCCGCTTCATTGTTGGAACCTTGCACTAACTTCTTCGACGCCTTCCCAAGAATGTTACCCCTCCGATCTCTGACCAAACAACCTGCTCCCGAGACACCTGGATTTCCTTTCAATGCACCATCAAAATTCAGCTTTACCAATCCTTTTGCAGCCTGTGTCCACCTTGTCTCCCTTCTTCTTCTTTGGTTGTCAACATCACCAACTCCATTAACGAGGGATGGCACTAAATGTTAATTATTTAGAATGCTTTATATTCAATTATTTATTTAGTCTTCAAGTGTTAATTTACGTTTATTAACATTTTCTAAATTAATATACATATAACCTTTAAATGTATGTTTTACCATATAAATGTATGCAGTATGTGATTTTATTAAAATACACTTATTTTTTCTGCTTTTTAGGTTTCAGCTATATTTTTGGGGTTATTTGAAGTTAAATATTACATACAATCTTATATAATTTATATGGTTAACTCAAACTATTAATATCTTACATGCATGTTTTGTGGTAATCTTAACTTAATTCTTGTTTTTATGCTGCAATTACATATATATTTATGATTTTTATATGTTTTTTGTATGGACGTACTCAAAGCGAACCCAACCCTAAAAACAAATTTGACGTACCAATGTAACCAAACCTGAACCAGTAACTTAGTCAAATATCAATATAATTAATGTTTGCTTTTGTTGGCATATATTTCTATATTTAAATTGTTAGTTTTTTTTTTTTAATTTTTAAGTATTTTGCATTGTTTACAGTTGCATATTCATTACATAATTATATTTTTCTATAATTTATAAACATAAATATCTATATAATTTTTTATTTTCACAGTCTCCATGTACCCGTCTCCCATTTTTTTGAAAAATGGCATACAAATACTCATCCTCATCTCCCGCAAAGTTACCAGGCCCCTAGTAACTACGGTCATAATTATTAGTCAATGAAATCAGGTTAGGTAAGGTAGTTGCCATGTTACAAGGATGCACACACCAGGGTTGTGCACAGTTCAGGTATGCAGCATTTCATGCAAATCCCCAAAACTTGGGTATGCAGGTGCAAGGGTGCAGGGCTTCAAAAATTAGGCACAACATAACATTAAAACTGAAAACATCAGATATGAAATGACATAAGACCTTTATTAACCATGGTAAAGTTAAAAAAAAATATCAGATCATATTGATATCATTGAATTTTAGGGCATAAATAAATGTTATAAGCTATGTTACCGGTTCTGCATTAAATTCCCCTGGGTCCCGGTTGGGTCTAGCCCAGGTCCAGATCCTGGTCCGGTCCGGTCAGGGATACGGCTAGGGTTCGCTGTTTTGACTGTGGGTCCGTCCGGGCAAAACCCAAGAGAACCCGGACATAACTCGGGCAGAACCCGCGGCTGGACGGCGTTTAAGTGGTTTTTTTGACTGTTCTTTAATAAAATTTGACATTTTTTTATTATTTTTTTGTGATTTGACTCACTCCAACCCTAAAAGCATCATTTGGAGTCATTTTAAAGACAAAAAACATTCTATTTACCTCATTCCCACCTTGCCGCACTTGAAGTTGATGCTGATGTTGAGCTTAGTAGTGGGTATCAGAGTGCTAGTGCCAGTGCCAATGCCAGTGTCAGTGCCGGTGCCAATGCCAGTGTCAATGCCGGTGCCAATGCCAGTGTCAGTGCCGCTGCTAGTGCCAGTGCCAGTGCCAAAGTCGCTCCTAGTGCGAGTGCGAGTGCTAGTGCTAGTGCCACTTTTTGTGGTTCTACTAATATACCAATACCTGCATCATCTAATATGGATTGTGGTGATGATATTTTTGAAGACCCATATGACAGTGATGCCTAATTAGTGATGGCTGATTGTTGAGTTTGACATTTTGCATTATAATTTTGATTTTTGAATTGTAATAACTATATATATCATGACATTCGACATTCGTGTTTGACTAATTGACATTGTAGTGTTTTTAATTTCTAATAGACTAATACTAGTGTGATTTTGTTTATTATATGATCATATTCATGATGCTATGGTATTCTGAACTTAATTACTGTTGCAAATATGAATATATTTCTGATTTTTATATGTTTTTGTATGGACGAACCCACACCCAAAAAAAATTTTGACCGAACCCGCGAACCCGAACCCAAACCAGTACCAGAACCGGTAACTTGGGTTATAAGCAAATTATAATATAAACTTAATATCCCAAGTGTTCAAGAACTATGTTATTACAAGTAAATCAAACTTGCATCATCATGTAATTGTCACATGACATCAAGATTCAATCAAGATAAAATTTAAATCAATCTATATTTACTACCTTGAAGCTAAGTTGCCGAATCGCTCAGGTGGGCAGCCCGATTTCGGGTATGAAACACCGAAATCGGGTACTGGGCCGGATCGCCTGTGGGGTCGAACAGGAATCGGATTTTTTGGTGCAAAAACGATTCCGGTTTTCTATTTCGTTTCTAGGCAATTCAAGGGGTGACGTGGAGATTCTGGACCAATTCCAGAACGAATCTAGGGTTTCGTTGACTTCTAACTGGCGAGGAAAACCTAAAAAGTGTTCTTATTAACTTTTTTGAGGATTTTTTCTCCTCATTTCGCATTCCGCCGACGCCGACGCCCTTTTGTGTGACGACTGCCTTGTGTTTTTTGGATGCCCTTTGTGTGACGACTACCCTTTTGTGTGCATTTTCCACACAAACCTTGCATTTTGGAGCATTTTCGACGACACCCTCTGGAGTCTGCATTTTGGACGACACCCTCTGCATTTTCGTCGCCCCTCTAGAGTCTGCATTTTCCACGCACCTGTCTGGGTTTTCCACCGCTACCAGGTTTGAAACTGTCAATCAATTTTTTTTATCATGTTTTTTCAATTTTGTATAGTTTTAACTTTGTTGGTATAGTTTTTGTATAGTTTTTTTTTTATTTTTTTATACTATTAATTTATTTAATCATTACATATTAGTTTCAACTTTCAACGAATAATAATAATTTTAAAATATAATAATATTGTATAGTTTTTTTGGTATAGTAACTAGTTTATAAATTTATAATAATTATTAATTATTATTTTATTAAGAATAGTAAATATTAATATTAATAATATAAATATTTAATTATAATATAATAT
Source organism: Cunninghamia lanceolata (assembly GCA_027924645.1). Taxonomy (NCBI): domain Eukaryota; kingdom Viridiplantae; phylum Streptophyta; class Pinopsida; order Cupressales; family Cupressaceae; genus Cunninghamia; species Cunninghamia lanceolata. The sequence continues at coordinate 3,207,705 of BSBN01000469.1, forward strand.
ATTTAAAATTTTAATATTTATTAAGTATTAAAAATTTAATTTAAATACATAGGTTTAATTTTTGGTTTCATTCTTTGAAGATTCAATTATTATATTTTATAATTTATTTTTGTTTTTATAATAGTTATATAATTATATTTATCATTAATATTTAAAATTTAAAAGTCTTTAGAGTTTAAAAATTTAAAATTTAAAAGTAAATTTAGAATCATTTAATTTTTAAATTTTTATTTTTATTTCTATTTCAAATTTATAATTTATTTGTTAATAAATTGACATAATTGTTCATATTTTAATTTTCAATTTTTTAAATATAAATTAATAATATATTTGTTTCTCAATCTTGTCGATGTAGGCTTGCAGGTAGGGATTCTAATTTGTTACTATGGCAGCCAGTTGCTCTAACTCCATCGACAAACCTACCTTCAATACTGATCCAAATTCACCTTTATGGAGGCATGTAGAGATGTTACAACAGGTTCCAGCAGAACATTTGTTTGGAAATGCAATGGGTGTGACAAGCAATATACAAGCTCATATAGTCGGGTCAAAGGCCATTTGTGTGCCATTCCTAGATTGGGAATCAGAGCTTGTCCAAGAAAGAATAGAACACCTATCCCAGCTCATCAAATCGCAGCATATATCAAAGAGCAAGAGGACACAGATGCAAGAGTTCTGAATAAAGGAGGGCATCCTTTGAGGAGAGGAGGGGGCTCACGAAGGCCACTTGCTTCTTCATCTGATACTCGTGGTGTTGCCCCTGAAGTTGTATTTGAGAGCCACCCATTTTTGGGTAGAGATGTCAATGAACTGGAGCCCGAAAATGTGAAGAGAGCAAGGGGACCATTAGAGAGGGCATTTCAAAATGATGCAAGAGAGATTGTTGATCAAGCCATTGCAAGATGTCTTTATGCAAATGGTTTGGCCTTCAATGTTGTTCGATCTCCGTATTGGCAAGACATGGTAAGAAAAATAAGTGAAGCTCCAAAAGGGTACACAGGTCCAGGTTATGAGAAGGTGCGTACCACTTTATTGTCAAAGGAGGTCAAACATATAGAATCTTCATTGTCTCCCATTAGGGGCTCATGGAAAGAAACAAGGGTGTCCATCGTTTCCGATGGATGGAAGGATGCAAAAAATAGGCCATTAATCAATGTGATTGCAGTGTGCCCTAAAGGGCCAATATTTTTGAAAGCTGTGGATTGTGAGGGGCAAGTGAAGGATGCATCATTTAATGCTGAAATCCTTATACAGTGCATTCAAGAAGTGGGTCCTCAATATGTTGTCCAAGTTGTAAGGGACAATGCAAAGAATTGCAAAGCAGCTGGTATGTTGGTTGAGCAACAGTTCTCACATATATTTTGGACACCTTGTGCTGTCCACTCACTCAACCTCATGCTACAAAAGCTAGGTAAGAAAATAGATTGGATCAAACAAGTCTATGCTAAAGCCAAAGAGATCCAAATGTTCATTACAAACCACCACATGTCACAGGCCATTTTTAGATCATTCTCACGATTAGAGTTGCTAAAGGTAATTCATTAGTCAAACAATGCAAAGTTTTAATTTTATCATTTGTGTTTAAAAAAATTAAGTTTGCATTCTTCTTTGTCTTTAATTTTTTTATTTTTTGTTTTCAAATAGGTCGCTGAGACTAGATTTGCATCCAACACAATCGTCTTGAGACGACTTGTGAAGGTGCGAAAAGCACTTGCTGACATGGTCATCAATGATTCAATGTTCATATGGAGGCAATCCAACACTGAGAGGGCAGCTAATGTAAAGCAAATGATTCTAACTGACACTTGGTGGGATCGAGTGCAATATCTTCTTAGTTTCACTGAGCCCATCATGAGTATGCTCCACTTTACTAACATGGATAAGCCATGCTTGGGAGAGGTTTATGATGGCATTGACTCAATGATTGAGCAAATGAGATCCATCATAAGTGCAAAAGAGCAAGATCCTGAAGAGACTTTCTTCAAACAAGTGCAATCAGTTTGTGTTGAATGGTGGAACAAAATGACCACCCCACTCCATCTTCTTGCCTTTGTGTTGATTCCCAAATATTACAGCGATGAGATCCTTTCTATGCCAACAAGGGTGCCAGCATACCGTGATTCAGAAGTCAACGAGGGGTTAAATAAAGCACTTGTTAAACTCTATCCTGATCCTGAATTAGAGGATATAGTTACAACTAAGTTTGCTGAGTTTGCAGCCTCCAATGGGCTAACTGTTTCTACTCTCCGCAATAGGTATAAGAAGGATCCTCACTCTTGGTGGTACGTCCATGCCAATAAAATGCCACACCTTCAAGTACTTGCAATCAGACTTTTATCACAAGTAAGTTCATCAATTTTTACCCACCTTCAAGCTTTTATTTTTTCATTTTAAAAATTTCCATTTCAAATTTAAAGACTCTAATCTCTAACAAGATCTCCCTTTGCTTCAATAGGTTGCTAGCTCTTCTTCATTTGAACGGAATTGGAGTACATACTCCTTTATCCACTCAGTGAAGCGCAATCGATTGGCATCAAGTAAAGCAGAGGAGCTAGTTTATGTGCATTCAAACTTGCGACTTCTAAGTTACAAAGTTGATGACTACAAGGAAGGGGCAGCAAAGTTGTGGGATGTAGATCCAGAGGGAACTGACTTGGATCTTTCTTCTATTGCACAAGCTGCAGCTTTTGAGGAGTCCAGTCAGCATACTTTTAGTGCAAGTAGTGGGATTCCACGTGGTTCTCGTAATCTACATACATCATCACATGATGTTAATGATGATGATGATGATTTTGATGATGCTGATCAGTGACTAATAATTGTATCATTTTAATTTTGAACAATGATTATCTATCATGACATTCAAGTTTGAACTTTGATATCGAATTAGTATATTATATTTCAAATCTTAAAACTTGTAATTGTTTTGTTTAGCATGTGGTAATAGCCTAATAAATATTGATATTCTCAGATTCTGAAGCTAATTCTGTTTCTAGGCTGCAAATATATATATTTTTAATTTTTTATATGTATTTTGTACTAACGTACCCAAACCCCCTTCAAAAAAATTGCCGTACCGGCGTACCGGAATCACGTACCCGTACCCGTGCCCGTACCCGATTTGGCAACTTAGCCTTGAAGAGATGAATGGCAATTGAGAATAAGAGTTAATTCAAATGAATAGAATCATAATGAAAATTACATAATGTTAAGGCTGTCATTTAAATTTTCTTTTTGTTTTTCTTTCCATTTTACTTTGTAGTGTTTACAAATAAATTGTATTATTTGTATTTTTTTCAGTTTTTTATTGTAATTTCAAAGGAGTGTGTGCAGAAAGAGGGCTGTTTCAGGTGCAAATCAATTTTGACCAAGTAGACACAACCAGGCAACCTTGGGTATTTGTTTATGCCAGATGGGAACATCTACAGGGATGTATATTGGTAGGTTTAATAACCTGATGAGATATCAAATTATAGCATTCTAAATTTACTGTATACACTCACAAAGAAATATTATTCAATTAATTGGACAGACATGGACAAAGAGATAGGACCCATACACACACTATCAAGTAAAATTTTAATGCAAGGGACATTTATACTATTATATAAGTACATTAACATAGAAATAAACGAACAATATGAAAATATAACATTGCACTTTCTAAAAGTTGGTAATAAGCGAGGTTGCATTAAGTAACCTTGTAATTAAAGGTCAGTTGGCATTCCATTTGTCATCTCTCTCACTATATATATTCACCCATTTCATTTCTTCGACTGCAAGACACTGCAGCAAATCTATTCTTTCTCTCTCCATTATGTGGGTTTTTCTCCTATTGATGTTTGCCTCTCTCTCAGGGAATTTTATTTATAACATTGTAATGAAATTGGAAAGCTACAAACATGAGATAAACATTTATTAGATTACAAAAGATATGATTGAAGTTAAATTAGAACATACTGCAAGAAGATAATAATGCACAACAAGAAGACAGAATTAAAAGAATCAAATTTCCATAAAAGACTGTCGAAAACTCTCACAAAAGAGGCACAAATACTGTTGTTGAGTACAAAGCCAATGTAAAGAGACACCAAAGATCACCAAAAAGACAGATTAAATTCTTACAAAGCCTGTTCAAAAACCTAGACAAAGTACAAAATTGCAGCTCTCAAAAATACATTTCAAGAACATGTAGGGCCTGCAAATTTCAGGCAGAATTTACTGAGCCACACATTTGCAGAACATAAAGACACTCCATTTGCAAGAACAAAGAGTCCTCAACAACGAACAACTAAAAAACAATGTTAGTCCTTCACCCAATGGAAAAATAAAGGAAAATTTTGCAGAGCCCTATAGTTGCAGAAGAACCACCAATGATCCACTGAGGGTACTAAATGGGAGACCCTGAACGGTTATTTGCAAAGAGCCATGTGTTCTCCATCGATTTACAGAGTTGTCAATCGCAGATCTATCAAAATTTATTGCACAAGCCATGAATTTCAAGACCAAAAGGCATTGAAGATTTATAAAGTTATGGAAAACATCAATTCTGTAACCCTTGCAGATTTGTAAAGTAGCAGTTCTCCCCTTTAAAGACTGTCAGCATGGAAATAACAATGAAGAGGAACAAAAGGAAATGAACCGTAGTCACCAGGAAATGTGGATATGTGTAGGTAAAAAGGTCCCTATCTCTGATACCGAGTTTCCCAGTGACAATGGAGTACTCTCCAGAGCAATTCCATTGGAAATGGGATACACAGCACTGTAGAAAGAAAGGAGGAATTTATATATAATCTTGATATCAAAAATGACAAAAAGAGGTCAGTGGGACTTAAAACAGAAATCCAAATGATAATGGAAGGAGCATAAAAATCTTCAAATCAAATTATATTAAGCCTCCTCAATTGCAGAAGTTCATTAGCATTGACAATTGCAGTCTCCAAGGATGTCTCTAACAATGTTATCTGTAGCATGGCTTTGAATGATGGGATCAGATGGAGGAAACTTTGGGAGAAAATTATATTGATATCCAGAAACGACCAAAAGAGGTCAGTGGGACTCATAATAGAAAGCCAAACAGAACAAAAGGAGCATATTTCCAGCCCTCCTCAATTGCAGAAGTATCATTAGTATTGATGATCACACAGTCACCAAGGATGTCCCTAACAATGTTACCTGTGGAATGGCTTTGAACGATGGGATCAGATGAAGAAACTTTCAAGGAAAAAGAGATGAGTGTTGCTTCAAGGAAGAGAAGGGCTAACCCTAATGATATTGATGGTTGACAAATTGTTGCAGGGAGTAAAATGGTTAGGAATACATGGAAGAAGTAAAGTTACTCTTGCATAAAAGAACTAGTTTTATTAATTCAACTATCACATAGGTTCTGAATTTATAAGATATGAAGATGTCCACAATAAAGCAAAATAGCATTGAATCCAAGAACCCTAGACACCATAAGATAAGTGTATGCTTTACCAGATAAAAATCACCTTTCTAGGATGGCTGAATCACAATGCAAAACCCAACACCAAAAATAATGAGCTCTGGGCAATCAGTAATTTAAGTTTGCTAGAACATGCAGATAAATACTATTGCCCAACCAAAATCAATACATTCTTAGGCCTGCAAGGATTAATCTGTAGAATAAGAAATAATTGGGCTTGGATTTTGGAAGCATGTCACACCGAAAAATCACAACCTTACCATCTTCTTCTTGGCTGTTTGAAGCCTCCCCTGCTTCACTAGATGGAACTGAAGGGCGAGAAAAATTTCCTGCACCATCAGAGATAAAATATTGAATAAAAAAGCAAGAGAGGAATACATGATCCAGAGTCAATACAGGCATCAACACAAATTGCATTTTTAGAAGCCACATTAGGTTGATGAACTCAGACCTACTGCTGGAGAACTCGGATTGGCAGAAGTCAATCCAAAACTCCATGATCCTGTAAACAGTAAATCATTCAAGTTTTCAACAATTCGTTCATTTATTATCTTTATTCAGGACTTGATTTTCCTACTACCAGAAAACTTAATTGGTTGATGAATGCACACCTGCAGCTGACGAACTTTGATTGGGGGGAGTCAATCCAAAGCTCCATGAGCCTGAGGGTAATCCAATTCCTGGTTTCTTTGAGTCTTCTACTTGAAATGGCAACTCTGATTTGCTGTCTTCTTTTAGAACCTTTTTCTCTACACTTGGCGAAACTCCATTAGACATGCTTGCTGGAACATTTTGTTGACTCAAATTTGCATTTGCTTTAAGCCACTCTACCACATCACTGAATTGTACCTATTATGCAGGTGGAAATTAATACATAAAAGTTGACATACTAATTCAGACAAGAAATAAATTATAAAACAAACAGCCATGAAGATTGTAGAGAAGACTTGCATGGAAACAGATACAGTCTCAGATATGTATATGGTATCAGATACGATACAGCAAATTTTTAAGATTCCCTGATACACATATGGGTAGATACAGCAATTATAGAAATATACATATATTCAATTAGTTATACATCTAAGGGTATAAAACATAACTTATTAACTTCAAATATATATATATAACTTTGGTTTCTATATTTTAGTTTATAATATTTATTTTGTTATATTACGTTTGTGTCTATGTTGATGGATATGTATATGCATATGAGTAAGCATATATATGTGCAATTTTTTATGTTTTTTTCTTTTTTACAAAAATTGAATGTTTTTCACAAATTGTAAACTGGATTCGGCACCAGACAGTGTGATGTCCTATCCAGATGTATTGGATAGCACCCAAATATAAGCCCATATATGGATACACCTGGATACAGTATCCAAAAGTATCGTATCCATGTTCGGTATCCAATACATGGATACATATATACGGACAAGGGAGGGGAAGTATCCAGTAACTCTGTTGTAGAGTATTATCAAGTAAAACGTTGCTATCAGTATAAACCGATTTTGTAACTAGGAATAGTTGAGGTAAGGATTCAATCCAATGGATTCGATAATTGGGAGAAAAAAAAATATCAAATGTTTGACTCATTATATCAACATATTCAGAAATCTTTGAATAACATAATTAGTGTAATGCTACTTTTCTCCCATAGTTATCTAAGTATTAGCAGCGGATTTAAATATAGTTATTACTAGAGTTAAACAATTTAAAGTATGCAAGATTATCAATTCCAATGTAAATTGCAACATATGATAATTTAATAGGAACTCTAAAGCAGTGTTACAAGACTCGCCAGGACTCGCCTAGACTCAACGAGTCCGAGGCGAGCCAGGCTGGCCGAGTCTGGGAGACTCGGACTCGGCCAAGTTTTTCCCAGACTCGCCGATTTCTCCAAACTCGCCGGACTCGCCTAGAACCGGAGAGTCCCGTCAAGGAAACTCGGGAAAAAGTGAAAAAATCAGGAACACGGTGACAGTATATTTCAAAATATATTTAAGTATAAGAAATGAATTTCTTATACTTTAAATATTTTGAAATATATTGTCAGGATGTTTGAGATAGGTTCCGCATCCATGGGATTTAACATGCAGATTCTAGATTTTGGAGGATCCATCAAATTTCAGACTTAACCAATTTTTCAGGGTTTCAAACTTAGTCAAATTCAGGGTTTCGATTTTGCACAAAAAGAGTAGAGGACAAATCATTGGATCCTATTGATTTGGATGAGATAGATCCTATTGATTTGTCAAGTTTTTGCCAAGTATTCTCTAAGTTTTTGTTGACTCGTCAATTTTAGCATCATTTAAGACCTACCATTTATGCCTTCGTAGGAAGGCGAAGGATGCAGGCTCCTCTGAGACATAGACTTCTAGACTCTAGTTATTGTTTTGATATTTCATATTTGTTTGGAACATTTGATGTCATGGATTTCATATTCCATGAGTTTTGTATACATTTGACTATATTTATAATTATATATATCTTAAGTGTGTTATTTCCTTTAGTAGCTCAGCTACAATTTGCGTTTATACTTATGTGATCGATGTATACTTGTGTATGTGATCAAATTAGCTTCTATTTGATGATGTTATTGTGTCTTTAAGGTTTATTTAATAATAGGTGCATGAAACAAGTTTTAAATCCTTAAAAAGCTCTGAATTTCTTGGGTCTTTCACTTTGCCGAATCTGCGCCGAGTCTAGGCGTTGCGTCCCGAGTCCCTAGCCGAGTGACCCTCGCCGAGTCCGAGCCGAGTCCGAGTCTCATAACTATGCTCTAAAGTAAATAATTAACACAGTCAATTGAATTACACAATCCATAATCAGATTAACATCAAAACCCATATATATAATAACTCCAATATTTTTATTAATAATAAGTTCACACTTATCCGAATTGGGGTCCTTGGATCAGCCACTCTCACCCTAGGAAAATTTCAATGGTTCTGGCCCTCATAGCTATGTCGCATCTAGAAAAACTGTGTAAAAAAACAATATGTGCCTACTCGCACAGTGTTCAAAGCCCTGGCTAGGATAGTCCCGGGTGTACACAATCCCGAGTTGGGCACACTCTATGTGCCCCCTTCTCCAATGCCCATAGCCCACCAAACCACTTTCTTCTTCCTTGAGTGTTCTCCATGCCCTTTCCAAGTCTAACATAAAATGCCTTATATAAATTTTTAAAGGGTGGTTTCTAAACCATCACACCCTTTCACAAAGGTTGTCATTAATAATTAATAAACTTAAATAACTCCTCCCTCTTTAAAAAGGTTTTCTATAAATATTCTTTATTTACTATGTCCCTTTTAATTAAAAAGAATTAAAAAAACTTTATCCGCTTATAATTTTAAAGGGTTATTCATAATATAGGTTTCTTTTCCATTTGGGGAAAAAGTCCCATAACAATTAGTCAAGTTTCAAGCACCCTATGCAGAATTTCAAATCAACTATATTACTCAACAAATAAATCTTCCACAAAATTATTTTGAAATACCAATGTTGAACCATGATAGCAATTCTGATCTAGAAGCTCAGCAAAAATAATGGTGTGGTTGAGGATCAAATGAACTATGATCAATCACAGCCAATTCAGAGTACAAAGACACAATAGAAGTACAATTTCACACTCAATCAAGCTTTAACACATTAATTTCCATGAATAAATACAAAACAGTTTCTATGGAAGACACAATTCACCCTTCCACTCAATTCTGTTGAAGTAAAAATTAAAATTGGAGTGCACAGGCCTTCTTGAATAAAGAAACTCTTATAATGCAAAACCCCCATCTTAACTCCCTGAACTGACCGGCCTTGCTCTTTGTTCTCTCTGAACTCTCTGAAATACTTCCCCACTAACTAGTTCACCCCTCTGGACTAGACCCCATTCTTAATTACAATCCTCTTATAATTTGCAAGAAAGCATTACAATGAATCTGCGATGGCATTGAGGGATTCAAATCGCCATCTGAATATTAGAGATACACAGATTACAAGATAAGTTCAATAGAAACCATCTACAATTACAAACCCAGTTGCACACCATCCTCTACTACTTCCATTTGTACTTCCAACCTGTAACGCCAAAATCCTCTTGATAATAGATATGCAGCTCCTACAGTCCCTCAGAGACAATATAAACTCAAGAAGTGTAATTGCAAGATCCCCACATCTCTTGCTAAATTGCATTCCTCATCTGACCCCTTCAAGACTTTCGGTGGGGTCAAATGAGGAATGCGTGCTGGTAAAAGTGTGGGGATCTTACACATGCATTTCTTGGATTTAGATTCTCTTGGAGACTGTAGGGGTAGCATAGGGATAATCAAGAGGATTCAGGCATTGCACTACTGCTGTCACCCATGACCCTATCATTTTGCTCTGTCAGCACAATGTTCTAAAGTTCTAAACCATACAATGACTTGGGCGCTGCTTCAATAAATTAGGTTTGGATCCATGCATATTAAAAGTTTGGAAAGATTGGTCAAGACCATCAATCATCCACAACCAACAATTCATTGGTACAATGGAGCATTTGCATTTTCACGAGGAACTCACAAACTACAAAATTGTTGAAGAAATGAACCGCGAAGTTAACTTCGAGTGTTGCGAATTGTAAGAATTCTTCTAGGGAAAGTGCAAACCCATCCTAAGGATGCTTGGGCTTGAATAAAGTGCATGGATCACCAAGTTCATTGAATGCAAGGCCAAGAGAGCATTTCTTGCATAATTTGCAAGGTGAAAACTAAAGACTATGTAAATACAAATTCAAATCCGAAAGATGTAGATCCTTCCAAGAATGGCATGAAATTATCCCAAGGATGCTTGATATTGAACAACTTGCTCGAAACACCAAATCCATAGAATGCAAGTATGGCAGGGTATCATCTTGTATAATTCACAAGGTGCAAACTAAAGAGTGCAAAACACAAATTTGGCTAAAATATTGCTCAAATCTGCATAGAAGAGGTGTGAAATACACTTCAACCAATTAAACTTAACTTTTGCACAAATTGCACAAGGGTTAGGAAAACTCAAAACTTTAAGGAAAGAGATGTGAAACAACTCACAGAGTTGGGACATCCTAAATGGAAGATCCTTGGGTTGTCCAAGAAAGCCCCTACATCAAACCCCCATAAAAAATTGATTGCAAGCATAAAGCTCATGATTTGAGTTTGGAAAGAGATAAATATGGCCAATCAATACAACCAAGTTTTCTAAAATCTATGAATCCAGTTCAGGCCAGGTTCTTCACTCCAACCAACCAAAAATTTCTTTAGCCATGCTACTTAGCTTTCTTATTCATTTGCTCATCCAAGACTTCTTCAATCTGCTCACATCCCTTCTCAAAAGTTTGTCTTCTCCAATCTACTTAGCTTCAACTTCATCTCTTCTGTGATTGAATACAAGTCCAAGAGGATGAAGGCGGCAGAAATGTCTCTAGAACTTATGGCAACTATACCCCATGTGTTGTCTAAAAACTATCGCAGTATCCTTCAAAAGCCAATCTACTTCAGTAAATGATTTTTCAAATGCACCAAATGTTGTATTTCAATTTGTTATAAGTTCTTTTTGGGAGCTTATCCTTCCTCAAATGCACCAACACTGATTCTACTTAGCAAATGTTTTTTCTCTCTTGGTTTCATCTACCTTTTCCTTATCTTTTCCTCTCCCAAAGGGATGCGTGGCTATTCGACTTAGTGCATGCAAACTTCACTCTCTTAGGGTCTTCTCTTTGTTCGTTATCAAAATACTTATCTAACTTAGTAAAAATCTATCAAATCCTCAGAATTCAAACTTCATGAGAAGTTAGTGATGTTGATCTTTGGCTTACCTTGAATTTTTGCTATAGCATGGACAATCCGATCTTCTAGTCCAAACTTTGCCTGAAAGTTGTCTAGAAACTGGGCTTCAAGGGCTACTTCCTCTGAACTCATTTCTATAACTACTCTTCTTCATTGTGTTAAAACCATGGCTTCTAACTTGGGTTGAATAGCTCTCATTATCTAAGCAAGGTCAAGACCTCGTGAAGGTCGACCAGCTCTGACTCTTCCCCTTTGTATGTTATTCTAGACTTATTCTTCACAAAAACTCAAGGATGCAAGGCTCTTACTAGCTTTGATACCAAATGATGGCATGGTCGAGGGGCAAATGAACAACTATGCCTCACACAACCAATCCAAAGTTTGCAAACACGATAGGAAGCACAATTTTACACTCAAGATTCAATTCATTCATTTGGAAAAACAAATACAAAAGAGTACCTCATGAAGTCACACACCATACTTATACTAAATTATGCTAAAGTTATGACACAAGTTGATTTGCATGAACCTCCTCTAAATACAAAAACTCTTCCAATACAAAACCCCCTATTTTAACTCTCTAAACTAACCACCTATAAGAGTTGGCTATGGAGGTAGCCACCTAAGATCTAGGAGCTTCAATGAAAGCACAAGAGAGACCCAACATAAAAGAATAATTCTATTCTATCAAAGGATGCAATATGCATACAATATGTACATCAATATGATGAAATTACAATGAGAGGCCTTGGTTATATTGGCCAAGATGAAACATAGGATAACATAAGATTATGACAAGTGTCTTAATCTTATGACTTGAGACACAAAATGATAACTATCATAAGTGTGCCCTAAGTATGCCCTAAGTAAACTTAACTGTGAATAGGCCTAATCTCAAACCAATTAGGTAATATACCCCGTTCACACCAACACCCCCCCTTAAATGCAACTTAGGAAGAATGAGAAAATATGCAAATAATGCAAAGATGCAATGATGGATGGGTTGCTAAAAGGCCATGTTAGGTATCCATGTACAAAATATCTCTCACAAACAGAGTACTGTAAGAATACCCGTAGGAAAAAACCCTCTCCAAAAGAGAGAAAACATGAAAGATGTGATGGAAGAAGTGATGGAAGAAGGACTCAATATGACCCCCCAAGGACTACAACATCCAACACAAATACACAATCAATGACCCCCCCATAGGAGAGAGAGTGAGACAATAGATCCCCCCACAAAGAAGTAGCTCATGTGCCAACGGTGAATGCTTGAAGATGAATGCTAAAGTGTGTCCACTACGGGCAAACATTTCTCCCCTTGGGAAGAAACAAATCCAATGGCATATGTAGAAGAAACTCCGTCTCCAAGAAGAGAGATGAGGCAAGAAATCTCATGAAGGATGCCTCTAAGAATTGCTCAAGTGTTCACATGTCAGAATCAAAAGATACCACAAAATCAAGAACTCCATGCCTAATCAATGAGTGTGACAATCCAAGGCAAGGTGGAAACACATGATCAACAATCTCCAAAGACAAGTATGGTGTGATAATAGTTGTGCCATAACTATCATCAAAGAGGAAATGAATATCCTCAAGTGTGTCCTCCAAATTTGCAATATGAGACTCACAAAGCTAAATCTGAAAGACTAGAATGATCATGCTCAACTAAAATAGGGGAAGCCATGGCAATATTGATCTCTAAAGAAGCAAGAGGTGGAGGAGATGGAAGCTTAGCACAACTTTCAAGAACCCAAAGGTTCAAGTGACCAAACTTCTCAAAAATATGATTCACACTTGATGCATGAGTGTGAATATCAGTCAATGGAACTAAAACATCAGCAAAGGAAAAATGGGAAAAGTTGTACAAGCGAGATGCATGATCAACCATTCCAACAACAAAGATCTCTCTACTCTCCAAGTCCCTAATGATCACTGAATCAGGTGTGAACTCAACAGTCTTCACTGTGCCACTATATGTAATCTAATAAATGGAAAGGAGATCAGTTGACAAGGATGGAACACAAAGTACATCATGAAAAGTGCCTTCTCCCATTTCAATAGATCCTTTCCCACAAACACGCATATATGTGGTGTTCCCCATCAAGATGTGTGGTAAAGTACAAGGCTCAAATGAAGAGAACATACCATGTGATGAAGCCATATGATGTGAGGCTCCAGAATCAAGAAGCCATATCCCTAACTCAGGACTTGTAGATGCCAAGAGTGCTTTTCCTTTCATCTTATCTATACCATTTGCTACTCCGGCTCTCTGTCCCTAACTGTGTAGATGATGATGTTGTTGAAGAAGAGGATGGACTAGATGGCATTGATGAAGGCAATTGGATATTATGCTTTTGAAGGTGTGTCAACTCATCAATCCTTTTTTCATAACATTTATGGTCATCATGTCCCAGTTTTTTGCAATATGCACATTTAGTCCTCTCCTTCTTAGATGATTCCCCTTTAGAAGAGGAAGAGAACTTAGGGGTTTTATGTGATGGTGATTCCTTGGCTTGCTCATTGTTCTTGAAGTCCTTTTTTTTTGTTTCTTGGCTTTGCTATTTGAAGCCTTTTGATCTTTTGTGCTTTGATTGGCAATAAGAGCTTGTGGTTTTGAAGACTTCAATGTACCCATATGTACTAACTTTGCCTACTCCCTAGTGAGTGATGTAGCAAAATCATCAAGTGAAGGCATCTTGAATGTAGTACCAAGAGCATCCATAGTAGCATAGGATGTAGAAATAAAAACTAAATAGTCAGGACCAAGTTTGGCAAGGATGGAAAGAATCAACTGGATGTCCTCTTTCTCAATACCACATTGTTTTTAACTGCAATATAAGTAATGAGCTTGGTGAAGAAGTCCTAGATGTTGTCAAAGTCTATAGGATTCAAACCAATGGGTTCATTCTCCAATTTAAAACCTCTCATAGTATCGTACTTCCCAAATAAACTCTCCAATGTAGTCCATATCTAATTTGGTGTAGTGCAATACTCAATGTGAAAAAGGAAATCAAGAGAAATAGACATGCCTAATGTTCCATAGGCTTCATCACATCTGTTATACCCAATGTTACAAGACTCACCTAGACTCGCCTAGACTCCGCAAGTCCTGAGGCGAGTGGCATGAAACAAGTCTGGGAGACTCAAGACTTGGGCCTGGGCCAAACTCGTCGTGCTTGCCAAACTCGCCAGACTTGCCAAAACCAATGAGTTTTGTAGGAAAGAATCGGGCAAGTCAATGAAAGTCAACGGAAAAAAGAATAAAATATGGAAAACAATTAAACATAAAAGCGTGAAAGTCAAGCATTTTTTGAAAGGTTTGGAGGACTTTTGAAGCTATTTAAAAGCAATAAAATTATGAAAAATGACATGCACCATGAAAGTCTATGTGGTCTCAAAGGCTAGGGGCGCTGCCCCCAAACCCCCACGAGGGGTGCTGCCCCTCAACCCCATTGAGGGAAAACTGCCCCCAAACCCCCCGTAAGGGACACTGCCCCTTAACCTTGTTGGGGGCAAACTGCCCCCAAACCCCCGCAAGGGGCACTGCCCCTTAACCTTGTTGGGGGTGCTACCCACAAACCCCTACACTAGTTTTTAAAAGCAAAAATTAAAATTTATTTTGGGCCATGTTGGATGGAAAAGCAATATTTTTTTATTCTTTTGAATTTTTTCCAATTAAATCCCAAGTAATTGAATTACATTTATACTTCTGGTTTGCTAAGTCAATTTTTATCCTAAGTAATGCTCCTATGGTTGTAGCAACATTTGTAGATTTGTCTGAGATACAATATTACAAACACATGACTCCACATAGAGCTAGCAATGTTGGGCCGAGCGATACAAGCTCCTCTCAACCATAGTTCATGACTCCATATTGTGATTTTTGTTTTTGATGCCATGGATATCATAATCCATGAGTTTTGTACACCTAAAACATTTAACAATATTTTTATATCTAAAAATGTTGTTTCCTTCAGCTAAAATCCACTTTTATACTCATGTGATCAATGTATACTTGTGTATGTGATCAAAGTAGCTTCTATTTGATTAGTTTATTGTGTCTTTAAGGTTTATTTGTCAAAGGGTGCATGAAACAAGTTTTAAATCCTTAAAAATCTTTGTATTTCTTGGGTTTTTTAATTTGCCGAGTCTAGCATCAAGTACAAGTCCGAGTAAAAAATCAGCTTGCTAAGTCTTGGGCGAGTCCGAGTCTTGTAACTATGGTTATACCACTTTCTCTTTTCTGCAACAACTATTGGTTTAAGTTTTGTACCCATTGTAACCCAATATAACCCCAATTTCTTTAGATGTATCCATTTGTTTTTTCCACCCATGATAATTGTATGGGGTGAGTGGAGCAATTTGGGTTGGATCCATGATGCATATACAAGAATACAGAAAATGAACAACTCAAGCACACACCCCTATAACTCAATCAATCAACCCCCCCCCCCCCAAGATTTGTCTATGGAGGCACCTAAGATCTAGGAGCTTCAATGAAAGCACAAGAGAGACCCAACATGAAAGAATAATTCTATTCTATCAAAGGATGCAATATGCATACAATATGTACATCAATATGATGAAATTACAATGAGAAGCCCTTGGTTATATAGGCCAAGGTGAAACAAAAGATTATGTCAACTATCTTAATCTTATGACTTCAGACACAAAAAGATAATTATCATAAGTGTGCCCTAAATGTGCCCTAAGTAAACTTAACTAAACAGGTGTGACTAGGGCCTAATGTGGAACCAGTTAGGTAATATACCATGTTCACAGCAACACCACCTTGATCTATATTCTCTCCAAATTCCTTGGAATACTTCCCCACTAACTAGTCTTCCTATATGGAATACGCCTTGCATTCTTGCTTATGTTCCTCTATTTATAAGAAAGAGTTAGAACTCGTATGCCATGGCATAGAGAGATTCAAATCACCATTTGAATGTTATAAACATAGTTTGAAAATTTGGACTAAACAAAAAATCGACAACTCAAAATATTGACTCGCATTGGGGACTTGGCAAAAACTTGGCAAATAAAAAAATTACACAAAAAAATACTGAAATCATATAAAGAATGAATATAGATAACACATAAGTTTATATTGATCACTTGGAAAGCCAAAAGTATAAATGGAATTAAATTACTTGGGATTTAATCGAGAAACTAAAAACTTGATAAAAATAGGGGGAAAAATGTTATTTTTGTTATTTCAAGCCAAATAAAGGGAAAACCTTATGCTTTTCCATTCAGCACAACCCAAAACAATTTTTATTTTTGCTTTCTAAAACCAAAGTGTGGATCTAGGGGCCTAGCATGTTCCCTGTCGCAATTAAGGCCTTTGAGGCTACAAGGACTTCATCGCACATCCCATTTTTCATAATTTTATTGCTTTTAACCAATAGCAGATAAATCCATTCAATCTCTCAAGAATTAATTCATGTCGTTGAGATCCTAATCATTGAAGATGAAAAAATTTTAAAAAACACAAAAAACAAGGTTTTAACAAGGGTCTCTGAATTTTTTTGCGATGGCAGAGTTGCATATGAAAACTTGCCAAGATACTCAAGAAAAATTCATAAGTTTTTTGCCAAACTCAGCTTGCGAGTCTATGGTCAATTACTCCCCTAGCAAAAAATCTTGCTAGTTTGATGAGAACTCATTGAGTTTTAGACCTATGGTTACAAATGCACATGTTACAAGATTAGTTTAGAAGTAGTCATAAGCAGCTACAAACCTAGTTGCATGTCACCCCCTTCTGCTTTATTTTGCACTAATGGCAACCTTTAGTCATTACTTTATCATTTTGATTTATATTAGATGTTGTTCTAACTTCTATGCCACTCAATGACTTGAATGCTACTTCAATTACTTAGGCTTGAAATCATGCATCATCCACAACCAATAGTTCATGGGTATGATGGAGCCTTTGTGTTTATTCCAAGTGAAACTTGCATTTTTTGTAAAACTCACGAACTACAAAGTGTTCAGGTGTTGTTCAAAGTTGATTTTCAATGATGTGAATCACGTGAATTTTTTCATAGAAGGAGCAAACTCATCCCAAAGATGCTCAGGCTTGAATAGACTTCCCAAATTATGGGATGCAAGGACAACAAGTTATTGTCTTGACTCTTGCATAATTCATAATGTGCAAACTTAAGACCATAAATATGAATTCAACAACAAAAATGTGTGAATCCTCCCAAGAAAGCTGCAAACTTATCCTAGAGCTACTTGCAATTAAATAATTTGCTTGGGTCACGAAATTCACAGAATGCAAAGCCAACAGGGCATTGTCTTGTGTAGCTTGCAAGGTGCCATTCATATTCAAAATAGAGCAAATTCACACTGGGGAGGTGCAAAATGCTCTTCATAACAATTAAACTAAACCTTGTACACAAAATATATATGAGTATGGAAAACTGAAAAACATAAAGGAAAGAGGTGCGAAACACCTCGAAAAGTTGTAGCAATTAAAATGCAAGATCACTTGGTCATCTAAGGATGCTCTTGCATAAAAAGGGGAAAGATTTTAATCTGTTTTGCACTTTCTTTTTTACTTACATCCCTCCAGCACAACACATCAAACCTTATGAGAGGACCAAATTACTCTATCTTTTTGTTCAAGAAAATTCTTTAAGACCACATGGATGCCTTTCTGCAACTATGAAGCCCTATTCACTATGTGTAAGCATCACTTCCTTCAAATATTTCCGACATACCCATTTGGCCATTGATTTTCAAGAACAACTTCCATTAATTCAATGTAGAAACAACTAAATTTTGGTTGTAATCATTACTTTCAATAAATGGCTGAAACTAATTGCTACAAAATAGATGACTAGGGTATAGTAGCCAAATTCTGTTCAAACAATATTACACACTTTAGTTGTAAAATGGAACTGATTAGTAACTAATACACTTTCTTAATAATATGTTTACAGATGTACACCCTGTTAGTGCTCAAAACCACAGGCCCTCTCCTCTAGCACCATTGTTCAAAGTGAGACAAGGGGAACAAGGTACCTTAGACACAGAAAATGACACATCGACAAGGAGAGGACAGTTTTGGGCCAACACATAGGATTAGGGCATACCCTCATCTTCTTCAAGCTCTGCAAAACCTGGGGGGATATTCCCTTGAGGCCTTAAGACAGGACAAAAATTGGAACAAGGCTTTGACTACGATGCCCTAATAGCAATTAGGAAGAAGCCTACTAGAGCTCACTAATAGCAGATATGGACAACCATGCATGTGCACCCAAGAATATAAACTGATTGTATTTCATAAGATGAATCTGTTTACCGCAATATGGTGTGTTTCACAGAATATGAAGTAAACAGAATTAAGTAGCATAGTGCATAACACAGAGCATGAAATTATAACAGCATTGCACAGAATAAAGCATTGTTCCCATTCATTGAATATATCAGTATTACACTACAATGTTACAATGCTGTGGGGTCGCCCCGACTAAAAAATATTAAGCCAATATATAACTTGGCCAAGGTTGGTTGAGATACCAACCGTTGGCAACGACTATAACTATCCAACCGTCGGGGTTAATTCCCGATAACACTCCTAACATAACAACACTAATTAATTTATGATTATTTACTTGGCCGACTACGATCGACTACAATTATGACCGACTACATCATCCCCCCCACAAAATTAGTCATCTTCCAGACGACAGAAAACCATCAAGTGACATTAAGTAAGTTTTTGCCGACAATAATGCTGAAGTAGGAGCTGTGTAAAAGTAGAACCAACACATTTGGAACACCTGCCAGTAGACCAACCAACCAAGGGACCCAATCTGATAGCACACTGAATGCTGCAAATGTTGCACCCCATTGCTCACTGGATCAAGATAGTACTAATTTGATGGGGGTTTGGGGGCAACGCCCCCAACGGGGTCGAGGGGCAGCGCCCCTCGCGGGGGTTTGGGGGCAGCGCCCCCAACAGGGTCGAGGGGCAACGCCCCTCGCGGGGTTCGGGGGCAACGCCCCTGGCGCGCTCCCTGTCGCGATACAGGGAGGGGTCGAGGGGCAGCGCCACCGCCGCCAAGCCCAAAATAACACCTTCAAAACCATTCAGACCTTCATTGCGCACATCATTTTTCTAACAAAATTGAACACTCGTCCGCAATCTTCTTGCCCTTGTCCATTATCCAATTTTGAGTGCCAAAGTGCCGATGCTAAGCCGATGCCAAGCCGATGCTGAGCGGATACTTTCTTTTCCCCCGACGGTCGACCTCGAGAATGCCAAGAGAATGCAAGTACGGACGAAAATGCCACTTCAAAACTGACAAGTAAGGTTTGGTACGGCCCTCCTCTTTGAATGCCCAGTTCGGCCTAGTACGGCCAAGTACGGCCTTTTTTTCTGCCGCTGGCCATATGTTCTGCTGCTGGCCGTACAGCGTACGAGTCAACCGTACTATGTACGGTGTGGCCGTACGTTGTACAACCAGGTCGTACGTCGTACGGCTTCAAATTTTTTAAAAAAATATATTTTTCCCCGGCCGTACGGCCTGGTCGTACGGCGTACGGCCTGCCTTAATTTTTTTTTTCCATCATTTTTTTTAAACGTTTTTTCAAATTTTTCTGACTTTTTTTTTTTTCGTCTTTTCCATGTCAAACTGACTCTGATTTGTCTATTTTTCTCCGACGGGTTCCACGTTCGATCTACAACTCCGACTGGAATTGTTGTCTTCAAAAAAATTAAACTATCTGACTTTTGAACATTATTTTTTCTCTGTTGATTGTCACCGATCGCCAAAACATTGCAAGTCGATGGAAATACTCTATAGTCTTTATTCTTTCTGTATGGTCTCTTTCTGGCCGGAGTTTTCAATGCTGTGTTCCTGTCGTTAGTTTCATCACCCCGTTTCACCTTGTTTGCCAATGGCTCCTCATACCTGATCACCTTGTCTGGTTCAAATTTATGTGCAAGTGTATTATTTATCTTCGCTTCACCCTCTGTATATTCTTTCTGTGCCTCTCCTGGTCGACTTGTCTCTGCCACTATTTGCTCTGTTACTTTCGGCTGATTATTGCCTTCCTCCCCTTTGTCACTCATTACTGGTTCCTTCTTACCAAGTGGTCGAGTGTTTGTCAATCCATCAAGTGCTTCATTCATGAACAATGTTTCATTCGTCGGCCTAGAGTTGCCCAAACTTTCATTCGTCGGCCGAGAGTTGCCGAGTGTTTCACACTTCGACCGAGTTTTGCCAAGAATTGCACTGCCATGACTTGCATTGCCAGGACTTGCACTACTAGGATTTGCATTGTTCATCAGACAGCTCTCGCCGACTTCTTTTATTGAAATCATATTACATTCCGGTTGAAAGAATTCGTAATCTTCCATCTGCCAGTGGAATAACCCGCTGAATGAATTTGTCTCGTTTTCTGAGCATTCCTGTAATTCCAGCACCCCTTCATCATCGGGCTCCATCGGCCCTTTCCCACTTTTTGTCGAGTCCCCTCCATCCGAGTCAGAATCTGAGGCCAACTCTTCACTAACAGTTTGCGTCCTCAAGTCAATGACAAACTTCTTATGCCTATTTTCTATGGACAGAGTGTTTTTCTTCCAATTGTGGTTGGCCTTGGCGGCTATTAGCCATCCTCGGCCAAGTAATGCATCGTATGATGCATTCTGTGCTGTTATGACTACAAAATGTAACAAAAATTGCTGGGTACCGATTCTTACTTTTTGAGACATTAGCACTCCCAGCGCCCTGATCCCGTGCTGGTCGGCTCCCACTAACTAGAAGTTTTGTGGCCATAGAGTAGGCTTCCCGAGGCTTTTCCAGGTTTCTTCCAGTAATACGTTTACTCCAGATCCCCCGTTGACTATTGTATTTGTCAAATTTCTCCCAGGTATTTCCATATGCACTACGGCCGGTTTCTTCCCGGTGTCAACCGCTAGCAACCTCGGGTCGAGTACTTGTTCTCCCGTTGGCGGTGGTTCCACTATAACATCTTCTGTTGTGTGGGCTTCGTCTGCGTGCAAGTTACCTTCTATTACCTTGGATAGTGCTACTTTTAACTGAGGTAAGCTCTGGAGGAGGTCTGCCAATTTGATTGGTACGGTAGTTTGCAATACTTGACTTGCTATGTTCTTATCTGATTCCGATCATACGGTTGCAGTTACCTTCTTGTCTGAGTTCCTCCGTTCGGTTTTCATGGCAGCTTCTACTTCCTTTCGTGCCTCACGGAGTCTTTCTTTTTCCGTACGGGGATCTGGATAAGTGGCCTTTTTCCACTATGCTCGGGTGATAGCAAGGATTTCTTCATTATTTTCCTTGAGATTGATAAGGTTTACCCCTTTCTGCTTCGGACAGTCTTTTTCTTCATGGTCACCAGGCCCACACCACTTGCACAATGCATTTATTGTGTTCTGATTGTTGTTCGGGCATTCTCTTGCAAAGTGTCCCCACTCGTTGCACTGTCGGCACTGTATCATAGGTCGCCCTTTGCTGTCGTACTGCAATCTATTTCTCAGACTTCTATTGCTTTGGTAACCTCCAGGGGATGCATGGCTATTGTACTGGGGCTTTGGTGGTGTGTTCGGCGGTGTTGACAGTTCTCCGTGAGTGAAGAGTACTTGCGTACCCCTTGCTTTCAGATTGTATGGGCATTCCTTGATGGAATGTCCCATCACTTGGCAGATATCACAAAACAATTTTTTCGGACAATTTGCCTTTGTATGACCTTCCCCCTTGCAATCTGTACACCACAGTTCTCTAGCTCCCCTCGTACTCTCCTTGTCAGCCTTTAGTTCTTTCATCATTCTCATCATGTCCTTCCTGAGTGCTTGCACGGTCTTGGACTCACTGTCGCTGTGTCATCCGTACTATCCTCATCGTCCGTCTTCCTTTTCCCTCTGAAGGATATTTTATTTTCACTCTCTATATCCATCGCTCGATTGTATGCTTCATCGTACGATGACGGAGGCACGACTTTCATTTTCTTTCTCAGCAATGGATGCAACCCTTCGATGAACCATCGCTTCTTCAGCCCGTTGGCCGGCTGAGTCTCCAGTTTTCCCAACATTTCTTTCAGTCTCCAGTTGTAGGTTCGCACGTTCTCGTGCTTCCCTTGCTTCGTACTGTAGATCTCCGCTACAATTTCACTGTCATCCCTTAGAAGTTTGAATTCGTCTTGGAATGCCTTCTTAAGTAATCTCCATGATGCCCTGTGTGCTTGGGCCAACTCTGTGTACCAGTTGATGGCACTATCTCTCAGTGTCGCTGGAAATGCTTTCAGCCAGTAGTCCACATCATCTTGCCCATTGGCTATCCAAATTGTCTCGAACGTCTTACAGTGTCGTACTAGATCTTCTAACCCATCCCCCGTAAATTTTGGCAGCTTCTGCCTCTCGATTGGCGGAGTCACCATCCTTCCCCGATGCCCTCCTTGTGCGTTGGACCTGACTGGACTGGTTCTCTCGCAACGTCCCGGTGCGTCACTTGCACTCTCGGCCACGTTCGAGTCTTCCCCGCGTCCTCTGTCAGCGTCCTCTACACCTTGAGTCTCCTCGGGTTCGTTCTGATACTCCCTCTGCCCTGGGGTCTTAGGCTCAGATCTTCCAACTCTTGGCCCTTCGTCGTCCGATATGGATAACTCTCCGATGCGGCATATGCTGTTTTCAATTTCTTCTATCAATTCATTGTCATTCCCTTTTTCTTTATTTGTCAGCGGTGTCTTGAAAATTCCTTCGTTGGCATGATGATGTTCATTGACAATTTGTCTCAGTGTTTTCCTTCGTTCTTCTTGTTCCTTTAATCTCAATGATCTTCGTGTTCTTTCCTCTGGTGTTTCATGCCCACTTGGTACTCGATTCTTATCCTTATTGAGTTGTATGGGCATTAATTGCTACTCGGGTGAGGAGATGGTCGACCTCTTGGTTGACGTGCATTTGATCCCAGATGACCGACTGTAAACTGCAGAGGTCTTCCGTCAGAGCATCTTGATCCTCGTTTGTTTGTACTGGCTCTTCGGTCGACTACCCCATCACGATGCCATCTTCATTGTGTGTTTTTTTTTTCCCGACCCTGGTTACACCCGACGGTTTGCTTGTTTCTGACTATGTCACTTGTCCGATGGTTTTCGACGACTCAACTTGTCATCAATAGCCAACTTGTCATCCGATGGTCTCAACTTGTTACCCGATGGCATCGAACGACTCAACTTGTCATCGACTTGTCACCCGATAGCATCAGACGACTCAACTTGTCATCGACTTGTCACCCTCGACCCGTTTTCGAACTGGCAACGGCGCCAAATGTTTACCGCAATATGGTGTGTTTCACAGAATATGAAGTAAACAGAATTAAGTAGCATAGTGCATAACACAGAGCATGAAATTATAACAGCATTGCACAAAATAAAGCATTGTTCCCATTCATTGAATATATCAGTATTACACTACAATGTTACAATGCTGTGGGGTCGCCCCGACTACAAAGTATTAAGCCAATATATAACTTGGCCAAGGTTGGTTGAGATACCAACCGTTGGCAACGACTCTATAACTATCCAACCGTCGGGGTTAATTCCTGATAACACTCCTAACATAACAACACTAATTAATTTATGATTATTTACTTGGCCGACTACGACCGACTACAATTATGACCGACTACAGAATCTTCTTATCTTTTCTTACACATATGCATCTTGTACCTTACCGACACAACCCTCTATAGGTCCATCCAACCAAAGCTCACTAATGTTGTAAATTGCTGAAACAATGGGCTGTGATGTAAGCAGGATTCCTATATGGACAAACCCCTAAACATCTCATTCAAGTATAAATCCCTTAAGATATGGCCAAAGTAACAAAATTGGTTTGTGCATGTAGACAAGACATGGAACTAAACTTAATAAAATGGAAGGATGTTTTGATGTCTTATATGTGGTGGTGGACAACTAACAGACCAGTGCCTTGATCATATTGGGCAATAGAGTCAAGTTTCCAACCTCTCACATAAACACATGTGCAAGCAAAACATGGAAACCAAGAGTGCATTCATAAACCATAAGCTAGGCTCTATGATTAAACAAACACATTCCTCTATGTAACCAGGAGTATTCATAACAAAGTCTACTTAGTAATCCATGATTGAACAAAGTAAACCCATATATTGCATTAGAAAGACTGCGCCAAACACACTTTGACACCTTTTAGAATCCCTGCGTGAATCAACTACTATTACAATACCAAACCAGCAATTGTGGCCTCAGGAATAAATACAACACACCCATCCCCTGAATTGACCTAGACAATCATGGAGACACTTGTGCCATGAGGAAACCCCTGCGTACAACACCTTTCCTTGACTTGCAGCATTCACTTGACATGAGAAACTGAACTTGAACCTTCGATTGATACCCTAGAATATGCTTGATCAACAATGGAGAACACTGTTGTAGCAAGGCAATTCCCAGAACCAACGAACCAACCCCTTTTCTATCTCTAAGGCATATATATATATATATATATATATATATCATTGACATTTCACTTTGCAAGTTGGGCAAGAAAACATGAGTGTTCAACAAGCCTGCTAGTCGTCCACATCCACTTGCATCATCTTCACATGGCTGCATGCAAGAAACCATGCCCCTCGTGTCAACAGCCATGTCCATTTGTACATAAGCCCTATCTTTGAGGGGTCTACAGATACAGAGAGGCGTTGGAATGCCATCCCCTATCATATTGCGTCCATTCAAGACCATTAATAACTTCCTGAGTCATGCAAGGAGGTAGGTAGGGCATTTGGTTGAGTTGCAGAACTCTGAGGTGAAAGTGGAGGTCGGGCTTGGACATGTCCACAAGAGGTTGGAAAGTCTGTGAGTGAACTTATGGTGGGAAACGAGGAGTTGTGAGGAATCGGAGAGTGGAAGGATGGAGAGAAGTCCCCAAGGGGGAAGGAGTCCGCAAGGGATAAACAGAAGAAGGTGGAAAATTGGAACTACAGGGAAAGGAAGCAAGGGCAAAAGTCCACGATAGGTCTGCATTTTCACAAAGGACAATTAGAGGAATAATGCGAGGAACAAGAGCAAGTATGTAAAGAGTGCAAAGTTGCCTGCGAGGTTCGAATATCCACAAGGAATGAAGGAAGCGGAATTGCAAACACGCGGGGATGCAGGACCAAGAAGGAAGTAAAGAAGAGTGGACAGATGCACACGAGCTCTGCAAGTCTGCAAGGATGGAAAAAGGAAGGACACAGGAATGCGGGGATGCAGGGGAAAGAAGCACGGGCAGAAGTGCATGCGAGCTCCGTAAGTCTGCAAGGAAGCACTAAGAAGGTTGAAATCTTGTAGGAAAGCGAAAGGCAGGAAGAGGTGGGAAGTTTGCCAAAAGAGCGAAGACGCACGATACTTCTACAAATCCTTAAGGGAGTCGAAACATGAAGTGTACATGCGGAGATATGGAGGTGCAGGCAAATAGGGATGTGTAGACTTCCACGTGGGGTCTGCAACTCCGCAAGCAAAGAAGGAAAGCAGAGATGTGGAAAGCGAAGGGAAGGGAGGATTTTGCAGAAAGGTGCAAACATCCATGGAAGTTCCAAAACTCCGCCAAAGCATGAATGTTGACCAAAAATCATCCAACTTGGAAAAAATTTGACATTTTGGCACATGAAAAAGACATGAAGGGGTCAAAAACATATCATGAAGCACAGAATGACCAAGGGGGGCCATTTATGAAATACTTTAAAAACTATTGAATGGATCCATTGAATTGAGACTAAAATTGTTGAATGGATCCATTGAGTTGAGACAAGTGTTTACTGAGCATGCAGTTCTGTGAATTTTTCAGATTAAATGAAAATCTAATGTGGTTTCAGGATATACAAAGTTTAAATTAGTATGTTCCCTAGGACAAGTTGTTCCATTTGTGTTTTTCACTCAAGCTTTGCAGATCACATTGGCGGCATGAAAAAAATGAGCAGATATCTTTAGAAAAGCATTTGTCAAAATTAAACCAATAGGTGGAGAATGTCAGATTGCAGATTTGACAGCAAGTTAAGATTGCAAGACTGAAAGGTTACATGATAGGAAATTCCTACAGTGATAATAGTAGAAAGGTAATTGGGTACTGGCATTGGTCTAAAACTCAAGACAGGGTTAAAGCTGGAAATTTGAATATCATTTGCTACATCTATATGGAAACAGCTGTGTTTCAGTAAAGAAAAGAAGATAGAACACAGCTGTTTCCGGATAAAAATAGCAAAATACGCAAACCAGTGAAAACAATCTCAAAAATCTAATTTGAAGAAATTTTTGGTTACAAGAATGTATTTTGCACAAGTTACATTATAAAAGACCTGTGGAATCAAATAAGTTGAAAGGAGATATAATATAGGAGTGTGTGAATCATATCATATAACCAAGCTTAACAATAAATGATGATCAAGAATTGGGTTTCCGTTTTATAGAGGACCTAACAGATTGTATCTATTGGATTGTATTTTAGTATTTTACATATTTATACTGTTATCATGTCTTGCATTAGGTTTTGCCAGTTGTCCCCACTTATTCTGTTGTTGTATAATCATTTTAAAGTTTAAACTGTTTGCAGTTGTATCCATATTCACTAAAAAAATTTCATGTATTTCTATAAATTAACCCCTGGCGCTGTTTCCTCTTTTATAATTTTGTTTTGTAAATGGACTTTCCTTGTGAGAACCAAACCTTACATGTTTTGTACCGAAGTTCATAATGCTGCTATTGAAAACTCAGTATGATGCTAATTATGGAGTTAACATATGAAGTAGTTTCAAAGAGGTGTCTATTGTCACCAAAAGCTTTGTATATGATAAAACTATGCAATCAATCAATCATCGATTTCTATTGAATTTCAAAGTTGTCTATTCCTTTGTGTCTGCTGATATTTATTGCTGTTATATCTCATGGTACATGCTCAATGTTGTATGTTGAATATTCTCTCACATTGCCGTAAAAGAAAACTTCACACCCGATGCATGTAAAGTTGTAAACATTGGTGAACCCAACATTGCAGCTTGAGAACTAATTTATGTCAGGATTGTCAGCGGCACTTTCAAAATCCAAGCAAGCAATCTTCTGTTCCCTTACCATTTGTTCCTTGGCCTTCAAGTAGAGTTATTCTCCCTCACCTACCCTGACTCTTCTACCCAGCCTAGACACTAGCCTTAAATGCTACTTCAATATATCACCTTAACCTTCTCAACCTAGTATCATCTAATTCTCCATGTTGTCTTCTCAATGCTCTCTAGTTTTGTCACTTCAGCACCCCGTCCAATCATATTGAAATGTTCCCTCTTATTCTCACCTCACCTCACAGCATGAGCTCTTTGATCTTCCATCATGAGGTACTCAATCCCTTGGTCAATCATCAGCTTTTTTTATCGGAAAAGGAATTTGTTCATTAAATTGTTCCTTCTTTCCCACTTAAGAACTGCACCTCACCTTCTTCTGGACATGAATACATTAACAGTGTGGACTACGACAAGCAGCTATCGAGAACTCCTTGTCAAAATGCATCTAACGCATGCATCCAGACTTCATCTATAGTTGTCGATCAAGAACAGGTTTCCACAATCCATTCCACTTGGCACTGGAACCTGTGTCTTCTGGTTATCACATATGCATCCAGCTGCTCATACAGCTTGATGGGAACTCCAAAAAAAAACTCCTCATACATTACATCATACACATGCTGATACAGCCAGCTCTGGTGATCCTTAGCACGTTGAGTTCAATTACCCTCTCAAATTCAATGGCAACCTCTTCAACCATTTATTCAGAAATTTATGCATAATCCTCCATGTCATGTTGGTATTCTCTCCCTAAATCAGACAAACCAGTCTTGACAACAAAACCAAAATATTTGCTGCATAACTAGTTGTTCCAGCTAAATATATAGTTGGCTTTAACCTATCCTATTGCCATGCATATAGAACCGAATTCTGGTCTGACAACTTAAGGAGAGAGGCAATCATGAAGCTAGGCTACTAACAACAACACTTGACATGGAGGCAAACACACAGAAAATAATGAACATATTAGTTAATTCATCAAAATATTGTTACAGTCACCAATGAACATTCTTAGTAGCCTATACCTTATCATAGTGCTCCCTCCAAAAGCTCACATTCAAAAAGGGGTCCCTCTCAACGATATTAACACTAGGCAACCATTAAACATTATCTTTCAAATGAAGCCTTACATATGTATACATAGGGTTCCCTTCTTGGGACCAGACCCCCAGATTTAATCTCATCATTACATATGTCAATATGGAAGGTTCAAGGTGACATGTCGCACACGATTCGCATTCCTCGGGATGTGACAGTGGCATGGCCGGGTACAATCACTTCTGGAAATAACTGTGTTTATTGTATTTGCATCAACGTTTTGCATCACACTCCGTGATCCATCTCTAACTGTGTTTTTTTCATCCTGATGATGATTGCAGAGTGTGATCCAAACCGTTGATGCATATAAAATAAACACAGTTATATCCAGAAGCCATTATATTCATACTCGTGGACTGTAAAAATCTCATGTATATCAGTGGTATAGCTGTAGGTCCAGCTTTCTTCTAGTTTCAAGGTTGTCTTGAAACTTTGGCACTAAGGCATCAATTTTACAATTTAGTGGTATGGCTCTTAGTCTTTGCTATCTTTTGCAATCTCTTAAGTTCTTGGGTGTTTGCTTTCCCTTCAAGCAGTCCACCTTGCACGAAAAACTGCTACTACATCAAAGTAACTAGTACCAGGTCTTGGTAATAGCACTTTTCGCACATATAGTGACTATCCTCCCTATTTCATGATATAAGACCACATTTGTAAAATTAGGTATGATTTTCATAGGAAGTATAGAATAAACTTTGTCAGGCACCCAACAAAAGAAGTGTGTTTGAGATAGAAATGGAGGATACAATAGTTTGTCATGGGAGACTCTCAAGGTCATTAAACCTGGTTTGCACGGGAGACAGGTAGCAGAGGACAACGATCAGGAAGAAGGAGATGACGATGAGGATGCCGACGAATACAACGATCAGGAAGACTGTGAGGACGAATGGGGATATTGTTGGTCTGCAGATGAAGACAAAATCTTGTGGGATATTTGGTTGGAGGCCAAACAAGCGGCTTTGGCTTGTAAATTTGCTGTTGGCTCCCCCCCTTAGGTCCCAATGCCCAAGGGTTTAGGCCTACAAAAGGGTTTCCTACTCCCTTCTATGTCCCATTTTGAAGGTTTTCATCTGGGTGAAAAAGTTTATCAACCCCTATTTGCTACTAGGCCAGTCCCAGTTGGGGGCCTTTGTTGGAGCATTTGGCTGATCAAGCTGAATTGTCGGCTTCCACGCCTAGTCTTGGAAATGGCGACCTTGGGACTTCTGGTCCCCTCTTTGTTTCAACTTTGCAGGATTCAAATCTGAACCAACGAGTTGATTTTTCTAAGGATTTGGTCACTGAGTTGCTGGTGGTTGGCCTGATGCGCCGAATACTATGCATGTTGGGGGTTCTACCTTGGAGCCTTTGGCAGCCAGTTCCCCTCTGATCCGACCCCGCATGTGTCTGATCTAAGCTTGGGCGAAGCTTCTTAAGACTTGGAAGGATTATGCACTATTTTGAAAGTTCCTAATGCTATTGTCGATAGGTCTATTGCTTGCATGGGAAATGCCCTCATTGGGAGATCCTCAAGCTTTCATCCTAATATAGATGTAGTCCGATGTTGGGTTCTAAAAAGATGAAGTATCAAGTCAGATTCAGGTTGCTGCCTTGACCAATGGTTTTTTCTTATTCTCTTT
This sequence comes from Cunninghamia lanceolata, assembly GCA_027924645.1. Taxonomy (NCBI): domain Eukaryota; kingdom Viridiplantae; phylum Streptophyta; class Pinopsida; order Cupressales; family Cupressaceae; genus Cunninghamia; species Cunninghamia lanceolata. The sequence goes on from BSBN01000469.1 coordinate 3,237,772, forward strand.
TCAAATGCTTGAGGATAGTAATCGGGTCCTTCTAGGATGTCCCTGGTTCCTTGGTGAATCTGGTCTTTTTTTTTTTTTAAATGGTCTACAAGTTTTGACATTGCCGAGAAAAGTTTTAACAAGGTCTCTATTTGGGTTAGGCTCCCAAGCCTTCCTTTGGAATAATAGGATGAGGAGATCATGCAAGGCATTGCCAACTCTTTTGGTCAGTTCTTGCCTATTGACAAAGTCACGAAATCCATTAAGTGCTTGGTTTTTGCCAGATTTTGTATGAGCATAGATATTGACAAAGTGTTGCCAAATGCCATTAAACTGTGTTCCAAGCTTGGATTATGGGAGCCGAGAATTGAATATGAGGCCTCCTCGCAAGTTTGTCTTCACTGCCATAAAGTTGGGCACTTCTCCCATTCGTGCCAAGATGTAATATCCCAAATGGGGATATTTTCTACAATTTTGGATTTACGGGCTTTCCAAACTTATAAATTTTTTATTTCTGCTTAAACCCTAATTTCTGAATTTCTGAATTCCAAATCAGACTCAAACACATATGACAGCCCATAAAACATGTAAAATCATCATAATATCATCACCAACATGATTGCCAACAATATACTTGAAGTCCACAATCAAATATGCAATAAAACCACTTCAATTTGCAATCACAATAGACTGAAAAATAAATCAGAAGTCTGCTGCTACAAAAATCAGAATTCACCAAGTCTTCAATTACATCAAATAACATGGGCAAACAAGCCAAACATGCCCAGCCACCAATCTGCCCTAAACCCTAAGGGTTGTACATACCAAAACAAAAGCCAAATGACCTCCAAATGATAGCAATTGACCTCCAAGGTGTGGCACTCCAATTAGGGCTTGAAACCCTAAACCCTAGAATCTTCAACACCAAGAAAATCTGCTCCAAAACAAGGCACACAGGTCTGCTAGGTCTGCTGCTCCGGGAAATGATACCAATGACGCCAAAGATGTCAACAAACCTCCAAAAATGCTCCTCCAATGATGGCACTCCTCAAGTAAGGTAAAACCCTAGGCAAGAGATGACACAACCACCAATGGAAACCACCACAAATAAGGGCGAATCTGGTCTGCTCTTCTGCTGCTCTAATTCTGAATATTCATCAAACCCTAATCAGCAAACAACTCCCAATGATCGCCTCCAAATCAAGTCGCTCCAATTCTAGATGGTGGCGCCCAACTCTAGGGCATAAACCCTAAGGTTAGGTGTCATAAATCACCGTGAAATGCTGCTCTAAAATTAATTATATTTCTGCTCAAGCAGGTCTCCAATGCTGCTCCAAAAGATATAGAATCTGCTCCAAACATTGTGAATCTCCAATGAAGTGCAATTGTGAATTCCGTATGAATCCACCTCCAAGATGAGATTGGGTTTTCGTCCAATCCACCTTATTTTCACAAGGGTTTTTGTCCTTGGAAAATAATTGCAAACAAAGTTGCAAATCCACGAAGGAAGAATAAATGATAAGCTGAATGATGATGTGAAATGCCTCACCAAACCTTGTATTTATACATATTTTCACCTTTACATCTGCTGGCCGACCAAGACAAAATTACTATTATTTTATCATATTTTCCCTCTCATGGCTGACCCTCCTTATGCAAAACTTGGCGCTCAAATACACTACACTTTTGGCCGACCCAAGTTAACATCCTTTATTTATTTAATGCTCTTCACTTGGCCGACCACAGGGTGTTCTTCTCCTTTGATTTTTCTTCCTCTTTGGCGCCCAATCAAACGGAAAGATATCAATTCACCAAGTCAGCCCTTATTTGCCAAATATCCCAAACAATATCTTCTCCAAGGCAAACAACAAAAATATATGCAATGAAATCAAACATTCCTTACACCACATTCCCCTTTCAAAGACCATTTTCCACACTCTCACCATCCAAAGATGGTTCGCTCCAAGGGAGAACAAATTATTTTACTCCAAGTGATTACATCAAAAATATCAGAAAAATATTGCAAGTCAACCTATGCACTCTATTTGCCCTCCAAAAATCCCCAAGTGTGAAAAATTGCCGCTTAGGTCTTCTCCCATGATCACTCCGAAAATGGGGACATTACAGTCCTCCCTTCTTGGAATTGCTTGTCCTCAAGCAATAGCAAGCAAGCATCATGTGAAATACTATCAAATGACAAGTATCTCCATCCAACCAAAAGCCCTGTGATCACACAACTCCTCAACCTATGGCTGCATCTCCCCAGAAGAAAATGACGAATACTATGCGAAGTGAGCTCCAGTGGCAATAGCCATACACATTGGAACTCGACTTGGCCCCATCCCCAAAAATCTGAAAATATGCTCTCAACCAGAAGTACCAATACCTCCAAATCTCCGAAGGCTCCATCCACTGTGAATGCAAAATCCATCAAGGACTAAACACTAGACCAACACGAAGCCCTAAAGAAAGCCATGCTTGTCAACAAGTGATGACGAGTATGAACTCTGAAACACAACCACATGTCTCCAAGCTTCCGCTACTCCATTCTGGTACAACCATCATCATCAATCCGCGAGTTGTGAAGCAACTCATCAATATCCCAACAAAGTGATGCGCCAAGCATGCCACCACTCGGATCCCAAACTATCACGTCATCACATCCACCCAACATGAGGAGATATAAGTATCTCAAAGAGCTACCAATGCCAAACAACTCTGCAACTCCTATAGATCGCCCATGGATGTGTAAAACACCCATCATGGGTGCAAGAAAATGCATATCAGTTCCTCCAAAGCTACTGATGTTGATCAGAAGAACAACCTCCCAACTGAAAATCAGACCTATGTGGATGCAAATAGTGTTACCAATGACATAGGATGATACAAAATCTTCAGTATACCATCATCCAATGATGAAGAGATGATCCAAGCCTCTCCAAAACACCCAAACAGCCACTGTCCTCCAAGTTCTCTGTAGGAATTCCACACACCATAAAGTAGAACAGCCATCTCTAGTAAATGCTTGAAGTAGAGACCCATGTATTTGGGCTGGAACCTCAATGTCTTCATGCTCACCTCCATACCCTATGCCATAGTCCAGCTGAAACACAAACATTAGTAACTCAAAATCAAGCATCCTCATGACAATACATCTAGCTGAAACTCCATTCCTCCAAGTGTATCCCACACAAAGGCAAGTGTCTCCATCACAAATCCCTGAAGTAGGGCAGCTACATACTCTACAAAAGAGTCATCAACATGACGGGATTGTACCTCATCACAAGTAAACTCCTCAAGTGCTCCATGAATGATCAAAGACCAAATCAAATCTGCATCACTCGTATCTACATATGTAGTCATAACACTAGTGGCTGATCCACAAAGTGTATGCTCCATAATGCCATCCAAGTCTATGATGTGAGCCTTCAAATGGCTCTCCAAAAGAGGTGACACCAAATCCTCATGAAGCAAGCTATGTGAACAATCAAAGAATTTTGAATCATACCTCAAACCTGATTGCTCCACTTGCTTGGCCACCATACAATGCTCATCCCTCATATGCCACGTGCTTTGAATCTTCTTTGCCTCTTCCATGTCATGGTGTACTAGCTTGGTCCTCTTGTGCCTTGGACATACAACCAAGATCTCATGTTTGACTCCCAATTGAGTGTCAACAATAAAAGGAGTCTTCTCACTATCTTCCTTATGTGTCGGGACTGCCAACTCATGATTATGCAAAAACAAAAGACCGTTGTTCCAAATCAGAAAATCAGAACTGCTATCATACCTTTCCATAGTGTCTTCATCCACCTCAAACATCTTCTTCCTCCTTGTTGCATGCTCTCCATCAAGTGTCGATCCAACATGAGCCTCCCAAGGAAAATTACATGCCTCAAGGCTGATCCTCTTGGCTGTCATGTCATGATGATATGAAGATAAGAGTCTGGTGTTACACATCAGAAAATCAGTCCTTACCTCATGCCTTTGAGTGATGTCCTTGTAGACCTTACCCTCCTTTTCTTCCATGAGTGGATGATCAACAATTAGTGCAGGTCCAAGGGATGTCTCCAATAAAAAATCAAGTGCATCATGTGTCACAACTTTTGTCCCATGGCTGCAAGCTATATCTTCATGTGTATCATCAAATCCTTCATCCTCGTGTACAAACTCCATATTGACTTGTCCCTTGAATGTGGCTGCCATAGAAAACTGAAACTCTGTTGTGTATGATGAAGAGTGTGCCATGCTCAACTCTCGATAAAGCTCATCAACATGATCTTCCGATTCTTGAAGGGCCCTATTGATGTTTGTTTTTAGACAAGTCAACAATAGAGTAAAACACTAGAGTATCCCACTCTCTCTTGAATAAAGCTCTCCAAAGGCTGAACTATGTGATCCAGTGAAGTAACTCCAAGGTTCCCGATTTATGATTCATGATGGGTTAACTCAGTGATTACATGTGATCTTGCTGATAATCACAAAGGGACTTACGTAGACTTCTTCATATTTCATTTAGCTTATTCCTCCTTCAATGTGGATGATGTATCAATGATAAAGAAAAGATAAAAGATAAAGGTTTGAAGAACACTAATCTAAAGTCAATGAAGCAATGATGATGTATGAACAGACAAACTCCTTGATAAACCTAACTCCATTTCGCCAAAGATGCCTACAACTACATGAAGTTGGTGCAATCTCCTAAGGTTACGCGAATGGTTTTCAAATCATGAAGGCTCATATAAGCACTCATCAGATGGCGCAGCTCAAACAAGCATTCACAATCGAACTTATGCAAATAAGGCTCAGACTAGCTTTACACAACACTTCACCGACGATGAATGTTAAAAGCATGAGCTAGGAGTTGATCAAATATCCAATACAAACATACATTACATCAAAGAGCTTCTAATCTACTTTGAAACATCTCTTCATTTCATCAAAGTACAAGAAATCATGTCATTCCACAAGACAAGACTTAACACCAAGTGAACTCCAATGTTTTTGCATTAACCTTGAGAAATATTTACAACAACTTCAAGTCCTCTCAGGAAATTTCGAGAGTCTCTTCTATTCTACTCTACTCCTACTTGTCTACTGACTACTCTCTACTGAATTACAAATGAGGCAACAAGGCCTTTATATAGAGTCCAGATTACAATGAATGGCTAAGATTAATTCAATAGCCAAGGGTCTAGATCGTGCCACCTCAGAGGTAGTTACAACAATTTGCTATTTTTAGCACAAAAGAGAGGCAATGAAGGCACATTTTCCAATGTGATAAGGTAAGGCGAAATCATTTAAAACATCCCCCACATAGGAATCCCTTTGACTTCTTTTATTAAATGATACATTTAATGCATTTAAAATAGCGCGGCTGATATGATTGGATGATGATAGGTACTCGCCACATGGGTGCCACCTCAGCATATCTTGTGGATTTCAACTGTTAATTCAATATGTTTGAGAATGTATCTTCAATGATCCTGCCTTGTTCATTGTAAGTAATATGATATATGTTGCTTCATTTGTCTAACTCTGTTATGCTTCTTCTTCTTGTAGGTAAGTTGATGATCTTCCTTGATGCTTCTTCATGTGGAGTAGATGATGATGATAATGATGTGGCTTTCTTCATGTAGAGTAGAAGATCTCTCTTGGACTTGAAGGTTGAATGGAACTTGAAGTTAAATAGATGAAGTGCCTAGCTTGATGATATGATGAAGATGAAGTAGTGCACTTGACATGTTATTCCTCAGAGAGCTTGAATGTATAGATGCCTTGAAGTAATACACTTAAACTTAATGTGACCCAACATGATGTCAATGATGAAGAATGTCAACATGTTGGACTTGATGTGACCTTTTGGAAAGGTATTTCCTCTGCAATGTAAAGGCTACTCAGGTACTTGTCCTTGATGACTCCTTGGCTTCACCAACACTCCTTCTGTCAATGATGCAGCTTGATGATGAATGTTGAACTGATCTCCAATGGTGGCTAGCATGATGCTTCTTTGAAGGTGACCCTTTGGGTGAAGGTGACTCCAAGCGCCTACTCCTCTTAGCTCCCTTCCTGCAAGACAAGAGAAATAGTATTGATCACTTTATAACACAAAGAAATAACTTTAAACATGCAAATAAACCTTTTTCAAGTCTAGGCGCATATCTAGGTGTCTAGAGGAGCAAAGGGCGCCTACAACAAGTTAGTCCCACATTCATCACTCAAAATGTTTCGAAACAATTACAAGGACTTATAATGACTTTCTCACTTAAAAGATTCATTCAAAAGGTATTTTCAACACAATTTCTTCCCTACGCGCCAGAATAAGGAGTTTTCAAGCACAAAGGGCGCCTAACATACTCAGCCTATTTCATTGAATTCTTGGTGACTTTAACACTAAGATGACATCTAATTTCATATCCTCAAGTTCTCTCCTTGCAAGGTGCCAATTCAAGTTTTCATGGAGCTAAAAGGGCACCTTACCTTTTGGCTTGGATTTTGATGATTTCAAACTCAATGTGATAATTATGACTTTCACCTTTAACAAGATGAAGCCCTTTAAACTTTATTCTCGCCTTCACAAGGCTAGGCGCTAATTTGGAGTTACACCCACACTATGATCTTAAGGCGCTAGAAATGATTTGGGAAGGCAAGATAGGGCGCCTAGGGTCTCTTAGCTCATTTCTTTGTCTTCAAATGATTTCTTTTCATGTTTGGACTTCACCAAACCTTCATTCTCTCCTCTAGGGGCTTCTTAAGGTACATTTAACTCCTTGAAAGCTCATAGTGACTTTTTCATCTCCTCCTTCTCTTAGGCGCTAATGATGAAAATTATGACTCATTCACCCTCAAGGCGCTAAAGTATCATCTCCTCAATCAATCTAGTTTCTAGGATCCCATGTGTGATGTTCCAAGTAGGAAATAGCGCCTAGGGTCTTTATGAAATTCTAATGATTCCAAACACTTGCTAATAGTTTCAAAAGATCCTATTCTCCCTTAGGAAATGCCTAAACACAAGAGATATGCCTTTAGTGCCTAGAAGACTTACTTCAAGTTAGGCGCCATTTGATGATTTCTCCACATCATGCACTCCTAGGCGCCATAAGATCATCTCTCCAACTCTCCGGATGTAGGGCGCCCAAAGGTAATGATAATAACAAGAAAGTGCGCCTAAACTTATCTACTTCAACTCAACACGCAAGTTGATGATTATTTGAGTGTGAAATTGGCGCCCAACTCAAAATGTAGGTTTTGTGGACTTAGATCAATCTTTGAGTCTTAAGGAAGGAAATATCTCTTTAGGCGCCATCCACAATTGACTTGGACCTCTCCTCCCGTCAAGGCGCACGTATGAAACTCAACCTAAGGCGCACTTTTTGAGTGTCTGCAAGTGAGAAAACGCGCCTAGCCTTTCGGAGCAAATTCGCGCTTAGAAATAGTAGTCCCAAAGCATTAGGTATATTGAAAAATATATTTCTTATACTTTAAATATTTTTCAATATACCTTTCAAGATGTGTGAGATAGGTCTCAGATCCACTAGATTTAACATGTAGATTATAGAATTTGGAGGATCCACCAGATTTCAGACTTAGTCAATTTTTCAGTGTTTCAGGATTTCAAGCTACCAGACTTAGTCATTTTCAGGATCTCAAACATACATCATACTCTTTCTTCCTAAGGTGCAACTTGGAGTTAGCTTAAACATCTCTTCATGCTAAGGCGCCAAAATGAGGTAGTCTAATGCATGAAGGCGCCTAGACTTGAATTTGCTCGTTGTTGACATCTGCAAGGATTTTCAGCACTTGATGACATCCTTGTGAGACTACTTGAACTTTAGGCGCTATCTATCATTGATCTGAACTCCATCCTACATCAAGGCGCCAAAGTGGAGAGGAGCAACAAGGAATGGGCGCCTAAACTTACCCACTTCAATTGAAGGCGCTATTTGATGATAATTTGAACATGAAAAGGCGCCAAGACTCATGAATCACTTCTTTGTCGACTTTTTGATGTTTAATGTCTCTTATATCATTTCCAATCAAGGCGCCATTTGTTGAAGTAGTTGAAAGTTGATTTTCCTCTAGGCGCACATCTAAGTCTCCACCTAAGGCGTTGGGTTGGGTATCTGCAAGTGGGAAAATGCGCCCAAGGTCTTCAAGCAAATTCGCGGCCAAAAATGTAAGTCGCCAAGGTAAGGTCTATTGAAAAATATATTTAAGGTATACTTTAAATATTTTTCAATATACCTTTTAGGATGTTTGAGATAGGTCTCAGATCCACCGGATTTAACATGCAAATTCTAGATTTTTGAGGATCCACCAGATTTCAGACTAAGCCAATTTTCAGGATCTCAAACATCAGGATCAGGTCATCAAGGGGCTCTAATACTCAAACACCACTGACTTCATCATGAAATAGCTCTAAGACATCATCAAAAACCTAATGCAAAGCATCCGAGCTCAAAAAAAGGGGGTCCCTATTTGCAATGGGGCGACGTGTGATTTGGTCACAACAGGCCCTTCGGGTGCTCTTCAAGGAATCCATAGTCTCCTTAAGCTCAAAGGTGAGTTTATCCACTTCATCTTCCTTCCTTCTCAATGCATCAACATAAATCTCATCAAGTGTGAGGAGATGATCTCTATTTGCAAGTAGGTGTAAGTAGTTTGACTTCACCACAACGAAAGTTTGCTTAAGCTCTTGTAAGTTGGCAAGAGATAGTCCTCCTTCCAAGCCTTCATGTCCCCTTAGTGCCTTTCAACACAAATCTACCATCATCTTATGAACACTGTCAAAATGAATTAGGACTATCACAATCATACCTTCATTCACTCTTAGTTGACCCTTCAAATGATGGGACTTATGGAATCCAAGGTCTTCATGCAACATTTCTGATTGGTCATCATGATCATGCCTCCAAATCAGCTCCCTTCATGACATCATTACACTCATGTGTGAAGACTAAGTCATCATCATGCTTGATCAAAGGATCACCATTGAAGTAGTGAGTAGAATCTTCTACATCATGCTTTTCCTCCATGGTTGATCTAGAAAATGTGTGTACCGCTATGACCTCCATAACCACCAAGGGATCCTTCAAATCTTGCAATGTCAAATCAATCTTATCCAATTCACTTTGTTCACTACATACTGAAATTTCTGAATTGCCCTCATATGTATGAACAACCTCTTCTTCAAGATCTCCCAAAGTACAATTTGAATCCTTGCCAATATGATGTAAAAATGGTGAAGCTATGCTATGCTCAAGCAACGGAACATAAAAAGAACCCATACCTTCATGTAGCTGATCCAACATGGTTGGTTTGGCAATCTCCATGGCGGTATCTTCTTTGACCTTGTAGTCATCATGAAGTCTCATGTGCTCTTCAATTGTAGCACCAATAGGTGACTCTCCTTCGTCCTTGTCCGCATAGAGCTGATGTGAACTTGTGTTTTCACCTTCTTTAGGGCTTCCACATGTATGAGTAGGTGTCCAAACCTCAAGGCATGTGAAGAAAAGTTGTTCTCTCCTTAACTGATTTTTGCTCTTCTTGTGATCATCAACCAATACTTCTTTCTTTTCTATCCTCTTTTCCAACTTCTTTTCTGTTTCTTTGTGATCATCAAAGTGCGGGCCTGCCTCTTGTGCTCTTGGCTGATCCAAGATGTGAAAGCTGCCATTTCTTTCCAGGTAGCCATTGTTGCTCATGTCAAGCTCCATGTATTGAGATAGGAACAACACAATGCCTCTTCTACTTCTTTCAATCTCTTCTAGAAGATCTGTTGTGCTAGGTTCCTTGTTGCCTCTACCACCTGTTGTGACCTAATCACAACTCACCCCATTGCAAATGGGGACCCCCAAAATTTAGCTTTAAGTTTTGTTAGTCCAAAGAGTCTTGATTGTAAAACTTGTCCAATCTCTATACAAATGAAGGTCATCTGCCAAAAAATTGGGAAACACTACGATCAATCTGGGCAAGTGAAAGTGATAAGACTTTGTTGAAACTGCGAAATGGAGAAATCAAAGTTGGGAAAATGACTAAGTATTGGAAAGTGAAGAAATTTCTCGTGCACAAGAAATTTGCGCCCAAGGAAAAAGGGAAATTTCTCATCAATAGTCAGAATGCGCCTAGCTTAGGATTGATCAATGAAGGACCTAAAAATGAAGAAACTTGTCTCCTTAGCTGAAATTTTACATTGGAAATCTTTGAGGAAGTTCGGAAGTGAGAATTGAAGGTAAAAAGTGCAAAAATGGGAAATTTCTCATACATGAGAAATATGCACCCAAGTTTGAGGATCCATTTTCAAACAGGAAATGAGTTAGCATCATGAAGTATTCAAGTTAAAACCTCAAAGAATTTTTTACTAAGGCAAGGGAAGAATTGAGAGTGCAAACAAAATTTGTAAGTGTTAAAAGTGCAAAAGTGAGGAAATTTCTCATAGACAAGAAATTTGCGCCCTAGATGAAAGAGGATCTTGACAAGGAAATCACGCCTACTTTTGAAGATTTGCAATTTTGAAATTGATCTTAGAAAGTTTTTGAAAATCTAGTGAAGATCATTTGAAAAGACTTAGAGAAAATTCGTGAAGAAAATTGAAATGAAGGAAACTTCTCGCCAATGAGAAATATGCGCCCTTGCAAATTGAGAGGATTTTATGAAGGATCAAGATCAAGAGACTTGAAGGTTTCAACCAAGGATATAAGAAAGTTACAATGAGGGAAATTTGCGCCCTAGAAAAAGGTAGTTCAATTCATGGAAAGTAAGAAATTCGCCAAAAGTAAATTCGCGCCCTAGGCAAGAAGGTCATTTGATTCATAAAAAAATGCAAAGTCATTTAAATATCAAGAAGAATTCGCCAAAGAGGAAGGGACTTTGAAATAAGAAAATGAAGAAAAGTCTATGTTAAAAGTGTGGAAATTTCTCGTGAATCATCAAAATGCGCCCTTGCTAGGGTGCATATTTCTTACAAACGAGAAAAATCCACCCTCCAAGCCTCTCACACAAAATCCAAAATTTGTTTAATATGAGGAGTAGGTCGGCCTAGGAGAAAAATTTGAGTTTTAGTAAAGGAAAATCAATTCCTAAGTAGGCCGACCCACTAGAAGGATAGTTTGGAATGCTATTTAAGGAGGATGCAATTTCATTTTCTACAATTCATCTCAAAACAAATAAGCAGAGCAGTAGCGACCTGATTTAATAAGAGCAGAATTTCACTAAGGAGAAGAAGATTTTATCAAGAAGGAAGACAAATTTCATAAAAGCTAAAGGTTGGTGTGTGAGCGCCTCAAAGGAGAGAAGGATTTCTTCACTTCACATTTAATTCAAATTAAAAAAAAATCAGACTTGCAGATTACATCAGCAGACCTAGCAGAAATTTTGTGAAAAATAATAATTTAGGTCTTTATGTTTTCCTTGTATTGGATTTGAGTATTTTGGGATAGATTTATGAAAATTGTTTTAAAATTGAGTTTTATTTGTCCCACATTCATAAGGACAACAAAATTAATGGTTGAATTCCCTTTATATCAAATGTCACATCATTGTATTAACTTAAGGTGTTTTCATTTGTAGGTAGATGATGAATGCAAGAGAACGCCAAGCCTTGTTCAAAAGCAATATGAGAGGAGTTATGCCCGAGGCATAGATCACCTCAAGATGGAAGAATTTAAGCAACACCAACTTGGGACACGCCAACATGGATGAGATCAAGGAGGAGTTGAACAAGCCTACTCATTTCAAGATTATCAAGGAGATGCTTAAGAACTGAATTGTCCAAGCTGCATGTTTTCCATCTGCATTGCCAAGTCCAGAGTTGATGTTAGAGTGTGCAAGACACTATGATCGTCAAAGAAGATGCATTGTTACAAAGAATGGAGAAGTGTTGGCTCACTTAAGGAAAGAAACTATTGCAGATACATTCGACATTCCGAAGTACAAGAACACTACATACTGCACCAAGGAACATGCGCAACAATGTATGATGCTGGATCAAAAGACTTCTTGCAAGAGATCAACAACAATTGGATGGCACAATCAAGATATCACCATAGCAAGATGCCAAAGAAGCTTCACAAGTCCTATTTTCTTCCAAAGTATGGATACATAATAATATTTTTAAGTAGAATAATGGGTTATCCGCAATCATCAACATTCGAGACATGGATGTTCTTCTACATGCAAGAAATTGTGAGAGGCAAGAAGATGATTGATTGGGCAGAGATAATAAGCAACAATATTCATGAGCAACTGGCAAAGCTAGAAGAGACAAAGACATTCTACATGAGCTCATATGTCATCTACATGTTAGCAAGATGTGAAAAATATGCAAGATTGACTAGTAGAGGCAATGTTGGGTGTGGCCCCGAACAATTCAAGGTGTATGATTGCTATCCACAGTTGCAATTAAAAATCATCGCCCACTACAGAAGAGTTAGCGATGCCTTCTTCATGTTCATTGTGAGGAAATTGCAAGGAGATATTCATAAAAGATTATCAAAGGAGGCAATGAATTTGGTGAAGCATGGAAGATGGTATATCCAATTCTCGAAGTTCACCTACCTAAGAATCCAAGGCTTTACATCTTTTCCTTACCGCTTGCCAAGATATCCCACTGACAAGATGGTATTGCTGGAGGTGACAAGGCAATTGACAGCATATGACAAAATTCAAAAGAATAAGAGGAAAGCAGGAATCAATTTCCCGATTGGAATTGGAAGATTAGAAACTTGTTCATCATTGCAAGCTACACTGAATTCAAAGTATGAGTTGCAAGCATACAATATGGTACTTCGTGATTCAAGGAGAGATGACTTTGATCCATTCAACAACATCTGGAAAGCATTTGCAAGGAGATACAAGCATAAGGAGCATCTCGAAGATCATTGGGCAGATGCAATTGATGAAGAGGATATAAAGAATAGAAGATGTTCAAGGTTAACATGGGATTTGGTGAGAGCATGCAAAGTATTTAACATTCCTGACCAGCTGGAAGAAAATGATAGATTCCTTTCACAAAGTCTGTATGATGTAGAGAGGCCATTCACCATCAATTGGTCTGAAAAAAAAAATTACACATGATGATGGTTGGATGCAATCAATCATAGATTTTACAAGAAGGTATGCGGATCGCCAAGTACAGAAACTTCTTGAGAAAGAAAACCACCTAACATACAACTTGATGGGAGATGTGGATTCGCAACAATCTCATGAAGCAAGCGATAGTGAATCTAGCAGTGAGCATGACAGTGAATCTGGTGGATATACTGATAGTTCAAGAGAAGAAGTTCAACCAAAGAAAAGAAAGCAACCAGATAGCTCACAAGGAGAATGCAGTAAGAAGAAGAAATCAAGTTCAAGACATGAGGCTAGCACTTCTTCCAAGCAATGAGAAGATCTTTCGAGAAATGTCAATGTGACATCTACAGTAGAAGATCAAGAAAGAGAAGTTCCAGTAGCTCCGAGTGTGCAAGACCAAGGAAATATTCATGAGTCTTTTGAGTCTACCTTGCATGAGAATCAAATAGAAGAGGTTCATTCAAGCCCACCAGAGAATTAGGATGCAACTATGATTGAAGGTAATATGGAAGATCAAGAGATGGAGGCACCACATGAGGAATTTGATGAATAAGCATTGCCATTCCTCAATCCGCTTTGCCAGAATGGTTGAGAGAGAGTGAAACAAACTTCGATTGTGGAAAGAGAACCAGAAATCAATGTGGAAGAATTGCTAGACAAAATAGGGAATGATAAGGAAAAAAAGAAGGCAACCAAACTCTCCAAAATCACAAGGATAGTTCTGGTTCAAGGAAAGTACACATTGCAATACCAAGAGTTGATAAGACAGTGGATGATATTATTCCAGAAGATTATGATGTGACTACTTTTGACTTGGGTCCAACAACAGAAGAACAGGAAGTGGAAGAGTTAGAAGATTCTGTCACGGCTGTCGAGGAAAGGCTGAGGCAAGAAAAGCAAAAGAGAAATCAATTGGAGAAAGAAAATTTGGCATTCAAAAAATACATTTAGCAATTGATGAATCCTATTCGCCAACGTGAAGGAACTTCAACACCGCCCCCCATGCTTTCACAAGAATTTATTGCATAGTTAGAAGGAATGAGATCATCATCCCAAGTAATGAAAGAATGGGTAGAGAGAATGAAGTATAAGACTAATGGATTCATTGAGGAAATTGTTCAACACTATGAAGGAGTTTCAAAGCTCTTGGAGAGGATTCAAATTATTTTAGATGCATGTTCCAAGTTTGGAGCCATCAAGCAAAACCTCATGCCACATTTGAAGGATATGATAGATATTCCAAAGACAATCTTGGTGGATGGAAATGAGATTGAACAAGATTCATCATGTGATTTCTATTGTTGGTATTACAATTTACATATAAAGAAGCAAGCTCTTCAAAAGATAGAGAGCGAAAGTGTTCGAATAAGAAGTGCACTCCAAAGAATTCATGGCAAAATACTCAATTCAATCAATGAAATGTGTGATCTTTCAGGAGAAATTGATATTGAAGATTTGAAGAATCACAAACATGCATCTTACTTTGACAATATTCACAACATCTCTGGGGAGCAAATGGATAACATTTACACACTTTCTACATTCATCGGTGCAAATCAAGTTTGAATGACAGAATGGGAAAAGACACTTGTCGCATACACAGCAGATTTGATAGTTGTAGAGAGAACCATTCAATATTCGCCAAGTGCACCAATTGATGACATTGATGATATTGTGTCCAAGTTCATTGCATTCAAGAAAAGAGATAAACATAAGGGAGGCGCACCACATGGACAATCCTTGTAGATTCCAACATGTCATGCTTATCATCTTGGAAAACATGCCTTCATTGCTCTTGGTTTCTTACTAAAAATAGCAAGTTGTTATAACTAATTGCTGATGTGGCATAATCTTGGCCATCAGTTACTTAAATCGATCCTGGCCTTTCATTGTATTAGGGGGCTATATAAGGGCCTCTTTTCCCTTCATTTGTAAGATTGAGACTTTGGAGAATTGTTGCAAGAGCTCTCTGAGATAAATACAAGACTCATTGATTTGGTGATATTGTTTTGTTTCAAGTGTTGCATGGTTTCCAATTTATCAAGTGCAGAATAAGTTAGAATAAGTTTTATTTTCAAGCATTATGTTAGTTGATGGAAGTGATTATTGTTGTCTTATGGTGAAATCTCTAAGTGCATACCATTTGTGATTTGTGGCTTACAAGTTGCAATGCATGGTTAGTCTGAACTCAAATGAGCTTAACTTCAATTATTTGTGTTTGTTGATACTTCATGAATGCGAGTGATTTGAACATCTTACATTACCTTAGAAGATTGCATCATCTTTGTGTAGTTGTTTGATTTGGCGAAGCAAAGTCGGTTGATTTCACCTGGCCAATGATAGTTTCTTGCATATAGAATTAGAATAGCTTCTCAAAACCCTACATCTTTTGCACCTTTTTATCAATCTTTGTTACGAATTAGGACCAAGAACTCCATTGCAGTATCATTCGCCTTAAGCTATAGTACTTAGAAATTTTAAGAAATCCTCCTTTGAAAGTGAAACAAGATTTGCACTTGAACGATTGTGTAAGTCCCTTTGTGTAAACAGCACATCACATCCTACTACTGAGTTTATCCATTGTTAATCACACGTAAGGAACCTTGGAGTGCTCTTGATTGATCACATAATTCAGCATTCAAGAGAGAGTAAGATACTTCGTATTTTATTCTATTGTTGTTATTGTCACAAAAACACCATCAACACTACCCATGTTGACTTCTTCTTCTTCAATGATGTATGATCAAACCCTGCAGGTTGGCAAGATCATAGCTCTAATACCACTATAATATGCCAAATGGGGATATTTTCTACAATTTTGGATTTACAGGCTTTCTAAACTTATAAATTCTGGTTTTTTGCTTAAACCCTAATTTCTGAATTTCTGAATTCCAAAACAGACTCAACAAACACATATGACAGCCCATAAAACATGCCAAATCCTCATAATATCATCACCAACATGATTGCCAACAATATACTTGAAGTCCACAATCAAATATGCAATAAAACCACTTCAATTTGCAATCACAATAGACTGAAATATAAATCAAAAGTCTGCTGCTACAAAAATCAGAATTCACCAAGTCTTCAATTACATCAAATAACATGGGCAAACAAGCCAAACATGCCCAGCCACCAATCTGCCCTAAACCCTAAGTGTTGTACATACCAAAACAAAAGCCAAATGACCTCCAAATGATAGCAATTGACCTCCAAGGTGTGGCATTCCAATTAGGGCTTGAAACCCTAAACCCTAGAATCTTCAACACCAAGAAAATCTGCTCCAAAACAAGGTGCACAGATCTGCTAGGTCTGCTGCTCTGGAAAATGATACCAATGACACCAAAGATGCCAACAAACCTCCAAAAATGCTCCTCCAATGACGGCGCTCCTCAAGTAGGGTAAAACCCTAGGCAAGAGATGACACAACCACCAATGGAAACCACCACAAACAAGGGTGAATCTGGTCCGCTCTGCTGCTGCTCTAACTCTGAATATTCATCAAACCCTAATCAGCAGACAACTCCCAATGATCGCCTCCAAATCAAGTCACTCCAATTACAGATGGTGGCACCCAACTCTAGGTCATAAACCCTAAGGTTAGGTGTCATAAATCACCATGAAATGCTGCTCTAAAATTAATTAGATTTTTGCTCAAGCAGGTCTCCAATGCTGCTCCAAATTTCTGCTCTAAAGATATTCAATTTCTGCCCTTATGTGATAATAAAAATGCTGCTCCAAAAGATATAGAATCTGCTCCAAATTTTGTGAATCTCCAATGAAGTGCAATTGTGAATTCCGTATGAATCCACCTCCAAGATGAGATTGGGTTTTCGTCCAATCCACCTTCTTTTCACAAGGGTTTTCGTCCTTGGAAAATAATTGCAAACAAAGTTGCAAATCCACAAAGGAAGAATAAATGATAAGCTGAATGATGATGTGAATGCCTCACCAAACCTTGTATTTATACATATTTTCACTTTTTACATCTGCTGGCTGACCAAGACAAAATTACTATTATTTTATCATATTTTCCCTCTGAAGGCTGACCCTCCTTATGCAAAACTTGGCGCTCAAATACACTACACTTTCGGCCGACCCAATTTAACATCCTTTATTCATTTAATGCTCTTCACTTGGCCGACCACAAGGTATTCTTCTCCTTTGATTTTTCTTCCTCTTTGGCGCCCAACCAAACGGAAAGATATCAATTCACCAAGTCAGCCCTTATTTGCCAAATATCCCACACATTATCTTCTCCAAGGCAAACAACAAAAATATATGCAATGAAATCAAACATTCCTTACACCACATTGCCCTTTCAAAGACCATTTTCCACACTCTCACCATCCAAAGATGGTTTGCTCCAAGGGAGAACAAATTATTTTACTCCAAGTGATTACATCAAAAATATTAGAAAATTATGACAAGTCAACCTATGCACTCTATTTGCCCTCCAAAAATCCCTAAGTGTGAAAAATTGCTGCTTAGGTCTTCTCCCGTGATCACTCTGAAAATGGGGACATTACACAAGATATCAAGAAGAAGCACCACATTCGAACAAGAAGTATCATACCATCTCCCGATCATGGGAAAGAGGTTCAAAACATTCAAGGAGATTTAGAGATAAAAGAGCACTCTGCTATGAGGACTGAAGTGGTTTGTAAGGAGTTGGACACTAAGGTTGTGGATCCCATACGGAATGTGTGGGGGTCTCCCATTAATGACAAGTAGAAACCAGATTCACTTGTAGAGCCTATAAATTGTCCTTTGGTTGACCCTGGATCTTCTGGTAGGATTGTTCCCCATATGGGTTAGGCTTTGGTTCCATTTCAGAGTTCTTTGGAGAGGTTTGGATTCAAATCTCCATGATTGTAATAGTTCTTTCTGTCCCTTTACTGTGAGTTTGTTGTTTCATCTTTCGTTTCTTGCGGGGCCTTCTCTGGGTTTAAGGCTTGTTTCTTCATAGGTTTTTGTCTCATGTTGTTTTTGCTTTATCTTGATGTACAAGGTTTCAGGGTCCTTTCATAGCTCCTTCCAAAAGCATTTATGTAATCAAAAACAAAGGATAAGAGCCATGTGACTGTAGATCAATTATCGCGAATCACAAGTAGTGAAACAGTAAGAGTCAGAGATGATTATATGGATTCATGGTTGTTCCGCATTGCAATATAAGAAAAGTGGCACAAAGACATTGGAGAGTATTTATCTAGCAGAATTTTTATCTCAGATGATTCCTCTAGCTAAGAGGAGGATCATTTCAAAAGCCAGATCCTTTCTGCTAATTAATGAATTGTTGTAAATCAGAAAGGGTCATGCATTGAGAAGAGTTGTAGATGAGTTAGTTCAACGTATTTTACAAGAACCACGTTAAGCAGAAACACACAGCCATGCTATTCATAATCTTAAATAAGTTGCTTAAGGATATTCCATCATATTAGGTCTAAATGACGTAAAAAATTAGCAAGCATCCTAATATCTATTCCACAATCAAAATTTGTCTATTTATTCCCTCAACTACAACTGACATCAAAAATCATGTTTTGACAACAATCTGTCCGTACATTGTGATTTTGGACTGAATATTTGTGTGTAGCATGAAAAACTGAAAACATGAATCCACATGCCCGAAATAACAATCCCCATCGTAGTAAAACGTAATACTGTGGAATCTACAATTTACCTGATTGCTGCATGATGACAAAATAGCCATTACTGATTTGCAAATGATCAACTATGTTCACTTGAGCAGAAATGTCATGTCCCCGTCATAACCCTAGCGCTGTGTATGCACGCCAACAACGAACTATGTAAAGGAGATCAATATTCATAGTCGGTAGGGCAGCGAATAATAGATAATTAGTAATGTTTTGTTAAGAAACAATGACTGCACTCTATGAAGAGGCGCGATCCAATAGAAAGTCATTCCTTTTTTTTAATAGACACATCATTTCGTAAAGGTTCGCATCCCTCAAAGGGGAATAAAAGGAATTAAGGAAGAATACCGTTCTACATGAAGAAGCAGAGAATAACTGATATGAAATACAGCAGTTCTCATATAGAAAGACATCAATCAATAATCAATCATTGAATCATTAGGGCAGACATTCGATCTGTAGAATTATACCTATTAATTCAGTCATATAGACTGTTAAGGACAGCAAAGAGATACATTACAAATTCTGAACTGAACTAGAAGTTCCATAGGAATCATTATTGAATGTACAGGGCAGATCATTAGTGAATGTCAATTATTTTACTTATTGCATATCACTGTCATATCTAGAAATACATAAAATTATTGAAATAAACTATCAACATGGAGAAGGGGGAAAATGTGCACTATGGAGAACAGCTAAAGGCACCCTTACATTGACAGATATGGAGAACAGCGAGTAGGGCACCCTACTGTCATGTAAAAGGGAGAAACAGATAAGGGCACCCCAGGGCAGAATTCTTCTCCCTTAATCTCCATGTTGAGGGTTTATTGGCACACTAAGACTCACCAGTTTGAGAAGAATGGTGAGGGGACTGCTTGGAGGGAGAACTGCTATCATAAGGCACCCTGCCATGCCTCCTTGTACCTCCTCTTCTATGGCTGAGTGTTGTAAACAAACTGAGTTAGCTACATGATAATTGAATATATGATTTATCAATAGTAATATTAATTAAGAGTTTGAATGCAATATAATCTTGATTAACCCTCATGATTATATATGTGTGTGTGTGTGTGTGTGTGCAGAAAATTGTATATGTTTTCTTATGTTATGACTGCAGGATTCAAATTCAGAATCGCCTTATTGAAGAGATATGTACATTGGTAAGATATAACCCTAACCCTAAGTTGTTGCAATTGTAATTTTAGGGCAATTTAGGAAGGGGGCATTACAAGAAACCAGTTAATTGAAGTAAGAATCGCTTCACCTGAGTTTGACAAGCAAGAAAAAAGTGGCAATGCACATGCCCAGTCTGTTAGAAGCTGAAACTTTATGGATATGTTCCCTAAATTGCATCCAGGGTTTCCAACCAGTATTTCTTTTACACATTTGACCCCCCAAATGGGAAGGAATCAGTCAGCAATATTTTGGCCATTATTCAGTCACATTAGGTACAAACAACCTAAAATTTTAGGTTGGGCATCCTATCATCGATTCCACATCTTCACCAAAAATCAGATCAAATTTTGTCTGTTTACCCACTCAAATACAACTGACATAAAAAATCATGCATTGACCATAACTCGTCCATATAGTGTAATTTGGCCTGAATATTGGTGTGTAACATGTGGATACATAAACTCGTGTGCCCACCATAAATCAATTGTTTGATATCCCAAAATGCCAAAACACAGCTCAGTCCGTTAATATTCTCAAAAGTGGAAGAAACATTGGAAAAGAAAAGGGCTATAGGAGAGCATAGGCTCTGTTAGAAAACCAAATATGTGAAATGCTTGAAAATTTTCAATGTTGATTGGAATAGCGAATAAATAAATGTGTTGGTCTCCTAAGAGTATTTTCTGTATGTTTCCATTGCATTTCTCCATAATCTTGCTGTGATTTGACTTCTACCAGTTGAAACTAATTAAAATGCATGTAAACTGTGAGTTTTGAGCATTGTTGTAAAGTAACTGATTAATTTTTAGCCATTAGATAAGAAAAAGATTTGTGTTGGTGAACTGTACATGGGAATATCGAAAGCATTTATGGAACTATCTCTATCCCCATCTCTTTTTATTGATTGCATGTGTTTAGGTACAGATTTATTCCTGACTTCAATACTTCTGTGAATGACCATATAATATCCAATCACTAGCACAAGCTTGGCAGTTTTGAACAAACCCTAGAAAAAGGACCAACATCTAAAGTCTGATTGTTCCAATGATGGTGTTTGGCTCCAACTTCTTCAAAATGTAAAATGCATGGCTATGATTAATATAACAATAATGCATCAATCTTTCCAAGGGAGTGGTTGCAAATTATTAATGAGTGGTTTATAAAGGACAAAGATACAAACCAGAATTTCTGAAGCATGCTTGATGTAATCTTGCACCCCATCTTGCCAAAGCTCGTCAGGGTGATCCCTAAGTTGGTTTTGCACCCATCTGCCAAAAATAAGTATCCATAAATTGATGAAAATATATGAGCATAAAACACTAACTAATGATGGCATACATCCCTATAACATAGAAAACAGAGGAAAATAACATTCAAATACCTCATTTGGTTAGCAGTAATGTGGAAAACCATTGAGAAACAAAAAAGAAGACATAACTACTATCAAATAAAGAAGAGACATGGAAGCAATTTTGTTCGTCTAAAAGCCTTTGTTGTCTTGCCTCAAACATATTAGCTATCATCTGGAGGTGCAGGAAGGCTTGTTTAACATGTAGGTAGTGAATGGGAGCTTGACATAGGTCTGAAAGATGTGGACGTCATTTCAAGCCTAAATAATGATGACTGTCTCGTAACATAGAGAATGGAAATGAAATTGCCTCTTATGTCATGGTCACACTACAAAATTTTAATCTCTTGGGGAGGCCAGGTCTTTGGTAACACTACAAAATTTCCTGGAAAATAAGATGTTCTCAGTGTATTCAACAACTGCCTCATCATTGTTAAATTTGAGGGTTCTACTTTATGTGGACTTGTTTCAGTTGGTACTACTGAGTCGGCAGATTGGTTCTTGTCACTCTTCATCCCTAGCCCCTAATTGTGGGGATTTACAAATGATTAGTTCACAAAATACAAAAATATAAAACATGGGTGCAAAAGATGGAAGATATTGAAATGAGAAATATAGAATTGCTTCAAAAGGTAAACTAATGATTAAATTGCCATAAAACATGTACTTAGAAGACTTCTAATGACCACAGAAATAAAATAGTAAGAAATTGAAAGAATCTTCATTATCACTGTGATGTCCCCATTTCCGTAATGGTCACATCTGATTTGGGTATTTAGCCTTTTCACTATTCCCATGGGCTAAATCGCATTCTAAGGGAATAATTGGTTGAAACAAGGAGTAAAAAGTAACTTAAGTGGTTCTATTTTTAAGTTAACTTTATAAAGTGTTCTAATTTTGAATTACTTTATAAAAGTTACTGAAGTGGGTCTAAAAACACTTTGTCATAAAGTGACATTGTGTACATAAAAACCCTCATTTAATAAAGTTCAAGTGGTTGTGTACATAAAAACTTTCATTTAATAAAGTTAAGTGGGACCTATTTGGAGCGCTCCATTTGACGGCTTTAAAAGGAGCAATTGGAAATCATTTTTCATATGATTGAGTTATGTTATTTTGATTTGGAGATGTTTCTTCTTGGCTGCAACTTGTTTCAGCTTGAATTCAAGGACGGAAACCCTTGTAATTCCTAGTGGGTTGGACGAAAACCTAGCTCGCTTTGAGGAGACTTCATGACGGTGGTCTATTTGCACTTCATTGCATGAATTTGATATTTTAGAGGAGCTGGAAATGGAATTTATTTGCAGGTTACAGCTGCTAGGGTTTTGAAGGTTATTTTGGCATCCATAGAGAAGGGTTTGAATGCATGATTGGCTGGAAATTCATCTCAGACCTAGCCATAGATTGATATTCGTTATTTGGTCGGAGACCTTTGTTATTGATTGAAGATTTCATTATTTTGTTTGAAGATAAGTACATCATCATTGCAGATCCGAATATTGAAGACTTGTTGAAGACCCTTGAAGATCACTTGTTTGGTCTTTGAAGGAGATTGTATTGTTTGTTTGGAACGCCAATTTCTACAGCATATTCTTGCAGACTTTGTATCAGCAGAAGACTAACCCTAGCCGCTGCCATAATAGAAGATTCTCCTTGATTGAAGGCAGCGACTAGCATCATGAGGTTAGCGAACCAATTTGGAAGGCATTGAACATCGTTGATGGTCTGAAATTCCTTGAAGAAGGTAGCGATCTCCACCTTGGAGAGTTTGCTGGAAATTCTGACGTCTTCACCTATCATTGGAAGTTCCTTGACAAGGTCGACTTGCAGTGGCAGTGCACAGTGGAAGGCATAGCAATCAGCATTGTAGGGTTTACTACAGCATTTGAGATCATTTGAAGACTGTATAACAGCAGCAGAGATTCAGCCTCTTTCCATCCTCTTTATCACATTTGGTATGTAACATTATAATACATCTCTGAGTTGTAGCAGCAATATATATTTTGTGCATGGGAAAATTGCATATATCGATCATCACTAGAGGTAGCGGCCAGTCATTCAACAACAGCAAATCAGTTGTGAGATCAGCGATCAGACAGCAAGATATTTTGCATCAGCATTGGTCATCATTGAAGACTTTCATACCAACAGATCTGGGAATAGAGATTCTGCCCTTGCACCACAAATTGATAATTGAATTGGTATGTTGAAGTGTTGTTTACATTCTAGTTTTGTCTAACAGCAGCATTGGCAATTGTAATTGGCTGTCATAACCATATTGGCTGATGCACTGAAGAAATTGTAAAGTCTGATCTGTTACAGCCAGTTCTGAGTTATCATTGTGATTTGATGTAATAATGTATAAGACAAGACTGATTTCATTACAGTGAGGTCTGATTGGTTTTATCAATCATTTTGCTATCCATTTGTATGTCAACTATGATGCAATTCATATCTAAGATGGCTGCAGATATATAATTTGTTTTGCTATCAATTTGGTACATGTTATTCTATATTTCATGTGTGTGGAAGTTAAATTGAAAGGTGCAGAAATTCAGTCCTAGGGTTTGATTGAAAAATTGCAAGATTCAGAAAAAAAATCATTTATAAATCAGAAATTAAGCAAATATCCTAGAAGGGATATTTCAATCACTTTGCTCAAGTGATAGATTGATGATTAAATTAACTTTAAATATATGCTTCAAAGGCCTTAAATGACTACATTTATATATTTGATTTCAATACTTGAGACAAGGGACAAAATGCTCCTTATATATGACAGTGAAACAATTGACTGGGCAGCGAATTTGGAGGAGGAAGAATTGATTCAATTTTTTGAAGTGAATAAGGAGTCATATTTCAGTTGGGTCGTGAGTTTTTGAGTAGAAATAGTTGTCTCTCTATTAGAGTCATGGGAGTTCCAAGGAGATTGGTTATAATTCTGTTAAAATCGTAGGAATTCCATTCCACTGTTGGAGAGTTCATAATGAGTCTGTGTTCATTTCAGACTATAGTGCTGGTTGTTTGAATTAGTCTGTTGCAGAAAATTTTGTTGTGCTGGGCAGAGTAGCATGTAATTGTAAGTCTGTGATAGTTTTGAAGGCAATGCTGGTGTATGATACAAATTGTTGCAGAAATATCATATTGTTGTGCTGGATGTGAGCTTTTTCTGTTTTGATTGTACTGCAGATCTGTAAGTAATATTCATTTTGGTTTGAAACCTTTGAAAGTTATATAATGGCTGTTTCATCTATTGGGATGTTACTGAGTCTATGAAGTTGTTAAGTTTTGTTCATGGTGAATCTCTGGAGCTTGTGTCTGGCATTACTTTACAGTTCAAAATGAATGGCCTGTATGTGTGAAGTGCTGCCTGGATTGGCTACCTGCTGAAGGTACCCAATCCTGGACTGCATCAGACAAGGACGAAACGTCTCTCCACCACCACCCCACCACCAACAACAAATGAGGCCATCATTGAGACACTCCTGAAGAAGCAGGGGACGTCCTGGAGGCATCCCCATCTATTGGGGATGTTCGGGGCGACCTGAGACACCCGGCAGTCCCCACAACCTGGCAATGCATGAAGTCGTTTTTTTAAAACCTAAAGACCTAGCCCTAACCCTAAAGTGCTAATGGCCCCTACCCACACCCTACACCCTCAAAAACACTATAAAAAACCTGCCCACTCTCTATCCAAATCACCATCAACACTTTGCAATTGCACTGACCGAGAGGAAGAGGAATTGGAATCTTCAATTGTCTTCGTCAATCAATCATTTGAAGCATTCATCAAGCCTTCAAGGTAAGACTTCATAAATTCAAAATCAAATGAAGTTTATATTTTGAGTGTTGACCAATGTTCATTGCTAATGTTTTTTCCATTTTCATTTAGCATTGCAATAGGATTATTAAAATATTTCAATGTTCAAATGTTAATAAACAAAATCTAAACGTCAAATAATGAATCACATTGTTGTTTTTTAATCAAATTTTAGAGTTTTAAAATCACAAAATGCTGTTCTTTATTTTCAAATTTAATATTAAATGTTCATATATGAAAATTATTTGTAGGGTTTATAAATTATTAAATGTTGTTTTTAGGGTCATATAAATATTGTTTTTACTATTTAGGGTTTTATAACTGTTCTTCTATATTATTTAAATGTTGTTTTTAGGATTTTAAATTTATTTTATTTTAATGTTTATTTCTATATTGATTAACTTAATAATAGGCATAGCCCAAATTCTGATTTTTATTTGACTTTTGTGTATCCTTTGCTTTCGCACCTTGTGCAATCTAAAGTAATAAAAACGAAAGTAAAATAAAAATCAGAAATCCTCTTTTAGTTTTGAAGTTTAAACTATAAGTGAAAAGTAGAGAGTGCTTTTGGATTCAATTGTGTGTACTTTTGCATCGACATTTCAGAGCACACTCAGTGATCCATCATCAAGGAGAAGAGAGTTATGATTTGAATTGCAGACTTGAAACTTAAAAATGAGGTAGGGGTGGGGAGATGACAAGAAGACCTCAAAACTGTAATGTTCTACCCCATATTTTTTCCAATTTTTCAACATTATCAAACAGTGTTAGCAAATCAAATGCAACCATGTAATCTCCTCCACACCTTCTGATCACCAAGTTCCCGATATGGGCAAGGTGAGAGCATACAAGTGCTTCAGACTTAGCAATTAAAATACAGAATAGCAAATAACAACTTCCACTTGTTCAGTGGGCATCCACTTATTTAGTGGGAGTACTGAAAGGAAAAGCATAGGCACATCCACTTATTCAGCGGGAAGCCTTTACAATGAAACCACTTATTCGGTGGGGTGAGTAACATAAACAAGAAAATATCAATCCCAGTGGCGGTATTACCATCCAGGGGTTACAATCACCCAATAATGAAATACAACTGTTTATCACAAATGATTGTAAGCTGCAATACATCAAATAATTCTGATTTTCAAATTAAACATACTACTACAACCTTTCACAGAAAGATAAATCTATTATCACCGTTGTAGCATTGAAATCATGAAGAAATGGCATTAAAAATCATCCAAACAACATATGAAGTCATACGCACAAAGTGGTGTTGTAGATGATGAAGAAAGCTCAAAGTATCACTGTAAACCCTTCTGAAAACACTGTAATAGCACAATCACAAGTCTGATATAAATTGCAGCAGGCTATGGGTCTAAAAATGAAACACTGCAAACCCTAACGGCAGAGAATGGTCCACAAATCTGATTTATTCAACCCAAAACAACATTGATTTTAGACTTGTGACTGAAAAACACTGTTTATCAGGTCTAAACAGCAAAAGAAACACTCCAAAACTTCACACTGATAGGTGTTATAAAGTACCCAGATGATGCAAATTGTCCCACCGCTAATCTTCTACTGAAAACACTAACATGCAACCATTAGAACTGACATGCAATCACCAACAATAACATGCAATGGTTGATACCACACATGCAACCATCAAGCGTTGACATGCAACCATTAGAACTGATATGCAAGTGTTGATCACTAACATGCAATATGAAAATTAAATCTCCAAATTACTAGAAAAAACTAGAAGAGCTTCACACAAATAACAATGGCACAAACCGTTCAGCACAATGGTAGTTTCTAACATAAAACCACACCCAATCTACAAGAGGGTTTTCGTCCTCAAGAGAATCTACAAAAGAGTTTTCGTCCTCGAGATAATGGAAGAACACGCAGGTTCAATCCAGTAGAGTTACAATATCATATCAATAGCATAACCCTCAACGATGAGCTCCAACTCCCCTTTATAACATTTTGGAGCTATTTTAAGAAAAAGCATTTTTGTTTTTGTTTTTTTGCTTTTTAGAAAAAACGCTTTTTGTTTTTCCACTGCTTTTTCAAAAAAGTATTTTTTGTTTTTTCATTGCTTTTTCGAAAAATCACTTTTTCCTCTCCAAAAGACCTTTATTTGAAATAATATTAATATTTCATGTACAAGGTCCCCATTTTAAGTGTCTATCTTTTAAAACACTTAATTACCTTTCTGAAGAGCTATTACACAAAAGTTATCTTTTAAAATATTTACGACATTAGATAACTTAAGTGAATTTAATAATTAATAGCTCAATAGTTCACCCAATTTTACGGAAAATCTCAAACTAAAACCAACTGCAAAATAAATCATACCAACATGCTCTTGAAGGTTTGGGATGAAGAATGATGCCAACTGGGTGACTTACTATAAATAGACAGCTTCTCCAAGAAGTTTGGAGAGCAAACCGGAAAGCTGAAAATGTTTCAAAAAGCATCAGTGTAATCCTAAACACTAACTGAGCTCAATGCCATAATCAACTACTCTATAAAACTGAGCCACGGCCATTCCAAGAACGTTGGAGTCCTCTCAAACAAAGCCAATAGCCTCTTGAAGACTAGGAACGGACGAAATGCACACAAAAGATCTATGCACCAAAAAAAGGGACATTACAAAAACAAAGGACAAAAAAGGAGGAAAAACAAAAGAAAAGAAAGAAAAATAAAGCATGTAATGCATAAACATAAATGAATAATCTAAGTTAAAAGTGATTAAAATTAATAACAAGTTAAATTATATATAAGTAGTATTTATCAATAACTAAAACGAAAGAATATATATTGATGAGTAATATGTAAAATTTAGGTATCTAATATTGAAAATGATACATAATATTGATATAAGGTACTGAAAAAAAATGATATGCATATGTATAATGATGATGTATATATGTGTAAATGCAAACATTTTAAATGTATATATATATATATATATATGGACTATGGAAAATTCGTGCCTACTATAATTGAAAAGCACTGCAATTGCTCACCTGGCTTGCAAGTAATTGAAAGCTAAATCCTGCGGCGAGTAACTCGCGGTATTAGTCAGCCAAGTAGTCAGTAAAAATCGCTGCAAGTTTTTCCCAATGACATGCCAAACTTGCAAGAAAAATCATCCAAACTCACAATATAGGGCAAAAACTCAACTGGCTGTAAAAAGCAGATTTCATGAAGGATTTTTCAAATTTCATGGGTTTGTTTTTGGTTGATGGAAGGCTAGACTACTAGGGCATTGAACAAAATTTCCACGGGTATTGAACAAAGTTTAGTAGAGTGCTGAGGCTTTGGTCAACGGGTGGCAGGCTGCAGAGAAATAGACAGGGTCACAGGTCTGTTTCGCTTTAAATCGTGGGTATGTGGCTGTGCATTGATTTCTCTCATGATTATCGAGAAAAATAGGAGAGTGTCATTCACAAAGCAGAAGTTAGAGTACCCAATTCCTTTGTTAGCATCTAGAAGATCAAAGGTTTTGCCTTTATCCACTTCCTCATTCAAGAGATGGGATAAGGTATCACTCATTATAGTAAAAAGATATGAACTCCAAGTCCATGGGTCTCCCTGTCTTAGCCCTCTCAAGGAGTGGAAGAGCAGTCCCAGTTTGAAGTTAACCCAATATGTGGAAGAATTTTGAGTTGATTTCCCCTTGATTGACCCATTTTTCTTAGGTTCTTTGTCTCTAGTGGCAAGCTTCCTTGTTTTGGGCAAGACAAAGATCATTTATTAACTATTGTTCTTTGAGTTGATGTCCATGGTTCATCCCTTGTTCATGGATCTGAACTTGAACATCACCTAACTGGCACTGAATTCCCTTGACTCCCTTGATGATATTTCCAAAGATCCATTTGTTCCAGTTTTTTAACTTAATTTTAAGGCACTTTAGCTTTTCGACTATTCTGAACAATGCATAGCCCTATATGCTGTCTATTTCACCCCATCATTGTTGCACAAGTTCATGAAACTCAGAGTGAAGAAGCAACATACCTTTGAATTTGAAGCAAGCAAAGCCACACTGCTGGTTTTTGTGATTAAGCTTGATAAAGTTGGGGCCAATGGTCAGAAAGGGTAATCTACCCCATAGAAGCAAATACCTTTCTTGGGAAATTCTCGGCAAACCAAAAGATAAAGAAATTTTCAATTTGTTGGGAAAATATCAGAAAAATATTGGGAACCCAACAAACGCAGAAAAATTCAAAAAAAAAAGAGAGAAATAACTAATGTTTTTATATTTAAAGCCATCCTAATTGCATAGAGAGTGAAAGTAAAGGAGAGTGTACACCATGAATTTTGAAATATGAAGTTTTTTCATTGATTTTGAGATTGCTGATTACATGTAGCACCATACTACATAGTCCAACTTCAAAGTTTGAACCCTCAAAATCAATTACAAACTACAAAATACAAATGTCAAGCTACAAACTATAGAAGTCTTTCATTGCAAGCAAATCAGAAAGATATCTTGTTAAAGAAATCAACAAATTTGGTTTCCAACAACTCATATACACTTTCTTCCACCGACTCCCTTCAAAGGTTATCCTGCAGATTTCCTGACTCCCTTATTCACTTGAATCATCCTTGATCAGAGACCACCTTTACTTGCTAAGGTAATCTGAACTGTTCAAAACAGGATTGGTGTTCAATAAAGTCTTCTCCTTTGGTTTTCAAGATGGACAATTGTTTTTATGCTCAAAGTCTTTGCATCAGAAAGGATGTCATCACTCCTATGCATAACCTTTGGAAAAATGACATTCAGCTTCATTAAATTCCCAGGGTTTGGTTTGTTGGAGGAACCCTAAAAGCCTCCGAACTTGCTTATGCAGGAACAGAGTTTAAACTCACTTTGCTGCATGAGTTTTTTGCTCGTTTTCCTCCTATTTTTTTGTAATTTCCCTGAACCTTGGAGAGACTCAGTCTCACATTCAGTTCTTTCTCAACAACTATTTTTAAGTATTGATCTTACCATTGAGAGACTCGGACCTCTCAGTTTAGATTATTCTCTGCTTTGTTTTCAGCAAGATTTTAGCGATTGGTTCTTCTCCTGATTTTTTGGGATTAGATTTTATCCCACCCTTAGAGATGCTCCTGTTTATTCCCTCATGGGATGCTTCATTCCTCACCATACTGATGAGCTCTTTCCACAGAGAAAAACACATTTATGTTTTGATGTATTCTCTGCTTTTATTTTAACAATATAATTCTCATCTCTAAGTTTGTTTTTATTTGTCTTTACACCTTAGTACTGCTATGCCTTTTGCTGTTTTTGCTAAACACTAAACCCTAAATCCTCGAAAGTATGCTGAAAAACGTGCCCAAAAACCTTAAAAAAGCAGACAGAATTTTCATGCAGGAAAAAAACAGCAGGATAAGGGAAAAAATTGGATGGCAAAGTGTATATAGGGTAAAAACAAACTTATCACTGACTCAAAAAATATCAACAAACGGTAAAATCCTAAGAAATCACAATATTATTTGCAATAATAATGGTGAATGCTAAATTCAAAAAATCACAGTTTTTTCATGAATCTTTTGGCAGGGCGAGAAATGAGAAATTCTGATAGTCAAGCAGGCTAATCAATAACCTCTACCTCTCAAACAAGCAGACTACTCGACAACCTCTACCCTCTCAAAATATGGTAGGAATACATTGAAGCAATAAGAAATATTCTAAACGGACACTACTAGGATGAAGTACAAAGCCCTACAACAGATTCACAATTCAGTGTGGTCCAAAGAATGCCTAGTTACACGAAGAGTTGATTAAGAGGAAAGAAAGCATAAGGTCTTATCAACAATATTGGGTACAATGAGACAGGGTCGGGGCTAGACAAGTGTGATTGTGAGAAGGTGATCATAGATCCTATTTCTTTCAGATGCTCAGTCAAAGCAAAAAAAAAGTAATTTATTTCCCAGACGGTATCAACATTGTATCATAGGGAAGATACCTATTTCCAGGAGTTTTGCTGAGATTCCAAACTATTTCCAAGAGTTTCAAGGAAGATTCCTTAGATGGAGGAATGCTAAGTGAGGAATATCATTAATCAAAGACACTAAACTAAGCTTAATAAAGCAAGGGATTTCTATTTTTCCTTTTATTCAACCACCCGATATCTTGCTTATCTCTTAAAAGAGAACAATATTATATTTGGAAACAAAGTCTGAAATGAGCTTTAGGAAAGTCTGACAGTTTACCACTATTTCCCAAAAAGCTGGTTATACAATGTAGGAATTTAATTTATATCAGTATTAACATGGCTCATTGTAGAACTATTTCAACAGTATCTCTGGGTTCAAACTTCAAATTCAAAGCATATTCTAGGTAATTCTTTCACATGCTTACCCAAAGCATAAAGATAATTCATTTCCCAAATACAGTATCAAGATTCTATCACAAGGACGATTCACAGAAATTCCAGGAGTTTAGGAAAGATTCCTTAGGCAGAGTGCTGGGAAGTGAGGAATACCATTAATTAGAAACACTAGGCTTAATAAACAGAAGGGCCTTTATTAAGCTGATTACAACTCAAAGAAGACAACCATGCATTGAAAATAAAGCATTTTTTTAAACTATCTCATTATCTTGCTTATCTCTCGAAAGAAAGCAGTGCTATATTTCAAAACAAGGGCTGAGAGAAGATTTAAGAAATTCTGATAGCTTACCACTATTCCCCAAGATGAAAAATATGTAAGGTAAATGGCAAAGCCCACAAGAGGGGAACAATACATCGAATTGGTGTCTTGCTTGGAGGTGACCTTAAAAAGCACTTTTCCCTTTACATTGAGAGATGATAGTTTTGGCCATTGTGCTAAAGGCTCGCTGCTACAAAATCAAGAAGATAGCTAGAAACAATTGCTGATAATAAAGCATTATTCCCAATATTAGAAGAGGATGAAATAAGGAATTTAAGGAATAAACTTGACGTCTATTTCTTGGTATCAAGCTCCAAGATGGGAATGGTAATTCCCATATGAATGGATGGAAAGACAAACCTCAAGATAATGGAGGAAAGTTGAACATGGCATCCTACAAGATGAACTATAAGCTAAACAAGGATGCCTTTCAGTTTGGACAACTTTTTAATCAGATGTGTTGAACGATTTTGGAAAGGGCAAATAGAAATTTGGGAAAATTGCAAGGCCATCACTTGACATTGTAGGACGATTTCTGTCAGCAAGAAAGTGTTGCCCATTTTAACTACATACTACTCTTCACGTTGTATGTTTTCAAACGCACAGTTTGAACATCTACAAAAGATGGTCAGAGACTTCATTTAGCTAGAAGTTATATGGCTTAACAAACAAGAGAATGCAAATTGTAGATTGAAGAGGTGTCCTATCTAGGATGTTTGTGGTCTTAGGTTAAAGAATTTGAGGTAACAAGGCATGAATTTGTCCCGGAAATGGATTTTGAAATCCACCCGTGGATATGAACAATGGAAAATTCAAAATTGTGACAGCAATAATATGTTAAATAGATTTCCAAAAGTGAGAGCAGTGTTAGAGTTTTAATTCGCACCTTTCAGTGCGACACAAAATGGAACAGATGTGCAGTAAAACCACTCTTCAAATTAACAAAGGAAGCTCCCTGTAAATTAAAAACTAACCTAAAACTACACCTTATGTACTTACAATCTACAAACTTTATAGTGTTTTCAAGGGTGATTTCACGTTCAAGCTGAATGAACTTTAAATGTGTATCTTTTTGGGTTTGTCTAGTGTTAAAGGCTGAAACACTCTTTCAACAAAAGGCAAAGGATTTTATGCTAATTGACTAGAAATAAATCCTAAGACTAGACGCTTGCATCGTTTAGGTAAAAACAGAGAATAAACAAGGCAAGTACACACAAATTGAATAGGCCAATAAATAAAAACATATGGCTGCGGTAAAGTAAATGAAGGACTTAGTACAAAGCCATGGTATCCAACTTCAAAAAGACCTACAAATACAAAGCTTGCAAATTTGGTAGAAGCTATTTAATATACCTCAACGCACAACAAAACATCTCAATAGATACTTAGAAGCAAGATAGGCGTAAAAAGTTCTATTGAGTATGCTCCTCTTCGAAAATGGCAACAACTAAAAATAACACGAGTTTTTTTTCAGCTTGGGCTAAGAATAGACTTCTGATTAAGCAACTTCAGATGATTCTGATGATTCTGCAACTTTTCTTCTAATCACAGCTAACCCTTTGAAAAACCTTGAAAATCTACTCATTCATCCCTTCTTTGTATAGGCATGCCCCTGCTCACTTGCTTTGTATTGGCATTAACATGTAATTTTCAAGAAAAATCACCTACTTTGTATTGGCGTGTGCCATGGTCCAGGCACGTGCCTATAAACTAGACTTGAAATTTTCAAAAATTTGCCTTCTTTGTATTGGCGCATTTTTGTTTGAGGGTGCGCACTCATATAAGCGATGCCAGTTTAAGAATAAAACTTTGCCTTTGTGCTAGCGTGCGCCATTGGTCTAGAGGTGTTCGGTAACAAAAATTTGCCCCTTTGTATTGGCACGTTTGTTTGAACCTGCACGTTGTTGTTTTGTTTTTTTACTTGTCCTTTATGAGGTGTGCGCATGTTGCCTAACATGTGCCATTACATATAAAAAACTTCCCTTAATATTGAGTGCCTTTGGGAAGGCGCACGCATAACTTTCCAGACGCACTACTACTTTGAATGATTTCAACCTTGAAGTAATGGTTTGTATTGGTGGTTTAATCCTTCACATGTGCGCCACTCTTAGTGTTTGGTTTTGAATTTAAAAAAAAAAATATTGACTAGCTTCATAGTGGTGCGCCTGTTATTCCTTTGCTTTGGCATGCGCTAGAAGACTTTCATGCATCAATGCTCTAGAATTTTGATTTTCTCGCACACCTTTTGTTTTCCTACAAGACCCTTTGTAGTGGTGTGTCCTTTGTCTTAGACACACGTCAAAGCACTAAACAAGAAATTTTAGTTTTAAAACCTCCTTTGTATCAGCGTGTGTCAATGTCCCGGTGCACGCAAATACACTGGTGGTCATAATTTTTTCAACTTTTCTTCTTTGGATTGGCATGTGTTGCCTCTCATGTGCGCACCACTACTAAAAATTGTTATCATTTCTTTCCCTGCTCTTGCGCACATGTCAAACTCTCGTGCACACTTCTAACCCTGCTTCACCACTTTCCCCTTCTTAAGGCATGTTTGTCTAAACCTGCGCCCACCACTGCATAGGATTGTAAAATTCCCTACTTTGTATTGTGTGTCCTTGCCTTAGATGCGTGCTATTACACTGAATAGGAATTTTTAATTTTAAACCTTTCTTTGCATTGGACTCATGGCACACGCCAATACACTGGCTTATCACTGACGTGTCCTTGAACTCCCTTGACGCACGTGATCATTCTTTGAGTGTTGCATCTTTCATTCCTTTGTGCAATGACGCATTGATTTCTCCAAGTGCTTGAATTTATCATCTTGCAGGCTCAGCAAAAAGAACTAACAAGACGAGGCATAGAAGATAAGATTTTGAAACATATCAAGGGTAGATAAATGAGGATTTCCAATTGATAAACTTGACTCAATACGAAATTTTCATGTGTACAACAAACAGCTTGGAAGAACCTCCCTTTGCCATAGTTGTTGAAGTAGCTTAAAAATTAAAGTTCAAGGCCTCCTAATTTTCTGGTATGTTTGAAAACCTATGGAGAAACTTAATAGGCACTTTAATGCCTGTGTATTTTCTAGTGGTGCCACATGTTTATCTAAAAAAATCAATCTCTTTTTAATAAGGCGAATTATATTGATATAAGTAAAAATTTAGAAAAACTGCTCATATCAGGGCCAGCAAAGGGCTGTGAAAGAGGATATTGTAGAGAAGCACAAAGAACTGAAAATCAAAACAGAAGCACATCAAAAAGATTTTCAGTTTCCTAATGTATCAGCCTTTCCAAAACAGAGAAGCAAGACTAGTACACAAATTGGAGTTAAGATATCAGAAAACAAAGCACAATAAGAACTCAGATAGCAATAGCAGTCCATTTTTAGTTGTCAGACTAAGTGGACAGGTCCCCAGAGCCACTGCATGAGCTAGTAGCAGGTTCTTTGCTGGATCTCCTGTTAAGGGATGGAGATCTAGACCAATGAAAATGGATCTGATGCGGAGAGTTGTCTGCAGGCTGGACTGGATTAGGCATGCTATGGTGTTTGTTGGGTGTTGAGAAATATCCTCATTGTTGAATAATCTCGGCATATTGGCATTTTGTCAAGTCCCTGTACAAGACATCTTCCATCACCAAGATATGATGTTGCAGATAACCAAGAGCTTGTTGCTTACAAACAGGTACAAATAATAGTTTTATAAAATAGGGGCATTAACCCCATTTTCCTTCACTTCCTTGTCCAAACCAGCTATCGTTGCCTCCAAGCTTATTAGTAGCAGCATTTAATGCCAGTTCAGGCTTGGTTTGGTCTAATGTGCTTCTTTTGGAGAAGTGGGGGTATGCATGTTGGGTTGCAAATGGGATGGAAGGCCTAACGCCCACTACATGGAGATTTCCCCAAATCCAAATTGAATATTGGCAAAGTGAGGGTTTCCCTATAAGAAATGGCTACTGGGTATGAAAGTGTTTTGTGAGACAGTATGGGTGTGTTAGGTGGCAGTTTGGCCTAGGTGGGAGGAAGAAAAATCGAGGGGATCTTGCAAATGATTCCTCCAGGGTATTGACTCTTGTTAGCAGAGATCCACATGCAGTTTGACAGAGACGAGGTTTGGAATGGGAGTGCCAACTGCCAAGAGGGTTAAAGTTCCTGTGCAGGTGGAGAACAATTCTCAGTTGTTCCAGAGGATTGGCATCGAGAAGGTTAAGATTGAACATAGGAACCACAGTGATATCCTTATCATCTCTTTTGATAGGTCCCTGGTCTGGGATTCCTCCCAAAGCATGCTACCAGACATCGGGATTTTGAGAAGAAAAATTCTACATGGCTGCTATGTTTTTCAGCTTTCCGTGGTACACTTTGTAGGCACTGTTTTCCCCAGAGGTGATGTTAACCTGTGTTTGTTGCTTTACTTTTATAACCCTAGCAATAAACTGAGGGTTTCTTATGCTCTTGGCAATCTTGTCCCAAGGCTCCCGGCAAGATGAATTGGCGATAAAACAGCTAGATCCATCTTGAGCTTTGAAAAATTCAGCAGATGTTAAATATTCTGAGGAGTTTTCAGATTTTTCCCAATTATTGTGATTTGAAGAGGTTGTTATCCAAGGGTGAGTGATGTGGCTAGATGGGAAGCCATCTTGAGGAATGTAAATATGATTATGTTTCTCCCCAAAGCACCAATTTTTGCAGAAAGAAAACCAAGGATCTTCATCACTTAAACATCTTATTTATTCTTCTTTCTTCATATCTAATATCATCAATAGAGTGGTGTGGGACTGTAGATGGGTGTCATGAGAGGTTGAGCAATGAATAGTTTTAATGGTTGCTTGTCTTTTCTTTGATGAGTTGTTCATTGGTCAAGGAGAGAGAGAGAGAGAGAGAAAGAGAGACTATGAATGAATGTAATGGAAAAATTATGTAGGCGGCCAAGTTGGAGAGAAGAGCAGCAAGCATTAATGTTTACTATGGTAATGTTGATTGGTGTATGGATAGAAACTAGCAAACAAAACCATGTATAAATAGTGACTGTTATGTAATGAGAACTGTAACAGACCATGTGTTGGGAATCATATCTTGATATTATTGTTTTGAAAATTTGAAATACTCTCTTACCCTAATGGCATTTGACTAGGCATTAAGCAGAGAAGACTTTTTGATGACTGCAAGGACAACGAGGTCATAAGATGTCAATGAGAACTCTTGGCCCAGTCCTGTTGATAGTCCATTGTATAGAGATAATACCCAATCTTTGATAAGGACATTGTGGGTTCTATCCTGTGTATCTGGGAACAGCTTGAGGATTCAATGGACATCAAGTGTAATGCTGAAAACAGTAACAAAGTTTAGCAGAAAATGAAGGATATACATTGAGGTGGGAAGACGAATGAAAGGAGACATGAAACTATATGTAATGTCCCCTTCTAGGAACAATACTAATTTTACCCTAAATTATCAATTTTGTAAACCCTGCACTCATCACATAGAGAACACAAGTACATACATATATACATATAAACTAATGCCAGTGTTAGGGTTAGCTAAGCATATATTAAACTCAAAATACAACTCCAATATTACTATTACTATCAAACACATTTTGGAGCATAGGGATAGGGACATGATAGGTTTGACCCAGCTACCCATACTAAGCCCAAGAGCGGAACTTTGGCCCTCCTGGCTTTGGTGGCAAGACTTTGACATCCACCAAAGTGGCGTACTTAGTAGAGTGCTTGTCTTGCTTCCCTATCCATGCCTTATCCCTTACAGTTAATAACTCATCATGGTAGGAATGGTAGCGGGGTTCTCAGTTTATCCAATCTAAGCCCAAGAGCGGGACTTTGACCCTCTTGGCCTTGATGGCAGGGCTTTGACATCCATCCAAGGTGGCATACTTAGATGGAAACCTTATACCCTCTTACCTATGTCTCCTTCCTTTCCTCCATGATGAGGTTCAATATTATTTACATCTAAAATACATTAAAGATGATTATTCGTGGATACATAATAAATACTAACATTATCATCTATGCTATATTAGCATTTGATATTTTATTTGTCACATTTATCCTTTCTACATAAGTAATGCAACCTGAAGGAGATATCGATTCTTTGACTGCAACTATATTATCAGATTTCATGATTATTAATATACTAGACATAGGGTTAGATACATCGTACCAGGTAGATAACTCTTGCCTTTGTATCCTTCAGAAATCTCAGCTTGTACTCTTCTCTTTTAATGTTTGACTGCAGTCCAATGTCTTCTTATTACTCTTATCTTGTTCTTAAATCAGAATATATATTGTTACTCGGATACTCCCTTCTTTGTTGTTACATTCATAGTAATGAGGCTCAGACTCGGCTCGAACTCAGCAAGCTGATTTTGAACTTGGACTCGGCAAATTGAAAAACCCAAGAAATTCAGAGATTTTAAGGATTTAAAACTTGTTTCATGCACCCTTTAATAAATAAACCTTAAAGACACAATAACATCATCAAATAGAAGCTAATTTGATCACATACACAAGTATTATCGATCACATAAGTATAAACGCAAATTGTAGTTGGACTGCTGAAGGAAATAGCACACTTAGATATATAAATAGTCAAATGTATACAAAACTCATGGAATATGGAATCCATGACATCAAATGTTCCAAACAAATATGAAATATCAAAACAATAACTAGAGTCTAGAAGTCTATGGCTCAGAGGAACCTGCATCCTTCGCCTCCTACGAAGGCGTAAATGGTAGGTCTTAAATGATGCCAAAATTGATGAGTGAACAAAAACTTGGAGAAAACTCGGCACAAACTCGACAAATCAATAGGATCTATCTCATCCAAATCAATAGGATCCAATGATTTGTCCTCTACTCTTTTTGTGCAAAATCGAAACCCTGAATTTGACTAAGTCTGAAACCCTGAAACCCTGAAAAATTGGTTAAGTCTGAAATCTGATGGATCCTCCAAAATCTAGAATCTGCATGTTAAATCCCATGGATCCGGAACCTATCTCAAACATCCTAACAGTATATTTCAAAATATTTAAAGTATAAGAAATTCATTTCTTATACTTAAATATATTTTGAAATATATTGTCACCCTATTCCTAATTTTTTCACTAGTTTCAGCCGAATTTTCCCATCGGGACTCGCCGAGTACGGCGAGTCTGGCAAGTTTTTTCAAAAAATTCGCCGAGTCCGAGTCCGAGTCCCCCAGACTCGGCCAAGGTGCCTCGCCTCGGACTCGCCGAGTTTTCGCGAGTTTTCGCGAGTTTCGTTACACTGGTTACATTAGATAAATATATCAGAAATATATGTTTTACTTAGAATATATAAATATTCTAAACTCATAAATATCTTCTTCAATTCAGAGCTATATATTATTCATTCCTTTCTCACAATTCAGAAATATAAATCTTCCTCAACTCTGCCTTATAACAGATGTTTCATTATTCACTTATATTCTTCTAAATCTGTATGTGTATATATATCAGATTTATGTCTGCTCTTCTGTCAGCAATATAATTCCCCTTCCTTACATCTCTCTTATCCAACTTTATATCCTTGGAAGCCCTTTTTGAAAGGTTATGACCCCTCAATATAACCACAGCCCTTGCAGCCATGCTAAGCGCTGCCTTTTATTAACTAATCGTTGCCTCTTTATATTCATTAATATGTCTCCATTGATGTATCCGCTACCTTGGTTAATTTTCATATGAATGGAACGCTGCCTATGATTTGTCCATCGATGTCTTTTACTTTAGTGCTTCCTTTTATATTCACTGACTTTTATCTTGCTGACTTCTATATTCCCTTTTCTTTATTAATTGCACTTATGCTGTTTTGTCATCTTTGACATTTGACTTGCCTTTATTCTTTTT
Source organism: Cunninghamia lanceolata (assembly GCA_027924645.1). Taxonomy (NCBI): domain Eukaryota; kingdom Viridiplantae; phylum Streptophyta; class Pinopsida; order Cupressales; family Cupressaceae; genus Cunninghamia; species Cunninghamia lanceolata. The sequence continues at coordinate 3,277,389 of BSBN01000469.1, forward strand.
GTAATTAGTATATGTATTATAATATGTAAATTAATAATATCGATATTAATATTTGTATTCTTACTTATATTTACATAATATAATATATATTTTTCTAATTATTTAAATAGATACATTATATATTATATTTCGATTATTCATAAAGAATATTATTTAACAATATATATTAATACATACGCAATTATCTAGACATCGTATTTCATGAAAACCTTCGCTGTCCTTTATCCTGGTGTTTAAATTTAAATAAAGCCTTAATAGCGGGACATCATACTATATCAGGTGCCATGTCTTGGAAGTTGAAAGGTGTTGGTGGGGAAAGAGAGAGAGAGAGAGAGAGAGAGAGAGAGAGAGAGAGAGAGAGAGAGAGAGGTGGGTGCAAGAAAGTTGAATAGGTGAGGTGATTGTGAGGAGAGGAGCAAAGGCTGACACGGTTAGAGAGTTTAGCGAATGGGAATTAAAATCAATGAGAAAGTCAAGGTGGGAGTAAAGCAAAAGGAAAGAACAAAACAAATGTGGTAATTAAAAAAATTAAACTAAAGTTTGAAAAGAAGTTGAAATGGGGCGATGTTCAGGAAGACCGTCAAGGTGAGGTGATTGGGATAAAGCTAGAGGAGAGTAAAATCAAGTGTTTCTGCCAATGCCACAAACACCAACATGGGTTATGAAGTCTATTCGTTTTCATTAGGGTTCAAAATGGGGGGATTCTCTAAGGCCACCTGATGCTTGACTTTGACAAGAAGTAACTATCACTTGGAGCAGATGACTAAGTTGCGGTTGCTGTTAACCTAATTCAAGGTCACATTTGCAAGGAGGTCTACAACTTTGTTGAATCAAAAAATTTTGTGCTGAATACATGAGGATTAAAAAATATATATATCATTTTGTTTATGTGCTTGAGAATTCGGTCCAATGTCCATTTTGTGATTTTCTCCCTTTGTTTTATATTCAGATCATGGCCTACTTGCTGTCTCATTTTGAGTGCCATAGCATCTACATAGTTGTTGGATTTGGTGCCAATGGACTGAAAGAAAGCCTCAACCATGTGTCCCTTTGATCCTATAGGATTCCACCTATGCCAGTAGTGCCTAAGTTTCTTTTGAATGCTCCATCAAAGTTAAGTTTGTCGAACCCCAATGGAGTGGTTTCTGTAATGTCCCTTTTTTGGGATATTCCTGATTTCTTAACCTGCAAACAATAGTAATCACTAAAATTTAACATTAAAATATTAGTTATAAAAAAATTAAGATAATATTCAGTTCATAGCATCATTCGTACTAAATTCATCTATCATAGCATAATTAATAATGAGATCAAGACATCAAACCATAAACAATATTCGGTTCAATCCTTCAAAGCCAATCACATAGTGAATTCCTTAGGAATACTTGCAAGTATCAATATTAAGGCGGGTCATCCTCAATATTGCTAAGAGCATGTAAGGGGGCCATCCACCTTGCAGCTCCCAGTCCACCTTGGAGGGCCATCCTCCTTGATCAAGCTCAAGAGAGCCATCCTCTTTGATTAAGCTCAAGAGCATGGAAGGGCCATCCTTCCAATCTCTTGGCCACTTGATAAGAGCATGAGGGGGAGCCATCCCATCCTCTCATCTCTCGTGAACTTAGAAGGGCCATCCTTCCTACTTGCAAAACATCTCCTTGTCTTCAAAATGGATTGCTTAGGAAATTGTTAGATGATTGATATAAAGTACCTCTTGATGGATTTCAAGTTCAGTCCAAGGATTGCAATATATCCTTCTTTGTTGTTAACAATTGTTTGTATGTCAGATATATATATTACTGCTTATATATTTCCTTTTGCTGGGTTCTTATATTTCTTTCTTCCAAGGAAGATTGCTTGCCTCCCCCACTTTAAGCCACGAAATGATCTTCCTTTATATCTTGTCATTGAGGGAGTCACAACCCTTCATGAAGACTGCTCTTTGTAAGAGTCATATCCCTTCAATCACTGCCCTTTGAAATTAAATCTTTAATTTAATTTAATAGTTCTTAAACAGTCACTGCCCCTTTGAGATTAATTAATTGTGTTTTAATGATTCTTTTTTTCAATAGAATTAGGAGAGATCGACGCCCTCCTAATTATTGCCATCTCTATGAGGGATCGTCACCCTCTAAAAGGCTTTCGATTCTCATTTTGGCGGGGGCATGATAGTCCGCCCTTCCCAAGATTGCTTGTCCTCGAGCAATTTTAAATTGGGATGATCAAAAATATTTGCTCCCTCCCAAGTAGCATCTTCCATGGGTAGATTTTTCCATTTGACCAAATATTCTGGAATAACCTTGTTTCTTAATCTTTTTTCTCTCATGTCTAGGATGGTATTTGGTTCCAAGATTAGTTTTCCCTCGTCATCAAGCGGGGGTAACTCCTGACAAGGTGTAACATGTCGCCCAAGTACCTTCTTGAGACAAAATATGTTATGAATTCAACTATCCTTAGGTAATTCCAATTCATAAGCGACTTCTCCTATCCGCCTTATAACCTTCTAGGGTCCATAAAAACATGGTTTGAGTTTTCCTGCACCACTTCCCTTAAGGGAGGATTGTTTATAGGGTTGCAATCTTAGGAAAACTATGCCTCCTATTTCAAATGTTCTTCCCACATGATGTCGATCGACATACACCTTTTGCTGGTTTTGGGCCTGTTGTAAGTTCTCTTTGAGTTCATTCAAGATCTCCATACTTTGTTGCACCAAATCTTTTGCGCCAGGCACTCTACTATCTGAGAGAACCAAATCCACAAATGACAAAGCTTCATAACCATATAATGCTTTGAAAGGTGACATCCTTATTGACATATGATGTGTGGAATTGTAACAGTACTCTCCAAGATGTAACCATTTGATCCATGTTGTTTGTTGTCCCGTAACATAATTCCGGAGGTACCCTTCAAGCCACTTATTCACAATTTCTATTTGCCCACCGGTTTGGGGGTGATAACTAGTGCTTGGAGTCAATTATGTACCTATCAACCGAAAAAGTTCTTGCCAAAATAAGCTGATAAACCTGTTGTTCCGGTCACTCACAATGTTTCTGGGCAGCCCATGCAATCTAAACACTTTTTAAAGAAGAGCTCGGCGACTTGTGGGGCTATGTACTCGAAAGATATGGCAAAGAAATAAGCATATTTTGTGAGTCTATCAACTACCACAAAGATACAATCTTTTCCTTGCACCTTTGGAAGACCGGTGATGAAATCCATTGATATACTGTCCCATTTCTTATTTGGGATGGGTAAAGGTTGTAATAATCCAGCTGGAAAGGCTTGCTCTACCTTGTTCCTTTGGCAAACCATACATCCCCTAACATACTTCAAAATATCTACTTTAAGTCCCTTCCATGAGAATCTTTCTCTCACTTGTTTGTATATTTTGTAGTAGCCTTGATGTCCTACTAATGGGGCATCATGATATGTTCTTATAATCTTTTCTTTGATGTCACTGGCAAATGCATCTATGGCATATTCAGCAAGGATTGTATGCTTCCAATCCGTAGAGATTTCCGTTATAGAACATAAGTGGGGTCTTCGAGATAAAGCATCATCCACAACATTGTTCTTCCCCTTCATGTATTCAATATCAAAATCATAGGCTTGCAGCTTGCTCACCCACTTTTGTTGTCTATCATTCAGATCTTTTTGATTTAAGAAAAATCTCAGACTGTTATGATCGGTCTTGACAATAAACCTTCCACAAACTAAGTATTGTCTAAACTTAGCCAGTGCATGCATAATGGCTAGCATTTTTATCATAAATAGAATAGCTTATTTCTGTTTCTTCAAGTTTGCAGCTTTCAAAAGCTATTGGGTGTTTTCTTTGCATTAACACTACTTCACTACCTTCTCCGGAAGCATCACATTCTAATTCAAACAGAAGAGAGAAGTCGGGAATGGCTAACATTGGGTAAGAACTCATTTGTTCTTTAAGTTTGTCGAAGGCATTTTGTGCTTCATCATTACATGAGAATGCACCCTTTTTTGTCAAATCTATCAATCGTGCAGTTAGTTTTGAGAATCCTTTGACGAATCTTCTATAGTAGCTACAAAGTCCTAAGAATCCCCTTAAGTGTGTTAATGTCTTAGGTCGGGGCCAATCTGTTATTGCTTTGATTTTCTCTTCGTCTACACTCACTCCTTGGGCATTGATCTTATGCCCTAAGTATAAGATTTCGGTCATCCCAAATTTGCATTTGGATGCCCTAGCAAATAGCGAGTGTTGTTCAAGGATTCAAGAATTGGCAAATAGCGAGTGTTCTTCAATATGTCTTAGGTGGTCTTCCCAAGTTTCACTATAGATCAGAATATCATCGATGAATACCAAAAGGAATTTTCTTAATTGTTTACTAAATGTGTGATTCATACATGAATGGAAGTGGCTGGAGCATTGGTCAGTCCAAATGGTAAGACTAAGAATTCAAAATGCATAAAATGACACCTAAAGGTCGTTTTGGGATCATCCTCTTGACTCATTCTTATTTGATGGTAACCGGAGCATAGATCAATCTTAGAGAAATATTTGGCACCATGTAGTTCATCAATCAACTCGTCCCTGGGTATGGGGTATCGGTTCTTAATGGTTTTCTTATTAGGTGCTCTATAGTCTACACACATTCTCATAGTTCCATCTTTCTTTTTCACCAATACAACAGAAGAAGCAAAGGGACTAGAGCTTGGTTGTATGTGCCCCATTTCCAGCAATTCCTTAATGTTTTTCTCAATTTCTTCCTTGTATTATCTTGGGGGGCGGTATGGTGTGGTAACGACTGGTTTGGCCGCTTCTTCTAATTCTATGGTGTGTTCAAAGCCTCTCTTAGGGGTAGCCCTGGAGGAATATCGCTAAAAACCCTTTTATGCTTGTCTAGAATTGGTTGGATATTAATGTGAGTAGTTCTTCCCTTGGGTGAGGATCTATCTAGGATCAAACATTGTGCTGCCCATTCGATTTGCCCATGCCTAATTGCTCTTTCCATCCTTTTTTATAACACAACCCTAGGAGACCCATCTAATAGATCTTGTAGTACCACTTCCTTCCCATCGTGTTGGAAACATAGTTCCATCTTTTGGAAGTCTTGATAGTATCTACCCAAATAATGTAACCATTGAATGCCTAATACTACATCCGCGTCACCCATGTTTACTACATAGAAGTCCTCCCTTATTTGGTGTCTTCCTAAAGTAAGGGTGAGTTGATTCATCCTTTGTGTACAAGGGGTAGTGTAACCATCATTCATCACTACTTTGAACCCTTCAAAGTTTTCAGCTTTAAGTTTCATCCTTGTTAATCTAGGTGATGATCTTAATGGAGTTCTATTGTTACTCTCAGAATGGTTGGAATTAATATCTCTTCCATTGGTTTGGTTAGGCCTACGCATATTGATTGTATTATTCATGTTTTCAAGTGTTTGGAAAAGCAATTGTGATGTCTTCTCTTGTTGCTCCATAAAAGCCCTCAATTCATTTCCTAGGTTAACCTCATGATCACCCATTTTACTACTTTTACTTTGGCTTCTACTTGCTTCTAGTTTTCTCCTTTCCCTATCCAAGGCCCGTTGAGCTCTTTGGCTTAATTGCATACACTATCTTTGGTCCGCAGGCTGGCAAGATCAAAGCTCTGATACCACTTGTAATGTCACTTTTTTGGATATTCCTGATTTCTTAACCTGCAAACAACAATAATCACTAAAATTTGACATTAAAATATTAGCTATCAAAAAATTAAGATAATATTCAATTCATAGCATCATTCATATTAAATTCATCTATCATAGCACAATTAATAATGAGATCAAGACATCATAACATAAACAATATTCGGTTCAATCCATCATAACACAATCCCTCAAAGCCAATCACATTGTGAATTCCTTAGGAATACTTGCAAGTATCACTATTAAGGTGGGTCATCCTCAATATTGCCAAGAGCATGTAAGGAGGCCATCTGCCTTGTAGCTCCCAGTCCACCTTGGAGGGCCATCTTTCCAATCTCTTGGCCCACTTGATAAGAGCATGAGGGGGAGCCATCCCATCCTCCCATCTCTCGTGAACTTGGAAGGGCTCAAAATGGATTGCTTAGGAATTTGTTAGAAGATTGATATAAAGTTCCTCTTAATGGATTTCAAGTTCAGTCCAAGGATTGCAATATATCCTTATTTGCTGTTAACAATTGTTTGTATGGCAGATATATATATTACGGCTTATATATTTCCTTTTGCTGGGTTCTTATATTTCTTTCTTCCAATGAAGATTGCTTGCCTCCCCCCCTTTAAGCCACGAAATGATCTTCCTTTATATCTTGTCATTGAGGGAGTCACAACCCTTCATGAAGACTGCTCTTTGTAAGAGACATATCCCTTCAATCGCTGCCCTTTGAAATTAAATCTTTAATTTAATTTAATAGTTCTTAAACAGCCGCTGCCTCTTTGAGATTAATTAATTGTGTTTTAATGATTCTTTTTTCCATCGAATTAGGAGAGATTGGCGCCCTCCTAATTATTGCGATCTCTATGAGGGATCATCACCCTCTAAAAGGCTTTTGATTCTCATTCTGGCGGGGGCATCATAGTTTCCCAGGTTGTAGGATTACAATTAGTGTTGTTTGTGGCTCTAGGGATTCGTCCATTTGAAAGCAAAAAACCATCATAAGATAGTTTTTGGTGTAGATGACCCCAATGCTTCTGATTTTATTTTGTATTGTCCTGTTCATATCCTTGGCAGCTCTCGGTATTTTCAAAGAGTCAATTGTTTTATTCTTTCCATAGTACCAGTGGATGGTTTTTATTCATTTAAAAAGAAGTTGGATTATATCCTTGGCCTGAATTCTCTCTGTACTGAAGTGAAGAGAAAAATGTTGCCATATAATCACAGTCAATGAATAGGTGTGGAATAGATACTGCATTCCCTTGGAAATTGGTACACCAATGTGACCCTATTATTCCTCTTTTATGTAGGTTCTCACCTGTTAGTATTCTGCTGTGCAAAAAAAGACCCTTAAAATAACTATTTTAGGCCATGTTTCAGTGACCATAATTGTTTCCACTGTTTGTGTGTAGAATTGTGACTGTTCTACAGAATATGATATGCAGAAGCAACACTGACTTCCACGTTAGTGGTGACAGACCACATTAACTTATCTTCATTGCCCAGATATATGACTTCTCTTTTCAAGTTATTTGCTTGATTTGGAAAACTAGATCCCCAATTCTGAATTTCCAGTGCTTTACATGTAATATATGAATCCAAACAATCAGCTCTGTAGCATTTCTTGTTTGAATGTCGTTTAGCTGTAACGATTCAGAAAAGGTTTGATTGTTGGATGCCTTCTCTTTTTGAAGAGACATCTACCATAATGTTATATCTAGAGTGATGTGTTGAATGCCATTAGAGCATCAAAACAATTTAGCAAAGTTAGAGAATTTTGTCCCACAAAAAGAAAAGACAATTATATTATTGTACCTAAATGACCAAAGCAGTTTAATGGGACTCAAAAATACAAGCAATTCCAATAGCAGGCCAAAAGTGCATAATGGGACTCCAACAAACCTAGGGAGCAAATAAACCTAATAAAAACAGATAAACCCAATCAGGTAATCTGAAGACAAGCTGGCACAAAGCCATATGCCACAAATAAACCTGCAAAACGGCCCATGCTGAAAAGAACCGCTATTAGAGCCAAAGGAGGGCCAACAGAGAACAAGGCTTCAGTTTGCATTGAAATTCAGAGCAGAATAAAGGTCAGAATCCTCATCAATCACCACAAAAAGGCCAACATTGAATCTAATGCTGTCCTGAGGAAAATATATTGGGCAAAGAGGACCCAGCTGAGCAACCACAAGAGGGAACAAGGTACTCCTCCCAATGTCTCTCACAACATCCACTATCAACAATCCAAGAAAGAGGCTAGAGAGAGGAAAGCCAAAAGCAGTGGACTATATTCACCAAGATCATCTTAAGATAACTTAAAACACAACCATCAAATCCCACAAAAATAAATTCTAGCTAAAATGCCCCTGGAAGCCTTTAATTACTTGATACAATCCTCTAGATGTCGAAGGAAATTTGGTGATGTGCATTTGCCCCTACAGTTTGGATTGTAAAAGAGGGAATCTAGCTGACCCTCCACTACAGGTTTATAACAAAGAGATTCTATGGTGCCAAAGGTTGTGATTGTAGCACTAAAGTTTTTGTTCAATGCTATGTGTTAGCCATAATCCCTCTTGCAGCAGTAGCAAGATGTACATGAGCTACCAGTTATAAAATGGGATAAGCTCAAAGAGACATTTACAAATGTAATCTACCCTTTAGAATAACTTAATGAAAAATGCATGCAATGCAAGTTCTTGTACCAATAATATCAGGCAGATAGTCCAAAACTAGAATAATAAATTCCATGTCTGTAAGAACCCTACTAGTTCTAACTGAAATTTTTTCCTAGCTGATCTGAATTTTCTGATTTAAATTCCTTGCAAAGTGTTCAATATTGTCAAGATCCCCTTTCACCAATGAGTTTAGAATATCATGTAGATGGAAAGGTTCGAATATAATATGAAACAAACACCAAATGATGAAGTTATACTCAAATCATATCAATCAAAACATGAGAATAACATACCCGGAAAGTGCTGATGGCTTCTTATTGAATGAACAAGATGATTACAAATAGATGATTGGTTGTAGCTTACAATCAAATAATCTGATATAAAAATCAGATCACATACAACATGTAGATTTGCCAAAATATGTACCAAACCCTAGCCAAATGGAAGAAGAATGAAACCCTATGAAGCTTTGATGAAATACCCTTCAATCCTTGACTGAAATATCACTGTAGCAGCACTGTTGGAGGTCTGATTAGGTCTGATATACACCTGTACTTGACGTAAAATAACCCAGAAATGTTGAAACTCACTAAATCTTGCAAAAATAGCCCAAATTAGAAATCGCCTATGCTAGAAAGGTGGCAATTTAGCCCAGCTTGCCTCCAGTGACTGAAATATGACTGATGACAAGTCTGAAACACAATTATCAGCAACCTGTGATGAAATTCCAGCCAACCCACAAAGTAAAAATCCTCAAGATTGAAGCGCCAATATGCCAAAATGAAACGATTTATCTCTAGAAGCCAAATATCATCAAAATACAATCAAATCTGCCTTATTCTTCCTTGAACCTGCAAAAACAAATCTTCAAACCCTAGCTTTCAAAGCTCTAACTCCATTGAAACATGCCAATTAAGCTCCATGATGAACTCCATGTGAATTCATCTCATCATAATGGAATGGGAGCATCACCAAACCACAAATGCCAAGGGAACACCACTTTGAGCAAACTGAAATTCAATTCCAGCCAAGAGAAAACTCTCAAACACAAAATTTGCCAAAGATTCAATAGTTCAAAATGAAGCCAAAACCCTCTATTTATCCTCTCTTCTCCAAGGGCGTCCCATTTTGCCAAATTACAAACAATTTCAACTCCACCAATGAAAGCAATCCTTCAATTTGATAATTTTAAATGATTTACACCTCATAGACGCCTTCATTTAAAAACAATAAAATAATATTATTTTATTATTTTTCATCTTCTCCTCTAGACGCCAAAAATAATATATTTTTTATTTAATTTCTCCTTATTTCTCCAAGCGCATAGTTTTCTTGGGCAAATAATATTTTTTATTATTAATTTTGCCTTTTTTCCTTGAGCGCTAATTTCCACTTGGCAAAAATAATAATATTTTATTAATTTTTAACCCTCTCATCTTGGGCAGCGATTTGGCATGATAAAATAATAAAATATAATATTTTATTATTTTTATTTTCTTTTTCTCTCCTTGGCGTTGGGAAAAAAATAAAATAATAGATAAATTAAAATGCAATTAAAGATTGAATTATATCTTCCTTTTTCCCGCCTTTTCATCTTTTTCAATCTTCCATTTGTCCAACGTTTATTTTTCCCATCCTTTACTTTTTCACCCTTCGCTTGAAAATGATAATATTTTGGCTTTATGAAAAATATCATAAAATAACACTAGCCAAAATCCAAATAAAATCATATGTTGAGCCAACATTATAGTTTCCCATCCTTCAAAGTCCAAGCTCAAGCCAAACACAAGTCTAGCTCAAAAAAAGGACATTACAACGTGAAAGTGCTTAGACTTGACATAAGTGATGCCAAGCATATCAAGATTTAAAATATAAATCAGACTTCCAAAGGGACATTCATCTGAATTAGAATTCTAATATCCAACAATCTTAGTGATGCATACAGCCTATGCAGAGAAATGTTTAGAAAAGTGTGTCAATGTTGCTATCTAAAAGGTGGAATTCCCATGGAATTAAATTGCCTCTACTTTCTGTTAATTCTTTGATAATATGCCTCTAATGTTGTTTTCAGGTCTGTGTAATGTTATTTTACAATCCCCCAAAACAAATTCCTCAAACCTCAAAACTCATTATATGCAACATTTAGCATTTATGAAGTTCAGTAGAATCATTTTCAAATATTCGAACATATTCTTTTGTTTAATTGTTGATATTTTTACAAAATTGACGGTATGCTTTAGCACAAAGAATATCATCCCAACATAAGAAATGTTCTTTGCTAATGCTGTAAAAACATTTCATAATGATAAATTAGAAATATTAGTCTTCCATTATATAAGTAAACAAGACTTCTGACAAAGGCTGAAAAGCAAATACCAAGTTAAAGTTAAATGGCAGAGAAACAAGAATGTGCAAAACCTTGCAAATTGAGAATTGAGTGCTCTCACATGCTGCCTGGAGGATTCAGCCCTTTTAGCATCAAATGATGGAACTGCCGTTATCCTTTTTGGTCGAAACTGCTTGGTGGGAGAGACGAACCAATACAATTAGGCTTATGAGTACCATTGAAATCAAACATGTGCCAAAAATAAAAGATTGCATAATTATGTCAAATGGTCACAAAAAGAAGTGAAACTAAAAGGGGGAATGACTTACAGGACTAACAGTTTCATTAATAAGTGCTGCTTCAAACCAACATTTTAATCATAATAGCAAATTGCAATACACTGCAGGATTCAAATTCATGGCCAAATCTACAACAAGAATGCAATTAATAGCAATGACACACCAAGGAACATGGAACATTAATGTACATAATCCTAGGTATAGCAATAAATGTAATAATAATATGTTTTATTATTATTACACAGCTGTAGGTAAAGCTGAAGAGTCATCTTAGAAGATGAACTGAACAGTCTTTTGAGATTGATAAATATGTACTTTGTGAAGAGTGACAGTAATTCAATTTTGGTTTGCATCAATACAATTTCGAATTTGCTTTACAGTCCAATTTCCTGGCCTTACATTGGTATCAGAGCACAAAGAGTACTATTGTCATCTGCACCGAGGAATAGACTGTTAGGATTTAGGCCTATCCTCCATCCCGTTTTTGCTCATCCCTGTTTTTCTGTTCTCCCTCCAATCTGCAAGCTAAGCAATTTTTCAGCAGGCATACCCGCTGGACTCCTTCAAGGCTCTCTGCTCCCCATTCTGCAAGGAATTTCGGCTGGCACTGTTCTAGCTTATGGCTCCCCAAAACAAATTGCAGCTCCAGTTCGTGGCACCTCAAAACAAAACACATATCCTATTTTTTTCCTCTGCTGCTGCCACCATAGTTTTGTATGGTTCTCAAATTCAAGTTTGCAAATTTTGTTTGAGAGTTTTCGGTTTACAAATAGTGTTTTGTTTTTGTTTTTTATTTTAAACCCATAGTATTTATTTAAGGTGTTATAATCCATATGAAGCTGTTAGTTTTAAAAATATATACGTAAAAGTGGGGTAATATTGTTTAGATGGGCATAATTTTAAATAGTGAGGGGTATTTTTGGGGCATTTTTAGATTTGTTGAATACTGCAAGTAACAAGTCATTTTTTATCCTAAGTGCACAAAAACAAAACAGAAACAAATTTGCAAACCTTCAAACAAATCGCAGCATTTGGTATTAACAATGCCTCTAGTTCACATCTACGAGTAATGTCACCAGACTTCAAATACTACATCCAACGCCTAACATAGCTGCAACAATGGCATTTGTGGCATCATCCCTATAAATCATCGGGGAGAAATAAGGTTACATTTTTCATCTTCCCGTTTCCCTCCATTTACCCATCTATGAACTATCGTTAGGCTATAAAATCCAATGCAGATCATCGCAAAGTATATAGGAAGCTTGTACTTCCATATACAAAGCGACCCTATGCCAGGTTGTCAATGACAGCACAAATCCCTTTCACATACTGCCTAAATACCATGCGCTATTTTCTCTCACATGCCTTAAAATATGTACTTTGTGAAAAGTGAAAGTAATTCAACTTCGATTTGCATCAATACAATTTAGAATTTGCTTTGCAGTCCAATTTCCTGGCCTGCCATTGGTATTAGAGCACAGGCAATATTGTTTTCATCTACACCAAGGAATAGACTGTTAGGGTTTAAGCCTATCCTCCATCCCGTTTCTGCTCGCCCATGTTTTCCTGTTCTCTCTCCAATCTGCAAGCTAAGAATTTTTTTCAGCAGGCTTATCGGCTGGACTCCTTCAAGGCTCTCTACTCCCTATTCTACAAGAATTTTTTGCTGGTGTCATTCTAGTTTATGGCTCCCCAAAAGAAATTGCAACTCCAATTTGTGGTTCCTCAAAACAAAACATGTATCCTACTTTTTTTCCTTTGCTGTTGCTGCCATAGTTCTGTATGGTTTTCAAATTCAAGTTTGCAAATTTTGTTTGGGAGTTTTAGGTTTACAAATAGTGTTTTTTTTTTTTTTTAAACGATTATTTATTTAAGGAGGCTGTTATAATCCATATGAGGGTGTTAGTTTTAAAATGTGTGTGTGTGTGCAGTACTGTTGTTTAGATGGGCATAATTTTAAATAGTGGAAGGTATTTTTTAGGAGATCATTTTTAAAGTGTCATTTACTTAATTTTACCCACCATATAGTGTCTTTAAGGTATTTTTAGATTTGTTTATTGCAAGCAATAAGTCATTTTTTATCCTTGGTGCACAAAAACAAACAAAACAAATTTGCAAACCTTGAAACAAATCACGGTATTTGATATTAGAAATGCCTCCAGTTCACGTTTAAAGGTAATGTCATTGCACTTTAACTACCGCATCCAACACCTAACATAGCTGCAACAACAGCATTTGAGGCATTGTCCCTATAAATTTCCATGGCGAAAAAAAGTCGCATATTTCACTTTCCCATTTCCCTCCATTTACCTATCTACAAATTGTCATTAGGCTATAAAATCCAAAGTGGGTCATCACAAAGTATAAAGGAAGCTTGTACTTCCACATGAGAAGTGACCCTATGATATGTTGTGATTGACAACACAGATCCCTTTCACATACTGCCTAAGTACCACATACCACTTTGCTCTCACATGCCTTAAAGTCACTTTCATGTACTAATGGGTATATCGAAAGGGTGGGTATATAGAGAGATTTGGTATATCTATATAACTCGTATATAGAAAAGGCAACCTATTGGAGTGATATGGAACTAATCCATCTCCCTTTGTTCAACATAAACAAAAATTGAACTCCATTGTAACAATAATTGATACAACCTTAATTAGGGAGGACACTTGGTTAGAATGGTCAAGAAAAGTTGAAAATACACTAATCTTCAATGATTTCTCGTATGATATTTGTGATGGAGATGAACAACCTGAAGAACCAGAATCAGTGACAAAATTTCCAATCTAGTAGCATAAAAATCCTAAGGCATTGACCTTGATAAGTGCCTCGGTTGATGGAGAAGTTTTCCAACACATACAAGGGTGCAACAGACCATGGGAGGCATGTAATGTCCCCTTTTAGGATATTCTTGATTTCTTAACCTGCACACAAGGATAACTACTAGAAAGGAACATTAGCAATATTAAAGATCAATAAATTAGAATATAGTAATGAAATCAATACATCATAACATAATTAATAGCATTAATAACATTTAATTCAACATATAATTATCCAATTCTCAAGCCGATCCTATGATGGGTCCCATAGGAATACTAGCAAGTTAGAGTATGATGGAGGGCACACTTCCTACCTATCACCTCTTATGTCCACCTTGGCGGCATACCCTACCAACATCAAGCTTAAGGCTCAAGAATGTGATGGAGGGCACACTTCCTACCTATCACATCTTGACAAGAGCATGATGGAGGGCACACTTCCTACCTATCATCTCTTGATGAGGGCATGATGGAGGGCACGCTTCCTACCTATCATCCCTTTAACATGACTTGATGAGAACATGATGGAGGGCATGCTTCCTACCTATCATTTCTCATGGACTGGAAGGACCAACCTTCCTACTTGCCTCTATACACCTATGCAACTCAACATAGTTTGCTTGTAATTGAATAAGATAATTAATTATAAGTACCTCTTGATCGATAAATATAGTTCAGTTCAGCGATGGCAATATATCCTCTTGTTGTGTCACAATTGTTTATATCAAAGATTGAAGACTATGCGGACTCGCGAGTCTGTGCCGAGTCAACCTTCCTACTTGCCTCTATACACCTATGCAACTCAACATAGTTTGCTTGTAATTGAATAAGATAATTAATTATAAGTACCTCTTGATCGATAAATATAGTTCAGTTCAGGGATGGCAATATATCCTCTTGTTGTGTCACAATTGTTTATATCAAAGATTGAAGACTATGCGGACTCGCGAGTCGCTCGCCGAGTCGACTCAGCACAAACTCGCGAGCCGAGTCCAGGCGAGTCCCTGGACAGGACTCGCACCATGCCTGGGATGTGAAAAAAGAACATAAAAGTATGATAAAACCCTCATTTTTTTGCATTTTTTGCTCATTTCACCACTGTTCCTTGCAAAAGAACAGGTCTACACTTGAAGTCAACTTGAAAGCACCCGAGAAGGCGAGCTAAGGAGATCATCACAAGGCCAGGTAAGTGATTTAACTTCTCTTCTTTTTTTTTTTTCAATTCAAAATCAGAAAAATCAAGAAAAATAAGGGGAAATGCTGCCAAATTTTTTTCTATTTCCCTTAATAACCTAATTCCTACTATTTCTAGCTTGGTTTTGCATTCTATTTTTTTGCAAATGTTTGAATCTCATTTATTTGCTGATTTTTTACCAAACCCTTGCTGATTTTTTTTTCATGTTGAACTTGGAACAGTAATGTCATCTTCAAAGCCAAGGGGAATGAGAAAAGACCCTGCATGGAAGTATGGGATACCAGGAAATAAAAAGGGTGAGGTGACATGTACTGAATGCAAGAAATGGATGACAAGAGGAATAAATAGATTAAAATACCACCTTGCAAGAATACCTGAGCAAAATGTGGATGTATGCTCTAAATTGACTCCTGAGATTGTTAGAGAGATGAAGGCCCTCCTTGCTAAGTATGAGATGAAAAAAATGAAGGACAAAAAATAAAGGATGCACTAGCAGCAGTGCTGAGTGGATCCACTTCTAACCCAAGTATCCGTCAGCCACATTCATCTTTTGGTGAGAGTCCTAAGGGTTCTTTCTCTACTCCTACAGCTACTGCTAGTGCTAGCCAGGGTCCTTCATCAAGACCAAATTTATTTATTCCACGCAATGTTCCAGAAGCACAACCTTCACTTGAAGGTACCGGTTGGAATAAGGAAAAGCATCATGAAGCTAGGATGGCAGCAGCAAACTTTTGGTACTACAATAATTTACCTTTCAATGTGGCGAACAGCCCATATTGGGAAGGTTTGGTGAATGCCCTTACAGTTGCAGGTAAGGGGTTTAAGACCCCAATAGCCAAAGATTTGAGTGGATTGCTAGAGCAAGCTGTAAAGGAAAACAGAAGTTGTGGTTGATGAGCAAAAGAAATTTTGGCAAAGAAAAGGCTGCAGCATTTTATCTGATGGGTGGACAAATGGACGGAATCGGACTCTCCTAAACTTTTTAGTGGCCTCTAATGGTGCATTGGTGTTCCTAAAGTCAATAGATACCTCCAATGAAGTCAAAAATGCTGAGACTTTATGCAATTTATTAGATGGGTGATCCAGGAGGTTGGGGTTGATAATGTTGTCCAAATTATCACAAACAACGCAGCTGCATATGTAGTTGCAGGTAGACTAGTTATGGAGAGGCATCCCACCATTACATGGTCTCCTTGTGCTGCACATTGCTTGGACTTGTTGCTAGAGGACATTGGGAAGATTGGATGGGTCAAAAGTGTGGTTGGAGATGCCAAAAATGTTACAAAATTTATCTACAACCATACTTGGGTGCTTTCCTTGATGAGGAGATTCACAAATGGCAAGGACCTTGTGCAACCAAGAGTGACACGATTTGCTAGCCACTTCCTCAAAAATGCAAAGGAGTTGATAGGGGTAAGTAACAAACACAAAAATAAACCTTATACATGATATCTATTTGCTGTTTTTTTTTTGAGGGGTTAATTTTGTAATAATTTAACATTTGTTTCGATTTTTTTAGGTGACAAAACCTTTGGTGAGGGTTCTTCGAATGGTGGATGGAGAGGGCATGTCAATGGGTTTCATATATGAGGCCATGGATAGGGCCAAAGAGGCCATTTCACATTACTATGGTGGCAACAAACGAAAATATGAAATCATTTGGCGCATGATTGATCAAAGATGGACAAACCAACTCCACCAGCCGATACATGCCTTTGCCTACTTCTTGAACCCGAAGTTTTACTTCTCGGACACATTTAACGCTGATGAGGAGGTCATGGTAGGTGTTGTCGGATGCATCGATAGGATGGTGCCTGATCCTGAGATGAGAGACAAGGTGCTTGATGAGTTGGAGGTGAGATTTGTTACATCTTATTTATGAATTTGCAATGTTCATTGTTGACTATCTATGAATTTTCTACATTTGATTTAATTTAATTTTTAAATTTTATCTATTCAAGGTCTACAAGGGTGCAGAAGGGAGACTCTTTTCCTCACTACAAGCAATTGAAAGGAGAGGAAAACAACAACCAGGTAAAAAAATTTGTTCGATAGTATACTACAAGATGAAATTAGAAACTTGATTCTTACATTTTTTACTTTATTCTTAATACTTATATTTTTTAAATGTGTTTTTGTAGATTTATGGTGGGAGAACTATGGTGCTAGCACGCCAAATCTTCAAAAGCTAGCCATCCATGTCTTGTCGCAGCCATGTAGTGCTTCTAGGTGCGAACGTAATTGGAGTTTATTTGAGAACATTCACACAAAGAAGAGAAATAGGTTGACCTAGCAGCGCCTAAATGATTTAGTTTTTGTTCGGTACAACCTTCGCCTTCGAACTAGAAAGGTGGAGGGTGTTTCACATGAGTCCATCGACTTGGATGATATTGATCCATATGGTGAATGCACTGTTGATGAACAAAATGATGATGCTGATGTCTTCCTTATTGATGAGGATCTTGCTGAATTGGAGAGAGCAGCAACAAAAGAAGCAGCAGCAGGATTGGAAGCAATGGCGAAGGACGAAGACACTTTTGAAGATGAAGAAACCACTCCTAGTCCTCAATCTCCTCATTTGGATACTGTAGCAGCACCTACTAGTGCCAGGCCTTCAAAATTGACTTTCATTAGGAGGGAAAAGAGGAAGATGTTATAGATTATATTTGGTTGTTAATGTTTTCCTCATTTTGACATATGATTATATGTAAACATTTATAAACTTATGATGCTGTTATACATTTTGATAGTTTGAAACTATGAGTATGAATGATGAAATTTCAATTATTGAGTGTTTGATGATCATATGACGTGTAATCTTTGAATTATGACAAATTGATAATCAAATTAGGCTCTTATGTTCTCTAAATGCATTAATTTCTTTTTTTTTTTAAACTACGGTTTTTTTTCCGAGTCCTAGCCGAGTTTTTTCCCGAGTCCGAGTCCTATTTTGGGCTGCCGAGTCCACGCCGAGTCCGGGTTTTCCAACTTTGGTTTATATGACTTGATTGCTTCATAAATCCAATCTTCTGCTATATATATATATATATGTGTGTGTGTGTGTGTGTGTGTGTATATGTATATGTATGAGGATGACTGATTTATATTTCTGTATGCTATTTATTTCTGCCTCCTTCTTATGCAGATCTGAATATTAATTTAGACATATATCTTATTCAGACATATCTCTATGTCAGAAAATATTCTTTTTAAGCTCCCAAAATTATTTATATTTATTCCTCCTCCTTCCTTTGAATATTTATATGTTCTTCCTTAAAGAGATTGTACCATTCCAAAAGGTTGCAGCCATTCATAATTGAATCGCTGTTCTAAACAGCCTTTACAAGCACTGCTCCTGCCTTCAATAAACAAATCGTATCATATGCTTTTACCATAAGATCTTTTGTCTTATTAGTGGCGCTTCATTTAATCTTTTGATGGCATTCGGTCAAAGCAACTTATTAATCTTAATTTCTTTGTTTTGGACAATGAATGGTTGCACTTTTTCCACGTAGAATGGGAGGCCTTCTAACATATTTATATTGCTGTATATTTATATTGCTGATGTCTGCATAATATAAAACTTATATTTATTTTATATGTTATGATAATTTATAATTATAAGAATATTTAAAATTATTGATATTTATATTAATATTTATATATTATATATTATATTTATATTTATATAATATATATTATATTTAATAATATACTATATTATAATTATTATAATAATATTAAAATTGATAATATTATATTTGTATTTATATTTAATAATATATTTTAAATAAATATATTATATTTATATTAATTTATAATATTGCTCTAAGGATTTATATAATACTTATTTTGCTATTCAAATATATTTAATCGATTTACAATATTTTAATGTCATTCATATCTTCAGTTTGAATGAATACTGCATTATCGATTCAATTATAAATCATTAGTATAGGGACATGACAAGGCACTACACAAGCTGAAAGAATTATATAATTCTCATTCAAAATTGGAATCCATACAATTGTAGTTGAAGCTCTTCAACCTTGAGTTGAAAAATATAGATGCAATGAGTCTAGCTTCTGAAATTCGGGCCATGAAACATGATGTTGAAGATGATGGGAAAACTGATAAACATATGAATGCCTTCATAAAAGCATTTCTTCCCACATATTCAACCCACTTGAACTCCTTGAAAGCAAGCAATCAGTTAAAGTCACTCACCTTTGATCAATTGGTTGAAAAGATGGCTGAAAGAGGAAGGCCTTTGGAAGAAAGACTAAAAATATAGGAGAAAACATCTACCTTGCACATCAAAAAAACAAATCTTCAAATAAAAGCTCTTCTTCTAATGTCCCCTTTTCGTCTGTAATCAGTCTGGAGACCATTAGCCTACTTCCTGATGTTTCCCATAGGCTAATTGGACGTTAGAAGGGAAATTGTCTTTTTAAATAATTATTTTAAGTTGTCTAAGGTTCTAACTTTATGCTTTTAAGTTGACAAATTAATGTTATTTAAAAAGTTACTTTTCAAGCCCCAAAGTTGGCGCTAGGCATGAGGGGAGACTAAAGTCAAAGGTGGAGTCCCAATTGAAGTTTATTTTATATTTCTCGAAGACCAAAAAGCAATATTTTATAATTTATTCTTGGGCGCCCTATTTTGTGCCTATAAATGAGGTTTTGAAGCTCATTTGGAGGTTTATGCTTTTGATATGATATTTTGCTTCTTCTCTGTGTGAGAGCCTATGAGCTTGGAACTACTTGGGGTTGAAAAACATCATAGAATAACTGGTTTCAGTAGTGAGAGACCTCCTCTAGCTAGTCAAGAGTGATTTTACTCAGAAGTCCCCTGTGTGCTTCAATGGGGTTTGTTCACAGTGGTTTGGAAATGGAAATTTATGATGTCTTTTGAAATACTGTTGATCTTGTTGAGTTTTGACATCTTATATTATGATATCCTTTGTTACTGATGGGTTTGTTATTTTCTCATGAGTCTGCAACTTTTCCTGCTAAAGCTGTACCATGCTAGAGAGAGTTGTACCTTGAAAAAAAGCAGATTTAATCACACGTTTGGGTTTTGGAAGGGAGTTGAGATGTTTGTCTTTTATGAGTCACTAAGGGCAAATTAGATGCTAAGTGTGCTTCTTGCATATGTGTTTTGATTCAATAATTGTTGCCGTACTTCCTTTGAAGCTGTCGTACCATCCAAAAGGGACGTGGGAGTAAAAAAGAGAATCGCCTCCTCTTTGCGGTGTCTATCGTTCCAAAAGGTGGTGCCTAGGCTGGGAATGAGCTTTGCAAGTGGTCTGGGAGTGAACCTTTCAATCTGGTATGAGTTATGAGCATTTTGGTGAGTTCCAGTACTGTTGTACCTGCTGTACCAACAGCTGGTAATTTCCGATTTTGCAGTGTTCAGTATTTAATCATTTTCGGTACATGTAGATCAGTGGGAAGTGTTTGGAGTGGTGTTTGTCAGTGATATGCTCAGTTGTGTCATTTTGGAGTGTTTGTGACAGCAGTTTCTGTGTTTCTAGGGGTGTTTACAGTGAATTTTGATGCATGTTCAATCTGATATACATTTGCAGTAGTGACAGAAAGGGGTTTAGTCTACATCAGCAGTTCAATAATGTTCAAATGATGCATTTGTGAGCTTCCACTTAATTATCCCTTCATTTCTATGCTCTAACATTTGTTGCAGCAGTGTTTTCAGATTTCAGTTCAGAAATAAAGTTATTTGCAGCTCTTGATTTTCAATTGTAACCTCATTTCTAGTTGCAACTTATGTGTTTGTAAACCCGGAAGGTAGTATCTCTGGTGGAATCATGTTTGTGCATTCATATTGTAATATTGGTCGGTTTACCGCCAATACTCTATAGCATACATGATAGCCCATTTGGCATGCACGCTCTACCACTGGCTTTGCATCAATCACTCGTCTGCTGAATAAGCTCAATAGGTCGGCTTGCCGCCTCGTGTGATCTCATTTTGTAATGCATCATGCACTCCGCTGAACAAGTGTAGATGTGGTCAGCTCAACCCCGCCTAGTGCATGCATATCTGTGACTTTGCATATAACACACTCGGCTAAATAAGCGTAGCATGTGGTCGTCGTGGACCCCTGGGGTGTTTGTGAACATCTTGCATTGCACTCTCATTCAGTAGCAGTTTGATTAGTGAAGCGTGATAATACGCATTGTATGCTCTCACCTTGCCTTTCCCGAGATCTTGGCGACCAGAAAGTGTATTGGTGGCTGCTTATGCTTTGATTTCAGTTGATGATTATTAAAAAAAAAACTAGGGTGGTCATTACAATCTACCTTGCACATCAAGAAAAACAAATCTTCAGATAAAAGCTCTTCTTCTAAGAGTGGTAGGAGTGACAAAAGCAAAGGAAGAGGCCAAGAAGGAAATAGAGGAAGTGAAGGTAGAACTGGCAGAAACAATGGTCAACACCATGAGAAGCAAAATGATAAACATCACCTATTATGGAAGAGGTGTGGTAGAAAAGGGGGTCATCAGACTCATGAATGCAAAACTTCATGGGATAAGATTGAAGCTTATCAAAAACAAAAAGAAGCAAATAAGGGAAAGAATAACACCTCAGATTCAACTTAATTTGCATGTGATCACCATGAACATGACGAGTGTGTTCTCTCTATATGAGATGATGCCAATTGTGCCTCAATGAATCCGACCTGGTATGATACTCGGGTCTTAGATATTAGAGCCATGCAACACGACTTTCCGAAGGCACTTCTTTGAGGAGTTTCAACTTTCAAGAAGAAAGTTGAGGTCCTGTATGTTCAGCAGATAATACAAGTCTGCAACGAAACAAAAAAGAAACAATTTGACTCAAGCTGCCGAGGCTTCAAGATTTCATTCTCCAAAATGTATTATACCTTCCTCAATTGTGAGGAAACTTCTTGTCTCTAGTGCTCATTCAGCAACGAGGCCACTCCATTTTGTTGGACGATGGAGAGCTCATAATCAATAGGAAGTGTGATAAGAAAGTTGCCTTGACAGGGTATTAGGAAGGTAAATTATTACAACTCAAAAGTGGTTCTTCAATTTCAAGGAATTTCGCCTACCTCACTAAAGGAGGTATTCCAACAAGTCTTTTGTGGCATGCAAGATTTGGGCATGTGAATTGTGAAATCATTCGAACAATACAAAAGAATGGTGTTGTAGGCCTGCCCACTTTGCCCAAAATAATTGAAAAGTGTGAAGCCTGCATTTTGTTGAAACAACAAAGATAGCCATTTGCAAAAGCAAACTACAGAGCTGAAAGGAAGTTGCAATTGATCCATTTTGATTTGTGTGGGCCCATTACTAGTTCCTTCTGCTGGTGGTAGCAAATACTTCATGTTGTTTATCGATGATTATAGTAGAATGGCCTTGATCTACTTCTCCATAGAAAATTTTGAAGCCTTCAAAACTTTTCAAAAGTTTTGCACAATGGTTAAAAATGAAGCTCAATCTCATATTGGCACACTAAGGACCAACAATGGTGATGAATTCACATCAGAAGTGTTTGAAAACCACCTGAAGAAAAATGGGATCAAGCATAATCTCAGTCTTTCACACTCCTCAACAAAATGGAGTAATTGAAAGGATGAACAAAATTATGATGAATATGGTCTAGATAATGTTGTATTTCTAAGGTGTAAAATTGCATTTCTAGGGAGAAGCAACAAAGACAACAATATATCTTCGCAACAAGTCACCTTCAATAGCTCTTCAAATGAAGACTCCACATGAAGTTTGGTGTGGTCATCCTCCATTAGTGTGGCATCTTAAAATCTTTGGATCCACATGCTATGCATTGATTCCCAAGGAGAACAAGAACAAGTTGGACCACAAGAGCCGCAAATGCATCTTTTTGGGTTATTCAGAATCCCCAAAAGCTTATAGGTTGTATGATGAGCACACTAAGAAATTCATCATTACTAGGGATGTTGTATTCTATGAAACTGCAAAAGATAATGCCAACATTGATCGATAGTTGAGCCAAATTGAAAATTTTGGGAAATTTGAGGTTTTCATGGAAAATTTGCGAGATTCCAAACATTGAGGGGGGCATATACAGTTTGTAACCAATTTTGGAATCTTCACTTCCAATGGTTGAAGAAGAAACTCCCTTGCAAGAAAAAAATTAGACTTCATCAACTAATGAGAACAAGTTTCAAGAGACTTCTCAAAAGTAGCCAGAAGATTAAGGAGCTTCAGACCAAGAAGATGAGGCACCAATTATAGCACCTGAAATACAGAAAAAGTTGTCAGAATGGGCTACACAAACACTCAAAGATTAAGACCTAATGAAGTTCGAAAGAGAGGCACTAGAAGTGCATACAAAGAGAGACAAGTAGGAAAATCTCATTGATAAGATTTAAGAAAAGCTAGAAAAGCTAACCTTGAGCTGGTATCCGAATGAAGATGCCAACATCACAATTGATTCAAAATCAAATTCCTTCAAAGAAGCTGAAAAGGTTGATGTATGGACGAAAGCAATGAAAATTGAACAAAAATGCTCTACTAAAGAATCGAACTTGGGAGTTGGTAGATCCTCCACTCGATTGTAAACCTACTGGTTACAAGTGGGTCTTTTGAAACAAGTACAAAGCAAATAGCTCACTTGACAAACATAATGCAAGGCTAGTCACAAAGGGGTATGTTCAAAAAGAAGGCATAGATTATGAAGAAACTTTTGCACCTATAGCAAAGTGGACTACCATTCGTGCTTTGTTGGCTCTGTCAGCACAAAACAGGTGGAAAGTTCGTCAAATGGACATGAAAACTGCATTCGTGAATGGTGATCTCAAGGAAACAATGTATATAACTCAACCAGAAGGATTTGCAGTCAAAGGTCAAGAACAAAGAGTGTGCAAGCTTATAAAACAACTGTATGGATTACAGCAAGCTCTACGAGCATAGTACAAAAAACTCACCGAGCACTTTGAATTTGAAGATGCAACTCTTTTTGTCAAGAAAGTTGACATGACAGCTGTATACCTAGTTGTAAATGTGGATTTGATCATAACAAGTAACAGTGAAAGCAGAACTAAGGAAAGGGTTTGAAATGACTAACTTGTGATACCTTCATTAATATATGGGTATTAAAGTGAATCAAAAACCCAAACATATCTTCAACACCCAGCAAAAATATATTGGTGAAATTCTGAGCAAATTTGGAATGATAGACTACAAAACCTCTAAGTACTCCTATGAAGCAAAATTTGAAAATGAAATCAAATGATACTGAAGGAAACTCACAACTATGGGCTTAAACACTCCAAGGCCACAGATTTCAAATCAGTCGGATATTCAGATTTAGTCTATGCAAGCAACTGGGAAGATGAGTAATCTACTTCAGGGTTCCTAATGCATGTAAGGATGACAGTCATCTCTTAGAAGTCCAGGAAGCTGTCAATGCCAGCTCTCTCGTCAACAGATGCAGAATATACGGCAGCTTCAAAGGCAACCATGGAAATATTATGGCTCAGAAGGATTCCAGTCATGGTTGAAACTTGACACTATGTTTGCAATCAAAATGGCAAGAAATCCAATTTTTCACAACTGAAACAAGCATATTAACACCAAATTCCATTTGATTCAGAATCATATGAAAGAACAACGTCCAACTAAAATATTGTCCAACTGCAAAACAACCAGCGGATATCCTGACCAAAGTGCTTGGGAGTGAGAAATTTGAAAAATTCAACATGCTTGGTCTCACAAACCCATACAGATTAAGAGGGGGAATGTAACATTAATGTACATAATCCTGGATGTGGTAATAAATGTAATAATACTATTTGTTATTATTATTGCACAGGTGTAGGTGAAGCTGAACAATCATCTTAGAAGAGGAACTGAACAATATTTTGAGATTGATAAATATGTACTTTGCGAAGAGTGAAAGTAATTCAATTTTGGTTTGCATCAATACAATTTCAAATTTTCTTTGTAGTCCAATTTTCTGGCCTGACATAACATTGACTAAGGAGGTAAGGTAAGGTAACTAATAAAATGAAATGAAGTAGCCACAATAAGATCTTTTGTTGGACAATCCATAAAGCATGCCTCTAAGGGGATGCACTGCTTAAATAGACTTCCTTTGGCATGCAGCTTGAAACAAGAATGGGATGCTGATGGGCAGCTTGAAACTCCCCCCACCCAGGGCAGTTTAGCAGGGCCATAATGGTTACTACAAGAAGCATTCACAAATAAAAGGTCTTGGACTGCATGTCAATTGGTTATACAACAAGTCGAACTCATATGCCATTAGATTGGAACCTATATTATTCATATCATCAGAAAGAATCAATTCCATTCTCAAGTTAATAAATTCATATGGAAGAAAAACACTTAAATTCTTTTAAAATAGTAGAACAGATTCAATTAGTTTGATTAAAAATTTATATAATCAACAAAATATGCATAGAATCTGTGGCAACCACTTTCTTACACAAATTCAGTTGGTTTTCTGATTCAGCTAAACAGGTTTCGATCCTATTAGGGAACAAACTTTGAAGTCTGTGAAGATCTTATATTAACATGGTCACGCATTTAGCAATCTAGTTCCTCAATATTGACTATGCAAGTATGGCATCCAAGAGTGGATTAACTACAAGAGATTAGGATCACCCTTCAATGTAGAATACTTAAGGGATTGGAATTGCCTCTAATAATCAAAGCTAAAGTGGTGATCCACAAGGATATAGGACTTTAATCATTTCGAGGTTTCCTAGTGACATTCCAAACCAAGCTCTGTCTTCATCACCAGCTTCATCATCCCAAGACATGTGATCAAACCACGAGGACCTAACCCGTTGTATCTGATACCAATTCTAAATCATCATTGGAAAAAGTGAACAATGTTAGAATTTTTTGGGGTCGCTCAGATGGTGTTCTGGTGGCAAAGAAATTAGGAGAAATCAAACCCTAATTTTAGTTTTTCGTAACTGTTGCTCAGGCACATATTTTGTTCTATGTTTATGCACTTTTATTAGTTTGTTTTAGCACTGATTTTAGACTATTCTTAGGTGTTGCTTTGTTTCTTGTCTACTTTATTCTGAACGAACAGCAATGATACATTTTTAGAGTTTTCTTTGGGTTAAAGTCATCTAAAAATAAGACATTGTTTTTTTTGTTTTTTCGATCGCCCAAGTTGGATTCTATTTAGGACTATGGACACTCACTACTTTGTATCAGAACTGCAGAACCAAACTCAGAATAATAAAATATTCAAACAACAAGTGTTATATATTCTGTCTTCAATTTTTAGTAATTTTCTTGTACTTTCAAAAGTTTGTGTTTTCAGGTTATACCACTCAGAACTGCAGGTTTGATCAAAGTTAGAATGAGACAATTTATGTCAAACCCTAGAGTGCAGAATCTGCATATCATGTGTTGAATTTTAACATGGTATCAGAGCTTAGTTATTGAGATCTTCTAGGGTCGTGAATGGAATATGTTGCTGCCTATGAGAGGGAGATGAAGATTTCAGTGCCCTACTTCAGTGATTAAAGTATTGTAGACCTGTGAAAGGTTATAGGATGTGATGCCCTAGTTGCTCCAGTGTTTGGAGTATTGATCTACATTTGTGATAGGTTGTTGATCTAATTTAATTGCAACTAATTTGTTCAGTTTTAGCATGTTCCAGCAGTTGCACTCATGACTAGTCTCTCAATCTCAAAGAATGTGACTGCCTAGAGGGTGCTTCAAATTTTACTCCCTGGAAGTGCAGGTTGCAGACGCTGTTTGAAGAAGTTTTTGTGGAAACTGTGTTGACACCTCCAACGAATCCTGCTCAGTTGACTCGACATAACAAGAAAATAGCCAAGGCAAAGTGTGACATATTAGATTCTATGAAGGATCATTTGATTCCTCACATTGTTGAAAAGAAATCGGCAACGGAGATGTATGATGCCTTGAACATGTTGGCGCCCATCCCTGTTTTTGTTAAATTTTTTCTCTCATGCTCTCATAACCCTATGTTAATTACCAATCCAACATAGCTTATACTAGGGTTTATTATGTCTATGTGCATAGTTATGCCACATGTTCTAACACTGGCCAATCCAATAGTTTCCATTGGATTGGCCTAATCACTCTCAACACCAATATCTTGTGCCACCAAGTTCTATATGTTTTAATTCCATGTGGATGGACATCTCAATTATGATGGTATGCACGGACCACTTCCATGGTGCCACATGTCACCTTGCTAAGGTTGGATGGTGGGCCTGAGAACTTTTTGTTGTGAATGCTTGTTTCTTTTTAGAGGCTTATGTGGGCTCAAAAATGAATTATTGCCTACCACGTGCCACCTTGGTGGTGGTGCAGGCCCGATATCTTGCAAAGGTGTTTTGTGTTCCATGTTGGCAATATGGTGACAAATTAAAACATGCCAAGTGGCACACAGATGGCATTCTTTGTGGACCCAATTTCTTGCTGGATGTGATTGTGGCAATGCTACAGCCCACATACCTTCAGGAAGCCATTGATGATTTTTATGTGAGTGGTTGAGATGTATAGGTATCTAGCCCATGCCTTAGCCTCCCTATTTTAGGGCTTTTCTTTGCAGATTCTTGGCCGTGATGGAGAGGTGGTGGCCTCTGATGCATTTATTGGATCTTTTGTTGTGTAGCCAAGCTGGGGCCGGCCACAAGGGATTGTGCAGGTACCATTGAGCCATGTGCACAAACTAGACAAAGGATTTTGAGCTAAACAAGAGGCCTCACTTGGCTGGTTATTTCATTTATTGTATAGGTATGGGTTGGGCATTGTTGGAGGCAAATTTTGCACGATGGATATATGTATCCCATGCTGCTACTGGCTTGAGATTTTGAAATTTAGCTGTTACTTGCATTAATTGAAAGGAATTTCTATGCTCCTATGTACTCCTACATAGATCCAATGTGGATTTCATCCTTCTACATGTACATTCCTCATGCCTACAAGTGAATTATGACTCTGTACAAGTGTAAATGCTGATGTAAATCAATGTGCCAATTGTATCTATGCCTACGGGCTATTTGTAAACTTAATGCTATATATACATGTGTGATAGAGGTAAACAGGTTTGGTCTCTGAGCCAATTTCCTCCCTTTGTAGCATGAAAGCATTCAAGGGACTCCATGAATGTTAGTTGCAGCATTGTAAGGGAAGGTTTATCTTTTGTATGAACTGTAGGAAGATGTTGTCTTGCTAGATTGTTACATAATCAAATGTCTCCATGGGTGGTGAGGATGCCTAAGGGGATCTTATGTTGCAAGTTCTCTCTTATCACAATTGCTGATATGTATGCATGTGTAAGGATTAGTTGGCTTGGCAAACCTGTAAATGGTTGTAAAGGTTTTACAACAGTCTTCTTCTTTATGTATGTGACGTTTCTTTGACTAGAGATAGATAGTGAAGCATGTTTGATTTTGTGTAATGTTTCTTGTTTTATGATTTATGCATATACATATCTCTAGTTCTAGTGCTGTCCCATACAAGTTTTGTTTTTTCTTGCATGGTGTAACTATGCTTCTGAATGGAATGGGCACAGTCTGGTCAGTTGAAAGATCAATCTTTTCATTAAAATCAAGATTACTCGGGGACATGTCCTCAGCATTTTTTCCACGTCCCCATATTGGAAATGTTTCGGGGACATCCCTAACTTATCCCCAAAGAAAAAAAAATTGCCCTTGCACATCCCGAAAATGCGGGGATGTTTAGGGGACGGCCAAACATCCCCAAGACCGCTGGAGATGTCAATGACATCCCCTAACCGTCCCGGGGACGACCAGACGTCCCTACAGCAAAACACTTAATTTTTTTTAAAAGCCCCAAATCAATCAACAATTTTTTTTGGTGGGCCCCCACACCACATTTAGCCCTAGATGAGTAAAGAAATCTCCCTATTTCATTCTAATTTAGTGAGGAAAATCAAAACTACATCATTATCTTGAAAGCGATAAAATTATGAAATATGCCATACGCCTTGAAGGTTTGTGTGGTCTCAAAAGTTGCCCCTCAACCTTGCTGGGGGCACTGCCCCCAGACCCCTACAAGGGGCACTACCCTCAACCACGCTTACAACTTCATATACATATACTTAATCAAGAGGAATGGGCTCACCGCTTGACAATTGGAGAAGTTGGTGGTTGTGCATAGTGCCTTGCAACTTCAAGATCAACATGGTCCTAAGCATAATTGCAAGACTCGCCAAGCCCGAAAAACTCAACTTGGCAAAAACTCAGCAAAAACTCGTAGACTTAAAAAATTGCTTAAATTTCATTAAAAACGCTTTTTTTTTGCAAAATTCAATGACAAGATGTATCCAATGAGTCCATAAATGAGTACAAAAGTGTTTTCTATTAAATTTGATTGATTTGAATGCAAATTGAGTACAAAATCGCATCCTCGTGCGGAATCCTGATGGCTGATTCTAAGTCTGAAACCCTGAAACCCTAAAAAAATGGTTAAGTCTGAAATCTGATGGATCCTCCAAAATCTAGAATCTGCATGTTAAATCCCATAGATCCAGAACCTATCTCAAACATCCTGATAGTATATTTCAAAATATTTAAAGTATAAGAAATATATTACTTAAATATATTTTGAAATATACTGACCAAGCGTCCGGAAAACCCCGCCATCAAAAAAACTAGAAAAACCCTAGAAAAAAAACCTAGCGAGTAAATACCAGAAATACCCACCATCAAAAAAAACTCGTTAGTTTTTCAAGACTTGCTGAGTTTTTGGCGAGTCTTGCAACTATGGTCCTGAGTATCGTTAGACTCCAACCACATGTTGGGATGTTGATCTTGAAGATGCCACATAGGTTGATAAGGAGGAGGCACAAGAGGGATTGGTTGGGGTTCCATTGGATAAGGCAGTCCCTCATAGTGGTAGTGACTTAGACTTCAAACTCTGATTTTGATGCAATGTTAGCAGATGTTGATTAGGGGCAAAGGCACATTTTCTCTGTGGTTTTTTTTTTAATTTTGTAGTTGAAACTTGTAGCCTTTGGGCATTTTGTTGTAATTTTTATATAATATATATGCACATTGACAATCAAAGCAATTAAATTTTGTTAATTTGTTTGTCGACTTTCATCTGAACTCTCAATTCAACTCTAATGTTATGTATTAAGGATCTATCATGTATATGATGAATGCCTTATCAATGTTATCATATGAATATTTGAATTTTTTCTATTTTTTATATAATTGTCCCCTTTGCCATCCCTTGTCGTCCCCAAAAATGGCCCCAAAAAAGTCGTCCCCAAAACATGTCCCACCCATCCCCTGTCGTCCCCAAAAAAGGCCCCAAAAAAAGTCATCTCCAAAACGCATCCCCTGCCGTCCCCGTCCTAGAAACTTTGGGTGATAGATTAAAATACATCTTTCATTACCATTCCTAGTTTAGGAGTTAGTTTAGGTCCTGCCTTCACTTATGTTTCAACATTACAACTAATGATAATTCTTTGTGAGCTTGTGACTAATTGTACATTCAAAGAACT
Source organism: Cunninghamia lanceolata (assembly GCA_027924645.1). NCBI lineage: Eukaryota > Viridiplantae > Streptophyta > Pinopsida > Cupressales > Cupressaceae > Cunninghamia > Cunninghamia lanceolata. Next base: position 3,307,883 of record BSBN01000469.1, read on the forward strand.
ATGAGAGAAGGATTTACAAATATGTAGTGTTATTGTGTTTCATATCCTTGGTGCTCATGTATTCTTGTCTAAATCTGCTTATTGTGAGGTCTTTAAGGTCTGTTCATGGCTGCCATTAGGGCACAGTAGTCAAGGCCTAGTTGTATTTTCTTTATTTCTTTTTAATTGTCCTATCAAAGAAACCTCTAGGGATCACCCTCTTAGATTTTGCAAAGCCTGAAGTAGAAGAGGATTTGCACTATCCTATCACTTGGCCTCATATTGCCCTTTCCTTGTTGATCGTCCGCCTCTTAGTCCAATATGTGTTGCTCCTGTTGTCTTGGTTTATGAGTAGTAATCCTAAGGGAAAGAAGCCTACAACTTTGGGAGCCAACAGACCACTCGCTATCAAAGTGTGAACATCTCCTATAAGATGCTATTGAAGAACAAATTCGATGCCACATGTATGAGTGACACAAACAAAGTAACCACCTACCTATTGGAGATCATAGAACTTCGATATCAACTTGCAGCAATTGGGATTAAGATGGAGGATTAAGAGTTGATACCCACAACCTTAATGGGTTCTCTCCATCCTAGAAACCTTTTGTTCAAAGTGTTTGTGCTCATGATAAGCTTCCCACCTTTGAGAAGCTTTAAGATGATTTTATTCAAGAAGAAAACAGACTTGAAGCTACTTTGGTCAAATTGTGTCGTGTCCCTATTTCCAAACTAACCTTATTTTAATATTTAAATAAAAAATAAAAAATAAATAAAGAAATAAAAAAATAATGTCGTTCATGGCACAATGTGATGGTTAAATCGTGGCGTTGTTATCCTTGCCGCCAAGGTTCAAACCCCCGCTGGGCCAACGAGCTCACAAGCTTTGAGCCCCACTGGGCCGACGAGCTTGTCAGCCTTGCATCCTTGCAGGGCCCCTGCTAGGCCAACGAACTCGCGGGCTTAAAGCCCCTGCTGGGCCAAATGAGCTCGTGGGTTTGAACAACCAACGTTAATGCAACGTTCATACTAGCCGCTCATGCCAGGGGATGAGGTCCCCTATGTTGTGGCCTCACCGATTCATAGCTCTGGTCAAAAAGCGTTCACCGATCAAAATTTTTAAAATATATATATATAAAATAATAAAATATATAATTTCAAATTTTGGCGGCAAAATAGGGCCCATGAGTCCTAATCGAGGAAGGTATATTTACAAGCTTCAATTGTTCATTTTGATCATCTGAATTTTGATATTTTCATTACTCTTTGAGTTCGAGTGATCACGCATCGAGGACAAAACCCCTTGATTGTAATTTGCTAAGGTTAGGACGAAAACCCTATCCACTTCTTCGTAATCTCCACTCAAGAATTGCAGATTGAGCTAAATCGGTGAAATGTGTATGTTATAGGCTTGCGGATGACAATGGAAACTTCAATGCAAGTCTGATCCAAAAGGATTTTGAGCGCTGGAGACACTACAAAAGGCTCGCCATTATGGGAAGTTCGAGTTAAAGAGATATTCTACATTTTATTGTTTGAGAGGACATTATACTCTGTACACGCCTCAACAAGATTGATCACTCGGATTGATTGGCGAAGAGTACCTGAACAAGAGTAAAGAGTGGTCACGGCCTGGAGTTATCCCATCACAAGGAACAATTCCAAGCATATTCCTAACTGCGGTACCTCCAACAGCCGCGATCCCTTATCTACAATATATCCTACAGCGGTGACTTGGACATGGATCTAATTGCACATCATTCACCTGAGCATTTGCGGAGCAAATAAAAATCGAATAACAAAAATCGCTCAAGTATTCAGTCTATGATTCCGCTGAAGGAGTTGGGCCACTAAATTCGTGGAGGACATAGCAAGAAAACCAAGAAGCAGGGCCTCAACTATTGAAGTAACCTATCAATACCAAGTTTGTGAATGTATTCACTGGATTTGTAAGTAAGACAGACCTTTGTAAATTGTAGGGAATAGCTCTATATGCATTGAGATATCTGACAAATGAATTAGTAACTGTGCTGATCAATCATAATCTGCAACCTGGTGTGAACTGGATGTACATGCTTATATTTTGTTTGAAGCCTAATATAAACAGCATGCTGCAACAATTGGTTTATCTCAATATCTGATCTGAGTCTATTTTCAATTTAGAGTACAGTGGTTTTAAAATACCATCCATGGTGATCTATCTAAAGATGGAACTGTGAGCAGAATTTTCAGCAGTAGATCAATCTAATTTGACTTAATTATATCTGGCTGTTTGTGTATGTATCATTTAACTAACCACAGTGAGATAGGTTAAATAAGGCAGGGACATCACAAATTGGAAGATAGTAAAAACCAAGCCCACATTGGGAAGATAAAGAAAAGTGGTAAGGACAGACCTGGGAAGGGTTTAAAAGGAAAGCACCAGGATAATAATTCTTCTCAACAAAGAAAAAAGCCATATCAAGTGTTTCAAGTGCCAAAAGTTTGGCCACTGTGCTTCTCAATGCCCTAAGAAGAAGGAGAAGGGCAAGCAACAAAAGTAGTTTGCAAGGAGTGTAGAAACTTTAACAATGGATGAAGTTTCATCCAAGCTCGGGACTACCTTCTCTATTGTAATGTACCCTTGTCACAAATCAAAATTTCTCTACCTTGTTCACAAATTTCAACTTGCAAAAAGAGAACATTAGTACACTAAACCTATTTAATTTCATTTATAGCAATACATATATAATATATTCAATTCACATAAGAACATAACTTCTATGATCAAACATCATTTCATATCTTTAATTCATAATTTTATGATTACTTTCAATACATATTTCTACCACTAATCTTATGATCGCTATCATTATAGATATTTCACATGTTCCCTCTTAAGTTCACTATCAACATGTCTTTCATATTCTCTATCATGATATTTCACATTCTCTATCATTAATGTCATGATCTCTATCAATATGCATTTCCATTCTTATCATTAATGTCATGATCTCTATCAATATGCATTTCCATTCTTATCATGTATTAATTATTAGTTTCATATGAGAGAGATGAGTTGCTACTTGCCACTATCCAACATGGGGCTCTATCTCTATCCTTAGACTCGAGGAGTACCTTTTGTACCCTTGGAGTCAAGGCCTCTATGATATTCCTTGGTACTAGAGATGCCTTTTGCACCATTGTAACCAAGGCCATTATATCACAATCCTTTGCACTATGGGTACCTTTTGTACTAGCATGAGACAAAGGCCTCTATGTGATAACTATCCTTTGCACTAGGGGCACCTTTTGTACCAGCATGTGACAAAGGCTTCTATATACCCATGATTGGCCTCTTAGGCGTTTCAAACTCACTTTCCCATATGAGACTAATAGTCTATGATATTATATCGCTGTTATGATTTATTTCAAATGATTTACAGCACTTATGGTAATTCATACATTCATCTATGATCACATATTATAGAATTGAACCTCAAGAGATTTAGAAAGTATAATAACATTGGATGTAAAGACATACCTGTTGAGAACAATACTACTCAAATGCAGAGGCCGAGTATATAGATATATCAGAGTGCTTTCATTGGAGAGATGCTAGAATTTACACTGGTTACCTGCTGTATAATGAATAACAATTATATCTGCTGAGTGAATAGATCGCGGCTCTTCCTTAGTAAGTGATCTTATGAATTGATGCCTTAATATTTATGTGTTTACACTTCCCACTAGATTGATATGGCAAAATAAACTGGTTCCAATGATATAATTGTAATGGTCGATGAGAGGGAATGATGGCTTATTGAAATTCTTTATGGTTTGCACTATGATATCAGACGGTCGATATCTGCTGCTCTTCTTATTATGATTCGAACTATGATGTCCGCCGGAGGATCGCGGCTCTCTTGGTGATCGATCCTCTATGATTCGTTGGTGTTATGAATGTGTTATTCACTCTTCTTATGTTATCTATCGCTGTTCTTTTTTTATGATTCGAACCCTCAAATCTAATTCATTGGACTCCCCCCCATCCATTGAATTGCTTGGGTCTGTTCTATATACCTTCGATCCCTTGGGAGAGTCACGTCCTTCCACAAGCGTCACTTCTCTAAGATCGACACCTTTCTTATGCATCAAAAATCTTTATGTAATCAATTTGTTTCTTGTGATAATTTGTCTTATTACGGTTAAGCACATAAACTATCTCTGTATGATCAGCGCTGGGTCTCCTACTAGATCGATGCTTAACATTAATAATACTTGTCATCCTCCACTGCCCTCCATCCCTTTTCCTTCGTCATTTAATATCTTCCAAATTGGCGCTATAATGGATAAGACACCTTTCTTGGTTGGTACTCCTTGATCAATCGGCTTTCAAACTACTGATTTCCTTCATTAATCATTTTTGCTTTAAAGGCGCCAACTTTGTCTTTAGTAGTTTTGTCTTATTCCAATCGGTGATCATTCTTGTCTTTCTATGTTTGTCTTTAGTCCATGTAGGATCTACTCGATCTCTTGCAAAGAACACTAGATCGTGTAAAACTTAGTCGAGTGGTCATGTTTGTTGTCCTTGCCTCTTATTTCTCATCGATGAATGAAGTTAGTTTCATCATTGGCATGAAATAACCCATTTGATGTGGGTCATGACAGGTCTCCCCTCTTGAGATTGCTTGTCCTCAAGCAATTTTGGGTTTGTTAAAATTGCCAAGGATTTTAAGATTTATGAGAGCATTCGTGAGCTTGTAAGGCATTTTGGACATTGTTTTTTCTGTGCATGAAAAATCCATGAAGGCTTATTCAAAGGCAGTAAACCATTGTAAGAGTCAAGTAGGTTGAGGAAAAGTCCCGACACTCCCTTAAATTATTTGTATTGTTGTTTTATACTCTTTATCTATGGAGACATGTTTCTTTTCATTGTTCATTTCTTTATTATCTCTAGATTGCATATATAGGGACTTAACAGTGATATGGTGATCGTGTCTACTTTAACTATTGTTTACTTTGAGCTATCCTTTATTGCCCATGCATACTATTGTGGTAAGACAAAATTTGCATGGGAAACTAGTGGTGATTCATATAGTGAATTTTTAGCATGAGTGTGTAATAGAAAACTTAGTGTCATGATGAATGGGGACATGAATATTTGAATGTGGAATGCTATTTCTTAACAATTCTAAGTCAAGGTGATGGTAAGGTACCTTGCTAACAAGGTTAATTGTATTTTGGGGTAAATACATTGCTATGAACTGATTTAACATAGTCTATTATGAGGAAATAGCATAGTATTGAGTCCCTACATAATAGTTATGCTTTGCATGATGATTAAGCTCTTTAGTTAAGATCTATCCAAGCATGGACACTAGTGCATAACTATTTAGTTTATTGACATTTATAAGGGTATAGTTATTGATACTTTCCTTTGTGTTAGTGGTGAATGTCCTTGAATAATTGTGATCATGTTAGGTTGAGGTCACAGCATTGTATCAGCCCAAATAAAAGATGGGAGTAATAGTATAAGGCAAAGTGGTATGACAACCCTATTGAAAAGTGAACCTAGCACTTACATTTCAAAGTCAAGGCATAATGTTTTGTTCAAGATAACGGTTAAACTATCTCAGCTATTATAGTGTAACTATTTATAGTGTTGTAAACACTTGAGAATGTGAACCATGATTATGAATAAGGCTCTCTAGGAAGCACCGTCAGAGAGAAGATCCATGTTGAAGTATATGCACACTATTATATATGAAATACAAAGCATAAATACACAAAAGTATACGAAGCATGAACATAGTATGTAATACATAAAACACATAGCACATACTTGATACATAAAGCATGAAGCATACATGTAACACGCAAGTATAGGCACGGAAGGTATACACAAGTACAAGTAAGTCATGAAGTGTGCATCTGAACATACATAAGTTATGGAGTACACACATAAATCATGTAGTATACATTTGAACACACGAGTCATGGAGTACACACTCAAATACACACAGTCATGAAGTATACAATTGAAAAGTCATAGAGATTACACTCAAATGCAAGTCATAAAGTATGCACTCAAATATAAATCACAAGTCATGGAGTATACACTCAAATATAGATACAAGGCATAGAGTCATACACTCAATTACAAATATAATCATAGAGTATACACTCAAGCATAGAGTCATACACTCAAATACAAATACAAGTCATAGAGTATACAATCATAAATCATACAAATACAAGTCATAGAGTATACACTTGAAGACAAATACAAATCATAGAGTATACATTTGAATATAAATACAAGTCACAGACACTCAAATACATAATCATATTTAAATACAAATTCATAGAGTATACACTCATATACAAATACAATCACGAGTCATAGAGTATGCATTCAAATATGAATACAAGCATAGAGTATACATTCAAATACAGGTCATAAAATATACACTCGAATACAAATACAAATCACAGAGTATTTACACCAATTTCAAGCCAGAGAGTGCACACTTGCATACAAATACAAATCAGAGAGTATACACTTGCATACAAATACATATAGAGCATACATGTTCATAGAGTAAGCACTTGAATACAGTTGCAAGTCATGGAATACAATTACAATCATAGAGTATACAAATACAATCATCATAGAGTATACAAATACAATCATAGAGTCTACACTCAACATATAAAGTATGCACTTAAATACAAATACAAAGTCATAGAGCATACGTTTGAATACAGTTGCAAAGTCATAGGGCATACAATGCAAAGTCATAGAGCATACAAAGTCAGAGTATATAAATTAAGGTCATAAAGTATACATTTGCATACAACTACACTCAATGAAGTATACACATAAATCATACACGTGAATGTCTAAGTAGCATGCATATGAACACATATGGGACTTGAAGTATACATGCTAAGAATATATGTCAGATGTGAGAAACACACATTTATCAACATGAGCAAGCATACCAATAAGAAGCATACAAGGATGATGCAATACACAACATTACACAGATAGGAAGCATAAGTACACACAAGAATACATAGACAAGAAGCATGAAGTAAAATACGTGAACACACACAATAATATACATGAATACACAGAAAGCATACAAGTAAGGTTAAAGCATGAAGTAATACACATGCAAGGCATGGAGTATACATGAAGCATAAATACATGGAGCATACCCGCCCATGCAAATACAAGTTATAGAGTATATACATGAATACACATAATTTGCATTAATACATATAAGTATACTATCGAACAATTGGAAAGGGGATTTGGTGCATCCCATACTACACTATGGACCCATCCATTGTTCCAAGGTCACCAAGTATACATGTGAGTACATGCAATACACAAAGTATTCACCTTAACATATGTTACAAAGTAAATCTTTGAATACACTTGAATTCACATAAATCACAAGAATGCATGTAAGGCACACATAGTACACACAGGATGGCAGGATGACTGCTCTGATACCACTTCTAATGTCCCCTTGTCACAAATCAAAATTTCTCTACCTTGTTCACAAATTTCAACTTGCAAAAAGAGAACATTAGTACACTAAACCTTTTTAATTTCATTTATAGCAATACATATATAATATATTCAATTCACATAAGAACATAACTTCTATGATCAAACATCATTTCATATCTTTAATTCATAATTTTATGATTACTTTCAATACATATTTCTACCACTAATCTTATGATCATTATCATTATAGATATTTCACATGTTCCCTCTTAAGTTCACTATCAACATGTCTTTCATATTCTCTATCATGATATTTCACATTCTCTATCATTAATGTCATGATCTCTATCAATATTCATTTCCATTCTTATCATTAATGTCATGATCTCTATCAATATGCATTTCCCTTCTTATCATGTATTAATTATTAGTTTCATATGAGAGAGATGAGTTGCTACTTGCCACTATCCAACATGGGGCTCTATCTCGATCCTTAGACTCGAGGAGTACTTGTTGTACCCTTGGAGTCAAGGCCTCTATAAGATTCCTTGGCACTAGAGATGCCTTTTGCACCATTGTAACCAAGGCCATTATATCACAATCCTTTGCACTATGGGTACCTTTTGTACCAACATGAGACAAAGGCCTCTATGTGATAACTATCCTTTGCACTATGGGTACCTTTTGTACCACCATGTGACAAAGGCCTCTACATACCCATGATTGGCCTCTTAGGCGTTTCAAACTCACTTTCCCATACGAGACTAATAGTCTATGATATTATATCGCTGTTATGACTTATTTCAAATGATTTGCAGAACTTATGGTAATTCATACATTCATCTATGATCACATATTATAGAATTGAACCTTAAGAGATATAGAAAGCATAATAACATTGGATGTAAAGACATACCTGCTGATAACAATACTACTCAAATGCAGAGGCCGAGTATATAGATATATCAGAGTGCTTTCACTGGAGAGATGCTAGAATTTACACTGGTTACCTGCTGTATAATGAATAACAATTGTATCCGCTGAGTGAATAGATCGCAGCTCTTCCTTAGTAAGCGATCTTATGAATTGATGCCTTAATATTTATGTGTTTACACTTCCCATTGGATTGATATGGCAGAATAAACTAGTTCCAATGATATAACTATAATGGTCGATGAGAGGGAATGATGGCTTATTGAAATTCTTTATGGTTTGCACTATGATATCAGACGGTCGATATCTGCTGCTCTTCTTACTATGATTCGAACTATGATGTCCACCGGAGGATCGCAGTTCTCTTGGTGATCAATCCTCTATGATTCACTGGTGTTATGAATGTGTTATTCACTCTTCTTATGTTATCTATCGCTGTTCTTCTTTTTTTATGATTCGAACCCTCAAATCTGATTCATTGGATTCCCCCCAATCCATTGAATCACTTGGCTCTGTTCTATATACCTTCGATCCCTTGGGAGAGTCACGTCCTTCCACAAGCGTCACTTCTCTAGGATCGGCACCTTTCTTATGCATTAAAAATCTTTATGTAATCACTTTGTTTCTTGTGATAATTTGTCTTATTACGGTTAAGCATATAAACTATCTCTATGTGATCGGCGTTGGGTCTCCTACTAGGTCGATGCTTAACATTAATAATACTTGTCATCCTCTGCTGCCCTCCATCCCTTTTCCTTCGTCATTTAATGTCTTCCAAATTGGCGCTATAATGGATAAGACACCTTTCTTGGTTGGTACTCCTTGATCAATTGGCTTTCAAACTATTGATTTCCTTCATTAATCGTTTTTGCTTTAAAGGCGCCAACTTTGTCTTTAGTAGTTTTGTCTTATTCCAATCGGTGATCATTCTTGTCTTTCTATGTTTGTCTTTAGTCCACGTAGGATCTACTCAATCTCTTGCAAAGGACACTAGGTTGTGTGAAACTTAGTCGAGTGGTCATGTTTGTTGTCCTTGCCTCTTATTTCTCAGCGATGAATGAAGTTAGTTTCATCATTGGCATGAAATAACCCATTTGATGTTAGACATGACATCTATCATTTCATGTTTATCCACCAACACTATTTCTGTTGTGGTTGGTATGTGGACAACAGGGCATCAAGACACGTGACCTTTGATTAAAGGCTTTTCGCAAACTTCATTAGCAGAACACTAGTATAGGGGTACAACTTGGTGATGATGCTACATATCCTGTTACTGGAATAGGAACTATTTCTTTTTGCATGCCTTCTGGTGATATTCTTGACTTTGATGATGTCCTATATGTTCTTGGATTAACATAGAATTTACTTTTAGTTTTAGCCATGACAGTTTGGATGTGTGGCTGAATTTGATGATCAGCAAGTTATCATTAGTCACAGCCAAGATCCTAGCCAAGTATTAGCCAGAGGTGTTGGTGAAGGAGGTCTTTACAGGCTAATTGTTGATCTGATCAAGCAAGCGACCTTGAAACATGACAGTGACACATTGTGTGAGATTTGGTACAAGAGATTTGGCCACTTGCACTATGGAGCTTTGGCACAAGAATATGGTGCATGGACTACCTAACTTCAAGTTAGAAAAGGTTGGTATATGCAAAAGGGATATGCACTTGGCAAGCACATCAAGAATTCTTTTCCAAGCAGTGAACACAAATCTAAAGAAATTTTAGATCTGATCTATTCAAAAAGAAATTTTAGATCTGACCTATGTCAGCAGCTTCATTGGCTGGAAATATTTATTATGTCTATTTCATTGATGATTCTTCAAGAAAAACTTGGATTTATTTCATGATGACCAAAGATGAGGTCTTTGGGAAATTTCAAGAGTTCAAAAACTCTTGTGGAAAATCAGATAGCTAGAAAGATTAAGGTGTTCAGATCTAATAATGGAGGTGAGAATATCTCCCAGGATTTTGATACTTTTTGTAAAGATTGAAGGATCAAGAGAGAGCTGAATGTGCCTTACAACCCTCAGTAAAATGATGTAGAGAAGAAAAACTGGACATGGCCGAAACTTGCAGTTGTGCAGTATACATATTAAATAGATGTCCTCATGGAGAGTCAGTGTTACATGGCTTTGTAGATTCAAACAAGGTTTTGTTTCAGCTTGGAGTCAAGATGATATCCTACTTTCGTTGAAAATGAATAGTTGAAGCATTAAGTTCAGCTGATGCGGAGTACATAACAATTTATTTTGCTACTTGTGAGGTTATTTGGCTTTGTAAGTTGACACCAAAACTTGTTGATTAAATGTTGAAGCCAACAACAGTTTACCATGGCAATTAGAGTTGCATTAAGCCATCTGAAAATCCAGTGTTTCATGATTGCTCCAAGCACATTGATATCCGTTGTCATTTTCTCAAAGACAGAGTTCAAAAGGGAGCAGTCATTCTTCAATATGTTCCTTCAGATAATCAGGCTGCAGAAATTTTGACAAAAGGGAAGTTTGAACCACTAATAGCAAAGTTAGGGTTGATGGAATACACCTTCCTTGCAAAGGAGTGTTAGAATTTTTTGGGATCGCTTGGATGGTGTTCTAGTGGTGCAGAAATTAGGAGAAATCAGACCCTAACTTTATTTTTTGAAGTTGCTGTTTAGGCACAGATTTTGTTCTAAGTTTAAGCACTTTTATTAGTTTATTTTTGGCACTGATTTTAGACCATTACTAGACACTACTTTGTTTATTGTCTGCTTTATTCTAGGCAGACAACAGTGATGCATTTTTAGAGTTTTCTTTGGATTAAAGTGATCTTAAAATAAGACTTTTTTTTAATCACCCAAGTTGGAGTCTATTTAGGACCCTGCGCTCACTCGTTTGTATCAGAACTGCAGAACCAAAACTCAGAATAATAGATTATTCACAGACAACATATGTAATATATTCTGATTTCAGTTTTTATTATTTTTTCTTGTACTTTCAGAAGTTTGTGTATGCAGGTTATAGTAATCAAAATTGCAGGTTTGATAGAAGTTCAAGTGAGACAATTTATGTCAAATCCTACAGTGCAGAATCTGCATACCACGTGCTGATTTTAACATACAACAATTCACCATCAAATTGAAAAGTTTAAAAAAAAAGAATTTCCATTCACCCAAAAAAAAAACTTGTACCAGGCATTAAAAACAAGAATCCATAACCATGTTTGTTCCTATATATGGTCAATGAGGGAATTATAATATTATTTCACCCTGTCAGATATTGTTTTCTTTTTCATGCTCTTCAAAAATACCAATTTCCTTCAACCACGGTTGCCCCCTAATCAAGGCTCTACAACCTTGATATCTCCATGCACAAACCATATATCAATGCCAAGTTTAAAAACAATATTTTCTTAAAGCAATCACAACATGAAAATAAATTTTTCAACACAAATCTTCCAATACCAACCAAATACTCAACAAATAAAACCTCTGTTAGGTTTGGCCAGGGTTCTGCCCCTAAAAAAATCAAGCAAAAACATTAAAAAAAGACCCTCACTACCCCTATAATGTAACTTCTAACTTACTAGCAACACACAAATGTTACAGGAATGTAAAACTCCGAATATATTGATCAGAAGAGAATATTTTACAAGATACAGCGAAGCTGTATATATAGATTGTACAAAGGCTAAAAATAGCCACAAAGGAAAAAAGCAAAAGAGATAAGAATTGACCATTAGGAATTAACTAACTCTAGTTTAACACCCTCCCATAATGGTCAATCGGTCAACAACACCAAGATGCTCCCTAAATTTGATAAACTTATCCAGGCTCAGAGATTTGGTGAGAATATCGACAGTTTGGTCCTCTGTAGGAACATACTGCAACACAACAAAGCCATCTTCAACAAGCTGGCGAATAAAGTGACAATGAAGATCAGCATGCTTTGTCCGCTCATGAAAGACAGGATTTTTGGCAAGTTTCAGCACCCCTTGATTGTCACAATACAGGGGTGAAGGCCCTGCTAGAGACATGTGTATGTCTGAAAGCATCCTTCGAAGCCAAACTGCCTCACAGGCAGCTTTAATTACTCCCCTATATTCAGCTTCTGTGGAGGAGAGAGCCACTGCCTGCTGCTTCTTGCTGGTCCAAGTGACCACCTGTGCCCAAACTGAAAACATATCCAGAGGTAGATTTTCTGTCATCCACAGAACCTGCCCAATCGGAATCTGTAAAACCGATCAGCTGAGGATCTTTGCACCTGCCATACAGAATGCCAAAGTCAGAAGTGCCATGCACATACCGCAACACACGCTTGGCTGCAACCCAGTGTTTAGTTTTAGGAGTTGTCATGAAATGAGAGATGTAGCTGACTGCAAAACTAAGATCAAGTCGAGGGGCAATGAGATAGATGAGGCTGCCCACTAATTGCCTAAATGTTGATTCATTTTCTACAGAACAGTCTGAATTAGTAGAGAATTTCAAGCCTCTCTCCATTGGTGTAGAAGTCGGTTTGCAATCTCTCATCTTGAATTTGTCCAACAGACTCCGAGCATATTTCGATTGAGAGAGAAAGATGTTGTCTGATTGCTGCCGTACCTCAATACCGAGGCAATAATGCAAGAGGCCCAAGTCTGTCATGTCAAATGTGTGGCTAAGATCATGTTTGATCTGATGAATCAACGATTCGGAGCTGCCAGTAATGATCAAATCATCAACGTACACAACAATAAGGAGTCTATCATCAGCATACTGATTGACATACAGATTGGGATCAGATGGACTCCGTTGAAAGCCACGATCAACAAGATACTGATCAATCTTGAGATACCATGCTCGTGGAGCCTGTTTGAGGCCATAGAGAGCTTTCACCAGTTTGCATACTTGATGTTTTTTCCCAGCAACCTTGAAGCCAGGAGGTTGCGTCATGTAAACTTCTTCCTGCAATTCTCCATTAAGGAAGGCACTCTTGACGTTTATTTGATGGACTTTCCACCCAAATTGAGCTACCATAGCAAGGACAAGCTGAATGGTGCTCATTTTTGCTGTAGGAGCAAAAGTATCCTCATAGTCAACACCTTCTTTTTGAGAGTAACCTTTGGCGACCAACCTGGCCTTATATTTATCAAGAGTCCCATCAGCCTTGTACTTGACTTTGTATACCCCTTTGCAGCCAACAAGTTTCTTCCCAGGAGGAAGATCAAACAAAACCCAAGTATTGTTCTTCAAAAGACTGGTGCTCAGCATCCATACCCTGTTCCCACTCAAGTACACTGTGAGCCTCAGAATATGTTTGAGGCTCTAAAATGCTGTGAAGATTGGCCATGAGGGCAAAATTGACCGAATTTTGCTGCTTGCTCTTCTTCCAAGCAGATCTTCCCTCAAGGAGTTCATTATCATGAAGGTCACCAATGGTTTTGGCCCACCATTTCAGTCGGAGAGCAGATGAACCAGCATCTAAAAGAGGGACTGCAGAATCATCATCTGAAGGAGCTGGAACGAGATCAAGAGGATCCAGAATATCCTGAGGGGCAGGTGGAGGAATACCAGGTTGAGATGCTGGCAAAACTGCAGGAGCCCTCCCATCAGATGAAGCTAGAAGAATGCAAACACCTAAATCTGAATCCATCAAAGGCTAATCCTCAATAGGAATAGATGAAGTAGATAGAAGAAAGGGCCCAGTAGTCTCATCAACGACTACATCACGACTGAATATAAGACGGTCAATATCTATATCAATTAGCCTGTAAGCCTTATGATTTTCACTATACCAAGTGAACATGAGTTTCTGACTTTTGGAATCCAGCTTAATGTGCTTGGCATCTGGGATCCAAACATGAGCAGTGGAACCAAAAATTTTCAGATGGTTGACACGTGGCTTACGGCCAAACCAAGCTTCCTCAGGAGTCTTCTTTCGAATGACATAGGTGGGAGATCGATTCAAAAGATAGACAGCAATGTAAATTGCTTCAGCCCAGAACTTCTTAGGAACACTTTTATGTTCCAACATAGACTGTGCCATTTCTGTAATAGTGCGATTGCGACGCTCAACCACACCATTCTGTTGAGGCGTGTATGGTGTAGTCAGCTGGCATTTAATACCATGTGCAACACAGAAATTAATGAAGGAAGAAGAACAAAAGTCCCCTCCATTATCAGATCGAAGAGTGACTATTAGACAGCCTAACTCTTTTTCCACCAAAGCCTTGAACTGCTGAAATGTACTAAATACTCTTGATTTCCTTTTTAGGAAATACACCCACATCTTTCTGCTGAAGTCATCAACAAATAGCAAGAAATATCAGCATCCAGCAACTGAAGAGGTATTCATTGGTCCACAGACATCAGCGTGAACTAACTGCACAACCTTGGATGCTCTCCATTTATCACCATTTGGAAATGGAGTACGATGTTGCTTGCCAGCATGACATGCATCACAAACACTAGGAATTAGGGTCTAAATTTCTGGAAGACCACCAACCAGACCCTCTCGAGCGAGCTGAGAGAGATAGTACATATTGAGATGCCCATAACGTTGATGCCAGAGTTTGCTGATGGAGGTATTCCTAGCTGCCATGGCATGCTTGTGAGAATCACCAGAGTCCACAAGCCTATAAAGACCATGATCCTCAAGACCCTTGGCAACAATGGTATGTGTCTCACGATCCATTATGCTGCATGTATGCATGCTAAAAACGACATCCAAATGAGGTGAATGTCGCATTATCTGACTGACAGAGAGAAGGTTCGGCTCCATTCCAGGTACAAAATATACATCGAGAAATATTAAATTTCTCCCGCCAGACTGAATTTGTACATTGCCTTTTCCAACAATAGTGTATTCTTCGCCTCCACCAAAGATGATAGAATCCTTGAATGGCGTGTACTCCGTAAACCAGTCTCGCCGATGTGTGAAGTGTCGAGAGGCACCGGAGTCAATGTACCAAGCAGAAGATTTGACATGATCTACAGGTCGCTTGGCCATGAAGGCAGAGACCGCAGAATCATTATGCTTAAGAGACGCCATTTTCACGTTTTTCGAGGCACAAAAAACGAGATGCTTGAAGGTGGATAAGCACCAGACAACACAAATGTCGAGGCAAAAAAGTTGACGTATAAGCCTGAACACAATTGTTGAGATAAATAGAAAAAAAAAAGTCTGCTAAGATTAGACACTTTCTGCACAAAATTCAAAATAAATAGAGACATCTTTTCTTGGCGTGATCAGAAAAAAAAGAAACTGCGACCAAAGGAGGGAGAAAGTCCGCTGTGTGTAGCACAAAATCTGACTTATCAAAAACTATCGACAAACTTAAAACCCACATAATGAGAATGATAGCTGCATTTTGACAAAATCGTAACAAAAGAAAACTCTTGCAGAAACATCAAACCCGTGTTCATTAAAGAGGACGCCCGCCGAAGACCATACACCCGTGATGGAATAAAAACGCGACCCAGCACAACAATGAACACAGATTTCAATCACATGTTATTTTTTGAGGATAGAGAAGTGTCGTTTTGATCCCATTTGCAATAGAAAATGGCACGATGGTTGAAACGCCGCATAGAACACAATGAACCCACAACAAAAAAAACAAATATTCAATTGAAGGAGCCACGGGAGAGAAAAGAAATTCGCGATTTGGAAATCCGCCCACGATTTCAAGAAATGCCAAAACAGGAACTGCAAATATAATACAGAGTGCCTCAAACTCAAAAAGGCGACTTCACACAACCACGTTCATACAGAAAACGGCAACCCAGAAGAGAATCGCGACCATTGAGCGCAACCCAGGAACCAAAAACTGCCGCTCCAGAAAAAACGCAAATCACAAGAATAGGAAAAAATGAAAAATGGCGCAAAAACACGCGATCACTGGCGAGGGTTAAGAACTGCAGATCTGTAATCGTTGTGCAACCAGAGACCCTTCAAAACGTCGCCAGAAGTCAACTTTAAACAGAAAAATGCCGAAATCCTCAATCTGAAGAGAAACGCCAAAACTGCCTCCAGAAATGTCCAGAATGTGAGTCAACCTCCAGGGTTTAAAAAACACGAGCTCATAATGATACCATCAAATCTCACGACCTTCGGACAGGCCCCGAGAAGGGACCCGCTCTGATACCATGTTACAGGAATGTAAAACTCCGAATATATTGATCAGAAGAGAATATTTTACAATCTGTATATATAGATTGTACAAATGCGAAAAATAGCCACAAAGGAAAAAAGCAGAAGAGATAAGAATTGACCATTAGGAATTAACTAACTCTAGTTTAACAACAAAACAAAAGCAGCTAGTGGCAATGGAACTAGGTCTGCTTGTGGTTCTAATGAACCGGTTGTTGACATTGATGCTCTCTGTGAAAAGCAATATGATGATCTGCATTGATTTTCCATATGCAATTGCCCTGATATCACCCTGAACATACCCAGTCCAAACTCACAAGCGCAAGTGCCAGAACCCAAGCAAACCTGCCCAACAAAACATAAAAAAGTTTTTAAAAAAAAATATATGAAAAAAGTAAATAAATTAAAAACAAGACCATAACTAACCCTAAAAAGTCACATCTAAGTCACTAACAACACAAAACAAAAGCAGCTAGTGGAAGTGCCATTGGTGCCGCTTGTGTCCCTATTGAACCAATTGATGACGTGGATGCTCTCGATGAAGAGCAACATTACAATTTGCATTGATTTTACATGTGCGATTGCACTAATGTAAACCATTTTTATTTATCTTTTAACATTTGACAATTGACATTGAATTATCAATTATCAGCTGTGTTCTGTATTTAATTTTGTACATTTTGTGCAAATTATGGTTACTTTTACATTTTTACGGCTAAATCCAGCCATACCAAACCTGGGGAAAAAAACAGCGAACTGCCAAACCCAAACCCAAACTGGCAACTTAGAATAAAAGCAAAGCAGCGGAGAAAAAAGACATGGCTCTCACATAATTATAGAACATGGTATACAGGAACAATATATGAATAAAAGGCAAACAAATGAATAGCAATTACCATAAACTTCAGCTTTCAAAGTAAAAAGAACTCTCTCTCTCTCCCCATCTCCCTCTCCCTAAATTCCCCTTGATCCCATGAGGAGGATCTCATGTGTCAAGCTGGCATGCTAGCTTGGCCATGACCTAAAATTATCTTCTATCCACAATAAGGGATAATTCAAGCATGCTGAAAATTCACGTAATGCAAGAAATACCTGATTATCTACAGTTTCTTGCACTAGGGATTTATAATAATGAAGTGCTTCTCATCAACAATTGGGTAAGGCCACCTATTCAATCATTCAATAGTAACAGTAATTCCCTATAAAGTAGGAAGATGTGAGACTGTGGGCCTTGACCGGTCATAAGCGATTCCTCCTCCGATTAGGTCTAATCCCATACCCATCAAGGTTGTCCACCTCCAGCAATTAGTGTGTATCCCATACTAGAGATTTTTGTCCTGCAGCAAAGTTTTTAAGTTGAGAGTCCTGAAAGACATGGGCTGGCATAAGTTTCATCAGCCCAAAAACATAAAAAACAAATAACGACACCTGCATGTGTCATGCCCGTATCAGGCCCACCTGTATGTCAACCATACAAGTGGGCAAAAATGGTGGAAATATTTTTTTTTTAAGGAATTTGAATTAAACAAGGAAACTAAATTGCAAGTTTGCGTATCAACCACTTATGTGTCACGATCACCGCCTGGTTTGTTGATGTTTTCTCTCTTGCTTGCAACTATCCTAACAATCAAATGTCAAGATAAAACCTAGAAGGATATTTCAATATATCATCCAGCTTAGTCTATAGAGTTTGCACTATAATTCCACCACTAGGTTAATTAATTTTTAATAATATCAATATTACATCATTAATTAATTTACCCACAATCGAATATGTATAGAAGTCTACTAGCAGGAACCTTTGGGATAGCAAGTCTATTAAAAATAGTACAGGAATAGGAGCTTCGATGGGAAAAGAGTCAATTGTTTTTAGGTTTCACAATGATCTATTCTCAGATGAGTTTGACAGAAATATTCCTTCATGAAATCCATGTTAAAAGTCCTACATACACAGCAGAAACAGTGCCCAGGGTTCCCATATTCTGAAACGCTATTTTGGTTATACACCAAGTCTATTATTAATCAAGATTGAATTAAGTCTTAACATCTCAAAAGTTCAACTATATTATCCCGTATTACCTGACTACTTAGGTCCGGTATACCTTCTCCAAATATGAAAACACTCAGTACCAGGCACAATTTGCTTTATGGAGGAAAAATCAACCAACCTTTTTGAAAGCTAAGCATGCATGCAAGGGCCCCAATTTTCAAGAACAGGATACAAAGTGCTCAAATCTTTTCTGTTAAACATGATTTCTAACATCAATAACAACCACCACATTAAAAATCCCAAAAAAAATACCATTAAATTTTTTTTACCTTCAAAATATTTTTACCCCAAGAACTCAAATACAATATTTGAACTTGGGTCATGCTCTGATGATGTCAGACTCTTATGGATTACCATATTACACCACACACCTTGGACTGTTAATATGAATACCCATAATCGTTACACCATAACCTTGCCACATGTCTACTGGAATGGGCAGCAACATTTGAACTTGGGTAACACTTTTACAAATGTTCCCCGTTCCTATTAAACCACAATCACTTGGGCTGACATTGCCCATATATTTGCTATCGCTAAAAAAAATTAAAAATAAAACAGAACACCACTAGCAGAATCCATTATAGGCAAAATGCCAAAAACTAATGCCAATCCATCCGCGTACTGGAAAACATTGTAAAAATGGCACACCCACAAACTGCATTGCTGATTATTTGTGCAGTGGTGTCATAAATTTCCCCATTTAAATGCTGCCGATAAAAAATAATTTACATAAACTAACCAGACCATCACTAGCAAGATTCATAACAAGCAGAAACTAGGCCAGGCCATTTAGGTGTTAGAAACCAGTGTGAAAAGGGCACGCCCACAAACTGTATTGCTGATAACTTGTGAAGTAGAGAAATTAATATTTCCCATTTAATTGCTATCACTAAAAAACACAATACATAAATGACACAGACAACCAATGCCAAAATCCTCAACAAGCAAAAAACCAATTCCAATCCATTTTGGCATTGGAAAGTGTGAAAAGAGCACCCCTGCAAACTGTATTGCTAATTACTTATGGAGTAAAGTCACGAATTTCTCCCATTTAACTGCTACTATTCCAAAAAATACGATCATGAAACAGATAGCCAGATAGCCAGTATTGAGATTCACAATAACCAAAAACTAATTCCAAGCCATTTGTGCATGGGAAAAAGTGTGAAAAGGGCACATATACTTGTGAATAACTTGTGGAATAGAAGCATAATTTTTTTATAATATATTGCCGCCACTTAAAAATTGCATAAATGAATAATACCAACAATAGCAGAGTGCACAACAAACTTAATGCCAAGCCATTTGGTATTGAAGACCAGTGTGGAAGGGGCACACCCACAAACTGCATTGTCAATAATTAGCGTCGATGACTCGTATTTTCCACATTAAATTGCTTCCATCAAAATTATAGTACATAAAGGAAACAGACAACCAATATCAGAATCCAGAACAAGCAGAAACTAATTCCAATCCATTTGGGTTTTGGAAAATGACTTGAAAATGTCACAAAAACAAACTGTATAGCTGTATCCTGTAACAGACCATAATGGCAGAACCCAAAAACAAGCAAATACTAACGCCAAGCTATCAGAGTATTGGAAAGAAGTATGAAACGAGGGCTCACGAACTGTGTTACTGATAACTTGCGGAGTGGATTTGTAAATTGATTTGGAAAAAAGGTGAAATGGAATGGAGTACTCACAATCTGATCATTGGAATCTGAAGTAGGTTGTTCCTCCGCTGTACGGCGCTTTCTCCTGTCCCCCATTACTGAGAATGGAAATCTTTCCCTTTCTCTTTCTCTGTCCATGAAATTTTATGTAATGAATGGAAAAGTTTTGTTACTTGTTGGAGGTGATGCTGGTGATATATCGATAGGTTTTCACAGCTGCTGCTTCCCTCCCCGAATCTGATGTCTAGCTCGATGCCAAAAGAAATAGTTCTGCTCCTCGACCAGTATTCGTCTTTCTTAAAAACGAATTTCTAAAGAAAAAAAAATTGGTGTCTTTTTTTCCGAAAAAGGAAAATCGTCTGAAGGTTTGATATTTTGAATCGTCTCCCTTAGGATATTTTTTGGTTTTCCTTGATATAAAATCAAAAACGCATTTTGGATCATTAGCATTTACTTTTTGAGCTTTGTTATAAGTCTATTGAAAAGGGTACAACTTAGGACCCAAAAAAATAAATAAATAAATAATATTATCAATTGGACACATAGGTTTAATGGGCACGCCATAATTTTATTATTATATTGAAATATAGTTAGATAATTTTGTGATTGAATGAATTTAAGTTTTAATAGAAAAATTTCTTATAGCAAGTATTAATCATTAGACATTTTTTATTAGTATTTATTATTTGTTAATATTTTTTGTTTTATGTTGTTATATGAATTCAACATAATTGTTTTACTTCTTCATTATTGAGTCATAATAAGTTTGAGAAGAACATGTATTATTCTATGTAATTTAATGCCTATAACAATGTTTGTTTAATATTTTATTATCCAATGGCATTTAAGGGATGGACATAAGATAAAATGATAATGATTTCACCCAGGAACATATATATGAAATAAAATTTTAAATACAAGAATTTGAAATTTAAATTTTTAAATTTTAAATACAACATATATAATGGTTTTATTAGATTTATTATGAAGTTATTGTAAACATGTTAACAATGAATAATTGTATATGGTATTTCATAAGTAACATTGGACAACAAAACCAAAATTATTCCAATTTTGTTAGAGTTAGATAAATTTGGCGTAGTGCTTTTTGGTGTTGAATAGTTGTAGTCAATGGATGCAACAATATTGTCCATTAAAGAGGTGTGATTGTAGTGGCAACCCAATTGTGGCTTGTGTCAAAGTCTCAACATATCTACCTAAGCAGATTTCCAAGTTTGCACTAAATTTAAGGACGGGCATTACAAGATCCTAGAACTTATGACAAATTGATTCATCAAGATATCAACATTCATACCTTCTCATTCAAGAGCTAAATACACTCTTTACAATCAATTTCCTAAAATAGCATTGTTTTACAGCTTTTATCATTCTTAATTGTCATTGATTTAATCTACTTTAATTTGTGTCTAATTGTATGCATGTATTTAATTAGCCTAGATTAACCTTAAAGAAATATTATTTTCCTTTACACATTTAATTAGTAGTAATAATAATCAACGCCAAGAATTTTGAAGTGATAATTAATAGTGTTATAGTATTAAAATATAGTCTTTTAATGCCCCAATGCATTCACAACTATTGGTACATGCTCAACTATGGGTAGTTTCTCTTAAGTAGCCTTGTGAGATCATCAAGATAAAGGGGACAAGTGTTGGAAATATGCAGTCATATAGACTAATTCCTCATAACTCAATAAGAGATTTAATATGTAGCAAACCAGAAATCCACATGCAAAAGAAATAGACAATCATACCATCAATGGTGACACAAGATATATCGTGGGAAAACTCTCATAGAGGGAAAACCCAGCCTCCAAAAGCATGCATCTCTCATGTATTATTCAGCAAATAATCAACAATACATATGCAGAGATAACCCCTGAAACATCAAGCTCTCTCTACCTGCAATCCATGTGATGCCATGCTTCAAACCTGTTGCAAGTATGTGCCTAACCGGTGTTGTCATTGATGTCAACATATCAGTGTTGTCATTGGTGCCAACTGTGCTCTTGTCTTGATGATTGTTTGTAATGAGTTAGATGCCTATGTAAGTGTTGGAAAGCTAGATATTGAGGATATTGAGAAAATTTGCTCCTCCGGTAAAAATAGTTTGTTGTAGAATATCTTTGTATACAGAAGAACAGTCCAACAAATTGCTTCGCATTTCCTGTAGAATGAATATCTTTGTCTGCGAATTGGAAGTTATTTATAGGCTTGTCTGAAGACGCTATGTTTCAAGTTTGAGCCTCCGGTATGAAGATTTGAGTGAGATGTGTCCACTTGAGAGAAAAGTATTTTTCCTATATGTTTGGTGGTGACAGGGAGAAAGTGTTATGCTCTGCATTCCTCTACATTGAAGTATTTTGGTTTGCGATTCTAGATTTAAGTCTAAGATGATGTTATGTGCCTTCAACTCTAATGGTTCGTGATTTGGTGGTCTACAAGCGACCTTTTCCTTATGACAGTAGTTGGTTGTTTTATTTATGCGCTTCGATTTGAAGAATCTTCTTGACAGAGTGGTTAGAAGTTGTGCGGTTGTTCCTGATGATTTCAATGTGCTTGTGGGTGTCTCATGATCGTGTTCCTACCCTTGGATTGGTTCGCAAAAAGAAAATTGGATCGTGGATGAAAAATGTTCTTAGTAGACCTAGTGTTCTCACCAGTCTTGCCCAACTTGGTTGATTTCACTATTTGCAGAGATGTTTTGAAGATTGTAAAAGTGTGTCATGGCGTGAAGGATTGTGTTTGAGTCCCAGCTAAGGCGTGGTGTTATCAGCATACATTTTTACATCTTTCCCTTAGCCAATTTCTATAATAGGTCCTGACCTATTTTCTCTAAGTATGTTTTTGTAATACCGACCCTAGAGATTATTCCAACAATTGATGAATGTATTGCCGACCTTGATGTACATTCCAAGGTTGATGACTTGTATAAAGACTTGTAATGTAATTGCGAAAAAAGAGTGTGTGTAGAAAAATGAGAAGATAAGTGCAAAGAGGAAGAAGAGTAGAGCAGAGGAAGAATATTGCACTTCAATGGAACTAAACTCAGACATAGAGTAGATGCTATCAAATTAGTTCAAAAACCCTTTGGCAATGAGTCAATCCTTGGTAGTGAGCCACCCCTTGGCAGTGAGTTGATCTTTGCAGTGAGCATTTGGGTAGTCAGCACTGTAGGTAGTGAGCCTCTATTTTTTTATATTGGTATAACTTATAATTATTTTTGTGGGCTAACACCCACCATGGTTTTTCCCTTTTAGGAATTTTCATGTAAAAATCTAGTGTCTACTGTGTTGAATGTGTGATTGTGATTAAGTCTATGGTTTCATGCTTTCATAGTTAAATTTGATTATCAATAATTAAGTTGTTGATGGTTTGATATTCACATGAAGTTAAGTTTTTGTGATAACTAATTCACCCCCCCTCTCGGTTGTCCTATGTATTTCAACAATTGGTATCAGAGCCAAGTTCTTCAGAAGAAAGCCTAACAACTTGAGGTTGATCCGGGATGGCACACAAGGATGAACTATCTTTCAATTGTTCCAATTGTGGTGAAGCTGGTCACTATGCATCCAGATGTCTAAAAATAAACTTAAAGAATTATGATGAAGAAGGCAAAAGCAAAAAGACCAAGAAAACATTTTATGATGTTGAAGATGATGAAGATGATGACTGTTGTTTTAATTCAAAGGATGTCAATTGCAAAGAAAGTTTTGATCCAGAAGTAAGTATTGGCAATGAAGAGATAAGGAACTATTGGGTTATTGATAGTAGCTGCTCAAATCATATGACTGTTGATAAAGGTAAGTTTATTAATTTTGTGAAGAATAAAGAAGGATTAGTTAGATTTGGAGATGACCGTACTGCTAAGATATGTGGAAAAGGTTCGATCAGTTTTGATGGAAGACAACATACTAATGATGTTCTCTATGTTGAAAGCCTAAGACTAAATCTCCTGAGCATTGGATAGTTGTGCGGAAAAGGATACAGTTTCATATTTCAGAATGATGCCTTTGAAATCAGAGATAAACTTGGAGCTATAATAGTTAGTGGAAAAAGGATAGAAGGATATCTTTATCATCTCAGAGAAGGTGACATTATCTACTCTATAACTCAGAATCATGAAAGTTGGCTCTGGCATAGGAAATTGTGTCACATCAATCCTAATGATATAGTAAGGATAATCTCAGCTCAAGTTGTGAAAGATTTTCCAAAGAGCATACATTTTAGCAACATCATTTGCAAGAAGTGTCAAGTTGAGAAGTAAGCAAGAGGAAGTTTATAGGATGAATAAAGATCCTCAATTAGACTATTGGAATTGGTTCATACAAACCTTTGTGGCCCTACAAGAGTGAGAAGTCTCCAAGATGACAGGGAATTTATGTTCTTTGTTGATGATTATTCTATAATGACAGGTTAGTTTTCTCAAAGAAAGATCAGAAGCTCTAGATGCATTTAATGCCTTCAAAACAATGGTTGAAGATGAATTGTATACGAAAATCAAATATTTGAAGACTGACAAAGGAGAAGAGTTTACTCTAATAAATTCAATATGTTTTGTGAGACTCGTGGAATAAAAAGACAGCTATCTAGAGAGAATAGAGTGATGGAAATAAAGAGTAGATCTGTTCAAGAAGCTGCAAAGACAATGATAGAGGAAGCTGGCCTACCGGAAATGTATTGGAGAGAAGCTATACATATTGTTGTCTCATTTAAAACAGAGTTCAAATCAAAGGTAACGATACTAAAACCCCTTACGAATTATGGTATGGAAGAATTCCTTTAGTAAAATATTTCAAAGTTTTTGGAAGCAAGTGTTATATCAAAAGAGAAGAAGAGCCAGGCAAGTTTGATGCTAAGTATGATGAAGAAACTTTCCTTGGATACTCTACTGAGAGTAAGGCCTACCAATGTTACAATAAGAAATTGAAAAAGATCATTGAGAATGCAATGTCAAGGTTGATGAAGACATACAGAAGTATTCAGAAATCAATAATCATGCATTATATTCAAATAGGCTTCCTTACAATACAAAAAAAAAGTATTTACCAAAGAAGAAGATGATACTAAAGAGAAGAAAATGCAGAAAGGTCACCACTATGAGGTAAAAGGACAAATGAATTGGTGTTTGATTGCCAATGCTGAATCTAAATCAGTAACTGAAGCCTGCAACAATAAAATTTCTCTCAAGATGAATATTTGTCCATTGGCAGTGAAGAATCCAAAATTACTCTTGAAAACCTTGAGAAATATGAATAAAAAAATATGGACTTAAAAGTAAATATAACATAAGCAAATGAATACATTAAAGAGTTAAGAAAGCAAATCAAGGAGCTTAAGCAAATAATTAAAGAAGATAGTGAAGAATTGAGGTCAGCAAATGAAGAAAAAGCAAAAATTGAAGAATGTTTAAAAAATAAAACAAATGATTGTATAAAGCTTGAAGAAGAAGTTGTCAATCTGAAAGCTGATCTGAAACATGCATGGGCTCAACAAGACAAACTTAGTGTAAGTACAACTAGATTTGATAGACTAATGGTCTTGGCAAGTTAGAAAAATCCTGATGACATAAACAGTATGAGACCTAAGAAAGGTGAAAGTTCTAGAACAGGTCAAAAGAAGAATTCTGAGGTCAAGGAGGACAAAGGTAAACAAATTCAGGATCAAAGGAACGTATCAAGAAGACCTCCAGTCAGGCAACCAAACGCTCAAAGGTACCCATCTTTCAATGGCTATTGTCTTAATTGTAGTAAGTTTGGTCATAGAGCTACTAAGTGTAGGAGTAGAATGAATCAAAATGCTTTATCATTCTTCAGTCAGTGTTTCAATTGCAAGAGAATTGGTCATAGAGCAAATGAATGTGGAAGTCAGATAAGGAATAGTTCCAACAATGAAAGGAGCACTCAATCTTTCAATGGAAAGTGTTTTACATGCAATAGATTTGGGCATATGGCTAACCAATGCAGATCAAGGGTGAATCCAAATAGTGGAAGGAACCAAGGGCAAAGGAATGTTGTTTGCTACAATTGCAATAAACATGGACATGTTGCAAAATTCTGTAGAAACAAGAATGTGAAAAGAAACTAGCCCGCAGAAGAGAAGAATACAGAGCAAAGAGAAGTCAAGGGAAAGAACATGGTGATCTAGTAGAAACCCAAAGGGAACTGAGCAAGATTTGGGTGAAGAAGGATGCAACAGAGGTCAAGAATGAGCCTATACCGATATCAGGTACAGATGTTCCCTCCAAAAATTAAGATTAGAGCTTTTGCTTGAGGGGAGTCTTATTGAAAATCTTTACTCCCCTACCAAAAAGATTGATGCTGATGCTTCAACATGAAAAGACAAGATCAACAACAAAGGTTCAAGATAGGACAGTGATTATGAAAGAGCTACACAAAATAAGAAATCTTCTATGCAATAATATATGATCAGTGAAGAAAATATGTTATGACCCTTTGTCAAGTTCAAGTTACAGTGATCTGGTAAACTTGGTCCGCATTTGACTATTGATAAAAATATTGCTCTGTGGTTCTAACATATGGTTATTGATCATTGGTTACATCTACATCTAGAAGCTTGTTTGATCTTTGATGATTGGCTTGAGAGTGATGAGTAATAGAAGTTTAGGTTGACAAAGCATAATTGTTTCAAGAATAGATGCAGATGTTGATGACAGGAAAAGTACAAGTGAAGACGCTTCCTTTTTGGTAACAGATTGGTGTCATGGCTAATCAAGAAACAAGACTCAATCTCTTAATCAACTTCAGAAGTAGAATATATTGTAGCAGCATGTTGTTGTACTCAAGTGTTATGGATGAAGCAAACTTTGAGGGACATAAGAGTTGTATATGAAGATCTAGTTGCAATCTTCTGTGACAATAAAATTGCTATAAATATTTCAAAGAATCCAGTGATGCACTCAAGAACAAAGCATATATCTATAAGGTATCACTTTCTGAGAGAAAAGGTGACGGAGAATGAAGTAATGTTGGAATATGTGTCCACAAAGGATTAGACTGATGATATCTTCACCAAGACTCTACCTAAGGATACTTTTGAGTATCTCAAAGAAAAGTTAGGGGTCATTACCTCTTCTGCCCTAAATTAAGATGCATGGGAATGCATCAGTCTATTGGTGCTCAAAGTCTCATTCTTTGATCTGGATTGATGTTCTGAGAGCTACCTCTCAGGGGGAGTAGCTAGATGTTACTAGTATGAGTTCCTGATAAAGAAAGTATTGATATCAGAGAAAGTTTAATTGGATCAGAGCAATAGGATGCAAGTATGTGCCCTTTGCCATTGATGTCAAAGGGGGAGAGAAATCATGTGAAAAACTCAGGGGGAGAAAGAGTACAGATGTGCAAAGAGAAAGGGGGAGAATCTTGTCTTGATGGTCTTTACAGTTTTTCACATCATATGTTGCCATCAATGACAAAGGGGGAGATTGTTGCAAGTATGTGCCTAACCGGTGTTGTCATTGATGTCAATATATCAGTGTTGTCATTGGTGCCAACTATGCTTTTGTCTTGATGATTGTTTGTAATGAGTTAGATGCCTATGTAAGTGTTGGAAAGCCAGATATTGAGGATATTGAGAAAATTTGCTCCTCCGGTAAAAATAGTATGTTGCAAAATATCTTTGTATACAAAAGAACAATCCAACAAATTGCTCTGCATTTCCTATAGAATGAATATCTTTGTCTGCGAATTGGAAGTTATTTATAGGCATGTCTTAAGACGTTATGTTCCAAGCTTGAGCCTCCGATATGAATATTTGAGTGAGATATGTTCACCAGAGAGAAAATTGTTTTTCTTGTATGTTTGGTGGTGAGAGGGAGAAAGTGTTATGCTCTGCATTCCTCCACATTGAAGTATTTTGGTCTGCAGTTCTAGAGTTAATTCTAAGATGATGTTATGTGCCTTCAACTCCAATGGTTCATCATTTGGTGGTCCGCAAGCAATATGTTCCTCATGACAGTAGTTGGTTCGTGTTGTTTATGTGCTCTAGTTTGAAGAATCTTCTTGACAAAGTGGTTAGAAGTTGTGTGGTTGTTCCTAATGATTTCAATGTGCTTGTGGATGTCTCCTAGGACTATATTCCTACCCTTGGATTGGTCCACAAAAAGAAATTTGGATCATGGATGAAGAATGTTCTAAGTCTAGACCTAGTGTTCTCACTAGTCTTGGCCGACTTGGTTGATTTCACTATTTGCGAAGATGTTTTGAAGATTGTAAAAGTGTGTCATGGCGTGAAGGATTGTGTTTGAGTCCTAGCTAAGGCGTGGCGTGATCAACATACATTTTTACATCTTTCCCTTAGCCAGTTTCTGTAATAGATCCTGACCTATTTTCTCTAAGTATGTTTTTGTAATGACAACCCTAAAGATTGTTCCAATGGTTGATGAATGTATTGCTGACCTTGATGTACATTCCAAGGTTGAGGACTTGTATAAAGACTTGTAATGTAATTGAGAAAAAGAGTGTGTGTGGAAAAATGAGAAGATAAGTGCGAAGACGAAGAAGAGCAGAGTAGAGGAAGAATATTACACTTCAATGGAACTAAACTCATGCATAGAGTAGATGATGTCAAATCAGTTCAAAAACCCTTTAGCAGTGAGCCAATCCTTGGCAATGAGTCAATCTTTGCGGTGAGCATCTGGGCAGTGAGCCCCGTAGGCAGTGAGCCTCTATTTTTTGGTATTGGTATAACTTATATATATTTATGCGGGCTAACACCCACCATGGTTTTCCCTTTTAGGGTTTTCCATGTAAAAATCTGGTGTCTACTCTGTTGAATGTGTGATTGTGACTAAGTCTATGGTTTCATGCTTTCATGGTTAAATCTAATTATCAGTAATTAAGTTGTTGATGGTTTGATATTCATATGAAGTTAGGTTTTTGTGACAACTGATTCACCCCCCCCCTCTCAGTTGTCCTGTGTATTTTAACAAAACCCTCAAATAGTCAACCTGTAAGAGAAGCTACAACCAACCAACAAGCCAAATAGCTAACTCAACCAAATGTCTAACCTCTACAACTACCCTCGTGTTTGCTTTTATAGACATAAGCTCACACAAATACAACATGTGGTATTCTAATACCATTTTCCCCAAAACCATGTGTCTACAAAATCATTAACCCCACACTTGATTATTGGTACTAATTTTTCCCAATTAATCAAATAATTACAAATAAAGTAATTAACCCAATGTTACACACAACAATTACAAGTGGCGTCCAAATAAATATCCAATGTGGCTAAACACATCACATGATGCACCACAATTAAATATTTATTTTACATAATAAAATAATACCAATGTTATGCAAGGTGTACAACACACCTACTCCAACATTCTCCCACTTGTTGTATACATTGCATACGGGATCAACATGTAAACTCAAAACATCAAGGGAAACCATCATGTTTGTCCAACATGTACCATATAACAATCCATGTGCTCCATGTGCTCCAAGATACCTGTAACAATAATCAAAGTGTCCACCATCTCAAACAAGAATCTCCTCATCCTCCATCTAGCCTCATGAATAATAAGATCCTCCAAAGAGATGCCATGTACTAAACTGTCACATAGAAGCAAGCAACCTATATCAACTAATATCCAGGCACAAACACCAAATCCAATGGTAACAAATAGGCTCGAGTAGCTGACAAGAATCAATCATCTTAGCTGAAATAGCAACCACAACTAGTTGCTAATGCATCAACTAACCATACCTCCAAACCAAGGTATACAAATAAAAACAAATAGACCTTATGCCAACAACATATCCAACTCAAATCACAATTATAACAAGTCTCTATATATACTCAATCCTGCATAAAGAAGTCCTCCAAGGTAACAACACAAAGCATGTGATAACAAACCTTAAGACCCTCCATACTATAGCATAATGAGAACATCCAACAAAGGAATCATATACATCCTGGAACTCCCACTGTATGAGTAAATGTCAAATCTAAAAAATAGATCAAGGCATCCAAAGATCCACTAATAGCATGCACGTAGAAGATGT
This sequence comes from Cunninghamia lanceolata, assembly GCA_027924645.1. Taxonomy (NCBI): domain Eukaryota; kingdom Viridiplantae; phylum Streptophyta; class Pinopsida; order Cupressales; family Cupressaceae; genus Cunninghamia; species Cunninghamia lanceolata. The sequence continues at coordinate 3,338,197 of BSBN01000469.1, forward strand.
GGTTGGATCCTCTATCACATAGAATCAAAGAACACACATAGATATGCAAAAAACAACAAACTAAATAGTTGCAACATAACTCTCATCAAGTCCACATCTCTCCCAAATCCTCCACATCATAAGAGAGAGAAGTCCAATAGACTCAAAATCTTCATACATCTCAACTCCCATGTCATGTGAACATAAATATCCAGGAAGAAGAACAAAACCAATCAAGAGAGAACTTGCAAATCATAACCATGTCCTTCTATCCACACTAATGTGCTATAGCTGTGAAAAGTATGATCTCCTCTACAACCCAAAAAATAAGAAGCCTCCTCAACATCCAATAACAAGATGTAAGCCTCTCAAACCAAAAGGTAGATCAAACTCATAACCATCCCAAATAACAAGAATAAGCCCAAAGCCACTAACCATCTCCATTACACACAATGATCTCATAACAACTCAAGATCAAACATAATGAGATAACCAATCATATCCAAGCATCTACTCCTTAAACAAGTCATCACAACCATAATCCATAAGTCAAGACTCAAGCATGAGAAGATAAAACACAAATGAAGAATAAATTTGAAAATCAGGTGGGCATACCTATCAAATCATTCACCGCTGAGTGGACCAAGAGTAGGGATGAGATTGCTCCTCCAGGATACACCAAGCCTCGAAGGCTCTCTCCAAGAACAATCTTCTCAACATGTCCATATTGGACTCACATCCAACCAAGGTGTAGGCTCCTCAGTCTTGCTATTGAAATCCTCATCAAAGAGTAACCATATCAACACATGTCTCTAATCTAAGAGAACTCAAGCCTCACCTAAGTCTCCAAGTATCCATGAGTACCTCCATGATCAATCCATGCTAAACTCCAAATGCAAAATTGCACCATCATGAAGCTCCCAAGCACATGACCAATGTACCCAATACCAAGAGAACCATCAAGATCATAGTCAAAGCTCCCACTGCACGTCTGCATAACGTAGGAACATATCATGACATCATGATCTAATCATCTCCTCAAAGGAAGATCACATGCACTAATGCACACATCTTGTCTCAAGAGAACCTGTATCATGCCAATACTCAAACTCGTATCCAAAGTAAACCATGACACATTACAAACATCCTATAAGCAAGGATCACCCATCAAAACTGACAAACCATAACCAACACCTCAACCAAAGACTCCAAGAGCCCTCCATGGTACCAAGATGTCAACATCTCCAAATCACATGAAGATAACCATATCCTACCAAAGCTCCCACTAAAGTGTGATACCCAGCTATACATGGCAACATCATCAAACATCAAACCCATCACTATCAAAAGCTCCCACTGAAACATGTAACCAAGCTATCCATGACATCGTGATAACCATCTCCTACATGAAGATCATCCATGGCCTCAACACAATCAAAGAATCCCACTGTAACGACATAACTCCCAAAAGGTCGAGTAAACCATAATCTCCAAAACCAAGAAGATGAACAAAACCTGTAAACCAAACATCAATCCAAAACCACCAAAATTGCACCTATAAGATAATCATGTCATGCCAAAGTCCCAACCAAATAGGGAACATCCATGACACCATGATCACCGTCCAATGTACCTACACCAAACTCCCATCAAGTCTCACACAACTATACCATATAGTTAACAAACATAGGTCCCATATCATGACTGTATCAAGTAGTACCATCTCTCTATATCTCATATGACAAAGCAAAACCAATACAACATGTGACTAACCCAAGCCACAAGTCAGAATTTGCATCAACACTAAAACATTTATGGGCATAGACAACCCACATCTAAGTCATAAATGCAACATGTAGGCATAAACAACCTACAACACTGCACAACATGTAGATCTCACAATGTAGCATGCAAACTCAACAATACATGCATAATGTTGTCAACCAAGGATAATTAGAGATAAACATGTAAGTATACAATGACTCAAACACTAAATCATCCCAGATTCAATTTGCTATCGACTCACAAAATCACCAAAAGTCAAAGGGATCAAAATGATCTCAAACTGATATAATCTAAACAAACCTTAGAATATCATCTCCAAACCTACTTCACTATGTAGTTCTTAGAAATACCTTTCCAACGCCTATAAGAAGTCTGAAATCTGACTCTGTATGCACCTGTTATGCCTGGTCAAAGCTCAAAAGCAACATCTGACTTCAACTGGAAAAAACTAGTCAAAATGGCAAAATCTAGAAAAATCACTGACACCACTGTGTAGTACATAGAGAGAACTTTTTGTTAACTATAAGAAGTCAAAAATCTGACCTGCTAGGTGAAAATTATGCCCCCTAGAAAAAAATTACCCAGTTAGGCTATATACTCAGGCCCTAGTGGCTAGTGGGCGGCTCTATGGTGGTGCTCCGGTGGCCAACCAGTGGCACACTGGCAGTGCTCGGGCGGAGCTGAAGTGGTACGCTGGTGGCAGATCTTAAAATAGTATTAAAAATAGTTTAATTTTTCCAAAGTTTGAATTTGTTTGAATTTTTAATATTAAAAAATCTTTTTAAAGCCCTAAACAAGGCGGGCAGGGCTGGTTCGTTGGTCGGCCAAGCCAGCGGCCGGGGCCTTTGAGCCCTCCGGTAGCTAGTCCCTGACCTACTAGGCTGTACAACCTGTTGTCACAGGTGCTTGCGCAGGGCAGGGCCAAGAGGGTACTATATATAAAAATGTTGACATTTCAATTTGCACCTCTGGAATGTGAGTTGGAAACAAACATCTATGCACAGATAAACTACTCTTTTATTAGGAGGGGAAGTTCCCTCTTTGTTGATGATTGCTAAAAAGATAAATAACATAAATTTGCCTATCTTTTTGTTTCTCAGCTATGAGCACAAGGTTATAAAACTCTATCGTTGCAACAAAGGTTTTTATTTTAACTTCTAACTACAGCTAGGCTTAAACTAAATGACGTTTTTGACAACCTAAGTAAACTCAGAGCTCAAGAGTCAAAAGTAAACAAGGAATGATTTGTCAACACAAAAGCTCCAATATACTTGTTCCAGATCGCATCCCAAGACTTATTGTACTTTAAAGTGTAAACTGAAATTAAGAATATGCAAGCACACACAAACGATAAACTAAATGAACTTGAGCCAAAGAATCAAAGCAATGAAGGCGTAAGATTTCTATTCTCAATATTCAAAAAGTAGTTACAACTCCAGGACAACAGCATTGCAGCAAAGACAAGCATGCAACATGCGATCAAACACTGGATTACAATGGGCACAAAGTGAACAAGCACTTGAATAACAATTTTGTAGGCTGGAATAGGTACAACAAATTATGCTATCTCAATTACAGTTCCTCATTCAATGGGCAAGGCTGCCCTTATTTATACACAAATCAAAGGAGTAGAGAAACCTAAAATCTCCTTGATCCTAGCTAACTAACTTGCCAACTTGCAAGCTTTATTTCTATTCTAGACAAAAGATTCTAACTAACACCTGCTTTAAAACAATTTGCTTTAAAGCAAAGAAAGCACCAACTATTACAAAGTGATTTTTTCTATTTAAAGGATGGATAAACTTTGAATGAAAGCAAATGCTTTAAATCGAAAAGCATTGAGTTAAAGCCGCTTTTTGAGTCACATCCTCATCTATATCGCTATTGTAACATCCACGTTCTAAAAACATAGTAAAACCGCAAAATTTACCATAGAATAACTCAACAAGGTAAAAATGAGATAGAGAATTTTTTTTGCTGTTATTCAACAAATAATCAAGTAACTACAATTACAAGATTTCTTTTTACAAAATACAATAAACCATATTATATTTCTCATTTACAATGCTTACAAATGTAAATCCATTACATATACAAATTTGGAATAAATACTGCTTCTGAATATCTGACATCTTTATCACAAGTCCTGGCATGTTTCCTGCTTGGAGAGAGAGCATCTGATAACCTGTAATCCTATTTCAACTTGTAACCAAACAATATGTGATTAGTGCATCATTATTCAATTAATTCTAATAATAAATCAAATCTCATAATATGAATATTAAATCAATAATAACATAATCATTCCTATAATTTCAATAAATAACATTCAATATAATCCATGTTTTTCTTTGTCATTAATCTAAACATCATAATAAATTTACTTATGTCCAAGTAAAAAGTAAAAGTATAGCAAGACAAAAATTGGGGATGTAATAGTTGCTCCATTGTTGACATCACCCACTGATATTTTGGGAAACAATATCCTCCAAAAAGCTAGTAACCGCTTTCTTGCCAAGAATACTAATACTTTCCAAGATGATATCCAGATTCTCTAACATCTCTTCACCATTTGTAACTATCTGGGAGACGATGTAAAACATTCAAGGCTGAAATTTATTGTCCTTTGCTTGACCTGTGACCCGATTCAACAGAATAATCATTATCGTGTATCCTTCCTTGAACTCTCCACGTCCAATGTTCTTTGGCAAAACATTATGCTTCTCTTTCAACCACTTTTGAGCAATTCTTTTCCGATATTTTTCCTTGTCATTGTGCCACACCTTCTTGCATTCTTCAATTGAAATGACAAAGTTCTTCTTCCACGATAGTATTGAAAAACATTTCTCAATGTCATTAGGCCTGAGGCTGCAGAGCACATGCCCATCTGCTGATTAGATTTCCCTTGTAATTGAATTGTAATGCTTAGTACAAGCGATTACGAATTCAATGATTTGCACTATGACGGTGAATGAAGTTGTTGCAAGTAACCCAGAGTGACTCAGATTCCTAATGGCGATGTTTCTTGCATTTTCTAAAGCTTGCAAATTAAATATTTGAAGCACCTCATGTAAATTTGTCTTGATGGTTCTCAGGTAATCATGAACCAACGCCATTTTAGGCTTGATTTCTATTGGAGAGTATTGCATGCTGAAAAACTTGAAGAATGCCTGTGAACATGCCTATGTTTGGAAATATTTTGCACAAAGGCTGAAAATTGTTTGCTGATTTCTTTTAAAAAGTAGCTTTTGAGTGAAAAAGTTGGCACGTGGGTTTGGTAGACAATCCCGTTCTGAAGCAACCAAGATCGTCAGATTCTAAAAAAGCAGAAGATTTCCCGAAAAAGCGGCAAAGAAGCAGATTTTGGGAAAACTAAAATTTTCCAATCTTCAAGAGGACATGATTTCAGATGAACCCATTTTGATAAAAACTGAAAAAGCTCCAGACCTATTTCTGAAAAATGATGCCGTAGAAAAATGGACCTTGAAAAAGCGTTCGTCTGTGCTTCCTAATCCTGAAACTACGAAGAACACTGAAAAAACACTCCATTTGGGTTCTCAAATCTTCATGGAAAGAAAATAATGTTCTTCTTCCTCTGGATGCAACCTGCAAAAAAAATGAATAAAGGAGGCCAAAAGCTTGTTTTATAGAACTTATGGTGAAAAAGTAACTTTTTTTATGAAAGCATAAAACTTGAAGCTTATCTATGAAGAAAGCAACTTTTAAAGCACAAATCCAAGTTGATATGCTCTCATAGGATGAATCCCTATTTTATAGTTGCCTATGGCTTCACGTGTGAGGACGATGAAAAATTGCTTCTTTGATGATGTCATCAAACACGCGAGGTTGCAAAAATGTTAGCCAATTTTCTATCATTTTTGAAACTTTTGCACTTGTTCTGACTTCGGCAAGGCCTGCCTTTGACTTCAACAAGATGGCAAACTATCACCGTTGACTAAAATTGAATTTCCTATACTTTAAATATTTTGAAATATACTGTCAGGATGTTTGAGATAGGTCTCGGATCCATGGGATTTAACATGCAAATTCTAGATTTTTTAGGATCCACCAGATTTCAAAGTTAGTCAGTTTTTCAGGGCTTTGGGACATCAAACTTAGTCAATTTCAGGATTTCAGGGACAGTCATCAGGATGATGGTAGACTAGATAGCCTGAGCATATCTAAGATGAATCCCTTGCTTTCCAGGCTTGTTGACTGAATTTGACTGATTTTAACCACTTGGAAGTGGGCTGACGAGGCATTTTTTACGTTTTCCAAGAAAATGCAAAAAATAAACACTGAGAAGGTTGGGCGCCCCTAGCCTCCAGGGGCACTTGGGTTTTCCAGACTTAGCCAAATTTTGATGATTTTTAACTTTTCTTCATTCTCCGAATTCACCTTACTTCATTTTCCGTTCTTTGTCGGTCGACAGTCGCTCAATAATTCTTTGCCTTCTAAACCGCATTGAAAACATGAATCTGACCCCTGACATATGAGTTCCCTTCATTAATGTCCTCGGAGTTCATGTTTCTCCTTCTGAAAAGTAAAATTGACCCAGTAGAGAAAACTCGCCCTTTTGTAGATTCCGTTTAAAACGCCTTGATTGTGAAGCAATATCAGCCAATTAGAATCAGGTAGGACTCCTGAATTAGAGATTCTATTTTTAGAAACTTTTGCTAGCATCTGTATCTCAAGAAACCTAAAGTTAACATCTATTTTTAGAAAATTTCTATTTTTAGAAATTTTGACTTTTTGACGACAAATTTTGATTTGAGCACAACAATATATATAAACAAACTTTGAAGAATAGGAATTTTTTTCCACAAATAAAAAATTTGTAGATTTCGTACCATGATGACACATGTACACTGTGACTGCAGATTTTCTGACAACAACATGCGCACTGTACAACCCGGAAAGATTCCTTCCAAGATTCTCCTAGGGCATAAAAAATGGTGAAAATTTTCCTATCTCTGAATATAGTCAAATTTTATATGAAAATATAAGTTTTCACACCTTCTAGACTCAACCATGGGGTCTATTTTTGCCTAGGATGCCTCTAGCAAAAGTTCACCCCCTGAAACCCTCATACAAAGAGCCCAACTTGAAAACCCATGATACAAATTCCCATCAAACTCTAGATTTGCAACAACCCAAGTCTGCAAACAACCTTGTAACCATGATAATGCCTTCATTCCTTCCATGCAAAGCCATGGATCTCACTATACATAAAAAATACACTCATAGTTAGGGTTATCAAATAGGGTTTTTCATCCAAATCATGGCAACCAAGCTCTGATACCAAGTGTTGGAAATATGCAGCCATATAGACTAATTCCTCATAACCTCATAAGAGATTTAATATGCAACAAATCAGAAATCCACATGCGAAAGAAATATAGACAATCGTACCATCAATGGTGACACAAGATATACCCTGGGAAAACCCTCATAGAGGGAAAAAGCCAGCCTCCAAAAGCATGCATCTCTCATGTATTATTCAACAAATAATTAGCAATACATATGCAGAGATAACCCCTGAAACATCAAGCTCTCTCTACCTACAATCCATGTGAACAACCATGTAACCATACATCCCATGCCATGATTCAAACCCTCACACGGTCAACCTGCAAGAGAAGCTACAACCCAGCCAACAAGCCAAATGGCTAACTCAACCAAATGTCTAACCTCTACAACTACCCTTGTGTTTACTTTTATAGACATAAGCTCACACAAATACAACATGTGGTATTGTAATATCATTTTTCCCAAAACCATGTGTCTACAAAACCACTAACCCCATATTTGATTATTGGTACTTAGTTTTCCCAATTAATCAAATAATTACAAATAAAGTAATTAACTCAATTTTACATACAGCAATTACAAGTGGCATCCAAATAAATATCCAATGTGGCTAAACACATCACATGATGCACCACAATTAAATATTTATTTTACATAATAAAATAATACCAATGTTATGCAAGGTGTACATCACACACACTCCAACATTAAGTTAGGGAGCAATATTACAAATTACACATGCATGCCCCTCCTTGTGCCCAATCCATTCAAACAATTTTCAATTGAGGATATTCTTCTTAAGAATTGCATATAATGTTGCATCTACTATAGAAGTTGACTATTACAATGATTTTTTCTAATAAAGCAAAACAAAAACAAAGATGGCACGCATCATGAGGTGATCAAGATAAAAACTTAGTCCAAAAAAGGTGCATTAGATTCCTCCAAGATATAAGAATGTTGAGATACATTTTGAAGATTGGCAAGAGGTAATCCAAGCCCTATGGGTGCCAAGATTGCTTTTAGAATGGAAGGTGGTAGTTTGTTAGAGAGGCCACATTCTTTCTTGGTTGCAACATAAACAGTAAAGTTGAAGCCTTAGTAATGCTGAATGAAATCAAATAAAAATAATTAGAACTAAAAATCATGTATATTTATTAGAACTAAATTATATCATGTCTAAAATTCTATCTTTCTTTCTTTTCTTTCTCGTCTACAACAAATGTTGCCTTAGGCATTGCTAATTACTATCACTTGCCTTATTTGTTTAGTTTAATAGGTAAGCAACATGAGCTTAGGGGTTTCTTCAATTACATAGCCAAACATGTGACTTTGCTCTCCCGACATAAATTTTATATCATAAATTTTTTAACACATTTATTAGTTTATTTTATTTATATAGTTTTTAATTTCATAAAATATTAATTCATTTACAAGAAATGTGATTAACTAAACTTTTAGTAATAAATTTATTTTTTTTACACAATTTATGTAATAGAAATTATTAATTCAATATATTGTCTCAATTTTAACTTAGTGTAGTTTGGTTATAATTAAAATAGTCAACTAATCCATTAAATATATTTCAATTAATTTGTTCACTCTTTTAATTTAATAGAAAGACAATACATTATAACATCTTTATTTCTCTTAATCTTAATATAAATTTTTAATTTTCATTTTAAAAATTATTCAAATAATAAACAATAATATCTTGATTTTATGTTTAATACAAATTTTGACTTGTAAAAAAAAATTAAAAATACAAATCAATTGTTAAAACATATATATTTTAATCATATTTTATTTCATTCCACTTAAAAACACAATTCTTTTAATTGAATATTTCAATATTATATTCAATTAAGTATATAAATAAATTAAACTTATACAATTACAATCCGTAACTCACGAAACTCTTCTTAGTAATACTTAAGAAATTGACATGTCAAATCTACTGTTCAAAAAAACTTTAACACAAGCAATTTAAATAGGTGAAAAAATTAGATTTCAATCCACATAGTGTTGATAGACTTTCATTGAATTCTTGTCTCTTCTTTCATTGCCCCCTCTTCCGCTCAAATAAGAATGTCTACTTAAATTTTTAAATGACAAACCAATACACTTGTCCATACACGTGAAGAAGTACATTAAACTAAAAATTATGGGCACAAGTTTAATTAAGGGCCACTGTAGACTAGTACACAAAGCACATATAGAGCCATGCAGTGTGTTTACTTTTTAACTTTGAGATAGAAAGAGATAATACTTGCTACTTGATATTTTGTACTTGATAGAAAATATGTATGGTCCACAACATATAATCAGAAACAAAACATGATTTTGTTGTTAGTTTGTTTTATTAGAGGATGCTGTTGTTTGAATTTGTTTTTAAGATTAATCCAAGTCTGAAACGTAATAACTTCGTAAAATTCTATAAATTATCCAATAATTACTTTATTTTGGGAATGAAATTCCAACATACACTTACATATTAAAAGATCGAGAATTCCATCTAGCCAGAAATGTTGCATTAGGCACACATAAGAACTAGGAAGAAATGAGATTAAACACATGCACAGTATTTAGCCAAAGACAGGAAGAAAATAATAATCTAGCATTCATTCATCACCATCAGGGTGAGAGATCTTAGATATATCAAAGCCAATGTCATTGAGTATTATCATGTCATCCTCATTTTTCTCTTACTTTAACTTCCATTTCTTCTCCATCTCCTCTGCTACATTCTCAGTCTTCTTGCACTGCCACTTTTGGGTGCAAAGGAGGAGTGGTTTTCAATAGGATTTGCATCTGCATCTATGTCTACATCTTGCCTATTTCCTATCTCTATATTTGTATTCTTATTTGTGGTATTCATCTATCCCAGACATATGGTGCACTGGAATTCTAAAGAAAATCTCTGAGGAGCTTCTCAACCTTAGAATAGGAGGCCTTGGAAGGGACCCAACAAGAAGAATAGTAGACATGTGTGGCGGTCAGAACTTTAGAGCAAATCTGAAACTTACCAGCCAATGAGAGAGGCTTGGTTATCCAATACCAGAGCTTTTTCTCAATTCTAGAAATCACAACCCACTGAAGGTTGGTAGGAAAAGCATATAAAGCAAAAGGAATCCCCAAAACTCTAAAGACTTCCCCACGATCAATCCATTTCCAACCAAAAGAATCAAGCCAACTAGGCTTGGGGAGGAAGGATTGTCTATAACATTGGGTTTTTTGCCATTGGATGTTGGAGCCTGAAGTTTGGCAAACCATTGGATGTTGGAGTTGAATCTTGGCAAAAAATTTCCAAGCATTGAAGAGCTTGATTGAAATAATTACAATGAATAGATGACAACAAAGAGAGACATGTAGAGTTGTAATTCAACAAATTTTTAAAATGTAAAATGCACATTATTTTTGTTCATGTCTTGGCTGGTTAGTTGAACAACAATGAAAAAATTGCTTGACTAGGCTGCTTTAATTCTTGTAGATCTTGGGCATGGAAGCAAGACTGCTATACATTTTGTAGATGAACTTCTAAATGAAAGAGATACATTTAGAAATCCTTTTTGTTTTGTTACAATTTGATGTCAATGTTGTGAGATTGATTGGTTGGGATAGAATAATTTTACTTATTAATAAATTGATGACAGTAAACAAACAATTTTTGTTTTAAGAGTAAAGACTTAGGGATATTAATTCACTTATAATTTTTCTTTTTAAAAAGTTTTTTATTTGCTGGTAAAGTTTTTTGTTCTCAACACAATTATATTTAAGTTTATAAAATTTTCTCTATTTAAGTTTGCATCTTGTTGGAGTAAAAAATTATTGTAAATAAGATTTTATTGAACAAAAAAGATTGTACCAAAAAATCCAATGGTTGTGATGTTTACACTGTAGCTAATGTATCTACCAACCATGTTGATCACATTATGTGAAATAAAATCAATTGCACAGTTCATTTGTGAACAAAAATGAACAATAAAATCATAGTAATGTTTCAAAATCTTAGTTTACAAAAATAGAAATCGTAAACAATAAAACTACTACTCTCTTCCTTGGCCATGGTAGTCTGGTATTTCTCCTTTTATCTTTTCCATCAACCATTTTTTCATAGCGCCTTGAGAGATAGCCAGAGTATTAATATTACATGTGTGGCCATGCCCGTGCTAAACCATAGTGTGTTTTTGCTACTAATGTCTTCTCCACTTTCCTCTTCCCAAACATTATGTCAATATTCCAAAAATTTGAAGCTTAAAATATTCAACAATGTAAGAATATGAAGTGAAAAAAGATTCACAAATTTGCAGGTAAAAGAGTTTGATAGAAGTGGGTATGTGGGAATGAAGATTTGTAGTGTAGGATGTTGTTTCCTTAAACTTATCTTACCACGTACATATGAAGTTGGCTCTCATCTCTATTTTATAAGGTTTCTTCATGCAATCCTTTACCTGGCAAAAAGAGCATGAAGCTATGCTATGCATAAAATCAATGAAAAACCAAAACCTAATAGAGAGATAAATCAATGAGTCATTCAGCTATAAAAAAGGTTCAAATGAAATATGAGAAAATGACATATTTGAAAACCCTAGTGTGATTTGGAAATCTTATAAAGAAAATAAATGAGAAATTACATGGGTATGCAAATTTTACCATTATAATACTATCTACGAGAATTTTATTTTTTTCTTTTCAATTATTAGATAAACAATCATTAGAAAAAATACTAATTTTTAAATCACATCTAATATTTAAAAAAAAATGAGTACTCTCACAAATATTAGATCAAGCTCAACTATTGAGTTCTATGGAACAACAACCAATGATCATGTGGACTCCCAAAATAACTACAACCCAAAACCCTAAAAAAATAATAATCACCTAGGCCAGGGGCATTATTAGGGTGATTAAAAGAGGTCTATCAATAGGTTATGGGCAATTTTGGACAACCTACTTGAGTGAGTAGCCTCCTCTGTACTTTAGGCTCAACTAAACCTAGGAGGGATATTCCTAGAGGCATCAAATAGGACACAAACAAACAAACATAGCCATACCCAATGTACACTTGACCCCAAAGTTGTCACTAGGTCAAGCCAAACTGGCTGCACAGGCCTCTGATTAAACTGATAAGAGCAATCCTGTAGAAGGAGGATGCTTACAGAACTATAACTACAACTAAAACTTGATGTATTGTTTTGATTTTCAATAAAGTGTGGGCGATCATAGGCCTCTCAGATCGGTACCAATCCAATGGGCTACAAAGTTTCAAGTTCATCAAAGGAAAACATTAAAAGGGGGTGTATGAATGCCTATCTGGTTATTCAGATGCACATAAAATCAATATCAAACCATGAGAATACTTAGCAATCCATTACCATACAACTTTCTTCCATATGTAATACTAAAATGACCATTTACAAAGCTTGAAAGTGGATTACAAACAATCAGATTCACTCAAATCAGATTTTACAATCATACCACGAAGTGTGGCAAGAGAAAACCCTAACTGCGATGGAGAATTCTTGAAAGAATACTTACAACAATTGGAGAAAAACAATGAATTAATATCAAGATTACAATATGTATCACATACACTTCTGATGAATGCTTCCTGAAGAAGTCAAAATGAACAATAGATGAAGCCCTGACTACCTTGGATGCACAACACCTATAAATAGAAATTTTACCAAGAATGATCAACCCTTGAAAAGAGTTTCAATCCTCTATTTATAGTCTTCACATGTGGATTTGAGAATGAAACAGGTAGGAAAACCCTCAACAACCCCACCAATAACAATTAAAAGATTAATTTCACCCACCCATTATGCATTAACGGTGATCCTAGAGGTTGTTTACATGTTCCCAGGTGATGGGAGGAGTATGGAAGGCCAAACAATCAGCCTCTGACAAATCATACTTTGGAGGTCGGGCCTTCACTGAGTAGGTTGCACTTTGGAAGAGAATAAAATAACCACCTGACCCAAAATACTTAAAGAAATGAAGATCGCTAAGGGTTGGGCCTCAGGCCTTCCGCCCTCTGCCTTCCACAAGAAAGAAAGAAGACAAACCCCTCAATCGCTGAAATCCGCAACACTTAGAAAAATGAAAGCACCTTGGCGAACTTCGGCAATTGGGCCTTCCGCTTTCTTCCTTCCAAAAGGAAGGATGAAAATAAAAATCCTACCTATCGATGCCTACTACACCTAGAAGAATGAAGGCACCTTGACGGACTTCGACCTTCAGGCCTTCACCGTTCTACTTGCTTGGAAGAAGAGAAAAAACCACCACTATGACCTCTGAAGTCCACAATACTTAGAAAATGTTTCACAACCTTGGGCAGACTTCGATAATTAGGCCCTCCTATTAACACCTACTTAAAAGAAGATGAAAGGCTGCAAGCCTGACCTCCGGCGCCTGAAACACTTAGGTGATTTTTGAAGGACTTAACACTTAGACAAATTTTGGATCATTGGACTTCAAGCCGATAGGAATGGCATGACGGAAGACAGGAACCTAAAACTTTGACACACTGGAAAAGGTAGAAAATACAAGGAAGGACTTAGAATTTTGGGACTTAGCCATATTTTAGCATTCCTTTCTTGTACTTCAAAAGGAAAACACTTAGAAGGCCAATAAAAGAGACCCATGGAAAATATCTTTGATCAGGCATCAGTGATGGGCTCTTCAACAAAGGCACAAAGTGGGATTTTTCACTGATTTGGAGCAAACTCGAGCAATTTGGGAACTAGTTTTTTCAGGTGTCAACACTAGCTCTGGTTGGGGACATGTGCCAAGCAATGGCACAATAAGAATTTAGATCTCTGGAGCAGACCAAAAGGCAAAAAATAACACACGGGAACAAAAACAAACACAAAACACCATCTAGATCAACAGTGGTCAAGGCTACACAAGGTAAAAAATAACAGATATAACAAAATTTCAATTCAAAATTGTGAAGGACCACACTACTTATGAGACGTAGAGTTTCAGATGCTGCCCATGAATAGGTAGCTCCAGAAGTTCCCCTTCCATGTTTATGATATAAAAGGTGTCTTGGCCATCCTTCTCATCAATTTGATATGGACCTAACCATAATGGTTCAAACTTACCATGCTTGTCCCTATTTTTCGATTTCGCATTCTAGAGGAGAACCAAATCATCAATTTGAAAACACCTTTTAACCATTCTCTTGTTGAATAGATGCTCCACCTCGTGCTATCATAGCAAGTTTTTGTCATGTGCTATCCTTCTAGCTTCATCCAATTCTGTCAATTCATGCATCATTAATGCCAAAGCATTATCCCCATCTTCTCCTATTTGTTGCAGTAGTTGATACATAGGTAGTTCTAACGACATTGGCATTTTAGCTTCCATCCTATATACCAGCTCAAAAGGACTTTTACCTCTAGCACGTTTGTAGGTGGTCCTATTAGCCCAAACTACATACTTTAGCTTGTCATCCTACCTTTTCTTATTCATATCTAGAGTCCTCTTCATAATTTTCACGAGGCTCTTATTGTTGGACTCAACTTGTCCATTACTCTATGGATGATATGGTGATGAATGAATCAGACTTATCCCATATTTGGAACACATACCTACAATGTCCTAAGATTTGAAGCACATGGCATTGTCTACAACAATTCTAGATGGCACACTGAATCTGGTTATAACATTGTTCAACAGGATCTCAATCACTACCTTGGATGTGGCATTGCAAGTTGGAATAGCCTCAACCCACTTTGTAAAATACTCAGTTGCCACCAATATCCATCTGTACCCATTTCTTGATCTCTCTTGGATCTCCCCTATGAAATCAATACCCCATTGTTGAAATGGTGCTTCGATAGTAACATTTATAAGGGGAAGGGCACCTTGAAACTTTAACTTACCAGAAAAACATTGGAAAGCATCACATTTTTTGACTTGTCTTGCAACATCTCTGAAGAGACTTAGCCACCAGAAACCTACCCTAATGATCTTATGTGCTTTGGTTTTAGCATGGAAGTGCCCACCACATACTCTTTGGTGATGTTCATCAATAACTTTCTCAGATTGTTGCTGGTCTAGACACTTTAACAACAGTCCTTCATGATTTCTCCACATTAAAACACCTTGGATCAAGACATACCTATGAGACTGGAGCTTAAGTGTCCTTTGCTAAGTTACATTCATGCCTAGGGGACAATGCAGATTGACAAGATAAAAGATAATATCCTTATACCATGGATAATTTGTGAACATACACACATCAACAGATTGAATAGCATTTACCTCATTTATCTTAGCTACCTCTAAATTGGAATTAGCCATCAACTTAGCTAAACCCTAGCCTCTAACCAGTTTGGTGACTTGCACCTCAATGTCATACTCTTGGATCCTGTTAACCCATCCACATCTTCTCCCAGAAACTTCCTACTACATGAAAATATCTTTCACAGCTGAAAGGGGCACATATGCAATGTCTTTGCACCCATAAGATATGGCCTGAAGTTCTTTACTACCTTAACCAAAGCATATGCATGCTTTTCCATAATTGAATAATTTAACTCAACAGCCTACAAAGACTTGCTAAAGAACCCTATTGGCTGCTCAAATCCACCACTATTCTTTTGCAACCATACATCAACAACAATATAATATGAAGCAAAAGAGAAAAGATGGAAAGGCTTTGAATAATCTGAGCTTACCAACACTGGTGCATTCTTTAGAGCTTCTTTTATATCTTTGAATGCTTCTGATGGTTATACATTCTATACAACTGACTGTCCTTTCTTAAGCATTTTAGAAATGGCCTTAGTCTTCTCCGCAAAGTTAGGAATAAACCTCCTGACAAATTTTATCTACTCGAAGAAATATTGTATTCCTTTGACTGATTTGGGCTAAGGAATGAGGTCAATAGCTTTGATCATTATGGATCTATTCTTACCCTATCCTTTGACACAATATGCCCAAGGAACTTGCCCTCTTCAATGCCAAATATGCTTTTCTTGGGATTAAGTGAGATCCCATACTCTAGACATCTTTTGAAGATGACCTCGAGGTGCTTTCAATGCTCACCTCCTTCCTTCGAGAATATTGTCAATAAGATCGGCAAAAGCCATGTCCATGGCCCGTTGAAATGTTGACCCATCATTCTTCAAACCAAATGGCATCCTCACATAGACATAGGTACCCTAAGGAGTAGTGAATGTTATCTTGTATTGCTTTGACTCCTTAACCATCACTTGGTTGTACCCGGAGAATCCATCCATCATGGACATCAATTCTTATCCAGACACTTTCTACAATAAATGGTCCATGCTTGGGAGTGGATAGTTATCCCTAAGAGATTTGATATTCAAATTTTAGAAATCCACACACAACCTGATTTCCCCATTCTTCTTTCTTATCGGGACAAAGTTGGATACCCATTCAGAATGTCTGATGGGTTTAATAATACCTCCCTCTTTCATGTTTAACAATTCTTTCTGCATCTTGGGAGCTATGGTAAGGTTTATAGGCCTTTGCTTTTATCTGAATGGTTTTACATCAGGTGAGACGGGAATAGTATGCTGAAACAAGTCCTACCTATAGGCCTTGAGCTCATTATAGGACCATGAAAAACACTTCTTGAATTTTCTCAGCAGAGAAATCAACATCTACTTTTCATGGGGCTTCAACTCCTTGCCTATGTAAACCATTTTAGGTGCTTCCTCAGTTCCAAGGTTAACACCTTCAACATTTTGTTCAAATGGTTTACCCTTGCTTTTCCATCTATCTACATTGTCAAACATTCTTTCCAACACCACCAATTGATCTTTTTAGAATGGTGTTTGTTTTCAACTGCACAACCTCACTTGCAAACAGAGTTTCCTTGCCATCAACAACTTCTACCATTGGTTTCCAATCAATCAATTGACTATCAAACTCATCCATGCAATTCAGAAAACTATAAATTTGATTGTCATCATTGAAAACCTGCCAACTGTATATGTTATCAGGGATTGTTGTCCTTGTGAGTACTTCCACAATATAATTGGAAAGAACACTAGAATCAGGTCACAGGTCAAATTTTGAGCCAACTACCACTAAGGCATCTACCTTCTCACTTTTACTCCTCTCAATCCATTCGATACCAATGGCATCAAACAACTCCATTATGTCCCAAACGACATTCATGTATGCCCTTAACTTATTGTCCATAGCAACAAAGACATTTCTTATTTGTTGCACAATCAATTCTGAGTCGCCATATACCTTCAGGTAGCTGACTCCATGTTTATGAGCGACATTCAGGCCCAAAAATAGTGCTTCATACTTAGCTATGTTGTTGGTGCATTGAAAATCAAGTCTAAAAGATTTGCCAAACTGCTCACCATTGGGCGCTATTAATACAATACCGGCACCCAAGCCTTCTCTTGAATATGCACTGTCAAAGTACATGGTCCACAAATTAGTTGTACCAGGTAGAGGTAACAAGAGTGGAAGGTAAAGCATCATGGCCAAGATCATCATTGCTACAATATCCCGTGAAATGGTCAACATCAGTGTCAAAGAAATTGGTGTGATCTTCCCATGCCTTATACCTGTCCTCAATGTTCTTATCCTCCACCTTTTTCTCCCTGTACAACTTCACTTCCACACCCTGGACTAGAATGGTGGCATATGAAAGATCCATCTGGATACTTCCACCCATAGAGGCTTCCCACTTTCTTGATAATAGCATACCCCATTTGGCAGGACAGTCTACAACAATAATATCCATCAAGAATAACTTATCTAGGTAAGCAACAAGTTTGACCTCAACATCCTTAACCAGACCTATCACATTAACCTCCCTAAAATCCATGGCAAAAAATTTGCCAAAAGAATTGGACACCTTCAACCCCAAATCATGCATGATTTCAAGTGGCATGGCATTGCTAGATGCTCCTAAATCAAACATACAGTTATGTAGCAACCATCCATTTATTATCAATGTGGTGTAGAAAGGATCCACACCCATCTAGCTATTAACCATAGATGACCCTAAATAAACCTCAACCGTTTCATCATGACCTTTACCCTCATCATCACTACTAGGAACAACAATAGGTTAATTTTGTGCATCTACAACAATGAGAAATGATGCTGCCCTATCTCTATGTTCAGGGATTCTAAGGAGTTCCCCTATTGGCACTGAAATTCTGATTTGGCTAAAGCCTTGAGCCATGTCAATAGGGTTATAATTGGGCAAAGGATTATCACATGAGATAGTAACATCATTTGTGCAAAGAATGTAAGGTATTACTTGATTGGATGAAATATCCTTACCTTTTTCCTTTGTCTTCTCCTTCTCCTTTTTTGGTTCCTTTTGTGCCTGAGGATGATCATGCTTGTTACTACCTTTTGGATAATGAACCCCTAGAATGGGTGTAGTAGCTGGCTGCATGATTTGTGTTGGATTCTTCTGCACATATTTCTTCTTTGTTGCTGGTGGTTGCATTGGAAATTTCTTCTTTTCTAGCACATTCTTCTTGGGAGTACTACTAGTTTTTTGCTCCATGTTTACCTTTTGCTTTTCCTTCTCACCACCTAATGTACCATGTCTTGACTATGCAACAAGAGAGTTCTACATAGGCACTCACCTATTCCTCAACTGATAACCTCCTTGGACCTGTAAAATGGTTGCATTAGTCAAGGCTTTCATGTCTTCTTTCGAAGGTTTGGACTACTGGTACTTCTTTTGCATAAGATCCCTCAAGTGCCCAAAATCATGGGCTAGCAGTTGATATCTCTTTGGACCTTCATCATAATCATACTGGAAAATATGATCATCTTCTTTATAGTTGTCATAACCAACATCCTCACCCATCTGCTCATAATCCTGTATCAAATTGATTTATTTCCTCTTCATAGCACTCAATTGCACCTTCTTCATTTCAAAATTCTTCATCTCTGCTCATTGAATGAGACACTGCACAATTTGTTGGATCATGGGGAAGGAAGCATGCCTAGCACTATAAAGACTCATCTTGAAAATTGACTTGATCCTTTCTCATTGGATCAAGAGTGTCCCTTTCATGCTATTTGAAACCAAGCCTGGGGACAACCTGTTTGTCATTCTGCTATGGTCTCTTAGACCAATCAATATTGTAAGGTCTATTATGCAGTCTCTGACCTTCATTGAAATGTGTTGCAGCACCCTGAGGTGGTAACCCTTTGTCATTCCTAGCAACCTTGTAGGATAGATCTTTCATAACCCCCATAAGCTTGTCCAATTTGTCTTCAGTGGTGAGGGGCTTATTGAAAGTTACCTTGTCAGGATGGGACAATTAACATTAGATCTTTTGATATGCTTTCCTGAAGCACTCATATTGCTTTCTATATTTATGGTTGTAGTAAACGCCTCTCTTAATGTTTGTGGACTCTTTTCCCTCAAACAATAACCAATCTTTGAGTCAAATGCACCATAATATAAAACCAAACACATAGATTCATTAGGTCTCATATGAGGAGGTACCTTTCTCCTTGTCACGATGAAGCAGTTGTTGAAGTCAGCGATTATAATTTCACTTATTTCTTTCTTGATGGTTGTAAGTCATGGATGGAAAACTTGGGGTCAATCATATCCCCATATTGCAATCTAAACACCTGTTAGGGTTAGCTGACAGAAGATATCAATTAAATGCAAATAAAGATTAAACAGAGGAATGAAAAACACATAGAAATAATAACAGCGAGAGACAATTTTAACATGGTTCACCCAAACTCGGGCTACATCCACCAATAGAGAGTCTAATATTATTATCCAGTAGATCAAACTGATTACAACCAACAATCCCTGCAACTCAATACCACTGCAAATGCTACAATACAATATCAACGGAAACCCTAACCCTTAGCCATTTTTATCACGACTTTTGTCAGTTACAAAATAGGGTTTTTTTTATGTCAGCCAATGAAAAAATAACTCCCGACGCACAACCCCTTGACCCCGTCTTGGGGGCGTTGCCCCCAAACCCCCGCATGGGGTGCTACCCCTTGACCCCGTAGTAATTTGGGGGGAAACTACGCTGATAAAAGTGGGGTTAATTTAACCTCCAAGTCTGATTGGGCTCCATATAACAACAATCTCCCACTTGGAGACTGATCAGACTCCACACCATATCATCTCCCACTTGGAGACTGATCATAACACCACTGACCCTGTAGCTCCCACTAGAAATAAGCACCCTGGGCTCTACTGTTTTGATTTTGTTTTCAGTCTTGAAGACCAATCGAAGCTAAAGAGGAGCTTAGTTTCTCCCTTGTTACTGCCTTTGTAAACATATCCGCTAGATTTTCATCTGTATGTATCTTTTCCAACCGTAACTGTCTATCATCCAACACCAATCGAATGAAGTGATACCTCAATTGTATGTGTTTGGTCTTTGAATGCAAGACAAATTCTTTCCAAGATGTATGACACTATGACTGCCCTTAAACAAATAATTGTTAGCCTGTTGTTTGCCCAATTCTTCCATGAAAGATTGTAGCCATATCATCTCCTTGCTTGCTTCTGTTGTAGCTACATACTTTGCCTCTGTGGTGGATAAAGCAACCACCTTTTGCAACCGTGAGATCCAACTCACCACTGTCCCACCTATAGTAAAGATATAACTTGTAGTACTCCGCCTGGTATCAATATCCCTTGCCAAATCTGAGTCTACCTAACCTGTTAAATCAGTATTAGAGCCCCCAAACATAAGTGTTTATTGGATGTACCTCTCAAATATTTGAGAATCTATTTTACTGCATTCCAATGCTCCAATCTGGGATGACTCATATACCTGCTTATGACTCCTACAGCATGTGCAACATCCAGTCTTGTGCATACCGTGGCATACATTAAACTTCCTACAGCTAAAGCATATGGTACCTTGGGCATTTTTTTCTTCCTCCTCTTGTGTCTTAGGACACATCTCCTTAGTCAATTTCAAATGACTAGGCAAAGGTGTGCTGATAGCTTTTGCATTCTCCATATAGAATCTCTGCAACACCTTTTCAACATAATCAGCGTAAAATAGAGTCAATTTTCTATTCTTCCTATCTATACAATTTTTCATACCAAGTATTTGTTTTGCTGCCCCCAAATCTTTCATAGCAAATGACTGTGCTAATTGTTGTTTTAACTCTCTTATGTGATCCATGTTAGACCCCACTACAAGTATGTCATCAACATATAAACATAAAATAATGTAGTTGTCATTATCCAACCTCTTAAAATAAACACAATAGTTAGAATTACATCAGCTGTAGCCTTGCTCAGTCATAAAACTATCAAATTTCAAATACCATTGCCGAGGTCCTTGCTTTAGGCCATACAAACTTTTCTTCAATCTGCAAACCAGTTTCTCCTTACCTTTGACCTCAAATCCTTGGGGTTGTTCCATGTATATCTCCTCCTCCAAATCACCATGGAGAAAGGTAGTTTTCACATCTAGCTGTTCTAAATGCAAATCTTCAGCAGCCACAATACTTAAAATAGTACGAATAGAAGTCATCTTAACAACTGGAGAAAAAATTTCATCAAAATCAATGCCCTTTTTCTATGCAAATCCTTTTACAACTAACCTGGCTTTAAATATTTTCTTACCTCCATCTTCCTCTTTCAGCCTATGAACCCATTTGTTTGGTAAAGCCTTTTTACCTGTAGGTAACTTACATAATTCCCAAGTCTAATTTTTCAGCAAGGAGTCCATTTTTTATTTCATTGCAAGCTCCCACTGAACCTTTGTATCCACCTGCATAGCTTCATCATACCCTTCTGGTTCACCAGCATCTGTTAACAAAATAGAATACAAAGAGGGAGAAAACCTGTCAGGAGGTCTACTTAGCCTTGTTGATTGTCTAACATTCACTAGAGTTTGTGGTATTTCTGGTTATTGTTGCGGAGCATGAGGAACCACTGGAACATCACTATTTGGAGTATCATCCAACACCACATAATACTTTTCTTTCTTCTCATGTTGCTACAACTGATCTTTGTACAACACCTTCTCATTAAATACAACATCCCTACTTCTCACAATTTTTTGATTTTTAAAATACCAAAGCCTATAACCAAATTCATCAATGCCATATCCAACGAAGGTACACTTTTTTGATTTTGCATCGAGCTTGGTTCTATTTTTAGAATCTACATGTGCAAATGCTTCACATCCGAAGGTTTTGAGAAAAGAATAACTCACCTTCTTACTTGTCCATGCTTCCTCTGGAATACCACAACCCAAAGGAACTGAAGGACCTCTATTAATTAAATATATAACAGTGTTGACAACCACTGCCCACATGTTTAAAGGCATCCCAACATGCAATCTCATTGTCCTTGCACGCTCCATTTTTGTCTTATTCATGCGCTCAGCCACTCCATTCTCCTGTGGAGTCCCTGAAACCATTTTCTGCCTACAGATTTCATTAAAGGAACAATAATCCTCAAATTATTTGCTGCAATACTCACCACCATTATCAGATCTGAGACATTTTAATCTTTTACCCTTCTCATTCTCAACTAAGCTTCTCCATTTCTTAAATGTTTCAAATACATCAGATTTATGCCTGAGGAAATAAATCGAAACCTTCCTAGTTGCATCATCTATGAATGTAACATAATACCGAGAGCCACCAAGAGAAGATACCTGAGCTGGTCCCCATACATTTGTATGCACAAGCTCCAACTTTTCATCTTTCTTTTGCTTCCCATCCTTGAGAAACCTGACTCTCTTTTGTTTGCATACTCAACTGTCACAGAAATCCATATTAATACATTTCAGACCTAGTAAAACTTTCTTAGAATGAAGTACCTTCATACCTTTTTCACTCATATGCCCAAGTCTGTTATGCCGTAGTGTTGTCTCATAACCTACAGCAACTATTTCAGTCTCTTCCTGCAAACCTGCAGCAACTATTCTTGAATCTGTTTGTTTTTTCTCTGCAACAGCTAAAGTAGAAGGAACAGTATGACTTGCACAGAGATTTAAGGTTCCGACTTTCACACCTTTTGCTACTATTAAGGCACCTTTTGAAACCTTCTAATTTTTATCAGTAAATGTAACAATGCAACCTTCTTCAACTAGCTGCCTTGCTGAAATTAAATTCCTACTAAGCCTTGGAATGTGCCTTACCTCTTGTAGTAGCCAATGATTCCCATTCTGCAACTTATTCTTAATTCTTCTCTTTCCAACAATCTGATAGAGTTCATTATCTCCCAAATAAACCATCCCAAAATCCCCTTGGACATAATCAAGAAAATAACTTCTATGGGGCGTAGCATGAGATGAGGCCCCTAAATCTAAAACCCATGAATCATCAGCATTATCTAGGGAAAGAATCAAAGCATCATCTTCAGATTTATTACTTACCACATTTGCCTCCTTATTTCCTTCTTGTTTGTCTCCTTCTTTATTCTTTTGAGACCAGGAATCTTTCTTCAGATGACCTGGTTTCCCATAGTATCAACAATCCTTCTATCCTCTAGATTGGGATCTCTTGTCCTTTGATTTTCCTTGTGACTTCCCATGACCTCCATAACCTTTTCCTCTCTCCTTTGATCTGCCCTTGCTTTCTGCATTCAAAACACTACCTGATGTAGACCCTCCTGAGCTTTTCTGTTGCATTTCCCCGCTAAGGATAACACCAACAACATCATCAAATTTTAAAGTATTTAAACTAGAGATAAAGTTACTTACAACCATTACCAAGTTATTCCAACTTTCTGGCAAAGAATATAATATCAAGAGAGCCCTCACCTCTTCATCAAAACTTACTTTTACAGAGTTAACTGACTGATAATTGTATTAAACTCATTTAAATGATCTATCACATATCCACCTTCAATCATTTTCAGATTAAACAAACGCTTCATGAGAAATACTTTATTTGAGGCTAAGGGTTTTTCATACAATTTAGCCAAAGCTTTCATCAAACCATCTATTGTCTTCGCTTATGTTATATTAAATGCCACTGATGGTGCCAGGCATAACCAAATGGTTCCCAGTGCCTTTCTATCTAGAAGATTCTAATCCTCATTTGTCATTCTTGTCAGTTTGTTAGGGTTAGCTAGCAGAAGATATCAATTAAATGCAAATAAAGATTAAACAGAGGAATGAAAAACACACAGAAATAATAACAGCGAGAGACAATTTTAACGTGGTTCACCCAAACTCAGGCTACATCCACCAATAGAGAGTCTAATATTATAATCCAGTAAATCAAACTGATTATAACCAGCAATCCCTGCAACTCAATACCGCTGCAAATGCTACAATACAATATCAACGGAAACCCTAACCCTTAGCCATTTTTATCACGACTTTTGTTGGTTACAAAATAGGATTTTTTTGTCGGCTAATGAAAAATAACTCCCGACGCACAACCCCTTGACCTCGTCTTGGGGGCGCTGCCCCTTGACCCTGTAGGAATTTGGGGGGAAACCGCACCTATAAAAGTGGGGTTAATTTAACCTCGGAGTCTGATTAGGCTCCGTATAACAACAACACCCTCATGAACTCGTCCCAAGAGTTAATATTGTTATCAGGGAGAGCCTTATACCATTCTTTAGCACCTTCTTCCAATGAGTGTATAAATAATTTCATCATAACATCTTCATCCTCAATCTCATATTCATCAGTGACATTAATAAAATGTCTAAGGTGTTCCTCACTTGTGACAACTGTTACCATTGAATAATGCACCCTTGCCAAGTTGTGCAACTCAGCTTATAGTGAAACATGGGAACTTTTCCAGGTTTGTGGGTCACCTATGATGGAAAAGAACCTCTAGAGAGGGTTGGTTCCCTTGGATTTTGTCACCTAAACTAGTGTTGTCTACTGGTGTTCTCAGAGGAAAAGGGTAGGAAATGACATAAAAGAGGCCTAAATGCTAAGGTAAGATGATGCACCAAATGATATAGGACCTATACTGCTGTTTTAACACACAGTGTGACCAATGGGCTAACCATGTCATGCACAACTCACATTTTGACATGTTTTGATGCATAAATATTTCAAAGACATGAAAATTGAGTTTTGCACAGCTTTTGGAAGGAAAGGTTTAATAGTTTTCACAACTAAAACATGTATAAAGTCACAACACAATCTATAACTTGCATATTCCATGTTTTATATCTGCATAAGGTATTGAAATGAGACTACAAATCAAGGGGAAACAACTTCACCACATAATCAAATTAATCACTTCCATATTTTACACAAAATGCAGCCTTGAGACGGAAAAAATAACTATTTTGATTGATCAAAAGGTGAAAAACAATTGTATACAAGTCTAGAAATGTATGTTCTTCTTAAAAAATATGAGATTACATAGTTGTCTCGAGTTACAATACATAGTTTTTCACTAGAAAGAACTCCAAAGTTACAATACTATCTCCAAACTAAAAAAGAACTCTCTAAACAACTAGTAAGAACTACAAAACTAGGAAGAACTAACTTAAAACTGATCCTATGCTTGCCCTTTTGTTCATCCAACCTTGGAGAAGAAATAGGACATGGAAGAGGAAAGGACACTTGTCCTTGAAAAGACCTAGTCAAACCTCTTTGTAGCTGTTGTGGGAACATGAAGTTGATTTCTCTCCTTGAAAAGCTCCACCAAGCACAAAAAAAAGGAGGTAGTTGGGATGTGCATCCTTAAGAAGTGGAACTACTCCTAGGGATACTCCAAAAGTTGCCCCCACCTTCCTAGATGCTTGGATATTGTTCAAACTACTTTGACTCTTTTCCAACCCCACTTGCATGATAATAGGGCATGTGGTCTTGGTATGTTTGATATGATTTGGACTCTTTGAGGACGTCTAAAACAAGAAATTTGCCTTTTTTGGGCTCTAAACTATGCATTCCTGACTTGAAAACACTCTATACTATATTTATGACTCGTGTTGAGTCTTTGTCATCTATTTTAGGCTTAAATAACTCCTGAGCTGAGTAAAAAGCTTCAAGTGTGAATGGAAAACATTCATCTTCCCATCGTTGCCTTGGTTGAAATACACAGTGTGTATTTCAACCTTTCTTCCAATTGTGTTGTTTTTGATAAGTTTTCTTCAGGTCTACAACTTATTGGTATGACCAAATACATGGTAATGGTGTTGGTGACCCTGCCAATCTCCTTCAATGACCTGTCAATGTCTTGATATGATCAATACCCCTAAGCAGTTATAGGATTTGTCTTCTTTTCCCATTGTCTAGAGCCAAGTTCTTATCACTATCATTTATCATACTTGCCTAAACCTTAAAACACCTTATGATTATAGTATGCTTCATGTCCACTATAAGTAGGATCTTATCACTATCACTCTGGTCATTTTGTCATTGGTCTATTGTTGATTGCATACTCCTTTCCACATAAATCTCTTCACAATCTGTGTACTATGTTCTTTCTCTCTTCACTATTAAACTAGTGATACCCATGACTCTCCTAGATGATGATAGTCCTTCACAAGGCTTAGGGCAATCTTCCTCTTTGACTGGATTCTCCAAGTCATCTCTTAACTATTGATGATTGTCCCTTAAAGACCTCTAATAGATTTACATAGATCTCTGCTCATATCAGTTTCATGTCTCTCAGTGCACGTTAGTTTGTAGAGTTTTCCCAAGGGCAATCGCATCCTTCTTAACAATGACTCCCCTTCTTAACAGTGGCTCAATCCTCTTTCCATTGTTTGATAATCCTCTAGAACACTTCACAATCTTGTTAAGAAAATTGACAGTGCCATGATGAAGCTTTTCTCATAACTCTTGAGGTATAAGGCATCTTGTAGGGATCAATGTCATATGGACTCTCCATGGTCTTTTGACAGACCTTTTTTGATTCCTTGCATACCTCTCCTAGTGCTATTACTACTGCCCACTATCTATTATTTTTTAACCTTTGTTCTGTCCTAACACTGTCATAGTCACACTGTCCCTCCACCTACTAGAATCTCAAGCTCTTCATGTACTCGTTCACAAAAACTTGTGTCCATACCAATTTGGTGGTGCTAGTTGGGCAGTCAAACCTTTGTTTTTCCATTCATTTCTTGAAAGTGCAGGATTTGTCAAATTATGGTGAAGTTGATAGGCTCTAAAAATCCTTGAGACCCTGTCTCTTCCATCTACACTTAGCTTTCAAACCCTAACACAATGATAACTATTTGATTGTACCTAACCTATCAGACACAAACCTTTCTAGGCTTTAACGATAACCTTTTAAAAAGTATCATAATCTTGAAATTTAACGTGTCTCAAAAAGCTTCTTATTAACTGTCATTATTTAGAAATCCCTCAATTATCATGTATTTCAGTACCACAGTCTTACCTTTGTCCTCTTGATGACTCCCTCCATTTGCATTTGTTCACATGCTGTCTATGTTGTCTCAGTCTTTTCTCTGCATCCTCTAACTACCCCTGTATGACTGTTACAACCTCTAAACTGATGTAGATCTTTGTCTGTTTTGAATGTCTCATAGTCTCTATCTTCTTTAACAGTCCCATACAAACCCTCTACAACACTGTCTTTGTTTTGTATAAGGATAACATTTTACCACAACCCTTATCTCTATCATGGTGTCTTAATGATGACTACAACACCTTAACATCTGATGTCTCTATACATCTACTCCTTCATACATGACATTATTTGTATTGAATCTTGGATTGTCTCTCTATCATTGCATATGCAATATCTCATTGTCTTTTAATCATTGTAGCTTCTCAAATGGTATTCTTGGTATAGGACCTTCTTGTTATCCCCCTGCCATGCATGGATATTAGCACTTGTTATATTGTAGAAACCTCATTGTATGCTGGTCTTTGTCTGTGTATATGACTGCTCAACAATATCTTCACATGATTGTTCAACATAGTCTATAAGATTTCATGAATGTCTCACTTAATGCAGCTCTATCCCATAAAAGATTTTATCACTATTTGACTTGTCTTGTCTAAGGTTTAACTTAGTACATTCTTGACCTCTGCCATAGCTTATTTGTGCCAATTCTCTAACTCTCATGACTCTATATGGATCTTTTACACTACTGTCACACTGCTCACAACTTCTGTATCTTTGTATGCAAACCTCGAGGCTTTTTAAATATAAGACCTCTACCTTTGAAACCTTCAACATGCATGAACTTACATCGATGAAACTATGAACCTCTTCTCTTTATCTTGGTGAAAGTTTGTTACCCACTGTTTAAACCCCTTTCACAACCTATATGACTCTTCACAACTCTGTCATGTTTGTATGTTGTCCACCTTCATTGTAGTAGACCTTTGCAGTCTAAGATTCTTGTTCTCTTGAAACTTTGCTCTATGGATATCTTTGTCTGAGAATGTAGACTTCTGTCGATATCTGAAACCCTCTACACTTCATCTTGCATTGTTCGAGCTTTTTCTACTCATTATGTAGACTCTCTATACTTTGAGAGCTTCTTGGTGAATATTTACTTGGGAGATGAAAAACTGTAAGGCTAATGAATGAAAACCCTAATTTCCACATGACCAAAAACCCTAAGAAGAGACACAACCATAAAGACAAAGACTCAAACCTAAAGAAACCTAACCTCAACTCAAAGATCCTTTGTTGGATTTGCTAACCATGACTCTTATTTTCAAAAATGAAATTCCCTCTAAAGCATGTACAGGGACTTTGGCAAGTTTAAGGTAATTTCCAATAAGCGCTAACTCTAAAGTGCATGTTTTTTGGAGGATTTAAAATTGATTTTTGGACCTTATAAAGCATTATCTATTTCCATGATAGAAACAAGACACATGATACACCCAAGCCACTAGAAAAACTTCCCAACCTCTACAACAAGACACAAAACCATAC
Organism: Cunninghamia lanceolata; assembly: GCA_027924645.1. Lineage (NCBI taxonomy): Eukaryota > Viridiplantae > Streptophyta > Pinopsida > Cupressales > Cupressaceae > Cunninghamia > Cunninghamia lanceolata. The sequence continues at coordinate 3,367,096 of BSBN01000469.1, forward strand.
ACTTAAGACTTCAAAACATCCCAAACTCACTTCTAATGACTATTTGGGTCAAAGGAACACAAATAAGTTAACTTTTTTGGTGACCTTTATGGAATGCTTGCCTGCTAAGCATCAAAACAAGTAGCCTTGGACATCTATTGGGCTATAGAGTCAAGAAAAGACCTGAAACAAACTCTGAACATACTTGAACACTACTATAAGAAACCGCAAAACAACAAGACAAAACACAGGACAAACATAACAAACTACCTAAAAACAATTAAAACTTATGGAGATGATGATATGTGTAAAAGGTTTGCAGAGGAAATGCAAAAAGAGTTTGAGATGTCTATGATTGGTGAGATGTCTTTCTTCCTTGGACTTCAATTTGCTCAGCTAGATGTTGGTATCTTTATTTCTCAGGCTAAGTATGTTGGAGAGATGTTGAAGAAGTTTGGTATGGAGGATTCCAAACTAGTGAGTACTCCTATGGTCATTGGTTGTCACTTAAGTAAGAACGATGAGTCTCCGGAGGTTAATCAAACTTCCTATAGATCTATGATTGGAGGACTGTTGTACTTGACTACTTCTAGACCTGATATTATGCATGCAGTATGTGTGGTTGCCATATATCAAGCTAATCCCAAGCAAACCCATGAGAAGGCAGTGAAAAGAATATTTAAATACTTGAAGGGAACTTTGGATTATGGCTTATGGTATCCAAGAGGTAATGACTTTGATCTGAGTACCTACATTAATGCTGACTGGACTGGTTGTGTTGATGATGGAAGAAGTACAAGTGGTGGTGCTTTCTTTTTAGGAAGCAGATTGGTTTCATGGCAGAGCAAGAAGCAAGATTCAATGTCGCTATCAACTTCAGAGGCAAAGTATATTGCAGCAACATCCTATTGTACACAAGTGTTGTGGATGAAGCAAACCCTAAAGGATATCAAGGTACTGTATGATGAGCCTATTCCTATTTTGTGTGATAATACAAGTGCTATCAATATTTCCAAGAATCCAGTGATGCATTCTAGAACCAAGCATATAACAATCGGGTATCACCTTTTGAGAGAGAAGGTTGCAAATAAGGAAGTAAAGTTGGAATATGTTCCAACAAAGGATCAGATTGCAGATATTTTCACAAAGGCACTTACAAAGGCTACTTTTGAAGATCTCCAACAGAGATTACAGGTAATTGCCCCTCCTTCTTGCTAGATGCATAGTGGTGTATCTATCCAGGGGGAGTTCATGCTATATCTTTTTCCTAGACTGATGGTGGCTACCTCTCAGGGGGAGCAAGTAATGGTTGTTGTTGACAAGAGGAGCCCTGAATTGTTTCAAGAAAGAATGTATGAACATTAAAGGAGGAGAAAGTTAAAAAAATGTGCATCTTAAGGGGAAAAAAATGTGCCCTAAGGGAAAGGAGTAGTTGCCCTTTGTCCTTGATGTCAAAGGGGGAGAGAGAAATGTACATCTAAGGGGGAGTATGTGTTGCCATCAATGACAAAGTGGGAGATTGTTGGCGATATGTGTTGTTATTGATGTCAACACTTAGAGTGGGGTTAGCACTCAGTTTGTGATGATGATATACTAGTGTAGTAACAGAGATGCAGTGATGTTCATGGTTGGATGTCATGACCTGATCAATGTCAAGTCAAGTTGTTTTGAGCATGCTTGTGGTCAACAAAGATGCTTTCATGATGAAATATTGGGAGGGAATTAGAAGAACTAAGATGAATGATGAAATATTAAGATGGGAATTAGAAGCACTAAGATGAATGATGAAATATTAAGATGGGAATTAGAAGTACTAAGATGAATGATGATACATTAAGATGGGAATTAGAATCTATGTTGAGGATAAGAAGATGTTGCTGATGACCTGTGGCATGTTGTATGATCCTTCTTGTCCTTCTTAAGGATGTATGTGTTGTTATATGAAGGTTTTGGCTTCTGAAAGTTGGTGAAGGTTTTTGCTACAGAGAATTGCATGAAAGACTGCCTGGTAAAATGCTCTGCATTCCTCTGCACTTGAAGATATCGTCATGCAGTTCAAAATTTAAGTTTAGTATGATGTAAAGGTGCTAAATCCAAAGTTTTAGATCATTTGTCCCTCTACAATGAAAGTTATGAGAGACAAAGTTCTGGTCTATGCTCTGCCAAAACCAAGTGATGATGAAGACTATTTGGAATGCTCCACATCCTTCACAATGATAGATATGGCTGTACAATTTTGAGGATATGTTCATAGCAATATATGAGTTCATCCATATGAATTTTAGGTGTTTTGAAGGTCTGCAAGCTTAGTTTTCAAATGACAGTCGTGATACAGATAGTTCTAGATGCCTAGTTATTCTTAGGACATATGTTGATGATGTGTGCCAACTTTTTGTGGCATGAAATGGTACATTGACTGATAGAAGATGGTCCTAATGATCTTGTGTTGTCTCCAATTGCTTTGCAAGGTGTTTTTCTAACCTCTCCAGAACTGGATGAGGTCCAAAATGATGATATTGTCAGGCTATGTCTCTGTCTATTTGATTGAAGAATGTTGAAGGTATGCGCCATAATGTTGTTGCTGTGTGGAGTTCAAGGAATGTTTGGATATGTTGTGTAGGTCCTGCTAACTCATCTGGAAGAAGCACAAGTAATGTTCAATCTTTCATGAGTACCGCCAAGATGAAATGACCATTGTGCTACAAGCTTCATGTGTTCTTGCTTAAGGGTGATAAAAAATGCAATATGACATGAAGCTAAGTGAGTGTGTGCATGCATCAAGTTTATCCTGTTAGACTTAGGGTAGACAACTGAGGGGGGGGTGAATCAGTTGTCCAAAAATTTCTTTCAAATCAAATACTCAACTCCACATAAGCATAAAAGTAAATCAATCATGAGAGCATAATGCAACAAGTTAAGAGCAGATACACATTAACACACATAACACCAAGATTTTGACGTGGAAAACCTAGTTAAGGGAAAAACTATGGGGTGATTAACCCAAGATAATATTCTCTGTTAGAAGAATAGAAAGAACAAAATGACACATGCCAATTAGGGCTCATTGCCCGAGCACACTGCTCACAAGAGGCTCACTGCCTACAGAAGACACACTGTCTACAAAAGAATAAGTATCACATACTTGAACTGGTAAATAGCATCTTCACCATGCTCGAGTCAGTTCCATTTAAGCTCAAACCTTTTGCTCTGCCTTTCGCTCTTCTCTTCGCTACCACACACTCATCTCCACAAGTTCACTATTGAAATGACTTCGCAATCCCTTATTTATACATGACGTCTAATTAGAAACAAACATTTAAGTCGGCAAGCATCCACAAAGACACCCGCAAGATGTAGAATTCATCCGGTCGGCCAATCACAGAAAGAACACCATCATCCGGAAGTTATTCTTCATTTCTGGGACCCCAATTCTAATGCAAACCATACATATGAGCTGAGCACGATCCAAGGATCTCCACAAACTTGCCTGAGACACCAAGAACATCCGCACTTCCTCTACTTACTGAAATCCTTCTCTCCTTCATCTGGAACCTCAAGAGCACAATCTGGCATTACTGTCACAAAGGAATAGATAATTGCGGATCTTCAAACCATGAACCAAATGAGTTGACATACCACACAGACTTCCCCAACACTTCCTCAAATCTGTAGAATGGGATAATGCATTACTGGACCTCACCGGACCTATCTGTGTCACTTTGTCACCTTTGGACACATGCCGGAGCCGGTTCTACTTGAGCGACCATAACTTCTTTAGATCTTCATGCGGACCTCTAAAAACTTGACTGGAGCATCTCAAGACTTATATCTACAAACCCTTTAAACCGCATCCTCTGATCCTCAACCTATCTTGGACTTTTACCTTGTTGTCATCACTGTTCTTCACTGTTCCTGATTGAGACTAATTTTCTCAATATCCTCAGCACACAGCTCATCCAATACTTCTCATTAATGCAACATGAGTATGTTGACATCAATGACAACACTGGTTAAACCCATACTTGTAACATATCCATCATGCCAACTCTTTCCTGACGGCTAGAACATTTCTACCTCAACCATGTTCTCGTCTTCAACATTCTTCCTGCACTCAGTTGCACTTAGATTTCCATTAATAGGTTAGTCCTTATAATCATAGCCGAGGCAAGATAATATATGCATCCATAATCTTAATATTAATTGGTCATCAACTGACTTTCAAATTTTTATGCATTTTAAATATCAATTATTTTACCTTTCACATACGTGGAATCACTCAATAGTAAAACAATCATAGTAAAAATGTCCCATAATTAGAATTATAAATAAAGTCCAAAAATGAGATGTGACAAGAAGCAATCATGAAATATGCCTAGGATGATATATTTTGATGTACACTCTGTTATTGTAATTAGAATCTTGAAATATGTTGCTTTAATGATGTGTGAATGGATTAGGGCATGCAACATGATTTCAAATTGAAGATATTGGAATGGGAAAGAGGTTAGAAACATAAAGAAAAATAGAACAAAGTGTTTATACCCTTTAAATATCTTCCATTCTAGCCTCCTTGATAAGGTGGAAGAAATGCATGTAGCCAAGTGCAAATCCTAGCTTTGCCCAATGCAGAATTAATGTTGATTTCTCAAGTAAATACCAACATAATGGAGGTAAGGATTTGGATGCAAATTGGCTATAGTTTGGCTATAGAAGTGAGATGATTTTGAGAGCATAAGTGCAATGGAATAGTGTAATTGTAGTATTATGAAGTGTAATAATGGCTGTAGGAAGGCTCTTCTTTATAGATTTTTTGGGATTTTTAGATCAATGGTGGAGGTTCAAAGTTGAGATCCAAGGGTGGAGATTTCATAGTGAAATCAACAACCAATATTTCATCAACAAAGATGGAGGGCTCTCATTATTTTACAATTTTTAATTCAACCTTGGGAAGGTTTTACATTTACGAGGATGTAGACATGTGAATGAATTTTAAATTCATTTTAATGGGTGAGTGGGATAGAAAATGACAATTGCATGGATTTGGAAAGATGAGGTGGAGACATGTGTGAGTTAACGAATTAAATAATTCTCTTGCATGGATTTGGAAAGATAAGGTGGAGATACATGTGACTCCAATTAATTAAATAATGTTCATTATTTAATTAATTATGGGGAGATGGGATAATGAAGGCTTCTAAGGTTAATTAATTAAGTGATTAACTTAATTAATATGGTTGTAGGAAATTAGGAGATGGATTAATTAGTGGCTCAAATTAATTAAATAGGGGTTAATTTAATTAATTTTGGTCATAGGGGTTTGGTAAGGTAGGGTAGCTAATTAAATAAATGAGATTTATTTAACTAAGGTTTGGCTATGGGATAGGTGAATTAATTAAATAAATGAACTTTATTTAATTAATTAAGGCTAATGGTAATGAGAGGATAATTAATTAAATAATTTTTAATTAATTATTTAGTTAATTTTGGGTAAATTACAATGAGGATTGGGATAAATTAATTTATTTCATTAATTTGGAGGAAGGGATAAGTTAGCATGATGGGTGACGTCAAAAAATGATAGTTGTGAGGGCACGTCATTTTCAGGTGTCTACATTTTGCCCCTCTTTGATGTGGTGTCGCGATTGAGAGGGAGTGACGTCATATCAAATAAAATTAAAAATTTTCCCTAGCCAACTAACTGGAAGGGAAGAATGGGTGGGATATGACCCCTCGAGAGATCAAATGGAAAAAATAAAATTTCCATGTGAACTCTTGAAAAGAAGAAAAGGTTAGATAAAATGGGATGCAGGGTGGAAAATGGGACCAGAAGAAGAAAAAATAGGGAAAAATGGAGGAAAGGCATAGGGAAAAATAGAGGAAATGTATGCACCCAAGTGCAAATCCTAGCTTTACCCAATGCAAAATTAATGTGGTTTTCTCAGGCAAATACCAACATAATTAAGGTAAGGATTTGGATACAAATTGGCAATTGGCTATAGTTTAGCTATAGAAGTGAGATGATTTTGAGAGCATAAGTGCAATGGAATAGTGTAATTGTAGCGTTATGAAGTGTAATAATGGCTATAGGAAGGCTCTTATTTATAGATTTTTGGGGATTTTTAGATCAATGGTGGAGGTTCAAAGTTGAGATCCAAGGGTGGAGGTTTCATAGTGAAATTAAGGGCCAAGATTTCATCAACAAAGATGGAGGGCTCTCATTATTTTACAATTTTTAATTCAACCTAGGCTTTGCATTTATGAGGATGGAGACATATGAATGAATTTTAAATTGATTTTAATTGGAAAGATGAGGTGGAGACACTGGTGATTCTAATTAATTAAATAATGTTGATTATTTAATTAATTATGGGGAGATGGGATAATGAAGGCTTAGGTTAATTAATTGAGTGATTAATTTAATTAATATGGTTGTAGGAAATTAGGAGATGGATTAATTAGCAGCTCAAATTAATTAAATAGGGGTTAATTTAATTAATTTAGTCATAGGGGTTGGTAGGGTAGGGTAGCTAATTAAATAAATGAGATTTATTTAACTAACTAAGATTTGGCTATGGGAAAGGTGAATTAATTAAATAAATGAACTTTATTTACTTAAGGCTAATGGTAGGGAGAGGATAATTAATTAAATAAATTTTATTTATTTATTTATTTAATTTTGGGTAAATTACAATGAGGATTGGGATAAATTAATTTATTTTATTAATTTGGAGGAAGGGGATAAGTTAGCATGATGGGTGACGTCAGAAAATGATAGTTGTGAGGGCACCCCATTTTCAGGTGTCTACATTTTGCCCCTCTTTGATGTGGTGTTGTAATCGAGTGGGAGTGACATCATATCAAATAAAATTAAAATTTTTATACCAGCTTACTGATAGGAAGAGAAGAATGAGTGGGATATGCCCCATCGAGAGATCAAATAGAAAAAAATAAATTTTTTGGGTGAACTCTCGAAAAGAACAAAAGGTTGGATAAAATGGGATGTGGGGTGGAAAATGGGACCAAAAGAAGAAAAATAGGGGAAAACAGAGGAAATGCATGCATTTGAGTGAAAATCCTAGCTTTACCCAATGCAAAATTAATGTGGATTGCTCAAGAAAATACCAGCATTATGGAGGTAAGGATTTGGATGCAAATTGGCTATAGAAGTGAGATGATTTTGAGAGCATAAGTGCAATGGAATAGTGTAATTGTAGCATTTTGAAATGTAATAATGGTTGTAGGAAGGCTCTTATTTATAGATTTTTGGGGATTTTTAGATCAATGGTGGAGGTTCAAACTTGAGATCCAAGGGTGGAGTTTTCATAGTGAAATCAAGGGCCAAGTTTTCATCAACAAAGATGGAGGGCTCTCATTATTTTACAATTTTTAATTCAACCTTGGGCAGGCTTTGTATTTATGAGGATAGAGACATGTGAATGAATTTTAAATTCATTTTAATGGGTTAGCGGGATAGGAAATGACAATTGCATGGATTTGGAAAGATGAGGTGGAGACACATGTGACTCTAATTAATTAAATAATGTTGATTATTTAATTAATTATGGGTATATGAGATAATGAAGACTTAAGTTAATTAATTAAGTGATTAACTTAATTAATATGGTTGTAGGAAATTAGGAGATGGATTAATAAGTAGCTCAAATTAATTAAATAGGGGTTAATTTAATTAATTTATTCATAGGGGTTCGGTAGGGTAGGGTAGCTAACTAAATAAATGAGATTTATTTAACTAAGGTTTTGCTATGGATAGGTGAATTAATTAAATAAATGAACTTTATTTAATTAATTAAGGCTAATGGTAATGAGAGGACAATTAATTAAATAAATTTTAATTAATTATTTAATTATTTTTGGGTAAATTACAAATGAGGGTTGGGATAAATTAATTTATTCAATTAATTTGGAGGAAGGGGATAAGTTAACATGATGGGTGACATAGAAAATGATAGTTGTGAGGGCACGTCATTTTTAGGTGTCTACATTTTGCCCCTCTTTGATGTGGCATCGCGATCGAGCAAGAGTGATTGTTGGGATAAGTTGTCATTAACTTTGCAATCCTAACCATTTTCATGTGTTTCCAAAGTTCTTGGAAAGTGTTCTTGAACACATAAAGACTTGAGAGATACATTATTATTCAATTATATCACTTGGACATGTTGTAGTTATCTTGTATGTGGTAGGTGTTGCAAGTATGGGCCTAACTGATGTTGTCATTGATGTCAACATACTCCTGTTGCATTGATGATAAGGATTGGATGAGCTGTGTGCTAAGGATATTGAGAAAACTAGTTCTAATCAGGAACATAGAAGAATAGTGAAGACAGTGAGCTAAAGATCCTAGCTAAGATAAAGATCAAAGGATGCGGTTCAAAGGGTTTGTAGATATGTGTCTTAAGATGATCCAGTAAAGATTTTAGAGGTCCACATGAAGATCTGAAGAAGTTGTGGCTGCTCAAGTAAAACCGGTTTTGGCAGATGTTCAGAGGTGATAGAGTGATACATATAGGTCCGGTGAGATCCAGAAATGCATTATCCTATTCTACAGATTTGGTGGAGTGTTTAGGAAGTCCATGTGGAGTTACAACTCAAATGGTTCATGATCTGGAGGTCCGCAAGCATCTATTCCATTGTGACAGTGATGACAGACTGTGTTCTTGAGGTTCTGGATGAAGGAGAGAAGGATTTCAGTAAGAAGATGTAGTGTGGATGTTCTTGGTGATTCAGGCTAGCTTGTGGAGGTCTTTGGATCATGTCCAATTCGTGTTGGTGATCCGCATTAGAGTTTGATCTCGCAATTGAAGAATAACTCCCGGATTATGGTGTTCTTCCTAAGTTTGGCCGACCGGATGAGTTACACATCTTGCGGATGATCTTGAAGATGTTGTGTGAAGATTGGCGTGTTCCTAGAAGAAGATTGAAGTCTTAGATCTATGTGGCAGACAGTGTGTTGTTCCAAGTGAAGTCTTTTGTAATTAGTCATGATGTATTTATGTATTTGCTCTGTAATGTTTGCCAACTTAGATGATCATTCCTAAGTCGATGTCTTGTATAAATAAGGAATTGTAAAGTCATTTCAGTGTGGTCATGTGGAGATAAGAATGTGGTAGAGAGGAGAAGAGCGAAAGGCAGAGCAGAAGTTTTGGGCTTAAATGGAACTGACTCGAGCATGGTGAAGATGCTATTCTTCAGTTCAAGCATGTGATACTTATTCTTCTGTAGACAATGTGTCTCTTGTAGGCAATGAGCCTCTTGTGAGTAGTGTGCTTGAGCAATGAGCCCTAATTAGCATGTGCCATTTTTTTCTTTCCATTCTTCTAATAGAGAATACAATCTTGGGTTAATCACCCCTTGGTTTTTCCCTTAACCAGGTTTTCCTCATTAAAATCTTGGTGTCTTGTGTATTAATATATTTCTGCTCTTGATTTAATGCATTGTGTTTCCATGATTGATTTATCATTATGCTGCTGAATTACAAAGTGGATTTAAGTGTTTAATTGGAAGAAAGTTTTGGACAACTGATTCACCCCCCCATCTCAGTTGTCTACCTTGAATCTAACAATTGGTATCAGAGCTAAGTTAGTCTAAAAAGAGCTTAACCGCTTGAGGAGATCCAATATGTCATCCTACAAGAAGGATAGTCCGAAGTTTGATGGAACCAATTTTAATCTTTAGAAAAGTTGCATGCAATGTCATTTGCAATGTATGGGAACGCAGTTTTGGACCATGGCTACAACGAAGTATACTCCTCCACAGAATGGCCCGAAAACTGTAAATAAAATTATAGATGTTGAAAACAATCTATGGACTAAAGAAGCTCTTCTAAGTGCCTTGTCTGATTCAGAGCTTACAAATGTTGTTGACCTACAAGCTGCTTTTGAGATTTGGGAAAAACTGAAACTTTTGCATGAAGGAGACAAGTATGTTAAATGTGCAAGGCTACAGAGTCTGAAAGGAAAATTTGAAAATCTGAAGATGAGAGAAGATGAAAATATCACTACTTTTATGCCAAGAGTAAATGAGCTTGTTTGTGGCATTAGATGTGCTGGTGGAGTCTTGGATGAAGATGAGATTGTTGGCAAAGTTCTCATATCCCTTCTTGCTTCTTACAAATACAAGGTTGCTGCCATTGAAGAATTCAAATCCCATTCAGGTGTCACAAGAGATCAATTAGTTGGTAAATTGGCTACATTGGAATTGACCGAATTTGGAGATGCCCCCCAAGACTAAATTTGCATTCAAAGCCAGTGCCTCTGTAAAAGGTAAACAAAGGTTTGATCCGGGAGAAAACTCTTCAAGGAAACCATCATGGTATGAAAAAGTAAGAAAAGACCTGGAAGAAGAAGAAGTAGAAACTACTCAACTTGAAGCCCTTATTGCAAAAAGACTGCCAAGAGGATCTGGTAAGTATGAAGGGAAATTGCCTTTTAATTGTTTTAACTACAATAAGATTGGTCATTTTGCCTCAAGATGTCCAGAAAGATTTTCAAGGTTAAATTCTAACAGATCAAGGTTCCAAAAGAATTGTTACTATGTCCATGAAGATGATGATAATGAAGTAGTAGATGATGAATTAGAGATAGAAAATAAATCCAGAAGTGACTGGGTGTTCATTACCATCAAGGAAGAAGATCCAATGTCCTCTGTATCTGTCAATCATAAAATTGTGGAAAGAGCTCTGGCTGCCCAAGTTGAAGAAAATGATGATTATGTCATTGACAGTGGATACTCTCACCATATGATAGGTGACAAAAATAAGTTTATAGATTTGGAAAGGTATGAAGGAGGAGTGGTAAAGTTTGGTGATAATTCTGCTAGCAGAATCAGAGGAAGAGGAACCATTTCTTTTGATGGAAAGAACAAAACCAGTAATGTACTATATGTTGAAGGTCTGAAACACAATCTTCTTAGTGTTGGATAGTTGGTGGACAAAGGCTATGATCTCTGATTCAAGAATGGAAAATGCAAGATCTTTGAAAGTTTTGGAACAAAGATTGCATCCGGTACTCAAATAAAAGGTAATATCTTCCATTTAGTTGGTACTGGTAAAAGTTGTCTATTTGTGCAAATTGATCAGAGTTGGTTATGGCATAGGAGGATGTGTCGTGAATTTTGATAATATCATCAAGATAAGCAACACTCAGGCTGCAAGAGATCTTCCAAAATTGGTGAAACCTACAAATAGTTTGTGCAAAGAATGTCAGTTGGGTAAACAAAGCAGAGTCTCATTCAAAAGCAAGGAACAATCTTCTACCAGATTATTAGACTTAGTTCATACTGATTTATGTGGTCTGGCAAGAATCAGAAGTGTGCAAGGTGATAGATATTTCATGCTATTAATTGATGACTACTCTCAGATGATGTGGGTAACTTTTCTGAAGGAGAAATCAGAGGCTCTTGAGAAATTCAAAATATTCAAGGCTATGGTAGAGAATGAAATCAGATTGAACATAAAATGTCTGAAGTCTGATAGAGGTGGTGAATTCACATCCGGTGAGTTCATAGAATTATATGAGAAGCATGGAATAAGAAGACCATTATCTGCTCCTCGGACTCCACAGCAGAATGGAGTAGTTGAAAGAAAGAACTAGACCATCCAAGAAGCATCTAGAACCATGATGATGGAAGCAAATGTTCTTTAGATCTACTGGAGAGAAGTTGTGAGCACTGCAGTCTACACTATCAATCGAGTTCAAATCAGAAGCAATACCGGTAAGACTCCTTATGAACTCTGGTTTGGCATCACTCCTATTGTGAGGTATTTTAGAGTCTTTGGTAGCAAATGTTACATTAAAAGAGATGAAGACCTAGAAAAATTTGATGCTAGAAGTGATGAAGGAATATTCTTGGGTTATTCCACTCAAAGAAAAACATACCGGTGTTATAACAAGAGATTAAGGAAGATTGTGGAAAGTACAAATGTGAAGGTTGATGAAGGTATTGAAAAACCCTCAAGGTTTTATGAATATGATGAAGATGATCAAAATGATGTTTTTGTTTAAGAAGTTCAAGCTCCCTCTGAAATCTAGATTCAAACTGATCCAGTAAATCAGGAAGAAGAGATAAGTTTGAATGAACTTGTTCAAGAATCAGAAGTGCAAGAAAATCCCAAAGTTCCCAGGTATGTAAGACTGAATCACTCTGAAGATCAGATTATAGGTGATAAAAGCAAAGGTGTACAAACAAGAAGAAGGATTGCTAAAGATTCAGAAGAGTATTGTCTGTTTTCAAAGATTGAACCTAAGACAGTGAATGAAGCTTGCAATGATGAAAACTGGACTAAAGCAATGGAGGAAGAGTTGATGCAAATTGAGAAAAATCACACTTGGAATCTTGTTCCCAGACCTAAAAACAAGAATGTGATTGGAACCAAATGGGTCTTCCGGAACAAACTGAATGAAGTTGGTGAAGTAATCAGAAATAAAGCCAGACTGGTCTGCAAGGGTTACTCTCAAATAGAAGGAGTTGATTTTGAAGAAACCTTTTCTCCGGTGGCAAGAATTGAAGCAGTCAAATTATTTCTTGCCTTTGCTACCTTCAAGGACTTCAAAGTATATCAGATGGATGTTAAGTCTGCCTTTCTGAATGGAGACTTGGAAGAAGAAGTATACATTGAGCAATCAAATGGATTTCAATTGTCTGATCATGGTGATATGGTCTGGAAGTTGAAGAAAGCACTATATGGACTCAAGCAAGCCCCAAGAGCCTGGTATGAAAGATTGGTTTCAACAAAGGTACTACTGACAGTAATTTGTATTTCAAAATTGATCATGAAAACATCTTGATTGTTGAAGTGTTTGTTGATGATATCATTTTTGGAGGAAGAGATAGTATGTGTAAAACTTTTGCAAATCAAATGAAAAGTGAATTTGAGATGTCCATGCTTGGGGAAATGAATTTTTTCTTGGGTTTACAAATCACTTAAACAAAGAAAGGAATCTTCATTTCTCAGACCAAATATGTGAAAGAATTGTTGAAGAAATTTGGGATGGAAGACTCAAAACCAATGAGTACTCCCATGGTAACTAGATGTAAATTAAGCAAAGATGATGACTCTCCTAAGGCTGATCAGAAAAAGTATAGGTCAATGATTGGAGGATTATTGTATCTCACTCAAACTAGACCTGACATTATGAATGTTGTTGGTCTTGTTGCTAGATTCCAAGCGGATCCTAGAGAATCTCATGTCATGGCAATCAAGAGGATTTTTAGATATCTAAAAGGGACAGTTGAGTATGGATTGTGGTATCCCAGAGATCATGATTTTTATCTTCATGCATATACAGATGTGGATTGGGTAGGAGATGTGGATGACCGGAAGAGTACCAGTGGTGGAACATTTTTTTTGGGGAAGAGATTGGTTTCTTGGCTAAGCAAGAAACAAGAGGCAATATCTCTATCCACTATAGAAGCAAAATATATTGCAGCTGTAGGTAGTTGCACTTAAGTTTTGTGGATGAAGCAAATGCTAAGAGACATAAGAGTGGAGTATGAGGAGCCTATCATAATCTTGTATGATAATTCAAGTGCAATAAATATATCTAAGAATCCGATGTTGCATTCAAAGACTAAACATATATCCATCAAGTTTCACTTTTTGAGAGAGCAAGTGAACAAGAAGGAAGTCAGATTGGAGTTTGTGCCTTCCAAGGATCAAATTGCAGATATCTTTACTAAACCTCTACCTAAGGACTCTTTTGAGTATCTTAGGGAGAAGTTAGGGGTTATTACCCCTTTGGTGATGAACTAAGGTGTACTGATGTACATCAGTCCGGTGGATATCACAGTCATATCTTGTGGTTCGGATTGATGATGGGGAGTTGCTACTCAGGGGGAACAGCTGGTATGATTCTGAAGTGGTGGAGTTGCAAGTATGTGCCCTTTTCTATTGATGTCAAAGGGGGAGAGAAGACACATGAAAAACAAGTGGTTGCTGATCAAAGGGGGAGCAGGAAAGGAAGAGAAGTTGTGACAATGAAGAGAAGTTCTTGTCTTGACGGTTAAAATAGTTTTTCACATCATATGTTGCCATCAATGACAAAGGGGGAGATTGTTGCAAGTATGGGCCTAACCGGTGTTTTCATTGATGTCAACATACTCCTGTTGCATTGATGATAAGGATTGGATGAGTTGTGTGCTGAGGATATTGAGAAAATTAGTTCTAATCAGGAATAGAGAAAAATAATGAAGATAGTGAGCTAAAGGTCCTAGCTAAGATAAAGATCAGAGGATGCGGTTCAAAGGGTTTGTAGATATGTGTCTTAAGATGGTCCAGTAAAGATTTTAGAGGTCCGCATGAAGATCTGAAGAAGTTGTGGCTGCTCAAGTAAAACTAGTTCTGGCAGACGTTCAGAGGTGACAGAGTGATACAGATAGGTCCGGTGAGATTCAGAAATGCATTATCCTGTTTTACAGATTTGGTGGAGTGTTTAGGAAGTCCATGTGGAGTTACAACTCAAATGGTTCATGATCTGGAGGTCCGCAAGAATCTATTCCATTGTGACAGTGATGACAGACTGTGTTCTTGAGTTTCTGGATGAAGGAGAGAAGGATTTCAGTAAGAAGATGTAGTGTGGATGTTCTTGGTGATTTAGGCTAGCTTGTGGAGGTCTTTGGATCGTGTCTAGTTTGTGTTGGTGATTCACATTGGAGCTTGAGATCGCAATTGAAGAATAGCTCCCGGATGATGGTGTTCTTCCTAAGTTTGGCTGATGAGATGAGTTACACATCCTGTGGATGATCTTGAAGATGTTGTGTGAAGATTGGCATATTCCTAGAAGAAGATTGAAGTCTCAGATCTTTGTGGTCGACAGTGTGTTGTTCCACGTGAAGTCTTTTGTAATTAGTCATGATGTATTTACTCTGTAATGTTTGCCGACTTAGATGATCATTCCTAAGTTGATGTCTTGTATAAATAAGGAATTGTAAAGTCATTTCAGTGTGGTCGTGTGGAGATAAGAATGTGGTAGAGAGGAGAAGAGCGAAAGGCAGAGTAGGAGTTTTGGGCTTAAATGGAACTGACTCAAGCATGGTGAAGATGCTATTCTTCAGTTCAAGTATGTGATACTTATTCTTCTGTAGACAGTGTGTCTCTTGTAGGCAGTGAGCCTGTTGTGAGCAGTGTGCTTAGGAAGTGAGCCCTAATTGGCATGTGCCATTTTGTTCTTTCTATTCTTCTAATAGAGAATACAATCTTGGGTTAATCACCCCATGGTTTTTCCCTTAACCAGGTTTTCCACATCAAAATCTTGGTGTCTTGTGTGTTAATATGTTTATGCTCTTGATTTAATGCATTGTGTTTCCACGATTGATTTATCATTATGCTGCTGAATTACAAAGTGGATTTAAGTGTTTAATTGGAAAAAAGTTTTGGAGAACTGATTCACCCCTCTCCTCTCAGTTGTCTACCTTGAATCTAACAATAAGACCCAATTTGTGCGCCCACTTTAGAAGTGGAGCCCATGGAGATTTGGAGTTGACTTCTTGAAGTATATCTTGACTTGATGATACTTTCTAGGAGGTGGGACCTATCATGGGTGCCCACTTTGGAGAAGATTCCAATGTAGACTTGGAGTTAGCTTTTTTGTTTACATGCGTGGATAATGTTGATATATTTTTCATGGATATGATGTGGGAGTTAATAGTGGAGTTAGAGATGCATGATACTTGCATGTTGCTTGCATGGACTTGCATGTATTTTGTATGAGCTTGCATGGACTTGCATGTTATTGCATGTCACTTGTATGAGCTTGCATGGACTTGCATGTTGTTGCATGTTACTTGTATGAGCTTGCATGTTGTTGCATGTTGCTTGCATATTGTTGCATGCTATTTGCATGGACTTGCATGTTGTTGCATGTACTTGCATGAACTTGCATGTTGTTGCATGTCAATTGCATGTACTTGCATGTCAGTTGCATGTACTTAAATTTTTTATGAATGCTTGTTAAAACATGAAATGGCCATTAAATGTTTATCTTATGCAACTTTTTATGAAAAAGCAAAACGATAAGATAATATAATAATTTCTACTATAATAATCATTTTTTAGAACTTGCTACTCTTGTAGCTTGTATTTTATCTAAATAGTAAATTATGGCATTTATTGAACATGTCCCAAGAAGAAGGAAGAAATGGAGTTAAGGCATGGTCAAAGAAGAACAAATAGACTTTTGTTCACTAGGTAATTACTTTCAAAGGGATCTACCTTGGGTGTTGGAGGGCTTGAAAGTTTGGGGAATTCCACATCGATTTCAAATGGTCAAAAGATTGAAGGCTAGTTTAGATTCATCATTCTTTCACTATATCTTTTGTGTATTTCAATTCAATTGAAAGATGAATGATATCAACCATATTTAAGTAGGTTGTTTATGATACATTCTCAAATGTTAGTTATAAATTTATTATGACATTTCTTTAATCAAAATTGTATATCAAATAGGAAAATGGAAGCATAATATAAAACATTTCAACAATGGGATAAGTTAGTGCATTTTAGCATACTACTCAAACAAGGCTGATTTAATAATGCTTGAGTCGTAGCTTACGTGTAAATATCCTAGACCTACTTGCAAAATGTAATCCCTCTTAAGTAATGCTACTTTTCATTTTAATAAACTAGAATGGCACTTCACAAACCTTGGGCAACATTGACTATAATGTTGAGTTTTGTTTCCCTACTGAGGCATTTTAAAGATAAATTTTGGATAAAATGCATGTTTTACACACCTTAGCTCTTAGTATTCTCTCTTAGTCTATTCAAAACCTTCCATAAACAATAGGATAGAAAACTGGTTTAATTTCTATATTTTAAATTAATAGGTTTAGCGACAAGGATTTTAGGGTAGGAAATCTTCATAAATACTTTACGGATGAGGATCCTTTTAGGAGAAATCAAAGCAAGGGCATAATGCCCTCAATATATTCAAGTTAGGATTAGTTTGAAAAGAGATTTTGGGATTAAAGGGGTTGAATCTCGGTCAGGAGAACAAAGCCCCTATACAAATCAATCTCTTTCTCTAGAAGTAGAAGTAGATTTCAAAAGAGCTATGTTGATATTGTGAGGGGAAGCTCTCCCCACCACAATTTTTTCTTGAAGGATAGATTTTTCAATTAGGTGGATGAAGACAAAAAGAGTCATGAGAGGGGACAGAGAAATTTTTTAAGTCAAAGGAACTGGTGGGAAACTCAATTTCCCCCCTTCTATAGGAGGAAAAGATGTCGCCCTTCACCTTTTAGGTAGGATCTCCATAGATCTAGATCCATTGAAGCAGCTGGGGAAGGGAAAGCCTCTCATTAAGAAATTAAGATGTCCATTAATGAAGCATCTCTAGATAAGAAAAAATCAACCCTTTTCCAGTTGGATTTGATTGGGAAATTTTGTGGCTCATGGCCAACAAGGGGGAAAATTGAAAGATGGATCAAAGCAACTTGGAATAATGACTAAAATATTAAATATCTCTCAAAGGGCTTCATCATAGAATGCCCTAGTGAGAAGAGATAAAATTCTAGTTGGTAGTTGGTGGATGTTGGAAGGAGCATGCCTCTTCTTTGGTCTTCAAACTTAATTGACCCTATGATATTCTAAGTTCAAGAAGCCCTAACATGGATTAGACTATATAACCTACCCAAGGAATACTAAGGCCAATCCATTCTCAAGAAAATTGGATCCTTGTTGGGGAAATTCTAACAATGTGATGGGGAATGCTTGAACGGGGGCTCCCAAGTTTATGGTAGAATCTACATCCTTAGACACCTATTTAAACCCTTTCCTAAATCAACCTTGCTAGACTTAGACTCTCATTTTTTATGGTAATCCATACAAATGGAGATAAATTCAATGCTTTGTAGGATTTGCAAATCCAAATATCATCACTATAAATTGCAATGCTAAATCATCAAGAAAAGAGGAGAAAATGGAAGAAATGTCTAACTCCCTCCCCTTTGATCTTGATTTGGGTGACATGGAGAAGGAATGACTAAAAGAACCTCTTACTAATAACCCTATTCAAGATTCCAATCCTTCTTCCCTAGCATCTAAGGCTGATCAGGACCTCCACACATGTAGGTCACCAAGAGCCCACTCTTAGGAAGTTGATTTGGGGGAATCATGAGCTATGTGATTTGGAAGTGGATGATGGTGAGATAGAAATTTAAGACATAGTGATGGATAAGCTAATATCCATCACCATTTTTACTATCTCCCAACAAGAGTCAAAGAAAGAAAAAGTCCATTGTGGTCTCATGACAAGGAAGGCTAAGAAAATGCGATAGGGCTCACTTTGGAGGAGATAAAGGAAGGCTCTAATCTACTCTAAATTTTGATGAACAAAGGACAAAGTAAGGGTGGAATGGCACCTCATAGTCACAATGAAGGCCCTCTCCTAGAATGTTAGGGGCTTGAACGCCCCTAGCAAGAGACAATTAAGTGTTAATTGGACCTACAAAAGCCAAATGTTGTCTTATGACAAGAAAACAAACTCAACTATGAGAATGTGGATAGACTCATTCAGAAATGGTTCTAGAAAGATATATTTATTCCTATAGACAAGGTTTTAGGTAGATTGGGAAATTCTTTGGTTCAAGATAATAGTTAATATCATCCCTATTAGTCAAGGGGAAATTGGCAATTGTATCAAGTAACAAGCTCTACGTCTGATCTTCTTTTCTTTATTTTTAATTTTTATGGCCCTACTAACACAATGCAAAAGAATCTTCTCTAGGACACTATCTCCTTGAGCTTGGAAGCCCTCAAGGAGGAACTAGTGGTAGTTAGCAAGGATTTTAATATGGTGCTTGTAAAGTAAAAATTTGGATCCTACGAAAGATTTAACAAAGTAATCTAACTAGAAACAAATTTCCCAATTACATGAGAATTTGACTAGCTTCAAGGAAGAGTATTCTATTGCTATCCAATCGGGAAGAACATAATATCTCTAGCTAGATTCTACTTTGCTCTACACTTATAAATTACCAAACCTTGATAATCTAAAACACTAAGGCATATTTATAAAATTGTGATTTCTAAAATGTACAAATGAGATCACATAAATAAATGTAGAATAGAAAACATGAAAGATAGAGGAACCTGACACTAAAGGGAGAGAGTCTTAGCCTAGGATGACAACATGTTGTGGGGCATTTATGTGTCATGTTGTCATCTGTACAATAACAAAACACCAAAAGTATATACTGTGAGGTCAAGTCTAGGTTCGATATCTCATCTGGTCTACACAAAGAACCAAAATGAGCACCCCGTAGTATAATAGAGCACCAAATCGATGAAAAAATGCATTTAATCAACAAGAGATAAATAAATAAATGATAAGGAAAGAATGAGGAAAAGATCAACAAAATCTCATGTGTTTGAATCCTTTCTTCAACTTGCAACAACACAAACCAAGAAAAATGGTTGGGACTGCTTGGGAGCTTGCCTTCAAGTTAGGCACCTATTTGGGTCTTTCAACCTCCACAGGCAACCACTATGTAAAAAAGAAAATAAAGTGTGTGTGCTCCTATTTCCTAAGTGTGTCTAGGAAATAAAAACATTAAAAAAATAAATAAAACTAAGAGTATCAACCCTAGTCTACGGGGAAGAATACCCTAGTGTATGAAAGAAAAATAGGGTGGTGGTCTACACCACAAGTTTTCCAAAATGTGGAAAAAACAGTATATAATAAAACCTAGGAATAACACTATTTCTTCTAATAAAATAATGTTACTAGGTCTTTGAAGCAATGGAGGAGGTTGTAAAGTTGCAAACTCCTTAAGGAGTAGATATGTAGGTAAAACATTCCAAACCCTCAAAAGAGAGCCTCCACAATATGCAAGATATGAATAAGACCCCACTAAGCTAAAAATGGAGGTGTTGCAATGTAGAAGTGCACCCAAATCACCAAATTTCTATTGTGAAATCCAAGAGAAGCAACTTTCAACAATCTACTATGTATTATTTTTTTCAAAAAAATGAGAGAGAGAGAACTAACAAGAGGAAGAAACCTAATTTTTCTCAATCCTGCCTTTTTGCATGAAGAGTGATAATATGGAAGGGTCAGGTATGCTACAAAGGTTGTTTCACTATTGCATGAGTGTTACCATTGACTAAATCCATAAATAAGGTGGGAAAATCAACCATTTGAAAATTTGGAATATTTGAGATGCCAACACATCATAGGAACATCTGTGCGTACTACTTGTCCTAGGAATATTCTCTAAAATTTCACGTGTTCTCAAAAAATTGAAATAAATGAACATGTGCTATGATTTTTGGCAAACCTTGGTGAGGGGTAAGATAGGCCAAGGTTAAAGTTGAGTGGCCCTACAAACATGCTACGAGCATGGACACCAAAGTGATTCAAAACACAATGTGAATGACGAGGGTACACATTTTTATACATTATAGTGCTCAACCCCAATGACAAGCTTGGTGGCCTTAGTAGGATAACACAAACTAAATAAGACTTCATATCCTTTGTTCATTAGAATACTCTATTGGATGTTTATTTGAAAAATGACACATACACTTGGACCAATAGAAGGTTTGGTTTCAACATCTTGGAGAGACTCGATCATTTTCTTCTTTCACCCAAATGGACAAGCACAAACCTTATTATTGAATGTGAAATAATTCCAAGTTTAGGTATTAATCACTTCCTAGTCATGTTCACTATGGTGGAAGACTCTCCTAATGCCAAGTTCCCTTTTAAATTTGAAAATGTGTGGTTTAGGGACAATACCTTTTTGGACTTGGTCAAGGAATGGTGGGAAGCAATCCTAAAGATAAAAGGCACAAAAATGTTCTCCCTTGTAAAAAAAACTTGTAGTATTGAAAGTTAAAAATCAAAGAGTGGAATAGATGTAGCTTGAAGAACATATTTAAGGAAAAAGAGAAAATAGAGGTAGAGATTTTCAACCTCAATAAGGTAGTCATAAAAAATAGAATGGATCAAGATCTCTATCAGAAGGAGAAATCTCTTATAATAGACTTAGTAGACATTCAGGCCAAGGAAAAAATATACTGGAGGAAAAAATAAAGAGAAATATGGTTGAAAGAAGGTGACAAGAATATTTTTTTTATAATTCTACAAAGGCTAGGCAGAACTGGAAAAATATCTCTTCGATTATCTCCAACTTTGGGAACACAATAATGGATCAAGATTCAATCAAGGCTAAAGCAGTGTCATTTTTCAATAGATTTCTAGGAAGTGAAGAAGCCTCAAGTTTGCAAGAGTAAGACGCCTTTATGTAGTTTATTCCTGAGTTAATCTCCTATGAATATAATCAAATGCTCATGCCCCCTTCATAGAGGATGAGATCAAGTTGGCTTTATCTCAAATATACACCTAGACAAAGAGCTAGGTCTAGAGGGTATCTCTATGAATTTTTAAATAAATGCTGGCACGTAGTGGGAAAAGATTTGGTGGATGCTTGTAATGAGGTGAGGGGGTACAAGAAGGTTCTTAAAGAACTCAATTGCACTTTGGTGGTGCACATCCCTAAGAAATCCTCTCTTGATACTTTTGTAGGCTTTCAACCTATTTCACTATGCAACACCCTATACAATTTTTTTGTCAGACCATTGCTAATAGGCTAAATGTGGTGCTCACCTCCCTCATATCACACTCGTAAAGTGGATTTGTCCTTGGGAGAGCTATCTTAGAAGGTATCATCATTACCCATGAGATTATTCACTCCATCTCAAACACTAGGACCAAGAGCATGATGATAAAATTGGACATTAGAAAAGCCTATGACAAGGTTGACTAGATATTTCTCATGAAGGTTTTGGAGAAGTTTGGTCTTAGCTAGCATTAAAAAGATTTGATATTTGAGTGAATTTCTTCTCCTTAGTAATCAATTTTGGTTAATAGAGGCCCCAAGGAATTCTTTGAAGCTACTAGGGGAATATGTCAAGGTGATCCACTCTCACCATATCTTTTTATATATGGCAGAAGCATTGGGAAGAGCCATCTTATAATCTAAAGTAGTAGGAGAAAGGAAGGGAATCAAGGATACTAAGGAGTTTGAAGCTAGTATAAATGAATCTAATTTACTATGGAAAATATTCTTTCCTCCTACTAATTGCATCTAGTTAATAGATCAATGAAAACAAATATGATGTCTTCTTCTTTAATGTCCCACTAGAATCCAACAGAGAATTGCTAGAGTATTAGAAATTTGAAGAGGTACTCTTCCTAGAAAATACCCAATAATCCCCATTTTGCAAGAGCTTGCAAGGCCTCTCTTTGGTATTCCATCACCAGAGCTTTTAAATCTAGATTGGCATCTTGGTGTGGAAAGTGCTTAAGCTTTGCAAGAAGAATCACTATGATCAAGTTAATATTGTCAACATTACCGATCTACCTACTTTTAATTTTCAAAGTCCCAAGTAGCATTGTGGAAAAGGTGAACAAAATCATGAAGGACTTCATTTGGAGGAAAACTAGTGTGGAATATCTTTGCATACAAAGATTTTACATGGAGAAAATTTATGAGGAAAAGATACTTAGACTCAATGGACGATGCAAGGATCTTCACTACTTGTAATCCACCCTCAAGTTCTCATATTTGGAATTCCATCATCAAACGTAGGTATGTCATTTCCAAACACCTCTCTTGAGAAGTGAACGATGGTAGAAGAGTAGACTATTGGGATGATTCGTAGAATGTCCACCATCCTATGAAGAATAGGATGGATGTTGTCAACTTGAAGTAGATACTATCTAGCAGATGGGGCATAAAGGTGGTATACTACATTCACATTATTCATGTTGATGGAGTCAAGGTAAGCAAATGGAAGGATATTTCTCTCATTCCAACATCACAAGAATAAATTTCAAAGCTCACATCTATCTTGAATAATTGAAAGATCCACATACGTGACAAAGAGGATGAACTTCAATGGATATACTCTGCTAGTGGATCTTATACTATCAAAATGGACTATGAATCTCTTATGAATTCTCTAAAAGACCTCAATTGGACATCAAAATATTGACATAAGGAATGTTTGCCTAAAGCAAGGGCCTTTTCTTGGGTAGCCATCAAAAGAAAATTTCTAACAGGTCATAGACTTCAGAAAATGAGTACTTACTGATTTATCAAGCCTTTGAGTTGATCAGTTGATGGCAGTGATGTGTCCTTTTGGTGTGAAGGAATCAACTTCACTAGGATATCGGATGCTTCACCAATGAGTTCACTATCCTATATATGTGACTTCAACATTTCTTCCTGTGCCTTTACATGAAAATTTTTCCCAAGTTTCATCTTTTGTAGTGGGGACATAGAAGCTAGTCTTAAAGGACCTTGTAGCAACTCATTTGATTCCAACAATTGACTTTCCTCTTGTTTCTCAAGAAATTCCCTTACCATCTCAACAGGGTCCTTGGTAATGGTGTCAGTAGCAATGTCTCTTGTTCTTTCATCAGACATTTCATCATCTGTAGTCTTCTCTTTATTTGCATGATCACCAATTTGTCGATTTGGGGGAGAAATCATCCTTGTTTGGTCCTTGTCAACTTTGTCTTGATCATCATCAGCAGGGGCTATTGAATTAGGCTAGGACAACTGAGAGGGGATGGTGAATCAGTTGTCACACAATTTAACAATTTCTTTCTCTCAATCTTCTTTTATAACTTATAATCAAAACATTTAAGCATTAATCAATAACACATGAGTAGAAATGAAAATAGTACACTTGACACCAAGATTTTTGATGTGGAAACCCAGTTAAGAGAAAAACCACGGTAGGGGTTAACCCACAAGGATTATACTCTATTAAAAGTATTACAATGGGGAATGCACATGCATTCGGGCTCACTGCCCAGAGCTCACTGCTCAAAAGAAGGCTCACTTCCTACAAGAAAGAAGAGTTACAAAATATTTGAACTGATATTTGGCATCTATCAATGCTAGAGTTTAGTTCTAGTTAAGCATAGAAAACTGACTTGATACACTTCATCTTTACTCTCCTCCTATTACTATTCTACTAGCATATGAACTTTGATCTCTGCTTCTTTTCGCAATCACTCCATAGTCGCAACACACACAAACACCAAAATCATCCAATTCCATCGGGTATATATATCCGCAGAATGATCTACAATCTTTTTACCAGTCAGCTTCAAGAACATTTACAACTTTGAAGAGTACTTTGCTCTGTCGGCTAGATCCATACATAATATGAGATGTGGATCAAGAATTGCACTCGCAGATCATCAATCATGTTAGATACCATCACTGATTGTCACACATTGCCCAATAAACAACTTCTATACATCCGGAGTTAAGATCATTTGTAAGGTCAACCTGTTCTTCTTCTGTCTATTTTGTCAAACTGAGACCCGATACTCAGAAGCTAATATCTTTCGAGTCCTTCATCTTTGAAGGACAAAACTGTGGATTTAGAGTGTCTTGACAATTATTACAACTACCTCAGATCTGCAACAAAACATGCCTTTCCACCGGAGAGATCCGGATCAAGATACTGGTCCCTATCATTTGCTCTGTTCCTGACTGCCTAGACTTAGATAAATTTTGATTCTGACTTCCGGTGTGAACAAATTGTGTTATTTGGATGGATGGGGTGATCTTAGTTGCCATCAATGACAACACCTATCATGCCTAACAGTGTCTCTTGCCAACAGGGGCTTGATCAAATTCTTCCTTTTCTGAGGCTACTTCCTTAAGGTCTCTCTTAGTTTTCTCAAGACTTTTCTCTTCCTCTTGCTCTTCCATTTCTTTGTCTTTTCTAGGGCTTACCAAAGGATTTGCATCAGTTTTCTCCAAGCCTTGATCCATGCTGACTTCAGGTACAGAACCGTCATCACCAATATTTTGTTCTTCTTTGCCATATATAGTTGGGAGATGAAGTTCCTTCAGTACTTCCAGAGTGATATCTTCAGTTTCCTTGGCCAGCTTCTCAATGTCACCTGACATGAGAGTATATGTCCTTTTCTTTGTTCTAAACATCTTACCAAGTACTTGAGAGACCTTTGCTTTTTCTTTCAGAGAGATCTCAGGACATAGCTCTATTAGTGCATATTCTTTAAGCTCAGTGTCCTTTGCCATAGCTGCTTCCTTTCTTATAGACATAATGTTGCCAAGAGTATCAGGGAGATAATTGATTATCTCAATGAGAGATTTATTATATATCTCCAAGTATCTAATTACTGTAGTCTTAATGATGCCTTTGTCTGCATCATTATATTCATCATTTAGTTGAGCTATAGGTTTTATATTTCCATCAACTGTTATAGCCTTTAAGACATCCTCCAGATTGATTATGGCCTCTTCTTTCTCAAGCTTTGCTTTCTTCACCTTCTTCCTTCCTTTGCCCATTCCAGAGGGCTTGTCTTGTTTATCACCAGAGGCTCCAATTGATTTTGCTTTCATCTTTTTAACCTATTCATCTGATTTTGTTTCTTCATCATCAACACTTATGCTCACATGCATCCTTTTAGTTTTGGTTTTCACTCTTTTGTGTCCTTTTTTAGCAGGTTTCTTAACAGGTGCTTCCACAGAGGGTGTGGGACCGAAGGATGCAGATGCAATTTGTGAAGTAGAAGCTCTTGTTCTTTTCTTTGTTACTGCAGGCTCTTTTTCTTTCCTCTCAGACTCCTCCGGAGTCTTTTCAGGCTCACTTTCCTTCACTCTTTCAGTTGCCCTAGCTGCTTTAGCCTTCGCTCTTGATTTGGTAATCTCCTCTTTGGTAAGTCCTATTTTCTGGGCATACTCCTCTACCAATTTCTTCATCTTTTTTCGAGTTTCTAGTTTTCTCAGTTCAACATGCACCTTCACAGTGAACTCCTCATAAGTGCCAAATATTGGCTCATTGGGATCCCTGGTTTTCTTCAACATAAGTTCAACATAACCATCCAATATGTTTCTTGCCACTTCATACCCCATTGGGAGGACCTAGAATATCTTGGGCTCAACAGCCTCCATCATACATTGGTCTTTGTTAACAATAAAACATGTATCATTTTTGTATTTTTCCATAATTGACCCAGGAATCCTTTGCTTGGACTGCATGACCTTTTGAAATTTTTTGAAATAGCCCCATAGGGCTGTATTCTGTGCATCATGGCTTCCTATGCTATTTAAGTGATTCCTAATTTGTGTCGCAACAAGTTTGTTGTCAATCCAGAACAAGTTCTTCATCCCTAGCAATTCTTGCATAAAATAGAAGAATAAGCAGATAATCAACGTACCATACTTGAATGGATACTTGTTTTCTTTTGTCTTCTTTAGATTCTCCATTAATTGCTACCAGAGTAATTCACATAGATCATACTTTGCATTCTTCTTCACCATCTCATATGCTATGTATATGGCAGTACCAGAGACAGAGTTCTCCTGGTTTGTGAAGTAGATCTTGTAGCCAATCACCATAGATGCAAACCTAATTGCATGATCTTCAATGTCACTGATTATCAATGCCCTTTTATCAATTTTGGCTCATGTGGCTTCCATCACTATATTATTTATCACGGCCTTCAATATAAGCATTGTACTGGTAGAGTTTAACCCTATGACCACCCTTATGGCATCTTTTGTGATCATAAATGGAGTGTTAAGCCACATAAACTCATCATGAATTCAGCTTAGTACATACCGTACCCATTCATCCTCTGCAAAAGTCAAGAAATCTATATACCGAATGAATTTCTTCTCTTCCAATACCTTATATTCTTCCTTCAGATCAAAATTATCACCGGTTAGATGTTTTAGATACAGGTTTGTAAGTTGGCTAGTCTCTTGTTCTTCTAGGGCAACATGGATGTATGCCCTAATGTCCTCTGCATGCATCACTCCATGGGGTGCTTCCGAAAACGCACCATTTGGATCGACTTCGGTTGATTTGAAGGGGTGTTTCTTAAATTTTGGTCGTGCCCTCTTAGTGATATTAATAACTTGTGGTGTCACCATTTCAGTAAAAATTCAAACAAGTTTACAGTAAAGTTTTGAACTGTAAATACCTCTTTTGCTGAATTAGGGTTTACTTGATTTGCTTTGAATTACTAGAAGTTAGTGCAGTTGCTTAGAATCTTGCTTCAGCTCTCCTTGGACTCTTGATAGCTCAAATGTAAAGTGATTAATCTTTTGAATGCAACCCTTTTAACCTTTGTTTACCAAAACCTAATTGTCATTTAATGCTATTTTAAAAAAGCTAACAAAAAATTCACTGATAAGCATAGTCGATCAAGATTGCTTCGTAATGTACTGTGTTAGATTCTTTTCTGCCAGTCTCTTTTCCAAATAATCCATACAATACTACTCTAGCTTATACCTTAGTGCTAGATCTTAGCACCAATTATCTGGCTAGGGGATCAAGATTTTCAATAATAGCTCCCCCTAAGCCAGAGCACCCAATTCACTTGTCGGATGGAGTATCTGTACCAGAAGCTGGTGAGGATCCACCTTTGACATCATTTACATCCTTCTTAATCTAGACCTTGCTCATTTCCTTCTTGATTTCTACCGGATCAACCTTGTTCTTACCTTTGTCTTCTCTCTACTTTGTTTTCATCTTTTTTGTAGGATAGTGTATTTTCTCATTCTTGCTTCTACTGAATCTTGCAACATGTCCAAGCCTATTGCAATTGTAGCATACCACATTCCTTTTTCCTTGATTCCTTCCATTTGTTTGGTTAATTGTTGATCTGCATTGGTTAGCTATGTGCCCAAATCTATTGCAAGCAAAACACTTTCTATTGAAAGATTGAGTATTTCTTGCATTATTGGGACCATTCCTTATCACACTTCTACACTCATTTGCTTTATGACCAATTTTGTTGCAATTAAAACACTGACCAGAAAAAAGATGAAACATTTTGATTCATTCTACTCCTGCACTGAGTAGCCCTATGACCATACTTATTGCATTTAAAATAATAGCCATTGAAAGATGGGTACCTTTAAGCATCTGGCTGTCTAATCGGAGGTCTTCTAGGTCTGCTTCTCTGATTCCAGAACTGGTTACCTTTGTTTTTCCTTATCTTAATGTTTTCTTGACCTAATTTAGAACTTTCTCCTCTTTCAAATCCCAAACCTTTCTTGTCATCTGGATTTTTCTGACTGTCAAGCAACTCATCAAGCTTTGCAGAGCTTATTTTGAACTTTTTTTTGTAAATATTTGCCACCTCCAAATCAAACTTTAGAAGTACAACATCTTTTACCAACTTTTCACATTCTTTAGACTTGTCTTTCAAAATTTGATTCAAATGTTCCTCAGCTTTTTCTTTCTCTTCAACCAACCTTGATAAATCATTTAGGGTTTCATTTGCTACAATCAACTGTTCACTTAGCTCTCTACTCCTATCCTTTGATCTCTTAACTTACTCTCTTAGCTTCAGGATGCATTCATCACCTTCTTTGACATTTTCCTTTAAATCCCAGATATCGACTTCATACTTATCAAGATCTTCAAGAGTAGTTTTTAGTTCTTGATCAATCATGACACTGCCTAGATGAGGATACTTCTGGCTGCCATGAGTACTCTTTCCCAGATCTTCCTCAAGCTATTAAACTTCTTCCAAGGAACCTTGATCTAATACCAATTGTTGAACACAAAGAATACTAAGAGGGGGGGTGAATTAGTATTCTGTAAAAAAATTCTTTCACATATTCATTTATCCATTTACCAAATTCAATAACATGAAAGTAGAATAAACATAAGAAGAGTAGCCACAAAGTCATAACACATAGACACCAAGATTTTTACGTGGAAAAGCCAAAAATGGAATAACCACTATGAGTGTTACCTCACAATATATAATGATATCAAAACCAAATTACATGAAGGATTACTGCCTTAGGGCTCACTGCCCAAGGACTCATTGTCCAAAGAAGTGCTCACTACAATAGGCTCACTGCCAAGAAAAGAGAAGAGAAGATAGAAGAAGGATTGGCTCACTGCCAAGAGATGACTGCTATGAATGCATCTATAGAATGCTGAATTGCAGTTCAATTAATAACTCAATACACAGATTCAAAAGTCTTCATTATATCTGCCCTGCTTTTCTACTTTGCTACACTAACTCTGTTCTTCTACCCTTTCTATTCCTTTTTGATCACTAGATTCAAATTCACACTATATCCTCATCACTCTCCTTTACCAACACCAAAATCCATTGAGTATATATATCCGCAATATGATTTATCTTACAACTAGGTCGGCAGGCCAAGCATGAAATGTGTACACAAATATTATACCCTGTCAGCTTGATCTTATGCACAAATAGTAATGCAGACTCAAACAAACATTCAAGAATCTTTATAGGTTAGGACCTATAGTAGAGCCACTTAGAATGACAATTCAAACATTATGTCTTCACCGCATATTGATTCCACGAGTGTTGGCTTCAACTTTAAGTGCATACTCAACTAGCTTGATTGTCATATCATAACTTTCAATGCGAACCATGTGAGACTCTGAGATTCATACCTAAAATTCATTATTGACTTCTTATCATACCTTCAGAACCGCAGATCATAATAATCTTTTATAGAAAAATATGGATCTCAGAACTGTTGTTCTGTCATAGAGAAATACTATCAAACTAGAAGCCGATACTGGAGAACTTGTAGATGATCTTCTGATGAACTTCAAACTCTACAAATCTGGAATTAGATACTCCTCATATGTGTTTACAACACCTTCAAACTACAAATCAAAATACTCAATAGCGGAGGAATGTGGAGTAAATTACTCGAGTGTTTTACCCTATTCCTTACTCTACTATGCTTATCAGACTTCGGCAATCTACAACATAACTTTCAAAGATGTTCAGGATATGAAACTTAGGATATAACATTGCATAACATCTAAGTATAACATACCATAACTGCAGAACAAGATCTTAATCTGCAGAGGAGTACCAACTTGATTTCCGTCCCTAGCTCAATGTGCTACCAAACTTAGTCAATTTGGATAAGTCAATCTTACCGAACCAAAATAATGCACACATCTTTGACTCAGGAGTTGTCTTCAAACATGTCAGGTTGTTGCCATCAATGACAACATCAAATCTCCAATATATTAGCAGTGTCTTTTGACTATGTTGCCAACAGTATCAGGAACACTTTCTCATTATCTTCAACACTTATATAAGCCAATACAAAGCAATTGTCTCAACACAAGCAACCATCAAAACAAGAGCACAATTGACACTAATGACAACACACATGAGTTGACATCAATGACAACATTGGTAAGCACATACTTGCAACAATCTCCCACTTTGTCATTGATGACAACATTGATGTGAAAAACTATAAGCACCATCAAGACAAGACTTTGTACTGATTACTTTCTCCCCCTTTCTTTTTACACTTCTAAATTCTTTCTCCCCTTGAGTTTTTCACATGATTTTCTCTACCCCTTTGACATCAATGAAAAAGGACATTACTTCTTCTTTCTCTGCACATACTTGCAAACTACTGCTCTGATCAAACTGGAATTACTCTGTCAGCAACTCTGCAATACTTACTTTTCTTGATCAGGAACTCATATCAGCAACATCTACCTGCTCCCCCTGAGGGGTAGCCTTCAAAACATCAATCCAGATCAAAGAATAAGACTTTGGGCACCACTGGACTAATGCACTTCCCATGCATCTTAGTTTAGAGTAAGAGGGATAAGAACCCCTAACGTTTCTCTGAGATACTCAAAAGTGTCCTTAGGCAGAGGCTTTGTGAAAATATCTGGAATCTGATCCTTTGTAGACATATATTCCATCTTTACTTCATTCTCTATTATTTTTTCTCTCAGAAAGTGATACCTTATAGATATATGCTTTGTTCTTGAGTGCATCACTGGATTCTTTGAAATATTTATAGCACTTGTATTGTCACAAAAGATTGAAATTGGTTCTTCATACACAACTCTTATATT
This sequence comes from Cunninghamia lanceolata, assembly GCA_027924645.1. Lineage (NCBI taxonomy): Eukaryota > Viridiplantae > Streptophyta > Pinopsida > Cupressales > Cupressaceae > Cunninghamia > Cunninghamia lanceolata. Next base: position 3,397,988 of record BSBN01000469.1, read on the forward strand.
CTTCAATTTTTGCTTCATCTAAAGCACTTGAGTACAACATCATGTTGCAACAATATATTTTGCTTCTCTAGTAGACAAAGAAACTGATTCTTGCTTCTTACTTAACCATGAAACCAATTTGTTACCTAAGAGGAAAACACCTCCACTTGTACTCTTTCTGTCATCAGCATCTCTAGCCCAATCTGTATCTGTATAAGTACTGAGAGTAAAATTAGTATCTTTGGGATACCACAATCCATAGTCTGAAGTGCCTTTCAAATACATCATGATCCTCTTGACTGCCATCACATGTGACTGTTTGGGATCTTCTTGAAATCTTGCCACAAGACAAACTACATGCATTATGTCAGGTCTGGTATGGGTTAGATAAAGCAGTCCTCCAATCATAGACCTATATTTTTTCTGATCAGTCTTGGGTGATTCATAACTCTTACTCAGCTTGCAGCCAGTTACCATAGGAGTACATACTAGCTTAGAATCCTCCATTCAAAACTTCTTCAACAATTTTTTCACATACTTGGACTGAGAAATGAAAATTCCTTTTTTCTGATTGAGTAATCTGCAGTCCTATACTGAACCCTAATTGCAACAAATACTTCTCCAATCTTGCATACTAGGCTCTAGAAACTTGCTTAAGTCCATACAAGGCTTTCTTCAATCTACACACCATGTCACTTTGGTCTAATGATTGAAATCCTTCTGGTTGTTCAATGTAAATCTCTTCTTACAACTCTCCATTCAAGAATGGTGACTTCACATCCATCTGGTACACTTTGAAGTTTTTGTGTGTTGCAAATGCCAAGAATATTTTTATTGCTTCAATCCTTTCCACAGGAGCAAAAGTCTCTTCAAAATCTATGCCTTCAATATGAGAATATCTTTTGCATACCAGTCTTGCTTTGTTTCTCACTACTTCTCTATTTTCATCCATCTTGTTTCTAAACACCCATTTAGTTCCAATCACATTCTTACCAGCAGGTCTAGGGACCAATTCCCAAGTTTGATTTTTCTCTATCTGCATCAGCGCTTATTCCATGGCTTTTACCCAACTTTCTTCTTTGCATGCCTCATTTATAGTGTTAGGTTCAATTTGTGAAAGTAGACAATAATTCACCTATTCCTCAACAACTCTTTTCCTTATCAACACCCCTTTGCTTTTATCACTAATAATCTGATCTTTAGAATGATTAATCCTTACATACATGGGGGTCTTTTCTAGAGCTTTTTCTTCTTCAACTTGACTATCCTTTTGTTCAACTTTTTATTCATTCATTTTAGTATCAGGTTCATCTGATTCATAGCCACTCAGATCTGATGTTATTTCCCTGACTTCATCAACCCTCACATTAGCACTTTCAATGATCTTTTTCAATATCATATTGTAGCACCGGTAGGCCTTACTCTTAGTGGAGTATCCAAGGAAAATTCCTTCATCACTCCTAGCATCAAACTTGCCTAACTCCTCATCTCTTCTGATATAACATTTGCTTCCAAAAACTTTAAAGTATTTTACTACAGGAACTCTTCCATACCACAATTCATAAGGAGTTTTAGTACCATTACCTTTGACTTGAACTCTGTTTTGAATGTAGACAGTAGTATGTATAGTTTCTCTCCAATATACTTCTGGTAGGTCAGCCTCCATCATCATTGACCTAGCAGCTTCTTGAACTGTCCTGTTCTTCCTTTCCACAACTCCATTCTGCTGGGGAGTTCTAGGAGTAGACAACTATCTTTTTATCCCATGTTCTTCACAAAAGATATTACATTCATTTGATGTAAACTCTCCTCCTCTATCAGACCTTAAGCATTTGATCCTTAAATCTAACTCATTCTCAACCATCACCTTGAAAAACTTGAACTTGTCTAAGGCTTCTGATTTATCCTTTAAGAAAGTAACCCAAGTCATTTTGGAATAATCATCATTAAGCAACATAAAATTGAAAGGAAGCAAGGTATGCGGAAAACACTTCCTACATTGATCTAATGAGGAAAGATTTATACAAATTTTTATTTTACAGTTATAGATTAAGATGCACATTAATAGAAAGATAATAACAACTTCCAAATGCAAACACAAAACTTACAACACAAGATATACGTGGGGAAAACCCTTTTAGGTAAAAAACCCCACACTCCAAATCCACCCAATATATTATTCACAAATCACGAAGATTACAATATACTTGCAGAGAAAGCTTTTACAGGAGTATATTCAACTAGAGATCCAGGAGGTAATTCGACATCTATAAGATTCTTACACACAACCTCCATCTCAAGCTCCTGATATATAGGAGATACAATACAGTACACCGCCAACGGTAATTAAAAACCATGAGCTAAAACCACCCAAAAGTGGCGCCCAAATTATCTCCAATCAAATATACCTTGTGATGTGCCAAACCACACACCAACATGTGTAACTCTCCCCTTTATAGCTCTTTTATGTGTCCAACACGTTTTTACATTTCCCAAAAATAGAAGGTCCAACTTCCGGAGGCCATAACTTTTGATCTGGGTGTCCGATTGACGAACTGTTTGATGCATCAGAGAGCTCGTGAAGAGATCTATCATCCTATAAATTGCTTTGCTGGTTATTGACAATTTTAGGGACATTTAGAGAAGTTTTGATTCTGGTAATTGAGTTCAAAACATTTTTCTAACAGTTTCAAAAAATAGAAACTTTAATATCTCCCAATCCAGATATGATCTTGAGACGAAACTCACTTGAGATGTTCACTTAGCTATTCCACACCTTCTGGGAAAAAATTTAGGTCAATCCGAACTCAATCAGAGGACTTACTAAAAATAGTAAGTCTTGCTATTTTTATCTCTTTTGGAAACTTTGAAAGTTCTAGACCATTCTCCAAGATAAAGGGTATTCAAAAAGAGCAAAACTGGGAAGAATAGTAACCTTTCAAGGTTGCAAGGTTGAGACACTTTTCTTAACATTCTCCCGCTTGTTGAACACCTTGCAAGAGCAAAGGGAGTATCAACACCATGATTTAATTGCTAGGGGTCGTGAGGCCCATAGACTCTGAATACCATCTGAACTTCTCTGTGCTCATAGGTTTTGTCAAGCAATCTGCAACATTCATCAAAGTTTCAACTTTTTTCAAGTTTACCTTCCCATCCTCTACCATGTAATGAACAAAATGGTACTAGACATCAATATGCTTAGTCCTTGCATGGAAAGTAGGATTCTTTGCCAAACATATGGCACTTTGACTGCCACAACAAATAGTAATCTTCCCTGCATCAAACCCAACATCATAACACAATATCTTAAGCCAAATGGCTTCTTTACAAGCATGAGTTGCTACCATGTACTTAGCTTTAGTAGTAGATAAAGTGACCACAGGTTGCCGCCTACTCATCCAATTAATAGCACCACCAAACATAGTGAACACATAAGCACTAGTGGATCTCCTGCTGTCAATGTCACCTGCCCAATCTTAATCCACAAATCCATGAATACAAAGTGAATGCCGAGGTTCTATAGGATAACCATGATAACATAAGGAATACTCAGAAGTAAACCACAAATTTTTGAACACTCTCTTCACTGCATCCCAATGTACCAGTCTAGGATTAGCCATAAATCGACTAAGGAGTCCCACTGCTTGAGCAATGTCTGGTCTTGTATAGACCATCGCATACATCAAACTGCCAACCACACTAGCATAAGGAACTCTGCTCATATCCTCTGTATCAGAAGGAGACTTTGGAAAATCTTTAACAGAGAACTTTGTCCCCATTGTAACAGGAATAGTCAAAGGTCTGCAATCCATTATGCTGAATTTCTCCAACACAGTGTTAACATACTTACTGTGGCCTCACCAAAGTTTTCTATTTGCTTTGTCTCTTCTGATTTCCATTCCCAGAATGTACCGAGCTGTCCCTAGATTTTTCATCTCAAACTGTGCTGACAACTGAGACATGAAATCAGAAATGAAACTTTTACCATTTCCAATGAGTAACATATCATCGACATACAATGAAATAATGAGAATACGATAATTGTCAAACTTGTAGTAAACACAATGATCTGATTTTGATCTTTGAAATCCAATACTCAACACAAAGACATCAAACTTCTGGTACCACATCCTAGGAGATTGCTTCAAACCATACAAAGACTTTTTCAACTTGTAAACCAAATTTTCTATACCTTTCACCACGTAGTGCTCTGGCTGTGACATAGATTTCCTCCTCCAAGTCACCATGAAGGAATGTTGTCTTCACATTCATATGTTCCACTTCTAGATCATAAGTTGTTGCAAGAGATAATAGGAACTGAATAGATGTCAGCTTTGCAACAGGAGAGAAAATCTCACCATAGTCATGTTGGTAAACATATTTGTCACCACGAAATAACCTTTGAAATTGACCCGTTGCCCTTAGAGCAGTGACTAAATTGTCCCAACAGTTGGAGAAGTTGTTATTGAATTATTAGCTTTCCTCTGCGTTTGAGAGGGGCAGCTCCCTTGTATGATGGGATTTTTGTAGTTTTTGTGAACTTTCATCCTAAAAGTACAAAAATGAAGAAAAACAAAATAACAAGAGAATTGGGCATGCATAAACCCTCGTGGTAGACGTACGAAAACCAACAGGAGTTTCACAATCTTATTAACAAGTATGAGGGGCTTTCACCACAAAACTAGAAACCACTTTCCTAAACTTCATGATGAATTTCACAACGTATGTGCAAGAATGATGAATGAAGATGGAAAATCTCAACATACGAAGAGATCATTTATCTTAACACTTTCAAATCAAGATACCGAGATATGATTGTGCGTCATCACCCCAATTGCATGCTTCAATGGATAACTTTGATTTACGCAAATATATAGAGAGATCACCAATTTGACATACGAAAAACTAGTAATCATAACTCAGAAATACATCAAGAACATACGAACTAAAATGCATTATTCATTATCTTTTCAAAATTATACAATTCCAAAAGTAAACTATACAATGTGTAAAACCAAAAATGTTCCAAGAAGTTTCTTCATAAGTTCCCCCTGTAAAAGTTCTCAATAAAGAGTCCTCCCCCTTTGACTGAATTACAAAGACCTATATATAGGTGAGGTTAGTAACCATTTAAGGTAACTACCTTAACCACTTTTGTAACTACTTAGAATAACTACCTGGCTAATCCGCTTAGGATAACTACCTAAGCCAATGCTTAGAATAACTACCTTTTTTGAAGATAAATTAGGATTTACCTAACTTTTACAAAGTTAAATTCAAAAGGCTAACTTTAATTACAATAAGTGACATAAGTCACTTTTTCAAAAGGTAACATTAAACTTGGAGATTTCCTCCGTTTGCTCCATTTCGGTAGTCACACTTCATTAGATGCTTATGATTCCTCTGGATATTTGAAGCTTAGACTCCTGTGTTTGTGCATACAAAATATGGATTGTGGAAAAACAAGTTCTACAAGAGGTGCTTTAATTAGTACAACATCTTGACATAATTTTAGAATATCACCAATGTGATGGAGTAGTGGGTAGATCAACTCCTCAAATGTTTCTCCAAAATTTTGCTAGAGATTTACATCTTGAAGCTTGTGCAGATGTGTTTGCAACAACAAATTCTGCATCTTTTTGACCAAGCAATGCTTTAGCTAGTGCATTCATCTTAATAAACTCTTGTGCAACAAAAGCCATCTGAGACTTGATTCCATTGTCAAGCTTGGTTTCATTCACCAGATCCACAACCACATGTAAAAGGGACTTGAAGTAAAGACAACCATTTTATCTTTTCCAACAATACTCTCAAGACTTTACAAAATACTTGAAGATGTAACAAAGTCATTAGTCCAATTATTTAGACCATCAATTACTCCTTGAACATTGTCCTTGATTGAAATGATTAAACCAGTTCACATCTCTCACAATGATTTCTCCTGCAACAATCTTGGAGATAATCTAGGATACAATATGACAATCTTGACACATACTCAAAGGTTCTTGACAACTCTAATAATGCTATTGCTAGCATCTCATTATGGTGGCAGGGGAGATTCTCCTTTTACATCATTCAGTACATGCCTTGCATCTGGAAAATATCTTGCTTCCCTCATCTACCTAGACAATTTGTCCAACTTTGCATAGATCTCATGAGTTTGTGGGTGTGATATGTTTTCTACACCAAAAACATGTACCATTTTATGGACTTGAATCCAACTACACCTAGGTACCTTTTTTATTCCTCTATCTTTCATCAATCTCCTTACCTTTTGAACTTCAACCCTCATGCCCCCTTCTACATAGGTATTTATGAGAAAAACATAAGGTGCAATAGATTTTGGATCCAACTCAAAAAGATAAGTTGCTGCAAATACCCCAAGCCCTATATTATTATGTGATCTACAAGCCCCAAGTATACAAATACACATAATTGCCACAGGTTTTAACTAGCATTTTGATGATAAAGTTTAGAGCTTCCTCAGAGATAGCCAACGCGGCCAACAAGATTAACAATGCATACATAATGATCCATTGTAGGGATAATACAATAAGAGTTAATTATGCCATTGAAATATTTACAACCCTCATCTACTAATCCTGCATGGCTGCATGCAAATAAAACACAAATGAAGCTTATATGGTCAGGGCATGTTCTAGAGTCTCTCATTAATTCAAAGAGTTGGGGAGCATCCATGTGAAAGCAAAGCATTCCATAACTTGCAATAAATGCATTTCATGAGACTGCATCTCATTGATACATGAGCCTTTTTGTATGCTTCCACATTTTGCATGCGTGTTTACCAGAACATTTCGAACTATAAGATTTGATAGAAACCTCCATTTCCTTATGTGTTGAGAGATGTTCTTTTGGATCACCTATTCCAATGTGGAAGCAAGGCGGATACTCAAAAGATTTGAAAGCCATTACAATAGTCCATCTTGTATGTATCCTGCAGTCATTGCATCCATTTAAGGAGATTTCTTCCAAGCTGATTGTCAAAAGCCCCACATATTATGTCAATGCTTCCACAATTTGCATACAAGTCTACCAGAATGTTTCCAACTATAATATCTGACAAAAATATCAATTTATTCATGTTTCTCGATGGGCACAAGCAAATGGGGAGGCTGGCAGAAGTGGTAGAAATTATGGCGCACCTACCTATTGCATTCACTTGAAAGTTTTCATACAATCTTTGAGGAATTCCGTTAAACATTTTGTCTATGCTCATCTATGATTGACGGTTAAATCCGCACGCTAATCCAAAGCTCTAGGCGTTATGTCAAACTATTTGTTTGCCTTGTCTCAACTTCCAAGTTTTGCATACATTTCTATCAGTGCTTCCACAACAAAGATATTCAACAAAGTCCACTTTCTAATAATCTTTGACGGAGGTCTATACTCAGCTGCAAATATTCCTTTTTGGCACGGGCTGGGAGTATGCTGGCCAAGGACATGGAAATTGACATTATACTTGGTAAACTATATTTGCTATGTATTGCAACCATTGCATTCATGAGACCATATTTCTTATGGGCATTAATAACTATTTATCATCAGACAAAAATCTTTGAAAAATATTCTTTGATGGACGTCCATATCCCTTTGCAGAAGGTGTGATTTGGCAGGCTGTGGAGATGTGGTTTCACACCTGCAAATTCCATTTGTTTGAAATTTTCTAAAGCCTTTTCAACAAATCATTATCACGCCTATCTTGTAATTATTGAATTTGCTGAGAATATTTCTTTATTGAGGAATTTTGTCAAACATTTCATGTGCTATGTCTATGCTTCAAGATTTTGCATGTATCTCTGTTAGGGCGTTTCGAACTATACTAGCAGTTGCATCCATAGAAGGTTTAAGGAATCCACCACTAAGAACAACTGATAGGTTTAGAAAATCTTTTTGGTGGCGTGAGACAATCTTTCAAGCACAATAATGCTCACATATAAAGCCTGTTAGTGAAATATCTTTACGGCATTCTGTTAAACAGTTTGTGTACCTTTTCTCATCTTCCACAAATTGCATACATGTCTACTATAGCATTTCAAACTATATAATATATGACCAAAATCCTCCATCCTTTCATGCTTTGATGGATCTCCATAGGTTGTGGGGACGCTGGCAAATATTGTGGAATTAGCTTTACATCTATCGGGTGCAATTCTCTCGAAAGTTTTTAAACCCTTTTCAATGAATCCAATTTGTGAGTATGCTGCAATTCATGCATTCCATGAGACATCATTTATTTGAGATATTATGTCAAATAGTTCATGGGCCTTGTCTATGCAAAGGCCGTGGGGTTTGGATTTACACCAGTCGGCTGCATTTGCTTAAAAGTTTCTACGGTCTGTCAACAAAACCATTTTGTGTGTTCCTACATTCGATGAGTTCCAAGAGACCGCATTTATTTAAGGAAGGCTTTCAAACATTTCAAGAGCTTTTACTATGCTTCTTCATTATGGGAACCTGTCCACCATCTATAATATCTGGTAAAATTTCCTTCTTTCATTGCTATCCATTAATGTTCTAAAGCTCCCATTTTAGTATGTACTGAGTGAATGCTGGCAAAGGATATCTATTTCTTGATATCGTTCACAAATTAGTTTTAAAATAGTTACAACTGCATAAAGAAGCTGCTTCACATTGTTTTGACACGTCATCATTTATCTTGTCTTCATCAGTGATTGAGGATGACTTCAAAACTTCGTTGGGAATAAGTAGAACTTTCAAAACTTCAATCAACAATGATGAAAGTTCTAAAACCATATTGTACACCTGATAAAGAAAGAAATGGCCTTTTGAAAGGCTTCGTTGGTAGTAAATGATATTTTTAAAACTAATTCAAACCCCCGATAAAGTATGAATTTCCTTTGTTGGCTATTAAAAGCGCTTTCAAAACTTTTATAAAGAGCAAATTAAAGTTCCAAACCCAAGTTGAATACACAATGTATAGCCTTTGAAAGGTTTTATCCATACTCTAAGTATTTTCAAAAGTTTATTTATTGTTGACATTACTTAAAGAACCATCTAATTACTTATGATAATGCAGAAATTTCCTTTGTCGACGATTTGAGAGCTTCATAACTTGTTTTGGCAGTTTAAACTAGTTGCGAAACCTTCAAAACTAACCAATATGCTCTTAATTCTCATAAAGCATAACATTGTGGAAATTTCACACGATTTGTTTGCCAAAACTCTAAATGCTACGAAGGAGAAAAATGACAGTTTTTGATAGACTCAATATTTTCTCCTGAAAACTTGCCACACCATCCATTATGACCTCATAAATCTCTCTGACGAACCATTTTGATTCAACCCTTACAAAACTTATAATTTAATCATTTTTGCAAATTGTCGACAAAAAATAGGAAGCTTAGAATCTCCCAAACTGTGAGACATATTGATTTGGAAATTTGCCAGATTAGGCGAAGTGGAATTGCAAACATAGCCATAAAAATCATTTTGCACTGTTTGTCACCAATCTTGAGATTTAATTATTTTCACAAAACGCCGTGAACTGGATAGGTGCATTTGGGAAGTTGAGTGAAGCATTGATTGTTCCTTCTTATGAATGGCACCACTTTATAAATTTCAATGCGAGGAAATAGTGTGAACAAAGCCGGATGTATCTTAACAATGATTTATCACCATGATTGATGCAGGGAGTGTGTGACACTGATGACTTGTAACTGAAAAGATGACTCGACGAAGGGCCTTGACGCATGATCAAACTTATTATTTTGATACAAAATTTTAAAATTTGGCATGTAAAAAATGAGGTCAATAGCTGGCTCTAATTGGGGACAAGGACTTTGTGGACGTAGGATGAACCTAGACTCTCTGGAAATGACCAGTGCCTTATCCATTGGGCAAATAGAGTCAGGAGATAATACAATGTACAAGGGGAAACAAGGAGACAAAGACACATAGAGATAAGGCAAACGACAAAAACCAACAGAAACTAAAACAAGATGGACACAACAAAAACTCCTAGTTTACTTATGTACATGGTAGGTGACTCCTACCTCAAACTGCTCAAGGATGATCATGTAAAACCATTAATGGGTTGAGAAAAATAGGCACCTGTTCAAAAAAGAAATGTGCACAGATGAGGTACCTGCGGACTTAGTAGATATTTTAGGATAAGAAAAATGAAATACATGAAATGTGAGGACTCCTTGAATGGTACATCAAATAACCATTTCTCATCATAAACTTCTAAGTCTTTTTGAATCACATTGGTATTGCCCATCGTATCTTCTGGTTTCATGTTGAGCATACCAATTTTTTCTATCTGAATATTCTTTTGATAGCTTGAATCAAAGAAAACTAAATCACGAATCAAACATCCTTCATGTGAAGTAAGAAATGAAGAAAACTCAATACTCTGCGACTGATTCTTCTTATGAGTATTATCCTCCTTTATCATTGAATCATCTTCTGCAAAGGAAAATTCCTTCTTCTTTAGCAATACTAACTCAGGATCTTTATCAAAGGGTTGCACATGAGGAAGAGAAAGTGATGAATCTACATTATGCACTTTATCCTCCTAAAATTCTTCTTGTATCGTCGGTGAAGAAGAAATAATATTTTCCTCTCTTGGAAGTAGTGAAGGAGAAGTTAAAACATACAGCTCTTCATTAATCCTTGTATCCTTATGATCTTCTTGCATAATTGGAGTGGGAGTACTCAACACTTCATCTTGAGTAGTAGCTTTGATTCCAGTAGTCAAGGATTCTTCTTCAACAAATGATAAAGGAGAAAGAATAAAATCTTCTTTACAAAGAAAATCATCTCCAGGAGCCTTGAGACGATCTTGCAGTATTATTTCATCATCATCCTCCTCTTCCTCAGGTTGCATGGATGTCAGAAAAACACTTCACAACTCATCTTCATCTTCTTTGTTTACACTTTGGTCCAAAAAAATTTCTACATTCCCTTAAACATTAACCATGTCATGGGAACTTTCCTTGGAAGATATAGTTGTCGAACTAGAGCAAGTTGTCACAAGAGGAGTGACATTCTCCAAAGAAATTGAGAACAAGCCATCATCTGGAAAGACTTCTTCTTCTTTATTGCATGTTTCCATACAATCTTCTTCTTATGTCTCCATCACTTCTTCTTCTTGGTCTTCCTTAAGTGGACATGTGTGTCCCGATGAGTCTCTTTCAAACACTTCCTTCAATACAGGTTCATTTGTAGGAAAAAAATTTGCCTCTTCATTGCTGTCCTCATCATGCGGATGATATATCTCAGCATAATTTCTTCTATCTTCTGGTGCATGAATCTCTTCTGATAGGGATTTTTGATCACGAGCAAGAAAATGAGTCTCCTTCCCATCTTTTTCTTCAATCTTCTACAATGTTTGAAGCAAAGAAGGATGAACCTGATTAGTAGCAAGTTGCATGCCACCATAGAAACTCTTCAAAAACTCCACTTGCTTAGGGTCATCAAGAACTTGATTTTGTTGAGCAGAAGATGTAGAAAAAGGATAATCTTCATCATCACTATCACTGTTTGATTCATGAAACTACAAGTTATGCATCTGGGTTCTTCGATACCAAACTATCTTTTAGGATTCTTCTTTTAGATAGAATCGCCAACTTCTTTTGTGGGGAGGTACTTGTATATTCTTGAGGAATCAAAAGGCAAAAATGCTTTATCTCGTTTCCCCAGCGGAGTCGCCAAAAATCTTTTGGTAAATAGATTTGTCACTGCGAAATAACCTTTGAAATTGACTTGTTGCCCTTAGAGCGGTGACTAAATTGTCCCAACAGTTAGAGAAGCTGTTATTGAATTATCAGCTTTCCTCTGCGTTTGAGAGGGGCAGCTCCCTCGTATGATGGGATTTTTGTAGTTTTTGTATACTTTTATCCTGAAAGTACAAAAATGAAGAAAAACAAAATAACAAGAGAATTGGAAATGCAGAAACCCTTGTGGTAAACGTACGAAAACCAACAGGAGTTTCACAATCTTATTGACAAGATGAGGGGGTTTCACCACAAAACTAGAAACCACTTTCCTAAACTTCATGATGAATTTCACAATGTATGTGCAACAATGATGAAGGAAGATGGGAAATCTCAACATACAAAGAGATCATTTATCTTAATACTTTCAAATCAGGATACCGAGATATGATTGTGCTTCATCACCCCAATTGCATGCTTCAATGGATAACTTTGATTTACACAAATACATAGAGAGATCACCAATTTGACATACGAAAAACTAGTAATCATAACTCAGAAATAAATCAAGAACATACGAACTGAAATGCATTCTTCATTATCTTTTTGAAATTATACAATTCCAAAAGTAAACTATACAATGTGTAAAACCAAAAATGTTCCAAGAAGTTTCTTCATAAGTTCCCCCTATAAAAGTTCTCTCTAAAGAGTCCTCTCCCTTTGATTGAATTACAAAAACATATATATAGGTGAGGTTAGTAATCATTTAAGGTAACTAGCTTAACCACTTTTGTAACTACTTAGAATAACTACATGGCTAATCCGCTTAGGATAACTACCTAAGCCAATGCTTAGAATAACTACCTTTTTTGAAGATAAATTAGGATTTACCTAACTTTTACAAAGTTAAATTCAAAAGGCTAACTTTAATTACAATAAGTGACATAAGTCATTTTTTCAAAAGGTAACATTGAACTCAGAGATTTCAAGTTGTAAATTTTGCTAAGTTACCCTTTTCCTCTATTTGCTCCATTTTGGTAGTCACACTTCGTTAGATGCTAATGACTCCTCCAGATATTTGAAGCTTAGACTCTTGTGTTTGTGCATACAAAATATGGATTGTGGAAAAACAAGTTCTACAAGAGGTGCTTTAATTAGTACATCATCTTGACACAATTTTAGAATATCACCAATGTGATGGAGTAGTGGGTAGATCAACTCCTTAAATGTTTCTCCAAAATTTTGCCAGAGATCTGCATCTTGAATCTTGTGTAGATGTGTTTGCAACAACGAATTCTGCATCTTTTTGACCAACCAATGCTTTGGCTAGTGCATTCATTTTAATAAACTCCTGTGCAGCAAAAGCCATCCGGGACTTGATTCCATTGTCAAGCTTGGTTTCATTCACTAGATCCACAACCACGTGCAAAAGGGACATGAAGTAAAGCAACCATTTTATCTTTTCCAACAATACTCTGAAGACTTTGCAAAATACTTGAAGTTGTAACAAAGTCATTAGTCCAATTATTTAGACCATCAATTACTCCTTTAACATTGTCCTTTCTTGAAGTGATTAAACCAGTTCACATCTCTCACAATGATTTCTCTTGCAACAATCTTGGAGATAATCTAGGATGCAATATGACAATCTTGACACATACTCAAAGGTTCTTGACAACTCTAATAATGCTATTGCTAGCATCTCATTATGGTGGCAGGGGAGATTCTCCTTTTACATCATTCAGTACATGCCTTGCATTTGGAAAATATCTTGCTTCCCTCATCTACCTAGACAATTTGTCCAACTTTGCATAGATCTCATGAGTTTGTGGGTGTGATCTATTTTCTACACCAAAAACATGTACCATTTTATGGACTTGAATCCAACTACACCCAGGTACCTTTTTGATTCATCTATCTTTCATCAATCTCCTTACCTTTTGAACTTCAACCCTCCTACCCCCTTCTGCATAGATGTTTGTGAGAAGAACATAGGTGCAACAGATTTTGGATCCATCTCAAAAAGATAAGTTGCTGCAAATACCCCAAGCCCTATATTCTTATGTTATCTACAAGCCCCAAGTATACAAATCCACATAACTGCCATAGGTTTTAACTGGCATTTTGATGATAAAGTTTAGAGCTTCCTCAGAGATAGCCAACGCGGCCAACAAGATTAACAATGCATACATAATGATCCATTGTAGGGATAACACAATAAGAGTTAACTATGCCATTGAAATATTTACAACCCTCATCTACTAATCCTGCATGGCTGCATGCAAATAAAACACAAATGAAGCTTATATGGTTAGGGCATGTTCCAAAGTCTCTCATTAATTCAAAGAGTTGGGGAGCATCCATGTGAAAGCAATGCATTGCATATCCTGCAATAATCACATTTCATGAGACTGCATCTCATTGATACATGCTATCAAATAATTTACAAGCCTTTTGTATGCTTCCACATTTTGCATGTGTGTTTACCAGAACATTTCAAACTATAAGATTTGACAGAAACCTCCATTTCCTTATGCATTGAGAGATGTTCTTCTGGATCACCTATTCCAATGTGGAAGCAAGGCAGATACTTGAAAGATTTGAAAGCCATTACAACAATCCATCTCGTATGTATCCTGCAGTCATTACATCCATTTAAGGAGATTTCTTCAAAGCTGATTGTCAAAAACCTCACATATTATGTCAATGCTTCAACAATCTGCATACAAGTCTACCGAAATGTTTCCAACTGTAATATCTGACAAAATTATCAATTTCTTCATGTTTCTCGATGGGTGCGAGAAGATGGGGAGGCTGGTAGAAGTGGTAGAAATTATGGTGCACTTGCCAATTGCATTCACTTGAAAGTTTTCATAAAATCTTTGAGGATTTCCATTAAACATTTTGTCTATGCTCATCTGTGATTGACGACTAAATCCGCATGCTAATCCAAAGCTCTAGGCGTTTTGTCAAATGGTTTGTTTGCCTCATCTCAGCTTCCAAGTTTTGCATACATTTCTATCAGTGCTTCCACAACAGAGATATTCAACAAAGTCCACTTTCTAATATTGTTTGACGGAGGTCTATACTCATCTGCAAATATTCCATTTTGGCACGGGCTGGGAGTATGCTGGCCAAGGACGTGGAAATTGACATTATACCTACTAAACTATATTTGTTGTGTATTGCAACCATTACATTCACGAGACCATATTTCTTAGGGGCATTAATAACTATTTGTCATCAGACAAAAATCTTTGAAAAATATTCTTTGATGGATGTCCATATCCCTTGTAGAAGGTGTGATTTCGCAGGTTGTGGGGATGTGGTTTCACACCTGCAAATTCCATTTGTTTGAAGTTTTCTAAATCCTTTTCAACAAATCATTATCACGCCTATCTTGCAATCATTGAATTTGCTGTGAATATTTCTTTATTGAGGAATTCTGTCAAACATTTCATGTGCTGCATCTATGCTTCAAGATTTTACATGTATCTCTATTAGGGCATTTCAAACTATACTAGTAGTTGCACCCATAGAAGGTTTAAGGCATCCACCTCTAAGAACAACCAATAGGTTTAGAAAATATTTTTGGTGGTGTGAGACAATCTTTCAAGCACAATAATGCTCACATATAAAGCCTGTCAGCGAAATATCTTTGCGGCATTCTGTCAAACAGTTTCTGTACCTTTTCTCATCTTCCACAGTTTGCATACATGTCTACTAGAGCATTTCAAACTATAAAATATCTAACAAAAATCCTCCATCCTTTCATGCTTTGATGGATCTCCATAGGCTATGGGGATGCTGGCAAAGATTGTGGAATTAGCTTTACATCCATCGGGTGCAATTCTCTCAAAATTTTTTAAACCCTTTTCAATGAATCCAATTTGTGAGTATGCTGCAATTCATGCATTCTATGAGACATCATTTATTTGAGATATTATGTCAAATAGTTCATGGGCCTTGTCTATGCGAAGGCCGTGGGGTTTGGATTTACACCAGTCGGCTGCATTTGCTTAAAAGTTTCTACGGCCTGTCAACAAAACCATTTTGTGTGTTCCTGCATTCGATGAGTTCCAAGAGACCGCATTTATTTAAGGAAGGATTTCAAACATTTCAAGAGATTTTACTATGCTTCTTCATTTTGCGAACCTGTCCACCATCTATAATATCTGGCAAAATTTCCTTCTTTCATTGCTATCCATTGATGTTCTAAAGCTCCTGTTTTAGTATGGACCGAGTGAATGCTGGCAAAGGATATCTATTTCTTGATATCTTTCACAAATTAGTTTTAAAATAGTTACAACCGCATAAAGAAGCTGCTTCACATTGTTTTGACACGTCATCATTTATCTTGTCTTCATCAGTGGTTGAGGATGACTTCAAAACTTCAATTGGCAATGATGAAAGTTCTAAAACCATATTGTACACCCGATAAAGAAAGAAATGGCCTTTTGAAAGACTTCATTGGTAGTAAATGATATTTTTAAAACTAATTCAAACCCCTGATAAAGTATGAATTTCCTTTGTTGGCTATTAAAATCACTTTGAAAACTTTTATAAAGAGCGAATTAAAATTCCAAACCCAAGTTGCATACCCAATGTATAGCCTTTGAAAGGTTTTATTAGTACTTTAAGTATTTTCAAAAGTTTATTTGTTGTTGACATTACTTAGAGAACCATCTAATTACTTATGATAACGCAAAAATTTCCTTTGTCGACGATTTGAGAGATTCATAACTTGTTTTGGCAGTTTAAACTAGTTGCGAAACCTTCAAAACTAACCGATATGCTCTTAATTCTCATAAAGCATAACATTGCGGAAATTTCACACAATTTGTTTGCCAAAACTCTGAATGCTACGAAGGGGAAAAATGACATAGTTTTTGATAGACTCAATATTTTCTCTTGAAAACTTGCCACGCCATCCATTATGACCTCATAAATCTCTCTGACAGACCATTTTGATTCAACCCTTACAAAACTCATAATTTAATCATTTCCACAAATTGTCAACGAAAAATAGGAAGCTTAGAATCTCCCAAATTGTGAGACATATTGATCTGGAAATTTGCCAGATTAGGCTAAATGGAGTTCCAAACACATCCATAAAAATAATTTTGCACCGTTTGTCACCAATCTTGAGATTTAATTATTTTCACAAAACGTCGTGAACTAGATAGGTGCATCTGGGAAGTTGAGTGAAGCATTGATTGTTCCTTCTTCTAAATGACACCATTTTATAAATTTCAACGCAGGGAAATAGTGTGAACAAAGTAGAATGTGATATCTTAACAATGATTTATTACCATGATTGACGTAGGGAGTGTGTGACACTAATGACTTGTAACTGAAAAGATGACTTGACAAAGGGCCTTGATGCATGATCAAACTTATTATTTTGATACAAAAGTTTAAAATTTGGCAAGTAAAAAATGAGGCCAACAAGTCAATTCCGTTCCTAAGAATAGTCCTTCGCAACCAATCTAGGCTTGTTATTTTCAGCACTGCCATCTACGCCGAATTTCTTTTTGAACACCCATTTGCATCCAAGAGGTTTTTGTCCTTCAGGCAAAGGCACCAAGTCCCAAGTATTATTCTTTTCCAAAGAAGCCATCTCCTCTTCCATGGCCTCCTTCCAGGAACCTGTATCTTTCATACCCATAGGCTCTTTCATAGTTCTAGGCTCATCAATGTTGGAAATCAAAGCAAAAATACAACTGGAATCATGCAATGAATAACCAAACGTATCAGGTTGCTAGCTTATCTGCGTGGACCTGCTCAAAGGTTGAGGTTGAGGTTCTTCATCTTCTTCTAAACTTTTAGAGCTACTAGAGCTCTCCTCATTATCAGGTCCAATAGATGTTTTTGGTTCAACTTTATTAGGGGTTGAAGGAAGTTGAACCACATAATCTTTCTTCTCTTCTTTCTCTAGCTGCAAGACAATAGAAGAAGGATTGAGCTCTCTAAAGATCACGCTTCTACTATATACAACTCTTTCAGCTACTAGATCCCAAAGCTTGTACCCTTTCACACCGATGCCATAACTGATGAAGATACACTTTACAACCTTGTTCTCCAACTTAGACCTCTTCTCCTTAGGCACATGTGCATATGCCTCACAACCAAATACTCAAATGTGTCTTAATGAAATCTTTTTACTAGACCATACCTCCATAGGTGTCTTATCAATGAGCATTGATGTAGGAGACCTGTTAACCAAGTAACAAGTGGTAGCAACAGCTTCAGCCCAGAACTTTTGTTCAAGACCAGCTCCACTTAGCATTCTCCTTGCCCTCTCCATCAAAATTCTATTCATCCTCTCTGCAACTCCATTCTGCTGAGGGCTATACGGAGTTGTCTTGTGCCTCTCAATCCCCTGTTCTTTACATAACTTATCAAAATCTGTTGAATAGAACTCACCACCATTGTCAGTCCTCAAACACTTAAACTTTCTATCATTTTGATTCTCTACAAGAGATTTGAACTCTTTGAATCTATTAAAGAATTATGATTTACTTCTAATGAAATACACCCTTGTCCTTCTACTATAATTGTTAATGAATGAAACAAAGTAAATAGATTTTGAAATCGAAGGAACATTAACAAGACCAAACACATTAGAATGAATCAAGTCCAACACCTTAAAAGATTTGTGAGAACTGGAATAAAACTGAACACGGTTTTGTTTTCCATAAATGCAATGTTCACAGAAATTGAACTCAAGGTTACAATCATTCATACCCTCAACAAGATTTTTATTCTACAGGGTCCTCAAACCCTTTTCACCAATGTGACCAAACCTTAGGTGCCATAACATTATCTTCTCAGCTAGAAGTTTTATCTCCATAGAATGAGCACCCTTAGGTACCCAGAAAGCATGACCATCGAAAGTAGATGCAACAGTCTTCTTTGCTGCTAGTTCTAATGGTGAGGACAAAGACTCTGAAGCTCTCTTCTTTGAAACAGAGGCACTATTGCACTGAACTACACATGCATCAAGCTGAAATAGAGTGCCAACCCGAACACCCTTAGCCAACACCATAGATCCTCTAGTCATCTTGCATCCTCCATTTGATAAAACAACCTACACACCCACATCATTCAATTTACTTACAAAAAGAAGGTTCCATGTCAAACTAGGGATATATAGAACACCATTGATTGCCTTTACTCATCCATTAGGGAATCAAATCAAGACTCTTCCATGTCCAACAATATCCAGGTGAGAATCATCACCCAAGTACACCTTTCAACCATTGTATTCTTCATACTTCAAAAACCAGCCCTGATGCGAGGTCATGTGAAAAGATACACCAAAGTCAATAAGCCACACATCCTTAGATGCATGCATTACCAAGGCAATGACAAATGCTTCTCCTTCATCCTGAGAGGATTTGTCAGAATCTAAATCATAATTCTTCTTCTTTTTCTTTTTCTCCTCCTTACACTCCTTGCGGAAGTGACCAGGTTTGCCGTAGTTCCAACACAGTGCCTTGGACTTTCCAGGAGACTTAGATCTCCCGTGGGATTTGGATCTTCATTTTTCTTCCTTCTTCTTATCCTTTTTCTTTCCCTTCTCTTTAGATCTACCATAAACTGCAAGAGCCCCCTTAGTCGATTCGAAAAAATTTCTCTGCGTCTCTTCAAACAACATCAAAGAAACCACTTCATCCATCTTGAAGGTGGTAGTGGTAATCCCAATGGCCATAACAAGGTGGTCCCATGAATCTGGTAAGGAACACAGTAATGTCATACATTGATCCTCCTCCATCTTCACACCAACAAAAGTCAACTGGGCAACAAGCATATTGAATGTATGCAGGTGATCAGTGATAGATCCTCCCTCTTCCATCCTTAGAGAATACAATTTCTTTTGCAGGAATAACTTGTTCACCAAGGATTTAGCTTGATAAACATCTCCAAGCTTCTTCCAAGGTTCCTTTGCAGTCTTCTCTTCATGGATATTCAGGAGCACTGAATCAGCCAAACAGAGTCTTATCAAACCCTTAGCTTTTCGATCTTTGAGATCCTAGTCTTCTTGAGACATTGTCATTGGTTTTGTACTAGATACAGCTTCCCATAAATCCTGATCTACAAGCATGTCCTCTATTTTGATTTTCCACAACTCAAAATTACTGCCATTAAACTTCTCTATCTCAAACCTCCTAGATGTGCTCGCCATCTCTTGCCTGCAATAGATATTTCAAAATCCTTTGCACAAGCTCCCACTCAAATGAATATTAGCTCAAAAAACCCTCTACCCAACAACTAGAACCAAAGGTGATCAACCTCTGATACTAACTGAAAGGAAGTAAGGTATACGGAAAATGCTTCCTACACTGATCTAATGAGGAAAAATTTATGCAAATTTTTCTTTTACAATTACAGATTAAGATGCACATTAACAGAAAGATAATAACAACTTCCAAATGCAAACACAAAACTCACAACACAAGATATACATAGGTAAAACCCTTTCAGGTAAAAAACCCCACACTCCAAAGCCGCCCAATATATTATTCAGGAATCATGAAGATTACAATATACTTGTAGAGCAAGCTTTTATAGGAGTATATTCAACCAAAGATCTAGAAGGTAATTCAACATCTATAAGATTCTTACACACAACCTCAATCTCAAGCTCCTGATATATAGGAGATACAATATAGTACACCGCCAACGGTAATTACAAAACCATGAGCTAAAACCACCCAAAAGTGGCACCCACATTATCTCCAATCAAAGATACCTTGTGATGTGCCAAACCACACACCAACACATGTAACTCTCCCCTTTACAACTCTTTTATGTGTCCAACACATTTTTACATTTCCCAAAAATAGAAGGTCCAACTTCCGGAGGGCATAACTTTTGATCCAGGTGTCTGATTGACGAACCGTTTGATGCGTCAGAAAGATCGTGAAGAGATCTATCACACTATAATTGGCTATGTTGGTTATGACCATTTTTGGGATGTTTAAAGAAGTTTTGATTCCAATAATTGAGTTCAAAACATTTTTCTGGCAGTTTCAAAAAATAGAAACTTTAATATCTCGCAATCCAGATATGTTCTTGAGACGAGACTCACCTGAGATGTTCACTTAGCTATTTTGCACCTTTTGTGAAAAATTTTAGGTCAATCCAAGCTTAATCGAAGGACTTAGAAAAAATAGTAAGTCTCGCTATTTTTATCTCTTTTGGAAACTTTGAAAGTTCCAGACCATTCTCCAAGATAAAGGGTATTCAAAAAGAGTAAAACTGGGAAGAATAGTAACCTTTCGAGGTTGCAAGGTTGAGACACTTTTCCTAACAAAAATACCTGTCTCCTTGCAGACTTCTTGTTCTTGTAGGACCACACAAATCTGTATGCACTAGCTCAAGCAATCCAATAGAAAATTGTTCTTTACTCTTGAAACTTGTCCTTGTCTATTTTCCCATTTGGCATTCCTTGCAAATAGTATTAGTGGGATTCACAAGCCTAGGAAGATCTCTCACATCATGTATTGAACTTATCTTTACCAAGTTGTCAAAATTGATATGACACATCCTTCTATGCCACATCCAACTCTCATCTATCTGAGCCAACAAATAACAATCATTAGTTCCTCTCAAATGATCAATATTACCTCTAGTCTTCTTACCAATTGCAATCACTATTCTGGAGCTTTCCATGATCTTGCATGCATTGTCCTTGAAACTCAGAACATACCCTTTATCACACATCTGGCCAACACTTAAAATATTATGCTTTAGGCCCTTGACATATAGAACATCATTTGCATTGTGCTTGCCATCAAAAGAAATAGATACTCTTCCATAGATCTTACCAGTTGCATTATCTCCAAACCTAACCAGTCCTCCATCATACTTTTCCAAACTTACAAACTTACTTTTATCACTGGTCATGTGATGTGAGCATCCACTATTAATAATCCATTCATCCTTATCCTTCTCAATGTGAACAGACAAAGCACTCTCTTCCACTAGCTTTTCTTCATTCACACAACTAGTAGGATTAGTAGACATAGGTTCTTCTTTAATAACAATAAAAAAAACATTCATTTGCACTAGTATTAGCATCGTCAAACTCATCATCTGTTACACCATCATCATCAAGATCTCTGACAATATAGCATTTCTTCATGACTGTAGGCCTACTTTCAAATTTCTTCTTACCTCTCTCAATTCTCTCTAGACACTTGGAGGCATAGTGACCAGTCTTACCACAAGAAAAACATTTAAATGGTAATTTGCCTTTGCACTTACCAAACCTCTTTGTATTCTGTCCACAAAGTTGGCTTCTACCTCATCTAGATCATCGTCAGATTCCATAGCATATTTTTGAGCTCTTGAAGCCTTTTCTAAAGTGCTGGCTTTGAAAGCAGTCTCAGTCTTCGGCAGAGCATCACCAAACTCTCTCATTTCAAAAGTAGTAAGCTTACCAAGCAAATGATCCTTTGAAACCTTTTGCACAACCATAAGTTCTTCAATTGTAGACACCTTGTGACCATAGGATTTAGGTAATGATCTAAGAATCTTCATGACAACCTCATCCTCATTAACAGTTCCTCTAAGACCTTTGATTCCATTGACAATTTCATCAACTTTCTGCATGTAGATTATTATGTTCTCATCTCCACTCATCTTCAGGGCTTCATACCTCACCTTTAGGTTTTGTAATTTGGCACTTTTTATAGGATCATCTCCTTCATATAAATTTTTCAACTTGTCCCAGACATCACAAGCAGTCTCCAAATCTATAACTTTCACCATCTCAGTGTTAGATAAGGCATTTAACAGAGCATCTCTAGCTTTTCATTTAATTCATATTATTTGATTTCATCTTCATTTGTTAGACCATTTGGAGGAAGAGTGTATTTGGTTTCTACCATTTTCCAAACACCATAACCAAGAGAAATGAGATGACTTTTCATTCATACCTTCCATAGGGCATAATCTATTCCATCAAACTGTGGTGACTCCTTCCTGTGGGCCATTTCGGATCTACCTCAAGCTGTTAAGCTCTTTACCGAGGAACCCTCGCTATGATACCAATTGTTGAAAAGGGCAACATAGCTGAGAGTGGGGGTGAATTAGTTGTAACCAATATTTCAAAACCATTAAAGCATCATCCACTTAAACATTGTTATTTTATTTTAACCATGAAAGCATGAAATCAAAAACTTAACACATTCACACATTCAACACAAGAGACGCTATTTTTTACATGGAAAACCCAATAAGGGAAAAACCATGGTGAGTGTTAGCTCACAATATAATATGTAATAACAATACAAAAAATTAGAGGCTCATTGCCCAGATTGCTCAATGCAAAAGAAGAGGCTCACTGCCAATGGGGTGGCTCATTGCTAGTGGGTGGCTCACTGCCAGATTGGGTGAACTGAGATAGCAGCATCTACACTATGCCAAAGTTCAATTCCATTGAAGCACAATAAACATCCTCTGCTCTGCTTTGCATCTTCGCACTTGGATATATTTTCACGACTATATTACAAGTATTTATACAATTCATCAACCTTAGAATGATCATCAAGGTCGGTATTACAATCATCAACCATCGAAACATTATTCAAGGTCGGCAAACACACATACATTAGAATAGGTCTGGACCTAAATAAGTTTATCAAGAAGAAAAATGAATGCAGACCAAACCACTCCTTAGATGGGACTCAAATGCAATCTTCCATGCAATGACATGCTATTGCAAACTCTAAAACATAATCGCAAGTAGTGAAAACAACCAAGTCAGCTAAAACAAGTGTTAACACTAAGTCCTTTAAGAATATGCTTCATGTACGATCTGGATTACTCTTTGTGGACCAATCAGAAGGGAAGAACATGATCAAGAGACATCCACAAGCACGTTACAATCACCAGGAATATCTGTACAACCTCTAAACACTTTATCCATAAGATTCTTCAACCAGAGCACTTGAACTTTACTATCAGCCACTGCCATAAAAGAAAGATCACTTGCGGACCATCAAATCATGAACCATTTAAGCTGAAGGCACATATCCTCATTACAAACTTAATTCTAGAACTACAGACTATAAGACATAAATGCGGATCATAATACATTCTCTTTGTCACCACTAGATGCACAAAAACAATTTTTACTTTGGTGAACATAACTTGCTCAAATCTTCACATTGAAGGCTTATACTTGAAACATAGCAACTATAGACATCCTTCAACATAACTTCCAAACCATAGACAAAGATATTCAATAAACAAGATATGCGGAGCAAAACACTACACTGTTCTTCTGCATGCCAAGATACTCTGCAACACACTGTTTCCACTAGGAGAGCAAATTTTCTCAAAAGCACTTGGAAACTTAGTATCAAGAACACTTTCTCATTATCTTCAACACTTATATAAGCCAATACAAAGCAATTATCTCAACACAAGAAACCATCAAAACAAGAGCACAGTTGACACTAATGACAACACAGATATGTTGACATCAATGACAACACTGGTAAGCACATTCTTGCAACAGTCCATTCATAATTTTTGAGTGCAAACAACATAATTCCTTTTAGTTGTCCAGCATGGAAGGTGAATTTCTACCTAACCCAGTCAATGGGATATACCTCAAACTTTGTTTTTGAGGAGAAAAAGGTACTATTGTACATATTAGTCTAAGTTTTTGAGTCAATAAGTGTTGTTGCACATAGGTTTTAGGAGTCTTTCAATTCCTCCAAGTGTTGATGCACATTTTTTTTAATATTTTTGGGTAGTTTTGAGTGTGTTTCAGTTTGTGTCTTATTGTTTTGAGGTGTTAACAACAATGTTCAAGTGTATTTTGATCTTGTTTCAGGTCTTTTCTTGACTCTATAGCCCAATGGGGACAAAAGGCAGCTAGTCTCCCAGTTTTAGCAGGCAAAAACTCCAGTAAAAGTCACCAAAATGTTGTCATTTTCGCATAGTCAAGCTCAAATTATCAAAAAGAAGTCAATTGGAGTGTCCTTTGGGATATTTAAGGTTTGATCCTATTGTCTTGTGTTCAATATTCTAAGGTTTAAGGCATGTTTTGTCTTGTTTCTTCAGGTTAAATCAAGTTTTGAGGGTCTAGTAAATCTAAGTAATCCAAATGTGGCTCTAAGCTTGTCAAATGTTCTAAATGAGGATTTTTGGATTTGTTTTAGGCTAATATACATTGATAACAACTGTTCATACAATATTATAAGGTCATGAAAGAAGGTTATAAAGTGTTTCCAAGGTTTGATTTCTTTAAAAAAAAATCTCCTCTTTCACGTCCAAAAATCCTTTTTCTATGTTGCATGTTATAAATATGCAATCTTAAAAGTTCAAAAATGTATTCCCTCCTTTAGTTAAAGGTTTCCACATCCTAAAAGAGATCATTCCACATATACTTCCATGCATAAAGGTAAATATACCTTGTTTCAAGTCCCAAAAAAACCTTTTCCACATTGCATGTTCCATTATTAACTTCATTTTTAGTTATCTTACATTAACAAGTCTTGTACCAATATTGGAGGGAAAGGTTTCATTTTAAAATCATTTATTTGGTTCTTGTTTTCCATGGTGAGGTAGGGTTTAAGTGGAGTTAGAGGTTGAGTCTTGAGGTTAGGTTAGGTTTTGTTTGTGTGTTGTTGTGTTAGGTCTTTCCATCTCTATGGAGGGTTTTCACTCAAAGTGAAGTGGAGGCAGCTTGTTTTGTTGTTACATGGATGTCCAAATCTCAAGAAAAGTTTTCAACAACCCACATACGCCTTCCTCGTATGCTTAGGTTCTTCCAAGTTGAGAAGAGGTACGTGGTTTCACTTTTTTTTTCAAAGAGAGATGTATTCAAGAGTAGACAAATCTACAAGGTTGAAAGCTTGAACAACAAAAACTACAGATATATTCAAGAGCAGATAAATCTACAAGGTTGAAATGATATCAATCAACAAGGATCATACATAGAGACACATGAACCTTAAAGGTATGAGAAGTCTTTTGACTCATGAAACATTAGGAGGGTTTATAAAGTGGTTAAAGTTTTCGTTAGATCCATCAAGCCTAAAGAGATCTTAGTACTATTAAAACTTCATAGATCGGCACATTGCTTGAAGCATGCAAAACCCCATGGGATTTGTCAAAACCTCTTAGGATCCTTTAGGCATTTATATGATTCTATATAAGCAAATAGGCCTTGATATGTCATTGATATGGTGTCAAGTCTTATTTAGTTTTGACCTTGCATCTATAAGCAAATAGGCCTTAGATATACTCACCGCATGAGATATATTGAATATGCACATCCATGGAACTTTATAACCTTAAAACCCTGTTGAAATGTAGTTTGAAGACACATAAGTCTATCAAATGTTGAGAAGTAATGGACTGTGAGAGAGACAAAGTTCTAATGATATGTTGTAATAGTCAAGGAATAGTTTTTAAAGGTTATGGTAAGTATGAACAAAAGACATTCAACCATAAAGGATAATGTGTAGTCTCAAGCATACAACCATCAAGACATTTAGGGGTCTGCCAGAGATCTTGAACTCATTATCGCTTAGCAGAAGGTTATGCATAAGGTTAAGAACAATGATGCAGTCATGTGAAGACTGTCATAACAGACATAAGGGTGACATAGCACAATGAAAGAATGACATAGTTATTAGGGAAAGTCATAGCTAAAATGGCATCAAGACAATAAAGCATAAGGAACAATACAAAAGGACTAAGACACAAACCTTAAGGTTGAGTAGAGATAACATGATGAGATGCTTGAAATTTCCCATACAGTGAATACACTAAATTTTGTTGACAGTGGTGCAGGATCTGCCCAAGTGGAAGGCTCTGTGAGGTTTAAAAAATATGAAGGTTTTTGTCTAAGAGTGAGCAGGGGTAAATGACTGAGATATCCAAAAACGTAGAGACTAAGCTATGCTAGAAATAAGACTATCTTATAAGCATGAACAACATACACAGTAGAAGGAGATAAAACATATCATGGAAAACTTGCAAGAGTGTCTTAAACATTGCAACCTAAAAGTGATCCTCCACAGAGTAAATGAGGACCATGATAAGGGTTTTCTAAATCTACAATGGGTTTACTGTCAGATAATAGGAGGACTGCAAACTTGTGCAAGCCTAAATTTTTCATTGACAAAGGTTTATCAAAGCTCAAGGAAGCATAACAATTCACAAACTTGTCTAAAGGGCATCAGTTAAAGTTCACTATTTAAGAGATCTGCAAGTATAGGATAGTTAGCATAATTGTTTAAAGGTTGCATGGATTTTGATCAGGGGATTTTATTGTCAAACATGTAGGTAGATTGTTAAAGGAGTAGCAAACAAATTAGAGACAATGTTAGCTAGTGAGGACAACAAAATGGTCAAGAGACAAGGAGCAGTGTATACAAGGAGATTAATACTTTGACAATCACAAAAAAATAGTCCCTTAATACCTTGAACTTTCCATAACAGTCAATATGATAAGTTGACTTTTCATACCTTGAACTGTCCATAACAGTGATAAAAGAATACTATCAAAGAGACGGGCCTTTTGTTTTTTTGTCAAATAAATGTAGTTTTGCATGAAGGTTTCAAGAAAGACTGTGTTGACAGTCCTATAAGGAACAATGACAACAAATAATAGTCATGGCTTTAAATAGTCATGAGGACTGTGAAAGATAAAGCTTGAAGGCATTGTCAAGAACATTGACAAGATAGTGAAGAGCATTGACAAGATATACAAGACTATCAACATGCATTTGACCATGTTGAGGGGCTTCAAAACCTAAGAAATGTCCAAGAGGGTAGAGAGGTTGAAATACACACTTTGTATTTCAACTAGAGGGCATTGATTAGAGATGGAGTTTCCAATCACCTTTCAGAGGCTATAGATTGAGTTTGAGGGCACAAGGAGGCAGTTTTAACATTGAATAAGACCCTATAGGGGTCATAAATGAAGTGATAGATGTTTCTAAGCCTTTATGAGGTAGTTTTAAATAGTTTGAGGGCTCTAAATGTTACAATATTCTTTCTATACACCCATAGGAGTCTTGAAGACACTAAACATATGAAAAACACATGATCAATCAACTTGAAATGATGGTTGGAAGAGATAATTGTTAGATTTAGGGCAGACAACTGAGAGGGGGGGGTGAATCATTTGTCCAAAACTTTTCTTGTTTCAACACTTGCATTCACTTTGCATTAACAATAAATCAATCATGAAAACTTAATGTAATTAACCAAGAGCAGAAAACACATCTACACATGAGACACCAAGATTTTGACGTGGAAAAGCCGGTTAAGGGAAAAACCACGGGGTGACTAACCCAAGATATTATTCTCTGTTAGAAGAATATAAAGAATAAGATGGCACATGCCAATTAGGGCTCACTGCCTGAGCACACTGCTCACAAGAGGCTCACTGCCTACAAGAGACACACTGTCTACAATAAATGAGTATTACATACTTGAATTGGTAAATAGCATCGTCACCATGCTTGAATCAGTTCCATTAAAGCCCAAATCCTTCTGCTCTTCCTTTCGCTCTTCTCCTCGCTACCACACACTCATCTCCACAAGTACACTCTTGAAATGACTTCGCAACCCTTTATTTATACATGACATCAACTTAGGACAAACATCTAAGTCGGCAAGCAACCACAAGAACATTCGCAAGGTGTATAATTCATTTGGTCGGCCAGTTACAGAAAGAACACCTTCATCCGGAAGTATTTCTTCAATTCTGGACTCCAATTCTAATGCAGACCATCTACCCAAACTAAACATAATCCAAGGACCTTCACAAGCTTTCCTGAATCACCAGGAACATCCGCACTTCCTCTACTTACTGAAATCCTTCTCTCCTACATCCGGAACCTCAAGAACACAGTCTGTTATCACTGTCACAAAGGAATAGGTTCTTCCAGACCTTCAAACCACAAATTGATCTACTTGACACTTCACAAGGACGTCCTAAACACTTCCTCAAATCCGCAGAGTGGGATAATGCATTACCGGACCTTACCGGACCTATCTGTCTCACTCTGTCACCACTGAGCACTTGTCAGAACCGGTTCTACTTGAGTGACCATAACTTCTTTAGATCTTCATGCAGATCCCTAAAAACTTAACTGGAGCATCTCAAGACTTATATCTACAAACCCTTTAAACCGCATCCTTTGATCCTCAACCTATCTTTGACTTTTACCTTGTTATCATCACTGTTCTTCACTGTTCCTGATTGAGACTAATTTTCTCAATATCCTTAGCACACAGCTTATCCAATCCTTCTCATTAATGCAGCATGAGTATGTTGACATTAATGACAACACCGGTTCAACCCATACTTGCAACAATAATGGTCAGTTGAGACATTTATGAGGCCGTTTTGACCACTTTACAAGTATCTAGGGGCAATTTAGAGACTTCCCAAGCATCAAGGAGATTTTGGAGCAAATGGAGCATGATTGTAGAAGATGAAAAGGTTAACCATGACATGCAAGAAGCCATATCAGATTAGGAGACTTCTTAGGTGCATAAGGGAAGTTTGACCTAGTTTTTGTCATCAATTTTCTTCCTATTTTCACTCTTTTGTCTCCTCATGTTGGGTTGAGTATAGGACAAGCTTAGGTAGTCTTTTAGAGTTAGTTCTTTCATGTTCTTCAGCTCTAGAATCCAAAAAAATAGACAATGTGACTCGGGTTTTCACAGTCCAGAACTGAAAACTTTCATTTTGTAACACTTTTTGAAACAAAGATACAATTTTCAGACTTATATTTTGTGTAAGAAACCTTCTCTTTCAATAAAATATTAAGTTTACCTTCTCTATTTGGTGTCTATGATGTATGCAGTTCAGAAATCGATGCATGATCATTGTGTTTGAGCAAAACCTTCATATATGCAATCATTAAAACAAAAACACAAGCATTGTAAACATTTTTATCTAATATATTGTGAGATGTGAGAACATATATGCAGTTGTTTCTATTGTGAAAACTCATTATTTCCCTCAAAACAATAGATTATAGACATCCTGCTTGCAATAAACTATCAAACATAAGGCATAGAACTTAGAGTTGTGAAAAATGAATCATTTTTATTGAAAAAACATGTTTCAAAAGAGCAAGATAAGTCATCTTAGTTTTGGTGCATCACCTTTCCAGTTAGATTAGGATCACTTTAAGTCCTTTTTCTCCCTTTTCTTGATTAAACAATAGTAGTATATTAGTTTTAGGTGATAAATCCAATGGAACCAACCCTCTCTGGAGACTCATCCTAACCTATAAGCAACCCACATGCCTTAGGATGTTTCCATGCTTATCAGCTGAATAGAGAACGATCTATTATTCTCCAAAGGGTGCACTTAGGAGTGATAACTGTTGATAACTGAGAGGGGGGGTGAATCAGTTATCCTAATAATTTCTACTTTCTGATCTTTCTTAATAATCAATGCAACATTAATTCAAATAAGCAAACATAACCATGAAATGGAAATACACATGACACAATATTTTTGACGTGGAAACCCTGTTAAGGGAAAAAAACCATGGGGTGATTAACCCAAGATCGTATTCTCTGTTAGAAGAATGGAAATACAAAATGGCACTTGCCAATTAGGGCTCACTGCCCGAGCACACTGCTCACAAAAGGCACACTGCCTATAAGAGACACACTGTCTACAATTTATAAAGAGTGTATACAATACTTGACCTGATAAGGAGCATCAACATATGCTGGAGTTTAGTTCCGGTTAGGCTCAGTACACTGATCTGCTACATTTCATCTTTCCTCTTCTTTTGTGCTGCTCTCCTTTCACATACCGAACCTTTCTTTCTGCTTTTATTCGGGTCTACTACTTTTCTTCACACATTTCACAAAACCTCGACACCCCTCATAACTAAAACCATCTTATATATATGCAAAAGTGATTTCATCACCTTTCTAGTCAGCATCCGGAACAGTTAATAATTTCCTCAAACTCTGATCTGTCGGCTGGATCCTTGCACACCAAGTAATGTGGATCAATCATATACTTGTAGAAGTCATCAATTATGTCGGCCAAACATAACTTATGCCTTAAGAACCTTTTCCATCATCAGTAACACATCTGGAATAATGTCTGATGTTCTACCAGTCAGTTTTTCCTCTGTTCACACTGTCACTTGGGAACCCGACAGTCAAGCATTCATATCTCTTTATCCTTTCCACAGCGGAGGCTCAAACCCTGGAATCTATCAGTCAAGATACTCCTCTTGACTTCCCCAAATCTGCACTTCACTGAGATACTACTACTGAGAGATCCGGACCTGTCTGTCGGACCTTATTGACTGCTTTGTTCTTGCTTACCGAACCTCAAGACTTCTTCAATCTGACTTCCGGTGAGGACCTATCATGTCTTGCAGATGTGTGGGATAACCTTTGTTGCCATCAATGACAACATTCATGAGTCCATATAGTGTCTCTTGCCAACAATCTCCTCCTTTGGCATTGATGGCAACACTTAGTGAAAAATGACTAAGTGTCACACTATACTCCCCCTTGGCTGATGCTCTGTCTCCATGTACATTTACCGAAGCTCCCCCTTAGTTGGATTCCTCATTTTTCACTGCTCCTCACTCCCCCTTTGACATCAATGGCAAAGGGTAGGGTCCGCACATCAAAATTTTAACTATACTTGTCTGCATAAGTATATACATATGGCATACTTACATATACTGAAGTATGTATGCAAAAGTTGTTTTTAATTAAATGAATTATGTAGACCAACTTTTCTTCATTCTGTCCAAAATTGATATATGATCGCTCAACAGAAATGCAAACGCATCTGCCCTTTTTAGATCTGTTGGATCATTGGTCCGGGCTGTGATTTGAGCTTTGTTTATGGCCTCATGCATGGCCTCTAACTTAGGGACAATTATCCCTCTGAGCTCACTCAACCTACTGATTCTATTTTTCTTCTCTTTTTCAAGCTTCTTAATTTCATTCAAAACTATAACTGTTTCACATTCTTGATTTATTATGGACGTAGTAAGTGGATCAAAATTTTGAGAAAGTTTTATCAGTTTATCCTCCTGTTCTTTCATTTTCTTCTCAATCTCCACTGTTGTTTTAGACCAGGATATACAAAATTTGTATACATCACCTCCATCCTTAAGGGCATTTTCCAAACTTTTTATCCCAATACCCATAACTCTTTTGTCATTTGAAATTATCCCTTGTTGCTCTAAGAATCTCTTATCCAAAAACTCTTTCCTGACCTTCTCCTCAGCTGATTTCTCTAGAGAATCAAAATGTGTGCTAACACTATTGACTAGAGTTTTGAGATTACCAGAAGAGGAGGCTGTGGGATCCTTCTAAAAAGATGGCATGATCTTTTCCAACACTCCGGATGCTACCTCTATAAGCTCATAGTCTTCCATGTGAGATTTCAGTAGTTTCTCTTTGACCTTCGCATTTGCAAATGAAGCTATCTTCATTGTTTGTACCAGAGATAGAGATTCAAAATCTAATGGCCCTTTTAGTAATTCTGGTTCATCCATCTCATTGGTTTCTTTTGTCAAGAAGTCCTTGACAGATTCTGCAGTGTCTCTTGCCGGAGACAGGTTCTTTTTCTCTTTTGCAGTGTCTCTTATGATCTTTTCAGCTTGACTTCCTTCTTTACTTTTCACCTCTTTTTCCTTCTCCTTTATTATTTCTTCTTCTTTAGATCTAGAGTCAACAGGGGAAACTGGAGGAGAAATGTTAGTCTAATCATGGACCACCTCTTCCGGAGCAGAGGATTCCAAGTCCTTAGCTGTTTCTGCACCGGTATTCATTACCTCTTCTATCATTTTCTCAGTAGACTCTTCTGCAACACTTGTGGTCAAGGGGTCAGTACCCAAGTCCTTTATAATTGGAATGTTGAATCTTTTGAATGCATTTTGGAGGATCTCTTATGTCTCTTTTGCAACTTTGTCAGTCTCTTTGAGCATAAGTTGATTCGTCCTTGCTTTTCTCCTGAACTCATCCTTACAATCTTTGAATACCATATTCATTGTCTTGGGATCGATTAAAGGATATAGCTGAATTGCTATCTATTCTCAGATTTCTAGGTCTTTGCCTTGGGCATTGTTCTTTCTTATTTCTAGTTCCTTCTCCAAGCTTTTAGGGACCAGAGATATAATTTCAATAAATGCTTTGTTGTAGATATTTAGGTACCTAACTATGGCATCTTGCAATATTTTCTGATCTGCTTCACCATAATCATCATAGAATTCAACCATTGGTTGAAGATTTCCGTCCACTGTGACTGATTTGATTATGTCATCAATGTGAAGAGTGGGTTTTTCAACATATTCCTTTGTCTTTTCTTCTTCCTTTTTTCTGGTAGAGGGTTCACCAGATGTTTTCTTCTTTTTCTACATTTTCTTCATTTTCTTGATTTCTTCATCAGATTCAATCTCCTCTTCATCCCTTTGACTGGCATAAGCCCTTGTGGCTTTTGTCTTGGTTCTTTTCTCTCCTTTGCCAGATGATTTTGTTTCTGGTTTTGATGGCCTTGAGCTTTTGGTAGTGGTAGGTGCAGATCTCTTTGATGATCTGGTCCGGGTAGAAGATTTCACCAGAACACTTTCCTCACTTTTCTTTTCTGCCTTTTTCTTCTCTTCCTCAGCCCTTTCCATCTTTTCCCTATTGGCATCAAGTGTCTCCTTTGAGATGCTAAAGCCTTTTACAACATCTTCAACTTCTTTTCTCACCTTCCTCTTGATCTCTGGTTGTCTGAGTTCCTCATGAATCTTTACACTTAGCTCCTCAAAGGTTCCAAACCTTTCTGCCTTGGGATCTTTTGGCTGACTTAACATGTGTTCAATATGTAGCTCAACAATTTTCTCATCAACTTCATACCCCATCGGCATGATCCATACCATTCTTAGTTCCACTGCCTCCATAAGGCACTGATCAGTTTCTACCATGAAGCAAACAATATCCTTATACTTTTCAACTAGAGCTTCGGGGATTCTCTCTCTTGCTTGCATCATACTCTGAAAGTTCTTGAAATATCCCCATAGTGCTGTATTCTATGCCTTAACATCACCAAGTCCATGCAAGTAATCCCTGATTTGTATGGCAACCGGTTTGTTATTTTGCCATATCTAGCCACTAGATCCGAGTAACTCATTCATGAAGTAGAAAAATAGACACAATATCAATCCACCATATTTAAAGGAGTTCTTCTTGTCCTTTTTGATCTTCTGTATGTTTTCCATTAGTTGACTCAAAAGGAGTTCACAGAGATCATACTCTACATTCTTTCTTAGTATCTCATAGGCAGTATACACTGTAGTTCGGGATATTGAATTTTCCCTACTGGAGTGATATATCTTATACCCTATTATCATGGATGCAAACTTGATATCCAGGTCAGTGATGTCTTCAATGGTCATTGCCCTCTTATCAAATTTTGATCCGGTGGCCTCAATTACAACGTGGTTTTTGACAGATTTAAGGACAGGTATCCCTCCGGAGGAGTGTAAACTAGTTATTGCCCTAATTGCTTCCTTAGTGATCTTGCAAGGCCCGTTCAGCCATAGGAAGTTATCATGCACCCTACTCAGTACATACCAGACCCATTCATCTTCTTCAAAGTAGGGGAAATGAATGTACTGATCAAAATGTTTCTCCTGGATGCCCTTATATTGTGGTTTAAGTTCAAAAGCATCATCTATCAATTGTTTGTGATAGATGTCTCTTAGTTTGAATTCCCCAAACTCTTCAATATTCGCGTGTATGTAAACCCTAATATCTTCCGTATGCAATACACCATGCGGAACACTGGAGAATGCTCCTAGGAGATCTACTTCCAAGGATTTGTATGGATGTTTCTTGAATTTAGGGCGAGGTCTATCAGAGATTTTCACAATATTCGATGTATCCATCTTTCAAAAGATTTGCAGAGGGATATTGAGAACGAAAAATACCTTTTGCGCTTCTAAGTTCTACTAAGTGAGCCGAATCAATTGCTGGATGAATCAGATTTTGTAGATGATCTTTTGATGGGCTTGAGGAATTTCTGTTGCAGAGCTTCTTTTCGTTTCTTCTTGAAAGCAGAATGAACAAATGCTTAATGAGAAAACCCTTATATTTCTCCACAAACCCTAATATCAAGTTGCATTATATGCTCGACCTAAGTCATTCCGGTTTGCCTTATTCGGATGACTTGAAGAACCAGATCAATCTTGATTTTAAACATCTTGCGGATCTTCCAAATCTTAACCATAGTTTACTTAGATGTTTCTCTTATGAGCCCTTTAATCCACAACTCTCCTTGTGCCAGTTCCAGCACCAATTGACTGGCTGGGGGAACAAGGTTTTCTTTGAGTCTCCCCGTGAGTCAGAGCTCACTTTTTAATTTCCAGAAGGAATATCAACACCAAAGTCTGGTGTGGATCCATCCCTACATTCTCTGTACTTTTCTTCACCCAAATCTTGTTCATCTCACTTTGAACTTCATCCACATTCACCTTTTGTTTTCCCTTATCTTGATTCTGATTATGATATAGCGGACCTCTTCTGTCCCGATTCTTGCTTCTACAGAATTTTGCAATATGACCGGATCTATTACAAATTTGGCAAACAACATTTCTTTGCGTATTTGATTGATATCCTCTTGATCTGCATTGATTAGCCATGTGGCCCATTCTATTGCATGCAAAGCATTTACCATTGAATGAATTGTTCATCTGCATATTTCTGTATTCATGAGATTTGTGACCATACCTTTTGCAGTTAAAACATTGTCTGGAGAAGGATGTATTAGTCTGATTCATACTCTTTCTACACTGATTAGCTCTATGTCCAAAGTTATTGCAGTTGTGGCAATATCCATTGAAGGATGGATATCTTTGAGCATTAGGCTATCTTACTGGAGGTCTTCTAGGCCTGTTTCTTAGATTTTCTAATCTAAAATTCTTCTGACTGGATCTGGAGCTTTCTCCTTTCTCATATCCCAAACCACACTTGTCATCTACCCTCTTTTGACTTTCAAGAAGAACTTCAAGTTGAGCAGAACTTATCTTGAATTTCTCTTTATATTCATTTGCTGTTTGAAGATCCCTTTTAAGAGAGATAATTTGATCCTCAAGTTTTTCTTCATTATCTTTAGCATCTTCAAGATCAGATTCAAGATGTCTGATAATTCTATCCATCTTGTGGCAATCTTCTGATTTCTCCTTGAGGGATTGTCTTAGATCATCTTCAGTTTTTCTTTTCTCTTCAACCTCTTGGGTAAACTTCATAACTCCTGATTCCATTTCATGTCTTACCATAATGATTTCTTTTGATAACTTTTCACATAACTTGGTTCTCTCCTTCAGATCTTCATTTGTATCATTGGCTTCACCTTGACTTGCCAATTGCTGAAGTAGCTCCTTTCTCTTTTTCATAGAGAGACTTAATTTGTCTTTTAGTTCTCTCATGAAATCATCAGCTTGTTTGAGTCTTTCCTTTAATTCATTGACTTCAGAGTTTGACTACTCAAGATCATCGAGGGCAGTCTTGAGTTGCTCCCTTAACCCATATACATCCATTTGAATTCCCAGATCTTCCTCAAGCTGTTAGACTCTGTTAGGAGGAACTTGGCTCTGATACCAATTGTTAATAACTGAGAGGGGGGGTGAATCAGTTATCCTAATAATTTCTACTTTCTGATCTTTCTTAATAATCAATGCAACATTAATTCAAATAAGCAAACATAACCATGAAATGGAAATACACATGACACAATATTTTTGACGTGGAAACCCTGTTAAGGGAAAAAAACCACGGGGTGATTAACCCAAGATTGTAATCTCTGTTAGAAGAATGGAGATACAAAATGGCACTTGCCAATTAGGGCTCACTGCCTGAGCACACTGCTCACAAAAGGCACACTGCCTATAAGAGACACACTGTCTACAATTTATAAAGAGTGTAATACAATACTTGAACTGATAAGCAGCATCAACATATGCTGGAGTTTAGTTTCGGTTAGGCTCAGTACACTGATCTGCTACATTTCATATTTCCTCTTCTTTTGTGCTACTCTCCTTTCACATACCAAACCTTTCTTTCTGCTTTTACTCAGGTCTACTACTTTTCTTCACACATTTCACAAAACCACGACACCCCTCATAACTAAAACCATCTTATATATATATATGCAAAAGTGATTTCATCACCTTTCTAGTCGGCATCCGGAACAGTTAATAATTTCCTCAAACTCTGACCTGTCGGCTGGATCCTTGCACACCAAGTAATGCGGATCAATCATATACTTGTAGAAGTCATCAGTTATGTCGGCCAAACATAACTTATGCCTTAAGAACCTTTTCCATCATCAGTAACACATCCGGAATAATGTCTGATGTTCTGCCAATCAGTTCTTCCTCTGTTCAGACTGTCACTTGGGAACCCGACACTCAAGCATTCATATCTCTTTATCCTTTCCACAGCGGAGGCTCAAACCCTGGAATCTATCAGTCAAGATACTCCTCTTGACTTCCCCAAATCCACACTTCACTGAGATACTTCTATTGAGAGATCCGGACTTGTCTGTCAGACCTTATTGACCGCTCTGTTCTTGCTTACCAGACCTCAACACTTCTTCAATCTGACTTCCGGTGAGGACCTATCATGTCTTGCGGATGTGTGGGATAACCTTTGTTGCCGTCAATGACAACATTCATGAGTCCATATAGTGTCTCTTGCCAACAATAACAAGATATGGGCAATTACAACAATCACTGATTGTATTGTCATTTTGTTTGGTGGCAATGTTGAACACACTAGGATACTGAGAGGAGGGGTGAATCAATATCCAATTAAACTTCAAACCCTCTAGAGAAGATTAAAACTTAAACATTACAACATTAACATAAACATGAAAGATCAACGCAATGCACATCAACACTTAACACCAGATATACGTGGAAAACCCCAAAAGGGGAAAACCACGGTGAGGATTAGCTCACAATATATGAAGCTCACTACTATAAAAGTTACAACTTTGTTTTAGGGCTACAACCCAAGTAAGCTACTATTCCCTGAAGACTTTGTTTTAGGGTCACTCCCAAGGAAGCTACAACTCCATGTAGACTTTGTTTTAGGGATACAATCCAAGGAATCAACTACTCCCTGAATTGATAATGAACTCAGAGATGATTACAGTATGACAGTCCTTGTACTGTCTAAAAACTAACATTGAAGCTCACACCTTTGATGATTACAATTTTGCTTCTAATAATTGGATCAATTAGGCACACTCTTTACTTCCCTCCTATCACAAAAATGTCTTCAAGATGAATCAAGACAACCCTTATTGCTTCTGCTCTTTCTCCTTCAGTCGCACATCATAATGCATATCATATTCATATTCTACTCTTCACACCCTCATATTCTCATCTTCGCAATCATACCTCACCTAGATCAACTAGGTTTATAATATACACATGACATTACATTGATTACATTACAAGTTGGCCAATACAACAATAATATTACAATTTACAAGTTGGCTAGAGATCACACAACATGAAACATTCATAGGGCAAGCCCTATCATGAACTACACGCCACTCTAGAAAGAGACACATGCCTTGCGAACCCCAACACATGCTTAACCCGGTCCTAAACATTCTTCACATCATCATCCTTCAAAGAATAACATCCGCACATCACGCTCATTTGAAATAGGCGCCCTTAAGCAAGAAAACATGAAGCATGTAGCACATCGGTCTTCACAATCTTGAAAGTACTCATGAATGATTAAACATTGCTTGTTCTTCTTCCAAATGAGTCGACAGGACCTACACAACATCTCCAAACACTCCTTGAACTTCGCACAGCAACAACCTTGTGGTGCACATCATCAACATTCCTCATTCAGCCTCAACAACTCTTCTCAAATTGACCTGAAAACCTTGTACGGTACTGGAAACTTGAAAGATTTGCATGCCCTTGAAACATGAAACACTATGAGACATGTAGAATGTCCACACAAACTCATATGACTGATACTCATCCACTGGCACAAATACTCAAACATATATCCTTAAAACAATTAGGCATCTAGAACCATCAGTATCACTTCTGCTATTTGAAACTTAAGCTTGCGGACCTTTAAAACATCTGAAACTCATATAGATGCACTCATATACTGTTCTAAACATATACTCAAAACCACACAGCCATATCTATCACTGAGAAGGATGTGGAGCATTCCAACATGCCTCATCATCACTTTACTTTGCCAGAGCATAGACTGGAACTTTGTCACTTGTAACTTTCATTGTGGAGGAGCAAATGATCTAAAACTTTGGAGTTAGCACCTTTACAACATACTGAACTTAACTTCTAAACCACATGACCATATTTTCAAATGCAGAGGAATGCAGAGCATTTTACTGAGCAGTCTTCTAGGCAACTTCTTGCAACAAAAACCTTTACTAACATCTGGAGGCCAGAACCTTCTTGAAGCAACTCATACAATATGCTACAGGTCATCAACATCATCTTCTCAACCTTAGCATAGCTTCTAATTCCCATCTTAATATATCATCATGAAATCATCTTTGCGGACCACAAACATGATCAATACAACTTTACTTGACATTAATCAAGGCATGACATCCAACCATGAACATCAGCAACCAACCATGAACATCAACAATCTTGAACATTAGCATCATCATTGCATCTTTGTTACTACACTGGTATATCATCAACATGAGCATTCACATCAACCACATCAGACACCCACAAACTAAGTGTTGACCTCACTTTGAGTGTTGACATCAATGACAACACATATTGCCAACAGGTAGTTGTAACTTACTTGTAGCTTCCTATAAGTGAACAAACATTCACCCAACAACACATTGTCTATTTTCCATAAGATTCCCATCCTTTCCAGTAGGTTTCCTAAGCCTTCAAGGAACTCATTTAAAACTGGTTCAACCCCTATCATCAAAATTTCTTACTTGAAACATATTGCAAGTTCGACACTAATGAGAAATATTCTAGCACAGGTAAATCTAAATAAGATATTCTTATTTTCTACTAATTTCCTCCTCATAATCTATTTTTAATAAATCATAAGGCCTCTTAAATGAATCTAGTAGCATAAAAGGGATTTTTAAGGATGATAAAGGAAAAACAACAAGATTGGTTTAGGAAAAAGGAATGAAATAAGAACTATTTTAGGACTTATCACATGGAAGACACTCATGCATGCAAGGAACCTATATGATTATAGAAGTTGTGTTCAAATGTTGGTTTCTTAAAAAAGGTTGTGAGAATAGATCATCGCAATCAAAGTGC
Organism: Cunninghamia lanceolata; assembly: GCA_027924645.1. NCBI lineage: Eukaryota > Viridiplantae > Streptophyta > Pinopsida > Cupressales > Cupressaceae > Cunninghamia > Cunninghamia lanceolata. Next base: position 3,438,000 of record BSBN01000469.1, read on the forward strand.
GAATTGTTTAGAAAAGAACCCTACTTATATGATTGAACAAAGCATTTTTTGTGCAATATCATTTTTTCGACATGGTTGAAGATAAAAAGTGTTGTAGAAAAATGATACCTTGGAGAAATTGTTAACTCATTGACAAAATCCTTTAGTACCAAGAATTTTTCTTTTTACAAGAAATCAATGAACATAGCTACCCTTAGTAGCTGATTTTATTTATGTGATCTATAAAATATTCAAGTGGTAGATTGTTGAATATGTTTTGTATAGTTTGCATGTTCTACAACCCTTATGGATTGTACACCCTACCACAATTGGGGTGTTAGTAGGTAAGTAGGGTGGTTAAAAAGAAATATTCCCTATGGGTGGTTTTTTGATCCACATTATTATATCCATTGTATTGTAATACCTTTTATCATTTTCTTATATCAAGATGTTCTTATTAATACATGCACATGGATTAGCGTTAAGCACTAGTGCCAAATATATTATTACATTGTGAATGGTTGAGTTATCATTATATGTGAGAATTTTTTGATAGGTTTTTTCAAAAGAGTTTCTTAGTATAATCATCTTGTGACAAAAATAAATAATAGCACTCCCACAATAAAAGAACATTCCAAACATAGAATATAACCCATGTTAAGCTTAACCGCAACTTTGAGAAAGATGTATGCATGTCTTGTTAGAAATGAAGGTGCAAACCACACAATGGAAATTTGATTCAAACCTTATTAATGTCCTCTAAATAATGTAGAATCAATGGAGATTGCAACATAAATAAAACCCACTACACAGAAATAACATGCATTAAGAACTAAACACATAACACAATATGTAACGTTGAGAAACCCTTTTAGGTAAAAAAATCTACCAAGAAAAGAGGCTCCAAGTTGTATTATCTTCAAATATGAGATTACAATACATGCACTTCCTCTTCTTCTTCAGTTTTCAATCTAGTGGCGTCTATTACTCTCAACTCTGCTAAAAACACAGTACAAAGATCCTTATAAAAGGGGGTTACCTTCTAGGGCAAGAAAGCTAACAAATATCAACTGTCAGATCTGTGACCTAATGATGAATGATCCAGATTTACAATGATAAAATATAAATAAAATGTGGTTTCAGGGGCACTACCCCCAAACCCTCATCGGGGTGTGCAGCCCCCATACCCCCCACAGGGGGGATGATCCCCTCGAACCCCTCGTAGGGGTGAAACCCCCTACAACCCTCTATCATGGATGAATTAGCATCATGTACCAGATATAAACATGCGGTTGAAACAAGATCATTGCTAGTGAAACCTCTCATCCCTTATGGGTGATTTACAAACAATAATAGGAATAATAAATTACATAGGATTTACAAGGTTGATGGCACCTTAATCCTAACATTCTCCCACTTGACATCAGACATTGTAAATACTAATAGGAAAATAATAAAATAATCAGACACTAGAAACAAGGCCCATGGCCTCTCTACACCAAACAAATTTCTCTGTGCTCACAGGTTTAGTCAAAGCATCTACAATGTTCTCTAGATTGTCTACCTTATTCAACTTAATTTGTCTACTTGCAACCATTTCTCAAATAAAGTGATATTGTACATCAACATGCTTAGTCTGAGCATGATACATAGGATTCTTAGCCAAACAAATAGCACTCTGGCTATTACAACCAATTTGAATGATCTTGTAATCAAAACCAATACCTGTACACCATCTCCTCAACCAAACTACCTCCTTAGAGACATGGGTAGCAACCATATACTCTACTTCGGTGGTGGACAAAGCAACTATGGGCTGCCTTTTGCTCATCCAATTCACTGCTCTTCCAAACAAAGTAAATACACAGCCACTGGTAGACCTTCGACTATCCAAGTCACCTACCCAATCTGCATCAACAAAAATGCCCAAAGTTTTGTCACCATTGTCAGTACTAAAATAAACCAAATAGTAATCAAGAGTACCTACTAGATATCTAAACACCCTCTTTGCATAATTCCAATGTTGTCTACCAGGGTTAGACATAATTCTACTCAAGAGTCCCACTGCTTGGGCAATATATGGTCTAGTGCAAACCATTGCATACATCAAACTCCCTACAACACTAGCATATGGCACATTAGATATATCCTCTAAATCATGCTCATTCTTTGGACACATATCTAATGAAAGATTAGTACCAATGGGTAAAGGAACTCTAACTGGGTTACAATCCTGCATACTAAATCTCTGCAAAATGGTATTCACATACTTACTCTGAGACAACCAAAGCTTTTTATTACCTATTTCCCTCCTAATCTCCATACCCAAAATATTCCTGGTTGCTCCAAGATCCTTCATATCGAATGCCCCTGAAAGTTGGGCTTTCAATTCACTGATCATACCCTTAGTATTGCTGAAAAATAACATGTCATCAATATACAATGCAATGATTAGAATAGAATCATCAATACAATGAATGTACACATAGTGATCCTCCTCACTTCTAACAAAACCCAATTTCAACACAAATGAGTCAAACTTTTGGTACAACATTCTGGGGGACTGTTTTAGACTAGAAAGAGACCTCTTTAATCTTAACATTCATTCGCTCTATTTACCAATCAAAAGCTGCAACAATGGATAAAAAAAATCTAATAGAAGTCAATTTAGCAACAGGAGAGAAAATTTGACCAAAATCAACTCCCTCTCTCTAAGAGTAGCATTTGGCTACTAGTCTAGCCTTGTACTTCTCTAATGAACCATCTACTCCAAACTTCTTCTTGAAGACCCACTTGCATCATATGGCCTTTCTTCCTTTGGGCAAATGAATAAGATCCCAAGTATCACAAGAGTCTAAAGCCATCATCTCCTCCTACATGGCTAACTATCAAGACTCACTATCATTTGAATGAATAGCTTCCCTATTGGATCTAGGCTCATTGTCAATACTTAATAAAGAAAATACACAACAGAAATATGGTGGGCTATACCTATCAACTAGGTTCCATTGTCTTATACCTATCAACTAGGTTCCATTGTCTTATGGATCTTCTCAGTGGTGGAGTAAGAGACTCTTTAGGCTCTTCTGCATGCTCATCTATACCAACTTCTTCTGTCACAATAGATTCTTCCTCATCAGAATTTTCACTCAAGTCTCCTTCTACTTCTTCACCCCCAATCCATCATTATGTTCTTCCTGAGGTGCATCTTCATGCTCTAATTCAAAATGCACTCTCTTCACATTTTCTTCTTTTTCCTTTGGCTGTTCAGGTTCTAAAATAACACTAAGTTCCCTGAAAATAACATCTCTAGAATAGAAATCTTTCGAGTTAGTGGATTCCAAAGCTTATAACCTTTTACATTATCACCATATCCAATGAAAGTACACTTTTTATCTTCTGGATCCAACTCAGTTCATTTTTCTTTAGGCACATGAACATAAGCCTCATAGCTAAATACCCTTAAATGTGAAACAAAAAGTTTCTTACCTGTCCACATTTCATAAGGAGTTGAAATAAGAGCCTTACATGGAGATTTGTTAACCAAGTAGTTCACAATGCACATAGCTTCTGCCCAAAAGCATTTGTTCAACTATGATTCACTCAACATACTTCTGGCTCTTTCTATTATTGTTCAATTCATCCTTTATGCTACTTTATTCTATTGTGGAGTACACATAGTAGTTTTCTGTCTAACAATACTTGCATGCTTACAAAATTCATCAAATTCCTTAGAACAATATTCCCCTCCATTGTCATATCTCAAAACCTTTATCTTATAATCTGATTGCTTTTCAACCAAAGCTTTAAATTCCTTAAACTTAGTGAAAAATTCATATTTGTGATGCATAAAATAAATACAACTAAACCTCGAGACATCATCAATGAAGGAAACACAATATCTAGATTTTCTAATTTATTCAACATCCACTGAACCAAAACCATCCAAATGAATAAGTTTCAATTTATCATTAGATTTATTACTGCCTGAAGGAAATGGAGATCTATTTTGTTTTCCAAACACACAATGTTCATAGAATTTGAAAATCTCATAAGAATAAAATAAATCATCTAACAATTTTTTATTTAAGATAGTCTTTAAACCATACTGACTTATTGGCCTAATCTATGGTGCCACAACATACATGTATTTTTAGTATTAGCCTTAGATGCATAAGAGGCATTACAAACAGTAGTGGCTTCTATCTTAAACAGAGTTCCCAATCTTTTCCCCTTCACTACCACCAAGTTTCCTCTCACCAATCTATAGCCATGCTTATCAAATGTCACATGAATTCCAAAATCATTCAACTTTGAAACATAAATCAAATTTCTAGCCAATCCAGGAGCATGAAAAATACTAGGGAGGGTTTTAATTCTCACATCACTGAAACACAACATTACCTTCCCTCGTCCAACAATAGGGTATGTAGAGTTGTCCCCAAGGTACACATTTCCTCCATCATACTCTTCGTATGTGGAAAACCATTCTTTATGCGGGGTCATCTGGTACGAGCATCCTGAGTCAACCAACCAATGATCATGAGAAACAACATTACATGCAAAAAGTAAAACCTCATCACTTGCATTCGAAGACTTATCAGTAGCGGAATCCCATTTTTTCTTCGGGTTTCTACATTCCTTTTTCACATGTCCTCTCTTTCCACAGTTCCAACACTTGGCTTTGTTCTTCTTTCCAACTGTCTTAGAACGACCCTTACATGTCTTTAGACCCCTTCTGATCTCCTTTTGGTCCTCTTTCCATAGACCTTCCCCTGACACTGAGAACATCCCCTGAACTATCCAAACTTTTCTTCCTCAATTCATGTGACAATAGAAATGAAACAAGAGCATCCAACTTTGGATTTGTGAGGTTAGCAGTGATAGCAAAAATAACATTCTCCCATGACACAGGTAAAGAACAAAGAAGCAATATACATTTATCTTCTTCATTCACATCAACATCTATAGATGTTAGTTGACTTAATAACCAATTAAACGAATTCAAATGCTCTACAACTGATTCACTCTCTTTCATTTTCATGGAAAATAATTTACGCTTTAAATAAAGCTTGTTTACCATACTCTTGGCTTGGTAGGTCTTGTTAGAACACAATGATATATTGAGGGGGGTGAATCAATATATACCAAAAACTTATTCCAAATTAACTTTATCAACCAAATCTTCTTACTGCCTTAAACATGTGATAAAGCAAATTAAGCAATTCAAAACATAACACAAAAGCACACAACCATAACACCAGATTTACATGGAAAACCCAAGAAGGGAAAAACCATGGCGAGAAAGCTACTTGGATCTACTATCCAAATCCATCCTCACAAATAATAAAATAGATTTACAACAAGTTTTATGGGTACAACCCAAAGGAACCTACAACTCCCTGAATAACTATTTTTATGGCTTTAACCAAAGGAAGCTGCAACTCTATACAGTGCTACAACACTTACAGAATGAGGCTACAACCTCTGAACGTCACACTCAATAGATCTCACTGATCAAACACCTCTGTAATAACCACACACTTCACTCTGTCACAAATCTTCACTTCCTCTACACATCGAACATTGCTACCTTCATCACACTTCCACACACACACACACACTCACTTCCACCCTCACATTCACATCTGTTGATAACTGAGAGGGGGGGGGTGAATCAGTTATCCTAATTATTTCCCTTATTGAACTTTCCTTTTAATTGAAGCAGCATAAAATCAAACACAAAACATTAACCATGAAGTAAGAAACACATGACACAGTATTTTTGACGTGGAAACCCTGTTAAGGGAGAAAACCACGGGGTGATTAACCCAAGAATTATTCTCTGTTAGAAGAATAGGAAATTACAAAAATGGCACTTGCCAATTAGGGCTCACTGCCCGAGCACACTGCTCACAAGAGGCCCACTGCCTACAAGAAGACACACTGTCTACAAAGTGATGAGAATCACAGTCTTGAACTGATTGGAAGCATCTGCATATGCTGGAGTTCAGTTCCGGTTAGGCTCAGTACACTGATCTGCTGCACTTCATCTTTCCTCTGTTCTTTGTTCTGCTATCTTTCACATACCGGATCCTTTTTGCTACCTCTGCTCTTTCTCTGGACTTATTCGCATATTTCTCCACACCCACACAACACTTCACAACTAAATCCATCCTCTATATATATCCGCACAAGTAGTTTCATCACCTTTCTAGTCGGCATCCGGAACAGTCTTAGTTTCTGACAAACTCTCATTCTGTCGGCTGAATCCTTCCTCACCAAGCAATGCGGATCAAGCATATACTTGTAGATATCATTAATCATGTCGGCCAAACATGATTCATGCCTTCACAACCTCTGTCATCAACAGTAACCCATCCGGAAAGCAGTCTGATACTCTGTCAGTCAGTTCTTCCTCTGTTTTCACTGTCTCTCAGGAATCCGGTACTTAACCATTCATATCTTTTTCCTTGTCCATCACCGGAGGCTAAATCCTTGGAATATACTACTAAAGGTAGTCCTCTTGACTTCCCCAAATCCGCACTGCACCAAGACACTTCCTCTGAGAGGTCCGGACCAATCTGTCGGACCTTGCCACATGCTCTGTTCTTCTTCACCGGACCACAACTTTCTTTATTCTGACTTCCGGTAGAGATACATCATGACTTGCGGATATGTGGGATGACCTTTGTTGCCATCAATGACAACAACCATGAATCCATATAGTGTCTCTTGCCAACAATCTCCCCCTTTGGCATTGATGGCAACACTTAGTGAAAAATGACTAAGTGTTTTCACTATGCTCCCCCTTTGCTGATGCTCTGTCTTTATATACAATTTCCGGAACTCCCCCTTAGTTGGATTCCTCATTTTTCACTGCTCCTCACTCCCCCTTTGACATCAATGGCAAAGGGTAGGGTCCGCATATCAAAATTTTCAAAAATTTCTTATACTTAGCCGCATATTTACATACTCACATATATTGAAGAATGTCTGCAAAGGATGTCTGTAATTGAATCATTTCGGTAGCCCAACTTTGCTTCATTCTGTCCAAAATTGAAATGTGACCACTTAACAAAAATGCAAACGCTTCTGCCCGCTTGAGATCTGTCGGATCTTTTGTTTGGGCGGTGGTCCTAGCATCACTGATGGCCTCATGCATGGTTTCCAACTTAGGGATTATAATCCTTCTAAGTTCTCCCATCCGGTTGGTGATGTTCTTCCTTTCCTTCTCAAGATTCTTTATTTCGTTCAAGACTGCAATAGTCTGACATTCTTGATTTATTATAGATGAAGAGAGAGGATCAAAACTTTGAGATAAGCTTTGTAGCTTATCCTGTTCCTCTTTTATTTTCTTGTCAAATGCTGCTGTTGCCTTTGACCAGGATATACAAAATTTATAGATATCACCGCCATCCTTAAGAGCATTCTCTAAGCTCCTTATTCCAATGCTTACAATCTTCCTATCTTTAGAAATTAATTCTAATATCTCTGAAAATCTCTTATCCAAAAATTCCTTCCGGACCTTTTCTTCAGCTGATTTTTCTAGAGAATCAAAATGTGTATCAACACTGCTGACTAAGGTTTTTAGATTACCGGAAGTGGAGGCTGTCGGATCTATCTGGATTGATGGCATGATCTTTACAAGTATTCCGGAAGCAGCCTCTATCAACTCACAGTCTTCCATATGAGACTTCAGGAGCTTTTCATTTGCCTTGGCATTTGCAAATGAAGCTATCTTCATTGTTTGTACCGGAGAGAGAGAGTCAAAATCAAATGGACCTTTGAGAAGCTCCGGTTCATCAATCTCTAGAGTTTCTTTACTCAAAAATTGTTGAACAGTTTGTGCAGTGTCTCTTGCCGGAGACAGATGTTTCTTTTCTTCTGCAGTCTTAGAACTGTCAACCTCTTTGTCTTTCACCACTGCTTCCTTCTCCTGTAGTTTCTCTTCTTCTTTGGATCCGGAGACTGTAGGGGAAACCGGAGGAGAGATGCTAACTTGTTCATGGGCCACTTCTTCTTGAGCAGAGGGTCCCAAGTCCTCACTTGTCTGTTCAGGGCTCACTTCTTCCGGAACAGAAGATTCCAAATCAGCAGCTGTTTCTGCACCTAAGTCCTCTACAACAGGAAGATTGAACCTTTTGAAGGCCTTCCGGAGGATCTCTTCTGTTTCTTGAGCCACTTTGTCAGTCTCACCAAGCATGAGTTGATTCATCCTGGCTTTGCTTCTGAACTCATCTTTGCAGTCCTTGAAGATAATGTTCATTGTCTTGGGATCAATTTGAGGATATAGCTGAATAGCTATCTGCTCCCGGATCTCAAGATCTTTGGCATGAGCATTATTCTTTCTTACTTCCATTTCCTTCTCTAGGCTTTTAGGAATGAGAGATATGATCTCAATGAAAGCCTTATTGTATATGTTCAGATATTTAACTGTGGCTTCCTGCAGAGTCTTTTGGTCTGCCTCACTGAAGTCATCATAGGATTCAGTCATTGGTTGAAGGTTTCCATCCACCGTGACCGACTTGATTATGCTCTCTAGTGACAGAGTGGGCTTTTCAACAGTTACCTCTGCCATTTCCTCCTTGTCTTGGCCTGTGGAGGGCTTACCGGATCCTTTCTTTTTCTGTTTCTTTACTTCTCTTACTCCCTCATCTGATTCTGTTTCCTCTTCATCCTTTTGACTTCCATAAGCCCTTGTGGCTTTTGCCTTTGATCTCTTACCGGATGCCTGGACTTCCGGTTTTGAACTTTTGGTTGAAGGAGGTGCAGATCTCTTTGTTGATCTGGTCCGGGTGGGAGCTCCAACCGGAGCACTTTCTTTGCTTTTCTCTTCTTCCTCGGCCTTCCTTCTCTTTTCCCGGCTGGCATCAAGTGCCTCCTTTGAGATTCCAAGACCTTGAGCAATGTGCTCTACTTCTTTTCTCACTTTTCTTTTGATCTCAGGTTCCCTGAGTTCTACATGTAACTTTATACTCAGCTCCTCAAAGGTTCCAAACCTTTCTGCCTTAGGATCTTTGGGCTGACTTAGCATGTGTTGAACATGCAGCTCCACTATCTGTTCATCAACTTCATACCCCATGGGCATGATCCAGACAGTCCTTGGCTCCACTGCCTCCATCAGGCACTGATCAGTGTCAACCATAAAGCACACTGAGTCCTTGTATTTCTCAATGAGAGACTGGGGAATTCTCTCTCTTGCTTGCATCATGCTCTGAAAGTTTTTGAAGTATCCCCATAGAGCTGAATTTCTTGCTTTTGCATCCCCAAGTCCATGCAAGTAGTCTCTTATCTGGACTGCAACAGGTTTGTCATTCTGCCATACCCATCCACTTGTTCCGGGTAGCTCATTCATGAAGTAGAAGAATAGACATACAATAAGAGTACCATACTTGAAGGAATTCTTCTTATCCTTCTTGATTTTCTGTATATTTTCCATTAATTGGCTTAACAGTAGTTCGCAGAGGTCATATTCTGCATTTTTCCTTAGCATTTCAAAAGCAGTGTATACTGCAGTTCCGGATACAGAATTCTCCCTGCTGGAGTGATAGATCTTGTATCCTATTATCATTGATGCATATTTGATATCCGGATCCGAAATATCTTCAATGGTCATTGCCCTCTTGTCAAATTTTGATCCGGTGGCCTCAGTTACAATGTTGTTCTTGACAGATTTGAGGATAGGTACTCCTCCGGAAGAGTATAGGCCAGTTACTGCTCTAATTGCCTCTTTTGTGATCTTGCAGGGTCTATCTAGCCATAAAAAGTTGTCATGCATCTTGCTCAGTACATACCGGACCCATTCATCCTCTTCAAAACAGGGGAAATGAATAAATTGCTCAAATTGTTTCTTCTGAATATCCTTATACTCTGGTTTAAGCTCAAAGGCATTGTCAATCAGCTGCTTGTGATAGAGGTCTCTTAATTTGAATTCCCCAAATTCCTCAATGTTTGCATGTATGTAAACCCTAATGTCTTCGGTGTGTAAAACTCCGTGAGGAACACTAGAGAAGGCTCCTAGTGGGTCTACCTCCAATGATTTGTAGGGATGTTTCTTGAATGAGGGGCGAGGTCTATCAGAGATCTTAACTATGTTTGGAGTAGCCATTCTTCAAAGATTTGCAGTGAGGTAATGAAAAATGGAGAATACCTTATGCGCCTTCGGTTTGCACGGAGTGGTTGGATTGATTTCTTTATCCAATAGCTTCGGCAGGAGATCCTTGGTGTGCTTGAAGAACCTTGTTGCAGAGCTCCACTTTTCGCTTCTTCTCGAGTGCAGAATGAGCAAATGACCTTTGAGAAATCCCTTAAATTGCTCCGCGAACCCTAATACCTGTCTGCAATAAATGCTTCACCTACATCATTCCGGTTTGCCTTGTCTGGATAGCTTGGAGTATCCCGGATTAGTCCTGATCTGTGGATATCATCCGGATCTTTCAATCATGAATAAATCGAGGTGGCATATTACAAGATCATCTCAAACACTCTGTCCAATCCGCAGAACAAGATAGTGCATTTCCGGATCTTTCCGGACCTTTTTGTAATCCTTTATCATACCGGAGCATCTCCCTGAACAGGTCTTTTTTGATCGATCATAGCTTCTTCATAACTCCATGCGGACCTCTGAAAACTTGACTGAAGTATCTCAAGACTCATATCTACAAACCCTTTGATCCGCATCTTGTGCCACATCCGGCACCACTTGTTTGGCTGGGGGAACAAGATTTTCTTTGAGTCTCCCCCTGAGCCTGAGCTCATTTTTAATTTCCGGAAGAAATATCAGCACCAGAGTCTGGTGCGGATCCAACCTCTACATTCTCTGAACTTTTCTTCACCCAAATCTTGCTCATCTGATTCCTAACCTCATCCGCATTCATCTTTTGTTTACCCTTGTCTTGATTCTGATTATACACCGGACCTCTTTTGTCCTGATTCTTGTTTCTGCAGACTTTAGCATTATGACCGGACCTATTGCAGATTTGGCAAATAACATCTCTTTGCATATTTGACTGATATCCTCTTGATCTGCATTGATTAGCCATATGACCTATTCTATTGCATGTGAAGCATCTACCTTTGAATGATTTGTTTACTTGCATAATTCTGCATTCATGGGATTTGTGTCCATACCTTTTGCAGTTGAAGCACTGTCCGGAGAAGGATGAATTATTCTGATTCATTCTTATCCTACACTGATTAGCTTTGTGACCAAAGTGGTTGCAGTTGTGGCAGTATCCATTGAAGGATGGATATCTTTGAGCATTTGGCTGTCTTACCGGAGGTCTTCTAGGCCTGCTCCTTGGATTTTCTGATCCAAGATTCTTCTGACCGGATCCGGAGCTTTCTCCTTTCTCATATCCCAAGCCATACTTGTCATCTGTCCTCTTTTGACTTCCAAGAAGAACTTCAAGTTGAGCAGAACTTATCTTGAATTTCTCTTTATATTCATTTGCTGTTTGAAGGTCTCTTTTGAGAGAGGCAATTTGATCCTCAAGTTTTCCTTCATTATCTTTGGCATCTTCAAGATCAGATTCAAGGTGTCTGATAATCCTGTCCATCTGGTGGCATTCTTCTGATTTTTCTTTAAGAGATTGTCTTAGATTGTCTTCAGCCTTTCTTTTTTCTTCAATCTCTTGAGTAAACTTTATAGTTCCTGATTCCATTTCATGTCTTAACATAATGACTTCTTTTGATAACTTTTCACATAACTTGGTTTGCTCAGTCAATTCCTCATTTGTATTGCTTTCTTCACTTTGTCTTGCCAACTGTTGAAGCAGCTCCTTTCTCTTTTTCATAGAGAGACTTAATTTGTCTTTTAATTCTCTCATGAATTCATCAGCCTGTTTGAGTCTTTCCTTTAATTCACTGACTTCAGAATTTGACTGTTCAAGATCCTCAAGGGCAGTCTTGAGTTGCTCCCTTAAACCATATGCATCCATTTGAAATCCCAGATCTTCCTCAAGCTGTTAGGCTCTATTAGGAGGAACTTAGCTCTGATACCAATTGTTGATAACTGAGAGGGGGGGGTGAATCAGTTATCCTAATTATTTCCCTTATTGAACTTTCCTTTTAATTGAAGCAGCATAAAATCAAACACAAAACATTAACCATGAAGTAAGAAACACATGACACAGTATTTTTGACGTGGAAACCCTGTTAAGGGAGAAAACCACGGGGTGATTAACCCAAGAATTATTCTCTGTTAGAAGAATAGGAAATTACAAAAATGGCACTTGCCAATTAGGGCTCACTGCCCGAGCACACTGCTCACAAGAGGCCCACTGCCTACAAGAAGACACACTGTCTACAAAGTGATGAGAATCACAGTCTTGAACTGATTGGAAGCATCTGCATATGCTGGAGTTCAGTTTCGGTTAGGCTCAGTACACTGATCTGCTGCACTTCATCTTTCCTCTGTTCTTTGTTCTGCTATCTTTCACATACCGGATCCTTTTTGCTACCTCTGCTCTTTCTCTGGACTTATTCGCATATTTCTCCACACCCACACAACACTTCACAACTAAATCCATCCTCTATATATATCCGCACAAGTAGTTTCATCACCTTTCTAGTCGGCATCCGGAACAGTCTTAGTTTCTGACAAACTCTCATTCTGTCGGCTGAATCCTTCCTCACCAAGCAATGCGGATCAAGCATATACTTGTAGATATCATTAATCATGTCGGCCAAACATGATTCATGCCTTCACAACCTCTGTCATCAACAGTAACCCATCCGGAAAGCAGTCTGATACTCTGTCAGTCAGTTCTTCCTCTGTTTTCACTGTCTCTCAGGAATCCGGTACTTAACCATTCATATCTTTTTCCTTGTCCATCACCGGAGGCTAAATCCTTGGAATATACTACTAAAGGTAGTCCTCTTGACTTCCCCAAATCCGCACTGCACCAAGACACTTCCTCTGAGAGGTCCGGACCAATCTGTCGGACCTTGCCACATGCTCTGTTCTTCTTCACCGGACCACAACTTTCTTTATTCTGACTTCCGGTAGAGACACATCATGACTTGCGGATATGTGGGATGACCTTTGTTGCCATCAATGAAAACAACCATGAATCCATATAGTGTCTCTTGCCAACAACATCGTCACACACTCTCACACATTCATACCTTTTCACACCAAACAAGATCTTTTATTTATACCTTCCACAAATTAGAAAATCTTCCTCCTTCGTCAGCCAAGATGAAATGTGTAAACATGAAATGTGCAACGACCACAACAAGTCAGCTTCCAAATGATATAGAATCCAATGCAGTTCAAGCCAAGTGATAACCAAGACCTATTCCTCCTTAACACATTCTTCCAAGTTGGCGCACACCACAAAAACATCTAGCAGGATCATCAAAACACATCAAGTTGGCCCAGAAACCACTTATCCTTCTGATGAGGTCGTTGTAGTTGTTGTTAATTCATCATCATTTAATTATCAATCTAGAGGTGTTTGGAGTGATCTACGACAAGACTCTTAGTGTGGGGGGTTTGGAGTGGAATCTGAATGTGGTGAATGGATGGTTTTGGATGTGTGGAGTAAGGTTTAGTCTACTTAGCTTGCTGGAATTAACACACATGTGGGAAATAGAAACTATTTTAAATTGGTTTTAAAGGAAACACACACTGAAATAAAAGTTACGTTATTTTCTTGGAAATAAACACTCATGCTTTGAAGGAAACTATTCTACTTGCTTTGAAAGAAACACACGTGCTTGAAAGGAAATATTCATTGTGTTGAAATGGAACTTAAAGGTACTTGCATCAATTGTTAAACTATAGCAATGAAATACTCTGAATATGACATTGCTACTTGAATAATAAATCTCTTTTTAGTATTTTTAGAATTTAAAGAACAAACCTACTGGTGACTTTATTTAAATAGTTATACAGAAAATAAACACACAACATAAAATTAACATGCAAAGATGATAACGATGAATAGAAAGACACAACAGATCAACATAAAAGCAAAATACTGAGAGATTTGCAAGTTGGGGAAGTGGGCCTTACTTTCCTAGTTAGAGATGATCCTCTTGAACTCAACTATCTTTAGAAGAAATTCCCCTTCATTTTCATTCAAAATAGCCCCAAACTTGGCATGGATACGTGAGCGAAAACAAGGAGTTTTCCTCCGTCTAAAAGTGATATAATCTAACTAACAATTTGACTAAACTGGGACTAACTAAGAGAGACTAACTGGCTCCTTTTTATACACTTGAGCATTATTGAGAGAAATAACTATCCAAAATCCTAACTGCAACGAACTGAGATTTAATCTAGTTTCTTTATTTATTACATCAATAGTTCCTCTGTGATTTACTTTAGATTAGAGATTTGTATCAACTTAGTCATTGGCGGGCTGAATGATTTCCTGGAATGGCATGGGTGCTAATGGTCATTTACTTTAGTTGGCACAGACATTGATTGACAGCTACTTCAGTTGTCACTTAAAACAAAGTGACATGTGGACTTGGATGTTAATAGGCCACTTTTATTGTGGTGTTGGTTGTATTTGCATTGCTAGACTCTTAAGTAGCCCTAGGATTGGCTTTTAGTATTCATCGACTCAAGGGAAGGATGGCACTCTTGGTTTGTAGCAGCATCTGGAGCTATCTAGGGTTTAATCTCTTCATAAGAAAGGGGTCTCCAGAGGGGTCCGGAGACCACTGGGAGGTTCACTACTGTAATCCTTATGTAATCATACACAACTTATACCACAATTTCATAAGATATGCATTTGAAAATATAATTCAAGTAATTTAGCTAAGAGATTTAATCAAAAGGAAATAAGGACTAAACATATATATAATCCAACCAAAAGACAAATATAATAATAATAATATATATATGCCATAAAGTTATATCAAAGTCTTTTAGAACAGAAAATATATAAAAATTGTTGAGTCATATTTGACTCATCACCTTCCTCAAAGTAGCTCTAGATCTAAAGTGGTACCTACGAAACCAATTAGCACCATGTGGATCATGCCAAAAGCAACATAAGACTTGCACAAACCTTCTTAAACATTCCTTCCTTTGAAATATCTGTTTTCTTTTTGGCACAAACAAGTAGATACTGAACCTGGCATCACTTACAAACACTGAATAACTAGTCTTGAGATAGAACAGTGAAAAACAAACTTGCAATGCACTTAAGCACCTAAACCTTCAAACTTAGCAAACATACAAACCATCTGAACACATCCGCCAAACAACAACGCCACATGATGTAATGTGGTGAAATGCGGTGGCATTTTCTATCTCCTCCAAACAACCCTAATAAAAAACATGACATATCTTTGTTCTGCTAACTCTGGAGGACCTCTGTGGTACAACTTATCATTTAAAACTTGAATATATCAATCTTCTCATCTGTATTTGACCATCCTTCAAACCACAAGATCACAACTTCAACTATGGAGAAATGTGGAGCATTTCTCTGACATCTCTGACTGCACCAACACAAGAACACTGTCTTCACTTTGTGAGCTCTAGAATCTTTCGTAGTAACTCCTAAGCTCTGAAATTAGGAACATACAACTTTCACACTTGTCTCTGTCTAATTCCCAAACTGCAAGGCCACACCTTTAAATGCAGAGCATTCTCCTGAGCTACTTTAGTGCAAACTCCAGTGTCTTAGACTTCTTGAATCTTTCTTTCAAAACTTAAGCAATACTTTTCATAAAGAAACAATGAATACCATATTCACCACTTTAGAGACTTAATTCACAACATCATACAACAACCACAACTCTTTTCAACAAAATAAGAACCTTCAAGTTAACACATCGTTTGTCTATGAACTTCAGAAGATAAGGTACAATTGTGTATAGATGATACTGATCCAATCAATATACATAGTACATGACTTTCATCATCTTACCCTTTACTTCACAACTTCTCTGATCCATCTCTTTATTACTCCTTTTCTTCTTTTTTGATCACCTCAACATATACTCATCACTTTGTTTCTCTGTCTCACAACAATCTGCAACAATCTCCCTTAGACATCACTATCCTTTGGCATCTCCGAACATCACTGATCAGCACACCATACCACTATTGACATCATCTTTGTTAAAATCACTTCCACTTCCAAATTTCCGCAACATAGCACTGTTGACATCAATGACAACACATATGCAACAATATCCCCCTTTGGCATTGATGGTAATAGTTAACCTGATGTGCAAATTTCTCCCCCTTTGACATCAAGGACAAAGGGCCAGTGGTCTTCCTCTAAATAGATCTACCTTTAGCTTCCCTTGTCTTCATTAATCTTGAACTTCCTTGACTGCTTCTTATCTATCAAATCTTTCTAGATCTTCTTTCACTGCTCCTTATCTGTCAGCACCCCCTGACTGACCAATCCTTGTCATCCTTCTCAGTTTCTTAACTACTGCCCCTGGATAGATGCACCATCTATGCGTCTAGTTAGAAGGAGGGGCAATAACCCCTAACTTTTGTCTGAGATACTCAAATGTATCCTTAGAAAGTGGCTTGCTAAAGATGTTTGCAACTTGATCCTTTGTAGGCACATACTCCAATCTGACCTCTTGATTTGTGACCTTCTCTCTCAAAAAGTGATACCTGTTAGATATGTGCTTAGTTCTGGAATGCATCACTAGATTCTTTGAAATATTGACGGCACTTGTATTGTCATAAAGAATAGGAATGGGCTCATCATATACTACCTTGATATCCTTCAATGTTTGCTTCATCCACAACACTTGAGTGTAGCAGGTTTCTGCAGCTATATACTCTGCTTTTGTTGTTGATAAGGACACTGAATCCTGCTTCTTACTAATCCATGAGACCAACCTGTCTCCTAAAAGGAAAGGTCCTCTGCTGGTACTTGTATCATCAACATTGCCAGCCCAATCTGCATCAGTGTAAGCACTCAAGGAAAAGTCATTAGCTTTTTGATACCACAACCCATGTTCTAGAGTTCTCTTCAAATATCTAAAAATTCTCTTGACTACCTTCACATGTGTTTCTTTTGGATCTGCTTGAAACCTTGCAACCAAACACACAACTTGCATAATGTTAGGCCTTGATGTTGTTAGGTATAGTAGGCCTCCAATCATAGAACTATATAGAGTTTGATCAGCTTCAGGTGACTTATCATCTTTACTCAAATGGAAAATAGTTACCATAGGAGTACTCATTGGTTTTCAATCTTCCATGCCAAACTTCATCAACATGTCCTTGACATATTTTGATTGAGATATAAAAATGTCATCATCTTATTAAGTAATTTGGAGTCAAAGAAAGAATGATAGCTCACCTAACATAGACATTTCAAATTCTTTCTACATCTCTTTTGCAAACTTCTTACACATCTCATCACATCCACAAAAGATTATATTATAAACACACACAACAACAATTAGAATTTGTTCACCCTCTATCTTGATGTAAAGATTACTATTTGCAGTACCTTTCTTGAAACCCTGCTGGAGTAAGTACTTATCCAACCTTGCATACCAAGCTCTAGGGGCTTGTTTGAGACCATACAAAGCCTTCTAAGTCTGCATACCATATTAGGGTCTTCTGATAACTGAAATCCATCAGGCTGCTCTATGTAGACTTCTTCTAAGTCACCATTTATAAATGCAGATTTGACATCTATATGATATACCTTGAATCCCTTATGCACTGCAAATGCAAGAACCTTTCTGATTGCTTCCATTCTTTCTACAAGAGCAAATGTCTCCTCATAGTCAACACCTTCAACTTGTGAATAACCTTTACAAACCAACCTTGCTTTCTTCTTAACTACTTCTCCATCTTCTTTCAATTTGTTCTTGAATACCCATTTTGTACTTATCACATTCTTGACTATAGGCCTAGGTACCAACTCCCAAACCTGATTCTTCTCTATCTGATTAGTTCTTCCATAGCTTGTATCCATCCTATTGTGATGCTCACAACACGCCCCATTTTACTCCTTAGCAAAATGAGGACCCCTACTGTGGCTGTTGCTTTTGCTCGTGTGTGTGTTGTTCTGCTTGGTGGTAAAGGGAAAAAGAGAGTGAAAGTTGCAAACCTTGTTGAAAACAAAGAAAAATAAATATTAAGTACCAGGGCAGAGTATGGGTGAATTCCTTGTCAAAAATGAGTGAGGGTTGCTTTTTAAACTATGTTAAAATTCCCTGTATTTTGCAAGCTATGAGTGTTTTGGTAAAATGTACAATCGGGTTTGTATGTTGCATATACAAGGTCCTTTGTATATCGGGTTGCATATACAAATCGCTTTGCATATAAAAAGTTGTTTGCATATACAAGGTTTGTTTGTATATCTTTATCCTTGTATGTATTTTGTTAATGTTCTATTTATACATACAAGGTGGACCCGACAAGTTTAAGGTTTAAATGAATATTTCGGTCAAATCTGTTGCATGTATGTTGTGTTTGTATGTTTGGTAGAACGCAACATACAATGCGAGACATACAACACTTTATGCAAGTCGTGAAGCCGAAAAAGGCTATGAAATGGGATATAAAGTTTGTATGTATTCCTGCTTGTATGTAAAGTTAGATACAAGCACTATATGCTTTCAGAGACATACATTTTAGTATACATACGTTGCGGAACTGAGGGAAGATTAAAATCTGATATATAGGATGCATCCTGACTTAAAGTATATTAAAAGATGCATTGCTTTTTATGCAAGTCACGGAACCGAAAAGTTATGAAATGAGATATAATTGTTGTATGTTTCATGCCTTGTATGTATATGCTTTCGGTTGTATGCATTTTGATATACATGCAAGCCGAAACTGAGGAAATATTAAAATTCGGTTAATGCAATGTATCATAACTCAATGCATATGGGAAGATACATTGCACTATATGCAGGTTGCGGAACTGAAAAGAAAGTAAACTGTGGTTTATAAAGGTTGAAGTCCGAAGTGCACATGCAAGGGCGTTTGTATGTATTGGGCCTTGTATACAGAGGTATATACAAGTCGATATGCAGAGAAATATGAAAGTGATAGATATAGGCCTTGTATGCAAAAGAAAAGATGCAAAGTTAAAAGTGCATTCTCGGACGCGAAAAAAGATTAAAAGCAGAGGAGTCTTTGTATATTTAAAATGCATGTATGTTCAGGACATACATATCCGACATACAAAGGGTTATGCATCGCGGAGATTCGAGGGAAAAGGTAAGGCGGACCCCACCCTTTACACATCGGGCTTGTATAATAACAATGTATATGTGTGATATACAAGCCAAGATACAATTAAAAGATACAAGTAAAAGATACAATGCGAATGTGAAGAGAAATTAAATACATAATATTCTTTGTATGTTGCGATATACAAGCCAATATGCAAAATAAAATGTACAACCCAAATTTCAAAGGGAAGTTCAAAATAGAAAAAATCCTTGAATGTTTTAATGCTTGTATGTTTATACATACATTGCCCGATATACAAAAGAAAGAAAGGTTGCATCGGCTAGAGTGGGGTGATCGGAATGAAATCGTTAACTCGTCCTGACCGAAGTAAGTTATGCCGATAAAAAAAAGTTGCAAGCCGATAAGGAATTAAAAGCATCAGCCAGAAAAGAGCGATCGGCGAGCAAAAATTTGGACCACGTCGACGATAAAGAGTTATGCCGACAACGAAGAGAACCTAGCCGATAGGGCTACATCAGCCAGAAGTATGCGATCGGAATGAGATTTTTAGACCAACCTGACTTAGAGAGTTATGCCGATAAGAAGCATACAAAACACGATAACAAAATAGAGGGAATACGAACAAAAGGGTATATATGCAAATTTGAACTAACAGTAGAAAGGGAAGTAAAAAGGCATGAGCACTACAACTAAAGATGGAATTAATGGCGCAATGATTACTGTAATTAATGCCCATTTGACAATCTGACAAGGTGTAAATTGGTGAAAGCAACGTGAATATTTTATAATCCATTTTATTGTCTATTTGCAGGTATATAGAGGGTGAAACTTAATGGCGATGACATCTCAAAGGGCGGATCAGATCACCAAAGGAGCGAAAGGAGATAAGGATGGTGATGAGAAGTAATATGCAGGTGAAACTTAATGGCGATGACATCACAAAGGGTGAAATGGATCACAATAGAAGCGACAAAAGATATTTTGAGCTGTTAGGGTTTCCAAAGGGGCATCTTTACGCTCAGGATGGGTATGCTGCTTTGAGAGATTTTTGGCGGGATTGGTTTTCCACCGATTGATGTTGCACTTAAGATATGGACCATTGATTGACTAGAGTTTTTGGAACTGTATTGGGGATAATCAGAGCTATATATTGAGCCCCCTTTACTCTGTAATAGGTTACACAGGGATTTGTAGAACAGAGCTGGAAGTTGTAATTTATCTTAGCATTTTAAATAGAGGGATCTTTTAGTTTAGAATAGAAGGAGGTCACATGTGTCTGCAATAAGGAATGTGTGGAACATCTAGCTTCCTTACTGTATCTGTAAAGCATTGTAAGTTTTCTATAAGTTCATTAATGAAGCTAAGAGTCATTCATACATTGTAAATCATATATGACTGTTTATCTTGAATACAAATGAATCTGGAATTCTGCGTCTATATTCAGAGTGTCTTCTGGCTCTTCTTTGCATTTGAAATAATATCTCTTAAAGCTTGCAATCTTTACTGTATGTTCGTGAAAATACTCAGGGTATTCACATTCAAAGGTTTAGTCTATGGATTTAATCAATTTGTTGTACTTCTTACAACGTGCATAACAGAGCATTTAGATCCTATAGTAGAATGAAGTTTATTTTAGATTTCTCTAACTTTTCCCAAACCATTTGAAATACTTAGCTTAAACACAAAAATTTAAAGGAGGTTGTCTGATATTTGAAGGAAACATGAACAACTGAGTTGATATTGGACAGTTTTCATAATATTTGAAAGAAAAAATTGTGTTAATATAAATCATATAAAGCTTTCTGATACAGTAACAAATTTATGCAAAGGAATGAATAAAAAATGTTGATATTTGTGATAGTTTGCATAATTAGAGTCCAGTGAATCACCAAAAAACCTTAAATCACATAAGGCCCCTTGCATATTACAGCCTCACAATTACCTACTAAATTGTCCAACAGGTCAAGACCTGACCATACAGAAACTTGGGATTAAGCAAATCTTAATTGATTTTTGTTGGGAATTAAGGTGTCTCAACCTTTGCAAATTCCTAATGTTGTATTTATTTATCCCATGTTGAGTTGGCATAGTCAGCAGGGTAAATTTTGGTGATTTTGGCAGCCGCAGCTTCCCCCTTGAATAATTAATGGGGGTTTGGGGGCAGTTCCCCTGGTGTGCTCCCTTTTGCGGTACAAGGTGGGGTCGAGGGGCAACGCCCTCATGGGGGCTCGGGGGAAACGCCCCCGAAACTTCAAACGATTTTTAATTAATGACAAGTGTCGGTGAGTATCTTTACACGAGCGAAAGGCATCTTTGGGCGGTCAAGGGCGGTTATGACATGTAAGAGGAATATGATATTTTTAGTCAGTGTATGACAGATTCTATGATAGCTGTAAGGTGTGTAAGAGCATCTGTTGTAACCTATCTTGGGACCAGGGGCCCACTTCGGGATGGGATGTTGGACAAGTGTCCTTAGGCATGGGTTTTGGGGCATGAGTCCAAGATGGACGCCCATCTCTAAAAGGTTCTATATTTGCCTTGTACACTCTATATAAACAGGTGCTTGGATGGGAGATAGATAACTTTGGTACAAGTATTGTTATGCTGTCGGAATATCTCTAGATTCGACATTCGAAGACTCCTGAAAGAGCATTGGCTCTGAAACTGTATTGTAGTCTGTTATTGTTTACTGTAATACATTTGAGCTATGTTTTGGAGTGTGGGGTTTTTCACCCATAAGGGTTTTCCCCACGTATATCTTGTCTCTCTCTCTTCTGTCTATTTTCTGTGTGTATGTGTATTGCTGCAATATCTCTGTTGGATGTTCTATGTTGCTGTAGTTGTAAGAATTAAATTGAATTTGCATACATCTCTCCTCATTAGATTAGTGTAGGAAGCAATTTCCGCAGACCTAGCTTCCTTTCAATTTCTTCATATCTTTCAAGACAGTTAGGTTCATTTTACGAATTTTAACTTTTGTCGTGAATGTGTAAAAACAATCATCAACACATCCTTTATCCTTGTTAGCCTCATAAAACTTTTTAGGTTCTACTCTTGATAGTAAAGAAAAGATTACTTGTTCATTTGTTCTTTTAAATCATCTTCTTGTCTGTACTCCTTCATTCTTGTCTCCAATGATTTGATCTTCTGAATAATTCTTCTAAACATACTTAGCAAGAGTCTTGGAGGTCTTCTCTTGAGTTTCTTCCTTCTCTTCAACTTCTTCTTCTTCTGTGCATGTAGGTTCATCTAACCAATAGTCTTCTTGCTCATATGTGATTTTATGCAATTCTTTATCCAATCTAACATTTGCACTCTCAACTATCTTCCTTAGTCTTTTGTTGTAGCACTTGTAGGCTTTGCTGGTAGTTGAGTATCCAAGGAAAATACCTTCATCTTCTCTTGAGTCAAACTTTCCCAGACCTTCTTCATCTCTTCTGACGTAACATTTACTTCCAAACACTCTGAAATACTTGATTGATGTTGGTCTTCCATTCCATAGCTCATAAGGTGTCTTGGTGCTATGTCTTCTTAGTTGTCCTCTGTTAAGAATGTAGATTGCGGTGTGAATTGCTTCTTTCTAATATATATTAGGAAACTTAGCTTCACTCAACATTGTCCTAGCCATCTCTTGAACAGTCCTATTCTTCCTCTCTACAACACCATTTTGCTGAGGGCTTCTAGAAGTAGAATAATGCCTCTTGATTCCATGTTCTTCATAAAATTCTTCAAACTCATTTGATGTAAACTCACTACCTCTATCAGACCTTAAACACTTGATTCTAGCATTCATTTCATTTTCAACCATGGACTTGAAAATCTTGAACCTATTGAAATCTTTTGATTTTTCTTTCAAAAATGTAACCCATGTCATTCTAGAGAAATCATCAATGAGCAACATAAAATACCTCTCACCTTGTAGACTTTTCACCTTAGTAGGTCTGCACAAGTTAGTATGAACCATCTCTAATGGCCTTGTAGTAAAATACTCCTTGGTCTTGAAACTTATCCTTGTTTGCTTCCCAATCTGACATGCCTTGCATATGGTGCTTACAGGCTTGATGATCTTTTGCATGCCTCTTACTGCTTGCATGGAGCCGATCTTCACAAGATTGTCAAAGTTGATGTGCCCCATCCTTTTGTGCCACAACCAACATTCATTTGTTTGTCCTAGAAGACAAGTCCTTTCATTAATTCCCTTCAAATTATACAGGTTGCCTTCTATCTTAGATCTTTCTGCCACTGATTTTCCAGACTTTACTCTTCTGATTTCACACCCTTGATCATAAAATGAGAGACTATATCCTTTGCTACACATTTGACTTACACTAAGAAGATTATGCTTGAGACCTTCTACATAAAGAACATCATGTGTTTCAGATTTATCATCAATAATTATGATGCCTTTTCCAATGATCTTTGCAGATGAATTGTCTCCAAACCTAACCAATCCACCATTCCACTTACCAAGATTGATGAATTTGCTCTTATCACCTGTCATATGATTTGTACATCCACTGTCTATCACCCAGAGATTTGTTTGACCTTGAGCATGAAATGTTGTTTGGACAATTATTGAATTTTCAAATCCATTTTGTGTCTCCTGTCTTTTGGAACAATCACCTTCCTCTACTTGCACAGTGACATCTATTAATTGAGATTCTATTTTTGCCAAACCACTCCTGCAATATCTTGCTATATGTCCAACATTGTTACAAATTTGACATACCACATTGACATCTACCAGTGAAGCAAGGGAATTCTTACTTACAAGATTTCTTTTATTTATTTTAGACTTGCCATCTATAGCTTTATGGCCAAATTTGTTGTAGATAAAACAATAACCAAAGAAAACATGATTGAACCTATTCATGGAGAATTGCCTTGCATGAAGAGATCTTCCTTGAGACATGATGTGATCTGCACATTCAATATCATCTAGACTTCCAAGCTTTGCCTTCTCCAACTCCCTTTTTAGTGACAAAATTTATTTCTCAAGTCTTGTACATTCTTTTGTCTTAGTTTCAACCAGATCTCCTTGTTCTTGATTCTCTTTCCCTGCACAATCCAAGTCTTTAAGAGCAGAAACAAGTTCACCTTCAAAATCAACTTCATATATTTCTTCATTTGTAGTTTTATCTAAACCATCTAAGATCACCCTAGCCATGAATAGAGATTCTCCTCTTTCCTCATCTAATGAGTAGTGCTCTAATTCTTCTCCAGAACTGTAGTCTTCTTTTGAAAGGAGATTCCTCTTGAAATTATTTCTCTTGAAACCCTTGCTACTATTTTCACTTTCTTCAAAAGGAAATTTAGAGGAAAAATGACCAACTCTACCACATTTAAAACATTTGAATGATAGCTTACCTTTATAATTTCCTGATCCCTTTTTCAGTTTCCTCAAAAAGTTTTCTTCTTCTTCCTCAGCTTCATTGCATACATCAGATGTTCCTTCATTCTTCACAGTATTGAAAGCAGCTTCTCTTTGGCATGGTCCTATGATTTCATTTCTCATCTCATAGGAAGTGAGGGACCCAAAAAGCTCTTCCATTGTAAGTTTCTTCAGATCTTTGGCTTCTTTAATTACAAAAACTTTTAAATCAAAACTATGAGGGAAAGTTCTCAGGACTTTCTTTACAACCAATGAGTCAGCTATATCTTCACCCATACTCCTGATTCCATTGACTGCTTCATCTACTTGGTGCAAATAGCCAGCAACGACCTCCTCTTCTTTCATCCTTAGATTCTCAAACACTATTTTGTAAGATTGTAGTTTTACTTCCTTTATGGTGTCATTTCCTACATAGAGATCTTTGAGCTTCTTCCATATCTCCTTTACTATCTTGCACCGCACAACCTTGACTAACTCTAAGCTTTTCAAACAACTTAAGATGGCATTCTTGGCTTTAGCATTGTTTTCATGAGCCTTCTTTGCATCCGGATCTATAATAGGATGACTAGGTTCAACATAATCATTCATGGTAGTACTCCAAACATCATACCCTAGTGAGGTCAGATAGACTTCCATCCTTACAATCCAAAAATCATAGTTACTTTCATCAAATATCAGAGCTTTAGAAGAGGACTCCTTTTGAGCCATGTGTTCTCCTCCAAGATCTACCTCCAAATGTTAGGATGCACCAAGGAACTTAGCTTTGATACCAATTGTTAGAACACAATGATATACTAAGAGGGAGGTGAATTAGTATTACCAAAAACTTATTCCAAATTAACTTTATCAACCAAATCTTCTTACTGCCTTAAATAGATGATAAAGCAAATTAAGAAATTCAAAGCATAACACAGAAGCACACAAACATAACACTAGATTTATGTGGAAAACCTATGAACGGAAAAACCACAGTGAGCAAGTTGCTTGGATCTACTATCCAAATCCAACCTCACAAAAAATAAAATAGATTTACAAGTTTTATGGGCTACAACCCAAAGGAAGCTACAACTCCCTGAATAACAGTTTTTATGGCTTCAACCAAAGGAAGTTGCAACTCCCTACAATGCTATAACACTTACAGAATGAGGCTACAAACTCTAAACATCACACTCAATAGATCTCACTAATCAAACACCTCTGCAACAACCACACACTTCACTCTATCACAAATCTTCACTTCCTCTATATAGAAAACACTGCTACCTTCATTATGCTTCCACACACACACACACTTACTTCCACCCTCACATTCACATCCTCGCATACTCTCACACATTCATACCTTTCACACCAAACAAGATCTTTTATTTATACCTTCCACAAATTACAAAATCTTTCTCCTTCGTCGGCCAAGATGAAATGTGTAAACATGAAATGCGCAACAACCACAACAAGTCAGCTTCCAAATGATATAAAAATCAAATGCAGTTCAATCAAAGTGATAACTAGGACCTATTCTTCCTTAACACATTCTTCCAAGTTGGTGTACACCTCAAAAACATATGGTGGGATCATCAAAACACATCAAGTCGGCCCAACAACCACTTATCCTTCATCAAAGTAGCTCTAGACCTAATGTGGTACTAGAGAAACCAATTAGCACCATGTGGAACACTTCACAAGAAACATAAGACTTGCACAAACCTTGTCAAACATTCCTTCCTTTGAAATATATGATTTCTTTCTGGTGCAAACAAGCAGATATTGAACTTGGCATCACTTACAAACACTGAACAACTAGTCTTGACATAGAACAGTGAAAAATAGATTTGCGGTGCACTTCAGCACCTGAACCTTAAAACTAGAAAACATATAGACCATCTAAACACATCCTCCAAACAACAACACCACATGATGTAATGCGGTGAAATGCGGTGGCATTTGCTATCTCCTCTAGATAACCTGAATCAACAACATGATATATCTTTGTTCTGCTGACTCTGGAGGACCTTTACGGTACAACTTATCATCTAAAACTTGAATATATCAATCTTCTCATTTGCATCTAACCATCCTTCAAACCACAGGATCACAACTTCAATTATGGAGAAATGCGGAGCATTTCTCTAACCTCTTTGATTGCACCAACATAGGAACATTGTCTTTACTCTGTGAGCTCTAGAATCTTCTGCGGTAACTCCTAATCTCTGAAATCAAGAATATAAAACCTTCACACTTGTCTTTGTCTAAATCCCAAACTGCAAGGCCATATCTTCAAATGTAGTGGAATGTGGAGCATTCTCCTAAGCTACTTAAGTGTAAATTCCAGTGCCATAGACTTCTTGAATCTTTCTTTCAAAAATTAAGCAATGCTTTTCATCAGGAAACAATGAATACCATATTCACCATATTAAAGACTTCATTCACAACATCATACAACAACCACAACTCTTTTCAACAAAACAAGAATCTTTAAGTTAACATATCCTTTGTCTATGAACTTCAAAAGATAAGGTACAACTATGTACAGATGATACTGATCCAATCAATATACATAGTACATAAATTTCATCATCTTACCCTTTACTTCACAACTTCTCTGATCCATATCTTTATTACTCCTTTTTCTTTGATCACCTCAGCATATACTCATCACTTGGCTTCTCTGTCTCACAACAATCTGCAACAATCTCCCTTAGACATCACTATCCTTTGGCATCTCTGAACATCACTGATCATCACTTATCAACACACCATACCACTGTTGACATCATCTCTGTTAACATAACTTCCACTTCCAACTTTCCACAACACAACATTGTTGACATCAATGACAACACATATGCAACAGATCTCACCCAGACGCTTCCACAAGCTATATGTAGACTTCTCACTCGCAACATTCAGTAGAATAGAATCATCAAGACATAGCTGGATTGTACCTCATGCCTTTTTATCCAGTCTATCCCACTCATCTTGAGCAACATCGTCAAATTTCTTCTCTTTCATAACAACCAACCACTGATTTCTTTCCTCAAGAAAATCCTCCATCTTCAGCTTCCACAATTCGTACCCCATGCCATTGAACTTTTCAATGTCCAACCGAGAGGTATCTAGCAACAATGGATGCAACCATGATATCTACACAAGATTTACAAACAAACAACAACCAAATCTCCCACTACAACTAAAAAACCTTTACTCTACCACCCAAGAATCAAAACTAGCCAGTCTTTGATACCAAATTTTAGAAATAAAGGTGTAAACCATATAATGGAAATTTGATTCAAAGCATATTAATGTCCTCTAAATAATGTAGAATCAATAGAGATTGCAACATAAATAAAACCCACAACATAGAAATAACATGCATTAAGAACTAAACACATAACATAGTATGTAATGTGGAGAAAACCCTTTGGGGTAAAAAATCCACCAAGAAAAGAGGCTCCAAGTTGTATTATTTTCAAATATGAGATTACAATACATGCACTTCCTCTTCTTCTTCAGTCTTCAATCCAACAACATCTGTTACTCTCAACGCTGTGACCCCTTGTCATGGACAAATTAGTGTCGGGTACCAGATATAAACATGTGACTGGAACAAGATCGCTGCTGGTGAAACCTCTCATCCCTTATGGGTGATTTACAAGGTTGATGGCACCTTAATCCTAACATGTCTTAGTGTGATAATAATTATAATGTAAAATTACAGTGATTCTATGAGTGTTAAAAATATCTATACTCAAAATTGTTTTAAAATACAACAAATTCCATATTTGATTACACACTAATGTGTACGATTGAATTATACTATCACATAAAAACCTTCACGCTCACCCATGATTCTCCAAACTTTCTTAATCCATCCATCTTATAACTCAAGTAAGGGATTCCCATTGAAAACAAAATTTGAAGCACCGCCATGAATATTTCATTGACACAATATGATCCTCCTTCACTTTCTAAATAAAAAATAATGTCATGGTAACACCACATAAATGAACCTTAAACCTTTAGTAGAAATGATAAGAAAGCATTTGCATGTCAACATAATCATAAATAAGGAAAGAAACCTAACATTTATTATGTACAAACCTCTAAAAACCATCACAATTGTGAAGGAAACAAGTGGACTTAATCATTATAATATTACACAACAAATGAATAGCGAAATAATGTCACTCTAGCTTATCAACCCCTGTTTTTCCCCAAATGTGATTACTAATAAATGCTCAATAGCACATTCACAATTGACAAGATTTTTCTAGATGGTGTAGTTAATGCAACTTCTTTTTTATCTATTTATGATCTAATAAATATGTCCCCAAACTATTAGGTTACTTGGCACATCAATGTTATGTAATAAATGGAAAGAGAGATAAATGTCTATGTTTTTTAATCAAAGTCAAAGTAAATGACTTTAAAAACTTAAATATTAGTAGGAGAATATTGATAAAAATCATTCTCTTTACTCTAACAAATTGTAGAAAAATAACCTATGGTACTTCTCAATCCAATTTTTTAAGAAAATTGTTACTCATTCATAGATGTGTCTAACAAGACCTTTAAACAAAACAAACTATAAGAATTTCTTATGAGTTTAAGTTTTGATGATAAAATAGCTTATAGCACCTAAGCAAAGTGTAAAAAAAATATAGTTTGCTTGCATCTTCTCCATAGTGTAATTTTCTAGTTGCCTTTATTGATGTCATCCTTAGTTATCTTTAAAATCTCCCTAACTAAGGATCCTAAGAATGGAGCAACAAATCAATAAAATTTTAAAATAATAAATAGTTAATCAAAATAAGCCAAAATAATAAAATTAAAAGAGATGTTTTTTAAGAGTTTATTTGAACAAATATAGTTTACATGTCAAGATCTTGTTGATGAATATTTAAATTCATAATAAAATCTCCAAACTTTATTCAATTATCTTTATTTTAAATTTCAAAAACCTACTTATGATTTCCAATATCTACATAAACACATATAATATTATTATATAACATTAAATATAAAAGAAAAATAAACCCCTTTTTTGCATCATTTTAAATTATATTAGTTATTTATTTATTTTAAATATTTTTAAGAGTATCCATCTATCAATTTTATTATAGAAAGCTCTACTTAACACAAATTGTAGACAAATACATTACAATAAAATATATATTTTTCCTTAAAATAGTAGACAATGCAATCATATAATAATTCTTCTTTTAAATAGTAGGTAATGAATACAATAATGATTTCACTTTAAAGTAGTAAATATTGTTGTACCATAATAATTTGTCAATATAAAATTAGACATTAAAATATTTAATATTCTAAAGTTGGAGTTAATTTGAGAAATTTGTCTACTAGCATCACCCCAATTACGATTTTGAAGTAGCAAACCATCTTGAAATCTTTACTACAACAAAGGAGAATTATGAGAGCTATGAAAACACTGAGAATAATGCATGTAGATGCCCTCGAGGAGGGGATTAACCCCTATAAACCTAGAGAACAATACAAAGAGCATTACCCCATTGATCCAATACCTAAAAACAAATAACCTACTATTTTTTACTCTATATACAACTAATCTATATTTGAAAACGTATTTATAATATTATTATAAGTGTGATTCCATTCTAGCCACCTATTATAAATATGATATACATATTTTTTATAAAATAATAGGACTAAAATATTTTGCAACCTAAATAAACACTAGCCCGTTTCTAATGCAATGATAAAATAAGGGCATGTCTAACGCAATGATTAAACAAAGGCGTCATTTTTTCTTGAAACCATATATGATGTAACACTCACCATTTCTTTATGTATTAGATATTGAAACCATATATGATGTAACACTCACCATTTCTTTATGTATTAGATATTAAATCTTTAATGGAATGTTATCCTTGCTTAAACTAGTAGATGATCTCCTACCAAATGAATTTTCTTAAAATATTATAAACCAAGGATGTTGAAGTGACGGCTAAAAGGAGATAGTGAGAGTAGTCACGAGAAAATTCTGTTAAAGAGTTTACTTGAAGTAATAGATGTTCTAATTCAACAAGGATTGCCTTGAGGTGAAGTGTTAGATATTAATGAGTCTAATAATAAGGAAAGCTCGTCGTTTAGTTTAGATGCAGGGTTTGATGGGTAACCTTTTGTCTTTTACATGGATAAACATGGTAAGGTTAAGGCCCCTCTGCATATCATCATAGCAAGTAACATTCAATCAATAAAGTACAAAGAGAAACTGCTTAATAAACCACAACCTTTGTTAAGGGGGTTGTCTCACCTTCACTATCATTGATTATATATATCATAAAGTTAATTTATACAAGGGTTAATTTAAGAGAATTTGACTCTTAACAATTTTGTAATCTCTTTTAAGGTGTGTGTAAACATTTTCTTGATATATTTAGAGATAAGGAAAGTGAAAGCAAACAAATCTCTATTGCAAATTTTTGTCAGTTCATTTTTTCATGCAACCAAGTTCATTCTCACGTGTCCGATCAAGTTTGTGGTGCTCAAATTTGAAACTAAGGGACTCAAATTTGAACCTCAATGAATTAAAACCTATATAGAGCCTGAAACATCTTCCAAATTGTGAGCATTATTTTTTATGCATGTGACAATTGATTCGAATGTGACATCAATAATATTTCTTCATAGTTGTTTCCAAAGCTAAGTACCACTATCCATTGCATTAAATTTCTAAAAATAACATTTTAGTATATTGATCTAACTCCTAACTAAATCTAGATTAATTGTGTGATTCTTGTTTGTATTTATTTAGTTAGCCTATATTTATGTAAAATGGATCTAAATATTCCCTTACATTTTTGGTCAACCTAGCTACTCTTACATGACCCCAGGGTTTTGCCTTATGGTTTATCCTTCCTTACAAGTAGGGCTTCAAATTTATTTTTTATGATGTTTTATCATATTTTTAGATCTTGTTAGGGTTTATATTCGCCCTTGTTGGTGCTTTATAGTGATATCTTTTTTTAGGGTTTGAACTCTATTGTGTGGCCTCATTTTTGTCCACCTTACCCACCCTTAGATTGGCCTTTAGGATTTCATTTTCAGATTTGATATCTTATTGATATATTTTTTTTTACAAATTTAAAAGTGATTTATATTGCCTTGTCTTTTCATCTCTCATAACCATATTTCTTTGTTCATGCCATGAGCTACTCATGATCCTAATCTTCCTTTATGAAGAATGCTCATCTTAATCCCAATATGGCTACCCAATCAAATAAAAAATGAAGTCTTTTATGATGCTCGTGTTGAGAAAACTCTTGACAATCATGCTAACCATGAATATTATGACCATGATGCTAATATAGCTAAGCAAGATGTTGCACTTACTAGACAATGCATATCGATACACTCACCTATGTTAAATCTCTTGCTCAACTAGCTACTATCTTACATAGGAATTGATTGACTCCTCTTTTGGCATAGATATTCTACATGTCATTAGATCCTTGATGGCCTATCCTAATGGTGTTTCTTCTAATTCATCCTCTTTTTTAAGCCTCCTAACCCCAATACTACCAATTCTATGGCTACTACTACTACGATTGTTACTCCTACTAATTCCATACCTACCTCTAGTGGTGCCATCCCCTCTAGTATTCCATCTATGTATCTTATCTTTCCACCCACATGCCTACTATTATATACCTTCCAATCACACCACACCATCTCTCCTTCCTACCCTATGTCTCATACTATTCTCATTTCTCACCCCATGCTAAATCCTTCAGATACAATATGGTATCATACTATTTACACACCCTCATTACACCTCTTCTATTATCTCACACACCCGTCACAAACTCTTATCTCTACTTCCACCTTGGTTACACTATTACAAGATCTAGCTGATATTAAGATACAATTCAATGATAATAACAAGGATACCATTGTTGGCAGCATAGTCAAGAGACACTGCTCTGATGGTTAAGGCAGAGTTATTGTATTTTGTCATTGATGGCAACAAGGCGTGGCAAAGAGACTTTACTCCGAAAGACTAACCTAGTGTAGCAATAAAACTAACTTAGTCAAAATGACTAAGTATGGATAGTATACAGAGCAAGATGGTATGCCTCCACAGTTAAAGATCACATTATGCGGTTTTGGTATGTTATTCACAGCTATTTGGTGATGTTATGTTCCAGTGTTCAATTCTTGATAATCTCTGGAAGTTATACTATGATTTGTCTAAGTCCGAGTGAACAAAGATGAGTCAGAAACAGTGCAGAGTATCTGAGTAAATTGGTCCACGTTCCTCCGCTGGTGAATATTTTGATTTGCGGTTTTTGAGGCAATATAGATACATAGCATAAGCATCTAAATCCAGATTTGTAGAGCATGAAGTTCATTGGATCACATTCTACAAGTTCTCCAATATTGGCTTTCAATTTGACAGTATTTCTCTGTGACATAACAATAATTCTGAGATCCACATTTCTTTATGAAAGATTATTAAGCTTTGCGGTTCTGAAGGTATGATAAGAGGGCCATAATGAATGTTGATTATGAATTTCAGAGTCTCATATGGTTCACATTGAAAGTTATGGTATGACAGTCAAGTTAGTTGAGTATGCACTTAAGGATAAAGTCGACACTCATGCTAGATCAATATGTGGTGAAGTTATATTGTTTGGATCATCAATCTAAGTGGCTGCATAATAGGTCTCAATCCATATGAAGATTCTTGAATGTTTGTTTGAGTCCACATTGTTGTTTGTGCATAAGATCAAGCTGACAGAGTATGAGGTTTTTGTGTACACGGTTCATCTCTAACAAGCCGACCAAGTTTGAGTTAATTCATTTTGCATATATATATATATATATATATGATAGATTTTGGTGTTGAAGTGATGGGAGTGTGCGAATATTGTGCGAATTTGATGTGTATGCAATCTAAGGGAATTTTGTGATAAGAAAGAAGCAGTAAGGGCAGAAGAACAGAGTATATGTGAAACAGAGTAGAAAAGTAGGGCAAACATAATGAAGACTTTTGAATCTGTATACTGAGTTATTAATGGAACTGCATTTTAGCATTCTGTAGATGCATTTGTAGCAGTCCTCTCTTGGCAGTGAGGCAACCCTTCTATATTCTCTTTTCTTTTTGGCAGTGAGCCTATTGCAGTGATCACTTCTTTGGACAGTGAGCCCTAAGGCAGTGAACCTTCATGTAATTTGGTTTTGATATCATAATATATTGTGAGCTAACACTCACCGTGGTTTTTCCCTTTTTGGGTTTTCCACGTAAAATCCTGGTGTCTATGTGTTATCTCTTTATGGTTGTTGTTCTTATGTTTATTCTACTTTCATGTTATTGAATTTGGTAATTAGATTAAAGAGCATGTGAAGAAGTGGTTTTGTAGAATATTGATTCACTCCCTCTCAGTATTCTTTGTGTTCAACAATTGGTATCAGAGCAAGATTCCTTGGAAGAAGTCTAACAACTTAAGGAAGATCTGGGAAAGTTTACTCATGGCAGCCAGAAGGTATCCTACTCTAGGTAGTGTTACAATTGATAATTGCTCATATGTCAGTAATCAAGAATTAAAATATGCTCTTGAATGTCTTGATAAGTATGAAGCAGATATCTAGGATTTGAGGGAAAATGTCAAAGAAGTTGATGAATGCATCCTTAAACTAAGAGACCAAGTCAAGAGATCAAAGGATAGAAGCAGAGAGCTAAGTGAACAGTTGAAAGAAGCAAATGAAACCCTAAGTGATTTATCAATACTGATTGAAGAGAAAGAAGAGGTTGAGAAGCATTTGAATCAAGTTGAATCAAGTTTTGAAAGACAAGTCTGAAGAATGTGAAAAGTTGGCAAAAGATATTGTGCTTCTAAAGTTTGACTTGGAGGTTGCAAACAGTTACAAAGAAAAATTCAAAATAAGCTCTGCAAAGCTTGATGAACTTCTTGACAGTCAAAAAAATCCAGATGACAAGAAAGGTTTGGGATTTGAAAGAGGAGAAAGTTCTAAATCAAGTCAAGCAAACACTGAGATGAATAAAAACAAAGGTAACTAGTTCCAGAATCAAAGAAGCAGACTTAGAAGACCTCCGGTCAAACAACCAAATGCTCAAAGGTACCCATCTTTCAATGGCTATTGTTTTGAATGCAATAAGTATGGTCATAGGGCTACTGAGTGCAGGAGTAGAATGAATCAAAATGTTTCATCTTTCTCTGGTCAATGCTTTAATTGCAAGAAAATTGGTCATAAAGCAAATGAATGTAGAAGTATGATAAGGAATGGTTTCAACAATGCAAGAAATACTCAATCTTTCAATGGAAAGTGCTTTGCTTGCAATAGATTTGGACATGTGGCTAACCAATGCAGATCAAGAATAAATCAAATAAATGGAAGGAATCAAGGAAATAGGAATGTGGTATGCTACAATTGCAATAGACTTGGACATATTGCACAAGATTCTGCAAAAGCAAGAATGAGAAAAGAGACTATCCTATAGAAAAGAGGAAAACAAAGCAGAGAAGATAAAAGTAAGAACAAGGTTGATCCAGTGGAAATCAAGAAGGAAATGAGCAAGGTCTGGATTAAGAAGGATGTGAATGAGGTCAAGGATGGATCCACACCAGCTTCTGATGCAGATACTTCCTCTGGGAAGTAAATTGCGAGCTCTGGCTCAGGGGGAGCCTTCAATGAATATTTTAATCCCCTAGCCAGATAGTAGGTGTTGAGATCAGGCACTAAGGTATGAGCTAAAGTAGTATTGGATGGATCTTTTGGAGAAGAAACTAGCAGAAAAAGATCTGATGTGGTACATTGCGGAGCAATCTTGATTGACTGGACTTAACAGTGAAATGTTTGACAACTTTTTGAGAACAACATTTATGACAAGTAGGTTTTTGCATAACAAGGGTTAAAAAGGGTCGCATTCTAAAGAATAATCACTTTGTATACAAGCTATCAAGTGTCTGAGAAGAACTGAAGTAGAATTCTAAGAGACTTCATCGATTTCTAGTAATCCAAAGCAACTCAGAGCAATTTCAAGTGAAGAAAACCCTAATTCGGCAAAAGAGGTATTTACAGTTCAAAACCCTACTGTGAACTTGTTTAAATTCTTGCTAAAATGGCGACACCACAAGTTACTAATATCACTGAGAGGGCACGACCAAAATTTAAGAAACATCCCTTCAAATTAACGGAAGTCGATCCAAATGGTGTGTTTTCAGAAGTACCACATGGAGTGATGCATGCAGAGGATATTAGGGCTTACATCCATGTTGCCCTAGAAGAACATGACAATAGCAAACTTATAGACCTATATCTAAAACATCTAACCGGTGATAATTTTGATCTGAAGGAGGAATATAAGGCACTGGTAGAGAAGAAATTCATTTAGTATATAGATTTATAAACTTTTGTGGAGGATGAATGGGTCCGATATGTACTAAACCAAATTCATGATGAGTTTATGTGGCCTAACACTCCATTTATGATCACAAAAGATGCCATAAGGGTGGTTACAGGGTTAAACTCTACCAGTACAGTGCCTATATTGAAGGCCGTGAAAAATAATACAGTAATGGAAGCCACCGGAGCCAAATTTGATAAAAGGGCATTAAAAATCAATGACATTGAAGATCATGTAGTTAGGTTTGCATCCATGGTGATTGGCTACAAGATCTACTTCATAAACTGAGAGACCTCTGTCTTCGGTACTGCCATATACACATCATATGAGATGGTGAAGAAGAATGCAGAATATGACTTGTGTGAGTTACTCTTGTAGCAATTAATGGAGAATCTGAAGAAGACAAAAGAAAACAAGTATCCCTTCAATTTTGGTACGTTGATAAGGTGCTTATTTTTCTATTTTATGCAAGAATTACCAGAAATGAAGTTGATTTGGTCTAGCAGTCAACTAGTAGCTATTCAAATTAGAAACCACTTGAATAGCATGGGCAGTTGAGATGCACAGAATGCGGCCCTGTGGGGCTATTTCAAGAAGTTTCAAAAGGCTATGCATTCCAGGCAAAGGATACCTGAATCAATTGTTGAGAAATACAAAAATGATATATGTTTCATTTTTAACAAAGAGCAATGCATGATGGAGGCTATTGAGCCCAGGACAGTCTAGGTTCTTCCAATGGGCTATGAAGTGGCATAAAACATACTGGAAGGTTATGCTGATCTTATGTTGAAGAAACCCAAGGCCACCAATGAGCCAAGATTTGGTACCTATGAGGAACTGTATGTGAAAGTGCATGTTGAACTAAGAAAGCCAGAAACTTAGAAAAAGATGAAGAAATTGGTAGAAGAATATGCCCAGAGCATAGGACTCACTAAAGAAGAAATTTCTAAAACAAGAGCAAGATCTGAAGTAGCCAGGGCAGCTGAAAGAATGAAGGAAAGTGAGCCTGAAAAGCCTCTGGAGGAGTCTGAGAGAAAGGAGGAGCCTGCAGTAACAAAGAAGAGAACAAGAGCAACTACTTCACAAAATACATATGCATCCTCTGGTCCCACACCCTCTATGGAAGCACCTACAAAGAAACCTGTTGATAAAAGGAATAAAAGAATGAAAACCAAAGCCAAAAGGATGCATGTAAGTATAAGTGTTGATGATGAAAAAATTGAGACAAATGAGGAAGTGAAGAAAATGAAATCTGAGGCTACAAAAGCCTCCAGGAGCAAAAAGGAGAATCCCTCCAATAAGGTTAGATTCAAGAAAAAGACAAGGCAAGATAAACCTGAGAAAGGAGAAGCAATAATAAACTTGGAAGATGTACTAAAGGCTATAACAGTTGATGGAAATTTAAAACCTATAGCCCAACTGTATGATGACTATGATGATGCAGACAAAAGCATCATTGAGACTGCTGTCATTCAATACTTGGAGATATATAATAGACCTCAAATTGAGGTATCCAGTGACCTCCCAAATAGCTTGGCAAGCATTATGACTGCCAAGAAGGAAGCAGCCATGGCCAAAGATGTGGAGGTAAGAGAAAATTCATTGCTAAAATGTTGTCTAGATGTGACTCCAAAGGAAAGAACCAAGGTCTTCAAGATCCTTGGAGATAAAATTGAAATAAAAAGGAGAGTCAACACTCTAATGGCAGGAAACATAGAGAAATATATAAAGGACATAGAGCAAACAATTCTTGAGATCCTAAAAGATCTTAACATCTCAACTATAGATGATAAAGAAGAAACAAATGTTGGTGATGGCACCTCTATACCTAAAGTCAGCATGGATCAAGGCTTGGAGCAAACTGAGGCAAATCCTCCTATGAGCCTTAGAAAAGACAAAGAAATAGAAGAACAAGAGGAAGAGAAAAGTTCTGAGAAAACTGAGGAATATCTTGAGGAAGTAGCCTCAAAAAAGAAAGAATCTAATCAAGTCCCTGCTATTAATGGTCAAGACAAAGCTGACAAGGATCAATCAAGGACAAGTCCTCCCCCAGATCAGCAAACTAGTGATCAAGAAAACTAGGAAAAGGTTGCAGAGGAAAATAAAGTCAATAATCAATAAAATGAACAAGCTAAGAAGAGCCCCTCTTCGAAACAAAATATTGATGAACAAGAGGCCATGGATCTTGAACCATCAGAGCAGAATCAAGAAGAAGTGTCTAATATGGCAAGAGACACTACTATCTTACAGGATCCAGTAGATTCTGTCAAAGAATTTTTAGAGAAACAAGGGACACAAGTTTTGGATGAGCTTGAGTTTCTGCACGGGCCAATAAATTTGGCTTCAATGTCTCCTATGCAGAAATTTAAACTAGTATCAATTGTGGAAGACAAGGCTTAGGAAGAAATTCTAAGGTCTCACATCCAGGATAGTGAGCTCATCGGTGAAGCATCTGGTATTTTGGAGAAGTTGATGCCTACACACCAAAAGGACACATCATTGCCACCAACTAATCAACTCAAAGGCCTGATAAAATCAGTAAATACTCATTTTGAGTCTTTTGAGAAGTCTGCTGATATAAAGATCGGGAAGGAATTTGATGATAAAAGATTAACATAGTTAAAGACTTAGTTAGATAATGACAAAATTTTGTTAGATAATAGCATCAAGAATATAGAAAGTTCTATTAAGGAAGCATGTGACATATACAAATTTTGCTTGTCATGGCCTGAGACCACTAAGGAAATAGAAGAGAAGATCAAATCTATGGAGCTTCAAATAGTAAATATCTCTAAATCCTATGATCCGATAGTTGACTCCATAAGCAATATGGAAATACAAGTTGAAAATATTCATAATAAC
This sequence comes from Cunninghamia lanceolata, assembly GCA_027924645.1. NCBI lineage: Eukaryota > Viridiplantae > Streptophyta > Pinopsida > Cupressales > Cupressaceae > Cunninghamia > Cunninghamia lanceolata. The sequence continues at coordinate 3,476,805 of BSBN01000469.1, forward strand.
ATAAGTAGCATGTTGAGAAAAAGAGAAGAAATGAAAAGCAAAATGTACCAGTTGAGAGGGTTAATAAGCCCTAAAATTGATTCAATGACAAGTCTAGCTGCTAAAGCCACAAAAGTTAAGGCAATCACTGATATACCTACTGATGTACAGAGGGCATAAGACTTAGTTTTTTAGATAAATGGCAACATTCAAATTTTGGACAGAGCCAAGAATATGTGGGATGGAGAGTTATCACAATTGAAGATTATGTACAATCATATCCTTTCACCCACGACTAACTAACCCAAAAGATTGTACCTATACATATGCGACAGAATATTACAATTTTGAAATTTTGACACTTGTACATACACCTTTGCCATTGATGTCAAAGGGGGAGAAGAATAACCGGTGAAAAATGGCAAAACATCTAAAGAGGAGAAGAAAATCAAAGTGTAAAAAGTAAGGGGGAGCAACACAATCATTTTTCACTAAGTGTTGCCATCAATGCCAAAGGGGGAGATTGTTGGCAGCATAGTCAAGAGACACTGCTCTGATGGTTAAGGCAGAATTATTGTATGTTGTCATTGATGGCAATAAGGCATGACAAAGAGACTTTACTCTGGAAGACTAACCTAGTGTGGCAGCAAGGCATGGTAAAGGGATTTTGGTCTGAAAAACTTAGTCAGAATGACTAAGTATGGATAGTATACAAAGCAAGATGGTATGCCTCTGTAGTTGAAGATCACATTATGCGGTTTTGGTATGTTATTCACAGCTATTTGGTCATGTTATGTTCCAGTGTTCAATTCTTGATAATCTCCGGAAGTTATACTATAATTTGTCTAAGCCTAGGTGAACAGAGATGAGTCAGAAATAGTGCAGAGTATCTGAGTAAATTGGTCCGCATTCCTCCATTGGTGAATATTTTGATTTGTGGTTTTTAAGGAAATATAGATACATGCCATAAGCAACTAAATCCATATTTGTAGAGATTGAAGTTCATTGGATCACATTCTACAAGTTCTCCAGTATCAGCTTTTAGTTTGACATTATTTCTCTATGAGAGAACAACAGTTCTGAGATCCGCATTTCTCTATGAAAGATTATTAAGCTCTGCGATTCTGAAGGTATGATAAGAGGCCCATAATGAATGTTGGTTATGAATTTCAGAGTCTCATATGGTTCGCATTGAAAGTTATGATATGACAGTCAAGTTAGTTGAGCATGCACTTAAGGATAAAGCTGGCACTCATGCTAGATCAATATGTGGTGAAGTTATATTGTTTGGATCATCAATCTAAGTGGCTACATAATAGGTCTTGATCCATATGAAGATTCCTGAATGTTTGTTTGAGTCTACATTGTTGTTTGTGCATAAGATCAAGACAACAGAGTATGAGGTTTTTGTGTACACGGTTCATCTCTAACAAGTCGACCAAGTTTGAGTTAATTCATGTTGCATATATATATATATATATATATATATATGATAGATTTCGGTGTTGAAGTGATGGGAGTGTGTGAATATTGTGTGAATTTGATGTGTATGTGATCTAAGGGAATTTTGTGATAAGAAAGAAGCAGTAAGGGCATAAGAACAAAGTATATGTGAAACAGAGCAGAAAAGTAGGGCAGACATAATGAAGACTTTTGAATCTGTATACTGGGCTATTAATGGAACTACATTTCAGCATTCTGTAGATGCATTTGTAGCAGTCCTCTCTTGGCAGTGAGCCAACCTTTCTTCTATCTTCTCTTTTCTTTTTGGCAGTGAGCCTGTTGTAGTGAGCACTTATTTGGACAGTGAGCCCTAAGATAGTGAGCCTTCATGTAATTCAGTTTTGATATCATAATATATTGTGAGATAACACTCACTGTGGTTTTTCCCTTTTTGGGTTTTCCACGTAAAATCCTAGTGTCTATGTGTTATGTCTTTATGGTTGCTGTTCTTATGTTTATTCTGCTTTCATGTTATTGAATTTGGTGATTGGATTAAAGAACATGTGAATAAGTGGTTTTGTAGAATATTGATTCACCCCCCTTCTCAGTATTCTTTGTGTTCAACAACCTTCACATGTTACACACCACTTGCTTATGAATTTGTTACATGTCTATTACCTCTAGGATTTGTAGTACCTATATTTGAATTGTATAATGAAAAGGGTGACCCTAATGTTCATTTACAAGATTTTACTATGAGATGTTTAGATTTTGCTTATGAAGATAAGATCTTAGCTAAGTTGTTTCCATTAACCCTAAAGGATTGTGTTATTCAATGGTTTTATTATTTGCCTCTAGGTTTTGTGCATCCCTTTGATGAGTTAGCTATTGTTTTCATAAATCATTTCCATATTAACATGGGCTTGATAGTATGGGGTAGCTAAAAGGAATCCCGAGCCGGCTGGAAGTGGGGGAGTGTTAAGAGATGCTAGAGGTAGGTTTATTTCAGTTGTGGTGCTCCCATTGAGCATTCAGTCAAATCACTATGCCAAAGCTGCGGCGGCCTACCACTGTATAAAACTTGCCTATGAGAGAGGTTATAAGAAGGTCTAGATTGAGGGGGACTCTCTCAATATTGTAGAGTTTCTAAAAGAAATCCAAACCCCAAGTTGGACCATTGAAATGATAATAAAGGATTCCATTCATATGATAAAGTCTTTTGAGAATTTTTTAATTTCCCATATATTTCAGGAAGGAAATGGGTTGGTTGATGTTATAGCCAATGAGTGAGTGATATCCCATAACATCATACGATGGGAAAAGCTCTTAGATATGCCAAGTAAGGAGAAATCAATAGTGATTAATGAAGGAAATCATGATAATTACATCATTGTTTTTGAGAGTTGATCTAATGATAACTTAGTGGAGGCTCACACGCTTTCTGGGTGGGGAGAAAACCTTGCTAGATAAATAAGGGAAAGTGATTTTCCTTTTGCATAGGTTGGAGTGTTATGAAAGAGACAATCAAAGAGGGACATATATGGGAGGTGAGAGAAATAAGATTGAACCTTGCTCTTGTGATGGGGTTTGCAGGCGGCCCCATCTGTGGAAAATCATGTAGGACGGGGGGTTTGTTCTCCTAATGGAGAAACTGCATGGGTTGGATCCTATGGCAACTAATATGTTTGCTAAAGGGTGGTGGGGAAGAAATGTTAAAGTATATGGGGTTGAGACTGAAATCTTTGAACAATTTATAGCTGGGATAATAGGCTTGTCTGTGGAAGGGAGGAAATGTTTTAGGGACCGTAAAGCAGGAGAGGAAGCATTGAAAGCCTTCTTCAAAGGCAATGAGAGGAATCAACTGGTCAAGTTCAACTCAGGGGGCTATGAGAGAAAGTCTATCAAACCAATCTGGGGTGAAGTGGCTAAGATCATCATGTGTTACGTGACCCTAGAAGGCAGGTTCACAACTGTATACAGTTATCACTTCATGCTTCTGAACCATTTCAGGCATCACTTGCTAGTTTCTTTTCCTTTCTATTTGTTAGCTTTCATGGAATTTACAATAAAAGAACATTAGAGAAACCCTAGGTTGCGAATTATGCATGAAGGTTTAATTTTTCTCATCATGGAGCACATCAAAGCCATGGTACCTAGGGCGGAGATGAAGGGGAGTGCTGATAAAAAAGAAAAGTTCCTATCATGGACTACTCTACATCCACAGATGGAGAAACTAGGGGAGATGATGAAGACCCTGACTGGGTTGGGATGAGGACTCTGTGGAAGTTCTCTTGACTCCTCATTCCTTGGAGGCAAAGGAGGAGGAAATGTCTAAAAAAAGAAAAAGAACTTGTAAGAAGAAAACTCCAACCAAATAGGGCAAAAAAGAGGACTCCTGGTCTATAGGGTCTACCTTAGGGGGAGTTGGGGATGAAGGGTTATCAGAGGAGAAGGGGAGTAAACAGAAGAAGGATAATAAGAAGAAGGGCAAATAGAGCTAGGATGAAGTGGTGGTCCCTAAGAAGCAGAACACTAGTGAGAGAGGTAAGAAAATTCACAAGATGAAGCTGAAAATGGGGATGACAGAGAACTCTAATGGGGATCAGGTCAAGGGCATGGTGACAGTTGATCTTGGGATCAGTGTTCCTTTTCCTCTTATCCCTGACCCTTGTAGCAAGCTCCTTGAGAACTTCCCTTTCCTTGTGTCTTCCGCTTTGAACATGGAGGAGCTATCTAATGCCTTGTATATGGTGAGGGAGGCTATTAATAATCAACACAGGTTAACTAAATGGTTTTTCATCGAGATAAATAGGATTAATATAAGGTTAACAACTATCCATCAAATGATTGAGAGGGGGGTTGAGATAGATGATAAAATGGATGAGGAAATTAAGATGTCTTGGGAAGCCATTATGAAGGTCAACCAATTGGAGAAGGATCTGGTGTCTCATAGCCAGGATCAGAAAACCCACTTGACCAAGGTAGAAACTGAAATGAAAGATATAAAGAAAAATCTAGAAAGAATGTTGGAAATTAGTAAATGACCATACAAAATAGTGTGGAAGGCATAAGAATTCTCATAGAGGAGCTCAAGGAACTGAAGGAAGAACACATGGCTGGAAAGAGGGAAGAGATGGATGTTGAGGGTAAGCAGCAGAATACAGGTAATAAGGGGAAACAGGGTGAAAGTACTGAGCAAGGGAGCGTAAGCTCTAGGACTAGAGGTAGTAAAAGGAAGACTTTCCAGGAGGAGAACGATGAGCTGCTAGGCTTCACCAAACTTCATGAAGAATTCTACAAATAGGAATTGGTTGTTGCGGAAACTCTTAAGAGTATGTGACCTTGCTGACAGGTACTGGGTGGATGGTGGGCTACAATATGCTTGCTGATAATATCTTTTATAACTTTAATATCTAGGCTCTTTTGTTGTGTTTTGTGTTTTTTGATATTTGGCTGCTATCCTACCATGTTTAATCTTTGGGAAACATTTGGTTGTAGGGTTTTGGGGCCCCTTCAAAACCTATTTTACCCCTTTAATCAAAAACATGGGCTTGATAGTAACCATCACTGACTTAAATAAGTGTACCTAATGAAGCAATCAACCAATCAATGATTATGTTATTCATTTTTTAACTTTATGTGGAAAATTAAAGCATCAGTTTAATGATGATGAACATCAAATCATGTTTCTTAAAGGACTTGTTCCTATTAATAAGAACAATGTACACTCAAGTAGTTTTCCTTCTTTTAGGGACATGTACATTCATCTAAGAATCTTGAGGTTAAATTACTTGCATATAATACACTCAAGTATGGATCATCATCATCATCTCAATCCTTTATCCCTCCAAAGTTTCAAAACTCTAACATTTTTCAAAGGGTAATGAGCTTATGGAGACAAAATAAAATGTGCATTGTGGCCAATACTTAAATGGTCCCATCTTTCCAACAAAATGTTCCTCAAGTGTTTACTAAGTTGCAAGAACCATTTGACAATGTGCTTCAAAGTCTTTTGAGCTCTAATTTAATTACTCTTCCTCCCATTCATCCATTGGATCCTATCAAGCTTCTTCCAAGGAATTACAATGATCAAGTGTTTTGTCACTATCATAGAGTTAAGGTAAATCACACTCAATCTTGAATGGGTCTTAAGCATAAAATACAAGGTCTTATAAATAGAAATAGGATTCATATTGAAGGTTTTAATGATAATGGAAACCATGTGGTTGCACCTCCCAACTAAAATTTGTAAATGTATACAAATCCATTTCCTAGCCATTCTAACAATATAGAAACACAAGAATCTATCGTTATGGAACATGATATTGTAGTTAAGCATTATGTTGATTCCAATGATGATTGTGTTGGTGTTCCAAATTATTTTCTTCAACGCTTGAGAATGTACTTGCAATCTAAACTCGAGGAACATAAGTTGATTTAATTTTTTAAGGTAAGATTCCTAATCAAGTTGTTGGAAATTGTGGGCCAACTAACAAGAGCGGACAACTCTTCTACACTTTTGGCTCTACAAGAATGAGAAGGGTATTCATAGAGATCTTGATAGGACAATTAAAGAGATGAAAAAATAGACTAGGTCACATAGGTTATCCATACCTTATGTGCAAGGATATCCTAATTATTTATAATTAAATACCCCTCACACTAGCTTACTAGTCTTGTAGACCTAAATATCTCTTTAATAGAATATTGGCAACAGGTTACACATGCAAATAAAGATGTAACATTGGTTTTTATCCCGTTATACTTTTCTTACTTCATGTGCAACCTATAAATCCACACAAGCATAAATCTTTGAAGATATGTAAGACATGTTCTCTCAAAGGATTCGGCATAGATTTATGATACAAAGTTAAGCAAGTTAGAAAAATCCAATCTACATTGATTCTACAAAGAAGATAGAGGAAGATATACTGATAAAGAGTGATCATTTCACCAAAGAGGGCCAGTGCCTTAGTTCATTGGGTGATAGAGTTAAAGTCTAAATAAATATGTAAACATTCTTGTATATCTAAATTTTAGGACCAATATTATATCTAAAATCCCATCAATCTAGCTATAATTTCATCTAGATGTAATACAAATAATCATTTAAGACATCACATAACTATATCTACTTTCATAATCCATAACTACTTAAATAAGTCCCATATGTAATTCTGAAAAGATCCTTTCAAAGACTTTGAAAAGGTTTTACAACTATAGCAACAAGCTAGAAAATGTAGCCCTAGAGACATGTTATCTGCTAACACCCTCATTCAATTGTGGAGATGTCTAGATCATGGCTCCGAGGACTTCTCTAGAAAACACCTTATCCCAATTTACAAGCAATGAATTACACAAAGATCAAGACTATACATACAACATTTGATGCCAAAGGACACATTAAACAAAGGACACATATATAGATTTAGCCTAAGGCCCAAACATTGTAGAAAATCCAAATTTTGGTAAAAGATCTTTTATCCTGAGGGGAAACTTGTATTTATAACTAGCCATCATGCCCTAGATCCTTTGTGTTGATGACACTTGTTGCAATCTCTAGCACTATAAGACATGCTTTATTAAATTTATAACAACAACCTCTCTCTTGTAGCAATGAATTATCTACAAAAAAAGAGTGCACTCAATCAAATTAAATATTCTTGCATAAATAGGGGAAATCTTCCTTGGATTGGATTCTTTGAAGGAATAGGGGAAAAATTCTTTAATTAAGTATGCACTCTACCTACAAGCACCTGACTCCATTTCTTTTTGGTGTTAATTAAAGGCTATAATGTAGCCCATACTTCAAGGACTCGGTTCCATTTTGATTTTTTCACACAACATTAGCACTACCAACTATTGCCTCTACACTCTACAATAGGGTGCACTAAATCATATTAACCTCTACAAATATACACCTTGTCACCTTAGCTTTATTAACCATTCTCATAGAGATTTGTATTAGTAGGGAAATTAACGTTATGCCTTCTCACAATCATCTTCCACAAGCATTATCAAAATTTTCATCAATTCATGCAACTTTCCATTAGACTACTCCCTTGGAAAAATCCTATTTTTGTCACTTTCTTTTGAGAACCTTGTAGGAACCTTTGGTGGATTAACGTGTTTGATTTCTAGCCCCAACGCGATGGCTCATGTTGATTGGTAAATGACCAATGGTCAAGGGTTCAATGTTAAGAACAACGTTGCTCGTGAGTTCTTAGATGTTTTTCCATTTCCAATAAGAAACAAACATGTCACTCATATTAAACATTACTAAGTGACTTCCATTTACATTTAGTTGAGATTCTCCAAATAGACTAGGTGGACCCACCAAACATGCTGGCACCAATGACCATGTGGTGTTCTTTATTTTTTGCTGCATGGGTGGATCCCATAGAAATTTTGCACACTAGCCTCATGACCAAAAGGAGTCACCTATGTTGCCAAGTGTCCTTTTAAATCACCACTTTGATTTCCAAGGGAAAAATGAGGGAAGCCCATACAAGGGCCCTAACCTTTAGCCATTTTGAAATCACTAATAATAATTGGACACATCACCCACTTTAAACATAAGGCCAAGCCTAAAATATTTATTATGCCTTTGCTAAATAGATAAATGGGACCCACCATCTTTGTCACTAATGACACGTGGTCACATTCAATTCACTCCTAGACTAGCTGACTAACCCACACATTGATACCATGGCCCATTATACTACCTACACCACCTATACAAACTTTGTGCCCTTAAATAAAATGTGCAAGCACTCACAAATTAGAACAAGGCCCTAGATGACCCCATCACACATATGAACTAGAACCATGTGGCCATTTTACATTCTACATAACATAGACACATAAGAGTCATCCACACAATCTCCATTGGACCAATGGGATTGTGACACATAAGCCAAATGTTCTTTCAAAGTGACCACTTTTCCTTTTACCAATACTTTAGGCTTGCTAAATACCCACATATTTGACATCCCAAGTGGATAATTGAAGATCAATGGCTAAGGGTCAAACACCATGCATAAAGGTGCAAGCCATTCATTTAGTCATTTCATCATTGGTAAGAATTAAACACATTAATCCTTTCAAATTTCCTTTGCAAAGCAATTCTACTAACTAAGCCCACCACTAATGTCCCTATAGTCAATACATGGTCACCACACAGTCATAAAATTTCACTTAAGTTACATGCGATCGCTTACAAAAAATCATTGATCAATGATTCCATCTTTCTTTTTCTTGCTATCTCTTTCCCTTATCTTGTCTCTCTTGAAAGGTTAACATAGATGAATGAATATATGACATTCATCGAGATGGATAGAGTAATAAAATGGTATTTTAATTTATGTATAATTATTCATCCTCTATTATCTTATGCTTTAGTTAGAAATATTAGATTAGGGTGATCCCACAATAGTGTATCCCACTTTTTGACCAAAGTGGGACATTGAAATCAACATTTTAAACCAAAATTTCACTTTATGTCACCTATAGCAACTAAACCATTAAGAATTTGAAGATGATGTGAACTTGTGATTTTTAAGATTTTGTGTGTTGATTCTAACTATATTTATTTTTTAATTTTAAAAATAATTTGTGTCATTTTTACCTAATTTTTAATAAATTATTTTTTATAGTTAACAATGTTTTTAACAAGTGACATTTATTCCATAACACACCCTTTTTACAAAAAGGATAAAATTATAAATTCTTAAACATAGATTGGCAACACTACTATCTAGTGTGCACATATTTTTTCATAATTTTTTATTGCATATTTTATTTATTATTAACTTTTGATGTGAGATCAATTATAATTTAGACATAGTTTTATTCCATAAAGCATAACTTTTGTTTTTGATTAAAGTAAGTGACAAAACTAAGGTGCCAGACCCATTACATAACAACCCACAGGGCGTACAAAAAGGTCAACAGAAAGACCAGAGAAACAAAATAGTAACGAAAAAACACAGAAACAATGGACCACCACCAGACAGACAACAGACAAAACACCAACCAACATCAACAAAGAAAACCCTAAGGCTAATTGAACAGCCAGCCCCAGTCCTTAGTGAGGAACTGATATAATTCCTTGTAGTCCTTCATTTTTTTGGTTCTTGATGCCATGCTTGTTGAGCTCCAGATCTTGCAAGACCGCCAGCTTAGTAGCCAACCTGTGCATTACCTTCGATGCGAACTAAGCCAGAAATTTGAAATTCCTTTCCAACTCCGTAACCCTATTGTTGAGATCCTCAATAGCCTTGCCCTTCTTAGTCTTCCTACCTTCCTTTTTGATTTTGACAGTGTCCTCTTTCAGTCTAGAGGAATTATCCATCTCCAAACCCTTAACATTCAGTTCCAGGAAGTTGCTAGGGCCATCCTCTTCAATCTCCACGTTTGCAGTCTCATCCTTTTTACCGGTATTAACTTCACCTTCAATATTCTCCACTTTATCCCCTGAATCACTAGACACAACATGCTCTTTTAGATATGAAATAGGTTTCACAACCAGCCTGCTAGACCTCTTGGTCGATGGCACTTTGCATTTTCCTTGAGGCATGAAATTATCCTTATCATGCGTGTCTTCACTATCTTCATCACCACCCTCAAAGATTTCCACCTCCTTCCCCTTGTCTAGGTTATGTCCCTCCTTCCTGAGCATGTCCTCGACATTCATAAATTTGCAAACCCCATCCTTTCCCTCATTGGATCTCTTCTGAGGGGTACCACCCTTATTATCCGCCACCACCAGTTTTCTCTTGGTGGGTTTGAAGCCAGCTTTAGGACTGGTAGTCTTAGGTTCTGTCTGGCTAGTGGTTTTAGCCACAATGTGGGGAATAGGGCTGTTATCAAGACAGGCTTTCTTTTTAGAGATAGAAACCTTGGCCACCATGGGGGTGTCCACAGACTTCTCTGGGGTAAGTTTAGTGATAATGACAGCTTGGTCGTGGTCAGGGGTTTGTTTGGAAGTCGAAGGGGAGCTGTCAACATGGGTAGCTTTGATTTGTTTAGGGGACATAAGGCCAGGTGGAATTTATACAGCCTGTAAATAAGACCTTGGTGTAATGGAATCAGGGGTTTGTCGGGGTTAATGGAATGCTGCTCAATGGTCACCAAGACTGAGGTTTTCAACAAGGAAAGAAAATAGAAGGGGAAGCTGATAAGCTAGCTTCTCCTAAAGTGGTTCAAAAGCACAAAGTGATAATGATAGAAATGGTGAAGCCTACCTTCCAAAGTGAAATATTTGATTAGCATGTAGCAGATGTCGTCCCATGGCTTGGGAAGTTGCTCCCTGTCAAACCCGCCTTGGAGATTATGCATCACTTCCCCTTTCTTCATAAACAACACCATGCCCTCCAGGTCTGATACTTTGCTTAGGCATTTTTGCTTAACCCCATAAGTAGTCATGCCGATAGCCAGACTGATAACCTCCTTAGAAACTTTGAAGCCAACCCCACCAACTTGAACCCTTCTGTCATCCCATGATTGCACGAATTGTTTCAAGAGATTTTCATCGTGTCCCTAGAGAAACTCAAGATATGGGGCCACCCCCCCTCACAACAAACATGCCAAAGGGTTTCATTCTTCTTAAACTCCTCGCATGAAATAGGTTCAGTGCAAGTTCTCTCTCCTCCCATTTTCACAGAAACAGAAAACTTAGCAGAATATAGAGTAGGAATATTAACTCTGTAAACCCATAAAGACTTAACCTTGATATTATTAAGTAGTCGGTTGAGCCAAGCATGAACTTTGAGATTATTTCTGTCACCCTGCCACTTTGTGAAATCATATTTCCATAAATTTTCCTTGCACGAATTAGAAGCCCTGTACTTGTCGTGATAGTTGGTGATGAAATAATCATTATTTTGAGCTTTTCGCCTACTTAAAAATCTAGGTCTAGTCATGCTCCTAGCCACGTGACTGACCATGTGCCTAACCCATTAGATCATCCTAGTCATGGTGTTGAGCTGGCTAAGAGTCATCCCACAGCAGATCCTTCTAGTCACCTTAGCGATATTACTTTTAATAATATCACTATGAATTTTCCCCTTTTTGCACCTTAAGTGCACGTAAACAGGGTAGGGATTCAAATTGTCTTGTTTATAACTCATCATTTAAACCTGGGGCACCATTTTTCTCCTTACAAAGAAGGATTTGGATATGATTGGGGAGGTTATCAATTTTTCTTCAGCATCTCTAGCTACTTAGGTTTTTGTCCCAGGTTGGCCATGCATTCAGCCACCCTATTGCCTTCTCTGTAGGTGTGCCCTATCTCCTTCTCAGTGAATCCTCCCAGTAAGCCTACTATGTCAACAGTAATATCCTTGAGCTTCCAACCAATGTCCATCCTGCCCAAAGCAACATCCATAATGATTTTTGAATCCCCCTCAATTTGAATTTTATCAACTCCTAGGCAGAGAGCAAATTTAAGCCCCCATAATAAGGCTAGGCCCTCTGCCACATTGTTGGACTGGATGCCAATCCCCTCGCATAAGTAGTAATTAAGTGCCCTTCATTACTTCTGATGACTCCTCCACTAGCCAACCCAGTGCTTTTTTTTGCCGCTCCGTCAAAATTGAGCTTAACCCAGTCCTTAGGGGGGCCTCCGAATAGTATTTTCCCTGGCCAACTTCTTGGAGTTGTCAAAGGTGGTTATATCTGAGGTTAAACCCTAGTTCTTAGCAATCTATTGTTCGAGCTGAGTGTGGGGGTATTTGGCAGTGTTCGGTCTGTAGATGGAGGTATTTTTCAGAAGCTAGTTTGCTAAAGGAATGGAAGACCTCTTTAACACTTTTAGAAGTCTCCTTGAATATTCTGTTATTTCTCTCTTTCAATATGCTCCACCCCATATGTGGGGGGATTTGCCTCCACAATTCCCTGATTCTTAGGTGTTTAAAGGGGGCAATCCAACTCTGAATGAAGTCAGTGAGGTTTTCACACATAACCCAGTCAATACTGAGTTTATCCAATGTCCAACCCTAAACCTCTTTGGTAAAATCACAATGGAAGAGAAGGTGCGGAATAGACTCTTCTTCTTTATGGCACAAAACACACCAATTAACTAGTTAGAACCCCCTTTTGTTTAGGTTATCGGTAGTAAGGATTTTGTGGTGGGCAGCAAACCACTAGAAACAAATAATTTTGGGGGTCAAGTTGCTGTTCCAAACCTTCTTCCATAAATAGTTGTCATGAACACTGTTAGACAACAAATTGTAAGCAGTTTTAACCGAGAAAACTCCCTTCCTGTCCTGAGCCCAGAGCATCTCATCCTGACTAGGAAATAACAGAATTTTGTACTTGCATAGTTCTAGTTGCAAGGACATACTCCCCTGATCTCCTGGCTCATTGTCATTCTAGCATTCCACAATGTTTTTCCACTGTCTTTGGCCCTGGGTTTGGTCAGTAATGTAATTATTGACCCACACCCCAAAATGAGTGGTAGTTCTAAGTTTAAGGTTGACATTTCCCTAGTTGGATAGAGGAACCTCTTGAAGCCAATTATCTTCCCAGAACCTTATCTTGTCCCCCTTTCCAAGCTTCCACTTTATGCCTTTAGAAAGGATGTTTCTAGTTTTGATCATCTTGTTCCAAATAATGGAGCCTTTTGGGAGGCTCTCCCTCTCTAAGAAGCCTTTCCAATCCCCATTGTGCAGGTACTTGGCTCTCATGATCTAGGCCTAGTCTTTTTGATCTTTTAAGAAACACCACCCAACCTTAGCTAGCAAAGCTTTATTCATCAACTGGATCTTTCTTATACCCAAGCCCCCATGAGTCTTGGGAAGGCACACTTTGTCCCAGCCTATGAGTGAGATCCTCTTCTTTTCCTCCACCCTCGTCCAGAGAAAGGTTTTCTAAATTTTCTCAAACTTCTTCACAATATATCTGGGCATCTTAAATAGAGTGAGAAAGTAGGTGGGGATGCCTTGGAGGGAAGCATAACTTTTGTTGTATATATATCCAAATTAACTTTTTTTTTATTGAAACAAGGACATCAATACATAGTGTGCAGATATATTTTTTTAGATAAAATTTCTGTATTTTTTATTTTTCCACGTGTGTGGAACAAAGACCTTGATGTTCGTTGAAAAACCTATTTTCACTAGAAAATAAAAAATAAATATAATAATTAAATTAAATAGTATTCAAAATTATACTTTTGGAAAGATTACTCTGAGGGTTGTGATCCTACAAATTATCATATCATGTTGAATCCAATTGTTGGTCCAACCCAAGGTTTGAAACATAAAATTATGAGGAAAATAAAGTGACCAAGGTTGAAAGGTCTATCCAAGCACCTTCATTCGAAGGTATCCAAGGACCTTCATTCGAAGGTACCTTCGAATGAAGGTTTGGATGACTTAAAAAATATATTTAAAAAATAAAAAACACCTTCTTTCAAAGTTGATTTCTGACTCACCTTGAATGAAGGTACCTTCGTTAAAAGAAAACCTTTGAATGAAGGTGTTTGACAACTTTTTTGTCACTCACCATGCAAAATTCTAATGTCCCAAGAGTGGGACACACTATTGTGGGTTCATCCATTAAGTAAATAATCTTATATTTCATTATCTAATGGGACAATGTAGATAATAGAAGAATAAAATGTATTTTTTCTATTCCATGTTTCACTTGAAAGATCATCATATACAACCAATTGTATGTTAATTATTGAGTTGGTTGAAGTAGAGTGAATTGTGAATTCTAAATTTAATGTCTTGATGTAATCATTCTAGTTGGATTTGGAGGACATGGGCCCTCACCTTATCATCTAGAATCCTTGCATAGTGGGCTACTTATAAGAGGTGACACTCTTATACCCGTTATGTTCATTGACACCCCTGCTTATCATTGCTTTGTAGCCCAGGGTGTTTTGCATGGAGATGTGTGTGACCCATCCCATACTCTTGTTGTTTTACTTGTTTCCCTTCTCGTGTTCTCTTTGACATAACTCTTCCACACAACTTTGGTATCAAGTGGAGTTGCACATGGTGATGACACTTGTTGTGCACATGTTGCATTATTACATTGAAGTGACAGTTTATTTCAAAAATAATGTTGGTTTCATTTTTATTAAGTTTGTCCATCCTTAATTATGAGCATTACAAGTTAAGTATTATATATTGAGGGGCTTATGCAATAGATAACATGTGAAGAGTGTTTATGTCTTGTGATCTCAAAATTGAGTATAGTGTGGAATGACTTCTTTTACAAGGAGCATTATATGGTGTTTCTACACCTCAAGGGTTGGATCTATTTCTAAGTATTTATTAGAGTATTTCTATTATTTTATATAGGTCCATAACAAGTGGTATTAGAGATTTGATTTGACAAAGTGGGAGAATACATTTGCTGATTTTTTTCAAACAAGATGCCTACAATGTAGAAGGTCACATGTCTCACATAGGTCTCCAATTAAAGTGATATAAGATTTGTTGGAAAGAGGATTTCACAAACTTTTTGAAAAGTGGTCACAATAAGAATTTAGAGTAGTATGAAAGAACATTGACGTAAATTTGACATTGTAAATTTAGGGCAAAATTTTTCTAGAAGTTTGTTCACCTCATATAGGTCTCAAAGGGAGATATGATTATGTAAAATTGACACCATGATTTTGTTTTTTAGTGTAAATTAGGGAAACATTTTTATATCTTGCAAGTTGGGTGAGGAAATTGAATTCTATTTTTTGTAAGTGGAAGGAAATATTTAAATATACTTTTTGGATGGTTTTATTTTTATATCTATTGTAGAAAACATCAACAATTGAAATATTTTTTTTGAAAAACTCATTTTCATGGAGGTTCCTAAATTTGATGGAAGTGCTAATGTTATAGAATGGTGGTTCCAATTATAAAAGACTCATTATCAATATAAATAATGGGGCAACATACTTTGTGGTCACATTAAAGGGGCAACTATTACATGGTTTCTTTCATTTCCTAAAACTAATTATTTTTGGTACAAAATGTGACAAGTTTTTAAATAGGTGGGGCACAAAAAGAAGAAATAGTTGATAAGGATAAGGGGGAGAAAGAGGAGGGTGAGGATGAAGAATACAGGGTAGAAAGTAAGGAAGAGGGTGATGCTAATATTAACAAAGAAAATAAAAAAGAGATGAAGGATAAGAGTACATGTAATTTATCTCCAAGGAAGATTCAATATTTTAATTTCATGGATGCATTCAAAAGAAAAAAATCATCGTCTTAATAAATCCTAGCAACAAGTATAATTTCATTAACTTGGACTCGACCAAACAACTATAGGTTCAAGGAAAGAATATCAAGAACACTTAAATAGAGGGTAAGCATGTTTAAATTTTTGAAGATGTGAAGCTCACCATGGATAAATATGATTTACTTTTAATTTTTTATGATTTGTATATGGATGGGTTGAATCTTATTCTTAGACATCCTTAGTTAGAGACTTTTTGGAACAATCAATATTAATGTGCAAAAGAATTTCATGAAGCTTTGGTATAGGAAGAAAAAAATAACTTTGCAAGATATTACGCATAATGTGCACAAAATCAAGGACAAGGTAGAGTAAGCAAATGAAGTTGAAGAAGAATGTACATAAATATTGGAAGAAGAATTGGAGGAAAATGAATAAAAATATCAAGAGAAAATTTGTACTTCCATTCAAGAGCCAAAAGAACAAGTGGCCAAAAAAGTTGAAGAATCAAATATATCAAATAAGGTTCCATAGTAGAAAGGAGTGCAACATATAGACATCCACATCATTATGAGAGGTAGCAATCATGAAGCCATGGTACAACACATACATGAGGCACTAACTATGGATACACATGGAACTAGAGAACCAATCACTATGTTACTAAATGGAATCAAAGGAGAAACTATACCTGAATATGTGACATAGTGAACTAATGGCTATCTGTGGAAGTAAAGGACTAATTACTATTATTGCAAGTAGAATTAGAATGATGCGATGAAAAATTTAGAACAAGGTCTAGGATATATGTACACTCAAGGAAAACCCTCTACAAAGATCACATATGGATGGTTGGATGATAAGGCATGGCATTATATTTGTAATGACTTGCAATCATCTTCCTATTTGGCTTCTTCTCATGTTTTAAGGATGAAACATGTCAAAGAGGATGGAATTTCATGTACCTAGGGGTGTGATATTATAATGTATAATGGTTTATAGAGATATCAACATGTGGCACACATTCCTTAAATTAGTTATATTGGGTGTATATTCTTTGTAAGTCATCTCATTAGTTAATTAGAATAAAAATATTTATCCCACATGTGTAGGGAAGTGGTAGTGGTAGGTGGATGTGTCTTATATTGTGGGGCTTAGGCAAGCGAGGATATGTGAAGAGTATTGTATGTGTTGGGATCTTAATATTGAGATATAGCATGGAGTGCCTTCCTCCACAAGGATCATTGTATGATGTTGCCCCACCTCAAGGGTTTGATCTATTTCTAAGTATTTATCTAGATTAGTTCCATTATTTTATGCAAGTTTATAACCGGGAATAACAATGTTGATGGGAACATCATTGGGAATACCACTCTCAATAGATTAATCTATGTGAGGATTTAAGTAAGGACTTCTTCTTAAGGAATGGGAGGATGAGGATGGAATCTTGGCATGCAAACACCACACAAAGACCTAAAGATGACAATAGAGATAAGATCTTAAGTATTTAAAATTAAAAAAAAGTAAACACACATATTTAAAAATGATTCAACAAATAGGACCTTGGAGGTAAAATCAAGGGTGGGTTATATAGGATGGATGAAAATAAGATCAAGTGAGGAATCACAAAACCCTAAAGGAATGTATAACTATGGAGCACAAATAAAAGGGAGTCCAAACTCCAATAAAATATGAAATAAGATAATGCAATTAGAAAAAAATCAGACTAGAAATCCTAATGTGAAAGGAATAAACCCTAAGGTCAAACCCTAGGTCATGCAGGAATATCTAGTTCACCAAAATATTAAGAAAATGAATTATTTTCTATAATTGAATCTAGGATAATTAAATAAATACATTCAATTAATAATTAACCTAGATTATAGAGTTAGGGTTAATACTTAAATAAATGCTAAATTTAAATAAATTAAATTTAATACTTCGCTTGATGACCGATGATGGAAAAGTAACATGCTAGATATTAGGATCCAATTTGACAATACTTTGTATTTTTATGATTGACTTGAATGAAGATCTCTAATTGCAAACTTGGTGTTCTTCCTTTAGGTTCACCTATGTGTGCGTAGACTTGAACCTATGCATAGACCTAATTTGATTCTTGCATATATGATTTGGTAAAATGTGGCCTCTCAAGATTCACTTGCCTTAATTTATGATTTCTACTTAATGTAAGGATAGCCAATGTTCACAAACAACTTTAGTTTTGAGTGAAAGGATTGAGGACAACAAAGAAACATGCAACAAATGTAGGATGATGTACTTTGTTAATTTTTCTATACTTCTCTTGAAATGTTCTATTGATAAAACCCTAACATGATCATTTAATAACTCTTGATTGATAGTACTTAATGATTTCAAATGAATGAGTGAATGCCGTTAAAAATAACCAAGCACTCAAATCAATATAACATGTGTTAAGTCAAATCATATAGTGGCTAGTGAAATGATGATGTAGCTATGATTAGGGGGTCTTATCAAACTACCTGATCACACAGCCAATACACAATAGAATGGAAGCAAAATAGATGTGAACAAAACTCACTTTGATTTATTAATTTCAAAATTAAATACAATTTGTTTTATACACAAATATTTCTATAACACATTACACACATGGCCTTTCATGGCCTCTCACTATTCACCATGGATTTGAGCCTCTCAACCATCCTCTGCTCTCGCCAGTCATTGACCCCCTCTCCATGTTTTTCATATTCAAAAACCTCTCTTCCTCATGCTAGAGGAATTATTTTCTTCCTACGCTCATCCTCTTAGCAATGATAATAACTTAAGAACACTTTTCAATTTATTTGATGCGCTTCATTTCTTCTTTCAAATTCCATGCCCTTTCCCCTTCTTTTCCACATCTCGTATCTATGTATTTCTACTTATTTTTGTATTTTATTAATTACAAAACCTCTTCTCTGTTTTGGGAGGATTTAAAACTGAAATATGACCTACTTTTCTAAAAAAATGTCACCAATTTATAGTAGCTTCCATCTAGGCGCCTTCCTCTCTAAAACCCATATTTTGTACGCTTCTTTTCTTCTATCTTTTTATGCCTCGAATGTTTCACATTCTATTTTTGGTGCTAGTTAAATGAATGGAACATGAAATGATAATTACTATGTTTCTCCAAATCCCACACTCTCTATGATGACAATCCAGATGATCTCACAAAGCGTGACCTTTGATGTTTCTTATTATATCTTAAACTAGGTCACACCCTTCCTTACACAACTATATTTCAAATCATGTTAGTGAACAAATTTGTCACCACTTGTCTAATGTATGACTCACCCAATTTGTAGTAAAAAAATGCACTAATAATTGGACAATTTCGTCAACTGTCCTCTGAATTTTTAGAAGGTACAACTTCCTTCATATGATAGGGTTTTTAATTTTCTGGTACGCTTTTAACCTGAAAGCGGGAAAGGGAAGTTTTTGCTGATTTGAAAATGAAATAAAAAACCCCAATGCCCAATGCACTCTAGGCAAACTAAATGCAACCTATGATTGTAAAATCACTAGGATACATCCAAAAATAAGAATGGAGAAAATCTGATAAATGAATGCTAAATTACTAAGTTACCACCTTTGCATCAAATTCAAACATAAGAGTGAAGACATGTACCAGATGACAATGTAAATAAAATAGAGGTAGGTTATCAATATTCCACATAGAAAGGATGTAATTTTCTATACCCAAGATGCCACTCATTCAACATAAGAAGAATAAACCACAATACACAGAGATGATCAACCCAATGTTTTCTTTCTTCTCTATTAATGAGCAAGAGGTAAAGCCTAATACTCTATTCTCCCAAATAAATATTACACAAAATTGTATTGAAATATCCCCCTTTCCTCCAAAGATTTAAAATAAAATATCAAATGATCTAGTCATGAAAGTAATTTCACCAAAAGATTTGAACTCTCTTTTACTCATTCATTTATAGTAAAAGAGTGGGAACTAACTTTTTCTCGTATAAATGTCTTTCACAACTAATAATTAAAAACAACAAAGTTTCTTGGATAATAAAGAGACATAGTCTCAATAATAATATAAGTCTTAAGAAAGTATGAAAGTGTGAAAGCTTAAAGAAACTTTAGGAAGACACTTCTTTGTCCTCGCCCTCCCCTGCATCACATCCTATACGCTCCACCTGGAGTACCGGTCCATCAATGCCATCTTTCTCTGCTTGATCTCCCGACCTTTGTGAAGCATTCAATTTGGCTTGAAGAACCTTAAATTTGTTGATAATTTGGATGATACCCTTAGCATTAGGAATGCTGGTAATCATTAACCTTGTCCTCCACATCTATAACATGTTGGCTTCCTCATACTTGTGCATTTCTACTATATCTTTCTTGAAATTTAGGAGATAGGTAGCCACATTATTTAGTTTCTCCATGGGATTGCCAGTTGAATCTTCTTTAGCCTTCAATTCTTCAACCAATAGGTCTTTAAAAGCCTATTTGACAACAACAACATCTAACAAGTTTGTCTCTATTTCATCAAAAATGTCAATCCCCAAAGAAAGACATGAGCTCTTGAGATCTAGTAATGAGATTTATTGTTTTTGGCTACATTCTTCAAATTAGTCAGGCACTGTTTCACCATGGTTAGTTTCCAATCCACTAAATTTAACCATTTGACTAATTCATTTTCCTCTAGTTTTCTTATGATCTATTTTATGACCAGGACACTGGAATCAATTTTTACCATTTCCATCAATGCATTCTTTGCCACATTCAACATAGTCTCCTCTTTCTTAATGATCTTCAAATTAGCCAAAATCTCAGTGTACTTGTTGGACATTTTAGTATATAAAAGAATGGTTTCATGAATAAAGAGTAATCCATCCATAGTGATTTTTTCCACGCATTCTTCTACTTCCTTACCCATAAATTTGTACCTATTAATTTGATCTATTACTTCTGTACTCACACCCTTAGGAGGGGTATTTGCAAGAATGTCTATGGTGGCATCTAAAGGTTGAGATGTAGTATCAAGAGTGGATTTGATGTATGTATTCAAGATATTCACTTGATCCTCTAAAAGCTCATTCTCTCTTTCTTTCTCCTCCAACCTGGTAGCCAAAATCTCTACAAAAATCTTTGCATTGTGTATATCTCCTTGAACAAAAGGAGGTCCCAAGTCCACTTTACTAACATGAAAGTCATCAATAGAAATATCCCTCACTTCCTTTTCTACCATTGGTTCAACAATTTCTACATATTGGTGTTTGGTGATGGGGTCAACCATAAGCCTTGCCATTTTTTTGGCTTTCTTGGGGGTTGACTGCATCTTGAGTAGCCTTGCAACTGCATCAAACTCCGTATCTATAACTTGAGAATATCTCCTCTTGTTGCCTACCTCTGTTTTCAACCAAGTGGGAGTTGATAGCACTGAACAATCATATGTAGCAACATGAGGTATATTGTTTGTTTTGGGAGTACCATCTACTATTTGTTGTTGTTGAGAGGATGGGGGAGTTTGAGACACTCCATCTTGAAAAATAGGAGTTGTATCTTGAGTTGGAGAGGGTGTTGTCTCCTTATCCTCTTCATCTTGTAACAACTATTCCTACTTTGACAACCTATTGGCATGATGATTCAAACACCTCTTAGTCTTCAGTTTTCTCCTAGGGGGTTCATTGTCCCCTTAACACTGTCCTTTCAACTCTGGATTTTTCTTGGGATCCTCCCCACCATCACTCCCATCCCTGACTGGGGATTGTGAACTTGTATTGTGGGTAGTGATAGGTGTATTTTTGTTGGAAGCACTTGCAGAAACCTGTTGTTCCCCCATGATTTGCTCCTTGTGAGAAGGAGAACATGCACCATGACCACTCACTTTAGATCTTAACCACTATTGACTTCTATTCATCACAAAATAAGATCTAGCATTAACATCTGTAACTTCATTTAAAGTCTAGTCTATCTTGGGTAGGGGTTTAGTATTTTCAACAGAAAAAGTAGGGTCAATTAAATTAGCATAATCATCCACCAGGTTAGGAAGATCCCAACCAAGCTTGTAGATCCTCATTTGGTCTAGGGTCAACCTTGACCAATCTCTTCTCTTCACTTCATACTCATTTACACAGTCAACCCACAATTTTTCCAAGTGAGGTCTATGTTCTCTTACCATGGGGAAATAAAGATTTTTCTTCACAAAGTCCTTACTATCAAAGAAACTTCTAGAGTTGTATGATGATAAATGAAACTTAGCAAGAAGTCTGTCCACATTCTTAGTATTTTCTAGTTTGGTGCAAGTATAATGAGTCGGTCTCAAAGAGAAAGGGTATCCCCTTTTCTTGGAATCATGATATCTCTTGTTTGTAAGAGATGTCTGCATGCATACTTCCAGGAATACCAGATAGTCAGTGATAGGTTGTCGTAAGGTCCTAACACTTTAGATGAAAATTATTAGTTTATCGACTGGGGTAGTGTCCGAGGTTGTTTTCAATAGGGAGTTGGGATATTTCATTGAGAAACAATTTTCTAATTCTGTTAAAAGTTTGAAACAACACATGAAATGAAATAGTAATTATATCCCTCTACAGAAAGCATTCAAATTTTATACTAAAAAGCATGAAAACTCTAGACTAGAAAGCATATAAATTATATACTAGAAAGCAGATAAATTCTATGCTAACAATTCACAAATGCAATTTGCTATGTTGCAAACATTACAAATTCTAACTATCAGAGAACAATAATTTTAACTAAGGCAGATGCACTGAAAAACTTCTAATCAACACAGAAAGTTTTGAAACAATAGTACACAACAGTTTAACTTTTAAACAATACACCTTGCAAGTTAACGACATAAAACTAAACATAAACTATCTTCAACCGAATGAAAACATCCACAGAAATGAAAGTACTTATCTATCCTACAGTCCCGTGATGGCCAACTCATGGGAGAAACTTGTCTTAACTCAGGTCACATTCAATCACTTTCACAACACATGATAACTCCATTCAAATCTTCATATTTCGAAAGAAACTAAAACTCAGAACAACATCATTTGCATTCATGAAAAATTGCAAGTACACTGCTCTGATTATTTTAAAAACTAAGGGATTGTCTTTCATTCCTCCATAATATATATTTATATCCATGTTTCGAGCAACAATTAAAATTGAACTACTTCAAAACTCCTAAATTTTAGAAGGCGGGAAAATGCCATTTGAAGAAGTCTTATAACTGAAAAACAAAATCTTTACTACTGTTGTCTTTTAAAACATAAAAAGGACTCTGAGTGGAGCCATAATGTCTTTTGGGTAACCACAGAAATAACAGAATTAAAACAAAGTCTTCATTTAATGCACGCCTAAAATTTCTGGTGCCCCCAACTTCCGGCGCACTCATCTACAACTGCATGATGTCCACTTCTTTTGTAGTCAATGCATTAACCTACACAATTACCCAACTTTTCATGCCATTAAATCAACATTTAAAGGCCAATTTCAATCAATTTAGGAAATAAGGATTTGTACAACATTTTATTAAAAATAGATAAATATCGCTTATAAAAATAAATAAATTGGCAAGGGTAGGGAATTGAGTAATGCAAAAAGGGCTATTTGTTCCATCAAAGAAATGATGTTATTTATACCTCATCACTCAGAAGCATACCTAGGTAGCTTCAGAGGAGGAAACTCAAAGCCACCTATTCTGAGGTAGGTGAATTTATCAAACTGAATAAAATAACTCCCAAACTGCATTACCCAATTTGTGTTGGGAATTAAGGTGTCTCAACCTTGGAGCGCTCCATCTTGGGAAGTCAAATCTTCCATGTTATGACAGGTGTAAGAGAGTTGAAAACACGTTGGACACGTGTCCTTTGAGTGTATAAATGGCCATGTGGCCAAGATGGATGCCCATCTCTAGAAGCTTCCTGTTTATGCCTTGTAACTCTATATATTGTAGAGTTTTGGAGTAGTAGAGACATAGTGTTTGTATAGGTACTGTTATACTGCCGGAATCACTCTAGAAATGACATTTGCAGACTCTTGGAAGAACTTGCATTGCAAATGTGTTGTAAACAAGATTGTTTTGATAATACATTGTGTAGGTTTTGGAGTGTGGGGTTTTCCACCTGAAAAGGTTTTCCCCATGATATATCTTGTGTCACTCTCTTATTCTATGTGTTGTGTTGTTGTTGTAATCTTTATGTTATATGTTTAACATTGCTGCAATTGTAAGGATTAAAAATAATTTGCACTCTACTTCCCTCATTAGTTCGGTGTAGGAAGCATTTCTGCATACCTTGCTTCCTTTTAGTTGGTATCAGAGCTTGATCACCTTTGATCCTAGTTGTTGGGTAGGGGTTTTTTGTACTAATCTTCGATTGAGTGGGAGTCTGTGCAGAGTATTTTGTAATCTTGTTGCAGGAAGAAGATGGTAAGCACATCCGGAAGGATAGATTTGGAAAAGTTTAATGGCAGCAATTTTGAGTTGTGGAAACTCAAAATGGAAGACATGCTTGTTGATAGAGATCTATGGGAAGCTATATCTAGCACAAAACCAACGACAATGTCTCAGGTAGACTGGGATCTCAAAGATTGAAAAGCCAAGGGTCTTGTGAGAATCTGTCTAGCTGATTCCATCCTGTTAAATGTTCATGAAGAGAAGACCACAAAAGAGCTATGGAAGAAACTTGGTGATGTTTATCAGGCCAAGTCGTTGGTAAACAAGTTATTCCTTAGGAAGAAGCTATGTTCTCTGAGGATGGAAGATGGAGGATCGGTTCTAGATCACCTGAATGCCTTTAACATGCTAGTTGCACAGTTGACTTCTGTTGGTTTAAAGATGGCGGAGGATGATCGTTGCATGACCTTGCTTTGTTCTTTGCCAAACTTGTGGGACCACCTTGTCATGGCCTTTCGGAGCACTACTACCACCTTCAATATGGATGAAGTGGTATCTTCACTGTTGTTTGAAGAGATGCGGAGAAAGTCTTCAGAATCGACAAAGGAGACTCTTGCGGTTTGTGGTAGACCCAAAGAGAAAGGGAAAAAGAAAGACAAGAAAGCTGAAAAGGGAAAATCCAAATCTCGTGGGAGATCCAAATCTCTTGGAAATCCCAAAGCACTGTGTTTGAACTGCAGTAAATCTGGGCATTTCTGAAAGGAGTGTAAAGAGGAGAAGAAGAAAAAGAGAACTTCTCTGATTTTGATTCTGACAAGTCACAAGATGATGGTGATGCTTTTGTTATAGCCTTGGCAACCCATGCATTCAAAGATGTGTGGCTAATTAACTCTGATGCTTCCTTCCACATGACCTCACATCAAGGTTTGTTTACAAAGTATGAAGAATACAACGGTGGGAAGGTGTACCTGGGTGATGACTCTCATTTGAAAATTGTTGGTCATGGAAGAGTCTTGATCCAATTCCCTGATGGTCAAGTGAAGGGGATCAATGGAGTTTTGCACATCCCTGGTTTAGCACAAAACCTTCTTTCTGTAAGTAAGTTGAATAATGTGGGTGTGCCAGTTGTCTTCTCGAGTGGAGGATGCAAGATGATGAGAGGAGATATGGTGCTTGCTAAGGGTACTCAGAGAGGTACTCTATATAAGTGGGATGCATGCACTGTTTAGTGCAATAGTTCTTCTATTTTGAAGAAAAGAGCTTCAGATTCTTCATCCTCACCATTGGAACCAACAGCAACAAAGTGTGTTGCTTCAACTTCTGATGGTCGTGCTTTCTGGGTACCTAAGGGTGCCAATGCTTTGGAAATGAAACTTCCTACTGAGAAGATAATGTTGTGGCATGAGAGACTTGATCACATTGGTGAGAAGGGTCTTAGAGCCCTGAAAAATAAAAACATTGTTGAAGGTTTAAATGATTGTAACCTCAAGTTTGACTTTTGCAAACATTGTGTATATGGAAAACAAAACCGTGTTTAGTTTTACTCTAGTTCTCATAAGTCTTCTAGTGTGTTGGATCTAATCCATTCTAATGTGTTTGGTCTTGTGAATGTTCCTTCGATTTCTAAATCATTATATTTTGTATCATTCATAGATTATTACAGTAGAAGGACATGGATTTATTTTCTCAGAAGCAAATCTGAAGTCTTTAGTTAGTTCAAAGAGTTTAAAGCTTTTGTTGAGAATCAGAGAACTGATAACGGTGGTGAGTTTTGTTCCGCATAGTTTGATAAGTTCTGTAAAGAACATGGGATTGAAAGACATAAGACAACTCCATACACCCCATAGAAAAATGGAGTTGTAGAGAGTATGAACAAAACATTGATGGAGAGGGCTAGGAGTATGCTTAGTGGTGCTGGCCTTGAACAATAATTTTGGGCTAAAGCTATAGCCACTACTTGTTACTTGGTTAACAGGTCTCCTACTTCAACACTTGTTGAAAAGACACCTATGGAGGTGTGGTCTAGTAAGAAGCCTTCGTTGAGACATCTTCATGTTTTTGGTGGCATATGCACATGTGCCTAAGGAGAAGAGGTCAAAATTGGAGAATAAGGTAGTTAAGTGTATCTTCATTGGCTATGGTGTTGGTGTGAAAGGGTACAAGCTTTGGGATCTTGTGGCTAAGAAAGTCTTGTATAGAAGAAGTGTTATCTTCAGAGAGGTAACTCCTCCTGTTGCTCTACAGCCAGAAGAAAAAGAAAAGAAAGAGGGTGTGGTTCAATTTCCTACTACCCCTGAGAAGACTGAATCGAAAGATCCTGTTTGGACCTGATGTTGAGGAGAGCTCTAGCAACTCTGAAAGTTCAGAAGATGAAGAAGAACCTCCACCTCAGCCTTTGAGGAGGTCCACATAAAACAAGAAGCAACCTGAGAGGTTTGGTTATTCATTGCTTGATTCTAGTTGTGTTTTTGCTTTGATTTCTAATGCTGATGAACCTAGAACTGTTAGAGAGGCTATGGACATGAAAGATGCTGGTTCCTAAAAGGAGGCCATGGAGGATGAGATGGTTTCTTTGGAAAAGAATAAAACATGGGACTTGGTGCCTTTGCTTGATGGACAGAAACCTGTTGGAAGTAAATGGGTGTTCAAGAAGAAATTTGGTGCCGATGGTAGTGTTTAGAAATATAAGGCTAGATTGGTTGCGAAGGGGTATTCTCAGGTGGAGGGAATTGATTATGGTGAGATTTTCTCTCTCGTTGCAAAGCTGACATCTATTAAGTTCTTTTTATCTCTTACAACAACTTATGACTTAGAGGTAGAACCAATGGATGTGAAGATAGAATTCCTTCATGGTGACTTGGAGGAAGAGATCTATATGTCACAGCTAGAGCACTACATGGTGAAAGGTAAAGAAAATCTGGTTTGCAAGTTAAAGAAGTCTGTGTATGGTTTGAAACAGTCTCCTAGAATGTGGTACCAAAAGTTTGATGCCTTTGTGTTGAGTATTGGATTTCTGAGATCGAAATTAGATCATTGTGTTTATTTCAAAGTTGACAATGACCGCATTCTCATTATAGCATTGTATGTTGATGATATGTTACTAATCAGGAATGGTAAAGGTTTGATTTCTAATTTGAAGTCTCAGTTGTTAGCACAATTTGAAATGAAAAACTTACAGGCAGCCAGGTACATTCTGGGGATAGAGATCAGAAGAGATAGAACAAATAGAAAACTTTGGTTAGGCCAGAGTAAGTATGTTAACACTGTGTTGGAGAGATTCAGTATGGTGAATTGTGGACCATTGACTGTTCCTGTTACGATGGAGACACAGTTATCTGTTGATGATTGTCTAAAGTCTCCTTTCGAGATGGAGGATATGAGCAGAGTACCTTATGCTAGTGCAGTTGGCAGCTTGATGTATGCTATGGTCTATACAAGACTAGATATTGCCTAAGTAGTGGGAGTCCTTAGTCGGTTTATGACTAATCCTAGACGGGTACATTGGGATGCAGTGAAGAGAGTGTTCAGATACTTATGGGGTACTTCCGAGTATTCCCTATGTTATCATAGTTATCCTACAGGACCTCAGCATTCTGTGAGTATTTGTGGATTTATGGATTCTGATTGGGCAGGTGACATTGATAGCATGAGATCCACCAGTGCCTATGTGTTCACTATGTTTGGTGGAGCTATTAGTTGGATGAGTAAGTGACAACCTGTGGTTGCTTTGTCCACGACAGAAGCATAGTACATGGCAGCAACTCATGCTTGTAAGGAATCCATTTGGCTTAAGAGGTTGTGTTCATACATTCATTTTGATGGAGGACAGATTACGATCCATTGTGACAGTTAGAGTGTGATTTTCTTAGCAAAGAATCCTACTTTCCATGCCAGAACAAAGCACATTGATGTTCAGTTTCATTTTGTTCAAGATATGGTAGAAGATGGGAAGGTGATGTTGGAGAAGGTTGACACTTTGAAGAATGTTGTAGATGCATTGACGAAACATGTGGGCACAGATAAGTTCAGATGGTGTTCAGAGTCTATAGGCCTCTTGGCCCCTAGCAATTAAATCTTGTCTTTCTATTAGCTCTTGGAAGGTGTTTGACAAGTGGGAGAATGTTGGGAATTAAGGTGTCTCAATCTTGCAATTCCTAGAATTGATAATTAAATTATGTATTTATTTAATTGCCTAATTTGTATTTACTTGCACATCATGTTTTGTCATTTAGTATTAGGTGGCATTGTGACATGTCATTCTACTTGTAATGTGACATGGATGGTCAAGTCAAACACATGTGGATTTGGGCGTCCCATTTGAGGTGGCACTAATATGCCACGTGTTGGCATCTTGTATTATTACAGAGGTGTTATTGTGTATGACAACATCTATGACACGTAAGAGCCAAGTATAGAGATTCCTATGACAAGTGAAGGCAAGTGTCGGTGAGTATCTTTGCATGAGAGAAAGAAATCTTTAGGCACCCAAGTTGGGTTATGACATGTTGTAAGAGGAATATGCTATATTTAGTCTTGTATGACAGTTTCTTTTACAACATTTAAGGTTGTTATGTTGGGCAGATTTTATGACAGTTGTAAGATGCGTAAGAGCATCTGTCATAGCTATTTTTAGCCTTGGAGTGCTCCATCTTGGGAAGTCAAATCTGCCATGTTATGACAGATGTAAGAGAGTTGAAAACACGTTGGACAAGTGTCCTTTGAGTGTGTAAACAGCCATGTGGCCAAGATGGATGCCCATCTCTAGAAGCTTCCTGTTTATGCCTTGTAACTCTATATATTACAGAGTTTTGGAGTAGAGACATAGTGTTTGTACAGGTACTGTTATGTTGTTGGAATCACTCTAAAAATGATATTTGTAGACTCTTGGAAGAACTTGCAATGCAAGTGTGTTGTAAACAAGATTGTTTTGATAATACATTATGCAGGTTTTGGAGTGTGGGGTTTTTCACCTCAAAAGGTTTTCCCCACAATATATCTTGTGTCACTCTCTTATTCTATGTGTTGTGTTGTTGCTGTAATCTTTATGTTATATGTTTAGCATTGCTGCAATTGTAAGGATTAAAAAGAATTTGCACTCTACTTTCCTTATTAGTTCGGTGTAGGAAGCATTTTCGCGTACCTTGCTTCCTTTTAATTTGCTGCCTTTGTTGAGATTCTGATCTCGAGATTTTCATAGATTTTTCCCATCATCAGCATAAGGAAAGCATCATTGACTCTCCTGTAATCTTTGTTACCATGCTCTTCTTGTAGTTGAGGAAAGTAATCATACACCTAGGTGTCTTGAGTCATGGGGCCAACTATGTTTAACTTTGGCCAAACCTACTGAGTTGTGGCTAGAAAATAGATCAAATAGGAACACATATTGAACTTATTGCCTCTCTTCTAGAAGTTTACCAATTGATCATGCAAATGCTCATTGATTATTTGGGAAAAATCTATGTATTGTTTCCCAGTGCAGATGACAAGTATAAACTGGCACATCCATTAAACAAATTCATTAGAATCCTCACTTCCAACCACTCTATGTAACAATGTGATGATGTTTGAAATGTCATCTTTGAACAAGGCTCTGACTAAGTTCTTGGGTAGCTGTGACCCACCTTGCTTCTCCTTCTTGAGCCATGTAGTAGCAATTTCATCTTTGCACATTTTCTTGCCATTGATGAAGAAGTTCCAACTGGTTTGCTGTGAAATATCAATGTATTCATCTCTTGCTGGCAATCCCAATCTATCATTGATGTTATTTGTGTTTATACATAGGATTATTTTACCACTGGCTGTCCTAATCTCATGAGATTCAACATGGTAGTTATGAATACAATCCATAATTAAGTCTGTGCACTAAAATGCTAGAGGGAAACCACCTGCATGTGCCAGCCTACTGTCTAAAGTTTTCTGGGCAATAGGTGTCCTTGGGACGGTGTTCATCCTGACCCAAAATTCTTTAACATCAATGTGATCCAAATCAAAGTCCTTAACCCCCAATAGTTTGTTCTTGATTATAAAGGAGATATTGAGCCCTTGATATTTATACTTCATTTTGACAAACCCAAGCAACCAATCTATTGAGTTGTTGATGATGACTAGGATCAGGGGGTTAAAGTTTGATGAGAGAGGGTTAGGTTGACGGTTGGGAGAAGTGGGGTTTCACAAGTCATGAAAGATGTAAAATTTGCAATGTATAGCCCTCCCACCAATGCTAGCACTATCTTTCAACTGAAAATAGAAAAAGGCAGTGCACTCACCTTGATTGCAATGCCTACGAGAAGGAAGAAGCTAAATTGACTGTAACCAGGCTCCAAATCACGTTCCAAACAACAAATGAATTATACATTAAGAAATGCTTACTTTATAAGGTATAAATGAAATGGGTGGGTTTAGATTAAATACCTTCTCATAATAAATACCTTCACAGCTCATTATACAAAACTACTTTATCAGGTATCTTAACTTTCCACGAACCACTCCTTTTACTTGAGATGCTTTGTCGGAAAAAATGACAATCACCGAACTTAACCATCGGAAAAACTTCAACTTCATAAACTAAATCTCAAGTCTTTGTGTTTACATATCAGCAAAAGGTTAATTTCAAGAACTGAATCCCCTCTGGTTTGTTTTCCTCAAAATCAGTTGCACTCATTTTGTAGGACGACCCCTATGAAACTTGTCCGTTTCATAGCCTACAACTCTAAGTACATTTTTTGAGGCAAATTTTTGCCCTCATACATAATCTTCTAACTCTTGAGAATCATTTTGAGCATCTTCTCATCTTGGTTCTACAAGGTTTGTGAAATTCGAATAAATGGGCAAACTAGTTAAATTAGTAAGTTTAACTAAAAATGAGTTAGAAATTTTTAAGGGTAACATGTAAGGGCGGTCAATTCCACCGCCATTACATGTTATTTACCCCTTTTCATTTTAGCATGCAAGAGCGGTGATTTTCCCCGCTCATGCACGTTCATGTTGTTTTTAGTCTTAGATGCAGGGGCGGCGAAAGTCGTCGCCCGTGCATGTCGTCCTTACCATATGTGAAAGCGGTGAAATCTACCGCTAGAGCATGTCTTGAATATCTTTAGTTAACTGTGTGTGTATTAATGCCACTCGTGCTAATGTTTAATGCATTCTTTTAAAACCTTTTAAAAACATTTTAGTCATTGTTTTTTTTTAGTTTTCATTCTAAACTTCTCAAGATAAGCCGTCTAACCCTCTGTGAAGTCGATCGAACCGTGGAACTTGTGGATTGAACGGATTTCACGCCTAGGGTTTTTGTCATTTTTACTAGGTAGGATGACGTTTCTCCTATTTTTGTTTTTGTTTTTCTTTCCTTCTATTAGGGTTTGCTTGTAACAGAAATGTTTGTTTGTGATTTATGTAAATGTTTTTGTTTTGATTAAGTCATTGTTTTGTGTGTTATGCATGTTTGTGATGATCCTAAAAACCCTAGTAGAATGTTAATGTGTTTTTCTTTGTCGTTTCTTGTTCATTATCGACAAATCTCGCCATGCCCTAGTTGTAGTGCAAGCGACAGATTTTAGTTGATGTTTGTGAAACTTAGGTTTTTGTCTGTGTTACCACATGTATTAGTAGTAGTTTTCACTACCAATAGATGTTTCTACCCTTATAGATGTAAGGGTGGTGGTTTTCGCCACCCTCACATTCTTTCCTTGTCTGCTAAGAAGATGTATCAGCGGTGAAAACTGTCGTCGATACATGTGTCTTACTTTCAATATTTCCTTACATGCATGGGCGGGTGAATTCGCCGCTAGGACATAGAATATCAGGAGCTAACATGTAAGAGTGGCCATTTTAGCCACCCTTACACAGGATTGCTAAGAATGAACTATCACATGCAATAGCGGTAAAATCAACTGCTCCTACACAACAACTTGCAATTTACCCACATGTAAGGGCGATCATTTCAACCGCCCCTACATGAAAATCTGAGTTTGTCCTTACCTGCAGAGGTGGTCATTTTGACCGACCCTACACACCATACAATCTACCCCACATGCAGGAGCGGTCATTTTGGCCGCCCTTGCATGTCATCCTAAAATTTTTCCTAACATTGGGAATTTTTTCCTTTTGATACCTTTGGCCCGCTTTTGCCTAATTTCTCGACTTGCGTTCTCTCAAGCCCTTTCAAGCATGTTCCCATGTTCATGATCATCAGTTCGCAGTAACCCTAATTTACCTATTTTTCCCCTAACTGCCAGATCATGAACTTTTGCAGTTTCATCAAGCATTCGTGATCTCCATCATTTCCAGTTCTCTCCTTGAAGTTGATGTCAGAGCCGTCTCCTTCAAAATCCAAGATCATGAAGTATAAGTACCAAGGGGTTTTCCCCGTTACTTCATTGCAATCCAATGTGGACGAGATCAGAGACACATAGATAGGGCATGTAGACATGACAGAGTTCATGGAAAGGACAAAACAGTCTAATCCTCCTCGCTACATGCAGAAGATTATTGAGAGCAACATACACTTGGTAGCATCTTTTCTAGTTGCGGCTCATAATCCCGAGTTTGTTCTCCAAGTGGCAAGCCACTACAATAAGGATACTAGAACTGTGACTGATTATCAAGGAAATGTAATCATGAGGTTAGATGCAGAGTTCCTTGATAAGATTTTCATGTGTCCTCCTATTGACAATGTTGGGGAAATCAAATTTGCTAAAGGTCATAAGGATTTTGAGACTGATGCGGAATCCGCAAAGAAGCATATCAATAGCAAATGGTTGAAGACTCCTAGGAGTAATCTGTCTAGGTGGCCTAAGGAACTCCCAAGAAGTGATTTTGTGAAAGAAGTCAGTGTTTTGATCACTTTGCTGAGTAGAATCAGGGGTCTTCCTTCTTCATTTAGATTTCATCAATGGATGTATACATATATTAGGGTGATTCTTAAGGGACAACAGAAGATCTTCTGGGGAGAGTAAATCAGTAATGCTCTACATGATCAATTGGTCAAAGTTAATACAACTTTTAAGTTTTATATGACTTCATATCTGGTATATGCTGCTGCAAGTATGAGGATTTTTCTCGGTCTCAGTCAATA
Source organism: Cunninghamia lanceolata (assembly GCA_027924645.1). Taxonomy (NCBI): domain Eukaryota; kingdom Viridiplantae; phylum Streptophyta; class Pinopsida; order Cupressales; family Cupressaceae; genus Cunninghamia; species Cunninghamia lanceolata. Next base: position 3,509,888 of record BSBN01000469.1, read on the forward strand.
TGGTGATCAGAGGTTGGTTCTAGTTTTTGAATACTATCCACAAATTACTCTCAAAGGATCAATTCATCATTTCCGCATGGTGAATGATGCCTTCTTCTCAATTTTCATGTGCCTATGGGACATTGAGCTTGAATAGAAAAGAGTATCAGATGAAGCTTGGGAAGTGGTTAATTCTTTTGGTTGTTTGTTTCTCCAATTTCCAACTTTCACTTATTTAAGATTTGGATATTATCCAGGATATCCGTATATGTTACCAAGGTATCCAAGTGATGAGGTAGTTCTGATAGAATTGTGTAGACAATTAATTGTTGTGCATAATAAACAGATGGAACTAAAGAAATCAGGAATTAAGTTTCCTATGGAGATTGGTAGGTATTCAGTGCAATTAGCTACTAAGGCTAAGGCCGTTGAGTTAGAAATGCAGTTGGTGACAATGAAACAATTCAAGAAAAGAGATCACTTAGATTTCCAAAGGGTACAAGATAAGATCAAGAGAAAGGCAGTGTTTCATGTTCCCCTGGTTGAGGATATTTGGGTTGATTTGAGAACCCAGAATGAGATAAGGAAACTAGGTTACTGCAGGTTACACTAAGTCAGATACGAGAGTTGGGATTGGCTGATCTTCCAGAGGGCATGGAAGATGAGGGTGATGTCCTAGATCCCAAGTATAACATTAACAATATTGAAGCTTTAGCTTTGCCAGAAATCAAATGGTTTGTGAAAGAAGAGACTTCTATTAGGAAGAGATTTCAACCTATACTGGCCAACACCAATATATGGTTACAGAGCAAGGGTCTCAATTTGAAAGAGTTCCTCACTGGATCAGAGACAAAGATTTAGGAGCAGACTGGAAAGAAGGTAGAAAACAAAACTAAAAATAAAAGTGATGTTCCATCTTCTTCTAAGGTGTCCAAACCAAAGATCAAGTTTGTGTCTAAGGGAGGTAAGAAAAAGGAGATTGTAGGAAGTTCTAATGTAGTAGATTCAGGTGCTGAGGAAACAAATGTTGATAATATGGAGGTTGAAAATACTAAGATAGAACAACAAAATGTTGAAGACCCTGATTCTGAGTAGGTAGAAGTGATTGGGAAACCAACTAAGGAAGAAGGTAATAAGGAACAAGAAGGAGAAAAGAATGTAGAACAGGAACAACTTGGTGGTTCGTCAAAGTCCCCTCAAAAAGATATTTCTCTAGAGCCACAAGTTTCTATAGATTTGCCTCGTGTTTCTGTTTCTGATAGCTTTCCAGTGGTTTCTAATGTTTCTATTTCTCCTATTGTCATTGTATCTTCTGATAATACTCCCCCTTCTGTGAGAACTAGTGTTGGGACTATTTTTTATTCTTCTGGTTCTATTCCTAGATTATCTTCTCCTTCTTTTGATATTGGAGAACAAACCGTTCTAGATCATTTTCTTGATGGTTCAGAGAAAATTGTTGAAACAAGTACAATTTTTACCAACACCTCTCCTATTGTCACCATAACAGGTATTGGCATGAGTTCCACTAAGCAGGTAGTTGATTCTTCTCCAAATGTTAGTACTCCAACTCTACCCCCATGGTTGTCTGCTTATACCCCCAAAAGGAAAAAGTAGGATATCTTGCCAGATGACATTGACATTGAGAAATTGTTGCCTGCTAAACCAAAAGCTCAAAAGAAGAAGTCTAAGACTATTTCTAGGATAATTGATGAAAAGGGAATCAGGTATGCGGAGATTGCTAGACCACCGCAGATGCCACCATAGATAATTTTGATGTGCATGACTCTATTGTTTCCAGAGTAGAATTGGGAAAGCTAACTCACGAAGGTCTCAAGTGAGATTTTCAAGCTACAACAAGCTCATTGCTTGTAAAATTTGATGAAGAGAAAGAGGAAAAGGAACAATACAAAGCAAAGGCTGAGCAGCTTGCTGTTGTCCTTCAGAAAATAGTGAAATCATCAGAGATTGTGGAACCGATGGCAGTTACTATAGAAGACCCCTTGATTCAAAAGGTTGAAAAGGTTCAAGCTAGAGGAAGAGTGGTTGGTGATATTCTGGAATGGTTGTTGGCACAAGGTAGAGTTCCCTTGAAGACCATAGTGGAAAGAAAGGAAAACATGGAAATGGAAAAAGCTGAGTTAGATAATATTGTTGATACACTATCTCAGGAACTTCAAGATCAAGAACACAATTTAGAGGAATGGATTGAGATGAAGAAAATGAAGATTAAGAATTTGATTATGATTGGTGTCGTATCAAATCGAGAGTCTTATCTCAAGACCAAGGAATCTCTTACTCATTGCATCAATGTGATAAGAGGCTTGTGTGATGATTTGTGCCAAGTACAAGAAAACAATGAAGATAGTGATGTCTCACTTTTGCATAGGTTAGAGGAACTACCATGCACTATAATAGGTGAAGATCATAAGTTTCTCTCTACAGATGAGATGATTGATGCTTTCGAGAAAATGGTTTAGCAGAAGTTTGAAGATGAGGTGTTGATAGTGGCTTCAATGGATAATCTTTATGATTATCATTCAACCTTTGAAAATCTGAAGGATAACCTCAAAAAGCATGAGAAGGTGATAAAGGTAGTCAAGGATACAGTTATTAGGGCTCATACCATTTCAGGCAATACAGTTGGACCTAATGTATATGAGATGGCAGCAGTACAGACCATGTATCAAAATTTCCTGAAGAAGAATGATGATGGTAGCTGAAATTCTTCTTCATGCCTTAGTTTATTTTCATTTTTGTGTATGCAATTTATATTTTGTTTTGGACATATTCACATGTATTTTTCCAAAATGTAATTACATGTGAGACAAAGGAAGTCCCAAGTCAAATAATACTCTTTTGTTGAATAAGTCAAAGTAGTTAGATTTTTCCTATTTTTGCTCTAGGTTCCTCCCTATAAATAAAGAGGGCCTCTATTGTAATTGGGATCTTTTGACTATTGAAGCGAAGCGCTGCCATTTTGAAGAGCAATTTGAGACTTTGAGCTTATTTTGTAAATAAGTTTTCAAGCAATATTAAGAAGCAAGTTGGCATCCAATCTTTGTCTTGGAGCAAGTTTGTGAATGTTATAGAATTGTTCTTATGTCCTTTCTATCACATGATCTTATATGAATGTTTGAATTGTGAGCGTGAATATCAAGTGTTTGGGAGGTGATTCAAATTGGAATTGGTAGACTTTGTGCTGCTATTTCATATTTGAGATTAGAGTTTAAGTTTGTGAATGAAAAGTAATTTGAAGACTTTGGGCTGCAAATTATTGTTCGTGATCATGTCATTTTACCTCAGGATATAGTGAAGACTTTGAGCTGCACTCTATTCTGAAATATTTCATTTTCAATTGGCATAAGAAGCAACGAGAAACTTTGTGTTTTCGTGGGTTTCTTGGTTATCAATACAAGTAGGTACTTTTTAGATAGTAAATTGTTGAGTTTTGTACTGAGCATTGTAAACGTCATTTCTGGAAAAAGAGAAATGGATGATATGAAATCACCCCAAAGTTAGTTTTATTGTAAATAAGTTTGAAATAGTTAGAAAAGGGAACCTCCCCTTGCTGAGAGGAGAGAAATTTCTCATCATAGTTGTGGCTGATATAACCATTTTGTCGTTAGTTAATGACAAAATATTCACCCAACAGTTTTTTGGCGACTCTACTAGGGACCAATGCGCAGCTTAGAGCCTCACGCTTTGAGTTGAAGCATTCCAATCTCATTTCTTGTAATAAATTTTTCAAGCTCTTATCTTTGCTAAGTGTACTACATTCTGGCAGACTCAAGGAATACAAGAAGTAAGAGAGGTCAAGGATTTATTGACCCTGTGTTTGAGTTAATGCAGCAGAATAATTTTGGTCTTTTGCCTCTGAAATCTCGACTTCAGCGTATAAGGAGTTTTCCTCCAACCAATGCAAGGTCACCTATACCAAGTGAAGCCTCAAGTGTGCACAAGACTCTGCCGATTGCACAAGTTTCAAGGTTTGCAATTCCACCTTTTAATCGGCACATAATCGCTTACCCACCTCTTGCGGGGCCATGGAGAAATGCTTTTGGGCCTTTGAATCTTACCCTACCATTGCATGAGCTACCCCGTAGTTCAAGAAATAATTTTCCAAAATTCTATGGCGATGGAAAAGTTCACCCCGATGAACATATTGTAGCTTTTTATATTGCATGTGGTGTTCTTGGGGTTGAACATGAAGATGTATCAGTGAGACTTTTTGTTGAGACACTTCAAGGTGTTGCGACAGATTGGTTCTATCACCTCCTTGCTCAAACCATCAATGGATGGAACATTCTATGAACCATGTTTGAGGCTAGGTTCAAACCTGCTGAAGATGCTCATGCTCTCTTGGCTCAACTTACACAAATGAAGAAAGTACCGCAAGAACCCATGCAGGAATTTATTGCTAAGTTCAATAAGTTGACCAACAGAATTCCGGCAACTGCTCAGCCCATAGCTAAAAATTTGAAGTGTTTCTTTATCAACACTCAACTACTGGAGGTAAGTTTTCTTCTACGGCAGACTAATTTGGCTAACTTGGTGGTAGGTCAATCTCTAGCTACCGAGATTGAAGATGATTTTATCCTTGCTGGTAAGATAAGAAAGGATACAAACAGAAGTAAAGGGCAGCCCTCTACTAATAATTCTTCCACAAGCACCACAGATCCTATGGTGTAGAAGTTAGCCAATGAGTTGTTGGCTTTGAAAAAGAAAATGTACCAGAATATGTCTACTCCTTATAGGGACATACCAAGAAGGACATTCCCTAATACTTCATATCAAAGCAATGATATGAGAAACCAAGGGCGGAATAGGCTTCCACCAACACAGGGGAAGCTTGCCATTGAAGCACCATCGGTCAACTCAGCAGTTGGCTACTATGAAGTTGAACATGAAAATTTTCTACAACCTGACTTGGATCAGGAGAACAATGCCAATCTCTTTATGGAAGGAGAAGAAGAATTGGTTGGTGACTCTACTATTGGTTTCCTGAACTATCAAGATGAAGCAGAAAGAGAAGAAGATGTATATGGTGGAGCATATGTTGTTTTCACTAGGTCTCAAAATCAATCAAATCAACAAGTGGCTGATAAAGGAAAGTCAAGAGAAGATCCTCAACCTGTGATTTCAATTGCCAAATGAGGAACTCCATTACCTTTTCAATCAAGGGATCTGGCTGTCAATAAACAAGTAAGTTCTTCTAACAATCCTACTTCTTCTGTTGCTATTCCTTAGACTAGTACTTCCCCAATTAAACCCCAAAATGAAGGATTTCCTGCCTTTGTGTCTAATTCATTTCAACTCTTTGACATAAATGACCATGCTAGGAAAACTAAAATCCAGATGTCTGAGGTAGAATATTTACAAGCTAATCCTAATCAATTTGAAAGGTTAGCCAAATTTGTTAAGAATAAGACTGCCCTTGTAGGGCAAGATACTTCTAAAACTGCTCATGACTCTTTAAAGATTAGGTCTACCCAAAATAACCTAGTTACCACTCCTTTTGTTGCCCCAAGGAAAATTGAACCCTTTTATGTTTCTTTGTTAGTCAACGGTCATAAATTGAGTAATTGTATCATAGACTCGGGAGATTCTGATAATGTCATGCCCACCAAGGTGGCAGATGCTCTAGGACTCACTTTGACCAAGACCTTTAGGAGATTCTTTTCAATGGAAAATAAACAAGTGCCTTTGTTAGGCTAGATTAAGGATGCACAATTTGCATTCACAGCTTTTCCGGAGAAGAGAATAAAGATGATTGTTCTAGTTGCAGATGTCCTAGCTTCATATGGTATTTTGCTTGGACATAATTTCTGCAAGGATGTAGGAGGAGAGTTCAACATGGATTTGTCTGAGGCAAGGATACCTGTCAAAGGTGTCATGCAGAAATTGCTTCCTGAAAGGGAAGCAAAATATATCGTTACTCAAACTGAAGATCCAAAAGCTCAAATTTTATTTGAGTCTTCAGGGATGGGTAATTATTTCTTGACAACTAAAAACACTTCTAGTTTGTCAGATGAAAATTTAGATATTTCAGATGAAGACTCAGAAGAAAATTTAGATGAAAGTTCAGATGAGAGTATGGTGAAAGAGGATTCTTCTTCTTCCGATGAAAAGTCTATTGTTCATAGAAATATCAAAGTGGGAAATTCAAATGATATTTAGATTTTAGAATTTGATGGTAGATGTTCTTCCATTGGATCTGGGGCTAGAATAGTTCTAATATCTCCTCAAGGTGATATTTTTCCTTTCTCCTATAAGATACAGTTTGACAATACCAATAATACTGCTGAACACAAGTCATTGTTACTCGGAATAGAGGCTGCTCGTATTAAAGGGATAAAAAATCTTCATGCCCAAGGTGATGCAGAGCTTGTTGTTTATCAGGTAAGGAATCTTTACCAAACCGTGAATGAAAGGCTAAGACATTACCGCAATCGTGTCTGGGATTGCATTGAAGGTTTTGATGCCTTTGACATCTCCGCGGTACCAAGAGAGTTTAATGATTGTGCTAATTCATTAGCCGTCTCTACCACCCTTATGGTCCCTCACAAGGATTTTAAAGGTGATAAGTACACAATTGAGTTAGTTTTCCGACCAAATGTACCTAATAATGCTGACCATTGGCAAGTCTTCAATGGTGATAATCAGATCATAGCTTTCTTAGAGAAGACATATAGCTTTGATGAACTCTACTTTGAACGGAGTGATTCTCCACCTCGGGAATATGTTTCCGAAGTTGGTTCACATACTGGTGAGGAGATTCTCTAACTAAAAGAGAATAAAATTCTGAAAGGTTTGGTTTCTCTGGAAAAGTTATTTGACAAGCATGATCAATATATCAAACAACAGTAGCAACTTGATTCAAGTTCATCAATGGAATTTGAACAAGTGAACTTGAGTTCTGAAGTGGATCCCAAGATGGTTAACATTGGGAAATGTTGCACTGCTAATGAGAAATTCAAGTTAATTACACTTCTTTGCCACTACATTGATATACTAGCATAGTCATATGATGATCTAAAGTCTTTTAGACCCAAGGAGATCCAACACAAGATTCCTCTCAAGGTAGGATCGTTGCCTCACAAACAAAAGCAGAGGTAGTATAATCCCAAGATATCAGGTACTATTCTTGCTGAAATCCAAAAAATGTTGAATGCTAGGATAATATTTTCTATTCACCATTCTACTTGGATCGCCAATATTGTTCCTGTAAGGAAGAAGAATGGAGAAATACATATTTGTGTAGATTTTAGAAATCTAAATCAATCTTCTTTAAAAGATAACTACCCTCTGCCTATTATGGATCAAGTGTTACAAACTATAATTGGTTCAGAGATGCTGTCTATGTTAGACAACTTTTCAGGCTACAATCAAGTAGAATTCAGTGAAGTGGATCAATACAAGACTGCCTTCACAACACCATGGGGCACATTTGCATACCGCAGGATGCCGTTTGGTTTGATCAATGCTGGCGCTACTTTCCAAAGAGCAATGGACCTCGCTTTCAGAGATGAAATGGGTAAGTTCATTGTGGTGTACCTTGATGATCTGACTGTTTTCTCTAAGAAATGTCAAGATCATGCCTACCATTTGTGACAAGTCTTTGAGTGGTGTCGTCAAAATGGTATTTCTCTTAATCCTAAGAGGTTAGTTTTTGGGCTTACAGAAGGTAAGCTTCTTGGTCACATTGTGTCCAAAGAAGATACTAAAATTGACTCTGAGAGAGTTAAATCTATCTAAAGTCTTACTTTGCCTGCTAGTAAGACAGTTGTTCATTCTTTCTTCGGGAAGGTGAATTTTCTGCGGAGGTTCATTCTAGAGTTCGTAGAGAAAACTCGTCATATTGTTAATATGATGAAAGGTAAGACCACTTTCCATTGGATCACGGAAGGTAAAGTAGCTTTTGAGGACATTAAAAGGGCCATAGCCCATGCTCCAGTTTTGGTTTGTCCCGACTACACTAAAGGTTTCATAATGTATAGTTATGCTTCAGAGCATACGCTGTCAGCGATTCTGGTTCAGCAAAATGAAGAGGGCGTGGAATCTCTGATTTCATTTATGAGTTGCCCACTAAAGGCTCATGAACTTGAGTTGCCCACTAAAGGCTCATGAACTTAAGTACTCAAATATGGAGAAACATGCATACATTGTAGTCAAAGCGGTGAAGCATTTTAGATTTTACATTCTGAATTCACATACTGTTGTTTTGGTGCCAGATACAACAGTGAAATCTATCTTGACACAACAAGAATTTGGGACTAAAAGAGGCAATTAGATTACCAAAATTTAGGAATTTGACCTTGATATCAAACCCACCAATCTTCTACGTGGGAGAGGTTTGTGTCAGCTGATTGCTAATATTGTCCCAAAAGAAACAGGTGATGAACAAGTAGAGGTTGAAGATGTTCCAACTGTTCTCTTTGTTACTACAACCGATGAGTGGTATTCTAATATTGCTTATTTTCTCGCATATGGTGAGTGTCCTTCTCATTTATCTTATAAAGAGAAGCAAACTATCAAGCTTAAGGTTGCAAACTATGTTTTATGGGACAATGGTTTGTATAAGAGAAGTCTTGATGGAGTTTTTCTCCGTTGTGTGGATAAAGCACAACAAAGCAAACTTTTGGAGTCTTTTCACAATTTGGCATGTGGAGGACATTTTTCTGCACTAGTAACGACTCATAAAATTCTGAGAGCTAGGTACTATTGGCCCACATTATTTCAAGATGCATACAGTTGGGTGCGTAGGTGTGGACTTTGCCAACAGTTTGTAGGGAAGCCTAAATTGGCTGCATTACCACTAAAGCTAGTTGTGATTGAAGAACCATTTTAGCAATGGGGCATTGACTTCATTGGTGCTGTGAATCCACTGTCGAGTACAGGACACAATTTTGTCCTTACTGCAACAGATTACTTCACCAAGTGGGTGGAGGCTATTCCTGTTAAGCATGCTACTTCTGAGGTAGTGTGTAAGTTCCTCAAGGAAAACATCATTTCTTGATTTGGAGTTCCAAACAAAATTGTAGCGGATAATGCTACATGTTTTTCTTCAAATGAAATCACTAGTTTTTTCTTTGAATATGGGATTATTCTTTCACATTCATCTGACTATTATTTGCAAGGGAATGGTCAAGCAGAATCTAGCAATAAGAATCTGGTTACAATTATCAGGAAACTGGTAGAAGACAATTAGAGAACATGGCATAAAGCTTTGTTTGATGTTTTATGGGCCGACATAATTACCCCTAAAAGGGCAATTGGTATGTCACCATTCTAGCTTCTATATGGTTTGAATGCAGAGATCCCAATTACTTTTGAATTGTTGGCTTTGAAGTTGGCAAAAGTAGTAGAAGATAGAACTTTTGAGAGTTCTATTGACAAAAGAATAATGTACCTTTCTGAACTTGAAGAGTAGCGGGTTATGGTAGTAGATCGTATAGCTGAGCATCAAAGTTAGGTCAAGAAGCTTTTTGACAAAAAGGCGAAGGCCAGAGAATTTCAAGTTGGGGATCAAGTCTTGTTATGGGACAAGAGGAGAGAGCCAAAAGGAATGCATGGGAAATTTGATTCCCTATGGAGAGGCCTGTTCGTCATTCACCAATTTTGTGGTGAGAATAGTTTCTTGCTGGAGTATCAAGATGGGACACTATTCTTGCTACCCCATAGTGGAAAACATCTGAAGCATTTCAATCCATGAAGCATCAGATAAGTTCACATGTATTTTTGTATAGTTTGTGTTTTTCTTTTTCATTTTTGTTTGGTATTTTTGTGTCTTTTAGTTTTGTCCGCTTGACTCTATGGCCCAATGGCATGGATGAAGGCACTTAGAGACTAGATTCTTCTCCCTTTGATTGTTTCAAATAACGATCGAAGGAAGTTCCCCAGTTAGAGCCAACTGTTGTCCTCAAAATCAGTTGCGCTTATTTTTAGGATGACCCCTACGAAACTTGTCTGTTTCGTAGCCTACAACTGTAAGCATGTTTTTCAAGGAAAATTTTTGCACTCATACGTAATCTTCTAACTCCTGAGAATCATTTTGAGCATCTTCTCGTCTTGGTTCTACAAGGTTTGTGAAATTTGAATAAATGGGCAAACTAGTTAAATTAGTAAGTTTAACTAAAAAGGAGTTAGAAATTTTTAAGGGTAACATGTAAGAGCAGTCAATTCCATCGCCATTACATGTTATTTACCCCTTTTCATTTTAGCGTGTAGGAGCGGTGATTTTCCCCGCTCATGCACGTTCATGTCATTTTTAGTCTTAGATGCAGGAGTGGTGAAAGTCGCCGCCCGTGCATGTCGTCCTTACCATATGCGAAAGCGGTGAAATCTACTGCTAGAGCATGTCTTGAATATCTTTAGTTAACTACGTGTGTATTAATGCCGCTCGTGCTAATGTTTAATGCAGTCTTTTAAAACCTTTTAAAAGCGTTTTAGTCATTGTTTTTTTAGTTTTCATTCTAAACTTCTCGAGATAAGCCGTCTAACCCTCTGTGAAGTCGATCGAACCGCATAACTTGTGGATTGAGCATATTTCATGCCTAGGGTTTTCGCCGTTTTTACTAGGTAGGATGACATTTCTCCTGTTTTCATTTTTTTTCTTTCCTTCTATTAGGGTTTGCTTGTAATAGAAATGCTTGTTTGTGATTTATGTAAATGTTTTTGTTTTGATTAAGTCATCGTTTTGTGTGTTATGTATGTTTGTGATTGTCCTAAAAACCCTAGTAGAATGTTTATGTGTTTTTCTTTGCCGTTTCTTGTTCATTATTGATGGATCTCGCCCTGCCCTAGTTGTAGTGCAAGTGACGGATTTTAGTTGATGTTTGTGAAACTAAGGTTTTTGCCTGTGTTACCACATGTGTTGGTGGTCATTTTCACCACCAATACATGTTTCTACCCTTATAGATGTAAGGGCGGCGGTTTTCATTGCCCTCACATTCTTTCCTTGTTTGCTGAGAAGATGTATCGGTGGTGAAAATTGTCGTTGATACATGTGTCTTGCTTTTAATATTTCCTTACATGCATGGGCAGGTGAATTCATTGCCAGGACATAGAATATCGGGAGCTAACATGTAAGAGCGGCCATTTTAGCCGCCCTTACACAGGATTGCTAAGAATGAACTATTACATGCAATAGCGGTAAAATCAACTGCTCTTACACAATAACTTGCAATTTACCCACATGTAAGGGCGGTCATTTCAACCGCCCCTACATGAAAATCTGAGTTTGTCCTTACCTGCAGAGGCGGTCATTTTGACCGACCCTACACACCATACAATCTACCCCACATGCAGGTGCGATCATTTTGGCTGCCTGTGCATGTCATCCTAAAATTTTTCCTAAAACTGGGAATTTTTGCCTTTTGATACCTTTGGCCCGCTTTCGCCTAATTTCTCGACTTGCACGCTCTCAAGCCCTTTCAAGCATGTTCCCATGTTCATGATTGTCAGTTCGCAGTAACCCTAATTTACCTAGATTTTTCCCCTAACTGCGAGATCATGAACTTTTGCAGTTTCATCACGCATTCGTGATCTCCATCATTTCTAGTTCTCTCCTCGAAGCTGATGTCAGAGTTGTCTCCTTCAAAAGCCAAGATCATGAAGTATAAGTACCAAGGGGTTTTCCCCGTTACTTCATTGCAATCCAATGTGGATGAGACTAGAGACACAAAGATAGGGCATGTAGATATGGCAGAGTTCATGGAGAGGACAAAATAGTCTAATCCTCCTCGCTACATGCAAAAGATTATTGAGAGCAACATACACTTGGTAGCATCTTTTCCAGTTGCGGCTCATAATCTCGAGTTTGTTCTCCAAGTGGCAAGCCACTACAATAAGGATACTAGAACTGTGACTGATTCTCAAGGAAATGTAATCATGAGGTTAGATGCAGAGTTCCTTGATAAGATTTTATTGAGAATGTTGGGGAAATTGACTTTGCCAAAGGTCAGAAGGATTTTGAGACTGATGCAGAATCTACAAAGAAGCATATCAATAGCAAATGGTCGAAGGCACCTAGGAGTAATCTGTCTAGGTGGCCTAAGGAACTACTGAGAAGTGATTTTTTGGAAGAAGTCAGTGATTTGATCACATTGCTGAGTAGAATCAGAGGTCTTCCTTCTTCATCTAGATTTCATCAATGGATGTATACATATATCAGGGTGATTCTTAAGGGACAACATAAGATCTTCTGGGGAGAGCAAATCAGCAATGCTCTACATGATCAATTGGTCAAAGTCAATACAACTTTTAAGTTTTATATGACTTCATATCTGGTATATGCTACTGCAAATATGAGTATTTTTCTCGTCTCACTCAAGATGGTGACCGAAGGTTGGTTCCAGTTTTTGAATACTATCCATATATTACTCTCAAAGGATCAATTCATCATTTCCGCATGGTGAATGATGCCTTCTTCTCAGTTTTCATGTGCATATGGGATAGTTTAAGCATTGGATATTATCCAGGATATCCGTATATGTTACAAAGGTATCCAAGTGATAAGGTAGTTATGATGGAATTGTGTAGACAATTAATTGTTGTGCATAATAAACAGATGGAACTAAAGAAATCAAGAATTAAGTTTCCTGTGGAGATTGGTAAGTATTCAGTGCAATCATCTACTAAGGCTAAGGTCGTTGAGTCAGAAATGCAGCTGGTGACGATGAAACAATTCAAGAAAAGAGATCACTTAGATTTCTGAAGGGTACAAGATAAGATCAAAAGAAAGGCAATGTTTCATGTTCCCATGGTTGAGGATATTTGGGCTGATCTAAGAACTTAGAATGAGATAAGGAAACTGGATTACTATAAGTTACACCTAAGTTAGATAGAGGAGTTGGGATTGGCTGATGTTCTAGAGGGCATGGAAGATGAGGGTGATGTCCTAGATCCCAAGTATAACATTAACAATATTGAAGCTTCAGCTTTGCCAGAAATCAAATGGTCTGTGAAAGAAGAGACTTCTATTAGGGAGAGATTTCAACCTATACTGGCTAACACCAATAAATGGTTACAGAGCAAGGGTCTCAATTTGAAAGAGTTTCTCATGGGATCAGAGACAGAGATTCAGGAGTAGATTGGAAAGAAGGTAGAAAATAGAACTAAAAATAAAAGTGATGTTCCATCTTCTTCTAAGGTGTCCAAACCAAAGATCAAGTTTGTCTTTAAGGGAGGGAAGAAAAAGGAGATTGTAGGAAGTTCTAATGTAGCAGATTTGGGTGCCAATGAAACAAATGTTGATAATATGGAGGTTGAAAATACTGAGATAGAACAACAAAATGTTGAAGAACCTGATTCTGAGTAGGTAGAAGTGATTGAGAAACTAGCTGATGAAGAAGGTAATAAGGAACAAGAAGGAGAAAATAATGTAGAATAGGAACAACTTGGTGGTTCATCAAAGTCCCCTCAAAAAGATATTTCTCTAGAGCCACAAGCTTCTATAGCTTTGCCTCATGTTTTTGTTTCTGATAGTTTTCTAGTGGTTTCTAATGTCCCTGTTTCTCCTATTGTCATTGTATCTTCTGATAATACTCCCCCTTCTGTGAGAACTAGTTTTGGGACTATTTTTTATTCTTCTGGTTCTATTCCTAGTTTATCTTCTCTTTCTTTTGATATTGGAGAACAAATTATTCTAGATCATTTTCTTGATGGCTCAAAGAAAATTGTTAAAACAAGTATAGTTTTTACCAACACCTCTCCTATTGTCACCATAATAGGTATTGGCATGAGTTCCGCTAAGCAGGTAGTTGATTCTTCTCCAAATGTTAGTACTCCAACACTACCCCCATGGTTGTCTTCTTATACCCCCAAAAGGAAAAAGCAGGCTATCTCGCTAGATGACATTGACATTGAGAAATTGTTGCCTGCTAAACCAAAAGCTCAGAAGAAGAAGCCTAAGACTATTTCTAGGCTAATTGATGAAAAGGGAATTAGGTATGCAGAGATTGCTAGACCACCCACAGATGCCACCACAGATAATTTTGATGTGAATGCCTATATTGTTTCTAGAGTAGAATTGGGAAAGCTGACTCACGAAGGTCTCAAGTCAGATTTTCAAGCTACAACAAGCTCATTGCTTGTAAAATTTGATGAAGAGAAAAAGGAAAAGGAACAATACAAAGAAAAGGCTGAGCAGCTTGCTGCTGTCCTTCAGAAGATAGTGAAATCATCAAAGATTGTGGAACCAATGGCAGTTACTATAGAAGACCCTTTGATTCAAAAGGTTGAAAAGGTTCAAGCTAGAGGAAGAGTGGTTGGTGATATTCTGGAATGGTTGTTGGCACAAGGCAGAGTTATCTTGAAGACCACAGTGGAAAGAAAGGAAAAAATGGAAAAGGCAAAAGCTGAGTTAGATAATATTGTTTATACACTATCTTAGGAACTTCAAGATCAAGAACACAATTTAGAAGAATGGATTGAGATGAAGAAAATAAAGATTAAGAATTTGATTACAATTGGTGTCGTATCAAATAGAGAGTCTTGTCTCAAGACCAAGGAATCTCTGACTCATCGCATCAATGTGATAAGAGGCTTGCTTGATGATTTGTGCCAAGTACGAGAAAACAGTGAAGATAGTGATGTCTCACTTTTGCATAGGTTAGAGGAACTACCATGCACTCTAATAGGTGAAGATCATAAGTTTCTCTTTGCAAATGAGATGATTAATGCTTTCGAGAAAATGGTTCAGTAGAAGTTTGAAGATGAGGTGTTGACAATGGCTTCAATGGATAATCTTTATGATTAGCATTCAACCTTTGAAAATCTAAAGGATAACCTCGAAAAGCATGAGAAGGTGATAAAGGCGGTCAAGGATGCAGTACTCAGGGCTTATACCATTTCAGGCAATACAATTGGACATGATGTATATGAGATGGCAGCAGTACGGACCATGTATCAAAATTTCCTGAAGAAGAATGATGGTGGTAGCTGAAATTCTTCTTCGTGCCTTAGTTTATTTTTATTTTTCTATATGCAATTTGTATTTTGTTTTGGACATATTCACATGTATTTTTCCAAAATGTAATTACATGTGAGACAAAGGAAGTCCCAAGTCAAATAGGACTCTTTTGTTGAATAAGTCAAAGTAGTTAGATTTTTCCTATTTTTGCTCCAGGCTCCTCCCTATAAATAAAGAGGGCCTTTATTGTAATTGGGACCTTTTGACTATTGAAGCGAAGCGCTACCATTTTGAAGAGCAATTTGAGACTTTGAGCTTATTTTGTAAATCAGTTTTCAAGCAATATTAAGAAGCAAGTTGGCATCCAATCTTTGTCTTGGAGCAAGTTTGTGAATGTTATAGAATTGTTCTTATGTCCTTTCTATCACATGATCTTATATGAATGTTTGAATTGTGAGCGTGATTATCAAGTGTTTGGGAGGTGATTCAAATCATAATTTGTAGACTTTGTGCTGCTATTTCATATTTGAGATTAGAGTTTAAGTTTGTGAATGAAAAGTAATTTGAAGACTTTGGGCTGCAAATTATTGTTCGTGATCATGTCATTTTACCTCAACATATAGTGGAGACTTTGAGCTGCACTTTATTATGAAATCTTTCAATTTCAATTGGCATAAGAAGCAACGAGAAACTATGTTTTCGTGGGTTTCTTTTATCAACACAAGTAGGTACTTTTCAGATAGTAAATTGTTTTGAGTTTTGTATTGAGCATTGTAAACATCATTTCTGGAAAAAGAGAAATGGATGATATGAAATCACCCCAAAGTTAGTTTTATTGTAAATAAGTTCGAAATAGTTAGAAAAGGGAACCTCCCCTTGCTGAGAGGAGAGAAATTTCTCATCATAGTTGTGGCTGATATAACCATTTTTTCATTAGTTAGTTAACGACAAAATATTCACCCAGCACGGTTATATGTGTTTATCGCTTTATCAACAATTTCAAGAGTTTGTGAACCAAACGATTCTTTGATATACTTTGCAAGAGCTCAAAGTTTACAATAGTCGGCAAACTCTTCCTTTCATGAACTTTCAGGCAAAGGCTGCGGAAAACAAGACTTCCCCTTTATTGGCAAAAGGGACTAAACACGAACAATTACAACTATCATGTTATTGGTAAAATCATGAACTCAAGAAACAAGGGAGGATAATGATAGCATAAGTTAAGTTCGTGAAAAGCAGAAAAAAATTGATAAATGAGACTTACTTGACAAAAGAATGACAAGACAATAACTGAAGAAAGGTTATCGAGAAACTAGATGGTTAGCGAACCTAAATATTTTTTGATAAGGTTTGTGAACTTAAGATTTTTCCGACAAGGTTTACCGACGAGAGATTTCTCCGATAAGGCAGGAAGAAAGATCAAGTTCAAAAAAACACAAAAATGCCAATCACGAAGGAAAGTTACAAAGGAAACAACGAAACTTTAGGTTTGAGAAATGATGATTTTGTCGATAAAGGGGAAAATGACTTAAACTTAGAGAGACAACATAAAGGCAAGGAAAGAAAACCAAATGGACCAAGTTTGAGTTGTACAAGGATGAAAATCAAAATTGGGGCAACAAATCATAATAGATTTCAAAGCATTTTGAAAGTCTTCATGAATTTTACAACCAACATAATGGACATCTTCAAGTCGTGGCTGCTATGTACATTTCCTCTGACATTTTGTCAAATAGATCACATGCCTTTAGATCGCAACCCTTCGATCTTTTGGAAGTTACTATGGCAAGGAGATTGCTCTTCTCATTAGTTGTTCAATCATATTATGCGACTTCGACTCCGTTTTCAATCCTTTTAGTGAGGCACTCTAGGAGGATGCAAAATTGGATTCATGAGACCAATGTCAAACGCTGAAAAAACACGAAAGATTACTTCTTACATAACTTTTGATGGGATGCACATCTTCACCTAAAAATTGGCTGCATTACATGAAATAACCTCTTGAAGTTCCCTGTCAAACCATTTGATTCTAGACTTTGCGAAACTCCAGAAATAATTGTTTCTGTAATCTTCCAAATAAAAACATGAAATTTTAATTTCTCCCAATTGGTAAAGAATCTTGCCATGAAAAGTTTCCACATTGAGAGGAATGAAGTCACGAACAGCCCTGTAAAATGGTTTGGCTCCAACCCTCACAAATTTTTAGATTTAATTATTTCAATGAATTTGCCAGCTGAAGATCTAGGCAAAATTTTCAATTCTACAAATTTGATCCAAACTAGAAGCTTCTTGATGTAGCGAGATGCCAAGAACAACAAACACAAACCAAAATTGAAAATAAAACAAACAAATATTTTTGGGTGATACGGGATTGCTTGTGGACTCGACTGCTCCTGCATTAAATGGTTAGCAAGAGGCAATTTTGAATTTCAAATTTAAAAAAGTGAAGGGTTCAAATCAACAATCACATAAGTAACTTGGGTCAAGTTTGTACATATAAACTAGATCTAGGGTGGTAAATAATGGGTCTACGGATTAGGAATGCAGCTCTGGGGATCAACGATAGAAGGGATTGGGATATGGGATGTCATGAGCCAATTTCACATACAAATTTACCACTTGTAAGCTAATCATTACATTTATGACACCCTAATCAAAGCGGGTCCAAAACATAAGGGGAAAGGGCACGGGTATGCAATTTTCACCATTACATTATTATTTGAGAACTCATGATAAGAATATATGAATATTGAATAAAAGTTGTTATAGTTTATAATATAATATAAAAATGAAAGGATTTATTTTTGAAGGGATGGTTATAATAATGGAGTGAGAGTTATGGTATTGTTTGTGGGCTAGATGTAACCATCATGTAGGTTTACAGTTAAATGGTAACAACATATTTGGTTATTTCTTATCTAAAATAAGTTTGTACAATTTTGAAAAAATATGTAGAAAACACTAGGTCCATAGATAACACGCTATATATAATGTTTGTTGTTACCATTTTAGACTAATTTGCAACCATCCTACAAACTTACGTAATGTTTTAGTTGGATGTCCTTTTTAAGTTCTATCAATAAAAAGACCTTGCTTTCATGTTAGATAATGTCACATTAAAATTAACTTTAGTAAAGTAATGGTTTGGTATTCAAGAGAAAGTAAAAAAAAAGGTACTTAATATAGATTTATACAAACACTTAAATTCCATTTACGTGTCATGATTGGCAATAAGCAAAATGCATCAACTTTCTTCCTCGTGTTATATCAAGAAAGCACAAAATTGAAGGAGGGCCTCATATTCATCGAGTGAAGGCCCACATTAGTGGCATTGACTTTCATAAAAGCTTTTAGCATAACTTTAATCAACAAATCCCACTCCCCTTCTCTTTTTTGTGGTTTTTATTTTGCTTTGATAAACAATGATGATGTGATGCTTGTTTTTCTAAGGAGATCTTGAATTCCACACAAGGTATCGCTCCATATACAATATTCTAAGTTATCAACTGCACCAATTTCAAGTTCTTTTTTATATAAATTAAGCTTAATTTTTTAATGTGAGCTTCACCCCATAGTTGGTAATAATTCCTCTTATCAATGACACTTGAGTATGGTCTCCTTAGTGTTTCATTACATTGATTATGCCCACATGATGGCCAATTGTATTTTGGCAAAAGTTTAGATTTTAAAAGGAGATAACTTACCTTTTAGGTTGTTGTAGTTGTTTAGTCCTTGTGTTTTTTAATTCTACAGAGCTTACCTTTTAGATTGTTGTAGTTTTTTAATTTTTGTGTTTTTTAATTTTTTGTTTTTTATAGGTTAAGTTTTTATGTCTTAAGTTAATACTCTGTCATTAGCAATGTGTATGTCACAACTAAAAAAATCATTTGTAGTTGGCATATTGTTGGAGGAATTCACATCTTGTGATAACAATGTTCAAACCACACTGAAAATTAACCCTTATAATTGTCACATCCTTGATAGGGAATCAAAACTCTAGTGGAACTTAGTAAATGAGTAGTACAGTTGAATTTTGAATTTTCTGTAGAGTGTTATGATTAAAGTGTCCTTTCAAATGACTATGTAGTTCTTTATCATATTCAATGGTCTTATAATTTTATTATTATTTTATATAATTTAATTTATATTTATTTGTTTTATGATAAAAATTGATTTCTATCATTAGTATGGTATTAGTTTAAGTTAGGAACATGGTTTAGATAATTTGGAGGTGGTTTTTTCTCATTTAAATACTATTAAGTTTATAAAAGAGTAGGAGTATAATAGAAAATTATATTTTTAATTTTTAAAATATAAATTTGATAGATTTATATTATGTCAAGTGTTCAAAAAAGTTAACTCACATTAACCTTTATTTACATATGTCTTCTCATCATCATTTTGCACAAAAATTGAGTGTTTTAAAAGGTCTAGCTCTCAGAGTCAAAATTTTGAGTCTATAATGAGGAGCATATTAAGTAAGAGATCTCTCACCTAATTTGGGTTTTTAAAATGAATGGTGTAAGAGTAAGCACATTGTTAGAGTGTTTATAGAAGCTGTCATGCGATTCATAAAAGTGTAAATAAATCGATAGGCACCCATGTGGCTCTTCTTTCTTACTTTGAAAGCATATTTTATAAGATTTCTAAAACTTTGAAGAAAAAGATATCAAGACAACTTTGAGTTTCTAACCTTTTGTGGGTCTCCCTCTCTAAATGACATTACCACATGTTTTCCAGGGCACCTTTCTCTCTTGTTTCAAGATTTTCTACTCAAACTTTAACTTTTTTTATTTTTTATTATTTTTTTGAAGAAAGGATTATTTATTAAAATCAAGAGTAAAAGCGATTTTCAAAAAAGTAAATGTTAGGAGATTAAAACCCAAAGACAAATTGGCGAAGTCAAAAACAAGTAAATAGCCCCCCAAAAAAACAATCACAAAACAACAAAGACACTACTCCACAAAGAAAACGACGTCAAGTCACCAATTTAACAGAAACAAAAATAAACTATTACAGTAATACTGCAAGGGCAACAACAAACCCAAAAAAACAATTTTTTAAAACAACAAATGATTTGTCTATCTTAATCTTTAAACTTCATTTACTTTTAATTTTCATTTTTATAATTTCCATAATTCTACATGTATATTTTCCGTGCATTTGCAAAATTGAAGATATTTTATCTCTACAAACTCGTCGGCATACCAAATATTTTCGAGGGAACTTGATAACGTATAAGCTTTTTATAAATTCATGCGAATTAAGGGAAAGCAAAAATTCGTAGATAGTTGACTTTAATAAATATTACTCAGCGTTTGCTATTGCTTTCATATTGTACATGTCGAGATATTTTTGGAGAGGTAAAGGGTTGGAATTTTTTTTCATAGAAACAATTGGATTACATAGGTTGGAGGTTGGAAGTTGGAGTTTTAGATGTTACATCAGTTTTATATATATTTGACTTTTAAGAGTTTTTTTCTCAATTTTATTTTTAATTAATTAGAGAATTTTAAGAATTAGAGGGTTATGAGGAATCGTGTCAAAATCTTCTAGAAATTTTTTAGGTACAAGTTTGCTTTTCCTAAGGGATAAATGTGTACACTTTGCTTTTGTACTTTTGTTTTATATCGCTTAAAGTATATGTTATAAATATATTGTCACAGTTTTTAATTTGATGTATTTGGTGTTTTAATTGACATTTAGTCTTCTGCCTATCAACCAACCACCACTACAATTCTATGGTATGAACCAATTACTTTTTATCGTATTTCTTTACTTGGGACTATGTCGTGTGACATGACTTAGTCTTATGACTAGGCCATATGATGCAACCTAGTTTGTTTTTTCAAAATTGAAAGTTCTTGCTCTCAAAGCAAACTTTTCTAGAATTTGACCATTGCTATGTTGGCATACATACCAAGAACTTGAGTTGAGTGACTGAGGACTTGTATTTATCGGCATCTCCTAGGTCATTGTTAGCATCAATTATTGTGATCAAACATTAGCACTTCAATTGCCATACTATTCAATTCCATGAACATCTAGGGACATAACTTGTGTCAAAGCATTTCATTAATTCATACATCATAAGATTGCAACATCATCACATGACTTATGGGTATTCAAACTTGTATATGCTTCCTAGAGGCTTGAATCATTATTACAAAGATGAGGTCATCAACCTTTTGCCTCTGAGCAAGCCCCAGTGTGCCTCTTAGCACAATAATGTTTTCAAAAATAGGTATAGTCATGAAAGTAATGAGAACTTGTGGATTATGTGAGACAACATACAAGGCCACTTAAGAAAAAAATGGTCATGTAAGAGGGTCTAGATTGTATGGTTTGGCATAGTCCATAGAGTCAAAAGTCTCAACATCAAGTCCTCTATGTCATTTGAACATTATTTCATAAGTGGATCAAGACTTTGTTACACCTGTCATAGCACATTAGCAAATCAAAGAGAAAAATTTGGTGATTGCATTAAAATAGCTAAGCACATTCTATCCTCTTTTCTATTTGTGATAAACATCTCATTTATTTTTAAATCTAATTATCGTTTATTATCCGACCCTTTAATTACACCTAGATTAGAGCATGGAAGCATTTTAGTTTCTCAATGATTTGGTGAACTTGGCATGAATCAAACACACAAACCTTCATGGTGCAATGTTGACACAAATATCACCATAGACCTCTCTTTTGTCTCCATATGTATTTTCCTTATTTTATCACTTTTTATTTATTTTCACTAACCTTTATGTTTTTCCTCTATGAATTTGGGATGATACAAAACAATGTAACTATTTAAAAGATACTTCATTCATGTTGACCAAAAACATAGTTCCCTTTACTTTTTGGTTCACGAGTGGGCTTTTTAACCACACCACAGTTGTTGTTCACCTCCTTTCATTCTCATGACATCAATTTGCACTTCTTACCTTAGCCCTCTTGATTATGCTTTGTTTGTTGTGTTTCTCCTTTCACATTTATAATTTTAATGTTCATTACTTTTGTGATTACTTTTGCCTGGCTCTTGTCATCAACACATATCATATCTTGTGTCTTCATGACCGATGCATCCTAACTTATTTCTATTTTGCAATTTTCCTTCTTTCACCTATAACACTTTCTTTTCTCAATATACATTACATTACTTGGCTTTCCCATTTAGAGGCATTAATTTCTAAGGCATTATCATACAAGCCAAATATTCCCACATCTCCCTTTCGAAAAGAACTACTTGTTCCTACATCTTATATCATACCATTAATTTTACATGATCTTATTTCACATGACATGTCTTTCCGTTGCTCTTACTTGATTCCATTTCTCATAGAATTTATTCTATTACACTTTCATGATAACATTGTACAACAACTTTGTTCTCATTTTTATAAGAACATATCCTACATGGCATTATTAAATATTGTGCTTACATACAACTTAAATTGAGCCTAAATAATGATATTCAACACATGTCCATCTTATTATTGTCCTCAAATTTAGGATAACATTGGGAGCAATTAGAAAATTTTACTTGATGCTTAGTCATGTGTTATGGCTATGCCATTGTATTTGTTCTTGCAACTATTTATTATAACTATTTCTTCTATTTTATTTAATCCAATATAAAAAAGTATTTTTTATGATCCATAATGATTACATTATAACATCTTATATGGCTTTGTTATTGGGGGCAAATATCATAATATATTTTGCAAGCCAATATTTATCTCCTTAGGGACCTTATACTCATTGTCACATAACAACATCATTACAAGACATCATGCCATCCTTTTTAACAATCACACCTTAAATAACACTCTTACACAATTATCACACATTTCCAAAGACTTTTTAATGGTTATATGTTGTCATTTATCTATTTTTGACATTTTTTATCCTCTAAATTTGGTTACTTTTAGGTTCTTCAAAGATGTTCAGTTCGCCCGTATTTGATAGATTTTCCTTAATCCTAAAACACAATTGCCTTGAATAAGAAATTTTAATTCCTCAGATAGATGCATATCACACTATTGTGTATAAAAATTTAGGCCTTAACCACCCTAATTTATTAGGGGCTATTTTTTATTTTCTATACTCATTCCATATCAACATCTTTATTTAAAATTTATCTAGTGATAGTGATATAGGTGCATCCTTGGGCATCGTGGAATCTTGTGTCATGTCTAGAGAAGTGGAAACTATGGTTAAATTCAATAGCTTGTGTGTTTGTTAGTTTGTGGTTGGCTATCTGTAGTGAGGAAAGTTAGTGCATTTCATCGCATTGAGGAATTGGCCTCTACAATTTTGATAGTAGTTCTATTTATTATTATTATATCTGTTGTTAAAATTTGAAGATGTTTAGATGAGTATAAGTTGGTAATTTGGCTTGAGAGCATCTTCCATTTGACAGTTGTGTTTAGTGGGAATGTTTCTATTTTTGGAGTGTTGTTTGGAGTTTGCACCAAAGGATGAATATTTTAGAAAGTTGCATGTCAATGTATGTGGGGAATTGCGTTGAGATTCTCCACCATTTAAAGCCCTTGGAATTTGTAATTTTGTTATAAGAGGTCGGTGACATATTTCTTATGGTTTCAAGCGTTGTGCCATCTTGTGGTTGTCGTGGATCATTTGGGAAACTTGAGGATGCTATATATACTTGGTTGAGATTTGTTAGAAGGTAAGCAAAGAAGACGTGGCACGGTAGAAGGTTTGAGTGTGAATTTCGATAGTGAGGGGTGAGGTTTGAGAGGTTGAGTAAAGGTACAAGGAGTATGATGTGGGATTCAGTCTAAGGAAACATATAGGAGGGTTAAGTGGATGTCATTATAGTAGGGTGGTGGTAGAATTCTAAAATTATATTGTACTTGTTACCATTATGCATCTTGTACAATAAGTTCTAGAAGTGGTATTTCTAAAGTTTAGTGATTATATGTATATAGGGACCTTGTGAGGCTACTATCCATTTGTGTAACCTTGTTATAATCAAATAGCTATGGTTTGGCATGTAAGAGGGCACATTTTGGCAATTTATGGGGTTGTAAACATAATGATAATTGTGCAAGCTTATGTTAATGAGTATATTGTGGTGTTTTAAGTGAAACTTTATGTTTTACGATGATTTTGTATGTTTGTTATTATTGTTGTCTACATAGCTAGATAGTCCTTCATTGGATCCTCCTACCATGATTGCATCATTTAGTATCAAATTAGAGGCTGGATTATGGTAAATGAAGGCATCAATTACAATTGAGGCATGCCACATTTGATGTTTGTACTTTGTAATAATTAAATAAAGTTTGAGTTGTGGCAGTCCATGGAGGATTGTAGATAGAGCGTTGACTATGAGATAGTTTACAAGGGGTAAATGTGGACAAATTTCCAACCTAGTTCTCATAAAGATGTTACCAAAGAGAGGGTGATGTATTATCAGTGTTGTAGGAAGAATGGAGGAGATGTATGAGATGTTGAAAGGTATGCATAACTAGATGGATGCATTGAAGTAGGACCATTGGAGGAACCCTAGCTCTAGGTCTGAGGAATGTGATGAAGAGTAGGAGGTAGACCCTATAGAATCAAGTGGAAGTGAAGAGGACAAGGAAGAGAGGATGCTCAAAGCCATAATAGGCGTTGGCAAGAGGACTAGAGTGGACATTCCAAACTATTTTGGGAACTTGGACCCTAAGGAGCTAAAAGATTGGATCACTAATCTAGAAGAGCATTTTGAGTATGAGGATATTACTGACCCAAGTAGGGTGATATTTGTGAAGACCAAGCTAATTTAAGGTCATGTGGCAATATGGTGGAAGGATGTTCAAATAGAGAGGAATAGGAGAGGCAAGCTGAGCATTACAAAGTGGTATGGGATGGTGGAAAATCTAAAGTCTAAGTTCATTATAGTGAATTACTAGTTGGAACTGTTGAAGGAGTTGCATAATTTTCTATAGAGAAACATGATTGTGAAGGACTACACTGAGGAGTACTACTAGCTAACAATTAGGTGTTGTATGAAATTGCACTAATGGATGTGTGCGATTTGCTATTGGGGTGACCATGGCAATTTAGCAACGAAGTTGTGTATGATTGGAGAGCTAACACTTACATGATCCTAAAGGATGGTCAAAACACAAGTTGATGTTGTTGAGGGCAAGCGACGGATAGTTTTACAACATCATAGGGGTATGCATTGGAGAGGAGTGATATGTGTTGATTCCAAAGATGTGTGGCATTGTTGAGACATGGATAGCATCATAAATACAAAATAAGTAGTGTAAAAGAAAGAATGTGAGAATGTGTATCACCAAAAAGAGACCATCTAGAGGATAGGATAGATGAACAAGAGGATGATAAGTTGTGATGAGGAACATGTAGCAGTAGGAAGTACAATAAAAGGGTATGTTGTGAATAGGGAGGAGGCTGATAGATGTGAGGGAGTAGTTGTAGGAAAGGGAAAGTGGGTTGTGACTAAATACAAGTTGAAGACCAAAAGTGTAGATGATGATTGGTGGAATAGAGTGACAAATAACATGGGTGAAAGAAGTACTTAGGGTCAATCACTTGAGGCATACCTAAGGAGGTGGAACAAGTGAGTTGAAGAAGCAACAAATTAGAATCTTCAGGTAGAGATAGGTTATCCTAGAAAATGAAGGACTCTTTTTTTACGTACCCAAGGAGTTTGATTCAAGTGCATCCATGAGTATCATGGAAATCTTGTGTCATGTCTAGAGAAGTGGAAATTGTGGTTTAAGTTTAGTAGTTTGTGTGTCTGTTAGTTTGTGGTTGGCAGTCTGTAGTGAGGAAAGTTAGCACATTTCATTGCATTGAGGAATTGGCTTCTACAATTTTAATGGTAGTTCTATTTAATATTATTGTATTTGTTGTTAAAATCTGAAGATGATTGGATGAGTATAGGTTGGTCATTTGTCTTGAGAGCATTTGTGGTTTGACAGTTGTGTTTAGTGGGACTATTTTTGTTTTTGAGGGGTTGTTTTGAGTTTGCAACAAAGGATGAATATTTTAGAAGGATGCATCAACCATTGTGAATGTATGTGGGGTACCAGATGGAGATTCTTCACTATTTAGCTGTTGGAATTTGTAAGTTTGTTATAATAGGTCCGTGACATGTTTCTTGTGGTTTTAAGGTTTGTGCCATCTTGTGGTCGATGTGGATCATTTGGGATACTTGATGATGTTATATATACCTGGTTGAGATTTGTTAGAAGGTAAACGAAGAAGACATGGTATATTAGAAGGTTTAAGTGTGATATTTGGCAATGAGGGGTGAGGTTTGAGAGGTTGAGTAAAGGTACAAGGAGTATGATGTGGAATTTAGTTTGAGAAAACATATAGGAGGTTAAGTGGATGTCATTATAGTAAGATAGTGGTATAATTCTAAAATTATATTGTACTTTCTATCATTATCAATCTTTTAATAAGTTCTAGAAGTAGTGTTTCCATATTTTAGTGATAATATGTATGTAGGGAGCCTGTGAGGCAACTATCCATTTTTGTAATCTTGTTGTAATCAAACAATTGGGGCTGACATGTAAGAGGGCATGTCATGTAAGAGGGTATGGCATGAAAGAGGGCCCATTGCGACAAGTTATGGGGTTGTAAACACAATGGTAATTGTGCAAGCTTATGTCAATGAGTATATTGTGGTGTTTTAAGTGAAATTCTATGTTTTGTGGTGATTTTGTGTGTTTGTTATTGTTGTTGGCTGCATGGCTAGACAATCCTTCATTGGACCCTCCTACCATGACTGCATCAAATAGGAAGTTTAAACATTTAATTACCATATAAGTAATATAGTAATAGGAAAATATTCTCTGCATTGCAAAAAATGGTATATGGAAAAAAAAACTTGGGATCCACTCTAAACTTTCATTTCCAACATAAAATAATCACCTAGGATATCATTCTTCTCTAAAGTGGATTCATTAGGATTTTATAGAATTTTCAAGAGGTCATTTTGTAATGGCTATCCTACATATTGCCACACTTATTGTATGATGAACAAACATATTTTACATGACACATTCTTAATTTCATTATTACATGGCTATACCTTACACAAAGTTCATTATATGGTAATTTCATGAGGACATTTTATTCCATACTCATTAGGTTACTCTTCCATGAATATATCCTAAATGGAAATTACTATTATGATATTACACACTAACATCAAGAATATGGCCCTTCAAACTCTATTACATCAATACTCCCTTATGGGGGACAACCTTGGGGCAACCAAAATCACCACCATGACATTGATCACATCATATAAATTACATTTAGGGACATCACATTGCTATATGTGGTTATTACATTATTGTGTGTCTTTTCACCTCTCCTTAAATAAAATCCACAACAATATTATATGCTCAATTTAAGGGGTATATAATCTTTATTTCTATCTCATTTTTACATGGTTTCATCTTTCACGCATCATGGGGGCCAACTTAGTCACAACTCCATGATTGTCTTATACATCATGATCCCATTTGGTAGCAATTTTACATGGTTTTGTGCTTGCATATATCATGGTGTCTAACTCAGTCACAAATCCATGATTATATTATACATCATGATCCCATTCAGTATCAACTTTACATGGTTTTATTCTTGTAAATGTCATGGGGCCAACTCAGTGACAATTGCATGACTGTCGTATACATCATAATTCTATCCTAGTCTCAAATTTACATAAATTTATGCTTGTATACATCATGGGGGGCAACTTAGTCACAACTCTATGGTTGCCTTATACATCATGATTCTATTTATGCTCACCTTTTACCTAGCATCATGCTTGTATACGTCACGAGAGCCAACTCAATCAAAACCCCATGTTATCCATATACATTATGATTCAATTTGCACCACCTTTTCACCCTTCGTACAAGTTCACTTACACATTTATTGCATGTTGGTGGTGATTATGAATGTTTGTGTGCTAACTCTATTTTGCATTTACAACTGATGACCTTTTGTGTGCATGTATAAAGGATGTTATTTTTGCAAGTACATGAATATTGAAAGGCATCATCTAATTTTGTATCATAGGCATGCTTGGTATTTCACTTATTCAATTTTCACTTTGGCATACATGAAACATGTAGACTTGTGTGCCCACCAAAGTAGAGGCAACATATAAGGGTTAAAAGTGAATATCTTGCACTTTTACACTTTCATTTTATTCCACTTTGTGTAAATGTCATAAATATATTGTTAGTCATTATTTTGACTTATATGGGGGTCTACTTGTGACTTAGCCCTAAACCCATCAACCAACCACCACTACAATTCCTTGTGGTTTGAACGAATCACTTTTCAACACATTTCCCTTCCTAGGACTATGTCATGTGGCATAGCCTAGTCTTTGGAATGGGCCATATAGTGTGACCTAGTATGCCTTTTCAAATTTTAATATTCCCTCCTAAATTTTACTTTCTTGAAATTTAATAGTTACCTTATCAACCTATGCAAAAAACTATGAGTTGAATGACTGAGGACTTGAATTTATAAGCGTATCCTATGTCATTATTAGCATCAAGAATTATGATCAAGCATTAGAAAAATAATTTGTAATATCATTTGATCCTAAATTCGTCTAAGACATATTTTGCATCAAAGCATTTCATTATTGCATACATCATAAGATAATGTATCTTTATCACATGCATGGTATTTATTCAAACTGATATCTACTTCCTAGGGGTTTGACTCATTGTTTATACAAGATGAGGTCATAAAAAGTTTCTTCTAAGAAATCCCTATTTTGCCTCTTAGTACAACATTGTTTTTAGGCATGATTACAAGCACACATGCAAGTAGATTTTGAAATCAAAGGGATAGCAAACAAGGCCATGTGAGAAGGATAGGGTCATTTGAGTAGGACTAGGTCACATTTCATGAAATGGTCTGTAGAGTAGAAGTGTTAGCATAAGTGGTCTCTATAATATAAACACCATTCCAATAGTGGATTGAGATTCTATTGCATCTATCATAGTGTGTCAATAGATCAAATAGAAAAAAATTGCAATCACATTAAAATAGCTAAAAATATTCTATCTTCTTTTCTATTCATCAAACTCTAGTCATATTTAATTTAGATCTAATTGTCATTTATTATTTGATCTTGTAATTAGATCTAGATTAAATTGGGGAAGTATATTTATTTTCTCTTTAGATTCATTTAACAACCCCTTTTATTAAAAATAGACTATTTTAAAGGAGAAATGAGCCCATATTTTAGGTGAAGGAGTTCACATCTAGTATTAGTATTTAAAACTAAATATAAACACAATTTTAGTTCTATCTTAAGAGGAAACTTTTCTTTAGATTATCTCTTACATGAGTTTGTATGGCGTGAAGTGTAAAAATTTATGGGCATGGATATGTAATCAAGGAATAATTTGAATTAAATATGGGCTTGAAGGCTTGTTTTATATAAATTTACAAGTATTGTCATCTATCAATTAGTGTTATAAAGGGCTATATTTTCATAGCTACTCTAATGTTTAGTTATATGCATTAGGTAATAGAACCATGATTTTCATCTAAATAGAAAGAATTGAGTGTATATCCTAATTTGATCAAAATGTATTTACATCACTTATAATTTTGGCACAATATTATCTCAAAAGGATGGTTTACATAATAGGGTAATTTTTAGCTATTCAAACATGGTACATATTAAAGAGACAAACAACACCAAACTAACACAAATGTCTTAATGTGTTTGTTAGTTTTACATGTGTTGAATTCCAAGATGAATCTCATTTCATCCCTAAAAATTTACCTTCTAGAATGATTTTTTCTAATGGACACAACCTTTAGACTTGAGAAACTTCCCTTTCACTACTACTTATAATATCAATATGGCCATCTCTTCAAGAACCATCATTCAAATATGAACTCAACAAAAAATTTATCCTCCTCTATTTAACCCATTTGATTAAATAAGAGCACACAAAATGATGGTGATATATTTTAGGCAATTAGAACTCAAACATGCAAATCAAGGTAATTAATTTTTAAAAAATTAATATCATAGTGTGTGACTTGACCTCTCTACAACTAGTAATATTAGAGCTTGTAGAAGATTCTAATGATAAATATTCTTAGGGACCATTCACTTATGCAAGAGCCAATTCCATATTAGGGGCCTCTAAATAATTATTTTAATCTTAATATTGTCTCATAATTCTATGACGCAAATCCTTAGATAATAGGTTTTTCTAATCAATTTGCTTTGGATTTAGAATTACACATGGTATAAAGAAAATT
Organism: Cunninghamia lanceolata; assembly: GCA_027924645.1. Taxonomy (NCBI): domain Eukaryota; kingdom Viridiplantae; phylum Streptophyta; class Pinopsida; order Cupressales; family Cupressaceae; genus Cunninghamia; species Cunninghamia lanceolata. The sequence goes on from BSBN01000469.1 coordinate 3,540,078, forward strand.
TCTACACAATAAAGCATTCCTTCCTACCAATAAATAGCATGAGTGATATATTGATAAAAACACCACCCAAAAACATGGGTTTATTCAAAAGGGTTTTTATCCACAAAGATCACATTTTTTCAACCAAAATTAAACAAATTATCTAAATTAATATAAAAGGTTATACATATGTTAGTAGAATAAGGAGATACTCAACCCTTGTCCATTTCTATTCTTTAACTAGTTAAAGAATATTTTTTTATGGAATGTTTGAAGATTAGGTTGTTGACACTAAAATGGAGGTGGCTTGGCTTCTCACTTACTTGTAAAAGCAAACATGATGTAGTCAATGATAGGCAACCTAATAAAGGGTAACATTTTCCTTGCAACAAGACTCCACAACACACTCTTACAAGGTCAACATAGGTCTGAAAACTTAATTAAAGTATCTACTCATTATGCCTAAAACCTAAAGCGAAATTTCCCACAACTAGTCACTCAATTAGGGTCTTTGTAAGATTATATTTCATACTACAATTAGGAATATTTCACATTCATTTTTCTAATTTGTAACATACTTAATGCACTCTCATAAACCATTTATTACTGATTTAAAGTAGCAATGAAATACTTCTCATTAACTCTCAAAAGTAGTAGATTTTTAAAGACAATTCATTGTCAAATAAGAAGAAAAATATTAATTTTCATTATCACAAGTAAATAGAGTTACATCAAGTCTTCATGAGGAAATTTGGAAAAAATTCCCCTTTGAAATTTATACACAACATATTTCAACTCCTTAAAATAACCTATTATAAAAACTTGACACAAGACATCCAGTAATCAACAACAAATAACAACTTATGCACTAGTCTCTAGAAATTTGGCATCGTCTTCACCCAAGAGCTTCTATAAATTACATATGGGACCTCCAAGTCTAATAATGCATCTTAAACATACAATAAAAATGAAGAATCTAACCTTCCTTCCATCCCAATAATCTCTTTTTATCATTCCTTTAATGTGGTGACGAAGTTGAGAAGATCATCAAAAGTATCTTCTAAGAAAAAACAAGAGAGAAAGTAGGAGAAAACTTATGAGTGCAACTTCTCCTTTATGTGGCACCCAAATTAAATTGAGTAAGATCAATGAGAAGTAAAAATCCACCTATTAAGTCATGAATGTGGTTCCATCCTTCAACTTGAGTTAAAGAGACATGCAATACTTTAAATAGGACTCCTATAATGTAGAAACTATGACATGCATACTTCCAAGTTCAATGCAAGCTTTTCTTTGAATTGGAATTATTCCTTTACATGTGTGCATGGACTTAGGATCAATAAATGTACACAAAGGTGGAAAACACAATCTAAAAATTCTTCCAATCTCAACTCCAACTCTCCTTCAAGTTCAACTATTCAAACTCTTCTTTCTAGGTGCTTGTATTGCTAGTTAACAACTTTTATGTGAAGTGAATCTCTCCACACATATACAACACCATTGTTCTCAAGATGCCCCTACATTAGACACCCAAGGTAAGAAATATTATGATCTCCTTCTCACATAGTGGTTGATAATGTCCTAGGGCTGAAATGATACTTCTTATCCATAGACTTCAATATTATAGCATCCTCATATAGTTTATGCTTCCATTTCACCAAATAGTCTATGTCATCTTTTCCTCTAGTTCTTAGGATTACCCTTTGTTTGAGTAGCTTCACAATTCCTTCCTTAGACTATTCTAAAATGTGATTCTCCCAATCAAAATTCTCCTTTTTTAGTTTTTCTTTCATCTTCCTATCTATGATAAGTGTTTATATCAACTATATTGACAATAGGAAATATGGACCATGTCCTTAGGTAAATCAATCTCACATGCATTTTCTAAACTTTGATTCTCAAACTTAAAAGGTTCAATCTTTTTCCAACAAAACTTGTTATAGGCCCTCTTGGGAAACCTTTCCCTCCTAAGATGATCTAACATTACATCCCCTTTCTATAACTCCTTTTCTCTTCTCTTTTAATAAAAAAACCATTGTACTTCTAGTTACTTATCTCTAAATGGCCTCTCACTCGCTTGTGTACCTCTTGCATGTGTTCATCCATGTCTTCTAAACATGCACTTAGCAATTCCCCTCGTTTCTTGGGTGTCATCCCATTGGTGGTATTTTTGGGCAAACTAGACCTTCTATTAAATCAATAGGATGTTCTATATTCCTCTTCAAATGTCCATTAGGGACCTCGCTAGTCATAATATCTTGACATTTCTCTAACAACTTCCCTACCTTATCTAGTAACTCAAGATCTTATTTCAAAAATTTTGACAAAGATTTAGCAATAAGAAATAATCGACCCTCAACTGTACCTAACTCTCCTAAAAACTTATTTCCCACCAACCAACATCACTCTAGATTCAAGAGCGTGCTCCTCTTCTTGCTCTCTTATTGGACTCAAATGGTACCTTTTGTCATCTTTCACTAATGTGTAGGTATTATCTTTACCATCATGCACAACTTCTCTATTATAATATGAGGTATCCCAAGTAATAAATGACACACATCCATGGGCATGAAATCAAACCACACATCATCATTATATGAGCCAATATTGCTCATAAGGTACCTCTCTTTTATAACCTTGGGATGAGATAATTTCATGTCCATTTTCTCCATCTTTTTAGAGGCCACGTTATCAATACTTCCACTATTAATGACAACCTTACAACACTTTCCCTTAGATTTACAAATAGTCTTGAATATGCTCCTCCTTTAAATGGGTTATGTACTCTCTTTGACTAGATTCAACAACACCCTCTTCATCAAGAGGACTTCCCCTTGTATACACCTAAAAATGACACGACTCTGCCTAAATAAATATTTTTAATATTTATTTAAGTCTAATTCCTCTATCAATAAATAAATAAATAAATAAATTTATTTGATTCATATTCCTCTAAGTTAATTAAATATCAAAGTATTTAATTACCTCTTCTAAAGTCAAAATTAAATAAATCCTTTATTTAATTTAATTCTTCCAAAACAATTAAATAATTCTAAATTATTTAATTAAGTCATTTATTCCTCCAGATTTAAATAAATCAATTAAATTTATTTAAATCCTCTTAATCTTTAAAAATAAAATATAATTAAATATTTTATTTATTCTTCCAAAATCATGTGCAAGTAATTAAATAAATTTATTTATTTAATTTGCTTTCTTATCTTCTAATTCCTCAATTAAATAAATTTATTTATTTAATTCGCTTTCTTATCTTCCAAATCTTCTAAAAATAAATCTTCCTTGTCATACAAAAGCAAAAGTTGAGTTAACTGATTTAAAGCAACTTTGTTTTTATCAACAAAACTCTTAAATTAGAAAAATATATTCTAATTTAAGAAATAAAAGCTCATCCTCATCAAGAAAGCAGTTAACTCAACAAAGCTTCTTTTTGAATGACACATGTCTTCCTTCTATTCGCGCACGTTCTCTCAAACATCCTCTACCATTGATCTTCTTATTTCTTCCACACCATTGATCTTCTCTCACACAATTCCATAAATACCCTTCTATTCTCCCATTCTCATAATCATCAAGCTTTCAAGTAAACTTATGCTACAGAATCCATAGCGCACCATTGGCACCTCCACTATCACATCCTTCATTATCCATTTCACATTGTGTTGAAGCTCACCCTCTACACAATAAGTATCCAAGCCATTTCTCCTATGCCATCTTGAGGAATCAAAGAAAGGAAGCAAGCTTCCTGAGGGCTGCATTCATCACCAAAAGATCAAACGGGAATAGGCGAACAATGGAAATCGCGAGGTAACAAAAGGTTGTAAGTATCACTTCCTATTTTAATCTTCTTTACTTGCACATTCCATTGATGTTATTGGGTTTTTATAATTCATTTTGTTATCCCATTTTACCCATCACATTTCTAGCGCCCACCGTGGGGCCTTTGCCCCAAATCTAACCAAAAAATTGAGTTTCTGAGTGACAGGTTCCGTACAGATTCTGTACAAGCTTCAAACAGGTTCAGGCAGTGCATCTGATCGATCCCGAGGTGCATCTACAACCTGTTCTGACACATGCAAACTTCTGGCGCATACATCCTCTGAGCCGGCACATCTACAACCTGTTACAGCGCATGCAAAGTTCCGGCGCATACATCCTCTGAGTCGACGCATCTACAATCTGTTTCAGTACCTGCGGTATTCTGGTGCATACACCCTCAGACACGATGCTTACATCTTTTTTAACGGCGCATCTATAAAATTGGCAAATTTGTCTCTTATTCCTGCGCTTTTGACACCTGTCTTAGCGCATTTGTAACGCGGTGCTTATAGTCTCTATTTCTGCGCATACAGACTATGAAGTGGTGCATCTGTTCTCCATTGTGATTTTAGGATTTCTCGTAGTTTTCAGATTAACGCTAACGTTTGTCTTGCAGGATTAAGAGCTGGATAGTCATTTAGCTGCACTAATTAACTCACCATAGATTAATTAGGGGAAAAAGTAAGTAGTCCTTAACTAGGAGTATAGTAACAAACATCATTGCTATCTTTGCATTATTGCTATCTTTCTTAGTTTAGAATATTGCTATCTTACAAAAGGGAAATGAACCATTGCTATCTTTAACCACTTCAAAGTTAACAAATATGTGAGTGCCCAAGTAGTGTAACACATATAGTTGTTTTCCTTTTAAATAGGAGTGAAAGAACCACTATTTTATGTGTTTGTTGAATGACAATATGCTTATGCTCTCCCCTTTACTTGTTATTCCTTGTGTATAACCTTTAGAGGGGCTTGCCCTTGGATGCCCACCTGTCCAAGTGGGAATGACCCTGAGTGGAAATAGGCTAAAGTCAAGCCCTACCGATCCACTTTAAATAAATTGTGCTTGAGGCTAAAGCTTCCTGCAACGAGTGCCGCTGTGTTACACCGACAACCAACCTCCCCCAAAACCCTCCAAGGCATAACCCTTGGAGGCTGGGAGACTCCATAACGAAGAGTAGCGCTGCTGCATGTGTAACCACTCGAACGGTTGCCTTGACTACTTAGCCATTGTTTAGTATACCAAAATCCCCTATTTGTTGGCGCAAAAGGTGGAACCTTTGAAGCGGCCCCGATTCATGTGATTCTTAGTAGAGGTAGCAGGGACAATCCTATGGTTTGATGGGGGTACGAGCCTAAGGAAACCTAGATCTGGTATGCATGAGAAGTGAGTGCTGTGGAGGTGAGTCAGTGCTACCAAATCCTAGAGCTACACGCTTTAAATATGCACAGCTAGGGGACTCAATAAATATTGTCCTTTCCAGCCTAGGTTGTAATTGTTCTCATGTCAAAAAAAGTCCACAAAATACAAAAAAATAATAAAAGATAAAAATCATGAACACTTATATGCGCTCAATGTGTCTTTATTTGCCATAATTGAAAATCATAATTCAAAAAGACCAAGTTTTCAACCAAAAATAGATTTTTTTGAAAAACGTGCCAAAAACTCTACAAAATCAAAACTGAAAACTAGAACAACGCATCTGCTGTGACCTGCAGCGCATACACTTAGACTTGTTGTGCATTTGTTCACTGTTGCTGCGCATATAAAAATTGCCAGATTTGCGCATTTGCTTCGACCTGCGGCGCTTTTACCTCTTGTTCCAGCGCATTTACTGTTGCGCATCCAATCCAGAGAGTTATTTTGTACTTCCTAGGAAAAAAACTGTCAACTTTTTAAAAACCCATTTCAAATTGGTCTTAGTTTTCCCAAGATCTGATTAGAATCGTGCAAGTCAACCATTTCGCTCTTCTTCTGCACCATAGCTACTTTTCCCACACTGCATCATCCAAAACTTTGCAAATTTTTTTCCATAATCCAACAAGGCGAGAACCAAGCTATTCTTGATCGCATCAAACCTCAAACAAACCTAGTGACTCTCCACTATCAAAGATCAATCATCCTTTTCTCTCAGAACTCCACTACTGGCTTGTGCAAAACTAGTCTACATCAAGTAAATGGATTTCTATCATCCTTACTTCGACTATCGTTTGTAGACCCAACTTGTTTGACACCTATTGATCTAAGGAGAACCTTGCTCAAATCTTGACACGTTCTAGCACCCCTTGTTCAAAACTTTCAAACTTACTCCATCCCATCTTTCGTCACCTTGCATGGTCTTAACGAGGTCCCAAAAACAAAAACAGATTGAAATGGCTGAGAAAACTATTCTGACCTCTCATGACAGTGATGAAGAAATTTCTATGGAAGAGGTTCTCCAAACGCAGCAAGACCGAAGGTTTCAACGCATAATGGATAAGGTACTTGCCCAAGACCCTTGTAAATTCTTTCTCCACTTAGCACAACAAGGAGTCAAGCTCCCTAAAGATTTTGACGTAGAAGCTCTAAAAGAACATGAGGAGGAAAGAAACCCTGAGGGAAGCACACACGAGGAAATACCCATAGATAAAAGCAAAGCAACCATTGATTCTATAGATGCCTTAAGCTTAATGACCCAACAGATCCAAGCTTTACAACAACAATTCACAGACATGCAAACAGGAGCATCAACTAAGCATTATTCCCTAGAGGATATTTCACCATATCCTTTTGATAGGACCTTGATCATGATACCGTTCCCCTCTAAATTTGAGGTGCCAAAATTTGATAAATATCGAGGAAAGGGTGATCCAAGGGACCACATTAGAGAATTTAACATTGCATGTCTTGAAGTCGCCCACAATGATACTTATCTTATGCGACTATTTCCAAAAAGCTTAGGAGGACAAGCCATGGAGTGGTTTTCTAGACTACCGCCCGGCATTAGAACCTTTAACAAACTTGTGGACAAATTTGTCACACATTTCTCCTACAATATTGAGCATGACACCTCAATCTTAGACCTTTGTAACACCAAGCAAAAAGGTGGAGAATCTTTCGCCACCTTCCTACAAAGATGGAGACAGTTGGCAAGTAAGTGCCCACATCAAATGCTTGAAAAACAAATGCTGGAAATGTTTGTTCATAACCTACAAACTGACCTAAGCTATCAGATACAAATCCAATGTCCTACTTCCTTTAGTAAGGTCATTGAGATGGGTCTAATCATCGAAAAGGCTTTAATCGCTAAGGGTCAAATAAAGCTTTATACGGACACTCCTAGTACCAATACCAATGTAGATAAACCAAGATTCTGGACTAAGAACAAAAACATTGTGATTGATGGGGTGGTAGATGACAAGAATATGGCACCAAAACAACTAATCTTCAACTTATCGAATCCTCAAAACAACCCCCCGCAAAACAAACCAAGAAACATTGAATCACGGTTTACAAGTTTCCAACCTAGGAGAAAATTTACACCTTTAGGAGAATCATTGGAAACTGCCCTACGGAAGTTAATCACAAGTAAGATCATAACACTTCCAACGGTGCGGGAATATGAACCAAAAGTCAAACCTCCTTGGTGGAACGATAATGATTTCTATGAGTATCACCGCAACAGGGGACACAAAACCAACGACTGCATTGCGCTCAAGCACACTATCCAGGATTTGATTGAGCAAAACAAAGTGTCACTTGATAGACGTACTTCTAATAATGATCACCGAGCATTCAAGGATCCTCTTCCCAAGTATGAGTAGGGAGGATCTTCCAACCAAAACAACAGTGGAACTAACAACGCGAATTACACAAACGTCTCCTTTGACTATGTTGTTAACCACATCTCATAAAGTGATTCATGCATCAATGTGATCACTATAAACAAAGATTCAAATTGTAATGTTACCACCCGCAGTAATAGAGTCACTCTTAGAGGAGCCTCCGCCTCTCCGGCTAATCAGTACAATATCCTGGATCAACTCCATAAGACACCAGCACATATCTCCATCCTAGAACTTCTGCGTCTATCCCCGTCCCATAGGGCCATACCTGATAAAGCTCTTTCCGAAACCTCCATTCCAAAGAACCTCACCGAAGAATAGTTTCAAACCATGGTAGGTCACATTACCTCACCTCACTCCCTATCATTCACTGAAAAGGATGATATGTCAATCACCCAACCTCATAATGCCTCTCTTCATATCGAAGCCTTCATCCACAAACACAAGATAAAAAGGGATCTAATTGATGGAGGATTTGGTTTGAATATTTGCACCTTGAATCTAATCCTTGCATTGGGGTTTGCGGAGAAAGCTATAGATCCAAAAAAGAAAATCACTATCAAAGCCTACGATGAGGAGGAGAGAACTTCCAAGGGAACTGTTACTTTACCAATCAGAGTGGGACCTATAGTAAAAGATGTGGCTTGCCAAGTCCTTGATATGAAGCTAGCATATAACATTCTTCTTGGGAGACCATGGATACATGCTCTGAAAGCAGTACCATCAACATACCACCAGTGTATCAAATTCCCCTATGAAGGTCAAGAGATCACCATACAAGGTGACCCCAATCCATTTCAGTATTGTAACTCCATTCAATCTAAACCTGAAGCTGTGATTCCTAACAACTGTGCTTCCGCTTCATCCTCATCTCATGTTGACCCAGCTTCACTTGCTTCAACTTCAAAGGCATCCCAACCTAACCTCAGACTCAAAGATAAGGGCCTGGGTGAGTACACAATCTCCCAATCCCTCTGTTTGGTACAACTCCCCCTATCTCCAAGATCATATGGAAGACCTACCCTGAGCAAATCCAAAGCAGACAAAACTACCAAAGGTCCATTTATCAAATGGGGAAGTCTTGAAGATGAGAGCGATGAAAAGGATATCCTTCAATGGTTATATAAGGATGAAGGCAATTCATCAACACAACAAGACCATCACACCACTATACAAATTGAACAATATGGTCGAGGATTCCAAATGCTACAAAGGATGGGGTATGAAGGACATGGTCCACTCGTTTCAAGAAAAGATGGTATCACTGAACCCATCCAACCTCATACCTTGACAGCCTGAGACACTTTAGGGCTAGGTTACATTGGCACATCTAGAACCAACAGAGCAAATAAGAATAAAGGCAAACAACCAAAAACATCTGCTAGTAATTTGGTTGATCAAATTTAGCAACTACAAATGGGGAGTGAGACTGATTCCAATGAATATGAGTGGGATAGTCTCTCGGAGCTATCTTGTGACGAAAAAGGTATCAATGTTGTCCATGAGTATGACCCAACCAATGCAAATGAGATAAAAGGTCCAAGGGCTAGACCAATAGAGTCTGACCCACGTAATAACAATAGTGAAAGTCGTGAGGAAAGAATGATACCCCCCTTGACAAATCCGCTAATAGAGAGTACCATCACAGACTTTGTCTGTGCTTATAATGACCTCCACAACACCTCTATCTTAACCATCATTACCATCAAACCAGACCAACCCAATGACCCCTTACCATTGTTGCACCTCAAACTCATAGATTGGGACTTACAAGACACTACCCCTAAGCTCAATACCTTTCAGAATGATGAAGCCATCATAGACTATCTTGAGCTTAGAGATCATATACCCGCAGGGGACCACAGAGCTAGCTATGCCATAGAACTCAACGACAAGGCCTATTTTGGAGAGAGTGCCAAGCCTTTCAGTCTCAAAAATGTCAAAATGAAAGAAAGATCTAATGGTGAAAACCGCTCTGTGGCAGTGTTAGATCATGAAAAAAGTAAAAATATAGACGTATCCAATGATGAAAACTCTCTAAGGCACTGAAGGATGGAAGGCTTGACCCTCTACCCAATCTTATACATCAGGAAAGATCTTTAATCTTGATAGAACCAGCAGAGCCGATCAATGTCAGCACAGGTGATAATCCCAGAATGATCCACATGGCACAGTCTTTAACAGTACAAGAAAAGCCAGCATTCACTGAATTCTTCAAAAGAAAACAAATCAATTTTGCATGGGCATATGCAGATATGCCAGGGCTAGATCTAAATCTCATAATGCATCACTTATCTTTAGCTCCAAGAGCTAAGCCAGTAAAGCAAAAAATTAGAAAGATGCACCCACATGTGGCCCTCATGGTGAAAGAAGAGTTGAAGAAACTGTTAGATGCCGGATTCATCAGACCAATAGACTATCTTGAGTGGATTTCAAACATAGTACCAGTTGCCAAACCAGATGGCAAAGTCTGAATATGTAATGACTTCAGGGACCTGAACAAAGCTTGTCTAAAAGATGATTTCCCCCTGCCAAACATTGACATTATTGTAGATCTCACGGCAGGGCACACCATGCTATCACTAATGGATGGTTTTTCCAGATACAACCAGATAAAAATTACACTTGAAGACCAACACAAGACTGCATTCACATGTCCTTGGGGCACCTATTGTTGGTGTGTCATGCCATTTGGTTTGAAAAATGCCGGCGCAACATATCAGAGAGCTATGACCACAATCTTCCATGACATGATGCACACTATAATGGAAGATTATATTGATGACATCCTGGTCAAATCACTCAAAAGAGAAGGAGACCTGGCAGTACTGGACAAAATCTTTAGAAGATTGGAACAGTTTAATGTGTGCCTCAATCTGAAGAAGTGCGTATTTGGAGTTACCTCAGGTAAACTACTTGGATACATAGTGTCCGCCAATGGAATCGAAGTTGACCCAGCTAAAGTGAAAGCCATCATGGAAATGTTGCCTCCTAAGAATCTCACTCAGCTAAGGTCCTTACAGGGAAAACTACAATCTATCAGAAGGTTCATTTCTCAATTGGCAGACAAGTGCCACCCATTTTCCCATCTCCTACATAAGAATGTCCCTTTCAAATGGAATGATTCATGTGAGCAAGCATTTCAGCATTTAAAAGAATATCTAATGAAACCTCCTATATTGATGCCACCGATTTAGGGTAAACCTCTATTGCTATATATCTCGGCCACACCAACAGCTCTAGGAGCTCTCCTCGCACAACAAAATTATGAAGGGAAAGAACAAGCAATCTACTATATCAGTCGAACACTTGTTGGATATGAACTGCAATACATGCCAATTGAAAGAGCATGTCTCACTATGGTCTTTACCTCACAAAAGTGGAGACATTACATGTTGTCACATTGGGTCAAACTAGTAGCAAAAATTGATCCACTCAAGTACTTACTCAACAAAGCAGCCCTAACAGGTAGATTGTCCAAATGGGTCATGCTTCTCAGCGAATTTGACATTGAATATGTAGACAGGAAAGCAATAAAAGGCCAAGTACTTGCAAATTAGCTGGCAGATGCACCTCTAATAGATGATAGCCCTTTGAGTTTCAAATTTCTAGATGAATCTATCTTTCACATAACCACATCAACCTGGAAAATGTATTTCAATGGTTCATATACTCAGCATGGATCAAGAGCAGGTATCTTGTTGATCACCCTAGTGGCGACACCATTCCTAAATCATACAAATTACTCTTTCCCTGCACCAACAATGTGGTAGAATATGAAGCCCTAGTCATTGGCATCAAGCTAGCAGTTGAATGGAATATCCAAGAACTTTAGGTGTATGGTGACTCACAGCTGGTCATAAATCAAGTAAATGATGACTACTAGACAAAAGATGAGAAATTAATCCCTTACAAATGAATGGTAGATGACTTCAAAGAATACTTTGTCAAGATCTCTTTTGAGCAAATACCAAGGATTGAGAACAAAGCTGCAGACACCATGGCAACAATCTCATCTCTCCTCGATATTCCAAATAATCAATCACGTTATGAGTTCTTAGTAGAGCTAGTGTCCTATCCTGCATATGACACCCCTGAATCCCATATCATTTGCCACATTGTTGGAGCTGATTCCCCCCTCTATGGAAAAATATTTGCCTATCTTAAAGAGAATACCCTCCCACCTGATCTCTCCAGTAACCAAAAACAAACCTTCATCCATCAAGCATCTCGATATGCCATTGTCGCCAATACCCTATATCGCCGAGGTCTCGATGGTACTCTCCTTAGATGTCTCGATAGTGAGGAATATCAAACTGCCCTGAATGAACTGCATGATAGTACATGCGGGACCCACTCTAGTGGCCCTACCCTAGCCAAGAAACTCATACGCATGGGATACTACTGGCCAACCATGGAACAAGTTTCCTATCATTTTGTAAAGAAGTGCAAGAAGTGCCAAATCCATGGGAACCTAATACATGCACCAACACAGGAGTTGTAGCCATTAACGACTCCTTGGCCCTTCTGTCAGTGGGGACTCAACTTAGTGGGCAAGATTCACCCCCTTCATCCAGCGACCATAAATTCATAATCACCGGCACTGAGTACTTTACAAAGTGGATTGAAGCCCTGCCATTAGTCAATATCACATGCAAGCAGATTGCCTCCTTTATCTTGAATTATCATTTGTTGCTATGGTATCCCTTCGTCCATTATCACGGATAATGGATGACCTTTCAAAAACCAAGAGGTCAGGGAACTATGCGACAAATTCCATATCCAGCACCACTTTTCAACCCCCTATTACCCCCAAGGCAATGGCCAGGCAAAGGCATTAAATAAAACTATTTTGAAAATCCTAAAGAAGATTGTCAATGATGCCAGTCGTGATTGGCATATCTAGTTAAATCCAGCGTTGTGGGCCTATCGTACAAGCATCTGCACACCCACAGGTGCAACACCATACTCCCTAGTCTATGGATCTGAAGCCATCTTGCCCATTGAAGTTGAGATCCCATCCTTGTGAGTTTCGTTAAAAGGCCTCATATCTGATGAAGAGTACAGAGTGTCTAGACTTCAAAAATTAGAGTTTCTTGAAGAGAGAAGGCCACATGCCTTTAATCACCTAAAAGCTTATCAACAACAGATGTCCAGAAGCTATAACCATAGGGTAAAACCCCGAGTATTCCAAGTTGGTGATTTAGTCCTTAGAGAAAACCCCAGAAATTAGCAAGATTGAGAAAAGAAAGGCAAATTTGAACCCAACTGGCTAGGTCCTTATGTCATCATTGTAGCCTATGGGTTAGGAGCATATCAATTGGCTACATCTGAAGGCAAACTATTTGATGATCCTATCAACAACATGCATCTTCGCAAGTTCTATACCTAAAAACCCCAATGCAAGGGAGTCCTTAAAAAATTCAAAAAAATTGGAAAAGTGATAAAAAAACAAACAAAAAAATTTTAAAAAAATGGAAAATAACAAAAAAATTGTGCTCTGGTGAAAACCTGGCAAACAGGCGCCTAGGATAGGTACCATGATAAAAACCTGGCAAACAGGCGTCATGTGTACTTTTAGCTTTCGTGCAAATAAAAGCAAGTGGTGAAAATCTGGTAAACATGCGTTATCTGTGACGAACCGCTTCCTCCATCTGTTGTGACCTCATGTCTCTTGTATCCATCATATCATTCATCCTGAACCAGTCCTTTGAACCTGTTAGTAATAATTTATGTTTGGGGTTTCAAGTCAAGTCTCTTCCCTAAAAATCCAAAATTTCTGTGTTTTTCGGCCTCTGCAGTGCTAAAAATGCCAAAAATCAGATTGGTGCGGGTCAAAATATGTAGTGGCGGGTTAGGAATCTCCATCGGCCCCTAAAGAATGTTCAAAATGGGTCACATACATAAAAAATGCATATCGGGTCACTGCTTCAGGTTTCTAAATGTTTCTAGCAGTGGCTGGGAGGGTCTAATTGTGCCAGTGCCGCGGGACCACCAAGTGTTGTGCCCCAGTTTAAATCTGCACCTTTGTTTTTGCTTCCCGCAGAGCGTGCCACATGTCAACGGCGGAAGTGGCCCCTTAAAGTTTCAACTAGGCATGGAAGGTGCCACGTGTCGGCTTCCGCTAGAATCTCAACGTAGTTTATAAATGTTTCTGAGAGTGGCGCGGAAGGCACCACGTGGAGGCACCCGAGAGACTCTCAAAATTTCACAGTCTCCGCCAAGTTTCTGAAAGACCCTTAATGTTTCTCTATGGTAGCTATGGATGATGCCAAGTGGTGGCCTCCGCTTGAGGTTTCATGAGCCCCTTTATAAAGTTTCAATGTGGCGGAAGGCGCCAAGTGTCATACGGCAGGGGCAGTTTCTTTATGTTCCAGCTTGAGTGCGGAAGGTGCCACGTGTTGGCTTCCGCCCAGGTTTCTATGCAGTTTCTAAAAGTTTCAATGTGCGCGCGGAAGGCGCCATGTGTCCCTAGTGGTGGCTGCGGAGCCCGACAAGTGGCTGTTTCCACGTTTTCATTTCCTTTTTGGTGCTAAGTGAAGACGTGGTGGTGGGTCCCATTAAAGTTTCTAAGCTCGCTGCGAATGGCGCCACGTGTCACTCTCCATCGAGATTCCTAAAAGTTTCCAAGCAGGGCAGAGCGTGCCACGTGTCCTTTGTGGTTGTTGTGGAGGTCGACACGTGTCAGACTCCGCGTTGTTTCTACATGTTTCAATGTTCAGCGAGGCTGGAGGTGGGACCCTGTATTAAATATCAAGTGGGGCGGAAGGCGCCACGTGGCTGCTTCTGCGGGAGTTTCAGGGAAGTTTCTTTGTGTGTTTCAAAGAGAGCGCGGAACCCGCCATCTGTCTGCCTCTGCGTGAGTCTCCTGGGGTCTCTAATGTTTCTTGAGTGTTGCGGATGCTGCTAAGTGTCGACATCCGTGAGAGTCCCAAAGTGTTTCAAATGTTTCTCAGGTGCTCATCGGTGTGACCGAAGGTGTCGGCGAAGGAGTTTCATGCTAGCCCGATGGTCTATCTCTGGCCGAAGGAGGTGGTATCGGCAGGAGTCATGGCAATGGGCTTTGGGCGAAGGCTTATGGGTCGAACGGGGCAAAAGCGCTTGACACTTAGTTTACATGCGGCCCTGCTTTTAAATTGATAAAGTGGTCTCTATGGGATGCATGTGGGACTATTCTTCCTACATATTTTGAATTTTCAATAAATATGTTTTGGCGGGAAGGTGTTAAGGGCGCAGTTCCTGCGTTGTCCATTGGCTGCGGGTAGGTGAAGCAGTAATGGTGATTGTTGCAAAGGTGTGGGACGATGATGGACAGGCCAACCACCTATTTTAAGAGGGAAATCTTGGAGTGGCGGCCCAGATCCTAATCTCACCTGCTCCTTCCTCTTTGTCCCTCTGCAGCATTTACTATTTTGAGCGCCATTTTTCACAGTGCATTGTATCTGGCGAATTTTTGATGTACCTTGTAATTAATTTACTGAGTACATAGTTTTGCTATAAAAGGCAGACTGTGTCACTCTTTTTAGGTTGTTGAAGGCCTGGGGCATTTTTGTGTAAATAATGAAGAACAAGGCATGAACTTGGTTGTTCCATCCCATTTTGGAGTTTATGTGTTGCAGCATGAGTGTATTTTGCACATATTTTTAGTTTCAGTGTTGATTTATATGAAAAATGCTTATTGCATGTGTCTATCTGCTTGTCTCCATTTGCTGCATGTCATCCTTCTTTTGAATCTGGTTGCTAAGGGTTTCATAGATTCTAGGGTATAGATATCTATACTGCATGCTTGATCTGTAACTTCCATTCAAGGAATGGATTAAATTGTTTTAGGTTGAGCATGGGGAAGGTTGCATGTCAGCAGGGATATCTGTAAGTAGAGGAAGTTAGATACCCATTCTTGGGTGATGTTTGTAAGGCAAGCATCAGTCCAGCCCCCTGAAACTTGAGTGAAAGTTGCAAACCATCTGTTGTATATGTCTAGTTGACTCCTTGCCCAATGGATAGGCACCAGTCTGCTTCTGAGTTAGTAGTTATGAGCCAAAACCCCTTGTTTTGCATCCAGGACATTATGTCCACCCATCTCATCACTTCCACCTGTTAGTTGTAGGAGTAGGATTAGGAACCCCCTGCATACTCTCATACCCAACCAAACACATATGTCCAAGAATGTTGCCAACCTTGTGATCTACCATGCAGATCTTGGTCCATACATGAGAGTATTCTACCTGATGCTGTCAAGCTAAATCTTCATATCATTGAACTAGTCAAGGTTACATCTTGAGTTATAGGGATACCCCCCTTGGTGCGGCAGAACCAGAAGTGAAGGGGAGGCAGCTCACGCAACCTCCTGTATTAGTTGGCTGAATCTGCACGTGCAAAAGAATTGGCAAACCCTAATGCTGATTCAGAAGAAAAAACCAACAGAACCGTAGTCGAACTATGTCGCCTCTGAGCTATCACGTAGGCAAGGCCATTATCAATGAGCTCCCGAGGCTCCACTCCGCTCCACTTCTTTCCTATCCATTCCATCGAGTGTTGTCTGTCCTGCTGTCTGTTCCATTTCTACATCTATGCCATCGCCTAGGTCTTAGGTCCATCAGGTTCACCCCAAACTACGTTGCCTCTGCGTCGTCACGTAGGCAAGGCCATTTAGCAATGAGCCCCCGAGGCACTAGGTCAGTCCCTTAGGGTCCATCTCTCCATGTCTGTTGTCATATCTCTCATAATAAGTTGATCCTTTGTCTAAACTGGGGGCAACTCCTCGACTTGGTTACAGATTTGGATTCTTGAATGCCACGTGTTCTAAGAGGATACCAATAAGGATTGTGATACCTTTCACTAGACAAGCGCACGCAACAAAGCAAGCTTCCCAAAATAAAAATCTTGGCACAAAAACATCAACTTGTCCAACGCAAACGTATACTGAAACACTCAGACTAATTCTATATCAATTATGGAAAAAGACACATCTAATGCAAGAATGTTTTATGAAATAGGTTAACTTACAAAGTCTTAGATTTTTGTCATTATGTCTTCCTATGCTACTCAAGGATGCCAAAAGCTAGAGACGCTATGATGGGGGCATAATCTTTTTCTTTGTCTGCTGTTTGTGGATCAATCTTTAGTAATGTGATGACTTTTGTCTAACGACATGATCAACAAAAGATCATCGAGGACTTCGGAGGTCTGAACATGAAAAAGGGCAATCTTTGTCTGTTGAAACACAAGAAATACTCAGGTCATCTAGATTCAATTTTGACTAGATGTTTGTATTAAATTGCTATATCAAAATCCATGTAAGCAATACTCAGTTCATCTCAGTTTAATTATACCTAGATGCTTGTATTTTCTTACAACATAATAAAAGCCCAATGATGAAATAAGCACTTCAAAATACTTGCAATATCAAGATGACAAATATCCATATCCATATCCATACCGTATTCAATTGTATTCCATATCCATATTCGTTTCCATATCCGTAGTCGTATTCATATCCAATTGCATTTCACATACTATCCATGCAATAAAGATTCTATGCAGAGTATCAATGTTTGCAAAAGCTTGTGATTCCTTCATTCGCATTTTCTTCTATCAAGTCAATTTTCTATCTATCATTGTATTTCTTGTCAATAGTTCTAGCTGTCAATTTGAGCAATGATTCAAATGCAAGTCTATACTTACTCCATAACAATCAAGTCAAGTCAACCTTGTCAAATGATCCTATCACACTCAGTGGTCTTGATCCTTGTCTGGTTGTAAACCATATCAATCAATCATAACTATCAATGGGATATATCTTTCCCACGCCTATCGTGTTGCTCTAGGGACATATCGTTCCCTGCCATGACAACACTATCTATCATGTTGCTCTAGGGATCAATCATTCCCTGCCATGACAACACTATCTATCATGTTGCTCTAGGGATCAATCATTCCCTGCCATGACAACACTATCGTCAATCCATATCGATTAGTCTTTGGTTTATCGCTTGACAGGGGCAATACCTTGTTTGTTCTTGTATCATTTGTGCATACTTGCTTACTTGTTTGTGTGTGTTATCATTTTATCTTGCATCGCGTATCATTCGGATTTTTCTTCAACCTATTTTTCTTCATCCTAACCTATTCTTCCCCCTTTTTCATCATGAGATTGTTTGTCTCACGTCCTTCTACCTTCTTCACGTCCAATCTCTTGAGGGGGCATCATGTCGTTAAACCTGTACCAGGGGCAAACTGGGGGCATGTATCATTTTCAGACAATCTTATTCTTTGAAACAACGTGATAAAACACATTGCATCAAAGAGGGGCAAAATGTATACACCTAAAAATGACACGACTCTGCCTAAATAAATATTTTTAATATTTATTTAAGTCTAATTCCTCTATCAATAAATAAATAAACAAATTTATTTATTTGATTCATATTCCTCTAAGTTAATTAAATATCAAAGTATTTAATTACCTCTTCTAAAGTCAAAATTAAATAAATCCTTTATTTAATTTAATTCTTCCAAAACAATTAAATAATTCTAAATTATTTAATTAAGTCATTTATTCCTCCAGATTTAAATAAATAAATTAAATTTATTTAAATCCTCTCAATCTTTAAAAAAAATATAATTAAATATTTTATTTATTCTTCCAAAATCATGTGCAAGTAATTCAATAAATTTATTTATTTAATTTGCTTTTTTATCTTCTAATTCCTCAATTAAATAAATTTATTTATTTAATTTGCTTTCTTATCTTCTAATTCCTCAATTAAATAAATCTATTTATTTAATTTGCTTTCTTATCTTCTAATTCCTCAATTAAATAAATTTATTTAGTTAATTCACTTTCTTATCTTCTAAAAATAAATCTTCCTTGTCATACAAAAGCAAAAGCTGAGTTAACTAATTTAAAGCAACTTTGTTTTTATCAACAAAACTCTTAAATTAGAAAAATATATTCTAATTTAAGAAATAAAAGCTCATCCTCATCATGAAAGCAATTAACTCAACAAAGTTTCCTTTTGAATGACACATGTTTTCCTTTTATTCGCGCACCTTCTCTCAAACATCCTCTACCATTGATCTTCTTATTTCTTCTACACCATTGATCTTCTCTCACACAATTCTATAAATACCCTTCTATTCTTCCATTCTCATAATCATCAAGCTTTCAAGTAAACTTATGCTGCAGAATCCATAGCACGCCATTGGCACCCCCACTATCACATCCTTCATTATCCATTTCACATTGTGTTGAAGCTCACCCTCTACATAAGAAGTATCCAAGGCATTTCTCCTTTGCCATCTTGAGGAATCAAAGCAAGGAAGCAAGCTTCCTGAGGGCTGCATTCATCACCAAAAGATCAAACGAGAATAGGCGAACAATGGAAATTGCGAGGTAACAAAAGGTTGTAAGTATCACTTCCTATTTTAATCTTCTTTACTTGCACATTCCATTGATGTTATTGGGTTTTTATAATTCATTTTATTATCCCATTTTACCCATTACACCCCTTATTTTGGTTCCTTAGTTGGTGACACAATTGATTACTTCTCATCTTTTGTAAAATGAACACCCACTTAATTCTCTCTATGGCCCTGTGTATGGTTTTGTGGACATTCAAAATCCCCATGAACAACTTGTCCACAATGGAAACAAGTTCCAAAAAATCCTCTAACCACCTCCTTAGCCATATCCACCTTTTCTTCTAGATTATTTAGTTCCTTTGGTCTCATAACTTGTGTCTTGGGAAGTGCTAGTCTTCCCTTCTCATTTACTCCTTCCTCCACCATCACCCACTTCATCATTCCTTTTAGAGAAGCTTTCTCCTCTATTTGTTTATATTATACAAAAAATTTCCTCTGCATTCAAGGTAAACTAATATGCTTCTTTCACCGAATCCACCCTCATCATGTTCATTTCATTCTAAATGTTAAATCTCAATATGCTTACATATCTAGCTATTTTTCCCTAATCCATGTCATGATGTCTAGATATGATCACAACTTTATAACACTTTTTAGTGTAATCTCTCACATTCATTTATCTCTATCTTAAGTTCTAGAGCTTCTTCAATAGCTCCATCTAATAGTCTACAGAAATAAATTTCTCCTTTAACTTATTAACCATCTAGTTCCACTAAGTGATCATCACTCAATTGGAGAGTACCCTATATCTCTACATTTCTATAAACTAAGGGTATGCATCCCCATTGATCTTAGTTTATTCCATTTTAATCCTTTGAGAATCATAAATATCCTCCTCAAAATACTCATCAAGTTCACTAATCCAGTCGATCAACTCTTCTGGATTTAAAACACTACAAAAGTTGGAACATCCATATGTGTTCCTAAACTAATCTTGAGAATATCCTTGAGGAATTGGTCATCTTATTCATCCAAAGGCTACTCTTCTAATCTTTCTCCCTCTTCCAACCATTCCTCATCTTCACCACTATATTCTTTGTCATTTATAGGATTCCTCCCATAATTAATTTCTAAGGAAGTTAGTCTATTTTAGAGTTGATTCTTGCCCTTTTCCATTTTAATCCTTTGAGAATCATAAATATCCTCCTCAAAATACTCATCAAGTTCACTAATCCAGTCGATCAACTCTTCTGGATTTAAAACACTACAAAAGTTGGAACATCCATATGTGTTCCTAAACTAATCTTGAGAATATCCTTGAGGAATTGGTCATCTTATTCATCCAAAGGCTACTCTTCTAATCTTTCTCCCTCTTCCAACCATTCCTCATCTTCACCACTATATTCTTTGTCATTTATAGGATTCCTCCCATAATTAATTTCTAAGGAAGTTAGTCTATTTTAGAGTTGATTCTTGCCCTTTTCCTTCTTAGATACATGATGTCACCAGAAAAATGAACACTCACATATCTAAACTCCAATCAAGAAACTTGGACAAAACCCTACTCACACACAACTTCTTGCACAACCTAGAGCTAAGGCTCTAATACCATTTGATGCAGTCAAGGATAAGGGACTTTATGAATGGTAACCTTTTCCTTGTAGCAAGAATCCACAAATACTTTTAAAAGGTCAAAACAAGTCCAAAAACATCAAGGAAAATTGAATAGTCTCTCTTCCAAGGAATCTCCTTTGACAACGGCACCACACCCTATGAGAGGCCAACAATTATAACATATTACAAATTATTAAACAACACATTGTCCCTAAGATTTTTAATATGTACAACCAAATAATATCACCTGTAAGCCTATATGTGAAAGTGGATTAATCATGATGAAATTTTCACTTTTCTAGGAATTCCCTTTTCTTTTCATGCTTCTCCTACTACCTTATGGCAATATGTTATATATAGTATGGAGAAAAAATCAACCTATTGGATGGAAAAGTTTCTCTCTTTAGCTAGAGAATTCTATATTTTCTCTAAGGTTTTTATGACCACCCATGTCTACTACTCTTCTTGCTAGGTTCCTTTAAAAACATCCTATCACAAATAGGAAAAATTGCTTAAGGACTTTTTTGGGGCCAACTTTGAGCAAGGAAAAGGATTTCGTTAGGTAGCTTGGTAGTTATGAAGCCTTACCAAGGAATTTGGTTGCCTAGGCTTGCTTGATGTGCATGAACAAGGTGTAACTCTTTGAACCAAATGGATTATTCATTTAATTGAAGGGAATGTGGTCTAAAATGTGTTAGGACTAAATGTTATACACTTTGCAAATCCTAGGATCAATGTATTCATTTATTAATTGTAGTGAGTTATAATATTTGACCCTTCGTGGAATGAGATGCTACACTTGGGAGGAATCTCAAAATTACTTGGATGAAACACTACGTCACTTGGTGTCTTATGATAGTTGTGAGAGAGTATTGAAAGGGGGTTACATAGTGGACTTGGAATAACATCTTTGACTATCTAATAATAGTTGTGTAAGAGGGTTGTAAGTGTAATTAGTTCTCCTATATGGAGAAATTGGGAGTTATATTAGACCTCCTTTTGTCATAGGTGTCAATTTTTCATAAGGATTTACATTCTATTGTGGCAAGTGTTACTCTTGAATGAGGTTGCATACATTTTATTCTGAGAGGTGTTACTCTTGAAGGAGGTTGAATGGATCCAACTTGGACTAGTTGGACCAAGAGTCGTCTCATGATTTTAGCCAATGGATTTGAGAAACCATTGGTGGTTTCGCAAATCTCCTTGGCCTATATATTGGAGGCTCGGGATGGAGATTATATGGTGGTTTTATTACAAGACTATACTACTAGATTGAATCCAAAATTAGAGTCAAGATCTCCATTGGAAGCTCTAGACTCTACATTGTATTGTAACCTTATTGTTGATATTAATACATTGAGTGTTCTTTTGTTTTTGGGTTTTTCCCATAAGGGTTTTCCTAGGGTATATCTTGTGTTCTCTTAGATGTTATCATACTACAAATTTATATAGATCCATTCTTAGCTACATTTTTTCTCTCGTAGGATTATTACAAATCTAGTCCATGCTCCTTTCAAAAGGTCTTTTTGAGAAATTATATCTCCTTTGGTATTTTTAATGGTCGCACAACCTAGAAAAACTTGAGTTTCCACTCCCTTTTGATTATTAGAGATCTTGTTAATATTATGGGGAATTATATTGCCAAAAGCATAGATAAAAGGCCTAGGGATCTATCAAACTATATTTATGGAGTGGAAATGAATCTCATGATGGTTCTTAATGAATCAAAATTCTCTTTGGTGATCTCCAATTATCACCTTCCACAATGTTATTCTAGATGTAATTCCTTTGATCCATGCCCTCAAAATTTTTAGATGAGGCATTCAAACTATTTGAGATCTCTTCTCTAAGGCTACTTCCTCTTGGTTGTCTTGGCCTAAAGCTAAAAAAAATTTAATTTGAACAACCAAGATCATGAATCTTTTCATGAGAACCTTAATGACATACCTCCACATATGCAACACAAAATTGTTGTGCAACCTAGCCGTCCTTGGTGGAAAGATTGGACATAGTACATTGAAATCATATTTCATAATTACACCCCTAGCAAAGGATAGGAATGGCTCTCTTCTCACTTGAAATGATACTAAAGTTGAATGAAATATGGTATCAAGTCATTATTCATATCAATCTTGGAGCAAGAGGTGTCAAATTGTCTAAAACACCATTCTTAAACTAAGGCTTGCTCACTTTGCTTGGTGTATTCTCTACAAAGGCTTGCATCTAGGAAAATGTTTGGTCCACTTAGGAGTGTTGAACCCTAAGTGTCTTTTATGTGGATAGATAGAGACCATCAACCATTTGTTTCGGTTCTACATTAGAGCCCAATCTACTTGGGCATGGATTCATGACTTCTTAAAACCCTTTCAATGTGAGTCATTTACTTCGCATAATGTTCTTCTAGGAATTAGCCTATGCTTCCTATAAAATTTACACATATTTGGCATACTTTATGAGTGGAAATCCCCTTTTCTATTTGGAAAGAAATAAATTCTACTTTATTTGCTAGCACATTATTGATTAGAAATTCTCTATTTATAGCAAAGCTATTGTTATCTCTTATGTTTTTCTATAGATTTAAGTGTCAGCCTCCAAGTGGATCTGGAAGGGGCCCACATCTAGCCTTAGATGGAACATTAGGGAAACACACATTATATAGTTACTTGTGTTCCACCAACCCCACCATCTTGTGATTAAATTCATGACCATTCCCCATGCATGGGAAAAAAATAAGGCCATTGATCCAAGCATAGCATTGTGTGTCCATTTTAGTAGCATAATTTGTGCACTTATCTCCACTCAATGCATGCAACACAGTGCCCATGCATCCACATGTAATATTATCCTCATGTATTTGTGTGTACAATTCTTGTGTGCCACAATGCAACACAACTCACATGCATCTTGTAGTCTTGCACATATCTACACATGCCAATGTCCAATCAAACCATACACGTATGACACATGGAGTATTCACATCCACATGTTATGCTTCCATACACATGGGTCACCTAGTAGCCTTTGTGTCATAGAACATGATCATCCAGCTAGTACCATAGACATCTAACATATGGTGGTGTTCACACCACATCCCTAAAATAAAAATAACACCATACAAGTTTGACATTTTTCATCACCCTATCCACATAGATAGCACACCATACATGTGTGACACTTATCAACATTTTTGTAGAGCCTAGCTAATGAATTACTTGTATAAATACATGCTTTGTACATTCTATAAAGTAGAAGGGGCATAAATTCATAATAGATTCTCACTTTACCTTTGTAATTTATCCCATTCAATCTAAATAGAAGTGGCATATTCGTCATAAGCCTTATACATTTGAGTGTATTTTGGTTTGCATATTTGTTTACCTTAATACATTTTATGATCTTGTTTAATTACTAGCTAATTTGTAGGATTGTCCCTTGGTTCACCTAGGAATCAAATCATTAACATTATAGCTAAAACTCTTCTTTCATGCTAGTGCAAACATGTGCAATAAAGCTAAGGGAACATACCACTCCTAGTTCAAATCATGAAATTCCATACAAACATCAAAGAGAAATGGCCAATGAACACACTCCTAAAGTCTCAAATGACATTCAATGATTGGTCAATGCTACTTTGGAGATGTAGCACCAAGAAATAATTATTTAGGTCAATCTATATATTCCTATGTTCGAAGGAAAAATTGACACCTAATGACTAGATGTTTGGCTTCAATAGCTCAAGGCTTAATTTTCCATCACTAGCTTCACTGGTGTTGATACTAAGAGGATTTCCTTTACAGTGCTAAAAATGTCCATCTCAATCTCAAACTAATGGAAAAAACTCAACACATAATGCAAAAGGGATCACTAGCCAATTTTGGCATGGAAATCCTTTTTCAACACCCTTCAAGAGAGATTTTACCCCCCTAAACACTTTGAGAATGAATACATGAAATTTCAACAATTGTGCCAACAAGAGTAGTTTTTTGGAGGAATACACCAATGATTACCCCAACTTCTTTGCACACTTACATGAGAACATTTCTAAGCAACATAGAGTGCTCAAATACATTAGTAGATTATCACCTTCCATCTATGGTAAAATGGAGTTCCTAACCTCAGACACCTTGGGGCAAGGATGTCATAATGCATCAAAGGTGAAGCTTACAAAAAAGTTCTATTTATACAAGAATAAGCTTGCATAGAAACAAGCAATAAGCATTTCATGTAGAGAATGATCTTATGCACAAAAGTAGGTGTGATACTCGAAGACAGTCATGCAAAGCCCTAAGACATACCCTATATCTTCAACAAGTCAAGAAAAGGGTAATAAGTTGCAACAAGGTGATATGTGGTGTCAACATCACCACACTAGCTCTCACAGTGACACTGAATGTTGTGCACAACAATCCCTATTCGCACAAGCCACATTAGATTCTATCTTGATTGAGGATAATGAATCAGGAGGCACAATGCCTTAACACCAATTTTGTGACCACTAATGCTTCACAAGAACAAGAGTATCTCTTCCACACAAAGTGTTGTGTCAACAAACAATTTGTCAAAACCATCAGTAATAGTAGCATTCAAAAGAATGTCATTGTGCATGGTGTAGTCCAATGTCTAGGTCTCTCTATCACTGTGCATCTAAGCCCCTAATCTCTAGGATGGTTGTAGCATGGTAAGGACATTTAGGAAAGATTCAAGGGATCACATCATAAGATAAACCCTCTGTACTATGGTCCTTACACCATTCTTCATGTAGTTGGTGAGAATGTCTTTGTTTTCAACCTTCCACAATACTTGGGGCTACACCTAATATTTAATGTGGAACTCCTTAAGATGTATTTCCCTCCTCTATTAGAACTTGTGACCATCCAACATCCTATAAAATTGGAACTGATGCATTCACAACCAACAAGGGATGCCATCATTAATACCACTACCACTCATACTCACCATGACACCCATCAACTCTTTTGAGTAGTCAAGACCAAGTAGTAAGTGGATCAAGCTAAGTGGAACACTCTTTAGCAACTATGCATGCAATTTCCTTAGCTTAGTGTTGATGCAATGGGGACTGTCGCTCCTTAAGGGAGGACATGTGATTCAAGTGCAACCTCATATGTCCTCTTTAGTAGCATCATTTGTGCACTTAGCTTTACTCAACATGTGCATCATAGAACTTGTGCATCCATATGCAACACTTGCCTCGTGCATTTGTGTACAATTCTCATGCACCACTACACAACATTGCTCACACACATCTTGCGACTCTACAAACTGCTACACATGTCTATGTTTAGTTAGACCATACATGTGTGACACATGGAGCATTCATTTCCACCTATCATGCCTCTACACATATGCCACTTGATGATATCTACAACACAGAATATGATCATCCAATTGACACCATATGCATCTAACACATGGTGGTGTCCACACCACATGTCTATGCAATAGAACTAGCACAACATGGATTTGACGTTTATCATCATCCCATCTAGATAGTCAATGCACCATACAACATGACACTTGTTAGCATATCTGTGGAGCCTAATTGATGACATACTTGCTTTATACATTCTATAAAGTAGAAGAGGCATAATAAGTTCTTGTCTTACCTTTCCATATAGTTATCTTGTTCAATCTAAATGGAAGTGGCATATTTGTTATTTAAGCCTTCTACATTTGAGTGTGTTTTGGTTTGCACATTTATTTTCCTTAATACATTCTATGATCTTATTAAATTACTAGCTAATTTGTATGGTGTCCCCTTATTTACCTGGGAATTAGATTAGCCTCAATCCATAGGGCCATTGTCCTTCTCCCACATCTTCTCAACAATGTGGTTGGGCTCTATTAGCCAAGTGGGGCAAATTTCCATGCTTTGCTTTGACTATGTCACCTCATTGGGAGGACCTTGATGATCAACATCATGTGGAGTAGGAAGAGCAGAATGAAACCAACAATTCTTGCAAGTTGGGAACCTATTCTAGAAAGCGAGGATTCACCATATGTTGGATGAGCTCCAAGCCAGATGACTGGTATCCACCACCTATTACTAACCATTTAACTTTTATTGCATAATTACTTTAAAGATGTAATGTTTTGAGCAATTGATCTTTTAAACTATATGTAGTTTTCTATAGACTACTTATTTTATTAAACTTGACCTAATATAATGATCCCATACCATCCTTTCGTAAAATAATCTATTCATTATTTCCTTATACAAGTAATTTATAAAACTATTTCATTAAAAATAAAATGAGATGCAATAACACAAAACAACATAACTTTTTTTAATATTGAGTAACCCAAAAAGGGCCCTTGCTCTGTTGGTGAAGTTGAAATGTTCTAAATGAGCCCACCAGGGATCAAGTCTTGCTGAGTGCAAGGCCCCCGACACCATAAGGGATGAGGCCGGGATCGTGCCTCGCGTGAATTTGACGGAATGGATACCCCTTAATAAAAATGAACTTGTAGATGATCTCCATCAAAAGAAGAAAAAAAAAGAGTCGTCGTCAAATACATGAATAGGAGCAGGATAATTATCTAACCCCTGATATAGCCAAATGGAACATGAATTTGACTCCTCTATTAACATACCTAATCTAGACTATGAGAGTTCCATTATTAGAAACATGAGTTGGAGTTTACCCTCCCTATTCAAACAAGCCCAAAGAAAACTAAGGAAATATAAAAACACTTCCTTGGTAAACAAATAGAGTGAACAACCGACGCCGTACAGTATCTTCTGCTCAATAAAGTATGCATGCAATATCAAATTATAACAGGTCAAGATCACAGTATCATCCACTTATTAAATTTATAAAATTCCCTCCCTTTGGAAATTTGCTAATTATGGTCAACTCTTCCATTAAACAAAATAAACCTAGAAAATCACCAGAGTGCACCTAATCTTCTATTTTTTAATAATCCATCTAACAGTAGCTGGTAGGCAAATTGTGATGTATGCCATGGCCATGTAATGTTGGTTTCGAAGCCCATGGAAGACATAAAATGCCCGCTCCCATTCTTCGTACTCACGCCAATATTATCATTATTAGTGCTCGTACAGACATGCAAATCGTAAGCCATGTTATCTAACACACTCACTTCTCCCTTCCTTCACACGCATATTCCATGTCTGCAGGAAGTTGGAGCTCAAACAGAGCACCTCCATTGCCTGCTATAATAATTCCCAAACAAGTCCCACATTTTCTGCTGCATTTTACCTGCCTATGAATGTTCTTATCCTTCTGTGGGAATTAGATTGTATACTTCACGGGACTGTGTGTGAAAAAGTGTGCCAGAGATCCAGTATAATCTCCCAGTGGTAGTAGTTCATGCTTCTTGTTTTACAGTTGTGAGCTCTTTTCTCCATGGTGGGCTTTTGTAGCAGAGGTGGCTGACAGTTTACTGAGATTTTAGTGTTTGCTAAAAGAGTGTTTATTGAGGTGGGCATGTTGTAATTGTGGCATTGTTTTCTCAAGGTGATCAAAAAGCTTGCAGGTCAGATCCCTTGCCCTCTGGTGTGGTGGAGCCTTGTGTGCAGGCTGCTGCAGGATTAATCAGAAGGGCATTCTAGAGAAGCTGAAAAACAAACATCTTGTTTGATGCATTTGCCTTCATTTGATCATGATAATGGTATGGGGTTAAATCTGATTTGTTGGGCTTTTAGTGTTTGCTGAAAGGTGTAGCACCGTGTGTTGGATTAGCCCCCCTGAATGATCTGTGATCAAATTCCACAGTAGGTTGTAGAACTCTGTTCTACAGTGGATTGTATACTAAGGTTAGTAGTATACCCTAGAGAGAGGCTACAACAAATCTAAATCTAAAATTGTAAGTATTTCAATCAACATCTCAGTTTGGTTAGATTGACTTGTCTCACCCTAGACAGCTGTTTGCCTTTAGCCCATTTTTCCCAGTGTTTTTCTCCTTCCTTATCTGTACTCGCAATACTTTTTCCTATATACTGATGTTATTTTTTTTTGTATACTAAGGTTAGTAGTATACCCTAGAGAGAGGCTACAACAAATCTAAATCTAAAATTGTAAGTATTTCAATCAACGTCTCAGTTTGGTTAGATTGACTTGTCTCATCCTAGACAGCTGTTTGCCTTTAGCCCATTTTTCCCAGTTTTTTCTCCTTCCTTATCTGTACTCGCAACACTTTTTCCTATATACTGATGTTATTTTTTTTCAATTCCTAGCCTAGCTGGATTGCATAGTTATTACTCTTTCCAAGGCCAAATGGATGCATATCTCACGATCCGTGCTTGAACACTTGTTATTGAGTCTTGTTGTAACTCACCCAACACCCACTGTGTCGGTGGTTTACATTCACAAGTAAATAGATCAGCTATAGAATCCATCAATCTAATTGCAACGTTGAACGCATTTGTCGCCTCCTTTACCTGTAATTTCAATGCATTCTCCATTACAGTCCTAATATTTGGAATTACCATTCTAGCCCAAATTGTATTTAGGATTCCCTAGTGATTTAAGAGCTTGATTGCATTTGGACTTTGTAACTTAGCCGGGTTCTTTAAGCCTGTTAACCACTTGCTGGATAATTTGTATTGGGTCATTCTTATAATTATGGGTGGCTTCTAAAGTGGTGGGGGAGAACTGTTGCACAGTCAGAGAAAAACTTTTGCAGCCAGGATCTTATGCCCACAGTTGTCCTGGATCCTTTTCTGCAAGCTCAATCAAAAGCCTGCTGTACAGAAGCCTCAAAAAATGAATGCTGCAGATTTCAAGCAGAGGACTGGCGTAGGCGCAGAGTCATTAAGGATCAATCACAGGCGCCGGTTCAGTCTCACTTCCCTCTCACTCACAGATGATGCAAATGCAGAGGAAGGCAACATTCTGGGCTTAGAGACAGAGAGCTTCAACTACAATTATGCCTTGATTTACTCCTCTGGATCAGGTCGCCACAAGCGAAGCTCCAGCCTTTCTTCCAATTCTTCTTCCTCTTCATTGAGCTCCCCACTATGGTCCCCCTGCAACTCAGCCAGTGCCTCACAAGCCGCCATTCCATTCTCATGGGAGGACCGACCTGGTGTGCCGAAGCAGAAACCGGACATCGATGTCCGCGGGCTAGATCTTCCTCTGCCCCCTTCATCGGAGCAACCGAAGGGGGCGGGGGCGGAAGATGAAACCCGGCGCTCTTTGTTAGCCCGCCGAGGCCTCAGGTGGGCTAACAAAAAGACCGATGACCCATTCGTGACAGCCCTTGTGGCCTGCACCCGTCAAGGCATCAGCGACGCCCGGACGGGCAGAGCAAGATGCCAAGGCCAAGGTCAACGCCATGGCCAAGGCTATTCTTGCATGAGGGCCTGCGCCACGGTTGATGCTCACATTGCCGTCCCTCGCAAGCAATTGATGCATCATCCCCAGGCAGGCCGCCCAATTTCCAAACAGCAGCAGCAGCCACCATTGGCCTTCATCCACTCCGCAGCCTGGGACATTGAGCTCTCTCAGGGCCTGCTCCATCGTTAGTTGGGTCAACTTCCTTTGTTTTATTTATCACTGTGTCAATTTTTATTTATTCCAATGTGTGTATGCACGAGCCACGACTTTCATGTTTGAATGTGGTTTATGTTTTGCTTTTGCACTTTTTTCTTCTCTCTGAGTCGTTCCATGGATGCTCAGCTCATCATGGTTAATGACATATGTGATGTACATCTTATTTATTATAAATTAATTTAAGAATTGACAGGGATGGATAAGTACCGAGAAAACTAATGCCCACCAAAAGGAGTGTGCCAAAAAGTAGTCTTGCAGCTTTATGCTCTTTTTTAGTGCATGTAATAGTCACTGAACAGTGGATGGATGGACCATCCAAAATTTTGCCAATAAAGAAAAAATCTGTACATGGTGGGCTCTTAGATATTTGCTTCTCCCATCCCCTGGTTTATAAGTTCCTCAGGCTTGAATGCATT
This sequence comes from Cunninghamia lanceolata, assembly GCA_027924645.1. Taxonomy (NCBI): domain Eukaryota; kingdom Viridiplantae; phylum Streptophyta; class Pinopsida; order Cupressales; family Cupressaceae; genus Cunninghamia; species Cunninghamia lanceolata. The sequence goes on from BSBN01000469.1 coordinate 3,570,649, forward strand.
CTGTTAAATCTTTGTTGTATGATATAATCAGACCAAAGAAACATGAGAATTTAGATCATTCGATTTCTTGAGGTCTTGATCTTTAAGGGTGAGTTTGGTTCCAGAAACATTTTAATGGGGGAAACTAAGAGTAACTTTGTTTAGATAGAGCTTATGTTTTTGACAGCAGTGTTTCACAAGGAATGCGTCTCTGGATCTGGGTGATGTTTTCTTATCTTTGAGTTCTTGGATTTGGGGATTTGGAATAGAGTATTCTACTTAAATATCATCTATTTTAATGGTCAAACAGTCAATAGTAATTTTACACCTCATTCACAACAAAAAGTCTAAAATATTTGTCCTACTTTTATTGGCCAAAATTGATCTTTGACTGTTGAAATGGATGATGTTTAAGAATAGAGGAAAGAGAAATTATCTTTTATAGGACTAGATTGTCTTTTAGACAACTTATTTTATTTTGTACATAAAAAAAAGATTTAAGTTTTTGAAGAACAATACTAAAACTTCTTACAAATTGAAAAGAGGAAGATTGTCATTACAAATGTAACACATTATAGTAAAATTTCAACTATTTTTAATTTGAATATAATTTCAACTGCTTTTAGCAGTCACCTCCATTCCTAAATCTTATAAGTATTTTTTGGCATCCCTAAAATCTCATCCCCACATCCTATACCAAAAACTTGAAGAAACACTGATATTTCAAGGTCTCTTTACTTGAGGAGGCTCTGTAACTCAACTTTTACTCAATATAAAATAACTCAAAAACTTTACTTGAGGAGGCTCTGTAACTCAACTTTTACTCAATATAAAATAACGCAAAAATTCCGAGCTTTGGATGCCATCACAAGCATTTCATTTTTAGCTCATTTAAATAATTTTATGATTTTGGAGGTTTTATTTCTCTTTGTTGTAATTTGATGATTCTAAAGATTTTTTTTGGCTGTCTGGATTCAATTAAAACATTTTATATTAAAAAAATTTATTTGTCCTGAGTTATCATCTTGCAAACACAAGATTTCATTTGAACGCACCAAGAAACTTCTTTTTTTTTTTTAGAATAAATTTTCTCGACCTTTCAAACTACGTACCAACCACATTTTATCCACTATTTTTAATAATTAATAAAAATTCTTGCGGGTTTTCCAATGAAACAGAACATCCTTAACCTTTAAAGAACCTTCCTTTTACTTCATTTATTTATAAATTTGTATAAAAAACATCCATATGAAAGCCTCCATTTTATAAAATGTTCTTTATATTAATCTAATAAATTGTATATTAGTCTAATTTAAATTGGATTAATTAAAGATAACTAGAACTCCTAAATTAAATAATTGGATTTATTATTTAAAAAATAAATGTGATAAATAATATATTTAGTTTGTTGATTGAAGAATGTTAATCTTTTGATAAAGATTTTGGATCTCATCAACTCAGGAAATGTGATCTTTTTGTGAGTGAAGTGTTTCATATTTTATATTGGGTTTGCATAATGTCAGAGGATAAATTTATAGTCGTGGACTAATCTTTTGAATTTGGATTCATCCCTACACATTATAGAATTCTACTCTTATACTCACTTGGATGATCTTATGATGTTTTGCTTCTCTTGATATTTGAGGGTTGGAAATATTTAAAAATACCTTGGAAATGATTTCTTTATATCATAAGGAGACGAATTCTCCCGAGTCAACCCCCAAAAATGTGTACAAAAGTTAAAACATAGTAGGCAAGGGCCCTAGAATGATGTATGTAGATTCATTACTCTTTTTAGTGTACTAAATCTAAGTGTGTTGCTATTAATTGCTCCTTCAATGATTTAGAATGAGAGGATTTTGAATGATTGATTGATGTCTAAAATGATACAATTACATTCCTTTAAATACTGACACATATCATCAAATTACAACAAACATGTATTTAGTCAGCTCAAGGCGGGAAGATAAATGGTTGAATTTTAAATTTTACAAAGTGGACATGTCCATGACTGTAAAGTCAACCCCACGATCGTGAAAGTGTCCTAGGATGGGCAAATGGTTAGATCCAAATGGCTAACATCTATATGGAGGTGGGTCTACAAATAATTGTGATAAATGTATAGATATGGTGAATGTCTAGAAGTATATGTGTGCAAGGATAAGGTATGGGCTAAATGCATAGGGATAGGTGTGTATAAAGGTGGATTAAGGCTAAGGGAATGAGCCCAACTTTACACAATATCATGCCATTTGTCACTAGAAGTACATGTATCAAGACATTTACTCAAAATGGGAACAAAACTAAATAGGAAATGACATGGGTATGCAAATTTCACCATTACAATATCATAATATTTGTGTTCTATGTAATTATAGAGGAGAAAAGTGCATACCATGCTTTATTACCATTTTTTTACATTCACTTTTGCCTTGTCATAATTATATTGTCTTGATACTCATTTTGGCTTACTGAGCACATAAGTTGACATAATACTGAACAATCCTTAATAGTTTGGACCAAATCTCATTACAACTAGTCCAACATATTGGACTAGATTGTGAGTGTGGATCTATCTTTTGGAGAAAATTGTATCTATGATCTTGTTCTCCCAATTCAAATACCTTTTCCTACTTTCCCAAGTACACATTTTAAATAATTTGGTCATTACTTGTAAAAGTTGCATGTTAAATATTTTAAATTGAGTGCCTAGCATCTTATATTTGAGGATGTAAGTCCTAAGACATTAGTCAAAAATAGTTAAGGAGGAATTTTTTTAGATTATCTTAGAAAGCATTATCTACATTTTAGCATCAACATTCATGGATACTACACTAGGAACTTGTATTTTCTTTCTTGTGTGTCTTTGATCTTGTCACATCAGCAAAATAGGATTTGAATACCACCAAGGAAGTCAAATGTGTTTAATTCTGTCATAGGAGGCCCATAAAGGTGTTTTTTGTAGGTCACAAAACTCTAGGAGCAAGTACAAGCAAAGGCAGACAAGCCCTATTGGTGCTCCAAATTATACCTTACAATTCTAGAAGATACACCTTAGATTTCAAACCTAGGGAACATGGTTAATTTAGACAGACTAGGTGAAGCTCATGATCAAATTGCAAGTGATTTGGCCTAATTGACAAGAGTGGGCAACTCTTCTACACTTATGGGTTTGTTAGGCCAATGAGGATATTCCTAGAGATCTTTAAAAGATAATTAAAGATGAATGAAATAATATAGTCACATGACTTAGCTATACCATATGTATAAGGATATCCCAAAGATTGTCATTAAATACCCCTTATACTAGTTTATTGGTCTTTTAGACCATAGATTTCTAAACAAGCAAAATATTATTAGGTTACAATACAACTAAAGATGCAAAACCAAATTTATATCCCTAAATATAATCATTTATAGTTCAATACTTTTTGTATACCCTACAAAAACCTAGATATTCATAACTCTCTAAAGATAGCTAAGGAGTGTAGACTCTCAAGATATATGCTAAAGGTAAGTATCATTGACTTTATGCAAATTGGTACGACATATGTAACTTACAATAATTTATAAGGAGCAGAGGATGTATTCATTATAAAGCATGATCAGTTACCAAAAGAGGACTGGTGCCTTAATCTATTGGTGATAGAGTCAATACCTAGAGTAAAGGGCAAAACACACTTGTAAAGTTGAGCCTAAGAGTTAGATATGGATCAATTCAAAACCTATAACCATAATTAAAGATTCCATTTAGCGAGTCATAATTTCACTTAAATGTAATTCTAAAACTCAAGAAACTTCACATGATAAAACATTCTTTATTGTGACAAAAGACTAATAAGAAATAACAAGAAGCCAATGAATGTGAGTCTTAGAGATGAATTTATCACCCCATGAAATTCCCTATTCAAACGTGGAGATGATAATAGTTTTTAAAACCTTTTTCAAACTTATAAAATATAAAATATATGGGACTTTAGACATGAATTACAATATTTGACACTAGAGACTACTTAGACTAGAAGACACCCTATACAAATTTTGTAAAAGGATTACAAACACATGGCCAAAAATATCAAATTTGGCAAAAGATCTTACATCCACAAAGACAACTATATTTATAACCAATGGTTTTTCCAAGATCTTCTAGGTAGATGCCACCTAATCCAATTTGTATTGTTGCACATACATCATGACAAGAAGAGAGATTAAAGTTTATTGCCCACATGCGATTTAATTTGACTCATGATAATAAAAATATATTCAATTGGGCTCCAAAAATATATGCTCTTATCTTCCTGCATAAGGCTTCCAATGTTCACATTATACTTCAAGTATGTACAATCATTTTCTTAAATTTGTTGCAACAACCTTTCCCCCAAAACTAGCTCCATTTTGCACTATTGCATCTAGGCATTAAATGCATTGTAGACCATATAGCACACACAATCAAACATGACATGAGAATTTCAATAACTAGAGGCCCAATTTTTATTAATACTTATAGCACTTGCACTACAAGACATTACTTTGGATTAGATCTTCTAGAAAAAAGGGGAAAGATCTTCCCTAGATCTACACACTTCCTACTAGAACCTAACTCCATCAATATTTAATGCAAATTAAATGGTTGGAAGATAGCCATTGTTCCCAATGAATTAGTTATCTTCTTGGTTTCAACAAATAATATGGGTGTTGCTTGCTTCCCATTAAGTCCCTTAGCTATCATCTCCTTGATCAACAACTTGACACCTCGCCTCTGCAAATACATCACATCATCACAAAACCCCCCATCCATATTTTCATTAATTGGGTAGTTAATGCTTTGACCCTTTTTAATAATATTGTTCTTGAATTTCTTGGTGGACTTCTATACTCTGTTGCTTTTGATTTAAAAACTGGGAGCTTGTCCTTCTATCTTATCAATTTTGAACTTCCCATTTGATCAACAACCCAGACACATAGCCTTGCTAGATTAATATTGGTGGTGATTAGTGGAATAGCAAAAGTGCTCATTGTTTCATCAACCAATCCACCACAACTGATTAGAATATGTTGCACGTCATTTTTCCATTCCTCCTAGCATCTCCCTTTATCTAGTAAGTGCCTACGATCATCAACAAGGGACATTCATTTGATCCAAGATCAGTGGATGTGGCAGGTTGGTAAGCCTTCAAAAGTGTCAACTACCTAATGATCCTATCTATCGAAGTTCCTCATGTGTAATTGGATTATGACACACAGTTAATAAACCTATAGTCCTAATTAAATCTAAGATATTTCCAAACTTGTAAGGAAACAAAGTTGAGTTGACACTAGGCCCACCACAACTTTGCTAGTGGAGATCACATGGAAAAACCTCATTTTCTCCTTTAGAACTAGACCCCTACAAAAACCCATACAGTCATCTTGGGACCAGTAGGAATAGAACATGTCATTTTAGGTGTCCTTCAAATGTTGTTTGTTCATTACTTTGATCCACCAATTCAACCTTTTCATCCCTAAGCATGATCAATGATCAAGATCCATCCACCCTCTAAATCAATATATTTAATGGATCTATAGATCATTAAAATTCTTTCCACTTTAATTTGCTAATCTATAGATATTCACTAGATTAGGCCACATCACACCATATAAGTTATTTGACCATCCTTCTCAATGCATCCTTATTTTGCTTGACTAATGATTTGGATCAACCCACAATTAACATCAATAGTCTAGAGAGATTGTCTCCACATTCCATAATTGCTTGAACATCTTTGAAGAAATACACTAACCCTAGAAGCCAACCAAATAAGCCACATACCCCTTTATTTTGGCACTTGATTGGATTATCTTTGATTCATTAAGGTTTGACTACTACTAATGACCTAGATTCATCATGATTGAAATCAAATAATAAGACAGATTTACAAAATATTGTAAGTGCATACCTTTTGATTGGTTGCTTCACCACAATTGATGAGATCATGCCATGTGGCCCTACTACAACCACTCGATTATATCTAAAAGTTACAACTCCTAGCCTTTACTTTTTATCAATGGCCTAGATTTGCTCCCATTAGGATCAATGGTTTGGGAGATGGTTGAGAATGTTGGGTAGTTTTATCCATCAATGAGACAGAATCAAAATGATTGTGACATGTCAACCTAGGTTTCACTATTGAAAAGGAAAACCTTAAATTCTACCAATTGTACCACCTCATGCTGACTTGTTGCATCCAATCATGTATATACATGTAAGTTTCTCTAGCCTTAGACTTTAATAGACTAGTCCACCATGAATACATGATAGGGAGCTTTGATCAAGGAAAAAAACATAAAAATTTAGATGATGAAAATGATAAAGCTTACAAATTATAACATGAAGGTCAACAAGGAAATACATAAAGCCACAAAAGGGTCATCTTAGATCAATTGTCAACAATGGCTCTAGTTTGGAGATGAATATCCTTAGTGAGCATGGTGAAAATGTAGAAAAGTCTTTATAAATGAAAACCAAACTAGTGGGATTCCACCAATGAGAATGCATAATGCACAAAAACACAAAAATAAAGAAAACACATAACATAAAAATACTACATTGTGAGTTTACATGTAGTCATAATTGCATAAAGAAATATAAAGCGTTAGAATATTCTTATGGGGGGTCAAGTATGCTTGCACATGAGAAGTAGTGCTTCAAATGTTACCCATGAATTGACAACTCCAAGAGATCTTTTCTCAAACTTCTCAAAAAGAATGTTTCTTTCCCACAATAATTTTTAATGATGTAAGGGCCTAGTCAAAGAGCATCAAACTTTCCCTTCTTTCCCTTGTCTTCTGATTTGACATTCCACATCAACACCATATCAGCTAGCTAAAAGTTTCAATGCTTTGTGCTTTTGTCATACAATAAATTCACCTTCTCTTGATGTGCTAGATTTATATCATGAGCTACCCTTCTTGTTTCATATATCTCAACAAATTGATTGATTCTTTAGGTGATTGAATTATTTTTAATTTCACCAATCTGCCACATTAGTTTGTAAATAGCATTTCCATATTTATCAGTAACACATAGTTGTTCGATACACAATATCCAATGGGATTTTACCTCTAATCTTATTAGGAGTGACTCGATTAGCCCATATTGCAAGTTTAAGCTTGTCATCCCATCTTTCCTTGTTTTGATCTAAAGTCCTTTTGATGATTTTCATCAAATTTTTGTTACTAGCCTTAGTTTGTTCATTGCCTTAAGGATAGTATGGAAAAGAGTAACATTGATCCTATTTTTGATGCAATCTAGATCAGGGGCTCTACTAAAGGACAACCCAATCTAGCAGCCCACACACTCGTCTCACAAACATCCATGCACAACAGAACATAACTTCAAAAACTTCATTAATTTACTGGTTGCCTGTAGTAGAAAACAACATGCATGATAATATTTTATTTAGCTACTGTAAATTATAGTACCTCCTATACTCCACCTCTCTTCCTCACTACAAGGCTTCATAAATCCATCCTCTCATTACAATCCCCTCTTCAAGTGTAGGGATCTTCTTTCCTCTAGAATTCACTACCTCTTAACTTCCTATTTGCATTATCTGCTAAATAGAGAAAAAAATCTCCCTTCTGCTTTACTCTCTAAAATCTACCAGTGGAGAGCTACCTACAACATAAAAAAAATATATTTATAACAACTACTGCCTTGTTGCCAACAGTAAGAAGATGAATAGCCATAGTAAAAAATAAATGCCAGTTATAAGAAAACAACTTGAGGATTAGACATGAAATTACCCATCTCCAGAAATTCAAACATCTAGGAAAAAAGAATAACCATGTAGTCTCAGAATGAAACACTCTCTAGAAATGAAAGAATAAATAAGGAAAAGATGGAATGTTGCCATGCTACCCAACAAATAATAAATTATTTTAATAAATCAACCACCACCAAGAAAGGATGTGAAAAGGCATGAGCCCAAAATTGGAATGAATAAAAGATTGCCCCAAAAATAAGCTATCACATGAGATAAATTTTCCATGAATATATAAAAAATTATTTTTTGTACACTTTATTGTTGAAGGTTATAAAGTCTCATGATGTCACCAATACTAGGAAAAGGCAAAAAAGTCCTCTTATTTGGAAGTAAACAATTGGAAACTTGCAAGAACTTAACATATAATCTATAAATATGATTTTATAATCAACTCCAAAAATATATAACTGGACGTTAATACCAATAGGTAGCCCTTAAATATTTCTTGTCATAACTTCCTACTGAGACATTAACGTATTAATATTCACAAATTTAGTCTTCTTGTAGCATTAAATGTGTATTCTTCCTGTAGTTGTAACACACAGTATTTTTGAAGCAGAAATGCACAGTCATCTTGTAGTAGCTTATAAACACATTAAACTGATATGTAGCAACCTCAAGAATCATAAGTCATCACTAAGATATTAAATATTATAAAACAACATACATGGTCCTCTTGGAGCAACAAACATAGGTTTTGTAGTAGAGAAATATAGTCTTCCTACATAGTCCCTAATGCATTGTTTTATAGAAACCTAATAAACTAACCTCTAATAACATGGTTAAGACTGAAATTTTTTTGAAGAAGGCATGTAGAAAATAAATAAACAGTTTGATGTGTAATGTCCTAGCTTTTACACTTGGACATAAATAGACAACAATAGGATGAACATTTTTTTTGTGATGTAATTGTGACATGCACATGTCCTAGTTACACAATCATGCACTAGAATCGTCATAGCATCCCATGATGACACTCCAATATATGATGCGAAAAAAACCACAATGACCACTCAGGGTCCAAACACACCAATAAGACACCAAGGAAAGACTTACCAATCATGTGACAAGGTCACCATGATAAACCTATGAGAGAAAGGAAATCTCTTCCATGACGAAGTTCAAACACCAACCCACGACCTCACACTCTCACAACCACCTGAAATAGAATAAGGGTGATAATCACCTCAAATCTATCTCAACATGGCACCACACAACCTCCAAGCACACAAGACAACCTACTCAGGAAGGGGATCCACTAGGGGGATCATGACCTCCACCAAAAATAATGATAGCCATATGACACTACATGAAGCACGCTTCCCAAGACAAAAAATAGTCATAACTCCCAAAATACATCATGTCCATTCAAGATAAAAATATGGGAGGACTCAGAGGACCAAGGGGAACAACTTTCGTATAAAAATTTCCTCAAGAAAAGTTAGGAAATGCTCCTTGTCCTTAGGCTTAAGGACCACAGTGCGAAACAAGATGACAACACAAAACTAGGACTCTATCTCTTAGCTCTAGTGTCTTATTTGGATGCTAGTGTCCTTTCTAGGAGTTTTAGTCCAATTGGGACGCTAGTGTGGTGCAGGAGCACCAAGATATCTAGGTTTTACTTGATCTTCAAGTATTTTGTTTTGGTTTCATAAGGTCCTTGAGACCATCTCCATGTTGTAATAAGGCTTGAATTCCATGCTTGTAAAAGGACTATGTCCAATTAACTAGAACCTATTCTCATGTTGCAAGTCCTAAGGAGGACAGTCATATTGTAAAGGCAGTCATATGTTTCCTTAAGTTTGTAGCCCTCCTAAAGTGTGTAGGAGGCAACCCTCATGGTTGGAAGCATGTCAAAGGTTAGAAGGTGTGTTAGAACCTTGTCCAAGGTTAAACCAAATGTTGGAAAGCATTATTAAACCCAAAACTGTCGATATAGTCCAAGAGAAGACAGTTACTAAACAGTAAACAGTTGCTGCAGTTAGAAACAAAGAAGAAGTTTGATGGTTGGGGCAGTTTCATCAACCCCAACCACTCCCAAACTTCTTCATTCAAATGTAGGAGGCTTATTTTAAGCCAAAAAGGATTCATTGTTAAGAGACATTCGGTGGAAGTGGAATAAGAACGAAGAAACAATTATTTTCCTGCATTTTCTGTGTTTTTTTGCTGTTTCCAGCCGGTACCTGATTCTGTACGGAATAGTGATAGCCCATGAATATATTGGATGATTAGTGGATTGTGATAGCTTTGATTTGAACCTTGTTTTAGGTCTTGACACTAAACTAGGTGGAAGAAATCGTTGGTTTTCTATTGACTATTGTAAACCCTGAGTTAGGGCTTCTTCTGAACAACTCGATGGATTTCTCTTCATTCCACTGATCTTTTCTATTTATGATCAGTGGAATGGATTGTATAGTAGTTAATGCAAGGGCTTGTGAAGGTTTTGGAGGTAGGAGAATGGCTTAGGGTGAGTTTGCCTTGTGGATGACCTTGCAGAACCATGGTTAGGGACTTAGAGAAGGACAGTAGCAACTAGGTGATGACCACCGACTATGGAAGTGGAGATTTTGTGAAATATCAGTCATTATCATTGATGCAAGATGCTCTGGATCTAGCAATGATCCTGTGACAGAAGGTAAGACAAACTCCTCCATGAAACCTATTCATTTTGCCTACATCAGACTCTATCAGTCCTCATTGGAAACAATCACCACAAAGAAGGTATTAGTTAGATTTGATGGGTTGTTGATTTGTCAAGGAAGGCATTAGGTGGTTGGCTTGTTATTGACTTGGTATGTTGTATGAGATTGAGTTTGTCTTTATGGAGATCATTCCAAGGAGAATATTGTGATTGTCTCTCTAATGAAGCAAGAATGTGTGACTGTCTATGAAAGGCAGAGTAAAGACTGCTGTCCTGCAGGTCCTGTACAGTGGAAATGATGGAATCTTAGACTGAGTTAGGAACCCTGAGATATGTGTCCTGAAGTCCCCTCACTTTGTGTCATGAACATATTTAGTTTTTGAATTAAAGCCCTGCCTTATGAGAAGTTTGATCTTTGTTAAAGACAGTGAACCTTGAGAGTCATTTCATTGAAGCTTTGAAGTGTCCTTCTCAGTACCTAGGTTCTTTGCATCATAGTGTCTCTGAACAATGCTTAAACTAAATTTTCTCAAAGGCACAAGTTTCAAAACAACTCTCACACCTCCCCAAGGCCACTACAAACCCCAAAAACACTCAAGAACCCCTTACAAACACTCAAATGGCAAAACAAGAGCCCCAAAATCTACTTAAGAGGGCAAAGAACACATGTTGAAAATTCTCTCTAACAAGGATGGATATCGACACACAAGACAAGCGCAAACGCCAAGGCACTAGAGAGAAGGTGAATACCAAGGACACACCTCTCACAACAAGGTAAAAGCCTCCAAACAAGACAACTAATGTCGACATGTGGCCAACACACTAAGCAATGTTGACATTTGGCCTACAAGTCAAACGAAGGGTTGACCATGACACTGTTGGCAAGAGACACTATATGGATTCATGGTTGTTGTCATTGATGGCAACAAAGGTCATACCACATATCCGCAAGTCATGATGTGTCTCTACCGGAAGTCAGAATAAAGAATGTTGTGGTCTGGTGAACAAGAACAGAGCATGTGGCAAGGTCCGACAGATTGATCCGGATCTCTCAAAGGAAGTGTCTTGGTGCAGTGCGGATTTGGGGAAGTCAAGAGGACTACCTTGAGTGGTATATTCCAAGGATTTAGCCTCCGGTGATGGACAAGGAGAAAGATATGAATAGTTGAGTACCGGATTCCTGAGAGACAGTGAAAACAGAGGAAGAACTGACTGACAGAGTATCAGACTACTTTCCGGATGTGTTACTATTGATGATAGAGGTTGTGAAGGCATGAATCATGTTTGGCCGACATGATTAATGATATCTACAAGTATATGCTTGATCCGCATTGCTTGGTGAGGAAGGATTCAGTCGACAGAACAAGAGTTTGTAAGAAACTAGACTGTTCCGGATGCCGACTAGAAAGGTGATGAAATTACTTGTGCGGATATATATATAGGATGGATTTAGTTGTGAAGTGTGTGATGGTGTGAAGATATATGCGAATAAGTCCAGAACAGAGCAGAAGTAGCAAAAAGGATCCGGTATGTGAAAGATAGCAGAATAAAGAACAGAGGAAAGATGAAGTGCAGCAGATCAGTGTACTGAGCCTAACCGGAACTGAACTCCAGCATATGCAGATGCTTCCAATCAGTTCAAGACTGTGATTCTTATCACTTTGTAGACAGTGTGTCTTCTTGTAGGCAGTGGGCCTCTTGTGAGCAGTGTGCTCGGGCAGTGAGCCCTAATTGGCAAGTGCCATTTTTGTAATCTCCTATTCTTCTAACAGAGAATAATTTTTGGGTTAATCACCCCGTGGTTTTCTCCCTTAACAGGGTTTCCACGTCAAAAATTACTGTGTCATGTGTTTCTTATTTCATGGTAATGTTTTTGTGTTTGATTCAATGCTGCATTAATTAATAAGAAAGTTCAATAAGGGAAATAATTAGGATAACTGATTCACCCCCCCCTCTCAGTTATCAACAGACACCTCACCAAAAGATACAACCACAAGGATCCAATTCATATGGAATCCACTAAACAACCTTAAAAAAATGCTATCTAATATCAAAAGCACGAAATCCATCAAATAAGGAAGTATAACCATTTGCCAATATACTAACATACATGTCAAATAAGAGAAATTCCAAACGGAATGCCACACTCGTTGAACACCAATGTCGAAATGGGCCAAAGCCAATCATGGAAATCTCAATCATAATGTGGGCACAATACAACCCAATCCATAAACATGGAATAATATAAGTACACCATATAAAATGGAGGACTCCAGCATCCTTAGTTAACTATTTCCATCACATGAGACAATGTTACAACATGATAACTTCCATCCAAAACAAATGACATCATAAAATCACATGATGGAGGCTACTTTCTAAACATGGAAGGATCACACTCCAATTAATAAAATATATAAATCATGAATAGACATCATAATAAACCACCTCTAGAGTGCTCCATCAGGGACAAAGTACAATATGCTCAAAATACCAAGAATGAACAAGAAACCATCCAACTCCTGGAACATTAGATTGAGGACTAATGGGGGAATGTTACCCACCTCCCTACCATATTACCATCGTTGAGTGCAATAGATGTCTATGCCACTCTAGGCAACCCTTGAGCTACGGAGAAGATGATCATGGATACACTAGCATCAAGTCACTCACATAAGTATCAAGTCCCAAAACACCATCTAACATACACAAGAATCATACAAAACAACTAATAGTAGAATAGGTAAAAAAAACTGGATCTAGGATAGAATCCCTATTGTGCACGACTATCTAGCAAATAAGGTTTGTCTCAACACAAGCTCAAATACTCTCGATCCAACCAAACAAGGACTAGGGGGGATAGCTAAGACTATGGGGTGGGCTTCGCATTGGTTCTCCATAACCAAGCTATAAAACTTAAAGGCCACAAAGGTCTCAAGTAAACACTCATCTGGTGAATGCTTTTTAGAGGTAACATAAATTAATTTCAATATACACATTTACCTAAGGTAAAGGGATCTCTTGCAAGACACACGGACGCTTACCTTAGATAAGGGGATCCATTGCAAGATACACACACTTACCTACTGTAAAGGGATCTCTTACAAGACACACTGACTTACCCAAAAATACACCTCATCCACAGGTATAAGGTCATTTCTCAAATGACAACACACACTTACCTGGGAGTTGGCAACCCTAAGCCTCCTATAGATATCCTCTATCCTATACAATTCAAGGGTTAACTTTTTAGAAGCCCGTGAATAGGAAAGGAGTGATTTTCCTAGAAAACACGCATTCGAATACACTTCAAAAATTAGAACCATGGGGAAATCAAGAATTCCACATATCATGCAACATTCAAAAAATTCATATTCAACAAAAATAAAATAAAATAAATTTCTGAATGTCCAAGATCTGCCATTGATAGATCTTGGAGCATCCTTCACAAAAACACACCCAAAAATTCACATTTTTGTAAAATGAGGAAATCCAACAAACAGAAAATACCCACTTGGTCTAAATTAGTCCATCATCACACTTTTCTAATCACATAAATTTTCAACAAATATAGATAGGGTAAAATAGGAAAAATCACTTAAATATCACGTTTTTGAAGAAATACAAAATCAAAAAATGCAAGCATACCCTTTTGTGTCTAATCTACCCAACAACACTCTTTTCAAATAAAAATAATATTCTAAAATTTCTTGCCATGACCTTTATTGAAAAATTAGTTTTCCAAAAAAATACATTTCTACAACTTAAGAATTTAAATAAAAATTTGAATTTGAATTCAAACAAGCAAATGATTACAGGTCAGTGGATTCCAAATCCAAATATAGGCACTTTCTCTTTAATCAAGCAAAAATCCAATTCTTCAAAGAGGGTTCGAAAGAAGTCTTGTTCTTCCAATTTTGCTCTCCCAAAATTCCAATAATGCATAATCAATAAAAAGAAAAGCCCTTTTTCCCTTATAAACCTCTAATCAGGATTAGGCTAAACTAATCCTTTCATTACCCCAAAGTTAATTTTCACTAACATAATAATCTAGAAATTACATAATTTTTTAAAAATAGAATTACATCTATTTCCAAGCACCAAACACCAAATTAAAATAAAATGCATTTCCAAATGAAATATTTTATAAACACAAAATTAAATCATTTAAAAATGGTTTTCTCTAAACTAGAATACATAGCATCAAACAACGATTTTCAAAACATCACAATACATTTTGCACATACCAAGCACAAGCAAAATCGCATAAGCGATAAAATTAAATACACCCAAAAGATGTTTTTCTGGTCTAACACAAGGGGTTTGGAATCAAATTCAATTAAGATGAGGTTTCACTGGTTTGGACATCAGGGAAACACTGAGGTAGGGTGACTAAGTAATATCCATGTCGACCTTCTCCACATACCAGCCATTGGCCAATATCCTATAATTACCTACACACTCATTGCAAACATTACACACATTTGTCCAATATGTGACAATAGCTGAAGCAAATAACATAAATTACACAATTAAATATTAACCATCTAGTATGCACATTTAAATTAAATCATGCATTCTAACAATACAATCAAGATGTAATTAATCATTTAAAACAATAATACTGAAGGAAATCATATATACTTGCTCCACATATTATTTAAATGAAAATAGTGAAGTTGAACCTCCAATAATATAATCAAACGTACATATATAAAAGAGTCTCATAGGTCCAACTACACATATCGAGAATCCAGATTGAACATTGGTATCAACTAGTGATCACCAATCTACAATCCAAAATAACACAAAATATCATACATCGATATGCCAAAGGTGACGAAGGGAAAGACACAAATGCCTATGGGCATTACATGAAGCACAACACATCTGAAACACATATAAATTTGCAATCTTCTTTTAGCAGCCTTTGAGAAGCAAGTTGACATGAAGCCACAAGTAGCAAAGCCACGAAAAATAAACCAACAAACTTAAAACATAACCTGCAAATTTTTTCTATGATGTAGGATTATACATGGACCCAAATGCTTTTGCATTAGATACACAGGGTGAGAAAATTTTGGGATCATGGGCTAACAAAATGGAGTTGAGTGGTAGAACCGCTCTTCTAGATAATGAACTATTTATAGAAAACTCCATCACTGTAATAGGTGCATTGGAAATTTTCTTCCTTCACCTCTTCTAACATTTAATTGGAACAAATCCCATCCTCCAAGTTTGGTCATCATTCTTCCTTCCTATTGTAGATGTCTATCCACCATAGCCCAACCTCCTCCTCCAAATACTTCTTTTCTTTTATTCTCCTCTCATGGGTCTCAACCCACTATAAACCATCCACCTCCACCAAAGTCTTCTCTTCTCCTCATCCTCTCTCATCACTTCACCTCCTACACACAAATCAACATAAGCAATATTATGGAAATAAATATTTCCATCATCTCCTCTACAAACATCTCAAGTTCAACAACTACAACTACACCTCTTTCCTTCTCATTTTCCTCTTCATCTTGCATGCTAGTAAGTTTCTTCATGCTCTATTGCACCACATTTATCAACACATCTATGTCCTCCAAATGACATACATATGCTGCCACTTTGTGCTTCTCCTCTTCAACCTCAACCACAACTTCAATCTTCACCACCTCTATGCCTTCTAATAGACATGCTACTACTGGAACCTCTTCCTTCTCTTTATCACTATCCTCTTGCATGACGATCTCTATTTTAGTACCATCTACATGACATTTGTTTGCTTCTTCTTCTCTATCTACACACAAAACATTGTTAGAAAAATCAAGGGACTCAATATCTCCCTTCTTCTCTTCTTCTTCCCTATTTTTACTCATCTCAACTCTTCTCTCCTTCAAGGAACCCAACATCCTAGATATCTTTGCACACATACTCTCAATCCTTTTCCATCTTCTTTCCTTTGAAGCTCTCTTTTCTCTCCATAAAGTGAAATTTTATAGCCCTTATCAAGGGTACCCTTGTCCTCTTTTTGGAAGAAATCTCTACACACACACACTCTCTTACCACAACACACAACTTATTTTCCCAATAACTAACACTATCCTCTACCCAACAACACATCGGAAGATGCACACCCAAAACCCCCTCTATCCACTTTCACATATGCCACTAAATTTATTGGAGGACAACTCACACACTTTCACATATGCCACTCTCTTATTAACACCATTCCTCTCTTACCTAGCTCTTTACAATTATAGGAGTTCGACTTACCTGCAACAAAATTTTAGATCATTCTTAAACACAACCCAACATGCACTCATTCTCCCCACACCCAGTGAGCAATTGGATCTGATACCATTATGATGCAATCTAAATTAGGGGTCCACTTAATGATAATCTAATCTAGTAGCCCATACACTCATCTCACAAACATTCATGCACAATGGAATCCATTACATAAAAAATTAAAAAACTTCATTAATTTACTAGTTACCTGTAGTAGCAAACAACATGCATGACAATATTTTATTCAGCTACAATAGATTACAATAGCTTTTATACTCCACCTCTCTTCTACACTACAAGGCTTCACAAATCCATCCTCTCATTACAATCCCCTCTTTAACTGCAAGGGTCTTCTTTCCTCTAGAGGTCACTACCTCTCAGCTTCTTCTCTACATTCTCTACTAAATAAAGAAAAAAATATCCCTTATGTTCTCTCTAAAATCTACCAATGGAAAGATACCTACAACAAAAAATAAAATAATACTTATAACAGTTACTACATTGTCACCAACAACAAGAAGATGAACAACCACACCCAAAAAAATAACTATCAGTTCGAAGAAAATAACCCAAGGCTTAGAGATGAAACTGCCCATCTCTAGAACTTTGAATAGATAGGAAAAAAAAGAATAACCATGTAGTCTTAGAATGAAACACTCCCCAAAAATGAAAGAATAAACAAGGAAAAGATGGAATGTTGCTTAGAAAATAATGAATTGTTTTAATAAGTCAACCACCACCAAGAAAGAATGTGAAAAGGCCCAAAATGGAATGAATAAAAGATTGCCCCAATAGTTAGCTACCACATGAGATAAATTTCCCATGAATATACAAAAATTATTTTCCATAAACTTTATTGTCGAAAGCAATTAAGTCTCATGATACATTTCCAATTTATAAAAAATACTTTCCATAAACTTTCACGTACAGTATGTGAACTCCTCAAGAACCACATGGTTATGAAAATTAGAATAACCATGTTATATTGTAGTTCCCAAAACAAATCTCTTATAATTTAGTCCATAACAACCAAAATATGTATGTGAAAACTCTAATTACCAACTTTTGGGATACTATTAGACATGTTTGGTGCAAAAAATCAACCTTATGAGCTAATACATTACAATTGTAAATTGTTCTCATGGGTATGGGTTCGACCCTGATTGGATGTGTATGACAAATTCACTTCTAGTCAAAACAAACCAGTATTATAGTATCAATGAAGTTTGAAAAAGTCATATGTGATTATATTATTTGATGCTTCTCTTTGAAACCTTTTGTATCTTGATTCTTGAATCTTCCTTTTCTTACATAATCTTTGTAATGAGTGTTACTCTTCTACCTTAACTGTTAAACATAATAATTACTAAGGGTTCAACAAAATGCAACAACAAAAAATCGAAAATGTGTTAGCAAACCAAATGCACACAAAAAACCTAATATAATGCCAACTTGATCCATAAACCCCATGGATAGTCCATTAGAAGAATCCCTAATATGAATGCTTTGTTCATTAATATTTTACCTACAAACTTTATGTACTATTTGAACAACATGGAATGATTACATTAATACAGAGGGATATTCACATTATCCATATTCAATTGTGTAATAGTTGTTAGCAACTTATAAAAATTTAGCATGAAGCAAGTAAAAGAAAACAACACAAGCAAAAGATAACACAAGATTTTTTGTGGAGAAACCCAACATGGGAAACACTCTAGAAATACAAATTTGTAGTTAAAGAATCACTTTGTATAAGCTTGCTCCATTCAAGGAATCTAAGAACAACACTCTTGTATCATTCTCTCACTTGCACCTATTTTAGTGAACTCCAACAAGGGTACATAGAATCACACAATCCTCAAAAAACATGGTAGTGGGCTTCTACCTTTATTTTCCAATTTAACCCTAAGACTAGCATGACTAGAATGCAACTCTCTCAAGACAGTTTTAACTCTCTAATCATTTCTTTTCTTTTTAAGAAGGAATAGTTCCCTTCATTAAGGAAGAATTCCATTCTTAAGGAGGAATTCCTTTTATTAAGGAATAATTCTATTCTTCAAGAAGGAATTCCCTTCATTTATAAGGAATAACTAAGTAGTACATATCCCTAAATAGGTGTATTTATAATAGAGGGTGAGTACATGAGTTCACCAAGAGGAAATGTCGGTAGAATATTCCACTCATACAATAGAAGGATAATTGTTTCAACTTTCTAGACAAGTCTTTAGTTATATTTTTTGTCCAATATAAGATGAGTCTGATTGTAGCTAAAATCATTAGTTGTGCTCTATTCCCATAATGATAAATTGATATTAGACCTAACATATTGCACTAGTTCAAATGCAACCAAAAAACAAAATACCCATGTTATATTGTAGTTCCCAAAACATATCTACTATAGTTGTTAGCTCATAATAAATAAACTAAACATGCAGAAGTGCCAATTAAAAACTTTGTGGGATAGTAATAGACATATCTAATGTACAAAATCAACCTTCTAAGATAGAAAATTACAACTACAAATTATTGTCTTATGAGATGAGTTTGACCCTGATCAAATGCATATGATAAATTCACCTCTAGTTAAACAAAACAATATGATTGTATCAATTGAGTTATAAATAGTCATATGTGATTATTTTCTCTAATTCTTCTCTTTCCAACCTTTTGTAGCATGTTTCTTAGATCTCATTTTTTCTACAAACTCTTTGCAATGAGTACCACTATTCTACCTTACTTTCTCAACATAATAATTAGTAAGGCAATAAAATGCTACATCAAAATTTTGAAATGTGTTAGTAGAACCTACAAGTACAAGGAAAACCTACTATGATGCCAATTTGATCCATAACCCAGTGGGTCTTGAAACCACAACTCACACTCCTAGAGGGATCAACTCATGTCAAGGCCATGGATTTGCCATATTGAGGGTGAATCAATCCGCTCATCAATAGAATGTGGGTGGTAAAAGGCCAATTGATGAGAGTGGATAATCTCTCCTTCACTTTGAGCTTAGCTAAACATAGGAGGGTGTTCCTAGAGGTAATCCTTAATATGATTTGTTCACAAAGGAGGGTGAACAAGATGAAACTCTATAGTAGTATCCAATGTACGTTGGACCCCAACTATTGTCACTACGCCATAAACTAGCCTACTGCACATAAAACCTCTAACTGAGTTGAAACTACACCTTTCATATGCACGTATAAATGACCACATTATTGTAATCCCTACAAATGAATCCACTTAACATTTCATACACAATGGCAAGGTACATGCATGCATGAACATGATTCTCTAATTATTTACTATTTGAGGTCACTTAAGATTGTTGCTTGGTTTGTAATAATGAATCATGGCATCATGTGAAATTCTAATATACTCCTACAACTAATAGGAACAAAGGACTGCTTAAATAAAAATATGTTTGATCCTTCACCAATATGACTGGTGCCTCCATTGGGCAATAGAGTCATGAAATGTAGCAAGGAAGGAGATAGATCTAACAAAACATCAACAAAACTAGATGTGCATTTACATACAAATCAAAGATACATTTCATGCAATGGACATACTTAATAATTCATCTTAGAACTACAATAAGCCACATGAAACAAAGGAGATACAATCACAATAGCACTGCAATGAATTAAAATATTGTCACACATTTATCTAACCTCGATTACATTCACACTAGCAAATGCAGTGAAAGAAAATATATAAATGTGATTACATATTCCCCTAAATCACTACAAACTACCATGGACACATACCATTACATGTAGATGGTCATTACATAATCCTTCCTACAATTTACAAGAAGTATTCTTGGTCCTTACAAACTAGATGAACAATGCTTGATTCCTTAAAACCACATTGAAGGATTTGCAATAGAAAATTAGCTCAATGACCAACCATTTGAATGAATAACAAGCTTGTATTTATATCATTTGAAATCTCCTTCCCTAGGTCACTTGCAAGAATTTGATGTATCATGAGAGGCTAGGCCATGAATGCAATTCATGTATGATCCTACAACATCCACGATTGAGAATGTATCCTGCCCAAAATAAATGATCTAGATCCTGCATAGGTATAGCTAGTAGCTGAGAACCCACCCACCACATTCATGGCATACTTGGAAAGTTAATAAAGCACCCTAGAGTGGTTGAAGTGGTTGACTATTCTTTGGCATTGCTTGCAGTTGTTGGTACAAAAGAGGCCCATTGAATATCTCTTGGATTGGGTATAATTGATGAGTAAAATAGGGAAAGACAACAAAGGGGGCACATGTCATAAGATTTTTGTATTTTTTAAATTGGGTCCCAACATTGGCTCTAGTTGGGGATGTGCACCTCTTGTAGGCACAACAAGCATTCTAGTTATCTCTAGGAGGTAGACCAAAAAGGAAAAAACAAGGAATTAAGGGAAGATAAACAAACCAAAATATGTACACAAGACAAAACAACACTTACAACCAATGGCATGAAGGCACAAATACATTTGAGTATGGTTGTAATTTTTTTTTAGCACGCTTACAAGTCAAACCTTGCTGAGAGGATCCATGACACTAGGTCATGGATAAACTGTTGCAATCACTTTCCTCTATTAAAGATAATCTGAATGAAGGATTTGATCTCCCTCAAACTAAAATCGTACTTACTACCTAGCTACAACAAATGACATCTTTTGCCTGCATACACCAATTTGTGAGCATTTCTTGTGAAGTGAAGGCTAACTGCACCATGAACATTTTTTCTATAGGGAAACCACAAATAGTAGGTGCATGACCTATTCCATACCAAGTTCACAACAGTAGGGTAAAAAAATAAAAGTTAGGTCAACAACGTCATATGTGGATGAAAGTAGACATGAACAATCAATAGCCATAATATTACTCTTCACACTAACCTCTTCATGTGAAACAAGGAAAAACCATAACACCTCTAATTCACATGTGCAAAACAGTATGCTTGACTATATTGCTAATCTTCACAAACAAAGGCTTCTTCCTACAAGTTAAACTAAAATTTTTCAAGCTTTGGCACACCTTCAAATTGAGCTATAACATGCTAAAATTCAGGCATGCATTTACCTTACTGCTCATTTACATAAATATCCCATATAAAGAACTCAACCTATAGTGCAACACAAATAACTTCAAGAGATGGTGAACACCCATCATTAAAGTCAAAGGCTTCATAATCATTGGTATTTCTAGCAAGCCCTTGACCATTAATTTCACATGTGCTAATATAATCCTCAATATATGAATCAGAGGAATGATCCAAACTGTAATTCAAACCATCAACACAAACACTAACATCTTGAGACACTTCAAGTGAAGAACCAAGTTCTTCAAATTGTCCCTATGTTTCGTGCTCATTCTGGAAAACTAGTGTGTCATAAGTGTTGTTGAAATCATATTGATGACACATATCATCTTCTTTCTTAATCATTGTAATAACAATTCCTTGTGTCCCACTTGAAGTGCAATCAACATGGAGAAGACAACGAGTCTTGCACCGAAAGAATAGGTAGTCATATGCATCCACATGATCACCACCTTCACAATAATCAAGGGTGAATTCTTCAAAAATTTGAAAATCCATATTTGCATTATCATTTGTCTCAACAATTTTATAACCAAGTGTAGGCACATCTATGTCATCCTTATGTAATAAAGCAAGAGTAACTACATGATTATCAAGAATACAGGAGGGAAATACATCAAACAAGAAAGTAGTTTCTTTCTCATCCTTGATGTCACATACTTATACATACTCAACATAATTAGTTTCATGAACTAATCCATTTGGCTACTCCTTTGTGCACACACCTCCCTCTTTGTTCATAGGGCTACCACATACCTCAACTTCAAACTAAAAGTCGTCATACATTTTATCATTATCGTCTCCAATTGATGACCTGTCCAATTGAATGTAGGTACATACATTGTTGTCACATGATGCACCATCACCAATTTCTACCCTTCTAACTACACTTTCATATTGATCAAATGTCGTAGTCACTTCACATGTTGTACCCACTTAGCTTCTACTCATAGTAACTTGTTAATTACCACCAACACATGCATTTGAGGACAATAATTTCACAATGTATTTATTCCTCATTTTTCAAGGAAGTCTAGGCATGTATAAGCCTATTGCAAGCTTGTTAGTTTGAAATCCTCCTACACTAAATTCAAACTAGCCTCATAGGCTTCAAATAACATGGCAATGCAGGTAGGTGTGTTAGGTCTGGAAACATTTGGGATTCTAGAAAGAGCAACTGCAAACCTGTGGCTGAAATCTATACTAGAGTCTCCCTCTTGCCTTTTGATACTTACCAATTCTTGGACAAGAGAAGCAAGGTCTAGACCACATGCAAATTCTTCATTAAATGCAATCATAATGTCCTTCCAAGAAGCAAAGGAACGCTCTAGTAAACTATCAATCTATATCCTTACCTTTCGACATAGAGACCTAACCAAAAAATCTCATCCAAATATCTTCATCTTCAAACTATTTTTTTTCATAAATTCTACAAATTCATCAACATGTGTGTCCCCTTCATAAATATCATACCCATCAAATCTAGGCATCTAGTTGATAATATTGGATGTCATGGTTTGTATTTCATAATAAACCCAAGAGAGGTCTATCTGTTTGTAAGTGGTGTCTAGAGGAATGATAGGGGATTGAACAATTTGGCTTTTTGTGGTAGCATGATGACAAGTTGTCATTAAGTCCTAACACTTTAGTTGAAAATGTATTAGTTTTGTCGACTGGGTAGTGTCCAAGGTTGTATGCAATAGGGGATTGGTTTGAACATCTAAACTTAGCAATGTTTTTCTAGATTTTTACGAAAGTTTTGACAATGTAAATTTAAACTAGAAAGCATACAAACTTAGTCTACAAAGAATTTGAACTTAATCTATAAAGCATATGAACTCTTAACTATGAATAAGCATAGAAAATCTTAACTATGAATTTGAAAGAAACATCCTAATCTAAGAAAGCAGAAAATTCTTTAAATCCAAATCTGTACTATCAATTAATATTAAACTTTTGCACTTAAGCAAGAGCTCCAGAAATTACAAGACAACACAAAACTTTAGAAATTACAACTGAAGATTTCACTATGTTGAAAACAATTGAATGTAGGTTAACATTAACATCATTCTACCATATCACCACGAAATAGAAAGTTATATAGTTTTGAACAAAACAATCACAGGACAGAGCATAAACAATGCATTCACAAAACATTAAAATACTTATCTATCCCTAGTTCCTTCGAGTGGCCAGCTCTCCGAAGATCTCTTATTGATTCAAATCACATTCACCATTAACAGCTTAAAATCCAGTTCACATACACATTACTCAATAATAATATCTTTTCTAGAGCAAAATTTGATTCTATTCATTCATAGCATGATCATTTAAAAAGTAACAAGATAATCTATATCACTACCAAAATCTTAGATACTAGGGCGGCTCATCAATGCCATTGAAAAAGTCTTCAACAAAAAATAGAATTTAATTGAACTAGTTGTCTTTAAATACAATATAACAAAGGCTCCAAGTGGAGCTATTAAATGTCTTAAGTGCTTTTTAAAACAACAGAAAGGATGAATAACTGCTAAGTGGTCAGATGTAAATGAAAGACTAAAGTTCTTGATCATGTATCTCCTAAAATTCTGGCGCCCTATTGTTCCGATGCTGCTAACTCTAGTCGACATTCATGTCTATTTCTCCCACTAAGCCATAATCAAAAACTTGTAGCAATACACAGATCTTTATGTCACCATTAGTTATAAAATCTAGTCAATTCAAGAACAATGATTTGTACAATATTCTTTCAAAAATAAACAATTATTGCATATAAGACTAATAAATTGGCATGGTTCAAGGTAGTTTAGTGGCATAGAAAGGGTCATGAGGTCAATGATAAAAATTAGGTTATTTTACCTCATCACCCTCCCCTCTCTAAGTTTGAGTAGATCCTCCTACTCTTTGTTGTGAGTGGATCCTCTATCTCCCCGCTTCACTCTTCCTGTTGAGTTCATCAAATAGTGCACTGAGGTCATACATGTCCCCTGCTTCAGGATCCTAATGATCAAATTATTTAAGAAAACCCTTATGCAATTTCACTCTCATTTTCCATGCCTGGAAATCTCTAGGGTCTTTCTCTGAAGTAACCAAGACTGCTGGAGGGGGCTGAATAATCAAAGGAGGTTTGTACCTCATGCCTATCCACTTAGTCTTAATCTATAATAAAATTTCTGTCAAGGCTTCTGCCCTCCTATATGACCACCTGAGGTTAGTTGGAGAGATCATCTCTCTTCTTTTTAGGTACATTAGTAGAGGGGTATACCATTCCTCACATGCACTCCATGCCTTGTCTATTAGGTGGGGCCCATTAATTTTGAAATCTTCAAAACAAATTCTTATACTGTCATTATATTTTTCTTGGATGGCCTCATACTTCTTAATTCTTCTAAAATCGGTCTTGAAAGCAAAGGGTTTGTGATATGGGTGCCTCATGAGGAGCCCTACTATCCTCTCTGCCTGTAGATACTCCCTAGTTCTATCCTACCAATTAAGCTAATTCTGTAAGTTAGACAAAAAGGCTATGAGCTATACCTCTCCTACAAAGAGGTTGATGAAGAAATCATTATATTTTTCTAACAGAAGATTATGCACTAAGAATTCACACAATAGATTTTGTTGAGCAGGGGGTGACATTTTAAATGTCTCCAAGAATTGCTTATCATCTGGGTCATGAGGTAGATTACAAGAGATTCTAAGGAGCTTCTATCATAATTCCTTCTCATTGAGGAACATTGAATACAACCTGGATGGTTTTCTACAAGCCAATAATAACTCTTCTATTTTGTATGCTTCTGTTTTTGCTTGGTACAGTCTATCATAGGATTCTTTTAACAGTACCAATTCTTTCCTAAGCCAAGCATTTTTTATTCCATCCTGTCTCAAAAAGTAACACTTTTCCATTCATTTCCTTAGCAAGGGAGGAATGTGCACTTGGAACCATTCCATCTTTGTCGGCTCAGTTTGTATTTTCTTAGACTTCATGACTAGCTTGGTATTTACTTCTTGCAATTATTGCTCTATTTCCCCTTCTTGTCTAAGGCCTACATTAAGCGCTTGTTTATGTTTTTCTTGTCCTTCCACAAAAGCTTGAAGAAACACTACACAATTATCAGTCAATTTCTTTATTTGTTCATCCTTCTTAGACATGTTTGTTGAATGTTCCTAGTTTTTCTCCCTAGCCTATTTTAAATGGGGCTACAAGTTTTCAATGAGTTTATCTTTCTATTTCAACTTGGTTTCCAAATCTCTTACCTCATGATCCCTTTGTTGTAGGATTTTTTCATGTTTATCAATGTTATGCTTCTGTACACAAATTTGCTCATCACTATTCTGCAACTTATCCCTTTACTATACAACTTCTTCTCTCAATCTATTCAACTCAGTTTCCATTTGATTATGCTTTTCATTTTCTACATCTGTTGAAAGAGGTGTCTCAAGAATCTCTATATTCTGGTCAAATATATTTCCTTCATTATCTCCCCCTATAGGGCCTTGCTCTATTTCATTTGATGGAGGTGGCTATTCATTTGGTAGGATTGTTTCAGGCTCGTTTTTATCTAGTGGTTGTTTAGTCATTGAGATTGTCTCCACATGATCTTGTTCTCGTTCTTTAGTTCCTTCTATATTTGCATGAGCTAGGTTCTATTTATCTGCCTCCTCTTGTTCTTTCTTAGGTGGGTCAATTTCTTTTTCAGACTCTTGAGTGTCATTTTTCCTCAGGGTTTCATTTATATTTGGCTGTCTATCCTACCTTTTTCTTTTTAGAATAGGTAGTTTCTCACATGCAACAGAACAACTTATGTCCATAGATAGCCTTTTGCTTCTTATTGGAGGAGGGGGTCTTCGTAATTTTTCTTTAGGCCTTTGTTTCTTTGCCCTAGACAAGATTTATGGTTCATCTCCGGAATCAATAAATTCCACATCTTCTCATTTTTTTGGAGTCTTCGGAATATTGTATGTCCTAGGGGCTCATCAGTTTCTAAATGGTTTGGCGCATATTTTGGTGCCTCACCCTTGGGAGTCCCTCTATTTTGCTTGGGTTCAGGAGAAGGCTCCATAGGGTTTGTTGTGGCTATACCAGAAGATTCCCCCCCTCTCAAAATGTTTTGTAGGTGCTGGGGTTTCAAATTTCCTAAGGAATTCCTACCACCTTTCATCTATTTTTCTTTTCTTTAGCAGTTGATGTTTGCAAATTAATGTGATTAGGCCATGATGTTTTAATGGCCTTGACCCAACCTCATACCTCTCTATCATATGAATGCTAGAATTATACAAGAAAGTAGGGAGATTGATTCTTAGTTTAGGTTTCTTAGCACCATGACACAAGTGAATAAGAAGACGAAAGGGGGGCCCTACAATGGTGTCACATTGGTCGTCATAGGTAAAATATTTGATAATCCATGTGACCGCAATTTTCCAGGGCTTGTTGTGTGGTTACACAACACACTCCATTTTGTCCTAGCAAAACAGGGACCTGACTTTTTTCTTCTTTTGGCTTGGCTTGTTGTGTGCTTTTTAGCTTTCGGTGGTAAGGTAAAATGGTATCAAATGAATAGGATGTTATCCTAGGCATGTTCAAACCTCAAGATCTAGGTATAATTTTCAAAGTTAAAATTTGTTGTCATGAACCCTACCAAGCAAAATAACATAAAATTCTAAGCAGGTTTGCCTTTTGAAGTACCCCAAATTTCCCTAAGACCAAGAAGTTATGCCTGGTCAAAGTTCAGTCAAACAATCTTAGGGATATCTGCACATTTCCTAATATCCAGACATTAACTTAATGTCCTGATCATGAAATTACTTAGGAAAACTCAATGTCTGCACATTTACAAATGTGCGCATGTCAAATTTTAACCCACGATGTAGGAAACCGTCAATATACATGGATATTCGCTCTTATGCACATCCAATCTCAATATGCGAACATTAGTTAATATCCCAACTTGCTATAATATAATGATAAAACTTAATGTTTGGATGCTAACTCAATGTCTTGATATTCATTAATATCCTGACGACATCATCTGATCCCAGCCTTAGAGAAATAACGAGGGATGATGACATCATCCAGATATTAAGAGTTCATAACATATTGATAGCTTTTAACATCTGCACATTAACTTAATATGCAGACTTTCACTAATATGCAGATGACGTCACGATACACTCAACCTAGAATAACCTTTAGAAGAGTGACGTCATCCTCACATTTGGACTTAGGGATGTTTCTCAAAACTGAATGTTCAGATATTTTTTAATATCCACATCCTCATCCCCACAACAGAAATGCGTAGGTTTCCAGAACCAATTAGATGGTGCCACATGACACATTGACTTTTCCCATGTGGGCATTTCATAATGTCCTGACATTTGATGTTGAAGGTAAATGCCTTTGGGTTTTTATGACCCGATATTCACCCATGGTCAACATTGACTAACATCATGATGATTTCATATGCGTCTACATATTCCAAAAAGTGATCACATTGTTTAAACATCCAGATATCACTCAATATGCAGACTGTGTAATAAATGCCATGAAACGGTAGGTAAACATTTGAAATTTCAAATCATGAACTGCCACCTGTTAAGATCCTGAGGACCCGATGCCGATATCCACAAACACAAGTAATTTTGCATTAATTATGCCCTAATATCTCAATGTTAAAGTTTAAAAGGTGAATTTCGATTGTCTTAACATTCATAACGCATTCGAAGAGCAAAATTACAGAGAACTAGAGCTATTATGGCAGCCATTACAGAGATCCTTGACCACAACGGAACGGTGTGCATATTGGACGGCCAATGGTGCAAGACAAATACGCAATGAATTTACATATCCTGACATCAACTAATTAGATTTAAGTGCGCATATCAGGTATGTAACGATTAAAACCCTATTTTGTCATTTCTGCACAGTAAAAGGTAAATGGACACCTACTTAGGGTAAATTTGAATGAGGATGCACATGTGAATACGCTTTGTGGTTGTCGAATATCATGATACTCAAGAAATTAGTTGTTTAAATTCAGAAACTGCATGTTAGGTTAAAGTATACATATTCACCATTGCACAATATCACGGAGGTCCCTAAGAACAAAAGTGATATGGAGTTTATGGCACCTATGTACCCGCAACCCAGTGGGTCTCGTTTTAGGTATGGGCAGATAGGCGACACACATGTCGGGAATACCAGTTTGGAGGCATGGATAGCTCAATTTGAGAGGGGTATAGGAAACCCTATTCTTATCAACATCTACAATTCAGGGATGTGGCATGTTGGAGGATTCCCATATGCTACAAAGGCAATTGACCTAGTGGCAGCATGTGCTGATAATTATAATCCAAATACCAGAAGGGTGGAGAAGCATGGTCGAATATATGTAGAATTCTCAGTTGCAAGAATTACAGCTGCATTTAATCTGCCTCCAGGTCTCAGATTATACAAGATAAACATTGAGGATTTAGAACGCAATACAAAGGTAGCTATGGAGATTGCAGTCCAAAATAATGTTTTCATCCTGGAGAGCCCAGGATAGCACATATAAGGTAGCTACTAAACTTCCTGTAAACTTATATAAATTTGATTTCTCTCCAGAGGTACAATATATGATGGTCATGCTAAGCCAGGTGAGAGGAAGGATGCCTGCAAGGAACTTTGAGCCATGGATGTACAGACTCATTAGGATGGTGGAGACCACAAACACATAGGTTCAGTGGGCATCACTCATCAGTGATAGCCTAGACTCAGGAATGAAAAGACTTGGAGGTAAGGCCAACTTGTTCCACATGTCTTCATATGTGATATATGTTTGTGCAGCCAAAGGAACTTTTGATGGTTTGCAAATAATGGGTAAAGTTGGAAGGAACCCCGGTGAACTGAACATATGGGGTCATTACCCACAGCTAGAGAGGAAGGCATCCCTCCAAAATTACAAAAGAGTTAATGACTATTTCATCATGCATCTGGTCCATCTGATGGAGATGATAGAGCCAAAAGAATCAACATTGAGGCTCAAGAGGTGATAGTAAAGAATGGAACTTGGTTCATCTAGTTCCCAGCCTTCACATATATCAGAATGGAAGGATTTAGTGGGCAACCCTTAATGCTGCCCAGGTACCCAATAGATAAGGTCATCTTGATGGAGATGACTAGAAATATAATGCCTTCATATGAGGCCTTTGTAAAGAAGAATAAGAAGCCCAATGTCAGTTTCCCCTTGTATATTGGTTGGTACATGTGCCCAGATATTGAGTTGGCTAAGGCAACAGAGGGGGGATTATAGATGTTGTACTTGCAACTGTTTCCACTGGCTCGGTAGTATGATCCATATAAAAGGATGGAAAAACATATATATAAGAAGCCTGTACATCAGGTGCACATGGAGGATTACTAGGCCGATTGCTCATATGATGTAGAGATGTGAAGGAGGAGCTATCAAAGGCTCACATTGAAGAAAATCCATACATTTGACTGCATTCCTATGCCTCCACAATTACATCAGAATGATGGAGCAATCATTTCAGATGAATATGAAAGAAAGAAAATATATGCAGAGACCATCTCTACACTTGATTAGAGCCAACCAGAGGAGACATCCCTAGATATGATAACACAAAGGGTCATGTAATTAACCAAGGTGTGGGTAGATCAGGAGGTTGCTTCTCTGAAGGCCAAAGGAGTAGCCATTACCATAGATAAGAAAAGAAAGAGACAAGAAGTGTTTGAACAAGAATATGATGACTTCTTGAGTGACAAAAGACAAAATCTAGAGGCTAAGCAGGCTGAGGTAGCTTCCTCAAAAGGAGTTAAGAAAAGCATGGATATTGGAATAAGGATAACTCCACAACCTTCAGCTCAGAAGAAACAAGCTTCAACTTCTGCTGCTACAACATCTAAAATGCCAGAGAAGCAGCATGCAGATACGGGTGAGCACGATATTGTGTATCAAGACTTGGAAGATGAAGAAGATGATGTACCTCTGGTGAAGAGGAAGAAAACTCAGGATATATTGGCAGGGACTAATGTCCCCAGGCAAAAAAGGGGACAGCCACCAGTAATGAGGGGTTCTGCAAGTAAGCAACCTAACATCCTATTAAAAGGACAAGGAGGTGAAGGGATCTCTAGGATAGGGACGACACATCAAGCTCTGCAACATGATGTCTCTATTCCCACTATTGTGAAATTTAAGACAAAGCTAGTTGAGGAAGCCAGGGAGGAACAAAGAAAGAAGGAAAATGACCCATCTTTGCCCTTGGATGATACAATAGTCCTCACTGATGATGAGGTAACAAACGATGTGGCGGCTAGTCCTATGTAGACTCTGTTTGGAAATACAACTATGACACCTCAAAATACACCTCAAGTGCAACCAGGCACAAGGGAGGAATAAGAAGAAGAGGTAGACAATCCAAAGGCAACAACTTAGAAAATAGGCCTGGATGGATTGATCGAAAAGGTGTCCAGCCCAATTACAATTGACCTAACATATAATGAAGGTGAAGATACTGAGGAAGATAAAACCATGGAGCATGTAGAGATAGAAGATAGCTCAGCCATGGACATAGATGGTCACACTGAGGAACTTGCACAACATGATATATGATGTTGATAAAGAACAAGATAAAGTGATTGAAAAGGAGTAATGGATAGATGTATTTGGACAGATAGGTCCTATGCCTACATCTGGATCTTAGGATCCCAGAGATGCAAAAGTGCTAATATCTAGACAAGAAGGTCCACTAAATAAGGATAATGATAATAAAGAGGAAGAAAAGGTAGATGGTGATAACCAAAAGGATAATCAGGATACCCAAGATCCTAGCCATCAAGGACCTAAGGAAGATACTCCTCCACCTCAGGGTGATCAATAGGTACAAGATCAAAGTAAAATGATATCTCAAGATGTACCTATTTATACAAACAAGAAAGATAAGGATATTCAGACTGAGGTGCCAGCGGGTGAAGAACCTGATAAAGATAAGCCTAGAGATCAGGAGATAATTTCAGAGGATGTTGCACAACATGATGAGCAGCAGAAAATAGATGAAGAGGTTCCTATCAATGAGGAACAACAAAAACAACAACAACAACAAAATGTGGAAGAGAAAACTCTAAAGAATATGGATATGGAAGCACATGATGCTCACAATGAGCAGACATACTAAGGGGGTCCAAACCTGGTGTGCCACATTGGCTCAGGCATGAGGTAAACCAACCTCCTATTCTTGATTCTTCAAATTTTGACATTTCTTCATTATTTTCAGTAGAAGCAACAAAGACCAAAAGAAGAGCTAGAGCTACTTCAACAATAAAGAGGGACCCCACAACAGGAAAAAGAACATCTCAGGTAGCTTACCTATTGCAGATAAAGCAAAGGGGGAGAAAAAAGTAGATGAATTCTAGATAACCATATTAGACCTAGGCTTTGCCACAACTGAACAAGAGGGTCAGGAAGCCAAAGACAGCATAGATGCCCTGCTTACATGGATAGCCAAAGAGAAGGCAAAGAATAAAGAGCACAAAGAGTAAATTGCTCAAATGCAAACATTCATTAAGGGATTGGTGGCACCAACCAATGTGCCCATATCATCCTCTACTTCATTAACATTGGTGTCACAAGAAGAGGTAGCTACCCTTGATGTGTAGAAACAATCAGGCAAACATCATGGATTGTTGGTTCACCAAATTTTTGGCCAAGGGTGACAA
Organism: Cunninghamia lanceolata; assembly: GCA_027924645.1. Lineage (NCBI taxonomy): Eukaryota > Viridiplantae > Streptophyta > Pinopsida > Cupressales > Cupressaceae > Cunninghamia > Cunninghamia lanceolata. The sequence goes on from BSBN01000469.1 coordinate 3,603,184, forward strand.
GTAATAAGAATCTCATTATCTAATTGGGACTTACTAAGCAACCTGAAAGGGAAGGCAGACAAAGTGAAGAAGGATGTCAGCCAAACGCTAATAAAGAGTGATAAGCAGTTGACAATACTCAAAGAGATGAGAGGAACATATACTCATATCCTGATCACTAAGAATGTCCTAATGCCTCAAACATTACCACAGCTAGATGATTGGTATGAGGATGTGAGATTTGAGGTAGATGTCCTGAGGAGATGTAATAATAAAGTTGCAGATGTTAGCATCAAGGTTCATGACCTCTTAGCAGAGGAGATTGAAATTTTAGAACAACCCTTGAGGGCGAAGTGGAAGGAAAAATGGAGAATCAGGATGAAGATTTTGCTAAAAAGGCATTTAAAGATAATTTTAAACTTGCGACAGAAGATCCCATCAGGCATTTCTCTGAGGCTACCATTGATAAGGCTATGAGAATGAAGGCCAAAATTGAGAAGTATGAGGAAGAGCTGGATAGCTGAACAAACTAGTGGATATCTTTACAAGAGCAACTAAAGGTGCATAAACATGCAGCTAAAAGAGTTAAAGTGTCAGATATTGCAGAGATAGAAAAGGCTATCCAAGCATATGAATTCATCCAGGGGACTAGATGTAGAGTAACAGAAGATGAGTCTTCCATAGATGAAGAAGAGGATGATAATGCATAATAGATATCATATTGACCAAGTCAATGATTTTGAGGAATATTCCAAATGCTAGCTAGATACCACTAGACTGATTGCCAACTGGCAATCATGTGCCATATCTCAATCTTGATTGTTGAATCTTTTGGAATGATCTCAATTGTTGGATCAATTGTAACTGCATCCTCTCCTTGTTCTATAAAATGAGGTGGATTGCCATTCATAAAATATTAGGAGCTTAATTGAGACTAAATTGTTGAATGTCATTGTTCTTTCTCAAGACTGATTGTATAATGCATACTTTGAATGTTGAATGAAATAGAGATGCAAATTACAACTAATTGTAAACTCTGAGTAATCTCTTGTGAATGTCATCTTGATATTTCATTGTGATATGCTACATCCCTTGGAGTGCATCTTAATTGGTGGATATTCCTGTCATTCTTTTACCTTTAAAGATTAGCATCGACTATGTGAAGTTGTGGAACAACTTGGCAACATGTGGTTTGATTTCATCTCTATTTTGTGAAATGTTAAATTGTGCATATGGACCAACTGTCAAAGACTCACTCACCTTAAATAATGTTAGAGTTTCATTTAAATTCCTTTAAATTTCATTAAATCATCACCACAACTACAAAATACTAAAAATGCAAAGCAGAACATCATAAGATATGCAGACATCTGTAGATACATGAAGATCATATCCATATTTGAGCAGAAAGCATGCAGAATTGAAAATATCATGCAAATAATCATAAGTAATGACAAAGATCATAGAAATATTGGCTTGTAGAATAATTTGAAGTGCAAAAGCAAAATCAAGCAAAGATTAGTATAAATTTGGGTAAACTGGAGATAGTTTTAGAAGAACTAATCAAAGTTATCAAAATAATCATGAATAGTCTTAACCATAGTGAAGATCAGAAGAATTGATCAAACTTAACAGAAATATATGCATGATCTAGTTAGAATATTGTAAGATTTAACATCATTTGTTGAGAATTTATACAGAGCAGGTGGAACAGAGTAAATATCTGCATATCAGGATACAAATACTTAAAATTCATGTGTAAAGCCCCAACATGGAAAACAACAATTCACATCAAACCTACTGAGAGATTATCAGAAGATTATGACCTAATCAACGGAGACTTGGGATCATCAATTCATATTGAATTGATTGTATTCTTCAAGAAGATAAAGGTTTGCTTTGTGAGTTTTTATCATTGTTGTTATGACTAACATCATCATCAACAGGGCTCTGCAATCGACATCCTCTGAATACCCTTGTTTTGACCCCTAGGACTTGTGACTAGCTGGGGCTGAGGTTCCCCTTCCCTTAAAAAGAGTTCTAGCATTTTCTAATAGGAAATATTTGTTGATTCTGCTAAGTTTATCCCTTCATTTTTAATACCAGAAAGACATTAAATGATTCGGGCACTCACCTTGAATTTTCAGCGTCACACTATGGAATGCTCGTCTGAAAAATTATCAACAAACTCCTTGACCAGCTCAAAAGTGTACCCCTCAAATTTCTTAACAAATTACAGCCACCCTGCCTTTTGGAACAATTCTGAAATGTTCTGAAGGCCCAAAAGCTTCTCCAAAGAATTAGGTTCTAATTTCTGCTTTGCCCCCATGTTAATTCTTTTGATAATTCTTACTGAATTCTTCACTAAACTGTTATGACTACTAGGGTGACCAACTATTAGGCTAACTGAATTGAATGACCAAGTATAATGAAAACCAAACTCACAATTGCGTTAAAAACAATAGAGTGAGATGAAGGTGATATGACATCTTTCAACTCAGCAAGCCAACCCTGACCTTTTACTCATTATTACCTTACATGATGTGGAGTTAGTGTGCTGTCACTTCCTTTAGTTGAAGTACAGTTCCCACAGATTTCTAATTTTGGGAAAAAGGGTAAAAGTATGCCAATTTATTGAATCCTATTTACAATCTATTACTTAATTAAGAAAGAACTTGTACGTACCTTACATTCCTAAATTGATTTGAATTCGCTTCACCTTTGCTGACATAATGGTCACATTTATGATCTTTTAAATCATTAATGTGAAGTTTTTGATGAGATGGCAAAAAGGTTTCGGTGGATTTATTAATGATATTGATGATGTGTCTGGGGTATTTAATAATTATGACTTTAAGTGGTCATAATAATTCTTTATTATGATAGAGGGTGGTAATATAGGGAATTTGTTTTAATGAATGCTTTGGTACAGAAGAGTTGGATGGTGGAAATGATATGAATGGGTATGTTTTAAAAATTCTAGAGTATTTGCAAGGGGCCACAAATTCCAGAGCATCAGAATGGAATCCTTTTGAAATGAACATAACAGAAATAAGGAGAAGAAAGTTTCAGAGTATTGGAGAGAGATACTACCGGAATGAAGATACAAAGTTCCAGAGCATCGCTGAAAGATGTCTGGAAAAAAGTTTCGGAGCATCACTGAAAGATGCTGAGAACAAAGTTCCGGAGCATTGTTGAAAGATGCCATCGGAACGTAGGAACAAAGTTCTGGAGCATCATTGAAAGATGTTGCTGGAATGTAGGAAGAAAGTTCCAGAGCATCGCTGAAAGATGTCACTGGAATGCAGGAACAAGAATGAAGTTTGGGAGCATCAGTGAAGATGCTACCGAGACTTAGAACAAACATGAACAAAGTTCTAGAGCATCAGTTAAAATGCTACCGAAACTTAGCACGAATAGGAACGAAGTTCCGGAGCATATCGGTGAAAATGCTACTGAAACTTAGCACGAACAGGAAATGAAGTTCCAGAGCATGGGCGAAAATGCTATCGAAACTTAGCATGAATAGGAATGAAGTTCCCAAGCATTGGTGAAGATGCTGCTGAAACTTAGCACTATTTGGAGGCAAAATTCCTACAAAACAATACTAAAATCTAGATAATTAACTTAGATAAGTACACAAAATTTTTATACAAATACTCAAAAATTAACACACACATTTTTATTTTATTTTATTTTATTATATATCCTCTGCCAAGGTAGAGTTGATACATTTGTTCTCTCCCTGCATCTCTACCATCTTTGTAAATTCCTTTTTGTTTATAGGTTTGTGGTAAATACGTAATCTATGACCATTGACTAGAAGTGTTTGAGTGTCACCATCTATGGGTTTAATCTGCACTACTCCATATGGAAACACTTCAAAAATTTCATATGGTCCTAACCAATGAGTTTGAAGTTTACCTTTTTGATCTTTATATCTGGAGTCAAACAACAATGCCCAATCACCACTGCAGAATTCCCTTTCTTTTATATGCTTGTCATGCCAAGCCTTTAGTTGCTGTTGAACCAACTTGGTCTGGTGAATGGCTTCTAGGCGGAGTTCATCCAGTTCACTAAGTTGTAGGACTCGTTCAACCTAGGCTTGATCAAGGTCCAAGCCTACTTCCATTGTTGTTCTGAGTGTTTGTAATTCAAATTCAATGGGTAGAAGAGGTTTCTTTCCAAAAACCAATTCATAGGGGGTAAGACTGGTGGTTGATTTCCAAGTTGTGTTATAAGCCCAAACTACCTCGTGCAATTTTCTAGCCCAATCTTTCCTTCCTGATGAAACAGTTTTTGTCAGGATGTTTCAAGTTCGCTATTAGTTACTTCCACCTGACCATTTGTTTGTGCGTGGTAAGGGGATGATTTCTTATGACTTACTTGGAAATGGTCAGTGAATGCCAACAAAACTTTAGACATAAATTGTGGTCCCTGATCTGTGACAATTGATCAGGGAGCTCCAAATTTGAGGAAGATTTTGTTATAAAGGAAATCTACTAATTGTTCTTCCCTAGCAACTTTCAATGCTTGAACTTCTACGCATTTGGTTAGGTAGTCAATACAAACTAGGATGTATTCTTTACCCAGTGAAGGAGGATCTATGGGCCCTATGAAATCTATTCCCCATTTTTCAAAAGGTTCAAAAACTATCTGCGGTTGAAGAGGCATCTCGTTGGATGCTGTAGGTCTCCCTACTTGTTGACATTCATCACAATGGTAGGCATGTTTTTTTACATCTTTGTGCATGGAGAGCCAATAGTAGCCTGCACCTAAGATTTTGTGGGGGTTCTTTTCGTTGAATAATGACCTCTAGAGGGATCATCATTGAATGCTCTTAGTATACTATATGTTTCATCTAATCTGACACAATGGCGTAAGACCAAATCAGGCCCATTGTTGAATAGCATACTGTTGATCCATTTGAACTGGGCATTTTCTCTGATTAGGCATTTCTTCTGTTTGATGTAAAATCTGGTGGAAACTCAGAGGTGGCTAAATAGTTGGCTATGTCTACAAACCAAGGTGTTTTAATGGAGATGGCAAATAAGTTTTCATTTGGAAATTCATCTTGAACAAGGGCATAGTCTCCATTGTCTTGTTTGATTTAGGATAAAAAGTCTGCGACTACGTTAAAGTTCCCAAGCTTATCAATGATGGTTACATTGAATTCTTGGAGGAGTAATAACCATCTAACTATCCTTCCATTTATTGCAAGTTTGTTCGTTAGGTACTTAATGGCTGAATGGTCTGTAAAAATAATTACCTTGTACCCTATAATGTAATGTCAAAATTTGTTGATTGCATGAACCATAGCTAAGAATTCTTTCTCTGTAGTGGTGTAGTTTCTTTCAATGAGAGTTAGATTCTTACTTATGAATATATAGCATACTTCCCTCCATTCTCATCTTCCTGGCCTAAAACTACCCCAATTGCATCATTGGAAGCATCTTCGTAAATATGGAAGGGAAGGTTCCAGTTAGGTCCTTGTAAAATTGGAGTGGAAATGAGTTTTTCTTTAATAATATCAAATGATGTTTAACATTCCATTATCCAGGCAAATTCCACATCCTTCTGAAGAAGGGTGAACATAGGAGCTATGATTTTACTAAAGTTTTCTATGAACCTTCGGTAGTATCCAGCATGGCCTAAGAAGCTTCTGACATCAATTTGGTTTTTTGGGGTCTCTAGTTGTTGTATCACTTCAATTTTTTTAGGATCTACCTTTATCCCTTGAACTGAGATATGGTTTCCCAGCACTATCCCTTGTTCTAACATTATTAAATACTTCTCATGACTCAGGGATAACTGGTGGTCTTCACATCACTGCAATACTCTATCTAAGTTTTTAAGTGCTTCGTCAAAAGTGGAGCCATATATAGTGAAGTCATCCATATAGACTTCCACACAATCATTTACAAGTTTAGCATAGATTGCCAAAACAACCCTCTGAAATGTTGTAGGGGCGTTACATAATCTGAAGGGAAGGACTCGATATGCAAACATTCCCCAAGGACAAGTAAAATTTGTTTTGTCTTGGTCCTCCGCTGCTACTTGCATCTAATTATATCCTCTAAATCCGTCCAGAAATGAGAAATACTTTCTCCCTGCTAAGTTATCCAAGACCTGGTCTATGAAGGGTAGTGGAAAGTAGTCTCTATAGATTGCTTTATTGAGCTCTCTATAGTCTATGCACACTCTCCATTTCCCATTTTATTTGGAACAACCACCAAATGTGAGACCCACTTGTTGTCAGAGATAAGATAGATGAATCCCACTTGTAGGATTTTTTCAATTTCTGTTTTGACAATGTCTTTGAGAGCAAGGTTAAGTCTACGTTGTGGTTGACGAACTGGTCGAACATCTTCACTATATATGTGGTGCTCGTACAGACACTAGGATGTATTCCTCTCATATCTGTGTAGTCCCAAGCAAAATCTTTGGATCTGTTCACCAATACATCAAATAACTTGAGCTCATTTGCTTATGTTAACCAGCTATTGATATTTAAAGTTTTTCTTGGTAGTAACATGATAGTTTTGGTTCCTGGTTAGTTGGAGGTGACAATGCGAACTTCTCTTGTTAATGTGTTGAGCATACAGCTATGCACTATGATTTTATGGATTCTGGCAATATCCTCAAAGAAGTGATCAGCCTTTGGAATGATATTCACTAGAGGGAAAGGAAGCACTATAAAGGATGTCTAGCTGCTATTGTTTGCATGCTCGATATCATCAATTTGGATCGTGTTTCCTAAGATTTATTCAACTTCCAAGAGTTCTTTATCATTGGGATCTATAGTGATACCTTGCATATCATTTTCCAATTCATCTTCTAGTTCTTCACTGTGTTGTTTAATGACTACCATTGCAAGTGAGGCCAGATTTTCCTACCTATTAGAGCAATATTATTCATCAACCCAAGCTCACTTGTTCACAATAGGTTGAACAGGAGGATTCATGGACAAGTGTTTGTTGTTAAGGCCATTTGAAATTGTCATTCCTATTGCTCTGTAGTCAATTTTGGCTACAACAGTTGCCAACCAAGGTCTGCCTAATATCAATGGATAATTGTCCTTAGGAGTGTGGGACTGGATCACCTGGAAGTCCACTAGATATTCCCAATTGTCAACTTTGACAGGGACATTTTCCAGGACACCTTTAGGAACAACTATAGACTAGTTTGCCATTTACAATATGGTGGTTGTGGGATGTAAATCTGTGAACTCCAATTTTTCCACGACGTCCATAATCATGATGTTAATCGTTGCCCCTAAGTCCACGAGTGCATTGTTGGGAAAAATGCATTGGGTATTTCTACCTCATTGATTATCACCGTTATGAGTGGGCTACCTGTGTCACCATATTTTGGGGCAAAGATTTCTCCAGTTAGAAGGTTAGCCAAATATCCATTGATTTTCACTGTGTTAGTTTGTTTCTTCTTCCTCCCTAGTGCAACTATTTAACTAACTAGTTGAGTTTAGGAATCTTTTTGATTACTTGTAATAGTGGAATCTCAATGTGGAGCCATTTAATTTCCTGTATTAAAGCAGTTTCAGTTGGCAAGGTTATTTTTAAGGCACTCCAGAAAAGGTGCTTGAGTTCTCCTCTTTGAGTTGGGGTCATTCTCTGGAAGACTTGATGAATGTTTATTGGCAGTTCCTTCTAGCGGTAAATCCAAAGATTTATGTAGAGGTCATTGAGGAGATGACAAGGGTGCTTTATAGGAATATTCCTAAATTTCAACATGCGTCTCTTGGTTACTTCCTATGGTTTTCTTTGAAGGTATGGGAGTTGTCTTTGTTCCTTCAGTGGTATTCTCATTTTGGTCTTCCAGGTTCTCAACAATGGTAGGCTACTGGAGCATTTTTCTTGACCTTAACTGTGAGTTCCCAAAATAGATAGCATTAACCCTAGCCATGTTTTCCTGCTCAATGGAATACACTGGTGTAGTTTGATGTTTATTCTTTGGATTAGCAATAGGTTGTGTTGGTAGTTGGGGTTTATTGACCTGCTTATTTTGTTGAGTATTTTGGGAGGTTGGTAGGAGATTTTTTTGTGGGTTTGGCATCTATCGCAGACCATGATAGAATTGGTTTGAAGGTTGATTCCATTGTGAGGTAGGATTTTGAGGGTACCACTGTTGTTGAGTTTGATTTTCCCATTGAGTATTTGCCCAAGACTGGTTTACCCACTCAGGTGGTCCCCAAGGGTAAGGTCCCCAATTAGGCAGTGCTAGAGGCCAAGGTGCCACCCATCAATTGTTATTCCAATTATTTAGAGGGAGCCAAGATGAGTTTGAGTTTTAACTATAGGAGAAATTCCCTCCTTGTATCTGGCCTACATAAATGACCTCTTCCTCTATATGAGATGACTTCTTTAAGTTTTTAATTGCATTGAGTATCTCACATTGATTGGTGGCATGATTTTTCTCATAAATTTTGACAACTATCAGCTTTATTTAGAGGACACTCCCTTAGTAGATGTTTATTTCAACATCTAGGACAATAGATGGATAAGGTTTTAGGATTGTGTGTCTTGGCTTGTATTCCATCCAGGGTGGTGTTTAACTAAACAAGGATATCAGTTTTTAGATTTGCTAGTTCCTCTCACAATTTGCCAATTTCATTTGATCCTCTCAATAGGCTAGACTTACAAATTCCTCCATGAGTCTGAGAGAAGTTTCTGCACAACTCAATAATATCTCTAAGGTCAAGTTGGGACACGTCTCCTTTTCCCATCAAGTCTAAGCTTCTCCTAGCATCCTCATCAAGCCCTTTGAGGAATATTGTCTTTAGGATTTTTGGGCTCATTGTTTCTTCTCTGCACCATTTTGTTAGAAAGATGAACCTATCCACGAAGTCTTATAGACTTTCATCCTCTTTTTGCCTCAATTTGAATAGATCTTCCTTCCTATCATTGACCTATAGTAGCTCTGATATTGTCCAGAAAGACGATTTCCATGTCATCCCAAGTGGTTATCAATCCTGAAACCAACCCCATGAACCATCACATTGTAGAGTCTCTCAAGGTAGAGGGAAAAAGTTTCAATTTTTGATTATCTATTTTGTAGTCATATGTCAGACACAAAACTTTAAATTCTAAAAGGAACTGGTCTGGGTCCTCAAAAGACAAACCTCTAAAGGTTGGTAGGATAGAAGGTGAATTTTTTCATTGGTAAGTCTTCCTCTAGATTGAGAAGGATTTAGGTTATCATCATCTTGATTGTTTCCTCTCCTTCCATTTTGGTAATTGAAAGGGTCATTATTGTTATCAACCATTATGTTGAAAGAAATGTTTTCCTCCTCAAATGTTTGTTGTGGTGGCTGAGTATCTGAGGTATGTTAAGAAGTCTCAGGTTGATCCTTATTGATCAATTCGTATTGAAAAAGTTCTTCAGCTAAGACTTCTACCTCTCTAGATTCGGTTGGGACTACTATTTGGGGGGTTTTTTTTATGAATCTTTTGTGTGGACCTCATTTTCTGACCATGCAAAAAAAGAAGTTTGACGACTATTTTTGTTTTTACTAATAAGAGGATCTAAATGTTCTAATAACACAAGAAAGGAGGTCCCCGACAATAATGCTAAAAAGTGATAGGTTGTCATTAAGTCCTAACACTTTAGTTGAAAATGTATCAGTTTTGTTGACTGGGTAGTGTCCAAGGTTGTATGCAATAAGGGATTGGTTTGGACATCTCAACTTAGCAACGATTTTCTAGATTTTTAGGAAAGTTTTGACAATATAAACTTAAACTAGAAAGCATACAGACTTAGTCTACAAAGCATTTGAACTTAATCTATAAAGCATGTGAATTCTTAACTATGAATAAGAACACAAACTCTTAACTATGAATTTGAAAGAACATCCTAATCTAAGAAAGCAAGAAATTCTATAAATCTAAATATGTACTATCAATTAATATTTAAATTTTGCACTTAAGCAGGAGCTCTAGAAATTACAAGACAACACACAGAACTTCAAAAATTACAATTGAAGATTTCACTATGCTGAAAACAATTGAATGCATGTTAACATTAACATCATTCTACCATATCACCACGAAACAAAAAGTTGTTAGGAATTTACAGGTAGATCAAACCAATTCCACATAACCCAAAGGAGATAATGATGCATACAATCTTATAGATTTACCAATGCAAAGATCAATAGACAATCAACAAGATAACACAAGATATACCCTGGGAAAACACTCTTTGAGGGAAAAAATCCAGCTTCCAAAAGCATCCATACTCAATGTATTATTCAGCAATAAGAATTTACAATACACTCATAGAGTCTCCATGAACACTTCTGAAACATCAAGCTCCTCTACTGCAACCTCCATGTATCCAAGCATGAATCCACACATCCCATGCCATGCTTTGCAATATGCACTCTCAAGAGAAAACTCAATACAATGATAGCCTCTCATGCAACCTGTAAAATAAGAGCCAACCCTAACCACTAACATTGTGCTTGCTTTTATAGACTCAAGCTCACACAAATACAACTTGTGGTATTGGATAAAAATAATGTGACTCGAAACCATGAGCACAAAACCATTGATCCCAAAATAATAAATATTTATTATTTTGCAGAAATAATAAATATTTGCCTTATGTCTCCCAATGTTAAATATAACTTTTACAAGTGATACCAAATAAATATTTAATGTGGCTAAACACATCACTTAAGATGCACCACAAAAGCATATTTATTTTACATAATTAAATTAATTAATGTTATGCAAGGTGAACAATACCTTTTTCCCAACAAAAGTTATATAGTTCTGAACAAAACAATCATAGAATATAGCATAAACAACACATTCACAAAATGTCAAAATACTTATCTATCCCTAGTTCCTTCGAGTGGCCAGCTCTCCAGAGATCTCTTATTGCTTCAAATCACATTCACCATTAACAACTCAAAATCCAATTCACATACACATTACTCAATAATACTATCTTTTCTAGAGCAAAATATGATTCTATTCATTCATAGCATGATCGTTTGAAAAGGAACAAGATAATCTATATCACTACCAAAATCCTAGATACTAGGGTGGCTAATCAATGCCACTGAAAAAGTCTTCAATAAAAATAGAATTTAACTGAACTAGTTGTCTTTAAATACAATATAACAAAGAATCTGACTGGAGCTATTAAATGTCTTAAGTTCTTTTTAAAACAACATAAAGGATGAATAACTGCTAAGTGGTTGGATGTAAATGAAAGATTGAAGTCCTTGATCACGTATCTGCTAAAATTTCAGCGCCCTATTGTTCCAGCGCGCTGCTGACTCCAGTCGACATTCATGTTTATTTCTCCCACTAAGCCATACTAAAAAACCTATAGCAACACACAAATCTTTTAACAGAATCATGTCAACATTAGTGATGAAATCTAGTCAATTCAAGAACAAAGATTTGTACAACATTCTTTCAAAAATAAGCAATTATTGTATATAAGACTAATAAATTGACATGGTTCAAGGTAGTTTAGTGGCACAGAAAGGGTCATGAGGTCGATGATAAAAATGAGGCTATTTATACCTCATCACATGAGGAGCATTGGACTATAACCTAGACGCAAGCAACTTAATTTGGTTTTTAATTTCTTTATGTTGCCTAACAAGTTCATTTTGCTTATGTATAGATGCTTGTAGGTTTATGCATGGGTTCACATAGGATGTAGGGCTATTTGAATAGTAGGAATAAACATCACTAGAATAGTCATAGACATTAGATCCAATATGATTCCTAGGGTTTGAAACATAAGAAGATGCATATGAAGGAGCGTCCATGGAATTGTCATTATCATGTACCTAGAAGCCATGACTAGAACATTCTACCATGCAGGACATAAAACTTAGATATTATAAATATGTTTCTTTAGAAAGAAAGATACTATCTCAAAAGGGAGGAAGAAAAACATGTGTACTTTTACCAACTACTACAAACCTGAGATGTGTTCTTGAAACACCAACAACAAATAAATTGTAGTAGTGACAAACTTGTTCCTTGATAGCTGAGTTGCCACCTCTTTCAAAAGAGGAATACATTGAAGTACACTAGATCTTCAAGGCAATAGGTTAATTCTAGGTTCAACTCACTAGTAGAGTCTTCGATTAGCTTCAACCCATGATCTTCTTCCTCACTGTCATTCTATTGGTGCATTTTGACAAGATGCCAACTCAAAAACCAACCAAGTGACAATATTGCAAAATTTCTTTCACATTGTAGAAGTTCTCAAAATAATAACTGGATCAAATTATCTCGAGAAACAACACCATTCTATTGGGTCCTAGAATCATAGCCCACACTCCTAGAGGGATCAATTAACTTCAAGGCCAAGGATTTGTCATCTTGAGGGTGAATCAATCATCTCATCAATAGAATGTGAGTGGTTAAAGGCTAATTGCTGAGAGTGGATAATCTCTCCTTCACTTTGAGCTCAACTAAACTTAGAAGGGTGTTCCTAGAGGTAATCCTTAACATAATTAGGTCACAATGGAGGGTGAACAAGATGAAACTATATAGTAGTATCCAATGTACACTGGAACCTAAATATTGTCACTAGACCACATACTAACCTATTGCACATAAACCTCTAGGTAAGATAAAACTACACCTTGCATATGCACATATAGTTGACAAAATTATTGTAATCCCCATAGATCAATCCACTTAACATTTCATACACAATGGCAAGGTGCAAGCATGCATGAACATGATTCTCTAGTGATTTACTATTTTAGGTCACTTAAGATTGTTCCCTAATTTGTAATAGTGAATCATGTCAGCATGTGAAATCCTAATATACCCCTACAACTAGTAGAAACAAAGGACTGATTAAATAAAAAGATGTTTGATCCTTCACTATTTTGATTGGTGCCTATTCCATTGGGAAATAGAGTCATGAAATGTAGGGAGGAAGGAGATATGTCTAGAAAAACATCAACGAAACTAGATGTGCATTTATAGATAAATCAAAGATACATTTCATGTAATGAACATTCTTAAAAATCTATCTTAGAACTACAATAACCCATATGAAATAAAGGAGAGACCATCACAATTGTATTGCAATGAATTAAAATGTTGTCACACATTTATCTAACCCTAGTTACATTCACAGCAGCAAATGTGGTGAAATAAAATATATGACTACAATTACATATTCCCCTAAATCACTACAAACTGCCATGGAGACATACCATTACATGCAGATGTTCATTACAAAACCCTTCATATGATTTACAAGAATAATTCTCATCCCTTATAGACTAGATGACTAATTCTTGATGCCCTAAAACTACCTTGAAGCACCTACAGTTGAAAACTGGCTCAATGACCAACCATTTGAACGAATAACAAGACTATATTTATAGCATTTGAAATCTCTTGCTCTAGGCCGCTTGTAGGAATTTGATGTATCATAGGAGGTTGGTCCATGAATGCAATCCACATCTGATCCCATGAAATCCACAGTTGAGAATGTATCCCACTTAAAATGAATGGTCTAGATTCTATGCAGGTATAATTGGTAGCTGAGAACCCACCCACTACATTCATGGTGTCCCTAGAAAATTAATGAAGCATCTTAGAGTGGTTGAAGTGCTCAACTATTCTTTATCTTTTCTTGTAGCTTCTGGCACAAAAGGGGCCCATTGAAGATATCTTAGATCAAGTATAATTAATAAGAAAAACATTGAAAGACAACAAAGGGGGCACTAGTCATAAGTTTTTACATTTTTTGAATTGGGTCCCAACAAGAAGGATCCCCAATATGAATCATATATTCATTAATTTGTTACTCACAAACTATATGAGCTAGTTAAACATGGAAGGCTTACATAAATAGAGATAGGTATACTCACATTATCCATTTTTTTTGTGTAGTAGCTATTAGAAACTTGTAATAATATGTCATGGAGTAATTAAAAGAAAACAACACAAGAAAAGATAATGCAAGAGATTACCATGGAGAAACCCAATGTTGGAAAAACTCCATTGAAAAGATTATACCATAAAAAATCACTTTTTGTAAGCTTTCTCCATTCAAGGACCTCTAAGGATATCTCTCTTATAGCATTCTCTCACTTGCACCTAATTTAGTGAACTCCAATAAGGATACACATAACTACACAATCCTCAAGAAACATGCAATGGACATCTACCCTTAAATTCCAAGAAACCTAAGACTGACTTGACTGCAATGAAACTCTCACTAACTCTCTCTCTATCTCCCTCACTCTCCCTCTCCCTCTCTCATCCCCCTCTCTCTACTTCCTAAGAAGGAAGAATTTCCTTCTTTAACGAGGAATTCCTTTTTGATATGTAAACAAGGTAGACATTCCTCTCACTACTCATCAACAATGCATATTAGTTTTAAAAATGTTATACCAACCCTAATGGTCCATTATGCAACATTGTTTATCAATAAATTGCATGGAGTTACTTAAACCATCAATGGGAATCACCTTGCACAATCTTATAACTCCACACATACTATTATGAAATAGCGCAAATTTAATTCTATAAATTCTCTACATATTGCAAAGAAACCATCACAATTGTTAGTATAACTTACAATGAATAACAAAAAAAATGAACATCCTTACAATGAATAACAAAAAAAATGAACATCCACAAGAAATCACAAGAGCCATGACATAAATGACTTACCTTAGAGAAACCTAAATAGAGAGAAAACTCTAGAAAAAGAATCTACTACAGTGCAATTCTTATAAGTTCAGCATCTCCTAGGCCAAGTATGGTTCCCCATCTCAGCTAGCATCCCCATCCCTACAACAAACTATATAACTACATAGAATAAGGTGTACAAATGACCACCAACATACTCCAACTAGCTCATCTAGATAAAGTAACAAATCATCCTAGCCCAATAACTTTAAGAATGTCAAATACAAAATATCAAAGAGAACTCACATATGCCCAATGCTCCTCATAAACATTGAGTACTCTCAAAATTATTCTCATGAGTACAATAGCTCCCTTTTGATGATTAAGGAGGTCTCTCAAACAATGACAACACTCCATTTAAGCATAGGTAGATCCCCCACTGGTCCATAAAATAGATTATAATGGCTTATTTAAGCCTTGCATTCCCATGGAAAAAGAATTAATAAAAAAATGAAGAGATTGAAACACCCAAACAACAAGGAAATACAAAGTCAAGAATAATTTGGGCATATTTTTGTCAATTGTGCATGCCATGATGATTTTTCTATAGTAGGAACAATTTTAATCATTTGAGCAACCGGTAAAATGTTTTAGCCACATGTTTGACATTTATGATGAATGAATAATGTTTGTCACATTTAAGAACCCAAAAAATCAACCGAATCATTCTTATAGGTTAAAAACATGTTGAACAATAGATAAAAAATGTACCACAATAGTTGAAACACTCCCCCTATATAAAGTGTATAATTTGCTCTTTTGGTAGTTCTCCATCTTTTAAAAGCCATAAATTTTGCATACAAACTCAAAATGAGGGGCCATTTTTTAAAATTGCACAATTTTTCAAGAGTAATCCAAATAGGAAACACGATTCAACTTTTTTTGTCTGTGTTATTTTTGCCCCTACAACGCAACTATATTTAAGAGGCCAACAATGATCATAACCAAACAAGAAATCACATTCTCTCCACCAAATCTTGACTCAAGATGTCTCATCTCATCCTAAACCTTCTCCAACATTTATGACATCTAATTCTATAATTGAGAACCTTTCTTTCATATCAAACCTCCCCAATATAAAGGCTTTTGGTCCCCAAAAGCTTAACAACCTAGAAAAAAATGGAAATAAATACCAAGTTCCTTTCATAGGTCTTTGAACTTTCCCTCTTATCATGGGGTCTTACAAAAAATGCCCTTCATGGGTCTATTGCAACAACACTAAAAATGCAAAAAACTTGTCCTCTTAATATACAATATTACCAACATTTCCTTTCATGGGTCTTATTAGTGTAAATAACATCACATGAAATTGGAACAAAATTACCCTCAACATAGGGGTATAACAAAACTATATCGACATTAATGCAATGGGATTGCCCTCCCCACATGGGGCTTACAAAACATTGCATCAATAACAGGTAGAAATATTTCCCAAGTTGTGTCTTTTACAAATGTTTCCCTCTTAACATAGGGTCTTTGCACATACTTGCAATAGCAAAAACAAGAACTTGCAACAACTAAAATGTAAGAGAAACACTCTCCACATGATTTCATTATATTTGTTACATGCACTTGAGTCATTGTTATAATAATGTGATGGACTAAAAGAGAAAAATACCACATCAATAACAAAACTAGTTCCAAACCAACACATAGGCAACTCAAATGGAATGAATCAACAATCTACTTTGGAGTTCTAGTCACCATGAGTGTTGTTCTTACCTCCTTGATTTGCCCATACAATTTCAAATTTATTCTTCCCCTCTTGGAAGAACTTTGGGACCATAAGCATACTTCAAATGCTCTTTAAGACCTATTTTCCTACCAAAAATAACCTTAGAAACATGTTACAACCTCTTAGTTGGTGCATTTAACAAAACAAACTACACTTTAACAACAAAATTGGAGAACAAATACATGTAAAAAGGTGTTAGCAAGCCCTTAAGCTCAAGGAAAATTGATCTAATACCACTTGATTCATAAACAAGGTGGAAATTTCACTTAATGAACATCAACAATGAATATAAACTTGAAAAATGTTTTACCAACCCCAATGGTCCAATATGCAACACAATTTCTCAATAAATTGGATGGATTTCCTTAACCCACTCAAGTGTAACCACCTTGCATAAACATGCTATTGCAAAATAGTGTAAATTTAATTCTATGACTACTCTACCTCTTGCAAAGCAACCATTACAAATATAAATACAACTTCCAATGAATAAAAAATAAAAATAAAAACATCCCAAATACATCACAAGAGCCATAACACAAAGGATTTACCCTAGAGAAACCCAAATAGGGAGAAAACTCCAATGAAAGAATCCATTATAATGCAATTTTTACAAGCTTAGCCTCTCCTAGGCCAAGTATGATGCCCCATCTTAGCTAGCATCCTCATCTTTGCAACCAAAATCTACAACTACATAGAAGAATGTGTACAAATGGCCACCAACATACTCGAACTAGCTCATCTAGTTGAAGTAAAAAATTATCATCCCAATAACTCTAACAATGTCAAATACAAAATATCAAAGAGGACACACATGCCCCAATGCTCCTCATGAACATTAAGTGATCTCAAATAGATCCTCTTTGATGATCAATGATGTCCCTTAAACAATCACAAAGACCCAATTAAGCATAGGTAGAAGCCTTATTGATCCATAAAATACATTAGTATGGCTAATTTAAGCCTTACACTCTTGTGGAAAATAAATCAACAGGGAATTGAAGAGAATAAAACACCTAAACAACAAAAAAAAAATGATGAGCGAAGTGATGTTTCTAGGCACATTTTTGTCACTTGTGTAGACCGTAATGATTTTGTTGTAGCAGGGGAAATTTTATCATTAAATTAGTTTTTGAAACATTTTGGCCACATCTCTAACATTTTTATGATGAAAGAATAATGATTGTGTTGCATCGAGGAACCATACAAATTGACCCAATCATTTTTCATAGGTTAAAAAACTATCCTACAATAATATATATTGTTTTGCAATAGATAAAAAAATGTCTCACAACAAGTGTAAAATGTCTCCTTTTGATAGTCCTCCATCTCCTAGAAGCCATAATTTTTGTGTATACGGAATCAAAATGAGGTGTCCTTTTTTAAAATTACATAATTTTTTGAGAGGAATCCAAATATGTAATCATATTCCAATTTTGATGTCATATAAGTATTATTTTTTACCTTCCAACACAACTATGTTAAGAGACCAACAATTACCGAAACTGAACACGAAATCACATTCTCTTTGTTAAATTCTAAATCAAAATGTTTCATCTTATCCTAAACCTTCTTCAACATCTATGAAAACTATTCTACTTGAGGACCTTTCGTTTGAATCACCTTCATTTAAAAAACAAAGGTTGACCAGGAGAGAATGTAACATATTCCACTCATAAGGATGGAAGAATAATTGTTTTCTCTTTCAATGAATCTTTAGCTCCATTTTTCCCCTATATAAGATAAGTTTGACTATGTCTAAACTACCAACTAAGCTCTAGTCCCATCATAATAATTTCATATGGGACCAAACACATTGCACTAGTTTACTACTGGTCATCCACATACATTTCTTCCACTTCTTTTGTAATCGACTCTGCCTCTCACAAGCTAATTGATATCTGAACCTCTTGACCATGAATATTTGTTTGATAGTTTTTTAATCTAACTTCACACAATTATCCCATCTTGATTTGATAGCTAAGTCATTGGGTAATGAAGCTTCATGTCTTTCAACATCCATTTTTACTTTATAAGCAATAAAGTTTCTTAGAGTGGTGGACGAGTAGTAGCACGATGTGGTAGTAATGAACATCTACATGTGATACTACGGCCTTCCCTCGAGGTGACCATTTCCTTAATCTAACTTTTACACTTGTTTCTTAGATTTTTTTACTTTAAAGATAAGAGAGCATGCTTTGTTTATGAAGAAAAAGGTCGGAATGATGGTGAAGGAAAAGATTATCCCTTTTTCATATCTTGGATCGATGAGATTGTGAATCTCCATACATGGATGATACTCTTTTCCTATAATTTTGGCTAATTTTTTTAAAATGTAAAGAGAAGGGAATTTTATATAAAAATATAAATGTTAATTAGTACTTTTTCTTTCAATTTGTGGTTTTTTGTATGTATAAAAGTTGCGAGAATTTTGAATTTACGAGTTTTAGAAATGAAATCCAAATTTTCATTAATTATGTATATGTATGAAAGTCAAATAGAAAATGGTGAATATGGTTTTATGTTACTATGTTACTATGTGGTTCTGGTTATAGTTAAAAATGTTTGAATGTAATTTAGTTTAAATAAAGTAGGATACTTAATGATTAGTCTCGTGATATTATATTGAAAGAGACTATAGTTTTTAATTCTCTTGAGAAATTAAGTTATCTTCATTCTTCTACTCTACCTTAGGAACCTTCTATGAGAATTGATAATCTATAAAGTAATGTGCAATCTAAAATCGGTGAAACGAGACCTAAATGTGAAAAAACACATGAATGAATATATGTCACACTCTACAAACTAATAGATCATGACGCTGTAAGATGTCATCTCTTTTTACTATGTAAAGTGGATAGAAAAATTAATGTACAAGATATAGCCCTTAAACAATAGCTAGTTAGTGTTAGATTTGACTATGGAAATAGCCACCCAAAATCTAGAGCGCCAAAAGAAAGTACAAAGAGAAGATTGAAATGAAAGAATAATACTATTCTATTCAAGGATGCAATATGCAAAAGAGATCAACTAATTAATTGATTAGATGATAGGATGCATACAATATATAGCCTCATAGTTTCCAGGTCCAAGAAGATAAGGATAAGGTAGAATCCCATGAAAGAAGGAAATGACTTGTACACATTTATCCTATCTTACCTAAGTAATATAAATAAATGACCTAAGTAAAATTAATAAGGTGCAATTAAATAATTACGCCAACAACTGCCACCCCCTCCCCCTCCTTAAGTGCCAACTTAGGTGAAATGTAAAATAAGAAATAGGTCCTAACAACTAGGCCTGATCAGGTACCCATGTACAATGATGATGCCTCTCAGAAGATGAGAAGGAGAAAACTTGTAGGACAAAACTACCCCCAAAAGAGGATAAGATGAAAGACCATGCAACCCCCCCCATAAATAACCTTTTGCACCAATGGTAGATGCTTGACATTAGATGCAGAAGATAGTCCATGATCATCGAACAACATTTCTCCCCTTGGAAAGAAACAAGGTGAAAGGTGTATGAAGGATGTCTTCCCATTCCTGAAAGGAATATGAGGGAAGAAAACTCATAATGTATGGTGTCTTTGGAAGCTGCTCAAGTGTCACCATGTTGGTGCTGAGAGGTGCCACAATCAACTTAGGAGTCCTAGGCCTAACTGAAGAAAGTGATAATCTAAAACCTTGTGGAAATGGATGTAGAACAAGATCCAAAGATGAAGATGAGTCCTCAATAGTGTCCTCCAAATCTATAAGATGAGACTCACAAAACAAATGTGCAATGTTTGTCAAGTACTCATCCCAAGAAGCTATCTCTAGAAGACGATGAACATGTTGTACTGAATCATTCCATAGACAAATGTAATAGTTAGATGTATAATGAAGGATCCAAGGACAACATATGGGTGAAGAAACACCTATGATGTAGTATAATGGTGGTTTGGAACCTCCTACCAAGTTAAAAAGAATACATGACAATGTTAATGTAAATTGTAAGATTAGTTATGATAGAACCATGTATCGGGTAAAGGAAAACATGCTTATATAGATTATATTGTAAGAACATTAAGTTTTGTTTGTCTTAAACTCAAGTTGTTAATATTTTATATTCAAATTTTGAACAATGAGAGAATGAAAGAGCTAGTTAAGGGATGTTGTTATCAAAGAATAATAACTTATTTTATTTTCAAATTAAAAAAAAGGGAATCTTAATGTATCACAGATTGTAAGGAAGACATGGTGGGGGCTGAATTTCAATTTCATAATGGCAAATCCCCTTTTTGTAATGATAATTATAAAGTAAATGGCTTAAGATAAATTCCTTTCACATAAGTTTCTTCTCCACCAATAAGATGAAGAATCTACTAGAAAAATGAATAGAAATATGAAATGACAATATGTTGCATGTATGTTGGTATTTCATTTTTGAGGAAGAGTCCAAATTTTAAGGTTGCGCGTGACTAATGGATTTGGTGGTTAATTGGTTAGAGTGTCCATTGAAGCTACAAGACACTTTATGTATGAGAGCAAGAGTAGTACACTTTTTTGGTATTTTTTATTATAGGAATAATGTGATAGTACTTTTTTGTGGTGTTATATATATAAGAATACACATACATTTATATATACTTATACATGTACATACATATTTATGTAAGTAGTTAAATGGATACAATTTATATTGGATAGTAGTAACAATAAGATACAACAATTTATAAGAAGACAATTATTAACTATAATCTATAAGTGGATAAATAGCCTAGAACAATCACTCATAATAATATAAAACCAAATACAAAATAAAACTATTATCCAACAAAAGCATGTTTCACTATATTATTTATGGTTCTAAGTTTCTTAACCTTAAATTATTTTAGAAAATAATAATAACAACAATATTATAAGAGAATACAGATATTAAGAATTATAGTAAATTAAAATTTTACATATATAAATAAAATTATTTTATAAGATAAAAGATAAATTAGATATTTTTATAATATAAGATAAACGATAAATTAGATATTTTTATAAAATATATAATATTATAAAATTTGAGGTACATTTTTAAAAAATATTTATCTAAAAAAATATTGTAATAAATAATAGTTTTGATCATCCATACAAATAGACAAATAGACCTATGAAGGTAACTCAACTAAAAATGCTTTACATTTACAATTTTGTCTTGTAGAAAAAATAGAGGTTGGATTTTGGTTTTTCCATTTCCCAAATAAAAAGTTGAAGTCATTCTTTATGTTATGCAAAGAGGGTGCATCTATTTTATGAGATGGACTAAATTTTCAAGAGCTCATTGTGCATGTATGTATAAAGCAAACTACTTATTATGTTGTAATATTAATTCTCAATATTATGTTATTGTAAATAAACTCACTAGAGATTGTTTTAGATTTAATAACTTATTTTTTTTATACTAAACAAATCAGATTACATAGAATAATCAAATACCAATAGGCAGTGCAGAAGAAAAATAATGCATCCCAACAAGTATAAATACAAGGCTACCACAAAGAGGGGTGAAATAAAAAAGTTACGAACACTTAATCCATAGGCTAAAGCAATTTTCTTTTTCATGGCTTCAGGCCATAGTTTTAGATTTAACAATTAATGTGTATTTATTCGTTAAATTTAATTTTATTAAAAATAGAAATATTGACTATTTTTTAAATTTAAATAAGTAAATGAAATAAGTAGGGGTTGAATTAAAATTAGGAAACAAAATGAGTTAAGGTTGAAGAATGTGTGTTAATTTGGTGGATGTAATAATTGAAGACAACCGAAAGTTGATGTGAAAAGGTTTGAGACTATCAAAAATGTATTTTAAAACTTTATGTTTCTAACAATAGCTAGTGATGTCTTGGGATGCATGCTCATGTCTTGCACAATGCGTTCATGTCTACTCGAGATGTTGGTGTCTTGTGCTCAGGAAGTCATGTCCACAATACCTGTTGTCAAGATTTGCATGTACCTATCAATACCTATCTTTGTCATTGCAAAACTTCTTTATAATGTTGTAGGACCTATCAGATTTGAGAAGGGGAAAATATTGTGCATAGGGTATGCTTATGAGCTTGCCTCGGTCAAGCCCCTAGTTGCATTGTTTCAACATAAAGTAGCTAAACATTGTAATGTGTGGTCTTATGATGCCAGTGTAGGGAGATGCAACAATGGAGGTGGTGGATGTCCTAAGTGGATAAAAGAGGAAAGTGTGTGTAGGTGTTAGAAGATGAATTAAATGGTTGGGTCCTTCATATTTTTGGAAAGTCACTTAAAATAAGTATGTACGAGCTAATTTGATAGTTGGAAGCACAATAGGGTTAGGGTTTCATAAATGATGTGATTATTCAAAAGGGAAAAAATACTTTAAACGTAGTACACAATCCTATCTAAGAAATAGGAGCATGTTGCATTGGTATACCTAATAGTTAAATAGTAAAAAATAATAACAAATAAAATCTAACAAAAATAAAGATCTGAAATGAAATGTTTTCAAAATAATTTTAACTCCAAAAAGATAAAAACAATCACAAACACACTTATTATTAATATAAAAATGTTCGAAAAATATATACTTTTCATGTAATTATAGAGAACATTAAATTACTATCAATTTCATAATTTATGAGATTGCATGCAATTCACATTGTAAGAGGTGAAGTCACAATACAATTGAAGTTTTGGTTGGTCAGTTTCTTTATTACGATGTATCTAATTTTCACATGTTGATTTTAGTTTCGAATGTGATTAAGTATTATAGGTAACATTTAGTCTTGTCCGTAGAGAGAATTTGGGGACCTCTCCGTATATTGACGACCAATTAATGGCAAATTCAATGAATGGCAGCTACACCACATTTAGGGGTCCCCTCCGTAACTTATAATTTCATTCACACCACTATAGGTACGAAAGACTATGTCATACTTAAATCTTCACAATTTATACACCCAGTTGGATCCTTTCATTTTGTGTCTTATTTTATTAAGTATAATTTAGGAGTATTTATTGGGGTGTTTGTATTTAGAGCAACTTTATTATTATTCTCCAATTTCATAAATTGTTTGGTTTCATATATGTTATTAGGTAAAAGCTTTCATTTCATTTTATATTAATGAAAAGTATAAATGTGTAAAGAGATAAAACAATCTACAATAAATAAATAATAAAAATTTAGATTAAGATTGAAATGAACATTTATTAAAATAGAAATGAGAGTTAAAGTTTGTGTACTTTGATATTAGAAGATAATGAATTTTATTTGATGTGGTGTTGTAACTATTTGATGAAAAATTAGATTTGGATTATTGATTAGAGGATTGAGACAATGCAAATTTGAAAAATTCAAAGTTTAGGATGTGATTGCTACAACAATCATGTCTAGAGAAGTGATCCCATCAAAATTTAAGCAATCTCATTCTTTGTGAAAATGGATCTTTGGTACATGTAACACATATTTGACTAATCATATCTAAAGCAAGGAGAATAATGGTGGAGTTAAAGAACATTATAGGGATTCCTATGTATAATGTAAAGATTGAAATTTTGGAATTCCTTATGCCTTAATCACATCTTGAGATTAAAATAATACTAAAAGTAAAAGTGATAAGGAGTGGCAATGAATGTCGATGTGTCTATTATTGATGTGAACTAATAAGCGATTAGGTTAAAGAGTGTCCTTAGAGTGTGCTTTGACAATTTAATCACGTCTTGAGATTGAATTAATACTAAAAGTAAAAGTGATAAGGAGTAGCAATGAATATCGATATGTCGATTATTGATGTGAACTAATAAGTGATTGGGTTAAAGAGTGTCCTTGGAGTGTGCTTTGACAATGGATGTCACTTGAATTGAATATTATTGATATAAACAGAGGATGGTTGATGTAACCGATAAGAGAATAAATGCTTTTGATATTTTTTTGTGAATCATTATCTAGTGATGTGTTATGATGCATAAATGGTGTAAGGTGACGCCTTTAAATACAAAACCATAGACACAAAATTTTGAAACTTTGACACCCCATCAATGGATAACTGTCAATCCTAAGAATACCAACCTTAAAATGCAAGAATTCAAATTTTGAAGATTGGGGATGCGATTGCACTAGTAATCATGTTTAAGGTGATCTTGTCCAAAGTGAGCAAACTGATGGGACCTAGGTCACAAAAGGTTCTAAACAAAGAAATGTGTCATATCTAAGTGACGAATTAGATCTTAAAAATAGTCAAATTATACACTAAAATAATGTATCCAAAAACATCAACTAAAGGTGACATAAAACAAGAGGAGAAAAGTGTTAAGATATGCATTTTTCTACTTTGCAAAATAATATAAAAAGTTAAATTTGATCGTCACATGATTGTATATACAATTTTTAGTTGTAAAATGCAAACAAATTTTTTTTTAAAGTATGAGATGAAAGGAGACATTGTAAGTGGATTGCCAAAATTTCTAAGTGATTAGATAAAATATATGTTTGGAGTTTTACGTTACTTCTTTAAATATTTGAGATTTTCAACAGTTAAAAGCTAGTGATGAATGAACAACACTATACAAGAATTATTTCTTACCAACAAAAGTGATCATACATGCTCTTTTGCAGGTGTTAACACTTATGAAAGCACTGAAAAAGTAATGCTAAGCTCAAGATTCAAGAAATCAATGTTTAATTCCAACTGACAGCTCTTGCCAAAGATTACAAAGACCGTACTCATGAAATTAAAAATGTTATTATGACTACTGAAGTATTGTCTACTCTTGAAAAAAAAACTATACATAATCTCTTATTGTAATATATAATTTATATTTTAAAATTTTTTTTTTTCTTGCTACCAAATCTTTATAAATTCTTGGATATATGTCTTGTTTTCATATCTGTACTCTATTCACTCTGTATACTTTTTTAAAAACTTTTTATCAATTTAAAAAAAATCTTTGAAAGAAGGGTTGAATGTCAGATTTAGCAGATGATGACATATGGAAACATTTTACCATCTAAATGGCAAATACTTAATGTGGGACATAAGTTAGATGAGATTTCCTTTACTAAATATCCATGATATTGACATATAGTATGACCATAAATCCATGCAATTGTCATATGGACATGCCATGGTCATTAAAAGTTAAAAGGCATACTTAAAAGACTGTAATCATTTTTGGAAGTTTATGGCTTTCTAGCAAATATTTTTCAGTATTTAAGCTCAGTCTTCTAAATATTGTTGCACATGTTTCTGTACACGAGGATGCTTCTAACCATGTGTTGGCCAAACTACTTCCCGCTACAGTATTTTTTGTCTCAATTTATCTGGCATCTTATACAGTAAAGAATACTGCAAATTTTTTTTGAGTGGGTAGTATTTATTAAAAGGTTTTCCTAAATTAGCCGACAGGCTTTTTTGCAGGCGAACCAAAGCCAAAGATTTGTTAGTAGTTGGAAACGTAAGACATTGCAGGCTGATTTGCCAGCATCTTTTCTCTGTCCAGCAGTGTTTTTCTTGGTTCATTGTCTTGTCTAAGTTTTTTATTCTTTATTGTTTTTTATAGCTGTAGGGTGTATGCATTGTTAGAAATAAAGCGCTTTAAAAATAAAAATAAAAAGAAAGAAAAGAAAAAAGAAAGTGTCTCAACTTTGTATGGAAATAAAAGTAGAGCGAGCCAAGAAAAAAAGATTTTTTGAAAAATGGCTATTTTGAGAAGAATCTTTTGCATAGAGATAGAGATAAGTTGGCTAGAGATTTATGACGGGTGTCATTATCTATTTTATTAGATGTTTCTAATTCTCTAGAAGGTTCTCATATGCAATGTAATATTATATATTGGTACTTTGAGATATTCATTTTTTGTGAGATTTTAGTTTGCACTGAAATTCCTTTACATTGACTTGAGGTGAAGACTCGTGTAAGAACTTGCATTGCAAGTGTGTTGTAATCTATTTCAAGATTTGATAATACATTGTGTAGGTTTTGGAATGTGGAGTTTATTTTTCGAAAGGGTTTTCCCCACGTAAATCACTGAGTTATGGTTGTTACATCCCTCTTTTTGGAATCTATAACGCTATTTACTTTTCTTGCAAATTTCAGTTATATAATATGTTGTGGACGACATGGAAATTGGTGATGTAGATAGACAAAGTTAGTTCTATGAAATTTTGGAATCTATTGATTATGATCAATGAGATATTATAAACTAAAATATTTTTTTTGTTGGGAGAAAATGATGTTTGGATATATTATGATTTGATTTGGAATATAGGTGCTTTGACCACAAAAATTGTATGTGAGACTGTTGTTGCAGGAACAGGGGGACCATGTTCAACAGTAAGAGAAAGTATCTTTGAGAAAGAGAATAGACTCTAGAAATTAACCATGGGTGTTTCTTACTGAAAACACCAAGCAGGTAGATAAACCTTGAAGCCTTAAATTTAGTCATGTTTACGACTAAGATAGTCTAAGACTAGATGTCGACGTCTAAAGATAAGGTTTAACACTTTTTCGTAAGTCGTCATATAGAATTTTGGAAATCGACGTTGTTGTCGCAAGTCCACTAAAGCAAGTCGTCTTATATAGATGACTAATATTTCGTTTATAGGTAAATAAATAAACTTATTTGTGGTGGATTTGTGAGTTGCGTCTCGTAGTCGAAAGACGCGAGAAGTCGTAATTGTGTGTCAAACGATTTAGAAAACTTGTTTTGCGTTACGCCCAATCCGTCGTGATTGTCGTAAAAACACTTTGAACATGTGTTGTGAATTTATTCCTTTTTGAAAATTGACGGAAGTCAAATTTGAAGCCGCGATGAGCTATAACCTGTTTTGGTCGTTATTTGAAAGAATATTCCAAAATCGCCTTAGTTATATCTTGGTTAACGTGAGCTATTTTTGTTAGTTTGTTTGATGTCAGTTTTCTCGTCAAGTCGAGTAGGTTTACGCCCAAGTTCTATCGTTTTGGACGTTTTCCATTTCGAATGTGTCTTTTCCCTTCGAGCTTAAGACTTGAGTTATCATTAATCTAACCTATACTTTCTTTATTAAGTCGGTCTTTACTCTTTCTCTCTTTTCGACCTTGGAGACACAATATGCATTTATTATTCTCCACCTTGTAAGAATTTAACTCCACTAATCGTGTTAGTTGCATATTCAGAAGTTTAAAAGCCATGATGCATCGAGCTAGTGGAGGGGGTTGTTGTGCCACGTCGCAATATGGGAGCCTCCATTATGTTTAGTGGTCGCTGTTGGATAGGGAGTCAGATGGCTGCAGCAACTGATCTCCTTTTGTTTAGGCATGGAACGACAGAGGTTAAATGTCATTATGCTTCTTCGTCGTGGGCAGTCTTGGAGGTTGTTATTCAGTTGAGAAGAAATTGAAACCGGAGTGGTAAATGCCCTTATCCTTCTTCGTCGTGGGAGTGGTAGAGAGCACTTTTCTTTTGAAGAGGACACAGATAGGAGAGTGCTGTGGGTTTAGAGACTAAGGAAAGAACTTGGAGGACGTCGCTGAGAGCTTAGCAAGGACGAGCCAGCAACAGCTAAATCCTGAGTATTACGATAGGTTTCCATTCTTCCTCTCTGCGTAGACTATGTTCACTGTTTGCATCTTTCAACTGGCTGTGTATGTGTTGTGTGTTACAATGTAGAAGTTAATGATAATAATGCATTTTTCTGTATAAATCGAGTGGAGTTTGTCTACTCAGAATACGTAATCTTTGTACATCATGAACGCTACCATTGTAATAGTAGAACACAGGTTCACATATGTATATACCAAAGTAGCTAAATGTACGAAGCAAGATGTGAATGATAATCAGAGCATGAAGGATAACTCAGTAGTATTTGGGTGCAAACTTTAAACTATATACCTACCATGAATATATCCTTGTATGTATATTATTGTGATGGTCGTAATGTAAACCACAACCTGCTAATGAAATGCACTGCATTCATTTACCTTTGGTAAGCATTATACATGACTGTGATTCCATCTCAAAACATCTTTTGTACACTCGAAATGTTAGTTTCTTAGTGAGAAGCCACATTGCACCACGTGCTTACTGTGAAGGAGTCTAAACCTCTGATCTAATGCATGTTTTCGACGTAGTTTTTAGATTTTTTTGACAGCCGGATGGTGTAATTTTAACTGGCTGTGGTGTCGGGAGATAAAAACTAGAGTAGGCTAAGGTTACAAAATGTCTCTCTGTCCAAACAGATAAGAATCCCGAAAATAAGACATTGAATGCCGACAAATGTATTTAGCTAGTTTCTTATTCGGTTTTAGATCTTCAGTTAGAGGTCGACATATGAGTTTGATCATCTCTTGTGTCTTAAGACAGATTCCAAGTCTTTTAATATCTTTATCATTTAACTCTTACCTCATTGAACCATGTAAAACCATTTGTTTTGGAAGGAGGTGTAGAGTTGAAGTATAAGTAATTATCCTTGGTCAAAAATACCGTCATGCATTTAAAATGAAGAGATAAGGGTGGGAAACCCGCATTTTGTGTTTTAGTTAAGTAAATTGCATGCGATGATCCTTGTGTGGCTATTACCTTGAAGACCTTTATGAGTCTAAAACTTAAAACTCTGGACTTACAGGTAATTGTATTATATACTTGAGTATGTTGTATAAACTTATGGAAACCATATAGCCAAGTTAGAGACCACTTAGGAGTGGATATTTTTAAACAATGTTTTAAATGGTTATGGGATTGTTTTTGCATTACAAATGCTATCCGTATAAACAATGAAATAGAAAACCCTTTATACATCGTGTAAACGAAGATGAATCCATAAACTTGGGAATAGAGTAAACCTTTGCGCCATGCGCTAATGCATGAGGGAATTCAAATACCTTGAGGTCATCGAGGTCCACATATATATAAACCTTACAAATAGGAAAACTGTAGGATTGCAATTAATTCAAGTCGAGTAGGGTGGGTGAACTATATTCATGCGTTCATACTACGCTATATAAATACAAATCCTTTGGCCAAGGTGATGCACGATCCTCAAGTGCATTGAATGTTCACTGTGACTGGATGGCATTTCTTGTGGAGGGTCATGCATGACTAGAGGGTATCTAGGGATCTGCATGATAACAAGACACGTAAGTTACAACACCAGAGCTCAGATGGAAAACACCGATGGTTATCCTAAGTCTATCCTCTTGAGTAGGGTAGGGCCACTTCCGGTTAGGAAGGAGTGCGGGAGACCGACGGTCTGTGGTTGGAGGTTAAGCTCCTTGAAGATACTTTCTCTTCCAAGTATTGAGGATTGCCGAGTCTTGAATGTGATGGGTCGACAATCGAGATGCGGTGATAATGGTATGTCTCTAATATTGTATTTGTTTTAAGAATATTTCAATTGTGAGAAAACAAAATGTTTATGGTTTATCATTTCTTTCAGCTTTATGAAAAATGAAATCATGTTTATGGTTAAAGCAAAGAATGTTATACTTGATAGTAGTGAAATTCTTTTATATTTGATTACAAAGAAAGAAAAAAAAAATATACCTATGTTAAAACCTAGTTTTCAAGTAAAATCAGATATGGATGTTACAATGGTTTACTGTTATTTTGTTTATGTTATTTCATATGTTTCTTGAAATCTTTGTAATAATTAATTTGAAATTTGCATAACACTCCTCTCAAGGTTAGCATAGCAAGCATTTCTGCACACCTTTGCTTCCTTACAAGTGGTATCAGAGCTTGGCCAGTTTTGGTTCTATTTGTTGGGTACATGGTTTTTTGAGCTAATCAAGTTTGAGTGGGAGTTTTTGTAGAGTATTTCATATTTTGTATTGCAGGATAGTAGAGATGGGGAGCACATCTGGAAGAGTTGAGGTAGAGAAGTTCTCTGGCACAAATTTTGAAATGTGGAAGCTGAAGATGAAAGATCTATTGATTGATCGAGATCTATGGGATGTTGTGGATGATAATATACAGAGGCCTACATATCCAACTTTGGTAGCAAGATATGATGTAGTGGATGGAAAAGCTAAAGGTCTCATAAGACTATGCCTTGCAAACTCAATTTTGATAAATGTTCATGAAGAACCCACTTCAAAGAAGCTATGGAAGAAGCTGGGTGAAATATATCAAGCCAAATCTCTAGTAAATAAGATTTTCTTGAGGAAGAATTGTATTCCTTGAGAATGGAAGAAGGTGGACATGTTTTTGAGCATCTGAAAACTTTCAATATGTTGGTGACTCAGTTGAACTCGGTTTGGGTTAAAATGGATGAAGAAGAAAGGTGCCAAACTTTGTTATATTCATTGCCAGACTCATGGGATAGCCTAGTCATGGCCATAGGGAGCACTTCAATCACCTTGAAGATGGAGGATGTTGTTGGTTCTCTACTCTTTGAGGAAATGAGAAGGAAGATCTCTCTAAATGCTAAAGAGGCTTTGAGTGTTCAAGGAAGACCAAAAGAATGAGGCAAGAATGAAAAGCAACATGGCCGTTCTAAGTCCAGGAATAAGGGGAGATCAAAATCTCCTGGTAAGTCCAAGGTGATATGCTAGAACTGTGACAAAATTGGACACTTCTGAAAGGACTATAAATAAGAGAATAAAAAGAAGAAGAAGAAGCAAGATTATGTTTCTGAGTCCAAGACGGAAGATGGAGATGCTTTTATTGCAGCCTTGGCCACTCATGTAGGTGGTATTGCATGGTTGATTGACTCAGGTGCATCTTTCCACATGACTCCTAACAGAAACTGATTCAGTAAGTATGAAAAATCTGAAGGTGGTAAGGTGTATTTGGGTGACAATTATTTTCTTGACATTGTTGGTCATGTAAGTATTCATGTGAAATTTTATGATGGTAGAGTTAGACGATTTGATGGTGTCTTGCATATCCCAAGACTAGCAAGAAATATATTATCTGTTAGCAAGCTAAGAAATTTAACTTCCATCGATACATCTAAGGTTTATAATTCTCATGTGATGATGTTCTTAAAATTAATGTTGATGATATTCTCTTTGTGTCTTTTGATAATTTATCTAATAAGGTGCTTCATCATGTGTATTTGCTTGATGAGAACAACGCTTTACTTTCTTTATTACATAATGTTCCGATCAATGATCATTTTTCTTAATTAACAAATGTTATGCATAACATGTTGTAAATGTTCCTATATCCCATGATGTTTTAGATCCTATGCTTTGTAGTGCTCATATGACTATAGATCCACTAATTGATACATTTAATTGTAATAGAAATGTCTATTGAACATAGGTGCATATTTTCATGTTAAAAACTTTTTCTTCATAAATTATGCATATGTTGTTGATGATATATTTCTAATGCAAGAATTTAAATAAAATTTAATTGATGAATTTTTATTATGATTTCATTCACATCATGCTTCTTACAATTTATTTACAAACGTTAGATATGCTTTCATGGAACATTTTATTTTTATCCCTAACTGTTGGGAAAGGTGTGTTGTACACCTTACATAATAATGTAATATTGTTATTTAGTTGTATTTCATCTTAGGATGTAAACACCACACTAGAATATGCAATTTTAGGGACATTTGTAAGCTATATGGGACCTTAGAAAATTTGTTTAATGTGAGAGGCACATTAGAGAAATTCATTTAATATTAGAGGTCATCCAAGCCTATCCCAAGACTAAAAAGGCAAACTTAAAATTTGAATAAATACATAATGTGAGAGTTATATTATAAACAAAGAAAAACAATTTGTGATTGTAAGCAGATTTTTTGTTTTTGTTTTTTCTTTTAGCTTTAAAAAAAGTGATTGCATTTTTTAATTACAAAACACGATCGCATTTTTTAAAGAAAAAAATAGGATCACATTATGGCTTGGTATTTACCAATCCATAACATGATCATGTTATGTAAATTTAAAAATAATGTGATCATGTTATGGCACCACTCAAGTTGGTACATAGTGATCTCATGTCCTTTCCAAATTCTTTTTTCAAGGTTCAAATATGTACTTATCTTTATAGATGAATTCACACATCATACACGGGTGTACTTTCTTAATTACAAGAGAGAGATCTTTGCTACTTTCAAGGTCTTTAAGGAAATTTTTAAGAATCAGTTGTTTTCTATCAAGAAGATGCACACAAATATTGGGGTATAATATGTGAATAAAGATTTTTATTGAGAGCATGGCATCCAACACCAACTCTTGATTCCTTATACCTCTCAAAAGAATGGTGTCATTGAGAGAAATAATAGAAAATTGAGACTGCCAAGTGTATGATTCATTCCAAGAACATGGCACCTAACTTTTGGGTTGAAGCACTTAATTGTACAAATTACATCTATAATTGCATGCCTCACAAGGCAATGTAGAACATGACTCCTAAAGAGGCTTAGTCTCATGTCAAGCTAGATGTTTCTTCATTCAAATTTTTGGTGGTGAGTCTTGGGCATTTATTCCAAAGGGTTAGCATAAAGCCATGGAGAAGAAAATCCAACCTATCTTTTTTGTTGGCTACTATGATAATAAGTTTGAGAGTGCTTCTAGATTCCACTATGTATGTTTTTGATTCAACATTTTGAATCATACTCAATGATCCATCATCATCATACTATGATAATATGAAGGCTTATCGATTATTTGATCTTGTTACACATGATGTACTATTTAAGTGAGATATCTAGGTTGATGAGCATTTCACCTTGATAGATTCACCATCTCCATATTATCTTTCACTTCCTTCTCCTCCTTCTTCATCTCTAAAAGATTCTCTTCTTCTTGATGATGATGATATCATCACTGAAGATTTTGCTCCATAATCTCCCTTTGCACACCATTAACCTCATTGGGCAAGCACCATATTTAGGAGGTTGGTCATTTGGTTAGTGATCCAATTGACCCTCATTGTACTTAGACAACAAGGGTTAGTATTTTGATTCATGCACTTTTAGTAGATCCTTAGAAGTTTTTATATGTAGTTGGTATACCAAAGTGGTATAATGCAATAACATAGGAGTATTCTTCCTTGATGAAGAATCACATGGACCTTGCACCTTTTTCTAAGGACGGAAAATTGGTTCATTCTAAATGGATCTATAAGATCAAATATGCACTTGATGGTTTAATTGATAAGTATAAGACATGTCTTGTCACCATGGCTTTTACACAAGTTGAGGGTATTGATTAATCTAAGACTTTTGCCCCTATTGTGAAGATGAATTCTATTCACTTTGTACTTTCCCCTATTGCATCACAATGGTCTATACACTAGATTGATGTGAAGAGTGCTTTTCTACATGGTGATCTTCATGTAGAAATCTATATGGAGTAGCCACAAGGGTTTGTACAAGATTCTTCACTTATTTGTAGGCTTCATCATTCCCTCTATGGTCTTAAACAAGCTCCTAGATCTTGGTATGAGATTATGGATAGGATTTTGCTTGCTTTTGGTTTCACCCATTTCCATTCTAATCCTATAATGTACATTCAAAGGGATGGGATAACCTTTTAATTCTTATCCTCTATGTTGATTATTTGGTCCTTAGAAGAAGTTCTTCTTCCATGATACAAAGTGCTCAACACATTTTTATCGAGTAGTTCGATATGACTAACTTAGGACTTTTGCATTATTTTCTTGGGCTTCAAATAATTCAATATTTAGATGGGATCTCCATATTTTAGAAAAAATATACTCATGACTTGCTTCATTTCTTTGGCATGGCTGATTGCAAGCTTTC
The DNA here is from genome assembly GCA_027924645.1 of Cunninghamia lanceolata. Lineage (NCBI taxonomy): Eukaryota > Viridiplantae > Streptophyta > Pinopsida > Cupressales > Cupressaceae > Cunninghamia > Cunninghamia lanceolata. The sequence continues at coordinate 3,637,321 of BSBN01000469.1, forward strand.
TGTTACACCTTTTTAGTTTTTTGTCACATTGTCTGCCACTTTGTAATGTCCCCATTCTAGGAATGGTTGTCATTAGAGAGGGCGTGGGCTTATCACTTCACTTCAGGATTCTTGGAGGTTTATCTGCCTTGGAGCATATGTTATGAGACATGGGGTCTTGTCATGATCTTGCTGAGAGATGATATTGTTTCATATGGATGCCACTGGGATGTTTGGATAAGTGATCTAATATGTTCTTCATGCCTAGAGATGGATGAACTCGAGGTTGCACTCTACATACCATCATGATGATTGGCGCCCAATGGAGAAATAAAATAAAATATATATGATAGCACTAGAAGGAGAAAATAACATAATAATTAAATCATATCTTTAATTTGATTTGGGCGCTCATGAGGGAAAATAATAAAAATGCCTTTATCCTATCTAGGTGGGCCTTAGGGAATTGGGCACCTAGGTCAGCCTCTGTGAGGGAAAATTTAATAAAAACTATAGGAAAAGTGCCTCTAGGTTGGCCAACATATATTGAGGATGAATTCCATGTATTAAGGCATCATTCAATCATCATTCATTTGAGTTATCTCTTGGAGAAGGCTTTGAGATGAAAACCTATCTTCTTCTTGAGGAGAATTCCATGACGGGAGTTCCATTGCACTTCAACTTCATTTGGGCAGAATTCTACATCAGCTTTAAAGAGCATTCATCATGGGCAAATTGTTTAGGGTTTTATCCTAGCTTGGAGCGCACCTCTTGGAGGTAAAGGTGACTTGTATTTGGAGATGTTTTGAGGAGTTGTTGGTTGCTAAGGTTTCATGCTACAACAAATTTGTTACAACAGTTAGAGCAGACCTCATTCACCACCCTTTAAAGGACATATTTTGGCATCTCATGGTATGTAATTGATGGTAGATACATTTGCTATGTAATTGTGACTTGTGGTTGTTTGCGCTAGTCTTTATTCGTCATTGTAGACTGCATATATTCAGATTTATAGTAGCAGACCTATTTATTTATGTTGGAAGTGTTTATGTTGGTGATCTATGTGTATTTCATGGTGTAATTCATTCCTATTGCTTGGATGAATCATATGTCATGTTCCTTTGATGTTTTGATGCTATGTTTATGGTATATTATGAAGTAGTGGTATGCTGAAAATATAAAAATTAGAAATCAAAATTAGGGTTTGGGCAAAAAAAAAAGATTTATTGCATAATATCCCATTTGGGATATTATAGTGGTATAAGAGCCATGATCTTTCCAGCCTGAGGGTTTGATCATGGATATTAAATGGTGGAATCCTTTCTTGCATCATTGGAGTGACTTCAAGATGATTGGGAGAAAGAGTTGGAAAGATGGATTGCTAACATAGAAGCTACAAGAATCAAAGGTAAAAATCCAGAAGACTCCATAAAAGAAAAGGTAGAGAAAAAGGAGGATTTTCTACCCTATGAGGACAAAGGAGAATTACCTAATGAAGAACACATAAGTGTCCACGAAGATTACAAGATTGAAGAAGAGGTCACCATGGAAGAAGGACTACTTGTTGATTGCTTGCATCATGAGGATATGGGTGAGGAACCATCCATGAAGGTTGCCAAGTTGAATTAGTGACAAGAAGGTATGAGTTCATTTGATGTTCCTTTGGTTGAGGCTAGCATTGCTTCATCACTTTTGCATTATATTGGCATGGAATTGAATGGTGGTATGGGTATCTTTGAGATGAATATTGTTCATAAGGACAATTCAGAAATTTCAGCGAGAAATGATTGTAGTGGATTGGATAAGAGTGACTTGACATTGCAAGATAATGAGGTCATAATGGTGCACACATCTTCTAGGTTAGCCATGGAGGAGGATCATGAAATAGAAGACTCTACCTACTACTTTGATGGAGGAGGTGTCAATGAAGAAATTGACTTATGAAGGCATGATTGGTCTATGTTGCATGAGGGCCTTGGGACTCATAAGTCTCATCACTTGAAGACAAAAGAAGGTAAGCTTGTGGTTTCCCTAGATCAGTTTGATCATGTTCATGAAGTGATGGCAGGTTTGTGTTGGAAAGCCTTAGAGAGGCATGAGCACACTGAAGAAGATCTTCACCTTGTCGAGTTTCAAGAGCTCTAAGAGGTCGTGGCTATGGTGAAGAACAACTACTTGCATCTACTTGCAGATAGAGATCATCTATTCAAGATGGGTGAGATATATGCTGGCACTTTGAGAAGGGAGGAAGATAAAGTGGATAAGTTCACATTGGAGCTTGAGGACACTATGGATTCTTTGAAGAGCACTCAAGAGGCCCTTCAAGCATCTAAAGATCAAGCGAAGAAGCTTTGTTGAGAGTTGAATATGGTACATTCCTCGTCATACACATTAGAAATTTAGACGTCTATGACCGCCACATTCAAGGAAGGACAACACAACATGAAGAAGGCAAAGAATGGAGACTTGGAAGAAAAGATTGAAGGGATGGACACTCATGAGGATTTAGCTTATAGCCATAAAACAAAGTTTGTGACACATGACACTCTTGATTTTCCTTGGGAGACATGCCTTGGACTTGCCCTAGTTGAAGATTACTCAATCATAGAGGAAGAGGAGATTAGGGTTCACAAAGACATCTCTCAAAAGCAGAAGGTAAGTCCTGATTTTCTTATTTGCAACAATACTCCCTTGACTTCACATCATCATCACATGACATCCAAAGGGATCAGCCTTGAGGCTTATGATTTTTATGGAGAGAATCATGGAGAGCATGCGACAACGATAAAGGAGAGGTTTGAGAAGGGTAAAGGAACTACAAAAAGGTATGGGAAGAGTTCTTATTTTATTTGGATCAACAGTCTTTCTCTCTTGCATAATCATATGTTGACAACCCTTACACATGAGAATAAGTCTGGGAAGAGCTCTTCTCTCATTGGCTTCCATTTTGGGCCTAAGAGAATCAATTTAGTTTAGCATGACACATGTCATGAGTCTTGTATGGTGGCTAAACAAGTATAGTAATCATATTTGAGGTATGGTACCGAATCTTTTACATGTTTGCTTCTTGAGGGTTTGATGCCACTTCTTTGGGAGAGCCCCTTGAAGGTTCATGTCGTGAGATTGGATGACATCATTGAGCACACACTATGTGGATTAGCTACTAGTGTTGTGACTATGGAGGGAGGCCTACATGATGCAGTCTTGGATGGATCTTTGGTTCTTCATAGTGCACTTGAGGAGTTTGTTTGTGATCATGAGCTCCATCATATTGATAACTCTTGGGTGGAGTATATAGCTGCTTATTTTTAGAAGCATGCCATGGAGACTCTTTCTTTTATGGAGTATACTTGTAAAGTACCAAATTCCATTTGATATAGGGGCATCTTGACCTAGAATTTTGGTTTTTCTCCTTTTTGTTGTTTTGTTCTTTTTGTTAGCTTTTGGTTGGTGGTGATTCTTTGTCTTCTATCTTTCTTGTTAACTCCTATCTATATGTTAAGCTTAAGGAGTTCTTGTCACCCTATGTTTTATGTCACTGTTGCTTGCTGCAGAGAATCAAGTTTGTTTTGAAGCTCCTGTCTCTTGAGTGACAGAACCAAAAGAGAAATTTTATATGAGTTTTATCTATCGTGGGTTATCTTCATAAACTGATAGTTTCTCAACAGTTAAGGAAGTTGAAGGGTCATGATATTAGAAAAATGCAAAATAATTGTTGAAGATGTTCATGCTCGCTATATGAAAAGTCTCTGCCAGGTGTTTCTAAACACAGCTAGCGCATGATAGCACAAAATCTAAACATGCAGCGATTGGTTGAAGAAGAGGAATCAACAACAACTAGAGTTGGAGGTCATTGATTACTTAAAGAACATATGCAGGCCAAATATAGGAGGCAGAACGACTGATAAACAAGTATAAGGAGGTCGAAGAATTAGAAGAAGATAGTTATGATGATGGGTAGGCTGATGGTTACATAGAGAAGGTCGAATATGCAGAAGGGGGTCATGTATAAAAGAAGAGAAGTCATGAATGAGGGAGAGGAGGAAAGGCCGAAAAGAAAAGAAAAAAAAAGAGGCCACAAGCCCAAAACAATGCTGAGGCGTTTGAGAGTAGGCCGAATGTGGAAGAGGCCAATGGTGGGAATGTGTAGGAAGAGAGACAGAAGGACGGGAGGAGAAAATAGCAGTTAGAGAGTCATTGCTTTAGTCATTGTTTTTAGCTATTAAAAAAAGGCTGATTGTGCAGGTCGATAGATAGGTTATGTAATATCATGTTTTGGCAATAATGTAGAACAATAAGGAGTCTATTGGAGAATAGCGTCTATTGTGATTTCTTTGTTAATAAGAATCTACATTTCTATACCTCCTATCATTTTTTTTGTATTGTGAAGGAAATACTTGTATTACTCTCATTATTTCTAAATGTCTCTTTGATTGTGTTTCCTATAAGTGGGTTTTGTGCTGTGACTGATAAGGCAACCATTAGAAGAAGTAGGGCATGTGCATGAGTTATTTGAAGTCATGCCATCAGATTGGTATTGTGCATGAATTCTTGAACTTGTGCTATCAATTTGGTATTAGAGACCGGGTTGGTTTTGAGTGCTAAGTAGAGTGCCGAAGTGAGGCAGCTTAGCCAGGACCTACAGATAGCAGAGGAAGAAGAATAATAAAAGGTTGTGGAAGGAACCTAGAGCCCCAAAAGATCTGGGCAGTGAGCACTAAGTATGTTCTTGATATTGATGGGTATTGTGGAATGAGTGTCGCAGTATAATGCATGTTGCAGTTTGGTAAAAGAGAGGTACCAAAAGACTGGGCAAAGATGATATGACAAAAGCCCTAGGTGAGGTATCTAGAATATAAGAATGAATAGAGAGATGTAATGTTTTGCATGGGTAGAACGCTGAAGGAGAGGCAACCTGTGCTAGAGTTTACAGAAACGTGTGTGTTGTTGTGTGAACCAATCGTCCAAGGAGAGGCAGTTTGCACTTAAAGATTGAACAACGTTTGTGGATTGCAGCAGTGAGAGGAATGGGTATTAGTGAAAGAAGACCCATCATAATCCCATTTTGGGAAAAATATTGGGATGGAGTGGAAAGCAAAAAATATTGAGAGGAATTGGAAAAGATTGCAAAAAGAATGGATATGTTGGAAAAGAGTTATTTTCCTGCTAATGTTGTGGTTGCAGGAAGTGGGCAAGAAGGAAAGAGGAAAATCCTCAGTAAAGATAAGGAAAGGAGAATAGAGAAAGTGCAGCAAGGAGCACAAGAAAAAGAAGAAAAGATAGTGTCTATGGATGAGGCACTTGAAGAGACATCTTGGTCTCTTGAATCATTTGCTACTGATTTGTTTGAAAGTGTGGATGTAGATATAAAGAAGGCTGAGAACAAGCCTTTGGAGGTAAAAGGAAAAAGGGCAAGAAGGGAGCCCGTAGATGAAGATGAAGATAAGAGAGAAAGAAGACAAGTTGCAGCAATAGATAAGAGAAAATAGTTTGTAGTAGTGGTGCAATACAAGGTACCTGAAGATGAAGAAAGGGCTAATGAAGAAAAGAAGAAATCATGTAAGGAGAAAGAGGTGGCAAGACATGAAACCAAGAATGTAAGGAAATTGGGACAACATACCGATGATGAAGTAAAAGTAAGTTTTGATGGTGATTTTATTTATGCAAATAAAAATAGGAATGTAAACCTACTAGGTGGAAAGGTTAAGAGTAAATTAGTGGATCATGGCTATATAGTACCATATTGGCAAAGGAAATCAATTGTAAATGTTCAGCAAGGATAAGTGAGGCAAGGAGTACTTTGTACTAACCTTTATGACAACAAAATAGCATCAAGGATAGAAGACATGACAAAGAAGAAGAGAAGACAAGAGGATAGGCCAAGTGCAGAGGCTGCAAGACATCAATTAAGGAAGATGAAGACCCCAGAGTGGGTAGTGAAGCATGGGATAGTAGTAGAAGAATTTGACATTGAAAAATAGACAAAGCAAGAGGAGAGGAGATGTGTAGATATTGACAAGCTCGATGAAGAGATGCACATGATAAAGCCCCTAGAAGAAAATGGAAAGGAGGATAATACCCCAGAGCATATTAAAGAGCTTGAGAAAGAGCAACATGGTGTGTGCAAAGTAAGAGGTAGACAATTTGATTTGTATGATGATGTTGAGGCTTTAAGTGAAACTTCTGAATATGAAATGGATACGTGGGGGTTGGTAGATGAGGAAGATAGGAGAAGAAGTAAATATCAGAGGAGAGGAAAATAAACAAGTGTAGATTGGAATGTCTAGTAATGAGCACAAAAGAGATATGAAGAATGAGTTGGCCAATGAGAATAGAAAAAAAAGGGGAAAAGGAGAAAAAAGACATGAAGAGTGAAGAAGGAGTGGTAGAGAATAAGGAAGAAGAAGCTGAGGCAGCAAAAAATAAAGAAGGTAAGGACAAATGCATACCTGGAAACAAAGTTAAGGTAGAATTTGAAGAAAGGGACAACAAACAAGAGTGGTGCGGATGATTTTTGGGCTCAATCCTCTGAGATCAAACAAGAATTATAGGAGGATATTGTTGGTAAAGGAATAAATACAACTGGGACAACAAAGAAGGATGAAAGAAGAAAGGATACAGTTAGTGATAAAGAAGTGGGTGTAGCAGTGCAGGGAAAGGTAAATAAGGAAATCTTTTATGAAGATGTTATTATAAATTCATTTGGTATGTTGATTAATAGAAAGTTTGAGCAAAAGTAAGAATGATGCATGATATTAAGGTTTGTGATAAGAGGAAAGATATTAAAAATGATTTGTGGTTGTTTAATTAGGGCATGGAAAGGGAGGTATATGGAGTGATGAATGCAAATTTGTGGAAGACTGAGCATACTTTTACTGGAGTTGACAGACTAATAGAGAGTGTGGAGAAGAGAAAGCTATATGAAAAATTGCAAAAGATCTCAAGTCAAATAAATGCAATGGAAAATTTGTATTTCCCTAACTCTATGGTGATTGCAAGACATTCGAAGAAAGCCAAAGAAAGAGAGCCTGAAGCAGAGCCAAGTTAGAGTTTAGAAATTTCACATTTTGGTTGTCTTAAGGATTTGAGGAAAGTTGGTGTTCAAAGTGGTTTAGAGTCTGAGGATGGAGAAAATCATGTTCGTGTTTTCATTTCTAAAGATGACAACTATAATGAAAAGGAGGAGAAATTTGTCTCTGCAAAGGAGAAGAGGAGATTAGAGGCAATGTCCAGTTTGAAAAAATATTTTAAAGGAGAGAGTACAGACCTAGTGAAGGAGATTACAACAAAAAAGAAAAATGTTGAAGGTTCAATTGAGATTGCAGTGAAATAACCGGAGGATGGTGAAGAGGAAAACCTACTGTTAAAAGATAACATTGTGGAAGTAAAGACTTCTGAGGTAACTTTGTTTACACATTATGAGGATGAAGTTTTATTTTCATTTGAGGTTGATGATTGTGAAGATGAGACAGAGTTATGGAGATTTGTAGTAAACAAAGAAATCAGAAGGTGGATATATAAGAAGAAAGTGGAAAGAAAACAACTACAGATGGAGAAACTTAGGAAGAGTGATTGCAAGCATAGAACCAATTGGAAAGAGGCATGACAAGGGATGTGAAACAATTGGAAGAAGTGGAAAAAGAAATCTAGATATAAGCATTCTATTGCAGAGCTCATGAGCAGGAGCTCATGAATCTTATTCAGTGGGGGAGTCTGATGCAGGGGCATCTTGCCCTACAATTTTGGTTTTTATCCTTTTTGTTGTTTTATTCTTTTTGTTAGCTTTTGGTTGGTGGTGACTCTTTGTCTTCTGGACCTTTCTTGTTAACTCCTTTCACCCTGTGCTTTCTGTCATTGTTGCTTGCTGCAGAGAATCAAGTTTGTTTTAAAGCTCCTATCGCCCGAGTGACAGAACCAAAAGAGAAATTTTATATGAGTTTTATTTGTCGTGGGTTATGTTCATAAACTGACAGTTGCTTAGTAGTTAAGGAAGTCGAGGGGTCACGGGATTAAACAAATGCAGAATAATTGTTGAAGATGTTCATGCTCACTAAATGAAAAGTCTCTTCCAGGCGTTTCTAAAGACAAATGGTGCATGACAGCACATAATCTAAACATGCAGCGGTCAGTTGAAGAAGAGAAATTGACAACAGTTAGAGTTGGAGGTCGTCGGTTACTTAAAGAATAGATGTAGGCTGAATATAGGAGGCAGAACGATCGATAAACAAGTATAAGGAGGTTGAAGAATTAGAAGAAGATAGTTATTATGATGGGCAGGCCGACGATTACATAGAGGAGGTCGAATATGCAGAAGGGTGTCATGTATAAAAGAAGAGAGCAGCCGTGAATGAGGGAGAGGAGGAAAGGCCAAAAAGAAAAAAAAAGAAGAGGCCACAAGCCCAAAACAACATCAAGGTGTTTGAGAGCAGGCCAAATGTGGAAGAGGCCAATGGTGGGAATGTGCAGGAAGAGAGACAGAAGGATGGGAGGAGAAAACAAAAGTTAGAGAGTCATTGCTTTAGTCATTATTTTTAGCTAGTAAAAAATGTCAATAGTGCAGGCTGATAGATAGGTTATGTAATATCATGTTTTGGCAATAATGTAGAATAGTAAGGAGTCTGTTAGAGAATAGCGTCTATTGTGATTTCTTTGTTAATAAGAATCTACATTTCTATACCTCCTGTCATTTTTTTTGTACTGTGAAGGAAATACTTGTATTATTGTCATTATTTCTAAATGTCTCTTTGATTGTGTTTCTTGTAAGTGGGTTTTGTGCTGTGACTGATAAGGCAACCATTAGAAGAAGTAGGGCATGTGCATGAGTTATTTGAAGTCATGCCATCAAATTGGTATTATGCATGAGTTCTCGAACTTGTGCTATCACCATCACATAAATAACTGAAGTAAAAGTAAACTACAATTACACTATCAAGGAAAAAAGAGAGATTTACTAATAATTGACAATACAAGATTTGATTCATTGATATGATAAACATTAATGTTACAATTCATCATACAGAAGTATAGTTATAGGGCTCCATGAAATAATATGTATATGTTTCAACATTGGCTTAAGTGCCTTACAAATCATTTCAATACAATGAGTAATACAAATGTCAACATATACAAGTAGAATCCACAATACATAAATCAATCCTCGATTGCCATCGACCATCTGGTCATCTGCTATGTCAAAGGACAAGAACATGGTTCAAGTGCTTTTTTGCCCAACCACAAAGCTTATGCTTCCCCGGTATTCTTTAGTCTTCACACTTGAAGAATGCTCAACCCTGTATGAAGGGCCTAGCAACCTGTAAATAATTGGCAGGGTGGAATCTAGTGCATGCCTATTAACCTACATGCATCCCTAACTTGAATGCAGCATCACATTAACATGATATGGCAAAGAATAAAATAAATAACTAGGCATAACAATCCATCTATTTCAATGGTCCATTCGTCTATTTCAACATCACAATTTAAATTTAGCCAAAGTATAAAACCGTTTAACGATATGTAGATCCTGAAAAGAAGACCCACTTCTCTGTTTTACCCATATTCAACACCCATCCCAAAAGGTAACTTTCCCAAATAGACAATGCATAAAAAAATAATATGTATTTCTATTTCCTTTGCAATCACATTAAAATAATGATAATAATGCAAATCCTTCATGCAATAAATAATAGCAATGAATCTTTCTGTTATAAAAATTAGTATCTTCTTGTTTCCACATGTACTCAATTTTATCAGAATGTTTGAACAACATTTTACTAGCACATTTTATAGTTTCAACTCATGATTTTGATTGTTCCTATGCTATTTTTCAGGGTATAATATAGTAATTTCAGTCATAAAGCAGTTGGAATATCTTAGCACGTGTTTCTATAGCGGGTATATATGTACCGATATATATAGACATATATTTGTTTATATATACACCTAAAATGACTAATTTCATCTTAAAAGAGAGGTGTTAAATGAAAGATTTTACTGTTCCAAATCAATTCCACAAAAATAATTTGTTGGTCGCTATCAATTTTATAACAAAAATTCAGTCATAGAGACGTTCTTCACTTTCTTTTAGCAGAGAGGTTCAATAAAAGAGTTGTGACAACAGCTAATTCAGTTTTCAAGCATTTGGACAACAATAATTAGTTGTAACAAAAAGGACAGTAGTATAAATCCACTCAATGTAGTGATTTATCGACAATATAAGCATTTTCATGAAGATCTATAGCAGTACTTGGCTGTAAGAGAGAAGGTACAACAATAAAGTCTTTTCAAATGGAGTAAATTACCAACTTTGCATTCATGTTAAGGGTTAGAGAACCACACAAAATCCAAATTTGGTATATTTCTCATGCTAGATCAGCAATATGCAATAGTAAAACCCAGATTTGGTCCAAAATTCATGCTAGAACAACAAATGTATGCCAGAACAACGAAAAGAGATAGAAAACAAAGCAAGTTTTGGGGATTTTCAGGGAAGATTTCAGAGAATCTCATACGTTGCCACTTTGATGCCCTACTGGGGACGTGGGAAGGCCTACAGGCCTCCCACGACCTCAACAAGTGGATTGTGGCCTACCTTTAAAGGTAGCACCACAACCCCTCAATAAAACTTAGATTTCTTAAGAAAAAAAAACAAATGAATCTTCCACTATATACAACAGTTTCATTAAAATAAAACAAACACATCTTCATCTATTTAATATTTGCCATTGGCGGTAAGAAAAGAATGGTAAGGGTCCATATTTCCAAGATTTATTGCAATCAAACGAAGAAATGAAGGAGAGAACCTGGGAATAGTTAGAGAAATCATTCAAAACTAGGATGCCCTTCAATCTCCTATGATTTCTTTGCTTCTTTTCTACCCCCCTGCGTTCCTGTCCTCCTCTATTTTTTTTCTACATGCCCTCTTTCTTCTTTTTTATGCCTTTTTTGTGCTCTATTTTTATCTCCCCTTTTTTATTAGGGCACTTCTTTTGTTTTTCTATAGTTCATCCAATTCCATGCAAATCTTATTTAGTTTATTTTTAATGTTAAAAACCTTTGTGTGTTTTTATATCATATATATATGAATACAAATATAAGCATATTTAATTTTGTAATAATATTTATTTATACATATATATACAAAGATAGGCTTATTTAATTTAACGATTCAGGCATCGAATAATCATGCATATAAACATTTGCAAGTAAAACAATAGTCACATACATATATGTATATCATGAAAAACGTTAAACAGATAGTCATCAATGCAAAGAATATGATTCTACGTGAGTGTGTGATATGCCACTAGATAAAACCCATCCAATTGTTGACAAATGGCTAGGTCCCCTCTACCTGAAACATGTTCTTGCCTTCAATAATACTTGCAACCAATCCCACTCATTTTCTACAGTCAATAGGTTAGTTCAATAAAAACATAGCCAAAGCGACATAAAATAATTGATCATAATTTCAATAGTGTATCATCATTATGTTTTATCTAAAATCAAGCATTAAGTAGAATTCAATAATTTTCCATGCATTAAACCTAAATGAAATCAATCCAAAAAGTTTGAGACTGTTATGTTGTAAAATGTCCCCTTGGGACTTTTACCTCCTAAGTTTAGCTCCTGGGTCCCTTGAATTTGACAATGCATGCTAAATTTGACTCCCGAGACAAAATGGCCTGAAACCCATGTCAAATGGGGCTTAAGGGATATTGCAGAGTTTAACCTTGCCCCAAAATAGGACCTAGGGCTTGGGCACTCGTGCCCTTGTCTTGCCCTATTTTAGCGGGGTCCCAAATTTGAATGTCAATAAAGTGACCGTTAAAGGTGTTCCTTGCTGACATCTTAAGTTTGAATTACAAAATTTGTAGCAGGAATGCATATATATTCATGTTTAGGACTTCATTTGTAAACTAGATGGATAATGCGAACTTGTGATCTTATGCTAAGGATATTCAAGGTGTTCATTGTGCTACAGAGAAGTCTTGTGTTGTTATTATGTTTGTTTGTTACAGATTTGGCTTCATCAATCCATCTCCTCATGGCATGAAAGAGCTTCATCCTTCCATGAGAGATACACCTCCAAGGTGATATCTATTTGTGTTTGAATCAATCATTTATCAATTTGTTTTTGCCTCTATCCTGCAAGGATACACACTCTTTATCAAACAACGGTGTTTGAAGACTTGAATGCCATTCCGAGGCTTGACTGAGGCAAGCTCCTAAACACCACAACCCTCAACCCCTCTCATTGTGATTGTAGGTAATAGGTATTGGATCTCAAAGAGTGGAGTTGTAGAGGAGTGTGGTAGAGGACAAGGATTCTGGATCTAACGGAAAGAACCAAAAAAGAGCACTATTAGGGCTTGGGCGCTAATCCCTTTGCCCTCTGGGTTTGTAGAGCCTGAAACCTCTGGAATAGGGATAACCAGTGGCAGGAGTCTGGAAACCTCCAAAGAAAATCCTACCTTGGGATTGGGCTCCCTTTGCCCTCAAAATTTTAGGATTTTGAACTTTGAAATCTGGTATGCATCAGATCTTCATTTAGCATCTTTGTGTGAAAGCATTTGTCAGAATTCGTCTATTTGCTTACGATTTTGCATAATTAAGGTTTTGAGCATAATTGGGTTTAAGTTAATACATTAATCAACAATTTACAAGTTTCCCTATCATTACAAGTGACAACCAACTTGTAGCTGAATCCTCTTGCAGAAGTTGTGATTCAACTCGGTTAAATGTCCTTGAATGTGTGTAATGAAAGGAGGATCTAGACATATCATCAAATCAACCTTAGTCCCCCTTTTTCATAGCTGAGCTATGACACAAGGTATGAGGATATTGATATGATGTTTGATTTAGAGTTACTAATGCATGTGTTTCAGTAGGGTGATGGCATAGGGATCAGAAGAAAGCATGAAGATCTTTATGTTCCAACCTTATTTCAATAAGATCTATTCCATACTTTGCTTGGAGATGGTTGTTCCACTTCATGGTGCATAGATTCCATTTAGAGTTCTTGGCAGACAATAGTTGTTTGGGAATTTGATGGAGATGTTGAGACTACACTTAGTGTATCAGCCACTAATATCCAAACTTCACTTGAAGAGGGAGTCATAAGGGATGATTCTTTGATCATTTATGGGGGAGATGTAGAGTTGGATGCTATAACTTGACACAATTTTATCATTCTATTGATCCTTTGGTAGCATTTGAGGTTGTCCTATGTCTGAGCTTAGTGATGCATAATATCGAGGCACTTGCATTGGAGGAGCACACTTCTGAGATACAATTGGTTCACATGCCGAGGTATGGAGATGTTATTCCCATTTCTGATTTTGAGGCATTAGGGCTTGTTTCATAATCAATTTTTGACCTTGGAGATGGAGCTAAGCACGATGTCATAGATATTATAGCCCTAGTACATGAAGTCCTTTTGCATGTGTGGATGGGAGATGATTATTCTATTCCATGGTACATGGATCTCTTACTGAGTAGATGGAGGACAACAGGGGTTGTGGAGCTGAGAAGAGAGTTGGATCATCTCCTCACCTTGGGAGAACAACACCTTGATAATATCCTATCATCCCTTGTCATGTGTGATGTCCTCCGCACTATCATGGGGTTGAGTTTCCATCATGAGATTGTTGTTTGGGTTCATGATAGTAGCTTTGTGGGAGCACCTGTGTCGGGCACACCTCACATTCATGGGAGGTCTACAGGAGATGGAGGTTGGTCTAGTATTGAGGATTTTCTAAGACGCTTCCACTATCTCATTTTCTACGCTTATAGAGGAGTGATGATCTGGGATCTAGGTGGTGGTGTATCACTTCATTTGGCTCTTTATGATGCTTTTATCATAGTGGTGTAGCGGAAGTTTGGAGACTTGTGGTTGTGTTTCAGAGATCATCACTTTTTCTTCAAGGTTTCAGGTTGGATTAGCCACTGGTTCCTAAGGAGTGGCACATTGGGAGCTTTGGAGCGTGTTGCACTTGTGGTTGTAGATTTTGGAGGATGGTGTTTGGTTGGGCTTGAGAGAGTATGGTTTCAACTATTGGAGCTCACATTGCATTGCATTCTTCACATTCTTCTTGGAGGATGCAACCACTAGTGGAGGATTTGTACGACCATTAAGCATGCGGACAGATGGAGATACATGTCACTTGACACTATCTCATAGGATACACACTTTCTATTGCTTGAGGACAAGCAATTCTGAGAAGGAAGGATTGTAATGTCCCCATTCTTAGAATGGTCACCATTAGAGAGGACGTGGGCTTATCACTTCACTCTAGGATTCTTGGAGGTTTATCTACCTTGGAGCATATGTTATGAGATATGGGGTCTTGTCATGATCTTGTCAAGAGATGATATTGTTTCATATGGATGCCATTGGGATGTTTGGATAAGTGATATAATATGTTCTTCATGCCTAGAGATGGACAGACTCAAGGTTGCACTCTACATACCATCATGATGATTGGCGCCCAAGGGAGAAATAAGATATAATATTTATGATAGCACTGGAAGGATAAAATAACATAATAATCAAATCATATCTTTAATTTGATTTTAGCACTCATGAGGGAAAATAATAAAAAGGCCTTTATCCTGTCTAGGTCAGCCCTAGGGAATTGGGTGCCTAGGTCGGCCTCTGTGAGGGAAAATTTAATAAAAACTATGGGAAAAGTGCCTAGGTCGTCCAGCATATATTGAGGATGAATTCCATGTATAAATAGAAGATGTTTTGGTGGCATTAAAGCATCATTCAATCATCATTTATTTGAGTTATATCTTGGAGAAGGCTTTGAGACGAAAACCTCAAGTCTTTGGAAGGAGTTGGATGAAAACCTAGCTTTTTCTTGAGGAGAATTATGTGACGGGAGTTCCATTACACTTCAGCTTCATTTGGGTAGAATTCTACATCATCTTTAAAGAGCATTCATCACGGGCAAATTGCTTAGGGTTTTATCCTAGCTTGGAGCGCGCCTCTTGGAGGTAAAGGCGACTTGTATTTGGAGATGTTTTGAGAAGTTGTTCCCTGCTAGGGTTTCATGCTACAGTAGATTTGTTATAGTAGTTCGATCAGACCTCATTTGCCACCATTTAAAGGGCATATTTTGGCATCTTGTGGTATGTAATTGATGGTAGATACATTTTCTATGTAATTGTGACTTGTGACTGTTTGCCCTAGTCTTTATTCATCATTGTAGACTGCATATATTCAGATTTATAGCAGCAGACAAGTTTATTTATGTTGGATGTGTTTATGTTGGTGATCTATATGTATTTCATGGTGTAATTCATTCCTATTTCTTGGGCAAATCATATGTCATGTTCCTTTGATGTTTTGATGCTATGTTTATGGTATATTATGAAATATTGGTATGCTAAAAATATAAAAATTAGAAATCAAAATTAGGGTTTGGGCAGAAAAATTATATTTATTGCATAATATCCCATTTGTGATATTACACACTTGCACTACACCCAAAGTTGATCCTACCTTGTATTGATATTTGATCAATAATTTGTTGTATCTAATACATCGTCATCCTAATATTTCCTTTACAGTTGGTCTTGCTTCTCAATTCTCTTAGGATCCTCATGAGAGTCACTAGTAGGAATCCAAGAATATTTTGAGGTATATTCAAAGTACTACACACTTCAACATTCAATACACATCAAGAGATTCACTATCTTAGATTGGGCCAGTGATAACAATTAGAAGTCCATATCTGATTTTATCTATTGTCTTGGTTTTGGTCCTATTGCATGGTCTTGAAAAAAGTAATTTGCTATTGTATTATCATCTACAAGGGTTGAGTATTAAGGAGTAGTTTTAGCTAGCCAAGAGGTTCTTTGGAATCATCAGTTGTTGACAAAGTTTGGTTTTCCACAAGCTCATCCCACAACTCTTTTGTGATAATCAAATTGTTATTAACATTTCTCACAATCTAGTGGAGCATCAACATACAAAAAATATTGAGATCCGCATGCACTTCATTTGATATCTTAACTAGGGTGGTGTTCTCAACTTGGAGTACTTTCCTATAGAGGAGTAAGCTGCAAACATCTTCACTAAACCTTTGTCATCACCTCATTATCTTCAATTGTGATCAATTCTTAGGGTGAATGAAGTTGTCCTTAAGGGGTCATCTTGAGTCCCCCTTCCTTCATTGTTCACATTATACATGGTTACCTATTCAGACCTAGTTGTGTGGATCCATATTTGAGGATTTGCCTCATTTTTTCTCTTCCTAAATTATACTTAAGGGGGTGTTAGAATAATAAAATAGTGTCACTAGTCTAGGTTCATATATTCCAATAGGATAAAAGAATTATCATTTATATTTTATGTATTCACCTTTTTAAAGCAAACTTAGGCAGTTCTGTTAATTAGTTAGGTGCATGAATTATGAACCTAATTGGTACTTATCTAGTTAGGTTGAGTTACACTCCATCCATCATGCTAGTTAAAGTAAGTTAACATCCCTCTTGATTGGAAGTGATTGTGAGTTTAACTCCTACCTCTTGGACATGAAATCTCCTTGATTTATGGATCCAAGAGGTCTATATATTTGTAAGCAATTTCTTTTGTAATGTAATCTTTCATTTGCATCCTCAGTTTAGATAGAAATTATTTTGTATCATTTAATTGTTTGCTTGCAACTTATGTAACTTGTCTTCAATCACTTTCTTCTTGATTTCTTTGTATTTTATATTCTCTTTGAATCTTTCAAAAACATGCCACTCATCTAAATATGCTTCAAGAAAACCATGAATAAAGTTTTGAAAGGCAATGATAACAAATAAAAAAACATAGTTAGAGCAATTTTTTGGCCAAAAGGCATTACCTTGTTTGCACATGATCCCCATTCAATATTGAATGTCTTCTTTAACTATTCTCCTCTTTAATGGGTACCTAATGGTATGTTTTCAACCCATGTATGAATGAAAACACTTAATGCCAACTACAAACTTAATATTTTCACATGTGAATGATGTTAAAAGTTGATCAATTAAACAAGCATAATTCAAAGGACTTAAGTCTTCACATATTCTCATCCCTCTAGGTTTTTGTGATTGAACCACCCTAATGTTCACCCATTTAGACTTATCCACTAATCAATTTCCCATGCTTCTAATAGGTTAGTTTTTTTTAAAGTTTGATTTCATGTTGGGATTCAATCTTTATTGTCACTTCTTAATGTGGCTCACACCCTTTTTAGCTCTATTTTCATGGAACCAATAAAGGGATCAATTTCCTTTATATCATTGAGTTTGGATGGAAAGAGATCATAGTATTCTCATAACAACTAACATTTCAATTATTTATTTATTAGTTGAATAATCTCCTATAGCAAAGTTTATCTCATCAACTTCTTTAATTTCAATGTTAACTTATTTAATCTTCAATGACTCCCTATAAAATTTTCCAACTTCATGTAATGTTAAATTATGTTTCTACTTATATTTTATAATGTCTTTCTTTCTAAGATTCCTCTTCACATACTTTCACCTTAGGGAGTTCTACATGTCTTTCTAGTTCAAACATTTTATCAATATCCATCTTTGTATATTTATTTATTAATTTCTAGAACCTTTAGAGTGTCTCTAATCATTATTTTATGGACTACTTGTGTTCTTTTACAAGGAGCAATTCCATGATTAACCAAGGAATTTCTTAAATTTCTTTGTACTGTCTTCTTCTACCTTTCCTTTTCCCTTACTTTGGGCATTCATTTATTTAATAATCTCCATCTAGTACTTATTTTGACAACATGGAAACTATTTAATCTTCCTTGTAACATTATGCACATGTACATCAAAAGTGAAAGTTTGTGAACAAAGTGGTTCATTCACCCTATTTTCAGTTTTATCCTTCTTCGTGCATATACTATACCTTTGATAAAGGTGTTGACGAAAAGAGAGTGTGCTAAAAAGTATTTTGGTAGGTTTATGCAATCCCTTAGTGTAACTAACAGTTACTACACAATGGATAAGAACATGCAATAATAAGAGCATCCAAAATTTTAAATTTTACTAATCATAAAAAAGGAAAAGGCATTTGTTATGATAAAAGAACCTATGACATGGTCTTAAAAGTTTCTCTACTCTCTATTTATTTATAAAATAATATAAAAGTAGAGATATGAATATAGATAGTTGTGTCTACTTGTGACTCATAACAATATTAATTATCAAAACCATAAATGTTTAATAAATTCCCATGAAATACCTACCAATTTATTAAAAGGTCCACTTAAGTAATGATAGATTTTAGTTCTAGTGATACCACTTAAAATTAAAGACCCACCTAGAGCAATGATAAGTTTTAATTCTAGTGATACCACTTGAAAATAAATACCCATCTCTCACTAATGTAGAGGATAGGAGAAAAAGGTCCACTTAAGTAATGATATATTTTAGTTCTAGTGATACCACTGAAAAGTAAAGACCCACCTAGAGAAATTATAAGTTTTAATTCTAGTGATACCACTTGAAAAGAAATACCCATCTCTCACTAATGTAGAGGATAAGAGAAAAAGTAAAAGATCAAGATGTGTGTGAATCTTTGTAACTTTGGAGTTTAGAAGAGAATGCAATTAAACTTGCATTTCATTTGACTTTGTGATTCAAGAGAGTGTTTACTTTATTTATTGTTAATGTTTATTTTATTTATTATTAGCAACAATACTTACAGGTATTATTAGTGGCTCATAGACACAAATATTTAGTCTTGTCACCAAGCTCTGCACCTTTTTTTGGTAGAGTTATTTTGTGTAGTGTTTGATTGACAAGACTATAAATATTTGTTGTTAGTAATTTCTAAGAATTTTAATGATAATTTAAAAATTCATTAGCCCACAAAAGTTGTAAATGGTTGTCTTATTTTTAGTGGAAAATTTTACCTTTGGCTATTGAACCATTTGATGTTTAAAAATAATCGACAATTACCTGCACAATTAGTCTTTGCACATAATTGAGCTTTACTAAAAGTTATTTAATGGGATTTTCCAAGAATGTTGATATCAATCTAAGGGTAAAACTATTTTTTCTCAATGACCTTGAATTCATAACAGAGCCCAAGATGTTCATCTATAACCAAATTTGACACAATGATAAATTTAGCTCTAACTCCTTTATATAATTACCTATAAATTTATGTCTATCAATTGGGGACAATATGGTGTAGTTGAATTAACATCAATTTCTTAAGGTAAAATGTTAAATGCATGGAAAAATCTATGTTAGTAGAGTATTTATACATGAACAGAATATGGTTAAATCAAACTTACCCCAACCTTCATGGGGAAATGTATGAGTGGTAGGATTAAATTAGATTAAAACATCTATGAATAAGTGTGTAACTAAAAATAATAGACAACATTAAAGAAAATCTTATGTAATTCATCTATGAACATTACAAAACATAACTCTCGAATAGTAAAATTAAAGAGAAAACACATCATATATCCATGAATAAATTTGTAATTGAGCTATTAGAAAAGATAATTCAAAAAAATTGACAACATTCATCCATAAATGTTGCTAAACATAACTCTCACCTAATAAAATAAAGAAAATTAAAATATAACTCTCACATATCAAAAATCCAAACTATATTTAAGAAACATAACTCTCATATAATAATTCTCAAATAATACAATAAAGAAATGAGAATTAAAATGAAAAAAGTTCTGAAACAAATATTCGACCATTAATAAAAAAAATAAAACTAAAATGAAAATAAAATACAACTCAAATTAAAAAATTAAGCTTATCTATTTATACTATAAATACTATTTTCATTATAAAATTTAGAAATATAAGTAATTTATAAGAATAAATTTAAAATTAAATTTACTATATATAATAAATTTATTGTTAAATTATATTATATAAAAAATATTTTAATATTCAAATTTAAAATTTGAAGCTTATAATGAATATTTATGAAGAAAGAAAACTGAATTAAAATAAAAACTAAATTAAAATCCAAATTAAAGTTATTTTTTAGTATGAGTTTCTCTATCCTATACGTATTTGAAAATTATATAAAAAAAAGGGTGGAAGATAAATGTGTAGTAAGTGTAACTTACCCTCTACTTGATTATTATTGCATCATGTTTTTAATATTAATTTTATATTTAGCCTTCTTCTAAGAGACTATGAAATCACATTAAGAGATTATATTATATTGAACTTATGTTGATGAGTTATATAGGTGAATTATTACATTTTAAGTAATAATTATATAATTTTAAAAGTTTAGAGATTATAATTGAAGTTTAAAATGGAAAAGATTGATCAACTATTGAGATATTAAAAAATAAAAATAATTTTTTGATTAGTGTAATAGCCTAAAATTGGCACATGTCGAATTAAGTAAATATCCTAATATTTATCTTAATTCTTATTTTCTTCTGTAAATCAAATAAATATTCAAAGTTTATTTGATTGGTTCATTATCATCATTTTATTTAATCCCTAAATTCTTCTAATGTCTCAAATCCTAAATCCACCTCACAAAATCCACCTCATCAATCCACCTCATCCTTCCACATCATCCCTTCCACCTCACCATGTTACACATATAATTAAATATTCTTAATATTTAATTAGCTAAAATCCAAAATTGAATTTTTAATTCAGTGTTCCCCATTATCCTCCACTTGGAATTTTTAATCCAATTGTCATAACCCATTGTCCCCCACTCTGAATTTTCAATTCAATTGTCATAACCCATTGTCCCCCACTCTAAATTTTCAATTCAATTGTCATAATCCATTATTCTCCACTTTGAATTCTTAATTCAATTGTCATACCTCACTATCCTCCACTCTAAATTTTTAATTCATCCATTATGAATTAAAGATTCAGAAATAATGAGAGCCATTGATCTCATCAGTTGATCCTGACCCTTCATTCTATTTTTAGAAAATCTATAAATAGAACCCTCTTCTAAGCCATTTAGAGAGACTTCTTCTAGCATCCTTACTATGCTCAAATTCCTCTAGGAATCTTCTTCTTCTTCTCTTCTTTTCTTCTCCATACCGTTGTAATGCAGGAATCATATCACATAGCCATTTCCCCCTTGTCATCTTGAGGAATCGAAGCAAGGAAGCAAGCTCATTGAGGGCCAACCTTCATCAGTCAAGATTGAGAGAGAATAGGCGACCAATGGAAGCCGCAGGGTAACAGGTTGTAAGTTTCATGCTTTCAATTGTTTATGCTTGTTATTCGCACTTTTCATTGTTGTTTGGCTTAATTCTTCTTAATTGATTTATCTCATTTTCCCATTCATAATTAGAAATCAAGTCTGAAACATAGTAGGGCATAAGTCAATTAAATACAGTTATTGTAAACCTATTATCTATGATCATGGTATTGTACTTTTGGTTGATTTCCATGAAACAATTAAATAAAGAAGAGTTTTCTATTCTTGATAGCATAATTTGTATGACATTTATAATAATAACCAATAAAGAGAACAACTAAAAATTTTATTATTCAACCTTTGCACTCAAAAGTGCCTCTAACAATATTTTGTAAATAACTTACAATCATTTATTAGAAAATGATGCCCCAAATAAGTAAAAGTATCATCATGCATTGAAAGTTTTTAAAAATAGTTGTAGTTTTTTGCTAATCATCTCAACAAAAAAAAGTTAGAAATTTTAGAGGAACAATAAAATCACAAGAAATTTGATTCTCTAGAAGACAATACACCTATCCAATAAGAGGGTTTGAAAAATTCTGAAAAAATCTAACCATGTTGAAAATTCTACAATATTCTGATATACGGTACTTTAGTTATGTCCACACATCTATAAAACATTAGAAAGACACACACATACAATTTTTCCAAAAGATCAAACATTATATTAATTACAAACTCTTTCCAAAAGATCAAACATTATATTAGTTACAAACTTGCAATGAAAATTTAACATATTTTAATTTACTCTCAATCACCCCCAAAATATATCCTCAAATTTGATTATTCCTTTAATTTTTAATTCAGACTGCCATATAAATTTATTCTTTTAATAAATATAATAAAGCTATTTTGTTGAGACAAACTTTTTTATTATTAAAAAATTCCCCTCATAATAACCTATAGCCAAATAGGCAAATAAATAACTATTAAGAATGATTTGTACTATGTGGAAAATAATGGGCAAGTAGAACCGTGGAAAAGGGAAGAATGGTTAAAATTTATAGTGCTAGTAGTAATCAGGGTACAATTGGTGCACAATGGTCTAAATACAATTATGTAAGGTGGATTTTTATTTTCAAATGTGTATAATGTAATTCAAGTACAATTATATTAAATATATTTAAAGAAGTCATCGTCTATGAGATGTTATGTTTTTTCAACAATGAGTGGGGTCCTCTGACCACTTAAATTTTTGTTTGCTTTTACTTCCAAAATGCTTGTACTTTTCCCCTTGTGCTGTCTTTGTTAACTTCTACTTTAAGAAAGTTACCATTCTGACATATACATTATTATATACTTAGTGTTATTTACAGGGAAATTAGTAAAGTATTTATTAGTAGATAGGTTTTTATATGCGAGTATTATAGTGTTCAGAAAATTGTTTTATGCCATAAAAAAATTTCACGTTCAAAATTTTTCTAAATTCGTGGATTGTTCCTATTCGCGTGTATTCCTTGAACCTTCTATGGGTGCAAGTGCTAGTAAGTATTATTGAATGGTGAATATATATATATATATATATATATATATATATGTTGGTCAAGCATTACACAAAATGATGTTGATAAAAAAAGGTGCAGTGCTTGGCTAACTTAACTATTTATATGTGTTTATAAGATATAATAGTAGTTTTCAATGTTTTTACTAATTTATGTTATAGTCATATATAAAGATTGCAATATCTTGTGTATAATGTAAACATATGTTAGCAAAATGTTGACCAAAACGTTAGAAAAACAAACACAATGTGTATTATAACAACATGAAAATATATAAATGTCATTACTATACCTTGTAGGAGACTGTATTAATAAATCATATTATTGTTAGGTGTGTGAACATATCTTATTAATAGAATGTTTGGCATGGTTATGATTAAATGCACACAATTGAAAGAACATTTTTAATTTAAGTAATTCTTAGTCCACTACATTACTTCAATAACACAATCTTGATTCATCAAAATCATGACATACAAAACATAATACATATTGGATATTTCATCAAGGGTCAACTTAGAAATAAGTACTGCCACAGATACACTTCATTTTCCATGTTGTTAACATAACTTGCATTTTATATTTTAGAGTATCACTCAAATGAGAATGGTGATATTTTCAATGAGTTGAGAGATTTAACTTACGAGATTGTAGTGTAAGTCAAGTCTACCCTCTCTATCACTGACACCTATTGTGGCCCTTTCCAACGTCAGCCCTTGTGATTTTTGTATGATTAAAACCCATACCATTTTGAGGACTACACAAATAGGACATTTTGGGGAGATGATTAAAGATGAATTGCTTGAGATTTCAATCTATCTTGTTATCCTTCACTATTTCTAGCAAAATGGAGTCAAGAGATTTGGTAAGTGGCTTCTACCTAACCATAAGGTCAAGGGGAGTAAGGAAAGAATAAATTGTGTTTGATATGAAATTCAACACAAATTTTTAACACCTCATTATGCTTGTAATTAACATCATTGTCAACAAGAGTAAGCTCAAGGATGCTAAATCAATGACATCATTGTCAAAACTAATAAGTTGTCAACCCCTTAAGGTGGGACCCATATTACATGTCCACTATAGAAATTAAGCTTGGGGACTCTTAAGAAAGTGAATCCCTTTTACAACTAAATCTCTATCACATGCCATTGCATATCGACATTTAATGTATAGAAAATAAGTCAATCACCAAACAAATTTGTGCCAACTATCTCCATCTCATTATAGTTTATGGACCCACTCAACTCTATGGTCTAACAAAGCACTAAAGATTAATAAACCAACAATTACTCATACTAAGTTAAACTTTCAAGAGCAAGATCATGAATCTATATATTCCCATTTAAGAAGAAAATTGCAAGCTGCATGGTGTCTGTGAGTTGAAGTAAAGATAATTTCAAGGTCAGACTAAGTAACAAGTACTTATGAACAAGAACTTTCATTCCATTTGATGGCATTTTGAGAGCATTTATAGTCTAGTTTTATTTTGATATTTTACAGGCATTTTGATGTCATTTAGTTTGTAAAAAGGTAATACTTAAGAACCTTCAATTTCTATAAACCAATTCTACAACTTTTGTTCTAAAAATTATTAAACAAAGAGGGGATGCTTATATCAAGCTACTATAAAACACTGTGATAGAGCTATTTTCTCTAACAGTTAGAAAGCAAATAGCAAACATTGAATTATGATGATATTTACTTATCTCTAATGATCATGACTCCCATATTAATTTAGTGAATACACAAACAAAATTGAAAATTATAAACAATTTTTCCACCACCAATAAGCAGATTTAAATTAAAATAAATGATTCACATGAATTATAGCTTCCTTACAAATAATTTGGCAAGCAGATGAATAAAACAAAGAGAGCGCCATCTTGTGGAGAACCCATAATATGCTGTTTAATTAAATATTACATCGTTTAGTATTCAAACAAGGCAGGCCATGTGAGTAGCAGACATTAAAAAGTCATTACTGTCTTGCTTGCTTGCCAATGTGACTTCTAGACAAGGCTGGTCTCTTCAATTGGTACACCCTTGGTCTCTCTCATGAAAATGTAGATGAAATTGCTCATGATTAGAATCCATCCAACAAAGAAAAGGAACAAATCCAAACTTAAAGCGGCTCTGAGCATGGCTAAAAACACTTGGGCAATGGCCAAGGTGAAGAGGAGGTTGACAGAAATATTGATAATCTACCCTGCCGATAAGATTTCCAGGGGAGAAATTCATTGGGAACCAACCATCCAGGAGGCC
Source organism: Cunninghamia lanceolata (assembly GCA_027924645.1). Taxonomy (NCBI): domain Eukaryota; kingdom Viridiplantae; phylum Streptophyta; class Pinopsida; order Cupressales; family Cupressaceae; genus Cunninghamia; species Cunninghamia lanceolata. The sequence continues at coordinate 3,662,293 of BSBN01000469.1, forward strand.
CCCATGACCATGCAAAAACTGCAACATAAATGCATATCAAGATCACCACCAATATAGTTATTCCCCTGGCTAGGCTTCCCTCTCCAGACAACCCAAATTCCTTTCGAAGAATCACTGCAACGATAACCTGCACAAATTTATATTCCCACTTTATTCCTATATAATCCTAATTAAAGAATTCATCCCAATCTAACCCCCAATTAAAGAATTTGTCCCAATCGAAATCTTAATGGACAAATTAATGAGATTTCACATTTTACACCAAATTTAACTGGCAAACCCAATTTGATACGATCGCCATCATACTTGCTAGAATTGCTGCCAGAGCCAAAGATACCCACCAAACCCATCCACCATGTATCTTATAATTTATCAAATTGGCTGCCAATATATTGATTATGATTAACAACTCGAAGCACATGTTCAACGCTCCTCTTAGTTTAGGAGGTGTCAGATACACGGAACTAACTGCATTTACAATTTTATAGAAACCATAAGAAATCAATCATATTAGTGACAATAGAGAACAAGGGCTGCAGGGCAGCTGCAGTCCCTGAGAAGGGCTGCAAGGTTGAGGTGCAGTTTGCATCAGGGTAGGTGTTAGATATGCGTGCAGTTAAATATTTGCATGTCTAGGGTTGTTCTTAAATATCATCCATTTCAACAGTCAAAAGTTTAATTTTGGCCAATAAAAATAGGACAAATATTTACCACTTTTTGTTGTGAATGAGGTGTAAAATCGCTATTGATTGTTTGACCATTGAAGTGGATGATATTTAAGTAGAGTGGAACTTTTTAGCAATGTCAACACAATTTTTGATATCAGTGCTAGATTTCATTTAGTCAAGATATTAATGGCATGCCTCATGCTAGCTATGTTGATTTTTCATTGAAAAATATGTAAATTATTAACTAGATTGAGCTCCTACTTGCATAACATATAAAAACCACACATACCATTGGCTTTGATAAGTATGTCCTCCATAGACTACAAAATATTAGCAATCAACTTCAATACGAAAAAGATATTGAATCCTAACAATGAAGATGGCTTGTGCTTGTATCATTCACAAGCTTGCTACAAGCTAATAGAGATGTATGAAGGCTTGCAACTAAAATTAGAGGGAGTTAGTTCTGGTATGCCTATGAAATAGGGATAGAATTGTGTCCACAAAACTGTGTAACACACAATGAACCCTAATGCTCAACCACAAGCACAATCTTATAATTTTCCAACAATCCTTAGCATCAAAAGTGGAGAGAACAAAGAGTGATTCAAAAACAAACACACACCCACACAAAAGTGTTTGCAACAATGACATGAAAAGAATATCTATATAAAATGATAGTAAACCTTCAAATCCACATTGTGCAAAGCTTGAAGCTTGCTCTCCAAACAAGCCACTACCACTACACCATACGAAAAGAAAGGTTTGTGCTCTAGGCCAATAATGCACCCTACACAAAATAGGAAAACACATTCATAAATAGACACACCAAATCCTCATTCATAAAAAGTTGGAAAGCATGGGTGCCAACTAAAATTAAACACAAATACCTGTCAATACAATCACAGACTCTGAATGAATTCTAGTTTTTTTCTCATAATCCTAGGGTCTTGCATGCAACTTCAGCCTCCTACGCATGCAACAACTTGGTGAGTCACTTGCCAAGCAAGATGTGTGTGATACGCATGCACATAGACATTAGCAAATAGATTATTTTTTATTTATCTATAATGTGCATTCAAAAAAACATTAGAGAACAATTTAATTTTTGAGGTACAATGCCAACTATGGCATATACAATATGAAGGATAAGTTAATTAAAAACAATGTTTTGATTGAATACAACTACTATATTCTAACAAACAAATGAAAAAACTAAACAAAACTATTCATGGAAAATGTCAACTAGGCAAAAAGAATAAGAACATATTTATATTTTACAATTTAGTGTAGTGGCAAACATGAACAAAATGCATTTGTTGTTGATCTATTCTTCTTCTACAACATGTGTAAATTTCATTACTTTGCATACATGTTTATTGTTATAGCTCCAACTGCTACCAAACAAAACAAGATAGGCATTAGTACAACATCATTCAAAGAAGTTGCAAGTGCTTTGTATAGTATGGTTTTGGTAGGCTTGTTGAAAATTTACATTTGCAAATAATGTTTTGAGGGTTTCAATATTTATTGTGTGCTAATTATGTGAAATATGCTTCATATTATCTGAAGTTTCCTTTCATGTATACTAGAGTAGTGCAAACTACGATGAACATAACATGAAAAAAAACTTGAACAACAATATCAATTTGATGGCTTACATAATACAAAAGCTCAACATAATATGCATACATATAAACATTAGTAAAGAATTTTTTTATAGATGCCATTTGACAAGTTCAATTTTTTTCTTAAAAAACAACCAAAAAGCTACAAAAAACTGTTGGCAAAATTAAAATGATCCAGTCAAATGTTGGGAACTAGGTATTCCATGGGAAAAAACATATGGCTTTGTTTTGTGTAGAGTGTGTGATTGGCATGTAGCATTTTTTTCTTTCTCTTATGGTGCAACATTGATGACTATGGCCTTGAAAGAAAGTTTGGTACTTTGCACAGTGAGGGTTTGAATGTTTACTATCATTTTATATAGTTGTTCTTTTCATCTCATTCTTGCAAGTAGTTTTTTTGGGGGATTTTTTAATGGTTATTTGGTCTGTTTTCTTTTGGTGCATGCATATTAAGTAGTAACATGGTTGAGATTCTACCCTTGTCCCCATAGGCACACTAGAAGCAAGCTCCATAAAAAATATCTAAAGGCACTTAGCTAAACCACGAGTATTTCAAAGATAAATGTCTTGTCGTTGTTTTTTAAAACTTTTTCCTGAGTGTGTCTTTGTTTTTGTATAGCTTTGCATTCTCTTTACTTTCGGTGCTAAGGAATGTAGGAAAATTAAAGGAAATTTTGAGGAGTTGAGCATTAGGGTTCAGTCAGTGTTATGTAGTAGGATGGGTGGGGTTGCTTGACTTTATAAGCTTCATAGTTACTCTATTTATGGCACTATTTTTTGTCTCATGCAACAAAGAGTGGTTGGTATGCAGTGCAAATTTTGTTTTTCCTTGATATGTAGTGATCATGGGTGACCTAGATGCAAGTTTGGGGCTTTACATATGGTGATGGTTTCAAAGTTTATTGTTATTTTATATAGTTGTTATTTTCATCTCATTGTTCCAAATACTTTTCCCTATGTATGTTTTTGAATTTTTGTCTATTCTTTTTTCTTAAATGGTGGTGAAGACTATAGGAAAATTAAAGGATTTCCTCAGGGGCTCAACATTAGAGTTTAATGGGTACTAAGTGGTGGAGCATTCAGGATTTGTCCCTATCTGCATGGGCACTCTAGTAACAAGTTTTATTGTTGAGAATTGGGATTTGGTGGTTGTTAAGCACTAGAGCATTCAAGATTATATTTGTGTCCCCATAGACATGTACCAGTAGCTAGTTCAACTCAAAAAATTAGTCGTATATACCAGTAGTGAGTCCAAAAATAAATTGCTATCATCAAGTTTACAAGAGTGGCTCACCATGTCAATATTGAAATTTATTGGGTTGTTCTCTTCACTCTCGGTGGTGAAGACTTTAGACAAACTAGAAGCAATAACATGGTGGGATTGGTTGATTTTGTAAATTTCATAATTTTTAATTTATTATATTGTTAAATAGATTTGAGGTTTTTTGCTCTTTTTTTAATGCTAGAGTTTATTTTGTCACCATCTTTGTTTTTAGTGAGAGTTGTAGTTCAAGTCAAAGGTTGTATCATATTTTCAATGTAAGTAAATAATAAACTTGGTAGTAGTATGCATATTGGGGTAGGGATAGAAATGCCTCCCATGCCTCCTCTAATAAATTTGCAACAAAATCCATTTTAGATCTAAGTTGAACAAAAAATGGATTTTTTCTTTGTATAATATTATCACGTTCAAGTAAAAGATAGTGTCATTGAAAATATCATTTGTTGTATTGACACATGACTAAAATTGTATCATTTAAAAATAAGATTTGCACTCCATCCCAACCATGTATCCAACACAAAATAGAAAAACACAACCATAAATAGACATAGGAAAAATCACTCACATAGGAGATATTATTTGATTTGCCTTTTTTTCATTAGCCTATCTCAAAATTTGAGTATCTAGACAAAAAAATTGAGTAAGTTTCTTAAAGTTGGTCCGAAGTTGATTTTTTTTGTTTTTTGTGTTTTGAAATATAATTTATTTGTAGCATTCTAATTGGTCTATTGTAATTTAGCTAGTTTTTTTACTAAAAGTGGAAAAGCTATGACCAATCAAATGCCATCAAGCAAAAAATTAAATTATCTTCTAATGTTTTTGTGCATACATATTGTGTGCAAGTTGGGTTATGGTCAGCGAATCAAAATCCATTGAGCAAAAAATTTAACTACCTTCTAATGTTCCTATGTATGCATATTGTAGGCAAGCAAAAAATTAAACTATGTTTTTGTAATGTTTCTGTATATGCATATTATGAGGGAGCAAAAATTCAATGTGCAATTTCACTCATGGCCAATTCATCAAATTAATGTTGCATCATGAGGTGTTGAAATTAATGTTTATGTTTAATTTTTTGTTCATATCATATGTGCCCTAGTTCACAAAATGTTGGTAGTGATGAATGAAAAATGCAGAGGCACACAAGAGGCTAAAATGACACACATGAGGGTGAGGTTGTGAGAAAAGATGAATTTAATTCAAGGTCTATAGTAGCACCAATAGGTATTTGTGTTTAATGTTTTTACCATCTGTGCTTTTTAAGTCAATGTTAATGTCATTTTATTGTGTTTATTTATGGTTGAGTTTTTTGTTTTGTGTAAGGTGCATGGCTAGTTTGGAGTGCAACTCTTTTTTTAATGGTGTGGTGGTGGTGGTTGGTTTGGAGAGAAAGTTTGGAGCTTTGTATAGTGATGGTTTGAAGGTTTACTATTATTTTATATAGTTGTTCTTTCCATGTCAATGTTGCAAATATATTTTTGTGGTTTTTTGTGTAGGGTGCATGGTTGTTGGGGAGCACAAATGATGAATTGCTTTATGCTCATGAGTTAGGTCTCCAATTGGTCATAGATCAACATTATTAACTAGGATGATTACTTTTCCCATAATATGGTTGTGTGTTTTTTTTGTTTTATGCAGGGTGCATGGTTGGTATTGAGCACAACTCTTGTTTTCTTTAGGGTGCAGTGCTAGTTGCTAGTGTAGAGAGCAAGTTTGGGGCTTTGTATGGTGAGGGTTTGAAGCTTTATTGTCATTTTATACACTTGTTCTTTTCATGTCATTTTTGCAAATATTTTTTCCTAGGTGTCTTTTTATTTTCTAATGGCTTTCTATTCTATTTGTTTTTTATGTAAGAAATATAGGAAAAATAGTAGATTTTTCTAAGGGTTAAGTAGTAGGGTTCAGTTGTGCTTTGTTGTTTTGTGTTGTAAATACTTTTTTGCTAGGTGTATTTATTTTTGAATGGTTCTCTATTCTCTTTACTTTCGGTTGTGGGGACTATCAAAAAATTAGAGGTTTTTTCTAGTTTATCTTGGCTTTTGCTAGTTCTAGTGACATATGTTTAACTAGGCTTTTAGGGTCGTTCTATTGCATTTACATAGCTCAAAGATAAGTTTAGAGATTTAATTTGAAGATTTCTTCAATACTCTTATCCATGGTGTTGTAGCCTTTAAATTTTTGAGGTTTATTGTTTTAACTTATTTTTAAAAAGGAAAAAGACTAATGATGTAAGCTTTCTTTTACCTAATAGTTTAAGGTTAGGCGCCTACACTTTTCAAGAAGTTGTGGAAGTGCTTTTTTTATTTGAGTCCTACAAAATTTCGAAGTCACATTGATGCCCATAGAGATTTTGAAGCAAATTTTCTAGTGCCAAATTTGATTTAGTCAAGACATTGGTGGCATGTTTCATGACAGTTAGCTTGACATTTTGTTTGAAGAAATGTGAATTATTAACTTGATTGAGCTCCTACTTTTATAATGATGGATTTATTTAAGGGTTTTTTATCTAGGTGTTGATTTAGGCTTCTAATTGGTCATAGCTTTACATTATTAGGTAGGATGAATGGTTTTTGCATAATTCACCTTGGCTCAAATTTCATTGCTTATTACACAATTCACCATAAAATGGGACTTACACTTACAAAAATGTGCCTCTTGGATTGATGAGCATAGGGAAAACATTCCAAATAGCTATAGAATTTTCATTTAAAGGTTTAGTAGGGAAATGCATCATAATCTATATGGATGACTTGAACATCTTTTCTAAGTGCGGGTAAAAACATGTGCATCATTTGTAGGAAGTTCTCCAAAGATGTCATCAACATGTTATCTCTTTGAACCCCCAAAAGAGTATGTTTTTAATGACAAAAGTTAATTTACTACGTCACATTATCATATCAACAGGTATTTATATTGACCCTTCTAGAGCTAATTCTATTTATAGGATTCCCTTTCCAAATAGAAAGGAGTTAAAATCATTTTTCAAGAAAATAAATTTTATTAGAAAACTTATTTAAGGGTTCATTGAAATTGTTAAACCCCCTAAATGTAATGTTGAAACATGTTAGAATGGACTCTTGGGACAAAATATTCCTTCCAAGATATTAAAATGACAATCGAAGAATCTCATGCTTTTACAAAGTTGGACTTCAATAACAAATAATAGTAGTGGTTCTTAAAAAAATTATAAATGGGAAAGAGGCATGTTTATTTCATGAGTATCAACTTGAAGGATATTGATCTTAGATATTCAATCTTGGATAAACACAGTTCTATACCCTTGTAAGAGTAGTTGAAAAATTCATACAATATATCATGATGCCATAGTGCCAAATCAATGTATCAAAACCATGTTGGATTTAAATAGGATTGGATAAATAAGAGGAAAATGGATGAGAAAGCTCCAAGAAAATTACTATGAAATTAATATTATTAAAATAGTAGAATTTCAAGATTGTGGTCTATTGAGCACCAAGATTGATCCTAAGATTTTAGCTATACAAATTGAATTGGTTGACTAAAGCAAAGATGAGTGGTATAATGACATTATCCACTATCTTTTGGATGGATATTGTCCTAGACATCTAAACCCCACTCAAAGATGAGCCATAAGGATTGAAGAATTTTGTTATGTGGTAAAATCATAAATTCCTAAATAGTAGAAGATTTGGAGAGATACATCTTAGATGTTTGGACCAAGAAGAGATCAATGTAATAGTAATAAACTTGCATGAAAGGCTTGGTTAAGACCATTCCTCAAGAAATATGACAACCTACTAATTTTTTAGACTAGGATATTATTGGCATACTATCTTCAAGTGTACAACATGCCTATAAGAACCTATCATGAATCCTAAACTTTTGTGGGAAGAGAAAAGCATGAAACAATGTCCCTCCAACTAATGATTAAAAAATTAGGTCTATTTCTTCGTAGGTTTTAGACTTCGTTAGAGTTATTAATCCTAAATCTATTGCAGGACACTAATCTTTGTTGATAATAACATACTATTATACTAGATGGTTTGAAGCAAAAGCCACCAAAGATAGCACAACCCAAGCAATAATATTTTTTTAGAAGAAAACATAATCACCCAATTCAACACACCATTTTCTTTCATTTGTGATAATGGGGTTGCATTCCAATCCATAAAATGGGCCTTAACAATGGAATAATAATTAAGTTTTTCTTTAAATTTCTATGGTTCACAAGGGAACAAAGTAGTTGAGTTCACATATAAGAATTTTATTGAGCTAATTAAGAAGACCACGAATAATAATTTGAGAGCATGGCACTCTATTAAACTATACATTATGGGTTGTTTGTTCCCAATATAAAGAAGAATTGAAGACCTCACATTTTCCATTATTATATAGGAAAGACCCCTTATTCCCCATTAGTGTAACTCTACAAACATACCATTTAATTGAATAATATATGGATGATGACGAAAAGGTTCAAGATATATGGTTCAAAAATATAAAGATGGAAGAATCTCAAGATGAAGCTATACAAAATTTTAGTCAACACTAAGATATTGTCAAGAGATTGTTTGATAAGAGGTATAAAATTAAATCTTTCCAAATATCAAACTTGGTGTCAATGTGAGATAAATCCCATGAGAAGAAAATATAACATGCCAAATAAGGTGGGACCCTACCAAATCTTTATAATACTAGGACACAACACTTTTAGGTGCAAGGAAATGCAATGATATGAGTAAAAAAACCTATATCTTCTAAACTATTTTGCCAAGAACAACTTTGATGAAGTGCAATGTCTTAACATTAGGGTAGAAGAAGACATTTTCTTAGCCTTCTATTAGAAATTATGACCCTATAAAATTATCTTGACCCTGCCACTAGTCAAAGTTAAATATTATTTTTCCATCACCTAACACATCTCTAAACAAATAACTACTAGAAAATGAATCTAAACAAATCTCTAATTAACATAAAAGCACATCCCATGTAGCACCAAAGTGGGTAAAAGGAGTTAATTGAAGCCAAGCAATCAAAACAAGTCCTATCTCATGCATTGGGAGATAATATTTGAACATCGTGAGCACCAATCTTGAAGAGCAAAGTTAAATGCTTACGCCTCGTTAGTCGAACGAGGCAAAATTATCAAATAAATTTAAAAAATAAAATATCAGAAAATGGCTCCAGGCTTGAAGTAAACAATTAAAAGGTCCTTTTAGATAGCAAAAGAGGGGCCAAACCATCCCATGCTTATGTCCTATCACTAACCGAACTATTGAGAAGGGAAACTACTCAATGCCTACATTTTCCAAAAAAAAAAAACTTATTACTTTCTCTATAACTATGGGTTAAAAAGATATCTTCAAAACTTTCACAGAGCTTAAGGGATTCTTCCAAGAAGCTCTAAAACTTCTAACTTTGAGTCTCTCCTTTATCTAAACCATTAATAACCACCATAGAATTGTTATCCACAATCAAATTTCTACACCCCATCAAGGTAACTAAACTCAAACCTGCCACCAATGTTAACCAATCAACCTCATTATTAGTTCTCAACCCTAAAAAGAAGGAACAATCGTTCACTAGTTAACCCTTAGAATCTTGTAAAAGACAACCAACTCTAGCAATCCATAGATTTTCCCAAAAGGTTCCATCAAACTTAAGCTTGAAAAATCCTTTAAAAGGTCTCGACTATTTAAAAAATATATTAATACGAGCATTTATCAATTACCCTATTAATAGAGGGACCTCAACAAATTTTATTCATTACACTAGTAACATTATTTCCTTGTCTATATTAATAATGATCAAAGATAAAAGGACTCTCTTAACACACAAATACTTATAAATATTTGCTAACAAAACACAAACAATAACACCTTTTTAAAAATTATTTATAAAGAAAAAAGGTTTGGCCACTTTCAAAAACACACCTTTACCCTTAAAAAAGAAAAGTTATGAATAAAAAAAGGGTTAATAAATTCATTACTTTAAATTTTTACCATCTAATTAAAGGTAAAAATTTATAAACCAAAAGGCTTATTAAATGACAAAAAGTAATAATATTCTATCATAATCTCAATTCAAATCAAATTGGAACTCGTCCATAATAATAAGTAAAACATTAAAGACAAAAAGAAAAAAAAAGACATTTATTGAAATTGTATTTTTTTAATAATACATTACCTATCATAATTTTCTTTTAAAAGACATTTATTGAAATTGTATTTTTTAGTAACGCATTAGTTATCCACAAATTTGTTTTTTATTGGTTTATGGGAGCAAATTGTATTTTTTTAATAATACATTACCTATCATAATTTTCTTTTAAAAGACATTTATTGAAATTGTATTTTTTAGTAACGCATTAGTTATCCACAAATTTGTTTTTTATTGGTTTATGGGAGCATTATGTTGGATTGTTTTGTGAAAACATGACTTAAATGGATTAAAAATTGGCTGGTTGTATTTGTTTTGGAGCCTTCTACCCTTTGTTGTATTTCTAAAGGTGTCATGTGTCTCACCATAGTTATAAATTGGGTAGTATTTGGAAATAATTTTCTACTTTTTGTTCTTGTCCGAAGACAAAAATCTTTTAACAAGAAAAATGTGTGAATGACATGACATATGCTATTAAATAATTAATTTTTATAATCGAATGCCATTAAATAATTAAAATGTTATTGAACTACAACTCACTTCTTGTATTAAGTCAAAACATTCGTTCTTCCAATTGTTTTTTAATGTATAGACAATGTGTTCGTTGGTGGCCTAACATGAGTTCCTTTAGTCTAATCGAAGATTATGAGAGTGGAATTTAGAGAATAATTTTTTGAGGGAGAAAAGTGTATCTTTAGCATTGGATTTATTTTGATTAATTGTTTTTAGTGTGATGTTTAATGTATAAATGATATATTTTATGTAAAAGTTGGTAGTTAAATCTATATTAAATTAAAATTTACTCTAGACATTCTAATAATTTAGGTTCTATTTTTAAATTTCGTATTTCTTGTTTTGGGTAAATCTCACAGGTGCAATCTCAACTCTAGTTCAAGACTACAACTATAATTTTGACACCTAACTCCAAAAATCAAATTTAACCCGAGCCCAAGTTAAGTCCAATCCCAACTAGTTGTTACCCATCAACTTGAGTGGAAAATATTCAAATTTGCATGCTAGGGTGTTATATAAAAGATAAATCCTAATTCATTTTAGAGATCATGGATTAACTATCAATCATCATCATTTCAAAGGCATAACACCAACATCTGCACTCATAAGGACAAATTAGGCATTTACATTCTGCTTGGCGTGTCTACAGACTTGTCAAAGTCATTAAATTGATTTGGGAGCTTGACTAAGGCAAAAGGTGGGAAGTTAGTCCCCCCCTCTCCTAGCACAAGAAGTTCCAATGGTGTTTATCAACACCATCATGTTTAGACATCGAAGCAAACACATTTATGAAGAAATTAAATAGCAACTTTAAATTCATACTAGAGGGTTGAAGTCATATAGAAAGTTCAAGACCACATATGCAAGGATTAATTCCATAGGTGCAAATTTGAACTAGAGTGAAGAACAGTTAATTTTACAATCTCTCAAGACTCGACTAGCATAGATCTAATTGGTGAACATTGAGATGAATCACAAAACACAATCTATAGTAAAACATTCCACATCATTTCTAGATTAAAGTAGTGTATCCTCTTTGTCAATTTTAGCATTTCTTTATGAACATGTTTGTGTAGTGTTTTGATACTTAACTCATAGTATCTAAAGGATAATTATTAATTATGTATTTAATTCATGAGCACACTTCTAAACATTTATGTAGGTTTGTCTTATTTCCTTGCACAAATTGGTGAATAGTTAGATCTTGCACACTCTAGGGTTTTGGAAATAGAGTTTGATTTCTTATTTTAGTTTTCAATTATGATTATTTCTAAGTTTATATCATATATTTGAATTCTTTAATGGATCCCTCTATGCTCATCAATAATGATTACATTCATTTCACCCATGATGATGTGCTAGACAATAATTATATTTCCATGTTATTTCCTTACATGATATCTTGTGGTTGGGAGTGATAAGATTTATAATGTTTACACATGTATGTGCTCTAATGATTTTATTTCATTTACATGTATCTAATATTATATTATTTATTTACAATATAATGTTTTATGCTATACAATGTTATGATATTTTCTTGGGTGCTTATTCTTCATTGTACCATTTCATATGGTATAGAGTGTTGTCTTATTGTGCTTCGTTGTTTTATCCTTCTAGTGGACATTCCTTAGGGAGATTTAGGGAGCCACCAATGAACTTTAGTGATACCACTTCTTTTGATGATCCTCCTGCCTCACTTGATGTTCATAATTTCTTAGATTATAAACCTAAGCCACTCATTTTCCATGTCACATGACCTATAAGAGGTGTTGTTCCTTTTATGAATTCGTTTTCTCACCCTCTTGTAGTGCACGATATACCAAATGCACTTAAGCCTAAACCTTGTGTATTCCATGTGGCATCTACTTCACAGAGTTATAATTCAATGAAGCATACTTATTAGAAGTGATAACTTTAAGAAACCTCTCAATGTCTTATTATCCCACATTGGTTGTACATTCACATATCTTGGTGGCATATCCTATATATACCCACCTATATCACTCTTATGAATATCATCCCATTGCCTATATTGCATCCTCTATTTTGAAATAATCATCATATTTCATTTTACAATCTTTCCTTATCTTTATGCTTCTACTATTATGGTCATTCTTGGCATCAAGATATTAGGTTTTTTTTCCCATTAGAAAATCTTTCATGGTATCAAATCCTTTCTAGTGATCCAATTCGTAACCATTTCCATTGAGTATTGAGGGTTATTACTCATGGATTCATGTTGTAAGATTTCTTTAGGTGATTAGTGGAGCAAATTGGAGCTCGCCATTGTGTCCAAAGAATATGAAAAACTTGATTTCACCTTTTGTTTTGTCCTAGTTGGACATAGAAGGCCAAGACTACACATGTTTTCTTTTGGAGTTTGATGTTATATTTTGTTGGAGCTTATTTTGGTAATAAGAGACTGATTTTTGTGTGATTCAAGTGTGTTGTGAGAACCCAAAGGTTGTCCATACCATTTCCCAGGACTGTCGTACCATTTTAGCCATACTGGTTATGAAGTTTCCAAGGAAAGGTTCAATCATTTCAGTTTAAAATCTTTCTTCATGATAAGGCATCTATTTTGCCAAGTTTAATTGTTGTTTTGAATTATTTTTTGGGAGGTTTGAGGCTATTGTTTGCAGGTTGTACTGCGACAAGTACAAGTCATACCTATAGGAGGAAGGCATGGGAATACCACGGGGAATTGCCCCTTCTTACAAGATGATTTTGCATTGAAATGAGGCGCCTTGGTGGTTGTTGTATGATCATATAAGTTTGGTGATGAACTTCCAGCATTTTGAGGGTTTATGTGTGATTTTTCTATGAGTTGTTAGGGTTTATCAGTGCTACCATTTAATATTGAATTAGTGATATCAGCAATATCGGTGTCTATAGTGATTTTTTAGCATTTTTGTGGCCTTCAACTTCATCTACATTAGAAAAGTTTCATTGGGTATGAATTTTCTTTGGTTTAGAATGATTTTTAGAGTCTTACCTTCATGATAATATGCTATAATAGTGTATTACAGTATAAAATCAGAATTTATCATTTATGTTGCAACTTTCTAACTCATTGTAATATCATATTTAGTTGTAATATTCATTGAATGTAATCCCTAGATTGTAGTACCGCCAATGGTCTCATTATGCATGCATTCATTGTAATAATTGGATGGTTTACCACTAATCAATAGCATGTTTATGTTTTAAGCACACTCCACTAAATAAGTGTAGAAGTGGTTGGCTCTTGTAATGTCCCCATTTTCGAGTTCTCTTGCAGTTTAGTCAGAGTTGACTTTCTGGGTTGGTGACAACATAATCAGAGGAGTATTTTGATGTCACCAGGGTGTTCGAATGATCCAGTGGGGTTGGTTGACACTTTCTGAAGAGATTTCAGATAACTTGTCTGTACTTACTATTTGTAATAAGTGCTTGCATGTCGTTGATCTTTATGGGTTTGTTCTCTTTAGTCCTCGGAGAACACTACTATTTTTAGTAAGTGTTAGTTTGGCGTTGTTTTGGTGACTTGGCAGTTAGCTGATGGCTATCCCAGATGTTGCATCGAGCTCAGTGATATCAGATGGTTTGTGGATCTAGTTGGCACCCTCTATGTTGGCACAATTTGCTTATGGCCGTTACTATTTTTAGTAAGTTCGGGTTCGATGTCGGATTAGGATTTTTAGTGTTGGAGATGGAGCGCCTCGTCGAGACCTTTCTGGTGAGCTATAGATCATTGAATTCTAAGTTCATTTGGGCCTCCGTTTTAAAGTCCGTAAATTAATATTATTATTTAAATATTGGACTTTGGGATTTAATGGTTAAGTGATGAAAAATAAAATATTTAAAAATCACTTATGTCATTTTATGGAGTGCTCACCTTGGGAAATATTAAAAGTGAAATTAAAAGAAATATTTTCCCCCAAAAGTGCATCCACCCTCTTGGAGAATTATAAAAGGGGAAAAGTGAAGCTCATTTGCATATGCGTGGATTATTTTTTCTTCTCTCTTTTGAGATTTTCCCTTCGAGGGTTTCTAGAGCTTGGATCTAGGGATTGGTATTGTCTTACTGAGATGAAAACCTCTGCAAGATTGTGTTGTTCTTGGCTTGTGGGGATGAAAACCTCCATTAGCAAATATTGTATTGGAAAATACATCCAGTGTTTGCAGTTGTGCATTCAGATGATACATTCTGGTAGAGACTCGAGCATGTAATGAATATATTTGAAGGATTTGTGATTTCAACTATGCATTGATATTTGTAGGAGCATATTTATCAAGAGTTTGAGGAAATTTTGTTGTTGCTGTATTTTCCATTTACTGGTTGTACCATTCTATAGCTTCGCCGTACCAATTTTGAGGGAGTTGGGTGGAGTTTTGGTTGTTGTTTGATCTCTTACCTTGGTTGTCCTTGTTGATACAACTATTGCAGTTAGAAATGGAGTTGAGATTGATTTTTGGGTAGTTTATTACTGATATGCATATTCCAGCCAGGTCGTACATTTCATAGTGAGGTGTGGGTCTTGTAGAGGCCTATTCTATTCCATTGCAGTTCATATTTGGTCTTTGTGAGGTGCCTAGTGCCTTATTATTGTTGATATCTATTGTATGAATGTTCTTTATCATTCTATGGAGATTTGAGGCATTTCTAGCCATACCCACTTGCTGGTCCGGTAATGACCCTGACATGAAGTTGTAAAACTTGATATGGGTATGTTATTATAATTCATATTTTGGATCATTGCTATCTGAGTAGCTATTATTTTGTTGATGTCTCTTTTAGATTTTCTGGGTTTATGTTATATGCTCTTTATTTCATGTATTCAATGCAAATATCAAACATGCTATATATTCAATGAAACCCTAAACCCAAAAATAATCAGAAAGGAAAAAAACAAATTAAAATAGACAGGCAAAATCTAGAAATCAAATATCCTATTAGGGGGAGATATTACAACTTTGCCGCCTAGTGTGCATCATTATGTTTGCGTAAACACACTCTATTGAATAAGCATAGAGAAAGGTTGGCTCAGTCACCTTGTGTGTCATACTATGATTGCACTGACACACTCCGTTGAATAAGTGTAGAGATGGATGGCTTGCCCCCTGGTGTGTCACAGTGAGCATTTGTATTGCATACTCTCTAGTTGTTACATTTGATAGAGTTGGTTGGGATCTGATGCATTGCATGCTCTCACCTTGCCCATTCTAGGATTTGGGTGATTAGAAGGTGTTGACGGTTTGCATTGTAGCATTTATATTGCATTTGAGAATTCAAAAGAAAATTAGGGGTATATATTACATATCATTTCATGCTTAGAGTATATCGTATTTAAAAAATGTTTCCATGTATGTTTTATATAGAATTCTTGTAGGCATATAGTGCTTATGTTGGTTTGATGTGGTGCATTTAAAGAATAAGTACACATGTCTAGAAGAAAAAAAGGAAAAGATGAAAACTTATGTCCTTAGATTTATGCAATGTGATTATTACTATACTTTTACTTTAGCACTCATCCTCATTGTAGTGTCATCAGTCCATAAAAGTGGGGGCAAGATGTAATGATGAAAACTATATACCCCACTACTTCTTCCTTATGTCTTTGTGTTCACTTTAGTGTCCATTTCCCCTAATATGTTTTAGACCCACTTACACTTGTTTTTGGCCATTCCAGTGATCACAAACTTGTAATGTAAGCATCTCAACTCCAATCATCCTAGACCACCTCCAAAAAGTAGGGACCTATAGCATGCAATGTTATTTGCTCCAGTAGGGAGAGTAGGTCGATGCACTTGATCTTGTTGACTTTTCAACCAAATTTTTCATCACTTGTTGTTTCCCTCATTCTTACTATGTTTCTTACATAGGAACCTTGGAAACTTAGTATAGAGCATTATATAATCCACCTTTCCCTCAAATCATGACATCATGTGTTCATTGTATAGAAAGAAAAACTTAGCATCCACTCCATCTCTTCCAATGGAAAAATTGTAGGTCATCCACTAAAGCTAAAACAAAAAAAATGATTTTTAGATCTAGATCCATGGATTTTTCTTGACCAAACATATTTGTAGTTTCCATCCCCCTCTTTGTTGCTTCCATTATTCCCCTAGAATTCCATCCCTTGTGAGCCATTGGTGACACCTTCGTTATCCCTAACTCTAATAAACCCTCCCTTATCACCCTGGTCAAATATGATCCTTTTACCCCCTTGCATGTCTCCTTATGATCACATTTCCATATCATTGTGTCCTCCATTACTTACCACACACCACTTTCATTAGATTTCCCTTCCCTAGGATTTTGTCTTATTATCACTACCGATGCATGCATCACATCACCCATCACTAGGTTTGCACACACTTGCTAATTTTCCATAAATACTACCTTGAAATAACACTTAGGGGACTAACCAAGGTAGTCTCCTAAATAGCATAATTAATTTGTCCTATCTCTCAAGCTCAGATCTAGAATATCTCATCTTCTAGAGTGAATATGTGTATAGTGTAGCAAGGTCCCAAATTGTAGACAAAGCTTTCCCAAAAGTTTAAAGATCATTAGAGACAAGCTTAGGTGCACCTTGAAGGTTAAAAGCACCCACTAATGTAGTAGCAACACTCTTATAACACTACAATAGCACCCCTCTTTCAATATTTTTATTATAAAACGTCAAAAATTCACTTGCTACTAGTTCAAGTCACTTCAATACATTTTTTGTCATAGATCTGATAATTTCTAGGTGCATGAACTTAATTTTTAGTCTTTTTTCATCTTTATCATTTCAAGTTTTAGATTTCCATTCCTAGTTCATAGTATTAACTATTTGTAAATCCATTTTGTAATCTTTAGTACTTAATTAAATATGAGATATTGTCTACTTTATACATAGTACACAAGAAAGAACTAGTTCTTCCAATGACTTATTACCCTATAGAACCTATTTTTATTTCTTTTGATATTCTACATGACCAATGTAGATGTATATTCTATAAAACTCCTTTGTGTACTCCTTTACCATTTACTCCATTAGGTGAAGGTTTTGGAGCTTCTTGAACAAATATAGTGTGTAATTGGTCAACATAGACTTCCTCTTGAATTTAGTCATAATGTGTTCCCATTGTGAGATCTTGTACTTGTTCCTCTATACTCATATCTTTTGGATAGAGTCCCACCATGAGGAAACATGATCTTTCAATTTTGTGTTGGTGTACTTGAAGCTCTTTGGGTCCCCAATTGTTTTAAACTTGAAGTGTTTCCCTAGCTTCGTGATCTAGTCCACCAACTCTTTTGGATTTAAGCTTACCAATTAGCTCAAGATATCAAATCTTGGCTTTCTCCCTATCTTCACTAAGGTGCTTGCAAATACTTCTTTTGCAATGATGTCCTCCTCAACACTAGGATTCATAACACCATCCTTGCATTCTAATAATCTATTTTGTCATTGCTAATGTCTTCTACCATAAGCACTCATCTCGTCTATGCGAACTCAATAACTCTGAGCCATGATTGAATGACTATCATCATATCAGATAGTTCTCTAATGCATATCACTTGATTGTTTCTCATACCTCCTCTTCCAACTATGTGAGTCATCCTCTCTAGTTCACCTATAATGTGATAATACTTTCACAAACACTTAGGTTAAGAAACTATCATGAGCTCACCTATAGTACTCAAAATGCTCATTCTAAGACCAACTACTATAGTAGTTGAATGTCGATCAAACAATAAATAAATAGAATGGTTCACTAATATGTGAAACCTAACACTCACATGCTGCCTAAAACCCTTGAGAAATATATACAAAAATCTCTTTACAATCCAATCTAATGTCCTAGCTCAAATATCTACCCAAAACTCTATCACTTGCCAAATCTCCAAGAGATTGAACCTTAACTAATAATAAAACATCTCTAATAAATGACATCATCATCAAAAAATCTAATATGTGCTCAAAATAAGGACCAATGCAAGTCATCTTACACAAATGTGCACCCTAAATGGAATGTGTTGGTTTCTAAAGCCACAGGCCCTCTCCTGTAACACCACCACCAAGAGTGACACAAAGGGGAATCAAATATCACAAGTAAGGCGAGTGATATATCAACAAAGAGAGGGTAGTTTTGGACCAATGCATAGGATAGGACAATTCCTCTTCTCCTTCAGGCTCTACAAAACCTAGGGGGTATTCCCTTTAGGTCTAATATATGGAAACAATTTGAAAGAAGGATTTGACTACCATGCCCTCATGGAAATCAAGAACAAGCCTATGAGACCTCACTAACAATAGATTAAAAGCAAGGATATAAGTGCACCAATAGATGTGAGATCAATTAAAATCATTCAACATGAATCCCCTTAACTTTTCATACACACTTATATCCTACACCCTCAATATCACAATTCTATATATATTTATCTAACACTAGCCCACTGAAGATAGGAATTCACAATACATGGACTATGACAATAAGATAAAATCCTACCTACACAAACCTCTAAGTATCTATTTGACACAAGCTCCCTTAAGGTATATCCATAGTATAATATTGGTTTGTGTATGCAAGTAGAGTAGGAAACTAAGCTAATCCTACAACTAATAAGACAATTTATTAAAATTAAATGTTTGGCCTTTCACCAATTTGACCAGTGCCTACTCCATTAGGCAATAGAGTCCACACTTGCAAAGATGATGTAAATGTGTATGCAATTCAACATTGGAACAAAGGTGGCGCAAACACAACCTCATAAGATAAGGTAACCTACAAATGACATTCTTAATTATCCAGAACAACATCACTACATCCCACATGCAACAGAGAAAAAACCATTATAAAATATTTTGTAATGCATTATAATGTTGTGACATTAATCAATTCTCCATTACATTCATGTTAGCAAGTGTGGCAAGAGAGAACCAATAACTAGGTTCAAAGGTTCCCCTGAAACACAACCATCTTCCATGGAGACATACACTTATAGATAAAACCCTACTTGACTACACCCTCCCCTCAATTATAAAGCATGTTTAATCATTTATATAGCCAGAGATACATCATTTGATACCCTAGAAATAATTGAAGCACATATAGTCCTGAATTGGTTGAACCACCAACCTTTTTTACATCTTAAGAACATGTATATAGCATTAAAATCCAATGTTGCATCTTGGACGTGGATCTAGAGTGGTCAACATGTTTGCAAGCTACCCATACTAGTTGCATCATCCACACATGGGTTCTCTAGAGGAACCATGCCAAACAAACCAAGCACCCATGCTATGCTGATGAAAATCAATCCTTGAGGGGTCAGAGAGAGTCCTAAGGCATATGGAGTTCCTCATCTTCATTTCTGCAGCTCAAAATGACCATTAATGGTGGTCCTTAGAGTAGCTAGGGTGTTCCATCATGGTTCTAGGAGTTATAGTGCATTCTATCAAGGTTTCCAATTTTGGGGGGATAGGTAGATAGCCAGACCATGGAATGGGGTAGGTCAAGATTCAGGGCCCAAGAGGGACCAAGTACAAGGGAAAAGGGAATGTGAAATTTTGGGGAGCCAAGAAACAGAGGGACGTAGGGACAAGGTGTAAAAGACCCAAGGGAGTTAAGAAACCCACGAGTAGAAAGGGGGAAAAGCATTTGAGCGGGAACCCAGAGTCAAAAGGAATTCAGAACTGAGGAGGGGAATGAGGGGACTTTAGCATCTGGGATAACTTGGGGACCAAGGATCGAGGTTCCAGGGGAACTTGGAACCTTAGGACGAGGACAAGGGAATGGGAAAAATTAAGATCTAAGGTCTGGGAAGGACACAAGACCGAGACAAGGAAAGGTGCCAGTAATAAGAATGGGTTTGAGATCGGATCTAAGAAGTGGATTGGGATCAAGGATAATGAGCATAGAGAAATGTAGGATTTAGGGTTTGAGAAGGATAGGGGATCAAGGATCGAGGGACTGTGGTTCCAAGGGAACTTGGAACTATGGGACCAAGGATGAAGGGAGTGAGAAACTAGGGTTTGGGGAACTGGGGAACTCAGGGATCTTAGAATCAAGTACAAAGGTTCCAAGAACCCTCATATTCCTGAAAACCTAAAAAGTAAAAGGAAGGTAGGGAATGCTAGGAACTATGATACAGGAAGGACCAAGGACTGGGGACAGGAATGGGCTGAGGAAAGTGAGGAATTGAGGGATCTTAGGACAAGGTTCCAAGTTTCAAAGGACCCCCAAAAATATGAAAACCTATAAAGGAGCAAAATGCAAAGGAAAAGCCTAATACTTCAAAACATTGAGACTCCACACATGTTGACGTCATAATGATCACCATAGGAACTTGAAAGAATGTGTGACCAAGGATTGAGATTCGAGTGGGACCAGGGACCAAAGGACCAAAAGTTTATAGGTAGGGAAAATTCTTGGGCCTAGAACATCCCTCTGTCCCTATAAAACCTAAAAACCTAAAAAGGTTGAAAATGGCCAAGGAAGAGCTAGACTTAGATTTTCCTTGGATTTTTGGCAACTTTGGGACACAACCAAGGCATGGGGAAGGGGCAAAGAAACGATACAACACACACCTTGGGATTTTTGTAATTTTTTAGACTAGGTGGCAACATTCGCTCTAGTTGGGAACGTGTGCCTCTTGCAGGCACATCAAGGATCTAGTTATCTTAGAAAGTAGACTAAAAATCAAAAGAGGATGAGAGGGTGGAGAAAGCACACAAGGAACGTATGTACAAGATATAACAACAACAAAAAGATATATATATATATATATATATATATATATATATATATATATATATATTGTTGCAAGTATGGGTTAAACTGGTGTTGTCATTGATGTCAACATACTCATGTTGCATTAATGAGAAGGATTGGGTGAGCTGTGTGCTGAGGATATTGAGAAAATTAGTCTCAATCGGAACAGTGAAGAACAGTGATGATAACAAGGTAAAAGTCCAAGATAGGTTGAGGATCAGAGGATATGGTTTAAAGGGTTTGTATATATAAGTCTTGAGATGCTCCAGTCAAGTTTTCAGGGATCCCCATGAAGATCTGAAGAAGTTATGGTTGCTCAAGTAGAACCAGTTCAGACAAGTGCTCAGTGGTGACAGAGTGAGATAGATAGGTCCGGTGAGGTCCGGTAATGCATTATCCCACTCTGTGGATTTGAGGAAGTGTTTAGAACATCCTTGTGAAGTGTCAAGCAGATCAGTTTGTGGTTTGAAGGTCTCGAAGAACCTATTCCTTTGTGACAGTGATAACAGACTGTGTTCTTGAGGTTCTGGATGTAGGAGAGAAGGATTTCAGTATGTAGAGGAAATGCAGATGTTCTTGGTGATTCAGGAAAGCTTGTGAAGGTCCTTGGATCATGTTCAGTTTGTGTTGATGGTCCGCATTAGAATTGAAGCCCAGAATTGAAGAAATACTTTCGGATGAAGGTGTTCTTTCTGTGACTAGCCAACTGGATGAATTATACACCTTGCGAATGTTCTTGTGGTTGCTTGCCGACTTAGATGTTTGTTCCTAAGTTGATGTCGTGTATAAATAAAGGTTTGTGAAGTCATTTCAAGGGTGTACTCGTGGAGATGAGTGTGTGGTAGCGAGGAGAAGAGCGAAAGGAAGAGCAGAAGGATTTGGGCTTTAATGGAACTGATTCAAGCATGGTGATGATGCTATTTACCAGTTCAAGTATGTAATACTCATTTATTGTAGATAGTGTGTCTCTTGTAGGTAGTGAGCCTCTTGTGAGTAGTGTGCTTAGGCAGTGAGCCCTAATTGGCACGTGCCATCTTATTCTTTCTATTCTTCTAACAAAGAATAAATTCTTGGGTTAGTCACCCCGTGGTTTTTCCCTTAACCAGGTTTTCCACGTCAAAATCTTGGTGTCTCATGTGTAGATGTGTTTTCTGCTCTTGGTTAATTACATTAAGTTTTCATGATTGATTTATTGTTAATACAAAGTGAATGCAAGTGTCGAAAGAAGAAAAGTTTTGGATAACTGATTCACCCCCCCTCTCAGTTGTTTGCCCTAAATCTAACAATTGGTATCAGAGCCAAGTTCCTCTAAAAGGAGCTTAACCGCTTGAGGAGATCTAGGATGTCGTCCTATAAGAAGGATAGTCTGAAGTTCGATGGAACTAACTTTGCTCTTTGGAAAGGTCGCATGGAATGTCACTTGCAGTGCATGGGATTCGCATACTGGTCCATGGTGACTAAGGCCTATGTACCTCCACAGGGTGGTCTGACAACCCTAAATGAAATCACAGATGCTGAAAATAATCTGCGGACCAAAGAGGCTCTTTTAAGCGCATTATCTGACTCAGAACTCTCTAATGTTATTCATCTACCGACTGCCTTTGAGATTTGGAAGAAATTGGAACTTTTGCATGAAGGAGACTAGTTTGTTAAATGTGCAAGATTATAGAGTCTAAAAGGGAAATTTGAAAGACTGAAAATGAGAAATGATGAAAATATTACCTCTTTTATGCCAAGAGTGAATGAGCTAGTTTGTGGAATCAGAAATGCAGGTGGAACACTGAGTGAAGATGGGATCATTGGCAAAGTTCTCAGATCCCTTCCTAAGTCTTATAAAATCAAAGCTTTTGCAATCAAAGAATTCAGAGCTCACACAACAGTCATAAGGGATCAATTGGTTGGTAAGCTAGCTACTTTTGAAATGGTCAAGTTTGGAGATGATCCTCTAAAGACTGAATCTGCATTCAAAGCAAGTGCCTTGGTAAAAGGAAAACAAAGGTTTGATCCGGGAGAAAACTCTTCAAGGAAATCATCATGGTATGAAAATGCAAGAAAAGACTTGGAAAAAGAAGAAGCTGAAACTGCTCATCTTGAAGCTCTTATTGCAAAAAGACTACCAAGAGGATCCGGTTAGTATGAGGGAAAATTGCCTTTTAAGTGTTTTAACTGCAATAAGATTGGTCATTTTGCATCAAGGTGTCCGGAAAGATTTTCTAGGCCAAATAGTAATAGACCAAGATTCTAAAAGAATTGTTACTATGCTCATGAAGGAGATGATGGAGTAACAGATGATGAATCAGAGAAAGAAGACAAATCTAGATGTGACTGGGTGTTCATTGCCATCAAGGAAGAAGATCCAATACCCTCTGAATCCGTAAATCATAAAGCCCTAGCTGCCCAAGTTGAAGAAAAGGATGATTGGGTCATTGATAGTGGCTGCTCTCACCACATAACAGGTGACAAAAATAAGTTCATAGATTTGGAAAGGTATGAAGGAGGAGTGGTAAAGTTTGGTGATAACTTTGCAAGTAGAATCAGAGGTAGAGGAACTATTTCTTTTGATGAAAAGAATAAAACTGGTAATGTATTATATGTTGAAGGATTGAAACACAATCTTCTCAGTGTGGGACAGTTGGTGGACAAACGCTATGATCTCATATTCAAGAATGGAAAGTGCAAAATCTTTGAAAGTTCTGGAACAGATTTCATCTGGTACCCAAACAAAAGGTAACATCTTTCACTTAGCTGGTACTGGTAAAAGCTGCTTATTTGTTCAAATTGATCAGAGTTGGTTATGGCATAGAAGAATGTGTCATGTGAACTTTGATAATATCATCAAGATAAGTAATACTCAGGCTGTAAGAGATCTTCCAAGATTGGTAAAACCTACAAATAGTTTGTGCAAAGAATGTCAGTTGGGAAAACAAAGCAGAATCTCATTCAAAAGCAAGGAACAATCTTCTACTAGATTATTAGACTTGGTTCAACTGACTTATGTGGTCTAGCAAGAATCAGGAGTGTGCAAGGTGATAGATACTTCATGTTGCTAATTGATGACTATTCCTGGATGATGTGGGTAACCTTTCTGAAAGAGAAATCAGAAGCTCTTGAGAAATTCAAAATATTCAAGGTTATGGTGGAAAATGAGACCGGATTAAAATTGAAGTGTCTGAGGTCTGATAGAGGTGGAGAATTCACATCTAGTGAGTTCATAAACTTTTGTGAGAAACATGGAATAAAAAGATAGTTGTCTACCCCTAGAACTCCACAGCAGAATGGAGTTGTTGAGAGAAAGAACCGGACCATCCAGGACCATGATGATGGAAGCAAATGTTCCTCAGATCTATTGGAGAGAAGTTGTCAGCACTGCAGTCTACACTCTCAACCGAGTTCAAATTAGAAACTATACCGATAAGACTCCTTATGAGCTATGGTTTGGCATTACTCCCACTGTAAGATACTTCAGAGTTTTTGGTAGTAGATGTTACATTAAAAGGGATGAAGATCTAGGAAAGTTTGATGCTAGAAGTGATGAAGGAATATTCTTGGGTTATTCCACTCAAAGCAAAGCATACCGATGTTATAACAAGAGACTGAGAAAGATTGTAGAAAGTATAAATGTGAAGGTTGATGAAGAAATTGAAAGACCCCCAAGAATTCTTGAACATGATGAAGATGATTAGAATGGTGTTCAGATTCAAGGTATCCAAGTCTCTTCTGAGAAACAAAATCAAGTTGATCCGGTAAGACAGGAAGAAGAGATAAGTCTCAATGAGACTGTTCAAGAGTTAGAAGTGCAAGAGACTCCCAAAATTCCAAGGTATGTAACTCTAAACCACTCTGAAGATCAGATCATAGGTGACAAAAGCAAAGGGGTGCAAACAAGGAGGAGAATTGCTCAAAATTCAGATGAGTATTGTCTAATTTCAAAGATTGAACCTAAGACAGTAAATGAAGCCTGCAATGATGAAAACTGGACTAAGGCAATGGAGGAAGAACTGATGCAAATTGAGAAGAATCACACTTGGGATCTTGTTCCCAGACCAAGAAAAAAAAATGTGATTAGAA
This sequence comes from Cunninghamia lanceolata, assembly GCA_027924645.1. Taxonomy (NCBI): domain Eukaryota; kingdom Viridiplantae; phylum Streptophyta; class Pinopsida; order Cupressales; family Cupressaceae; genus Cunninghamia; species Cunninghamia lanceolata. The sequence goes on from BSBN01000469.1 coordinate 3,687,342, forward strand.
CCAAATGGGTCTTCCAGAACAAATAGAATGAAGCCGGTGAAGTAATCAGAAACAAGGCCAGATTAGTTTGCAAAGGTTACTCTCAAATAGAAGGGGTTAATTTTGAAGAAACTTTTGCTCCAGTGGCAAGCATTGAAGTAGTCAGATTATTTCTTGCATTTGCTGCCTTCAAGGATTTCAAGGTGTATCAAATGGATGTCAAATCTGCCTTCCTAAATAGTAATTTGGAAGGAGAAGTATATATTGAGCAACCGGATGGATTTCAATTGTCTGATCATAGTGACATGGTCTGTAAATTAAAAAAGGCACTGTATGGACTGAAGCAAGCCCCAAGAGCCTGGTATGAAAGATTGGATAAGCATCTCTTGAAAATTGGTTTCAATAAAGGTACCGCTGACAATAATTTATATTTCAAAATTGATCATGAAAATATCTTAATTGTTGAAGTATTTGTTGATGATATCATTTTTGGAGGAAGAGACAGTATGTGTAAAACTTTTGCAAGTCAAATAAAAAGTGAGTTTGAAATGTCAATGCTTGGAGAAATGAATTTCTTTTTGGGTCTACAAATTACTCAAACAAAGAAAGGAATCTTCATCTCTTAGTCAAAATATGTGAAAGAATTGTTGAGGAAATTTGGGATGGAAGACTCAAAGCCAATGAACACTCCAATGGCAATCGGATGCAAGTTCAGCAAAGATGATGAATCTCCCAAGGTTGATCAGACAAAATATAGGTCAATGATTGGAGGACTATTGTATCTCACTCAAACTAGACCAGATATTATGCAGGTTGTTGGTCTTGTTGCTAGATTCCAAGCTGATCCTAGAGAATCTGATGTTATGGCAATCAAGAGGATTTTTAGATATCTAAAGGGGACAGTTGAGTATGGTCTATAGTATCCTAGAGATCATGATTTCTCTCTTCATGCATATACAGATGCAGATTGGGCAAGAGATTTGGATGACCGGAAGAGTACCAGTGGTGGAGCATTCTTTTTGGGAAAAAGATTGGTTTCTTGGCTAAGCAAGAAACAAGAGGCAATATCTCTATCTACAACTAAAGCAGAATACATTGCAGTAGTAGGTAGTTGCAATCAAATCTTATGGATGAAGCAGATGCTAAGAGACATTAAAATAGAATATGAGGAGCCTATCACAATTTTCTGTGATAATTCAAGTGTAATAAATATTTCTAAGAATCCGGTGTTACATTCTAAGACCAAGCACATATCTATCAAGTTTCACTTTCTAAGAGAGCAAGTGAACAAGGATGAAGTCAGATTGGAGTATGTGCCCTCCAAGGATCAGATTGTAGATACCTTTACTAAACCTCTTCCCAAGGACTCTTTTGAGTATCTCAGGGAGAAGTTAGGGGTTATTACCCCTCTGGTGATGAATTAGGATGCACTAATGTGCATCAATCCAGTGGATATCACAGTCATATCTTGTGGTCTGGATTGGTGTTGGAGAGCTGCTACTCAAGGGAAGCAGCAGGTGTGATTATAAAGTTGCAAGTTTGGGCCCTTTGCCATTGATGTCAAAGGGGGAGAGAAGACATGTGAAAAATAAGTGGTTGATGATCAAAGGGGGAGCAGTACAGGAAGAGAAGACATGTGACTAGTTGTTGTTGATAGGGGGAGCTATGATAGTAAGGAGAAGTTCTTGTCTTGATGGTTTTTCACATAATATGTTGCCATCAATGCCAAAGGGGGAGATTGTTGCAAGTATGTGTTAAACCGGTGTTGTCATTGATGTCAACATACTCATGTTGCATTAATGAGAAGGATTGGGTGAGTTGTGTGCTGAAGATATTGAGAAATTTAGTCTCAATCAGGAACAGTGAAGAACAGTGATGATAACAAGGTAAAAGTCCAAGATAGGTTGAGGATCAGAGGATGCGGTTTAAAGGGTTTGTATATATAAGTCTAGAGATGCTCCAGTCAAGTTTTCAGGGATCCACATGAAGATCTGAAGAAGTTATGATCGATCAAGTAGAACTGGTTCAAACAAGTGCTCAGTGGTGACAGAGTGAGACAGATAGATCCGGTGAGGTCCGGTAATGCATTATCCCACTCTGCGGATTTGAAGAAGTGTTTAGAATGTCCTTGTGAACTGTCAAGCAAATCGGTTTGTGGTTTGAAGGTCTGGAAGAACCTATTGTTGGCAAGAGACACATTGGAGCTTCATGATTGTTGTCATTGATGGTAACAAAGGTTATCCCACACATCCGCAAGACATGATAGGTCCTCACCAGAAGTTAGATTGAAGAAGTGTTAAGGTCCGGTAAGAAGGAACATAGCAGTCAGTAAGGTTCGATAGACAGGTCCGGATCTCTCAGTAGAAGTATCTCAATGAAGTGCAGATTTGGGGAAGTCAAGAGGAGTATCTTGAATGATAGATTCCAAGGTTTGAGCCTCTGGTGTGGAAAGGATGAAGAGATATGAATGCTTGAGTGTCGGGTTCCCAAGTGACAGTGTGAACAGAGGAAGAACTGACTGGCAAAACATCAGACATTATTCTGAATGTGTTACTGATGATGGAAAAGGTTCTTAAGGCATAAGTTATGTTTGGACGACGTGATTGATGACTTCTACAAGTATATGCTTGATTCCCATTACTTGGTGTGCAAGGATTCAACCGACAGATCAAAGTTTGAGGAAATTATTAACTGTTTCGGATGCCGACTAGAAAGGTGATGAAATCACTTGTGCAGATATATATATATATAGAATTGATTTAGATGTGAATAGATATATGGTGTATTATGTAGTGCGAAGAAAAATATAAGAGCATAGTGAAGATAGTAGAAGAGGTCCGGAATGTGACAGTACAGCTGCATCAAGAGAGAGTAAGAATGAAGTGCAGCAGATCAGTTTACTGAGCTTAATCAGAATTGAACCTCAGCATGTGTGGATGCTTCTCATCAGTTCAAACATTGAGTTATCTTCCTTTCTTGTAGACAGTGTGTCTCCTGTAGGCAGTGAGCCTCTTGTGAGCAGTGTGCTTGGGCAGTGAGCCCTAATTGGCAAGTGCCATTTTTTATTTCCATTCTTCTAATAGAGAATACAATCTTGGGTTAATCACCTCGTGGTTTTTTTCCATTAACAAAATTTCCACGTCAAAAATATTGTGTCATGTGTATTTCCATTTCATGGTTATGTTTGATTAATTGAATTAATGCTGCATTGATTATTAAGAAAGTTCAGAAAGTAGAAATAATTAGGATAACTGATTCACCCCCCCTCTCAGTTATCAACAATTGGTATCAGAGCCAAGTTCCTCCTAACAGAGTCTAACAGCTTGAGGAAGATCTAGGAATTCAAATGGATGTATATGGTTTAAGGGAGCAACTCAAGACTGCCCTTGATGATCTTGAGCAGTCAAACTCTGAAGTCAATGAATTAAAGGAAAGACTCAAACAGGCTGATGATTTCATGAAAGAACTAAAAGACAAATTAAGTCTCTCTATGAAAAAGAGAAAGGAGCTACTTCAGCAATTGGCAAGTCAAGATGAAGCCAATGATACAAATGAAGATCTGAAGGAGAAAACCAAGTTATGTGAAAAGTTATCAAAAGAAATCATTATGGTAAGACATGAAATGGAATCAGGAGTTATGAAGTTTACCCAAGAGGTTGAAGAGAAGAAAAACTGAAGATGATTTAAGACAATCCCTCAAGGAGAAATCAAAAGATTGCCACAAGATGGATAGAATTATCAGACATCTTGAATTTGATCTTGAAGATGCTAAAGATAATGAAGAAAAACTTGAGGATCAAATTATCTCTCTTAAAAGGGATCTTCAAACAACAAATGAATATAAAGAGAAATTCAAGATAAGTTCTGCTCAACTTGAAGTTCTTCTTGAAAGTCAAAAGAGGGTAGATGATAAGTGTGGTTTGGGATATGAGAAAGGAGAAAGCTCTAGATCAGGTCAGAAGAATTTTAGATCAGAAAATCCAAGAAACAGGCCTAGAAGACCTCCGGTAAGACAACCTAATGCTCAAAGATATCCATCCTTCAATGGATATTGCCACAACTGCAATAACTTTGGTCATAGAGCTAATCAGTGTAGAAAGAGAATAAATCAGACTAATACATCCTTCCCCAGACAATGTTTCAACTGCAAAAGGTATGGTCACAAATCTCATGAATGCAAAAATATACAGATGAACAATTCATTCAATGGTAGATGCTTTGCATGCAATAGAATGGGTCACATGGCTAATCAATGTAGATCAAGAGGATATCAATCAAATATGCAAAGAAATGTTGTTTTCCAAATTTGCAATAGATCCGGTCATATTGCAAAATTCTATAGAAGCAAGAATCAGGACAGAAGAGGTTATGTATATCATAATTAGAATCAAGATAAGGGAAAACAAAAGGTGAATGCGGATGAAGTTCAAATTGAGATGAACAAGATTTGGGTGAAGAAAAGTACAGAGAATATAGGGGATGGATCTGCACTAGACTCTGGTGCTAATATTCCTTCCAGAAATTAAAAAGTGAGCTCTGGCTCAGGAGGAGACACAAATAAAATCTTGTTCCCCCAGCTAGTCAATTGGTACCGAAACTGGCACAAGACAAGTTACGGATTAAAGGGTTCCTAGAGAAACATCTAAATAAGGTATGGTGAATATTTGAGACATCTGCAAAAGATTTGAAGAGTCTAATCTTTCCAGAATTGATCTGGTAAAACAGTCTTCCGGTAAAAACAGGTTCTTCACAAGTTTGGTCTGGTATGATTCTAAAATTGAGACATCTTGATCTACGAATAAATCAAATGATTGAGGAAGGTAAGAAAGCCTGTAGGAAATCACTGAGGACAACTCTAAGTATATCACTATGATCTAGAAAGATACATATTTTAGAGTAAAGAAAACAGAGCAACCGGAACAACTTAAGTTGCACATTTATTGCAATAAAGAATTAGGGTTTGCACATAAGTATAAGGGCTCATTCACTCGTCATTTGCACATTCACATTCAAGTAGAAGAGGAAAAGATCTTCGCAAACAAGTCTCCTTCATCTCTCACAAGGATCAATCACGGAATTCAAGTCAATTGGCAATCTTTTCAGCTCATTCTTGGAACCCTAAAAGCTTAAGAGGTATTTTCCACTTTTGAAATCCATTTCTAAATCCTTTTAAGATGGACACACCAAATGTTGTAAAGATCTTTGATAGGCCGTGCCCTAAATTTAGAAAGCATCCCTATAAATCCCTAGAAGTTGATCCCCTAGGTGCATTTTCAAGCATTCCGCATGGGGTTTTACACGTAGAAGATGTTAGGGCATATGTTCATGCAAACATTGAAGAACTAGGGGAATCCAAACTAGTTGATATCTATCACAAACACCTGATAGATGACTCTTTTTAGCTCAAACCTCAGTATAAAGCTATTCAGGACAAGCATTTTGCACAGTGCATTCACTTCCCCTGTTTTGTAGAAGATGAATGGGTCCGGTATGTATTAAGCAGAATACATGATAACTTCATATGGTTGAATAGACCATTCAAGCTCACAAAAGATGCCATTAGGGCAGTTACCGGATTGTACTCATTTGGTGGGATACCTGTTCTAAAATCTGTCAAGAATTAAATGGTGACTGAGGCTACCAGATCAAAGTTTGATAAGAGGGCAATGACAATTGAGGATATCACTGATCCAGATGACGAGTTTGCATCCATGATCATTGGCTACAAAATATATCATTCTAGCAGGGAGAATTCAGTACCTGGAATTGCTATCTATACTACCTATGAAATGTTGAAAAAGAATGCTGATTATGATCTCTATGAACTCCTTCTGAACCAACCTATGGAAAATTTGCAGAAGATAAAGAAAGACAAGAAGAACTCCTTCAAATACGGTGGCTTGATACTCTGTTTGTTTTTCTATTTTATGAATGAATTACCTAGATCTAGTGGCTGGATATGGCAAAATGATAGACTGGTTGCCATACAAATCAGGGATTATCTGCATGGACTTGGTGATGTTAAGACACAAAATACAGCACTCTAGGGTTATTTCAAGAACTTTTAGAGTATGATGCAAGCAAGAGAAAGAATCCCCCAAGCTCTACTTGAAAAGTATAAGGATACTGTTTGCTTCATGGTAGAAACTAATCAGTGCCTTATGGAGGTAGTAGAACCAAGAATAGTATGGATCATGCCGATGGGGTATGAAGTTGAAGAGAAAATTGTTGAGTTGCAAGTTGATCACATGCTAAGTCAGCCCAAACATCCTAAGGCAGAAAGGTTTGGAACCTTTGAGGAGCTAAGTGTTAAGATTCATGTGGAACTCAGACAACCAGAGATCAAAAGAAAGGTGAGAAAAGAAGTTGAAGATGTTGCCAAAGGATTTGGCATCTCAAAGGAGGCACTTGATGCCAATAGGGAAAAGATGGAAAGGGGTGAGGAAGAAAAGAAGAAGGCTGAAAAGAAAAGTGAGGAAAGTGTTCCGGCAAAATCTTCCACCTAGACTAGATCATCAAAGAGATCTGCACCTACCCCTGCCAAAAGCTCAAGGCCATCAAAACTGGAAGCACAATCATTTGGCAGAGGAGAGAAAAGAACAAAGACAAAAGCCACAAGGGCTTATGCTAGTCAAAGGGATGAAGAGGAGACTGAATATGATGAAGAAATCAGGAAAATGAAGAAAAAGAAGAAATCATCCGGTGAAACCTCTACCAGTCAAGAGGAAGAAGAAAAGACAGAGGAATATGTTGAAAAACCCACTCTTCTCATTGATGACATAATCAAATCAGTCACAGTGGACAGAAATCTTTAGCCAATGGTTGAGTTCTATGATGATTATGGTGAAGCAGATTAGAAGATATTGCAAGATGCCACAGTCAGGTACCTAAATATCTACAACAAAGCATTTATTGAAATTATATCTCTGATCCCCAAGAGCTTGGAGAAGGAACTTGTAATATGAAAGAACAATTCCCAAGCCAAAGATCTAGAAATCCAGGAACATATAGCAATTCAGCTATATCCTTCAATCGATCCTAAGAAAATGAATATAATCTTCAAAGATTGTAAGGATGAGTTCAGGAGAAAAGCAAGGATGAATCAACTTCTGCTCGGAGAGACTGACAAAGTTGCAAAAGAAATAGAAGAGATCCTTCAGAATGCATTCAAAAGATTCAACATTCCAATTATAGAGGACTTGGGTACTGATCCCTCGACTACAAGTGTTGTAGAAGAGTCTACTAAGAAAATGATAGAAGAGGTAATGACTACCGGTGCAGAAACAGCTAAGGACTTGGAATCCTCTACTCTGGAAGAGGTGGCCCATGAATAGACTAACATTTCTCCTCCGGTTTCCCCTGTTGACTCTGGATCTAAAGAAGAAGAAATAATAAAGGAGAAAGAAAAAGAGGTGAAAAGTAAAGAAGGAAGTCAAGCTGAAAAGAACATAAGTGACACTGCAGAAGAGAAAAAGAATCTGTCTCCGGCAAGAGACACTACAGAATCTGTCAAGGACTTCTTGACAAAAGAAACTAATGAGATGGATGAACCGGAATTACTAAAAGGGCCATTAGATTTTGACTCTCTATCTCTGGTACAAACAATGAAGATAGCTTCATTTGCAAATGTGAAGGTCAAAGAGAAACTACTGAAATCTCACATGGAAGACTGTGAGCTTATAGAGGTAGCATTTGGAGTGTTGGAAAAGATCATGCCATCTTTTCAGAAGGATCCCACAGCCTCCTCTTCCGGTAATCTCAAAACTCTAGTCAATAGTGTTAGCAAACATTTTGATTCTCTAGAGAAATCAGCTGAGGAGAAGGTCAGGAAAGAATTTTTGGATAAGAGATTCTTAGAGCTACAAGGGATAATATCAAATGACAGAAGAGTGATGGGTATTGGGATAAAAAGTTTAGAAAATGCCCTTAAGGATGGAGGTGATGTATACAAATTTTGTATATCCTGGTCTAAAACAACAGTGGAGATTGAGAAGAAAATGAAAGAACAGGAGGATAAACTAATAAAACTTTCTCAAAATTTTGATCCACTTACTACATCCATAATAAATCAAGAATGTCAAATGGTTGCAGTTTTGAATGAAATTAAGAAGCTTGAAAAAGAGAAGAAAAATAGAATCAGTAGGTTGAGTGAGCTTAGAGGGATAATTGTCCCTAAGTTGGAGGCCATGCATGAGGCCATAAACGAAGCCTAGATCACAGCCCAGACCAATGATCTGACAGATCTAAAAAGGGCAGATGCATTTGCATTCCTGTTGAGCGGTCATATATCAATTTTGGATAGAATGAAACAAAGTTGGGCCATAGAATTTATTCAATTAAAGACAACTTTTGCAGACGTACTTCAGTATATGTAAGTATGCCATATGTATATACTTATGCGGCTAAGTATAGTTGAAATTTTGAAAGTTTTGGTATGCATACCCTACCCTTTGCCGTTGATGTCAAAGGGGGAGTGAGGAGAAGTGAAAAATGTTGTAGCCAGCTAAGGGGGAGCTCCAGAAACTGTACACAAAGACAGAGCATCAGCTAAGGGGGAGTATAGTATAACACTTAGTCATTTTTCACTAAGTGTTGCCATCAATGCCAAAGGGGGAGATTGTTGGCAAGAGACACATTGGAGCTTCATGATTGTTGTCATTGATGGCAACAAAGGTTATCCCACACATCCGCAAGACATGATAGGTCCTCACCGGAAGTCAGATTGAAGAAGTGTTAAGGTCCGGTAAGCAAGAACAGAGCAGTCAGTAAGGTTCGACAGACAGGTCTGGATCTCTCAGTAGAAGTATCTCAGTGAAGTGCAGATTTGGGGAAGTTAAAAGGAGTATCTTGAATGATAGATTCCAAGGTTTGAGCCTCTGGTGTGGAAAGGATAAAGAGATATGAATGCTTGAGTGTCAGGCTCCCAAGTGACAGTGTGAACAGAGGAAGAACTGATTGGCAGAACATCAGACATTATTCCGGATGTGTTACTGATGATGGAAAAGGTTCTTAAGGCATAAGTTATGCTTGGATGACGTGATTGATGACTTCTACAAGTATATGCTTGATCCGCATTACTTGGTGTGCAAGGATTCAGCCGATAGATCAAAGTTTGAGGAAATTATTAACTATTTCGGATGCTGACTAGAAAGGTGATGAAATCACTTGTACGGATATATATATAGAATTGATTTAGATGTGAATAGATATGTGGTGTATTATGTAGTGCGAAGAAAAGTAGAAGAGCAGAGTGAAGATAGTAGAAGAGGTCTAGAATGTGACAGTACAGCTGCATCAAGAGAGAGTAAGAATGAAGTGCAGTAGAAGTGTTTACTGAGCTTAACTGGAACTGAACCTCAGCATGTGTGGATGCTTCTCATCAGTTCAAACATTGAGTTATCTTCCTTTCTTGTAGACAGTGTGTCTCCTGTAGGCAGTGAGCCCCTTGTGAGTAGTGTGCTCAGGCAATGAGCCCTAATTGGCAAGTGCCATTTTTTATTTCCATTCTTCTAATAGAGAATACAATCTTGGGTTAATCACCTCGTGGTTTTTTCCCTTAACAGGGTTTCCACATCAAAAATATTGTGTCATGTGTATTTCCATTTCATGGTTATGTTTGATTAATTGAATTAATGCTGCATTGATTATTAAGAAAGTTCAAAAAGCAGAAATAATTAGGATAATTGATTCATCCCCCTCTCAGTTATCAACACCTATTCCTTTGTGACAGTGATAACAGACTATGTTCTTAAGGTTCCGGATGTAGGAGAGAAGGATTTTAGTACATAGAGGAAGTGTGGATGTTCCTGGTGATTCAGGAAAGCTTGTGAAGGTCCTTGGATCATGTTTAGTTCATGTTGATGGTCCGCATTAGAATTGAAGCCCATAATTGAAGAAATACTTCCGGATGAAGGTGTTCTTTCTGTGACTGGACGACCGGATGAATTATACACCTTGCAAATGTTCTTGTGGTTGCTTGCCGACTTAGATGTTTGTTCCTAAGTTGATGTCGTGTATAAATAAAGGTTTGCGAAGTCATTTCAAGGGTGTACTCGTGGAGATGAGTGTGTGGTAGCGAGGAGAAGAGCGAAAGGAAGAGCAGAAGGATTTGGGCTTTAATGGAACTGATTCAAGCATGGTGACGATGCTTACCAGTTCAAGTATGTAATACTCATTTATTGTAGACAGTGTGTCTCTTGTAGGTAGTGAGCCTCTTGTGAGCAGTGTGCTCGGGTAGTGAGCCCTAATTGGCATGTGCCATCTTATTCTTTCTATTCTTCTAACAGAGAATAAATTCTTGGGATAGTCACCCCGTGGTTTTTCCCTTAACTAGGTTTTCCACGTTAAAATCTTGGTGTCTCATGTGTAGATGTGTTTTCTGCTCTTAGTTAATTACATTAAGTTTTCTTGATTGATTTATTGTTAATACAAAGTGAATGCAAGTGTCGAAAGAAGAAAAGTTTTGGACAACTGATTCACCCCCCCTCTTAGTTGTCTACCCTAAATCTAACATATATATATCTTTTTGTTGTTCTATATATATATATAAAGACAAGACTTGCAATCATGGGAATGAAGGCTCAAAGAAAGGATGACTGTAAAACAAAATTTTAACATACCTGTAGGTCAAACTCTACAAAGAAATTCCATGGCACATGGCCATGGATGAACTGCCAAGAACCATTTGCCTCTATCGAAGGCCAAATTGAATAAGGAACTGAGCATCCTCATTTTGAAGTTGCTTCCATCTCCTAGTAGCAATAAAAGAATCTTCTTCCCAACATGTGTAGGAAAACTATATAATTTTTCAGGTCATCATGCTGGAAGTGGAAATGACTTCCACCAAGACATGGCAACCACAACAAATAAGAATCACCATCAAGTTGGCCCACATAGAAAATTTTTCTCTCAAGCTCCTTGGTAACATGATGGATATCTAGACCCATACACAAATCAACATGAACAAAAACATCCTCTTAAACACGAAGCTAAAGTGGATCCAATGGAGGTGCAACCTCAAGATAGGCTATGTCATATGATGGCTCATATTCGTCTTGTATCCCATATATCCCACAAATGCCGACATATTCTTCCATGACTAAATCAAAAACTAGATTCAAATCCAACTCAGCCCCATCAACATACAATTCATAAATTTCAGGCACTTTAGATGAAAACTCACAATCTTCAAGTTGTCTCTTTATTTTGCATCCTTTATTGCAACCTGTCACTGCAACACTGCTATTCAGAAACTGACCAATAATTTGTTCTTCTTCACCTTCCAACAAGCAAGCAATCTAATATTCATGAGAACACACAACAATGATATCAACATGCTCAACCAATGAGCCCAGCAAGATGTCCTTAATTGAATCCACATCAACATAAGACAACCTAAAAACACCAAGATCATTGTCAAGAGGAACAAAGAAAGGGAGTTCATCTAATAAATAGTCATTGATCATCTTCAAGACAATGAACAAACCCATCTAAGCATAAATTAGTGCAAACATTGCTTTCATCACCTGCATTACTGTCATATGTTGTTACATTTTCATTAATTTCAATCCTCCTAACCACACTATTAAATTGATCCAATGGTGTACCCATCTTTCCAACACCACCATTGTCTAGGGCAAGGCCTTCAAACTAGAAATCAATGCATGCACCATTATTTATCTCAAATTAGTTATCATCAAGTGCATGCACGCCACTATTAACCTTGACTTTAGGCTAGGAATTAAATGGCAAAGTAACATCATCATCATCCCCAAGGGATGATCCATCCAATTGAAGATAGGTGGCCACACTATCTTCACTCTCTGCATAACCAACATATGATGTTGCATCACACTGTTCTATCCTTCTGATTGCACATCCAACCTGATTCATTGTATTGTTGCCCCACATAAGTTCATCTCTTACAACATATGCCTTTGGGGACAACTTTATAACATGTTCATTTCTCATTCTTTCCATGGCGTCAAGGCATAGGTAAGCCTATTGCAAACTTGTAAGCCTCATGTCCTCTTGCACTAAACTTAAACCAACCTCGTATGATTCAAAAAACATATGAATGCAGGATAGGATAGAAGGTTTGAAAGACTTTGGAATTTTTGACAATGCAAAAGCAAACTGGTGACTAAAATCCATGCTAGACTCTCCCTCTTACCTTTTTACATTTTTCAATTTATGGACAAGAGTAGCAGGATCTAGGCCAATTGCATACTCCTCAAATGTTGGCACCAAGTCATTCTAAGAAGCAAAGTGATGTTCCAAAAAACCCTCAATCCATCTCCAAGTACCACTCCACTGAGAGATCTCACAAGGAATATCATCCACATGTCCTCATCTTCAAATTAAAATTTATCAATGAACTCTAAAAATATAGCAACATGTGCCCCCCATCATATAGATCATGCCCATCAAAGACATGTGTTTGACTGAATACCTTAGCTATCATAGTTTGCATTTCATAACCGCCCCATGAGAAGTCCACCTATTTGTATATGGTGTCAAGGGAATGGAAGGAGACCAAGCACTTAAACCATTTGGGGCAGCAAGAAGAGTATCATACTGCACACTAGACTCAAGCAACTTGATTTGATTTTCAATTTATTTTTGTTGCTTAATGAGTTCATTTTGATGGTGTATGGATGCATGACCTTGAGAATATGTTGGAGGATGAAGTATAACTACTAGAGCTAGAATATGAAGTATCACTAAAATAATTTGAGTTATACTCATCTCTATAGTGCCTAGGGCATGAATTATAAGATAGAACATAAGGAGGGGTCACCCTATCAACATATTCAGACCTAAATGCCATAACTAGAACTTCATGACATGTTGAAATATAATTGCACCTCTCTAAAGATAATTCCTTTGTATAATAAACAATACTTTATTTAGCAGAGGAAAAGAAGAAACACAATAAGTACCTTGACCTACTATAATGCCAATGTGGGATATGATTTGTTGTACCACTAGCAGACATCAATCAACAACAAAAATTTTTGAGTTGTAATAGTAGAGTCACCACTCAAGGAATGAGGAAAACCTTGGAGTGGACAAACCACCAAGGCTAAAACATTCATGGGTCCATACCAACAGATTCATCAATTTCTTCTAGCCCAAGACAAGATAAAACTCTGAGTTAATCCCTAGCAGATTCGCCAATTTGTTGGTTCCCAAAGTCGCAGGTCCTCTCCTCTAACACCACCACCAAGAGTGACACAAAGGGGAATCAAATGTCACAAGGTGAGTGATATATCAATAAAGAGAGGGTAGTTTTGGCAAAAAAGTCCAAACTTGCAAAGAGGATGGAAACATGTTTTTGATTCAACATTGGAACAAAGGTTGCACAAACACAACCTCATAAGATAAGGTAACCTGCAAATGACATTCTTAATTATCCATAACAACATCAATTGCATCCCACATGTAACAGGGAAAAGACCATTACAAAAGAGTTTATAATGCATTATAATGTTGCGACATTAATCAATTCTCCATTACATTCATGCCAGCAAGTGTGGAAAGAGAGAACTAGCAACTAGGTTCAAAGGTCCCCCTAAAATACAACTGTCTACCATGGAGACATACACTTATAGATAAAACACTACTTGACTACACCCTCCCTTGAATTACAAAGCATGTTTAATCATTTACAAATCTAGAGATACATAATTTGGTACCTTAGAAATAGTTGAAGCACCTATAGTCCCGAATTGGTTCAACCACCAACCTTTTTTACATCTTAAGAACATGTATATATAGCATTACAATCCAATGTTGCATCTTGGTTGTGGATTTGGAGTGGTCAACACATTTGCAAGCTGTCCATACTAGTTACATCATCCCTATGCGGGTTTTCTAGAGGAACCATGCTAAACAGACCAAGCGCTCATGCCATGGTGATGAAAATCTATCCTCGAGGGGTCCATGGGAGTCCTGAGGCATATGGAGTTCCTCATCTTCATTTCTATGCCTCAAAATTGCCATTAATGGTGGTCCTAGGATTAGTTGGGGTGTCTTGTCATAGTTTTGGGAGTTATAGTGAATTTTGCTAGGGTTTCAAGTTTCTCAAGGGCAGGCAAACAAATGGACCTTGGAATGGAGCAGGTTGGGATCTGGGACACGGGAGGGACCAAGGATGAGGGAAAAGGGAACATGGGATTCTAGGGAATCAGGAAATAAAGGGATGTAGGGACAAGGTGTAAAAGACCCAAGGGAGTCTGAAAACTCGTGAGAAGAAAGGGGGAAAAGCATATGAGTGAGAACCGGGAGTCAGGAGGAACACAAAACTGAGGAGGGGAACGATGGGAGTCTAGGGTCTGGGAGAACTTAGGGACTAGGGACCAAGGTTCTGAGGGAACTTGGAACCTTGGGACGGGGATAGAGGAATGGAGAAAACTAGGATATGGGGTCTAAGACAGACACAGGACTGGGAAGCAGAAGGTGTTGAAAACAAGAATGGATCGGGAAGTGGATAGGGACTAGGGACAGTGAGCACAGAGAAAGCTGGGACCCAAGGTCTAGGAAGGATAGGGGATCAAGGACCAAGGGACTGGGGTTCTAAGGGAACTTGGAACTTTGGGACCAAGGAATAAGGGAGTGGGAAACCAAGGTTTCAAGGAACCAAGGAACTCAGGGATCTTGGAACTTGGTGCAAAGGTTCCAAGAACCCGCAGGTTCCCAAAAACTTGAAAAGGAAGAGGAAGGTGGGGAATTCAGGAACCAAAGCCTTGGAAGGACCAAGACTAGAGACAAAAATGGGATGAGGAAATCGAGGAAGTCCAGCACCAAAGTGAAGCACAAGAAATTGGGAAAGCAAGAAACTAAGGCATTCTTAGGACAAGGTTCCAAGGTTCTAAGGACTCTTGGAAACCTGAAAACCTGTAAAGGGGAAAAATACAAAGGAAAAGGCCAACACGTAGAATTTTTTAAACTCCACACATGTTGACATCATCACTACCACCACATGAACGTAAAAGAATGTGCAACCAAGGAGTAGGATTCCAGAGGGACTAGGGACCAAAGGACCAAAAGTCTATGGGCAAGAAAATTCCTAAGCCTGAAACATCCCTCTATCCCTGTAAAACCCAAAAACCTAAAAGGTTGCAAATGGCTAAGGAAGAGCTAGACTCATATTAACTTTGGGACATGGCCAAGGCATGGGGAAGGGGTAAAATAGAAATGTAGCACACAACTTGGGATTTATGTAAATTTTCAGACTGGGTGCCAACAAAATAATGAACATTATTCCACTCTATCTTAGTGGAACAACTAATACAATGTTATAGTATATAACCATTCAACAAAGAAATAACAAAGAATATAGACTTTTCCCTAAGAAACCCTTTCAAGGAAAAAAACCAAGCAAACAATAGTACTATTTAGATTGCATTCACAATAAAATATTATAATACAATAAGAGTCAACCCTATACTATTTAGAAAATATGTTGTTAAATCAATGTGAAGAAAGCTTGCAATAATTTTTTTTCCAAAGTGATACAAATCTCATTTTTAGTTATGCAACATTCGATTACCAATAAAAGATTATGTTAGTGTGTAAAATCAACAATAAGAAAATCAACAAACCATAAAGTTGTAACACATAACACCAGATGTACATGGATGGTCATTTTTTGAAAAAACCTCCACCATCAAAGAAAGTCTCACGAATGTATTAATCTTCTACAGCAAAGTATATATGCAATGTTCACCCTTCTCCATTTTTAATCTGATCACATTTTGGTGACACTTATGTACCTGTAAAAATATGATATAACATTATTATCTCATGTATCCAATTTATAGAGAAATGGGAGAGGAAAACCACAAATTGTTTACTAAAATAATGTATCATCAAAACCTGATAAAATGCAAAAATACCACATCCAAAACAAAAAGCATCTTCCAAGAATAGCAAATTTTCAAGCGGTGTTGCTTCTTACTCAATTTCATCCTCATGTTTCACCTCCTCCCAGTTCTCCAGTCGAAGATGGTGATGGTATTGGCGACGGTGGTGTGAATTATCTGCTTCAAGATCTAAATGATACTATGGATGCTTAATATTTTGATTAGTGTTTTATACTATATATACGTCTAATGTTTTGATCTGGGTTGCTCTTCCTTCCCTCGTGCTTTATTGGGGTTTCTAATATTTCCTTGATGTATTTCTGTGCAATGGCCTATTTGGTCTCCAACCTCAATTTAGGAGGTTTTATTTGTCCATTTTTTGGGTTTTGTAATTCGGTCATGCTAGTGCAGGTGTCTTTTTCCCTACTATTTTGTAAAACTTTATCTATATTAATATATATTTTATAGGTGCTAGTCACCTTTTGTCTAAAAAAAAACTCTCAATGAGCCATAAATAGCAAAAGTAACCTACGTACTAATAATAGACAACATCCTTGACTTGTAACTCCTCCATAATAGTACACATCACAAGGTAGGCATCCATATTCACCCCATGCATGCATGTTGACCCCACTAATAATGCAAGATGTTCCACTACTCAATTCTAGTGCCCAAGTTGATGAATCTACTAAAAATATATTTATAACTACCACTACCAACTCCACCTCCTTCATGAATGCCATTACAACTAATATTCCAAATCAACAAGAGAATAATAATAAAATAACAATAGCTCTCAACAACATGAGTGTCTAATTACCCATTCCAAGATTGTTAGAGATGCATAAAATAATTACATTAACATTGCAATTAAATATCACACTATCCTAACATTCTTAGACTTGATATTATGCACTGCAATGACATCCAAAGGAGCAATAAAATAAATCAAGTACAAGACCCAAGGCCCATGACCTTCCTACACCAAGAGAATTTACTTGTGCTCACAAGCTTCATGAGAGAATATGTAACATTATCCTAAGTGTAAACCTTCTACAACAAGACCTACCATTTTCTACCATCTCATGCACAAAGTGATATTAAACATCAACATGCTTAATACGAGCATGGTATATGGGATTCCTATCCAAACATATAACACTCTGATTGGCTTGACCAATTCTAACCACCCTATACAATCAAAACCAATACTGTGCACAAAGCATTTGTAACCATACTGCCCCCTCAGAGGCATGTGTAAAAACCATATACTCTTATTTGGTGGGGTATAAAGCAACCATGGAATACATCTTACTCATCCAACTCACTACTCCACCAAAAAGATAGAACACAATCACTTGTGGACCTCTGACTATCCAAGTTACCTACCCAATTTACATCCACAAAGTCATGTATGTCTAATGTCTTATTCACATCATTAATACCATGATAAGACAAATAGTAATCAATAGTCCCTCACAAATATCTAAAAACCCTCTTAACATAAGTCCAATGTTCTTTACCAAGGTTAGACATAAAAATTCTCAAAACTCCCATTGCTTGGGCAATATCTGGTCTAGTGCAAACCATTGCATACATCAAGATACCAACATCATGAGCATAAGGCACATTAGACATAACCTCAAAATCATCATCTAATTTGGGGACACATATCTATATAAATCTTAGTGCCAATAAGAAATGCAATGCTCACTAGTTTATAATCATGCATACTAAACTGCTACAAAATGGTATCAACATACTTATTTGACTTAACCAAAGCTTTATGTGTACCCAAACTATGTTGATCTCCATATCAAGAATGTATTTTGTATCCCCCAAGTACTTCATATCAAATGTGCTAGAAAGTCGAGATTTGAGCTCCCTAATCATCACCTTAATATTACTAATAAATAACATGTCATTCACATATAAGAAAATAATTAGAATCTAATCATCAATAGTCTTAACATAAACACAATGATCCTCCTCACTCCTAAAAAAACCTAAACCTAATTCAAAAGGCATCAAACTTTTGATACCACATCTTAAGTGACTATTTTAGACCATACAATGATAATTTCAACTAGCAAACCAAATGTTTCTTCCCCTTCACAACAAAGCCTTCAAGCTATTGCATATAAATCTCCTCCTTGAGACCCATGCAATAAAGTAGTTTTAACATCTATTTTCTCAATATCAAAATCACAAGTTGCAGCAATAGATAATAGGAATCTAATAGAAGATAACTTAGCAACACAAGAGAAAATATCACCAAAATTTACTCCCTCTTTGGGAGTACCCCTTGGCCACTAATCTAGCCTTGAGCCACTATAACCATCCATCTACTCTAAATTTTTTATTATACACCCACTTGCAACCAATGGGCTTTCTTGAACCCTTAGGAAAACTCACAAGATCCTAGGTGTCATAACTATCCTCTAAACAGAGAGCCTCCCTAAAATATATTGGTTCATTATCAGTACATAACAAAGCAAATACATAGGTCTAGTGATCTATAAATGTTGACTAGATTCTATTGTCTAGTAAATCATCTCAAGGAAGGAGTAAGGGGTGTATGCAGAAAAATGGATCAAAGGTAATAAGAAGATAAATGCAAACAACCCAATACCTTCACCTTCAAACCAATTCCTCCTCACTTGATAGAATGAAGTAGATGCACCCTAATCTACTAGCTATGTTCTCTATGATATGATGGATAGAATGAGATGTTGATTGCCCATGATTTTTGCAGCATAACACTAGTATGAGGATGAGGGATGAGAGGATCTAGAGTGATTTGGACAACATATTGATGTATGGAGATGTAATTTCCGATACCTAAATGGCTTGGGTGAGGCTTGATTCATAGGAGATGAGAGATAGAAATGGATGGCTAGGATTAAGTGAGACATAGAGTTGTAGTCATGTGACAAGTGTCTCATGAAGGTTGAATGAGAGGAATTAAGTCAAGAGGCTTTCTTGCAATAAGGATTTCTAGAAGCTTCTAGTCATGTGAGGATAAAGAAAAATGGGAAATTAAATAATAAAATTATTTAATTTTGGGAGAGGGGTGATGGAAAACATTAATTAAATAAATCTTTAATTTATTTAATTAATTTGGATGAGAGAGGAAAAGTGAATTGATCAAATAAATATAATTTATTTAATTAATTGGCTAGTGGGAGGATAAATGAGATTGAAATGGGATTAAAAGGGACTAGTTAAATAAATATGATTTATTTAACTAATTAGGTAATGAAAGGGGTTATATAAGTGTCCTAGGACAAAATGTGTCATAAGGTCTCATAAGGTGGTGTTGACAAGGTGATGTCACAAGACATGTCAATTTTAGGTGTCTACATTTTGCCCCTCTTTGAGATGATGTTGTGAATAAGAGAAGTAACATCATTTCAAAGAAGATAAGGTGTGGTTGAAAGGGTAAAGGATGCCCCAACCACTTGAAAGAGTGACAAGGATGAATAGATGTAGAGATGGGATGATGATGTAAGGATAGGATGATGCCCCCTCGAGAGGATAGGCGGGTTGGAAGAACATGGATAGGCTCTCAAAATGAATGAAATGATAAAGGATGGATAAGGAGATGGAGGATGAAAGATAAGGAATGGAAGAAATAGATGAATGATACGTTATGCTACATGAAGTGACAAACCATATAGTTTGATATAGCACTAGACATTATGCACCAAGGTATAAGGACTAGGGTGATGATGTGTCTTGTGCACCTAGTGTAAAACAACCTTGTCTAGATTGTATGAGGAAGGAAACTTAGAGCATTAATTTCTAAGTACACAAAAGGTATGATATGACCTTAGATGCAAAGGATAATGCAAAAAGCCATTCCAACATACACAAGATATGAATATTAGTTGGAATGATATGGATTTGATACAAATGCAAGATAAAATGATACCACACACAAGCAAGAAAGAAAGCATGCACAAATGATTTAAAAAACAAACAAGATATTGCGCCTATCAAGATGTAAACCAATGATTGATTGATAGTGTTGTCATTGTGGGGAACGATATATCCCTAGATCAACACAAGGATGTGGGAACGATATATCCCATTGATGATGATGATGATTAATGATTTGGTTTACGACAAGATTAGGATCAAGACCAAAGGATGTGATTGGATAATTTGGCTAGATTGATTAGCTAGATTGGTATGGATTAAGGATGACTTGCATTTGGATTTATTGCTTGGATTTTTTGGATATCTATTTTTTTGTATTTTGGGATGTTTTGATTTTTTTGGATTTTTTTAAGGTTTTTGGGATGGCATTGGATTACATTTGGATAGCCTTTGCGCTAGATACCAGTGACAAGGGAAAACCAAGTCTAGATGCAAGGATGGAGGTGTGATTGGATAGATAGATAAAAGGGTAGGTGATAGTAAATAGGATGGAAGACTCATGATAGATGGATGGATAAAAGGATAGGCAATAGTAAATGGGATGGAAAACTCATGATAAATGGATGGATAAAAGGATAGGCAATAGTGGATGGGATGGAAGACTCATGATAAAGGGATGGATAAGAGGATAGGTAATAGTGGATGGGATGGAAGACTCGTGATAAAGGGATGGATAAGAGGATAGGCAATAGTGGATGCAACGGATGAATCATAATAAAGGGATGGATAAGAGGATAGGCAATAGTGTATGGGATGGATAAGAGGATAGGAAATAGTGGATGAGATAGATGACTCATGGTAAAGGGATGGATAATAGGATAGGAAGTAGTCGATGGGATGGAAGAATCATGATAAAGGGATGGATAAGAGGATAGGCAATAGTGGATGGGATGGAAGACTCATGATAAAGGGATGGATAAGAGGATATAAAATAGTGGATGGAATGGATGCATGCATCATAAGGGAGCTAGGGTGTGATCTCCAAAGACTATGTCGCATAGGAATAACATACCCCATTCTAGGTGTAGTGCTGAGGATTTTACATGACAAAGCTTATGACAATAGGATGATAGAATTGATTGGAAAGGATGAGGTATATCAAGATATATCCAAAGCATTTGTCAACAGTTTGCCCCTATGTCTTTATCAAGATCAAAGGAGGAAGGGAGGATGGATGTAATATGATAGGTATGTAGGTATAATAGATAAGGATGGTAGGATGGATATGATGTGATTAGATAGGGGAATGATAGGTTGGAAATAATAGGTTGGATGAGCTAATGTGTCCCCACATAGATAATCAACCTACACATGATGCTTGTTTGCTAGGTTTTCATCATGGTACTTAACCAAGGCACCATCGAGGTGGTTTTCACCATTGGACAAATGGATTTCTCTTTACTATTTTGATTTTTCTTTTTCATTTTTTTTCTTCTTTTGTCTTTTTTTATTTATTTAAGGGATATTTGGATGTGATAGGTTGATATGGATAAGAAGGATTTGGAAGAGGATGGGGGCTTGAGCATCTAGTTCCATGAAAGGTAATAGTCCCATTAGAGATGGATGTCACACATGGACTATGTCAAATGTTCGTATGCTCATAGATGTTGGTAGGGAATTGCGTGAGAGGGAGATGGAGTAGGTAGATAGTGGATTATGATGTAGATTGTGATATTGATTATGAAAGGGTTATGCAAGGATGGATGGGAGATAGCGGATTATGATGTGGATTATGAATGGTAGGATAATGAATTATGATGTGGATTATGGATGGTTTATGCAAAGATGGATAGCGGATTATGATGTGAGTTATGTAAGGAAGGATAGTGAATTATGAAAGGTTTATGGAAGAATGGATGATAGGTAAATAGATTATGATGTGGATTATGAAAGGTTTATGCAAGGATGGATGGAGGATAATGGATTGTGGATGTAAGGATAGTGCATTATGAAAGGTTTATGAAAGGATGGATGGTAGGGTAATGGATTGTGGATGGAAGGATGGTGGATTATGAAAGGTTTATGGAAGGATGTATGGTAGGGTAATGGATTATAATGTAGATTATGGATGGATGGATAGTGGATTATGAAAAACCATGGACCATAGGAAGGTGATAGGGGAGATATGTAGGATAGTGGATGAAAGATGGAGAGATGGAGGTATGTGGGAATGTTGTGGAATGGAAAGGAACCAAGAAAAATGGTTGCACACACCATGATAAACATTCAATATTTTGATTAGAAGGAGGTGTAGGAAGCAATGGACATGTTTTCTTAAGGGATGGTCGATTTAAGAATTTAGGGACCCACATAGACTTAGGATTTTTATGATTTTTTCATTGGGTGTGGGATGAAAGAATTTGAGATTTATGGATGGAGTGGGATTTTTGGGGTTTTGGGGATGTGGATGCTTCATCTGACTTGATTTATGTTTTCTTAGGGACCCAAACCATTTTAGTTTTGGACTTTTCTTTTGGAAGTATGGGCTTCTGTAGCCTTTTGGATTGATTTTTCTTTAATTCTTTGTATTGGTGCCCTATGGCATGAGGATCTTTAGGATTTTTTGCTTTATGAAAGGAGGCATCCAAGTTTCTTTTTTTGAATCCCATGGACATGGTGGAAGCTTTATGTTTGGTCAATGTGTGCATTTGTTGATCATGATTAGGAATGTGAGGGGATATGTAAATGGAGGGATTAATGGACTTATGGATAAATGGGTAAGGGGATTGGAGGATAGGGATATTAGGCATTGGGAGAAGTGGAGGTAATGGAGTTTGGAGGATAGGGATGTTCGGAGTTGGAAGTAGTGGAGGTAAAGTGGATGGTGGGAGGACAAGGATGTTAGGAGTTGGAAGAAGTGGAGGTAAAGTGGATGGTGGAAGGTGTATGGTCACATGTTTTTGGGATTCACAGTATAATGGAGCAAGGATGGCAACATATGTTTTGGGGGTATGATGAGGTTTGTGATGGAAAGGAGTGGATTTAGAAGGCATGGAGGTAGTACTAACATCTTTAGATTGTTTTCCTTGGGGTATATATCCAATTCCATATGATTGTGGAAGGACTTTGACATGGATGGGCTCCAAAATACCTTGTTCATGAAGGCCTAAGCCTTTACCTTGATAATTCATCTTTTGGAGTATGCGGTGTACAATGGCACTGTGGGTGTTTTGGACACTAGATGTGAGCTCATTATTTGATGGAGAGGGTGAGGTTGTGGATAGTGGTTGTTTCTTTCCTAAAGTAGAACATTCATGAATAAAGGTGCTAAGACCAAGGGGATGGGATGATGGATTTGCAATATGGTCGATATTGGATGATAAAGAATCAATAGGATCTTGATTATCATTATGCTCATTAAGATTCAAGCTATTTGTTTGATCATCTATATTTACTTGGGAGCCAAGTGCCTTGTCAATTATTTTATTTTTCTTTATTCTATACATATTTTCACTAATTTGGTCTTTTTGTTTTCTATTTGGTACTATTTCAATTTATTATTATTACATCTCATTGATTTTTTCAATTTATTTTTCTTGTTAATATTAGGTTTCTAATTATCTTATTTATTTATTTTACATCATCTTGTTTTTTTCCCTTTATTTTATTTATCTCTCTTTAATATAAGGTTTGTATCTTGTATTATTTCAATTTATGTTATCTTCTTTCTTCTTTTTGTATTTATTAGTATTATTTTGTTTTATTTCATCATTTTAATTTTATTTTTAATCTCAATGCTTTTATTTTATTAATCAATTTCTTCCTCTTCATCAACTACTAATAATTCCTTTATTCTATGTTTATATTTTTATTATTTTGGTCTTTTTGCTTTCCTTCATCTCATTTTTTGTTGTTCAATCTTGTATTCCGTGTCAACTCGTTCTCTCTCCTTTTAAGGATCTTGATTTTTTTCATCATTTTCATTCTCTTCTTGATGATGGATCATGGAGTGTGATCCAAAATGTTGATGTAAAAAAAGCCTTGCACAATTTTACGAGAAGCTTTATAATTTAAAGAAATCAATTTGTTCGATAATTCTAATACTTATCTAGAGAATTGCACCCAACTTTAGCTATCCTAAGTGTGAGTTACAATCTTTACAAGGCTTGAAAAGTGTATAATGCATGCCTAACCTAACATTCTTCCATGTGTATACATTTCAAAGGGGTTACAATATGGATTAATAGCTACGAGAATCAATGCCCATGGCCAATTTGTACTAGTAGCATTTCTAAGTGCTCAAAAGATTCATCAATGAATCCATAACATTCTCTAAGATGTACACCTTCTCAATGATTACCCTTGTGTCCTCTACCATGTCATGAATGAAATGATACTACACATCAATATGCTTTGTCCATATGTGAAACATAGAGTTCTTGGCCAAGGAAATAGAACTTTAATTATCACAATCAATCTAGACTATATCATGTCTTAGGGTTTACATTTGAACATAACCTTTGAAGCCACACTACCTCCTTACAAGAATGAGTAGTACTTTCCATGTACTCAAAGTTTCTATGGTCAAACTCTTACTCAATCAACTCACTGCACCACCAAACACGTTGAACACGTGACCACTATTAGAACTCCTACTATGAATGTCACCAACCCAATATGCATCCATGAAAACCTATATATTCAACATCCTACCCAAATTAGGTCCTTCTTGGTATAAAATAAAATAATTTGAAGTACCATGAAGATATTTAAAGACCCTCTTAACAACAGTCAAATGATCTCTATCATATTGAACATAAATTTTCTCATGGCTCCCACTACTTGGGAAATATCTAATATTCTACAAAACATTGCATACATAAGGATTCCAATGACATTGGCATATGAACATGACTCATGTCCTTTAACTCATCCTCTATCTTAGGACTATTGTTCCATTAACAATTTACTTCTCACAAGAATAGGAACATTTGTTAGTTTATTTTCCTATATTTTGAACCACTATAATAGAGTTAATATACTTCTTATGACTCAACTAGAGCCTTATGTTATCTTTATATCTCCTTAACTCCATTCCAAGAATGAATTTAGGAGCCCCTAGATCCTTCATATCAAACTAAAGTGAAAGCTAAGACTTAAGAACCTTGATCAAATCCTTATTGTTACTAATTAACATTCATCAACATGTAAGACAATAACAACAAACTAATCACCAACTTGCTTAAAGTAGACACAATAATTAGGTTTATCTCTAAAAAATCCAAACATCAAAACATATGTATTAAATTTCTAATACCACATCTAGGGTAACTAATTCAATCCATAAAGAGGCTTATTCAACCTACATATCAAAATTTTCTAGCCCTTTGCCACAAAGTGCTCAAGTTATTTCATGTAGATTTCCTCCTCCAAATCTCCACGCAAAAATATCATTTGAACATCAATTTTCTCAACCTCTAGACCATAGGTCTGTAAGTATGAAAAAGGTGCATAGGCCTACATGGTAGTCTGATGATGAGCTATAGTCCTAATCATGTACATGTAAGCATGAAATATATAGACCTCTTAATAGCTTCTCTTTTGGCAAAACATTTTTGATTATTTTTCTCTTTGTGCATCCCTAACCTTCACACTAACCTTCTAAGGTCCTGCACACTTTCTTGTTGTCCATCTAACCTTCAAACAACTTGATCAAACCAATTAGCTTGGGTCACCCCTATTATCTTCAAGGTCTCCCTAGGTGACCCCACAACTTCACCTGAGTCTCCAGGGGCAACCTACCTTGCTAAAAGGGGTGACCCACTTATTGAAAGGGGCGACCTTGCCATATTTTCCATATGTGTTTTCATCCAATTTTAGCCCAATTTGGCTCCATTTTTAGCTCTTGATGGAGAGCTCCTTCATGCATATCTAATTGTCCACTTCCCCTAACTATTTCTAGACTCCCAATCATCCTATTCTTGACTTCCAATCAATCTATTCTTATATCTCAATTAGGCTATTGTTATCTCCATTTATTCGTCTGTGATCTTCTCTTCAACCATTGGTCACTTCTAATCAGAGATAGATCACTCTTCAATCAATTATGTTAACTCCCCAATCACCACCACCTTTGGTGTGGATTTCTAGCCTATAAATACCCCCCTCCTCTATGCATTTGAGGAGGCAAATTCATTATTGCATTATTGCTTTTTGCTTTGCAAATAGTTGTCTCCATAGCATTTTTATGCTCATTGCAAGACCTTATGTGCCTTTTATTTTCATGCATAGCTTCATATCTCAATCCATTCGCTTCTCCATAGAATCCATTGATGGTGACAGGTTGTCATTGATGTCAAAAAGGTCTTGCAAGTTTGCAATATGTTGGTTTTGACAGGAGTTGTTCTTAGGATGGATTCTCATGTTTAGTGTGTATATTGGTTCTTATCTTCAAAGGTCACCTTTCAGGAGGTAAGTGCAAAAGGTTGATGCAAAGATATGTGTGTTCATCAAGAGTTGTGTGAAGTTGTTGACAGAAGCAGGAGACATCATCTTGTGTAGCACAGCTTGTTCAATATGGTAAAGTTTTTTTTTAATCTTGTTATCATGTTGAAGCTTGTGTGTGCACTCATTTGGAGGATAATGTTAATCAAGAAGATCACAAGTCATCACAAGCATTGCTTATCTCATGTTGCTTCATGGTATTTAGATACTAAGGAATTCACCTTAGTAATGTTGATTATGTTGTTTTTATTGATCATCAGAAGCATTATTTGTTGAAAATAAAGGAAAATGGTTATTCCATTATTCTTGCATAGATTGGAAGCTCATGTTTGTTATCTTGTAGAAAAAGTCAGAGGTATGAGTAGATGGCAATGTTAAGAGTGTAAGTGACATTGGGCAACCGGCCCTTTCCTCTTCTAAATTTTTTTGCATCAGTCTTCAATGCATGCGACGGGAGGTAAGATCGGTGGTATTGTTTAATTGCATGAAGTGTTCACATTAAGGAAGACCAGCCTCCTTTCTTCTAGCAATATCGGTGGTGAGTGTAGTTGTTAAAACATTGCATATTCGAATAAGATAGTCAATGGAGCCCGAGTGGGAATCAAGTCAAAGTTTTTTTTAACTATGTGGGGCACCAATTGTTCATAGAAAAAGCATGATTTATAAATTACATCGAAGCCTTATGAAGACCAAAAATGATGGTCTTGATTTATTTTTGAAGGCATCAATTGTGTTTAAAAAGTGGGAGCCATAGCACATTTTGTGGAGAGCCCGGTTTCTAGAAAGCCATCGAATATATGTTTAGGGGAGATTGATTTAAAAAAAAAAGAACATTACTAACAATACCCGATTTCTATGAAGGTTTTAATGGAGTTTAAAAAAAAACATTAAAAATGTTTTATGGAATATAAAGAGCCCGATTTAGATTTTAAAAGGAAAAAATCATTTATATGTTTGAAATGCTTTATAAAGCATGAGATGCATAGCACGATTTGTGCCTTGTCTTTAGTGCAGATTTTTTAAGGAAAGAAATTAAAACCGTTGAATTCAAAGAGTTAACTTTTTTTAAAAGGGAGTAAATGGATTTAAAAGTTTAGAAACTTTTAATTTTCTATTTTTTTTAAACCCCTTTATGACATAAATTTAAGGAGGTTTTATAAGGAGATTTTTTATTGCTTTTTCTAAATGAGAAAAATCTTTATGAAGAGATTTTTTTTAAATGGTGATATTGGAATTAGTGAAGGTGATTTTTTTCAGAGAAAATAAAGTTTTTTGAAATGATTTTTGAGAGAAGACAAAGAGATTTTTTTTGTAGACAAATATAAAGTTTTGACAGAAATTTTTTATGAAGACTTTATACAAGGAAAAATGATTTTTGAAGATGAAGAATGTGAAGGAGAAGATTGAAGGTTTTTGTAAATTTGAGAAAAAATTTATTGAAGGGATTTGTACAAAGAAGAAAATTAAATTGATTTTGTTTGCATTCAGATATTATGTTTTTGCAGGAATATGAAGCATCATTGAAGAGATGAAGGATCTTGTTGAAAAGATTAAAAAGTCTTTAATTATGCACAGATAAATATGGAGATCTATATTCTTGCAAGAAAATGGTTTTTGCAGATAGAGGAATATGATTAGTCATTGAAATGGATGGATGTTGTTGTGCAGAGAAGGAGAAAGGGTTGGAGATTTTTGAACAAGATTTTCATGATTTATTCTTTGCAGATTGGAGAATACAAAAAGAATATTCAAGATGAAAATTGAAAAGAAATTGATTTTATTTTGCAGAGATGTAATTTGTTTGGTTCAGGTTTTCTTGCAGGTTATAAACACAGTGGATATGAAGAGATTGGAGAGATATTTTGTGATTGTTTTAATTTTTTTAAGAAAAGGATTTGTGGAGATGAAGAGTTTATTTGCATAGGAGATGAAAAGTGAAAAGACATTCAACTTGTATAAAATTGTTTTTCAGGTGCATTGATGGGGGTCTTGAATGAAAAAGATGAAACATACAAAATGATGTAGTGTGGTTGAGAGGATCTGTATACAGGATTGATTTTGAATAGAATGGCTATTTGACAGACATATGTTTTGTATTGTATGGAAACAGAGTATCCCTCTGATTTGTTTATTACATCTGTTGGTGATTTGGTTTGCCAGTGAGGCACAGTATGCCAGTGAGGCCTTGTATTAGCCAGTGAGGCTTGTTGGTCAGTGAGACCTATTTGTTTACTAGTGAGGTATATCAGTGTTGGAAGTGGGTGCTTCTGTTTGGTATTGGAGTTGGTGCTCCATAAGGAGTTGGTGCTCCTAGATACATATTGTAACCAGTGAGGCAGTTTTGAGTGGTTTTTCTACCCAGAGAGGGTTTTCCCCTCCAGTAATTCTTGTGTTAATGATATGCTTCTATGTGTGTTTTTGCTTCTATGTTAAGATTTATCTCTATGTGGTCCTGCTCATAATTTTCATTATCAAACTTGTACATATATGTGTAATAGTTCATTGATGACTTTCTCTTTATGAGTCTTGTAAATTAAAAGTTATAATAAGTTGCAAAAATCTACACAACACTGATTCACCCCCCCTTCTCAGTGTTGTCCGAACTCCTACAATTGGTATCAGAGCCTAGGTTCCCTTTTTGAAGTCTACTAGGCTCGGGTAGATCCTGTGTATGGAGTACCATGGGAAAGAAGAATAGAAATAAGGTCTTGAATAGAGAAAAGATTGATGATGATCAAAAACAAGCCTCAGTTAAGACTAGCAAAAAGAATGATCCTGCAGTTGAGAATTTTGATAAAAAGGAAGACTTCAATATGAATGTAAAAAGACAAGAGCTTGATGAAAATTTTATTGTTGAGATTAATAATGAAGATGATTATGAGATTGATATGGAAGGTGAGCTCATTTGTGCCCTTGATGAGATTAAAAGACTCAGAATGGAGAACAAAAGGTTAAAGTTGCAACTTCAAGAGGAAAAGGAATCCAAGACAAAAATTCTTTCAAATCTTCAAGATGCAAAAAATCAGATAATAGATTTGAAGGCTCAAATTGCAGAAGTTAAGAAAATAAAAGAAGATGTCAATAATCAGCTAAAGGTCAAAGAAGTTGATTGTGAAAAGTATGAATCTGAAATAGTTTCTTTAAGAAAGGAGTTAGAAAAGGCATCCTCTAAGTTGCACAAGAATCTATTATTTGAAAAGAATACTGAAGAAGGAGAGTGTTCCAAAGTCAGAAATCCTCCTGCTGCTCCTAAGGAAGACAAGAAGATAGCAAAAGATAAAGCTCCTGATGATGTAAGAGAAAGAACAAACAGACCTCCACCTTTAGGCAATACCATTCAATAAGGTATAATTATTCTCAGTTTCATGGATATTGTTATTCTTGTCATAGCTATGGTCATAGAGCTAGAAATTGTAAGACTTATGCCAGAAATAATGTTGAGTGGCATAAGAACAAAAGTCTTTCTAGAATGACAAATAAGAATTCTAATGAAATATGTTACTATTGTAACCAAGTTGGTCACATAGAAAGAGACTGTTGGATGCATGGAAGATATGATTATGGAAGTACTTTTGGCATGTCAAAGAGATATGATTCCTTTACTTCTCTAATTGGTTATAATGTCACTTGCTTTAAGTGTCATAATCTTGGGCATAAGGCACAATTTTGCAGGAATAGATTGAAGACATCTAGAGCAAATATCTTGAGCAAAGAAAAGAAAAGGTTTATACAGGTTTGGAAAAGAAAAGAAAGACAGGACAAGAAGGATTCTAAACATGTGCATCTTGCACAAGTTACATCATTAGTTGGATAACTGAGAGCTTGAAGTGAAGGGGAGTTATTCATGTTCTATCAAGTATCCCCGAAAGGTTTCAGGAAGAAGATCATTTGATGTTTATCATTTTGATGATCTTGTTTCGTTGGTTTTGGATTCATCTTTGATATTGTTTATGTGTAACAGTGATATAGGTGATCAATGGTTTGTGATGTGATGTCATATTTCAGATAAGATCTTCAAGGGTTCCAAGCACAAAGAGTTTGATTGAGTTAAGTGATTTGGTTTTTCTTTGTCATGTCATGTTAATACTTACAAAGATTGAGTTGTCATGGTGTTACAGTTCTTGTGAGTGAGATTGGGAAGTTCAAAATCAATTAGAATGTTCTCAAGGTGCTCAGATGTTTGATTATGTGGGCTAAGGAGATTACAAATGGAAGGAGTCAATTAATATTCTTGTCTCTACATTTGGTTTTGCAAAGTGGTGTTGTAGGAAGAACTTGATGATGCAGTTAGTTTGTTGATGTACTTATTTGATGAGCTAGTTTGAATGTCAAAGTCAAGGGGCAGCAGTTCTTGTGTAGTACAATTTGTTTTAGATGTAGTTTTGCAATTTATATCAGATTTGACTTTGTGTTGCAAAAAGGTATCTTGTGCAGGAGGATGATCTTTAATGAATGTTCATTGGTGTAATAATTTAACATGTTCTTTGTTGGTCTTCATCATTAATATGATTCATGAAGGTATGATTCTAGTTTTGGAGTGGTATCAGGTGTCCATGATCTATGGCCTGTTCAGTAAGTTGTTAAAGAATTTAATGCTCATAGAGATTGATGATGTTGAATGTCTTGTCCTATTCATATCATGTTGGTGCTCACAAAGGATCTTGGATAGATGTTTTCTTATGTTGCTTGAGAGGGTTGAAAATGGAAGAAGTTAAATTCTTGTCTCTGCATTTGGTTTTGGTTTTGCAAAGTGTTGTTGCAGAAAGATCTTATTGTGTAGTCTTGATGGGCTGATTTAAATTACAAGGTTAAAAAGGAATCAGTTCTTATGTTGTAAAAAGATGTACAGGAACAGAAGGATAGTCTTCATTCTTTTCATGTCAAAAAGATGTGCAAGAATAAGATTGGTTGCAGGATGATAGTTCAGACAGAGTTCTTCAAGCTATGACATTGATGGTGATATCTTGTATTTCTTCAGAGGAAGGTATGTCTTGTATTAGAAATAACAGATGACAATGTTCAAAAAGGTTGGTCTTTTGCTGGTTTCAGGACTGTTATCATCATAAATCATTCTTGTTCAAAGGATAACAGGAGTTTATGTCTTCAAAGCCCTCATAATGCATTGTGTTTGTAAATGTTATGATCAAGATTTAACATCTTTCAGTGGAGTTATTTTCTCAGGGGGAGATAATTGTCTTTGTCATCAACATGTCAAAAAGGGGGAGAAAGATAAATTGCATCAGGTGGTTTTGCCATCAATGACAAAGGGGGAGATTGATGGTGACAGGTTGTCATTGATGTCAAAAAGGTCTTGTAGGTTTGCAATATGTTGGTTTTGACAGGAGTTGTTCTCAGGATGGATTCTCATGTTTAGTGTGTATATTGGTTCTTATCTTCAAAGGTCACCTTTCAGGAGGTAAGTGCAAAAGGTTGATGCAGAGATATGTGTGTTCATCAAGAGTTGTGTGAAGTTGTTGACAGAAGCAGGAGACATCATCTTGTGTAGCATAGCTTGTTCAGTATGGTAAAGTTTTTTATTAATCTTGCTATCATGTTGAAGCTTGTGTGTGCACTCATTTGGAGGATAATGTTAATCAAGATGATCACAAGTCATCACAAGCATTGCTTATCTCATGTTGCTTCATGGTATTTAGATACTAAGGAATTCACCTTAGTAATGTTGATTATGTTGTTTTTATTGATCATCAGAAGCATTGTTTGTTGAAAATAAAGGAAAATGGTTATTCCATTATTCTTGCATAGATTGGAAGCTCATGTTTGTTATCTTGTATGAGCAGATGGCAATGTTAAGAGTGTAAGTGACATTGGGCAACCGGCCCTTTCCTCTTCTAAAATTTTTTGCATCAATCTTCAATGCATACGACGGGAGGTAAGATCGGTGGTATTGTTTAATTGCATGAAGTGTTCACATTAAGGAAGACCAGCCTCCTTTCTTCTAGCAATACCGGTGGTGAGTGTAGTTGTTAAAACATTGCATATTCGAATAAGATAGTCAATGGAGCCCGAGTGGGAATCAAGTCAAAGTTTTTTTTAACTATGTGGGGCACGAATTGTCCATAGAAAAAGCATGATTTATAAATTACATCGAAGCCTTATGAAGACTGAAAATGATGGTCTTGATTTATTTTTGAAGGCATCAATTGTGTTTAAAAAGTGGGAGCCATAGCACATTTTGTGGAGAGCCCGGTTTCTAGAAAGCCATCGAATATATGTTTAGGGGAGCTTGATTTAAAAAGAAAAAGAACATTACTAACAATACCCAATTTCTATGAAGGTTTTAATGGAGTTTAAAAAAAAACATTAAAAATGTTTTATGGAATATAAAGAGCCCGATTTAGATTTCAAAAGGAAAAAGCATTTATATGTTTGAAATGCTTTATAAAGCATGAGATGCATAGCACGATTTGTGCCTTGTCTTTAGTGCAGATTTTTTAAGGAAAGAAATTAAAACCGTTGAATTCAAAGAGTTAACTTTTTTTAAAAGGGAGTAAATGGATTTAAAAGTTTAGAAACTTTTAATTTTCTATTTTTTTTAAACCCCTTTATGACATAAATTTAAGGAGGTTTTATAAGGAGATTTTTTATTACTTTTTCTAAATGAGAAAAATCTTTATGAAGAGATTTTTTTTAAATGGTGATATTGGAATGAGTGAAGGTGATTTTTTTCAGAGAAGATAAAGTTTTTTTAAATGATTTTTGAGAGAAGACAAAGAGATTTTTTTTGCAGATAAATATAAAGTTTTGACAGAAATTTTTTATGAAGACTTTATACAAGGAAAAATGATTTTTGAAGATGAAGAATGTGAAGGAGAAGATTGAAGGTTTTTGTAAATTTGAGAAAAAATTTATTGAAGGGATTTGTACAAAGAAGAAAATTAAATTGATTTTGTTTGCATTCAGATATTATGTTTTTGCAGGAATATGAAGCATCATTGAAGAGATGAAGGATCTTGTTGAAAAGATTAAAAAGTCTTTAATTATGCACAGATAAATATGGAGATCTATATTCTTGCAGGAAAATGGTTTTTGCAGATAGAGGAATATGATTAGTCATTGAAACGGATGGATGTTGTTGTGCAGAGAAGGAGAAAGGGTTGGAGATTTTTGAACAAGATTTTCATGATTTATTCTTTGCAGATTGGAGAATACAAAAAGAATATTCAAGATGAAAATTGAAAAGAAATTGATTTTATTTTGCAGAGATGTAATTTGTTTGGTTCAGGATTTCTTGCAGGTTATAAACACAGTGGATATGAAGAGATTGGAGAGATATTTTGTGATTGTTTTAATTTTTTTAAGAAAAGGATTTGTGGAGATGAAGAGTTTATTTGCATAGGAGATGAAAAGTGAAAAGACATTCAACTTGTATAAAATTGTTTTTCAGGTGCATTGATGGGGGTCTTGAATGAAAAAGATGAAACATACAAAATGATGTAGTGTGGTTGAGAGGATCTGTATACAGGATTGATTTTGAATAGAATAGCTATTTGACAGACATATGTTTTGTATTGTATGGAAATAGAGTATCCCTCTGATTTGTTTATTACATCTATTGGTGATTTGGTTTGCCAGTGAGGCCTTGTATTAGCCAGTGAGGCTTGTTGGTCAGTGAGACCTATTTGTTTACCAGTGAGGTATATCAGTGTTGGAAGTGGGTGCTTCTGTTTGGTATTGGAGTTGGTGCTCCATAAGGAGTTGGTGCTCCTGGATACATATTGTAACCAATGAGGCATGTTTTCCAGTTAAGCCAGTGAGGCAGTTTTGAGTGGTTTTTCTACCCAGAGAGGGTTTTCCACTCTAGTAATTCTTGTGTTAATGATATGCTTCTATGTGTGTTTTTGTTTCTATGTTAAGATTTATCTCTATGTGGTCCTGCTCATAATTTTCATTATCAAACTTGTACATATATGTGTAATAGTTCATTGATGACTTTCTCTTTCTGAGTCTTGTAAATTAAAAGTTATAATAAGTTGCAAAAATCTACACAATACTGATTCACCCCCCCCTCTCAGTGTTGTTCGAACTCCTACATCCATATTCTCAAATCAAGTTTTTTTTAAATTTTCATAGCTTCAAAGCTCATAGGCACTTGATTTTTATATCTCAATTTTGTCCCTGTTTCCAAGAGGAGGATCTCATTGTTGTAGAGGAAGGAAGAGATGCCAAAAGGACTTATGAGGACTAATGCCAAGAACTATCGCTTGATTCATATAGTTTCTTCAAGTTTTAGTAGTAATTAGATCATTTTTTTCTCTTGGGAAAGTAACATGTTGCTTGCTTTTCTCTTGATATGTAGATTTAATTTGCTTTCCTAGAGTAATTTTGCATTTGAATTGCTTAGATTAGTTTGTTTTTCTTTCTTAGATTAACTTCATTTTGTTGCATTTAGATTAATTATAATTTTTAATTTCATTAGATTACATTCAAAAATCAACCTACAAAAATACAAAAACATAGTTTAGATTGCATAAGAAAATCATATAGTTTGCATTCATTTCCCCTTTCTAGATAATTAAATCATTTTCAAATTTAGAAAAAGGAACCAAAGTTATTTTGCATTCATATAGGATTGTATTCATAAAAAACCAAAAACATTAGAAAATGCAAAAAATAAAAAATAAGTGATCAAGTCAAACACTCAATTTCATCATGAGGTCAACACAAAAAACATTTCCCCCTTTTGTCTA
Organism: Cunninghamia lanceolata; assembly: GCA_027924645.1. Lineage (NCBI taxonomy): Eukaryota > Viridiplantae > Streptophyta > Pinopsida > Cupressales > Cupressaceae > Cunninghamia > Cunninghamia lanceolata. Next base: position 3,722,281 of record BSBN01000469.1, read on the forward strand.
GCATTCATGTGCCGAGATATTAGGGAAGACTGGGTAAAATATGTCCTAGATGAGATTAGGGAGAACTTCCCTCAACCAATCATCATTCAACAAAACATAGAATAGATTAGAGAGGCTAAAGAACACTAACATTGAATCATTGGTCATCAAGAACTCATACAATAGTGCATTCAAAATGAATAAATGAGGTTATCACCTCTATATTTTAAATGAGAAAAGAAATCTTCACGCTAGACTTAGGACTAGTGACCCTTCGAGTCATATCATTATCACAACAACAATTGAATGCTTTCATCAAAACATTCATCAAACATACACAAATACATAACAAATGAATAACCCAACTGTAATCGGTGACATTTTGTTTCCTTGCGAATAGATTAACCCCTTGGTTGTGTTGGTACCTGAATATGTATATGCAGGCCCCTTCCCAAAATCCAAAAAATTCTACACTTTTGGCCTCTACAGTTGAAAAAATGCCAAAATCAGTTAAGGTGCAAGTGTCTTTGTATATACAAAGTGGTTTGTATATACGCGCAGGTCAAAAAATATGCATTGGCAGGTGTAAAATCTCCATTGCCCTTTGAAAAAATAAGTTAGATGCATTTCTGAATGCATATCGGGCTTAGAATGTGCATATACAAAGGGGGAATCTTTCACAGATTCTCAGGAATATTCCTGCTTTGTATATCAGGTTGCATATAGATATGCATTGAAAAATATACAAAGGAGGCGACATGCATTAGCTATAGTGAAAGGTACATCGGCCAATGCATATGCGAAGAGGAATGTATGTTCAAAACATACAATGGGCAGTCGCAGGGTTGAATGTATATTTGGTTGTATGTTCAAATATACATTCGACAGTATACAAAGCAGTAGGAAATACATTTGGTGGGGTCCACCTCACATGCAAAGGGCTTTGTATCTCATATACAAAGGAGAATGTATATGTAGTATACATTTGAAAATATGCAAGGAAATAATGTACAGGGCAGATATACATTTGGTGGGGCCCGCGGACATACATCGGCTACATGCATTAGAAATGTACATTGAAAAATATACAAAAGAAGACATATTTCAGGCCCGAAGGAGAAATCAATTGCAGTGAATAAAATTTGGGGTCCGCAACATGTATATTGGGTGCTTGTATGTGCCGATATACATTGCAAAGATACAAAGGATAAGATGCATGCCGGACCCGATAATTTTTCAAATTTGTTCTATAAGCCCCTAGCGTCTGCGGCTTGCATGTATATATGCTTGTATATGTGCATTGTACAAAGGGAAAGTGCAATGGTCAGGTACAAGCTAGATGTCAAGGCAGATGCAACATGCTTCATGAAAATTTGAAATCCGCGCCTTGTATGTATATGCTTGTATATGTACATATACAAAGAGGATATGCAAGGAAGGAGGATGCAAGGTGGACCTGATTGAAATTTTCAATTTGTTCTATAACAGTTTGGGGTCCGCCTTGTATGTTAAACTGTTGTATGTATATGCATCCTGCATATACAAGGATTTGAAAAGCAATTGTATATGCATTTGAGCATGCATATACAAGGGTGAAAAAGGCAAAATCGAAAGGAGAAAATCCAGCGATAGAAACATGAGGTGCCTACGTGGCACGATTTCACTGGCTGACGACTAGTCAACGTGATTTTGAGTTGCAGATCGTAGGGAAGAAATGGAAATCAACAGCTAGTTTTAGTCTTGTTGCAGCAGAGGATTTCTTTGTATGCAGCCGCATTTTTTGGGTGGGAAAACTTTAGAGACAAGCGGAGCTGCTAAGGACTGCGGGTAGTTGAGGCATTAATGGCAGTTTACAGAAGGATGATCGATGGAATGACAGGCCAGCTACCAGGTTTATGATGCAAATCTTCAGGTGGCGGTGCAGATCCCGAACCCTCCTACCCTCTCCTCTATTTTCCCTAGCTGCATTCATTATTTTGGGCACCATTTTCTCATGCATTGTATCTGGTAGATTTTTGATTTGCCTTGTAATTAATTCTGCTGAGTTTACAGTTTTGGTATAAAAAGCCAAACTGTATCACTCTTTATGGTTGTTGAAGACTTGGGCAATTTTTTTTTTGTGTGTAAATAATGAAAGATAGAGCATTTCCTGGTGGTTCTATCTCATTTTTGAGTTTATGAGTTGCATTTCGAATGTATTTTGCACATTCTTTTCAGTTTTATGTCAATTTTATATGAGAAATGCTTATTTGCATGTGTTTTAGTTGTCTGTCTCCATTTGTTGTATGCATTTCCTTCTTCTGAATCTGGTTGCTAAGGGTTACTTGGATTCTAGGGTATAGTTTTCTGCACCACATGCTTGATCTTTTGACTTCCATTCAAGGAGTGGATTAAATTGTTTTAGGTCAATCATGGAGAAGTATGTATGTCAGCTAGGATATCTATAAGTATGGGCAGCTAAAATACCCATTCCTGGGTGGTATTTGTAAGGAGAATACCAGCTTTGACCCCTTGAAACTTGAATGCAGTTGCAAACCGTTCACCTATATACATCTATTTGAATCCTTGCCCTGAGATAGGCACTGGTCTGCTCTTGTTTAGTACTTATGATCCAAAAACCCCCTGTCTTGCATCCAAAGTAAACATCATAACCAACCATTTCATATTTCCAACCTGTTAGTTGTAGGATTAGGATTAGGAACCCCTTGCATGCTCTCATACCTGACCAGAAAAATATGTCCAAGAATGTTGCTAACCTTGTGATTTGTCATACAAATCTTGGTCCATACATGAGAGTATTCTACCTACTATTGTAAAGCTAAATCTTCCTATCATTGGGTGAGTCAAATGTTAAATCTTTAGCTATAGGGATCCCCCCTTAGTGCGGCAGAACCAGAAGTGAAGGGGAGGTAGCTCACGCAACCTCCCGTATCTATTGGCCGAATCTACCTGTACATTGGAACTAGCAAACCCTCTGCCGATTCGGGAAAAATTACCAACAGGTTGTACCTCCACTCAACTGGTTCTTTCCACAAGAGTGGGAGTGACTAGGAGGTCACCCATAACAAGGATATAGTTCATGTGTCACATTGGAGTCTAACTCACTCACATTGTGTCTAATTCAAATTCTAAACAACACAAGGTCATACATGTCAACCAAAATAATAACAATTTAACACAAGCCAATTTTACAATAAGAGATAGAATATTACCAAAATCTATTTGCTCGACCTAAGAATAAGCCTTAGAAACTAATTGTGCCTTATATTTTTAAACCTTTCTATCATAACTAAAGTTCTTCTTGAAGAACAATTTGCATCAAACAAGTTTAATGCTTCCTCTAGGAAACCAAACCAACTCCCAATTCTTATTCTCATCTAAGGTAGCAATATCCTCAACCATGGCCTTTTTCCAAAACTTAAACTTCTTTCATCTATTGCCTCCTCATAGTTCCAGGTTCATCATCAATAGGATATAATATAAAAATGCAATGAAAATAGATGGGGAATATGTTTCAAGTTGCATCCTTTCTTGAGTTCACCTTTTTAAGAGTGGAGTGACCAAATCCTTTGCTTCCTTGTTAGAATCAATTTCCACTATCAGTCCATCGTGACCTTCTAGTTCATCCTCATGACTATGATAAATTACAAGTTCCTTGGTTTTTAAAAATAACTACACTATTGGGAAAGGTGTGTTGTACACCTTGCATAATAATAAATATTGTTATTTAGTTGTGTTTCATCTTAGAATGTACACATCACACTAGGATAAACAATTTTGGGGACAATTGTAAGTTGTATGTGATATAGGAAATCTATTTAATGTGGGAGACACATTGGGGAAATGTATTTAATATCGATGGTCATGGTTTAGTGAGCACATAAATTAGTAGGCTCATGGTTTTATGTAATACCACTTAGTGGTATTGCGCAAGCTTTGTCTATATAAGCAAGAACTTGGGTAGTGGTATGTAGAAGCATTGGAGCATCTCAAGGAAGTTGCATATGTATTGACATGATCCTAAGAAAGGTATGGAGTGGGATGTGTGGTTCTCATTTATTATTGGATTGATCATATGAGGAGTACAACTAGGTTGCTTACTAGTGAAGAAGACTTACATGGGTGAACTCTATGAATGCATTGTAAAGATGTTTATTTGGTAATACATACAGAGGTGTGGTGTTTTTTGTTGGGTTCTCTCCCAAAAGGGTTTTCTTGGTTATATCCAATTCCATCTTGTGCATATGCACTGCTATTATTTTTATAATGGATTTTGCAACCTATTTAGTGTACTTTCTCTCGTGAAGGTTATGCAAGAAATTAGTATGTGTTCTTCAACATTTCTTGGATTTGCTATCATATAGCATTAGAGCTTAGTTATTTTGGCCCAAATGAGAGGACAATCTCCTTGTGTGTTAACAATTTGTTTCAGTGGGAGCTCTACACAGGTGAATCCAATATGATAGGACTCTAGTTAAATCTTGATTTTTACATAATCTGTGAGTCCTTGGTTAGGGTCTAAATGTTTTTTTTGAAGATCTTATCCCTTAAACCCTAATTCTAGAATTTCATTAGAAAATGTTTTAAATCCAATTGTTGCTCATTGTTGTAAAATCAAAAACCATTGCTAAAGCCTTGCGGAGTCATTTCCTGTCATGGTATGTTAAATCTTTGCAAATTTTATCATTACCGCATCCCTGCAGGTATGTCTAATGAATGTTGCAGGCTTACGAGAGCTAAAGTGTAGTATAGTTGTTCACCGCATTACTGCAGTGGTCTATATGGGTCATGGCAGGATGGCGGTAAGTAGCGATGCAGTCACCACATTACCGTGGTCATTAATTGAAAGGTCTTCAGGCTTGCAGGAGTAAAAAAAGTAGTCTGAACAACTTACCACGACACTGTAGCAGTTTGTATGAAGCGTGGCGGGCTAGTGGTAAGGATCTAACCGTCTCCGCATTGCCGCGACAGTTAAGGAAGAAGCCCACAGGATAGCAGTGAGAAGCAATGTGTTCACCAGAGGTCATCAAAAACGCATACAGGCTGGCGGTGAGGCTTGAATTGGGTATAAGATGTTTCCCACGACCCCACAGGAGTCTTTTTTCTACTCTACGGGTTAGCAATAAAAGATTAACAGTCACCGCGTTACCGTGGCGGTCACAACGACGCCATGCAAGATGGTGCTAAGTTTTAAACCAAGCATAGGATATTCACCACATCACCACGACAGTTAATAGAGTAGTCGGTGGGTTTGTGGTAAAGGGGTAAATGACACATATAATGTTCACTGTGGTCCTGCAAAGGTCAATAAGGATATCTGCGGGCTGATAGTATAAAGTAAATATAAACTGTAGCCTGTAGCCCCACGACGGTTATGCATAGCATCAAATATGAAGTACGAGATTGCAATAAGGTGTAAGATGATGTCAACAAAGGATTTTAAACAATAGGAAGATCGTTGACTCCAACGTGACAGTCTATGCCATGATTCAAGGAGATCGATAGTGCTTTGCAGGAGCTCATAATACTTCGTGGAAGCTGCCAAAAGACTCCAGGTGAATTACAAATTCTAAGATGGCGTCCTGACGATAGAAATCATTATGATCATTTCAAACGATGGAAGATCTGATCTTAGCAGTTAGAATTTTAACAAAAAATTGATTATCTATCAGCGCCCTTCACTCATACCATTGCTCTACAACTAACTACATTCAATATGTTTAGAACTGAATATTGAGATCGGATTGTTTTGAAATAAATGACCTTGTTGTTCTATAATGTTGTAATGGTTGTCAAATGAAATGGTAACACGTGTAGGTGGCCTCAAGCTTGTTGCTCCTTTTAAAGGAATTTAGGGCCATTTACACGAGGGTTGGTTGGTTGATTTTCTAAGAAGATTTTGTGTATTAGAACACGGGGAATAGAAGCTTTTTGCTTTTTCTAGGTCCTGAGTTTGAATTGTATGTATTTGTAAATTTGTTTTAGCAGTACTAGCATCCTAATGAATATATAGCAAGTTTCTGAATTTAATTGTCTCCTGAGGTGTGGTTTGCACAAATTATGAGTGAATAGATCAAAGATTGTTCATATTGTCTCCATAAACTTCTTATGGATGTGTTTTTCTGTCTGAGGCTCTTATTCAAAGAATGAGTTAAATGCTTTAACAGGAATATAGATTTGTGTGAATGTATGCAAGGATATCATAAGAATGAGTGATTCAGAAATACTGAGTATAATGTTGTAAGGTAATGTTATAAAGCTCTTTGATGCTCAGATTAAATATTGTTATCAAGTTTTAATTACACTTGGTTTGACTATGTTGCCCAATGGACAAGGCATTGATCTCTTGTCTTTATATCTAGCTTTCACACTCTAGAATCAGTCAGACACCCAAATACTTTAAAACCATTGAAATCAATATTAAGTATTTGTTTATTTGATGTTTTTCCCTGTTCTATGGCTTTGACGAATGTAAAAGCTTGATTGATTTGAGCCAAGTCTTCATATTTTCATAATCCTCAAGCAAATTTGCATAGAACCAATATGCTTTTGACAGTATTTGATAAATGGTATAGGAGGTTATTGAATATTATTAAGGGATCACCCTCCCAGGTTTTGCAGAGCCTAAAGTGAAGAGGGAAAGTTGTGTCAACTTTCACCTATGTGTTGGCCAGCCCCTCATGATAGTTGAACATTGAAAGTGGCTAAATCATAGGTTATTTCATGAGATAAGGTTGGGATTTAAAAACATGTTACTAATTTTTCTGTTCACACTTAAAATTAGTTGGACCTAAGTGTAATTTTTCAAAAGGAATAATAGAAAACTTCAAAGTTATGCATTTCTTGAATGGTCGATGCCTTGACAAAGTTGAAAAGAAGATCCACTTGTCAAGATAACCCATCAGTCCAATCAGGACTGATAAGTTATCATGACAAAAGAATTGATTACCAAAGGATCAAACATTCAAGGAGATATAGTTGTTCTACAAAGTTTGATCTTTCAGGAGTTATAAGTTGAATTGATTATTCAGATTAATCAGTTTTGAATAAAAGAGAGAAGATATTGTATTACACTATTATTTCATGTCATGTTTTGAACATACATCCAGGTATCTATTACTTTATCTCATGCATTGATTGAAAAGGAAATACATGTACATCATATGCATTAGAGAAACTAGCTAATCACGTTTAAAAGAAGTGTTCAAATGTGTCCCACACAAGCCGTGGGAGTAACTAGACTGAGAAATTGTAGACATGCAAGCTATGTATCTATTTGATAAAAGAAAAGAGAAAAGAACACATGATAAATCTAAACATCTATCATTGCCTAATGATGGAGATTGTTGTTTAAGCTGACCTTCAAGTCTTTAGTCTTCATTCTTCACTCCAAGCCACCATCTAGTTGAAACCTACAAAATTTTGGGGACAACCCTATTAGTGCTCTAGATGTTTACAGTTATCACATGCTTTTATCAAACAAAGACATCTACTTATTATATCATGCATTCAGACAAGAATTCAGATTAGATAATGATACAAATTAGGAAGAAGTCATGAGGGAGATCAATCAACATTATCAGGTACTTTTTATGCTAACTTGTTTGTTCACTGTGTAGGTATAGGACACATTTTGTTATTGGTTTGAAGACAAATAAACATGTGGATTAAATGTGGCTCCCACAAGGGTTTGAGCCAAGTATGTTTCTTTTCATTTTTGAAAAGAGTATCAGAAAAGACAAGATGCATCATTCTAAGCTATATCATGCATCATCTCATCAACTTACATAAAGGAGATGTCATCATGACATTATTATAGTTGATTGAAGCAAATCAAAGCTATATGACTGAGTCAAGATTGACAAAAGGACAAAATGCAGAAATCAGATTACAGTCATCTAAGGAGTGGTACAAATTTTCAGTTTATTGTGCGTGATAAAGAGAAAGAGAGACAGAGTAAAGGAGGATACAAGAACTTATGTATCATTTGAACAAGTTGTAGAATAAATCATGTGAAGGGTCATCTCATTATGACAAAGGAGTAAGATGAAGCAACATTTTATACCAGGTATTTCTCATGTTGTTTTCATATTGTTTAAGATGATCAAAGTTTAAACAACTATATCACATTCAAGTTGCAAGTGTCTCATAGAAATAGTCAAGCAAAATGCCACATGGAACAATAAATGAAATAGTGGAAGGCAAAACAATCATAAAGAATATGCCAACTTGACTGTCATAAAGTAAAACTTCACAATATGTATGAGATAAGTGTAACAGTCACATGCTAGAGGCAAAGATGTAAATAACTAATACATACAGCACGCTCACAATTCATCAAATGATAAAGACTGTCACTGAGTATCAAGGATCTTAGAAGAAGAACAAAATAGGAGCATCATTCATTTATCATCACTATCATGACAATCAAGAATAAATCCTAAATCAAGAGATAGTCATAACTAAAGTGGAAAGTTGCAAATACAGTATACATAGAGTACAGTGGAGTATAAAGGATACAATAGTCCAAGGATAACTAAGGTGGATTCCATGCATTTCAACATTGTTGTGTTTTGACAAACTTTATTCCTCATGCCTAAAGCTATAGTGATGTCATGGTGCAATCAAGAAGATGCGATGCCTCAAAGAGAGATACGGTGCAAGATCAAGGAGAGATACAGTCACCATCACCATGGACAGTGACCAATGAAGTAGTTTATCAAGCAAGAAACAATCAAGATATATCATAATGGCCATATCCATCTACAGAAGTGCATAAATGATGAAAGAGGAATAGCTGAAAGAGACATGATACATGCCAGATGCTACAATAATGATTGACAAAAGAGCATAAAATAGATAAGGTAAACAATCCTCTTTATTCTATGCCATTATGTCATCGTGATGCAGTCATAGTAGTCAATTACCATGGTAAAAAAATGAGGGAAAAATGCTTGATATATATGTTACCGTGAGAGCCAAATGATAACATAGGTAGTCAGTGTGCATAAGAATAACTGTAAGTGCAAGGATGGACAAAGAATATGTGTCTATGCTATAGATATGCCTTGAAATGCACAAGGACAACTACAGATGCTCATATCATGCACGATACATACCATGCAATAGACATTCAAGTGATGAAATAAGCAAGAGAGATAAGATCAAGAAATCTAAGCTATAGGTACATTTTAAGAACATACAAACAATTAATGAGAAGATAGCATGATCTTATGTCATGGTAGAATCTAGATGCAACAAAAAATAACATGTTGGTTATTTTTCCCAGACTGGATGCTTGTTCCCAGTTATCCCTACAAAGTAACCATCATTGATCAACAGGATTCCCGGGCGAGGGGCCAATAGTATAGGAGATAGACTCTATAAATATCTCCTCTTCTTCTTTAGGCTCTACAGAACCAAGGGGGGATTCCCTATTCAACATCTATGAAATGCATCTATGAGTTAGCTGGGATGTTGACACAAAGCAGATAAATCCTCTCTTATGCATACCAAAACTGTGAGATAAGTGCAAAGGGGCTAGCTTTGGGCTTATGTTCAGTTGTGAGATAGAGGATTTTAGTCCTAAACTACTTCTAATGTCCTAAAGGTTTGTATTTGAAGTTTTAATTTGATTTGGTATTTGGATGCAAAACTAGGACCTAGGGTGTAACCTCAATACAAGACTAGATCGATGCCTATCCACGGCTCAGAGTCAGTAGACATACACATGTGAATGGTCAGCATAAACCTATATTAATGACTGGATTTCAAAGGGGCTTGTTTAGCACCTGCCTTACAAATACTTCCCAAAACTAGGTGTTTAGTCATTCATACTAAATGTTATCTCTGTTGCAACATGCCTTCTCAATGATTAACCTAAAACATTTAATTTGTTCCTTGAACAAAGGTAGGAGATTAAACATTCAATACAGAAAAAACTATATTCCTGAATCTTGAACAACCCTTAGCTATCTTGATTCAGAAGAAAACATGCCTACAACTTGGAGACAAATGATTAAACACATGCACAAAGCATTTCTCATATAAAACAACATGAAACCAATGAATTTATGCATGAAACATACAACATGAGACTCATAAACTCACAAGACATCAAAAACAGGGCCACCGATGAAGTTGTATTTTATTACAGCACCAGAATTTTGTCCAGTTTTCAACAATCACCAAAAGAATAGCACAGTCTGCTATATATACCTAGACTGCGTATTCAGCAAAATTTTTAAGGCAAATCAAAATTTCACTAGATTCAATGCATTTTTAAATTGGCACTCAAAACAATTAATGCAGCAAGCAAAAAGAAAGGCCGAGAGTGGTTGAACTTGAGCCCCATGCCGCCACTTGAGGATTTTCTTCATCAATCAGGTAGTTGGCCTGTCACTTCATCCATTGTACCTTTTCAATTACCATTAATATTCGACCAACCCACAGGATACAGCTGCTGCGTTCACCTTGAGGTTTTTCCCGTGCAAACGACTACATATGCATAGGAAAATCCATCGCTACGGGTTTAAAACATAGTCATCGATCCTATCTCCCTACCGTTGAGATCAACAGCATCAAAATACGCTGAAAAGTCACCCACCAATGATATCGTGCCACGTCAACACCCTATACATCCATCGCTGACTTTTCCGCTATCCATTTTGCCCTTGTATATGCAAAAGTATATACAATCACCTTATATACAAGTCGGATCTTAAATTTTATAGAACAAATTGAAATCACTTTGAGATCCGGCTTGTAACTCATTACCTTTGTATATCAACACATATACAAGCATACATATATGCAAGCTGCGGATGCCAAATACTTATAAAACAAATTGAGATTTCATTCGGGTTCAGCTCGTATCTTTCTCATTGCACATTGGCTTGTATATTCCCTTTGTTTGTATATAGGCATATACAATGCCATATACATGCAAGCTGGATCTCAACACTTTAAATGCTAGATTGAAACATATCTTGGAGTCCGCATTGTACCTGTCTCATTGTATCTTTTCGTTGTATATCACACATACAACATACAACATGCAACCCACGAACTTTGACCTGAAATCTGCCAAAACACATTCCTCATCGCATCCGGATTGTATGTTCTACTCCTTGTATATACCCTTTGTATATAGCACATACAACTGCGAACATACCAACAAGGAATCCTTTCCAGAATATTCCACCCTTGTATATTTTTCATTACATGTGCCCAATGTATGTTTAGACATACGAGCCCAATATACAAGCGGTGAATATTCCCAGGAATCTGTGAAAGATTCCCCCTTGTATATGCACCTTCTTGAGCCCGATATGCATTCAAAAATGCATATAATTAAATTTTTTACCATTTTTTGAAGGCCGATAGAGATTTCACAAGCCCGCCAACATACATTTGCAATTGCACATACAAAAACTTAACATTTTTCTTAAGTGCGATAGGAACAAGTGGTAAAACATTGCATGTGGGTCGAGGAACAACCTAACCCAAGGCAATAAGGGCTTGAAGGAATAAACACAGAAGCCTGCAAACTCAAATTCAGAGCCCTAATCCTAGATGAACACCACCAGTGGCTTTGACTGGGGACGTGTAGACACAAGACTTCAACAAGAACCAACTACTCCAGGGCAGACCAGACAAAACACAAAACTCAAAGCACAACCGACTATACAAGGCATGTACATAATATTTACATCTAATTTACATTGTGAACACAACATAAGAGTTTATGAGAAGTAGGGATTTAGGAACTGACCGTGCACAGGTAATTCTAATAATTCACCACTTAGGGCTTGGAGAAAATAGGAATCTTCTCCATGAGTGTCACTTATTTGGTACATGCCTACCCATAAGGGCTCAAATTTACCGTGTTTGCCCTTATCCTGGTTCCTTGCATTCCATACAAGGACCAAGTCACCTATCTAGAACTTTCTTTCTGTAGCCCTTTTATCAAACAAATATTTTACCTTTTGTTGTCTCTTGATGTTTGTCTTCTGTGCCTCCCTTCTCATTTCATCTAGTGCAACCAGCTGATTTATTCTTCTAGTCATTGAGTCCTCAATCTCCTCCTCATTTTCTTGCATGAATTTATAAACTGGTAGGAGGTTGTTCACAGGCAATTTAGTTGTTGCACCATACACTAATTCAAAAGGTGATCTTCCAGTTGCTTTCTTCACTGTTACTCTGTCGACCCATAATGCCATTTTCAACTTTGAATCCCAAGCCCTTTTGCTTTTGTCTACCATCCTTTTGACAATTTTCATGAGGCTTTTCTTGCTTGACTCTGCTTGACCATTTCCATGTGGATGATATGGTGATGAATGTAACAAATTTATTCCATAATTGTTGCAAAAATCAATAAATTCGCTAGACCTGAAGCACATTGCATTATCTGTGATCACTTTGGCTGGTACTCCAAATCTGATAACAATATTTTCTAAAATAAAATCCATCACCACTTTGCTTGTAGCCTTTTTAGTTGGAATGGCTTCAATCCATTTAGTGAAGTAATCAATAGCAACCAAAATCCAACTGTGTCCTCCACTTGATTTTTCTAAGATTTCCCTTATAAAATCAATTCCCCATTGCTGAAATGGAGCTTCTACAGTTATAGTCCTGAGGGGAAATGCACCTTCATACTTTAGCTTTCCTGAGAACCTTTGACAAGGGCCACATTTTCTTATCATTCTTTGTGCATCTGAGAAAAGAGTTGGCCACTAGTAGCCTACTCTAAGAATTTTGTGGGCTATAGTCTGGGCAGCATAGTGTCCACCACACACTCCCTTGTGCATGTCACTTAGAATATTCTTAGCCTAATCCTCATTCACACATCTGAGTAATACACCATCAGAATTTTTCCAATACAGCTCTCCTTAAACAATGATGTATTTAATAGCATGCAGCTTCAAGGTCCTCTTCTAATTATCACTGAGATGGGAAGGACAGTTCAAATTTTGTAAATAATGTAATATGTCCCTATACCATTCAGATTCTAACATATTTACAACTTCATTATGCACTACATTCACTTGGCATGCCTCTAGATTTGACTGTGTCATCAATTTTGCCAAACCTTGTCCTCTTACCAATTTTGTGATCTGTATTTCAATGTTGAACTCCTGTAATTTATTTATCCATCTGCATCTTCTTCCAGTTACCTCCTTTTGAGTAAAAATATCTTTGATTGCTGCATGAGGCACATATGCAACTATCTGAGAGCCTACCAAATATGGCCTGAAACTTTTGACTGTTCTAACCAGTGCATATGCTTGCTTCTCTATGATGTCATACTTCAATTCAACAGCTTGCAATGATCTACTAAAGAAAGCTATAGGTTGTTCAAAACCTTCTACATTTTTCTATAGTAAACATGCAGCAATAGTATGGAAAGAAGCAAACGAGAATAGCTGAAATGGCTTAGAAAAATCAAGAGATTTTAGCACAGGAGCCATCTTTATAGCCTCTTTTATGTTCTGAAATGATTTTGTTGCTTCATCTTCCCATATGACAGTTGCACCTTTGTTCAACATCTTGGAAATATCTTTTGTGGTCTTTGAAAAATTAGGAACAAATCTCCTAACAAAATTAATTTGCCCAAAGAAGGACTGAACACCTTTCACTGTTCTAGGGATCTGAATTTTGTCAATTGCAGCCACCCTTTCAGGGTCAATCCTGACTCCATCCTTGGAAACAATGTGTCCAAGCAATTTTCCTTCCGCTACCCCAAAAGCACATTTCTTTGGGTTAAGTGAGATGCCATATTTCAATGCCCTAATAAAGATTTGTTCTAAGTGCATACAGTGTTGCTCTTCCTTTTTTGAATAAGCTGTCAAGTCATCCTGATACACAGCTAGGATTGAATCAAATAATCCTGCAAAAGCAACATCCATAGCCCTCTGAAATGTGGCACCTACATTTGTTAGCCCAAAGGGCATTCTCACATATACATAGGTTCCCCATGGAGTGGTGAAAGCAATCTTGAACTATTTTGACTCTTTTACTTTCACTTGATTGTACCCTAAAAATCCATCCATCATAGATAAAAGTTCGCAGCCAGTCACCTTCTACAACATAGCTTCCATGTTTGGCAATGGATAATTGTCCTTCAAAGAAGATACATTCAGATTTCTAAAGTCCACACAAAGTCTTATGTCACCATTCTTCTTTCTAACCAGGACAAGGTTAGACACCCAAGTTGAGTGTTTGATGGGCATAATTATTCTAGCCTCCCTAAGCTTCTTAAGCTCTTCTTGCATTTTTGGAGCTAAAGTTGGGTTGATAGGTCTTTGTTTTTGTCTAAATGGTTTAGCTCCAGGATTCAAAGGGATTTCATGCTGAAATAAATCCTCTCTATAAGCTTGCAGGTCCTCATATGACTAGGCAAAAACATGCTTATATTTTCTCAAGTAATGCAATCAGCATAGTCCTAATATGCAACTTGAGCTGTTTGCCAATATATACCTTTTTGGGGGCATGAGATGTCCCCAAGTTTATCTCCTCCAAATCATTCTTGTTTGTTGGAGACACCTTTGTAACAAGTTGGTCCCTATTGTCAAATGCTCTCTCTAAAGCAACCAGCCCTCTAGGGATTTTATTTGTCTTGAGCTGAATTACCTCCTTCCCTAAGAGAGTTTCTTTTTCATCCACAACCTCCACAAAGTTCTGAAAATCCACTTCTTGGTTCTCATATTCATCAATACAATGTAGAAATCTCAGCAAATCTCTGTCATCATCAAATACTTGCCAGTTGTACACATTGTCTGGTACTACAGGTCTAAGTTTAACCTCAACATTTGTAACATCTGTCAGAGTAACATCATCTGGCCTTATGGCTACATTAGCTAAAAAATCTACCTTGACATTTTTCAATCTCTCTATCCAACTTATTGAAAAAGCATCAAACAATTCAATTGTATCCCAAACATCATGCTTATATTGTTTTAACCTCTTATTCTTTGATGCATACTTATCTCTAACTTAGGAAACAATTAACTTTGAATCACCAAATACTTTGAGCATCTTGATTCCATGCTTCAAAGGAACATTCAATCCTAATAACAGAGCATCTGCAATATTATTCGTACAAGAAAACTTCAGCAAGAAAGACAATTTTAGAAGCTTACCAGCTGGAGACAGAAATACAATTCTAGCACCAGAGCCTTCCTTTGAGCAAGCTCCATCAAAATACATGGTCCAGATACCCTGTTGGTCAGACTCTCGAATGCACATGTCTCTCTCTTTACCTTCTCGGTCATCTGAGACAACTCTAAAATTATCACAGTCAGCGTCCACAAAGCATATATGCTCCTCTGACTCTTGATCCTCAACTGTGTCTAATGACCTTTCTTCCCTAATCAGCTTGACATCCCTGCCATTCATAGGGATCATAGCATATGATAGATCTAGTTGCATACTCCCACCAATCAATGCGGCCCATCTTCTTGACAACAACATACCATATTGTGGCTTGATATCAACAATTGTTATGTTCATTTTGTAAATTTTTTCAGGATATGCTACCAATCTAAAGTCCACATCTTTCATAATTCCAATGACAGGTACCTCTCTAGCATCCATGGCATAGCATTTCCCACATGCCTTATCTATCTTTAACCCTGCTTGCTGCATAATAGCCAGAGGCATGATATTTGTTGATGCCCCTGAGTCAAGCATACAATTCTTAATCACTTTTCCATTTATGACAAGGGAGACATAGAATGGTTCAACCTGTGAAGGGAATTTTGTCATGGTCATCCCCAAATAAACTTCAGGGGTCTCATCCTTATCAATACACATAATTTGTTTCCTACCTTGAGTCTCAATATTTTGATTAGCTTGACAGGGTATTCCTGAAATCAGGGACAATGTTTTATTTTTGAACTCTTTGACTTTCATCAGCTCCATCAATGGAACAGAAACCTTTACTTGGGACAAGACCTGAGTTACGTCAAATGGAGCATACTTTTGTATAATAGTTGTAGCCTGATCTACAGTTTTACTTTTATCTTGGTATGATCCAGCTTTAATTTTCATGGCTCCTTGACTATCATCTTTGATCTAAAAATTCTTGTTTTGATCCTCAACCTGGGGAATTCTATTTTCTGGTTCTTGAGAATCATGACCTATTTTTTGCTTAAAATTTTGCTTATTATTGCTCCATTGCTTCTTTTGTGTTTCGGTCCCTTTATGACTGTGCACAGGTTGGTTCACAAAATTATTCTCTGGTTAGTGTGAGTTACTTACCTGAACTTTACCCCTGAGATTGTAATTGCTTTTGACTTGAGCAACTGTCATAGCTATGAGGGCTCTAATCTCTTCATCAAAAGGTCTCCTCAAGTTATTCAAGAAAATGTGTGAGTCCTAAGCATAAGCATAATTATCTTCATCATCTTCATCACAGGGAAACTACTGGTACCTGAATCACATTATTTGTGCTTGCATCGACATCATGAGAAGGATACTCCCCGTTTGTAGACATCATGTTGACATTGTCATCTTCCATGCAATGTGGTTCATTGCATTCATCACATGCCACGATATTGTTATATAGAGACTGAGCAATCATACATTGTGACTGTGAGTGAGGCATCTAACATATTATGCACCATGGGGTGTCATTAACATTATTAACCGCCTTCTTCAAATGGTCAGGTGTTTCCTTGACATGTTGAGTTCTTTGATTAGGGTTGCTATTTGGAAGAATGGGTTTACCATTATGCCAACTGGTATTATATGGCATATCATGTAATGATGGTCTTCTTTCTTACCTTTGGTAAACTTGTCTGTCACGACCTACCCCTTTTTCATTTTTATCCATTCTATAGCTCAAGTCCTTGACAATAGTTGTTAATTTATCTAATTTATCCTCAGAAGTAGATGCATTGCCTTGAACACTTTGAGATTTAGTATTTGGATTTTGCAGATTTTTTACATCATCTCTTCTATTTGTCTTACCAGATGCTATTCTGTTATTTTCAACATTTGTTGCAATTTTGAAAGCATCTCTGAGGCTGTGAGGACCCTTATCTCTTAATCCATAAGCTATTTTAGCATCAAAAGCATTTATGTACAACACTATGCACATAGGTTCATTAGGCCTCAGGTGATGTCGTAGTTTGTTCAACACCTTAGTGAATCTGGCATTGAAATCAACAACCTGTTCATTTGATCCTTTGGTAATGCCAGTGAATTCATTTATGAAAAAACTAGGATCAGTTTTGTCACCATATTGCTCTTTGAAAATTCTTCTGAAGTCATCCCATGATGAAATACTCCTGTCAGGCAGACCCTTGTACCATTCTCTTGCCTCATCAACTAAGGATTGCATAAATAATTTCATAAAAACATCCTCATGCTTAACCTCAAAGTTGTCCATGATATTCTAAAAAGCTTTTAAGTGGCCTTCTCCTGACACAGTATTGTTTCCTGAAAACTTTGGCAATTGTGGCCTCACATGTTTGTCAATAGGATTTGGGTAACCAGGAATGCCATCAAAAACTAGCTATCTAAATTTGTCTAGCTGCATAGGCTGCCTATCAAACTGATCAACATTTACATTTCTATTTGCATTATGATTTCTTACATTATTCAATGGTATTCTAGCATTATTTGCATTCTGTCTTTGATCGTTATGTTGATCCTGAACTTCATTTATGCACTGGTTCCTCAACACATTTATAGTCTCAAGGGTGGGAACTGAATCATTCTGAGCAGTTCTAAGAGCCTGCACTTTCTGTCTCATGTCATCTTTGATTTTTACTGCTTGCAAATATTCCAATTCTGCCCTCAGACTTTTGATTTCTTCTGCTAATTCCTCCTCTCTGGGCATAGAAGAAGGTTTTATTATATTCTGATCATCATTATCATCCCTTGGGGATTCAACTTCTTCAAATCTATCAGGGGAATCAAGGAAAGGGTATTCTTGAAACACTTCCAACCTCATTCTCAATCCACTACCCTGTTGTCTTTCATTTACATTCTAGATTTTAGCCTCTGTGTTTGAGAAATAAGGAATTGTTCGCTCTGAAGATCCTGGATTGTCCTGCATATTATCATTACTTCTGGGAGAACCCTCTCAACTGGCTTGAATAGTCCCTTTTCTTCTGTACATCATTTTTATGGATAACACTTCAAACAGAGGATTACGCAGGGATCTTCTCCCTTGCATACAAATTTTTACTTTACCAGTTGGGAGATTGTTCGAAGTCACCACCTACAACTGGGAATTGTTTTCTTTTAAAATTCAGGGTTCTTTTACAAAGTCCCCAGCAAAGTCACCAAATCTGTTGGTTATTTTTCCCAGACTGGATGCTTGTTCCCAGTTATCCCTACAAAATAGCCATCATTGATCAACAGGATTCCTGGGCCAGGGGCCAACAGTATAGGAGATAGACTCTATAAATATCTCCTCTTCTTCTTTAGGCTCTGCAGAACCAAGGGGGGGATTCCCTATTCAACATCTATGAAATGCATCTATGAGTTAGCTGGGATGTTGACACAAAGTAGATAAATCCTCTCTTATGCAGACCAAAACTGTGAGATAAGTGCAAAGGGGCTAGCTTTGGGCTTATGTTCAGTTGTGAGACAGAGGATTTTAGTCCTAAACTACTTCTAATGTCCTAAAGGTTTGTATTTGAAGTTTTAATTTGATTTGGTATTTGGATACAAAACCAGGACCTGGGGTGTAACCTCAATACAAGACTAGATCAGTGCCTATCCAGGGCTCGGAGTCAGTAGACATACACATGTGAATGGTCAGCATAAACCTATATTAATGACTAGATTTCAAAGGGGCTTGTTTAGCACTTGCCTTACAGATACTTCCCAAAACTAGGTGTTTATTCATTCATACTTAATGATATCCCTACTGCAACATGCCTTCTCAATGATTAACCTGAAACATTTAATTTGTTCCTTGAACAAAGGTAGGAGATTAAACATTCAATACAGAAAAAACTATATTCCTAAATCTTGAACAACCCTTAGCTATCTTGAATCAAAAGAAAACATGCCCACAACTTGGAGACAAATGATTAAACACATGCACAGAGCATTTCTCATATAAAACAACATGAAACCAATGAATTTATGCATGAAACATACAACATGAGACTCATAAACTCACAAGACATCAAGAACAGGACCACCGATGAAGTTGTATTTTATTACAGTACCAGAATTTTGTCCAGTTTTCAACAACCACCAAAAGAATAGCACAGTCTACTATATATACCTAGATTGCGTATTCAGAAAATTTTTTAAGGCAAATCAAAATTTTGCCAGATTTAATGCATTTTCGAATTGGTGCTCAAAACAATTAATGCAGCAAGCAGAAAGAAAGGCCGGGAGTGGTTGAACTCGAGCCCCATGCCGCCACCTGAGGATTTTCTTCAATCGGGTAGCTGGCCTGTCACTCTATCCATCGTACCTCTGCAATTGCCATTAATATTCGACTAACCCATGGAATGCAGCTATTGCATTCACCTTGAGGTTTTTCCCACCCAAATAGCTACATATGCACAGGAAAATCCATCGCTACGGGTTTAAAACACAACCGTCGATCCTATCTCCCTACCGTTGAGATCAACAGCATCAAAATACACTGAAAAGTCACCCACCAATGATATCATGCCACGTCAGCACCTTATACAACCATCGCTGACTTTTTCGCTATCCATTTTGCCCTTGTATATGCAAAAGCATATACAATCACCTTATATACAAGTCAAATCTCAAATTTTATAGAACAAATTGAAATCGCTTTGAGATCAGGCTTTTAACTCATTACCTTTGTATATCAGCACATATACAAGCATACATATATGCAAGCTGCAGACGCCAAATACTTATAGAACAAATTGAGATTTCATTCAGGTTCAGCTCGTATCTTTCTCATTACACATTGGCTTGTATATTCCCTTTGTTTGTATGTAGGCATATACAATGCCATATACATGCAAGCTGGATCTCAACACTTGATTTGCTAGATTGAAACATATCTTGGAGTCCGCATTGTACCTATCTCATTGTATCATTTCATTGTATATCACACATACAACATACAACATGCAACCTGCTGACTTCGACTTGAAATCCACCAAAACACATTCCTCATCGCATCTGGATTGTATGTTCTACTCCTTATATATACCCTTTGTATATAGCACATACAACCGTGAACATACCAACAAGGAATCCTTTCCAGAATATTCCACCCTTGTATATTTTTCATTGCATGTGCCCGATGTATGTTTAGACATACAAGCCTGATATACAAGTGGCGAATATTCCCAGGAATCTGCGAAAGATTCCCCCTTGTATATGCACCTTCTTGAGCCCGATATGCATTCAAAAATGTATATAATTCAATTTTGTACCATTTTTTGAAGGCCGATAGAGATTTCACAAACCCGCCAACATACATTTGCAATTGCACATACAAAAACTTAACATTTTTCTTAAGTGCGACAGGAACAAGCGGTAAAACATTGCATGTAGGTCGAGGAACAACCTAACCCAAGGCACTAAGGGCTTGAAGGAATAAACACAGAAGCTTGCAAACTCAAATCCAGAGCCCTAATCCTAGGTGAACACCACTACAACACACAGTCAAAGATGATGCTACATGACAAGGGTCCATTATGCTATAGTTTGCAAGTTGAAGAGTACGAGTTATCATATGCAAATAAGTTAAAGAAGCTATCTATACTATAGAAGAACCTCACAGAAATGTAAATGTATGATACTCATGCAAATGGTGATACTCATGCAACCTGAAGAGATATGCATAAGAAGCCATTTATGCTACAGGTACAATGGAAGCAGATGATAACAATCATCATACAAAATATCACAAGATTTGTTGTCATACAGAATATCAAAAAATTTGCTTCTACCCAGTAGCTACAATGGGACAAATAAGGGAAGCGTATCATCATCATCCATGCCAGTCACAAGGAAAAGAAAGTGTTATGTGAGGTAAAGAAAGAAACCCCACTTGCTAATACTTCAAACTCTTTATACTTTTGCCAACAGATGGAGAAAAAACCATAGTCAAGGTGGTGCTACATAGAAGGGAGACTGTTTATGAAAAAATTGTATACCCATGTCAAGATATCAAACCCTAATGGTATTTTTTGCAAACACAGTTAAGAAACTTCAAACAGATGCCATGATACAGTTATAACCATGCCAGAGGAGAAAGCAACATGAACGAAGGTATACCCATCTACAAACTAAACAAGATCTTTTCAAAGATGTATCAAACCTTTGTTTCTTTACAATCAAAAGAGAAATAGATTAAGTGAAAGAGTATGGCCGTGGCATTTTGAAGGTTTTTGTGCAAGAAGGGTTGAAACCCTAACTTCAAGGCTTACAAACCCTTGACAATCTACAACATTTGATGCCTATTTTCAAGAGAAGCATAGCCATAGCAAGTAGAGGCTTTAAAAATGGAAAAAAGATGTCAAAACCCTCATTTTAAAACTTTAAACCCTCAAAGTTTGTACATGATAAAAATAGATCAAGGCAAAAAGAAGAAATATACAGTTATGGCCAACGGTGACATAGCATTTTTTTCTATAAAATGCAATACCCATGTCTACCAATAGACTTGTCATGCTATAAAGAGTCAAACCAAAGACAAATTGAAGCTACAGAGTGAAAATGACAAGTGCTTACCCTTTTTGCTGGCAGGAAGAAAAAAATTTCCATTGCCTCATAGTGGCCTTAAACTTTCAAAGAGCAAAAGAAGACCACAAAGGAAGAAGCACACAGAAACAAAAAAGAAGGTATTAAAGATTGCACAGCAAATAGAGAGCCATGATTGAAGAAGAAGGTCGTAGCCATGAAAGGATAGAACTATAGATCCATAAAATGCCTAATATAAAACTCATACAAGTGTTACCTTCTTCCTTATCATGCAGACCTCCATGGAAACAACAAAGAGGAGCCATTGAAGAGAGAAGACCAAAGCCATGATGGAGATGGTTGAAACCCTAGGCGGGCATAAAAGTTGCAGAGCTTCGAAGAAAGAAGTCAAAATGAAGAATGAGCAGAAATTAGGGTTGTTTTCCTTCTTTTGTTTGAAGGTTTCTTCTTCTCAAGTGTATTTTTGACTTAAAAAAAACTAATAATTACATTATCCAAAAACAATCCATGGTCAAGAATTTTTCCTAGCCATCATAACATGGAGTGGCCGACAACAGTGTTTTAGAATTGATTTTTATTAAGTCAAGAGAGCTGATGTGATGTGAGGGAAGGGCTTCAAGCCTTATAAACCTTTTGAAGATTCCATAGTGGTCAGCTATTGCATAGACAACAATACACATGCTCATGTTCCTTGCCCTTATTCAAAACATCCAAAGATAGGGATATCTGCTCATTATGCATAGTGGCTAACAAAGCCAAGAAGGTGTGATCTTAGATATAGCATATGCATAAGGCTATACATGGAGTTTTCAAAGGTAAGCATTCATGCATGGTGGAGGCATGATTTGAATGGGAGGTATAAGGTATTGTCCTATATTGATTTGATTATTGCATAAAGGCAATTGTAATAGGAGATTGCATGGTGGCAGTATATGATGGTGCAGATATAATGGAGCATTTTTTATGCATGGGATTTTATGCATAATGGAATTGTTTTTTCTTCCTTCACCTCAAATTGCATATGGGGATATAAGGAGATTTAGAAAATGTGATGTATGTGCACAAAGGCAACAAAGGGGAGTCATAAGGATATTTATGCATATTTGTTTTTGTGCATGGAATGTCATGTGGAGTGACCCAAATTTTTATTTTCCTTGCAGAGGGAGATATAATATTTTCTCATTGATCATGGAGTGATAAGGAGTTTTGTATTTATCCCTAAGTCCTATTTTTTGCTCATATCATGCAAAATAGGCAAATGTAATTGGAGTGATAAGGAGTAATATTTTTCTTCTAGTCATGCGCGATTTTTACATATGAATTAATTGTAAATAAATAATAAAGTGATATTCTATAAATTACTTTATTATTTTTCACAAATTGTAAAATCAAAAAATAGAACAAATTGTAACCAATAATAGAGTACTATTCTATTACTTTATTATTTACTCACAATCAATTTTGCTCATGCAAAATCATGCAAATTGATTAGTTGAGTTAACTAGGACACCTAGGAGGTTTTGCATGACTTTTAGGAGTATTTTTAGGGTCCTTGGTCAAAATTTTGGTCAAACATATGGAGAGGCCCAAATTGAAGCTATTTTTGCTCAATTTGTGGCAGTATTAGGCCTTAATTTTGAGGATTTTTTAGGTTGCTCGGGAATGAGTATTTTTAGAGGTAGTTATCTACAATTCCATTTTTTTGCATGCCTCTTGGAGAGAGCAGACCTATATATTGTAAAGCAAAAGTTTGTTTTTTCTAGTTCTTGATTCTCATTTTGATTCAGACAGATTGGAGAATTCTTGTAGCTCACTTTTACAGTTTTATTGAGAGATCAGTAGGTTATAGGTTATCTTTTATCTTTTTGCAAAGCTTTCCTTTGTTTATTTTGGATCAATTGAATTACCTTTCCCTTTTGTGCTGAATGTTGAAGTGATTTTGATAAAATTTTACTGTGTTTTATTATTAAACCTTCAAAATTATTGTCTCACCTCCTTGTTTGTAGCATTAAAGCATATATTCATGACAACTCTTAGGTTGTGTTAACCAGAAATAGTCTTTTTATGTTGTGAAAAAACCATTTCCTTCATAAAAACCTATTTTCAAACCTTCCTTAGAATAATTTTTGTGATATTTATGCCAAGTCTGGATTGTGTAGAAGTTAGATTTCTGGGTAAACATCATGAATCAGATTGCATTATTTTTATCCATATCAGGTGCATCACCATTTTACCTTTAATATTCATTTAGTTTCTTTCTTCCCTTTTCCCAAAAAGTAAAAACATACATCTCAATAGAACATTTGAAGGGAACAAACCCATAATCTAGAGGTCTAATCTCATCATAGGGCATCCACAACCTGAGATTAGTCCCATGTTACACGGAATTGCAATGCTTTAACCAGCCTTGCATACGAGTGCAATTCCCAGTGATAACACAACCAACACAATATTTTGCATAAAAATAAGTAGAAATTTTTTTAGATATGTGATATTCCATTATTCTAGTTTGTAGATCTAGTCTTCTTAGATTTGTAAATTTTTTGGATGATAAAGATAGTTTTAGATTTGTATGTTTTAAGCATTGAGATTGCTAATTATTTCTTTTGGATTCGTTATTGCAGTAAAGGCATTCATATTTATTGGCAAATGTTTCATAGATGTAGTAGTATTGTGGATCCATGGTTTGCATGTTTCATGGATTTGTGTTGCTTTAAGTTTTAAATCTATGAGCTTATGGCTTTTGAACTTGTATTTGCCTTTAGATATGTAAGTGGGTCAATAGCTATTTTCAACCACCATTGTGAAAATTTGGCATAATATTTATGGATAAGTTTGGTGATATGTGGTGTGAATTGGATCTATAGTTTTCATGAGCATGATCTCATATTTAGAGCATTTTTTGGTTCTAGATTTAGTGTGTGAGTGGTCAATGGAAAGTGTGACTGTGTGGTATGTGTGGAAATTTATTTACTATTTGTATGAAATAGATCAATGAAGTGGAAAGGTTACATGGTTCCTATAGATTTCTACAATAATGTGAAGGAGCAAGGAGAGGTAACATGTATGGTCATGAGTTTTTTGGTGTGACCTTGGCTATATGAGCATGACCCACAAATCTAAATAGGTGTGTGTCTAGTTGTTAGTATAGAGGAATTTACTCTACATTTTGTTTCGAGTTTCAGTTGTTCGAGTTCCAGTCTTGTCTCTGTGCATTTCAGTTTTTGCTGCGAGGGTTTTTGACACAGAGCGCGAGTTTTTGCCTAAGTCTCAGAGATAAGCGGAACATGCCAAGTGTCATCAACTGGGACACATTCTAAAGTTTCTCTAAGTCGAGCGGATGGAGCCACGCATCCCTTGTAATACCTGCGGAGCATGCCAAGTGTCGGCATCCGAGGTTCAGTTTCTTATAAGTTTCAAAAGCCCCTTTTATGTTTCAAAGTGAGTCTGGCGGGCCCCATTTTAACTTTCTTTCAGTGAGCGCGGAAGGTGCCAAGTGGTAGTTGCAAAGGGTTTCTCTTAGTTTCTTTAAGTTACGTGGAGCGTGCCGTGTGTCCCATATAGTATCTGCAAAGCATGCCAAGTGTTGACATCCGTGGCTTCTTCTTTTTGTTTCATTGCTAAGTAAAGACAGTTGGTGGGCCCTGGTGAAGTAGCCAAAGTTTAAATGGAGCGCGACAAGTGTCATCGTCTACATGAACCATTTCAGTTTCCAAATGTTTCTATAAAGTTCCAAAGGCTCGGCGGAGACTGCCATTTGTCATCTTCTACAGGACTTTCAAAGAGTATCTAAAGTTTCTCAAGGTTGAGCGGAAGCCGCCAGGTATCACTTGTGAATAGCAGCGGAAAGTGCCACCTGTCCCTGTTCCTTTTTGAAGCTGCTCGGGTGACGTATTGTGGGTCCCATTTTTGGTAAGTGATAAAAGTTTCGGGGCAGCAGACTGTGACAGATGTCAAAGGCGGAGCACTCCCAATACAAAGACATAGTAAAGAGTATAAAGAAGCAGAAATCGCCACGTATCTATTTGCAAGGGTCGTGGACGCTACCAAGTTTCATTTTCTGGTGCCTCCTGAATAATGAGACAGTTTTTCAAGTAAGGTTTGCGTATAGATGCCATCTGCCTCATGGTTTTTGTTTCTCAAATGTTGCGGACGCTGCCACGTGCTAGTTTCCTGTTGTTCCGAAAAGATGAAGGAGTTTCAAGTAAGGCACGCATATAGGTGCCATCTGTCTCAAGGGTTTATAGTCGCAAAGACCTGCAGAAGCTGCCAAATGTCCTCGCCTGTTTCACAGTGGGAAGTGCCACATGTATCCGTTTCAGCCAATGAACTTGCGGAGGGGCTAACACTCTCAGATCCGAAAGATATCTTCTATCAGACACTTTCAGTTAAGTTCCAATTCAGTTAGGCCGTTGGGATTTGATCATGCAGGCAATCTTGAACCAGTCCTACGCTATAAATATGGGTCCAAATCGCATTTTCAGAGATAGATGAAGATAGAGAGTTTTCTGCATATAGATTGTTATCAGAGATTTAAGAGAAGTTTTTGAAGATCTTTTGTTGTGACCAGTAATATTTTGCCTTTGTTCTATTTTCTTGGTTCAGAAAGTTTGCATAACTGTGCACGCATCATTGCCTTTTATGTGACTGAAAAATTAATAAAAGACAGAGTTCTGTGCCTTTGCTGATATTTTATGTGTTATTGCAAGATCTTCTAAGTTGTGAGCCTTTGATTCTATTTGTTTCATCTTTTATATTGATCATGCATTGTTTGCTCTTCAATGTAACTGAATTCTAAAAATAGCTTCATTGTGCTTAAGTGTTAAGGAACAAATCACATTCAGGTGCATCGCCATAGTTAAATTTCCCTTTCATTGCATTTGTGATTCTATTTAGTTTCTATCCCTTTCTCCCAAAACACATTTGAGATAAAGAAGAGCCAGCTTCTTTAAAATTTGGAGGTCGTTTCAGGTCGCAAGTCCTACATTCCAGAAACTTCCCATGTTGGTGTTGGAAACAACACAATTCTAAGCATCAACAGTTTTTGGCACGCCCGGTGGGACTATTCTTGAAGTTCCTTTCAAGACTGTATGAACTAGAGAGCTACAAGGAGTCAAAGCTGTGGACTTGTAACAAGAGCTCAATCTACTGAGAACCCAGGTATTCTTTTGTCACCATTGATAACTAACCCAAGAAGAAGGGTCAATCAGTTTACAGCAACACCAAGAGCCAACATGGGAGCACCTGTGGCCCCAAGGAATTATGCAAATTGGAACACTGGCAGTCTCCTGATCCTCCCAGTACCACTAGCCACTTGGGATCCTATTCTAGGAAATGCCCTGAAGGCTCTGCCCAAATTTAGTGGGGAAGATTCCAAAACACCTGAGGAGCATCTACAGGATGTGTCTGATGTCTGTGTGATACATGTGATCACTCAGCAGAATGTGGCTATAAGGTTGTTAGCAGCTTCTTTTAAGGGGAAGGCTCTGGACTGGTACAAATCTTTGACCCCAAATACAATATCTACATGGGATCAGCTTGGAGATGCTTTCTTTGCAAGATTTAAAGAAAAGGGTGATATGTCTTCTTTGCTGCAACAATTGATCACTATCAAAAGGGCACCACAAGAAGCAATGACTGATTTCAATTCAAGATTTCAAAAGACTTGGGAAAGAATTCCTGCTACAACAAGGCCATTACCAGGTATGGCTATAGTATTTTATCTTAAAGCCTTAAATTTAGATATATCAGTGATGATTCAGTCACTTGGATGTCAGACTCTACCAGAAGCCTATGATTATGCAGTCAGAGCTGAAAATAACTTAATAGATGCTGGAAAATTTCCCCCAAGGCCTCCTATGCCCATGTTTCTAGAGATTACCTTACCTTTGCCTCAAGAAGCCCCTAATCCCATAGCCCCACCTGTGTCTATGTATACATTTCCCCAACAACCTGCTAAAGCTGCTATCCCTACCTAGTCCTCTGAGATGGATGATGTCAAGAACATCTTAAGGACATTTTCTAATGAGATAATTAACCTAAAAAGATAGCAGAATCCTTATTCTAGACCCCAATATCAAGGCTACCAAGGAAATAGACCTCCACCACAGCCAAATCAGTATCAGGGCTCTCAAAGGCAAACTAACCCTCAGCCATCAAACCAATTAGTTGCAGCTCCTACACCCTTGCAGACTGTTCCTCCTAATCCAAACAGAGAGGTTGTCCCAGGGCAGAATAATTATGCAGATAGCACCAATGCCTGGTGTTTCCCTTGTAATAATGCTCATATGCCCAGAGACTGCCCTAAGGGTAATCTACAGCAAAAGATAGCAGAGCAAAGAAGAGTTGATGGACAAATTGCAAATACTTCTGACAATCAACCCTTCCAATCCCCTGGTATGCAAAATTCAGTCCTGGTGGCTCAGATGCAAGGGATGTCCTTACAGCAAGAAGAAGAAATAGCCCCTGAGCATGCTTTGTTTTCATGGATTGAAGATGAAGAGTCAGTATTCTTGAATGAAGCTTCTACTTCCAAGAAGCCATTGGTACAATCAGATTACTACACTAGAGCCAAGAGAAGGATGATGGGACAGCCTGAAGTCACAAATAATGAAATTATAGGGATTCCTCTATTGCAAGATCATCAAAACATAGTTACTAGACAAGAAATACCTCAGCCAGTATAGAACCAAGTAGCTTCTGGACAGGTTCAAGAAAAAGCAAGGTACCCTTATTATCCTAGAATCCAAACACTAGGACCTATGAATGTGGTGGATCAGCTAAAGAGGACTCCAGCCCACGTGTCAATATGGGACATGTTAGCTATTCCTGAGCAAAAGACACTGTTGCAAGAAGCTCTGCAGGGCCAAGCAGTGCCTAAACATATTGGTACCAAAGAAGGACTTGCTGATAAAGAAAAGCTCAAAGACACTGTTCCTCTGCAGACAACAGCTCTTTTGAATAACACACCTGAGGTAGGTAGATCTAAGCCAGATCCCTTTTATTTAACTTTAATAGTTGGGAAGAAACTGTTACACAATGCAATGATAGACTCTGGGGCTAGTACCACAGTGATGCCAAAGCAAATAGCAAATGCTTTGAAGATAAAATATGAGCCACTTACAAAAGGAGTTATGCAGTTAGATGGAAAGTCTGTGCAAACAATAGGGAAAATTAAACAACTCCCAATACAGCTGTATACCTGTCCCAATATAATTGTAAATCAAGATGTTGTAGTCATAGATATTCCCCCCGTATTTGGCTTATGTTTATCCAAAGATTTTACAGCCAAGATAGGAGGATACATGTCACTTGATTGGTTACACCTCATCTTGAGAACCAAATATGGGACTAAAATGAAGGTACTGTCTAAGCCATTGTCAAAGGACCATATCATAAATGAACCAACCCCAAAGTTAGAAGCAGCTCATGCCATGCTAAATAAAGAGGAAAGAGTTTTTGTTGAAGAGATAGGGGACTGGACTGAACATGATCAGCAAGAAGAAGATAACCAGTTGTTAACCATGATGCAGAGTGATCCCTTTGGAAACTATGACTCAACAGGGCTAGGCACTTATGTTATATTTGAAGAAGACCAGGAGATCCCTAATGTCTTAAGAAATGAACCCTCTTAGACCCAAGAATCCATGAATGATTCAGGAATCTGGACCCTAAATTTTGATGGGGCTAGAAGTAAAAATGGAGCTGGAGCAGGAATTTGTCTTACTGCCCCTAATGGTGAAAAGATTTTAAGAGCCACTTGCTTTCAATTTGCCTGTACTAATAATGATGCTGAGTATGAATCCTTAGTACATGGGCTCATGCTAGCCAAGAAAAAGGGAGTAAAGAGCCTAATAGTGAAAGGTGATTCTGAACTAGTAGTGAAGCAAATAAGAGAGAAGGCAGTGGCCAAGAATGTAAGGATGAGATCTTATAGGCACGGAATTTGGGACTTAATAGATGGTTTTGAAGCTTTCAATATAGAAGTAATCCCTAGAGCCCAAAATTCTGAGGCAGATAGGATGACACAAATTGGTTCATAGTTTGATCCAATAACTGATCTAATGGTCAATAATGAGTTAGTCAAAGTTATTGTGAGGCCAACTATCCCAGACAATGATGAAAATTGGCAAGTCTTTGAAAATGATTTTCAAGTACTTTCATTTTTGCAACAGTCAGGAGAATTTGCTGATCAGTTACAACCCAAAATTGAAGAGGCATATGGTGATCAGATTATTCAACTGAAGTCAAACAAGCTCCCTAAAGGACTAATTACCCTGGAAAACTTGTTTGACCTGGAAGATGCCAGCCTAGAAAAGAAGAGATTTCAAGCAAACAAAGAGGACTACTCTGAGATTCAGGTGAGTGAGGGGAGAAAATTGAAGGTTGGGAATTCTGCCACTCAATAGGAAAGAAAAAGGTTAATTGATTTATGTGAGAAATATGATAGGGTCATAGCCTGGACCTATGAAGATCTCCATGGTTATGATAGAAATATCATTCAGCACACTATAGAGCTGACTAAAGGATCTAAACCGGTCAGGCAGAAGTAGAGGCCAGTGAATCCTAGGATTGAACCTTTGATGGTGGATGAGTTGCAGAAACTATTAGAATCAAAGATCATTTTTCCAATTAAACACTCAACTTGGGTATCTAATCTAGTACCAGTCAGAAAAAAGAATGGTGACATAAGGCTCTGTGTGGATTTTAGAGACCTAAATAGGGCATCTCTAAAAGATCACTACCCCCTACCCTCTATGGAACAAATTTTGCAGACTGTGGCTGGATCAGAGAGATTCTCCTTGCTAGATGGTTTCTCTGGATATAATCAAATTTGGTTAGCTGATGAAGATCAGCATAAGACTACTTTCACCACAAAATGGGGAACATTTGCTTATGCAAAGATGCCTTTTGGCCTTTCAAATGCTGGGGCTACATTTCAGAGGGCAATGGATGTAGCATTTGGAGAACTTATCAATAAAATCATTCTAATTTACCTAGATGACCTTACTGTTTTCTCTAAAAGTGCTACAGATCATTTTGACCATCTAGAAGCTGTTTTTAAGAAGTGCCAAGAATTTGGAATATCCCTAAATCCTAAGAAATGCATTTCTGCAGTTCCTCAAGGTAAACTATTAGGGCATATATTGTCTAAAGAAGGAGTTTCTATAGATCCAGAGAGAGTCACTGCCATAATGAACCTATCTTTGCCAGTCAATAAGAAAGTTGTTCAGTCCTTTTTGGGAAAGATTAATTTTGTCAGTTGGTTCATATTAGACTTTGCAGGCCTAATAAGACCAATGACACTCTTATTGAAGAAAGATCTGGTGTTCAAATGGATTGCAGAAGGGAGACAAGTTTTTGAGGAGGTCAAGAAAGTAATTTCAACAGCCCCAGTACCTAGGAACCCAGACTTCTCTAAGTCTTTTATAATGTATGTCTATGGAGGAGAGTTCAGTGTTGTTGTCCTAACACAGAAAGATGATCAACAAGAGGGAGAGCATCCAATAGCATTTTTCTCAATGACTCTTAGGGAGTATGAAGCCAGGTATAACTTTGTAGAGAAACAGGCATATGCTATGGTAAAAGCCCTCAAGAAATTCAGACACATGGTCACAAGAAATAAGATTTTGATACTAGTAGCTCATCCGAGTGTCAGAGAATACATTATGGAAGGAGAGATCATTGAGAAAAGAGCAAACTAGATAACAAAGATTCTAGAATATGATGTGGAGGTCATACCAACTTAACTTGTCAGAGGCAAGGGATTGTGCCAATACATGGCCCAAGACATGGAAAGAATGGTGACTGCTGAAGTAGAAAAAGAGAATGTGTTGAGAATTCAGGAGATTGATCAGAATTCTTGGGTCACAAATAGGATTCAGTTTATGAAATATAGGATTTTCCCAAAAGAGCTCTCTCAGGACAAGAGGAGATACTATAGGCAGCAAGGGGTCCATTTTGTTTTAGTTGACCAGGTTCTTTTTAGAAGAAATATTGATGGTATACTCCTAAGATGTATAGAGAAAGGTGAGACTCAAAGGATACTACATGAAATGCACCATGGAGTCTCAGGTGGACATTTTTCTGCAAGAACCACAGCTATAAAGATAAGTCAGGCACTTTTGGCCCACTTTATTTATAGACTGTTATCAACTGGTTAAAGAGTGCCAATCTTGTCAGTATTATGTGGGGAAGAGAAGGAATGCAGCAATGCCCCTTAGTCCTATAATTGTTGATGAACCCTTTACTCAATGGGGTCTAGGCTTCATTGGAATGATTAATCCAGTGTCAAGTATGGGACACAAATGGATTCTAATTGCCACAGATTACTTTACCAGATGGAGTGAGGCGATACCACTCAAAGAAGCAACAGAAAAGGTGATCCTAGACTTTCTGGAGGATATCACTACTCACTTTGGGCCTCCTCGTACCATAATTTTAGATAATGCTAAGGCATTTTTAGGGGCAAAAATATCTAAATTTGCACTAAAATATGGAATCTATCTGAAGACCTCTTCAAATTATTATCCTCAGGGTAATGGTTTGGCAGAATCAACTAACAAGAATCTGATTAGACTTATTAAGAGAATAGGTGTTGATCATCACAAAGAGTGGCATAAAGTGCTTAATATAGCACTGTGGGCTGATAGAATTACGCCTAAACAAGTGACAAAGATCTCCCCATATGAATTGGTCTATGGTAAGCCTGTTGTAATGCCCCTGAGCTTGGAGATTCCTGCTCTCTAGTTGTTAAAATAGATCGAGATTGAGGAAAATGGCCCCATGAAGATCAGACTTGTTGAGCTCCTCAAAGTTCAAGAAAAGAGGGATACAGCACATGAATCATTATTGAAACATCAGAAAATAATCAAAGACTGTTTTGATAAGAAGACTTCAAATCCTCATTTCGAGGTAGGCTCAGTTGTTTTAAAATGGGATGAGAGAGCTGCCAAGCCGGGTCGACACAGTAAATTTGAGTCATTGTGGACTGGCCCCTATAAGATTCGTTCATGTAAACAGTAGAATTCATTTGAGCTTGAAAAAATGGAAGGCAAACCTGAAGAGATTCCTGTGAATGGGATCTACTTAAAGCATTTCAATTAAGTAGTGTCTTTCTTGTGTATTATAGTTATATAGTTTCCCTTTCCTTGTTGCTCTATTTTCCTACTTTGTTTTCCCACTCATTCTTTTAAATAAGTGTTCTGAACACGTGGCCACAGCTAAAGTCTCTTCAATTTTTGAAACTCTCGCATTTACTAAGTTTCTCTCCAATCCCCAAAATTCCCCAAGGTACCTTCGCGCAGCCGCTTTTATGACGTGTCTGACACTCTGTCCCACGCAGATTTCATAAGATTTACTAACAGTTTTCTGATTTTAATGCCATTTATGAGACTTGATGTGTCATTAAAATACCCTAATAACAAGAGTTAAGGCTTAACTGTGTCTCATTTGTTCCTATGACTGCTAAGAAAATCCCGTTACCTGCATTTTCAATTCATAGCAAAACCTATTTCATAAGCGTGTCTTCCATGTTGCAAAGCTTCCATACTTGTTACATAAGTTTACCAATTCCCAGTGCAAACACAAATATGGTGGAGGCACAGTCTTCACAGTAGGGGCTAGGGATTTACGAGTCCATTGATAAACTTCTCGCCAGCAAATCATATGCTTCGGCCCCTGTGCAACCCTTAAGGACCTATCCAAGGACCAGGGTCCCCGAGGTTGGTTATGTAGTTGACCCATCTAAAGTGAAGGATTTCGCAGACGGTATAGCTGACCCAGCCCTTCAAAAGCCTAGCAAAGCTCTGCAAGAAGGGGCACACCAAAGATGTCTCCAGAAGGCCAAGGCTAAACAATCTGAAACGTTTGGAATGAGGATATGGACCTCTCAATTGGCAAAATTTATTGTCCCAAGTGTGCATTCATGCCCTGACCTGATTGAGGCATGCGTAGAATTGTTTCATGCACCCTCAAGCACCATTCAAAAGGGACCCTTCATGGTGCAAATTACACCAAAGGCTATCAGGGACATGTTAGCCCTATACCATGACAGCACAGCCATGTTTCCCACCATTGCCAAAATGCAGAAAACATGGGCAAACGTCAAGCATCAATAAAGGTTTCTCAATTCAGAGTTGCAGCTGGGAGATGAAAACACCCAAATGCTAGTGTTGCCAACAGGAAGGGCACAATTCACTCAGGCGAGCCAAGAAGCATTGTCTATGATGGCGTTTATCTTTGGAATGAAGGAGGACATTACTATATATGACTGGCAGATTGCCATTTTGTTCAGAATGAAGATTATGGACAAGTCTCAGGAGTTTCGACTGGACTTCTCGGAGGAGATTGCCTATTCAATGGCCGACCAACTCACCCATTTCAAATCAACAGGGGTTTTTAGGTATTCTTCTTATTTGTTCCACCTCATGTTATATCAAAACCCTACCATCTTTTCACAATATATGCATCTGAATATGTATGACCCAAGTTTCGGCTACAATAGGACCATTCCTGTGTCCGCATGGACACATGTCTTATCTGAAACATCTGATCCCTATGAATTTTAGGAAATTTTTGTTGCCCCTGCCTTTAGTCACCTAAGCCCAGAGCCTGTTGAAAATAGATTAACATTAAGTGTCAGAGGCCTCATGGCAAATTCCCCCATTCCCTGTGATTATTTCTTTGGGACTCACCATACTATCATTAGGGTCCATGGTTTTAATGGAGAGCCAGTGTTGCTACCCAAGGTTTTGACTCCTAGGTTAACCTTTTTAGAGGTCACCCAGCAAATGTCTGTGGTTGACAATGATTATGGCACTGGGAAGAAGAAAAGGAAAATGTATGATATTCCATGGGTGAAGAAAAACATGGCCCTACTAGTCAGGGATGCTAAGCACTTGTTGCTAAGGAAGTTAGCTATCCTGGGTTTCTTTCTGATTGAAGATAAATGGAGATATGACCCAAGCAGTTTCATAACCTTATGGGTCAAGAATAACAATGTTGGTCCTAAAATTCTAGATGAGGGCCATCCCTTTTCGAAAGACAAAAGAAACCCTAAGGAGGATACTCCTGATTTGTATGTAGAGCTAACAGATTTACCTTTTGAGGGACCCAGGCCATGGGAAATATTTTATAAAAAATAAAAGGCCTATGACCCTAAGCTCAAAATGGGCACTGGATTGAAGAAAAATGTATTAAGGGATAGAGAATGGAAACCCAAGAAAATAGAAGCCTACTAGAAGTATAGGCAGGAAATATCTGAGACAACTCATTCTTTTGGCAAGGTTGAAACAGATGAAAAATGGGAGTCCATTTGGGATGAATGGCATCCCTCTCTAGTTTCTAGCCCTGATACAAGCAAACTGCAGACTCAGGGTGGAGAGTCAGAGGGGGAAGCAGAACCAACTCATACAGTGCAGGTCCCAGGACAAGCCTCATCTTCAGCCACTGCAACTATCTGGCCCCAATCCCTCAGCACCATAGAAAAACAAAAGAGTGTGGTATCCTCACCACCCAGAGCTTCTCCATCAGCTTCAGTAACTGGAGTTCCCAGTTTTGTGCAAATGTCACTAGTAGCAGTGGTAAATGTTGAAGAGAAAGAAGCACAACAAGAAGAAGAGAGGCCAAGGAAACATAAGAGGCTAAAACTTCAGCCTGATTCAGATGAGGAGGTAGACCCTTCACAGCAACAAACACTGAGTACATTTGTTGCTTCTCAGGTACGTGTTCCTTCTCCTTCTCCTTCTCAATCTCTTCCTTCTATAGGGGTGGCAATCCCAACTGGCCAAATATTATCCCCTGCCACCTCTGCTGTGCCAATTTCTCAATTTTCCCCACCTGTTATTACTCAGGACATGTCATCATAGGCCACATCATTGCCCCCCTTTTCCCCCTCTTTCCCAAGGGCAATACCTCCTCAGGTTCCCCCTAGCCAACATTTGGCTATTCCCTATGGCTTGCCACAGGGTCATCCTTTTGTGGGTGGGTATATTGCCTCTCCCCCTACCTTCCAAGCTCAAGTAGACACTGCTAAAAAGGCTAGGGAAGCCCAGATGGATAAGAAGAGGAAGAAAGATAATAAAGCTCAGGCTGTACCACACATGAGGTCACTATTTGACCCAGTCCAGTAGCAACTAACTGTGACTCATTTGTCACCCAATGTAATCAGATCTAATGAGCAGATGCAGCCCCAAGATTATACAATGAGTGCAGTGGCTATGGATATGTCACTTTTCAGGCCACAGGACAGGGTCGAGCTGCTAAATGAAACTACTTCTGCTGTAGCCACCGACTATTTGAAACTATCAAGGAAGCTACAAAAGGTGGAGGCTAACTTAGCTCAGAAAAAGGCACATTGTGGCACCCTGATTGCAGAACTTAAATCAAAAAATGATGAAGTAGAAGATCTCACTAAACAGTTGCAAAATACTGTTTCTTGTCAGATTCACCAGGCTACACAGAGCCAAAATGCTTCTATGAAAAAAGAGCTAGTACAAGTAAAATCTGTGCTGACAACCCTCAGGCAAGAAAAGGCCACACTGCAGAAAAGACATCAGGATTCCACCCAACAAGCCACACAATTCCAGCAGAAGCTACTGAATGAACAAAATAATGTTGCTGCAATGTAGGCCCAACTTCAGGCTGAGAAACAAACGACAAAACCGTTGACACTGGAGTTGGCAAATAGGCCAAAGAATGCAGGAGTGTTGAACCTGGTTAAGGAGCTATATGTATCAGTGTAGAAAAGAATCTCTGAGGAGATTATTCAGCCCAAACCTTCTTTAACCTTCCTGTTGCATGCACAATAATTGTGTGAAAAGGTAGAGACTTCTGTTCAAGCCACTTTGTCCACTATTTCCTTGAGAGTCTCAAAATCTCAATTGCTATTGAAGAAACTGTATGACACATCTGATGAAACATTATCAGTAGCAGGGATCAGTGATAGAATGATTGTTGCAAAAGGGGTGAACGAAGTTCTCAGTTGCAATTCTACTGCAATTACTTGCAAAGAGCTCCTAGATGTGGTAAAGGAGGGAGTCAAAGACATGAAGAAGCACATTGAAGATCTGGTGCAATTAGGTCTTCCCTCCCCTTTTCCTAATAGCAACACTGTGCTAATGGTTGATGAAATTAAGCCATTGTTGTTGGCCAGGCAAAATGATCAGTCAGTCTTCCAGGGTTTAACAGATGCCTCATCAGTGCCAGAAGTGGAGGCTGTCTTGATCCCCATGGCCTAGCTTGATTTCCAATTGAAGGCTGCAGTCCATGTTTTGCAAAGTTTTTCACATAAGGACATCATCAACCTGGATATAGCCTTCCAGGATCTGCAAAATAAATAGGGCCTCTCTGATGCTGAATGGTCTATATATCAGACGGCCTTACAAAATCTATAAATTTTGTTGTATATTAAAACATTTTTGGATTCTTTTTTAGCAGGCTCAAAAGTCCTCGGGGTTGCCAAGAACTATAGAGTAATTTACTCTATATTTTGTTTCGAGTTTCAGTTGTTCGAGTTCCAGTCTTGTCTCTGTGCGTTTCAGTTTTTGCAGTGAGGGTTTTTGACACAGAGCACGAGTTTTTGCCTAAGTCTCAGAGATAAGCGGAACGTGCCAAGTGTCATCATTCAGGACACATTCTAAAGTTTCTCTAAGTCAAGCGGATGGAGCCACGCGTCCCTTGTAATACCTGCGGAGCATGCCAACTGTCGACATCCGAGGTTCAGTTTCTTATAAGTTTCAAAAGCCCCTTTTATGTTTCAAAGTGAGTCTAGCAGGCCCCATTTTAAGTTTCTTTCAGTGAGCATGGAAGGCACCAAGTGGCAGTTGCGGAGGGTTTCTCTTAGTTTCTTTAAGTTACGTGGAGCGTGCCGTGTGTCCCATATAGTATCTGCGGAGCATGCCAAGTGTCAACATCCGTGACTTCTTCTTTTTGTTTCATTGCTAAGTAAATACTGTTGATGGGCCCCGGTGAAGTAGCCAAAGTTTAAACGGAGCGCGACAAGTGTCATCGTCTGTGTGAACCGTTTCAGTTTCCAAATGTTTCTATAAAGTTCCAAAGGCTCGGCGAAGACTGCCATTTGTCATCTTCCACAGGACTTTCAAAGAGTATCTAAAGTTTCTCAGGGTTGAGCGGAAGCCGCCAGATATCACTTGTGAATAGCAGCCAAAAGCGCCACCTGTCCCTGTTCCTTTTTAAAGCTACTCGGGCAAGGTATTGTGGGTCCCATTTTTGGTAAGTGATAAAAGTTTCGGGGCAGCGGGCTGTGACAGATGTCAAAGGCAGAGCACTCCCAATACAAAGACACAGTAAAGAGTATAAAGAAGTGGAAATTGCCACGTATCTATTTGCAAGGGTCGTGGACGCTGCCAAGTGTCATTTTCTAGTGCCTCCTGAATAATGAGACAGTTTTTCAAGTAAGGCTTGCGTATAGGTGCCATTTGTCTCATGGTTTTTATTTCTCAAATGTTGCAGACGATGCCACGTGCTAGTTTCCTGTTGTTCTGGAAAGATGAAGGAGTTTCAAGTAAGGCACA
Source organism: Cunninghamia lanceolata (assembly GCA_027924645.1). Taxonomy (NCBI): domain Eukaryota; kingdom Viridiplantae; phylum Streptophyta; class Pinopsida; order Cupressales; family Cupressaceae; genus Cunninghamia; species Cunninghamia lanceolata. Next base: position 3,760,461 of record BSBN01000469.1, read on the forward strand.
CGTATAGGTGCCATCTGTCTCAAGGGTTTATAGTCACAAAGACCTACAGAAGCTGCCAAATGTCCTCACCGGTTTCACAGTGGGAAGTGCCACATGTATCCGTTTCAGCCAATGAACTTGCGGAGGGGCTAACAGTCTCAGATTTGAAAGATATCTTCTGTCAGACACTTTCAGTTAAGTTCCAATTCGGTTAGGCCGTTGGGATTTGATCATGCGGGCAATCTTGAGCCAGTCCTACGCTATAAATATGGGTCCAAATCGCATTTTCAGAGATAGATGAAGATAGAGAGTTTTCTACATATAGATTGTTATCAGAGATTTAAGAGAAGTTTTTGAAGATCTTTTGTTGTGACCAGTAATATTTTGCCTTTGTTCTATTTTCTTGGTTCAGAAAGTTTGCATAATTGTGCACACATCATTACCTTTTATGTGACTGGAAAATTAATAAAAGATAGAGTTCTATGCCTTTGCTGATATTTTCTGTGTTATTGCAAGATCTTCTAAGTTGTGAGCCTTTGATTTTGTTTGTTTGATATTTTATATTGATCATGCATTGTTTGCTCTTCAATGTAACTGAATTCTAAAAATAGCTTCACTGTGCTTAAGTGTTAAGGAACAAATCACATTCAGGCACATCGCCATAGTTAAATTTCCCTTTCATTGCATTTGTGATTCTGTTTAGTTTCTATCCCTTTCTCCCAAAACACATTTGAGATAAAGAAGAGCCAACTTCTTTAAAATCTGGAGGTCGTTTCAGGTCACAAGTCCTACATTCCTGAAACTTCCCATGTTGGTGTTGGAAACAGCGCAATTCTAAGCATCAACAGTTAGCATGCTAAAAGGATCAACATAGTAAAAAATGAGGACAAGTATGGATTGCATCCAAACATTTGTGGATGGTGTGTTTAAAGAGGGAGTTTAAAAGTGTAGGCTATTGATAAAAAGTGTGGTAAATGTGGAGGACTATTAAGTGCATGATTTGTTTCTAGGTAGAGCATGGAGTTTTTTCACAAAAGATTTGGAAAGTTGCAGTCATGGGTGCAAAGATTAGTATGTGTACCAAGTTTTGGTGCACACATACTAAGTTTTCTTTTATGAAGCTTAATATGTATTTACCCAAAAACCAAAACTTTGGAACTTTTCAAAAAGTTTTTAATTCAATCATATTTAAAGAAAAAAGGTGCCACATGAAAGTATTCTTCATGATTTTTTAATTCAATCATTCCTTTAAACTTTCAAAGTAAGCCACCTTCTTTAGCCCATGGTCATATGGTGGATGCAAAGTGCTTATGTGTGGGAGCTTCGAGTGTATCCCCTGAATCACATAGAATGCACTAAATATTTAGCCTTCTAGTCATATGGAATGTCACTCAAGGATTATTTTGCTTGCTTGTAACCTTAATTGAAGGTTATTTTTTAGGAGGCATAAATTGTGCCAACAAAGGAGTTTTTTGATAATTTTTTAAACTCTAATTTTCTAAGCCCTACATAATAGTGTAGTTGGAAATGGATGTTGGAACCTTATGGTTTGATTTGTAGGTGTTTTGGAAAGTGACTTGTTTGATGCAAATAGCCACTTCACATGTTGTATTTAGGGTCTTTTGAGGATATGGACTATGTTGACATGTTATCATCTAAATCACAATATATTGAGAGATTTGTGTAGGGACATAGTTATGTGTGGATTCTGCATTGATCATATAGTGAGATTGTTTGTTGTGATTAGTGTGTTTTTTCAATTTTGGACATATAGTCTTCTAATATTGAGGATGTCTACCATTTTGCCATAGTAGGTTCTAGATCTATAGTGAGAGTCTTGGCATGGCATGGATGTTTGTGGTTCTACCAATTGGAAATGGATGGCCCCCTTTTAAGTTGAGGATGCAAATAATGTTGTCATGGTAATCTTCTAGATCTTATGGTGTTACAATTGGAGAGTTTTTGTGTGAGATGATTATTTGTGCATCTATTGGTTTTGGATAGATTGATCTTCAAGTTATTGAAGATGTGCTCAGTGATGGCAGATGTTACTCTTTCCATGCAAAATATAGTAGTAGGTTTCTTAGTTAGCTATGGGTAGGGGTTCCATAGCTATTTGAGATTATTTTGACATCTTATGTAATGTATACAACAAGGGAAAGATTATTGGAAAAGGTGCACGTTGCATAACAATATTAGTGTAATATTGTTATTTACTTGTGGTGCATCTTAGGATGTGCACACCACATTAGGATAGGAAATTGTGGGGATACTTATAAGTTGTATAGAACATAAAAATACATTTAATGTAGGATGCACATTTGTGAAATATGTCTAATAATGGGGGCATGTTTTAGTGACAAAGTGGATAAATGGGATCATGGTTTTATGTAATACCACTTAGTGGTTTTGTGAAAGCTTGGTCTATATAAACAAGCACATGGGTAGTGTTATGTAGAAGCATTGTAGCATCTCAAGGAGGTTGCGTATGTGGTGACATGATCCTAAGGAAAGCATGAAGTGGGATGTATAGTTCTCATTTATTGATGGATTGATCACATAAGGAGTATGATTGGGTTGCTTACTACTGAAGAGAACTTACATGGGTGAGATCTATTTATGTATTGTAGCCATGTTCATTTGGTAATACATTGATTTGTGTGGTGTTTTCTTATCAGGTTTTGTCTCAAAAGGGGTTCCCTAGTTATATTTGGTGTCATTTTATGTATATGCATGGATTTTTTTTGTATTGTAGATTTTGAAATCTATTTATCATAACTCCTCTCGTGAAGATTATATAAGAAATTAGTATTTGTTCTTCAGCATTGCTTAAATTTCCTAACTTGTGGCTCCATTTTCTCTCCTCTCTAAGTTGCTCACTAGGAGAAGATTTTATCTCTACAAAGATCACATTCTAACTATATAGCATCTTCCTTGTCAAAGGATTCTAAAGTTTGTATCATTTCACAACTTCATTGTAGCTAATGAAGATACATTTGTCAACTACTTTGAATTCTAACTTAGACCTCTTTTCCTTAGACACATGCATCACAATAAAAAACTTTAAAATGTCAAAGAGATGGCTTCTTTCCTACCTCCTTTGGTGTTTTATCAACAAGTGTTGATGTAGATCTATCGATAAGATAAAAAGTCATTCTTACTGCTTCTGCCCAAAAATTAATATCCAACCTAGCCCCACTAAACATGCTCTTAGCATTTTTCATTAGCATCTTGTTCATCCTTTCCATAAATCAATTCTTCCAAGGGGTGTATGGAGTTTTATTTTATCTATCTATACCATCGTCCTTATAGAACCTCTCCAACTTTGTAGAGAAAAATCTCTAATGTTATCTATTCTCAAAACCTTGATCTTCTTCTTAGTCTGATTCTACACAAGAGTCTTAAACTCCCTAAATCTTCAGAAGACCTCAAACTTTTGTCTGAAAAAGAACACCAATGTCTTCAAGTGGATAAATCATCAATAAATAAAGCACAATACAAATATTTTCCTAATGAATGCACATTTGCAAGTCCAAAAACATCACTACAAACCAAGTCTAGAATCTCATCTAATCTAGCAAAGCTCAAATTATATATGACGCAATCTTATTTCCCATATATGCAATGTCCATAGAAACCAAAATCTAAATAACAATCTTCAACCCCCTTAATCAAATCCATGAACTTAGGCCCTAATATCTTTCTCACTAATGTGACTTAATCTTTCATGCCAAATTTTTCAAGGTATTATAGTAGTGATAGCTTGAAATTTATCCTCGTGAAAACTTTAAAAAATTTAAGTCAAACAATTTCAGGTGTTGCCATGGCAATACCTTAAAAATTTTCCCAACCAAAAAATTGAGGTATGACTTAGATAACAACTTGAAATTCATCCTTGTGATCACCTTGAGGTATTAACTAGGTGATACCTTGAAATTGCCCCTTGTCAACAACCTAAGGTGTCGCTTGGAAGATACCTTTTTGTCTCCACTACCTAGAATCTAGAGGTGTTGCCTAAAAAAATGTTTGGGGTATCCCATAGCCATAATGTGTTATTTGTATGACACCTTGGGGTATCCCAAGGCCAAGAAGTATTTCTTGGGTGAAAACTTGCCCAAGAATCTCCAACTACAACTTCTAAAAGTGACAACTTTTTTCATTCAAACTCAAAATGAGGCACCATTTTTTTAAAATTACATACTTTTGAGAAAAATTCAAGAGTGAAAACCTTTCATCTCCATAAGGTCTCTTGTAGGTGATAACTTAACCTTGTCATTAGAATTTCCTTTCCAAGAGACTTCATACCTCTTTTTCACCACTAAGGTCTTGCTTAGGCGATAGATTAACAAGTTGTTGCCCTCTTTTGAGGTGTCACTTAGGCAATAACTCTTATTCCATTTGCCCTCTAAGGAGGTATCACCTAGGAGATATCTTTTTTGGCCCTTGCTTGAGGTCTCACCCAAATGACAAATTCTCATATATAAGTCCTCAAAAGTATTTCTCTAGGGATAGTTTGTGGTCTAATAAAATAGCTCAATAATTCCACATAATAATAGCAAAATAGTTTAGATAGAGTTACAACTTAAACCTCCTTTATCAAAATTAATTTTTCTCTAACCATTTTGTAGTTTTATTTACTAAAGATAACATGCACTCATAGATCATTAATCTTGCTCATAGATAACAAGTTTTCACTAAACCTTGGATGTACAAAACACCAAAGAGAGTCTTGACTCTTCCATCCCTAAACATGAGTTTGACCTTTCCCTGACTAACAATTTTATGAGACATATTGTCTCCCAAGAAAACTCCACCTCCATAATAATTTTTATATTAACAAAACCACTCCCCAAGAGGAGTCATATGAAATGAAGCACCAAAGTCTATCAACCATGCATCCTTGCATTCATGTGTATCAAAAGACATGTTAAAAACACATCTCCTTCCAATTGTTCCCAAGAGGATTTTTTAGAGTCATCTCCACACTTAGTTTTTTTCTTCTTTCTTTATAGTCCTTCTTCATGTGACCAATTTTTCTATAGTTCTAGCATTTCACCTTAGATTTTCTAGGAGGCTTCGACCTACCTTTGGATTTTGATCATTTTTCTCTCTTTTTGTTTTTCCTTTTCTCCTTCATGTGCCCTCTACCAAACAAAGCATCCTTTATAGCATCCATGAATTTTTGCCATGTTTCCTCAAACAAAAAAGATCCAACCACATCCTCAAGATTCAACTAAGAGGTGTTTCTACTGATCACCACAACAAGATTTTTCCACAAATTTAAAAAGGAACATAATATGGTTATGCATTGATCTTCTTCATCCATCTTGAAATAAATAGATGCCAATACACTTATCAAGATGTTCAAAGCATTCAAATTCTTTGTAACTAAATCACCATTACCATTCTTGTTGGCAACATAGTCAAGAGACACTGTTGATTGGGTAATGTTGTCATTGATGGCACCAAGGAAAACAGAGCATGATGGAGCTAAGGATGATTGGGAACTCAACTTGGAATAGCCTGCATACAAGGATCTGGTATTCCTCCGCAGTTGATGGTCAAGGTATGCAGTTCATGTATGTTATTAAATATTGTTTGGAGGTACTATGTTCAAGATTACAAGTCATGATGACTTCCAGAAGTTAAGTAGTGATTGGTCTAAGTTTGGGTGAACAAAACTAAGACAGGAGCAGTGCATAGTATCTGAGAAAAAAGGGTCCATATTTCTCCGCAGTTGCATAATTTATCTTGTGGTTACAGAGGTATGATTTGTGATGAGTGAAGAGCCTCTGATATGGATTTGAGCAGGTCTTGTGGTCCGCAATGGAAGATGTTGTCTGACAGTTGAACTGAACTAGTAAACAGTGTGTGAATAAGGTTGACATAATAAGTATGACGAGTCTACGGAAAAGTTTTGGTGTTTGGAACTTAATCCTAAGTGGCAGAATAGTTGAGGCCAACATGTGTGATGGTGTTTCAAATATTGTTTGGGTCTGCTATAGATTTTGGGAGATAAATTTGGCCGATAGAGCACATAATGCATGACTACATGGTACACTTTATTAGGCTGACCTAATATGAAGATTTTGTTTGTTGTGGATATATATATATATATATGGGATTGATTTCGGTATTTGGCATGTGTGTGATGTAGATATGAATGTGTGTGGAATGTGAATAGTAGAGTAGGTGACAAAAGGAAAAAGAAGAGAGATCATGTCTAATGTAAAAATAGAGTAGTGAAATAGAGCAGTCAAGATGAAAAGTTTTGAGATAGTATTTCGAGCATACATTGAAGTTGCATTCATGCATGTGTAGATGCAATCTAAGTAGTTCATTTTGGTAGTGAGTCATCCCCTTCTTTCTTTCTTTCTTTTCTCTTAGCAGTGAGTCTTTGTGCAGTGAGCACTTGTTCATAGGGCAGTGAGTCTTCTTGTAATTTGGTTTGTGCTATCATAATATATATTGAGCTAACACTCACTGTGGTTTTTCCCTTTTTGGGTTTTCCACGTAAAAATCTTGGTGTCCATGTGTTATGTATTTATGGTTGCTATTCTTATGCTTATTCTGCTCTCATGTTATTGATTTTGGAAATTGGATAAATAAACTTGTTAAGAAGTGGTTTTGCAGAATACCAATTCACCCCCCCCTCTCAGTATTCCTCATATTCAACAATTGGTATCAGAGCCTAGTTCCTTGGAAGAAGCCTAACAACTTGAGGAAGATCTAGGAAAGTTTACTCATGGCAACTAGAAGATTTGGAAATCTCTCAAACAATGTTGAACTAGAAGCAGCTCTTATTGATCTTGAAAAATCTGAAGCAAAAATTAGGGATCTGAAGGATAACATTCAAGAAGTTGATGAATGCATTCTAAAGCTGAAGGAATAGGTCAAGAAATTTAAAGAAAAATACAGAGATGTTAGTGAACAATTGATATTAGCAAAAGAGACCCTGGATGATTTGAAAGTGGAAGTTATAGAAAGAGCTAAAGCAGAAGAAGTTCTAAATCTGATGGTAAAAAGCAAGATAGAAGAATGTGTCAAACTGGAAAAAGAAGTTGTGAGCCTGAAAACTGACTTGGAAAAAGCTAAGAGCTATGAAGAAAATTTCAAGATAAGCTCTGCAAAACTTGATGAGATGATTGCTAGTTAAAAGAGTTCAGACGACAAGTAAGGCTTAGGATTTGAGAAAGGAGAAAGTTCAAAATCAGGTCAAAAAAACTTTCAGATAAAGAAAAACAAAGGGAACAAATTCATGAATCAAAGAAGAAGACCTTGAAGACCTCCGGTCAGACAGCCAAATACTCAAAGGTACCCATCTTTCAATGGCCATTGTTTTAATTGCAATAAGTTTGGTCATAAAGCTACTCAATGTAGGAGTAGAATAAATCAGAATATTCCATCATTCTCTGGTCAATGTTTCAATTTCAATAAAATTGGTCGTAGATCAAAGCAAAAATGTGAAAAGAAACTACTATGCTGAAGAACGGAAAACAGAGCAGAGGAATGATAAGGGAAAGGAAAAAGTTGATCCGGTTGAAACTAAGAAAAAAATGGGCAAGATCTAGATTAAGAAAGATGTGATTGAAGTCAAGGATGGATCCACACCTGTTTCTAGTATAGATACTTCCTCCAAGAAGTAGATTGGGAGCTCTAGCTCAAGGGGAGCTGTGTTGAAAATCCAAAACCCCTAGGCAGAAAGTTAGTGCTAGAATCCAACACTGAGGTATGTTGTGAAGAAATTTATGACAAATCCTCTAAAAGAAATTCTGGTAGAGAAAGATCTAATGCAGAGAAGTTTGGATTGACTGTGGTTGTCAGAGAAGTGTTTGGAAGCTTTTTGAAAGACCGCATTTATGACAATTATGTTGAGGCCTCAATGGGTTAAAAGGCTTGGATTCATTAAAGATTAATCACTTTGCATTTAATCTTTCAAGTGTTTAAGGCTATCTGAAGTGAAATTCCAAGTGACTCAATGATTTCTAAAGCAAATTAAGACAAGACCAAAGAAAACCCTAATTCAGCAAAAAGAGGTATTTTCCAGATTTGAAACTCTACTATGAATTTATTTAAAAATAGCAACATCACATGTAATTGATATAACTGAAAGACCAAGGCCAAAATTCAAAAAGCATCCATACAAATCAACAGAGGCCGATCCAAATGGTGTGTTTTTAGAGATTCTATTTAGTGTGATGCAAGTGAAGGATGTTAGGGCTTATATACATGTTCCCCTAGAAGAACATGGATGTAGTCAACTTACAGACCTATATCTAAAACATCTAAGTGATGATACATTTGACCTAAAAGAAGAATACAGGGCATTGGAGGAGAAGAAACTTATTAAATATATAGATTTTCCAGTTTTTATAGAAGATGAATGGGTTTGGTATGTCTTAAGCCGAATTCATGATGAGTTTATGTGTCTCAACTCTACATTCAAGATCACTAAAGATGCCATGAGGGCCATCACAGGACTAAACTCTACCGGTATAGTACCTATATTGAAGGTTGTGAAAAATGATACAGTGATGAAAGCCACCGGAGCAAAATTTGATAAGAGGGCTCTGACAATTAACGACATTCAAGATCGTGCATTCAGATTTGCATCAATGGTGATCGGGTATAAGGTCTACTTCACAAACCAAGAAAACTCTGTCTTTGGTACTACTATATACACTGCCTATCAAATGATTAAGGAAAATGCATAATATAACTTGTGTCAACTACTTCACCAACAGTTAATGGAGAACTTGAAGAAAACAAATACCCTTTCAAATTTAGTACATTGATTTTGTGCTTATTTTTCCATTTTATGCAAGAGTTACCTCGTATGAAGAATTATTTTTGGACTGGAGACAAACCAGTAGCAGGTCAGATTAGAAACCAGCTGAGTATCATAGGTAATATGGATGCACAAAACTCATCCCTATGGGGCTATTTCAAAAATTTCTAGAATTTAATGCAATCTAGGGAAAGGATCCCTAGATCAGTTGTTGAAAAATACAAAGACACTATATGCTTTATTGTGACAAAAGATCAATGCTTGATGGAGGTCGTTGAGACTAGAACGGTATGGGTTATACCAATGGGCTATGAGGTAGATGGAGGAATATTGGAAAATTATGCCCAACATATGCTAAGTAAACCTAGAGATCCCAATGAAGAAATATTTGGGACATATGAGGAACTATCTGCTAAAATTCATATTGAAGTAAGAAAAACTAAAATCTCCAAGAAAATGCAGAGAGTGGCAGAGGATTTTGCCCTGAGACAAGGCTTCATGAAAGAACAAGTGAAAGAGGCAAGGGAAAAAGCACAAGCTAAAAAGGTAGCAAAAGAAAAGAGAGAAAGTGAACCAGTTAAAGCTCCAGAAGAACCCAAGAGAAAACCAGAAAAACTACAGGTGTCAAGAAGGACAACCAGAGGATGTACTTCTACATAAGCTGCATCTATTCCCTCTAATCCCACACCATCTGCAAGTGTGGAAATTCCTACCACCAATCACAAAAGGAATAAAATAAAGGCTAAAAGAATGCATGTAAGCATTGCAGTCGATGAGGAGACAGAAACTGATGAAGAAGTAAAAAGGATGAAAACTAAGGCTACCAAAGTCTCCAGAAGTAGTAAAAAGACAACCTCAGGTAAGCACACAATAAAGAAAAGGGAAAGACAAAATGTATCACAACCAAAAGAGGCTACAATAAGTCTAGAAGATGTTCTTAAGGCTATCACAATAGATGGAAATTTGAAACCAATAGCCCAATTCTATGATGATTATAATGATGCAGATAAAAGGGTTTTGGAAGATGCAACTGTAGACTATCTGAACATATACAATAAGGCTCTTATTGAAATCATTGCTGATCTTCCTGGCAGCCTGAATAGCATTATGTATGCAAGGAAAGAAACTGCCATGGCTAAAGATACTAAAATCAAAGAGCAACACTTGTGAGGTTATGTCCGGAGATCACCCTAGAAGATAAGACCATGATCTCCAAAGCTCTTAATAAAGAATTCAGGACAAAGAGGAGAGTGAACTCTCTTATGGGAGACAATACTGAAAAAGTGGTTAAGGAAACTGAAGAAATCACTTTGAAGATATTAAAAGAATTTAATCTCCCTACCATTTATGACAATGAAGGAGCAAATGATGAAGATGCATATGTTCTAGAAGTAAATTTGAACCAAGAGTTAGAAGACAAAGTGGCCAAAGAGAAGGAAATACCTGCTACAGTTATTGAGACTAACCTACCTCCAGAACAACAAACAGATGATAAGACAAAAATGGAGAAGACTAAGAAGATAGATAAAATTGATCATCAAGAAGAAAAACAAGAAAAGGAAACCCCTGTACCAAAACAAAAGGATGGTGCAAATGAAGCTATGGATTTAGATGCTTCGGAGCTAAACTAAGAAGAAGTCTTTGGTATAGTAAGAGACACTACAGAATCAATTAAAGACTTATTGGAGAAAGAGAAACAAGTCTTGAATGAGCCTGAATTCTTGCAAGGACCAATAAATCTGGATTTAATGTCCCCTATATAGAAATTCAAACTAGTATCAATTGTGCAGGAAAAGGCACATGAAGAAATTTTGAAGTCTCACATACAGGACAATGAACTAATTGGTGAGGCATCCAACGTTATGGAGAAGCTGATGCCATCTTATTAGAGGGACACCTCTCTGTCTTCAATAAGTCAACTAAAAGGACTCATAAATTCTATAAGTAAGCATTTTGAATCTTTTGAAAAATCTGCTAAGACAAAAGCGAGACAAGAATTTGATGAGAAAAGATTAAATGAGTTGAAGACTATGATAGTAAGTGACAAAGCTCTGCTAGACAATAAAATGAAAGGAATACAGAATGTTATCAAAGAAGCAAGTGACCTGTACAAATTTTGCTTATCTTGGCCGGAAGCCACAAAAGAGCTAGAAGAAAAGATAAAGGATATGAAACTACAGCTAATAAATATTTCTAAATCATTTGATCCAGTAGCTAAGTCGGTGAGCAGCAAAGAAATACAAGTAATTAATATTCATAATCAGTTAAGTGATCTTGTAAAGAAGAGGGATCAAATGAAAAATAAAATGTGTCAGTTGAGAGGACTAATTAGTCCAAAGTTAGATTTAATGATTAGCATTGCAGTGGAAGCACAGGCAGCTTTGAAAATAGACACATCCTCTGACATGAAAAAGACAGAAGAATAAGTCTTTTTAATAAATGGTCATCCAAATTTTGGAAAGAACAAAGAATCTTTGGGATGAAGAGATTACACAACTAAATATTGTGTATAATGATATTCTTTCACTGACAACTGAGTTGAAGTTTGTATGTGTACATATGCGGCAGAGTATGAAGATTTTTGCAGTTTTGGTCCAATTTTGACTCTTGTACATACACCTTTGCCATTGATGTCAAAGGGGGAGAAGAAGACTAGTGAAAAATGGGCAAACACCTTAGGGGGAGAAGAAATACAAAGTAAGGGGGAGCAAATACACATTTTTCACTAAGTGTTGCCATCAATGCCAAAGGGGGAGATTGTTGGCAACATAGTCAAGAGACACTGTTGATTGGGTAATGTTGTCATTGATGGCAACAAGGCAAACAGAACATGATGGAGCTAAGAATGATTGGGAACTCAAATTGGAATAGCCTGCATACAAGGATCTGATCTGGACACAAAAGACTAAGGCAGAATGGCAAAGTATTGACAACACAGAGTTAGTAGCAAAGACTCAAGTGGTATTCCTTCGCAATTGATGGTCAAGGTATGCAGTTCATGTATATTATTCAAAAAAATTTGGAGGTACTATGTTCAATATTACAAGTCCTGATGACTTCCAGAAGTTAAGTAGTGATTGGTCTAAGTTTGGGTGAACAGAACTAAGACATGAGCAGTGCATAGTGTTTGAGAAAAAGGGTCTGTATTTCTCTGCAGATGCATAATTTGTCTTGTGGTTATGGAGGTATGATCTGTGATGAGTGAAGAGCCTCTGATATGGATTTGAGTAGGTTTTGTGGTCCGCAGTGGAAGATGTTGTCTGACAGTTGAACTGAACTAGTAAACAGTGTGTGAATAAGGCTAACATAATAAGTATGACGTGTGTGCGAAAAAGTTTTGATGTTTGGAACTTAATCCTAAGTGGAAAAATAATTGAGGCCAACATGTGTGATGGTGTTTCAAATATTGTTTGGGTCAGCTATAGATTTTGGGAGATAAATTTGGCCGATAGAGCACATAATGCATGACTACACGGTACACTTTATTAGTCCGACCTAATATGAAGATTTTGTTTGTTACTAATATATATATGGGATCGATTTTGGTATTTGGCATGTGTGTGATGAGGATATGAATGTGTGTGGAATGTGAATAGTAGAGTAGGCGACAAAAGGAAGAAGAAGAGAGATCATGTCTAATGTAAAAGTAGAGCAGTCAAGATGAAAATTTTTGAGATAGTATTTTGAGCATACATTGAAGTTGCATTCATGCATGTGTAGATGCAATCTAAGTAGTTCATTTTGGCAGTGATCCATCCCCTTCATTCTTTCTTTCTTTTTTCTTGGCAATGAGCCCTTGTGCAATGAGCACTTCTTCATAGGCAGTGAGCCCTGGGCAATGAGCCCCAAGGCGATGAGCCTTCTTGTAATTTGGTATTGTGCTATCATAATATATTGTGAGCTAACACTCACCATGGTTTTTCCCTTTTTGGGTTTTCCACTTAAAAATTCTGTTGTCCATGTGTTATGTCTTTATGGTTGCTGTTCTTATGCTTATTCTTCTCTCATGTTTTTGATTTTGGAAATTGGATAAATAAACTTGTTAAGAAGTGGTTTTGTGGAATACTGATTCACCTCCCCCCTCTTAGTATTCCTTATATTCATCAATTCTTAAAGAATACTTGTTCTTAAATTATACTTACAAACTAGAGACTTAGTCTAATATAAAGTCTTGATTTTTTCCAACATAATTTCAACAATATTCTCTTTAGAGACATTCAAAATTATTTAATTTGAAAGGCACAATCTAATGATTGACCAAGCCTTTGTATCCAAATTTTCCTAGTCTTCATTAGCCATTACAAAGGGTCTTTGACTACCACAACAAGGCATTACATTCATAATCAATTTGGAGGTCTTCCATTTTGAGCTTCTATAGATAAAAAATGATTCTATGAAACTTTTCAATCTCCATTCTTCCAAAAGTTCCAGTGATTTCTCTATACCTAAAAAAGGATTCACTTGTGTAGAAAACTCCTACTAAAACTAAAGATAAAACATACGGGTTTTTCCCTTTCCAAAGAAGGATCAAGAGTTGGTCAAGATCTAATGCCAAATAAAGGGAATGGTGAACATAATCCCACTTAATAGTAACAAAAGAGTTACTACAAATTCATGGAATCTAAAAACAATTAACAAAGAAATAATAATTAACACAAAATTTATCTTGGGAAACCCTTTTAGAAAAACCTATCAAACAATAACACTTTATATTACAATCACAATAAAATATTACAATTTACTAAGAACAAAGTTTGTGTTATTCAAGATATCTTTAACATGTAGAAGCTTCATCTTTGCATAATATTTATATTACACCTATTATATTAAATTTAATTACATCATTTCCTTTATATTACTTAGATAGGATAGGATGATGAGTACATGTCATTCCCTTGTTTTTTGGGATTTTGCCTTATCCTTATCCTCATCAAATTTGGAAACTTAGAGGTTATATGTTATTGCTCTTTCCTTTCATTTACACATATCTAGTTGAATACAAATATTGGAATACTATAATTCTTGTCTCTTTGGTTGGTCTTGTATTTATGTCATCTCATTGTTATTGTTTCTAGGGAGGTCTAGTATTACAAGTTTATTATTAAATCTAACATGGTATCAGAGAAAGGTAATTTAGGTGATTTAATTCAATTTGGAATATTGTCTTAGCTTTTTTTGCCTGCAATTTATAATTTTGTAAATTAGGTGTTTTCAAATCACTCGTTGTAGGAGGCCTTTGAAGAAGAAATACATTGTTCCATTACATTCAAAAGGGTCAAATTAGCAAGGTTAGTCTTTTGCTTATTCCAAATCAAACAAGGTGAAGTCAAGTAACCAAAATTTTACATGCAAGTTTTGGCTAAAGATTTTACAGGTTACATGCTTTTCAAGGTAGATTAGAGCCAAACAAATAGTGTCATTACATCCAGAGTGGCCAAAGATCCATAAATTGGTCTTTAAATTGTTAAAATTGGAGAAATTGTAGGTAAGACCAAAAAAAGTAAGCCCTAAGGATGCAACCCAAGGCCATACAACTGCCTATGTAGGTGCAAGAATATGAAAAAAAAATATTTTTTCAATTTTTCAATTTAAAATTAAAAAATTGCAATGTATTTTAAGTGCATAGGTATTGTACATAGGGGTACACTATACCTTGTTGTGGTAGGGACAATACCACACCTACCACCATGGGGGTGACAGGCCTTGCCTTGATCTCTACCTACCATACATCCTCATTGATAGAAATAATTAAAACTTTGGTGCCTACTATATGTTGATGGTGGTTTTAGCACACAACAATGCAGGTAAGATACATGGTATCTCACCTCTCTTGAAAGGAATCCTATCCCAAAACTTCATAATAGGACTGCCCCAAGGTTTATAATGTCAAGTCTTGACTTGCAGGATAACCCAGTGGACATGTACTTTGTTGTTCCAACCAAGGGGACTTACATGCAATGTAGGGTTTGTAAAAGTATAACAGCAGTAGGTATGCAAAAACCCTAAGTCATGCAAACTGTAGAATTTGAAATTTATCAGCAATTGGCAATGTAATTGTTGCTTGAAACTCTAAATCTAACAAATGTTTGTAAAGAAAATAAAAAAGGTTAAAGGGTAGAGAGATGGTTATGAAACCTAAGGACAAATTACAACTAAATTAAATGATGTAGATAGACAAATACCCTGAATAAACCAATTTTTGTTTAACCAGGATAAACCACAATGCTACAGAAATTGATGCAATCTTCAAAGGTAACTTATGATTTTCAAATCACATATATTCGTTAAACACCCAATTACTAGCACAGTTTAACTATTGTCATGCAGTCGAACTAAATTCATTAACAAGGTTCAAACTAACCATACAAAGTAACTTACAATCAACAAGCACAAATGGTATGAACTAGGGCATTCATCAGATATCAAAGCATTCATTCACCATTGTAACTGTACTTCATCTAATTTCAGATTGAAATGAACCGTGAAATCCAAAGCAAGATAACACAAGAACACAATTTTCAGCAACACCTGTAAAATATGTTTTGTATTGATCAATATTTTGGCAGTCTCAACAATTCATTATCCAATCTTACTTACAAAGAGAGAAAATGACTACCCTTTTAGAGATGGGAAGGCATACTGAGTTTTTCAATGGACGGTGGAGATTAACTCAACACCAAGGGCTCGGATATGATGGCATTCAATTTTGGATGGTAGTTTGATACAATCCCATATTTGTCTTTGTCCTCTAGGAAAAAGACAAAAATACAACTTTTATGCTCATGAGAACAAGATGAAATAGTCACTTTTTGAGTTGTATAATGAGAGAAAACTATTTTCCAATGAGTTGATTGGTCAAGAAGAGTATGTGGCATGTCTTTTATCAAGGCATATCCAACTGGATGCTTGCTGGATTGACATTTGATGACTAGACGGCTGGGACAACTATGAAAACATCCTAGACATTGAACAGGCTTTGCAGGAACAACAATGATGTAGGCCTGATCTTTTGTATCTTCCAGCTTTTAGGGATTATTTCCATCATCTTTAACATCATACTGATTTCTTTTTTCAGGTACAACATTAATTTGGTTGATAAAATGATGATTCTTCATGTCCGAGTCAAGAGCTCTAGGTTTTCATCCCTCATGGTGGTTCCATCTAGTTCCTTCATCCTCTCAGACCTACAATCCACAATGCCAAGCATCAATTTCATCATAAACAAATCATTTTCAGCCAAGATAACTCAAAATATATCCATTTGCAATCGTGGATCAATCAAGGACAGTTCAATATCAATTTTGTTGCTATGGCCATCTTCACAAATTTGGTGTTTTCCCATGATTTTCTTAGTTTTTTCATCATTTTTAACTACCTATTTTGCATTTATGGTGACCTGGGATGTTTTTGTGCCCATTTGGATCCAATAGGAGACATTTATTTCATGTTTTTATACACTTTGTTGCAAAAAGCAAGATCTTTGGGGGTCATTGGATATGTCACATGATGTGATATTTCAGCGCTCAGGGTTAATGCATAGGTGTAAGACATGATACTAAGTTTGTGGAAAAAATGGTGGTCACTGGACATGTCTGGTGTCACCTAAAACTAGCACAAACTCCCTTTTAAAAAGTCTCGAAGGAAAAACTGGGGAAAATAGCGGTGACCAAATCTGTGGGGAAATGGGACTTCACAGGATATATCCTGTAAAGAGAAATATTAGCACAACATCTCGTGATGTGGGAAATTCCCACTAACCTTTTAAGTTTGTTCATTATAGCTTTAGCGGAGCTTTTTGAGGTCACCGGATATATCACGTGGCAGCACCTTTTAGCACTTCATCCAGTGAAGTAACTTTTTAGCGCTAACCGCAGTGAAGTGAACTTTTAGCGCAAATTGCAGTGAAGTGGGATTTTAGCTCAATGTGCAGTGAGATGAGTTTTTCCCACTAGATTTTGAAATTCCCTAAGTGTGAGTATATTTTAAAATATATTTAAGTATAAGTTTGTATTCTTATACTTTAAATATATTAAAATATACTGTCAAGATGTTTGAGATAGGTTACAGATCCATAGGAATTAAAATGTAGACTCTAGAATTTGGAGGATCCATCAAATTTCATACTTAACCAACTTTTTCAAGGTTTCAGGGTTTCAGACTTAGCAAAATTTAGGGTTTTAGGGACATGCATCAAGGTGAAAGCACAGGGACCCCTTAGTAAAATGTTGCAAAATTTGACATGATTTTACAATTTTGAGGCATGAAAAATTAGATTCCCAATATGATACATCCTGCAATAATAGTTTTTAGCACTATATCCAATGACACAGGATTTTAGCACAAACTCCAGTGACACCCACTTTAACGCAAAAGGCAACAAAGGTCTATTTCTTAAGCACAAAATCAATCAAGACTCCTCCACATCAATCATGAAAGGCATCAAACAACTTCAAACATGCCAAATACCCAAATTTGGAACAAATCTTGCATTCTAAGCACCATTTCACTTTCTCATCATCATAAGGAAGAAAGGTTGAGACTCCAAGCCAAAGAAATAAAGGGGGTCTCCATTTGGAAGAATGGGGCATGTGTGTAGATGCTATCCAATGGATTCCCTCTAGCTACTAATCTACTACTCTAATGGCCTATCCATTAGAGGATGTCACCAGCTCTCAGTCGCAACACCACCTTAGTGGTATTGGGCCATTAGAGCACCACCCATGCACTTCATAGTTACTACCAAACACTAATGATGCCATTGGTTTACTGTCATCTTTCCACCAAAGTGCCACTAGTCCACTGCCTTGCAACAAACCCCCTCTCCATTTGATTTTTAATATGAGAGGCAATCTTTGATTGAGCTTTTTTCGATCATACAAAGGGCTTTTTACAAGTAATTATTTTATAAATGGGTGAAAATTGTTAGAATGCATAGGACAACTGATGGGGGGGTGAATCAGTTGTATATTAAAACATTAAATCCTAAAATCAATTCCAAACATCAACCTCTTATTATGCATTAGCAAATTGTAAACATATGAAGCATCAATGCAAACACATAAGAACAACAAATTTACATGGAAAACCCAAGAAGGGAAAAACCATAGTGAGGATTAGCTCACATATATATGAATAATGACACCAAAATCAAATAGGCTCAATGCCAAGGGCTCACTGCCCAGAAGAAATACTCACTGCCTAAAGAAAGGCTCACTGCCAAAAAGAGAGAAGAAAGAAGTAGATTGTTACAAAGAGATTCACTATCTCAAAGCAACAGGAGAAATCCACCATTGCCACTCCTTGCCATCCACAACCTTTGGCTCATTGCCTCCAACAACTTCTAGCACACTGAAATATAGACACCTTCTGCTCATTGCATTTTAGAGTCATAAGAATTTAAGCTTGCACACAAATCACTACCCTTGATTCACATTCACATCGTCTTCTCTACTTTGCTCCACTCAACTTCATCTTGCATTTATATCATCTACAACCAAGACCTATCTCAATTAGGTCGGTCCTAATGAAGTGTGTGCACATCAAACGTGCAACACCAATTAGGTCAGCACTAAACTTCCATAGTGGAAAGAAGTGAAAGTGGACAATGTCAAGGGATGACTAGGACTGAAATCTGTATCACCAAGCTACTCATCACATTCACAATCCACAAGGTACCTCCGCAAATGGTGCTAGTAAGCCAAGTCAGCCAAACCTGAGCTAATGACCACATCCATGCCTCTCCAAGTCCAAAAACATCATGCGAACCACAAAGAACCACTTTACATCATCCACACACCTTTCCATAACATTCAACACCATCAAAATCTCTTGCAACACTCCCGCAACCTCCTGAAACAAAGAATGTCTTCAGTCTGCACATCAGGATCCACTACCTCTGAACACTAGCACAATAACTAAACTTGCCGACCAACCCATCACTAGATACTTCAAGGGAAGGTAGATGTAGACTGTATATGCATATATCCCCAAATCCACAAGACAAGAAACCTCAATGTGGAGAAATGCGAAGCAATCTCATTTCTCCCAAATAGTTTTCTACACAGGCAAACACTCCGTAAAACACATCTTTCACTTCCACATGATCCAAAACCTAAAACTCTGGATATAACACCTTTGAGCACCTCTGATCAACACTTCCAAATCACACAAGCATATCTTCAACTAGGAAGAAATGTGGAGCATAGCACTAAGAGCACCTCTATCACACTGCACACTTTTTTTTATCAAATTTTCTCAAAAGCACTTGGAAACCAAGTGAACCATCTGCTGGAGGTTAACATCAATGACAACACCAGCAAGTTGCCAACACAAACTTCATGCTCTTTATAGTTATATAATTGGTTTTTACTCATAACACTTGGTTTTTCCATAAAATAAGTTTTCTTTAGCTTTTTGTTCCACTTCTTGTTTTGAGACCTTTGGAGGGCCATAACTTGCTTAATTAGACTTTTTTTTGGGTCTTGTTTTTTGAAAGTGCATTTTTTTCATGTACTTGATAGCGGTGTTATTCATTTCCTCTCATTTTATTCTAGAATTATACTTTCAAGATTTTATCCTTTTTGTGTACCCTTTGAAAATTTGAAAACATAACAAGTATTGTAATCGCATTGAATTATAAAGTGTCACATATTGTACTTAATAAGGGTGTTGTAATTGAGCTATTTGGGAAGATTATTAATGCAGACACACTCAACTTATAAAGGTCCATCACATGTAATAGTATTAGGGGTTTACACATAGGCATTTTATAATCAACGATAAAGGTTCAAATCTATTAGGGGGAACCTATCTAAGTCACTAATGAGTATATCAAATCATCCTTCTATTGTTACCTTGGAAAAATGGAACTACAAGTTCTAGCAAGATAACATCCTTGAAACAAACTAACATTTTAAAATCATCACATGAACCCAAATTACTATTTTTTTAATAAGTTAACTATGATAAGTCATCAAATAATTCCATTTGAAATACATTGTTTTGAAATGAAAAAGTAATCAAACTATCTTAACAATGATCATAAGAATAGTCAATACAATGATTGCAACTAATACATTTAACACATAAGTACATCACTACAAAATAAAGTATTTCAACCACTAATTGGACTAGAAACAATTAATTTGATCCATAATATAACAAGTTTCAATCACCAGATATCTAATACAATAATTAATTATGTTTCCACAAATATATCAATACCAGTAAATTGGTTTACATTTAACTGTGCAAATTATAATTTCAATGCCATAACATTCATAAACAAGTGTGTCTCTATGTTCAAGAATTCTGGCATTTTATCCTGCTATGTGGAGGGAGAGCATCACCTAGGTAATTTGCCTCCATCCATAGACCAGCAATCTCCTGTACACCTTCCTATTGGAAGTGACCCTACCCTTCGTGAGGGTAGAAAATAAAGGAAATTGAAAAGTATACCATGTCATCTGAGAACTAAGTGTAAAGTACTGACTTTGTTACATGCAATCTACCATACAACCTTAGATACCCTCTAGCTAAGTATGACAACTGGCTAACATGCAACCCTATCACATACTATGAACCAACAATGCAAGCAACATTTGCATTACTTTGGCCAAAGCATTTGAAAATAATTTCACATACCAGTGTGGAGATGTGGGTCTCTTATTCACACACTACTATCTTAGCTTGACTCATAAAGACAACTACTTCATTGAATATACAAAAAATCCACAATACTCAAGAAATCAAGTAACTTGACTTTTACATGATTTAACCATCCTATCACTGACTTGGCTAGACATCCAAGTTCAACTAAATTGTCCTGATTTTAGTCATGGATGTGGTAGTGTGGTTTGATCACCTTTCTAGATCAGATTACTCGACAAGTCAACAATAAGCCATCACAGACTCAAATAAAAATAAATAGGAATATCATAACTCAACTGATATTATTACTGATAAAAGTGCAATCCTGACCCATATTGCAATTATATTATATATTCAGTCTTACATTGGAGACATATCCTTGAGAGAAAGATTTCCATATTCACAGTGGACAATGAATTTACCTAATTGCAAAGAAATAAGCTCTACTACCACTTTTCAATCTTGTATGTGTCTCAATCTAAGTACAGGCATGCATAGGATTGAACTGTTGGCCACATGTATTGTCATTGATGTCAACATAATAGATGGAAATGTACAGACAAACTTAGAGTCAAGATGGTTAAGATAGATCAGTTCAGGAGAAAGAAAAAATGGTCTAAGTATGGATTAGTTTTGGGCTTGAACATGATGTGGAGGTAAATAAACCTACCCTTGCATGTTTTTTGCATATATACTTACATATCTCATATGTTGGGAGACGTACCGCACTCAAGGGTAAGAAGTAGAAAAGTGTCCAAGGCATTCTCAGTGCAAAACCTAAGGCAAAGTCAACTTGAATTGGTCCGTACTTCTCTGCAAAGAAATATTTGGCCATGGAGTTCTAAATATTAGCTTCTGACATGAATTGACATGATATATCCAAGGTTTCAACATATCACTTACTTTGCATGAAAAGTTACAAGGGTTAGTACATAAGCCATCACTGAGACAATAGAGTAGTAATAAGGAGACAACGGAATGCTTCGCATTCCTTTGGAAGAGGTCTATTTGTCATGCAGCTCTAAGAAATGACTAAGATCAGTATGTTATATGCTATGATGAAGTTTCAAGTGTTCTAGTGGTCTGCAGAGACATTACTTAAGTGACAGAGGCATCACATTGTATCCTAGAGCCTGAATATACAAGTTAAGTTCTTCAAAAGATGAAACATGTATAAATCTATTATCAAAGCTTGTGCAAAGGTGGTATATGGTCCAAGACACATCATATATGATCCACATATAGATAATTCTCATTTTCCAGTACTGCATCAAAATGTCGTAGCTGTAAGCAAAGTTGTAAGTATAACTGTCTTCTAGAACTCTAAGTACCTAAGTCATTCTTGAATTCCTCTAAAAACTTTAAATATTGGTGTACGGATTTGATGAATAGCATCCATTGATATCTTTGATCATTTTCAGAAGGTTCCAGATCCTACACTTCACCGCAATATCATATTTTGGGTTATGAAGCATTACATAAGGTCCAGAAGACTCTATTCTCCATAGACTGATACATTTCTTGTCTTGCAAATGCATAGTTTGGTATGATACTTCTCTGGTAAAGTGTATGATTGTTA
The DNA here is from genome assembly GCA_027924645.1 of Cunninghamia lanceolata. NCBI lineage: Eukaryota > Viridiplantae > Streptophyta > Pinopsida > Cupressales > Cupressaceae > Cunninghamia > Cunninghamia lanceolata. The sequence continues at coordinate 3,782,456 of BSBN01000469.1, forward strand.
TTGAGCTCTTGCATGATTGAATCTTTGGTCCACATTGAGGTTTTAGCTTCTCCTCGGTAGTTGAAAGACAAACAATTGACAATGTTAAGCAGTATGAGCCGACTGGTTAAGTACCTAGTGCATGTGGAGGCTTCTGACTAGTTTCTCCAAGTTTGAAAGGTGTGGAAAGGTACGTCCTAATGTTCTTCATAAAGCACTGAGGTCTGCAACAAGTTTGCATGTGTTGTGGCCAACCAGTGACTAGCTACACGTTACATTCAATATTGTTCTGGATGCCGACCTAATCAATGTTTCAAGATATTGTGGAGGATATATATAGAAGATATAATTCATTTGAAAGGTAATTAAGGTGAAGAAGGATAGAGCAGAGTAGAAGAAGTTATGAAATGTGTAGAATTAGTTTGAAGGCAGATATTGAGCAAGAATAACAGACTGCACCATCAGCATACAATAGATGTGTTCTCTATAGCAGTACTTATATCTATATTATCATTGTAATAGCAGTGAGCTGAGCATTTAGGGAGCAGTAGTTTTCCTGGGTTATAACCCTAAATCAAAGTTGTAAATTAGGGAGTAGTAGCTTCCTTGGGTTGAATCCCTAAAACAATGTTGTAATATCTTTTGCAGTGAGCATATTATATTGTGAGCTAATCCTCACTGTGGTTTTTCCCTATTTTAGGGTTTTCCACCTAAAAACATTGGTGTTATGAGTTGATTCTTTATTTGCATGCTTTCCTTCATGTTTTCAAAGCTATTCAATTTTATCAGTAAATGTTTAATTAAAGTTTTTAAGAGTGTTGATTCCCCCCCCCCCTCTCAGTACCCCATTGTGTTCAACAATTGGTATTAGAGCCAAGTACCTTTTAGAAGATTAACAGTTGAGGTAGATCCTCCACTTGAGCACATGGAATCTGAAGTGATGAACAATGATATATTTGCACCAGAACTAGATCTAGAAGCAATGGAACTTGAAGGTTGGGACTTTGAGTGTAATGAGTGTGAAATAGATCTTGAAGAAGAACTCAAGACAACCCTTAATGATCTTGAGGAAGAAAAATATCCAAATCTATAACATGAAGATATGCTTGAAAAGGCAAAGGAGACAATTGACAAGTTGAAAACAAAAGCCAAAGAATCAAAAGAAGAAATTGGAAAACTAAAAACTCTAATAGAAGGAGATAAAGGAAGTGACAAGCTCAAGGAGGTTGAAGACATGATCTCAAAGTTAAAGGTCATGGTTGAGAAAGAAAAAAGGATTGAAGATTGCTTAAATATCAAGCTCAATGAGGAATCAGCTAAATGTTCAAAACTTGAAGAGGAAGTTGTCACTCTAAGGAAAGAACTGGAAAAGGCAAAAGAACAGATTGACAAGGGACTAAAATTGAAAGGAGAAACTGATATTCTTGATGAAATAATAAGTTCTCAAAAACTAGCAAAAGAAAAAACTAGTCTTGGTTTTGATAAGGGAAAGAGTCCTATGATCAATACTTCTGTAAATTTATATGATAACTTTCATACAGGAGGAAAGTCTGAAGCTAGGAGAGAAGAAACCTACACTAAAGATCCTAATATAGAAAAACTTACAGAGATTCAAAAGAAGATGAATTCACTCATGTCCAAAGACAAAGGAAGAATGTGAAGAAAAATTTCAAGTTTCCTCATCGTACAAGGCAATTAGCTCACATTTGGTATTCTCAAAGCCTCAATGGCAATTGTTTCATTTGCAATAAGTTTGGTCACAAAGTTGTGGATTGTAGAAACAAGATGAATTAAAAAGATTTAAGATTTTACACTTGCAATAAAGTTGGTCATAAAGTTGTTGAATACAAAAGTAGAATAAACCAGAGCTCTATTAGATGTTATGCATGCAACAAGTTGGGACATAGGGCAAATGAGTGTAGAAGTAAAATTTCAAGGTATAGCAGAAATAATGCTCAATCCTATTATGGATACTATTATACTTGTAATAAGTTTGGCCACAAAGCAACCAACTACAGATCAAGGGAAAGGAGTGGAAATACTTAGTAAACAAAGTGCACCTGTCATGAGTGTAATCAAACAAGGAATTCTAAAAAGAATGTCAAACCCATTGATGTTGCTTAACAAAGAATGGAAATGAACAAAGTATGGAAGAAGGAAGTTAGTGATATTTTTGGACCTCTGCCTAATGCAAGTGGGTGCTCCAGTAATTAAACGGCAAAACACCGGTTTAGGGAGAGTTTCAACAGTAAAATTTTCAAACCCCTGAACATGCAAGATGTTGAATTTTCAACATATGGATCAGTGCTGACATTAGAATGATATGATTAAGGAATTAAAGGATTTTGATGAAAATTATGGGGAAAAATCTCTAAATGTGGTAGAATGCGGAAGACTTTAGGGTTTACAGTGATAAGAACTTCTACTAAGAGGTTGCATGGGCTTAAGGGGAGTTATTTATGAAAATTCACCATCTTCTCTTAATGATGATGCAAGCACTCAACATGTAGATGATCTTAACAAAAATTCTAGAGCACTTGAATGATCTGCAGAGGATTGTTGAAGGTTTACAAGGTTTTGCATATGAAAGATAGCAAATTAGGTTAAAACATAAACTACAATTAATGCAGAGGAGAATTATTTTGTGGAATGTTTATATAAGTGATGCCTGAACATTTTTTATCACATTCAAGCAAAGACAAAAGATTTGAAGAACTAAAGGAGAACCAAAAGCACTCTACAACTCAACCGAGCGAGACTTATCACCGCATATCCAGTACTCTTCATCTTTTTAGTTAAAACTCTAGATTAGTAATGGCCGCAACATTTACTCCTCAATTGATCAACATTACTAAGCAACCTCTGTTGCAAGTATGGGCCTAACTGGTGTTTTCATTGATGCCAACATACTCCTATTGCATTGATGTCAAGAATTGAATGAGTTTTGTGTTGAGGATATTGAGAAAATTAGCCCCATCAGAAACAGAGAAGAACAGTGAAGATAGTGAAGTTATATGAAGAAAAGATCCCATCCAGTTGAAGATCAAAGTATGTGCATCAAAGGGTTTGTAGATATGTGTCTAAAGGTTCTCCAGTCAAGATTTTAGAGGTCCGCATGAAGATTTGAAGAAGTTATGGCCACATGAGTAAAACTAGTTCTAGCAGCTATACAGTGGTGACAGAGTGGCACAAATAGGTCCGATGAGATCTGGAAATACAATATCTTGTTTTGCGGATCTGGTGACATGTTTGGGAAGCTAATGTGAATTGACAACTCGATTGGCTTGTAGTTTGGAGGTCCGCAAGTGATCCTTCCAGTGTGACAGTGATGACCAGCCATGTTCTTGAGGTTCCGGATGAAGATGCAAATAATTGCACTAAGCAGAGGTGGTGCAGATGTTCTTGGTGATTCAAGCAAGCTTGTGGAGGTCTCCAGATTGTGTCCAATTCGTGTTGTTGGTCTGAATTGAAGTTTGAGCTCGTAATTGAAGATTTACCTTTGGGTGATGATCTTCTTCTCAGTCTTGGCTGATCGGATGTTTTACAAATGTTGTGGATGATCTTGAAGATGTTTTCTGAAGCATGGCATGTTCCTTGAAGAAGATTGAAGTCCCAGATATGTGTAGCCGATAGGGTAGTGACATGCATGAAGTTTTTTGTAATAAGTCAAGTTGTATTTTTGTAATTGCTCTGTAATGAAATAGAGTATGTGTTGTGCTAACTTTGATGATCATCCCAAAGTTGATATCATGTATAAATAAGAATTGCGAAGTCATTCAAAAGTATCCGTGGTCATGATGAGAAAGTGATAGAGAGGAGAGGAATGAAAAGCAGAGCAGAAGTGTTGAGATTAAATGGAATTGTCTCAAGCATGGTGAAGATGCTAATCTCCAGTTCAAGTATGTAATATTTATATTATTCTATAGACATTGTGTCTCATATAGGCAGTGGGCCTCTTGTGAGCAGTGTGCCCGGGCAGTGAGCCCTAATTGGAAAGTGTCATTTTTGTTCTTCTTATTCTTTTAATAGAGAATACAATCTTGGGTTAGTCACCCCATAGTTTTTCCCTTAACCGGGTTTTCCACATTAAAATCTTGGTGTCGTATGTGTTGAATATGTTTATGCTCTTGAGTTATTATATTTTGCTTTCATGATTGAATAATTATTATATAAGAAGGATTTAAGGATTTAAAAATTAGAGTGTTTAGTGACAACTGATTCACCCCCCCTCAGTTGTCTATCCTAAAACCAACAATTGGTATCAGAGCTAAGTTCCTCTAAAAGAGCTTAACCACTTGAGGAGATCCAAGATGTCTTCCTACAAGAAGGATAGTCTGAGGTTTGATGGAATGAACTACACTCTTTGGAAAAGCTGCACGGAATGTCACTTGCAATGTATGGGATTTCCATATTGGAACATGACTATAAAAGAGTATATTCCTCCAAGAATGGTCTGACAACTCTAGATGAAATCAAAGATGCTGAAGATAATCTTCAAGCTAAAGAAGCCTTACTAAGTGCCTTATTTGATACAAAACTGACAAATGTTATGGATTTCAAAACTGCATATGAAATTTGGTCAAAGCTAGAAATTCTGCATGAAGGAGACAAATATGTTAAATGTGCCAAGCTTCAAAGTCTGAAAGGAAAAATCAAAAACCCGAAGATGAATGAAGATGAGAATATCACTACATTTATGCCAAAAGTAAATGAGCTTGTTTGTGGCATTAGATGTGTTGGTGGAACTTTGGATGAAGATGAGATTGTTGCCAAAGTTCTCAGATCCTTACCTCCTGCTTACAAACACAAGGTTGCTGCTATTGAGGAATTTAGATCTTTATCAAATATTTCAAGGGATCAATTGGTTGGGAAGTTAGCTACATTTGAATTGGCTGAGTTTGGAGATGCTCCTCCCAAGACTAAATTTGTATTCAAAGCTAGTGCCTCTACAAAAGGTAAACAAAGGTATGATCGAGGAGAGAGTTCCTTAAAGAAATTATCATGATATGAAAAAGAAAGAAAAGATTTAGAAGAAGATGAGGCAGAAGCTGCTCAACTTGAAGCCCTTATTGCTAAAAGACTGCCAAGAGGATCCGGTAAGTACGAAGGAAAATTACCTTTCAAATGTTTCAATTACAATAAGATTGGTCATTTTGCCTCAAGATGTATGGAAAGATTTTCAAGGCCTAACCCTAATAGATCAAGATTTCAAAAGAAGTGTTACTATGTTCAAGAAGATGATGATGAAGGAGTATCAAATGATGAATCTAAGATAGGAACCAAATCTGGAAGTGACTGGTTGTTTATTGCCATCAAGGAAGAAGATTCAATGCTTATTGAATCTGCCAATCTTCAGATAGAAAGGGCTCTGGCTGCTCAGGTTGAACAAAAGGATGAATGGGTCATTGACAGTGGATGCTCTCATCATATGACTGGTGATAAGAACAAGTTCATAAATCTGGAAAGATATGGAGGAGTTGTAAAATTTGGTGATAATTTTGTTGGCAGAATCAGAGGTAGAGGAACTATTTCTTTTGATGGAAAGAACAAAACCACTGATGTTCTGTATGTTGAAGGTCCAAAGCATAACCTTCTCAGTGTTGGACAGTTTGTGCACAAAGGCTATGATCTCTGATTCAAAAATAGAAAATGCAAGATCTTTGAAAGCTTTGGAACTGAGATTGCATCTAGTACTCAAACAAAAGGTAACATCTTCCACTTGGTTGGTTCTACAAAAGCTATTTATTTGTTCAAATTGATTAGAGTTGGTTGTGGCATAGAAGAATGTGTCATGTAAATTTTGATAATATCATCAAGATAAGTAACAGTTAGGTTGTAAGAGATCTTCCAAGACTAGTGAAACCTACTAACAGTTTGTGCAAAGAATGTTAGTTGGATAAGCAAAACAGAGTCATATTTAAAAGTAAGGAACAATCTTCTACCAGGTTGTTGGACTTAGTACACACTGATCTATGTGGACCGACAAGAATTAGGAGTTTGCAAAGTGATAGATATTTCATGTTATTGATTGATGACCATTCCCAGATGATGTGGGTGACTTTCCTAAAAGAGAAATCTAAAGCACTTGAGAAGTTCAAAATATTCAAGGCTATGGTAGAAAATGAAACTAGGCTAAACATAAAATGTCTCAAGTCTAATAGAGGTGGTGAATTCACTTCCGGAGAGTTCATAGAATTATGTGAGAAACATGGGATAAAGATATAGTTATCTACTCTAAGGACTCCACAGCATAATGGAGTAGTGGAGAGAAAGAACTAGACCATCCAGGAAGCATCTAGAACCATGATGATGGAAGTAAATGTCCCTCACATCTACTGGAGAGAAGTTGTAAGCACTGCTGTCTATACTCTTAATCGAGTACAAATCAGAAGCAATTCTGGTAAGACTCCTTATGAACTTTGGTTTAGCATCACTCCTACTGTGAATTATTTCAGAGTCTTTTTTAGTAAATGTTATATCAAAAGAGATGAAGACCTTGGTAAATTTGATGCTAGAAGTGATGAAGGAATATTTTTGGGTTATTCTACTCAAAGCAAAGCATACCAGTGTTATAATAAGAGATTGAGAAAGATTGTAGAAAGTAAAAATTGTTGGCAAGAGACACTGTGTGGATTCATTATTTTTGTAATTGATGGCAACAAAGTCTATCCCACAAATCCGCAGCACATAGTATGTCTATACCAAAAGTCTGATTGAAGAGTGTTTTGGTCCGATGAACAAGAATAGAGCATGTAGCAAGGTCTGACAATTAGGTCCAGATCTCTTAGAAGATGTATCTCAGCAAAGTGCAGACTTGGGGAAGTCAAGAGGAGTACCATGACTGCTACATTCTAGAGATTGGGCCTCCAGTGATGCAAGAATGAAAATATATGAGCATCTAAGTGTTGGGTTCCTGACAAGCAGAGTAGACTAAGGAAGAACTAACCGGCAGAGCATTGGACTTTAATCTGGATGAGAAATTGATGGTGGTCAAGCTATTTGAGAGATCATACATTGTTGGCTGACATGAATGATGACTTCTCTATCTATGAATTTGATACACATCACATATTAAGTATGGATTTAGCTGACAAATCAGTGCTTTGTAAATATCTTAAGTATTTCATTTGCCGACTAGAAAGATGTTGAAATCCTTGGTGCAAATATATATACTAGATGGATTTCGGTATGAAGGAGTGTGTGCACGATAATGTGCAAAGAAAGGCAGAGATTGGTGCAGGAGCACCTTGGCAAATCAAAGTTGTCCTAGACAAATCTTTGATTTTTGGTTAAATTTGTAATGATTTAATATTGTATTGAGGTCCATCAAGTCATCTTTCATGTGTTAAGATCCTAGGAGGGGTCTAATGTTTAAGTCTTATGACAAGTTGTCATACAAAATGGAAAATCCCTAAAAATGTATCTTTCAAAAATGTAAAATGAGGAAGGTGAAGGGTCACCTTGTTCCAATTCATTAGAAGGAAGTGGAAACTGAAGAGACAAATGAGGAATGCCTTTATTAAGGCCTTGTAACATCCAAATAAGGTGTGGGTGGTTGATTGGAAAGTTCTAATGAATAAAAGAACACTGTTTTTATTGTATTCCTTCAGAAATTTGTTGTTTTCAGTCGTTGTACGGAATTGTATGGCCAAGAACTGGTGCCAAATTGGTTGTAAGTGATAGTCCTATCAATCACCCTCCATTTCCTTTTGGTTTCATGCATTTTGGTTTCATTTTGCTCAAGATATTGCATTTTTCGTGTAGACTGTCAAACCCTGATTTAGAGTAACCAGTTTTGGGAAAAATGCCATAACTTTTGTTTCCACCGTTGGATCTTTATGTAACTTGGGAAAAATGACTGTAACTATGTTATCTACAATCTGACCGAAGCGATCAACCTCATTTTGTGTTGTGTGGAAGTTATGGATGACTGCTTGTGGCATTTCACAGTGACATTTCTGAGTTTGAACCCTTGTAGCAGCATTACCAGTCCGTTTTTAGAGCACATTTTCCAAAGTAACCTATACCCATCTTAGATTATGCTGTGGGGAGGCATAATTGGTATCCAATGCATGTCTTAGGTTGACATTTGAAGGTCTGTACAAAAAGATAAGAGGACTGTTCTCTTTTTCTAGGGAGACAAGCCATTTAGAGGATTTGTGAAGCAAGTGTATGTTCCGGGAGTGATCTGCCTTAACCAATGGGTGGGATGAGTCATTTGGTACCCCAATACAACCTTTCCATGATCATACTAGAGTTTCCTTCTGCTGTTCCCACTTTTGCATAAAGGTCTTCATTTTTTGGGCTTGTAGGTGAAGTAGAACCTTGTCTAGTTTGTCTATTTTTCCACATACAAAGTTCTTCTGCATCAGAGATAAGTGTGGAAGCAATAATACAAGTCTGGTATGTGATAGAACAACAACACTAAAGCAGAGGAAGAATGAAGTGCAGTAGATCAGTATATTGAGCCTAACCAGAACTGAACCTCAGCATATGTGGATGCCTCTGATCAGTTCAAACATCTGATTACTTTCTATATACCTTGTAGATAGTGAGTCTCTTATAGGCAGTGAGCCTCTTGTGTGCAGTGTGCTCGGGCAGTTAGCCCTAATTGGCAAGTGTCATTTTGTACTTCTATTCTTTTAATAGAGAATACAATCTTGGGTTAGTCACCCTGCGGTTTTTCCCTTAACAGGGTTTTCCACGTAAAAATCCTTGTGTTATGTGCGTTGATTTCTTTTCTGCTCTCATGTTCATGTATGCGTATATGTTTTGATACTGCACTAATTGTTAAAGAAGAAAAGAAAGTTAAATAATTAAGATAACTGATTCACCCCCCTCTTAGTTATCCACCTTGTTTCCAACAATTGGTATCAGAGCTAAGTTCCTTCAAACATAGCCTAATAGCTTGAGGAAGATTTGGGAATGTCAATGGATATGTATGGTATGAGGGAACAACTTCAATCTACCCTAAATGATCTTGGGCAATCTCACTCTGAAGTCAATAACCTAAGGGAAAGACTCAAACAAGTTGATGATTTCATAAATGAACTAAAAGAAAAACTAAGTATCTCTATGAAAAAGAGAAAGGAACTTCTGCAACAATTAGCAAGTCAAAGTGAAGCCAATGATACAAATGAAGATCTGAATGAGAAAAACAAGTTATGTGAGAAGCTATCAAAAGAGGTCATTATGGTAAGACATGAACTGGAATCAGGGGTTATGAAATTCACCCAAGAAATTGAAGAGAAAAGAAAAATTGAAGATAATCTAAAACAATCTCTCAAGGAGAAGTCAGAAGATTGCCACAAAATGGATAGAATAATCAGGCATCTAGAATCTGATCTTGAAGAAGCTAGAGATAATGAAGAACAACTTGAGAATCAGATAGACACTCTTAAGAGGGATCTTCAAACAACAAATGAATACAAAGAGAAATTCAAGATAAGCTCTAATCAACTTGAAGTTCTTCTTGAAAGCCAAAAGAGGGTAGATGACAAGCTTGGCTTGGGATATGAAAAAGGTGAAAGTTCCAGATCCAGTCAGAAGAACTCTAGATTAGGAAATCCAAGGTACAGGCCTAGAAGACCTCCGATAAGGCAACCATATGCTTAAAGATATCCATCCTTCAATAGATACTGCTACAATTGCAATAACTTCGGTCATAACACAAATCATTGTAGAAGAAGAATAAATCAGACTAATTCATCCTTCTCTGGATAGTGTTTTAACTGCAAAAGGTATGGTCACAAATCTCATGAATGTAGAAATATGCAAATAAACAATTCATTCAATGGTAGATGCTTTGCATGTAATAGAATGGGACATATGGCTAATCAATGCAGATCAAGAGGATATTAGTCAAATATGCAAAGAAATATAGCTTGCTACAATTGCAATAGATCCGGTCATATTGCCAAATTCTACAAAAGTAATCAGGATAAAAGGGGTCTGGTGCAACATAATCAAAATCAAGACAAAGGAAAAAGAAAAGTGAATGCAGATGAAGTCCAAAGGGAGATGAACAAGATTTGGGTGAAGAGAAGTACAGAAAATGTTGGGGATGGATCTGCACCAGAATCTGGTGTTGATATTCCTTCTGAAAACAAAATAGATGAGCTCTGGCTCAAGGGGAGTCACAAAGGAAAATAATTTCCCCCAACTAGTCAATTGGTGCCTAAAATTGGCACATGGAGTGTTGTGGATTGAAGAGTTCTCAAAGAGATACCTAAATAACCCTTGGTAAAAATATAAAAGATCCGCAAGGAGTTTTGAAGAGGTTAATCATCCAAGATTGATTCGGTTTAATAGTCATCTGGTAAAAGCAGGATTTTCACAGTTAGATCCGGTATGATTCAAATTGAAACATCTTGATTTGCGGATAAATAGAATGATTGGAGAAAGGGAGATAGATTGTCAATTATCACTAAGAATTATTCTAAGTGCATCTCAGTGATTCGGAAGGATCTCTCTCAGAACAAGGAAATCGGAATGACTTAAGGTGTGCATTTATTACAATATGAAATTAGGTTTTGCTTAGAAATATAAGGGTTCTTTTGTTCATCATTTGCACATTTGCATTCGAGAAGAAGAAATAAAGAGCTATGCAATAAGATTGCTTCAACCCTCTCAAGGATCAACTGCAGAATCCAATTCAACCAACGATCTTTTCCAGATCATATCGTGAACCCTAGAAGCATAAAAAGGTATTTCCATTCTTGAATATCTCTCTCTGAATCTTTTGCAAGATGGCTACTCCAAATGTTGTTAAGATCACTGATAGGCTGCACCCTAAGTTCAAGAAACATCCTTACAAATCCCTAGACGTTGATCCCTTAGGTGCCTTCTCTAGCATTTTGCATGGGGTTCTACATGTAGAAGATGTTAGGGTATACATACACGCTAATATTGAGGAATTTGGGGAAGCCAAGCTGATGGATATCTATCACAAGCAATTAATAGATGAAACATTTGAACTTAAACCTTAATACAAGGCCATCCGGGATAAGCATTTTGGACATTGCATCCACTTTCCCTGTTCTGTAGAAGATGAATGTGTCTGGTATGTTCTCAGTAGAATACATGATAACTTCGTGTGGTTGTTGAATCCCTTCAAGATAACAAAGGATGCAATTAGGGCAGTAATTGGCTTGCACTCATCTAGTGGGTTGCCTGCTCTCAAATCGGTCAAAAACCAAACAGTAAGTGAGGCTATTGAATCAAAGTTTGACAAAAGGGCAATGACAATAGAAGATATCACAGATATGGATATCAAATTTTCCTCCATGATAATAGGCTATAAAATATATCACTCCAACAGGGAAAATTTTGTGTCTGAAACTGCAATCTACACTGCTTATCAGATGTTAAGGGAAAATGCAGACTATGATCTTTGTGAGATTCTCCTGAACCAACTATTGGAGAATTTGTAGAAAATAAAGAAGGATAAGAAGAACTCATTTAAGTATGGTGGCCTAATTCTATGTCTCTTCTTTTACTGAATGAATGAGCTACCCAGAGCAGGTGGTTGGGTATGGAAAAATGACAGACCAGTTGTCATACAAATCAGAGATTATATGTATGGGCTTGGTGATGCAAACGTTCAAAGTACAACACTCTGGGGATACTTCAAAAACTTCCAAAGTATGATGAAGGCCAAAGAAAGAATTCCCCAATCTCTAGTTAAAAAATACAAGGATACAGTGTGTTTCATGGTAGACACTAATCAATGCCTAATGGAGGCAGTAGAGCCCAGAACAGTCTGGATTATGCCAATGGGCGATGAGGTCGATGAGAAAATCCTAGAACTACATATCCAAAACCTGTTGAGTTAGCCTAAGGACCTTGAGGCAGAAAGGTTTCAAACCTTTCAAGAATTGAGTGTGAAAATTCATATTGAACAAAGACAACCAGAGATGAAAAGAAAAGTGAGAAGGGAAGTAGATGAAGTTGCCAAAAGATATGGCATTTCAAAAGAGGTAGTTGATGCAAATAGAGAAAAATTAGAAAGAGCTAAGAAGGAGAGACAAGAAGCAGAAAAAGAAAGTAATCTAGTACAAGCCCCCTCCCAGACCAGATCGTCCAAGAGCTTTGCACCTGCCACCTCTAAGAGCTCAAAATTCTCAAAACCAGAAGCCAAGACATCCAAAAAGGGAGAGAAGAGTACGAAGACAAAGGCCACAAGGTCATGCATAAGCCAAAAGGATGATGAAGAAACAGAGACCTATGAGGAAGTTAAGAAAATGAGGAAGAAGAAGAAAACTTTAGGTGAATCCTCTGTCGGAGTAAACAAAGAAGAGGCAGAAGAATTTTTTGAAAGGCCTACTCTTTCTGTTGATGATGTCATCAAATTATTCACTGTGGATGGGAATTTGCAACCAATGACTAAATTTTATGATGAATATAGTGAAGCTGGCCAGAAGATCTCGTAAGATGCTATAGTCAGGTATCTAAACATCTATAATAAAGCATTCATTGAAATCATCTCTCTAATTCCCAAAAATCTAGAAAAGGAACTTGAACTAAGAAAGGAGAATGCTAAGGTAAAGGACCTTGAGATTCGGGAACAAATTGCAATTCAACTCTATCCTTCCATTACTTCAAAGAAAATGACCATGATCTTCAAGGACTGCAAGGATGAGTTCTAGAGCAAAGCAAGAATGAACAAACTTATGCTCAGAGAGACTGATCAAGTGGCAAAAGAGACTGAAGACATCCTCCAGAATGCATTTAAAAGATTCAATCTTCCTATTATAGAGGACATAGATGATGAACCTTCTGCCATGGATGACAAAGGACTAAGTCCATCAAAAGAAGAATTTACTAAGAAAAATGCAGAAGAGCCAAAGGAGATAAGTGAGAAGAGGACTAAGGACTTGGATTCCTCTGTTCTGGAAGAGGAAGTCCAAGAAGAAGTAAACATTTCTCTTCTGGATCCCCCAGTAGACTCCAGAACTGAAGGAGAAGAAAGAAAAGAAGAGAAAATTAGTCAAGAAGAAGAGGCAGAGGGAAGAGAAGAAGATCAAATAGAGAAGATCCCAGATGACAGCTCTGAAGTGGGAAAAGGAAAGAAGACTCTGTCTCCAGCAAGAGACACTGCTGAGGTAGTAAAGAGATTCTTGAATAAAGAAATGTTAGAGATAGATGACCCAGAATTATTTCAAGGACCACTCAATTTTGACTCCCTCTCTCCGGTCCAGACAATGAAGGTAGCATCTTTTGCTCAAGCTAAAGCAAAAGAAAAGCTTCTGAAGTCTCACATGGAAGACTGTGAGCTGATAGAGATTGCATCCGGTGTGCTAGAGAAAATCATTCCATCCTTCCAAAAGGATCTTTCAGCCTCTTCATCTGGTAATCTGAAATCTCTTGTTAATTCTGTTAGCACACATTTTGATTCTTTGGAGAAATCAATAGAAGAGAAAGTTTGGAAAGAGTTTTTGGGTAAGAGACTCTCTGAAGTACAAGGACTCATATCAAATGATAGGAGAAATCTGGACATTGGGATAAAGAGCCTAGAAAATGCTCTTAAAGATGGCGGAGAATCATACAAATTTTGTTTATCTTGGTCCATAGTGACAACAGACATTGCAAAGAAGGTGGAAGAACAAGAGAGTAAACTGTCAAGTTTATCTCAAAATTTTGATCCTCTCACCGCATCCATAATGAATCAAGAGTGCCAGGCTATTGCCACTATAAATGAGATAAAGAGGCTTGAGAAGGAGAAGAAGAATAGAATAAGCAGAATGAGTGAACTAAGAGGGATAATTATCCCTAAGCTAGAGGCAATGCATGAGGCCCTAACTAATGCTCAGACCACAGCCTGGACCAGTGATCCGGTAGACTTAAAAAGGGTAGAAGCTTTTGTATTTTTAATAAGTGGTCACATCTCAATTTTGGACAGGATGAAGCAGAGTTGGGCAATAGAATTTGTCCAGTTGAAAACCACTTTTGCGGATTTACTTAAGTATATGTAAGTATAACATGTATATATACTTATGTGGCTATGTACAAGTTGATTTTTACAAATTTTGGTGTGTGAATTTCACCCTTTTCCATTGATGTCAAAGGGGGAGTGAGGAGTAGTGAAAAATGTGGAATCCAACTAAGGGGGAGCTCTGGTAAAAGTGTACATAAGACAAAGAATCAGCCAAGGGGGAGTTTGCTACGACACTTAGTCATTTTTCACTAAGTGTTGCCATTAATGACAAAGGGGGAGATTGTTGGAAAGAGACACTGTGTGGATTCATTATTTTTGTCATTGATGGAAAAAAGGTCTACCCCACACATCTACAACACATAGTATGTCTATACCAGAAATCTGATTGAAGAGTGTTTTGGTCCAATGAACAGGAACAGAGCATGCAGCAAGGTTCAACAATCAAGTCCGGATCTCTCAAAGGATGTATTTCAGCAAAGTATGGACTTGGGGAAGTCAAGAGGAGTACCATGACTGCTACATTCCAAAGATTGAACCTTCGGTGATGAAAGAATGAAAAGATATGAGCATCTAAGTTTTGGGTTCCTGACAGGCAGAGTAGACTAAGGAAGAACTAACCGGTAGAGCATCAGACTTTAATCCGGATGAGAAATTGATGGTGGTCAAGCTATTTGAGAGATCATACATTGTTGGCCGACATGAATGATGACTTCTATGTCTGAATTTGATACGTGTCACATATTAAGTATGGATTTAGCCGACAGATCAGTGTTTTGTAAATATCTTAAGTATTTCATTTACTAACTAGAAAGATGTTGAAATCCTTGGTGCGGATATATATACCAGATGGATTTCGGTATGAAGGAGTGTGTGCATGATAATGTGTGAAGAAAGGCAGAGATAAGTGTGGAAGTAGTAATACAAGTCCGATATGTGACAAAACAGCAGCACTATAGCAGAGGAAGAATGAAGTGCAGTAGATCAGTATATTGAGCCTAACTGGAACTAAACCTCAGCATATGTGGATGCCTCTGATCAATTCAAACACCTAGTTACTTTCTATATACCTTGTAGACAGTAGTCTCTTGTAGGCAGTAAGCCTCTTGTGTTCAGTGTGCTCGGGCAGTGAGCCCTAATTGGCAAGTATCATTTTGTACTTCTATTCTTTTAACAGAGAATACAATCTTGGGTTAGTCACCCCATGATTTTTCCCTTAACAGGGTTTTCCACATAAAAATCCTTGTGTTATGTGCGTTGATTTCTTTTTTGCTCTCATGTTCATGTATGCTTATATGTTTTGATACTGCACTAATTGTTAAAGAAGAAAAGAAAGTTAAATAATTAAGATAACTGATTCACCCCCCTCTCAGTTATCCACCTTGTTTCCAACACAAATGTGAAGGTTGATGAAGGTATTGAAAATCCCTCAAGGTTTTATGAGTATGAAGCAAATGATCAGAATGATGTTTCTGTCCAAGAAGAACAAGCCCCAACTGCAACTCAGATTCAGACTGATCTAGAGAATCCTAAAATATAGGAAGAAGAAGAGACAAGTTTGAATGAACCTATCCAAGAAATAGAAGTGCAAGAAATTCCCAAAACTCCCAGGTATGTAAGACTGAATCATTTTGAAGACCAGATCATAGGAGATAGAAGCAAAGGTGTTGAAACAAGAAGAAAAATTGCTCAAGATTCAGTGAAGTATTGTCTGATTTCAAAGGTTGAACCAAAAACAGTAAGTGAAGCATCCACTGATGAAAGCTGGGCTAAAGCAATGGAGGAAGAATTGATGCAGACTGAAAAAATCACACTTGGGATCTTGTTCCCAGACCTAAAGATAAAAATGTGATTGGGACTAAGTGGGTCTTCCGGAATAAACTGAATGAAGATGGTGAAGTAGTCAGAAACAAAGCCAAATTCGTCTATAAGGGTTATTCTCAAGTAGAAGGAGTTGACTTTGAAGAAACTTTTGCTCTGGTGGCAAGAATTGAAGCAGTCAGATTATTTCTTATTTTTCTTGCCTTCAAGGATTTCAAAGTATATTAGATGGAAGTCAAGTCTGCCTTCCTGAATGGTGATTTGGAAGAAGAGGTATACATTGAGCAACCAGATGGAGTCTAATTGTCTGATCATGGTGATATGGTCTGCAAATTGAAGAAACCATTGTATGGACTCAAACAAGCCCCAACAGCCTGGTATGAAAGATTAGACAAACATCTTTTGAAGATTGGTTTCAATAAAGGTACTACTGATAGTAACTTGTACTTCAAGAGTGATCATGAAAATATCTTGATTGTTGAAGTATTTGTTGATGATATTATTTTTGGAGGAAAAGATAGTATGTGCAAGACTTTTGCAAATCAAATGAAAAGTGAATTTGAGATGTCTATGTTTGGGGAAATGAATTTCGTCTTGGGTCTACAAATCACTCAAACAAAGAAAGGAATCTTCGTATCACAAACCAAATATGTGAAAGAATTGTTGAAGAAATTTGGGATGGACGATTCAAAACCAATAAATACTCCCATGGCAACTGGATGTAAACTAAGCAAATATGATGAATCTCCTAAGGCTGATCAGAAAAAGTATAGGTCAATGATTGGAGGACTATTGTACCTTACTCAAACTAGACCTGACATTATGAATACTGTTGGTCTTATTGCTAGATTCCAAGCTGATCCTCAATAGTCTTATGTCATGGCAATCAAGAGAGTTCTCAGATATCTGAAGGGAACAGTTGAGTATGGCTTATGGTATCCTAGGGATCATGATTTCTCTCTTCATGCATATACAAATGCTAATTGGGCAGGAGATGTGGATGACCGGAAGAGTACTAGTGGTGGTGCATTCTTTTTGGGGAAAAGATTGGTGTCTTGGCTAAGCAAGAAACAAGAGGCAATATCTCTATCCACTGCAGAAGTAGAGTATATTGCAGCAGCAGGTAGTTGCACTCAAGTATTGTGGATGAAGCAAATGTTAAGAGACATCAGAGTGGAGTATGAAGAACCTATCACAATCTTCTGTGATAACTCAAGTACAATAAATATTTAAAAAAATCCGGTGTTGCATTCAAAGACAAAACATATATCCATCAAGTTTCACTTTTTGAGAGAGAAGGTGAACAAGAATGAAGTTAAATTGGAGTTTGTTCCCTCAAAGGATCAGATTGTAGACATTTTTACTAAACCTCTACCTAAGGACTCTTTTGAGTATCTCAGAGAGAAGCTAGGGGTTATAATGCCTTCGGTTCTGAATTAAGGTGCACTGATGTGCATCAATCAGGTGGATCTCATAGTCATATCTTGTGGTCCAGATTGATGATAGGAAGCTGCTACTCAGCGGGAGCAATCTGTATGATTCTGAAGTATGATGCAAGTATGTGCCCTTTGCCATTGATGTCAAATGGGGAGAGAAGACATGTGAAAAACAAAAGAGATTGCTAATCAAAGGGGGAGAAATGAAGAAAGAAAAGATATGTGAATGATTGATGTTGTTAGGGGGAGCCAGTGAGGAGAAGTTCTTGTCTTGATGGTCAAAATAGTTTTTCACATCATATGTTGCCATCAATGACAAAGGGGGAGATTGTTGCAAGTATGGGCCTAACCGGTGTTGTCATTGATGTCAACATACTCCTATTGCATTGATGTCAAGAATTGAATGAGTTCTGTGCTGAGGATATTGAGAAAATGAGCCCCATCAGAAACAGAGAAGACTAGTGAAGACAATGAAGTTCTATGAAGCAAAGATCCCATCCAGTTGAAGATTAGAGTATGTGCATCAAAGGGTTTGTAGATATGTGTTCGAAGGTTCTTCAGTCAAGATTTTAGAGGTCCGCATGAAGATTTGAAGAAGTTATGGCCACATGAGTAAAACTGGTTCTGGCAGTTGTTCAGTGGTGACAGAGTGGCACAAATAGGTCCGGTGAGATCTGAAAATGTAATATCTTGTTCTATGGATCTGGTGGCATGTTTGGGAAGCTAATGTGAATTGACAACTCGATTGGCTCATAGTTTGGAGGTATGCAAGTGATCGTTCTAGTGTGACAATGATGACCGGCTGTGTTCTTGAGGTTCTGAAAGAAGATGCAAATAATTGTAGTAAGCAGAAGTGGTGCGGATGTTCTTGGTGATTCAAGCAAGCTTGTGGAGGTCTCCAGATTGTGTCCAATTCATGTTGTTGGTCCGCATTGAAGTTTAAGCTCGTAATTGAAGATTTACCTTTGGGTGATGATGTTCTTCTCAGTCTTGGCCGACCAGATGTTATACACATGTTGCGGATGATCTTGAAGATGTTTTACAAAGCATGGCATGTTCCTCAAAGAAAATTGAAGTCCAAAATATGCATGGCCGACAGGGTAGTGATGCGCATGAAGTCTTTGTAATAAGTCAAGTTGTATTTTTGTAAATGCTCTATAATGAAATAAAGTATGTGTTGTGCCGACTTTGATGATCATCCCAAAGTCGATGTCATGTATAAATAAGAATTGTGAAATCATTCAAAAGTATCTATGATCGTGACGAGAAAGTGACAGAGAGGAGAAGAACAAAAAGTAGAGCAGAAGTGTTGAGCTTAAATGGAACTGTCTCAAGCATGGTAAAGATGCTAATCTCCAATTCAAGTATGTAATATTTATATTATTCTGTAGATAGTGTGTCCCCTGTGAGCAGTGTGCTCAGGCAGTAAACCCTAATTGGCAAGTGTCATTTTTGTTCTTTTTATTCTTTTAACAGAGAATACAATCTTGGGTTAGTCACCCCATGGTTTTTCCCTTAACCAAGTTTTCCACGTTAAAATCTTGGTGTCATATATGTTGAATATGTTTCTGCTCTTGAGTTATTGCATTTTGCTTTCATGATTGAATAATTATTATATAAGAAGGATTTAAGGATTTAAAAATCAGAAGGTTTGGTGACAACTGATTCAGCCCCCCTCTCATTTGTTTGTCCTAAAAGCAACAACCCCAACTAAAATTCAAGAAACATCCATACAAGGCAATGGAAGTTGATGGCAACAGAGCATTATCCAATATTCCTACTTTTGTGGTATACACAAAAGATCTTAGGATATACATTCATGCAAAACTTGAGGAAATTGATCATGAGAAATTTGAAACCCTAAGACTTGATATGTTAGATGATGACAATACACATTACAAGCCCAAATATGCCAACATTGGAGTAAAACATTTGGATCTCTTTGGAAATTTTTTCTGCATTTTCATAATGAGCATGACTGGGTCAGATATATCCTTAGCAGAATTCATGACAAATTCATATATCTAGAAAAACCCCATCAAATAACTAAAGAATACATCAAGGTTGTCACAAGATTGTGTTCTATTGGACCCATACCACAATTGAAATCAATTAAAAATGAAAAGGTCATGGAATTAACTGGACCCAAATTTGACAAAAGGGCATTGACAATTGATGACATTATTGATCCTAGTGTAAGGTATGCAGCAATGGGAATTGCCTACAAGGTACACTACTCTAATAGAGAGGCATCTTCCATAGCTACAGTCATACACATTGCCTATCTAATGACTAAAGTGGGAAAGGATCTTGACTTATGTGCGATAATGATGGAACAGTTGCTATAAAATCTAAGAAAAGCTAAGGATTCAGGATATCATTTAAAATATGGTTCACTAATCATCTATTTGGAATTTTATTTCATGAATGAGTTACTAGGGTTTAAAGGGAAGATATGGCAACAAGACATACTATTAGCAGCACAAATAAAAGAATACATAAGGAGCTTTGACTCACAAAATTACAAAACTATTGTTTTGGGCTTCTTTAAAAAATTTCAAAGTGAAATGCATAAAAGGGAAAGAATGTCTTTTGATTTGGTTCGGAAATACAAGGATGACTTAACATTTCTTGTGGACAAAGATTATTGTTATAAGGTAGCAGTTGAGCCTAAAACTTCATGGATTCCCAAGCTTTCTTATGAAGTGCCTGATGCGGAAGTTAAAGCTTATGTAGAAATTATGTTAAGTCTATCAAAAGACCCTAAGAGTGAAAGATTTGGAACCAGTGAAGAAATTTAGGACAAGTTGACCAAGAAAAGGGTAGAAGAAGAGGTAGAGAAGAACAAAGAGAAATTCTTCAAGAGGATGGGCATTCCATCTAGAGGTAAATCTGCTCAGAACTCTCCTAAATTTGTTAAGCCTCTTCCAACTGTGCATTCAACACCAAGGAGATCTGGTAGAACTACCTCTCAATCTATATTCTCTGAAAAGGCATCTCCCACCAAACAAGTCTCTAAAGATCAAACACAGAAAAAATCCAAGAGCAAGCATTTAGATGAGAAGAAAGAAACTTTTGTGGAGTAGACTAAAAGTGATAAATATGAAGAAGTGATTAAGAAACAGAAGAAGGAGAAGAAGAAAAAGGGATCAAAGGTCAAAGTGAAGGCCAAGAGAAACAAGAAACAAGGTGTGGAAACAAGTGAAGAAGAAGAACAAGAGGAAGAAGAGGAACCAAGCCCTCCTCCCAAGAAGAAAAAGAAAAATATCTCTTAGAAGCCAATTTCTCTGGGGGACAAATGTCTTTTGAAGTTGTTTATAATGTAATAATTTCTCACAACTTGTTTGATGAAACAATGGCACTCCATTTTGAATCTACATATGAGGATCAGGCCATAATTGAAAAGACTATTGTTATGTATATGATGAGGTACAATAACTCTCTAGAAGAATTTTTGGTCAAAGCACCAGAAAGTCTGCAGAAAGCATTGAGAAGGGATAGAGATGAAGTTGTGACACTTGATGAAAAGCTCAAACAAGATGCTTTAAATAAAGCTAGTGCTTCCCTATCCAAGGAAGAAAAAGAAAAGTTGATCCAAAGGTAGGCTCAAAATCTTAAGACTAAGCATAGAGTAGACACTCTAATGCAAAATAGAAAGGAGGACATTGATCAAATCATAAAGGAAACTGAAGAAGTTACTCAAAAGATACTTGGTGAGTTGACAGAAATAAAAATTATAGAACAGTCACATGTCTCACCACTACATTCACCTCATCATGCTATGGCATCACCTCCGAAGAAAGAAGAATAGGCTGAAAAGGAAAAAGACATGAGTGTTGATCCCACTCTTCAAGAGAGTCTGCAAAATGAACAAAGTATTCTAGAAAACACTGAACAAGTGGATGGCTAGGGAAATGTGCAAGACTCACAGGTTGATTCAGAGACTTTAAGGCAACATGAAGATCCTGCCACAGACAAAGAAAAGACTCCAAAGAGAAGTCAAGATAGGGTAGAGGAGACTGATCAAGGTTCAACTGACTCTCTTACAAAACTACTAACCTTGTAGATTCAATTTCAACTAGTTGTCACTCCCCAATTGCTGCAAGTTCCAACAAATGAACAGCAACTCGGTCTAACAAGCATATCTCCCTTACACAAGTTGCAGCTTGGAGACATATTGCATGCCTCTGTAAGGAAAGAATTTTTACAATAAAGCCTAAATAAATCTAGTGCAATAGAGAATGCTGTGAAGTTGGTACAAGAGGGCTTACTAGAGGTAACCATTGACCCCTCATTGCCCTCAGAACAAAAACTCAAATTACTAATGGATTCTTTTAAGGATCATTCCTCCCTGTTAGAGCAAAAGGCAGAGAAAGAGGCAGCACAAAGGATTAATGACAAAATAATAGAAGATATGGCTGATAAGTGTGCTAATGCACATAACAAGCTCAAAGAAAATATGAAGAAAGTTAAAGCTTGTATTGAGGAGGCCACATCATTATATCTATTCTACCTAAATTGGCCAAACTCCACCAAGTAGATCAAATCTCAGATGGACTCTATTGAGTCATAAATACCTAAGGTGGCTAAAGTATATCACTTGTCAAAGGACAAGATGGGGGCAACAAGGGCACAAATTGAAAATTTGTATGCACAATTGTCCCAATTACAAGACCAAAGAGAGAACATAAAGAAACAATTTGGTCAGTTAAGAGAAGCAGTGAATTTGAGAATTGCCTCAATGTCTACTTTGTTTGGAGAGGCAGAAAAGATAGATCAAAGAATGAAGACCCTAAGCAATATAGAGGAAGCTGAGGAAATATACATACAATGTGAGTGTCATACTCAAATGCTTGCCTCAAAGTGTGTCATCTAGACCATAATTGTTCAACAACTCAAGGTAATTTATAAAGCCATTATCCCATCCAAGTGAGTTTTTAGAACAATTTTGATAGTATTGTGGAGATAATAAGTAGAGTGGTTGTACCATTTTGGTTTTCAAGGGTACAATTTTGTAACTAAATCATATAGTTAGGGGGGCCAGTGTCTAGATATCTTTTTGTAAGGGGGAGTACATACAATTTTACATTGATACAAAGGTTATCAATCCCTTTGTCCTTGATGTCAAAGGGGGAGAGAGTCCAAGGGGGAGCATATGTTTCCATCAATGACAAAGGGGGAGATTGTTGGCTACATGTGTAGTCATTGATGTCAACATAACAGATGGAAATGTACAGACAAACTTAGAGTCGGGATGGTTAAGATAGATCGGTCTGGGAGAAAGGAAAAATGGTCTAAGTATGGATCAGTTTTGGGCTTGAACATGATGTAGAGGTAAACATGTTGCAAGTGTTGTCATTGATGTTAACATACTTCTGTTGCATTAATGATAAGGATTAGATAAACTGTTTGCTGAGGATATTGAGAAAATTGGTCGTTTCAGGAACATTAAAGAATAGTGAAGATAGTAAGGTAAAAGTCCTAGTTAAGATGAGGATCAGAGGATACGGTTTAAAGGGTTTTTAGATAGGTGTCTTAAGATGATCCAGTAAAGATTTTAGAGGTCCGCATGAAGATCTTAAGAAGTTTTCGCTGCTCAATTAAAACAGGTTCTGGCAGGTGTTCAGAGGTGACAGAGTGATACAGTTAGGTCTGGTGAGATCCGTAAATGCATTATCCTATTCTATGGATTTGGTGGAGTTTTTAGGAAGTCTTTGAGAAGTGTCAACTCAATTGGTTTGTGGTCTGGAGGTCCGCAAGCATCTATTTCTTTGTGACAATGATGACAGACTGTTCTTGAGGTTCCGGATGAAGGAGAGAAGGATTTCAGTAAGAAGATGTAGTGTGGATGTTCTTGGTGATTCAGGCAAGCTTGTGGAGGTCTTTGGATCATGTCCAGTTCATTTTGGTGGTCCGCATTGGAGTTTGAGTTTGCAATTGAAGAATTACTTTTGGATGATGGTGTTCTTCTTGAGTCTAGGCGACCGGATGAGTTACACATCCTACGGATGTTCTTGTGGATGTTTTCCAACTTAGACGATTATTCCTAAGTTAATGTCTTGTATAATTAAGGGATTGGAAAGTTATTTCAAAAGCATCTTGTGGAGATGAGAGTGTGGTAGAGAGGAGAAGAGTGAAAGGCAGAGAAAAGGTTTTGAGCTTAAATGGAATTGGCTCAAGCATGATGAAGATGTTATTCTTCAGTTCAAGTATGTGATACTCATTCTTCTGTAGACAGTGTGTCTCTTGTAGGTAGTGACCCTCTTGTGAGCAGTGTGCTTGGGCAGTGAGCCCTAATTTGCATGTGTCATTTTGTTCTTTCTATTCTTCTAACAGAGAATATAATCTTGGGTTAATCACCCCATGGTTTTTCCCTTAACCGGATTTTCCACGTCAAAATCTTGGTGTCTTATGTGTTAATGTGTTTCTACTCTTGGTTTAATGCATTATGTTTCCATGATTGAATTATTATTATGCTGATGAATTACAAAGTGGATTTAAGTGTTTAAATTGGAAGAAAGTTTTGGACAACTGATTCTCCCCCCTCTCAGTTGTCTGTCCTAAATCTAACAATTGGTATCAGAGCTAAGTTCCTCTAAAAGAGCTTAACTGCTTGAGGAGATCCAGGATATCGTCCTACAAGAAGGATAGTCTACAGTTTGAAGGAACCAATTTTAATCTCTGGAAAAGTCGCATGAAATGTCACTTGCAATGTATGGGAATACAGTACTGGAACATGGCTTCAACGAAGTATACTCCTCCATAGGGTGGCCCGGAATCCCCAAGTGAAATCATAGATGCTGAAAACAATCTATGGACTAAAGAAGCTCTCCTAAGTGCCTTGTCTGATTCAAAGATTTCAAATGTTGTTGACCTACAAACTGCCTTTGAGATTTGGGAAAAACTGGAAACTCTGCATGAAGGAGACAAGTATGTTAAATGTGCAAGGCTACAAAGTCTGAAAGGAAAATTTGAAAACCTGAAGATGAGAGAAGATGAAAATATCACTACTTTTATGCCAAGAGTAAATGAGCTTGTTTGTGGGATTAGGTGTGCTGATGGAGTCTTGGATGAAGATGAGATTGTTGGCAAAGTTCTCAGATCCCTTCCTACCTCTTATAAAATCAAGGTTGTTGCCATTGAAGAATTCAGAGCCCATACAGCTATCACAAGAGATCAATTGGTTGGTAAATTGGTTGCATTTGAATTGACCGAGTTTGGAGATGACCCCCCCAAGACTGAATCTGCATTCAAAGCCAGTGCCTCTGTAAAAGGTAAACAAAGGTTTGATCCGGGAGAGAACTCTTCAAGGAAACTATCATGGTATGAAAAAGCAAGAAAAGACCTGGAAGAAGAAGAAGTAGAAACTGCTCAACTTGAAGCCCTTATTGCCAAAAGACTGCCAAGAGGATCCAGTAAGTATGAAGGAAAATTAACTTTTAAGTGTTTTAACTGCAATAAGATTGGTCATTTTGCCTCAAGATGTCCAGAAAGATTTTCAAGGCCAAATCCTTAGAAATCAAGGTTCCAAAAGAATTGTTACTATGTTCATGAAGAAGATGATAATGAAGGAGTAGCAGATGATGAATCAGAGACAGGAAACAAATCCGGAAGTGATTGGGTGTTTATTGCCATCAAGAAAGAAGAACCAATACCCTCTAAATCTATCAATCATAAAGTTGTAGAAAGAGCTCTAATTGCCCAAGTTGAAGAAAAGGATGATTGGGTCATTAACAATGGATGCTCTCACCATATGACAGGTAACAAAAATAAGTTCATAGATTTGGAAAGGTATGAAGGAGGAGTGGTAAAATTTGGTGATAATTCTGCTGGTAGAATCAGAGATAGAGGAACTATTTTTTTATGGAAAGAACAAAACCGGTAATGTACTGTATGTTGAAGGATGGAAGCACAATCTTCTTAGTGTTGGACAGTTGGTGGACAAAGGCTATGATCTTAGATTCAAGAATGGAAAATGCAAGATCTATGAGAGTTCTAGAACAGAGATTGCATCCAGTACCCAAACAAAAGGTAACATCTTCCATTTAGTTGGTACTGGTAAAAGTTGTCTATTTGTGCAAATTGATCAGAGTTGGTTATGGCATAGGAGGATGTGTCATGTGAATTTTGATAATATCATCAAGATAAGCAATACTCAGGCTGTAAGAGATCTTCCAAAATTAGTGAAACCTACAAATAGTTTGTGCAGGGAATGTCAGTTGGGTAAGCAAAGTAGAGTCTCATTCCAAAGCAAGGAACAATCTTCTACCAAATTATTAGACTTAGTTCATACTGATTTATGTGGTCTGGAAAGAATCAGAAGTGTGCAAGGTGATAGATACTTCATGCTATTAATTGATAACTATTCCCAGATGATGTGGGTGACCTTTCTGAAGGAGAAATTAGAGGCTCTTGAGAAATTCAAAATATTAAAGGCTATGGTTGAGAATGAAACTGGATTGAACATAAAATTTCTGAGGTTTGATAGAGGTGGTGAATTCACATCCGGTGATTTCATAGATTTCTATGAGAAGCATGGAATCAGAAGACAATTGTCTGCTCCTAGGACTCCACAGCAGAATAGAGTAGTGGAAAGAAAGAACCAGACCATCTAAGAAGCATCTAGGACAATGATGATGGAAGCAAATGTTCCTCAAATATATTAGAGAGAAGCTGTCAGCACTGTAGTCTATACTTTCAATCGAGTACAAATCAAAAGCAATACTGGTAAGACTCCTTATGAACTTTGGTTTGGTATCACTCCTACTATGAGGTATTTTAGAGCCTTTGGTAGAAAATGTTATATTAAAAGAGATGAAGATCTAGGCAAGTTTGATGCTAGAAGTGATGAAGGAATATTCTTGGGTTACTCTACTCAAAGCAAAGCATACCAGTGTTATAATAAGAGACTGAGAAAGATTATAGAAAGTACAAATGTGAAGGTTGATGAAGGAATTGAAAAACCCTCAAAGTTTTATGAATATGATGAAGATGATCAAAATGGTGTTCTGATTCAAGGAGCCCAAGTCCCTTCTAAAATTCAGACTCAAACTGATTTGGTAAATCAGGAAGAAGAGATGAGCTTTAATGAGCCTGATCAAGAATCAGAAGTGCAATAAACTCCCAAAGTTCCCAGGTATGTAAGACTGAACCACTTTGAAGATTAGATCATAGGTGATAAAAGCAAAGGTGTTCAAACAAGAAGAAGGATTACTCAAGATTCAAAAGAGTATTGTTTGATTTCAAAAATTAAACTTAAGACAGTGAATGAAGCTTGCAATGATGAAAAATGGACTAAAGTAATGGAGGAAGAGCTGATGCAAATTGAGAAAAAACACACTTGGTATCTTGTTCCCAGACCTAGAAACAAGAATGTGATTGGAACCAAATGGGTCTTCCAGAACAAATTGAATGAAGTTGGTGAAGTAATCAGAAATAAAGCCAGATTGGTTTGCAAGGGTTACTCTCAAATAGAAGGAGTTGATTTTGAAGAAACTTTTTCTCCGGTAGCAAGAATTGAAGTAGTCAGGTTATTTCTTTCTTTTGCTGCCTTTAAGGACTTCAAAGTTTATCAGATGGATGTCAAGTCTACCTTTCTGAATGGAGATTTGGAAGAAGAAGTATACATCGAACAACCGGATGGATTTCAATTCTTTGATCATGGTGATATGGTTTGCAAGTTGAAGAAAGCATTGTATGGACTGAAGCAAGCCCCAAGAGCCTAGTATGAAAGATTGGATAAGCATCTTTTGAAGATTGGTTTCAACAAAGGTACTACTGACAGTAATTTGTATTTCAAAATCGATCATGAAAACATCTTGATTGTTGAAGTGTTTGTTGATGATATCATTTTTGGAGGAAGAGATAATATGTGTAAAACTTTTGCAAATCAAATGAAAAGTGAGTTTGAGATGTCCATGCTTGGTGAAATGAATTTCTTCTTGGGTCTACAAATCACTCAAACAAAGAAAGGAATCTTCATTTCTCAGACTAAATATGTGAAAGAATTGTTGAAGAAATTTGGGATGGAAGACTCAAAACCAATGAGTACTCCCATATCAACTGGATGTAAATTGAGTAAAGATGATGACTCTCTTAAGGCTGATCAGAAAAAGTACAGATCAATGATTGGAGGATTGTTGTATCTCACTCAAACTAGACCTGACATTATGAATGTTGTTGGTCTTGTTGCTAGATTCCAAGCTGATCCTAGAGAATCTCATGTCATGGCAATCAAGAGGATTTTTAGGTATTTAAAAGGGATAGTTGAGTATGGTTTGTGGTATCCCAGAGATCATAATTTCTCACTTCATGCATATACAGATGCGGATTGGGTAGGAGACGTGGATGACCAGAAGAGTACCAATGGTGGAGCATTCTTTTTAGGAAAGAGATTAGTTTCTTGGTTGAGAAAGAAATAAGAGGCAATATCTCTGTCCACTGCAGAAGCAGAATATATTGCAGCAACAAGTAGTTGTACTCAAGTCTTGCGGATGAAGCAAATGCTAAGAGATATGGGAGTGGAGTATGAGGAGCCTATTACAATCTTTTGTGATAATTCAAGTGCAATAAATATTTCAAAGAATCCAGTGTTGCATTCAAAGACCAAACATATATCCATCAAGTTTCACTTTCTGAGAGAGCAAGTGAGCAAGAATGAAGTCAGATTGGAGTTTGCACCTTCCAAGGATCAGATTACAGATATATTTATTAAACCTCTACCTAAGGACTCTTGAGTATCTCAGGGAGAAGTTACGGGTTATTACCCCTCCGATGATGAACTAAGGTGCACTGATATGCATCAGTCTAGTGGAGTTCACAGTCTCACTTGTGGTCCAGATTGGTGATGGGGAGCTACTACTCAGGGGGAGCAACTATTATGATTCTGAAGTATTAAAGTTGCAAGTATATGCCCTTTGCCATTGATGTCAAAGGGGGACAAAAGACATGTGAAAAACAAGTGGTTTTTGATCAAAGGGGGAGAAGTAAAGGAAGAGAAGACTTGTGAATGATTGTTGGTGATAGGGGGAGTTGTGTCAGTTCTTGTCTTGATGGTTAAAATAGTTTTTCACATCATATGTTGCCATCAATGACAAAGGGGGAGATTGTTGCAAGGATGGGCCTAACCGGTGTTGTCATTGATGTCAACATACTTCTGTTGCATTGATGATAAGGATTAGATGAACTGTTTGCTGAGGATATTGAGAAAATTGGTCATTTCAGGAACATTGAAGAACAGTGATGACAGTAAGGTAAAAGTCCTAGTTAAGATGAGGATCAGAGGATAAGGTTTAAAGGGTTTATAGATAGGTGTCTTAAGATGATCCAGTAAAGATTTTAGAGGTCTGCATGAAGATCTGAAGAAGTTGTGGCCGCTCAAGTAAAACAAGTTCTGGCAGGTGTTTAGAGGTGACAGAGTGATACAGATAGGTTCGGTGAGATCCGGAAATACATTATCCTATTTTGCAGATTTGGTGGAGTGTTTAGGAAGTCTTTGAGAAGTGTCAACTTGATTGGTTCATGGTCTAGAGGTCTGCAAGCATCTATTTCTTTGTGACAGTGATGATAGACTATGTTCTTGAGGTTCCTGATGAAGGAGAGAAGGATTTCAGTAAGAAGATGTAGTGTGGATGTTCTTGGTGATTCAGGCAAGCTTGTGGAAGTCTTTAGATCGTGTCCAGTTCGTTTTGGTGGTCTGCATTAGAGTTTGAGTTTGCAATTGAAGAATTACTTTTAGATGATGGTGTTCTTCTTGAGTCTGGCCGACCGGATGAGTTACACATCCTACAGATGTTCTTGTGGATGTTTTTTGACTTAGATGATTATTCCTACGTCGATGTCTTGTATAATTAAGGGATTGGAAAGTCATTTCAAAAGCATCTTGTGGAGATGAGAGTGTGGTAGAGAGGAGAAGAGAGAAAGGCAGAGCAAAGGTTTTGGGCTTAAATAGAACTGACTCAAGCATGATGAAGATGCTATTCTTTAGTTCAATTATGTGATACTTATTCTTCTATACACAGTGTGTCTCTTGTAGGTAGTGAGCCTCTTGTGAGCAATGTGCTCAGGCAGTGAGCCCTAATTGGCATGTGCCATTTTGTTCTTTCTATTCTTCTAACAAAGAATACAATCTTGGGTTAATCACCCCGTGGTTTTTCCCTTAATCAGGTTTTCTATGTCAAAATCTTGGTGTCTTATGTGTTAATGTGTTTCTGCTCTTTGTTTAATGCATTATGTTTCCATGATTGAATTATTATTATGTTGTTGAATTACAAAGTGGATTTAAGTGTTTAAATTAGAAGAAAGTTTTGGACAAGTGATTCACCCCCCCTCTCAATTGGTTGTCCTGAATCTAACAAAACAACCCTATCCTTGCATGATTTATGAATATATACTTACATATCTAATCTGTTGGGAGTACCGCACTGAAGGGTAAGAAGTAGAAAAGTGTCTAAGGTATTCTCAGTGCAAAACCTAAGGCAAAGTCAACATGAATTGGTGTGCACTTCTCTACAAAGAAAGATTTGGCCATGAAGTTTTAATGATAGTTTTTGATATGAATTGACATGATATATACAAGGTTTCAGCCTCTCACTTACTCAGCATGAAAAGTTACAAGGGTTAGTACATTGGCCATCACTGAGACAAAGTAGAGCAATAATAGGGAGACAATGGACTACTCCTCATTCCTTCGGAAGAGATTTGTTTGTCATGCAACTCTAAGAAATGACTAAGATAAATATGATATATGCTATGATGAAATTGCAAGTGTTCTAGTGGTCCGCAGAGACATTACTCAATTGATAGAGGCATCACACTATATCCCAAAGCCTGAATATACAAGTTAAGTTCTTCAAAAGATGAAACATGTATAAATCTATTATCAAAGCTTGTGTGGAGGTGGTATATGGTCCAAGACACATCAGATGTGATCCACATATAGATAATTCTCATTTTCCAATACTGCATCAAAATGTCATTGTTGTAAGCAAAGTTATAAGTATAACTGTCTTCCAAAACTCTAAGTAACTAAGTTATTCTTAAATTCCTCCAAAAAGTTCAAATAGTGGTGTGTAGATTTGATGAGTAGCATCCATTGATATCTTTGATCATTTATAGAAGGTTCCAGACCTTGCACTTCATCCCAGTATCATATTTTGGGTTCTAAGGCATTACATAAGGTCCGGAAGACTTTATTCTCTACAAACTGATACATTTCTTGTCTTGTGGATACATAGTTTGGTATGATACTTCTCTAGTAAGGTGTATGATTGTTATTGATCTCTTTCATGATTGAATATTTGGTCCACATTAAGGTTTTAGCTTCTCCCCGGTAGTTGAAAGATGAATAGTTGACAATGTTAAGCAGTATGAGTCAACTGGTTAAGTACCTAGTGCATGCGGAGGCTTTTGACTAATTTCTCCAAGTTTGAAAGGTATGGAAATGTATGTCCTGATGTTCTTCATAAATCCTTGAGGTCCACAACAAGTTTGCATGTGTTGTGGCCGACCAATGACTAGCTACACGTTACATTCAATATTGTTCTGGATGTCGACCTAATCAATGTTTCAAGATCTTGTAGAGGATATATATAGAAGATATAATTCATTTGAAAGGTAATTAAGTTGAAGAAGGATATAATAGAGTAGAGGAAGATATGAAATGCATAGAATCAGTTTGAAGGTAGATATTGAGCAAGAATAGCAAACTACACCATCAGCATACAACATAGGTGTTCTCCATAGCGGTCCTTATATCTATATTATCATTGTAATAGCAGTGAGTTGAGCATTTAGGGAGTAGTAGCTTCCTTGGGTTATAACCCTAAATCAAAGTTGTAAATCAGGGAGTAGTAGCTTCCTTGGGTCGAAGCCCTAAAATAATGTTGTAATGACTTTTTCAATGAACATATTATATTGTGAGCTAATCCTAACCGTGGTTTTTCTCTATTTTAGGGTTTTCCACTTAAAAACACTGGTTTTATGTGTTGATCCTTGATTTGCATGTTTTCCTTCGTGTTTTCAAAGCTATTCAGTTTTATCAGTAAATGTTTGATTAAAGTTTTTAAGAGTGATGAACACCCCCCCTCTCAGCACCCCATTGTGTTCAACACGAACATCCTAATAACGATTTTCATAGCCTAGTCAAGGCATCATATCCCTGAACAATTGAGTGGAATAATTTTATACTTTTACTCAGCTAATACCTCCAAATAGTATTAAATTTCAATAACTATAATTCTAGTTTGAAAGCATGAACAACTCTTACGTTATCTAGTTTTTCTATATCAATATCATTATTGAAGTTTACCAAGTTCAATGACCTAGTACAGTTGTAAGATTTATTCCCTCTTATTATTTTCACTAACAAATTCATTACACAGTCTAAGTACATATATTAATTCTCACAAAATTATAACATGCATGGTTGACCTCAATAAGTATTAACATCTCTATGAGAAATTTCCAATGATCACAAACAAGTTTTACAAAACAAAATAAGATCTTTCCAACAAATAAACATAACTCTATCTATATGACAATCCAATTCTATGTCATGGTACTCTATTATCTTAACTAACAAAAAGAGTAAAAATGACATAGATTTGCCCATATATATATATAAGAAGAAGAAGAAGAAAACAAGAGTTTACAAGTAGGAATTTATAAGTTAAAACTGACAGACTTAATATGGCCAAAGACTATGGTTATTTAAATCCAACTTTCCCAAAAGCACCAATGGTATTTTTTTATTTAAAGATATTATGAAATCCTTCAATACTCATAAAACAAAGGGAGTACTTTGATAATTTACCAGTGTCAAAGACCAATTTGTTAATAAACTAATGGAAAGGACCCTTTATGACTATGAATAACCCTTAATCAACCAATAACACAATTCCCTTTGTGAGTTAAATCTTAGCTATCTAATGAACTTGTGTCGGGAAAAAGTGGAATAATATATCAATGATTAATAAATAACCCAATAACTCAATGAAAATGGAAATAAACAAGATTTAAAACAAATCACAATACCTTCAAAAACCTTGTTACTTCGGAGCTTCCATTGTTCGCCTAGTCTCAATTGATCTTTTGTATGAATGAAGCCCTCAGAAAGCGCACTTCCTTGCTTTGTTCTTCAAGATGGAAATAGAGAAATGGCTATGATACTTCTTATAATGAATATGAGCTTCAATACAATAAAATATTGATCGCAAGCTAAAGAGATGGTGTTGGGTGCCAAAGGCATGCTGTGAAGTCTGTAGAGTAAGTTTACTAAGAGCTTGGATGATTGAAATGGAGAAATAGAGTTGTACTTATAGACTTGAGAGAGAGAAGATCAACGGTGTAGAATGAACAAGAGGATCAACAGTTGAGGAAGGTTGAGAGATGTGTGCAAATAAGAAGAGCACAAGTGTCCTACTCCTTCATGCAACAGGGGAGTTAATAGAAATAGATTGAAGAGTTAACTGAATAGATTGATTAGTTAACAGAATAGATTGGGGAGTTGACTAAATTGATTAAACAGTGAACTCATATGACTAACTAGTTAACTGATTTGATTTATGAGTTAACGAATTGGAACTAGTGGAGAAATAGGACATGTGGGTGAGGGAACAAATAATTAAATATTAAAATATTTAATTAAGTGTGCACATGGATTTGCATGGATTAATTTTGGTGTTAATCCATTTTTAAGAGGAAATAGATAATCTAATTAAATGTTTTGATTTATTTAAATATAGAGGATATTAATTTTAGAAGAACTAATTAAATAATTAGACATTATTTAATTTAGAATGACTTTAGAATTTAGAAGAGGTAATTAAATAATTTGATATTATTTAATTTAGAGGAATTTTGGAAGAATTAGTTAAATAATTTGGTATTATTTAATTTAGAAGAACTTGGAGGATTTTAATTAAATAAATGAATTTATTTAATTTGGAGGAATATGAAGGATTTAATTAAATAAATGATTTTATTTAATTTTGGAGGAATGTGAATCAAATAAATAAATTGATCTATTTATTTATTGATAGAGGAATTAAACTAAAATAAATAGTAAGAATATTTATTTAGACAGAGTCGTGTCATTTTTAGGTGTATACATTTTGCCCCTCTTTGATTCAATGTGTTTTATCACGTTGTTTCAAAGAATACGATCTTATGATAATGATACATGACCCAGTTTGCCCCTGGTACAAATTTAACGACGATAGGATGCCCCCTTAGGAGATTGGACGGGAAGAAAGTTTCAAGGGACATGAGACGGATAATCTCACAATGAAAAAGGTAAAAAAACATGTTAGGATCGCAAAAATAGGTTATGGTTCAGAGAAACGGTAGGAAACAGGCTTGGGAAGTAGTCATGGTCGCCACACAGCTAGTTAGGGTTCACTTCCTATATATAGAATTTGGGTCCACAATCCTAGTCATTTGCACACTTGACTTTTGTTGATAGGACTCTCAGAGCTTAGGAGACCACAGGAGCTAGAGAAGTTAGTAGAGATATGGATATTCCATGCGAGGAGCATCGCTTTGAGTGCGTTCGACGGTTCGGGTGGCCAGCTGATGCAGGACCACTAATATGTACTTTGACAAAACTCGCCTAGGGTCATTTATTAGGCTAATAAATGCTAGGGAAAACATGCCTGAATGAATGCGTCGAATCATGTTTCGGTGCATATACTGCCCGAAATGGCGCATATGTTCCCATACAGCACATATACATAATCTAGCTACTCATTTATTCATTCAGCGCATCCATGATGCGAATCGGTCCATTTTCTAAGAAGTTGTGCATGTGTTGTAGTTTAGCGCATATGTTGCGTCTTATTGCGCATTTGTTCAGAGTTGCGCATCTGCTCAAATGTTCAGTGCATTTGTCTGGATACTATGCATTTGTAGCCTGGTTTGACACAATTGCATTTTGATACTCAATTACTTAGTGAAATTGACTCAATTGGCATCTTGATTGATGCGTCAATTGATAAGCGATCTCTGAGATTGATAGAATCTAAACAAGAGATGATATGCTTGTTTGATCAATTTAATATGTTAAGTAAGTGATAGGATAGTTTGATAGTTGAGCAGGTTTACTTTGATACAGTTATGGTTGACGCATTGGTTTGCTGATTACAGGAGGATATTTCAAATGTCCTGATGTCGCGGGAACAGTTTCACTTGTCGTTGTTGCAGCATTACATGCTTACAGAGGTTGACCGGGTGGCGCTTGGTACTATGGGTTTGGATTATGTTTGCTTTATGCCTGAGGTTTGTGTGAACCTTAGTTTGTTGACTGCTGCGGTGGAGCACTTTCATAGTGAGGATGGGACGTTCCATCTTCTGACCGGCAAGATGACTATTACGCTGGAAGACGTTTACAAGATCTTGCACTTACCTATCCAGGGTGAGCTTGTGGAGTATGACTCGCAATGAGATGCTAGGCTTGCTGAGTTCCAGAGGGTCTTTGATGATCATGTTCTTTGGGGTCAGGTGATCTCCTGGCAGGATATTTATGACTACTATGACTACTTCTCAGGGATTGTGGCAGGATTGATTGGGGGTGTGGTATGCCCCGATAGATAATCTCATGGGTTCCCCATTGGCTGGGGTAGGACACTAGAGAGGATGGTTACAGAGGGCACTAGCTTCGCATGGGGTGTCTGCGTGTTGGCTCATTTATACCATGATATGCATCAGGTAGTGTATTAGGGTGCAACCAGCTTATCTGTAGGCATCTCTTTGTTATAGTTCTGGTTATGGGAGCACATAGTCGTGACTTGGCCGATTTGTGTGTTTTCTAGGCAGCAAGGGGAGCCTTACTCATATGGTTATGCAGGTGTAGTTTCCTAGCATAAGTTGGGGAAGCTAGAGTACTAGAGACATCAACTGGATAATGTGGATGGAGTTATCTGGTGACCTTATCTGGATTGTGAGCTATGGGAGGATGAGGATGATGAGCTTCCCTATGTATTTTAGACACGGTGGTTGATTGGGCAGACTTAGCATATTCTGAAGAGACACATTGTTAGCCAGGTTCTAAGACAGTTTGAGAGGACACAATGTCAGCCACAGGAGCAGGCCTTGTTTGCTAGGACTTATACGGAGCGCTTACAGTGGGGTCCTATTGCATCATATGAGGAGGCTAGAGAAAACTTCTTGTAGATACTTTACCAGGACTGGCCTATGAGGAAAGAGGTAGTGGACGCAGGCATGACACGGGATTATGAGGAATAGTTCGTTGCACACCCTTTCCCCAGATACTTAGGACTGAGAGAGTTATCTCCTCATTTAGAGGAGGTGGAGTCAAAGGAGGAGGGTGATGGAGGTAGGAGGAGGAGGAGGAGACAGAGGAGGGGGAGAGGAGGATGAGGAGATGGGGGTGGTAGAAGAGATGATGGAGGGGATGGTGGAGGGGGAGGTAGACAGAGACAGCAATAGAGAGTGGGGGAGGGCCCATCTCAGTAGCAGGTAGTATAGCAGGTGGCACCGTAGCAGGTGTAGATTCAGTAGCAAGTTGCTCAGTAATAGGTGTAGGTCCCACAGGTTATAGTTGCACCATAGGTACCTCAGGCTCCAGATCAGATGGACCCACAGCAGCAAGCACTGGAGGGGGTTGTTGCTACATTACGGGGCTAGCTGAGGCAGATTAAGGCACAACTACAAGCTGCAGAGTCTCACAGGGAGGCAAATGCAAAAGTTATAGTTGGGCTCACTGTAGATAGAGACACAACATTAGCTGGGGTACGGGCCTTGACGGCCGAGAAGGATGCAGCCGTAGCTGCCTTGGCCACTAATGGGGCTACAAGATTCTTGGTAATGCAGGTGACTCAGGGGCAGGCCCAGGTACATCAGTTGCAGACACAGATGGCACATATATAGGGTGAGCTTGCTAGAGCGTAGGCTCAAACATAGTATTATAGAGGATTGTATCATGGGGCAGTACTGGCAGACCAAAGGGCACCCAGCTACAGGAGTCAATCAGTGGCTTCTCAGAGAGCAGGTGGGTCACGATCAGCGGCTTCTGCTATGGGTCCACAGCAATTGGGGGCTTGTAAAAGTGGAGGTGGAGAGGGCAATGTTGGGAGTAGCTCCCCACGACAGTAGGGTTAGCTGCTACTTATACTAATTTTTGCTTATGCATACACCTTTTTGATGGCTCATAGATAGCCTGATATGTATGTATTTATCTCATTTTATACAGTTACCGAGACATGTGTCATTTTTTTTCGATGTATGTATTTCCCTTTTATGACCTAACTCATAGATGATGGACTTTGGTATTGTACACTTGGACACATTTATGTTATAATTATATATGATGATGTAGCTTATGACCTACATGTATGTTACTTATGCTATGATCATGGATGCATTTCACTTGTGATGTCTATATGCGATGCTCATGTTTATGGCACTTTATATGGAGTTATTATGGCCTATATGTATGATGTTGATGCGGTGATCATGGATGCAATTTACCTGTTATGTGTATATGCTTATGTTTTGGATATTTTTCTGATGGGACATTATGTATGTAGTTATGTTATGATGACACAAATGTATATGGATGATTTTAATGCACCTATATATATGCACCTATGTCGTCACATTCTATGATGAGCTAATGCAGACATTGTGATGATGGCTATGTTTTTGATGTTTTCTGGTTAAAACTTAAGTTGATTTATGCAGCTATATGTATGCAAATGATCTAATCAAGTTAATGATTGTCTCGCCTAATATGCAATGCTAACTGATGACACATGGAAGACTTAATGCACTTACATAAATGTAAATGATCTAATCAACTTAATGACTATTTCACTTAATGCAAGATGATTTCTATATTTTTTTGATATGTCCAAGTGTGTGCAATCAAAGTAGAAAAGACTCGATAGGAGACAAAAAAAGAATTTTGACAGAAGAATGACTCGATAGAAGAACTCACAAGCTTTTGTAAACTCTGACACTGCGAACAAAATCTTTATTGAGGGATGGTAGGCGAAATGAAAATGGATGTATTTATGGATGTCTTATGGGTGTGGATATATGTCATCTTGATATTGTAAGTATTTTGAAGTGCTTGTTTCATTATTAGGTGCTTTTTTTGTTTCTTCTCTTTTGAAATGTTGTAAGAAAATACAAGCATCTAGGTACAATTGAACCATGATGACCTGAGTATTACTTACATGGATTTTGATATAGCAAGTTGATACAAGCATCTAGTCAAAATTGAATCTAGATGACCTGAGTACTTCTTGTGTTTCAACAGACAAGGATTGCCCCTTTTCATGTTTAGACCTCTGAAGTCCTCAATGATCTTTTGTTGATCATGTCGTTAGACAAAAGTCGTCACATTACTAAAGATTGATCCACAAACAGTAGACAAAGAAAATGATTATGCCTCCATCATAGTTTCTCTAGTTTTTGACATCCTCAAGTAGCATAGAAAGACATAATAACAAAAATCAAGACTCTATAAGTTAACCTTCCCAAAAAACAGAAACATTCTTGCATTAGATGTGTCTTCTTGCCATAATTTAGATAAAATTAGTTTGAGTGTTTAGGTACTTGTTTGCTTTGCCTTAGATAGGTTGATGTCTTGCATCAAGATTTCTATTTGGAAGCGTGCTTTGTTGCACTTGTGTGTCCAGTGAAAGGTATCACAATCCTTATTAGTGTCCTCTTAGAACATTTGGCATTCAAGAATCCAATATCGTAACCAGGTCAAGGAGTTGCCCCCAGTCAAGCAAAGGATTGATTTATTATGGATGAACCAACAATAGATACGAAGAAATGGGCCCTAAGGGACTAACCTAGTGCCTCAGGGGTGCATTGCTAAATGGCCTTGCCTACGTGATGACGCAAAGGCAACACAGTTCGAGGTGAACTTTGTGTACCTAGGACCTATGCGATGGGAAACGGTGCGGATGCGGATGGACCAACAGATGGGTGAAAAGGGGTATGGAACAGATGGGGAAGGGAGCGAGCCTTGGGGGCGCATCGATACAAGATGGCCTTGCCTACATGATAACTCAGAGGTGACGTAGTTCGACAACGGTTCAATGGATTGGCTCAAGACGGATGACACGATGGACGCAAGTCCGGATTGGCAGTTGTGATAGCAAAAGGTGATAAGAACGAACAAACAACAAGCCATGGTAGGTATACTGGTGTGATCGGGTGGATTTTGTTAGGAGGTATGAATGAAGAATAAGGTTTTAAAAGATGGAGAAGGTGGTTTATCACAAGTAGCGCCTGTTTACCAGGTTTTCACCACTTGATTTTATTTGCACGATAGCCAAAATACACATGACACCTGTTTGCCAGGTTTTCATCATGGTATCTATCCAAGGCGCATGTTTGCCAAGTTTTCACCAGAGAATGATTTTTTTGTTGTTTTTCCATTTTTTTGATTGGTTTTTTTTTATGTTTTTTTATCATTTTTTGATTTTTTTTTATTCCCTTGCATTGGGGTTTAAGTGTAGAACTTGGGAAGATGCAAGTTGTTGATGGGATCATCAAACAATTCACCTTCTGATGTAGCCAATTGATATGCCCCTTACCCATAGCTAGCAATGATAACATAAGGACCTAGCTAGTTGGGTTCAAACTTAACTTTCTTTTCTCTGTCCTGCTGATTGCGGGGATTTTCCTAAAGCACTAGATCACCAACATTGAATACCCTGGGACGGATTCTGTGGTTGTAACTTCTAGTGGA
This sequence comes from Cunninghamia lanceolata, assembly GCA_027924645.1. Lineage (NCBI taxonomy): Eukaryota > Viridiplantae > Streptophyta > Pinopsida > Cupressales > Cupressaceae > Cunninghamia > Cunninghamia lanceolata. The sequence continues at coordinate 3,821,352 of BSBN01000469.1, forward strand.
CTTCCTTTGTTGATAAGCTTTGATATGGTTAAAGACATGTTGCCTTCTCTCTTCCAGTAGCTCTAACTCTTGAAGTCTGGATACTCTATATTCTTCATCAGATATGAGGCCTTTTAACAAAACTCACAAGGATGGGATCTTGACTTCAATGGGCAAGATGGCTTCAGATCCATAGACCAGGGAGTATGGTGTTGCACCTATGGGTGTGAGATACTTATGTGGTAGGCCCATAGTGCAGGATTCAATTGGATGTGTCAATCACGGTCGGCATCATTGATAGTCTTTTTCAAGAATTTTAAGATGGTTTTATTTGATGCCTCTGCCTGGTTGTTTCCTTGGGGGTAATACAGGGTGGAAAAGTGGTGTTGGATATGAAATTTGTCACACAGTTCTTCAACATCTTAGTTTTTGAATGGTCGTCCATTATCAGTGATAATGGATAAAGGGATACCATAGCAGCAAATGATGTAGTTCAAGATGAAAGAGGCAATCTGTTTGCATGTGACATTGGTGAGGGGTACGGCTTCAATCCACTTCGTAAAGTACTCAGTGGTGATTATTATGAATTTATGGCCATTGGAAGAGGGAGGGTGGATCTTGCCCACTAAGTCAAGTCCCCATTGACGGAAAGGCCAAGGAGTCGTTAAAGGCTACAACTCCTGTGTTGGTGCATGTATCAAGTTCCCATGGATTTGGCATTTCTTGCACCTCTTTACAAAATGATAGGAATCTTTTTCCATAGTTGGCCAGTAGTATCCCATGTATATGAGTTTCTTAGCTAGGGTAGGACCACTAGAGTGGGTCCCGCATATACCGTCGTGCACTTTGCTCAGGGTAGTTTGATATTCCTCGCTATCAAGACACCTAAGGAGAGTACCATCGAGACCATGTCAATATAAGGTGTTGGTGATAATGGCATGACATGATGATTGGTGAATGAAGGTTCATTTTTGGTTATTTGAGAGATCAGGGAGTAGGGTATTCTCTTTAAGATAGGCAAATATTTTTCCATATAGGGCAGAATCAGATCCTACAATGTGGCAAATGATATGGGATTCAGGAGAGTCGTATGCAGGATGGGAGATTGGCTCTACCAAGAACTCATAACGTGATTAGTTGTTAGGGATGTCGAGGAGAGACGTAATCATTACCATGGTGTCTGTTGATTTGATCTCTATCCTTGGTATCTACTCAAAAGAGATCTCAACAAAGTAATCTTTGAAGTTGTCTACCATTCATTTGTATGGTATTAACTTATCATCCTTTGTTTGGTAGTCATCATTCACTTGGTTGATAACCAGCTGTGAGTCACCATACACCTGAAGTTCTTTGATGTTCCATTCAACTGCCATCTTGATGCCAATGACTAGGGCTTCATACTCTGCCACATTGTTAGTGCAAGGGAATAGTAGTCTATACGATTTTGGAATGGTATCACCATTAGGTGTGATCAACAAGATACCTGCCCCAGACCCATGCTGAGTATAGGAGCCATCGAAGTAGAGTTTACAGGTTGTTGTTATGTGAAAGATGGACTCGTCTGGAAATTTGAAGCTCAAAGGGTTATCATCTGTTAAAGGCGCATCTGTCAGTTGATCTACAAGTACTTGACCTTTTATTGTGTGCCTGTCTACATACTCGATGTCAAACTCACTGAGAAGCATGACTCATTTGGACAATCTATCTGTAAGGGCAGCTTTGTTGAGCAAATACTATAGTGGAACATTTTTTTCTACTAGCTTGATGGAATGCGATAGCATGTAATGTCTCCATTTTTGTGAAGCGAAGACCACAGCGAGGCATACTCTTTCAATTGGCGTGTATTGTAGCTCATAACCAACCAGTGTTCTTCTAATGTAATAAATTGCTTGTTCTTTCCCTTCATGATTTTGTTGTGCAAGGAGAGCTCCCAGAGCTATTGGTGTGGCAGAGATATAAAGTAGCTGAGGTTTACCCTAGATCGGTGGCATCAATACAGGTGGTTTCATGAGATACTCTTTTAACTATTGAAATGCCTATTCACACGAATCATTCCATTTGAAAGGAATGTTCTTATGTAGGAGATGCGTGAATGGGTGGCATTTGTCTACCAATTGAGAAATGAACCTTTTGATAGATTGCAGTTTTCCTTGTAGAGACCTTAGTTGACTGAGATTTTTGGGAGGTGGCATTTCCATGATAGCCTTCACTCTAGCTGGGTCTACTTCAATTCCATTTGCAGACACGATGTATCCTAGAAGCTTGCCAGATGTGACTCTGAATACACACTTCTTTGGGTTGAGGCATACATTGAACTGCTCCAATCTTGTGAAGATTTTGTCTAATACTACTAGGTGTCCTTCTCTTGTGAGTGATTTTGCAAAGATGTCATCTACATAATCTTCCATTATGGTGTGCATCATGTCATGGAAGATTGTGGCCATAGCTCTTTGATATGTCGCCCCTACATTTTTCAATCCCAATCGCATGACACACCAACAGTAGGTGCCCCATGGACATGTGAATGCAGTCTTGTGTTGGTCCTCAAGTGCAATTTTGATATGGTTGTATCCCAAGAAACCATCCATTAGTGACAGCATAGTGTGCCCTACCGTCAGATCTACAATAATGTCAATGTTTGGCAAAGGGAAATCATCTAATGGACAAGCTTTATTCAAGTCCATGAAGTCATTACACAGTTGAACTCTACCATCTGGTTTGGCAACTGGCACTATATTTGAAATCCACTTAGGGTAGTCTATTGGTCTGATGAACCCAACATCTAGCAGCTTCTTTAGTTCTTCTTTTACTATGAGGGCTACATGCAAATGCATCTTCTTGAGTTTCTGCTTAACTGACTTAGCTCCCAGAGCTAAGGACAAGTGATGCACTATGAGATTTGGATCTAGCCCTAGCATATCTACATATGACCAAGCAAAGTTGTTTTGTTTCCTTTTGAAGAACTCAGTGAATTCTAGCTTTTCTTGTGCAGTTAAAGATTGTTCCATATGGATCATCCTCGGATTGTCACCTGTGTTGACGTTGATCTATTTGGTTGGTTCTATCAAGAATGAAGATCTCTCCTGATGTGTTAGATTGGGAAGAGGGTCAAGCCTTTTATCCTTCGGTGCCCCAGAGGGGTTTTCACCGTTGAATACATCTTCATATTTTTACTATTTTCATGATCTAATACTGTTGCAAAGTGGTTTTCACCATTAGATCTTTCTTTCATTTTTACATTTTTGAGACTAAAAGGCTTGGTACTCTCTCCAAAATAAACCTTGTCATTGAGTTCTATGGCATAGACGGCCCTGTGTTCCCCTGCGGGTATATGGTCTCTAAGCTCTAGAAAGTCTATGATGGCTTCATCATTTTGAAAGGTATCGAGCTCAGGGGGAGTGTATTGTAGGTCCCAATCTATGAGTTCTGGATGCACTAGTGGTAGAGGGTCATTGGATTGGTTTGGTTCGAGGACATTAATGGTCAAGATGGAGGAGTTAAGGTGGTCGTTATAAGCATTGACAATGCCTGCGACGGTACTCTCCACAAGTTGATCTATCAAGTGCGATATCATTCTTTCCTCATGAATCTCACTATCGTTATTATGTAGATCAAACTCTAAAGGTCTAGCCCTTGGACTTTGTCCCTCATTAGTTGCATGGGTAGGGTCATAGTCATGGACCACATCAATATCTTTTTCATCACATGATAGTTCAGAGAGACTATCCCATTCATATTCATTGGAATCAGTCTCACTCCATCCCAGTAGTTGGTGAATTTGATCTACTAGATTAGTAGCAGATGTTTCTGGTTGTTTGCCTTTATTCTTATATGTTCCTTTGGTCTTTGCCTTGCCGGTGTAACCTAGCCCTGTAGTGTCTCGGGCTATTAATGTATGAGTTTGGATAGGTTTAGTGATACCTTCCTTTCTTAATCTGATGGTCCCATGACCTTCATACCCCATTCTTTGTAGTATTGAGAATCCTTGACCATACTGTTCAGTTTGCACCGTGGAGTGATGGTCTTGTTTCTTGGGTAGATTGTCTTCATCTTTATATAACCATTGTAGGATGTCTTTTTCATCACTCTCATCTTCAAGGCTTCCCCATTTGACAAACAGACCTTTAGTAGTTGTTAATGCCTTAGGTTTTCTCATGGAAAGCTTTCCATAGAATCTGGGGGAGATAGGGAGATGTGATAAGAAAAAGGATTGTGCAATTGTGTATTCACCGAGACCCTTCTCTTTGACCTTGAGGTTAGATTGGGGTGCCTTCAATGTGGAAGGGAGTGAAGTTGGGTCAACATGGGATGAAGATGAAGTAGAGGCTTGGTTATGGGGAATCACAACTTCATGTTTAGATTGTACAGAGTTGCAATATTGAAAAGGATTGGGGTCACCCTGTATGGTGATTTCTTGGCCTTCATAGGGGAACTTGGTACACTGGTGGTGGGTTGAAGGTATGACTTTCATAGCATGTATCCAAGGTCTCCCAATGAGTATGTTATAGGCAAGCTCCATATCAAGGACTTGGGATACTACATCCTTTACTATAGGTCCCACTCCGATAGGCAAAACAACAACTCCCTTTGAAGTTCTTTCCTCTTCATCATAGGCTTTGGTGATGATTTTCTTTTTAGGATCAATAGCATTCTCTGAAAACCCCAATGCAAGGAATAGCTTTAAGGTGCAAATATTTAAACCGGCTCCTCCATCAATTAGAACCCTCTTTATTTTGTGCTTGTGGATGAATGCTTCTATGTGGAGAGATGCATTATGAGGTTGAGTGATTGACATATCATCCTTTTCAGTGAATGATAGGAAATGAGGTGTGGTAATATGACCTACCATGGTCTGAAACTGCTCTTCGGTGAGGTTTGTAGGAACGGTGGCTTCTGAAAGAGCTTGGTCAAGAATGGCTATGTGAGACGGGGACAAACACAAAAGTTCCAAGATGGAGATGTGTGCGGGAGTCTTATGAAGTTGGTCCAGGACATTGCACTGGTTGGATGGAGAGGATGGCTTGGATGGGACTCCCTTGAGAGTAACCTTTCCACTGTGAGTGGTCACATTACAATCCAAGATTTTATTTATAGTGATTACATTAATATGTGAATCACTCTCTGATATGTGGTTAACAACATAGTCAAATGATACGTTTGTATAATTAGTGTTGTTAGCTCCATTATTTTTTTGATTAGATGGCCTTCCCTACCCATGGTTGGGGAGCAGATCCTTGAATGCTAAGTGATCATCATTAGAGGCATGCCCATCAAGTGATACCTTTTTTGGTCCAACAAATCTTGAATGGTGTGTTTGAGTGCAATACAGTCATTGGTTTTTTTGTCCCTTGTTTCAGTGATATTCAGAGAAGTCATTGTCATTCCACCAAGGAGGTTTTACTTGTAGTTTGTAATCCCGCATTGCTGGAAGTGTTATGAGTTTATTCGATACTAGCTTCCATAGGTTGGTTTCCAATGATTCTCCTAGAGGTGTGAATTTTCTCCTAGGTCGATAGTTTGTAAACCGTGATTCGGTGTTTCATGGTTTGTTTTGCAGAGGGTCATTTTGTGGGCTCGACAAGTTAAAAATTGGTTGTTTTGGCGCCACATTTTTGGAATCAACCACCCCGTCATTCACGACGTTCTTCTTCTTAGTCCAAAATTGTGGTTTATTTGTGTTGACATTTACACTAGGGTGTCCTTGTAAAGCTTGATTTGACCTTTCGCTATCAACGCCTTTTCCATGAGTAAACGCATCTTAATGACCTAACTAAAAGAAGTAGGGCGTTGTATTTGAATTTGGTAGTTGAAGTCCGTGTGTAAGTTGTGGACAAACATTTCGAGCATTTTTTTTTCTAGTATTTGATGTGGACATTTGCTCACCAATTGTCTCCATCTCTGGAAGAAAGAGGCGAAGGATTCTCCCCCCTTTTGTTTAGTGTTACAAAGATCTAAAAGTGAGATGTCATGCTCAATGTTGTAGGAGAAGTGTATTACAAAATTATCGACAAGTTCATTGAAGGTTTAGATGCTAGGAGGTAGTCAAGAGAACCACTCCATAGCTTGTCTTCCCAAGCTCCTTGGGAATAGTCACATGAGGTAGGTGTCATTGTGGGTGACTTCAAGGCATGCTACACTAAACTCTCTGATGTTGTCTCGTGGATCACCCTTTCCGCGATATTTGTCAAATTTTGGGTACCTCAAACTTTGAGGGGAAAGGTATCATGATCAAGGTTCTGTCAAAAGGATATGGTGAGATATCCTCTACAGAATAATGTTTTGTTGATGCTCCGATTTGAATGTCTGCGAACTGTTGCTGTAAGGCTTGGATTTGTTGAGTCTATAAGCCTAGAAGGTTTGGAGAGTCAATAGTTGACTTGCCTTTGTCTATGGTTCTTTCCTCTCATTTGCTTTCCTCAGGGATTATTTCTTCTTCGGTTTCCTTTAACGCGTTGACATCAAAGTCTTTGGGGAGGTTGGCTCCTTGCATCGCTAGGTAAAGAAAGAATTTGCTAGGGTCTTGTTTGAGCAATTTGTCCATCATACGTTGGAACTTTCGGTCTTGTTGAGCGTCTAGAATGTCCTCAGGAGTAAACTCCTCATCACTATCCTAAGGGGATGGGGTAATTTTATTGGATGTGCCTACCATTTCAAGTTGTTTTTGTTTTTGGAATCTAGTTCAGACCATGCAATTTGATTCGGGATGGGATGGTGTGAGATTAGAAGTTTTGACAAGGTGTTCTTGGAGGTTGCGGTGAAGGGGTTACTTGTGGTGATGAGGTTTGAACAAGGATTTCCCTAGACCAATGGTGTCAAACAAGATGGTTGATACAAGACGGTAGCCAAAAGCAAGGATGTTTGGAATCTAATTACTTGATGTAGACTAGTCTTATACAAGCCCCTAGTTAAGTTTCGAGAGACAAGGATGATTGATCCTTGATAGTGGATACTTACTAGGTTTGTTTGAGGTTGATATGATCTAGGATTGCTTTGCACTAACCTAGTTTTGACACTTGGTTTGATTTTGGGAAGTTTTGTGAATGTTTTGGATGAGGTGTTCAACGAAAAAGAGGGTATGATGCGAAAAACGGATGGGAGAAGCGAATGCATGGTAAATCTGATCTTGGAAACTAGAACAAGGCTAAAATGGGTATCCATAAAGGTTGAAAATTTTCTCTCAAAAGACCAGGAAATGCTCACTGTAATGGATGTACAACATAAATGCGTAGTTACAGAAGGTAAATGCGCAGCCAATCGAAATATATGCGCAACTCTGGTGATATATGTGCAACTCTAGTGAAGGATAAAAGCACAGGAATAGACCACAGATGTGCAGCAGGTCAAAATGTATGCATGGCTCTGCATAACAAATGTGCAACTTTGTGTTTTTGACTGATTTTGTAATGTTTTTGGCACATTTTTCAATGTTTTTTTTAGTTTTTTCACTGAAAGTTGGTCTCTTTGATCTAATTTTTCAATTATGGCAAGAAGACACAGCAAACACAAAGAATATTTTCATGATTTTTGATCTTTTTTATATTTTTTTGACTTTTTTGACAAAAAACAATTACAAATCCTAGGATGGTAGGGGCAATATAAACCAAATTCTCACTGTTACATCATGCATCTTAGGGAGATGATAATCTCTCTTCCCAGCACTGGTTTATAGGGGATTTGGGCTTCTAAAACAATGGATAATTAGTAAGTGCAACCATTCGAGTGGTTATACATGCGGCAGCGCTACTCTCCACACTTCTTGTTTTGAGACCTTTGGAGGGCCATAACTTGCTTAATTAGACTTTTTTTGGGTATTGTTTTTTGAAAGTGCATTTTTTTCATGTACTTCATAGTGGTGCTATTCATTTCCTCTCATTTTATTCTAGAATTATACTTTCAAGATTTTATCCTTTTCATGTACCCTTTGAAAATTTAAAAACATAACAAGTATTGTAATCGCATTGAATTATAAAGTGCCACCTATTGTACTTAATAAGGGTGTCGTATTTGAGCTATTTGGGAAGATTATTAATGCAGACACACTCCACTTATAAAGGTCCATCACATGTAATAGTATTAGGGGTTTACGCATAGGCATTTTATAATCAACGATAAAGTTTCAAATCCATTAGGAGGAACCTATCTAAGTCACTAATGAGTATATCAAATCATCCTTCTATTGTTACATTGGAAAAATGGAACTACAAGTTCTAGCAACACAACATCCTTGAAACAAACTAACATTCTAAAATCATCACATGAACCCAAATTACTATTTTTTAATAAGTTAACTATGATAAGTCATCAAATAATTCCATTTGAAAAACATTGTTTTGAAATGAAAACATAATCAAACTATCTTAACAATGATCATAAGAATAGTCAATACAATGATTGCAACTAATACATTTAACACATAAGTACATCACTACAAAATAAAGTATTTCAACCACTAATTGGAATAGAAACAATTAATTTGATCCATAATATAACAAGTTTCAATCACCAGATATCTAATACAATAATTAATTATGTTTCCACAAATATATCAATACCAGTAAATTGGTTTACATTTAAATGTACAAATTATAATTTCAATGTTTACATTTAACTATACAAATTATAATTTCAATGCAATAACATTCATAAACAAGTGTGTCTCTGTGTTCAAGATTTCTGGCATTTTATCCTGCTATGTGGAGGGAGAGCATCACCTAGGTAATTTGCCTCCATCCATAGACCGGCAATCTCCTACACACCTTCCTATTGGAAGTGACCCTACCCTTCGTGAGGGTACAAAATAAAGGAAATTGAAAAGTATACCATGCCATCTAAGAACTAAGTGTAAAGTACTGACTTTGTTACATGCAATTTGCCATACAACCTTAGATACCCTCTAGCTAAGTATGACAACTAACTAACATGCAACCCTATCACATACTGTGAACCGACAATGCAAGAAACATTTGCATTACTTTGTCCAAAGCATTTGAAAATAATTTCACATTCCAGTGTGGAGATGTGGGTCTCTTATTCACACACTACTATCTCAGCTTGACTCATAAAGACAACTACTTCATTGAATATACAAAAAATCCACAATACTCAAGCAATCAAGTAACTTGACGTTTACATGATTTAACCATCCTATCACTGACTTGGCTAGACATCCAAGTTCAACTAAATTATCCTAATTTTAGTCATGTATGTGGTAGTGTGGTTTGATCACCTTTCTAGATCAAACTACTCGACAAGTCAACAATAAGCCATCACGGACTCAAATAAAAAGAAATAGGAATATTATAACTGAACTGATATTATTACTGACAAAAGTGCAATCTTGACCCATATTGCAATTATATTATATAATCAGTCTTACATTGGAGACATATCCTTGAGAGAAAGATTTGCTTATTCACATTGGACAATGAATTTACCTAGTTGCAAAGAAATAAGCTCTACTACCACTTTTCAATCTTGTATGTGTCTCAATCTAAGTGCAGTCATGCATAGGATTGAACTATTGGCCACATGTATTGTCATTGATGTCAACATAACAGATGGACTTAGAGTCAGGATGGTTAAGATAGATCAGTTTGGGAGAAAGGAAAAATGGTCTAAGTATGGATCATTTTTGGGCTTGAACATGATGTGGAGGTAAAAAACCTATCCTTGCATTATTTTTACATATATACTTACATATCTCATCTGTTGGGAGACGTACCGCACTTAAGGGTAAAAAGTAGAAAAGTGTCCAAGGCATTCTCAGTTTAATACCTAAGGCAAAGTCAACTTGAAATATTTGGCCATGCAGTTCTAATGATAGCTTCTGACATGAATTGACATGATATATCCAAGGTTTTAACATATCACTTACTCAGCATAAAAAATTACAAGGGTTAGTACATCAGCCATCATTGAGATAGTAGAGTAGTAATAAGGAGAAAACGGAATGCTCCTCATTCCTCTGGAAGAGATCTATTTGTCATGCAACTCTAAGAAATCACTAAGATCAGTATGTTATATGCTATGATGAAGTTTCAAGTGTTCTAGTGGTCCGCAGAGACATTACTCAAGTGACAGAGGCATCACAATGTATCCCAAAGCCTAAATATACAAGTTAAGTTCTTCAAAAGATGAAACGTATATAAATCTATTATCAAAGCTTGTGCAGAGGTGGCATATGGTCCAAGACACATCATATATGATCCACATATAGATAATTCTCATTTTCCAGTACTGCATCAAAATATCGTAGCTATAAGCAAAGTTGTAAGTATAACTGTCTTCTAGAACTCTAAGTACCTAAGTCATTCTTGAATTCCTCTAGAAACTTCAAATAGTGGTGTACGGATTTGATAAGTAGCATCCATTGATATCTTTGATCATTTTCAGAAGGTTCCAAACCCTACACTTCACCACAATATCATATTTTGGGTTATGAAGCATTACATAAGGTCCAAAAGACTCTATTCTCTATAGACCGATACATTTCTTGTCTTGCGGATGTATAGTTTGGTATGATACTTCTCTGGTAAGGTGTATGATTGTTATTGAGCTCTTGCATGATTAAATCTTGGGTCCACATTGAGGTTTTAGCTTCTCCCTGGTAGTTGAAAGATGAACAGTTGACAATGTTAAGCAGTATAAGCCGACTGGTTAAGTACCTAGTGCATGTGGAGGCTTCTGACTAGTTTCTCCAAGTTTGAAAGGTGTGGAAAGGTATGTCCTGATGTTCTTCATATAGTGTTGAGGTCTGCAATAAGTATACATGTGTTGTGGCCGACCAGTGACTAGCTACATGTTACATTCAATATTGTTTTGGATGCCGACCTAATCAATGTTTCAAGATATTGTGGAGGATATATATAGAAGATATAATTCATTTGAAAGTTAATTAAGGTGAAGAAGGATATAGCAGAGTAGAAGAAGATATGAAATGCACAGAATTAGTTTGAAGGCAGATATTGAGCAAGAAAAGCAGACTGCACCATCAGCATACAATAGATGTGTTCTCTATAGAAGTACTTATATCTATATTATCATTGTAATAGCAGTGGGCTGAGCATTCAGGGAGTAGTAGCTTTTTTGGGTTAATACCCTAAATCAAAGTTGTAAATCAGGGAGTAGTAGCTTCCTTGGGTTGAAGCCCTAAAACAATGTTGTAATATCTTTTGCAGTGAGCATGTTATATTGTGAGCTAATCATCACTGTGGTTTTTCCCTATTTTAGGGTTTTCCACGTAAAAACACTCGTGTTATGTGTTGATTCTTTATTTTCATGCTTTCCTTCATGTTTTCAAAGCTATTCAGTTTTATCAGTAAATATTTAATTAAAGTTTTTAAGAGTGTTGATTCACCCCCTCTCAGCACCCCATTGTGTTCAACAATTAGTATCAGAGCCAAGTACCTTTTAGAATATTAACGGTTGAGGTAGATCCTCCACTTGAGCACATGGAATCTAAAGTGATCAACAATGATATATTTACACTAGAACAAGATCTAGAAGCAATGGAACCTGAAGGTTGGGACTTTGAGTCTAATGAGTGTGAAATAGATCTTGAAGAACTCAAGACAACCCTTAATGATCTTGAGGAAGCAAAATATCTAAATTTATAACATGAAGATATGCTTTAAAAGGAAAAGGAGACAATTGACAAGTTGAAAACAAAAGCCAAAGAATCAAAGGAAGAAATTGGGAAACTAAAAACTCTAATAGAAGGAGATAAAGGAAGTGACAAGCTCAAGGAGGCTGTAGACATGATATCAAAGTTAAAGGTCATGGTTGAAGAAGAACAAAGTATTGAATATTGCTTAAATATCAAGCTCAATGAGGACTCAGCTAAATGTTCAAAACTTGAAGAGGAAGTTGTCACTCTAAGGAAAGAACTGGAAAAGGCAAAAGAACAGATTAAAAAGGGACTAAAAATGAAAGGAGAAACTGATATTCTTGATGAAATAATAAGTTCTCAAAAACTAGCAAAAGAAAAAATTGGTCTTCGTTTTGATAAGGGAAAGAGTCCTATGATCAATACTTCTACAAACTTATATGATAACTTTCATACATGAGGAAAGTCTGAATCTCGGAGAGAAGAAACCTACACTAGAGATCCTAATATAGAAAAACTTATAGACATTCAAAAGAAGATGAATTCACTCGTGTCCAAAGACAAAGGAAGAATGTGAAGAAAAATTTCAAGTATCCTCAACCTACAAGGCAATCAGCTCACATTAGGTATTCTCAAAGACTCAATGGCAATTGTTTCATTTGCAATAAGTTTGGTCACAAAGTTGTGGATTGTAGAAACAAGATGAATCACAAAGCTTTAAGATGTTACACTTGTAGTAAAGTTGGTCATAAAGTTGTTGAATGCAAAAGTAGAATAAACCAGAGCTCTATTAGATGTTATGCATGCAACAAGTTGGGACACAGGGAAAATGAGTGCAGAACTAAAATTTCAAGGTATAGTAGGAATAATGCTCAATCCTATTATGGATACTGTTATACTTGTAATAAGTTTGGCCACAAAGCAACCAACTGCAGATCAAGGGAAAGAAGGAGTGGAAATACTCAGCAAACAAAGTGCACCTATCATGAGTGCAATCAAACAAGGAATTCTAAAAAGAATGTCAAACCCATTGATGTTGCTTAACAAAGAATGGAAATGAACAAAGTATGGAAGAAGGAAGTTAGTGATATTTCCGGACCTCTGCCTAATGCAGGCAGGTCCTCCAGTAATTAAAAGGCAAAACACCAGGTTAGGGAGAGTTTCAACAGTAAATTTTCAAACCCCTAAACATGCAAGAGTTGAATTTTCAACATATGGATCAGTGCTGGCATTAGAATGATAAGATTAAGGAATTAAAGGATTCTGATGAAAATTATGGGGAAAAATCTCTAAATACAGTAGAATGTGGAAGACTTTAGGGTTTACAGTGATAAGAACTTCTACTAAGAGGTTGCATGGGCTCAAGGGGAGTTATTTCTAAAAATTCACCATCTTCTCTTAATGATAATGCAAGCACTCAACATGTAGGTGATCTTAACAAAAATTCTGGAGAACTTGAATGATCTGCAGAGGATTGTTGAAGGTTTACAAGGTTCTACATATGAATGATAGCAAATTAGGTTAAAATACAAACTACAATTAATGCAGAGGAGAATTATTTTGTGGACTGTTTATATAAGCGATGCCTGAACATTTTTTATCACATTCAAGCAAAGTCAAAAGATTTGAAGATCTAAAGGAGAACCAAAAGCACTCAACAACTTGATCGAGTGAGACTTATCACCACATATCCAGGTACTCTTCATCTTTTTGGATAAAACTCTAGATTAGTAATTGCTACAACATTTACTCCTCAATTGATCAACATTACTAAGAAACCCCAACCAAAATTCAATAAACATCCATACAAGGCAATGGAAGTTGATGGAAACAAAGCATTACTCAATGTTCCTATTTTTGTGGTATACACAGAAGATGTTAGGATATACATTCATACAAAACTTGAGGAAATTGATCATGAGAAAGTTGAAACCCTAAGACTTGATATGTTAGATGATGACAATACACATTACAAGGCCAAATATGCCTACATTGTGTTACCTCCCGAATCGACAGAGGGTTTTCCAGTTCCAATGCATGGGTAGATTCAGTCAACAGATATGAGAGGTTGCGTGAGCGGCCTCTCCTTCACTTCTGGTTCTGCTGCACCAAGGGGGGTGTCCCTATTTGCTAAAGATGTAACATTGACTTGCCCTATGATAGGAAGATTTAGCTTTGTGATAACAGGCAGAATACTCTCATGTGTGGACCAAGATGTGCATGGTACATCACAAGGTTGGCAACATTCTTGGACATGTTTGTCTGGTTGTGGATGAGAGTATGCACGGGTCCTAACCTACTCCTACAACTAACAGGTTGGAATAATGGAATGGTTTGAATTTGATGGTTTGGGTGCAAGATAGGGGTTTTGGATAATAACTACTTCACAAGGGCAGATCGGTGCCTATCTCAGAGTGAGGAGTCACATAGATGTATAAATGAGAGTGGCTTGCAACTGGCATTCAAGTTTCAAGGGGTTAGATTGATGCTTGCCTTACAAACATCACCCAAGAATGGGTATTTAACTGTCTCTGCTTATGGATATCCCAGCTGACATACAATCTCCTCCACACTCAACCTAAAACAATTTAATCCATTCCTTGAATGGAAGTCTAAAGATCAAGCATGCAATACATAAATCTGTATTCTAGAATTTGAGAAACCCTTAGCAACCAAATTCAGAAGAAGAAATGCATACAACAAGTGGAGATAGATAGCAAAACACATGCAAGAAGTATTTTTCATATAACATTAACACTAAAACTAAACATATGTGCAAGATACAACTCAGATGCAACACATAAACTCCACAGAGATACAATAGATAGGAAATGCTCTGTATTTCGTTATTTACACAAAAAATTGCCCAAGTCTTCCACACATAATGAGTAACACAATTTGGCTTTTATACCAAGACTGTGTACTCATCAAATTAATTACATGGCAAGTCAAAATTTTGCCAGATACAACGCATGAGAAATGGCGTTCAAAATTGAATGCAACAGAGAAACAGAGGAGAAGAGCAAGTGGGCTCAGGATCTGAGCCGCCACTCAAAGGTCTGCTTCTTAAATCTGGTAGCTGGCCTATCCATCGTTGACCCATACTTCTCTGCACAATCTGCCATTATTGCCTAGCTACCCACAGGATGCAGCAACGAAAACATCTGAAGATTTCCCACTCAAAAAATGGGCTGCAAACAAAGAAACCCCCTCATAGCTGCGAATTAGAACATATCCGTCGATCTTCTCCCTACCGCTAAGATCCATGGCCCAAAAACATTGAAAAGTCACCAACCAATGATTACATGCCATGTAAGCACTCCATGTTCCTATCACTGACTTTTCCTTTTCCTTATTTTGCCATTTTTGCCCTTGTATATGCATAAACATATGCATTTACAAATTCACTTCTTAAATCTTTGTATACACAGGATGCATATACATACAACAGTTCAACATACAAGGTGGACCCCAAACTGTTATAGAACAAATTGGAATTTTCAATCAGGTCCACCGTGTATCTTCTTTCCTTGCATATCTCAATGTATATCTGCATATACATACAACTCATACATACAAGGCACAGATTTCAAATTATCATGAAGCATGCTGAAGTTGCTTTGAAATCTGGCTTGTATCTAACTCCTCTTGTATATCGGCACACATACAAGCCGCAGATGCCAACCCTGAATTTGCTAAATTTGATCTTCGCATCAGATCCGGCTTGCATATTTACCTTTGTATATTTGCTTGTATGTCGCATATACAATGCGAATATACAAGCCAAATATACAAACAACAGACCCCAAATTTTATACACTGCAGTTGATTTCTTCTTCGGGTCTAAAATGTATGTCTTCTTTTGTATATCGGCTTGTATGTGCAAACATACAAGTGAATACATATAGAACTGGTGGGCCCCATTTTTTACATTGACCACCGCTGACCTGTTTGCATGTTTTACCTTGTACATTTCCTTTGCATGTCGAATATACAAATACAATGTACAAGACCCAATATACAAGCGGGAATCATTTTAGAATATACCTGCAATGTATCTTTTCCTTTGTATGTTTCGCTTGCATATTCTACATGCAAGCCCGATATACAAGCAGGGCCAATATACAAATGGCGAATATTCCTGGGAATCTGCAAAAAATTCCCCTTTGTATATGCACCCCTTTGGACCTGATATGCATTGTGAAATGCATATAACTAATTTTTTCACCATTTTTTAAAACTGCAAAGGCCCAAAGAGTTAGAATTTTGGATTTTTTAGGAAGGTGCCTGCATATTTAAATGCTTGAAATTGGACTGCTCATGCAGGCAGTAACATAGGCTCCGATTGGGGATGCATGCCTCTTGCAGGCATGGCGAGAACCTCAGATCTATGGGATGCAAACCAGTGCCTTATCCATTGGGCATAGAGTCGAAACTGTACTAACCTACATCACAAAACACATTTATTAAAATTACTTGGTGGCCCAAGGCCACCAAAAAGGAAAAACTAGAGTTTTCCTTTGTCAAAAACCTTGTTTTGATCTGATATCACTGGATCCGGCTTGAAGAAGTTGCCATGGTCTGGCCACAAACAAACCTTGTCATTTACATATACAATTATTTCATTGAGCTAGCTCCTCTCAACCTTATGCAAACAACCCTCAACATCAGGCAACATGTGAATGCAATATTTATCAAACAATGCATATTCAAATGAAATATAACACATTTTATCATCTGTATCAGCATTATGCATTGCAAAATGATCTCCTAGCTGGACTGAAAACTAAAAACACTCAAAGTCCATCATGTAGCTAGGAACGTGAGGGCTCATCTTATCATAGGCTGGCATATCAAAGAAGAAGCTTTCAGATTCACAGTTGTGCATATCATGCACATAACCATCAGCTGGACCAAGCTGGAAAAGATCAGGTTATGGCATCTCTTTGTAGTAACCTTCATGATGTATGTTGGTTTCTCTTTCATCAAGATGAGAACTAGAATCCATATCAACATCAGTGCCTAGATTCCCACCATACTCAAACAGATCATCATCACCATATGTGTCAAAAATGGGTGATCGAGGTGTTCCAACTTCATCATGGTATGCCGCTAGTTCATGGGCATCAGAACATGCATCTTCATTACCAATGGATTCTCTTTGTGGAGGAGTATCAGCCTGTATGGCATAATCAAAACCATAATCAAATGAAGAATGATCATGCTCAGCACTAGCACCTGTTTCAATCTCTGACTGCTCTTCATCATCTCCATGTGTCTAAAAAGAAGGCATTGATTCACACATGGAACTACTGCTCTGTTTGCTTATTTCTTCTCTATCCTGAGCACAATATTCACAATCATCTCCACAAATCCATTCAAGCAAATGTTCATTTTTATCCATAACCTCATCATTATTTTCAGAACCAGACACATCAACTTTGCAATGGGAGTTAACATTGATCCTTTCATTGGCATCATTCATTGGTGAACAATCCAATTGAGCATTGTTGTCAACATTATGTTCAAATACAATAGTCTCAACTTCTATGCTTTCACTTTCACATTTATCCTCACATGATGCCATGATCAGTTGCTCATTTGCAGCCATACAACTGTTATTCACACCAAAGCCTATGGACAGGGAATTCTGCATATGCTCATTTTTTATTTTTTCTATATTTTCTAAAAACTTGTATGCCATCTGCATACTTGTTATCTTGAATTCCCTCAACAATGCACTAGAGCCCTCCTCGAAAGCTTCAAAATATATGCCAACACAGGCTGAAGTATCGGGTCTAAAGCCTTCAGGGATTTGTGAAAGAGCAACTGCAAATCTATGACTGAAATCAATAGCAGACTCTTTATCTTGTCTTCTAATTTCCATTAATCTTGCAACAAGATCAGCAGGTTCTCTTGTAAATTCTTTTCTAAAACAGTCAGCAAGTTCATCCCAACAGGCAAAGAATTTCTTTGGAAAGCTCAAATACCAATCTCTGGCTCTAGCACCAAAGGATCTAACAAAAAACCTCATCCACATATCTTCATCCCTAAATGAATGTCTCTTCATGAAGCAGTGAAAGTTTTGGATATGTGCACCCCCATCACACACATTATGTCCATTAAATCTAGGCATCTGATTGTAAATTTTAGTAGGCATACTTTCAACTTGATAATCAACCCATGACAAATCTAATTGGTCATACAAAGGATCAAAAGAGCTTACAAGAGGGTTATCATTCTGACTGGTAGACACAACAGGGTTACTACCATTTAACTGAGCCTACCGGGCTTCTAAAGATATCAACCTATTCTTTATCTCTTCAATTTTTTTACTCAATACATCATCTCCCTCTTGATTGAGTATGGGTGAATACATACTTGGATTCATATAAACTTCACTCTTAGACATCTTATGTCTGTCTAAGACCTAAGGCTTCCCCCTGGCATCTAACTTATGCAATAAAACAACAAATATAAATGGGAAGGAGCTAGGTACCTTTTCTCATCCAGATGCTGAAGCTTTGAACATAATATTTTTAGATCTCAATAATATACATCAGCCTTTCATGTGCACTAAAACTTTTTTGCAGAGTCACCACCTCTCGAAAGAGGATAAAAATTTCAAACAGCTGAAAGCTCATAAAACATTTTTCTGAGTTCATACCGCCAACAGAGCGCCATCATTCACATGAAAGAACTGAATATGCAGCAATGATTTCACATTATTTGACTCTTGTCCCCAGCAGAGTCATGAATTTTGTTACCTCCCAAATCGACAGAGGGTTTGCCAGTTCCAATGAATGGGCAGATTCTGTCAACAGATACGGGAGGTTGTGTGAGCGGCCTCCCCTTCACTTCTGGTTCTGCCGCACTAGGGGGGTGTCCCTATTTTCTAAAGATGTAACATTGACTTGCCCTATGATAGGAAGATTTAGTTTTGTGATAACAGGCAGAATACTCTCATGTGTGGACCAAGATGTGCATGGTACATCACAAGGTTGGCAACATTCTTGGACATGTTTGTCTGGTTGTGGATAAGAGTATGCACGAGTTCTAATCCTACTCCTACAACTAACAGGTTGGAATAATGGAATGGTTTGAATTTGATGGTTTGGGTGCAAGACAGGGGTTTTGGATCATAACTACTTCACAAGGGCAGACCGGTGCCTATCTCAGAGCGAGGAGTCACATAGACGTATACATGAGAGTGGCTTGCAACTGGCATTCGAGTTTCAAGGGGTTAGATTGATGCTTGCCTTACGAAAATCACCCAAGAATGGGTATTTAACCATCTCTACTTATGGATATCCCCGCTGACATACAATCTCCTCCACACTCAACCTAAAACAATTTAATCCATTCCTTGAATGGAAGTCTAAAGATCAAGCATGCAATACATAAATCTGTATTCTAGAATTTGAGAAACCATTAGCAACCAAATTTAGAAGAAGAAATGCATACAACAAGTGGAGACAGACAGCAAAACACATGCAGGAAGCATTTTTCATATAACATTAACACTGAAACTGAACATATGTGCAAGATACAACTTAGATGCAACACATAAACTCCACAGAGATACAACAGACAGGAAATGCTCTGTATTTCATTATTTACACAAAAAATTGCCCAAGTCTTCCACACATAATGAGTAACACAGTTTGGCTTTTATACCAAGACTATGTACTCATCAAATTAATTACAAGCAAGTCAAAATTTTGCCAAATACAACGCATGAGAAATGGCATTCAAAATTGAATGCAGCAAAGAAACAGAGGAGAATAGCAGGTGGGCTTGGGATCTGAGTCATCGCTCAAAGGTCTGCTTCTTAAATCTGGTAGCTGGCCTATCCATCGTTGACCCATACTTCTCTGCACAATCTACCATTATTGCCCAGCTACCCGCGAGATGCAGCAACGAAAACATCTGAAGATTTCCCGCTCAAAAAATGGGTTGCAAACAAAGAAACTCCCTCGCAGCTGTGAATTAGAACATACCGTCGATCTTCTCCTTACCACTGAGATCCACGGCCCAAAAACATTGAAAAGTCGCCAACCAATGATTATGTGCCACGTAGGCACTCCATGTTCCTATCACTGACTTTTCCTTTTCCTTATTTTGCCATTTTTGCCCTTGTATATGCATAAACATATGCATATACAAATTCACTTTTTAAATCTTTGTATACACAAGATGCATATACATACAACAGTTCAACATACAAGGCAGACCCCAAACTGTTATAGAGCAAATTAGAATTTTCAATCGGGTCCACCCTGTATCTTATTTCCTTGCATATCTCAATGTATATCTGCATATATATACAACTGATACATACAAGGCGTGGATTTCAAATTATCATGAAGCATGCTAAAGTTGCTTTGAAATCTGGCTTGCATCTAACTCCTCTTGTATATCGGCACACATACAAGCAATCAAACATACGAGCCGCAGATGTCAACCTTGAATTTGCTGAATTTGATCTTCGCATCGGATCCGGCTTGTATATTTACCTTTGTATATTTGCTTGTATGTCACATATACAATGCAAACATACAATCCAAATATACAAACAACGGACCCCAAATTTTATACACTGCAATTGATTTCTTCTTCGGGTCCGAAATGTATGTCTTCTTTTGTATATCGGCTTGTATGTGCTAACATACAAGTGAATGCATATACAACTGGTGGGCCCCATTTCTGACATTGACCGCCACTAACCTGTTTGCATGTTTTACCTTGTACATTTTCTTTACATGCCGAATATACAAATACACTTTACAAGACCCAATATACAAGCGGGAATCATTTTAGAATATACCTGCAATGTATCTTTTCCTTTGTATGTTTCGCTTGCATATTCTACATACAAGCCTGATATACAAGCAGGGACGATATACGAATGCGAATATTCTCAGGAATTTGCGAAAAATTCCCCCTTTGTATATGCACCCCTTTGGATCCGATATGCATTGTGAAATGCATATAACTAATTTTTTCACCATTCTTTACAACTGCAGAGGCCTAAAGAGTTAGAATTTTGGATTTTTTGGGAAGGTGCCTGCATATCTAAATGCTTGAAACTAGACTACTCATGCAGGCAGTAACACATTGGAGTAAAACCTTTGGATCTGTTTGGAAAGATTTTTTGAATTTTCGTAATGATCATGACTAGGTCAGATATATCTTTAGCAAAATTCATGATGAATTCATATATCTAGAAATACCCCATCAAATAACTAAAGAATCCATCAAGGTTGTCACAGGATTGTGTTTAATTTGACCCACACCACAATTGAAATCAATTAAAAATGAAAAGGTCATAAAATAAACCGGAGCCAAATTTGACAAAAGGGCATTAACAATTGATGACATTATTGATCCCAGTGTAAGGTATGCAACAATGGGAATTGCCTACAAGGTACACTACTCTAACAGAGAGGGATCTGCCATAGCTACAGCCATACACATTGCTTATCTAATGACTAAAGAGGGCAAGGATCTTGACCTATGTGTGGTAATGAACGAACAGTTGCTAGAAAATCTAAGAAAAACTAAGCAGATAGGATATCATTTAAAATATGGTTCACTAATCATCTATTTGCAATTCTATTTCATGAATGAGTTACTAGGGTTTAAAGGGAAGATATGGCAACAAGATAGACCAGTAGCAACACAAATAAAAGAATACATAAGGAGCTTTGTCTCACAAAATTACAAAACTATTGTTTGGGGCTTCTTCAAAAAATTTGTAAGTGAAATGCATAAAAGGGAAAGAATTTCTTTTGATTTGGTTCGAAAATACAAGGATGACACAACATTTCTTGTGGACAAAGATTGTTGTTATATGGTAGCAATTGAGCCTAAAACTTCATGGATTCCCAAGCTTCCTTATGAAGTACCTGATGAGGAATTTAAAGCTTATGTAGAAATTCTATTAAGCCTGCCAAAAGATCCTAAGAGTGAAAGATTTGGAACTAGTGAAGAAATTTAGGACAAGTTGACCAAGAAAAGGGTAGAAGAAGAGGTAGAGAAGAACAAAGAAAAATTGTGCAAGAGGGTGGGCATTCCATCTGGAGGTTTTTGTGCTCAGAACTCTCCTAAATTTGTTAAGCTTCTTCCAACTGTGCATTCAACACCAAGGAGATCTGGTAGAACTACCTCTCAATCTATATTCTCTGAAAAGGCATCTCCCACCAAACAAGTCTCTGAAGAGCAAACACAGACAAAACCCAAGAGCAAACATTCAAAAGAGAAGAAACAAACCTTTGTGGAGTAGACTAAAAGTGATAAATATGAAGAAGTGATTTCTAAGAAACAGAAGAAGGAAAAGAAGAAAAAGGGATCACGGGACAAAGTGAAGGCCAAGAGAAACAAGAAACAAGGTGTGGAAACAATTGAAGAAGAAGAAGAGGAGGAAGAAGAGGAAGAAGAGGAACCAAGCCCTCCTCCCAAGAAGAAAAAGAAAAATATCTCTTAGAAGCCAATTTATTCTTCTAGGGGACAAATATCTTTTGAACTTGTTTATAATGTAATAATTTCTCATAACTTGTTTGATGAAACAATGGCACTCCATTTTGAATCCACATATGAGGATCAAGCCATAATTGAAAAGACTATTGTTATGTATATGATGAGGTACAATAACTCTCTAGAAGAAATTTTGGTCAAAGCACCAAAAAGTCTGCAGAAAGCATTAAGAAGGGATAGAGATGAAGTTGTGACACTTGATGAAAAGCTCAGACAAGATTCTTTAAATAATCTAGTGCTTCCCTATCTAAGGAAGAAAAAGAAAAGTCGATCCAAAGGTAGGCTCAAGAGATCAGGACTAAGCATAGAGTAGACACTCTGATGCAAAATAGAAATGAGGAAATTGATCAAATCATAAAGGAAACTGAAGAAGTTACTCAAAAGATACTTGGTGAGGTGACAAATATAAAATTACAGAATAGTCACATGTCTCACCACTACATTCACCTCATCATGCTATGGCATCACCTCTGGAGAAAGAAGAATAGGCTGAAAAGGAAAAAGACATGAGTGTTGATCCCACTCTTCAAGAGAATCTACAAAATGAATAGAGTATTCTGGAAAACACTGAACAAGTGAATGACTAGGCAAATGTGCAACTCACAGGTTGATTCAAAGACTTTAAGGCAACATGAAGATCCTACCACAGATAAAGAAAAGACTCCAAAGAGAAGTCAATATAGGGTAGAGGAGACCGATCAAGGTTCAATTGACTCTCTTGCAAAACTACTAAGCTTGCATATTCAATTTTAACTAATTCTCACTCCCCAATTGCTGCAAGTTCCAACAAATGAAGGGCAACTCAGTCTAACAAGAATATCTCCCTTACACAAGTTACATCTTGGAGACATACTGCATACCTCTACAAGGAAAGAATTTTTACAATAAAGCCTAAATAAATCTAGTGCAATAGACGATGTTGTGAAGTTGGTACAAGAAGGGTTACCAGAGGTAACCATTGACCCCTCATTGCCCTCAAAACAAAAACTCAAATTACTAATGGATTCTTTTAAGGGTCATTCCTCCCTGTTAGAGCAAAAGGTAGAGAAAGAGGCAGCACAAAGGATTAATGACAAAATAATAGAAGATATGGCTGATAAGTGTGCTAATACACATAACAAGCTCAAAGAAAATATGAAGAAATTTAAAGCTTGTATTGAGGAGGTCACATCGTTATATCTATTCTTCCTAAATTGGTCAAACTCCACCAAGTAGATCAAATCTCAGATGGACTCTATTGAGTCATAAATACCTAAGGTGGCTGAAGTATATGACTTGTCAAAGGACAAGATGGGGGAAACAAGGGCACAAATTGAAAATTTGTATGCACAATTGTCCCAATTACAAGACCAAAGAGAGAACATAAAGAAACAATTTGGTCAGTTAAGAGAGGCAATGAATTTGAGAATTGCCTCAATGTCTACTTTGTTTGGAGAGGCAGAAAAGATAGATCAAAGCATGAAGACCCCAAGCAATGTAGAGGAAGCTGAGGAAATGTACATACAATGTGAGTGTCAGACTCAAATGCTTGCCTCAGAGTGTGTCATCTAGACCACAACTGTTCAACTACTCAAGGTAATTTATAAAGCCATTATCCCATCCAAGTGAGTTTTTAGAACAATTTTGATAGTATTGTGGAGATAATAAGTAGAGTGGTTGTACCATTTTGGTTTTCAAGGGTACAATTTTGTAACTAAATCATATAGTTAGGGGGCCACGGTCTAGATATCTTTTTGTAAGGGGGAGTACATACAATTTTGGATTGATACAAAGGTTATCAATCCCATTGTCCTTGATGTCAAAGGGGGAGAGAGTCCAAGGGGGAGCATATGTTGCCATCAATGATAAAGGGGGAGATTGTTGGCCACATGTGTTGTCATTGATGTCAACATAATAGATGGAAATGTACATACAAACTTAGAGTCAGGATGGTTAAGATAGATCAATCTGGGAGAAAGGAAAAATGGTCTAAGTATGGATCAGTTTTGGGCTTGAACATGATGCAGAGGTAAAAAACCCTATCCTTGCATGATTTATGCATATATACTTACATATCTGATCTGTTGGGAGCACCGCACTGAAGGGCAAGAAGTAGAAAAGTGTCTAAGGTATTCTCAGTGCAAAACCTAAGGCAGAGTCAACTTGAATTGCTCTGCACTTCTCTGCAAAGGAATATTTGGCCATGTAGTTCTAATGATAGTTTCTGACATGAATTGACATGATATATACAAGGTTTCAGCCTCTCACTTACTCAGCATGAAAGGTTACAAGGGTTAGTACATCGGCCATCATTGAGACAGAGTAGAGCAGTAATAGGGAGACAATGGAATGCTCCACATTCCTTCGGAAGAGATTTTTTTGTCATGTAACTCTAATAAATGACTAAGATCAATATGTTATATGCTATGATGAAGTTTCAGGTGTTCTAGTGGTCCGCAAAGACATTACTCAAGTGACAAAGGCATCACACTGTATCCCGAAGCCTAAATATACAAGTTATGTTCTTCAAAAGATGAAACATGTATAAATCTATTATCAAAACTTGGGCGAAGGTGGTATATGGTCCAAGACACATCAGAAATGATCCACATATAGATAATTCTTATTTTCCAATACTGCATCAAAATGTCATCATTGTAAGCAAAGTTGTAAGTATAACTGTCTTCCAGAACTTGAAGTACCTAAGCTATTCTTGAATTCCTCCAAAAAGTTCAAATAGTGGTGTGTGGATTTGATGAGTAGCATCCATTGATATCTTTGATCATTTCTAGAAGGTTCTAGACCTTGCACTTCATTGCAATATCATATTTTGGGTTCTGAGGCATTACATAAGGTCCGGAAGACTCTATTCTCTATAGACTAATACGTTTCTTGTCTTGTGGATGCATAGTTTAGTATGATACTTCTCTGGTAAGGTGTATGATTGTTATTGAGCTCTTGCATGATTGAATATTTGGTCCGCATTAAGGTTTTAGCTTCTACCCGGTGGTTGAAAGATGAACAGTTGACAATGTTAAACAGTATGAGCCGACTGGTTAAGTACCTAGTGCATGCAGAGGCTTCTGACTAATTTCTCCAAGTCTAAAAGGTGTGGAAATGTATGTCCTAATGTTCTTCATAAATCCCTAAAGTCTGCAATAAGTTTGCATGTGTTGTGGCCGACCAATGACTAGCTACACGTTAAATTCAATATTGTTCTGGATGTCGACCTAATAAATGTTTCAAGATCTTGCGGAGGATATATATATAGAAGATATAATTCATTTGAAAGGTAATTAAGTTGGAGAAGGATATAGAAGAGTAGAGGAAGATATGAAATGCATAGAATTAGTTTGAAGGCAGTTATTGAGCAAGAATAGTAAACTGCACCATCAACATACAGCATATGTGTTCTCCATAGCAGTCCTTATATCTATATTATCATTGTAATAGCAGTGAGTTGAGCATTTAAGGAGTAGTAGCTTCCTTGGTTATAACGCTAAATCAAAGTTGTAAATTAGGGAGTAGTAGCTTCCTTGGGTCAAAGCCCTAAAACAATGTTGTAATGTCTTTTTCAATGAGCATATTATATTGTGAGCTAATCCTTACCATGGTTTTTCCCTATTTTAGGGTTTTCCACATAAAAACACTCGTTTTATGTGTTGATTCTTGATTTGCATGTTTTCCTTCATGTTTTCAAAGCTATTCAGTTTTATTAGTAAATGTCTGATTAAATTTTTTAAGAGTGTTGATCACCCCCCCCCCTCTCAGCACCCTATAGTGTTCAACATGAACATCCTAATAACAATTTTCATAGCCTAGTCAAGGCATCATATCCCTGAATAGTTGAGTGGAACAATTTTATACTTTTGCTCAGCCAATACCTCCAAATAGTATTAAATTTCAATAACTATAATGCTAGTTTGAAAGCATGAACAACTCTTACATAATCTAGTTTTTCTATATCAATATCATTATTGAAGTTTACCAAGTTCAATGACCTAGTACAGTTGTAAGATTTATTCCCTCTTATTATTTTCGCTAACAAAGTCATTACATAGTTTAAGTACATATATTAATTCTCACAAAATTATATCATGCATGGTTGACCTCAATAAGTATTAGCATCTCTATGAGAAATTTCCAATGGTCACAAACAGGTTTTACAAAACAAAATAAGATCTTCCCAACAAATAAACATAACTCTATCTATATGACAATCCAATTCTATGTCATGGTACTCTATTTTTTTAACTAACAAAAAGAGTAAAAATCACATAGATTTGCCCATGTATATATAAGAAGAAGAAAACAAGAGTTTACAAGTAGGAATTTATAAGTTAGAATTGATAGACTTAACATGGCCAGAGACTATGGTTATTTATCTCCAACATTCCCAAAAGCACCAATGGTATTTTTTGCTTTAAAGATATTTTGAAATCCTTCAATACTCATAAAACAAAGGGAATACTTTGATAATTTACCAGTGTCAAAGACCAGCTTGTAAATAAACTAATGGAAAGGACCCTTTATGACTATGAACAACCCTTAATCAACCAATTACACAATTCCCTTTGTGAGTTAAATCTCAGCTATCTAATGAACTTGTATCGGGAAAAAGTGGAATAATATATCAATAATTAATAATTAACCCAATAACTCAATGAAAATGGAAATAAACAAGATTTTAAAAAAATAACAATACCTTCACAAACCTTGTTACTTCAGAGCTTCCATTGTTCGCCTAGTCTCAATCGATCTTTTGTATTAATGAAGCCCTCAGAAAGTGCACTTCCTTGCTTTGTTCTTCAAGATGGCAATAGAGAAACGACTATGATACTTCTTGTAATGAAGATGAGCTTCAATACAATAAAACGGTGATTGCAAGCTATGGAGATGGTGTTGGGTGCCAAAGGCACGCTGTAAATTCTGCAAAGTAAGTTTACTAAAAGCTTGGATGATTGAAATGGAGAAATAGGGTTGTACTTATAGACTTGAGAGAGAGAAGATCAACGGTGTAGAATGAACAAGAGGATCAACGGTTGAGGAAGGTTGAGAGATGTGCGTGAATAGGAAGAGGACAAGTGTCCTGCTCCTTCATGTAATAGGGGAGTTAACAGAAATAGATTGAAGAGTTAACTGAATAGATTGATCAGTTAACAGAATAGATTGGGGAGTTGACTGAATTGATTAAACAGTGAACTCAAATGACTAACTAGTTAACTGATTTGATTTATGAGTTAACTAATTGGAACTAGAGGAGAAATAAGACATGTGGGTGAGGGAACAAATAATTAAATATTAAAATATTTAATTAAGTGTGCACATGGATTTGCATGGATTAATTTTGGTGTTAATCCATTTTTAAGAGGAAATAGATAATCTAAATTATAAATGTTTTGATTTATTTAAATATAGAGGATATAATTTTTGAAGAACTAATTAAATAATTAGACATTATTTAATTTAGAATGACTTTAGAATTTAGAAGAGGCAATTAAATAATTTGGTATTATTTAATTTAGTGGAATTTTGGAAGAATTAATTAAATAATTTGGTATTATTTAATTTAGAAGAACTTCGAGGATTTTAATTAAATAAATGAATTTATTTAATTTGGAGGAATATGAAGGATTTAATTAAATAAATGATTTTATTTAATTTTGGAGGAATATGAATCAGATAAATAAATTGATTTGTTTATTTATTGATAGAGGAATTAAACTGAAATAAACATTAAGAATATTTATTTAGATAGAGTCGTGTCATTTTTAGGTGTATACAAAACTCACGCCTCAAACCCACATTTAGCACTTATACATAGTTGTTGGTATGTATGTATGTATGTATGTATGTATGTATGCGTGTACCTTAGTAAATGGGTTGATTTAAACTTTTAAACAATAAAATCTTATTTCAACTCATAGAATTATTGTGTGCAGAGTCACTTATGGTGTTGGACTGAGTTTTGGTATTGGTTTAAGAATAATTTAAATAAGCTCACTCATTTACAACAAGGTTATACACACACCCACATATATTTATATAAATTTCATACCTACAAATATATATTCACTTTACATACTATTTATTTTCTCTAAAACCAGACCATATATCAAACCCACAAAGATATTTTATGTGTGCACAAGAGGCAGGGTTAAATCCATATACCCTAGCGTATGGTAAGAAAAGACAAATTAAAACATTTGAACTCAGACTTTCCTACATTTCTTGAAGATAAAATAGTACAATAATAGTGAAGGCATACCTACTCTTCTCTCTTTTTCTCCAATGCTATGTCTCCTTTCTCCCTCCTTCCTTCTTCTTACATTCCCTTCCACTATTCTTTCCGCTATCTACTTTTTGATACTATATTGAATTCTTCCCAATTTTTTGGGCAATCCTTCAACCCAAAACTCCCTCTCCTCATGACAACACTTAGGTTGAGTGATTACACTCCCTAGTTCGTTGCAGATGAGTCAGGACTATGTTGGTGCCTAAAAAATTTGGTTCCCAAACATTCATCTTTTTTCCCCAAATCCATCAAAAAATCTCACCTTGTGCCTTTGTTGAAAAGCCCATCATTGATACCCAATCAAAGATATTTTATATGGGTCTCTTTCAATAGCCTTCTAAGTGTTTTCCTTTTTAAATGCAAGGAAGAAACCCCCAAAAATGGCTAAGTAAAAAAATCCAAGTCATTTCCTTGTATTTTCTACCTTTTGCAGAGTTTTAGAGTTTTGGGTTCCTGTCTTCCATCATGCCATTCCTATCAGCTCTGAAATCTGTTGTGGTTTCTTGCAAAATAACCTAAGTGTTTCAGGTGTCGGAGGTCTGGCTTGAGGCCTTTTGTCTTATTCTGAGAATGCATTAGCGGGAAGGCCCGATCACCAAAGTACACCAAGGCTCCAAGTTTTTCTAAGTATTGCAGATCGTCAAAAGTCAGAGATGCGGTCTGCCTTCTTTTGGGCAAGTGAAAGGAAGAGGGTCCGGTGGTCAAAGTTCGATGATGCCTTTCTCATCTAAGTGTTGCAGGCAGAAAAAAGTTGGAGTTCTCTTTTCTTCTTTCTTCCTTTTGGAAGGCAAAAGGTCAAAGGCCCGTTTGCTGAAGCTCGCTAAGTTTTCAAAAGCTTCTATGTATTTCAGGCATCAACGACTAGAGGTTTTTTCTTCCTCTTTCCTTTTGAAAGATAGAATGTGAAAGGCATGATGACTGAGGTCCAGCGAGCTCAAATTCCCCTACGTATTTTGGGAGGTGGTAGGCAAAAAGTTTCTTTTCTTCCTCCTTTCTTTTCGAAAGCGGAAGGATGAAGGTCTGAGGCCCGAGGCCCGACCCCCAGCGCTCTTCATTTCTTCTATGTTTATCGGGATCCGATGGTTCATTTATTCTCCTCCAAAGTACAAGATGCTCAATAAAGGCTTGATCTCTGAAGCTCAATTTGTTAGGGCATGATTGTTTTGCCTTCCATACTCCTCCTACCACTTGGGAACATGCCAACAACCTTTGGGATTGCCATTATTATGAAATGGGTAGTTGAAATTAATGTTTTTATTACAATTGTTGGGGCTATTGAGGGTTTTCCCAACCATTTCATTCTCAAATCTGTGTGTGAAGGCTATAAAAGGAAGATTGAAACTCTTTTCAAGGGTTAGTCATTGAACCAATTGTCTGGTCTGGAAGCACCTAGGGAAGATTTTTGAGCATCAAATCATGTCAGTCTAGTCTGCAAGTGAAGGGATGTATTCAACATAGTGTAGGAAGGATGTGTACAACAAATCTCCATGTAATGGAATGTCTCTATAGGAGTTTGTAATGATTTTGGCAAATGTATAATTGTAGCTATATGTTTTCCCTTGCCACATTTGCTAGCATGATTGTAACCAGGGTTTGGAGGTGTGTGACAAAATTCAAGTTAATACAAGGCTTTGTATTTGCCATTCCTTTTGGTGCATATGAATCAGTGCAGTTCTTTCTTGGATTATTAAGTATTGCCATTGCATGAAGGCATGTTTCTAATATGTAAGTGAATACATGTTTGGTTCTGTTGATCCTCTACTGCATATTTTATTTCCTCCTTGCACTCTATGACTTAGTTGCCCAATGGAGTAGGCACCAGTCCATATTGGGTATGGATCAATCACTATTTCAATCAAACCTTCTTCTATTAGCTATAGGAGTAGGAGTATATTTAGTTTAGGGTTCTACATGTTGTCCATGATTCAATGTAATAACCAGGGATAAATCTAAAGTGATGTAAAACTATTTTAATCATGGGTGAATCATGTATATTTATGTCTGCACTGTGTATCTTGTGTATGAAAAGTTAAGTGGATTCATCTGAAGGAGTATAAGGAATGTGATGTTGTTATATTTGGGTACAAATGCATGTATAGTAATCATCTTAATCAAAGGCATGTGCAGTTAGTTTGTCTTGACCTAGTGACATCTTCTGGGGTTAAGTGTACATTGGGTATAGCTGTGTTTGTTTGTTTGTGTTCTATTTCATGCCTCTAGGAATATCCCTCCTAGGTCTAGCTAAGCCTGAAGTGCAGAGGAGTCTACCCACTCCTGTAAGTTGGCCAAAATCACCCTTGACCTGTTGATAAACCTCTTTCAATCACCTTGACGACACCCCTAGCCTTGGTGATAGTGAAATGTTTTAGGGTTTTGGGTTGCAGTAATTTTGGGAACCAACAGACTCCAAGGAAAAAAAATGAGCAAAAATGGAAGCCATCAAGGTCCAGCAACTTCAGTTTAACTCCCCATGCCTCACATTAATTTCCTCACATTTCATTAAGTGGGATCAATTAATAATTAAAACTAAACTTTATCTAGGCTCAAGAAACATTTGAAATTCCAACGCTCGTGTTCTACACAAACACATACAATTTTTACCTAAGGCACTGAAGTAACTTCTTGATGCAAGAGAAAAAAGATAGTTTGGTTAGTGAATTCGATGTCAAGGTCCATGAAAGGAAAAATAAACCATTCAATTTAATTCAATTGCAACCCAAGGTGACAACAATGACAATGACAACTCTAACAACAAAGTAAACACAAAACTATTGCAATAGAGATACCAACAAGATGTAGATTGACAATGCATGACTAATGTCATAAAATGTCAGGCAATGACTCAATCGTAAAATGAGATAACACCACCAATTACTCTACTACAAAATAGTGATGTGTGTGAGAGTTCTCAAAAATATGGTATAAGATTGTTAGTTCATCTCAATCTGCAATCCTCTTCCCGATGATGCTCTTCCTCCTCAACCGAGAGGGGAATGTACTTGTCCTGCATCCACCTCATTTCTATTAACAAAGTGGTTAGTCCGAGAATATATATATTAAATTGATAATGATTGTAGAATATCAACTAATCAAAAAAATCTTATCATCAATATAAAATCTTATCAATACATTATCAATCGAACTACTATTTCAATAGTGTTTCCAAGTAAAAGTTAGATTTCACATACATTCCGTCAATTAAAACCACATGATTAATTTAAAATAATCAAACACATTATCATCAGTTCAAATTATTTCTATTTGAAACATAAGTAAATCATGTCTTTTATATGCATCACCTATTTATCATCGTTTAAGTTATTAAAATTTGTCTAAATATGTAAATGGTCCAATAAAAGGGTGTAACAATCCTAAAGCACTATAGATGGATTCACCTCTTACCCCATTTGTATAGGCTTGTTCTTGAACCAGGTACTCATTTCTAGAAACATGTATAGGGTAATAGAAATGACCATGTCCTAGGATTAACCGGTCTTAGTGTTGGTGACCACACATTGTGGGCTTCGTCACATATTGAGTACTTTAACAATCTTTGGACCAAACTTTGGGAGATGTATGGAAATCCTAATGAACCTCTATTCTTAGAAGATCTCACTAGGGACATACTTCTCACCCTTGATGATTTTGAGAATCTAGGTCATGTGATGGTTGATAAGACTAGAAATGTCTCATCTAAATTCATCTCTATTTTCTTTTAAAATTAGCATTAAAAGTGGATTTAAATATAGTTTTACGAACTATTAGCTTATTTAAAATAGAATATAGGATATATATTGGTTTGTTTCTTAGAAGTCTATTGCAATTTAATTACTAACATTTTCTAATGTTTATTGAAAAAATAGAATGCAATATGTTTTAAAATGATGTTGAATTAGTCTCGAAGTATTCTAGCCTCTTTCAGCCAACCTTGAAGCATTCTAAATTATTGTAAAATCACTTCCGAAGCTAACTTTAGAAGTATTTCAGCTTGATTTCAGCCAAAGGTGTTTCAACTTCATAATTTGGCTTAAACCATGGGTTTAATATTCTCTCAACCTTTTATTTTCTAAAAAGTTGAAGATGAATTGTTGTGAGAAAAATAATAAAAGCATCAAAAATAAATAAGTCTATCCAAACTTTTCCCTCAAAAGGATGTAGATGTGTTGTCATTTTGTAATGAGAGAATAAAAGAATTTGTTTCCTATATGGAGAGAATAAAGTAATTTGTTTCCTTTAGCATAGGAGTGGGAGAGATAAGTGTAGAGAATAAAGGGAGTTGTTCCTTTATCATAGGAATATGGAAGACAAGTGTACTTATGCTTTCCACTAGTTTAGGGAGTTGGGTAAAAATCTTCAATGTATAAATAAACCTCTCAACTCTAAAGAAAGGGAGAATTTTTAATTTGGCAAGTTTTTAGAATAAGAAATCTACAATAGTTTTAGAAATAAATTTTGTAATATTTTTTTGAAGAAATAAGATATATGGAGCATTGAGCACAAAGTTGGGTGAATAATCTTGGTCCAATTTCAAGGGAGGAGCAGGTTGCTCATCCCAACAAAAAGAGCAACATTTGGTACTTATTTGATTGTTTGTATTATTTTAGTTTTATGCATTTCTATTTATTTTAAATATATTAAATTAGATTTTAGTGCAAGAGCTATTTTATTTCTGTATTTTTAATTCATGGAAACATGTTTTAATTTTATGGTTTTAATTTATGCGAGTGTGTTTAAATTTTGCATGTGTGATTTCATTAGATTAATTTAATTTTTTTCTTTTTTATTATAAAGAACTGTTTGCCAAAAATCTTTAGATTCCTAATGCATACAGCCTTTGGACACCACCATGGATTGATAAATTAAATGAAGACGATTACAACGATCCTCCTCATTTTTGGTGTCGTTGCTAAGGATGATGGTGTTATTAGGAACTTTATTCTCAGATGTATTTCTTTGATTTAATTTCCTTCTCTCCCTAAAAGCATAAAAATGAATTATTTTGTGACAACAAATAATTTATTTATTTTTGTATAAGGAGCAGTAGATTAATTTTCAATTCACTATGCAATAGTTTAACTTTCTTTTTTCTGTAATTTCAATTTAGCATAAGTATTTAAATTCATATATTAGATTCAATTTAGCATAAGCATTTCAATTTGTAGATCAGTTTCAATTTAGCATAAGTATTTCAATTCATAGATTAATTTCAATTCCAGTAAATTTCAATTCAGTTTGTGTTTGTAATTTTGAAAAAAAATATATTTGGTACCAACAAGTAATCTTTTCTTTATGCCATAGAGAGTAGAAGGAATCAATATATTAGATAGTTTTGATCTAAAGATTATAAGCAAATAGTTTTGTAGATGTTTTTCTTTTTATGTCAAAAATTCATAAAAAAATTGTATGATCAAGCTCGAGGAATCTAAAATATTTTTTATCTACCAACCCCCCCCCCCAAAAAAAAATAAATAAATATAAAAAAAAAATGTAAACCTCATTATAAATTTTTATCTCTTTTGAAAATTTGATCAAGAAGCCTAAATATTTTTGTTGCATTTCAGAAAAGAAAAGAGTTTAGAAGAAAAATAGTCTGTTTGGTTGAATATTTAAGGAGAAATCTCTAAATTTTTAAAACCTGTTTATATGGGAGATAGCTCTCTAAGTCTAGATTCATATCCAATTGGAATCATGTTATTTTGATACCAAATGAAAAAGTTATCCCCAAAATAGTGACTGCTAGTCTAAACTGTAAAAAAAACTATTGTCAACATGACTGTTTTCTGCCCAATTTGACATAGTAAATAAAATTTTCTGAAAAATATGTTTATAGAGATGATAGGCTTATGATTTTAGTTTCTAAAACATTTTGAATCATTTGATTCTAGTATTGTATGAAAAAATTGGAGCAAAAATACTATCTGCTAATTTATCTTACTATTTAGAAGAAGAAGAAAAAACACCCTACAACCATTATAAAAAAAAGGGGGCAAACCAATAATTATTATTTTTCAAATGTGTGTTTATTGTATATTACATTGAGGATTTCTAAATAAAAATCTCTTTCTCGCATGTGTCTCATTAGTTTCCACTTTCCATCCAATACATTTATTCATTATGACATATTACTATTTTGGATGGTACAAAGTTACTAATATTTTTGCAGGATCAACAAAAAGAAGTTAAATTCAGATTCATGCATACTAATAGAGATATAATCAACACTTCAGAACTCAAGTTTTGTTAAGCATCTCCAGAGCTACTCTGTAGAGTTGCTTTCCAAAGTTGTACCCTAAGCTGTCAGCAGAGTAAAAAAAAGAAATTGAAGTTTAAAAAATAAATAAAATAAAATAAAAATGTGTTTCATTGGTCTTCGGAAAATCTTCATGTATGCTTCAGAAATTTTTTTGTGATTATGTAAGTTTCTCTAGAAGCACCCGTTTGACAGTGCTTTGGAAGCATTTTGTGTTTTCTTAAATATTTCTCTAGAGAAACTTTGTTGTTATTGTTTAAGTTCTGGAAATATCCTTTCAATGATGCTCTAGAACCTTTTTTGTTGCCTAAATTTCATAAGCATTTTTTCACCGATGCTCCAGAACTTTTGTTGTTGTTCAAGTTCCAAAAGCATCCTTTCAACAATGCTCTAGAACTTTTGTTGTCATTTAGTTCTGTAAGCATCATTTCACCGATACTCCAGAACTCTTGTTGTTATTCAAGTTCCAAAAACATCCTTTCAATGATGCTTCAGAACCTCTTTTTGTTGCCTAAATTTTGGAAGCATCTTTTCAATGATGCTCCAGAACTTCTATTGTCATTTAGTTCCAAAAACATCCTTTCAACAATGCTTAGGAACTTTGATGCTCCAGAACTTCGATGCTCTAAAACTTCTGTTGTCATTCAATTTTGTAAGCATCCTTTCAATGATGCTTCAAAACTTTATTGTTCTTCGTTCTGAAAGCATCCCTTCAACAATGCTCCAGAACATTGTTGTTGTTTGTTCCAAAAGCATATTTTAAATGATGCTCTGGAATTTTTTTATTGTTTGTTCCAAAAGCATCCTTTCAACAATGCTCCAAAACTTTGTTGCTATTTGTTCCAAAGGCATCCTTTCAACGATGCTCCAGAACTTTGTTGTTGCTTGTTCCAAAAGCATCCTTTCAACGATGCTCTGGAACTTTGTTGTTGTTCATTCTGAAAACATCCTGTCAACGATGCTCTGGAACATTTGTTCATTGCTGTAGAGTTGTTCTATCTTTCTGGAGTTGTCCACTATTCTAGTGCTTTTCTATCCACTATTCTGAAGCTATCCACTGAGCTCTAGAGTTCCAGAGCTGAATCTTCTGAATTTTTTTAGCTTTCCAGAACTAAACTTTGTTGTTGTTTGTTCTAAAAGCATCCTTTCAATGATGTTTCAGAACTTTGTTGTTGTTCATTCCAAAAGCATCCTTTCAACGATGCTTCAGAACATTTGTTTGTTGTTGTAGAGTTGTTCTGTCTTTCTGGAGTTGTCAATTATTTTGGTGCTTTTCTATCTATTGTTATGTAGCTGTCCACTGTTTTGAAGTTTCAAAGCTGAATCTTCTAAAGTTTTTATGACTTTCCAAAGCTGAACTTCTGAAGATTTTCTAAAGCAAAAATTAGAATCCAATGGCATGAAGAAAGCAAGGATAACTTTGAAATACGACCAAAGTATATTTTACTATTTTATTCTTAAATATAACTTAGTTTTTAATTACAGGTAAATCCACTTTTAGGAAAGCTAATTAAAAACATAAACTACTTGCACCGATTCACTTGTTGTAACTAAGAGATTTTTAGTAAGGTGTTTTCTAAAGAAAAAAATTGAAGTGAGAATATGATGGCATAGGAAGAATCTAAATGCATAAATGGAGGTAATGAAAAAAATTAGAAAAAAAGAGTTCTCATACCCTGTCAATCTTTGTTGTTGTCATGATGGTACAAGTTATTTGCAGAAAAAAATTGCTCACACATTTTAAAGAATCTCATCAAAATCTTTTTGGGTTTTATTGTCTTCTATCTCAGCTTTCTAAAACATATTAAATTTTAAAATTTTATTGGGAAATGTGAAAGTTATGTCCATTTATGATTGATGGGTTTTTTATAAAATTTAGCTGAAGAAAGCTAAATAAGGAAAGGAGAGAAATTTTTTAAGAACAGCTAAATTGATAAACTTTAGTGAGTCTTATCATGGATGAATTTCATAGAATAATTAATGCATACTTTCAAATATGAAGAAAAAAAGGAGAGGAGAAAAGAATTGACAGCTATAAGGTTCATCAATTATGAAAAAAAAAGAGCAGTAGTTTGCAGGAGGACTTGCAAGAATTTAGGTGTGGGGGAGAATGATGAGACTAGAAATGTCTCATTTAAATTCTTCTCTATTTTCTCTTAAAATTAGCATTAAAAGTGGATTTAAATGTATTTTTACGAACTATTAGCTTATTTAAAATAGAATATAGGATATATATTGGTTTGTTTCTTAGAAGTCTATTACAATTTAATTACTAACATTTTCTAATGTTTATTGAAAAATAGAGTGTAATATGTTTTAAAATGATGCAGAATTAGTCTTGAAGTACAATTACAATATTAGGAGTAATTAAATTAATTAGATTTACAAGGTTGATGACACCTTAAACCTAACATTCTCCCACTACAACCATAGGAAAACATAAATCAACTAAGTACAAGAAACAAGGCTCATGGCCTCCCTACACCAAGTGAGCTTTTTTATGCTCACAAGTTTGGTAAAATAATTTGCAACATTCATCCGAGTGCCAATATTCTTCAACTTAATCTATCCATTTACAACCATTTCTCAAACAAATTTATAGTGAACATCCACATGCTTAGTTCGAGCATGATACATAAGATTTTTGGCCAAACAAATTACACTCTGAATATCACAACAAATATGAATTATCTTGCAATCAAAACCAATAACTATACACAATCTTTGTATCCATACTACCTCCTTGGAGACATGAATAGCAGCCATATGCTCTACTTTGGTGGTGGACAAAGCAATCATGGGCTACCTTTTACTCATCCAACTTATAGCTCCTCCAAACATAGCAAACACAGCCACTGGTGGACCTTCAACTATCCAAGTAACCTGCCCAATCTGCATCAACAAAACCCTGTATGTCCAATGTTATCATCCTCATTTTTAGTAATGGAATAAGCCAAATAGTAATTAGAAGTACCACACAAATATCGCAACACCTTGTTTACATAATTCTAATCCTCTTTACCAGGTTTAGACATAAACCTACTTAAAACTCTGATTGCTTGTGCAATATTTGGCCTAGTGCACACCATTATATACATCAAACTTCCTACAGCACTAGCATATGGCACACTAGATATATCTTCAAAATCATCTTCACACTTGGAACACATATCTAATGTAATCTTAGTGCCAACTAGTAAAGGAATTCTAACTGGCTTACAGTCTTGTATATTAAATATGTGCAAAATAGTATTCACATCCTTACTTTGAGATAACCAAAGCTTTTTATTACCTTGATCTATTTTGATTTCCATTCCCAATATGTACCTTGCTACCTCCAAATCCTTCATCTTAAATGCACCTAAACCTTGAGCTTTTAGGTCACTAATCATACCCTTGGTGTTACTAAAAACATGTCATCCACATGCAAGGAACCACTTAGTATATGATCATCAATACATCTAATGTAAATACAATGATCTTATTTGCTTCTCACAAAGCCCAATTTCAACATAAAAGAATCCAAATTTTGGTACCACATCTGGGGTGATTGTTTTAAACCATAAAGAGATCATTTCAATCTGAAAACCAAGTGTGCTTTTCCTTTTACATCAAAACCTTTTGGTTGTTGCATAGAAATTTCCTCTTCCAGATCTCCATGCAAAGAAGTAGTCTTAACATCCATTTGCTCAATTTCAAAATCATAAGCAACAACTATGAATAAAAAATCTAATAGAAGATAATTTAACAATAGGAAAGAAAATTTCACCTAAGTCAACTCCCTCTCTCTAGGAGTATCCCTTGGCTACCAGTCCAGCCTTGTACTTTTCCAATGAACTGTCTACTCTAATCTTTTTTTGTAGACCCACTTACACCCAATGGCCTTCCTTCCTTTGGGAAAACAAACAAGATCCCAAGTATCACAAGAGTCTAAAGCCGTCATCTCCTCTTGCATAACTAGTTTCAAAGACTCACTATCATCTAAAAGAATAGCTTCCCTGTAAGATCAAGGTTCATCATCAGTACTCGATAAAGCAAATACACAATGGAAATTTGGTTGGCTATACTTGTCAATTAGATTCTATTATTTTCTAGATCTTCTCAAGGGTGGAGTAAGGGATTATTCCTCTTGTTATTTTGTATGCTTGACTTCTTCTATAATCATAGAGTCTTCCTCTTCAGAACTTTCACTTAAACCCTCTTCTTCTTCTCCATCCTCAAATCCACATTATGTCCTTCCTGATGTGCATCTTCTTATTGTAAATCAAAATGAACTATCTTTTTCTTTTCTTTTTCTTCTAGTTGTACATGATCAAAAATAACTTTAAGTTCCTTGAAAATCACATCTCTAGAATGAACAAATTTCTTGGTTAGAGGATTCCATAGCTTATAACCTTTAACATTTTCACCATATCCAATGAAGATGAATTTATGTGCTTTTGTATCCAACTTAGAACACTTTTCTTTAGGCACATGAACAAAAGCCTCATAATCAAAAACCCTTAAATGTGAAACAAAAGGTTTCTTACTTGTCCACACTTCATAAGATGTCAAATGAAGAGTCTTACAAGGAAATCTACTTATCAAGTAACAAGTGATACAATTTCTTCCTAAAAGTATTTGTCCAACTATGCATCACTCAACATACTTCTAGCTCTTTCCATAATTGTTTGGTTTATCCTTTCTACAACACCATTCTATTGTGGTGTATACAGAGTTGTCTTTTGTCTAATGATACCTGCATGCTTGCAAAACTCATCAAATTCTTTAGAGCAATATTCCCCTCCATTTTCATATATCGGTTATTTTATTTTCAATCGTGATTGGTTTTCTACTAAGACTTTAAAATCCTTAAACTTAGTGAAAACTTTAGATTTATGCTTCATAAAGTAAATCCATGTAAATCTAGATACATCATCAATGAAGGTAACAAAATAACATGACTTTCTAAATGAATCATTATCCACAGGACCAAACACATATGTATGAATAATTTCTAATTTATCTTTTGCCTTATTACTTCCTAAAGGAAGGATACTCTGTTTATGTTTACCAAACACACAATGCTCACATAAATCAAAGTGCTCATCATAATAGGAGAAACCATCCAACAACTTTTTATTGATAATAGTTTTAAAAACATTTTTACTTATGTGGCCCAATCTATGGTGCCACAACATACATGTATTTTTAGATTTTTCAGTCACATAGGTGGATTTCCAAATAGTAGTGGCATCAAGCCTAAATAAAGTTCCAATCATTGTTCCCCTTGCTACCACCAAGCTTCCTCTCACCAATCTGCAACCATGCTTGTTAAATGTTACATACATTCTTGAATCATTCAACTTTGAAATAGGAATAAGATTTCTAGTCAATCCAGGAATATGTAAAACACCAGGGAGGGTTTTAATCGTCCAATCATTGAAACACAATTGTACCTTTCCCCATCCAACTATCAGATATGTAGTGTTTTCCCCAAGGTAGACATTACCTCCATCATATTTTGTGTATGTGGAGAACCACTCCTTATGAGGAGTCATGTGATGAGAACATCCTGAGTCCACCAACCAATGTTCAATAGATAGAACATTATAAGTAGAAATTAAAACCTCATCGTATGTATTGGAGGACTTTTTGTGGAGGAATCCCATTATTTTTTTTGTTTCTGCATTCCTTTCATAGTTCCAAAACTTAACTTGTTAATCTTCTTTCCAAGAGTTTTAGACCTGCCTTTTGATTTATTCTTAGCCCCTTTCTAATCTCCTTTTGGTCCTCTTTTCTTTGACCTACCCCTGACATTAAGAGTATCCATCGAGCTATCCATAGCCTTCTTCCTCATTTCTTATGACATCAGAGTTGCAATAAGGGCATTCAACTTTGGATCTTTGAAGTTAGCAGTGATAACAAGAATAAATGTCTCTAGAGACTCAAGTAAAGAACAAAGAATTATAATACATTTGTCTTCTTTCTCGATCTTAACATCAACAAAGGCTAATTGACTCAAAATTAAATTAAAAGAATTTAAATGCTCTGTAACAAATTCACCTTCCTTCATCTTAAGATAAAGCAATTTTCTTTTTAAATATAGTTTGTTTACCAGACTCTTGGCTTGATAAATCTCACCCAATCATTTCCATAAAGCATATGTAATCTTTTCCTCAGAGGCATTCAGTAGGACAGAGTCTACAAGACATAATCGGATTGTGCCCCATGCTTTTTTATCCATCTTGTCCCAGTCCTCTTGACTGACTTTATCAGGCTTCTTATATTTTGATTCTACCAACCATTTATCCCCCTTCAAGGAGATCCTCCATTTTCATCTTCCATAGCTCGTAGATTGATCCATTAAATTTTTTTATATTTATCCGAGATGTAAATCTAGCCATGATTTCCAAACACACAAATTTGCAAAACCAAAACTTCCACTATAGCACATAAATCCTTCACACTTTCACCCAATAAACAAAGTTGTTAAGGCTTTGATACCAAATGTTAGAAATGAAGGAAACCACAATAATATAGAAATCTGAAATAAACTTGCAAATCTAAAATATAAACTGTAGAATATCAATGGAGATGTGATTTAACAACAAAGAAATTAGCAATTCTCAAATTCATACACATGACACAAAGATTTATGTGGAGAAAACCCTTTGAGTAAAAAACCCACTAGGAAAAGAGGGAAAATTTGTATTATCTACAAAGAGATTACACATCAATTTCCTTAAATCCTACGTCTACAACTCAATTGTGTTGGGAATTAAGGTGTCTCAAACTTTGCAAATTCCTAGCATTATTTATTTAATTGTATATTTATTTATTGCCTAATATTGTATTTACTTGCACATTTAGTATGGTCACTTAGTTCAGGTGGCATGATGACATGTCATCTTACTTGGAATGTGACTTGGATGGTCAAGTCAAACCTACATGGATTTGGGCATCCCATTTGAGGTGGCACTATTATGCCATGTATTAGCATCTTATGGTATGTGGAAGAGGATATTCCATATGACATAATCTATGATGTGTAAGAGCCAAGATTGGAGATTCCTATGACAAGTGGTGACAAGTGTCGGTGAGTATCTTTGCATGAGGAAAAGGCATCTTTTGGCATCCAAGTTGGGCTATGACATGTTGTAAGAGGAATTTACTATATTTAGTCTTGTATGATGAATTCTCTTACAACATTTAAGGTTGTTATGTTGGGAAAATCTATGACAGCTGTAAGATCCATAAGAGCATATGTCATAGTCTATTTTTAGCATGGAGCGCTCCAATCTTGGAAAGTCAAATCTGCCATGTATGATAGATGTAAGAGATGTATTTGCATCTTGGAAAAGTGTCCTTTGATGTGGGAAAATGGTCATGTGGCCAAGGTGGACGCCTATCCCAAGAAGCTTCCAGAATATGCCTTGTATCTCTATAAAATGCATTGTTTTGGAGTTGTAGTTGCATAGTGTTTTTACAGGTACTATTATGCTACCGGAATAACTCCATATTCAACATTTGGAGACTCTTGGAAGAACTTACATTGCAAGTGTATTGTAAACTATTATTGTTTCAAATAATACATTGTGCAGGTTTTAGAGTGTGGGGTTTTTCACCTAAAAAAGTTTTCCCCATGATACATCTTGTGTCTACTTCACTCTGTTTACATTCTTGTATTATGTTTGTTGTTGTGATATCTCTGATATATGTTTAATATTACTGCAATTGTAAGGGATAAAATAAATTTGTATACCTCTCTCCTCATTAGATTAGTTTAGGAAGCAATTTCTGCACACCTAGCTTCCTTTCAGTTGGTATAAGAGCCTGTCTAGTTTTGGTCCTAGCTGCTGGGTAGGGGTTTTTTGTACTAATATTAGATTGAGTGGGAGTCTATGCAAATTATTCTGTAATCTTGTTGTAGGAAGGAGATGGCAGGCACATCCAGAAGAATAGAGGTGGAAAAGTTTAATGGCAGCAATTTTGAGTTGTGGAAACTCAAAATGGAAGATATGCTCGTTCATAGACACTTGTGGGAAGCAATTTCTAGTACAAAACCAATGGCAATGGCATAGGCAAATTGGGATCTCAAAGATCGTAAATCCAAGGGTCTTGTGATACTCTGTTTGGTTGATTCTACCCTGTTAAATGTTCATGAAGAGAAAACTGCGAAGGAGCTATGGAAGAAACTTGGTCATGTTTATCAGGCTAAGTCCCTGGTAAACAAGTTATTCCTATGGAAGAAGCTATATTCTCTTATGATGGAAGATGGAGGATCTGTTTCTAATCACATGAATGCCTTTAATATGTTAGTTGCACAATTGACATTTGTTGGTGTGAAGATGGAGGAGGAGGATTGGTGTATGACCCTACTTTGTTCTTTACCAGATTTGTGGGATCATCTTGTAATGGTCATCAGAAGCACTACAACCACTTTCAAGATGGATGAGGTAGTGTCTTTGCTGTTCTCTGAAGAGATACAGAGAAAGTTATCCAAGTCGGCCAAAGAGGCTCTTGCAGTTCGTGGAAGACCCAAGGAAAAAGGGAAAAAGAAGGACAAGAAAGCTGAGAAGGGTAGACCAAAACCCGTGGGAGATCCAAATCTCCTGGAAATTCCAAGGCACTATGTTGGAACTGTGGAAAAGCTAGGCATTTCTAAAAGGAATACAAAGAGGAGAAAAAGAAAAAGAAGAAGAATATCCCAGATTCATATTCTAACAAGTCATAAGATGATGGTGATGCTTTCATTGCAGCCTTGACCACCCATGCATCTGATGATGTGTGGCTGATTGATTTTGGTGCCTCTTTCCACATGACCTCGCATCGAGACTATTTTACAAAGTATGAAGAGTTTGATGGTGGAAGAGTGTACTTGGGTGATGACTCTCATCTAAAGATAGTTGATCATGGAAGAGTCACAATCTGATTCCTTGATGGACGAGTGAAGGGGATCTCTAGGGTTATGCACATCCCAGGCTTAGCATGAAACCTGCTTTCTGTAAGTAAATTGAATGATGCAGGTGTGCAGGTTGTCTTCTCGAAAGAAGGATGCAAGATGACTAGAAGATCTATGGTGCTTGCGAAGGGTACTCAGAGAGGTACTATGTTTCAACTGGAGGCATGCATTTCATAATGCAATAGTTATTTTGACTCAAAGAAAAGAGTTGCAGTCACTTTGTCCCCACCATTGGAACTAGCAACTAAAAGATCTGTTGTATCAAATTATGATGGTAGTGCATTTTGGGTAACTAAGGGTGCTCATGCTTTGGAAGTTAAACTTCCTACTAAGAAGACAATGTTATGGCACAAGAGACTTGGCCACATTGATGAGAAGGGTCTTAGAACCCTAAAAAATAAAAAACCTCGTTGAGGAGTTAGATGATTGTAATCTCGATTTTGACTTTTGTGAACATTGTATATATGGAAAGCAAAATCGTGTTCAGTTTTACTCGAGTTCTCATAAGTCTTCTAGTGTATTGGATCTTATTCATTCTGATGTGTTTGGTCCAGTTAATGTTCCTTCAATCTCTAAATCTGTCTATTTTGTATCTTTCATAGATGATTACAGTAGAAGGACATGGATTTATTTTCTTAGAAGCAAATATGAATTCTTTAGTCAGTTCAAAGAGTTTAAAGCTTTTGTTGAGAATCAGACTAGTAAAAGGATTAAGTGTTTGAGAACTGACAACGGTGGTGATTTATGTTCCACATAATTTAATAAGTTTTGTAAAGAACATGGGATTGAAAGACAAGACAACTCCATACACCCTGCAAAAAAATGGAGTTGCAGAGAGGATGAATAGGACACTAATGGAGAAGGCTAGGAGTATGCTTAGTGGAGCTGGCCTTGAATAGAAGTTTTGGGCTGAAGTTGTTGCCACTGCTTGCTACCTAGTAAATATGTCTCCTACATCATCTTTTGTTGATAAGACACCCATGGAGGTGTGGTCTGGTAAGAAGCCTTCAATAAGACATCTTCATGTTTTTGGTTGTGAGGCATATGCTCATGTGCCTAGGGAGAAGAGGTCAAAATTGGAGAACAAGGC
Source organism: Cunninghamia lanceolata (assembly GCA_027924645.1). Classification (NCBI taxonomy): domain Eukaryota; kingdom Viridiplantae; phylum Streptophyta; class Pinopsida; order Cupressales; family Cupressaceae; genus Cunninghamia; species Cunninghamia lanceolata. Next base: position 3,866,030 of record BSBN01000469.1, read on the forward strand.
TATTAAGTGTATCTTCATTAGCTATGGTGTCAGTGTGAAAGGATACAAGCTTTGGGATCCTGTGGCCAAAAAAGTGTTGTATGGCAGAAGTGTTATTTTCAAAGAGCTAACACCTTCTTCTATTATTCTACAGCCAAAAGAGAAAGAAAAGAAAGAGGACGTGGTTCAGTTTCCCACTACCCCTGAGAAGACTAAACTGATAGACCCTGTGAGACCTGATGATGAGGAGAGCACTAGCAGCTCTTAAAGCTCTGAAGAAGAAGCGGAACCTTAACCTCAGCCTTTGAGGAGGTCTACATGAAACAGAAAGCAACCTGAGAGGTTTGGTTATACATTGCTTGATTCTAGTTGTGCTTTTTCTTTGCTTACTAATGTTGATGAGCCTAGAACTATGAAAGAGGCTATGGGCATGAAAGATGTAGGTTCCTGGAAGGAGGCCATGGAAGATGAGATGACTTCTTTGGAAAAGAATAAAACTTGGGACTTGGTGCCTTTGCCTAATGGACAAAAACCTGTTGGATGCAAATGGGTGTTCAAGAAGAAATTTGGTGCAGATGGTAATGTTGAGAAGTATAAGGCCAGATTGGTTATGAAAGGGTACTCACAAGTGAAGAGAATTGATTATGGTAAAATTTTCTCTCCCATTGCAAAGATGACATCTATTCAGTTCCTATTATCTCTTGCAACAGCCTATGATTCAGAAGTGGAGCAGATGGATGTGAAGACAACATTCCTTCATTGTGATTTGGAGGAAGAGATTTATATGTCACAACCAGAGCATTACATAGAAAAAGGTGAAGAAAATTTGGTTTGCAAGTTAAAGAAGTCTTTGTATGGATTGAAACAATCTCCTAGGATTTGGTACTTGAAATTTGATGCCTTTGTGTTGTCTATTGGATTTCTAAGATTGAAATCAGATCATTATGTGTATTACAAGATTGACAATGATCGTATTCTCATTATTGCACTATATGTTGATCATATGTTGTTGATTGGGAATGGTAAGAATATGATTTATGATTTGAAGTCTCAGTTGTTAGCACAGTTTGAAATGAAAACTTAGGGGCAGCTAGGTACATTCTGGGAATGGAGATCAAAAGAGACAGAGCAACCAGAAAACTTTGGTTAAGCTAGAGTAAGTATGTGAAGACCGTGTTAGATAGATTCAGCATGGCAGGTTGCAGACCATTGTGTATTCCTATTTCATTGAGGACAAAGGTATCTGTGAATGATTGTCCAAAGTCTCCTTCTGAGATGGAGGATATGAGCAGAGTACCTTATGCTAGTGGAGTTGGCAGCTTGATGTATGCTATGGTCTGTACAAGACCAGACATTGCCCAAGAAGTGGGAGTCCTTAATTGATTTATGGATAATCTTGGACAAGTACACTGGGATGCAGTAAAGTGAGTGTTTAGATATTTGTGGGGTACTTCTAAGTATTCCCTATGTTATCATGGTCATCCTACAGGACCTCTGCATTTTGTATGTATTCGTGGATTTGTGGATTCTGATTGGGCAGGTGACATTGACAATAGGAGATCCACCAATGCTTATGTGTTTACTATGTTTGGTGGTGCAATTAGTTGGATGAGTAAGCGGTAACCTATGGTCACTTTATCCATGACAAAAGCTAAGTATATGGTAGCTACTCATTCGTGTAAGGAATCCATTTGGCTTAAGAGGTTGTGTTCAGATATTGGTGTTGATGCAAGACAGATTACTATCTGTTGTGATAGTCAGAGTGTGATTTTCTTAGAAAAGAATTTGACTTTCCATGCTAGAACAAAGCATATTGATGTACAGTTTCATTTTGTGTGAGATATGGTAGAGGATGGGAAGGTGATATTGGAGAAAGTAGACACTTTGAAGAATGTTGCAGATGCATTGACAAAACTAGTGGGCACAGAGAAGTTCAGATGGTGTTCAGAGTCTATGGGCCTCTTGGACCCTAGCAGTTAAATCTTGTCATTTCTTTTGGCTCTTGCAAGGTGTTCAACAAGTGGGATAATGTTGGGAATTAAGGTGTCTCAACCTTTACAAATTCCTAGCATTATTTATTTAATTGTATATTTATTTATTGCCTAATATTGTATTTACTTGCACATTCAGTTTGGTCACTTAGTTGAGGTGGCACAGTGGCATGTCATCTTACTTGGAATGTGACTTGGATGGTCAAGCCAAACCTACATGGATTTGGGCGTCCCATTTGAGGTGGCACTATTATGCCATGTGTCGACATCTTGTGGTATGTGGAAGAGTATATTCCATATGACAAAATCTATGACACGTGAGAGCCAAGTTTGGAGATTCTTATGACAAGTGGTGACAAGTGTCAGTAAGTATCTTTGCATGAGGGAAAGGCATCTTTGGGTGCCCAAGCTGGGCTATGACATGTTGTAAGAGGAATTTACTATATTTAGTCTTGTATGATAGATTCTCTTACAACATATAAGGTTGTTATGTTGGGAAATCTATGACAGCTGTAATATGCGTAAGAGCATCTGTCATAGTCTATTTTTAGCATGGAGCACTCCAATCTTGGAAAGTCAAATCTGCCATGTATGATAGATGTAAGGGATGTATTTGCAGCTTGGACAAGTGTCCTTTGATGTGGAAAAATGGCCATGTGGTCAAGGTGGATGCCTATCCCAAGAAGCTTCCAGAATATGCCTTGTATCTCTATAAAATGCATTGTTTTGGAGTTGTAGTTGCATAGTATTTTTACAGGTACTATTATGCTACCAGAATAACTCTAGATTTGACATTTGAAGACTCTGGGAATAACTTGCATTGCAAGTGTATTATAAATTGTTATTGCTTCAAATAATATATTGTGCAGGTTTTAGAGTGTGGGGTTTTTCACCTGAAAAGGTTTTCCCCATGATACATCTTGTGTCTACTTCTCTCTGTCTACATTCTTGTATTGTGTTTGTTGTTGTAATATCTCTAATATATGTTTAATATTTCTGCAATTGTAAGGGTTAAAATGAATTTGCATACCTCTCTCCTCATTAGATTAGTTTAGGAAGCAATTTCCGCACACCTAGCTTCCTTTCAAATTGCACCTGTGTACCTATAAACAAACAACTATCATATGCTACACTTCCTCTAGCTTATGTTAAATAGAAATACAAGATTTTTGAAGAAGTGTCTAGAACATGGCACCCATATCTATGAAAATCCCACTCCCACTTTCGGAATCTAACTAATTAATGTTACTTACACCTATCATAGCCGCCAAATAGCATGCGGCACCCAAGTAGGCCAAATTCCAATGGCCTCATAGTGGATAGTTAATAAACAAGCTCTTTTTAGCCTCTGACACCTTCTTACAAGTTGTCATAAGATGTTTTATCATAGTTTGTCATAACTATCCAAAATTAATCAATTCTCTTACAACACGTAAACTACAATCTAGGATATTCTCTTACAACTATCATAAAATCAATTAATGAACTTGGATGCCCCCATCTTACTTGTTTACTATCTCGAGATAAAAATAAATAAATATTACAAGTCATCGTAATAAAATAATTACTGCAATCGGTTGATTCTACTTCCCTTATGTTTACATTTACATTTACAATATTAGGAGTAATTAAATTAATCAAATTTACAAGGTTGATGACACCTTAATCCTAACACTTGTTGGAAAATTCTTGAACTTTATGATGACAAAAGTCCTCTTCTATTGTTTCTCCTCCTCTCGCACTTCCAATAGTGGTAGCTTTTCCACCACTACTCCCTGCTACATCGACAGATATCTCAACTTCTCTACATGCTACTATAGATTCTCTTCAACAATTTCACACGTCTTCTTGATCATTAGGATATCTACTTATCTGGAATATATGTCATTTATTTATGGAATCCCACATTCTATATCTTGAGAATAGTATTGAGGACACATGTATTATATTTGGTGATATCTCACATCGAGTTGCATCTCTCATTTTGGATCCTCCTGTTCTCTCTCTACCACACCATGCTACTATCTTGACACATCCTGATTCACATCGGTTCAAGTCTCACACCTCTATGGCCACAACGCTATTCTTGAATATTTTATGGTACATGATCCCACAAGATCATCTTTAGTCACAATTCAACACTAACATTGAGACACATGACCGACTTCTAGAACTATACATCATGATTCATTCCTACACTCCACCGTCTGTGAAAGAATTCAATAGTTTGACAACTCAAGGTTTCTTTCTTACAAATTGATGATGCATTATTCATTGCAGAGGGACCTTCTATAGAATTTTCCATTGACATTTTACATCTATATTCCCCCTCTTCTATGTGGAGGCACGAATGGGCCTTATCTTAAAAGGATTTTAGGACACTATCACTCCTGAGGGGCTATCTTGTCCTATATTTCCTCTCCTTTGGATGGAGTTTTGTCCTACAAGTTTTCTTATTTTCTACTGTTGGGGGATACACTCTCTTTGTATATTGGGGTTCTTTCAACTTGTACATGGGTACCTAACATGTCTTGTTTTGCCACGACTCATTTTTTTTTACCTTAGTTGCACTTATGAGGGGAGTGTTGGTGTAATCTATATATTGCACTTATTATATTAAGTTTACTTAAGTAATTTCCTTTTTATTACTTAGGTAGGATAAGATAATGAGTACATGCCATTCCCTTCTTTTTTGGATTCTACCTTATCCTTATCCTCATCAACTTTGGAAACTCAAAGGCTATACATTGTTGCTTTTTTCTTTCATTTGCACATATCTAATTGAATACAAATATTGGAATACTATAATTATTGTTTCCTTGATTGCTCTTGAATTTATGTCATCTTGTTTTTATTATTCCTAGGGAGGCTTAGTATTGCATGTTTATTAGTAAATCTAACATATTATTTGAGGAAGACAATTTGGGTGATTTTAAATTCAATTTGGAATATTGTCTTAGCTTTCTTTCACCTAGGGTTTATAGTCTTGTAAATTGGATGTTTTCAAATCACTCATTCTAAGATACCTCTAAGGAAGAAATAGATTGTTCCATTACATTTAGAAGGGTTATATTGGCTAGGTTGGGCTTTTATTTCATCCAAATTTTGAAGAACATGATATCAAGTAACCAAAAATTTGCATGTAGGGTTTGACTAAAGATTTTGCAAGTTGCATGCTTTTTGAGGCAATTTAGAGCCAAACAAATAGTGTCATTACATCCAGAGTAGCCAAAAACACATAGATCAACTGCCAAATTAATAAAATTGGAGTAATTGTAGCTAAGGTAAAAAAAATATTAGGCCCTAGGCATGTACTCAAGGCTGTATGACATCCTACGTAAGTGCAAGTACAACAAAAACATTTTAAATTTTGTGTTTAATTTTTTTTAATTGTAATTTTTTAAAAGTGCATAGGTGTTGTATGCACAAGGTACAAGATGGAACCCTACCTAACACCATATCAGTGGTAAGCCTCACCTTGGTCCCTACCCACCATGCATCTCACTAGTAGCAATAATTAAATATTTGACCCTACTACAAAGCCACCTAATGCCCTCCCTCTTACTACCAATTTGTTGCTCCAATGGCCTAGCCACCAGGGAGGACACCACCACATCTCAATTGTAGTACCACCCTAGTGGAACCACTTATTCTTAGCCTTAGCTCTGTCATCTAGCCACAAAAGCACCACCCATGCACTACCTAGCTACCACCAAACACCAATGGTGCCACCAATCTACTGCTATCTCACCACCAAGGTGTTAGGAAATTACCAGGTTGATCAAACCATTTCCTACATAACCCTTTGAGAGATAATGATGCATAATATCTTATAGAATAACCATAATTCAAAGATCATAAGACAATCCATAAAATAACACAAGATATACCCTCCAAAGACCCTCCAAAATCATCCATACTCTATGTATTATTCAACAATAAAATATTACAATGCACTTACAAAGTCTCATGAATACTTATGAAACATCAAGCTCCTCCAATGCACCCTCCATGTGTCCAAGCATGTAGTTTCACATATGCACTCACGAGAGAAACTCAATACAATGACAGCCCACTCAACCAAGCAACCCAAACCACTAACAATGTGCTTGCTTTTATAAACTCAAGATCACACAAATATAACTAGTGGTATTCAGAAAACCATGTGTCTCAAAACCATGAGTACACAAAACCATTGACCCCTCATTTAATTTTTGATACTAAGTTTTCACTTTATGGTACCAAATTTTCCAAATAATTAATTAATTATTCTATGTTTCCCACACATAAAATAACTAACCCAATGTTACATACAACTTTACATGTGGACCCAAATAAATATTTAATATGGCTAAACACCTCTCCTAAGATGCACCGCAAATAAATATTTATTTTACATAATTAAAATATTTCGTTTTTCTGCAAGGTGTACAAAACACTCTTTTATTGACATTCTCCTACTTGTTGTATACATTGCATAAGGGTCAATCAATGAAATACATCATCATATCCATACATGAAACCACATGAATCTCCAACATGCTCTTGTGCTCCATCAAGATACCTACAATAAAACTAAGGTGACCACCATCTCAAGAAAGAACTCCTCTCATCCTCCAACATGCCACCTATGGAAGAAAAGGAACAAGCCAAGGTGAAGATGCACCAATCCAAAGAACACAAGCATCAAATCCAAGTGATAACAAAGGCTCCAATTTATTGTCAAAGGTAAAAACTCACATGACTAGAAATAGCACTTGCAACAAATGCTAATGCATCCAACCATCCATACGTCCTAGGTATCAACAACATCAATAAACTCATGCCAATAATATGTCCAACCCATAAACTACAATCACAAGCTCCCTATATAAAACCTATCAATGAAGATCATACATATCTAGAAAATCCCACTGCATGGGTAATGCCAAATTTGAAAATAGATCAAGGCATACCAAGTCTACCAATCAGCACTCAAACTAAGATGTGACTAATGATCAAACCATTTAGTACCGAGAAAAAACACAATAATCCACACATGCAACACAAATAACTACATACTCCCTCAAAACATGTCACCATAACTCTCCCAAATCATATGAACATGAACCTCTAGGAAGTAACCATAGAACAAAGAGAGAAAACCTATAAATCATATCGTGTCCTTCTACCAACACCTCAAAGTGCTAAGTTGTGTCAAGTATGATCTCCTTTATAACCCAAGTGAAAAGTCTTAACAACACCCAACCGCTCAATCTCATAGATCAAATGAAACATATGTATCATGTAAAACCAACATGGATGTAAGCCTCTCTAATCAAGGAAGATCAAACTCATAACCATTTCATAACTAGGAATAAGCCCAATAAACATTTCCTAAAGTCCTCATAAATGTCATCATAAATAAAACTCATGTGCACAAGGAGATAACCATGTGCTAAACACCCCTCAAATGAACCCTCCAGAACTCATAACCATGAGAAGATAAAGCATAAAATAAAATGCATCTAAAAATATGGCCAATACTTCTTAGATGATAATCTATTGAGTAGACCAAGAGTGGGGAATGAGAATTCTCCTCCACGATACAACAAGTCATAATGACTCTCTCCAAGAACAATCTCCTCTAAGGTCCATGAACTCGTGTCCATATACAGGTGAAAGGCTCCTTGGTCTTCTTGGTGAAACCTTCAAAGAGTAATTGCCTCAACAAATGTATCTAATCCCAAGAGAACTCCAACCTCACCCAAGTCTCCAAGTATCCATGAGCACCCCCAACCAATCAATCCATGCTAAGCTCCAAATGCAACACCGCACTATCATGAAGCTCTCGAGCACATGACTAATGTACTCAATACCAAGAGTACCAACAAGATCATTGTCAAAGTTCTTACTACACATCTGCATGATCTAGAAACACATCATGACATTATGATCTAACATCTCCTCCTAGGAGATCACATTCTCCAATGAACATATCCTAGTCTCAAGAGACTTGTATCGTGCCAACACTCTAATCTAGAATCAAGAGTAAACCAAGACATAATACAAACCATACTCTAAACCAAGGATCAAAATCTCCAATCACACGAAGATAACCATATCCTGACAATAGAACAAGTAGGATGTCAAAGCACTCATATTACATATAAGAATCATAATCCAAGAGCTTGTCCATGACACCCAACCACTGTAGAAGATCATCCATCACTAGGTGATGAATACACATCACTACCAAAGCTCCCACTGAACTGTGATATGAGATATCTATAGCATCATGATAACCATTTCCTAAATGAAGATCACCCATGGTCCACACACAATCAACTATAATACCAATAACTCTAAAGTGGAACCAAGATCCCCAAGCCAATAAGATAAGCCATCATTGTCAAAAGCTCACATTAAACCATGTAACCAAGCTATCCATGACATCATGATAAAAATGCTACAAGTCTCAACACTCAACTATCCAGGCACTCTAATCATCCATCCTCTCGTCCAAATGCAACATACTAATGCACAAATGAACATAAACAAGGCCAACTAACATAATTTGCATCAACATTGAATCAATCTCATGGATATAGATAGTCCACATCTGAGTCATCCCACTATAATCAATGAGTTGTGCATAACCATAAACTACATAACTCATAGATCTTGAACCAATGCAACATGTAAACTTATAATCATATCGGTAACCTACAAACTGAGATAACAAAGAATATAACCTATAGACTTCAAGAATCAAACACTGGATCAACTCTAGATCAAATTTTCCAAACAAGTCCACAAATGAGTAGCCATAGTTAAGGAACCAATCAAGCATCTAGTAGATAAGAACAAATCATGAATCAAATATCATAACCCATATCTGTCAACCACATACATGATCGTGTCATACAAATACTTAAATGTACATGCATATCCATGACACCATAATCATCATCATCATTGTACCTATACTCAACTCCCATTGAATTGAGACTCCTTGTCACACCCCATTCTAAAACAAACATACTTATCATTTTTATTTCAAGAGGACAGATAGTTACGACTAGTAAAAATATTATGGTTAAAGTAATCTTGTGTTAGAATAGAAAATGCACTTGATTTATATTATTTTATATGCAAAGAATAATTGTCTATGACGTTATTATTATTCACATGGTTAAATAATGTGATGGACTAACTACCATTGTGCGACTGAGGTGGATGAAAGAACAGTGTTTTTTTCCCCCTCCAAGATGAGGAGAGAGAGTATAACCATGGAGAGGGTGCTAGATTGCATGAAAATAATGATCATTGTACCATCTGGAAACACACACACTCACATTAGAGGTTATGTCAATTTTGGAATGTCTTATTCTTTATGTTGTTGGTCACCTCAGTAATATTTTAACATTGTGATCATTCTATACTTTTTTAATATTGTCGTCATCATGTTGATGACTTAATCTTTTATGTTGACAATCAGTAAGGTTGTGTTCGTCTCTAAATGCCAAGAGGACATGAGTAATTGACCAATCAAGTCTAGTCTTGATGTAAAAGCCCAAGTCAGCTTTGTAAGACTCCATTGTCGATATTGTGCTCATGAATAACATAATTAAATCATTCAAAAGAATGCATCAATGACATCTATGAATTATGTGTACTATTGTTTTAATTTTAAATTATTTATAAGTGTAATCATGGTTAAATTTAATGTCTAGCTTGTGAAAAACATGTAAAATCTTTAGAAGATTTGCATCATGCTTTTGCCTATATATTAGGAGGAGTGGGGAGGAGTAGTAGCCCCATACTCCCTTTTTCTATCTCTTTGAGGCCACAGATGGCTGAGAAATAGAAGAAGATAGTAATGTATAACAAATTTATATAACCAACATTGAGAGGGAGTTTTGGAAAAAAAACTAGTTATTATATTGCATTAAGGATGATCTATAGAGAGAAAGGGGAGATAATATCTCTTACCATTCATGAATAGAAGGAGATGAGAGGGAGCACGACAGAAGAATAATATTGGTTGCTTGAATAGAAGTTGTACGTATGCAAATGAACTATTAGTATACCGTGTATAAGTAAGCTTTACTCTATATGCTTAAGTTGTTATCATTCTTAATCTTTATTTGGTGTGCCTTAAGAGGTTGCGGATTTGCATGAGACAATAGATGTTTGTGGTTGCACCTTATATTGGTTTTCCAAGAAAGCTTAGTATTAAGGATAAATACCTATAGAAAGTCATGAGTATCATTGAATGTAGGTTATGATATATATATATATATATATATATATATATATATATATATATATATATATATATATATATATCATTCTTTTAATATTACCTATACCCATGCAAACTATATAGTCTATAATATGGTCAATTGACTATGTTAAATAGCTAATAGGCAGTCATTCTTTATATATTATTTTTAAGGTTATCTTATATGCAAACAAATCTTGTGCAGAAGGTTGAATGTTACATATTGGTCAGTCACTAAGTATTAGCTATGACTCTATTTTAATCAACTATCCTAGGTGTTATTTCATTCAAACATCTATTTGAGAGAACAATGTTCAGAAGCCATTTAAGAACAATAGTTCGGTGTGCATTGTCGACTGAGTAAGTCAGTATAAGTATATCAATTTATATCGTATTCTTTGAAGAGAGGTTACTAGTAAGACTGTAGCAGACTAAGAACTTATATTTTTCCTTGTGTCTTGTGTATAATAGAAATTATAGTGTTATGTTTTCATAATATTCATTTTAAAGCCGTAACAGTCTGATATTGGAAGGTGTCATCACTTTGGATGTTTATAAAATCTTATAGCTTGTTAATGGTTGATGTCCTTGTTTAAAGACATTAGTTATATAGTCTTCATATTTTGTTAAACATACAAAAGAATTTATTTAAATTATGTCTGTAGAGGTAGTTTGATATAGGTGTTAATCTTTTGTTAACAATAGGCAACCGAGAGTTATCATGTACTATCTTTATCCTAGTTTAAAAAGGGTTATTATTTATCCAAATCTAAGCTAAGACTAACTAATAGATTATCGCGAAATACACTTACTTTACTAAGGCAATGTAGGGTCAATCTTTTATAGTTTTTCATTAAGAATGAAACTACTTATCTTTTGGAATTCTCTTTTTGAAATATAAGTGGAAATATATCCAATATGAAGAAATATGAAGTTTATTGTTTCTTCGACAGGATATTAGTTGAATATAATCAAAGACTAAGGCAGACATATCTTAGTGACAATAGTCTTAGAAGTCTATAGTCATCAAAATCAATGACTTTATAATAGAATCAAGTATACCTTGAGAATGCATACCAAATTTATTTATGATCACGAAAATGGGTTGACAAGCCATTGAGTGGATTGACAAGTCATCATAGACCTAAGATTGCAAGGATGCAAAGAGGGGCTCAATGCATATTTTTTAAGTCACCTAGGCTCGACTCACCTTATACATGTCTTCTTGACTTATAGTAAAAGGGTATATTTTATGGCTTTTAGACAGATATTGAATAAGCAAGTCAAAGTGTGTTGATTTATTAATTAATGATATAAAAAAATGTTGTCTCCAAGTCAAGAAAAGAGTGTGTGAACATACGACTTATTATATGAAACTTTGGCCATTAAAGTAATGCAAAAGTCACTGCTTGCATTGTCGATTCACTATGTACCAGATAGTTGAACAGTCATAGTGGGTTATACATAGCTAGAGCTAGACTAGAGTTGTAAGCCTGGTTGTTTTTAGCTAGGGCATTGCACTAGTTCTCAGATGGCACAAAGAATCATTTGATTCTCATTATCTATACCCTCGCAAAGGGAAGGGCCACTTCTAGAAGGAAGCTGTGTGGGGGACTGTCAGTTTATGGTTGGAGGAAAAGCACCAGGGTGATGCTCTCTCTCTCCTATAGTTGACTGCCAAAGACTTGTGAATATGAAACATTACTTATTATGTAAATGAAAATGATAAATATTGTAAGTCGCAAGGAATGTGACCATATGTTATGTATTCTTGATAAAGTGTAAAATTTGTAAGTCTTATGTGAAGCGACCATCAACTGAAATTATATATTCTACTTTGAAATTGCAAATATATTATTATTGGATTTTTTTATTATAAAAAAAAAAAAGAAATGAGATTTTTGCATTTATTGTATTTATTTTATTTAATATTCCAGTTGGGATGTTATAGATGGTATCAAAGCTACGAAGTTCAACACTTGGACCTAGGAGCTCATTAAGAGATTTTGCATATTGGCCAGATATGCTAATGATAAACATTTGTTCTTGTGCCAGAATGGTGGGAAAAAAGAAGGAAAAGAAAGTGAGCCAAGAAAACAAAACCTAAGAATATGACTAAGGTCACTATTAAGAAAGATCCATCTCCTGAGCCAAAAATGAAGGAACTAGTGAGTTACATAGAAGGGGCTTGGCTCACTGATTCTAAAACACTAGTCGATGCACTCAAACTATTTGCCTAGAGAGGAGGAAATGGATTGTAAAGAAAAATAAAAGAATAAGGAATGTACTAACTAAGGAGCATTGTTTGAAGTAAACAAGTTACCATCCAAAAACCATAACCAGAAGCATGCACCATGATTCAACAAGGAGACCAAGAATTTGTAAGGGGGAAAAAGCAAAGAAAAAACCCTCATTATTATGAAAGAGGCATAAGCCTAAGAATTACATTGTAGAGAGAGAGAGCTCCAAACTAATTCACTCTAAAGAAGAAGAGAAGCACCTCAAATAAATAGAGGTGAAAGAAAGGAGTTGCATGTAACTTCCATAGTTTATGCATGCCACATTTCATAATGTATGTGTGCAAAGTGTCACAATCCTCATAACGAGGAGAATAAAGTTTAAATATTCCTCCAAGAGGAATATGAACATGAGTCATCCTCACACATGTGTGAGGATACTCAAATAAAACAAAATACTTTGTATTATAAATACAAGTATTTAATAAGATGAAATTAATTAATAACCTTTACTAAAGTAAAGATTAAATATCCTTTACCGACTAAAGATTAACCTTGTAACATCCCCCATTAAGCTATACTTGGGGAGATTACATCAAATCCATCAATGGGATGATTACAACATATACATCAATGGGATGAGAGCCTTGATGTTTACAATGATGAAGAATATATCTTTACAAAGGGGCTTGAAGAGAAGCCTAGAATCAAATTAGCTTATTCTTTAAAGTTTGGTCCAGATGGCAACGGGAGCAGCTGGTTGCTACGGGCTAGGGCTCACTTGCACGTGTCCCTAAGCTGAGCCTAATTTCGATTGCTTTCCTGCACTAAGGAATTGTGTGGTGGGGAGCTTTGGCTAGTATGAGGGGTCTGCATTTGCATGGAGGTAGTGTAGGGTTTGTTTATAATTTTTGGGGTCTGGGGGTGCAAAGTTCAAAGGGATCGGTGCTAAGGAGTAGTGCAGGGCTTGGCTTTTGATGCCCTTGGGGCCATGGGGCATGCTACAGGTCCGTAAGTTAGTTCTAAAGATTCCTTCTAGGAGGCTCTTAATAGAGTCAGTCCCTCTTCCTCAAATTTGGTTCAAGGTTTGCATGGGGAGCATGTAGCTCAGTTTGGAGGTCCCCATGTTTCAAAAGTGAATGGGTGGGTGTCTTGAGAGGAGCCAGGAAAGGCCAAATTTGGTTATCCAACCAGAATCTGTGGAGGAGGATGTCTCGTATCTGGCAAATCATGCTTTAATTTGTAAGTTTATGGGGATTGAAGTTTCTCTGCCCTTTATTGAATCTTGGGTATGGCGTACCTAGAATCCTGAGGGTGGCATAGAGGTAATACTGGTGGCGAATAATTTCTTTTTGGTGGTATTCTCAAATTTGACAGATTGGAATAAGGCCCTTTAGGGGGGGCATACTTTTACAATCAGGTTGGACTTTTATTAAGTCATGGCATATTGACTTCAATCCAGCTGAGGAGCATCCTTCCAAGATTCCAGTTTGGATATGTCTCCCCTAATTGTCGCTTGAATTCTAGAGGAATGATATTTTGCATATGGTTGTGTTGCTGCTAGGCAAGCCGGTGGGACCTTCGCAGCAGACGCTAGATAAAAAGGTAATCTCTTTTACCTGCATCTATGTTGAAATTGATTTAAACAATCCTCTGCTAGATTCTTTAGAAATTTGATTAGGTTCTTCTTCTTGGACTCAATAGTTGGATTATGAGGCTCTCCCATTTAGATGTCAAATTTTCCATGAGTATAATCATTTGCAAAATAAGTACCCTAGAGTTAACCCTATAGGATCTCAAACTGATAATCCCCCTCGGCCTTCTCCTAAGATGGATAAGGGGAAAGCCCCATCTACAACAAAGGGGACAGATAAGGAGGGTTTTATTATAGTGAAATTATGTAATAAAGGAAGAAGCCAAAAGAGGACTCTCAAGGATAGACAAGTTGATGGGTTATTCAACCGATTTAATGCCTTAGACGAGGGTGATTAGCAGGGGATGATACCAGAAGAGTTGTGGGATGAGTTAGACCCTATGGGATTGGTTTAGGAAGGCTTAAGGGAGGAAGGTATTTATGATAACATTTAAGTGAAGGTTGTGGGTTCTCAGATGGAAACAAATCAAGCTTTGGTGGTGCCAGTTGGAGTAGTGGATGTAGAGGTTGGTTTGACTTAGGAGTCCCCATGCCTACCTTTGGAGAAAGAAGCTCAAACTTCTAGGAGTGGTAGCAAAGCCCAACTTTCTGTTCGGATTCAACAAAAGATTCTAAAAAAGGCTCCCCTAGAGAATCCCTCTAAGATGGGTCAGAAGAAAGATAAGGAGAAAGTTAAGTTGACAGGTGAGACTTTCATTGAATCAGGGCCAGTTAAAACCATTGATTCCCACTTCTGTGCTTCTTGAAAATGATTGTGCTTTCATGGAATGTATGGGGGTTGAACAACATCCCTAGACAAAGGGTTGTTTAGGATTTGATTCGTGTTCATTCACTTGATTAATTGATCTTCATTTAGAAGTCAAAGTTGTCGGTGGAAGGTATCTCTAGCATAGTTTCTAGTTTATGGATTAGAGGTCAGTGGTAGTGTATTGGGGCCCAGGGAAGTGTGGGTGGAGTTGTTACCTTATTGGACCCGTGCAAGATTTCTCCTATTTGGTGGCTCTCTAGTAGATTCTCTATGTTAGTGGTTGCGACTAGTTATGAAACTAGAGAAGTTATTCTTTTCACCAATGTGTATGCTTCGGTTGATGCTCAAGGAAAGTCTTCTCATTGGTCTCATATTGGTTATGTTTGTTCCTTAGTCCCTAATTTGCCTTGGATTATGGCAGGAGATTTTAATGTGATTGTTAGTCTGGATGAGAAGAAGGGGGATTTGGATAGATTGGAACCCTCTTCCATAATGTTAAGAAGTAATATTATTTGCCTAAACCTTATGGATGTTAAGCCCTCCAATGTCCTATTTACTTGGAGTAACAGAAGATGTGGGACAGACTATATCTTTGAAAAGTTGGACAAGTTTTTGGTTCCTAGTTTCTAGATTGGCAACAATTGGGCTACGAGTTCCAAGATCCTAGATTAGCGGGGATCGGACCATTGGCCCATTAAACTTTTAGGCTCCTTGTTTGTAACTACTAAGAATCCTTCCTTTAAATTTTAGCTTATGTGGCTCAAAGACCGTTCCCTTTAGGATTTTATGGTTGGTTGGTGGAGTAAAGGAAAGTTGACTTATGGTATTGCTATGTACTCCTTTGTTAAGAGGTTGTAGTATGTGAAGTTTCAGCTTAAGAAGTGGAACTAGCATTAATTTGGTAACATCTTTCAGGCTAAGGTGGCTACACATTCTCAGTTGGATCTCATTACTCGTTAGATTAGGGACTTTGGCCTCACTATGGGAAGCCTCATAGATGAAACAAAAGCTTTCAAGGAGTTGGCAGAATGGGAATTGCGCAAAGAAATTTTTTGGAAGCAAAAGTCACGGATTTATTGGCTCCATGAAGGCGATAGAAACACTTATTTTATTTATAACTCTATCAAAGACAGAAGACACGCGAATGGGATCACTTCTTTGGTGTCTTCCCAAGGCATTTTTCTTTCCTCTAGTTGGGAGATTTCAGCTGAGGCTTCTCGGTTCTTCTCTTCTTTGTTTGCAAAGGATTCCCCCTTAGCAGTTGATGAGGAAAATAAGGTTCCAGAGTGTATCCCTTCTTTGGTGACTAATGAGATGAATGAGGCTATCTTTAGTCCCATCTCCATGATTGAATTGGAGAAGATTGTTTTTCAGTTGAAAAGAGGGAAGGCACCTGGGTTGGATGGCTTCCCGATTGAATTTTTCAAGAATTTTGGGAGATTATCAAATTTGATCTTATGGAGGTGGTTAAGGAGTCACAAAGGAGTAAGCATATGTTGAAATCTTTGAATGCTACATTCCTAGTTCTTATGCCCATTACTAAAGGAGCTAACTCACTAAATCTTTTTAGGCCAATAGCTCTGTGTAATGTTGTTTATAAGTGGATTACGAAGCTGATTGAATGACTAAAATTGTGGCTTAACGGATTGATCTCGGAAGAGTAGGGTAGATTTGTTGCTAGAAGGTAAATTCTTGATGGGGTTGTTGTGGCGACTGAGGCTATTCACTCCATGGTGTTATCCAAAGAGAAAGCAATGTTCATTAAGTTGGATATGGCCAAAGCTTACGATAGAGTCAAATGGGATTTTCTCTGTAAGGTCCTATTCGCGTTTGGATTTGGTATTGATTGGGTCGATTGGGTTATGAGCTGTGTTACGTCAACTTATTTCTCTGTTCTTATTAACAGTGAACCTTCTACATTGTTTGGTGCTACTAGTGACCTAAGACAAGGGGACCCTCTGTCACCATACTTGGTCATCCTTTTGGCTAAAGGTTTGGGAAGAATTATAAATTTTCATCTGGGACAGGGCTTGATCCAAGGCTGGAGTTGGGGCAATAGCTTGCCTCCTCACTCTCACTTACAATTTGTAGAGGACACTACTTTGATGGGTTTAGCTAAAGTTAACGAGGCAGTTAATTTCATAAAGGTTTTGGATATTTATCTAGCTACCTCAGGTCAAAGGATTAATGAAGACAAGTCCTCCATCTTCTTTTTTAATACTCCTCAACTTATTTAGATTAGGATTTTTGGGATTCTTAGATTTCAAATTGGGGTCCTTCCTCTAGTTTATCTTGGTATCCCCATTCATGTTGGCTCTTTGTCTGGGGGATTGTGGCAAGATATTCTGGACAAGTTTCATAAGCACTTTAGTCATTGGACTTGCAAATAGTTGTCCTCAGTTAGGAGAGTGACTTTATTAAAGTTGGTGATTCAAGCTCTCCCCATTTATAGGTGTTTTGTTCAGGGGCTCCCTCAAGCTTCATTGATGAATTTGATGCTCTTTCCATACAATTCTTATGGGTTGGTAATTTGGAGTCTTCAAAGTGGAGTCTAGTTAAGTGGGACTCTGTTTATAGGCCAAAACAAGAGGGACATGGTCTTTGGTAGGCTAATCTTACTGGCCAGGCCTTAGCGAGCAAGTTGTATTGGAGGTGGTGCACTTCTCAAGATCAGGATTGGGCCAAGATCATTAACTTTTAAGTACTTGGGGGGGTTGGAAAGTGTTTATGTTCCAAGGTTTAGTCTCTCTGGTAAGGGATCCATGATACGGGGCACTCGTAAAAGGGGTTCCAATTTAATTAAGCATGGATTGTTTTGGATTTGTAATAGGGAGTCTGAGGCCCTATTTTGGTATGATTCTTGGGATGGGTACCGCCTATCTTGTCTATGTTCCCGCATTTACAACCTTTGTGCAACCTCTTTCTTGAGGCAGGATGGTGTCGTGTGGAGCATTTCAAAATAGTTCAGCATTTGGGGCAGGTGGAGGTTTGCATATGGAAAGATTCTTCTGAGTGGCCATCAGGGGGAATGATGGAAGATCGGGAGGAGTTAGCTAGGATTCTTGCTGGTAGAGTTTGCAGTGCTCTGAGAAAGCAATTCTTTGGCCTGGAGTCCTAATCTAAAAGGGGTGTATTTAGTGGCTTCAAGATATCATGAGTTGGACAGCTAGAAATTTGGGGAGATTGACTCTCTTTGGTGGAAGTTTGTGTGGAACAAGTTTGGATGGCCTAAATGTAACTCTTTCCTTTGGTTGGTGGCTTGGAATCAATGCTTCACTTAGGATAACCTATGCAAGAGGGGTTTTTAGGGTCCTTCTATTTGCTTCCTCTATAATAGTACTGAGGAGTGTCCTTCACATTTGTTTTTCTATGTTCCCTAGCCAGAGAGATTTGACATCTTTGGTGGGGGGCTTGGAAGCAGGTCTATGTCCATGTTTCTTCTTTGGTAGATTTTTGGAGAAGCTTGGAAAGACCCCTGGCTAAGGCTTCTTTTCTCTAGGTGGCCTGGAATATTGGGCCTTCTTTTATTTTGTGGCAATTCTAACTAGAAAGGAATCAGAGAATTTTTCAGGGGAGGAAGTTGGTGGTTCAGCAGTTGTGGCAGAGGATTCTTAGTATGCTTCAGGAGCCCTTAGCAGCTAAGTGTGATCTTTCTATTAAGCTAGATATTAGGGAGTTACGGGTGGCTCAGAATTTAATTTTAGTTGGTGGGAGCTTATGCCCTTCCTGGCCCAGGAAAAGGGGCCATTCTAAAAGTAAGATTTAGAGAGAAGGAAGGTGGTCTCCCCGACCTCCAGGTATTTTTAAGATTAATATGGATGGCTCTTCCAGGGGGAACCTTGGTCATTTTGGGATTGGGGGACTAGGGAGAGATAGCTTTTGTGTTGTCCTCTTTTTCTTCTCTATTTATAAGGGGCAACAAACTAACAATTTTATGGAGGCCTTACCTATTCTTTGTGCTTTGGAAAGAGGGTGTGCTTTAGGTTGACGAAGGGTTATTCATGATTTTGACTCTCAAATTGTGATTGTTACTAATTTTTTGTTCACACTTAAAATTAGTTAGACCTAAGTGTAATTGTTCAGAAGGAATAAAAGAAAACTTTAAGTTATGCATTCATTGAATAGTTGATGCCTTGATAGAGCAGAGAAGGATATCCAGTTGCCAGGGTAACCCATCAGTCCAATCAGAACTGATGAGTTATTATGACAAGAGAATAAGATTGTCAAGAAATCAAAGATTCAAGAAATACAGTTGTTCTACACAATTTGATCTTTCAGGAGTTATAAGTTAGATTGATTATTTAGTTAATCAATTTTTGAAAAGAAAAAGGAAAGATATTTATTCAACTGTTATTTCATGTCATGTTTTGAACATGCATTCAAGTATCTGTTACTTTATCTCATGCATTGATTGAAAAGGAAATAAATATACATCATATGCATAAGAGAAATTAACTGATTATGTTTAAAAGAAGTGTTCAAATGTGTTCCACACAAGCCATGGGAGTAACTAGACTGAGCAATTGCAGACATGCAAGCTATGCATCTATTTGATAAAAGAAAATAAATGAACATCTGATAAATCTAAACATCCATCATTGCCTAATGATGAAGATTATTTGTTGGTGCCAGCCTTCAAGTCTTCAGCTTTCAGTCTTCATTCCAGGCTCCATCATCAGTTAAACCTACAAAATTTTGGGGATAGCCCTGTTAGTGCTCTGGATGTTTAAAGCTATCACATGCTTTTATCAAACAAAGACATCTACTTATCATATCATGCATTCAGATGAGAGATTAGATCAGATATATGCCACAAATCAAGAAGAAACCATGAAGAAGATCAATCAATACTCTCAAGTACATTTTTTATGCTAACTTGTTTGTTCACTGTGCAGGTATAGGACAAGTTTTGTTGCCGATTTGAAGACAAATAAACATGTGGATTAAATGTGGCTCCCATAAGGGTTTGAGCCCAACATGTTTCTTTTCATTTTTGAAAAGAGTATCAGAAAAGATAGGATGCATCATTCTAAGCTATATCATGCATCATCTAATCAACTTGCAGAAAGGATATGTCATCATGACATCATTACAATTGATTGGAGCAAATCGGATTAACATGACTGAGTCAAGATTGACAAAAATAAAGTGCAAATCAAATTACAATCATCCAGGCTATAGGAGCCATCTGAAGAACAGAATTATTGTGAATGCATATATTTATTTTATCACAGCTAATGAGAGCAACTAACAGTGTGCATTCATAGTACAATGACATGATACAGGTACTCAAAGTGTGCAGTCATCCTGAAGAAGGATATTAACTTTGCAAAAGGCAATCAACAATGTCTCAAAACTTCAAAGCATCAAGATACAAGGAGGTACAGATGAGGCATGCAGAGGGGCAACATCCAAGGATGAAGCACATGATGCATAGTAAATACCAGAATATACAATGTAGGGTCATCACTGACATGATAGTCAGGTATAAAATCAAAAGCAAGAGACAGTCATGACTAGAACAAAGAAGGAGTCCAACATTAAGCACAGTGGAGTGACAGGAGTGCTACAGTCCAAATATAACAAAATGGTTTCCATGCATCTCACCACTGTATTGATCAAACAAGCCTTATCTCATATGCTTTGAAACAGTTGAAGACATCATGATACAGTCAACAAATGCCAGAAAGAGAGTTATCATGCAAGAACAGGGACAAGTGTAGTCATCTTCATTATAGAAAGTCAGGACAGTGATCAATGAAGTGGCTTATACAAGCAAGATATAGTCAGAATAAATCATAGTTGCCATATGCATCTACAGGAGTAGATCAATGATGAAGTAGAAACAAAAGAAGAACATGACATATGCCAAATGCTACAGATGGTGATTAACAAAGAACATGAAATTCACAAGGTAAACAGTTCTCTTTCTTTTATGCCATTGTTCTGAGTGATAGAGTCATAGTAAACAGTTGCCATGATATAAAAATTGAAGAGAAATGCATGATATATATATGATTCTATGACATCCAAATCATGAGATAAGCAGTAGGTATGCATAAAGTCAGTTATGGGAGTATCTAAGGAATGCCACAGACAGCCAAGGAGAAATCATAGCATGATATGTATAGTAGAATCCAAATGCAACAAAGGCAGTCAGGAGATGATTCCATCATCACACATGACAAACAGTCAGTCATCCTACAGATTAGCAGGCAAAGGAGACACATGACATACAGGATGAATAGTCTAAAAGAGCCTTTTGAAACTTCAGAATGTGTGCTATAGAAATATCAAAGTACAGTTACAAGATGGAGATAAATGAATAATAGTCATTCTTTTTTAATATCAAAAGACTTGTTATCATACCCAGGAGCTACAATAAAAAGTAGATAAGGCAAAGTATCATCATCAATAACCATGGCAATCACAATCAAAAGGAGGAGAAGGTTTTGTGTGAAGCAGAGAGAAATTTCGTTTATTAATACTTCAACCCCTAGTGCTTTTGCCTACAGGAAAGGAGGTGCTATACAGGAAAGATTTCTCATGATAAAATGTATACCCATCTGAAAGAAAGAGCAAACCCTTGACAGAAAATTCAAACCCTAGTGTCATTTTGCACTTACAGGGAAAAAAGAATGTTTAAGTGTATCTATTGTCATGGCCATGCCAAAGGATGACAATTTTCATGCAAAAGATTGAATACCTATCTATGTATAAAATGAAAACCCTTGTTTCTTTTGCTCTTACAAGTCAAAAAGAAGAACAGTGAATACTACAGGAGAATAGTTGTGACAGTGAAGAACTTTTTGTGCAAAGAAAGGTTGAAATCCTAGTTTCAAACTTACAAACCCTCAACAGTCTACCACTTTTTTGGTGTCTACATACACATGAAGCATAGCCGTAGCAAATGGAGGCCTTGAATGTGCAAAAGAAACAAGCCCTTATCAGAAAGATTGAAACCCTCAAGGTTTTTTGCACCTACAGTCAAGAAAAAGATGAAAGGAGATATATACAGGCATAGCTGACAGAGATATGCCATTTTTTGTTTAAAAATGCAAATACCCATTTCAACTACAGGCCTTGTCATTCTTCAACTGTAAAAAAGACAAATGAAGCTACAGAGGAGAAAGAAAGGCAAGTGCTTACCTTGTTTTGCTGGCAGGAGGAGACATCTATCTGTGGCCTCACATTAGCATTAAGCTTTCAAGAACAGGTGAATAGTTGCAAAGAGGAAAGATACAGAAACAAGAAAGAGGGTGTTAAAGAATGCACAATGATGGAGATAGCCATGAAAGAAGGAGGTTGCAGCCATTAAAGAGAAATAAAGCTACATATATCAATAAAATGCCTTATATGAAACTCAAAGCAGTGTTACCTTCTTCCTTATGATGCAGAGTTCCAAAGATTCAACCAAGAGAAGCCATGGAAGGGAGTAAAAGCCAGAGAGATATGATGGAAGCATTCAAACCCTAAACCAACAGAATGCAATTGCAGAGCGTTGAAGAAGTATGCCAAATGAAGAATGAAACAACTTTTAGGGTTATCCTATTGCTTTTGTTCGAAGGTTCTTCTCTCAAGTGAGTTTTTTGACTTACAAAAGACAAAATAATTACCTTATCCAAAATTCCCGTGGTCAAGACTTTGGTCTTGAAGATCCCTAAGCTATCATAACATGGAGTGGCCAACCAACATAGTTGGGACTTGCTCTTTATTAAGTCAAGAAGGGTCGATATGATGAGACAACAAAGCTTTTTTGCCTTATGTTATTTAAAACTCCTTTGTGGTCTAATAAATAGCATGGTCAAAACTGCTTTATATGATACTCATGCTCGAAGATTCCTTGTCTTTTTTGCAAACATTCAAAGGTCAAGATCCTTCCTGATTATGCATGGTGGCCGACAAGGTCAAAGGAGTATGGTTTTTAGACATGATGTGCATGGAGGACAGAGCATGAAATTTACAAAGTGGCAGACAAGGAAAGCAAGTATAGTGGTGCAAATGTTTAATGCATGGAGTTATAAGGTTTTCTTGATATTGAAATTGCACAAGGAGATATAAGGTGACTTCAAAAATATAATGATATGTGTATGTACTAAGGTATCAAAGGGAGTCATAAGGCTTTAATGTATATTGTTTTGTGTATGGAGATATATTATGATGAATAAGATGAATTAAGGATCTGTATCTTGCAGAGAGAGGATAGTTTTTTCTCCTTAGTGCATGTGGAGTGATAAGGGAAAAATTTTGCCTTTAATGCAAACTAGGGGTTTTTCCCACATGGAGGTATAAGGGGATTTTTATTTTCTTCTAAGTCCTATTTGTGCTCATATCGTGCAAATAAGGCAAGTGTAATTGGAGTGATAAGGAGTGATATTTTTTCTTCTAATCATGCATGATTTTACAAAGTTATTAATTGTAAATAAATAATAAAGTAATATTTTCCAAATTAGTTTATTATTTTCCACAAAATGTAAAATTAAAATTAGAACAAATTGTAACCAATTATAAAGTGATTATTTTATTACTTTATTTTTTACTCACAATCAATTTTGCTCATGCAAAATCATGCAAATTGATTAGTTGAGTTAACTAGGCCACCTAGGGAGTTCTTGCATGATTTTAGGGATATTTTTAGGGTTCTTGGTCAACTTTTTGGTCAAGCATATGGAGAGGCCCAAATTGGAGCTATTTTTGTTCAATTTGTGGCAATTTTAGACCCTTATTTTGAAGATTTTGGAGGTTGCTCGGGAGTAATTATTTTTAGAGGCAGTTATCTGCAGGTTCATATTTTGCATGCCTCTTTGAGACAGCGAACCTATATATTGTAAAGCAAAAGTTTATTTTTGTTAGTTCTTGATTCTCATTTTGATTCAGACATATTGGAGAATTCTTGTAGCTCATATTTTACAGTTTTATTGAGAGATCGATAGGTTACAAGGTCTATTTTTTTCTTCTTTATAGAGCTTTCCTTTGTTTATTTGAGATCAGTTAAGTTACCTTTCAATTTAGTGCTAGTTATTGAAGTGATTTTGATGAAATTTTGTTGTGTTTAATCATTAAACCTTTAAAATTATTGTCTCACTTCCTTATTTGCAACATTAAGCATATAATCATCACAAGTCTTAGGTTGTGTTATCCATAAATAGTCTTTTTGTGTTGTGAAAAATTCATTTTCCTTCATAAAAAACCTATTTTCAAACCTTCCTTAGAATCACTTTTGTGATATTTATGCCAAGTCTAGATTGTGTAAAAGTCAGATTTCTGGGTAAACATTGTGGATCAAATTGCATATTTTTATCCAAATCAATTGCATCACCAATTTTTACCTTTAGCATTCATTTAGTTTATTTCTTTCCTTTTCTAAAATAGTAAAAACATACATCTCAATAGAACATTTGAAGGGAACCAGCCCATAATCTGGAGGTCTAATTTCATTATAGGGCACCCACAACCTAAAATTAGTCCCATGTTACACGAAATTGCGGAGCTTTACCAGCCTTGCATACGGGTGCAATTCCCAGTGATAATAGTGATTAACATGTTGAATGAGCGGGTTGTGGAAGGTGTGCATCGGTAGTTGACATCGGTGGTTAGACAGATTTTACGGTTGAGTCACTCGATGGATTTTTTTTCCTTTGTCCATGTCCCTAGGGAGTGGAACAGAGTGGCTGATTGCTTAGAAAAGTGGACTTCAAAGCAGGTGGGGGAATGGAATGTTAGTGATTGGGACCGTTTGTCCCAAGATTGTGTTCAAATTTTGGAAAGGTTGATCTCAAAATATATTGACGGTTAGTTGAAGTCCCTATTTGGGGCTTTGGGGTTGGGGGTGTTTCCCTAGTTCTGGTTTGGTAGGTTTGTGGTTCTGTTATTTTTTCTAGCTTTCTATTTTTCTGCGGGCTTTGCTCTTCTGGATTTGTTTTGGTGGTTTCTTCATTAATAAATTTTCACCCCTCTTTGTTTTTTTTTGAAAAAAAGAGAGAAGCCTAGAATCCGTTTGAGGTAGATCCAAGTCTTTAAACAATCTTCTTAACCATAGTGCTTCTTTAGATGCATTTGAAAAATCTATATATTGAGCTCTTGTAGAGCCAAGAGAAGTGAATTGTAGGTTCTTGTTATTCCTGATTCAACAAAGAATTAAAGAACACAAGTAGATCTCCCATTATTAGGATCATCTCCTAAATCTAACCAAAGGAAAACAATTACAAATTGAAATGAAGGTGAAATATTCATATTGCAAAAATAATTTTGAGAATCGAATGAATCCAATTTTTAGACATTAAAGCAAAATTGGAAAAGTTAGTTTAGGTAACATAAGATTGATCCAATCTAGTTACGATATCCTTTAACTCCGAAGAAGGAGTGCTATTAAAACATGGGTAGCACAAAACATGGCATCAGCCCAAAAAATCATACAACCTGAGTTGGCCTGTTGGTGAAAAACTTGCCCTCTTGAAGGAGAGGTCACAAGTTCAAATCCTGCAAGGGGTAAGGTATGTATGCCTCATATTTGAAGCACAGTTAGGTGCCTCCTACATACTAGGAGTATGAGGTAGTCCCATATGTTATAAGCCACTTGTAGACCCAAAAATAGGTCACCCGACATCATAGACTATAAAAGGATCCATTTCTGCTACATCATTTATTGAATTATAAAGGGAAATTTGATTATGTTTAATTCCAAAGGACTTTAAATAACCATTAAAGGCATTATGCACATATGCTTGACCAATATCAGTCTTAAGGATGTTTGTGAAAAATAGGATTGGCTTCAACAAAAGAAAAATGAAACTTAATAAAAGTTTCAAGAACTTGTCACAAACAGGATTGGCTTCAACAAAAGAAAAATGAAATTTAATAAAAGTTTCAAGAACTTGATCCTTCATTTTAAGAAAATAGATCTAAGTTCTTGAATAATCATCAAGAAATAAATAACTAAGTGCATTCCAAGATTATTGGATGGAATTATTTTCCATGGGTCCCAAAAAGTAGCTACGAGGTGCAACTATGATGTTCCCTCCATGCTTAACCTTGTAGAAAGGGCTCCCTATACAACATACTACACATGCATCTTATGCATACAAATTTAGATGGAATGATACTAGGCAATCCATCATTTTGACACAATGAAATTTCTAAATCCCTTTTGCAAGACAACATAGAAGAGTTGAGAAGGAAGCTCTAGAATTATTAAAGAGAAAACATAATTTGAAGGTGGATAAACACTTGTCACAGAGCTAAACAAATCAAATTTCTTATCTTCTAAGACCAATGCATAGAAAAAAAAAACTTAAATACTTTGAAAATATAATTATTTAAAATTTAAAAAAAATATATGCCAATAATTAAAAAAATGAATCCCTATAATAAACTATAGGAGACATCCTTAAGATGCAATGGAGCAGAGCAGAGAACCGTCAAATTTAGTGAAGAAAGATGCGTAGTTGCTAGAAGGAGGAGAAGATGCGAATTCATGCAAATGCCAGTAGGAGGATCACGAAGACATGCAAACAATCGATGTTGCAGAAGAATCAATGGAAGATGTCGAAATCTTAGAAGACCTGGCAATTCTAGCATGATTCATTAGGCCTCGAATGGATAGAAAGAAAATTAGGGCATGTGGATTTCAGAGAATTGGAACTCCCAGCAGCTGATCAAATTTTTTCCCAAAGGCTTCTTCTGCGTCATTTTTGCTTCCGTGGAGGAAAGGGAACAAGTCCTACAAGGAGGACTTTGGACAATGGGTGAATGGCCACTTTACATGCAAAAATGGCAACCTAATTTTAATCCGGTCAAGCTACACCCATATGACAAGCCCCTCTAGTTAAGACTTTATAACCTACCAATCGAATATTGGTCGGAAGCATGTCTCGAGAAAATTATAAGATCACTTGGAACATTAATTGACATCAATGGGGAATTTGTAGGAGATTCATATCTATACGCGAGGATGAAGATAGTTGTAGTCAAACAAATCCCCAAGGAGATTTGTCTATGCGTGGATGGGATACCTTATATACAACAGGTGGAAATTGAGGAGGAAAAGTTGTTTTGCCTGAAATGTTGAAGGCGCGATCACAAGGAGGAGGAATGCAAAGTAGTAGGAACGAAAGGCAAAATATGGATTCCTAAAAAGCAAAATAGAAAAATGAAGGGGAATCAACCAAAGGTGGTGGAACAAAAATAGGACTCACTTACTATCATGGAAACTCCCACATAAAAGGCCGCAATGATAGGCAAAGAGGCTCTCGAGGGGGAGCAAAAGTCTAGAAGAAAAGGAAGGTTACACAATGATAGCTCCCGATTTGGTCTCGAATAAGGAATCAGAAAAAGCAACGGAACTTCCCGTCTGTGCAAATGTTGTGGACACAATTAGAAACACAATCAAGGAGGAAGTAAATGAGTCTAAGAATAAATCAGAGGTAGAAAGCTGGTGAGAACCAAACCACAATGATTTGGGAATCATTGATTAGAGATGCATTAGTCAATCCACATCAAAGGTTTTGGGTCTAACAAAACCGAAGAAGGGTAAAGGGAGGAAGACATTAAAATAGAAGAGGGAAGAGGAAGCAATTGAGAAGGGATTCACCAGTATAAAGAATTTCATGATCCCCAAGGGAGGCGAAGCCTCCCTTGGAGAACAATGAGGTTCCTAACTTGGAATGTTAGGGGCTTAAACGCCCTTAATAAACGATGCTTAATAAAGCGTCATTTGGAGAAGGTCAATGCACACATTGTGATGATTTGGGAAACCAAAATTAGAAATTTAGAGGCTGAAAGGTTCATAAATTATTGTAGAAATTGGTCAGGTTTGTCCAAGAAGCCTATGGCTCAATATGTGGACTAGGCATATTATGGAAGGATAACATTATTACCATCAGCTTGATTGAAGTGCAGACAAACTAGATGATGTGCCAAGTAAGCAACTGTCACCATGATTTTCAATTCTTCTTATTTAACATTTATGGGCTGACCAAAATGGAAGACAAGTGGTCCATCTAGGAAGAATTCAAGGATAAGATCAAAAGCATTCACTCAACCCCCTATGTCATGGGAGGGGACTTCAATGCCATCTTGGATTTGAAAGAAAAAAGTGGCAGCTAAAATAAACAGAAACATCCAGGACTTTAGAAATTTTATGGAAGAAGAGAAAGCGATAGATTGTGAAACCTCTAATGGCGTCTTCACCTAGACCAATAGAAATCTAGGTTTCTCTAACATTTCTGAGAGATTGGATAGATTTCTCATTTCACTAATATGGATTACCGTGTTGATGGATGTTGAGGCCAAAATTTTGTCGATGTCTATCTCAGATCACTATCCAATTTCTTTAGAAATAGAATTGTTGAAAAGACCTGGGAGTAGTTCATTCAAGTTCGAAAATATGTGGTGGAGGGATGAGAAAATTATGGACAATCTGGAGCAACGGTGGAAATAGTGTAAAGTATCAGGGATTGTTAGCTACTATTTCACCAAAAAACTTCAGTCCCTAAAGGCAAAGTTAAGAAATGGAACAAAGAGGTGTTCAAAAAAATCTTTGAAGAAAGACTTCAAATTGAGGAAGAACTGGAGAACCTCAACAACCAAATAATAGCCCACGACATGTTTAAAGAAGACTTTTAGTTGGAACAAAAATTAAAACAAGAACACAAAGAGATGCTTGCGCGAGAAGAAATCTACTGGAGGGATAAGGCCAGAGAAATTTGGTTGAAAGCAGGGGATGAAAATACAAAGTTCTTTCATGAATCCACAAAATCAAGAAGAGCAAGAAATAGGATTGTTGAAATCGAGAAGGGGGATGGTTCGACAATCACAAAAGGAGTAGAGATAGAGAAAGCGGCGATTGAGTACTACTGTGATCTTTTGGGCAATAAACAAAAAGGCAATAACCATGTTTTCCCTAAGACTATAGACTACATTTCGAAGCTCATTTCAAATGCAGACAATGAAATGCTAAATGCTCCTATTACATTGGAAGAAGTCAGGGCCGTGATGTTTCAAATGAATCTAGACAAAGCCCCTGGGCTAAACGGATTTCTAACACGCTTCTATCAAAAGTGTTAGCCATTCATGGGGAAGGAAATATGGAAAATTGTTGAGGAATTCAGAACCAAAAAGAAATTTGTTAAAGATTTCAACAATACTGCCATTTCTCTCATTCCAAAAAACATCAAAGTGACTCATTCAGCGAGTACAAGTCGATTGCTTTATGCAATGTTATCTACAAGATTATATCCAAGGTATTGGAAAACAAACTAAAACTAATTTTGCATACACTAATATCCAGGGAACAAAATAGATTTGTCCCTGGGAGGGAAATTAGTGAGAGTATTATAATAACCATCGAAACAATCCACATGATGAACAGAGAGAGAATAAAGGGAATGATGCTCAAATCGGATGTCAAGAAGGCATACGAAAATGTTGAGTGGGACTTTTTGAAGACGGTAATGATCAACTTTGGTTTCAACAAGTAGTGGACAGAGTTGATTCAGTTTTGTATTTCTACAATTAGGTATTTGGTCTTGGTCAATGGATCTCTTTGTGGATTCTTTGAAGCAACAAATGGATTGAGACAAGGAGACCCCATCTTCCCTTCTCTCTTCATGATTATGGAAGAAGCACTAGGGTGTGCCATCAAGAAATGCAAGCTGAAGGATCTTTGGAAGGGGATCAAGGTAGCTAAAAATGTAGAGGCCATTACGCACACCCAATTTGTGGATGATACCATACTATTTGGGGAAGCCAGCATAAAGGAGGACGAAGCAATTAAAGGAACCTTGGAAAATTACACTAGATTATCAGAACAAGCCATGAACAATGAGAAATCAAAGATATATTTCTTTAACACTAAAAAGCAAGTGCAGAAAAGGATTGTGAATCTTCTCAGCTTCTCTGTTGCCTCCCTTCCGGCCAAATACCTAGGGGCATCAATCTTTACAAGACCTTGTAGGTCAAGTCATTGAGAGGAAATAATCAAAAGTTGTAGAAACAAGGCTACGCCATGGAAGAGCAAATGGCTAACCCTAGTAGGAAGGATGACAATGATCTGCTCAGTCCTTTCAGCCCTCCTGATTTATGTGATGACCTGCTATCAGATTACTCACAAAACCAAATCCAATTTGGAAAGCTTCCTAAAGAGATTCTTATGGGAAGGCTTGAAGGAGGAGAAGAAAATTTTGTTAATCCATTGGGACAGAGCTTGTGAGGCAAAGAAAGCATGGGGGATTGAGGAAGATGAAAGCACAGAATTTGGCACTGGGCACCAAACTTTCCTGGAAAATGTATAGGGAACCAAACAAACTCTGGTGCAAGATCTTTTGTAACAAGTATTTAGATGAATCTGACCCAAGAAGGATTTTCATTATGGCCAACTCCATAGGAGGATCAGCAACTTGGAGATTCCTATGGGATTGTAGAAGTATCATTGTGAATCACCTTACCTAGAAAATTAATGATGGGCGATCAACAGACTTCTGGCTAGACTCTTGGAATGGGCACACACCTCTTAAAGACGTGGAAGGCATGGCGGGTCTACTGAGCCAAGTCCAAATGTGGATTGGCACAATAGTGGTTGATTATGTAACCAAAATTGTAGATAATTTAGGAGTCAGATTTGACTGGATAGATACTGGAAACCTACCACTCCTAGAGGAGACAAAATGGAAGTTGCAAAGTGAACTAGCCAAAAGGAAGATCTCACTAAATAACCATAAAGATGAAATAATATGGTGCGGATCAAAAATGGGGGAATACTCCATCAAGACTGGCTACACAATATAGCAAGTGATTAGAGAAAGCAAGGACTGGCCAGCCAAGCTATGTTGGCATCCCTCAGTCCTTCCCAAGGCTGGGGCATTCCTTTGGACCGTGCTCCACAAATGAATACTCACAGCAAAATGGCTTACGGTGTTATGGATTCATGGCCCCTCAAGATGCCCACTTTGCTGCAGGGAAGGGGAATCGATTGACCACCTCTTATTAGAATGCCCCTTTACGAGCAATTGCTGGGACTGACTACAAACAACACTTGGATGGAGTGCTCCTCGATAAAATGATATAGTAGAAGTTATGCAAAGCTAGCCTATAATCAAAAGGAAGACTCTTTGGGCAGATATGTGGTCAGTTTCCCCATCAATTTTAATGTGGCAAATCTAGAAAGAGAGAAATCAAAGAATTTTCAGGGAGGAGTCAAGGTCTGTTTCAGAGGTCTGTAAATTAATAGAGAATAGCATAAGTGAATTGATGAACATGAAATGCAAAATCAGGGCAAAAATGGTCTTCACTAGCTGGGATGAGGAGATCCAATGGAGGTGGAAGAACCTTAGAAGACCTGCAGGAGATTTCAAGAATGAAAAGAAGACGAGGAAAGAAGCTAAATGGTGACCGCTCACTCCAGGAAGAGTCAAACTCAACTTTGATGGTGCAACCAAAGGAAACCCGAGCATGGCGGGTGCAGGTTGTATCATTAGAGACAATAGTGGGGAATGCATGGGGGCTATGTCAAGGAAGATTGGTTGTGCAACAAACAATGAGGTGGAACTAGAAGCTCTGATAATGGGATTGGAGCTAAGCAGAAAAAGGGTTTAAAAGTGTTGTTATTGAAGGCGATTCACAGCTCTGCATTCAAGCGGTCATGAAGAAAGACACTCCAAATTGGAAACTCAAAGATGGGGTTAATAAAGCGTGCTCTCTACTGAGAGAAATAGAGGATTTCTTGATTACTCGCACTTACAGGGAGGCCAACTCAGTCACGGATTGTTTGGTTAACCACGGGGTCCTTCGGTCAGACTACACCGTGGAAAGTGTGGATGTTAATATCTAGTTAGGACTCAAGGCCATAATAGACAAAGAAGCAAAGGAAGGATGCCCTAGCATGGGAAGCCTTCAAGATGGGACAGGTTGATCTAGAATTCTTTTGGGCAGACTTGGAGAATACTTTCCTGCAACTTTGGACCAGGATTTAGTTATCCTAGTAACTTTGTAACTCGTGTAACCTCTATTCAGGAGGTGGAGAGTATGGATAAATGGTGGAAGGGACTATTTCCTCCCCATATTTTTTGTATTTGATTTCTATAAATAAAGGGAGTTATCCCCTCTGATAGCACTTACCATAAATAAAATAAAATAAAAATAAAAATTGAATCCCTATTAATTAAATAGGATTAGTTGTAAAAAAATGAAAATTTTTATTTTTAAAACAATTGCCTAAGTGCAGATTTTTTATTTAAATAATGCCTAAATACGGAAGAAATTTTAAAAAAATGCCTAATTAAATAAATAAAAGGTAATTTTAAAAAAAAGATGACTAATTAAAAGATTTTTTTAATTATTGAAATTTTACAAAATCAATGCACATAAATAATAATAATAACTAATTAAAAAATTATTATTTTTTAACTTTTAAAAAAAATAATTAAATGAATTAAATGAAACACTTAAAATATTATAATACAAATATTAAAAAATAATATTAAAAGATTAATATAGAAATTATATTGTAAAATCACTAATTACAAAGCCACAAGAAAAAAATAAAACCAAGAAACACCAAAATCAACAAATCAACAATCAATGAAAATCATATGTATGAATTTCATAGTTAGAAGCAAAAAATAAAAGCAGGAAGCAACAAAATCAAGAATCAACGAAAATCACAATAAAAAAATAAAAAAGAAATGGAAGCAAAAATAAGCAGGAAGAAGAATTATTTCTGAGCGTAGGTAGGGCAGAAGTTAGATCCGAAGGGAGATAGGAATCTCAGGAAGGAAAGGAGTCTAGATTGTCTTGAACATGGGCCGAAGAAGCAGAGAAAGAAATTCTGATGAGCAAAGTCCAGGATCATGCAGCTCGAGAACCCTGGAGATCAAAAGAAAGACGACAATTTTGGCAATCTCAGGACAAAGATGCTCCCTCAAACTGTCATTGGAGAAGATGGGAAAACAAGGGGCACCAAAAGAATCAAGGGCGATTCTCTGATGGTCAGGGATGGGATCGATGGAGACAACCCTTCTTTGGAGAGGGAGGCATAGGTAAGAGGTCGACCGAATTCAGGTATGGAAATTAAAAAACCATGGTTTTATGTTTGAATTTATTAAAACCTTCTATAGAACACTTGAAAAAGTTTGGAGTAATAGGGAAATGGTATGGTCCCAAATTGGATTTGGAAGATTTAAAAATGGTGGCAGGAGAGGTGGGGAAAAGAGCTATCCCTAAAAGCCCTAGCGAATGACTTCTTCTTCGTGTTATGCCCTTCTGAGAAGACAAAAATGGAGATTTTAGATGGGATCTGGCTTTTGAATGGTTTTGGCTTCTATTTATGTGAATGGTTTGTGGGCTTTGATCTGATCAAATACAAAATGGATCGAATACAGGACTGGTATAGAATGCCTAACCTACCGTTAGAATTTTGGAATCAAGAGATTCTAGAAGAAATTGGGAACTACTTGGGAAAATATATCTATGCTGAGGAATGGAAGGATTCTTTAGAAGAAGGATTGCATGTCAGAATCTGTATTGAAAATCACTTTCCTGAGCAATGATGAAGAGAAATTGAGATCTTCACAGATTGGGGCATTCTAAGCCAACCTCTTGTCTATAAATCCAAGCCGGAAGGAATTTGGGTTAGCACGATTGGATGGAGAGCACGGGAATTGGACAAAGTGAATAATTCAGGAGAGAAGTTAGAACAAGGAGAAGCCTTTGAAAAAGCTCTAGGAAAGGAAGCGGAAAATATGAATAGTGAAAAAGAAGAGGAGGACATCCTACTAACAGAGAAGCTCCCGAGCCTGAAGGAGGTGGATACGATTCGTAAATCAAATGCGAAAGTAGACTGTGAGAAAAAGATAAATGAAAAAGGTGCAGTTGCTCTGGAAGATGAGTGTCGAACTATCCCTGGGTTGGAGGAATTTGTCAATTTCTCCCAAAACATCAATAACAAGATCACATAAACAATAGAGGCGATCAAGCCCAACATGCAGAGGGAAGATTTTGATTCTCTGTTTGAGGTAGGCAATGAGTTAGTTCAACTTGCTAGGGCCATCAAGGAGGGCTCAATAACATCAGTAGAAAATGCTTTGGAAGAGGACTGGTTGACAATTAAAGAAAAAGGGTTGGAAGTATTCAGGACTGAAGATGAAGCCAACTCTCTGGCTCTGAAACCCATGGAAGAAATTAAAGTTTACAGACCCTTGGAAACTTTAGGGATTGGGTTGAAAGATTCTGAAAAAACTTCCCTAGACTGTGGAGAGCACAAGTCCAGGGGCCGGATTCCTAATAAGGAGAAACTAAAATGGGATGGAGACGCAAGCGGTCAGCTGAAATTGTTGGATTTATTGACAGTAGGGAAGGGGGGTCCCCTTCTTGAACAGCAATGAGGATCTTGTCCTAAAATGTTAGGGGCATGAATGCCCCTAACAAGAAGAGCCTTTTAAGGCACAGGTTAAAGACTCTTCAACCAGATATTTGTATGATTCAGGAAACCAAATTAGAGGAAAGTAAAAATCAGCTCTTTGCCAAAAATTTAAGATAGTGGAAGATGATTAAGGTAAATTCTACAGGCCCTTTTGGAGGTTTAATGACGTTATGGAGACCACAATCTGTTCTGCTGGAAGAAGTAGGATCTAGAAAAGGATGGATCGCCAGTAGGGTTAGGAGATTGGCTTCAAGCTTGAGTTTTCTCTTAATTAATGTTTATGGTCCTAATTCTCAAATTCAGAAAAAGGAGCTGTGGGCTGAATTAGATTCCCTGTGTGACAATAGGGTATGGGACTTCATAATCTTGGGGGGTGATTTTAATGCTATCTTGAGAGCTGAAGATAAGTTGGGAGGGGTGGGTAGGAAACTTCAATCTCAAAAAGATTTTGAAGACTTTGTAGATAGGAATGCTCTGATTGAAATCCAGTTGTGCAATGGGAACTTCACTTGGAACAATAGAAGATTGGGATTCTGCAACATTACAGAAAAACTTGACAGGTTTTTTATGAAAGGGGACTTAAGTAACTTCCCTTTTAGTTTGGACAGCAAGATTATTCTGGAATCAGGTTCAGATCACTTCCCAACCAATCTTGAAATATAGGGTGAAAGGAGACCAGTAAGATGTCCATTCAAATTTGAAAATATTTGGTTTAAGGACCCTTCCTTTTTTGCATTGATAGAAGATTGGTGGAAAAATTGTAATCCTAGGGGAGTAGGTTTATTTAATAATGTTACCAAGCTGAAACTTATCAAAGTAAATTTAAGACAGTGGAATAAAGACCATTTTAAGAATATCTTCGAAACCAAGAAATAGATAGAGGCAGAGTTGCAGGCTCTTAATGAAAAGGTTATTAGAGAAGGAATGGATAATGAATCCTTTTCCAAGGAAAACGATCTGATGGGAAAGCTAGAGGATATTTTGGCTAAAGAAGAAGTGTATTGGAGGCAAAAATCTCGAGAGGTATGGTTGAAAGTCGGGGATGCCAATACTAAATTCTTCCATAATTCAACCAAAATCTGAAGAGAGGTCAATAGAATAACGGTCATTAAGACTAGAGAGGGAAGGATCACTGAGACTCCGAAAGAAATTGGAGAAGCAGTGGTTGATTATTTTTAGGATCTTTTAAATGAAGAAGGGTCAGATCTTCAAGCTCAATAGGAGTTTATAAGAGTTATCCTGAGGCTAGTATCAGAGGATCAGAATATCATGTTGACAAGCAAGTTCATAGAAGAGGAAATCAAAGAAGCCCTCTTTTAATTAGGCTCAGACAAGGCCCCTGGACCCAATGGGTTTCCAACAGCTTTCTTTCAAAAATGTTGGAGCATTGTGGGCAAGGATTTAACTGTGGCCTACGAGGAGTCTAGAAGAGAGGGTAAGGTCTTAAAGGAAATCAGTAATACCTTTCTAGCATTAATACCCAAGAAAGATAAGCCAGAATCTTTTGAAGATGTTAGACCAATCTCCTTGTGCAATGTGGTGTACAAAATTTTGCCAAAAGTTGTAGCAAATAGACTGAAAAGGATTCTTCTAGACATTATAGCAAAGGAACAAACTGGATTCATCCAAAAAAGATCTATTCTAGACGAAGTAATAATAGCCCAAGAGGCCATTCACTCAGTTCTAAAAAATAAGTTTCCTTTTATGCTGGTCAAATTGGATATTCAGAAGGCTTATGACAAAGTGAATTGGAGATTTTTATTTAAAGTTCTAGAGGCCTTTGGGTTCCAGCAAGAGTGGCTAAATTGGATATTTGAGTGGATTTCAAGTCCTAGAGTCTCAGTTCTTCTTAACAGTTCTCCAGAGGGATTCTTTAATATCTCAAGAGGTTTAAGGCAAGGGGATCCCATTTCCCCCTTTCTCTTTATTATCATGGTTGATGCATTGGGAAGATTTGTCTCAAAATCTTGTCAGGAGGGGCAAATCATAGGTATTCAAATCACAAGAAACATGCCAAGATTTTCTCATCAACAATTTGTGAACAACACTCTGCTCTTCGGGTGGCCCAGGAAGGAGAAGCTCTAAGGTTTAAAAGAATCTTAGACTTGTATTCGAGAGCTTCAGGACAGGAAGTCAGCAAAGTAAAATCGGAAGTCTTCTTCTTTAACACCCCTCCTGGAAGAGAAGAAAAAATATTAAGGATACTGTTGTTTGGGAAAGGGACACTCCCTTGTAAATATCTTGGGCTTCCCCTGGTGAAAGGGATTCTTCCAAGAAATTCTTGGGAACCCCTTTTGGGGAAGATCAAGTCTAGATTAGAATCTTGGAAAAGCAAGTGGCTGTCGTGGGCAGGGAGACTGACACTTATCAAGGCAGTTTCATCTACATGATGTCTTATTTACCTTTGGCCGATAAAATTAATAAGGAGTTAACCCAGCTAATGAGGAATTTTTTCTAGAAAGGTTCAACGGAACAATTCAAATTTCTGCTTGTGAACTGGAAAAAAGTCTGTGAGCAGAAGGAGAAGGATGGGGCTGGGGTTAAGGACCTCCTCAGGCAAAATCAGGCTCTTGGTGCGAAGCTAGTTTGGATGATCCATGATAAGTCTAACCTCAAATGGGTTAGATTAATAAAAAATAAATACCTAGACAGGGAAGATTACAGTATCTTTACTTCTAGACATCTTCCAGCTAGATCCAGGATTTGGAACTTCATTAGTAGGAGTAGAGATTTAATCTCCAACCACCTTACTTGGGAGGTCAAGGAAGGCAAGGAAGCAAGTTTCTGGGAGGACTCTTGGGAGGGGTATCAAGCTTTGGAAAGAAATGAGGACCTGGCACCTATAATGAATGTCACCAAGTTGGTTTGGGGAGATAAGGTCTACAATTATCTTTCCTTCCCCTCAACAATTCAAGAACCCCCTTCTTGGAAAAGTGTGCGGGGTTTGGGGTTGGACCCGGAACTGGTAGATAAGTTTGAAGAGGAGATGGATCGATGATCCATATGCTTTACAAGGGGCAGGGATAGGCTAAGATGGAATGCTTCTCCATCGAGGGAGTATTCAGTAAAGGAGGGTTATAGGGCTCTTGCAAGCTTAAATGATCCTCCAGGTATCATCCCAGCTAGACTTTGTTGGAATAAGCAATGTTTACCCAAGGCAAGATTTTTCTTGTGGGTGGCAACCCAAGGCAAAGCATTAACAACAGATAGGCTTAGAAGGATGGGCATTGAGGGTCCCTCAAGATGTGAGCTTTGTAGAGAAGCAGAAGAAGATGGAGATCATTTATTCCTGCATTGTCCTTACGCGGCTAGAGGGTGGCAGTGGCTATGTAAGAAGTTTCAGTGGAGCTCAACATCTTCAAGAAATCTAATGGACTGGTTGATTGCTTGGCCCCTTTTATTTCAGAAAGCAATATTTGGTGGATTGTGGATTGCAGCTCCATCCATCATGATCTGGGAGATTTGGAAAGAACACAACAGGCAAATTTTTTAGGGGACAGAAATGCCTTGGGATTCCCTTCTTAGCAAAATTGAATCAAGCATAGTAGAAGTAGTAAACACTAGAGTAGAAGACAGAGATCCTGCCCATCTCCTTTTCATAGGATGGGACACAAAAATGATGAAACATTGGACGGGGCTCTCTCCAGCCCCTCTGGTGGGAGAAGGTGGCCTCAAAACAAAGGAAGGAAGGAAAAATATTAGATGGTCTCCGCCTGAGGTGGGTTGGTTGAAGTTAAACTTTGATGGGTCTTTGCGAGGTAACCCTGGGCAGTCTGGAGTAGGGTGT
Organism: Cunninghamia lanceolata; assembly: GCA_027924645.1. Classification (NCBI taxonomy): domain Eukaryota; kingdom Viridiplantae; phylum Streptophyta; class Pinopsida; order Cupressales; family Cupressaceae; genus Cunninghamia; species Cunninghamia lanceolata. Next base: position 3,904,106 of record BSBN01000469.1, read on the forward strand.
ATTATAACGAATTCAGACAGGAAAATGGTGGGAAAACTAGCCGCTCCCCTCAAAATCGGTACCAATAATGACGCAGAATTGCAAGCCTTAATTCTCGGTCTAAGGTTGGGTAGGGAGATGGATATTAGAAACTTGGAAATTGAAGGAGACTCGATGATCATTAGCAACGGATTAAGAAGCAAGAAATTAGTTAATTGGAGACTTTAGGCTAATCTGGATCTGGCTTTATCTTTGCTTGAAGGCTTTGAGAAAGTAACGTTCAACCATATACTGAGAGAAGGAAATCAAGAAGCTGATAGATTGTCTAACCTCGAAGCAGATGGAATCTCTATCAGAGACATTCTATTCACTTAACCATTCATTTTCAGCTTTAGTTAGAGTAGTGTGGGTGGTTGGGAGGGAGCCTTGCCACCTCATCATAGGTGGCAAGGCCGAGACAGTAAAGGATGCAATGATTATTTACAGGGGTGGTTCGTTGGCACGGGTTGAAGTGACACTAGCATTCATTTGGCTGAGTGTCAAGGGTGGCGTGAGTTGGATGTTCTTTCTACAGGCAGTCGAGAAGCTTCAAAGGACATGTTAATAAGCAGACAGAGGACACAGTGTTTTCATTCTGCAATCTCCATCGCCTACCGACTAATGCCTTCACATTTCGTTGTCATAGTTTTTGCGGAGGCCATTCGCTACGGGGGTATGGACACCCTCGTCAGACTCACCAGTAAGAAAAGGTAGATGGCCTTCATCGAGGCAATTACCAATCTTAGGTTGTAGAGAATGCTCTACTGAGCTGATGAATTGATGGTGGGGGCTGTGAAATTGCTCCTAGGGAAAGCTTTCATGGAGAATAATGAGAGGTATAGGGTAGATTCAACTATCTCCTCCCAGGTGCTCGCAATGCTTCTCGAATTGGGAACGGATAAAGTTGAGGCAGGGGCTATAATGAGAGGGATTTTCAACCCTAAGAATCTTGGGGATCTGGATTTCTCTCTGCAGGTTGCCAGTCCCGGCGTAGGCATTCCCCATCCACGAGAATGGGCTCTTCTGGCAGATCCTGACGTAGTCATAAAATTTTTCCTGTTCATCCTGGACACCAGAGGCTTTGATCTGGTGGTGTTGAAAGACCAAGCGGTGATAGCAGTGGACTTCATCAAAAAAACCCTAGGCTTGGTGGCGGCGGACAGTCTGGATTGGGTAGAACACTTCAGCATGAAACTGTCTGAGTTTAATTTCTAGTTGTTGTTGATCCCCTTGCTTCGTTTTGTATAGTAGATGCAAGGTTATTCTAGCCATAGGTAGTTATATTTTCTGTTGAATGGGTATAGTGCTGACCCTGCGTGGTCTTAGAAACTACTCTCCTAGTCTCCTAGTCTATATCGGATGTAAGTTAAAATCTCTCGACCAGCCATGGATTGGTTGTGATCTCTATAATTTTTTGACAGATACTTTAATATAGCTTAATATTATGAATCAAAAAAAAATATAGAAATTATATTAAAGAAAATATATATAAGCTTTATTGAAATTTATTAAGAAAATTATTATAATAAACTAAAAATACTTCTTAAAAAATGCATATGATAAAAAAACTTAATTAAAAAGTTTTAAATTAAAAAAATAGTAATAAATTAATCACTTCAAAAAAAACTAATTGAAATACATTTAAAAAAAACTATATTAGAAAAAATTTAAAACTTTTTATTAAAAGAAGGTTAGAAATTTAAAAAAAGCTAAAAAGAACTTTTAAAAAAGAACCAAAGGGCACGGGAAGATTTATTTTGCACTTTGCAAGGAAGGGGAGTGAAGGGCAGGGTTTGGAGGGTACGACACGATGTGCAAAAAAGAGTTGCAAAGTGGTACAGAGGTGGCGGCTGCAAGCAGAGAGGTTGGCAGCGGAAGGGAAGGGGCTTGTATACCAGAGAAGAAGCCGGAGAGGAAGCGGTCGGCGAAGGCGGAAGCGGTGAAAGGGTTTTTTTTTATTTTAAAAAAATAAGAAAAAAAATAGTTGAAAGGGGCAGGGGGCCTGAGGCCACCACCCACACACCCACAGGGGGCCCGGGCCTTTGTTGTGGCCACCACCCTTGAAGGGGGCCAAGGCTGCCTAAGGGTAGCGATTATCCAGCCCCGTATTTGCATTGGGGCATGGATGTCTGCCCCACCCATGCTACGGCCTATCTATTCATACCTACCAGTGTCGTGCCTTGTCAAATCACCACCGTCGCCATCAAACTCCCATTCTACCCAATTTGCAACAGGCAAAAGCAGATCAAAACCTAGCGACCCCTAGACCTTAGAGAGATTAAGCAATCTCCTTTTAACAGAGGAATTGGCTATTCACTACTAATTTTGACTCCATCATGTTTCGTAGGCCAACAACTGTCATGAATGTGTCATCTTAGAGTAGTGAGCATTGTGTATGCAAAATATGGAAGAAAACACAAGATATTCAATCTATTTATAAAAATACCTCAAAAGAACATTAATATGCATTAAAATGTTTTTTGAATTTGTTGATTAATTTACAATTTAATTTGTTTTATTTAATAGGTAATCTCTATATTCATCATTAGCATTACTAGGAATTAAGAAAGATAAAGATCTAATTATGAAAAATATGTTAAAATAAAGCCTTGAAATTATAGTTTCCTAGTAAATATAAGATCTTGAAAATGATGTCGAATATCTAATTTTCTATAAGTGCAAGAGGATAATATGTCTAACTTATTTTCAACTCAAATGATGACCAAATAAAGTAAGTACTTCTAAAAATAACAAGCCACTATTTTTAACAAAAATGCATCTTTAGAATAAATGTTTCATATTTTCGTTTGAAAGACAAAATGTGCATTTAGTTGGTTCAACAAGAAAATATGCCAATATGTGACCAACAAGCAATTTGCAATTCAAGATATTCTAGGCAAGTACTTAAACATTTGTATCATATCTGGATTTTTGAATTTGTACACTCAAGTTGACCCAATATTGGCATGTGTATGAATAAGTGTGATAAATAAATAAAACTATGTGAATGCATGAAATGATAAATGGATTAATTCTAAGGGATTGACCTTAACTTTACACATGATCATACCATTTTTCATGAACATATATCAATGTATTTCTTATAATTAGGCCAATGAGCAAATTTTGTAAATATACAATAAAAGTTGAAAATATAGTAAACTGTAATGATTATCCATAATGGTGTTGAACATGATCCTCCATTGCAATGTCATCAAAGCTTGTAAATTACATAGCTTAGTTATTAAATTGATATAAAATTAAACATAAAAAATTGTTAGAAAATCATTTCATAATTTATTTACCATCTCTAGCTTGCATTGCATCTATTGTTGTTGGTGTTTCATTAAGATCAATAGAAAATGGTAACTTATGTTGCCTAGTGTTTTGTTGATCATCTAAAGTTGCAATGACATGTGTATTTAATAAATCAATTGTAATGGATGAAAAGAGGGTAAAGGGTGTTTATTGGTAGTTTGATTAGGTCCTCCTTTCACTCAATACATTCAAGGACATTTAACCGAGTTCAATCACAACTTTTGCAAAAGGACTCAACTATTAGGTTGTCTGTCACTTGGAATGATTAGGAAATTTAGAATTTGTTAATTGATTTGTTAGCTTTTTGCCCGATTAAGCCTCAAACCCTAATTATGCAAAATCGTAAGCAAATGAACGAAATACGACAAATGCTTCCATAGAAAGACACTAAATACATACCAGATTTCAGATTTCAAAATGTAGAAACTTCGGGGTTGAAAGAGCAGGCACCCAAGCCCAAGGTGGTACTTTTTCTGAGGGAGTCAGGATGAAATCTACTAAAAACTGCAACCTACTCCAACATTTCTGGCACTGCAAAATTGGAGGTCAAAAGAGTGGGCACCCTTGACCCTTTAGTGATACTTTATGCCTTTTTCTTCAGATCTGGATTCCTTCAGCTCTGCAATGATCTTTTGTAACTCCTCTCTGCAAGATCTGATACCTATCACCTGCAATCACAAGAGAGGGGTTGGGGGTTGTGGTGTTTAGGAGCTTGCCTTGGTCAAGCCCCAGAATGGCATTCAAGCCTTCCAACACCATTGTTAGATAGAGAGTGTGTATCTTTGCAAGACAAAACAAAAGCAATGATAAAATAGATAGATTGAATCACAAATAGATATCACCTCAGAGGTGTAGTTCTCAAGGAGATGAAGATCTTTCACGCCATGAGAAGATGAAGCCAAATTTGCAATAACAAACACAACAACAACAACAACATAATTCTGCTCTGCAACACAATGAATGCCTTGAATGCTTTATGATCATAAGTTTGCCTTAATCTCAAAATCATCTTCTAGTTTTCAAATGAAGTCCTAAACATGATTATATATGCATTCCCACTAAACTTTCATAATTCAAACTTAAGATGTTGACAATGGAAACCTTTTAACGACCACCAACTGACATTCAAATTTGGGACCCTGACAAAATAAGGTAGGGCAAGGGCGCAGGCGCCCTTGTCTAGGCACTTATTTTAGGGTTGGATTAAGCTCACAGATGTCCCCTAAATTCCATTTGTCATGGGTTTCAGGGGATTTTGTTTCGGGATTCATTTCTAAGATGCATGATTAAACGTAATGGGACCCAGGAGCTAAACTTAGGAGGTAAAAGTCCTAGGGGGACATTTTACGACATAACATCAACATAGATACAACATTAAGTCTAACAGTACAATATATACTTAATCAAAATAATATTAAAATTCTAATTTACCTAGAATAGTTTTTTGAAATGTCTGACCAGGTATAACATTAAGCATTGATGGTTGATTTTCACAAATTGTATCTGCTATTTATTTGATTAATTATAGAAAATTAGTTAGAAATAGGAATTGGGAAATATCTCATTTAATGAATGAATACATTTAATAGAACTTTAGAAAATTACCATTAATAATTTGCATTTCATCACTTGTTGTGTGGTTTAGATCAATAGAGAATAACAATCGGCGTCTTCTATTATTGTCTTGATCATCCAAACCTACAATGGTATATTTTTAATATGTGATGTAAGCACAATAATTATTTCTATGTAAAAAATATTTTTGAATAAATGTACTCACTATGTTGTTTTCTGATGATAACCCTTTCTTCTTGTATTGATATGCCTGAACGATTGGAGACCTTTTTTTTCTTTTGCTTCCTACCACCTATGGAGGGGAACTGAAATTCTTTATGCTCCTTAACTCTTTCATTCAAGTCTTGATGGATGACATTGCCTCTTTGATGAATAAACTAGCATTTGCACATTTTTCTTAGACTAAAGCATGGTGATATTTGTCTCATAAGCTACGATTCATGGGTCATGAGTATTCAAAAGAATGACCATATTAAAAGAGGAGAGGCTAAGAGATAGAAAGGGAAGACTTGGGATGATACACAAAAGTAAATTCAAGAGATGTCTATGAAATAAGGACAGCGATCATTGCAAAAGAGGAGATAGACATATGAGCAGTGATTACTATGTTATAAGAAGATAACTATTATGAAGGGGCGTGATTTTATAAAAAGGATAAAGTAGTTTCTGTAAAAGGTAGCGATCACATTGAGTGGACATATCCCTTGCGGTTGTATAAGAGTGCGAAGTTTGTTAGGAAGAAAGATAGCTGATTTGGAAGAGGCAGAAACATTGGAAGGGAGAATAAGTAGAATAAAATATTCAACAAAAGATTATCGATCAGGAAGGAAAAAAATAAAGTTATATGGAACAACTCTAAGTTCTAGTCTGCAGTAATAAGTAAAAGAAACCAGCCAACAGTCATCTAATCATCAAACACAGATTGGAAGAGAGATCAAAAATAAGAGTAAAACCAAATCTCAATGCAAATGGAAAGAATAGTCCAGGCAATATTTTTGAGTCTAATATATATTATGAATACGAGATTAAGTATTAATGACTGGAATCGAATATCATTGGAATCATCAAGCGCTAATCACTATACACATAAGACGTCAATATGAGTAGCAAACAATTGAATTGAAATATAGATTGAGTAGCATCATTACATCCAAATCGACAAGGACTACAAATACTAAAGGTATGCAAAGTTCATTGTTTATTGTTAAATGATACTAAAATCTGAATGGAATATGAAATAATGATAAAAGTTTAATGAAAATTTAGTAGTTATGTTAGTAATGGAATGTAAGTAGGATAATGTAAATGTTCTATTATGCATCTAAGTAAGGAATTAAATATCATATATCTCAAATACTTGCATTATGTTTTAAATATATAAAATCATAATGATTAGAGGATCTTATGTTGAAATATGCAAGATATAGTAATGCAAATAAAACTATGGCATGGATATAAACTTGATATTATTTATACATTATGGATAGGATAATGGAATGGGTCTCTATAGATGGTTATGGGCATGGTCATGAAATCCTACGGATGAGAAAGCGGCCTCATTGTTAATCCACCCAACACTATGGAAGTGAGATGGATAGTTAGGATAGCAATGGACCAAATAGTGGGTATGGCTCGAGGTGGTGAGAAATCAGCCTCCAAGACAAGTGAATAGGCCTTTGACTTGAGATAGCGAGTTATCACCTCCGAGTCAAAGGAGAGATTAATGATGGGCCTTTGATCTGAGTATCAAAGGAATAATGATGGGCCTTTGATTTAAGAATCAAAGGAATAGTGATGAGCCTCTGACTCTTAGAAGGGAACATTTCTTCTAATATTCCTTCCGTCATACTTTCTTCTAATATGAATCGGTGTAAGTTTGGAAGAAGTAAGAGATGCTTGGAGATCTTTTCTAAATCTCTCAACACATTGAATAAAGATATTTTTTTATCTACTCTAGTTGGTAAATCTTGGAGTAGTGAATTCAAATAATCAACAAAATTTTGGAAGTTATCATTGGAAGCATCAGATGATTTACAACCATCTGTAATAAAAATAATAAAGATTAAGTTCAAAAAATATAAAAAAATGTTTTCATATTTCATTAATAAAATAGTGATATTGAAATTTACCAATTCTTTGGTCTTCAACAATGACAACCCCAATCACATCTCGATCTTCTTGTGGAATACAATAATCTATGTTACAAATAAAACATTAATTAAATTTTAAGAATCATAAAAATCAATGAATATTTTATTATAAATATCATATCACTAGTGGCATTATTCTCCTGACTAAAACTTCCTCTGACATCATCATCATCAACAACCAAACACCATCTGTAATTCAATAAGATTATTTTAGTTAGTTTCAAGAAAAAAATATAATAGTCATTAAAAATATAAATATAATAATTAAATGTTAAATGACTCTTACCAGCAACTTGATCTTGCTCATTTGTTATGTTTCTCTTTAGGAGATCTGAAATCTTCAACACATGTTTGCTTGTGTTTCCCCTTTTTGCCCACTAACAATCACATACATGTAAATCTAGTCCAAATTTCCTAACAAGATACCATTTCATTAGAGCAGGTTGACTTCTTATCTTGTATGTGTTAGGGAGGAGATCATATGGATAACAATTTGTATCAAGTATTTTTTTGGACCTCTCTAATGCAGTAATGTAATATCTTTCTTTTTTAAAATTAGTTAAAAATCCAGATGACTGCAAATATCTTATATTTTTATAAAATGACTCTACTATATGAAGAAGTTTATGGATAAGCCAATCCATTCTCCTTCTACATTTCTTAGCATGATCACTTAGATAATGGCTCTTGATGTGGAAGTGGTGTGACTCTATGGAAGCATTGGTTTCTTGATTTGCATGAGAGAAGTTTCAAAAGTTTTTGCCCACATTTCTATACAAAAAAACATAATAATACCTTAGTAAACCTAAAAAATAACTTAAACGATTTAAATGCATACAAACCAAAATGAATAATCTTACAAACTTACCAATATGACCCTCATCATGACACCAAGTTTTTTGGAAGTAATCAATAAATTTCTTCTCTTCTTTGAATTCCTCTATGAATTTTTTTATTAGTTGAGTAGTGATGTCTACATTGTCACTCATTGCATACATTATCTCACCCAATCTATCAAACATGTTTGTACCAACATCCTTATTGCTGGCATACCTAGATTGTAAAAGATAATATCAATCTATGGGGTTCAAACACATAATTTTCCATGTATTTTAATTAAATATTGACTTACTTGTACACATTTTTCATCCATGCTCTGTGTACATGCCAAATACATAAAATTACTTGACATTGAAATGATAATCTCCAAGTTACATTATAAAACTTGATAAGTAAATTATGACAAAATGAAATGTTAAATTCAAACTAGTTTAAGCTATAAATTATGAAATATACATTTTTATAAACTAAATATTAATCAATTATAACGAGTTGATTAAAGTTTAAATATATAAACTAATGCTAATAAAAACCTTATGGCTCACAGGCGGTTGGGAGGGTGTCCAACCTTTCATTTGAAAGGTAGGACTAGGGCTTGTGTTGTAGCCTAATTGATGATGTGGTAACATTCTTTGTGTGGGGCAGGGGTCAACTGACTAGGAAGGAGATTTTTGGACATGGCTTAGATAGGCTTGGGGTGGCAATTCAGTTTAATTATTAGTCTACCACCTTCCGAGAGGCGACAGGGCTTTGAGACATCTCACGCGATTGAAATCATGTAAGGGAGGCATCCCTTCCCATTTCCTTAGCATTGTGGAGAAGATTTGAGAAACTCCTTAGGTTTTAATTGAGCAGCTAAATGTAGAGCATGTTATCATGCTTTCTCTTTCCTTTTTACTCTTTGTTCTTTGCAGTAATGGCGGGAGGGTCGGGCTATCTGATGAGTGTCTCCACAGAGGGAATGATTTGTTTGGGAATGGACACTCCTATCCAAATTGACAATGCAGTTAGGCAATTAGCTTTCAAGGGTCCGGTGACAGACCAGCGATTGAAAAGGATTATGCGGCATAGCAATGAGCTCATTCTCCTGGCAGTAAAGGTAATTATGGGCAAAGAATTCTTGGGTGAAGGGGAATTTTACAGAATGGATACGACCATCGTTTCCCGTTTCCTGGCCTTGCTGCTCAATGTTTGCATTGCAAAGGACCGGTGTCTTCTCCTTATGTGTCATTTGTTTATCAATAATTTGCTCGTGGGTGTTGAGGATGTTGTGAGAGTGGCCATCATAGGAACTGGAATCCCCAGACCGGTGGACTTTCAACTCGTAGAGGATGAGTCTGTTATTGTTCACTACTTCCCATTCCTGTTGAATCCCAAAGGGTGGCCGTTGATTCTTCACAAGGAGCAAGTGGAGGCAGGGGTGGAATTCTTGTTCAAACTTCTTCAGATTGATCCTCATGATGGTTCGTTGATCTGGATAGAGAACATCCGTGTAAGGGCTGCCAGCCTTGGCTTCCATGAATGAAGCCCATTTTGAAACTGTAATTGTCTCTTTTTGGTGGGTAGGGTTAGTGTTTGTAGGTGGATTTTGGTTCTCTCCCCTACTAGTTTAGTTCACAATACTTTTAGTTAAATAGCATAAGCAGTCTTCTGGCCTTGCATGGCCATTTTTCAAAGGGACCCTGCAAGGTCAAGTAGTTGGGTAGAGCTCTTAGAAGTCAAATATAGTTCTGCAATAGATGCTGACAGCTATGTAAATTTTTTATTTTATATTAATATAGACAATCTCTAATTATGAAACAAAAAAAATACCTTATGGCTTCAATCTCCGCACTAGCATCATTTGTCATGAATGCATTGACATTCTAATCTTCTCGGCATTGTTTCCCTCGTTTATAAACTTCTATTAGCCATTCATTTAGATCCTCAACTTTATTTCTTGAGGATATGGCCCATGCAATAGGTACACTAGTCTCTTGGGACATAGTTTGCAAAACTAAGGATAGTGGAGGGTTTGGTTTAAGAAAAATCTAAAAATTTAAATAGAGTTTTTATAGTAAAATTTGGGTGGGGATTCATAAAGGACAACAAATATTGGGTGCATATCATGAAAGCTATATGTTTTCAAGGAAGAGACATTAATATTTTTTATCTACTGAGAACATTCCTAAAGATTCTTAGAATAATGCTAGTAAAGCTATAATCTTATTATCTATTGGAATGTAATTTAAAAGTTGGGAGAGACAATCAAATATAGTTCGAGTACAATTGATTATAAATGGGTCCCCTTTATTAGTCACCTTAGATGATGCAACTTTAATAAATTCTTACCAAGAGATTTGGTAGCTTAGTAGAAGGTTATATAGTTAAATAAGTCTTAGTCCAACTAGGTGGATAGACCTATAGGAGTTTGTTGTTAGTGATTTTGTTATTGTTTTTCTCAAATACAACCAAAAATAAAATTTGTTAGACTCCTTTTTTTTAATCATGGGACAATACTTTTTGGGGTAAGAACCACAAGGGAAGGTAATTAATAAAATTTAGATACACCATCTAGCTCAACAATCCAAGTAGTGGAAAAAGATGGAATGAGATCTAACATAGGAAACTAATCCTAAAAGTTAACTACTTTTGGTTGACTATTGCACATGATAAAACTATCACCCATATAAATTTGTAAATATTGGATTATCACTCCCAAAAGATGTATTTTGTGTTATTCCATCAAAGAAATAATGGACCACCTCTTCTTCTATTCTAATTATACTAAATAATTATGGGAAATCATATTCAAAAAAATTAAAGTAAATTGTGGTATGCCCTATTCTATTGAAACAGTCATGTAAAGTTGGTATGCCTCCTTTAGCCATCATGTTATTATGTGGATGTAGATTTTTTCCCCTCACATATTTATTGGGAGGTTTGGAAAGAAATGAATAATAAAATCTTCAGAAAAGGTGGCGTTGACTCATATTTTGAATCCATGAGAGGCTTTGAACCCTCCCTCTTTGTAAATTTTCTCAATCACATAATGAATAAAAGGTCAATATTAGAGGAATCTATTTCAAGGTGTTTGAACATCTCTTTAGTGCAACCATTGGCCTCTCCACAAAAGGAAAGCAAATTAAACACTTGAATAGTATTAGAGACAAAGATTGCATCAATTCCTTCCGTGTGGGAGACAATAGGCTTGTCAAATTATAAAATAACTATAAGAGAGAAAACCTCCCAAGCCCTTGGAGTGAGGTAAGTTACCATATTATAAGATACTTTATACTATAAAGAGGATTTTAATGTGTATTCACGTACTATTTTTCTCCATTAAAGCATCTCTGACATAATTTTCTCGTAATCTTCTTGTATTATTTGTTGTCATCTGTTGAGAACTCCATGAAGGAGATATTGTGTAACAAATCCACCATTATCCTACATTAGGGGATCATTTTCTAATATTTTTATTAACTTAACAACTTTCCTAATATGGCTAATTGTCCTTTGCAAGTGTTCAAAATCCCTACCTCCAAACCTAGGAAAATCACTAAAGTTTTTGCCCATCTCTTGTCAAAAAGAACAAGCTATGGTGAGGGTTATGGCTGAGAGGCTAGTCAATAAGGTTTGCGGTCCCCAAGCCTCCACGATTCAGGAAAAACCATTTTTATCTAAGACCATGAACAAAGATGAGATTGGTGTGAAAGGGAGGAAGTGGTCAGTCTGACCCAAAAAGGAATAAGAGATCAGCTAGACTTTGATGAAAGAAATTTCCAAGTTAGATGAGATTAATGTAGTGTTTTCTAGTGGGGAAGAGGAAAACCTTATGAACCTAGGGAATCTAAAAAAGAAAACACTAAGGATAAGGATAGTGTTAATTCTAAGTCTAATGATAGTTATTTCCAAGAAGAACAAAGCATGGATAACATGAGCCCAAGATCTTCAAGCAATACTACTAGTACCAAAAAACCAAAAAAGACCCCTATTACTATTGAGACCTAGATTAAGGAAATCATAACCACGGGGGGAAACAACTAGTCAAGTGAAAGGACATTAATTATAAAAGAGGATAAACCCCAAGAAAAGGACGCCAAAGATCAAAAACTAAAAATGAAACCCGTACCAAAATGAATCAACCTATTAAGAGAGGTGAAGCTCAATGAAGGGGAAATCTACAAGGGTTGATACAAGTGATGAGTCTGACTCACTAAAAGTCAAGTTTCACATTATATCTAAAGAAGGGGAGGCTATTTCAATCCTTCATGAATTGGTTGGGTCTCTAGGTAGCTAGTTGGTGGCTTATTATTATTATTATTATTATTATTATTATTATTATTATTATTATTATTATTATTATTGTGTTTCTTATGTTATTAGTTATTATCTATTGTCAGTCTAGTAGTGTTATTAGACTCTTGGTATTTTGATCATACTGTTTATAAACTATTGTTTGTTTCAAGCTTTGTAAGGGAAGGGACCCTAGTTTTCCCTCTTATCTAATAAAAAACTACTATTTTAAATTATTGTTAATATTTTTTAGTAAATTTATATTTAGAGAAAAATAAATAAAAATTTCCTACTTAAAATAAAAATTACAATTTTTTTTCTATCAATATAATTAGTACTCAAAGGTGTTACGATTAGGTCTATATGTAAACTCAAATGAGCTTATATCATGTAGAATATTTGTCAATACCTTTCATTTGTTAAATAATTTTTTAAAAATTTATTGTGCATACTATATTTGTTAAATAATTGTTTAAGAAGATTCAAATTTCTTATTAAAAGGAATGAAATTTTGTGCTATAAAGAAATAAGATCCATTAACCTATAAGAGTTAATAATGATTTTTTTAAAATACTTCTATTCAAAATTATAAGATAGTTGTAATTGGATGTATGTTTCTAATCCTCCATCTAATGTGTGATATTGTAGCTCTCTCTGACTATTTTTAAACATGAGCTTGTTCAATAGTAAAAAGCAAAATTTGACTAATAAAAATACAATAACTATTTAGTTTTTTTAGTATAATAATCAAGAGCATAAGTAACAGCTCCCAAATTAATATTTTCAATCAAATAAAAAGCTTAGAAAAAATATAAACTTATTTTTAGATTTTGACAAGATTAAAAAAAATAAGAAGATAATTATACAACTATTAAATTATTTCAGAACAAAATTAACATAAAAATGTTTATTTCATTTTCTATTAACTTCAACTGTTATTTAATTTTTTAGAATAATATTTAATTTTACATAATATATAAAACAACTTAATTATTTGTTTATTTTTTAAATTATGATAATAAATTAATAGTACAAACTCCTCTTAATCAAGTAAAGATGATACAAGCTCGCTCTATAATTTTTGGCAGTCAATATACCATACCAAATTGAGTTAGAAGGCAAATTCAATATCAATGGGTTTTCAACAATAAACAAACCCAATGTCATGAGGATGTTGAGATATTTAGAGTTGTTGGGAGAAGCCAGCCATTGGTAAGACACATATAGGACAACCAATGTTAGCCTTGTATTTTAGAGAAGGGTGAGATAAGCATAACAATATACACTCAATAAAATTATACCATTAATCATGTGTGAGAGCCAAAGATTTGGAAACTGAAAAAAAAAACTTCTATTCACCAACTCTACTGCTAGAATGAGAGAAAACTCTCTTATATCCAAGAAAAACAAAAAAAATAAAAAAATTACCTTTTTTGGCAGATTTTGACAATTGTCAGATTTTGTCATTTTAGGTAATTTTACAGTCATATCTTACGAATCCAATTTTTTCACAAAAGCTTCCTAAAACTAAGGTAGGACGAAATGCCAACTAATATTCTAAATTTGAAACATGAGTTTCGAGTTATTACAAAAGCAACTTTTTAAAAATCTAGAAAAAAACACTAAACAGCCATTTTGAGGGCTAAGATGAAAGTTTCAAGCCCCGAAAAAGTGCCAAGACGGGGTCCAACCAACTAGGGTGGGTTGGGAAACCACTTGCCACCTCATAACATATCCACCTGTAAAATCTCGTAGAAAACCCACATCCGAGTCAAAAGTTATGACCTCCGGAAGTCCCTGCATCATTCTCCTCTGGTTGAAAAGAACGCAACTCCTGCAAGTTGTTTTATGGAACTTGTGCCACTTCTCCAAATCCATCTTCTTCAATTCCCACTCTAGAATACATGTATTATCTTCTTGTGTTAGCCCTTCCTACTGTACTAGAAACTTGTTGTCTTGACCCTGTTGCATGCATATAGCCTGCTTGTCTAAAATCTGTGCAATCTTTTCTCTGTTCTCACTTGGAACTTGTTGTTGTTGCCAGTCTACTTCCGCCTCACCTTCAATTTTCCTGTATTTCAACTTGTTGTAAGTCCTGATGGGCTCAAAATCCTCCTTTGGAGTTAATGATGTAGGTACAACACATGGGCTCAGGCTCTCCGTTACCACACCTTTCCTTATGAGATTTGTCACTTGTCGATTGAGTTTTGTATAGTTGGTAGGACTCACTGTGTAAGTTGCTTGATTAGGTATGGATGCTCCTGGGATCAAATCAATATGTTGTTGAATATCTCTCTTTGGTGATAGACCCTCAGGCACAACATCAACATGTTCTTATAGTACCTTGGGTACTTCTGTTGGTACTGGGATTTCCTTACCATCTTCTTTCTATGCCATTAGCGCATAACAAAACCCTGTCACCTTCATTTCGCTAACAAGTGCTTTTGCGGACAACATACTCTCAACTATCCTTGCATCCTTAAGGGGTAATAAAATCACTTTAGAACCGTCTTTCCAAAAAGTGTATGTATTCCTTTCTCCATCATGCATTACCTTCCTATCATATTGCCATGGCCTTCCCAACAACACATGGCATGCATCCATTGGAATGACATCAAACCATATTTCATCCTTATAATTCTTTCCTATGGAAAACTTAACTAAACACCTCTTATCAATAGTGACTTCATTTCCCTTTTTAAACCATCCAATATGATAAGGATGGGGATGCTTTTCATAGTGCAAGTTTAGTTTATCTACCATTTCTCTAGAAACCATATTTTCACAACTGCCAGTGTCAATAATAACTTGACATACCTTTCCTCTTGAGGTGCACCCGGTTCAAAAAATATTGGTTCGAAGCCAAGAATCATCACGACCTTTAATTTGTACTTGTTCTTTTTCTGGATTGACCGTTGCTCTTCTCATCATGAGACTCTCACCCATATCTGACAAAACCTCTAGTTCTGTTCCTTCTCCTTCATTCTCAGGTTGAACCAAGTTTAACCTGGGTTGTTCTCCTTGTCTCCTTTCATGCATTTGATAGTCTGAACACTCAAATGCCTTATGACCCTCCTCACCACACCTAAAACAAATGAAAGGTATTTGTGGGTTTTCCCATCCTCTACCACCACTGTAACCTCTGCCCCTCTGAAATCCTCTTCCTCTTTGTTGACTTTTAGGATCTTGCCAGATATCTTCTAGTTTCTCTATTCCTTGGGATGAGTCTCCTTGATTGTAACTTATGTTACCTCTCAATGGAGATGATGCCCCCCTTCTTGCTCCTCCATTCTTTTGAAAATATTGTTTACTTTGTTTTTCTTCAACCTTTAAAGCTAATTGGTATGCTTCTTCCATACTGCTAACCCTATGCATGCTCAATTCATCTTGAATAGAGAATTTTAGACCATTTACATACCTTGCAGCCATCTGTTCATCAGCTTCTTGATGCTCCACAAGAATAGATAGTTTGTAAAATTCATCTATGTAGTCTTGCACAGTAGATAGATTTTGTCTCAAATTCTGAAATCTACGAAAAAGAGTTTGTGCATAATCCATAGGCAAAAAAATTTCTCTCAACTTCTTCATTTTGCTCCAGGTCCTAATTTTAGTCTTTCCATTTATAGTTCTTTCCTTTTGCAGATGAGCCCACCAGATCATGGCATGACCCTTTAACTTGGTGCATGCAAATTTCACCTTCTTTTCCTCTGTCAGAGTCTTCCATTCAAAGAATTTCCCCATGTTTTTCAACCAATCTATCAACTCCTCTGGTTTAAGACTACCTGCATACTCTAAAACTTTAATTTTGATCCCATCATTTTTTCCCTCTAATGCTCTGAGCATCCTCTCTTCAAAGCTCATGCCTTCTAATTCTTCTTCTTCATGTTTTGTATCTTGATCTGCACCTCCTCGACCTATCTCTTCATCAAATTCGTCTCCTCCTCTACCCAGTCTTTGGTTTTCCATCTGTGTTGTAAGTTCTGCTATTTGCCTTTACAAATTTTGCATTTCTCTATGCATCTGGGCAAGACCGTCTCTTCCTCTTCCTCTCCCAGCCATCTTCCGCTCTAATACCAAATGATGTAGCCAACAACATACACTCAATAAAATTGTACCATTAATCATGTGTGAGAGGCAAAGATTTGGAAACTAAAAAAAACTTCTATTCGCCAACTTTGTTGCTACAATGAGAGAAAAATCTCTTATATCCAAGAAAAAAAAAAAAAATCAAAAAATTGCCTTTTTTGGTAGATTTCAATAATTGTCAGATTTTGCCATTTTAGGTAATTTTACAATCATATCTTGAGAATCTGGTTTTTTCCCAAAATCTTCCTAAAACTAAGGTAGGATGAAATGCCAACTAATATTCTAATTTGAAACATGAGTTTCGAGTTATGACAAAAGCAACTTTTTAAAAATCTAGAAAAAAACACTAAATAGCCATTTTGAGGGCCAAGATGAAAGTTTCAAGCCCCGAAAAAGTGCCAAGACGGGGTCCAATAGACTTGGGTGGGTTGCGAAACCACTTGCCACCTCATAACATATCCACTTGTAAAATCTCGTAGAAAACCCACATCCGAGTCAAAAGTTATGACCTCTGGAAGTCCCTGCATCAGCATAGAATATTGTGAAATTTCTGGACCTCCATCCACTTTCTCATTACAACCGACAAAGGCAAAGTAAATATTTTTTTATGCATATTAATAATCTTCATAAAAATTAAACATAAGGAGTCATAACAATTATACAAGTATAGGTTTTATTTCTGTATGGTTGGTATATCATATTTACAGGTTTTATTTCTGTATGGTGAGTTTGCCCATCTTGTGAACATAATGATGAAAACATTTGTCAGACAAGAGAGATTGACTACCATATTTAAAGGTTGTGATTGATTTGCAACATTAAAGATCTAGCATTTTGCATGGAATGTTCTTGTCATTTAACAGTGTTTATGCTAGTGACAGAGGATATTGGGCATGCACAAGGTTCTTATAGAAGAGATGAAAGCTTTTAGAGTCATTTGCTCTCGAGAGAAGAGACAAAATTTAGGTGTTTATGAAGTTGTGTTTCTCTCAATGTGGAAATCTATTTAAGCCATCCTTGAATGCTCATAAAATCAATAACAATACTGATAGGAAATATTAACCACAAAATTACAGAGTACAGATGAAGGATTGATGCACAAAATTATTGAATGTGAATTTATGGAGTGGTAACTTTGTGTATAATAGATTAATCTCTAAAAACTATGCACAGCTCCTTCAAGGACCCACGAATCTCCCAATACAGCTTCCATGTGAATGCTCCAATACAGTTTCTCTATGATTTCTCATGGACAAAATGGTGATCGCTCCAACAAAAAACAAATGTGAGTGGGCAAGTGACTGATTTTCTACCGAACACATTGATTTTGATCAATAGGGGGAAATTTAGGCGCAAATTTTAGGTAGTTAGCAAAATTACTGCACAGCTTGTGGGAAATTTCATTGTATTTAATTAGTTTGGATATGTCATTATATCCAAATCCATCGTTAGGTAGAATGGGAGTTTGATGGCGGTGCGGCGGTTGATTTGACAAGGCACAACATTGGCAGGTATGAATAGACAAGTTGTAGCATGGATGGGGTAAGCATCCATGCCGCAATGCAAATACGAGGTTGGATAGCTGCTGCCCTGCCCAAGGGCTGGCTCGGCCGCCCAAGGGTAGGCCGAGGACATTAAGCCCTAACAAAAAAATTTAAATTTTATATTATTTTTAAATTTTTTAAATTCTAATTTTTAAAGTTTAGATTTATAAAAAAAATTAAAAAACTGGACAACATTTTATAAAAATGGGGGCTTGACGCAAGGAGCAGATCAGCATGGAGCACTTGGAAGCGAGTAGGGGGGGAAGAAGAGGAAACAGACAAAGCTAGCAACCTCCCAAATTCGTACATAAGATTGGAGGAAGGAGACCTGTGGAAGTGTTTGCAAGTAGAACTTCCAAAGGAAAGTGAATCCCTTTCAGAGACGACAATAATTTGTAGGTTTACCGAGCCAAGGCTCACCAAATTTCAGGTCAAATCATGGGTGGAGGAAATTTGGCAAGTACAGTGCATCCTCAAATTCCTCCCTAGAGGTTTTCATTGCATCCTTCGTTTCTCCTAAGGACATGGATCTAGTTTTACGAGGGAAGATCTAGGCAAGAAATGGAGCATATCTATATATGAGGAAATGGACCCCTAACTTTGACCCAATGGAATGCACACCCTATGACGAACCAGTTTGGATCCGTCTCTACAATTTGTCAGCAGAATGTTGGACTGAACAATGTCTTACCAAAATTGGATAAATGATCAGCTTTGTGCTAGCCATTGATGAGGAATTATTTAACAGTGACTCTTACCTTTTTGCTAGAATTCAGTTAATAACAATTCACAAGATACCGCCCGAAATTGTCCTACAACTTCAAGATTATCAAAGAATTCAAAAGATTGATATCGAAGAGAAATGATTCTTCTACCTTAGCTGCGACAGTTGTAGGCATCTTCAAGAGTCATGCCCTAAGGCCGGGATAGACAATTCAAAAGAACCCACTCTTGAAATGACCGAGCATCGAAAGGAGGTGCCAGTGGTTACAAAAGCTGGCGAATCCCAAAAACAAAATGACATCCCAAGTAAGAAAGATTTAATGAAAACTGACTCCGCTGTGCCAATTTAGGATGAAAAATGAAATTTAGATGGTCTGGCCATCCCTCCCATTTTATCCACTAATCATGTCAGGCCTTCTACAAGCTCCCGAAAGAAACCCTTCAAAATGGGTAGAGCTTCGACAAGTCAGTTATCGACTCCAAGCACAAATAAGCAAAGGGATTCTGGGAGGCCTTTGGGAACAAGTAACATAGTAACCAACATGAAGATATTGGAATTCATTCAGAGCACCGTTGCGAGGGTGCCAAAGGCACCTTTGTAAAATTCAAAATAATATTAATTAAGGACCTTTGGCATCCTTGTACGCTAGAGGTGCTAGCGGGATTCAGAATCTTGGTCGGCCACTCCCTCTTAGGCGAAGCTTACAAAACATCCCAGTGTTCCCTACGGAGTCCAAATTAGAAAGACAGTTTGAATGCTTTCTTTAGGACATGACGGTTAGCCAGGAACAAATCAACCATATCCAAAATCTTTGAGTGTTATGCAAGGTAAGATTACAAAGTCTATGAAAGTAGAGTTTTCAAATTCTTTTCCAAATATTTTCAAATTCCTTTCCAAATATTCTTCCTGGATCCGACGGTCAAGATGGTCGATGACTTTTGAGTGATCTGGCTTCGAATTAAATTATAGATAGAGGATAGATCACCTCGGAATTGGCATTGTTTCCATGATGAATTTAAATAAAGGTTGAAGAGAACATTTTCACCATAGGAGCCATGGTGGGTCGTAGACATTTCGGTTTACAATGTAGGTGCAAAGATGGAAACTTGGATCAACAGCTAGGATGACTCTTCAAAATGGAGGAGGCAGAACTGAAAAATGCCATAAAAAACATTCTGGGAATGCAGGCAGTCCAGGGTTCCCACATTCACAATGGGGTACTCATCGAAAGGTTCTTCATAGATGTTGTTGAGGCTACTGGTGTTGTCCACAGGGAATCAAGGTTCGTTAGATTCCCCGCCAAGGATGAGATCCGAGATGCAATTCTAGTGCCTGGTCAGCGCACCAACCCAAACCCCAAGAGCGGTCTGATTTGTGGAGTCTTTGATGTTGAGGCAGTAAAGAAGAAAGGAAAGGTGGCGAAGGGCTTGGAAATTTTTAGGGATGGGTTAGAAAAGTGTGAAATGGTTGCCTTCACAATTTTGTTAGTGTTAACGAGGACCTCCTCTCAACTGAATAGCTAGAGAGGGCTAATCTTATAGTTGATGGTATTAACACCATCTCTAATGCTATGTAATTTTCCTCTCTTAATGTAGTGGGTGCTACCCCCATTCTTTGGTAGCACTTACCTTATAAAAAAAATTAAAAACTTATATTTGAATTAAAAAAATTTAAAATAAAACTTGCAAATGGCAAAGCCCTAATTTTTAAAACAATTCAAAAACCAAAAAGAAATGCAAATACAGATCTAGCATACAGAAGGGATGAAAAAAATTATTAAAAAAAATATAGATTAGAATGTAGGGCTAAAAAACATTTTTTTAAACGAAATAGATTTATTTATTTTTATTAAAAACCTGATTAATTTTTAAAACAAAATTATATTTGCATGCAAACTATATATATTTGTAAAAAGAAAGTGCATCAAATTGCTAGGGGCCCAAAAAAACATAGAACTATTAATTTTTTTTATTAAAACTAGATTTTTCTAAAAGAGGGCTTGGGACCCTAAAAAAGTTTTAATTAGCAACAAATCTAAAGAAAAAAAAATTGGTTTCTTCTTCTAAACCCTTGCTGCAAAAAAAAAAAAAAAATTGCATGCAAAAGGGGATAGAATAAAAAATCAAAATGAAAAGGTAAAAACCCTTGATTCTACATACACAAAAATTCTCTTCTCTCAATTTGCATGGAAAAAGAAATGTCTCTAAAGGTGAAATGCTCCAAGAAGAGGATGGTTGCCTTCAACAATTCAACTCACAACTTAGATTAGTAAAACGTGGCTCTGATACCATGTAAAGAAAAATAAAAGAATAAGGAACATACTAAGTAAAGAGCATTGTTTGAAGTAAATAAGCTACCATCCAAGAATCGTAACCATAAGCGTGTACCATGATTCGACAAGGAGACCAAGAAATTGTAAGGGGGAAAAAGCAAAGAAAAAACACCCATTATTATGAAAGAGGAATAAGCTCAAGAACTACATTGCAAATAGAGAGCTCCAAACTAATTCACTCTAAAGAAGAATAGAAGCACCTCAAATAAATAGAGGTGAGAGAAAGGAGTTGCATGTAACTCCCATAATATATGCATGCCACATTTCATAATGTGTGTGTGCAAAGTGTCACAATCCTCATAAGGAGGCAACTAAAGTTTAAATATTCTTCTAAGAGCAATATGAAGGTGAGTCATCCTCACACATGTGTGAGGATACTCAAATGAAACAACATACTGTAAGATGAAATTAATTAATAACCTTTACTAAAGTAAAGATTAAATATTCTTTACCAAGTAAAGATTAACCTTCTAACACGGATTGAGGTAGCAAAAAGGTTGTCAATCCCTACTATTGTTGAGATTAGTAAACCATTCGCCCACCGTGATATGTCTTTCGAGTGTGGTCGGGATGCACCTGTAATAGAAAAGAGGTGTTGATTGAGTACTCACAAGTACACCCACCCTCTAAGTTTGTGTTAGTCGATTCTAATGGGGAGGAAGATCCCGAAGAAATTCCTCTGTCAGAAAGTGATATGTAGACACCTTTTATACATGAAAAACATAAAAGTCTTGTATTTGAATAAGGATGCAAAAATTCATTAAGAGAATAAAGTAAAATTTTTGGTTTTTTTGTATAAACAAATGTATATGTGATGCATCTCTGAGTTTCTGTATTTATGAACTTGTAATTTTATGATTAGTATATCAAAAGTTCAATGTTTGATAATTTTTTATGCAAATGTTAGGTGTGGATATGTATTGTTATAGAACATATTGGAAATCAATCAAGTAGGAGCCTTGACGGCCTAGATCCTAAAAATAATCCCATGGCAAAATTAGATCAAATCTTGTCATTTTTAAACAAAACAAAAGAAAGATTGGAAACCCTAGAACAAGAAGTTAGAGGGGGAGAAAACAATCAAGAACATCACTCTGAAGAATGAGAAGAATTCAATATTCATAGTGAGTTGAGAGTAAGTAAACAAGACTCTTTGATTCACAATGAGGCAAAAATTTGTCTTACCAATGAGTTAGCCTGGGATATGAAGAAAGTTATACCTCTTAAGTTCGATGGAACTGTGAGTGGAGACATAGCTGAGGCTTGGCTGACAAAGATGGAAAAGTATTTTGAGATTAGAAATTACTCTGAGATCACTAAAGTTGTATGGGGAGCATACCAGTTAGCAAGAGAAGCATCCACATGGTGGATGAACAAGAAAATGGAATTAGGGTTGAGTTCCTTAAGTCTAACTTGGGAACAATTTGTGGTCATATTTAGGAAAAGGTGATTGCCCCAACTATACTTTGACCAAAAATTGACAAATTTCCAAAATCTGGGCCAAGGAGATATGACCGTCACTGAATACTGGGAGGAATTTACTAGGTTGTTGAAGTATGTGCCACAATATCAGAAGGATGAGAAATTTAGGATAAGAAATTTTATTATGGGATTAAATTGTCAAATAGGAAGAGAAGTAGGCATCCATGGACCCATAACCATGGATCAAGTCTTTGACAAAGCCATCAAGCAGGAGCAAAATCTCAAATCCATCTCAACATATCAAGAAAAATCTTGAAAGAAATTTAACTGGAGTCATTCTTTGACATATTTCAAAAAGAGAAGTAGAAATCAAGAAACCAAAGAGAGAAACCATGGTAAAAGTTCCAGATATAATAGAAGTGAACCCAAGGATGGAAAGAGGGATTTTAATCCTAGAAAGAATGATGATAATTCCAACCACTCTTCAAGTAAGAAAGGTCCTCCTAGAGGGTGCTTTATGTGTGGAGAGATCATTATGCTAACTAGTGCCCCATTAAGAGCCAAGGAAATTCATATTGTGGCAATACTTTACCTCCTCAGTAAACATCCTTCCAGCAAAGAATTCATTCTACTTTAGATAGTCGCCAAGCTAAGTATCAAGTTACTCCTATTGAAAATTTAGATACACTTTTTGGAACCCTGATTTCTATTCTTATAGATACAAGAGCTCAACTAAAATTTTTGTGAACCCTAGTATACTTAATTAGATGTCTAAGAAAGTTGGTTTCATGGAAAATTCATGGATAGTATAGTCTGCAAACTAGCCAAGAGCTCAGGTAGAGCAATGTTTGTTTAAAGCTAGATTAACCTTACCCACTTTTTCTACAAAGGTAAATCTATATGTAGCACCTCGAGGGTCTTACGATGTCATCTTAGGGATGAAATGACTATGGAAACATAGGGAAAAAGTTTATTGTTTCTCCAAAATAGTAGAATGCTTAGATGATGTTGGTAATGATGTCCTTATCCAAGGATTTCAGAGTGAAATGAAAACCAGACAATTTTTTGCGATGCAATTGAAAAGAGCAAAGTGGAAAGGTTGTCAGATGTTTATAGTTAAGATGAACAAGGTAAAAGAAGAAGGGAAGGAGAAATCTAAGGAAACTTCTATAGAGGCATACCCTTATCTTCATGACTTTTGGGATGTATTTCTAAAGACCTTCTAGGTCCGTCCCCAAAAAGGGTTTTTGATTTTTCAATTGATATTATTCCAGGTTCTAAACTTGTGTCCAAAGCACCTTATCATATGACTACCACTAATTTGATGGAGTTGAAGGCTCAACTTCAAGCATTGTTATCAAAAGGGTTGATTAGACCCAATGTGTCACCTTGGGGAGCATCGATGATCTTTGTTAAGAAGAAAGACAACACTCTACGCCTTTGTATAGACTATCAAATGCTTAACAAAGCAACAATTAAGAACAAGTATCCTCTACCACACATAGATGATCTCTTTGACCAAATATGTGGCACAATTCTATTTTCAAAGACTGACCTAAGGTCAAGTTATCATCAGTTGTGGCTGAAAGAAGAGGACATTCCTAAGATAACTTTTTGAACAAGGTATGGGCATTGCGAGTTCATGATCTTACCTTTTGGTTTGACCAATGCCCCAGCAACCTTCATGAATTTGATGAACAGTTTTTTAGAGATTGTCGAGATAAATTTATTCTAGTGTTTTTAGATGATATTCTAATTTATTCTCGCAATGAGGAAGAACACCTTCAGCACTTGTGGATAGTTCTACAACATCTCAGAGAGCACAAGTTTTTTTGAAAACTATCCAAATGTACTTTCTTTCATAAAGAAGTGTAGTATTTAGGCCACATCATATTAGCTAAGGGAATTGCTATGGATTCCTCAAAGATAAAGGCTATTTTGGAATGGCCTACACCTAAAAATGTTCATGAAGTGTGTAGCTTTATGGGATTAGTAGGATATCACAGAAAGTTCATTTTAAACTTCTCCAGAATTGCCCATCCCATCACTTCCTTGCAAAGGAAAGGAAAATGATTTGAATGGTCAAATAAGTGTGAAGAAGCCTTCAATATTCTCAAAGGAAAATTTACTTTGGCACCAATTCTTAGAGTGCTACATCCAAAGGGTCATTTTGTTGTTGTGACCGATGCTTCAGGAGAAGGGTTGGGAGGAGTGCTAATGCAAGAAGACCAAGTTGTGGCCTACGAATCTAAGAAGTTGCGACCCTATGAGCAGAATTATGCTCCTAATGATCTAGAATCAGTGGTAATTGTACATGCTCTCTAGGTTTGGAGGCAATATTTGTTAGGAAAGCAATTTGAACTAAAATATAACAATCAAGGTTTGAAGTATATCTTCATGCAACCAAACCTTAATGCCCTACAAAGAAGATGGTTAGAGCTTATCTCTAACTATGATTTTGAGACTAATTTATTAAGGGTAAAGAAAATCAAGTGGTTGATGCCTTGATCCATAGAAGGGATATTACAGTAATAGTGTCGGTACACTCCAATTTTCAAGCTCAGGTATTGAAGAATTTAGCCAGAGATGAATATTATGAGCAGATTATGAAAGCTCTAACAGAAAATCCTCAAGACACAAGGTATGATAGATTTCATTTTGAATATGATGGACTATTGAAATACAATAACCAATTTTATGTTCCAAATCAGGGAGATTTAAGAAGAATTGTGTGGAAAGAATAGCATTTTGTGCAATATTTAGGTCACCCTGGAGTGACAAAATTGTTGGTTGATGTGAAACCTTTGTATTTTTGGAAGGTAATGAAGAATGATGCCACAAGACTTGTGGTAGGGTGTCTTGAATGCCAATGAGTTAAGGCTAAACACCAACACCCGGTAGGACCCTTGTATCCTCATGATATCCCTGAATGGAAGTGACATGTAACCAATATGGATTTTGTCTGGGGATCGCCTATGTCATGTTAGAATATTCCCATCATGATTTCCCCTAGATATTAGGAGGAATGGGGAGGAGAAATAGCTCCATACTCCCTTTTTCTAGCTCTTTGAGGCTGCAGATGGTTGAGAAATAGAAGGAGATAGTAATGCATAACAAATTTATATAACTAACAATGAGGGAGTTTTGAAAAAAAACTAATTATTATCTTGCATTAAGGAAGGACGATCTATAAAGAGAAAGGGGAGATAATATATCTTACTATTTGTGAATAGAAGGAGAGGAGAGGGAGCATGACAGGAGAAGAATATCAGTTGCTTGAACAGAAGTTGCAAGTATGTGAATGAACCATTAGTATACCATGTATAAGTAAGCTTTACTCTATATGATTAAGTTGTTATCATTCTTAATCTTTATCCGGCGTGCCTTAAGATGTTGCGGGTTTGCATGAGACAATAGTTGTCTGTGGTTACACCTTATATTGGTTTTCCAAGCAAGTTTAGTATTAAGGATAAATACCTATAGAAAGTCATGAGTATCATTGAATGCAAGTTATGTATGTATGTATGTATGTATGTATGTATGTATGTATGTATATATATATATATATATATATATATATATATATATATGTATATGTATATATATATATACATATATATATATGTATGTATATATAAACATACATACATATATATATATGTATATATACATACATATATATATATATGTATATATATACATACATATATATATATGTATATATATACATACATATATATATATGTATATATATATATACATATATATATATGTATATATATATATATATATGTATATATATATGTATATATATATATATATATGTATATATATATGTATATATATATATATATATGTATATATATATGTATATATATATGTATATATATATATATGTATATATATATGTATATATATATATATATCTTTTAATATTACGTATACCCATGTAAACTATACAGTCTATAATATGGTTGATTGACTATGTTAAATAGCCGATAGGTAGTCATTCTTTATATATTCTTTGTAAGGCTATCTTATATGCAAACAAATCTTGTGCAGAAGGCTGAATGTTACATACTGGCTGGGCACTAAGTATTAGCTATGACTTTGTTTTAATTGACTATCCTATGTGTTATTTCATTCAAACATTTGTTTAAGAGAACTGTTAACAATCTATCTTGGTTTAGGTCAAAATGGCAATTCATCAGGTGTGTAGCCTAGATTATTCATCAAAATCTATCAAGGTCATAGTCATAATAGGGGTCTTATGCATTTAAAAGGTGAAAAATGAGTTTGGTAAGTCTTGTAAGACCATAGGTTACTGTATATCATTTTAACATTGTTTAAGTGTCTTAAGGAAGTTTTACCGATGTTTTTTATCTTCAAAAGTACCAAAATAGATCATTTTCTAACATCCAAAATGGACCCTTCCATGTTGCAAGGCATGTAAAAGGTAATGTCAAAGGATAAATCACATTTGTTTTACGTCCAAAAGACTTATTCCATGTTGCATGGTCAATAGAATGAAGCTTTCTTACACCCAAACCTTATTTTTGTCAAATAGACTCCATGCACGGTTAGAAGGAAGGCATTTTTGAATCTAAATCATTCTTTTCGTGACGTCTATGGTTAACAAGTCAGTTAGGGTTGAGTGAAACTAAGAGAGAGTTTAAGTTTTGAGATGAGGTTAGGTTTAGTTTAAGTCTTGGTTAGGGTTAGTTCTCTTTGTGCTAGTTCTCTTCTTTGTGTTTCATGCCTCCTTTAGGGTTTCCTAACTTGTTTTGTAGGAATTGTGATGCATGGAAGTGTTTTACTAAGTTTGGAGGAGTCTTGGGAACCTTGAAATTCCATGAGGTTGAAGCAAATAAGATGAACAATGAAGAAATTTCTGTTTCAAGACTACTGCCATGGTGAAGTATACATTTTGTGTTTCGTGGTATTATAGATTTTTCTTATATCATTCATTGTGCATGAGGTTTTTAGAATGATATAGTATCATTATTATAAGAGCATGCATGGAGAAGCAAGACTATAGGGTGACAAACACCATTACTAAGGTGTAGACTTATGCATAAGTTTTGGGAAACCTTCTTCATAGATGTTGGAGAGTCTCTTTAATAATCTTGTTGCATGGAAAAGACCTGCATAGTCATCAAAAGGTATTGTTAAGAACGTTAATGGATCTATATGCATGGGGCCTATCCACATCATGAAGAAAGTTAGAAATAAATAAGAGATCATAAGTGGGTTTGAATGAAGCAAGGCAACATACATGAAATAGAAGGTACAGAGGAGAACATCAAGAGGAAGAGAGTTGGCAGCGCTACATATCAGTCATAGAAACATGTCTAAGAGATATGTCAATCATTTCAAAACCTTTTGAGTCCTTAATACCTTATTTCTTTACCAAGTTTTGAACCTTCACTGTGAAGAGGATTTCCAAACCCTAACATGTTACCAAAGATGTCTTTGCTTAGGGTTTGATGAAAATATGGTATTGTCAGCTACTGGTGGTCTATAACAGTTATGATGGATAGTCAACAAGAGAGAAGATCACGTTTAAGAGTGATGAGAGGCAAAAAGGATGGTGAATGATGATAAATTGCCTGATAGTGGATGAGACTCTATTGTTATCTTAGAGATCTTTGGTTTAAGATCTTCACAATATGTTTCTAGAGTCTCCAAAGCTCTTACAGAGACCTATACCTGCATACTAAAAGTCTAAAATAGGGCAAGACAGTGAATAATGCCCACCAGTTATATAACAGTAATGAGAGGAAATGAAATCATTGGAGGCCTAACCAAAGGAGTAGGGTAGTCACCATTGAAGAAATACCATAACCTCCATCCACCTAAGAAGAAAAGAGAGAGAATACATAAAGAGAAATCTTTGTGCGGTCATCACATCCGTGACAGAGGAGTTGTGTGTGCAGAGGTCTAAAGAGATAGTGAAAAGAATAGGGTTCTTGCAAAATACGATAGACTTCAAACAAAGAAGGGTTTCTTGTCAATATGCCAAACACCTAGTAACTATGAAGTAAACCCAAACACCTAGTAAAGGTATTGTTCCTTACATTGAAAAGATGATGAGTATATAGGTTTAGAAACTCTACTGCTCGTTTAGAAGGTCTGCTACAAACTTGAAGAGGGAGGTCTATTACAATGTGACTATTTGTGGGGTCACTGCACGGCACAATATTGGGAAATACAATCCTAGATAGGATCTTGCAGTAGTCAAAGGTATGTCCTACCTTAATAGGTTTGCAAAAGTTTGAAAGGAGTTTCATTCAGTATAATGTGCTTTCAAGGTTTGTATTAACTCCATTAGATTCAGATGAGTCTACCCTCTGCCCTACTAGATAGGTATACCTTGTTTCATTTTGATGCTTTTGAGATGAATACAATGAGACCTATAGACTCTTATTATTTTGTGTTGCCAGTTTAGGGGACAGTCACCTAAGGACTATCAAATCTTATAAGAATTATCAAATGTTTAGGGTTTGTATGACTGCCAATGAGTCCATCAAATGATCTCAATGAGGCCTATAGACTTAAAATCTTATTAAGCATTGAAGCTCAAGAGATCATGCATAGGTTTAAGGAAACAAATAGAGATTAGGAACTATACCAAGTATTCAAAAGTCTGCCTGGTCAAAGAGGGTCAGACTATAATCCTTGAGGGCACTATTAAATGTTTAGAGTTAGTTTAGGTTTTAGAGAGACTTCTAAAGCAGCTTATGGTATGCAAACTTCAAATATGCAAAAGCAAATACTCTCACTATGCAGAGATAAAGACCAGTGATAGATGGAAAATACCCTTGAGACACTGTCACAAGTCTTGGCAAGACTATATAGTGATAAAGGAGGTTTAACAGTGATGGCAGTTAAAACCAGTCTCAAGAACTAACTGGTAAACACATGCTAAGATAGGTGTACGGTGCAGAGACAACAAATGTCATAGGAGTTGAGGTCCTTATGGAGGTTGAGGGCGGTGACAATGGATTCTATGAAAGAAATAGTACATGAACAATGCCAAAGTAGTATAAATAGTCAAAGGGATTGTCATAGGAAGAAAGTCTAGGTACTAAACACCATGAAAATATGCTACTGTTATAGGGAGCCTACAATACCAATACAAGGGTTCAGGGTGCATATGTGCCAAAGACTAATAGTGTACAGGTCTTCTAGATGATAGTGATCTATCATGAAGCCCAAAGACCCTATCAACACTAAGAATGGATTGACACAGTCTAATGAAGCTTGTAGTATCAATATGGACCATGATGAGCTCTTCAAACATCAAATGTTATAAAGTTCTCAAGCCTTGCACAGTCTAGGACTGCTAATAGGTTAGTATGAGGTCTTAAGGATTGAGGAGATAGTGATTTCAATAGATATCACTAAGAAGATAGAGACCAAAGACTTATTGCCTAAAAGAGATGCAGAGAGACCCAAATGAGACAGAGATATTGTATGCCAAGTTCGTGGAGAACACAATGCCAAGGGGAAAATTTGAAAAGATGAATTCTCCAATCACATGAAGAGGCTACAATCTTAGCTTTATAACATCCACAAGCAGTCATAAGTCTTGTTGAAGATCCAACAGGAGTAGTTGGTGAAGTGACAAGTGTTTTTAAGCCCTAAATGAGTAGTTATAAGAAGTTAGAAGACTCCAAATGTAGCCAATCTCTTCTTAGATGCCCAGGCATGTTCTATTAATTAGCAATGTGGAGTGTGAGGAATTATGAGATAGTTTAGGGAGTTATGATAGCACTAGAGATAGTTTAAGCAAGTTTGACCATTTCCCAAGCATCTATGAGAAATTAGAGTGACAAGGACAACAATTTGAGAGAATCTAGGTGCTCTAAATACAACATGCAAAGCTGGAGCAAGATTGTAGGAGCTTGAGTAGATCAACCACTACTCTTAACTTCAATTCCTTCAACATTTCAAGGAGCAACAACAAGCAGGACTCTTCCTGGGCATCTAAAGTATGTGGACCCAGTTTTAAGCATTGATTTTAAGTCAAAAACATCTCCTATGTTTGGGATGAGATATTGAAAGGCTTAGAGTAATTTTTTGAGGTAGTTCTTTCTTGTTTTTTTACGGAGATTAGCAAAAACACAGTATTGTAAACTCATAAAATCTCAATATTGAGACAAAAAACAAGCATTATAACACATTTTCAAGCAAGATATATACAATTTTAGACCTATTTTGATGTAAGAACACTTATCTTTCAATAAAATGATCAATTTTGCCTTCATTATATGATGTCCTATTGTGTATTTGAACAAGTGATGCATGTATTTTCTATGTTTCAGTTAGTAAATATTTAAAATGTGTTTCAATCAAAAACTTGTAGGCAGAAAAAAACATACTTTTATGCAAATTGTAAGTTGTGCAATGTATGTATATAGCTGTTGAGTTGTGAAAACCTTACATTTCCTTCCAAACAATGATATACAAGTGACCTTCTTGCAAAACACTTATGCATGGACTGGTAAAATTAGAAGTTCTACAAAAAATTAGTCATATTTCTCAAAAGATTGTGTGTCAAAACAACATAGGCCATTTCAGTTCTAGTGCATCACCTCCATAGGCTTTTAGTGTTCATTTTATGTCTTTTCCACCCTTTTCCTCAATAAGCAATAGTAGCTAAGTTTAGTTTTACGTGAAGTACCCAGGGAAACAACCCTCTCTAGAGGTTGATTTCAACTTGTCTGAGCCCACACTCAGTGAGATTTTCCCATGTTACACTAGGTATTTGAGTTTCATTTTAGCTTAACCAAAGTGATAACAGTTTTTGGCACACCTGATGGGACTGTTTGAACTTAAAATAGTCATAAAACAATCACATCATTGTTGGTATTGATGTGTATCAGTTGTTTTCAAGCTTTTTGAAGCATTTTGAACATATCTGGTGACTCTAATACTTGGTTTTAAAGAAATCAGTGTATAAACAACATATGAGAAGAATATAAACAAGAGGAAGTTCAGTTCCTTTTGATTATTTGTAGCTATCACCACCTAGGAGAAGAGGAAGAACAACAAGGAAAGGTCCAAACCCATCAGTAAGAACTCATTCTGCAACTCCTAGTTGCAGGCCTGCAAGTTTTGCTCTGAGAATCTAGGTACACACAAACTTTTGGAAATACAGTTCACTTTTGTGCCATTCAATGGGGGCATCCCATTGAATCTTGCACAACATGATGACATACTTGTGGCAGCCCTTAGAGGCTTACCTTTCTTCATAGGAGAATAATAAGCTACACCTATTGATCACATTAGGGATGTTGCTACATTGTGTTCAGTACACAATATTAATGCTGAAAATGTAGCAATCAGATTTATGGTTGCCTTGTTGAAAGGAAAGGCATTACAATGGTTCAGGGGTTTGGTTGTTAACTCAATCACCACATGAGACTAGTTGGGTGATGCTTTACATAAGCATTTTGAGGACAAATCAAACCATCTCTCTTTGGTGGAACAACTGACCACCATTAAAAGAGTTCCTCATGAGCACATGATAGACTTCGACTTCTATTTTCAAAGGACATGGGACAAAATTCCACAAACAGTAAAACCTTCTACTAATTATGCATTTTTATACTATTTAAGGGCTTTAAATAGTGATGTATCAGTCATGATACAATCCATGTGTGGGGTAACTCTCCCAAATGCATATGAAATTGTAACAAGGGCAAAAAAACAACCTCATTCAAACTAGGAAAATTACACCAAGACCCCCAATGCCCATATTTCCTGGAGTGTAGCCACCCATTCCCTTGCAAATACCTCCTCTAGTTGATGTCCCTGTTGTACCAACACTAAATTATCCTATTCCCATTCAAGAAAAAGTTGTTCCAGCCCAATCCCAAGAGCTGCAAGAGATAAAAGGCCTACTAAAAACTTTTGAGAATGAGTTGGTTAACTTAAAGAAGTGACAAGGTCAAAACTATAGGCCTTACCAAGAGCCCTATCAGGCTCAACCATAACCCAATCATCTAAATAGACTTCCATATCAATCCAATCAGCAAGGTCAAAGGCAAAACTTCAATGCTAGACCTTATCAACCTTTCAATCAAAACATTGCCAACACCTCTAGGGACCTAGTTCCAGTCCAAACAACATGGCATAGGATCATGATTGGTGTTTCCCTTATAATCAGCCCCACAATTAGGCCACTTGCTCAAATGGCTCACTAAATCAGGCCTTTATGGTGCAAAATACCTCTATTGTTCCACAAAATATACCACAAGAAGCACATGAAAAACAAGGTACTCAACAACATTATGTTCATTAAGATGTCCCAAGGACAAAATCAGTCCTAGAGCTCCATATCAACCAATACAAGGTCTAAGAAGAGAGTTGTTGAGATAGAACAACCAGTTGTTAGGTGGAAAAATTAGGCTTCTACAAGTCATACAAGTGTTGTTAGTCCAAGTTCTTTACCTCAGGTACAAATCCTACAAGAGGACCAAGTTGTGGCAAGAAAAGAGGAACCAAGGAGTCAATCACAACCATTACAAGTTTAAGGAGATGTTGTTGTTCCTAAGGGATAGCAAAAAGTGAGTCCAATTCCTTTCAATCATATGAAGAAATCAAGTGTTAGCATGTCTATATGGGACTCACTATCTATTCCAGGGCAAAAAGACCTCCTACAAACTACTTTGTCCAATTCAAGTGTTTCAAATGAGCCTTCTGTTGGGACCTTAAATTTCCTTCAATTTTTTGCAAAATGTTAGGTCCCCGTGATAAAAAAAATTCAATTGTAGCACTCAGAAATGCACCTTTACAAATATGCTCCAGTGGCCTACTTTGAAGGGTCATAATTTGAAGCTTGTTCATTTTCATGCCAAACAAATTGGTAGGCATACTCATCTGTCATATGTGAGTGTACATGCTTGATTTTAGCCTCCCATGATCAGATTTGATGGAGTTTTTGGAGGGTTCTGGTAAAGTTTGCTGCCTGCACAGTGTGAAATCTGCCCGAGAGGTCAGCTTTGAAGGATAATATCTAGCAACTGGATGATATTCATGATGAGCCAATTGGTGTATTACATTTTCCCCATGCTAGTTTTCAAAACTCCAGCATCTCATTTGATATTTTTTCGAGGTCAAAAGCAAATGCAAATAGTTTTGTTTTTACATTTGTATTTCTAGAAAGTTACAGGGAGGTCAACTTTGGACTTCAATATTTCATGACAGAAGTGGATTGGTGAAGAACCCTCTTGGAAACATACTTACTAGACCTAGATGAGCTAATCCCGCAAGTGGTATCTTCCCAAAACAAGATTTGATATTTTTTCAAAACAGCAAGTTGGTGAGCCATAATTAGGTTTTAACAAGTATAGTTGCAGAAAAGGCTGAAAGAGCTACTTTGAAAGACAATATCTTGCACTTCGAGATAGATCTTTCCAAACCATCTTTTGCACTGAATTCTTGGGTCAAAATTCTACACGCCTGTGCATTTTTATGGCTCCAAGAGGTGGTTTGACTAGTTTTCTAGGACAATTCTGGAGGCTACTTGACCTGTTTTAGTCACAATACAAAATGCCTGAAAGTAGATTCTGATGATTATCCAGTTCATTTTTCATCTTTGAAACATGTTGAAGCAATCTTGGGACAGTTCAAGGCAAAAAACTTGTTTCAAAACAATTTTTTTTAGCTGGGCCCACAAGGGGATCTGGCATGCTTCACACTGTCATGAAGCCATAAGGGTTTCAATACATCACGAGATGTTGAAAATATGAGTTTGCATTAGTATGTATGATACATTCGAGATCAATGACACAAATGCTTTGTGGTCACTCATAGGGATGCTCTTAATGTTGCATATTGTTTGAGTTATCAGACCATGACTTAATTGGTCATGTAGCTAATGATGTTGTATATGTTCTTCCCATATTTACACTAAAAGGTTTGTTGATAAAAGTGGATCAAAAAAATTTCCCCTAGACTGGAGAGATAGGGCTAAACAATAGAAAAGCCTTTGGCAATCATTCTTTTCGACCAAATGAAAGTGAAGTGATCAATGCAACAATGAGTGTACATGATGCCTACTGGTGGTGGAAAAGGCCTTACTTACCAGTCACAAGCTATTGTTTGCCCTAGTGTAACTCTTGTGGTTTATCCTCTTGTTTCACTCTTCATCATCCATTGCCAAAATCTAATCAAGGTTATCATCAGGTATTTGGTCGAGCTAGATAACTTTCCTTCACATTGGTGATTATATCTGAGTAAAGCACATGCTTACATAGGGAGTTTCGGAACAAAATTTAACATTCTTCAAAGCGGGTCATGGAGCTTTGGGAAATTCAAGAGACAAACATTGAGAATCTTTTACAAATGGTTGATTATTGTGAAAGTGTTATGGATTACCAAAGGAGACTTAGAGATACCCTTGAAAGATGGTCAAACAAATGGTGGAATTCTTGCTAGAGTTAGAAAGATGGCTATTTATGGGCTAAATTGTGGCCTTTGCCAGAAGGCAAAGAGGATGATGGGAAATCACAGGATGATATAGGGCATTCGATCCTCTTGCTGGTTGATGTAGAAGGGAGAAAAACATGGTATTATGAATTGTAATCATTGCATGACTTACATGAGCGATTTCAAAACAAATGCAATCAGCTTGTGCAAAGCCAACCTCAGCAACCTTTGCTAGTATGTTTCCAGCCTATGCGAAAATGGGGGATTTGGAATTAGGTAAAGGGA
Source organism: Cunninghamia lanceolata (assembly GCA_027924645.1). Classification (NCBI taxonomy): domain Eukaryota; kingdom Viridiplantae; phylum Streptophyta; class Pinopsida; order Cupressales; family Cupressaceae; genus Cunninghamia; species Cunninghamia lanceolata. Next base: position 3,939,113 of record BSBN01000469.1, read on the forward strand.
TCCATCATAAAAATAATTGAAAATGGATTTTTTTCCAAACGTTGTAGTTGTGAAATGCTCTAATAGGCTTGTATGCAAAATGTGGAAGCATACAAGAGGCACACCAATTGTTTGACGGATATGCCTCAACAAAACGTGGTCTCATGGACTTCAACCATTGCCTTATTTACACAAAGTGGACTCGTTGACTAAGCCTTAGAAACTTTTTGGCAAATGCAATTTGCAAGTGCAAGGCCATATTCAGTAACATTTTTCAACATCCCCCCAGTATGTGCCAAGTTGAGAACTTTAGAATGGGGTATTCAAATTCATCAAAAAGAGATTAGATTCTTTTTAGATGTTATGGTTGTGACTTCCCTCAAAGACTTGTGTGTGAAATGTGGAAGCACAGATAAGGTGTCTGAATCGTTTTGACAAGAATCCTTAAAGATATGTCGTCTCATAAAATTCAATGACTGTCAGATATGTATGAAATGGATTTGATCTCATGAAGCACAATGCGCACAGGATACACATAGTTTGGATTTGAGTAAAAGGCTTCAGAAACTTTCAAGAAAATGCAATAGGTAGATGTGATGCCCATTGAAGATTGAAGAAATTGAGGGTTTTTTTTAGATATTATCATTGGAAATGCTATGGAAGATATATATGTAAAATGTGGGAGCATAGACAAAGCCCATGAACTTTTTAAAAAATGCCTCAACAAGATACGTCCTTATGGATTGAAATGATTGCAGAATATTCATAGAATGGGTTCTTTGAAAAGGTCATGGAGGCATTTAAGCAAATACAATTAGCCGGTTTAAAACTGAACTCTGCAACCTTCGCCAGCATCCTCTCAGCATGTGCCAAAAAAGGAGGTTTGGACCAAGGTTGGAATTAGGGAAAAATACATATGAAACCCTAATATAGAGCAGACTCTATCATATCAGACTGACCACTTTTTCAGTCCCTTTGAAATTCTAAAAAGCATGAAAAGTATTGCAAAGCGTTTATCAGAAGGTGAAAGCATTATGTCAGTGGAGATTATTGAAGTGGGCCCGGAAGCTATAATTAACAAACAGTGCCAAGGTAAAAGAATATAAAGTATAAAAATAAATATCGAAGAGATATCCCTACATCAAAATGACTATTTTATGAGTCTCCTCGACAAACCGAAACTATAAAATATTATATTAAAAATGGTATCAGAGAGACTTTTGGATATCAAAGTGAGTGCGTTGAGGGTCTCTTCAAAAACCTGAAGGAGCAATAAACAAAATTATCAAAGAGAAGGTAAAAATTGAAAATAAAAGGTTATGTATAGTATAAGGCAGATTTCACATTTTCACGGAAAGGATAATAAAGCGGGGAATTGTTTTTCTGGAAGGACATAATATAGCAAGTGCAAAATTTAATAATCAAAGTGGAGAATTATTTTCACTCGGAGGTGAAATATCTTAGGAAGAATTAACTAAATAGGTAATTATTTTACCTAAAGAATATTTTGGCCAGTGAAATATTTTTGCCGAAGGTTAGGAAGGGGAAATTATTTTCACCCAAATGAATATTTTTGCCAAATAAAGGTGAAGAAATACACAGAAATGGAATAAAGATTAAAGTATTGAGAAATACTTTATTTTTCACGGGAGTGCCTTAAAGGTTAAATTAATTAATTATTCTATCTACGGAAGATAATTAATTAAATGAAGAGATGCACTAGAATGTGAAGGGCCATAACCCTAAAAGTATGAAATATAAATGGGAGATAAAAACCATTGTCATCGAATCAAGTGAAGAAGAAGTAGAGCAGCAATCAGTAGATTAGGCAATAAATAAAAATGAAGACATATTGTAACAAAATGCAATAGAAGGAATATTATAATTTGGTGTTTCAACCTTTGGTGTTCAATTATTTGTCAAAATTAGCTCATATGTGTTATCTGTGCTGTCTCCAGAATGATTTTCCTTTGTTGTTTAAATTAATATATCAAGGATATACTTAATTTATCAAGGCACATTTGTTGCTTCTGTGTGATTTGCTTGACTCGTTTCTGCAAGAAGTTGATTTAAGTCCTTTTGAGTGGTTTATGTTCATGGGTCTCTGCCAGGAGTTAAAACCCTTTAAACAAAACATCTCAATTGGTTTCCTTCACACCAGAATTAAAAAGTCCATTCAATTTATCATAGTAACCTGGGAAAATATCATTGGGATTTGGTAAGAAGAGCACAAATAACCTACAACCTTTCACGTTTATACAAGGTATAAACACTTGAAAGTGCCAAATAATTAGAGTTAAACCAAGAGGGAGCATATACCTATCCTACACATCCTGACTCCATTGTCCATTATAGATAAAGCACTGATCATTACAAATAACATTTCAAAACCTTTCACACATTTAGAATCTCACATATTAGTAGTAGAAATAGATCACAACGTTATAGCTACTTCACACCCATATGCCATTGTAAAGGTCATACAAGTCTACATTAATAGTCAAGGTATACCCACCTAGGTCTGGCAGAGCCTAAAGTGAAGGGGGTTCTAACCATATCCGCCCTGTGTCTTTAGCCAAAAGTGTTAAGAGAGATTAGCAACCTCTTAAGGATAAAAACCTACGTTTTTGAGACCTAACACCTTCCAAAGACCAACCCAAAGTAGTGCTCACAAACATATCTCAAATCAATAATGGACAACAAACTAATGAGGCTAAACCACCTCCTTTTTATGTCTCTTTGATCATTGGTGACCATTTGGTTCATAACTTCATGATAGATTCAAGTGCAATCAGTTCAGTAATACCAAAACAAATAGTAGATAAGCTTGGCCTTACTTATGAACCCCTCTCAAAAGGTGTGGTGTAGCTAGATGGAACAACCATTTAGACATTAGGGGTAATCAAAGGATTGAGCTTGCATACTTGTCCCAACTTATCTATTCCTCAAGATGTGTATGTGATAGATCTACCTCCATTCTTTGCCTTATGCCTATCTAGGGACTTCACTACAAAAATAGGTGGCTATTTGTCTTCTAATTGGTCTCACATGTTGTTTAGAAAAAAGATATGGTACTAAGGTAACCATCAAATCAGAACCAATAGCCAAAGACCATATAGAGCCATACATCCCTAGTGTTGTGAATGCTAATCTAATTGCCATTAACCAAGAAGAACACCTTGTTGTCCCAGAAAGCAATACACAAATTGAGGACATACCAGACATATTACTTGATGAATGGGTAGCTGAAAACCATGATATGAATTCACAACAACAGTTGGAAGAGGTAGGATTTGGTGTTTATATGATGCATGAAGTGGAATCTACTATAACCTTGTTAAGAGTGATGGACAACATTATGAACAATAAGATAATGAGGTTTGGTAGCTGCATTTTGATGGGCCAAGAAGCAAACTTGGTGCAGGTGGAGGTGTTATGCTTAGATCTCTTCAAGGTGAAAAGTATTACTCAACTTTTAGATTTGGTTTTAATTGCACTAATAACACAACTGAGTATGAATCTCTCATTCATGGGCTTGAATAGGCAAGGAAAAGAAAAATCAGTTGCTTACAAATTTTTGGTGATAGTGAGCTTATTGTAAATCAGGTGAGGGGATTGCATGTGACCAAAAATGGTGTATTGAACTTCTATAAGAGTTTGGGATTTGGTTGAAGAATTTGATAGTTTTAACTTGTTGGCTATACCTAGAAATAAGAACAAACATGCTGACAGGTTGGCTGCAATAGGAGCACAATATGACATCCCAAAAGAAATCAACAATGAGAGGGTTCAAAAATAGTATGTGAAAGTGGTGGTAAGGACTTCTATTCCTGATAACAACATTCATTGGAAAGTGTTTGATTCTGATCAACAAATAGTTAATTTTTTGAAAGAAGAGGCTGAGTTCTCAGTTAGTAATCAGTAAAAGTTACAATAGTATGAAAATCATATCATACAACTGAAAACAAACAAGTTGCCAAGGGGATTAGTGGCATTGAAGTCCATTTTCAACTTAGATGACCAAGTAAGGAAGGAAAAGAGTAGGATGACAGTTAAACAAGAGCATTATGAGGAGTTTGAAATCATCAAAGGCAAGCTTCTCAAGTTAGGCAAGGTATGTACAGCAAAAGAAAAGCATGCTTTTATCCTTTTATGCCATGAATATAATGATGTTTTTTCTTGAGAATATTTTGATTTGAAAGGTTTTGACCCCAAACTTTCCCAACACACTATTGAATTAGAGCCTAATGCAAAACCGGTAAGACAAAAATAAAGGCCACTAAACCCCAAACTTGAGCCATTGATGAAAAAGGAGTTAAACAAGCTAATTGAAGGCAACATCATCTTGCCTATCAAGCATACCACTTGGGTCTCCAATCTAGTTCATGTTAAGAAGAAGAATGGAGAAATAAGACTCTGTATTAACTTTAGGGACTTGAATAGAGCCTCATTGAAAGACCACTATCCACTGCCCTCTATGGAGCAAATCTTGCAAGTTGTATTAGGTTCTAAGAGGTTTTCCTTGCTTGATGGGTATTCAAGGTATAATCATATTTTAGTCACGAATGAAGATCAATTTAAGACAACTTTTACCACCAAGTAGGGAACAATGGCATACAAGAAAATGCCGTTTGGTTTGTCCAATGTTGGGGCAACATTTCAAAGGGCCATGGATATGGCTTTTCAAGGGTTGATGACAAGATTGTTCTAGTTTACCTTGATGATATAACTATTTTATCAAATGATTCAAAAGAGCATTTCAATCATCTAAAACAAACAAGTGTATGGAATATGGTGCATCCCTCAATCCAAAGAAATGCATCTTTGTTGTCCACAAAGGTAAGTTTCTTGATCATGTGGTGTCTAAACATGGTGTTACAATCGATCATGAAAGGGTGAGTGTTAATTTAGCTTTGCCTTTACTAGCTCATAAAAAAAGGTTTACAAAGTTTTCTAGGAAGGATAAATTTTGTTAGGAGGTTTATACTAGATATTGTTGATCTTTTGAAGCCACTAACATCTATGTTAAGGAAAGGTGTGTCTTTCATTTGGACAAAAGAAGGGAAAATGAGTTTTGAGAGAATAAAGGAAGCCTTGGCAGCATCACCTACTCTCATAAATTCTAATTTTTCTAAGGATTTAATATTGTATGCTTATGGAAATATTGACACCATATCGGCCATGTTAGTGCAGAAAATGATGAAGGTTTGGAGCAGCCAATAGCTTTTTTTAGTCAAGGCTTGGAAGGGCATGAACAAGGTACACTTTTGTTGAAAACATGTTCTTGATGTTATTAAGAGCCTTAAAAAGTTTAGGCATTTGATTTCAAACAACAAAGTTTTCTTGATGGTTGCTCACCCAAGTGTTAAACATTTTTTGTCGAGAAAAGACTTGAGTGAAAAGAGGGTAGGTTGGATCACTAAAGTCATGGACTATGACATTGAGATCAAGGTAGCTGGTAAGAGGAAAAGGCGTGTTGGAACAACTAGCAAGAGATTTTGAGAACAATAAAGAAGAAGTCAAGGAGGTTGTCCTAGCCCTCCAAGATGATTCCCAAACAACTGCACACACTTCTCCTTCAAGCTGGGTATAAAATATGGTTCATTTTCTACAAAATGGTGAGTGCCCACAAGGTTTGGACAGGGCTAAAAGAAGGTATTATAGGCTACAATCTATCCCATATGTGCTTTTGAATGACATACTTTTCAAAAGGGATTTCAATGGTGTGTTACTTAGATGCGTTGATGCTAACCAAGTTGACCAAGTTTTGCAAGAGTTTCATGATGGTTCATTTGGTGGACATTTTGCACCAAGAACAACAACGTTGAAGATATTGAGGGCATGCTATTTTTGGCCTAATCTATTCAAGGATGTACATGCATGGATAGGGAAATGTAAGAAATGTGCCTTATTCTTAGGTAAAGAAAGGTTAGTAGCTCTTCCCTTGCAAACAATTCAAGTAGAACAACCCTTCATGAAGTGGGGTATTAACTTCATTAGAGCCATTAATCCTCCTTCTAGTACAGGTCACAAGTGGGTACTCACAGCCACTAATTATTTCACAAGGTGGACTGAAGCTATTGCAATGAAAGAGGCTAGTGTAAGTATTGTCCTAAACTTCTATGAAGATTTAGTAACGAGGTTTGGTGTTCCTGATTCCATCATTTCTAATATAATGCATTAGCTTTTGTGGGAACTAAGATAAGTGAGTGGGCTATGAAGAATGGCATCTTTTTTAATACTTCTTTAAACTATTATCCTCAAGGGAATGGACTAGTTGAATCCACAAACAAGAACCTAATCATAATCATCAAGAGGACCATTGAGGATAACCAAAGAGCATGGCATACAAAATTGAAATCAACTCTATGGGCTGATAGAAACACTCCTACAAGGTCAATTGGCAACTCACCTTACTTGCTAGTCTATGGTAAGGAAGCAAGGTTGCCCATCTCAGTAGAACTTCCAGCTCTTGATTCAATCAATTAGCTTGAAATGTTAGAAGAGGAGCCAATGGCAATAAGGTTGGCACAACTGATAGAGTTGGAAGAAGTTAGAAACAAGGCCATGAAGACATGGAGTTGCACCAAGCATAAGTAAAGAGGTCTTTTGACAAAAGATAAGACTCTAGAGAATTCAAGGAAGGTGATATTGTTCTCAAGTGGGATGAATTAAAGAGCATTCATAGGAAACATTCCAAGTTTGACTCATTTTGGAGTGGACCATATGTGATTTCTGTTTGTAAACAACACAATGCTTTCCAGCTGTCCAAATTGGATGTGGAGCAACTTCTAATCCTAGTCAATGGGATTCACCTCAAACACTATTTTTGAGGTAATGATCAAACTTTGTATATAGTAGAAGAGTTTTGGTGTGTCAAATAAGTGTTGTAGCACATTGTTTTGGTCCTTTTTCCTTTCCTCCAAGTGATGATGCACAATTAGTTTGTCTTTTAGGTGAGTTGTTGCTAAAATTATTTCATTTTAGTTTTGTTAATGTTTAGAGGTGTTAACAGTAGTGTTTTAGGGTCTATTCTGATTTGTTTCAGGTCCTTTCTTGACTCCATAGCCCAATGGATGGTTTAAGGTAGTATAATTTTTGTTGCTTAGCAAGAAAGCACCCTGTAGATGTGGCAAAAATGTTACCAATTTATCTTGGTTTAGGTCAAAATGACAATTCATCAAATGTGTAGCCTAGATTATTCATCAAAATCTATCAAGGTCATAATCATTATAGGGGTATTATACATTTAAAACATGAAAAATGAACTCATTTGGTAAGTCTTGTAAGACCATAGGTTAGTGTATATCATTATAACATTGTTTAAATGTCTTAAGGAAGTTTTATCAATATTTATTATCTTCAAACCTACCAAAATAGATCATTTTCTCACGTCCAAAATGGACCCTTCCACGTTGCATGGCATGTAAATGGTAATGTCAAAGGATAAATCACATCCAAAAGTGTTCTTCCATGTTGCATGGTCAATAGAATGAAGCTTTCTTACACCTAGACCTTATTTTTGTCAAATAGACTCCATGCACGGTTGGAGGGAAGGAGTTTTTGAATCTAAATCACTTCTTTTCGTGTCTTCTATGGTTAAAAAGTTAGTCAGGGTTGAGTGAAACTAAGAGAGAGTTTAAGTTTTGAGATGAGGTTAGGTTTAGGTTAAGTCTTGGTTAGGGTTAGTTCTCTTTGTGTTAGTTCTCTTCTCTATGTTTCATGCCTCCTTTAGGCTTTCCTAACTTGTTTTGCAGGAATTATGATGCATGGAAGTGTTTTACCAAGTTTGGAGGAGTCTTGAGAATCCTAAAATTCCACATGGTTGAAGGAAAGAAGATGAACAATGAATAAATTTCCTTTTGAAGACTACTGCCATGGTGAAGTATACATTTTGTGTTTCGTGGTATTATAGATTTTACTCATATCATTCATTGTGCATGAGGTTTTTAGAATGATATAGTATCATTATTATAAGAGCATGCATGGAATAGTAAGACTATAGTGTGACAAACACCATTACTGAGGTGTAGAGTTATGCATAAGTTTTGGGAAACCTTCTTCATAGATGTTGGAGAGTCTCTTTAATAATCTTTTTGCACGGAAAAGACCCGCATAGTCATCAAAAGGTATTGTTAAGAATGTCAATGGATCTATGTGCACGGGGCCTATCCACATCATGAAGAAAGATAGAAACAAATAAAGAGATCATAAGTGGGTTTGAATGAAGCAAGGCAACATACATGAAATAGAAGGTACAGAGAAGAACATCAAGAGGAAGAGAGTTGACAATGCTAATATCAGTCATAGAAACCTATCTAAGAGATATGTCAATCCTCTAAAAATCTTTTGAGTCCTTAATAGCTCGTTTCTTCATCAAGTTCTAGACCTTCACTGTGAAGAGCATGTCCAAACCCTAACAGGTTACCAGAGATGTCTTTGCTTAGGGTTTGATGAAAATATGGTATTGTCAACTCCTACTGGTCTATAACAGTTATGATGGACAGTCAACAAGAGAGAAGATCATGCTTGAGAGTGATGAGAGGTGAAAAGGATGGTCGATGATGATAAATTTCTTGATAGTGAATGAGACTCTACTATTATCTTAGAGATCTTTGGTCTAAGATCTTCACAATAATTTTCTAGAGTCCCAAAGCTCTAACATAGACCTATACCTACATACTAAAAGTCTAAAATAGGGCAAGACAATGAATAAGGCCAACTGAGCATATAACAGTCATGAGAGGAAATAAAATTATTAGAGGTCTGACCAAAGCAATAGGACGGATACCATTGAAGAAATACCATAACCTCCATCCACCTAAGAAGATAAGAGAGATAACACACAAAGAGAAACCTCTGCAAGGTTATCACATCCATGAGAGAGGAGTTGTGTGTGCAAAGGTCTAAAGAGATAGTGAAAAGAAGAGGGTTCTTGCAAAATAGGTCAGATTTCAAATAAAAGGATTTCTTGTCAATATGCCAAACACCTGGTAAAGGTATTGTTCCTTACATTGAAAAGATGGTGAGTATACTAGTTTAGAAACTCTGCTATTGGTTTAGAAGATCTACTACAGACTTGAAGAGGGAGTTCTGTTAGAACATGACTATTTGTGGGGTCACTGTAAAGCACAATATTGGGAAATACAATCCTAGATAGGATCTTGCATTAGTCAAAGTTATATCCTACCTTAATAGGTTTGCAAAAGTTTGAAAGGAGTTGCAGTCAATATAATGTGTCTTGAAGGTTTGTATTAACTCCATAAGATTCAAATGAGTTTGCCCTCTACCCTGCTAGATAGGTATACTTTTTTTCATTTTGAAGCTTTCAAGATGAATACAATGAGACCTGTAGACTCTTATTGTTTTGTGTTGCCAATTCATAGGACAATCACCTAAGGACTATCAAATCCTATAAGAATTATCAAATGTTTAGGGTATGTATGACTGCCAATGAGTCCATCAAATAATCTCAATGAGGCTGGTAGACTTAAAATCTTATTAAGCATTGAAGCTCATGAGATCATGCATTGGTTTAAGGAAACAAATAGAGATTAGGAACTATACCAAGTATTCAAAAGTCTGCATGACCAAAGAGGATCAGTCTATGATCCTTAAGAGCACTGTTAAATGTTTAGAGTCAGTTTAGGTCTTAGAGAGACTTCTCAAGCAGTACATCAACTTCAAATATGTAGAAGCAAAGACTCTCACTATGCAAAGATAAAGACCAGTGATAGGTGGACAATACCCTTGAGACACTGTCACAAATCTTGGCAATAATGTATAGTGATGAAGGAGGTTTAACAGTGATGGCAATTAAAACCAGTCCCAAGAACTAACTGGTCAACATGTGCTAAGATAGGTGTATAGTGCAGAGACAACAAATGTCATAGGAGATGAGGTCCTTATGGAGGTTGAGGGCAGTGATAGTGGATTCTATCAAAGAAATATTACATGAATAATGCCAAAGTAGTATGAAACAATTAAAGGGACTGTCATAGTAAGAAAGTCTAGGTGCTAAACACCATGAAATTATGATATTGTTATGGAGCCTGCAATACCAATACAAGGGTTCAGGGTGCATTTGTGATAGACAATGACAATGTACAAGTCTGCTAGATGATAGTGATCTATGATGAAGCCCAAAGACCCTGTTAGCACTAAGAATGGATTGATAGTCCCTTGAAGCATGCAATATTAGTATGGACCATGATGAGCTCTTCAAACATCAAATGTTATACATTTCTCAAGCCTTGCACAATCTAGGACTGCCAAGAGGTTAGTATGATGTCTTAAGCATTAAGGAGATAGTGATTTCAAGAGATTTCACTAAGAACATGGAGACCAAAGACTTATTGCCTAAAAGAGATGCAGAGAGATCCAAATGAGATAGAGACACTATATGCAAGGTTCCTGGAGAACACAATCCCAAGGGGAGATTTGAAAAGATGAATTCTCCAATCACATGAAGAGGCTACAATCTTAGCTTTATAACATCCACAAGCAGTCCTAAGTCCTATTGAAGATCCAACAAGGGTAGTTGGTGAAGTGACAAGTTTTTTAAGCCCTAAATGAGCATTTATAAGAAGTTAGAAGACTCCAAATGTAGCCAATCTCTTGTCAAACGCCCAAGCATGTCCTATTCGTCAGCAATGTGGAGTGGGAGGAGTTGTGAGGTAGTTTGGGGAGTTATGACAGCACTAGAGACAGTTTGAGCAAGTTTGACCATTTCCCAAGCATCTAGGAGCAGTTAGAGTGATAAGGACCACAATTTGAGATAATCTAGGAGCTAGGAGCTCTAAAGATAATATGCAAAGATGGAGCAATATTGTAGGAGTTGGAGCTGGTTAACCACTACCCTCAACTTCAATCCCTTCAACATTTCAAGGAGCAACAACATGCATGACTCTTCCTAGGCACCCAAAGTATGTTGACATAGTTTTTAACATTGATTTTTAGTCAAAAACATCTCCTATAGTCTCTCTTATGTTTGGGATATGATATAGAAGGCTTAGAGTAGTTTTTTAAGGCATTTCTTTCTTGTTTTCTGATGGAGATAAAAAAACACAGTATTGTAGATTCAAAAAATCTCAATATTGAGACAAAAAAAAGGCATTGTAACACATTTTCAAGCAAGAAATATACAGTTTCAAACCTATTTTGATGTAATAACACCTATCTTTCAATAAAATGATCAATTTTGCCTTCATTATATGTTTTCCTATTATGTATTTGAACAAGTGATGCATGTATTTTATGTGTTTCAGTTAGTAAACATTTAAAATATGTTTTAATCAAACACTTCTAGCTAGAAAAACATACTATTGTGCAGATTGTAAGTTGTGCAATGTATGTATATAGTTGTTGAGTTTTGAAAACCTTATGTTTCCTTCCAAACAATGATATACAAGTGACCTTGCAAAACACTTATGCATAGAGTGTAAAAATTAGAAGTTGTGCAAAAATTAGTCATATTTCTCAAGAGATTGTGTGTTAAAAACAACAAACATAGTGTTGCAAGTATGTGCCTAATCAGTGTTGTCATTGATGTCAACATATATTTGTTGTCATTAGTGTCAACTATGTCCTATTCTATTACTTGTTTAGAAGCTTTGTATGTTGAGGATATTGATAAAATCGGCCCCTCCAGAAGATACAAGTGAGTTATAGTGAAGTGCAGTATGGACAGTGAGTTGTATGCTGAAGAATAGTCTGGTAGATTGCTCCACATTTCTTGCTGGTTTAATATCTTGGTCTATGGATTGGAAGTTATTTAAAGGAAGGCCTAAAGATTCTAAATCCTAAGTTTGAGCCTTTGGTGTGAAGAATTAAGAGAGTTGCATTCACCAGAGTAAAACCTACTTTCTCTGATTATTCTCTGGTGACAAGGAGAAAGTGTTTCACTCTGCATTCCTCTGCAATAAAGTATTTTTCTCTGCAGTTCTAGAGGGAAGTCTGGGATGATAATAAGTGCCTACAAATCCAGTGGTTCATGTTTTGGTCATCCGCAAGCTATCTTTCTCTTATGTCAGTTGAAGACAGTGAAGTTCATGTGTTCTAGTGAGAAGATTCATATGGCTAAAGTGGTTAAGGTTTGTGCAGTTGCTCCTAATGATTATAATGTGCTTGTGGATGTCTCCTATTCATGTTCCTATCTTGACATTGGTCCGTGTTAAGGAATTGAGATCTTATTTGAAGATTGTTCCTAGATAATGTAAAGTGTAACCAGTCTTAGCTGACTTGGTTAATTCTAGTTATTATGGAGATTCATTGAAGATTGTGGAAGCGTGTTGTGGCATGGAAGATTGTGTTTGAGTCCTAGCTAAGGCGCGGCATGATCTGCATACATCTTTAGTTCATTTCCTTTGCATAATGTTGTAATAGGACATGACCTATTTTGTAAATGTTTGTAATGCCAACCTTGGAGATTATTCCAATGGTTGATCATTGTAATGCCGACCTTGATGATCATTCCAAGGTTGATGAAGTGTATAAATACTTGTAATTGAGTCGTGGAAAATGTGTCCTTGAGTGAGAATGGGAAAGTAAGGAAAAGGGGCAGGGAGATAGGGCAGAGTAGGGCAGAGCAGAGCAGATGACCGATTGTACTTCAATGTTGTAATCTTAGACATGAAGAAGATGGTGATTGTGGCAGTGAGCCACTAGTAGGTTTTAACAGCCCTCAGGATTTAACAACCCTTATTGTAATCTTTCTAGGTTTAGAGTTGAGGAAGTGAGCCTGCTAGACCTAGCTGTACTTCATGGCAGCGAGCTGGAGTATTTTCTGGGCTCGTGGAGTGACCAAGACTGAACATCATTTTTCAAAGATTGCAATATATTTTTTAGAGCTAATCCTCTCCATGGTTTTTCCCCACCTTGGGGTTTTCCACGTAAAAATCTGGTGTCTCTTGTGTATAACATTGCATCTGTGTTTAAGCTTCTAATTTCATGCATTCATTGTTATATCATAATAATTGTGGATACGTGATTAATGTGTAAGTGAAGAAATGTTTAAGTTTTTGTGACAACTGATTCACCCCCCCCTTCTCAATTATCTGGTGCATTTCAACAATTGGTATCAGAGTAAGGTTCCTTTGAAAAAAGTCTAATAGCTTGAGGAAGATCCAAAAATGTCTTATAATAAGGAAGCACCGCATTTTGATGGGACAAACTATGCTCTTTGGAAGGCACGAATGAGAAGTCGTCTTCTTTGTCTTGGTTACAAAGTATGGAAAGATGCAGAAACAAAATACACCTTGCCTCAGAATGGTTTGATGACTGAAGATGAAATCAAGGAATATGAAGTGGATGTCAAAGGCAAAGATGCTCTATTAAGTTCATTGAATGACATAGTACTGACAAAAGTGGTGGATCTTGAAACTACAAATGAGGTATGGGAAAAGCTAAAAAATCTGTATGAGGGAGATGATTCTGTGAAAGAGGCTAAGCTACAAAGTCTGAAGGTGAAATATGAAAGTTTGAAGATGAATGAAGATGAAAACATAACAGCCTTTATGCAAAGAGTTGATGAACTTGTCACCAAAATAAAATGTATGGGGGGAACTCTCGGTGATACGGAAGTTGTAATGAAGATTCTCAGATCACTGCCAAAGACCTACAGTCACAAGGTTGTTGCAATTGAAGAATTTATGCAAGTAAAAGATGTTGACAAAGATCAGTTGCTTGGTAAACTTACTACCTTTGAGATGAGAGAGTTTGGTAATGCCCTACCAAAAGTAGAGATTGCCTTCAAAGCCAGTACTTCTGGGAAAACCTCCAAATTAGAAAAGTACAAGGTAGAATTAGATGATGAGTTCGATGAAATTGAAGCCAACTTTGTGGATAGACTGCAAAGAGGATCTAGTAAGTTTAAAGGTAAATTACCTTTCAAATGTTTTTCTTGTTGTAAAGTAGGTCACTTTCCTTCCAGATGTCCTGAAAGAATTGAAAGAAATAGAAAAAGATATGAGAACAGGCCTAGGATCCAAAAGAAATGTTATTATGTTGAAGATTTTGATGATGATGAAGGAGTATCAGATAATGGTGAACCAGATAATGCTAGTACTTTCGGTAATGAATGCTTGTTTATTGCTATTAAAGAAGAACCTGTGTCTACTAATGGACTGCGCTGTATGAAGAAAGAAAAACCAGTGGAAAGTGCTTTGGCTGCTCAAGTTGTTGAAGACAAAGATGAATGGGTTATTGATAGTGGTTGCTCTCACCACATGACTGGTGACAAAATTAAGTTTGTGAGTTTCGAAAAATATGATGGTGGACTGGTTAGGTTTGGAGATGATACAACTAGTAAGATTTGTGGAAAAGGATCTATTTCTTTTGATGGCAAGCATAATACTAAAGATGTCTTGTATGTGAAAGGATTAAAACACAATCTTTTGAGTGTGGCTCAGATGTGTGACAAAGGGTATGACCTAAGATTCAAGGACAATGGATACAAGATCAGGGAAAGCTCCGGAATAATCATTGCAACTGGTAAGAAGACTAGGGGTAATATCTGTGATATGTGAAATCAAATGAAGATTTAAACTAATCTAATGCATAAACAAATGATTATACCTTCATGAAGACCTCACAAATCCATGCAGGAAGGAGCTTGCACCCAATAGAGCTCCTCAGATGTTTCCCTGATTAGAGTGTAGATGTGGAGAATGTGGATTGCTCAAGTGACTTCAACACAATGTAGATGAGATTAGATGCTGGATTGGATGGGATTGAGACAAGATTTTGACAGAGGTTTGATAGGATTAGGAGATTGGATAGTGATTTTGACAGAGGTTTGATAGGATTAGAAGATTGGATAGTGATTTTGATAGAGGTTTGATAGGATTAGGAGATTGGATAGTGATTTTGACATAGTTCTGATGCATCCAAGTGGTCTCTCCAATGGCTTAGAGAGGGGTTCTATTTATAGGATTTTGGAGATGAGGATGGAGGGTCAGGATTCATCTGATCAAATCAAGGGCTAAGAATAAAAGTGATTCTTTTATTCCTAGCGATTGAATTATTTTGGGAAGAGTGGAGGTGAGTGGGGGACAAATGAATTTTAAATTCATGTGAGTGGAGGTGAGTGGGAGACAACTAAATTTTAAATTTAGTGAGTGGAGGTGAGTGGGAGACATCTGAATATTATATTCAATTTAGTGGATGAGTGGGAGACAAGGTTAATTAAGTGTTTTCTTAATTAACTTAAGCATGATTAACCTAATTAACATGGATTAGGGAAATTGATAAATCAATTAAATGAATATTAGGAATATTCATTCAATTAATAGGATAGGGTTGTAAGGTTAAATGAATCAATTATGTGAATTAATTGATCACAAGGGACATGCAGATTGGGGGAATGGATTAGTGCGAGAGGAATGAAAAATTGGTTTGCAGAGCAGTCCAATTTTAGGTGTCTACATTTTGCCCCTCTTTGAGATGGTGTTGCGGCTAAGCAAGATCATTTCAAAGAAGTTAAAACATAGAGATGGATTGGATTAGAAAAAAGATTTTGGTTTGGAAGAATAAGGCTTAGGGATAATTGGTAAGGGTGATGCCCCCTCGAGAGGATAGACGGGTTGTGAGAACACGGTTGTGCTCTCGAAATGGATGAGACAGATTGGTTGAATGGGTCAGAGGATAAGTGGTGGGATGAAAGGATGATGATGTTGGGATATGATTGGTGGATGATCATTGTGCTGAAACTGAATTTGAGCAATCCTAGGTTTGATATAGCAAAGTGGATGTGTTCACCAAGGTATAGAAGACCAGGGTGATGATGTTTATCCAACATTTTGCATGGACTAGACACACAGACAAAGGGATGATCCCATGCATGCCCAAGATAGTACAACCTTGTCTAGACGAGGGAAGGGGACTCATAGCATAAGCTCTTAGTACAAAAAAAGGTATGATGAACCTTAGATGCATAAGGGGATCAATATGCTAGAACCGCCCCTATGATCAAGGGGAGTAATGAGACCAACCCACAAGCACAGCATACAAAAGCAAGACTATGCCCCATTCTAGATGTTTTCGCCACATACCATGATATAGAAAGATCAAGGTAGTTTTGATGTGATCTTCGAATAGGACAAAAGATAAAAATAAAAAACTAAAAGACCAACGAACCAAACAAGTAACCATTGAATCTTTTGCCAAAATAGATAATGATGTGATAGATGCTGCCTATCGTAGGAAAGATATATCCTAAGGCAGGGATCAATTGATGATTGGATAGATTCTGCCTATCGTAGGAACAACATATCCTAAGGCAAGAATCGATTGATGATTGGATCATGTTTTGTTGATGTAAGATTGGCTCAAGATATGACGGTGACAAGTTATGGTTGATGTTGATTTGATAGTTGATGATTTTTTATTAAGGGACAATGCTTTGATAGGTGATGTGATGTTTGGATCTAGAGAAAGGTACGGACACGGACGGGTAGCAAGATGGACGACAAGACATGGGATGGATGGGAAAGTGGAGCGGACTCAGACAGATAGAAGGACTAGACATGGGATAGATGGGGAAAGTGGAGCCTCGGGGGTGCATGGATAATGGCCTTGCCTACGTGATAGCTCAGAAGCGACATAGTTCGGGGCTTGGACCATGGATGGACTAGAGGATAGACGACAAGATATGAGATGGATAGGGAAGCAGAGCCTCGGGGGCACATTAAAAATGGCCTTGCCTACGTGACGACGCAGAGGCAACATAGTTCGACAAGAACTCGAATGGACCCAAGAAATGGATCATATAGAGACACGGTATGGAACAGATATGGATCAGATAAGACATGATATGGAACCGATATGGATCATATGATACTGATGACAAGGAAACCCCACAGGTAGGTAGATGTACGGGTGAATGGAATGGGTAGGTAGAAGCAACCAAGGATGTGAGCTCCAAGGACTATGTCGCATAAGAATAACGTGCCCCATTGTAGGTAGAATGCTTAGGATTGTTCATGACAGTGCATAAGACGAAGGAAGGATGAGAGGATAATGAAGGATTTACACGTTTTGGAGGGATAAGGTATGTCAAGAGACATCTAAAACATTTGTCAACATTGTGCCCCCGATCTTTATCAAGACCAAATAGTAGAGGAAAGAAAGTTTGGATGGATGGATGAGACAGGATAGGCATGCAACGGATAGAAGGTAGGATAGGAAATGGTATGAAAGGAAACTGGTAGGAGAAGAGTGATATGCCGATGAGACAAGGTGCCCCCAAGTGTAGGTGACATTGAAGATCAACTTACACATGACACCTGTTTGCCAGGTTTTCATCATGGTACTTATCCAAGGTGCCTGTTTGCCGGGTTTTCACCATTGGATGAAGGGATTGTTCTTTACTGTTTTCTTTTTTTCTGTTTCTTCTTTTTTTTTTTGAATATTGAGATTGGAGAAGGTGGATATGGAAAGACATTAGCATATAGTTCCTTGAAAGGGGATAGTCTCGCTAGATAGATACTATCGAATGGACCATGTCCAGTGCTCTCACAGATGTTGGTAGGGGAGCGTATGAAAGTGATATGGCATAGGTAGATAGTGGATTATGATACAGAATATGGAGGGAAGGCTTATGCAACAGCATGGACCATAGGCATAGGATGAGGAAGATGTGTAGGATAATGGATGTAAGATGGGGAGATGTAGTTATGTGGAGGTGTTGTGAAGTGGAAAGGAACCATGACCAATGGCTGCACACACCGTGATAAACATTGAAGCTTTTGATGAGATGGTGGTGTAGGAAGCAATGGAGATGTTGGCTTAGGAGATGGTTGATGAAGTGATTTAGGAACCCACATAGATTTAGTATTTTTGGTGCTTTTGTTTTGCTTGTGGGATTTGTGAAGGGAATGGAAGTTTTGGATGGAAGTAGGCTTTTGGATGGATATAGGTGGTTGGGATTCCTGAGATGTGGAGGAGGATGCCTCATTGGACTTGCTAGCTATTTTCTTAGGAACCCAAACCATTTTGCTTTTGGGCTTTGCATTTGGAGGTAAGGGTTTTGATGGCTGTTTAGATGAACTTTGCTTTGATTTTGATTCTTTATGTCCTAAGGTATGAAGACCATTAGGATTTTTGGTAGGATTTTTAGCTTTATGGATAAAGGCATCAAACTTTTTGCTTTTAAATCCCATGGGGTGGGTGGAGTGGATGGAATGATTGGAAGCTGTATGCTTAAATGATGTGTGCTTTTGTTGGCCATGTTTAGGGATGTAAGGATACTGGGAATGAGAGGTATGTTAGGTGTCGGAAGCAACGGTGGCAAGGTGGATGGAGGGACATTGGGAGTTGGAAGGAGTGGAGGTAAAGTGGATGGTGGAAAGTGTATGATCACATGCTTTTGACATTTATAGGATGATGGAGGTGGAATGGCGACATATGTTTTGGGGATATGATAGGGTTTGCGATGGAAAGTGGTAGACTTAGGAGGAGTGGAGGAAGTACTAGCATCTTGAGTTTGTGCACCTTGGGGTATGTATCCAAGGCCGTATGAAGGTGGAGGAACGTTGACATCGATAGGTTCGAAAATACCTTGTTCATGAAGGCCTAAGCCTTTACCTTGATAGTTCATACGCTGGAGTATACGGTGGACAGCGGGGTTATGTGTAGGTGGAACACTAGACACAAGTTCTGTATTGGATGGAGAAGGCGAGATAGTGGATAATGGTTGCTGGTGTTCTAAGAAAGAATATTCATGCATGAAGGTAATAAGACCAAGGAGATATGGTGGAGGCTTTGTAGCATGGTCAATAATGGATGGTGAAGGAGAATCATTAGGATCGTGATTAGCACTGTGTTCACTAAGATCCAAGTTATTTGTTTGATCTTTTATGCTTACTTGGGGGACAAGTGTCTCATCATGACAAGTGGATGTTGTGGGATTATGGTTAGAGGAAGAGATCCCTTTGCTTTGAAGGAAGGCCGTGAAACAGGGTGAATGCTGAAGTAGGTCAACAAGACTTTCATTGGATAAAGCATGTAGGTCTTGGGTGTCTTGTTCATGGATAGTTGTAGGGGTATGAATAGGATCAAGTGGCTCATGGATAGATTCATCATTATGGCTGTCATCTTGATCATGGAAAAGATACATATTATGGATAGGTTGAATTTGGATAGCGTGCTCGTGAATGGTTGTTGGGGGATGGATAGGATCAAGTGGCTCATGGAGAGGTTCACGACTATGAATATCATCTGGATCATAGAAAAGCCATTGGATCTCTAGCTCAGGCATAAGATCAAGTTGCTCATGGATAGCTTCTTCATCAACGGTAGTATCTTGATCAAGGAAAAGATATAGGTTATGCCTAGTGGGAGATAGGATCTCTTGCTCATGTATAGGTATAGGATCTTTGAAGAGATAAAGGTTATGAAGGGGTCAGCTGGGAATGTTTTAATCTTGGTTTAGACAAGGGGTGAATGTCTCCACATGCTCTAAGGTGTGCTCTTGACATAACTCTGGGGTTGTTTGAATTGAAGCAGAGGTAGAAGACTCGTGGATAGGCTCTTGGTTGGCAATATGGATGGTTGATGGCCCTTGACTTTGGTTCATGATAGGAGGTTCGGCGATAAGCTCAAGGGGTTGCGGGTGACATGAAGGGGTTGGAGGATTTGACATGGTATGGGAAGAATCTTTAGTTAGGTCAAGGACCGGAGTTTGGGGACATGGTTGACTCTCAGCTAGTAGTCCTTAGATCACATCCTTCATAGGTGTATGGGTAGATGAATGAGGTAATGGAGGAGTGGATTTAGAGTACTCCCTAGCTTTTATTTTGCTGTGTAAATCTAGAAAATATTGTTCCCAAAACTTAGCGGAGGCTTCTTTGGTTGCCCATTTAAAATTTGAGGACCTGGATGGTGGTGTTGTTGTAGAACTGGTATGCTTTGGGATAGGTGTCTTAGAATATGGTGAAGGAGGACTAGTAGACGGGGTGATATATGATTTCCCTCTTGAAGTGGTGGTTGCCTTGTCAATAGTACCATTAAGACGGGAAAAGAAGGTATGGTTTTGGGACGAGGCATAGCTAGTACTAGCCCGTTCAACTTGCAAGCTTGTCAATTCTTGTCGTAAGGCATCCATTTGTTGAAGAATTGCTATACAATCTTGGGGTGAGGGACCTAAGTTTACTTGCATTATCAGAGATTGAAGTTTTTGATCAAGATATTCTAATTTGTTCGCCATTGACACAAGGCTGGAAAAGCTTACTAGTTTGGATGTGCAAAAATAAATGCGTCAGACCAGAGTGCAAATGCGTCCCAAGTCGAGACAAGTGTGCTTGGAAGAATGAGTTGAATGACTTGTCTTGTGTGTTTGATGTTGTAGTTTGATTTGGCAATGTTTAGCAAATGATCACATGTACAAACAAGAAGCACTCACACAATACACAAGCAACTTTGAATTTTGAAATGGAAGAATATGAGAATGATTAACAAGCACATGTGTAAGACAAATCAACAGGCCCTAATGTCTAGTTTGATGTAGGGTATGGCCAATTAGGTTTGGTTAATGTTTTGACGAGGTTGACTAGGAATTTGAAAACAAAATCTTGCCACACAGCCGGGAGAAGGGGGTAACCCACCCTTCACCTTCACTTCCCAAAGGTAGAAAGTTCTTTGGGGCTTAGCCAAGAGTGACAGGATTCTGATTTCAAAGAGGGTGTCTTTTGATTTAGCCTTGAATGAGGTCATCCCTAGGGGTGATGAAATCCCCTAGCAAGCCTCCTAGGATAGGGTAAACAAAAGCGAATCAGGTGAGGTGTTTTTGATCTCCAAGATCACCTTGCAGTGCGAGGAGAGAGCATACACACACCCACTTGATTCACACTCGCAGTTGATTAATTGACCTTAGAAAATTAAAATGTGATGAAAAACACATCAAACAATGGTTCTTTTTAGCCCAATTTCAAGGTGTAATTGAAGACACATTGTTCATTTTAAGCCCAATTTTGATATGTGATGAAGACACTGATTTGTTTTATGAGCCCAATTGAAGTGTGTTTTGCAACCAAGATTATGATGGAATGAGAAATAGGATGAGTGCACCTAATTAATTTGCTATCCAAATTGTTGTATTTGCAGCACCTAATGTTGCTCCAGTCCCGAATGATCACCTGCTAGTCACGAAACCAAAAATGGAGCAAGTAGACTAGCCAAAAAGATTGTAATGTGAAAATCAAGAATCTGACAAAATTTGATGAAAGATGAATTGATATGAGAAAAATAAGTGCATGAATAGATTCTTCAGGAGATTCTATGCAATTTGAAAAAAAAATTCACAAAAATTTGATCAAAATTGCATAAGATATGATGATTTGAAGTTTTTAAGATTGTTTGACTTTGACTGAGGAAAAAGGCAGGAAAAAAGTACAGTCACTTGATAAAAACCTCACAACTATGAAGTGCTCGGAATACTCTTTCTGATGACTATTCGTTTGCGAAAATTTGCCTCCGTATGACCAAGTTATGTAAGTTTGAAAAAAAATGCCTCCTTCGACGTGTAGGAAGCACCAAAGAGAAGCTTGACTGTTTGATTTAACTATTTACAGTTTAGTGCTGAGTGGTCACATGTAGCGGTTTACTCCTTTGGCGATGAGGGTTAAGGTTGGTAGTTTATGTTTGAAAAAGGCCCCTGGTCGCTGATAGGACCAGGGGCTTATCACTTTGAAAAAAAGATAATATAAGGGGTTTTTTAAGAACCCCTATCCCTAATTGCTAAGGGGAGCACCGATCGAGATTAGGGTTTTTTTTTTTTTTGGTTTGCAGGAAATGGTCGATGGGTAGCAGCAGGGTTTGACGGGCAGGCGGCGCGGGATTGGTGGAGGAGGCTCAGTCGGCGAGAGGATGGGAGGTGGGGATTGGAGGAAGGCCGTGGGGGGTGGGGCTCTGCTGGGAGGTGGTGGTCGGGTGAGGAGGAAGGCGCAGGGGTGGCGACTGGAGGGGGATCTGCTAGGAGGTGGTGGTCGGGTGAGGAGGAAGGCGCAGGGAGGAGTAGGGAGATGGTAGTGGCGAGCAGGAGGAGCTGCAGGGAGAGCAGCGGCGGGAGGTAGGTGGAGAGCGGGCAGGGCCGGGTGAAGAGGGGAGTCGGGGGATGGTAAGTGGGAGATGCAAGGAGGAGCTGGTGGCGGTGATTCGGAGGCTCGGGCAGTGATCGTGGTGGGCGGTCGGAGGTGGTTTGCTGGAGAGTGGTGAAGCGGTGGTGGGGTGGCGGCGGTCCAATAAAAACCTTCAATATTTAACCGTTACCTGCAAAAAAAACACATAAAACCTGCAAAAACCAAACCTTCATGAACAATGTTAATCCTACAACAGACCAGAGATGAATACCCCAGGGGTCGTGTTGTTCATGATGTTAGTCATTCGCAAACATAGAATAAAAGTTACACAACAACCTTTACTCATCTTGAAAGATACGATGAATTCAGAGAATTCATGATCCCAAGTCTCCGTTGATTAGGTCTTAATCTACTGACGTTACTCAGTGGTTGATGTGTGTTGCTGTTTTCTATTCAGGGGCCTTACGTGTTTCTGCAAAGTTCATCATTATTTCTTCAAATATCCTGCTCTGTATGTTTGCTCTGCATAAATCTCCAACAATTCTACCTCTGCACTGTGAATTTAGTCAAATAATGTGCCTACAGGCTGATATTTGCATGATTTCTACCATTATTTATGATTCTTTGCATGATATTTTCAATACTACATGCATTTAACTCAAATATGCTAATGATTTTCAGTTACCTACGGGATTTCAGCATATTTCTCTTGTTCTGCTTGTTATTTGTCATGATTTGCAGTTATGGTGATGAATTTATAAAATTAAAAAAAGGAAAAGGGTCAAAGAATGAGATTCCCAAAACTACTTGACTTAGATCACTGATCCACATACAAGCTCCCATACATGCAATGAAAAGAAGGAAACTAGAAATCATACTTCACCAGGACATTCCACAAATCCGCATGATCTAGTGCAAATCTTCAAAGGAAAATTTGACAACAACATGTAATGAAATGAAAGCGCTTCTAGTTGAACACAGCATTCACCAGTACATATCCAGAAACCAACAGGAAGATTACGTAAAATTTACAATCAGGATGTAATCTAAAACTTCATATCCATTCAGTATGCTCAAGAACAGGTACATTTACAGTGATCTGAAGAAAGAACCTTGACATTTCAACAATTCTATCCTCATTAGTCTCAGTAATCCGATCTCCTAATTGATTCTACAGTAATCGGCCTTAATGCCTCAGATGCGTCTGTGTATTGATATCTTAATGTCCCAGGCTCTGGCCTTTATATAGAGCAAATGCCAGAAAACAGTTACAATCATCCAAGGATCAGGATCCTCTCATAATAATCAACGGTCCAGATGACAAGCACATGCTTCGCCAGTTGGCAAATGTACAGCTGGCACAGAATATTCCAGCATCTTTGATTTGATTCGGTCTCCAGCTGGCGAACAGCATATTTGACAATATCCTCCTCATTTCTGGTTCATGTTGCCTCCATGTGCAACTTTGTAATTATCAGCTTCAGCATCAGCTCTAACAGCATCATGACTTCCTGCAAGTAAACAGACAAACATTAAGTTCATCATCATGTGGATAAACAATAGGAATTTAAACATTTTATTAAACAAGCCTCCAAAATGCGCAGCTACAGGCAATAGGGCTTCATACCTGTGGAAAATATGCACTAAATGCATAAACAGCGTTAAAAAAACACTCGGATCAACCATCGTTTCATTTTCCCGCCCATTTCCTTGTATATCGGGTTCAAATATGATCATGTATCGGCGTGACTACACACTGTCGGGATGACAAATTTACCTTAGGCCGACGGCAACAGTTATACCGACGCCAAAAATCGTGATGATGTCTTCCATCGGGAAGACATGCTCAACTCTATGTCTTCTATCCAGCTGCAGGATATCATGAAATATGATGCTCCTCCCTTCCGAATGCTCTGATGAAAAGCACATCAGGATGTTTCGCTTCTGCATATTGGGGAAAGAAAGACATCATCATCATCATCATGTCGAAGGAAAATAGGAGGATTTGGAATATGATCCTGCTGCTGAGGAAAGGAATATGATGGTGACGTCATCGTCATATTCGGGCTTCATTAAAATGCAAAAGATGACGTCACCGTCATGTTTCGTTAAGATCAGGGGATAAATGTAATATCGGGTCACCTAAGGAAGATGATCGGGTGGTGCATGTAATATGACCCCTTTGCGGCCAAGGTAACCCTCTCGAAAAAAATCAGGATGATGATGATCATCAGGATATCCGAGGCCTTTGTTGAACTTAGAACATGACGTCATCGTTATATTCGCGAACCGGATCATGTTTTGGAAAATATCCTGCCGAAGGAGAAATGTGATGGTGATGTCATCCTGATATTTGCTTCTTCGTTTATCAGGTCGGGATGACGTCATCAGGATATTTGCAAAAGGTTATATTTCTCGGCAGGAGGACATTACGAAATATTGGGTTACATTAGGAAGATGATGCTCACGATGCACATAAGGTCATTTGACGGGTAAAACACACTATCACCTAAGATTGACGTCCGGATATTGGGACTGCATGATTTTTATCGGGTGATAGACTAAGATCATGATGATGACCTTTTGCGATACAAAAGACCGCTCGACGGGGAAAACTTACTATGACTTAAAGTTGACGTCCGGATGTTTCGACCTCAGGATATTATCGGGGGGCGTTTCAAATATGATGATGATGTTCTTCATACAGCAAAACTGAGTTTATAACATATGACCCTCTTCCTGCGAATATCAGGTTTGACCAAAACTTTGACTGTGCATAATTCCCTCATATGGATGAATTTTCAAGTGATGTAAAAGGCAAACCTGCATGGAATTTCAAGCTCTTTCTAACTATGAGGTCACAGAAACAAAATATGAACTTTGACAAACTAACCTCATGATGATGACCAACCTCATCGAATATCATGATGATGATGCACCTGACCTATTTTTACCAAACCGCCAGAAAGCAGACAACACAAGCCAAGCCAAAAGTTGGGTCCCTGTTTTGCCAAGTCAAAATGGGGCGTGTTGTGTAACCACACAACAGGTCGTGGGATCCGTACGGTACGGCCTAGGGCCCCTAAAAAAATTTCAAAAAATATATTGAAGTTTATAGTCAAAATTCATGGAATCGACATCCCGAGCGCGAAAATGATGTTCGTTTTTGCATAGGATGCAACCTACAATAGCTTATCACCAAAACTTGCAAAAACTATTAGAAAAAGAAGATTTTGACAACAAAACCTTCTCAAATTGACGATTGGATTCGATAGCGGGCGTGCCAAATGTGATATGTGAAATCAAATGAAGATTTAAACTATTCTAATGCATAAACAAACGATTATACCTTCATGAAGACCTCACAGATCCATGCGGGAAGGAGCTTGCACCCAATAGAGATCCTCAGATGTTTCCCTGATTAGAGTGTAGATGTGGAGAATGTGGATTGCTCAAGTGACTTCAACACAATGTAGATGAGATGGGATTGAGACAAGATTTTGACAGAGGTTTGATAGGATTAGGAGATTAGATAGTGATTTTGACAGAGGTTTGATAGGATTAGGAGATTAGATAGTGATTTTGACAGAGTTCTGATGCATCCAAGTGGTCTCTCCAACGGCTTAGAGAGGGGTTCTATTTATAGGATTTTGGAGATGAGGATGGAAGGTCAGGATTCATCTGATCAGATCAAGGGCTAAGAATAAAAGTGATTCTTTTATTCCTAGGGATTGAATTAAAAATTCCCATTTTGGGAAATTCATGTGAGTGGAGGTGAGTGGGAGACAACTGAATTTTAAATTTAGTGAGTGGAGGTGAGTGGGAGACATGTGAATATTATATTCAGTTTAGTGGATGAGTGGGAGACAAGGTTAATTAAGTGTTTTCTTAATTAACTTAAGCATGATTAACCTAATTAACATGGATTAGGGAAATGGATAAATCAATTAAATGAATATTAGAAATATTCATTCAATTAATAGGATAGGGTTGTAAGGTTAAATGAATCAATTATGTGAATTAATTGATCACAAGGGACATGCAGATTGGGGGAATGGATTAGTGCGAGAGGAACAAAAAATTGGTTTGCAGAGCAGTCCAATTTTAGGTGTCTACAATATCTACCACTTGAGAGGAACTGATAATTATTGTTTGTTGGCTCAGACTAATGAAAGTTGGCTATGGCTTAGAAGGTTGTGTCATATCAATTTTGACAACATTATGAAGATAAGTATTGCACAGGCTGTTAGAGATTTGCCCAAGCTTATGAAGCCTACTAATCCTATTTGCAAGGAGTGTCAATTTGGGAAACAAACAAGAACAAGTTTCAAAAGCAAGGACCAATCAGTTGTTGGATTACTGGAACTAGTGCATACAAACTTGTGTGGACCTACCAGAGTAAGAAGTTTGCAAGGAGACAAGTATTTTATGTTGCTTATTGATGATTATTCTAGAATGACTTGGGTTACCTTTTTGAAAGAAAAATCAAAAACTCTGGATAAGTTAAAAGCATTTAAGGCAATGGTTGAAAATGAGATGGATTTGAAGATCAAATGTTTAAGGTCTGATAGAGGAGGAGAGTTCACATCAAATGAATTCAATTTCTTTTGTGAAGAACATGGGCTAAAGAGACAATTATTTGCACCTAGAACTCCACAACAAAATGGAGTCATTGAAAGAAAGAACATAACTGTTCAAGAAACTGCTAGAACCATGATGAAGGAAGCTGATCTTCTAGAAGTATATTGGAGAGAGGCAATTCACACTGTTGTATATATCCTAAATAGAGTCCAAGTCAAAGGTAACAGTTCTAAGACTCCTTGTGAATTGTGGTATGCTAAAATTCCTACTGTGAAATATCTCAAAGTTTTTGGTAACAAATGCTATATCAAAAGAGAAGAAGATCTAGGCAAATTTGATGCTAGGTGTGATGGAGGAATCTTCCTTAGTTATTCAACTAAGAGCAAGGCCTACTAGTATTATAATAAGAGGTTAAACAAGATCATTGAAAGTGTAAATGTCAAAGTTGATGAAAGCAAGGAAAGGTCTCTAGATTCAAGTGGATATGAATTAGATAAACCAGATGTTTCAAAGTGGTGCAGCATGAAAACAACTCAGATGAAGAGAATCAAGCTCTGAAAAGTGCTGCCAAGACACCAAGGTATGTAAAACTTAATCATTCTGAAGATCAAATCATAGGAGATAAAAAGTAAAGGAATCCTGACCAGAAGAAGAGCTGCAGAAGAACATATAAATTTCTGTCTAATTTCCAAGATTGAACCTAAGACTGTGAATGAAGCCTGCAATGATGAGAATGGGGTAAAATCTATGAAAGAAGAATTGATGCAGATAGAAAAGAATCAAACCTGGGATCTTGTTCCCAAACTAGTATACAAAAATGTAATTGGTACCAAGTGGGTTTTTAGAAACAAGATGAATGAGAATGGTGAAGTAGTAAGAAACAAAGCAAGGTTGGTATGCAAAGGATACTCTCAAGTTGAAGGAATAGATTTTGAGGAAACATTTGCACCAATGGTAAGGATTGAATCTATAAGAATGTTTCTGGCATTTGCAGCCTACAAAGATTTTAAAGTATATCAAATGGATGTAAAGTCTGCATTCTTGAATAGAGAGTTGGAAGAAAAAGTCTATATTGAACAATCGAAGGATTCCAGTCATCAGATCAGGGTGACTTGGTATGCAGATTGAAGAAGACTTTGTATGGATTAAAACAAGCCCCCAGGACATGGTATGCTCGGTTGGACAAGTATATGATACAGATAGGGTTCAGTAAAGGTACTACAAACAACAATCTCTACTTCAAGATCAATGATGAACAAATCTTAATTGTAGCAGTCTTTGTTGATGACATTATATTTGGAGGTAATGAAGGTATGTGTACAGTGTTTGTCAGAGAAATGCAAAGTGAATTTGAAATGTCCATATTTGGTGAGATGAATTTCTTTTTGGCTCTACAAATAAATCAATCAGATAAAGATATCTTCATTTCTCAATCTAAGTATGTGAAAGAGTTGCTAAAGAAGTTTGGGATGGGAGACTCTAAACCAGTAAATACTCCCATGATTACCAGTTGTAAGTTGAGCAAAAATGATGATTCACCTATGGTAGATCAGAAAAGGTACAGATCTATGATTGGAGGACTACTTTATCTGACCCAAACCAGAGCTGACATAATGGACGCAGTTTGTCTTGTGGCAAGATTTCAAGCAGAGCCCAAGGAGTCACATATGATGGCAAGCAAGAGAATTCTGAGATATTTGAAAGGCACAATAGATTATGGTTTGTCGTATCCAAAAGATAATGATTTCACTCTCAGTGCACACACTGATACAGATTGGGCCAGAGATATGGATGACATAAAAAGTACAAGTGGAGGTGCATTCTTTTTGGGAAAAAGGTTGGTATCTTGGTTGAGCAAGAAACATGATTCAATATCCCTATCTACTGCAGAATCATAATACATTGCAGCAGCATGTAGTTGCACTCAAGCATTATGGATGAAGCAAACTTTGAAGGACATCCGAGTTATGTATGAATATCCAATTGCAATCTTTTGTGACAATACAAGTGCCATAAACATATCAAAGAATCCAATAATGCATTCAAGGACAAATCACATATCCATAAGATACCACTTTCTAAGAGAAAAGGTGACAGAGAATGAAGTCAAGTTGGAGTATGTATCTAAAAAAGATCAGATTGCAAACATTTTCACCAAACCTCTGCCTAAGGATACTTTTGAGTATCTCAAAGAAAAGTTAGGGGTTATTACTATTAGAATTAGGGCTGACAACTGAGAGGGGGGGTGAATCAATTGTCATCAAATTTTAATGCTGACTGTAGTTAATTCTTCTTTAACACTTCTTAACAAATTAATGATATAATCATGAAAAGCAAGAATCAATAACACATGAGTAGAAACACAAATGACATACTTGACACCAAGATTTTTAATGTGGAAACCCGGTTAAGGGAAAAACCACGGTGGGCGTTAACCCACAAGGATTATACTTTATTAAAATTATTACAAAAAGGCACATGACTTCGGGCTCACTGCCCAGAGCTCACTACTCAAGAGAGGCTCACTGCCTACAAGAATGATTAAAAAAGAATTATAGATTGTTTGAACTGATCAATAGCATCTGCCAATGCAAGAATTCAGTTCCAGTTAAGCATAGAATACTAATCTTACACAGTTCATCTTTATCTACCCTATTTACTACTCTGCCATAATTCGGATCTCAAATCTCTTCTCTTCCGCACCTTAATCTACCTTTTTTCGCACTTACTCCATCATCGCACACCATGCATACAAATACACTTGAATCCATTAGCTATATATATCTACTTCAAGAAATTCAATCACATTTATGTTGGCTTTATGAAGAACTTAACAAACAATAAAAGTACTATGTTCTGTCGGCTGAATCCATACATCAATATTGATGCGTACCAAAAATAACACTTGCAAATCACCATACATGTCAGCCACTAACATTATATCCCATACGCAACTTACCAAAACACTTCTACTAGATCCGCACAAGGATCTAACACAAGTCGGCTTGTTCTTCACTGAACTGTTCTGTCATATTAGGACTCGATACTCAGATACTCATAACTTATAATCCCTTTGTCACCAGAGGCTAAAATCTTGGATTTAGATTTTCCTAACATTCCTCTACACTCCCTCAGATTCATAACACACAATGATTAACTAGAGAGATCTACTGACCAAAATACTAAACTCTGCCATATACCTTGTTCCTATCTATCCGGACTGGACAAATCTTGGAACTAACTTTTGGTATGATCTAATACTATACTGCGGATGTGTGGAATGGATTTAGTTGCCATCAATGACAACACATGGCATGCCTTGTAGTGTCTCTTGCCAACAATCTCCTCCTTTGGCATTGATGGCAACACTTAGTGAAAAATGACTCCCCCTACTGTGTACACTTCTATATTCTTCCACTGCTCCCCCTTTGATATATTCTTCATTTTCTTTCATATTTCGATGTCTCTCACTCCCCCTTTGACATCAATGGCAAAGGATGGAATCCACAAAATAAAATTCAGCCAAAAATTTTGTATACAATGCTGCATATGTACAACCAATCCTTAAGTTATATTTACATATACTTGAGTAAATCTCCAAAAATATTCCTCGTCAGGGCCAACTCTGTATCCCAACTCTTCTTCATACTATTCAAAGTTGTAATGTGGCCATTGAACAAAAATGCTTGTGCTTCAACCTTCCGGAGGTCAATGGGATCACCTATTTGAGTAGCAGTTTGGGCTTTTGTTACAGCATAGGACATTGCTTCTATCTTAGGGGAAATCAATCCCCAGAGCTCACCCGTTCTTGCTTCAATGTTCCCCTTTTCTCTAGTCAATTTCTTTATTTCTTCCATCAGGTTGATTGCTTGACATTGCTTACTTGCCCCTGATACTGTCAACGGATCAAAAGCTTGGGACATACTTGACAATTTCTATTTAAGAGTCCTTTATTTTATCTTCTATATCCTCTATGACTTTAGGAGTAGATAAACAAAACTTATATATACTACCTCCTTCTGAAAGAGTATTTTAAATATTCTTTATACTGTTATCTAGCACCAATCTATCTACCCCAATCATGCCTTTAAGTGCATCAAATCTTTATCTATTAAATTCATTCTAAACTTTAACTTCTGCAGATTTTTTAAAGGACTCAAAGTGTGTACTTACATCATTTACAAGGCTATTCAGATTTCCAGACGGGGAATCATATGGATTCTTCTGGAACGTTGGCATTATCTTCTCCAATATACCGGATGCAAGGCCTAGCAGCTCATTGTCCTCTATGTGAGATTTCAATACCTTTTCTCTTGCCTTAGCTTATGTGAAAGATGCTATCTTCATCATTTGGACCGGAGAGAGAGTATCCAGGTTGAATGGTCCTTGAATCAGTTCAGGTTCATCAAACTCTAGCATCTCTTTACTCATAAAACTCTTCACTGCATCTGTAGTGTCTCTTACCACAATTTCTGGACCACCTTCCCTTCCTTGGGTTTTCTTAGTGACAGGACTATTTTGTTTGGGTGCATCAACATTTGCACCATCTTCTTCTGTTTTATCTTCCTTACCTTT
Source organism: Cunninghamia lanceolata (assembly GCA_027924645.1). NCBI lineage: Eukaryota > Viridiplantae > Streptophyta > Pinopsida > Cupressales > Cupressaceae > Cunninghamia > Cunninghamia lanceolata. The sequence goes on from BSBN01000469.1 coordinate 3,970,321, forward strand.
GACTTCTTCTTCTTTCTCTACTTCACCTTTCTCTATGTCATCTGTAGGGGGATTCTTTCCTTTGTCCTCACCATTTGAAATCTATTCCAGAGGATCTTGTGTAGCAGCAGTATTCTCATCATTGTCTTCTTTTCTAGATTGATTAGGAAGAGTTAAAGTATCTCCTGCATCATCAGTTTTATCCACCATCTCTGTATCTTCCTTGTTTATTTTCTCCACCTTTCTCTATGTCATCTGTAGGGGGATTCTTTCCTTTGTCCTCACCATTTGAAATCTATTCCAGAGGATCTTGTGTAGCAGCAGTATTCTCATCATTGTCTTCTTTTCTAGATTGATTAGGAAGAGTTAAAGTATCTCCTGCATCATCAGTTTTATCCACCATCTCTGTATCTTCCTTGTTTATTTTCTCCACTTCTAGAATAGAGGAGTCATCTATTCCATATTGTTGTTGATCCTTCTGCTACTCTTCTTCATCTAGGACTGGTGTGTCATCAGCAGGCTCATCTGACACAACAAAGAACTTGTTCTTGTCTAATGCTTTTCTCAAAATTTGCTCAGTTTCTTAAACTATTTCATCTATCTCTCCAATTATCAGTTTATTCATTCTCTTCTTACTCCTGAATTCATTTTTGACCTCTTTGAAGATTTTGGTTGCTTCTCTACTGGAGATTACCAGACATAGAGTGGTCAGTACGTGTTTTCTTAACTCCATATCTTTTGCCTTGGTAGCTTCTTTCCTGATTTCCAATATATCCTTCAAACCTTTTGGAACTTCTAACAGAATTTCTACCAGTGCTCGATTGAACACATTCAAGTACTTGATAGTAGCTTCTTCCAAGAGTCTTATGTTAGCATTATTGCAGAGATCATAGAATTTAGTTAATGGTTTTAAGTTCCCATCAATAGTGATTGTCTTGACAATGTTTTTCATAGACGAAATTTTCTTCTCGGCATCAGCTTTTGATTTTTGTCTCTTTATTGTTTTCTTGCTTCCAGAAGGCTTCTCTTCAGATACTTTAACAGCTTTAGCACCTATGGCCTTTAGCTCCTTAAGTTCATCATTTGTATCTGTCTTCTCTTCATCCTTTTCTTCCAAACTTCCATATGGCCTTTTTGCCATTACTTTTGTTCTTTTGTTTTCCTTACTAGATGACTTGTCTTCCAATTTTGCAAGTTTAAGGGGAATAGAGGTAGCAGCAAAGCTTCTAGTAGTCCTTGAAGTGGAGGATGATTCCACCAGAGCATCTTCTTTTTTCTTATCCTGTTTCTCCTTTTCAGCCTTTTCAATTCTTTCTCTATTTTGCTTCACTGCTTCCTTGGTTAGGCCAATACTTTCAGCATACCTTTCAACTTGCCTCTGAACTTTTCTCTTGATCTTTGGTTGCTTGAGCTCAACATGCAATTTTAAACTTAGCTCCTTATACGTTCCAAACCTTTCAACAGAGGTGTCTTTTGATTTGCTCAGGAGATGTTGAGCATGCATGTCTAAGATCTTCTCATCAACCTCATAGCCCATAGGCATAATCCATACAGTTCTGGGTTCCATAGCCTCCATTAGGCACTAATCTGTGTCTACCATAAAACAGATTTCATCCTCATACTTCTCAACTATTGACTTAGGGATTCTTTCCCTAGAATGCATCATATTTTGAAATTTTTTAATGTAACCCCAGATTGCAGTCTTCTATACACTTGAGTCTCCAATGCTGAGTAGATGATCTCTTATTTGCCATGCAACTGGCCTGTCATTTGTCCAGTGCACACCTTGTACTCCAGGTACTTCATTCATAAAATATAAGAACAGACATATAACTAGGGAACCATATTTGAAGGTAATTTTCTTATCCTTTTTTATTTTGCTCAAATTATCAATCAGTTGATTCTGCAACAGCTCACATAGGTCATAGTCTGCATTTTCTTTCAACATTTGATATGCTGCATATATGGCAGTTTCAGAGACAGAATTCTCCCTGCTAGAGTGGTAAATCTTGTAGCCAATCACCATAGAGGCAAACTTAACATCCGGTCCTATAATATCATTGATGGTCATTGCCCTTTTGTCAAACTTGGCACCAGTAGCATCGGTCACTATCTAGTTTTTCACTGCTTTCAACATGGGTAATCCACCAGTTGAATTTAACCCGGTTACAATCTTGATAACATCCTTTGTAATCTTGAATGGATTCAATAGTGATATAAACTCATCATGCATTCAGCTCAAGATATCTCAAACCCACTCATTCTCATCAAATGTCAAAAATTTAATGACTTGTAGAAAATGTTTGCTTTCTAGGGCTTTGTATTCCGGTTTCAATTTATAGCTATCCTCCCTTAGGTAGTTAAACAAATCCAAGAGTTTCAGGTTTCCAAATTCATCTATGCTATAGTGGATGTATGCCCTAATATCCTCAACATGTAGAACTCTGTATGGGACACCAGAAAATACTCCTAAAGGTTCAATTTCAACTGATTTGTATGGATGCTTCTTAAATTTTGGTTGGGGCCTTTCAGTAATATCAACAACAAGAGGAGTGGCCATTGCAAAAGATTACAAATTCAAGGCTTCGGAAATAAATACCTTTTTCTTCCACAGAGTTAGGGTTAGCGGATGAATTTGTCAGTCGCACTTCAAATCCTTAAAATCTGAGATTAGACACTCTTCTTTTTGCTATCTTCGAATGCAAAGTGATTCAAATGAAGAATGAACAACCTTTTATGCTCCGCAAAACCTAATTTTCCTTTGTAATAAATGCTCTACTATTTGACGTAGATAATCTAGGAACTCAGAAGAAAGAAGAAGGATCTCCAGGAGGAAAGTGTGACCCATTTAACTTGGGGATGGAGGCAGATGTGAAGAACGTGTTTATTGGAAAAGCTAGTACAAAAGATGAAAGGACTGGAATCATACATGCATTGAGAGATTATCATGAGGTAATAGCCTAGAGTTATGAAGATCTAAAAACTTACGACACCTCGATTATCACACACACAATCCCGCTGAAGCCAGGGGCAAAGCCTTTCAGGCAAAGGCAGAGGCCAGTTAATGCTCTGTTGGAGCCACTAATTTTCAAAGAAGTTCAGAAGCTGCTATCAACTAAGATAATATTTCCAGTCAGACATTCTGCGTGGGTGGCGAACTTAGTTCCTGTCTGAAAGAAAAATGGGGAAATCAGGCTCTGCGTTGATTTCCGTAATTTGAACAGAGCCTCTGAAAAGGACAATTACCCGCTGCCGTCATTGGATGAAGTATTGCAGATTGTTAATGGATCTCAGATGATGTCATTTCTAGACGGATACTCTGGTTATAATTAGGTAATGGTGGAATATGAAGATAGATTAAAAACATCTTTCACTTGCAAATGGGGCATCTATGCGTACCGGCGAATGCCATTTGGTTTGATAAATGCTGGCGCAACTTTTCAGCGCGCAATGGATGTCGCCTTCAAAGGGTTAGTGGGAAAATGCATAATCATATACATGGATGACCTGACGGTGTTCTCAAAGAGGCGCAAAGACCATGTAGCAGATCTGAGGAAGGTGTTGCAGCGATATAAGGATTACGGCATATCACTTAACCCCAAGAAGTGCATGTTTGGGGTAACTGAAGGAAAGCTATTGGGGCATGTGATATCTGACCGGGGAATATCCATTGATCCAGATAGGATCCAAGCAATACTCAAGATTGCCCCTCCGGCCAGAAAAAGGAACTTAAATCATATTTTGGTAAGATCAACTTTGTGTGCAAGTTCATCAAAGGATTTGCTGAGATAGTTCGACCTCTCAACGCCATGCTGAAAAAGGATGCTAAAATGGACTGGACCCTAGAAGCTAAGGCTGCCTTCGCAGAAATTAAGCAAGCTATATCCAACGCGCCTGCTTTGGTCAGCCCCGATTATACGTTGCCATTTCACATATACTCATTTGCCTCAGAACATACTTGCGCAGCAATGTTGACACAAAAGAGGTCAGTTGACGATGAAAGGCCCATTGCTTTTATGAGTACTCCGTTAAAAGACTCAGAACTGAGGTATCCAAATGTAGAAAAACAGGCGTATGCTCTGGTCAAAGTAGTCAAAAAATTCTGTCACTATATCCTGAGAAGTCAAGTTACCGCCATAGTTCCAGATGCAGCAGTCAAAGCATTGCTGATGCAGAGTGAATTAGGAGAAAGAAGAGGGAAGTGGGTCACCATATTTTAGGAATTTGACATAGAGATTCAACCCATGAAATTGGTAAGAGGCCAAGCTTTGACTAAAACAATGGCGGAGGTAGGACCCGACCTGGTCTCTCAGCAGTACCTATTGGAGGATGTTTCAAAGGATGAATGGTACGGAGATATAATATTTTATTTGCTTAATCAACGCTGTCCACCGCAGCTAAATTCAGTACAGAGAAGAGCTCTCAAGCTCAAAAGTAGCAGTTACATGATAAAAGGATCTATCCTCTACAAGAAGAACCACGAGGGTATTTATCTAAGGTGTTTGGACAAATCAGAAGTTGATCAGGTATTAACCACTTTTCACGAGAGGTTCGGGACAGGACATGGGTCGGCACATTCGACAGCTAATCAGGTTCTTCGGGCTGGGTATTACTGGCCAACATTGTTTAAGGATGCGCATTCACTTGTGAGGACCTGTCATATATGTCAAATCGTCGCACATAGAGAATTCCACGCAGCCATGCCACTACAACCGGTAGTGGAGGTACGACCATTTGCTCAATGGGGCCTTGACTTTATCGGTATGATCAATCCACCTTCTTTTGCGGGCCACAGGTATATTCTGACCGCTACTGACTACTGTACTCGTTGGTCTGAGGCAATAGCTTGCAAGCAATGCACCACGGAGGTAGTTATCGAATTTATTGAAAAGATATTAGCACTAGATTTGGTTGTCCATTTGCTTTAGTTTGTGACAATGGCCCCGCCTTTTCATCATTGTGTTTCTCTAACTGGGCATTCGACTATGGGATCACTCTCAAGTTCTCATCCAACTACTATCCATAAGGAAATGGGGTAGCTGAATCAACAAACAAGAACCTGCTTGAAGTCATCAAGAGACTTTTGAACAAAAACCCCAAAGATTGGCACACTCAACTCAGATTCACTTTATGGGCTGATAGAATCTGACACAAAGCCGCCCTGAACACCTCCCCGTATCACCTGGTTTATGGGATTGAGCCCATCTTTCCCATTCATTTGAGAATCCCGGTACTTCAATTTATGCAAGAATACCTCGAAGCTGACAACCAGTTGTCCTCTCGATTGGCCCAGCTGTTGCACCTTGAGGAAAAACGTGATGCAGCCTTAGAAAACTTTGCCAAACATCAGGACGTAGTCAAACGATGGTTTGACAAGAGAGCCAAAATTAAAGCTTTCTGTATTTCTGACCTAGTCCTATACTGGGATAAAGCCCATGAGACAAAGGGAGAACATGGTAAGTTTGACAAACTTTGGTTAGGTCCCTACCAGATTTATGAGATCCTGGGGGACAATACATATCGACTCAAGAGCCTTATTGGTGAGGAGCTGCCATTGCCTGTCAATGGCCAATTCCTGAAGCACTACTTCCAGGCCTGAGAGACATTTATGTCTCGTTCTAGTGTATATAGTTAGAGGTTTGTTCACTTTGGTTAGTTTAGGTTGCTATTGGTTTGGTTTGCTTTCCTGCTTTTGCTGTCTTGCTTTTTGCTCTCCTTCGGGTCGGGCGTTTTGTTTCGTTTGGTTGTTCTTTTGCTTTCATTTGCTGCGTCTGCTTTGTCGCGGGGTCCTTGTGTTGGCAAGAGACACTATATGGATTCATAGTTGTTGTCATTGATGGCAACAAAGGTCATCCCACATATCCGCAAGTCATGATGTGTCTCTACCGGAAGTCAGAATAAAGAATGTTGTGGTCCGGTGAACAAGAACAGAGCATGTGGCAAGGTCCGACAGATTGATCTAGATCTCTCAGAGGAAGTGTCTTGGTACAGTGCGGATTTGGGGAAGTCAAGAGGACTACCTTGAGTGGTATATTCCAAGGATTTAGCCTCCGGTGATGGACAAGGAAAAAGATATGAATAGTTGAGTACCGGATTCCTGAGAGACAGTGAAAACAGAGGAAGAACTGACTGACAGAGTATCAGACTACTTTCCGGATGTGTTACTATTGATGATAGAGGTTGTGAAGGCATGAATCATGTTTGGCCGACATGATTAATGATATCTACAAGTATATGCTTGATCCGCATTGCTTGGTGAGGAAGGATTCAGCCGACAGAACAAGAGTTTGTAAGAAACTAGACTGTTCCGGATGCCGACCAAAAAAAGTGATGAAATTACTTGTGCGGATATATATAGAGGATGGATTTAGTTGTGAAGGGTGTGATGGTGTGAAAATATATGTGAATAAGTCCAGAATAGAGCAGAAGCAGCAAAAAGGATCCGGTATGTGAAAGATAGCAAAATAAACAACAGAGGAAAGATGAAGTGCAGCAGATCAGTGTACTGAGCCTAATCAGAACTAAACTTCGGCATATGCAGATGCTTCCAATCAGTTCAAGACTGTGATTCTTATCACTTTGTAGACAGTGTGTCTTCTTGTAGGCAGTGGGCCTCTTGTGAGCAGTGTGCTCGGGCAGTGAGCCCTAATTGGCAAGTGCCATTTTTTGTAATTTCCTATTCTTCTAACAGAGAATAATTTTGGGTTAATCACCCCGTGGTTTTCTCCCTTAACAAGGTTTCCACGTCAAAAATACTGTGTTGTGTGTTTCTTATTTCATGGTAATGTTTTGTGATTGATTCAATGCTGCATCAATTAATAAGAAAGTTCAATAAGGGAAATAATTAGGATAACTGATTCACCCCCCCCCCCCTCAGTTATCAACAATTGGTATCAGAGCCAAGTTCCTCCTAATAGAGCCTAACAGCTTGAGGAAGATCTGGGAATTCAAATGGATGCATATGGTTTAAGGGAGCAACTCAAGACTGCTCTTGAGGATCTTGAACAGTCAAATTCTGAAGTCAATGAATTAAAGGAAAGACTCAAACAGGCTGATGAATTCATGAGAGAATTAAAAGACAAATTAAGTCTCTCTATGAAAAAGAGAAAGGAGCTGCTCCAACAGTTGGCAAGACAAAGTGAAGAAAGCAATACAAATGAAGAATTGACTGAGCAAACCAAGTTATGTGAAAAGTTATCAAAAGAAGTCATTATGTTAAGACATGAAATGGAATCAGGAACTATAAAGTTTACTCAAGAGATTGAAGAAAAAAGAAAGGCTGAAGACAATCTAAGACAATCTCTTAAAGAAAAATCAGAAGAATGCCACCAGATGGACAGGATTATCAGACATCTTGAATCTGATCTTGAAGATGCCAAAGATAATGAAGAAAAACTTGAGAATCAAATTGCCTCTCTCAAAAGAGACCTTCAAACAGCAAATGAATATAAAGAGAAATTCAAGATAAGTTCTGCTCAACTTGAAGTTCTTCTTGGAAGTCAAAAGAGGACAGATGACAAGTATGGTTTGGGATATGAGAAAGGAGAAAGCTCCGGATCCGGTCAGAAGAATCTTGGATCAGAAAATCCAAGGAGCAGGCCTAGAAGACCTCCGGTAAGACAGCCAAATGCTCAAAGATATCCATCCTTCAATGGATACTGCCACAGCTGCAACCACTTTGGTCACAAAGCTAATCAGTGCAGAATGAGAATGAATCAGATTAATTCATCCTTCTCCGGACAGTGCTTCAACTGCAAAAGGTATGGACACAAATCCCATGAATGCAGAATTATGCAAGTAAACAAATCATTCAAAGGTAGATGCTTTACATGCAATAGAGTAGGTCATATGGCTAATCAATGCAGATCAAGAGGATATCAGTCAAATATGCAAAGAAATGTTATTTGCCAAATCTGCAATAGGTCCGGTCATAATGCTAAAGTCTGCAGAAACAAGTATCAGGACAAAAGAGGTCCGGTGTATAATCAGAATCAAGACAAGGGTAAACAAAAGATGAATGCGGATGAAGTTAGGAATCAGATGAGCAAGATTTGGGTGAAGAAAAGTTCAGAGAATGTAGAGGTTGGATCCGCACCAGACTCTGGTGCTGATATTTCTTCCGGAAATTAAAAAGTGAGCTCAGGCTCAGGGGGAGACTCAAAGAAAATCCTGTTCCCCCAGCCAAACAAGTGGTGCCAAATGTGGCACAAGATGCAGATTAAAGGGTTTGCAGATATGAGTCTTGAGATGCTTCAGTCAAGTTTTCAGAGGTCCGCATGGAGTCATGAAGAAGCTGTGATCGATCAAATAAGACCTGTTCAGGGAGATGCTCTGGTATGACAAAGGATTACAAAAAGGTTCGGAGAGATCCAGAAGTGCACTATCTTGTTCTGCGGATTGGACAGAGTGTTTAGGATGTTCTTGTAATATGTTACCTCGATTTATTCATGATTGAAAGATCCGGATGATATTCACAGATTAGGACTAATCCGGGATACTCCAAGCTATCCAGACAAGGCAAACCGGAATAATGTAGGTGAAGCATTTATTGCAGACAAATATTAGGGTTTGCGGAGCAATATAAGGGATTTCTCAAAAGTCATTTGCTCATTCTACACTCAAGAAGAAGCGAATAGTGGAGCTCTGCAACAAGATTCATCAAGCACACCAAGGATCTCCTGCCGAAGTCATTGCAGAAAGAAATCAATCCAATCACTCCGTGCAAATCGAAGGCGCATAAGGTATTCCCCGTTTTTCATTACCTCACTGCAAATCTTTGAAGAATGGCTACCCCAAACATAGTTAAGATCTCTGATAGACCTCGCCCCTCATTCAAGAAACATCCTTACAAATCATTGGAGGTAGATCCACTAGGAGCCTTCTCTAATGTTCCTCATGGTGTATTGCATACGGAAGATATTAGGGTTTACATCCATGCGAATCTTGAAGACTTTGGAGAATCAAAACTAATGGATATTTATCACAAACAATTGATAGATGACTCCTTTGAGATCAAACCTCAGTATAAAGCCATCCAGGACAAACACTTTGCACAGTGCATTCATTTCCCCTGTTTTGAAGAAGATGAATGGGTCCGGTATGTACTAAGTAGAGTACATGACAACTTCCTATGGTTGAACAAGCCCTTCAAGATCACCAAGGACGCAATTAGGGCTGTAACCGGTCTGCACTCATCCGGTGGATTACCTGTTCTCAAATCTGTCAAAAATCAGACAGTCAGTGATGCAACCGGATCCAAGTTTGACAAAAGAGCTATGACAGTTGATGACATCATTGAACCGGATGTCAAATTTGCAGCTATAATAATTGGTTACAAAATCTATCACTCCAGTAAGGAAAATTCAGTACCGGGAACTGCAATCTACACAGCCTATCAGATGTTAAAGGAGAATGCAGACTATGACTTGTGCGAGCTTCTAGTAAACCAACTCTTTGAAAATCTGCAGAAGATTAAGAAGGACAAGAAAAACTCCTTCAAATATGGCAATCTGATCCTTTGTCTCTTCTTTTACTACATGAATGAGCTTCCCGGATCCAGTGGATGGATATGGCAGAATGACAGACCGGTTGCCATTCAAATCAGAGACTATTTGCATGAACTTGGGGATGCAAAAGCAAGAAATACAGCTCTATGGGGTTACTTCAAGAACTTCCAAAGCATGATGCATGCAAGAGAAAGAATACCCCAATCCCTTGTTGAAAAATACAAAGACACAGTATGCTTCATGGTAGAAACAGATCAGTGTCTGATGGAGGCAATGGAGCCTAGGACTGTCTGGATCATGCCTATGGGGTATGAAGTGGATGAACAGATAGTAGAGCTGCATGTTCAACACATGCTAAGCCAGCCCAAAGATCCTAAGGCAGAAAGGTTTGGAACCTTTGAGGAACTGAGTGTAAAGTTACATGTAGAACTCAGGGAACTGGAGATAAAGAGGAAGGTAAGAAAAGAAGTTGAGCATATTGCTCAAGGCCTAGGCATCTCAAAAGAGGCACTTGATGCCAGCCGGGAAAAGAGGAGGAAGGCTGAGGAAGAAGAGAAAAGTAAAGAAAGTGTTCCGGTTGAAACTCCCACCCGGACCAGATCATCAAAAAGATCTGCACCTCCCTCAACCAAAAGTTCAAAACCGGAAGTCCAGGCATCCGGTAAAAGATCCAAGACAAAAGCCACAAGGGCTTATAAAAGCCAAAAGGATGAAGAGGAAACAGAGTCAGATGAGGGAGTAAAAGAAATAAAGAAGCAGAAGAAGAAAGGATCCGGTAAACCCTCCTCAGGACAAGACAAGGATGAAATGGCAGAGGTATCTGTTGAAAAGCCCACTCTGTCTCTAGAGAGCATAATCAAGTCGGTCACGGTGGATGGAAACCTTCAACCAATGACTGAATCTTATGATGACTTCAGTGAGGCTGACCAAAAGACTCTGCAGGAAGCCACAGTCAAATATCTGAACATATATAATAAGGCTTTCATTGAGATCATATCTCTTATTCCTAAAAGCCTAGAAAAGGAATTGGAAGTAAGAAAGAACAATGCTCATGCAAAAGATCTTGAGATCCGGGAGCAAATAGCTATTCAGCTATATCCTCAAATTGATCCCAAGACAATGAACATAATCTTCAAGGACTGCAAAGATGAGTTTAGAAGTAAAGCCAGGATGAATCAACTCATGCTTGGTGAGACTGACAAAGTGGCCCAAGAAACAGAAGAGATCCTCCGGAAGGCCTTCAAAAGGTTCAATCTTCCTGTTGTAGAGGACTTAGGTACAGAAACAGCTGAGGACTTGGAACCCTCTGCTCTAGAAGAAGTGGGCCCTGAACATACAAGCATCTCTCCTCCGGTTTCCCCTACAGTCTCCGGATCCAAAGAAGAAGAGCAATTACAGGAGAAGGAAGCAGTGGTGAAAGACAAAGAGGTTGACAGTTCCAAGACTGCAGAAGAAAAGAAACATCTGTCTCTGGCAAGAGACACTGCACAAACTGTTCAACAATTTTTGAGCAAAGAAACTTTAGAGATTGATGAACCGGAGCTTCTAAAAGGCCCATTCGACTTTGACTCTCTCTCTCTAGTACAAACAATGAAGATAGCTTCATTTGCAAATGCCAAGGCAAATGAAAAACTCCTGAAGTCTCATATGGAAGACTGTGAGTTGATAGAGGCTGCTTCCGGAGTACTTGTAAAGATTATGCCATCAATCCAGATAGATCCGACAGCCTCCTCTTCCGGTAATCTAAAAACCTTAGTCAGCAGTGTTGATACACATTTTGATTCTCTAGAAAAATCAGCTGAAGAAAAGGTCCGGAAGGAATTTTTGGATAAAAGATTTTCAGAGGTATTAGAATTAATCTCTAAAGATAGGAAGATTGTGAGCATTGGAATAAAGAGCTTAGAGAATGCTCTTAAGGATGGCGGTGACATCTACAAATTTTGTATATCCTGGCCAAAGGCAACAGCAGCAATTGATAAGAAAATAAAAGAGGAACAGGACAAGCTACAAAGCTTATCTCAAAGTTGTGATCCTCTCTCTTCCTCCATAATAAATCAAGAATGTCAGACTATTGCAGTCTTGAATGAAATAAAGAATCTTGAGAAGGATAGGAAGAATATCACTAACCGGATGGGAGAACTTAGAAGGATCATAATCCCTAAGTTGGAAACTATGCATGAGGCCATCAGTGATGCTCAGACCACCGCCCAAACAAAAGATCCGACAGATCTCAAGCGGGCAGAAGCTTTTGCATTTTTGTTGAGTGGTCACATTTCAATTTTGGACAGAATGAAGCAAAGTTGGGCTACAGAAATGATTCAATTGCAGACATCCTTTGCAGACATTCTTCAGTATATGTGGGTATGTAAATATGCGGCTATGTATAGAAAATTTTTGAAAATTTTGGTGTGCGGACCCCACCCTTTGCCATTGATGTCAAAGGGGGAGTGAGGAGCAGTGAAAAATGAGGAATCCAACTAAGGGGGAGTTCCAGAAATTGTATATAAAGACAGAGCATCAGCAAAGGGGGAGCATAGTGAAAACACTTAGTCATTTTTCACTAAGTGTTGCCATCAATGCCAAAGGGGGAGATTGTTGGCAAGAGACACTATATGGATTCATAGTTGTTGTCATTGATGGCAACAAAGGTCATCCCACATATCCGCAAGTCATGATGTGTCTCTACCGGAAGTCAGAATAAAGAATGTTGTGGTCCGGTGAACAAGAACAGAGCATGTGGCAAGGTCCGACAGATTGATCCGGATCTCTCAGAGGAAGTGTCTTGGTGCAGTGCGGATTTGGGGAAGTCAAGAGGACTACCTTGAGTGGTATATTCCAAGGATTTAGCCTCCGGTGATGGACAAGGAAAAAGATATGAACAGTTGAGTACCGGATTCCTGAGAGACAGTGAAAACAGAGGAAGAACTGACTGACAGAGTATCAGACTACTTTCCGGATGTGTTACTATTGATGATAGAGGTTGTGAAGGCATGAATCATGTTTGGCTGACATGATTAATGATATCTACAAGTATATGCTTGATCCGCATTGCTTGGTGAGGAAGGATTCAGCCGACAGAACAAGAGTTTGTAAGAAACTAGACTGTTCCGGATGCCGACCAAAAAAAGTGATGAAATTACTTGTGCGGATATATATAGAGGATGGATTTAGTTGTGAAGGGTGTGATGGTGTGAAAATATATGCGAATAAGTCCAGAACAGAGCAGAAGCAGCAAAAAGGATCCGGTATGTGAAAGATAGCAGAATAAACAACAGAGGAAAGATGAAGTGCAGCAGATCAGTGTACTGAGCCTAACCGGAACTGAACTCCGGCATATGCAGATGCTTCCAATCAGTTCAAGACTATGATTCTTATCACTTTGTAGACAGTGTGTCTTCTTGTAGGCAGTGGGCCTCTTGTGAGCAGTGTGCTCGGGCAGTGAGCCCTAATTGGCAAGTGCCATTTTTTGTAATTTCCTATTCTTCTAACAGAGAATAATTTTGGGTTAATCACCCCGTGGTTTTCTCCCTTAACAGGGTTTCCACGTCAAAAATACTGTGTTGTGTGTTTCTTATTTCATGGTAATGTTTTGTGATTGATTCAATGCTGCATCAATTAATAAGAAAGTTCAATAAGGGAAATAATTAGGATAACTGATTCACCCCCCCCTCAGTTATCAACACCTTGTTTCTGGCGTGGTGGCAGTTGTGTAGACCTGTAGATGCTTCCTTATTGGGCAAATAATCTGCAACCTTTCTTTGAGAAGCTAAAGTTCGGCTCAGGCCTTGCTGTGGGTTCCGCTGTTATGCCAGGAAATATGATGTTTGTTCATTGGAACGAGTCGTTAGTTGGTGCACCTGAAATATTTTCTAACCATATATCTCTCACACTTTAAATAACCCTGAACTAGCTAAGTGAGTCTGAGTGATCTTGTGTAAGTGAAGAGTTTGGGTCCCAAATTTTACCACCAACACTAATTCTGCAGATCCAGATGAGAGTGGTAGGCGGTACTAAGTACTGCTAGCCTACTAGGTAAAAATAAAAGGTGTTTTCAACACCAAACCAACTACAAAGTATCAATATAAAGATTATCATTTGAATACTGCTATCTAAAGATTATTAGCATCAGAAATCATCAAATGCATTATCAATAAAGAATATCATTATGAAAGAATTGTCACCGGAAGAATCATCATTCGCTTCTATCAAGACTCATCACATCTCAACATCAGAAGCATTCTCTTGGTGGTAAAATAATCCCAACTTCATATCTTAGCACGAAGGATCTTGGATGAACTTAGTTGCCGAGGGATGGGAATGAATGCAATTGCACACACTCAGGTTTTCAGGATATGGAGGGATGCACTGGTTAGCGATCTTTGATTCTTTGACAAGGCACCATGCTTTCTCGTCTAATGTGTGCGAAACACGGAGATTCTGGGTTCAAACTAACGTTTATCTTAGAAATGCTCTGGAGCATTCCCAGCAGAGTCGCCATTTGTTGTGCCTTGCACACATGCCCCATGTTAAACATGTGGACCCCCCTCCCTCTTTTGTTTTGGCTAGTGAGTCATTTGGTTTTCTGATCTCTCGAAGTGGTTGTATGGTCTGAGGTATTTATGCCCTAGATAGAAAGATTGCATTGGAAAATCACTTCAAACCTGCTAGGGTGGGTTGTTATTTTCCCTTTGAGGTCCTTGATTTAGTGTTTTGCGCTAAAACTGGCCTCAACCGACCCATGTGCTAAAACTGGCCTCAACCGACCTATGCGCCGATTTTCATCCTATCAGACCTAGCGCTAAAATCTCCTTCAATCGACCTATGTGCCAAAACCCTGTCACTCCGACCTTTGCGCTAATTCTCCCTTCGTTGGACCTTCTGCGCTAAAATTCGTTCCAACTGACCTTGCGCTAAAAACGTCAACCTCTGACTTGGTCGGATCCCTAAAAGAGCCCCGCAGGTCAGATGAGTTTGAAAATCCCGCCAAGCAGGGCACGTTGAACCTCGCGGGTTCGCACTGAATTTTCCCTCGACCGACTAGGTCAGAGACCTCCAGTTTCTCCGCCAAGTCAGACCAACTGCAAATCCGCGCTAACAGTCCGTACTCCCGAGTGTTAATGACGGAATGGCGTGGTTTAAATAGGGAATTAAGTGGGTTTTAACTCATTTTTAATTGCATTTTCCCGACTGTGCATCTCGAGCTCCGATCTTCCCTGCCGACATCGCCCGAGCTCGAACCCGCGACCTCCCCGGCAAGTTCGAATCTGTGCCGCCATTTGCAGGTAGGGTTCTAACCCTCTTTATTTCAAGTTTTTTTAGGTTTTTTGAGCAAGTCGAAGTGGGTCATTAGGGTTTTTGTCTTCGAATGATGATTGTTGAATCACGATAGTTCTAGGTTAGGGTTTGGCGAATTTGTCCCTTCAGTTTTTCAAAACCCTAGACTAGAATTCTGGTAAAAGACCAAAAACTGGAGGGCCTTAGGCAAATTTAGACGTTTTTGTGTTTAAGCCCTACAAACCCCGTGCACCAAGTCAGCGCTAAATCGGCCTCCAATCGACCTTCAACGCCAAAGCTATTTGAATTGGTCCGACACCCCTAAATTTAGCGCCAAAGCCTAGCGCCCAGTTGCGCTAAAACCAACTTCATCCGACCCTCGTGACCAATATACCATTCTTTAGCCGGGTTGGATGACTTCAGAATTTCCACAAACTTTCTACGCTAAAATCTCCTCCGTCTGACCCTGCGCTAAAATGTCTTGTATCTGACCTAGTCGGATGACGAATATTTCCCCGCGAAGTCAGTGCTGCCTGAAAACCCCGCCGGGAGGACTCATCAAACTGTTTGCGCTAAAATCTCCTCCATCTGACCCTGCGCTAAAATACCTTGTATCCGACCTGATCGGACCCCGTCGAAACCCGTGCAGGTCAGACCTACCTAATTTTCACGCAGAAGAAGCCATGTTGTTTTGCGCCAGATTGCCCACCAACCGACTTACAAACCATCAGAGGTTGGAGACCTCCGAATCCCGCGCAAGTCGGATGCCCCTGAAAACAGCGCAAGATCCAGGACACAAAGGACAGACCCTAATTCAAGGTCAGACCTACCTTATTTCCCCGCCAAGGTTAGACAGCTTCAATTATAGCGCTTTTCTTGCTCAAGGTCGGACAACCTTCAAATTAGCACAAATCCTCTAAATGGCCAAATTTGTTGAAGTTTCTTTAGAGAAGGTTGTTCAAAGTAATGCAATTAATGTTGTGATGCTGTGATAATAATGTTTTGGGTGAAATTCTTTGCAACATTGGATATCTTCTTACATGCAGTGCCTTTTCATGTTAACTTAGTTTTCCTTCGAATGCATGCTTATAATGAATGACAGATTTATGTTGGTTTATCTAATCCTAGGAGTATATTAGGGAGCTGACTTGGTACCAAGCTTATAAGGTCCGGTTTTGCAGATTAGATGACTGCACGGGCTCAAGCTATGAAGTACGAGTTCAAAGGGATACCTCCAGAGACTAGAATCCACTCTGGGTGGAGCAATGTGGGAGACACCGATCTAGGTCATATCGACCTAGATGATTTCAGACTCAGAATCTTCAGACCCACTCCAACTCCCCGGGCCAAGAGACTAAAGGATAGTGGGCTTGGACAAACAGTTGCCTTCCCCACCTCAGTTCAATGTGCAGAGTTAATGGC
Source organism: Cunninghamia lanceolata (assembly GCA_027924645.1). Lineage (NCBI taxonomy): Eukaryota > Viridiplantae > Streptophyta > Pinopsida > Cupressales > Cupressaceae > Cunninghamia > Cunninghamia lanceolata. Next base: position 3,986,502 of record BSBN01000469.1, read on the forward strand.
TAGCTGTGCAGATAGATATGATATTGTATCTAGACAAATACAGACAGCTAGCGGAGAAATCCTAGCTGATTTAACCCCGCCTGCTTTGGCAGAGATGCTGGATATCCCATGGCATAAGACCATGACTATGCCCGACAGACAAGCATCTAAGGAAGCATATAATAAGGATGTGGAAGGATGCAGGAAACATATAAACGACCACTGGGTCAAGAGCAAGAAATCTGCTCTCGTCAAGCTCCCCATAGTATTATACAAAAGTGATTTCCACGATGAAATTGGGGATATCATAACTTTCTTAAGCAGAGTATATGGGTTGCCAACTGCTTCCACCTTTGAAGATTGGATGTTTATTATAATCTCGGAAGTACTAAAGGGAACTAAGTTCCATTGGTCGCAGATCATTAGCGACAATATACATGAAGCTTTCAGCAACTTCAATGAGAAAAAGTATTTTAGATGGGCATCCTACGTCGTTTATGCATTGGCAAGAATGAATCATTACGACGGATTGTCCAAGATTGGAGAAATTGGAAATGATGAAAAGACACAGGTCAAGGTATATGAAGGCTATCCTCATTTGACTTCGTCTCAATCCTTGATACACTTCAAGCGGGTCAACGATGCATTCACTATGTATATAGCGAGGAAGTTGCAAGGTAATACAGCCTTGAGGATTTCTGCCGAGGCCATGAACGAAGTAATCCAATATGGCCGGTGGTATATCCAGTTTGAAAAATTTACATATATCAAAGTACAAGGCTTCACTGGAATGGCATACAGGTTGCCAAGATACCCCGATGATAAGACAGTGCTTCTAGAACTGTCTAGGCAACTAATACCATGCGCAGAAAAGCTCAAGCACCTGCACAGAACAAATGTCTAGTTCCCCATCAAGTTTGGCAAAGGACTCTACACATGCCCCTCCCTCGCCTCAACTAAATATTCGGATAAAGAGCTCCAACTCTTGAACTTACACTATTACAATGCCAGGAGTCACTTTGACCCGAATCAAGTAATGGAGAAGTTCGTAAGCAAAAAGTTGTTTCACAAGGACCATATTGAAGAGTCCTGAGCCAGAACAGGAACCTTCTAAAGAATTGGCCGTGTCGGATAAGGATGGAGCTACTGAGTTGAACAAATCTTCCGCTCCCGAATGGCTGCAAGGTAGGATGGTGTATCTAGAGCCCCAGATTGAAGTAATGAAAATTGATTTAAGCACCATCCTATCGCAGGCTCAAAAGCCTCAAAAATAGAAAAAGGCTAAGGTTCAATCGAGGATCTACAAGAGTGAATCAGGCTCAAGGATCGCGGAGGTAGCAGTCCCTCCGGCTGACGTAACAATAGATCAGGTCAGGGCGGAAGATTATGTGATATCTACAATTGATTTAGGCCCAACCACCTGTGCTCAAAGGGTGGATGATTTCAAGGGATCAGTTAGATCAATTTTGGAACAGTTAGATAAGGACGAAATGTCCAAAAAGGAATTAAAACGGCAAAATGAGGAGCTCAGAGCCTGCCTTCAATTTCTGGTAAAGCCAGTAGATGCAGGAGGTGATATAAGGACAGTGCCTACTTTCTTATCCACCGATGAGATGGCGAAGCTGAGCGAGGTAAAGTCAAAGTCCCAGGGCATCGAGAATTGGTTGATGGGTGTTTTTGAGGCAGGATGCGACGCCATAAGTGCCTCTGCTCAAGCCCACCAACAAGCGGTGGATTTGCATAAAAAATGGAAGGATTTGCGTGATGAATGTGATTCGTTCGACGAATACTACTCCCACATGTATCCGCAAATTAAGGGGATCCGAGAAACCTTAGTTACAGAAAATATTTTGACTGGGGATAGGCTCCCAAAGGCTATTGAATGGTATCAACAGTTACTTCTGAGGAAGGAAACCTTTGAACAGGTAAAGGAGGCATACAAACCCGCCGACGAAGAACTGAGATCTATCATATACGATATCAGTGATGCTTTGAGAAGCTGTAGGGAGGAGTCTTTTGATGATTATGCTCCTTTTGAAGCTGAGAAATGCAAAAGTAAGCTGCATGTTATATTATTTGAAGACACTGCACTAAGCACGGAAGAACGGCTGGATAAAGCAAGTGACCTCAGAGCAGAATTCAAGGCATTCCACAGGGCAGAGGCAGATTTTGAAAGGATATACACCAGGTTCAGTCGGGAGCTGGAAGTATTCGATTACAGAGTACATCATTTGAAAGATCTGGACCCCTCTGACATCAATCCGGCACTCGAAGCATGGCTAACCTATCGAAATAAGCTGACCAGTGAGGATAGCATCGACTTGGATAAAGAATCTTAATATTATTTGAATATTTCATTGATTCAATCCCGTCACTATTATAAATTTGATGTATCTGGACGGCATGTGACTCAAATTTGTCTTCTCCTTACTTCCAAAATGAGCCTTTTCACTAGTGTATTGAGTTGGCTAGTCAAAATGACTAGATTTAATGTATCTGGGGCTGTTTTTTTTGTCTTTTTCATAAAAGACAAAATGTAATCCGAGAATTAATGTGGGTTATTCTTGATGTAATCTAGACCGTCGATGTTGAGTTAATCTCCACCGTTCATTTGAGGGCTAGGGTATGCTGCTTTCTATATAAAGGGCTACCATTTCCACTTTTGTGAGAGAGAGATTTTGATGCCAAATTGTTGACTCTGTGCCATTTGAATTAATACAAAGCAAGTTTCTGCGGTATTTCTGAGAATTTGTATCTTGTGTCGATTCATTGTGGTTTTCATGGTTTGCTTCTTGCTCTCCCATAGTTAGATTAGTTGTGCTTTTATGATGTTAATGGTTTGCTAAAATATTTGATGAATATTCCAAGTCCATACTTTTAGTTGTTTGTTGATGGTAAATAGCTGTGTAAAGTTAGTCTGGGCTGAATATTTGTGTCAAAGTTCAATTGCATTTCACAAGTTAAATTGCGCCGATCATTGGGTATTTAACGAATGTATGCAGTCTGAAAATCTTTTGACTTCCATTGAAGATAGCACCGTTTTCTGCAACATTGTAACACCCATTTCAGTTTGGTAGTTCATAAAACTGGTTTAAAGTTTGGGAATATTTGTCTATTGAAGATAACCCTTGCATCATGAATGTCACTTAGGACCATTCTAAAACCCTAAATCTTTTGTATTTTCTTTAAACCCACTGTTTAGTTGTTAGAATAGAAAGTTTTAGCAGCACCTTACCTTGTCAATCAATTGAAAATCATAATAGGGTTTATGTGTATTTGCTGCCCCAAACCTAAACATTTGCAGATTGCATGTAAGACCCTTTGTAGGTACAGCTAGAACATAACCATTGAGAAATTCCAAGCAAGCTAAGACATGGCTGTATTATCCTTAGAGTAGTCTTACCTAGGGTAAGATACTTTTCAAGAGAGGTGTGAAACCAGCAATCACACCTACGTTGTTGCGTGCTAAAAACACCATCAACAGAATTGTCAGCACCAGATTCCAGTGTAAACCCATTATTATTGTTCATAACACTTTTCTTGACCCATGTCTTTCTCATTTCATTCTAGATCTCATTCACATCAATTTTCGTCTTGCCTTTGTCTTGTCTTTGCTCATCTAATTTTTTGTTTGCCGGACCTCTTCTTTCATTATTTTTGCTTCTGCAGGTTCTTGCAAAATGGTTGAATCAGTTACAATTGAAGCACACAACATTTCTTTGCTTATATACTTGATTTCCTCTTGATCTGCACTGATTAGCCATGTGTCCAAATCCATTGCAAGCAAAATAGTAGCCATTGAAAGAGTTGCCATTTCTTCTATTGTTAGAGTTATTCATTATCATACTTCTACATTCATTTGATCTATGACCGTACCTCTTACACTTGAAGCATTGACCGGAGAAGGATGGATCATTTTGATTTGCTTTGCTTCTGCACTGAGTAGCTCTATGACCAAATTTATTGCAATTGAAACAATTGCCATTGAAGGATGGATATCTTTGAGCACTAGGTTGTCTTATCGGAGGTCTTCTACGTCTATTTCTCCCATTCCTTGGTTGAAAATTTCTTTGTCCAGATCCGGAGCTTTCACCTTTCTCATATCCAAGACCATGCTTGTCATCAGCCTTTTTCTAACTTTCAAGCAGTGCTTCAAGTTTAGCTAAGCTTATCTCGAACTTCTCCTTGTATTCATTTGCAACTTCTAGGTCATGTCTGAGAATGACAATTTGCCTTTCAAGTTCTCTCTTATTGTCTCTGCTTTCTTGTAGATCAAATTCTAGATGGCCAGTGATTCTATCCAATCTGCAGCATTCCTCAGTTCTTTCTTTTAGAGTTTGATTTAGGTCTTCTTCAATCTTCTTCCTTTGCTCAATCTCTTTGGTTATCCTCATTACCCTAGATTCCATCTCATGTTTTAGAATAGAATCTTCTTTTGTCAGCTTCTCACATTCCTTTGTCTTTTTTTCCAAAGCCTCATTCATGTCATTTTATTCAGTAAGATTAGCTAGCTGATGAAGGAGTTCCTTTTTTCCATTGATTTATTTTGTTTATCTTTTAGCAAGTCAATGCAATCATTAGCATCCTTAAGGTTCGCTTTCAGATCATCTATTTCTGCTTTGGACCGATCAAGATCTTCTAAAGCCAATTGAAGTTGTTCTCTGAGTGAACCCATTGAAACTCGTTCGCAAATCTTCCTCAAGCTGTTAGGCTTCTTTCAAGGAACCTTGCTCTTATACCAATTGTTGGAATTAGGGCTGACAACTGAGAGGGGGGTGAATCAGTTGTCATAAAATTTTAATGTTGACTGCACTTAATTCTTCTTTAACACTTCTTAACAAATTAATGATATAATCATGAAAAGCAATAATCAATAACACATGAGCAGAAACACAAATAACATACTTGACACCAACATTTTTAATGTGGAAACCCAGTTAAGGGAAAAATGATAGTGGGGGTTAACCCACAAAGATTATACTCTGTTAAAAGTATTACAAAAGGGGAAGGCACATGCCTTCGAGCTCACTACTCAAGAGAGGCTCACTGCCTACAAGAATGATTAAAAAAGAATTAAAGATTGTTTGAATTGATGAATAGCATCTACCAATGCAAGAATTCAGTTCTGGTTAAGCATAGATTACTGATCTTACACACTTCATCTTTATTCTGCCCTGTTTACTACTCTACCATAATCTGAACCTCAAATCTCTTCTCTTCTATACCTTAATCTGCATTTTTTGCACTTACTCCATCATCACACACCATGCATACAAATACACTTGAATCCATCGGCTATATATATCTGCTTCAAGAAATTCAATCACCTTTCTATCGGCTTTATGAAGAACTTAACAAACAATACAAGTACTTTATTCTGTCGGCTGAATCCATACATCAATATTGATGCGTATCAAAAATAACACTTGCATATCACCATACATGTCGGCCACTAACATTATATCCCATACACAACTCACCAAAACACTTCTACTAGATCCGCACAAAGATCTAACACAAGTCGGCTTGATCTTCACTGAAATGTTTTGTCATATTAGGACTCGGTACTTAGATGCTCATAACTTTTAATCCCTTTGTCACTGGAGGCTAAAATATTGGATTTAGATTTTCCTGACATTCCTCTACACTCCCGTAGATTCGCAACACACAATGATTAACTAGAGAGATCCACTGACCAAAATACTGAACTCTGCCATATACCCTGTTCCTGTCTATTCAGACTAGACAAATCTTAGAACTGACTTCTGCCATGATCTGATACTGTACTGCAGATGTGTGGAATGGACTTAGTTGCCATCAATGACAACACATGACATGCCTTACAGTGTCTCTTGCCAACAATTACCCCTCCTTCTCTAAACTAAGATGCACAAGAGTGCATCAGTCTGGTGATGCTTCTTTAGTTGCAGATTGATGCTTTTAGGGCTACTTCTCAGGGGGAGTAGTCAATGAGTTCAGAAGAGAAATTGAATCAAGCAGAAGAGTGCAAGTATGTGCCCTTTTCCATTGATTTCAAAGGAGAGAGAAGTCATGTGAAAAACTCAGAAAGAAAGAGTGCAGATGTGTAAAAAGATAGAGGGAGAATCTTGGTCAGAAAGAAAGAGTGCAAATGTGTAAAGAGATAGAAGAGAATCATGTCTTGATGGTTGTTGTAGTTTTTCACATCATATGTTGCCATCAATGACAAAGGGGGAGATTGTTGCAAGTACGTGCCTAATTAGTGTTGTCATTGATGTCAACATATCTTTGTTGTCATTGGTGTCAACTATGTCCTAATCTATTACTTGTTTAGAAGCTTTGTATGTTGAGGATATTGAGAAAATTGGCCCCTCCGGAAGATACAAGTGAGTTACAATGAAGTGCAGTATGGATAGTGAGTTGTATGTTGAAGAACAGTCTAGTAGATTGCTCCGCATTTCTTGCTGGTTGAATATCTTGGTCTACAAATTGAAAGTTATTTCAAGGAAGGCCTGAAGATTCTAAATCCTGAGTTTGAGCCTCCAATGTGAATAATTAAGAGAGTTGCATTCACCAGAGTAAAACCTGCTTTCTCTGATTATTCTCTGGTGAAAGGGAGAAAGTGTTTTGCTCTGCATTCCTCCGCAATAAACTATTTTGCTCTGCAGTTCCAAAGGCAAGTCTAGGATGATGATAAGTGCCTACAAATGTAGTGGTTCATGTTTTGGCGGTCCGCAAGCTATTTTTATCTTATGTCAATTGATGACAGTGAAGTTCATGTGTTCCGATGGGGAGATTCCTATGGCTAAAGTGGTTACGGTTTGTGCGATTGCTCCTGATGATTTTAATGTGCTTATAGATGTCTCCTATTCATGTTCCTATCCCGACATTGGTCTATGTTAAGGAATTGAGATCTTGTTTGAAGATTGTTCCCAGATAGTGTATCGTGTAACCAGTCTTAGCCAACTTGGTTAATTCCAGTTATTGCGGAGATTCCTTCAAGATTGTGGAAGTGTGTTGTGGCATGGAAGATTGTGTTTGAGTCCCAGCTAAGGTGTGGCTTGATCCACATACATATTTACTTCATTTCCTTTTCATAATGTTGTAATAGGATAGGACTTGTTTTGTAAATGTTTGTAATGCCGACCTTGGATATTATTCCAATGGTTGATCATTGTAATGCCGACCTTGATGATCATTCCAAGGTTGATGAAGTGTATAAATACTTGTAATTGAGTCATGGAAAAGGTGTCCTTGAGCGAGAATGGGAAAGTAAGGAAAAGGGGCAAGGAGATAAGGCAGAGGAGGGCAAAGCAGAGCAGAGGACCGATTGTACTTCAATGTTTTAATCTCAGACATGAAGAAGATGGTGATTATGGCAGTGAGCCTAGTAGTGAGCTACCAGTAGGGTTTATCAACCCTCAGGGTTTAACACCCTTATTGTAATCTTTCTAGGTTTAGGGTTGAGGTAGTGAACCTACTAGACCTAGTTGTACTTCATGGCAGTGAGCCAGTATGTTCTAGGCCCATGGAGTGACCAATCCTGAACATCATTTTTCAAAGGTTGCAATATATTTTTGAGAGCTAATCTTCCTCGTGGTTTTTCCCTACCTTGGGGTTTTCCATGTAAAAATCTGGTGTCTCTTGTGTATAATGTTGCATATGTGTTTAAGTTTATGATTTCATGCATTCATTGTTATATCATAATAATTGTGGATAAGTGATTAATGTGTAAGTGAAGACGTGTTTAAGTTTTTCTGACAATTGATTCACCCCCCCTTCTCAGTTGTCTGGCGCATTTCAACACATAGGCCATTTCAGTTTGGTGCATCACCTCCATAGGCTTTTAGTTTTCATTTTATGTCTTTTCCACCCTTTTCCTTGGCAAGCGGTAGTAGCTAAGTTCAATTTTAGGTGGAGTACCCAAGGAACTAGGCCTCTCTGGAGGTTGATCTCAACTTTTCTAGACCCACGCTCAGTGAGATCTCAACTTAACTAGGTTGCATACCTAAGTGATAACAAGAACAATGTTTTAGAATCCATTTAAGATAGATAGTTCGGTGTGCATTGTTGACCGAGTAAGTCGACATAAGTATATCAATTTATACCATATTCTTTGAAGAGAGCTTACTAATAAGACTGTAGCAGACTGTGAACTTATATTTTTTCTTGTGTCTTGTGTATAATAGAAATTATAGTGTTAGGTTTTCATAGTATTCATTCTGAAGCCGTAACAGTCTGATATTAGAAGGTGTCATCACTTTGGATGTTTATAAAAGCTCATAGATTGTTAATGGTCAATGTCCTTGTTTAAAGACATTAGTTATATAGGCTTCATATTCTATTAAACATGCAAAATAATTTATTTAACTTATGCCTATAGAGGTAGTTTGATATAGGTGTTAATCTTTTGTTAACAATTGGTAACTGAGAGTTATGATGTACTATCTTTATCATAGTTTAAAAAGGATTATTATGTTTTTCATTGAAAATGAAACTACTTATCTTTTGGAATTCTCTTTTTGAAATATAAGTGGAAATATATCCAATATGAAGGAATATGAAATTTATTGTTTCTCATATTAGTCGAATATAATCATAGACTAAGGCAGACATATCTTAGTGACAAGAGCCTTAGAATTCTATAGTGATCAAAATCAATGAATTTATAATAGAATCAAGTATACCTTGAGAATGTATACCAAATTTATTTATGAGCATCGAAATGGGTTGATAAGACATTGATTAGATTGATACGTCAGCATAGATCTAAGATTACAAGGATGCAAAGAGGCACTCAATGCATGCTTTTTAAGTTACCTAGGCTCTCACCTTATACCTGTCTTGTTGACTTGTAGTAAAAGGGTATACTTTATGTCTTTTAGATTGTATTGAATAAGCAAGTCAAAGTATGTTGATTTATTAATTAATGATATAAAATAATGTTGTCTCAAAGTCGATAAAAGAGTGTTTGATTTATTAATTAATGATATAAAATAATGTTGTCTCAAAGTCGATAAAAGAGTGTGTGAACATATGACTTATTATATGAAACTTTGGCCAAAGTAATGCAAAAGTTACTGTTTGCATTGTTAGTTCACTGTGTACCAAATAGTTAAACAATTAGAGTGGGTTATACATAGCTAGAGCTAGACCAGAGTTGTAAGTCCAATTATTCTTAGCTAGGACATTACACTAGTTTTCAGATGGCACAAATAATCAGTTGATTCTCGTCATCTATACTCTCACGAAGGGAAGGGCCACTTCTAGAAGGAAGGTGTGCGGGGGACCTGTTGGTGCTTAAATCTGCAGGCACCTTCATAAAATTCAAAAATCCAAAAATTCTAGCACTTTCAGCCTCTACAGTTGTCAAAAATGCAAAAATTAGTTAAAATACACGTCACTTTGTATATACAAGGGTGTTTGTATATACTTGCAGGTCGAATATGCATTAGCAGGTAAGAAAACTCTATCGCCCTTTGAAAAAAATCAGTTAGATGCATTTCTGAATGCATATTTGGCTTAGAATGTGCATATACAAAGGGGGAATCTTTTGCGGATTCCTGAGAATATTCCCGCTTTGTATATCAAGTTGCATATAGATATGCATTGAAAAATATACAAGGGCGCAGATGCATTTGCTATAGTGGTGAGGGGGAGATACATGCGGTGGGGTCTGCAGATATGCAAAGATCTTTGTATCTCTGACATACAAGGTAGAATATGCATTCCTCGCATATTCTCTAAAGATTCCTCGTTTGTATGTTAGGGAGGTTTGTATGTTCGGATATTCAAATTGGCACATACAAGACAAGTTAAAAGCTGGGGCCCGCCGCTTGTATATTTGCGGTTGTATGTTTGGACATACATTCAAATATACATTCTAAATATGCAAGTCAGAATATGAAGGAATGTGCAGTCCGGTTGATAATGGTTGGAATCTGTGGATTGCATGTATGTTGCCTTTGTATATGCAACATACAAGCCAATATACAAGACAAAGGCATACATTCCAGAGCCGAAGGAAAAGTCAAAGTTGGTAGATAAAGCATTGGCGTCTGCGGCTTGCATGTATGTGTTCTTGTATATGCTGATATACAAGGCGATAGGTGCAATGAAACATATGCATTTCAGACCCGATGGGGAAATCAAATGCGGCAGGTAAGTGTTTGAGGTCTAGCTTGTATATCAGACGATTGTATATGCATTTGAGCATGCATATACAAGGGTGAAAAGGAAAAAATGAGAGGGTAGAAGGCTAGCGATAGAAACATGAGGTGCCTACGTGGCATGATCTGAGTGGTTGGCGTCTTTCAGGGCATTTTTGGGGCCGTCAATTTCAGCGATGGGAGTAGATCGACGGCCATGTTTTGAACCTGTGGCAAAGGTTTTTTTTTGAGCGTATGCGGGAAAGGCTCCAGGGACGCGCTGCTGCAAATTCCAAAGGGTGCTGCATGTAGTTGTGACATTAATGGCGGTTTCAGGAGGCACGATGGATTGAGATGACAGGTCAACCACCTGATTGAAGATGAAAATCCTTGAGCGGCGATGTAGATCCTGATTCCACCTGCTCATTCCTCTTTGTCTCTCCGCAGCATTGAATATTTCTAAGCGCCATTCCTCATGCAAAAATTTGGGTAATTAATTTTTTGCTGAGTACACAATCTTGGTATAAAAGCCAAACTGTGTTACTCATTGTGGTGGTGGAAGAATTGGGTAATTTTGGGGGAAAGATAACAAAAAACAGAGCATTTCCTGTTCGTTTCATCTCTATGGAGTTTATGTGTTGCATCTGAGTTGTATCTTGCACATATGTTTAGTGTCTTGTCATTGTATATGAAAAATGCATTATTGCATGTGTTTATCTGTCTATCTCTACTTGTGGCATGCAATTTCTTCTTTTGAATCTGGTTACTAAGGGTTTCTCAGATTCTAGGGTATAGTTTTGTTGTATCACATGCTTAATCTTTAACTTCCATTCAAGGAGTGGATTAAATTGTTTTAGGTTCAGGTATGAAGAAGAATGTATGTCAACAGGGATATCTGTAAGTATGGATAGTTAAATACCCATCCTTGGGTGATGTTTGTAAGGCAAGCATCAGTCCTACCCCTTGAAACTTGAATGCTAGTTGTAAGCCATTCTCTTGTATACGTCTAGTTGACTCCTTGCCCTGAGATAGGCACCGGTATGTTTCTTGTGTAGTAGTTATGATCCAAAACCCCTGTCTTGCATCCAAAACATAAAATCCATCTTTTCATAACTTCCATCTGTTAGTTTGTAGGAGTAGGATTAGGAACCCCCTGCATGCTCTCATACCTGACCAGACAAATATGTCCAAGAATGTTGCTAACCTTGTGATTTGTCATACAAATCTTGGTCCATACATGAGAGTATTATGCCTGCTATTGTAAAACTAAATCTTCTTGTCATTGGGTGAGTCAAATGTTAAATCTTTAGCTATAGGAATACCCCCTTGGTGTGGAAGAACCAGAAGTGAAGGGGAGGCAGCTCACGCAACCTCCTGTATCTGTTGGCCGAATCTGCTTATGCATTGGAACTGGCAAGCCCTCTACTAATTCGGAAAAAATTACCAACAGAATTGGCGACTCCACTGGGGAAGAGAGAGTCAATTGATTTGAAGGCTGGAAAATCTAGTTTCCAGTGAAGTTGTTGCAGCAAGATCAAAAAATGACCATGTGGTGCTCTGCTGGCATGTTGAATCCAGAAAACAATATTGCCTTGTTAATTTTATTGTCCTCTCTGTGAGAGGTGGCGACTCTGTTGATTGAACCTATCAATGCTGCAACATTTTTCCAAGTATTCCATTTTTCATTCAAAATGATGAGTTTAGAACAACAATCCTGGTTGTGTTCTCAAAGAAGACCATTTGTTATTGAGAGATATAAAGCCCTAAATTTCACAGGGATATATGGTTACCCAAATTTTATTCCAAATAAAATTAGAAAATGTTTGCCAAAATATAGTGGATCAGATTCTAAATCGGCAAACAAACATCTGCAAAAAAATTGTAATTTAATAGAAGATTATAAGGTAGAGGATGAAGATGTTGTAATGAGACTCTTTGTTCAGTCATTAGAAGATGATGCTAGGATATGGTTTTCAGACCTGCCTGTTTGTTCAGTTTCTTCATGGGTAGATTTAGAAGTTGCATTCCTAGGGCAGTTTGGTGAAAGGTTTGATGTGGCCTCATTGATCATACATTTTATGAATATCCAAAAGGAAGATAAGGAACTGGTTCTAGCCTTTAATCTTAGGTTTATTAAGTTTCTCAAGCAAATCCCTGAGTATATGAAACTCAATAATGCATTGTGCTTGACAATTTATTTGGCTGCATTTGATGAAGAAATGAGTTATTTATTGAGAGATAAAGAACCAGCCACACTTTACCAGGCTTACCAATTTGCTATGGATATAGAAAATAATGAGAAATATGAAATGCCAGTAGGTTTCATGGCTGCAAGTTGTAAAAATAGTTATCAAAGTGAATATATTTCTGTTGTTCCAGTGTGTTCATTGATAAATGATTGTGTAGAGGGAAATATATTTTAGAATAGTATGTGTAGCCATGATGTGATGCATGAAGAAAATGTTATCGAAAATGTAGGCATATCCTATGATGAGGAAAACAAAGACTGTTATCAGCCTCTAGAAGAGAAGCCTGCAGATACAAAATGTCCTTCAATTGATCAAATCAAAGATATACATGAGGTTGTGTTTAGCAGAAGTATGCATATCCCAGTTATTCCTGATTATTTATGTGAAGTGGACATGCAAAGCTTCACTCTGAACATAGAAGATGCTGCTTCAAGGGATGGCAGTGAGTACATTAGTGATTGTTAGCATTCAGATGCATATGTGAGCCTTTCAGATGATGAAATATATATGGATGCTGAATATGAGTGTTTCCTTGAAGATTCTGACCACCTTCATAGTGCAGGGGTTGAAAAGTTTGATTTTGATTATTGGGGCATTGGTGAAGAGGAAAAATAGGGTCACTATTTAGAGGTGAATGGACAAGTTGCAGATGTGTGTGCTCCTACAGTTGGGGATAGTGCTGGTTGCAAGGGTGACTATGAAACTTTCAGTGTAGGGCTGCATTCCAAGTTATTTTTGCCTTCTTTTGAGACATTCTAGGTGGACCTTAATAATAAAATTGCTGAGCACAAAAATGATGAATATCTGAATGTTTATCAAGATAAATCAGATTATGAGATGTTGCTTGGGCCTGAGTATTGTTTGTTCAATTCAGAGGAGCTTTTATTTTTTGAAGAAGGGCAAAATTCTGATGCGGATTCATTTATTTCACGTGAGTCTATTATTTTGCCAATCAACATCAGTGACTCATATGATGATGACAGTCTACAGCTGAAAATGGTAGATGCTTATAAATTTTGTTGTAGACTTGTTGAAGGAGAAATGAGCAGAAGCACAAACAATTACAATGCTGGGTGCTGCAAGTGGTTAAATGCTTTCAGGCTTCATTTGAAGAAATAAAAATAGAATCAGGTATTTGACAAAGGAAAATTTTGGTTTTTCCTTTTTGGTGGCCTTGGCCTGCCAAGTAAATTTTAATGAATATGTTTTTGATGTAGGTTGGTGCAATGTTCAACTATGTTGCCCAATGGATAGGGCCCAATCTGTGAAACTAGGGATTCTGAGGTTCTCGCCATGCCTGCAAGAGGCATGCGTCCCCAGATAGAGCCTATGTTGGTGCTTAAATCTACAGGCACCTTCATAGAATTCAAAAATCCAAAAACTCTAGCACTTTCGGCATCTGCAGTTGTCAAAAATGCAAAAATTAGTTAAAATACACATCACTTTGTATATACAAGGGTGTTTGTATATACTTGCAGGTCGACTATGCATTGGCAGGTTAGAAAACTCTATCACCCTGTTACTTTTCAATCCGACTGGATGCTTATTCCTAGTCGTCCCTACAAGGTAGCCATCAATGATCAATAGGATTCCTGGGCCAGCAGCTAACAGCATAGGAGATAGACTCTATAGATATCTCCTCTTCTTCTTTAGGCTCTGCAGGACCAAGGGGGGTATTCCCTATTCAACATCTACAACATATGCACATGAAACTACTCGGATGTTGAAGCAAAGCAGATAAATCCTCTATGATGCAGACCAAAACTGTGGAATAAGTGCAAAGGGGCTAGCTTTGAGCCTATGCTCAGTTGTAGACAGAGGATTTTGGGTCCTAAAACTACTTCTAAAATCCTAAAGGTTTGTATTTAAAGTTTGAGTTGGATTTCATGTTTTGATGCAAAACTAGGACTTGGAATGTAACCTCAATACAGGACCAGATTGGTGCCTATCCTAGGCTCGGAGTCAGTAGACATACACATGCACATGTACACATAAACCTGTAGTGATGACCGAATTTCAAGGGGATTGTTTAGCACCTGCCTTACAGATACTTCCCAAAAACTAGGTGCTTAATCATTCATACTTAATGGTATCCTTGTTGCAACACACTTTCTCAATGATTAACCTAAAACATTTAATTTGTTCCTTGAACAAAAGTAGGAGATTAAACATTCAATATAGAAAAGCTATACTCTTGAATCATAACAACCCTTAGTTATCCTGATTCAAAAGAAAGAATATGCCCACAGCTTGGAGACAAATGATTAAGCACATGCACAGAGCATTTCTCATATAAAACAACATGAAACCAGTGAATTTATGCATTAAACATACAACATGAGACTCATAAACTCACAAGACAACAAAGACAAAGCCACCAATGAAGTCGTATTTCCTTACAACACGAAAAATTTGTTCAATTTTCAACAACCCAACATGAGTAACACAGTTTGGCTTTTATACCAAGACTGTGTACTCAGCAAAATTAATTACAAGGCAAGGTCAAAAAATTGCCAGATATAGCGCATCTTAAAATGGCGCTCAAAATCATAAATGCAACAGAGGACAAAACAGGAAAGAGCAAGAGAAGGGCAAGGAGTAGTTGAGCTCGAGCTCTGTGTCACCACTGGAAGACTCCCCATCATAAACCAGGTACTTGACCACTCGACCATCAACCCATGCTTGTCTGCAGTCTTGTTGTTAATGGCTCAACCACCCGCAGCTCTTCTTGGAAATCGCAACAGCGCACCCATGGAGGTTTCCCGCTCAAAAAATAACTGCAGATGCAAGGAAAAAACCATCGCTAAAGGTTTAAAGCCTGACTGTCGATCCAAAATCCATCGCTATGATCAACGATCTCAAAACAAGCATGAAGAGTCGCCAGCCAATAATATCGTGCCACATAGGCACCTTAACCTTCTATCCCTGACCTTTTCTTCCTTTATTTTTCCCTCTTCGCTCATTGTATATGCATGTTTGAATGTATATACAATCGCTATTGTTCACCCTGTCAAAAACCCTTGTATATGCAAAAACAAATGCATATACAACTGTCCGCTATACAAGGTGGACCCCTAACCATTATAGAGCAAATTGAAGTTCAAATCGAGTCCGGCTTGTATCTTCATCCTTTTTATATTTGCGATATACAACACATACATTCATACAGGCCGCGGACCTCAAATCACTATGCATCAGAACATATCCCCTTTTGAAGTCCAACACGTATCTTTTTTATTGCACATTGGCTTGTATATCGGCATATACAAGTGCTTTATACAACCCACGGACCTGAAATATTCATTCACTACATTTTATTCCTCCATCGGGTTCGGGTTGTATGTCCCTTTGCCTGCATCCATCACCTCATACATACAAGCCAGGCTTCAAACTTTTATCCACCGCATCTGACTTCTCCTTCGGTTCTGGAATGCGTATTTCACTTGTATGCCTGAACATACAATCACCTTATACAAGTGGCGGGCCCCATCAAATGCACCTTCTCAACGTATAAACTCAATGTATGTCAGACATTCATTCATTCTTACCTGCTAGATACAATGGTGGCATCTTCAAGGAATCTTCCATGTATATTCCGCCTTGTACATTTCCGTTGTATCTCTTGCTTGTACATTCAATTGTATATTCTGAATGTACATCGGCATACATACAACTGCATTTGTTCACAACTGGTGGGCCCGAGGTCTTGCATTTTGCCTTTTGGAAACTTGCGTGTGCGACTTGTATATGAGATACAAGTGCCTTTGTATGTGAAGTGGGCCCCGCCACTTGTATCACCTCCGCTGCACTGTAGCAAATGCATCTCTGCACCTTTGTATGCCAAATATGCAATCACAAATATACATGCCCCTAATATACAACTGTGAAATCTTCAAGGAATCTTCTATGAATGTATCTTCACTTGCCACTATAGCAATTGTATATTAGCACCTCCTTGTATATTTTGCTTTGTATATAACCCGATATACAAATATAAAATGCATATAATTCAATTTTTCAAAGGGCGATGGAAATTTCACAAGCCCACCAATGTACATTTGCAATTGCACATACAAAAACTTAACATTTTTCACAGGTGCAACAGGAATAAGCGGTAAAACATAGGGTTTGAAATAGAAAACCCGCAAACACTCAAGCTGAAAACCCTAGACATAAATGAGTACTAACAAAGGCTCCGATTGGGGACGTGTAGGCGCAAGACTGTAGCGAGGACCAAAATACTCTGGGGTAGATCAGGCAAAACCCAAAACTCAAAACACGACGACTATACAAAGTATGTACAAAATACTTACAACTAGTTTACAGTGTGCACAAAAGGTACTCATTTATGAGAAAAAGGCTTTAAGGAATTTACCATGCATAGGCAATTCCAGTAGTTCACCATTGAGGGCCTGGAGAAAATAAGAATCACCTCCATGAATAGTGCCAATTTGGTATGGACCAGTCCATAAGGGCTCAAATTTGCTATGTTTTCCCTTATCTTGGCTCTTTGCATTCCACATAAGGACCAGATCACCTATCTGAAACTTCCTCTCTGTAGCCCTTCTATCAAATAGATATTTTACTTTCTGTTGTGTCTTGAGTTTGTTTTCTGTGCTTCCCTTCTCATCTCATCTAGTGCGACCAACTGATTTATTCTTTCAGTCATTGGGTCTCCAATCTCCTCACCGTTCCTCTGGATGAATTTATAAACTGGCAGGAAGTTGTTCACAGGTAACCTAGCTACTGCACCATATACCAATTCAAAAGGAGATCTTCCAGTTTCTCTTTTCACTATCACCCTGTCAGCCCATAATGCCAACTTTAGCTTTGAATCCCAAGATCTCTTATTTTTATCTATCACCCTTCTAATGATTTTCATGAGACTTTTATTGCTTGACTCTGCTTGACCATTCCCTTGTGGATGATATGGTGATGTGTGAGACAAATCAATTCCATAATTATTGCAAAAATCAATAAATTCAGTAGACCTGAAGCACATAGCATTATCTGCGACCAATTTGGCTAGTACTCCAAATCTTATAATAATATTTTCCAGGATAAAATTCATCACCACTTTGCTTGTAGCCTTTTTAGTTGGAACGGACTCAATCCATTTAGTGAAATAATCAGTAGCAACCGGAATCCAACTGTGCCCTCCACTTGACTTTTCTGAGATTTTCCCTATAAAATCAATCCCCCATTGCTGAAATGGAGCTTCTACAGTCATAGTCCTAAGGGGTAATGCACCTTGATATCTTATCTTTCCTGAGAACCTTTGGCAAGACTCACATTTTCTTACCATTTTATGTGTGTCTGAGAAAAGAGTTGGCCACCAATAGCCTGCTCTGAGAATTTTATGGGCTGTTGTTTGGCCAGCATAGTGTCCACCACACACTCCATCGTGCATGTCACTTAGAATATCCTTAGCCTAATTTTTATCCACACATCTGAGTAATACACCATCAGGGTTTTTCCAATACAGCTCTCCTTGAATAATGATGTATTTAATAGCCTGCAGCTTCAAAGTTCTCTTCTGGACATCACTGAGGTGAGAAGGACAATTTAGATTCTGCAAATAATGTATTATGTTCTTATACCATTCAGAATCTGACATGTTTACAACTTCATTATGCACCACATTCACTTGGCATGCCTCTAAATTAGACTGTGTCATCAGTTTTGCCAGACCTTGTCCTCTTACCAATTTTGTGATCTGTATTTCAATGTTGAACTCCTGCAATTTGTTTATCCATCTGCATCTTCTTCCAGTTACTTCCTGTTGAGTGAAGATATCCTTGACTGTTGCATAAGGCACATATGCAATTAATTGAGAGCCTACCAAATATGGCCTGAAACTCTTGACTACTCTAACCAGTGTATATGCTTGTTTCTCCATGATGTCATACTTCAATTCGGCAGCCTGCAATGACTTACTAAAGAAAGCTATAGGTTGTTCAAAACCTCCTTCATTTTTTTGCAATAGGCATGCAGCAATAGTGTGGAAAGAAGCAAATGAAAATAATTGAAATGGCTTAGAAAAATTAGGAGATTTTAAAACAGGAGCCATCTTTATAGCCTCTTTTATGTTCTGAAATGATTTGGTTGCTTCATCTTCCCACTTGACAATTGCATCTTTCTTCAACATCTTGGAGATATCTTTGGTGGTCTCTGCAAAGTTAGGCACAAATCTTCTAACAAAGTTAATTTGCCCAAAAAAGGACTGAACACCTTTCACTGTTTTAGGGATCTGAATTTTGTCAATTGCAGCCACTCTTTCAGGATCAATCCTGACTCCATCCTTGGAAACAATGTGTCCAAGTAATTTTCCTTCCACAACCCCAAAGGCACACTTCTTTGGGTTGAGTGAGATGCTATACTCTAATGCTCTAATAAAAATTTGCTCTAAATGCATATAGTGTTGCTCCTCCCCTTTTGAAAAGGCAGTTAAGTCATCTTGATACACAGCCAAGATTGAATCAATCAATCCTACAAAAGCAACGTCCATTGCCCTTTGAAATGTGGCACCTGCATTTGTCAGTCCAAATGGCATCCTCACATATACATAGGTTCCCCATGGAGTAGTGAAAGCAGTCTTAAATTGTTTCGATTCTTTTACTTTCACCTGATTGTAGCCTGAAAACCCATCCATCATGGATAAAAGTTCACATCCAGTCACCTTTTGCAACATGGCTTCCATATTTGGCAATGGATAATTGTCCTTCAAAGAAGATACATTCAAATTTCTAAAGTCCACACAAAGTCTGATATCACCATTCTTTTTTCTAACTGGGACGAGGTTGGACACCCAAGTTGAATGTCTGATAGGCATGATTATTCCAGCCTCCCTAAGCTTCATAAGTTGTTCTTGCATTTTAGGGGCTATGGTTGGGTTGATAGGTCTCTGTTTTTGTCTAAATGGTTTAGCTCTAGGCTTCAAAGGGATTTCATGCTAAAATAAATCCTCTCTATAAGCTTTGAGGTCCTCATAAGACTAGGCAAATACATGCTTATATCTTCTTAGTAATGCAATCAGCATAGTTCTGATATGTGGCTTGACCTGTTTGCCAATGTATACCTTTTTGGGGGCATGAGATGTCTCTAAGTTTATCTCCTCTAAATCATTCTTGTTTGTTGGAGATGCCCTTGTGATAAATTGGTCTCTATGATCAAAAGCTCTTTCTAAAGCAACTAGCCCTCTAGGGATTTTATTTGTCTTGAGTTGAATTATTTATTTCCCTAAGAGAGTTTCTTTCCCATCTACTACCTCCACAAAGTTCTGAAAATCCATTTCCTGGTTCTCATACTCATCAATACAATGTAGAAATCTCAGTAAATCATTATCATTATCAAATACTTGCCAGCTGCATACATTATCTGGCACTATAGGCCTGAGTTTGATCTCAACATTGGTAACATCTGATAGAGTTATATCATCTGGCCTTATGGCAACATTGGCTAGAAAATCTGCCCTGACATTTTTTGATCTCTCTATCCAGCTTATTGAAAAAGCATCAAACAATTCAATTGTATCCCAAACAGCATGCTTATATTGCTTTAATCTTTTATTTTTTGATGCATACTTATCCCTAACTTGGGAAATAATAAGCTCTGAATCACCAAATACCTCAAGCATCTTAATTCCATGCTTTAAAGCAACATTCAATCCTAACAACAGAGCTTCATACTCTACGATATTATTTGTATAGGCAAACTTCAGCAAGAATGAGAATTTTAGAAGTTTACCAGCTAGAGACAGAAAAACAATTCCCGCACCAAAGCCTTCCTTTGAACAAGCTCCATCAAAATACATGGTCCAGAGACTCTGCTGGTCAAACTCTTGAATGCACCTGTCTCTTCCTTTACCCTCTTTATCATCTAAGACAACCCTGAAGTTATCACAGTCAGTGTCCACAAAACATATATACTCCTCTGGCTCTTGGTCCTCAACTGTGTCTAGAGATCTTTCTTCTCTGATCAGTTTGACATCCTTGCCATTCATTGGGATCATGGCATATGACAAATCTAATTGCATACTCCCACCAATCAATGTTTCCCATCTTCTTGACAGCAACATGCCATACTGTGGCTTGATGTCAACAACTGTTATGTTCATTTTGTAA
This sequence comes from Cunninghamia lanceolata, assembly GCA_027924645.1. Taxonomy (NCBI): domain Eukaryota; kingdom Viridiplantae; phylum Streptophyta; class Pinopsida; order Cupressales; family Cupressaceae; genus Cunninghamia; species Cunninghamia lanceolata. The sequence goes on from BSBN01000469.1 coordinate 4,006,980, forward strand.
GTTTTTTCTGGATATGCTGCCATTCTGAAATCCACATCTTTCATGATTCCAATGACAGGTACTTCTCTTGCATCCATGGCGTAGCATTTCCCACATGCCTTATCTATATTTAACCCAGCTTGCTGGATGATGGCTAAAGGCATGATGTTTGTTGATGCTCCTGAGTCAAGCATACAGTTCTTAATTATTTTTCCATTTATGACAAGGGAGACATAAAATGGTTCCACTTGTGAAGGGCATTTTGTCATGGTCATCCCCAGATACACCTCAGGAATTTTATCCTCATCGATACATAGGGCTTGTTTCTTACCCTGAGGTTCATTATTCTGCTTGGCTGGACAGGGTACTCCTGAAATTAAGGATACTGCTTTATTTTTGAATTCTTCCACTTTCATCAGCTCCATCAGTGGAACAGAGACTTTTATCTACGATAAGACTTGAGTGATATCAAATGGAGCATAATTTTGTATGACAGTTGTAGCTTGCTCTACGGTTTTACTTCCATCCTGAGATGATCTAGCTTTAGCTTTTATGGCTCCCTGACTATCATCTTTGATCTGAAAATTTTTGTTTTGATCCTTAGCCTGGGGAACTATATTCTCTGCCTTTTGAGAATCAAAACCTGTTTTTTGCTTAAAACCTTGCTTGTTATTGTTCCATTGTTTCTTATATGTTTCAATCCCCTTATAATTTTGTACTGGCTGGCATGCAGAAGTATTCTCTGGTTGGTGTGAGTGGCTTACCTGAGCTTTACCTCTTAGGTTATAATTGCTTTTGACTTGAGATACTGTTGTAGCTATAAAGGCTCAAATTTCTTCATCAGAAGGCCTCCTCAAATTATTCAGAAAATTATGTGAATCCTGAGCATAAGCGTAGCTATCTTTCTCATCTTCATCATAGGAAAATTGCTGCCAGACCTGAATCTTAGCATTTGCACTTACATCAACATTGTGAGAAGAGTATTCTTTATTTGTAGACAGCATATTGACATTCTCATCTTCCATGCAATGCGGCTCATTGCACTCATCACAAGCAACAGCATTATTGTATAAAGACTGAGCAATCATGCATTGTGACTGTGAATGAGGCATTTGGCATATTATGCACCATGGGGTGTCATTAATAGTATTTACAGCCTTCTTCAAAGGATCAGGAGTTTCCTTAACATTTTGAGCTCTTTGATTTGTATTGCTGTGTGAGAGGACGGATTTACCATTATGCCAATTGGTGTTATATGGCATATCATGTAATGATGGTCTTCTTTCTTGCCTTTGGTAAAATGGTCTGTCAGGGCCTATCCCCTTTTCATTTTTAGCTATTCTATAACCTAGGTCCTTGACAATAGTTGTCAATTTGTCTAACTTATCCTCAGAAGTAGATGCATCGCCTTGAACAGCTTGAGATTTAGTATTGGGATTTTTCAGAATTTTCACATCATCTTTTCTGTTTATCTTACTCGATGCCTTTCTGTTATTTTCAATATTAGTTGCAATCTTGAAGGCATCTCTAAGGCTAACAGGACCCTTATCTCTCAATCCATAAGTTGTTTTGGCATCAAAAGCATTTATGTACAACACTATGCACATAGGTTCATTAGGCCTCAAGCCCTGTGGCAATTTGTTCAATACCTTAGTGAATCTAGCATTGACATTAGCAACCTATTCATTTGATCCTTTGGTAATGCCAGTAAATTCATTAATGAAGAAACTAGGATCAGTTTTGTCACCATATTGTTCTTTAAAAATTCTTCTGAAATCATCCCATGATGAAATGCTTCTGTCAGGCAGACCTTTGTACCACTCCTTGGCTTCATCAACTAAGGATTGCATAAATGATTTCATGAAAACATCCTCATGCTCAACCTCAAAGTTGTCCATGATATTCTAAAAAGCTTTTAAATGGTCTTCACCTGACACATCGTTGTTTCCTAAACATTTAGGCACTTGCAGCCTCACATGTTTGTCAATAGGGTTTGGATAACCTAGAATGCCATCGAACACTAGCTGTCTGAATCTGTCCAACTGCATTGGTTGTCTACCAAACTGATTAGCATTTGCATTTCTATTTGCATTCTAATTTCTTACATTATTTGCATTCTGTCTTTGATCATTATGCTGGTTTTGAACTTCATTTCTTTGTTGATTTCTCTGCATATTTGCATTTTCAAGGGTAGGGACTGAATCATTCTGAGCAACTCTCAGGGCTTGCACTTTCTATCTCATATCATATTTGATCTTTATTGCTTGCAGATATTCTAATTCTGCCCTTAAGCTCTTAATTTCATCAGCTAGTTCCTCCTCTCTAGGCATAGAAGAGGACGGTTTTGTTATATTCTGATCATCATTATCATCATCCCTTAGGGATTCAGCTTCTTCAAATCTATCAGGGGAATCATGGAAAGGATGCTCTTGGAACACCTCTGACCTTATTTTCAAACCACCACCCTGTTGTCTTTCATATACATTCTAGATTTCAGCCTCAGTGTTTGAAAAATAAGGTATTGTTTGCTCTAAGGATCCTGGATTGTCTTGAATAAAATCATGTTTCCTGGGGCTAGGAGAACCATCTTGACTGGCTCGAATAGTCCCTTTTTTCCTATACATCATTCTTATGGGTAACTCTTCAAACAGAGTATTACGCTAGGTTCTTCTCCCTTGCATACAAATCTTTACTTTACCAGTTGGGAGATTGGTTCGGAGTCGCCACCTATTCCTAGGAATTATTTTCTTTTAAAATTAGGGTTCTTTCACAAGACCTTCCCCAACAAAGTCACCAATTTCTGTTGGTGACTCGGATGGGCTCACAGATACTATTCTTTTTTACTTCAACTCCCCAGTAGAGTCACCAATTTCTGTTACTTTTCAATCCGACTGGATGCTTATTCCCAGTCGTCCCTACAAGGTAGCCATCAATGATCAATAGGATTCCTGGGCCAGCGGCTAACAGCATAGGAGATAGACTCTATAGATATCTCCTCTTCTTCTTTAGGCTCTGCAGGACCAAGGGGGGTATTCCTTATTCAACATCTACAACATATGCACATGAAACTACTCGGATGTTGAAGCAAAGCAGATAAATCCTCTATGATGCAGACCAAAACTGTGGAATAAGTGCAAAGGGGCTAGCTTTGGGCCTATGCTCAGTTGTAGACAGAGGATTTTGGGTCCTAAAACTACTTCTAAAATTCTAAAGGTTTGTATTTAAAGTTTGAGTTGGATTTCATGTTTTGATGCAAAACTAGGACTTGGAATGTAACCTCAATACAGGACCAGATTGGTGCCTATCCTGGGCTCGGAGTCAGTAGACATACACATGCACATGTACACATAAACCTGTAGTGATGACCGAATTTCAAGGGGATTGTTTAGCACCTGCCTTACAGATACTTCCCAAAAACTAGGTGCTTAATCATTCATACTTAATGGTATCCTTGTTGCAACACACTTTCTCAATGATTAACCTGAAACATTTAATTTGTTCCTTGAACAAAAGTAGGAGATTAAACATTCAATATAGAAAAGCTATACTCTTGAATCATAACAACCCTTAGTTATCCTGATTCAAAAGAAAGAATATGCCCACAGCTTGGAAACAAATGATTAAGCACATGCACAGAGCATTTCTCATATAAAACAACATGAAACCAGTGAATTTATGCATTAAACATACAACATGAGACTCATAAACTCACAAGACAACAAAGACAAAGCCACCAATGAAGTCGTATTTCCTTACAACACGAAAAATTTGTCCAATTTTCAACAACCCAACATGAGTAACACAGTTTGGCTTTTATACCAAGACTGTGTACTCAGCAAAATTAATTACAAGGCAAGGTCAAAAAATTGCCAGATACAGCGCATCTTAAAATGGTGCTCAAAATCATAAATGCAACAGAGGACAAAATGGGAAAGAGCAAGAGAAGGGCAAGGAGTAGTTGAGCTCGAGCCCTGTGTCGCCGCTAGAAGACTCCCCATCATAAACCAGGTACTTGACCGCTCGACCATCAAACCATGCTTGCATGCAGTCCTGTTGTTAATGGCTCAACCACCCGCAGCTCTTCTTGGAAATTGCAATAGTGCACCCATGGAGGTTTCCCACTCAAAAAACGACTACAGATGCAAGGAAAAAACCATCGCTAAAGTTTTAAAACCTGACCGTCGATCCAAAATCCATCACTATGATCAACGGTCTCAAAACAAGCATGAAGAGTCGCCAACCAATAATATCATGCCACGTAGGCACCTTGACCTTCTATCCCTGACCTTTTCTTCCTTTATTTTGCCCTCTTCGCTCATTGTATATGCATGTTTGAATGTATATACAATCGCTACTGTTCACCATGTCAAAAACCCTTGTATATGCAAAAGCAAATGCATATACAACTGTCTGCTATACAAGGCAGACCCCTAACCATTATAGAGCAAATTGAAGTTCAAATCGAGTCCGGCTTGTATCTTCATCCTTTGTATATCTGCGATATACAACACATACATTCATACAGGCTGCGGACCTCAAATCACTATGCATCAGAACGTATCCCCTTTTGAAGTCCAGCACGTATCTTTTTGATTGCACATTGGCTTATATATCAGCATATACAAGTGCTCTATACAACCCACGGACCTGAAATATTCATTCATTGCATTTTATTCCTCCATCGCGTCCGGGTTGTATGTCCCTTTGCCTGCATCCATCACCTCATACATACAAGGCGGACTTCAAAAATTTATCCACCGCATCTGACTTCTCCTTCGATTCTGGAATGCGTATTTCACTTGAATGTACATACAATCACCTTATACAAGTGGCGGGCCCCATCAAATGCACCTTCTCAACGTATAAACTCAATGTATGTCAGACATTCATTCATTCTTACTTGCTAGATACAACGGCAGCATCTTCAAGGAATCTTCCATGTATATTCCGCCTTGTACATTTCCATTGTATCTCTTGCTTATACATTCAATTGTATATTTTGAATGTACATCGGCATACATACAACTGCCTTTGTACACAACTGGTGGGCCCGAGGTCTTGCATTGTGCCTTTTGGAAACTTGCATGTGCGACTTGTATATGAGATACAAGTGCCTCTGTATGTGAAGTGGGCCCTGCCACTTGTATCACCTCTGCTGCACTGTAGCAAATGCATCTCTGCACCTTTGTATGCCAAATATGCAATCACAAATATACATTCCCCTAATATACAACTGCGGAATCTTCAAGGAATCTTCTATGAATGTATCTTCACTCGCCACTATAGCAATTGTATATTAGCACCTCCTTGTATATTTTGCTTTGTATATAACCCGATATACAAATAAAAAATGCATATAATTCAATTTTGCAAAGGGCGATGGAAATTTCACAAGCCCGCCAATGTACATTTGCAATTGCACATACAAAAACTTAACATTTTTCACAAGCGCAACAGGAAGAAGCAGTAAAACATAGGGTTTGAAATAGAAAACCCACAAACACTCAAGCTGAAAACCCTAGACATAAATGAGTACTAACACGCCCTTTGAAAAAAATCAGTTAGATGCATTTTTGAATGCATATTGGGCTTAGAATGTGCATATACGAAGGGGAAATCTTTCACGGATTCCTGGGAATATTCCCGCTTTGTATATCGGGTTGCATATAGATATGCATTGAAAAATATACAAGGGCGCAGATGCATTTGCTACAGTGGCGAGGGGGAGATACATGCAACGGGGTCCGCAGATATGCAAAGATCTTTGTATCTCTGACATACAAGGTAGAATATGCATTCCTCGCATATTCTCTGAAGATTCCTTGTTTGTATGTTAGGGAGGTTTGTATGTTTGGATATTCAAATTGGCACATACAAGACAAGTTAAAAGCTGGGGCCCGCCGCTTGTATATTTGCGGTTGTATGTTTGGACATACATTCAAATATACATTCTAAATATGCAAGCCAGAATCTGAAGGAATGTGCAATCTAGTTGATAATGGTTGGAATCTGTGGATTGCATGTATGTTGCATTTGTATATGCAACATACAAGCCAATATACAAGACAAAGGCATACATTCCAGAGCCGAAGGAAAAGTCAAAGTTGGCAGATAAAGCACTGGGATATGTGGCTTGCATGTATGTGTGCTTGTATATGCTGATATACAAGGCGACAGGTGCAATGAAACATATGCATTTCGGACCCGATTGGGAAATCAAATGCGGCAGGTAAGTGTTTGAGGTCCGGCTTGTATATCAGATGATTGTATATGCATTTGAGCATGCATATACAAGGGCAAAAAGGCAAAAATGAGAGGGAAGAAGGCCAGCGATAGAAACATGAGGTGCCTACGTGGCATGATCTAACTGGTTGGCGTCTTTCAAGGCATTTTTGGGGCCATCGATTTCAGCGATGGGAGTAGATTGACGACCATGTTTTGAACCTGCGGCGAAGGTTTTTTCCTGAGCGTGTGCGGGGAAGGCTCCAGGAACTCGTTGCTGCAAATTCCAAAGGGTGTTGCAGGTAGCTATGGCATTAATGGCAGTTTCAGGAGGCACAATGGATCAAGATGACAGGTCAACCACCCGATTGAAGATGAAAATCCTTGAGCGGCGGTGCAGATCCTGATTCCACCTGCTCATTCCTCTTTGTCTTTCCGCAGCATTGAATATTTCTGAGCGTCGTTCCTCATGCATTGAATTTGACAGATTTTTGATTTGCCTTGTAATTAATTTTTTGCTGAGTACACAGTCTTGGTATAAAAGCCAAACTGTGTTACTCATTGTGGTGGTGGAAGACCTAGGTAATTTTGGGGGAAAGATAACAAAAAACAGAGCATTTCCTGTTCGTTTCATCTCTATTGAGTTTATGTGTTGTATCTGAGTTGTATCTTGCACATATGTTCAGTTTCTTGTCATTGTATATGAAAAATGCATTATTGCATGTGTTTATCTATCTGTCTCCACTTGTTGCATGTAATTTCTTCTTTTGAATCTAGTTGCTAAGGGTTTCTTAGATTCTAGGGTATAGTTTTGTTGTATCACATGCTTAATCTTTAACTTCCATTCAAGGATTGGATTAAATTATTTTAGGTTCAGGTATGGAGAAGAATGTATGTCAACAGGGATATCTGTAAGTATGGATAGTTAAATACCCATCCTTGGGTGATGTTTGTAAGGCAAGCATCGGTCCTCCCCTTGAAACTTGAATGCCAGTTGTAAGCCATTCTCTTGTATACGTCTAGTTGACTCCTTGCCCTGAGAAAGGCACCAGTATGTTTCTTGTGTAGTAGTTATGATCCAAAACCCCTGTCTTGCATCCAAAACATAAAATCCATCTTTTCATAACTTCCATCTGTTAGTTTGTAGGAGTAGGATTAGGAACCCCCTGCATGCTCTCATACCTGACCAGACAAATATGTCCAAGAATGTTGCTAACCTTGTGATTTGTCATACAAATCTTGGTCCATACATGAGAGTATTCTGCCTGCTATTGTAAAGCTAAATCTTCTTGTCATTGGGTGAGTCAAATGTTAAATCTTTAGCTATAGGGATACCCCCCTTGGTGCGGCAGAACCAAAAGTGTAGGGGAGGCAGCTCACGCAACCTCCAGTATCTGTTGGTCGAATCTGCCTATAAATTGGAACTGGGAAACCCTCTGCCAATTCGGGAAAAATTACCAACAAGACCGTCAGTCTCTGGTTGGAGGAAAAACACCAGGGGGATGCTCTCTCTCTCTTGCAGTTGACTGCCAAATACTCGTGAACAAGAAACATTACTTATTATGTAAATGAAAATGATAAATATTGTAAGTTGCAAGGAATGCAACCATCTATTATTTATTCTTGATAAAGTGTAAAATTTGTAAGTCACGTGTGAAGTGACCATCAACTGAAATTATATATTGTAATTTTAAATTGCAAATGTATTATTATTAGATTTTTTTGTTATAAAAAATAGGAGATGAGTTTTTTGCATTTATTTTATTTAATATTCTAGTTGGGATGTTACACTCCTAGTCTCACATGTATCAATCCATATCCTCAAACTAGAAGATAACCTATGTACCTATCTCCATCAAAGTCTAAACTCTGAAAACACCTAGAAACCTATATCTAGTAGTACCAAATCTAAAAACCTGTTATACCATGATGTTAATCTCATAACAACATGCACTCCCACAAGTTTGTGCAAAAAAAATCATCTGAATGCTCTCATAGTAACACCCTAAATCTTAGGCTCACACAAGTGCTCAAATAAGTAAAAACTCTATTTGCATAACAAACTAAAAATCTACATGATGCACTTTGTATTACACTGCAAATTCTCTCCAATGCCTATCTGAAATCTAAAATTCAATTTCATATACAAATGTTATGACCAATTAATTGTCCTAGAGCAATGCCTATCTTTAGGCACCAAATTCTGATACAAATATAAAAATCTAATGACCAAACCTCTACTATTGTGTAGTTCTCAGAGAGACCTTTTCGACACCTATAAGAAGTTGAAAATACGATACCATGGGTGAAAGTTATGCCCTTAGAAGAAGAAACACTCTAAGGGTTAAAAGGCCCCCCTTGGCAGGACCATGTCTGTACAATTTGTATGGCTAACACCATGCTAATGTCATCATCCATACAGATGATGTCAATAGATGATGTGGCAGCATTGGGTGGCAGTGGTGGCTCTTGACTAACGTGGTGCTAGTGTTGGCATTGGTGCTAATCTACACAAAGCCCTCATACCTTGAAATGTCTCAAATATTTCTTACATTGCCATGATTCAACTTTGCACCAAATCTACTCAAACAAGGGTTAAACAAAACTAAGAAACTCACATCTCCCCTCAACCATAGATAAAGCTCTAATACTATTTGTTAGGAAATTATCAAATTGATCAAACTATTTCCTACATAACCCTGTGAAAGATAATTATGCCTACAAGCTTACCGAATAACCATAATGCAAAGATCAAAAGACAAGCCACAAGATAACACAAGATATACCTTGGGAAAACCCCTAAGAGGGAAAAACCCAACCTCCAAAAGCATCCATACTCTATGTATTATTCAATAATAAAATGCACTTATAGAATCTCATGACTACTTCTAAAACATCAAGCTCCTCCAATGCATCGTCCATGTGTCCAAACATGTAGTCACACATCTTATGCCATGCTTCACATATGAACTCACAAGAGAAACTCAATACAATGACAGCCCACTCAACCAACCAACCTAGAATACTAACCATGTGCTTGCCTTTATATACTCTCACACAAATATAACTTGTGGTATTGGGAAAATCATGTGTATCAAGACCATGAGTACACAAAACCATTGACCCGTCATTTAATTTTTGATACTAAGTTTTCACTTTATGGCACTAAGTTTTCTAAATAATTAATTAATTATTCTATCTCCCATACATAAAATAACTAACCCAATGTTACATATAACTTTACAAGTGGACCCAAATAAACATTTAATGTGGCTAAACACATCTCCTAAGATGCACCACAAATAAATATTTATTTTACATAATTAAAATATTTCATTTTTATGCAAGGTGTACAACGCATCCTTTTCCTAACACTAGACACCATCATTCCACCATCCTATAGCAAACCCCCTCTTCGTTTGACTTTTTATTATGAGAGGCAATCATTTATGGAGCTTTTCTTAGTCATGCAAAGGGATTTTTACAAGTATTTTCTTAAAAAAATGGGCCAAAACTTATGCTCTTTATGGTGATATAATTGGTTTTTACTTATAGCACCTGGTTTTTCCATAAAATAAGTTTTCTCAAACTTTTTCATCCATGGTTCCTATTTTGAGACTTTTGGAGGGCCATAACTTGTTCAAACAAACTACATTCTAGGTCTCATTTTTTGAAAGTGCTTGTTTTTTGTATACTTTAGAGTGGTGCTTTTGTCCTTTTCTTAGACCCTTTAAAAAATTAGAAAATATAACAAGTATTATAATCATACTAAATTATAAAGTTCCACACACTATACTTAATATGGGTGTCACAATTGAGCTATTTGGGAGGATTTTTAATGCAAACACACTCAACTTATAAAGTGTTGTCACATGTGCTAGTCTCGGAGGGTTACACATAAGCATTTTGTAATAAATGAACTCATATAAAGTGTCAAATTTGGTAACTCGGAAACCTAAGCCACTAGTGGGTATATCAAATCATCCTTCTATTACCTTGGAAAAGGGGAACTACAAGTCCTACCAAGATGACATCTTAAAGACCTATAGATGGATTCACCTCTTGTCCCATCTATATGGGCTTGTTCTTGAACCAAGTACGCATTAATAGAAACATGAATGGGTAATAGAAATGACCATGCCCTAGGATTAATCGATCTCAATGTTGGTGACCACACATTGTGGGATTTGTCACACATTAAGTGCCTTCACACTCTTTAGACCAAACTTTGGGAGATGTATGGAGATCCCAATGAACCATCATTCTTAGAAGATCTTGTCATGGACATACTTTTCAACCTTAATGATTTAGAGAATTTGCCATACGACAATGATACAACATAGGAGCTTGCTTATTAGAAAAATCTCAAACACTATGATGACAAAAAGACCTATTATATTGCTTCTCATCCTCCTACACCTCTAGCATGACAGCTTTTCCACCACCTCGACAACTTTTCCACCACCTCCACCTACTATATCGATAGAGATCTCACCTTCTCTACATGCTAGTATTGATTATCTTCAATAAGTTCACATGTCTTCTTGATCATTAGGATATCTACTTACCTGACTACATCATTTCTTTGTAGAATCTCACATTCTTGCTCTCAACAGTAGTATTAAGCATAAATGTCTTCTATTTGATGACAACTCACATTGAGTTACATCTCCCATTCTAAATACTCTTATTTTCTCTTTGCCATAGCACGCTACTATCGTGGCACATCTTGATTTACATCAGTTCAAGTCTCACACCTCCATGGTCACTGTTTTTGAATCTTATATGGTACATGATTGCACTGATTAGTTTTAATCATAGTTCATCATCAACATTGAGACAAATGAGCAGCTTTTAGAACCATACATCATGATTCATTCCTACACTCCACCGTCTAAGTGAGAAGTTGACAATTTGATGGATTAGGGTTTCTTTCTCCCAAAATGATGATGCATTATTCATTGTAGAGGGTATAACATTCACCATGCAACATTTTGCATCTATATTCTCCTTCTTCTATGTGGAGACACACATGGGCCTTATCTTACAAAGATTTTAGGACACTATCACTTCTAGTTTGCTATTGTTCCTCTCCTTGGGATGGAGTTTTCTCCTTTTATACTTTTTGGGGGTACTCTCTCTTTGTACAATGGGATTCTTTCATATTGTAATGGGTACCTAATATGACTTGTTTTGCTAGGACTCATTTTTTTTTTTGCCTTGGTTGCACTAATGGGGGGTTTTGGTGTAATCTTTATATTGCACCTATTATATTGAGTTTACTTAGGTAATTTCCTTTTTATTACTTAGGTAGGATAGGATAATGAGTACATGTCATTCCTTTATTTTTTGAGATTCTGCCCTTTTCTAATCGTCGTTAGATTTAAAATTTTAGAGGCTATATATTGTTGCTCTTTCCTTCCATTTACACACATCTAATTGAATACAAATATTAGAATACTATAATTTTTGTCTCTTTGGTTGTTCTTGAATTTATGTCATCTTACTGTTATTGTTCCTAGGGAGATTTAATATTGCAAGTTCATTATTAAATCTAACACTTTAGGTAGCAACACAACCACCACCTTCCTATAGCAATCCTAATAGTAATTACCTTCTCCAAACATCATCATCTAGACTCCAAACTTCGCATTAGATTTATAACCCAAATCAAATATTTAATTACTCAACTTAAGTGCCCTAGTTCATACAATAAAGTAGAATAAAGCATAAGCAACCTCCTAAGAATAACATGCTTTAAAAGTAGGTTTGTAGTGCAAGTAATCTCAACTCCCACAAAACAAGGAATTAACTTATTGGATAATTACAATAATTATCTAGAGAAGTGTGCCCAAACTTTAGCTATCCCAAGTGTGAGTTACAATGTTTACAAGACTTACAAGGAATACAACACATGGTTGACCTAACACACCTAGGAGGAAACCCGATATGTAAGATTCAAATGTGCAGCCTCCAAGAAGAGCATTCATGTCACTCCTTAATAAATTTGAATCAAATACTTCCCTAACATTCCAAACCTAACAAACCATCAGAAAATCTAATCATATTGTATGATAAAACTCATCTTAGGATTAACACTATGTTGTGACATCCTTGCATTTATTGACTTTTCAAAGGCTCGTGCACACTTGAAAGTTATGCATGACATAGAACCGATGTGCATGGAGCTATGGGTTATGCAGTGACAAAGCGCATGTAAACAATGTTGCACATGAGGCATTAGGGTTACATGTGAGGGGATGTGTGTTAGAAGGGCTTGTGCAAAGGTCAAGAGATCTCGTGTAACCAAATGAAGTGTGTACCATCCAAACACGAGTGCACCAATCCACTAAAATAACCCTAACAAATAAAAGAACACATGCATGTAAGTTGGTCATCTATGTAGAACTAAAATGTACAGGCACACACAAGTTAGGCTTGTGCACCACCCTGAGAAAGTGAAGAAATATTTTTGGTGATGTATTATTGTCATTACAAAGTACATAAGTGGATAAGGTGGTAGTTAGCACTCATTTTGATTGCGCATGGAGTATAAATAATAACAAGAAGGTAATTGACTTAATATTTCAAAGCTTCATGCTTTCTTGATACTTCATTGCCACTACAACTTACATAAGCCCTTCACTCTTGGTAATCAATTCATTCAATAATGATACAAAGTATGCCTACATGTATAATTTCATCTTGTACTTGATACCTCCACTACAAAAACAAATTAAAATTTGAAAACTCCAACAAATCCCTGATACAATACATCCTTTATTCCTACCATCACATGTGTCTAACATATCCTATAAAACAAAACAAAACAAAAAAATCTTTTATTAATTTGATTTATGGAAATATTATATTTATCTGATAGGCTTTATATGTGAGCATTATAGTGCTCAGAATTGTCTCACGCCATAAAATTTTTCATGCCTGTAGCTGATTTTAGTTTAAAAATATCTAGAACATCTAATTACAACACATCGTTTGAATGGAACAGCTAAAAATTTAATGAATTTAGAGAGTCAACAGAGGTGGTCACTTGACATCTAGCAGATAAGAAGATAACACTACAGTTGTAGATTAGCTTCCACCGCCTCATTTTGATGGTATGATTCTCTCATAGGCATCAAAGCTCACCTATAAATATCTACTATCTCCAATCCTATGTCTCAAGTGATAAATTTACAATCAAGTCATTTGTGTGTGCATATATCGATCTTATCTACAGTCTGGTGGTTCTATTGATGGCCCTTTCTGTAATTTTCCAGTGGGGCTCGCTTGCTTCTGTCGCACGGATGATTAATGGTTTAGTTGATATTGATTGGCTGTATGGTGGAAAATAAATATGTTGATTTTTTCATTTTTGTTATTTTGTTTTTTTACAGATTTTATTCCGATTCAGGGTTTTAATTTTATAAGATGATGATTTCTTTTCTTTAAAAAAAAAAATTAATTTTGTTGTCCAACAGAAATATGTTTTAACCCTAATCTTTGCTCTCACCGTAACAACAATGTTTTGTAAGCTTCACGAAGGTCAAGCAGGTCATGTGTCTCTACCCCTAATGTCTTTTTGTTGCATCACTATGGAGAGTATTTTAATTGCAATATAATGAAAGATTGACTGGAGTTAACAGGTCATCCATGAATGTTAAGAGGGAGGACATATAGCTAGATCTATCCCTTTTCTTGGGAAAGAGCATGGGGTATTATTTATTTCTGTGCAACCATTGATGTAGTGCATTATGTTCTTTCTATGTGTAGGCTGATGGAATGAACAAGCAGGTGTGCCAAATGGGGCAATGGAGAAATCTTATGAAAGAGCACTGTGAACTAGATTTCTTCCTCAGCCTCAATTTTTATGCAACTATTGTTTACGTATTTCTATATATGTATTTTGTAGTTTTTATTCTATCTTAATTTTTGTTTCGAAAATAGGAGATTTTCTCTAACCAAGAGCTCATGGGCTTCATCCAATGAAGGGGTGAGCCTAAACAATTGCATGGGAGGATAGTTTGATTCAAGGGAGAGGTTAGCACACCAAAGGAGAGGTGTTGAAAGGCAATTATAACCAACACAAGAGAGAGGCTAGCCCGACAAACGGTAGAGGACATGATGCTTATCTGAGGGCGAGGCCAGTTATTATATTTTCTTAAATTGTATCGGAGGTGACTGAGTTTTGGGGGTTTTCATTTCACAAAGTTTAAGCTTCTTTTCCCAAATTGTATTGGAGCATTAGTTTTTTTTTTAAATTATGATTGAAGCTTCTTATCCTAAATTATATTGCAATATATTGATTTTTGGGGATTTTTAGAGTTTTTAATTGTTGGACTTGTAGTGGGTTGAAGTTAGTTGGCTCTAGTAGTTTGTGCATTCATTAATTCAGTTCTTGTGGCTTTGTGCTTCATTACAGTAGGAGGCATTGGACAGTCATATATTTTAGTTTAAAATGAGGCTAGTTTGGACATTTCATTATTTAGCAGATTCAGTGTAGCAGATTTCCATAGCTGTCATTATACTTGTCTGGGAACTTGATCCTTTTTATTGCCAATACTCAATTAGATAGGACAAACCTTCTTATCGACTATGCAGAGGTGATGCTATTGGGTTTTTACTATTTACAGGGTTGGGTTGACTCCTTTTATAATTAGGTCTAATTCTTGGGTCATTGGGATCACATGGTTGTCACTAAACAGTGTGTATTCCCTACTAGAAATTTTTTCCCCAGGCTTTGAACTTGGGCATCCCAATAAGCAATGGGTTGGTGTTTGGGTCTCGAGCCTTGTCAGCTCAAAAACATTGAGCATAGAATAGTCATAGTTTATAATTATGATTGCTTATCAATTAGATAAAAAGGGGAGAAAGTAGAGTTTGTTTGTACCCTGTACTTTTGCAATTTGATTCACCAATTTCATTTTGGGTTGTGGGGTTTGTTGCACAAATTTACAAAATCAATGTTGCAAAAATATCGAATTAATCACTATATTGGTACTATTTCATTTTTTTATTAAAAAAATATGAACTTTTTAGAAAAGGAACTACCATTTTTTTCTTAATCTTTTTCCAACTCATCTTTTTGGGATCCCTTCTGATTAAATTTTGGTAACATGGCTCAAAATCTCATACAGTGTCCATGCCACAACAAGGTTGTGATGCTTATTGTAATTTAGGGTTTGTCATGAAGTGCAGTTTGCAAGATCTTGTCCTGTTTCTAAATCAGTTGTGCCATCATTGCTATTAGTTTACCGCATTGTCACGATTGCATAGAACATATTCCATTCTATGGGAATTATTTTTTGGACCAGATTGACAGTCAATTTTTATGATATCAGAGAGAAATCAAATTTACATAGAGGAGATCATCTGTCAACAATCAAATTTGTTTTGTATTTTCATTGACGAAATCAAATAGGCCTTATGTGCTATACATGCACAACATCATTCAAAGTTTACTAGTCTAGAGTATTATTGAAATGTCCCTTAGTATAATTTTCAATTTTTTTTGTATTTATGGGTTATTCCAAACTGAAAATAAATGCAACACAAATGGCTACATTGTTGAACTGAAAATGATATTGGACAAATGAAGGAAACTGGAGTGCACTATAAAATAAAGTACCAAACAGAGAACAATTCCCCAATGATATTGTTGTTGATTGGCCCCCTTGTTCATATGGGAAAGTTATAAACTGAGAACAAGGAAGAATTCTAGCACTCTACTAAGACTCCGATCAATTGTGCTGATAGTAAACAATTTCACACCGGGATAGCTAAAGCAATTTCAGAAATATGTATCATAGTATTTAGATATGTGCTAATTTGTTTTTGTGTAAAGTAAGGATGAAACAATTTTAAATGAAAAGATAAATTAAATTGCCCAATATCTTTTAGGGTGTGAACTTTTTTCCTCGGTTTTTTGGTTGTATGGTTTGTAGGGTTGAATAAATAGATGCCATTACTTATCAAAATACAAATTTGTAGTCAAAACATGTATTGATTAATTGCTATATAATTAATTATGTAATATTAAAACATTAGTTTTAATATTTATAAACTGACTTAAAAACTATATTTAAATATTGACTTAATTAAAAATATATTTAAATATATTACCTTCAATTTCCTATCGGCGTATCCCTTGAACCTCCGATGGGTGCAAGTGCTAGTTTAAAATTTATACACCATAATTAAGTTGGGGAATAAAACCTGCCAATCCACTCATCCAAGGTACAAGCTAATTCATTAGGATAATGTATGAAGCAAAGCACATGTACCGCATTTAACTTTTGTTTTTTATATTGTATAAAATATAGAGTCACAAGAGAATGTGAAGGCAATGCCTTGTCGAATGTGTTGAATTGAGCTTTAACAAAATTGCTTGTCCTTCAATCACAAGGACTTACTGACCTTTAATTTTTATGAGCGTGGTTTTACTTTCCCTCACAATTTGGGCATTAAATTATGGTTGGTTGATGATTTCATGGCTAAGTACAAATCCATTAATAACAAGTTGGCACTAGAGACAATGGAGTTGTTGCCGTGGATAGCTTAATATGCGTTTTTACTACTTCAATGGAATTTTTGAAGTGGACGGGTTAAATTCTATGTTTTTACTGTTTTTGACTTACATAACCATGGTATATATATCTCGATGGTAGCGTTGAAATGTTTTTTTTTTTAAAATTAATCTATTATTTGTTTGTTTTTTAAAAAAGGGAGAGGATAAATAATCAATAGAATTTATATATTATTTTAGTTCGTTGGATGAACAAATTATTGATTTCTTTTAATCTCTTGTAGGTTAATTAAAAATTTCTAACTTTTATAATATTGAACTTTTTGGTCAACATTTATGATGTTTAACTTTTCACTCAAAAGAAATTATTCATTATATTTTTATAAACAAAATATTCTCACCAATAAATCAACAACTTATTTTTTAAAAAATTAAGAAAATGTTAAAAAATGTTGACCATATCAAAACTTGATTGCATTTACACATTTTTTTCCATTTAATTTGTAAAATATTAAGTCAATTTCTTTCTTTGGTTCAATACAAAAAAATAAAAAAATACTAATCAATTATTGTGCTCTACCAATTTTTCTACCCAAATTTTCTACCCATTGTATTAGAGCAAATGTTAAGTTTAACTTATAAATGAAGAGTATTTTTAAATATGTCTCATGAAGATTTGAAATTTATTTATTATTATTATTTTTTTGTAACTCAGAGGTGTCCCTGCGACTCTGCCAACGACCCCCTGGCCTTACCTTGGTCTTACATACTGCCAAGTTGGGGTTCGGAAGGGGGTGAGCGGAGGCAAGACTAGTCCTCTAGGGATGAGTCCAAGCCAACTCGGGCTTCGAGGGAGCAAACCCCAAGTCCAAGCCAACCACCTATCGTGCGGGACTATATATATATATATATATATATATATATATATATATACCCTGAGAGGCCTAACTAGAGTGGCAAGCAAGGGGTGGAGTGTATATATATATATACCCTGAGAGGCCTAACTAGAGTGGCAAGCAAGGGGTGGAGTGTAATGGTGTGAGTGTGTTAACAAAAACTATTAAAGAGCTGACATATAAAAATACTTACAGGGAGAGGAGTTATTGAGTGGCATTATGGGGATGATTGTGACTGTGTACATAAAAATAAAATAGAGAGACATAGTTTTTTTTTTAAATAACTAGACATATTTTTTAAAAAAATTATAAATATATAGCCATAGTTTATTAAATCAATGAACATAAAAATAAAGCCACTCAAACATAAATTTGAGAAAAATCAAATCAAATAAAAACAGAGCAAATTGAATTGGGAGAAGAAGTTTAATTGATAAGGGCACTATGGGGCCATTTTTTTTTGTATTTTTCTTGCAAAACGAATTTATGAAGTGATCTAATGTTTGTGCTATTATTTATTGAAGGTTAGATTAGCATTGCTTATTATTTACTCTTATTCTATTTACATGCTACTCATTAAAATAAAAAGAAAATTGCATTAAAGTGTACCTTAAATTATGGAACCTATAGTTTATTATTTATTTTTCTTGTAAAATGAATTTATGAAGTGATCCAATGTTTGTGCTATTATTTATAGAAGGTTAGATTAGCATTGCGTATTATTTACCCTTATTCTATTTATATGCCACTCATTAAAATAAAAATAAAATTGCATTAAAGTGCAGCTTAAATTATACCTATATTTTATTATTATTTATTTAATATTTTTGTCAAGCATAAACAAATCTTTGAAAACTGCAAAGAAAATTAAGGATAGGGTAAATTATTTACTTTAGTGTAATGAGAGTTAGGGTTAGGGTTCTTCAATCTTTAAAAGCCACAAATAAAATTAATATTTAGTTTACTATGGGAACTAATTATATTAAATAAATTATAATTAAGTTTGGTATCATTTGGATTAAGTTATTGAATTGCAGGGTAAATTACTTTAGTTTAATGTGGGGTAGGATTATTGTTCTTTGGTCTTTAAAAGATTAAAGATTTTTCCTATGAGAATTAATTCCATTAGACAATTATAATTAAGTTTTTCATATCATTTGGATTAATTTAAAAATTAATTTTTAGGATTCTTCAATCTTTAAATGCAAATCTATAAAATAAATAAAATAACTGTTTAAGTAAAACTAGCATTATATAGTAATATGTATATATTTTAGTTCCCCACTCTTTATATATTGTAATAAATTAATAAAATCATTAAACTAGCATAGATATCTTAAATATGTCTATCTAAAAGACATAGAGGTGCCTATTTATTCTCAATAACAATTTCAATATAGGCGCCTTCTTGGCGTCTTTTAGATAGATGTATTTAAGATATCTATGCTAGTTAAAATTATAAGAAAATTACTATGTGTTGGAAGTGAAGAGGATTAAAGGAAGCCCCCTTTGCATCAATCTTTGATCTTGTTGCTTTATAGACATGCCTTGAACTTGAAACCCAAGCCAACGGTCACAAATCATTTTGGAAGAGACCCCCTCCATCCCCTCCCCACCCCCACAAACCTAAAATAAAAGCCCCTTCTCTCTCCCCTACTCCCTCCTCACCCTCCCCTGACCATGTGATTCTCTTATGAAAGCCCCCCTGAACCCTTAGACCTCGACTATGGTGATGATGTTTCTATTAAAGGTGGGGATGTTTCTCTAGTCCATAGCCAGAAGTGGGTTAGGGGAAACTAGCCACAGTGGGGGAATCGACACTGTCAATAATGAAGCCAATGGGAAAATGAAGATATTTGAACAAAAGAATGTTGAAGTGGAAAATAGAATCCTTGAGGTGGAAGGCTTATGTCTAGGATGCCAAGACTGGTCAAATGCCACGCGTTGTCCCTTTTACTTTGCACGATGTTACTTCAATGATCGACACTCTGACGAACAAAACCAACGAACTCCACAAAGAATTAGACAACCATCATAACATCTTGAAGTGGTTCTTCAAAATAGGATCTAAACCACTCTCAGCGAAGAGTGGAATAACAAGGAGGAGATCCTTCACATGAAGGAGCAGATGACCCATAAGGAGGCGAGACTAGTTAAGTGAGAGAAGGATATCAAGGTGATAAAAGGGAATATACAAAAAAATGTTAACTTCAGCAAGGCCACTATAACTAACTCTTTGAACATCATAAGAGTGCTCAATGATAGAATTAAAAATTATCAATGTGGACAGTCTTCAAAGGGCCCTTCAATGCACACCAAGGGTGGAAAGAAGGCCACGATTCCAGTTAGCATTGAGGATTCAACAGAATGATGGGAGGTTGCCATCACCTTAAACGATCTTTAGTCTGTTATGTTTATGGTTCTTCATGTTGTTGTTTTATATTGTTTGTTGTGAGTGCTTCTAGGTTGTAGTTTCATTGTTATTTTACTATAACTTTGATCTTGCAAAACCATTTTGCTCAATTTTAAGTTTTATGTTATAAAAGGGTTGGAGTCCTTTCAAAAACCCTTTTTTACCCTTAATCAAAAAAATAAGAAAATTATTAAAAAATATTTTGATATATTTAATTTATTTATTTAAAAAATAAATATATCTTTTATTTGATAAACAACTTTGGTCCATCAAATTCAAGGCTCCATTGGAATTCTATAATAGGTAAGAGATATTAATGAAGTTTGAAGACTATAATGGTTTATCACGATTAAAGTGAAAGCCGTCTCGAGACTTACAAAAAGGTGAGCTTTTAAGCAAGATTTTACTAATCATGTTTATACAATAAAGTAAACTTTTTAAAAGTTATTTTTAGAATTTACTAAACCGTGGTAGATTAGGGATGGTTAATTTATTTGGAAATAAAAATTAAATAAATTTTTAATAATAAGTATATAAAATAAATGGATTTTTTAAATTAGTTTATTGTATAATCTTTCTAAAATTGAAATTTAAATGTATAAAATAAATAATTTTATAGTACATATTTTATTGAATGTATTAATGAATGATAGTTTAAAATTAACTTTTATTTTTATATTATTTTTAAGTTTGTTTTGTTTAGATTGAGGTATATACATTTAATTTATCTTTGTGAATTTAAGATAGAGTATATAAGTTTTGTTATTAAAAATAAACTATTTTTATTTATTATTATATATTTTTTAAAAATTCTTTAAATTGCATCTCATAATTTATTGTAAACATAATTTCAACCTTGAAAATCAGTTCTTTTGAGAATTATCTTTCATGTTTAAAATAAAGAATCTTGTAATGTTTAAAAAAAAGAATCTTGTTGCATCTCCAAAGTAATGAAACTAGGTAATATAACTACCTTAAAGTATATGCTTCACACTTATAAAATATCATTTTTATTAAATCAAAAGGGTTTCAATTGGGGACCATGGATGAAAGAATACCAAAGACAAAATAAAGCAAAATGCCCAGCAATGAGAAAGCAACCCACCTCTAAAGCAAATCTCAATAAACAACACAACATACCCAAATAAACACAAGTCTATGCCAATACTGACCCAACCAAAAGCATACAAAAGACTGTTGAAACAAAGCAAGCAAGCACGTACATTTATGCCACAACTTAAGCCTAATGCACAAACTTATTTATAGCTTGAGAAAAAAGATCCACCACAATTCTCTAAGAAACTTATCCTTGTCATAAAAAATATTTATTGAATGTTCAATTCAATTATTATTTTGGAGAGCTTATCAATGACCTTGTTTCTTAGCTTGTGATTGATAGACAAATATTACTCCATGATGAAATTAAAGCGGTGACTAATGAACTTCTCTTTATAAGAAGCCTTGGTCACAATCTTGGAGTCTCCTTCAACAATCAAATCCAAAAATTCTTGCTTAATGGTCAAACACATTTTATTAATTAGACTAATCATGTCTACACAGTTTGCAGTGGAAGTCAAGAGGCATATAACATATGCATAAAAAAAATTGACCATTACTATATTTGAAAACATGCCTAGCCCTTACCAACCCTAACTTACCAATGCACCCCCATCAAATTTCAACTTCATAGATACCTACGAGTGGGGGTGCAAGTGAGTAAGGTTCTTCTTAATCCACTTATCTTCCCTCCCCTTATTAGGGATCATTTAAATTAATGGCCATATTTTCTAATAAGGGGATATTAATCCCTTTCAGTTGGAATAGTAGTTAAGGTCTTTATGTTATTAGCCACCTCATTTATGGACACCTCCAAGCTAGTCAAGAATTTGGCCATGGGCCTTCTTTACCATGAAAAATCCTTCTGTTGTGCTCTTTCTAAATAAATCACACTATTAATATAGGGTCATGACATTGTATCCTTGAGGAGGCCACATCAAGACCATAGGCCCAAGAGAAAAAAGAAGATTTGGAATAGAGTTGGGAAGGACCGAACATAGATTAAATTTCACTAAAAACTAATACTAGAATGATTGCAAAAAGTCATGAGATAAGAACAAGTGATCATTTTATTCCTTTGTCTTTGAGCACCTTTAACAATATAGATGACCTTCAAAGCCCAATCGATAGAGATGATCCTATGTAAGAGCCCTACCCTTTGTAGCCAACCAAAGAAATGTAGTTGATTTGGGTAGAGTAGAAGGCCCCAAATAGACTTGGGAGCAAACATTGGGGAATCCATTTAGGATAACACATATTTGTAGCCCTCCCTAGCAGAGTAAACATTATTATCAACACCTGACCATAAAAGGGAATCAATCCCAAGGATAATAGGGCACCAAACCTTGCACAAGTTCAACCATAGCACCTCAATAATTGGACCCTATTTGCATTTGGGACTCATAGAGAGTTTTTCTAGTTGGTAAGGCCTAAAGATTACAACTTGTAGGGGATCCTCTAGGCATTCATAGTTTAAAAATATTAACATGCAGTGAGAATACATGTTTTTTAGGTTAAAAATTGTGTTATATCTTTCACAATGAGATATAAATTTTGAGAGATAAAATTGAACCTTGACTCATGGATTCAAAAATGAAATTTTTTACTTGGTAAGACAAACTAAAGTTTAGGTCCCCTGAGTCAAACCCTTCAAATTGACCACTTATTTTGAGATTTCAAGTACTTCGAGTTGAACCCTCAAAATCAACATCTTCATACGAGACCAACTTTCAAGGCTCCTTGGTCCAACCCTTGGAATTGATAATTTGATATTTAAATCTAAGTCTAACCCCAAATGAAATGGGAGTTCCCACTCCCTCTTATATATGAATACACCAACTTAGTACCAACCAAAAGTAAAAGGAGGATGTGTATATTCATTAGGCCCATGTCACTAAGCACTTGCGAGTCTTTAAAAAATACACACTTTCCCTTAGTTCATAATAATTGTATATAAGGCATCCTAATATATGTATTGTCTTACACATTTGTAATCCATTCAAAATATTTTATTGTAAAGCTTGAAGAGCAAGATTTCTATATTGTTGTGTGCAAATGAGTGACATATTTTAAAACACATGGTGTTGCACCATGCTACATTTCACCAACAAGCATGGTCCAAAGTTCAATTCTATAAAAAAAGAAACAGTGAACATAATTAAGCATTCACTTGTAAGTTCTTAATCATTGCTTCCATGTTTGAGATAAGAAGAAAAATAACAAAAAAAACTTTGACTATTTGTTTTATCAATTCATATATTTTTAAATTTCATCGACTTTGATTTCTAAAAAAATAACAAAAATCAAAATGGGCACATATGTTGAAACCTTGATTCCAACATTGCCCCTAGATAATGCCCTTTAGCATGTGAGAAAAATACTCATAAGCCCTAAACAAAATATCAACCCATGTGCCTTTTTCCAACGTGGAATTTGAACCTAAGGCATCCACCTTCCTTTCACATAAATATCTGATGTAAAATTAACACTATAATAAAATACCTAAGGTACTCTATAATGGTACAAGTGTTAGGTTGGGTAGGGGTTAATTAGATGGGTATTATTAATGTACTTGGGTGAAGTATTCAGTTATGCAAGTGTTAGCTAGTCAGTGGTGTGCATTCTAGATGGTCTAATTAGACGACACAAGTGTGGGTCCCCAATTGTCAAGGTGATAACTAGAAGAGGTTATTAATTGGGATGTCTTTGATTAACCAATGACAACATAAAGGCGTGTCTCACTTTTTGTCCTAAGTGGGCCACACAAATCAACATTTATAAAAATTTCCATTTTTTCTCAATTATAGCATGCAAAACATAAATAATTTGAAGACAATATAAACTAATGATTTGTGATATTTTCTATGCAAAATTTATTTCTATTTTTTTAAAAAATTAAAAATAGTTTATCTCGTGTTCTAAATATTTGTTAATAAAGTGTTTCTCACACTTTACAGTATTTTTAATGAATTGTGTTTTGTTAATGAATAAATGGATACTAACGAACTAGTAATTACAAAAACAAAAAAAAATGAAATATTTTTGGTTGGTGTGAGATTGCTTGTAGGCTTGAGATGCTCTTGCATTAACACACCTTTGGGAGCTTGCTAGGCAAGGATCTTCTCCATTCGATAAGCCCCTGGATTTGAATCAATAGTTCTGGAAAGAGTTGAAATATAACAAGCAAAAATCAAGTGATGGTAATGTGGCTACAATGATGCTAGGTGATTTACATATGAGACTATATAAAAAAGGAATACAATGCACCGGTTACTAGAATAACCTAGTACAAAAGCTAGGGTTTTGTCATGTGTCGGTGCAAGAAATAATGTGCAGGGCTGAATAATGATTGGTGAGTGGTCCTTTGTGATATACAAATCAAGTGGATTG
This sequence comes from Cunninghamia lanceolata, assembly GCA_027924645.1. Taxonomy (NCBI): domain Eukaryota; kingdom Viridiplantae; phylum Streptophyta; class Pinopsida; order Cupressales; family Cupressaceae; genus Cunninghamia; species Cunninghamia lanceolata. Next base: position 4,031,461 of record BSBN01000469.1, read on the forward strand.
TATTATCAATGAATGGATCCTAGATGGTTATGCTTGATAATTAATCAATGCAAATGACCTAGGGGTGACTCCCTTTATACTTGCTTTAGATGCAAATTTTGAAAGGTTTGGAATAATAAATAATTTTAACGACTAATTGGAAGGTGGTGGCTCAGGCCTAGAGAGAAATATACATTTTGAACAGGAGGATCAAATCTATGCCACGAATTTGACCTAAGAATATGAACTAATAGTCTAGAAGTTGGAGAATGTATGGAATGTTCGTTATGTTTTTGAGAGACAATTTGGGAATTTGGGTCAAAGGAGGTGCCAAATCAATCAAATCGTGTGCCAGGACCATGTTATTAGGACACCCATGCAAAGTGGTGTAAGACAAGTAAGGTGTGCACTTTTCACCATTACATTTTGATCCCATTTTGGTCTACATGCAAATCAATATGAGCAATCATATTGAAGTAAAAAGGAAAAGACAAGGATGACCAGAAGCATGATAATTGGAGTCATTATCCAAAGTCAACTTATAAATTGCAAATAAAACTAAAAGTGTTTACTAATAATATGCCCCCCTTTGACTTTGTGTGTGCTCCTTAAGGTGTACTCAAATCAAGAGAGAGTGTGGAGAAAAATAAAGCATAATAAATCAATAATGTTTATATGGAAAGCAAGCATAACACATGATAAACTAAATAAAGAGTATGAGCATGGTATTTAGAATTTGGAAAATCACAAATAAGAGATTTATAGTTGAAATACTTTACCTTTGTGTGACCAATGTGCATGTGAAAATGGAATATGAAAGATGTCCCCACTTTTGTGCCCTAAATTAAGCAATCATGGATGCATGTAACATGCACAAACAAATGACAACCTTGCTTGCCAAGTGACAATATCAGGTGAAGAGCATGGAGATAGACATATCATAAAAATGCAACATATAACATGTAATGAGAGATATTATTGTAGAGATTAATCAATGATGACACTACCATTAAGTAAAACTATCTCAATGTGCTCAAAAGATGTGTTGTTATAATCCACATTCCTAGAGGACTATCCATTGGAATGTCACATTTTTCATGTACATGCTTTAATTGACCACATTGACTTTGATATCTGCATGCGTAACCTCAACATGTGGCATGCTATGCTTATCAAATTTAATATACTCATCATTGCTAGCATTAGAATAATCTTGACCATTCAATTCCATATGGTTAGCTTGAAGTCATGTCATCACTGTTTTTAGAAAATTTTGAAGTTTATGTTCAATGTAATGCATCTCTTTATAGATTGCCCATGTACTCAATGATAAGCACAAAAATGCTTAAGCTTATGTGCATTGGCTTAGTAAGAAGCAAAATGATAAGTTTGTGTTCAAAAAATTATTCTAGTATAACATGTAGATACTCCTTGAATCTAGAGAACTCTCATAAGCTCTCTGGTTTGATGTGCTCATAATGATCCACACTGTGATTACCAATAGATTCTTTATCACTGCTCCCATTTTTCAAGTGTGACATTAATAGTACTTCATGGGAATGAGAAGATATGCTAGAAACATGATGATATAAAATAACGATTTTTCAATAAAGCACACTCATGTTTACACACTTAGCACATAATTCTAAAAAACAAATGACAAGGCTTGCAAAACACTCATCCTTTGATGAGCGGAAGTAAGCCATCAATAAATAAATTTTGAAACTCATCAATCATTATTATGAAACCCATGGTAGTAATCAAAGCTTGAAATCTCAACATATAATCTTTGATTAGTGCATGTTATGTTTGATTCATTGCACAATGTTAGCAATAGTTGCCTTAGGCTCAATACGGTAATGAAAATGTTCCAAGAAAGCGTTATCCAAATTCATAAAAGAAGTGATCGAACCATGTGGCAATGAATAAGCCATACGAGTGCATGAGCACTCAAGCTTATTAGAAACAATCTAGCAAGCGGCTTGTCCTCATGAAAATAAGTGAAGCATGTAGTTTGAAAAGATCATAAATGAAGTAATGGATCATCTCTACCATCATACTTTGTAAAACAAGGTGCCATGTATCCACTTGGTGAAAGATAAGCCAATATTTCATATTCTAAAGGATTATGCAATATCTCATTAGCACGAACTTTTTTTAAAAATCTTTGCTCATAATCGTCGATATAATTATCTAGGTAGTCTAATATACTCATGATGTAGTTTAATTAATGTGGAAGGTCATGTTCAACATGCCCCACATTCATGTGTGTATACACACCACATGTAATAGTGGATGAAGATATATCATCAACTGGCGGTCCATTATCCTCACATATACCAAGAAAAAACTATAAGATATTCTCACATTCTTCTTCTTCATGTGTGTTAAGTTATGTGCAAGGTGAGGTGTTTAAGAATGTACTCCACAAGTACTCAAATATATATCACAAGAAAGCATAAAAAGGATCCAAAGCAGAGCCCCCATGATATCAAAAAGTGATGCATCATCATGATGCATAGAAAAATCCACAAAATCTTTTAAGGAATGACCATCGAAAGGCAACAAATGAAAATCACGAGAAACACACATTGTAGAACCACAGGTAAAATGATCCATAAAAGCACATGACAAAGCTTGAAATACCATAAATTAAACACAACATAAATCAAACCATTGTTTAACTCTATTAATCGATGTATCACCAAATGCATGCATCAAAGTATCATTGTCATGTATATGAGCATAAAACGAAGATAAAAATTATCTAACATGTAATATTACATCTTCATTGCATCTAAATGACTATAACCAATGCTTTAGAAGAATGTGCATCATAAACCAAATCATCACAAATCAAAGAGTCACCAACCTCACACGAGAAGAGAAACAAGTAACACTATACTCCTCATTAAATACACCATCAATATATCATGAGTAAAAATATATAGAAGAAGGACTAGTGCCCTCATGTGAAGTTGAAACATCTACATCACTAGGTTCCTTAAGGAAAGATAAATCAAGACAAACACATGATGGATAATCTATGGATGTTAAAGAAAAACAATAAAAACAATCATGCAATAGAGAAGGAATATGCTTGCCAGGTACAACATCACCATGAATTAAGACCCCTAGATCTATCAAATAAATATAGGGACAAGGAGTAGCCAAGTCACTATTATAGGCCATAAAAGAGATCTTCATAAAACATGGTGACATAAAAAGTTAACTTGGTTAGGAAGGGAAAAAATAAATCCACGATAAAGATATAGCAATGAAAGTGCACAAAGGAGGGTGAGTGGGTGGGTAAGGGTCAAAGAAATAACAAACAATGAGAGCCCAATTCCTAATCAACATAAATAAAGGAAGCACAAGTGAGGGTGGATCCAAACCCTAATAAAATAAAAGAGGATAACTATAAATAATAAAAAATTATCACAATTTTGAAAATTAGAGATACAAAGAAGGTCAAAACCCCAGGGTAAATAAATATAGATAAATGACAAATAAATAATTCCCCTAAGGCAAATAGTTGTGATAGATTATGTGTACATTGGATATGAAAATACAATGAAATAATAAAAAGCCATTATATACCTTGATGTAGATGAAGAGGAGATGGATTTGGTAGTGACAAATGATTGCTATGTGAAAATTGATGTCAAATTTGAGACGAGAAGATCAAGACAATTCTGGTATGTAATTTTTGAAATTGTTTGTAAAGTTAGGTCACTTCCGTGCCTACATAAATGATCTTTGTGCTTGTGGACTCATCCTTCAACTTATGGAAATGACCTTTGATTGTGAATTCAACCCTAGTTTCTCAAAACATTTGTAATTGCAAATAAAGTTTCACTTTGGGTACCTAAACCTGCAATGAAGACTCATAGTGTTGCGTAACACCTTTGGGAGCTTGCTAAGTGAGGATCTTCCCCTTATGGTAAGCTCTTGGATCCAAATCAATGGTTTTGGAGAGATTTGGAAGTCAATAAGCAGTAATGCAAGTGATGCTAATGTGGCTATGATGATGCTAGGTGATTAATACTCGAGACTTGATGCAGATGGAATGCAATGTAATGAATACTATAATGACTTAGTGTAAGAGCCAGGGTTTTGCTAGGTTTTGATGCAAGAGTTGATGTGGAAGGCTAAATAATGACTAGTGAGTGATCTTTTGTGACAAATAGATGCAATGGGGTTATCTTAATGATGGGTGGGTCTTAGATGCTTCTCCTTGATGATTAATCCATGCAAATGACATAGGGTGGCTCCTTTTACACTCTACTCAGACACACAATTTGAATGCTTGAGTACGAGAATGATGAATAATAGTTGATTGGAAGGGGGTTAGCTCGAGCCTAGGGATAGATTCAAAAATTGAACAAGAGGGTCAAATTGATGCCTTACATTCAACTTAAAAATACAAATTAATAGTGTAAAAACTAAAGAATGTCTAAAGAACAATTATGTTCTATTTGAAAGAAACAATTTGAGAATTTAATTAAAAGAGGTGCCAAATCAATCAAATTATATACTAAAACCTAGTATTTAAAACACCCACACAAATTGAGGATATCCACTTTTCACCATTGCACCTCTTCGTAGAAGAAGGAAAAAAAAAAACAAAACAAACATTTCATTAATGGAAATGGATCCTTTTATAGTCTACAATGTTGGATGGCTTGTTTTTGGGTCTACAGGTAGCTTATAACATATGAGTAACCGTGCTTCAAATATGAGGCATACATAAACTCGCGACCTCTTTTTCAAAAGGGCAAGTTTTTCACCAACAAGCCAACTAAGGCTGTATTATAGGAGAGGACCCAGTAGTGGTGCACCCTAACTTCACTCCTCTCAAAATCATACGTGGCAATTTCAAATCACTCCAAAATTTTTACAGTAGCTTACTTGGCAATGCCCCTGCTTACAACTAAGGTTTCAGGGCCACATCATCAAATATGATGCCACATCAACATGCTTTTTGTTGAGGTGTCAAATAGTTCCCCTAAAAAAGGGTGGATCAATAAGAGTGCATTAAGTCATGTCTTGTTGGTGGACTGATGTGGCATCACATGATTGGTTGCTTTTTAAATTTAAAGGGCACATTTCATTCAATTATTAGTACTTATAGTAACACTAACAACCTTAAAGTCACAACTACTAGTACTGAACTTTAAAAATATTGGGCCTCAAATGCACATATACTGGTACTAAACATAAAAATTATTGGACCTTAAATACACATGTACTTTCTCAGCTATTGGAACTGTCTCACATAGTGGGTCTTTTCCCCTAGGAGCATTAGGTTTTGAAAGTCCATATCAGCAATTGTATAAAAAAATTTAGAGGAAAAAACATATTTTTAATCATTTCAGTCCGCAATTTCACTTAATAAAAAGGATTCTACCTATTTTGATTAAGATATTTGTTTTTGTCTGATATGAATAGAGAGAGGGGAGAGAAAAAGGAAGAAAAAAATTGAGGCGAGGTTTTATTTGCGTCCTGACGTTTTCCCCCTCTCATTTGTGCATTATTTTCGTGAGGCTTCTGCACAGCAGAACTTTCTAATTAGAAAGCTGAGATTCAACAAATTGGCCCGCGCCGTTTGGGTTTTTGTAGTCTGTGTTTCTCGGCCGTTGGGTTGATAGCCGTTTTGTGATAAACGGAGGCCTCTAGTGCACTTTGTATTTAAGCGAGGGTTTTGTACTTTTGTTTTTCGCGGGATGAAACCCTTGTTTTTCTGCTGCGGGAGATGAACTCTCGCGTTACACAAGACAACAATTTTGGGAGTCGTAGAGGCTTCGTTTTAGCTTCGGATGGAGGGAGGTAAACTTTTTTCAGACACCCATAACCCCAATTCTTTTTTTCTTCCCGAAATATTTGTATAAATTTAGAAGCCATATAGTTTAAGCGCTCTCTGTTTCTTCAGCTTGTTATTTAAGACTGTATTTTGTTAACTATGTGTGCGGGGGAAGATGGTTTTGTTTAAATGTTACTGAAATTTGCTTTAAAATTACGGGATGTAGGCGTTCGCTGTTAAATCTCACCAGATTGGCAGCTTGAGAGCAGGTAAAGTTGTTTTTGAGTAAATGGCAGAGTCTGAATGGCATTGCTGGTGTTTATTTATTTTATTTTGCTAGTGGTGACAGGGGTTTTTCATTTTTTCTTGGGACCCAAATTTAATCCTGTAACAAACTGATAAATTTCGCCTTGTAGCTTTGACAGTAACTTGTATCTGGTAAACGGAGTTTTTTGGAACTGCTTTTATTGTGTGTGGACCCTATCACATGATCTATAAGAGAATACTGTTGACTATACTGGTTGCACCAGGCCGTAAGATTTGTTTTGAGTTCCAAACGTGTTGAGCTCTTCAAACTCTGATCTGCTTAGTCTGCTTAACACCCAGTTCCAAATTTTGCCTATTTCGAAACATAAATTTTCACATTGCTTGGACATTTAACATTTCATTCGTTTGCCAAAGCAATATACGAGAAATAGTCTGGCTTCAAGTAAGAAGATATTTGTTGTTTGAGTTTTTGGCCTACACAAACAGGATAAATAGTCCGGGGAGGGCATTTGTTGTTTTAATTTTTAGCATATTCATAGATGGACACTGCTCTGTGGATCGATTGGTTTACATTTGTGTGTATTATTTGTATGTTTATGTTTTCTCTTGTTTCTTGTGGTTCCTATTATCTGGTTCATGCAGTCTATGGTTGTATACATTAAGAATATGTTGGTATGCTACTGCTGTTGCTTTGACGAGAGAAGTATAATTCTTTCCCTTTCCATTTTGTTGTTAGTTTGTGCTACTACAGCACTGCATTTAGTGTTATTCAAAGAGTGCATTTACTGCTTTGTTTTTTTTGGGATAATCCTGCTTATGGTTTCACCTTTATGCAGAATTATCCCAAAAAGTCAAAGTAGGAAGAATGCATACCTGTGGTGGAAGACTTAACCGCAAATTACTGCCCTTCATGGTGAGGACATTAATGTCGAAATGTTTTTTCATTGTTTGATCTGCTCAAAAATAGTTTAATAATAGGTTTAAGAATTAGGTGTGATACTATTTTGAGCAATCAGTCCATTTAATAGTAGCTCTCTTTCCCAACAGGCGTGTGTTTTTGTGGCTTGGTATGCTGGCCGGTAGAAAGTCAGATTGGTTATTCTCTTCTAAGGGTTATAATTTGGCGATTCTTTTGCTTGTAGAGATATTATCTTCAATTACTATGATGCTAAGTTTATTGGCAAAGATTATAAACTAGCAGAAACATGATGCGTTGAAGTTTGCAAAATCAAACATCTTGTGTATAGTCTTGAGAAAAACCTGTTATCTATACCATGTAGCTGCTTTGCTGTTTGACACTATCTTTAGTTTGAAATAGAACACCAGAATGATCAACACATCTTAAGGTTTTAAACTGTTCATTCTTTTGCTTGTAGGAATCTTCCCATGGAGTATGATGATGGCGAGTTTACTGACAAAGATTGTCAACTAGCAGAGAAGGACGGTTATCAGTCAAACACAGAGGGCCATAAGCAGGATCTTCCGCGATTTGATATAGGTGAGCATATAGACGTGCAGTTGGGATTTGATAGTCTTGAGGAAAGTGTTCTACTTCAGGATCAAAGCCAAAGGGAAGAAGCCTGGGGATCACACTTTTCCAGGGAGGAGAATGGTGTCCTTGGACTTGAAGCTGTTTCTCAGAATATAGAGTTCAGTTCAACAACGACAGAAACTTGCACCATTTCAAGGCACATTAATGTTTGGTCTGAGGCTACATCTACAGAGTCTGTACAGATGCTTTTGAATTCAGTTGGAGAGGACGAAGGAAAACTTGTTGAGGAATCAAACACCCAAGAGTCATTACCTTCAAACGTTGTGACTGTTTTAGATGCCCAGGCTGAAAGATCAGCTGAAATAGGCCAGCAAGGTTTGAAAAGTTCAGCCATGGATGCTAGATATCACAATCAAAAGAATTCAAGTCCTTCAGAACTCGAGCCAGGTAATAGCCTAGAGCTGAATAACTCTGCATCCAGGCCTGAAGATGAGGGATGTATTCCAAACAAAGAGGACGCCTGTGAAAAATTCCAGATGTTGCACAGTGAATCTGGACGGCAAAGTGCTATAACAACATCCTCACAACAAATACATGACGATTTGGAACAGGCAGAAATCCAGGTGACATCAAGTCCAGTGTTGGCAGAATGTAATGTAGAGAAGACAGGAAGACATGCAATAGAGGTTACTCAGCAAGATGAGTTCCCATCAGAGGCCCAAGAACTGATGTCAACTGTACATGATGAAACCGGAAATGACATTACAAAGAAGAATGCTACATTGGAGCATACTATGGAGGCCAACTTGCAAGGAGGGGCAGGAATGTTGGTTACTCAGCAAGATGAGTTACCATCAGAGACCCAAGGACTGATGTCAACTGTACATGATGAAACCGGAAATGACATTACAAAGAAGAATGCTACATTGGAGCATACTGTGGACGCCAACGTGCAAGGAGGGGCAGGAATGTTGGTGGATGAACCTAATGAAAACAATAGCATTCGATCTTCTATGCAGACATCACAAGAATCTTTTGTATCATCAGATGTTCAAGGAACCATGAGATCATCATTAGAGAAACAACTATTAGATAAAACTATCAAGGATACAGACAGTTTTCATGTTGATGGTCCGCTGGCAGACCTGGTACAAGGAATTGAAACAGCTAATGAACAGGATGTTGGGAAAATGCAAGAAAGAATAGAACAAGGGAAGGTTGACAGTACTCAGGATAATACAGAGAAGCACATGGCAGGTGTTCCACATGAGAATGTTGTATTAGCAGATGTATTATTGGAGAAAGGTAAACATCATGGTGGAGGGAAGCATGTAACTGAGGCCTTGAGTAAGGATGTTTTACTGGCTTCTAATGATGAGAACTCCAAGTCTGATGGTGAACAAGGAATTGCTAGTGATAAGCAGTCACTTGAAACTTCTAGCTGTTTACAAGAAAAGGCTAATGATAAAGGTACTGTGGAGAAGGATGATATATCTGCCACAAGGCAAGTTATGTTGGGTTTATTTGAAGGTGATAGCAAGCCTAAGGAACATGCTCATGATAAATCATCTCACGAGCCAGATTTTCAGAAAAACAAAGAAATATCAGATCTGATGGAAGTCGATAGTATTTGTGATCAAACACAGAAGCATGTTTTAGGTGTTGCCGAAGAGAATGACATATTAGTAGAAACACAAAGAAATAAGAATATGTTATTGCAGAATGATAATGAGGATGGTGGAGGGAAACATGTGATTGACACTTCAATTAAGCATGAAAGTGAGCAAGGAATGCAAGGTAGTGGTGAACAGTCAATGGAAACACCTACAGGTAATTCTCTGAAGATTGGAGAAACTGTAATCACACCACCTAAAGGGGATAACTGCAACGAGTCAAGACTAGATGTCAAATGCCTTGTTTCGGACTCTGTTTCATCCCAAGATGATCAAAATCAGAAGGTTTTATCAGGTAATTCTCCGAAGACTGGAGAAACTGTAAGCACACCACCTAAAGGGGATAACTACAAGGAGTCAAAACTAGATGTCAAATGCCTTGTTTCGAACTCTGTTTCATCCCAAGATGATCAAAATCAGAAGGTTTTATCAACTCCTGCAGAGGAACTCTTGAATGATGGCACAGGCAGCTCAGCTGGAGATGCGGCAGAGAAATGCTTGTTGGAGGACAACAAATCTGTCAATATGCATGAATCTGGAAATCAAGAGTCCCATACTCCTGAACAATGTCATATGTCTTCTTCTGATGTTGGTAAGAACCATGAAAATGAATGCAAGAGCACATCAGTAGAATCTGTTGTAAAATGTGGGGAAAATGAAACCACAGACGAAGCTGTTGATTTCTCTAAAAGAAAAATAAGAGCTCCTGTTTTGCTTAGTGGTATTGAAAGAGGTGAGCATATTGCTGGAGCTGTATCTGTTCAAGAGCCTGAAATGTTAACATCGCCAACAGCGCAAGCTACAACTGACAAATGTCAGGAACCATTGCAGGCACCTGATATGGATGCTCCAATAGAGGCTGATCCTATCAAACAAGTTGATCAAATGAATCAGGAGTTTGAAGAGGGGGTTAAAGAAGTCGATGTGTCACATGGTATCAAAGCACAAGATGATCAAAACACAGAGATGGTATTGGATGTCGATTGTCATGCAACTCAGAATGAATCTGCCAATGTGAAGGAATGTGATGTCTATTCTCTTGAGGTTGGTCAGAACAAAGAAAACAAAAAGAAAAATATGTCAACAGAATCTGTGGTAACAGCTATGGAAACTGATTCCCCTGAAGGAAAAGAGATGCCACTTCTTTCACATACAGATGTTGAAACAGGTGAACATAATTCTGGAGCTGTGCTTGTTCAAAATACTAAAGAAACTACATTGCCTGCAGAGCAAGTTATGACTGACATATTGCAGGAGCCAGTACAAATGACTGATGCTTGCCTTTCACCAGTGGGCGTTAAAGAAGTTGACACATCACATGATTCTAAAGTCCTAGATGATGGAGACAAAGAGGTGTTATTTTCTGATGACCATCAACGTATGCCGGTATCTTGCTCAAGTACGTGTTGTAAAACATGGTTGCTTTTACTCATTTAGTATTGTGCTTTTGAGTCAAATTTGTATTGAACAAAGATGTGTTGACTGGCTTATATGGAGATTGGCAGGTATAAAGGATGAATATCAAATAACATTTTTATATAAGATATAAAATTTATATATGCAGGCTACATATATATTTAGATTTTTGCATCTCATTGATTTGTATGAAGAGGTAAAATGATATCCAATGTGAACAGAAAGTTAATCTGCTGTAATGCTTTGTTTTTTCTAGTTTGTATTATGTGACATGTCTATTCATGAGAGCTTGGTGCTTATTTTTGTATCTACAATGTATTGGAATAACAGTAAATCTGAATGATATTTATTTTAAAATTCTAATTAGAGCAATTTTTCTCAAAAATAGAAATTGGGTTCCCTAAAAAGATTAGAGCCCTGGCTGTTGAATGTATAACGGGTGCTTCAAAGGATTTGCTTAATTGTTTCCAGCAATTATGGAGGACAATCTGTTAGCATTGTTGTCCACAGACCAATTTTAAATCGAGGTGATCTGAATTGTTCCCGGCTCTTGTTCTGCAGGTGATAGCAGTAAACAAACTCACAAAGTTTCTCCATCAGACATTTCTGAAAGGGAAGATCTTGAGAAAGCAAAGAAAGATGAACAGCATGTGTATTCTCAAACAACTGGTTTTCCTTTGAAAGTATCAGAGGAGTTTGAAAAAGATAAAGATGTGCCTGAGGCTATGGAGGTCAGTTTAGAAGTTGGAATTTCACTGGAACCAGATAATGAATCTCCTGCAAGAGAAGGAGATGGTAAAACTTTGCAGGGGAAGGCTTCTGTAGACAATATTGATGTAGCTTCTTCAGGCAAATGGTCTTTTAATTCAAAATTTGGAGGCAATAAGGTGGATGTGCCTGGGACTGCAGCTGGAGATCTAGAAGGATCGGCTGTATATAAGACAGTTGACGCGTTCAAATTTGATGTTGGAACAAAGGATGCTACATCCGGAGGGGAAATTATTGCTTCAGCTGATTGTCTTCCCTCTGATCAGCTGGCCAAGGATGCTGGATGCTGGAAAACCTTTCAAGCTACTCAATCCATTGAAGTGAGAAAGGTACACGCTCTTTATGATTATAAATTTTATCAATAGGAAGGCAGAATTTTATACAGCTACATGTTCTTGATTTGATTCTTGTTTGCAATATGATGGTTACAAGGCATTTTGTAATATGTAAAGTTATTTGGTTTGAGTGGTGTCATTTTCATTAAATTTTTAAAATACGCCTTTGCTTTGTAGTGAAACTGTTTTGTTTTTATTGGATTTGCTGTAAAGGACAATGCCTCTGCTGTGTGCCAATCTGAAGAAGTCCAAGCCGAAGCCTGTCAGGAGAATGCAAATGATTATGTTAGTAGGAATTCTACAGTCTCTGTTATGGATTCTGTAGTTCAGGAAGCTAATATTGGCTTAAGTGAAGTTAAGGCTAAACATGTGCTGAGCGAAGAGAAAACAGGTCAAGAAAATGGCCCTACTAAGGAGTTAGAGAAAAAGTCTACGATTCATAAACAGAAAGCTGTCGATGTTCAAGTTCCAAGTTCATCCATTGCTAACAGCACACAATCTACATCATCTAGTGCTCTGCAGACATCGACTTTGCCAGATTTGAATGCAACAGTAGCACCAACATCTGTGTTGTTTCAACAACCATTCACAGATTCACAGCAAGTACAATTGCGTGCACAGATTCTTGTGTATGGGTCTCTCATGTAAGCTATCTATATTGGCCGTTGAGTTTTGTTCTGAACTTGTTCTTGAGGAGGATCTGTATTTTAACTGCATTGCATGATGTATTTTTTGGCAGCCAAGGCTCACTCCCAGAAGAGGCACTGATGTTAACGGCTTTTGCTGATATTGGAGGAGGTTTGCTTCTACCTAACAATTATATATGTTTATTGACATTGCATATATAAAGTTTGTTTTCCTTTAACTTTTTTCATCTTCTCTGCATGTTTGATGACATTTATATATGCAAAGTTTGATTATCTTTGCCATTATTTTTTATCCATTCTATAACTCCTTACAATATAAGCTCATTATGTGCTAACATTTTGGTCGCCCAGCATCTCAGAATGATACTCCTCTATCAGATGGCGGGAGGAGTTTGTGGGAGAATGCCTGGCACAGTGCTGCAGATCGCATTCATCGGAAAACATTTTCTCATACATCAGAGGCACCTGTTAATGCTTCTGGATCAGGCACACCAGCAACGGTTTCTAGCAAAATTCTAGAAGGCATGAAGACTCCTTCCATAGTAAATGTCACTGATTCAAGGAACTCTCTTGCTCAGGGATTGAGATCAGCAGACTTGGCAGCTTCCAGAAGCCATTCACTGCAGACTAGAGCGACAGGGACCCCTAACATAGGTAGGGCTGGGAGCAAGAATGTACCCTCGGCAATTATGAGTCCACCTCGGCCTGTTACTTTGTCCTCACCTGTGTGGGGTATGTCAAGTCCAGTGAACGAAGGGATGCAAGGGATAAACATTCCGAGGAGCTTGCATGTTGATCATCACCAAATGGCTGTGGCAAGGCATCTTTATCAATCTCCACAGCTTGGACACTATCCGCCACCTGGAAATAGTAATCCTTGGCTTTCTCCTCTACATTTCCCTGGGCCATGGCTGACCCCTCCACAAGGGACAATGCCAGAATCTGGCTTGCCATTTTCTAGTTTTTTGGTGCCAGAAGTAGCTCAAGAAACACTTAACAATAGGAGAAACCCAGCATCATCATCTGCACCACATCCATCATTAACACATGTTACACATTTCCCAAATATGGCTGTGGCTTCTACAGGTCATGCTACAAATACCAATATGGATACTTCAAAGGGGATTGTGGGAAGTGTCAAACAGTCAAATAGCGAACAGAAGTCTAGAAAGAGAAAGAAGAAGAGTGTGTCAGAGGAAATTGCTCCATCTGGTGGTTTGACCCCATCTGGGGCAAAAGTGAAATCTGTGACTGGTGTTTCTAAACATGCTCCAGGTTCTACTCTACTATCATCACAGGATCCATCAATGACAGTCACAACCAGTTCAAATGCTCTCTATGCACCAAGTGCAAATCTGCCACCTGTTTCCAATTATCAGATAATAGCTAGAGGAGAAACAGGACAGAGAGTTATATTCTCAGAAGAAACAGCAAGTCGTATAGAGCAGGCCAAATTGAGTGCTGAAGAAGCTGCTTCTAGTGCGGCTTCTGCAGTTAGGCACAGCCAAGGCATATGGACTCAGCTAGCTGCTCAAAAAAGTTCTGGGTTAGTATCTGAGTGTGAAGCTAAGCTTGCATCAGCAGCTGTGGCGGCAGCAGCAGCAGCATCAGTTGCTAAAGCGGCAGCAGCAGCAGCAAAGGTTGCATCTGATGCTGCTGTGCAAGCAAAACTTATGGCAACTGAGGCACTTAATTCTGATGGCAAGCCAGATTCCGGCCATTCCACTGAAGTTAGATTGCTTGAAGGCAACCAGGGCCAATCTCGTTCAATAATTGCAGCTGCCAGGGAGACTGCCAAAAAGAGGGTTGAAGCTGCTTCAGCTGCTACAAAGCGTGCAGAAAATCTGGATGCAGTTGTACGAGCAGCTGAATTGGCTGCACAAGCTGTAACACAAGCAGGAGCTGTTGTGGCAATGGGTGATCCTGTTCCATTAACTCTGAATGCTCTATTAGAAGCAGGGCCGGAGACTTATTGGAAGCTTGTGACAGAACAGGCAGGTACTAAAAAAGATGATAATGTTCATGCTGAAACGCCACCTCATGAAGTTGTCACATCTGTTGAAAAAAATATTAAACAATCAAAGTCAAAGAATAAGAGAGATGCACTTAAGAGTGAAACTGTAAGGAATCTGGAAGGTGTGAAAAGTTCTTCATCAGAAATGTTAAAGCTGGTGGAGAAGGGTTGCAGACTGATACCAACTGCTCCGCATAATAATGTTTCAACTGAAAAGGACAGTGTAGGTCGAAAGGATAATCAATTAATGGGTACAGCTCAATCTTCTGTAGTTATTTCAGATGCAGAGGCTGTTTCAAGAGAGGCAACAGCAGCTCCTGAAGCTGAGCATATTACTGAAACTTATAAGAAAGCACTGACTCTAAAAGCTAACGAAATAAAGGAGGGATCATTTGTGGAGGTTGATCATCTAAAAATAATCTTCTTGTGGATACTTGTTTCTAGCATACTCATGTTATTTGTATTAGTTTATGTATTTTGTCTTTTGTATTGATTTGCTTAGTTCCTATGTTTACGGTGACCTGAACACGATGTTTGAAGTCTAGAAGCTTATTAGCATTGTGCTGTTGTATGCCACTTCAAAAGTTTCACCATGGATTTTTTAATATTCCAGGTTGTCTCTGATGAAGAGGGTCTCCGCGGAGTTTGGTTTGCGGCCAAAGTACTCAGCTTGAAGGATGGGAAAGCTTTAGTCCTCTATGATGAGCTACTTTCAGATGAGGGTGATTTAGACCATAAAAACTTTAGGCTCTTGCATCTTTCTTTCTGGTGTAGCGGTGTAGATATAACAGAGTATGCATGCATTTCATTATTAGTGACTTGTTTGTCAAAGTTATGCAGGCCCAGGTCAGCTTCAAGAGTGGATACCCCTTGAGGGAGAAAATGGGAAACCACCTAGGATTCGAGTGGCTCATCCAATGACTCTAATGAAGTTTGAAGGCACACGAAAACGACGTAGAGCAGCAATGGGTAGCTATGTTTGGTCTGTTGGAGATCATGTTGATGCATGGATTCGTGATGGGTATGTGTTTTTTTTGCAGTGATATTAGAGTAAACAAGACAATGATTGTATGATATTAGATTGTTATGCTTTGTTTATGGATTTATTACCTTTGACGATTATTATGTTTTGCAAAAGAACTCCACTCTTGATCATTTTGGTGTCTCTACTCTTGATTATTAGTTTTCCTCATCTTCTTTCTAAAATGCTCTGTTCATGATTTTGGCAGAATTATTAGTGTACAGAAAGGCAAGTTGCATATTCCAGTAAATGATTATCTGATTGTAGTTTCTCTTAGAAGAAGAAAAATTACAATTTTGAGGGTTTGGGAAGCGAAAGGTTTAAGTTCAAGTGAACAGTTGGCTTATTTTATTGATCTGAGGGGAAACAGAACAGTTTTTAGGCTAACTATATCAACTATTGAAAGAAAGTTAAAGCCCAAGTGAATGTTACCAGGCATCAATGGTGAAACCAGATGGAGGTTCCTGCTCCCTTTGTGTACAGCATATATTCCTGCCCGCTCTGTATGGCATATACCTGCTCCATGCTGGAGTCCAGATATATTCATAAGAAAAAGTTAAAAAGTTAGCAAGCATGGTTGAGAAACCAATTGATTTAGTTAAAAAAAAGGGAGTATCCAGATTTTCTATTTTGCTTTAGCTAATCCTGAGCTTAAATCTTGTTGATGAAGAGGAATATATAGGCATCAACAGAGAAACTGAATGATCTGGTTGTCTGATTGGTAAAAATAATTTGATAAAGTTCCACGCCTGCTTCTTATTTTGCTTGCCAAGTTTCCCTCGTTCCTAAGTCTGTATAGTAGAAAATAATTCTTGAATTGTTTTCAGAGCCCACTTGTAGGAGTTCAAGATAACCGTGCCTGAGATCATTCATCTTCTTTTCACTTTGTGCTATTTAATTTCTCATTTCACTAACTGTTTTTGCCATTTTGTTTCTTCTTAGTTCCTTTCTTACCAAACTTATGTATTTTTGTAAAGCATACTTTGAATGAGATTTTATATGTTCTCTTTCCTTGCATATGTATGATTGTTATGGTATTTCTGAGGAATTTTGATGTCTTCTTCATTCCTAATATTTCAGGTGGTGGGAAGGCATTATTACAGAGAAAAAGGACGACGATGAAAGCAAACTTACAGTACATTTCCCAGGTATGCGAGTAGATAATGTTGAGTAGTTGACTAAAATTTCTTTCATGCTATTTTATGGTAGGTATTTGCTATGATTTGTAGGCTTAAAAGTTTTTTCCTAACTTCCTTTTGTCTTGCTTTCAACATAAGAAATGAGACACTATTTCCATGAATTCACTTTAATTTTGTTTTTTTGCATGATAGTTTAGAAACAATGGTTCATTTTCTTCCTATTAGAGGGAATTGGTTCGAATATGTGACTGACTGAAGACACTATTAAGATCGACGTTTTTATGTTAAGACTAACAGGATATAATTCATTCCTATCTCACCTGATTGATGGGTTCTGTAAATTTGTATCATTCAAACAGTCTGAAATCAAGTCATGCTTTTAAGACAGTTGTCAGGAAACTGACAATGTGTGGATATTGATGTTTTGACATGTGCGAATGGATTATGGTTGATGTATGAGTTTATTTGATAATGCAGCTCTATTATACAATTGGAATAAGAATAGCTCGCCTGGAATCCAGAAAAGTCTAGGTACTTGTGGGTTTTTGTAAGTAGTACAGTAATGTGTGACTTTTCTGATTTTCTACTTTTACAGGGGAAGGCGATACATCGATAATCAAAGTTTATAACCTCAGACCATCATTGATTTGGGAGGATGGTCAGTGGGTTGAGTGGACATGTTTGAAGGCAGGAAAGGAGGGGACACATGAGGTTAGATGTTCTTTGTTACTCTTCTTTTTCTTGTGAGATAACCATAAGTATTTGAACTTTATAGGGATGAAAATATGCTTGCCTGGAAGGGCAATAGTTTTGTGAATTTCAAATGTTTCTATGATTTTTTTGATTTCCAGGATGAACTTCCTTCTGAAAAACGACAAAAGGTGGATAAGCAAGACAGTGAAGGACAGACAAAAGGTAAAGAGAAGTTGCAAAAGATTCCTAATTTGGAGGAAGCTAAGAAAATGCAAGAGCTGAATGCGCTAATGGCATCTGGAAAAGATAAGTCTGTTGCAGTTGTGAAGAACTCAACTTTTGATGGAAGTTCGGCAGGAATCAGAGTGAATCAATTGGGGCTTCAAAAGGAAGGATCCAAGGTAGTTTTTGGAGTCCCAAAGCCGACAAAGAAAAGGAAGTTCATGGATGTAAGCAAGCATTATGTTGCTGACAAGATGATAAGAAACTCCCCTGATATTAAATATTCTGGCAAGTTTGACAAGCATAAGGCGCCTATATCTCAGAGCCATATTGGATTTAAAGCTGCCAACAAGGTAGATGATAAAAAATTGAAGAGGCCTGTGATCTCTAAGCCTAAGGATTTTAAGTTCGGTAGAGGTCATGATGGACAAGGTAAGACAAAGTCAGAAAAGGATAAAAATTCTGCTGTAAATCCTACAGTTACAAAGGAGACCCTGGGTCAGGAATTGGGTCAATCTGCTGTGCCTGCCTTTGGCATTGATGGCAGTAAGGGAGGAAGACGAGCTGGACTAGGGGGAAGTACTCCTAGCACTAAGTCAGGTGAAGCCTCAAATCCATCTGTTTCAAAAGAAGCTGTGACATTTAGGCCTTCACTTTCTTCACCTTCTAATGGAGTGAAAGCTCCCTCTGCAACAGATTCAGATCAGGGGTCAAAGGGAAAGCTGTCATCTGCTTCAGATAATTTGTCTCTTCATTTAGAAAATGCTGGTTTGCGGCAGGAGATTTTAAGAGACAAAGTTTCAGAAAAGGTAGCAGCAGATACAATGGAACCACGCAGATCAAACAGGAGAATTCAACCTACATCTAGGGTATGTAATCGTTTTACCATGCATATTTTTGAAAAGATGCTTTTGAATAATTTTGGTTAGTTTTGTATTTTCTTTGTATTTTGAAGTTGAATTGTTACCTAACTAGAATAGTGGATGTGGACATAAACATTTTATACACTATTACTTATTTTAGAATTTGCATTACTGCATTGACTGTAATCAGAGAGTCCTCTTCTACGTCTATATCTCTTATACCTTTGCATTCACATAGTTGTAGACAACCAAGAGAGCTTGAAATTTGGCTTCATTGTTCGTGCCAGGATGTAGCTTTTTAGAGATTGCACTTATTATTTTTGCCATTTTCGTCTTTTATGATGCAGCCAGCGCTACACTCTGGGAGGCGCCATCATATCTATAAATTAAGCTTAGTAAACAATAAACTTAATAATAAAAATTGTAAGCTTAATAATAAACAATATTAAACTTAATAAAATTTTAATAAATTAAATTAAAAGTTAAATTGTATTAAACTTAATAAATAAATAGAAGTTCAAAATGTAAAGTAAAACGAAAAAGTCAAAAATTAAAGAAATCTATCACAATTAATAAATCTGCCTTCGCGTTAATGCCTCCTCGTCCTCCTCCATCGTTTGTTGCCACTATCTGATACTATCTCCAACTTCAGAATGAACGCTATTATGAGTAAATAGTAAATACAATACGATAGTCTATCCATTTCAAGAAGAGACATTTTCAATCACGTAGAAAGAGAGATAGTGATGAAGTTGCGTGCTAGTTCATAGCATTTGCCTGCAATAGGAAAGCTGCATGCTGGGTCATGGAGCAATTGCCTGTGGCAGTTTTTAACATTTTAGTGTTATTAATTTTGGGTTACGACACAGATATCATGAGAATGTTGTATATGCACGTATCTGGCATGGAAAAGTTTTTTTTTGGGTATGGTCAGACGCGGTATCCGAGCACAGTACGTGTACCAGGGGAGGGGGTGGCGTATCCTGTAACTTTGAACAACACAAGTTTCTAGATACACTATATTAGAGATTTGTAATTCCTCGATGTTTTGGGTACTTGTATCCTTGTTAATTGGGAATGTTCAATTTTAAATTCTATTGACAGTGGTTCCATAGATGGGCATGAAGTGTCGAGGAATATTGATAATGCCGTGTTTCCAAAAGATTGTGTTAAAATCTACAATGCTATCAAAATAACATTGGCTCTTGATTGAAGTGGTGCCTTGTTCATTGGTAGAACAATGCTCTATTGTGTTTAATGAAGGAGTTGATCTTTGAAATTCTGCTGGAAACCATATTTTCTGGAATGTGTTTTTATAAAGGAGCATTGTATGCAAGCCGTTAAGCACTCTTAAGACTTTCACTACTGTGATTCACAACATTAGTAACATATCATGCCATGGCTCTTTTAAGGGCATGCACATATATATTTTATTTTGTTTCTATGCTGAAGGCATCTATACCTATAATTTCTGCCATAGGTCATCATAAAGAGAAAGTCCTACCTTTCAACTACCTATGGTCCTATACAATATATGTATAATATACACTTAGACTATAGTACGTCTAGGTTGTAAATGTCCACACAGTCCTTACCACAACATATTTTCTCCCATTTTATCATATTTGTAGGCAATGGAATAGCTAATGTCTAGGGGTCAGGGAGCAGCTTGTGAATGGGAAATGCATTCCTGGTGGTGTAGAAAAGGGGAGAGCATGGGGACAATTTCCTTGTAATCCCTAGTCACAGATACACATCACCATTCCTCATGAATAAGTCCCCATGTAGCTCTAGTGATGATGGTATTTCAAGAAGAGAGGTGAACTTCATGACTGTGCTTACAGCAAATTTTGCTGGAACAATATCAAAAGTCTTTGTAATCGAACTTTTTTCATATTTATTTTATTTGTGAGCTGTTATTTAAGGTTATTTGCTGAGCCCTGGGACACTATCAATTGCACTGTGAAAGCTGGGGATCAGGCATCCCAGTAAGGCACTGGGTGTTGGCCTCTAGTGGTATTGTAGGGAAATAAAACATTCCTACATTAATTTAGTGTCTAATTAATGATAAAACAATCAATAAGGAATCAGACCTAAATTAAGAGCTGAGGTTGTAGATATAACCAATGGATGGATGTGCTTTAGCTATTTCAAGTGCAACTGTTGATTTTGCCCTTAGTTCGACTGATATGCTGTGACTAGTTGTTTCCTTTAGGTGCAGTTCTGTCATCCGTGCCTGTTGACATCTGAAATCTGTTTCCCTTCGATTGTGCCCGTATCCTAGACAAGGATGGATGGTGCTTAAAAAGCACCTTTGGGGTTCGCTGTGTTCAGTGGGAAAGTTTTACAACTTCCTTGATAACAGAACAAACCCATTGTTACCAGGAGATTTGTGGGTACAGGTACTGGGGTGTGGACAGTGATGCCAATCAAATTGGGGTATGCAAGTAAATGAATAAGGAGACGACTATATTATGTAAATGTAGTCACCGGAAATTGTGGGGATGGGATGAGGACGTGGTCCATGTTCCTATAATGGAGTATCCTGGTAAGTATGAGATACAAACCCCTTTGCTGATGTAAAATGGTCGAAAACATGCAAAATAGAGAAGCATGTGCCTACGATGATAAATCGATGTAGTATATGCAATGCTTTATGATGCTTTGTAGTGCATATGATTATGGATGGATGCTCTTAGATGATCTCCTGGATGTTCCTTATTTGATGATTACTAATGACATAGGGCTTCTTTAAATACAAGATACCAAGTGCTTAATTTAAAGTATTTGGCATATGAGCTGATGGGTAATGTTTAGTATTTGAAAGGTTTGAATTAAGATAGGAGAATTATGAGCTCAAGAACGCTGGAAAAGAGGTTTGAATCATGAGGATAAGGCTGCGAGAGGAGTCCTGTCCAGGGGACAGATCCGTGGCCACGGTCTAGTCCAGGGAGGGAAAATCCAAAGGGGAAAGACCGGTTTTCTTTCTAAGGTGATGGATAGAAGATGTAGGCGCGAGGTCGGCTTATGTGCAAAATAGGACAAGTGAGCAAATGAATAATGTATGTATTTTGATGAGGCAAAAAGTGAGTGTAAAACAAAAGAGCAAAGAGTGAATATATGTATGTAAATGTATGTTCTTTTTTCTGTATGGATCTGAGGGAAGGTAACATATGGCGGATTGACTAGAGATGAAACTCAGATATACGAAGGAAGAAAAGTCTGTTTTAAGAATAGAATATTATCCAATTCTGAAGCTAGTTGTCACATATCTTTATGTTTTTTGTCTGGTAGAAAAATCACAAATGTTTATCAGTGAACATCAAGTCTCCTAGCAAAGGGGCCATCTTTGGCAGAAATTGCTTCAACTAGAACTAATTGAGGATTGGATCTCAGATGGAGAAAGGAAGAAAAGTGAGTGCTTTTAGAACAAAATATTGTTTTGAGTCCGAACCGAGTTCTGCTACATCTTTATGTCTTCACCTGGTAGAGAAATCACTTATGTTTATCTCAATTCTCCTATCAGAAGAATCATCTTTCTTGGAAATTGCATCTATAAGGATTTGGTCTGTGTCATTGACTGAAGTTTAAGATTGACGGGTTTAAAGAACTCAGGAGGTGTAAATACAAATTTTAATTCTTGGCTTTGTAATACTTCTAAACAAAGTGACACATGATAGTTCTATGGTCAAATTATGCCGACACTGATGATTTTAGTGCTTAATTTCTTTCCTTAGACCATGTTAAAATATGTCACTTACAATATTCTATGATTGTCCTTAAGAGATATGTTAAGAAAACTCCCCAAACTTGAATATTATAGGAACTGTGGTCTTTATGGAGTCCCTAATGCATATAAATTGGTTTGTAAATTTTGTTTTGATGTTTTTCACATGTTCGTTAGTTCTGCATTCTGAAGTTTGATCACAATTAGTTCCTTGTACATTTGTTTCTGTAGTTTCTGATGTATGTCCATGCTTGTTAGTTTTTATGCGTCTTTATGTTCTCCTTTTTATGATACAGTTGCTGGAAGGTTTACAGACATCACCAATCATTCTGAAGAGTTCCCACATGGGCTTTTCTCACGAAAAGGGAGGAAAAGCTCAGCCAAAGTTTTCTAGTTCAATACCAAAAGGTATGAGTTTGTTTAAAGCATCTTTTATTTGATACTGGATCTTAGGGCTCACAGGAAGTATGTAAAAGATCTTACAATCTTTGAAGTTACTTGTTCAGGGAATATCAACGGTTGATGGTGGGAGAAATATATGGATCTCACTCCACCACACATACGTCTACTTACACAGGCGGTCTTGTTCTTTCAAGAAATGATGCT
The DNA here is from genome assembly GCA_027924645.1 of Cunninghamia lanceolata. Lineage (NCBI taxonomy): Eukaryota > Viridiplantae > Streptophyta > Pinopsida > Cupressales > Cupressaceae > Cunninghamia > Cunninghamia lanceolata. The sequence continues at coordinate 4,054,126 of BSBN01000469.1, forward strand.
GCAGCGTATGTTTAAGGAGGTGTTAAACAGCTAGTTTCTGACATCGACAAGTACCAATCTGCAAGCATTGTTCTCTATCACAGTTGTAACATAAGATTTCATAATTCTTAAATCTCTTTCTCCACCTGTGTCAAAAAGATTTGGAAATGCTGAAGGGGATGAATTTCTGTTTTTAACACTCAATTTACTTGATATTTCCTCGCAAATCTTTGTTAATGGGGTTTGTGGGCTTGAGCCTTATATATGGCATTGCCTCTGGTTATAGTGTAGCCTAGCAAAATTTGAGGACAGATAATGCCACTTTTTGCTAATTGGATGGCTATTAGTGCGTTTTCATCCCCTCTAAGGAATCCTTAGAACCCTAATGTAAAATGTGAATAGTACATGTCTAATTTTATGGTGCACCTGAGAATTGATATAGCTACTCTTTTTCCTTGCGAGGCTTTAAGAGGATTTAGAACTAGGTTATGGTGATATTGAAAACATAGTCAGTTGGCAACACCAATGCTGTGATCTGAAAAGATCTCATTGTATCTTTTCCAATGAATGTAATATTGTAAAGTGCATTTATCCAGGTTCATAAAATTTGTTCTAGTTGATTATGGTGCTTTTCTTTTATGAGAACAATGTTTTAAATAAATTCACTATCAGGACGAGGGAGTTGTCATCCTTATATGGGTTCCATTTGAGGACTGTGGTTGGTTGTTTTTCTCTTACCATGTAAATGCACCTCAGAATGAAAATGATTTGCTAGGATAATGTACATGATAAAGTTGAAGCCTATTATTTACTAATTGTTTTTTTCAATATTTAAAACACAATTTCAACTATGTACTACAGTTAATTGCTTTTATCAGATCCTTTGGAGGTTGTGACAGTAACCTTGCTGGGAGCTGTGTAGACAGCTGTCCCTAACCCATTTGAGGCAAGCAAACAAATGGCATAATTCGTCCTTGGTTTGCTTCATGACCCCTGCTTGGTCCTTGGTTTGCATCATTACCTCTACTTGGTTAGCGATTGCTTGTTTTCTTCTAATATCACAGTGAAGTGCTGGGTGCTGTAGTATTTCCTACTTTTGATATGAATGAAGCAATTGCAATTTGCTCCCATTTCAATGGCAACCTGATTTTGTATATAATGCAAAGCAAACACCTTTTCGTTTATTAGAATTCAATCCTTCTGTAGTGTTGCTTGAGTCCCTAAAATCTTTTGTGAAATATCATTTCAAGTTTGAAAGGTATAGGGAAGTTTCGAGTGTTTTTATGGTATTATTATGCATTTGCATGCACAATCCCTTTTAAGTTTTTTTCATCATGTCCCTTCCCACAAATGTTTTTCGTGTTGGTAGCTGCCTTAGTGATGAGACACTTAGAAGCCTTTCTCTATTTTGTGTCACAATTTTTATGAAACCCATCCATTGGTAATCCATATCAATAAATCAACAGTCTTACGGACAAAACATCAATACTTCAAAAATTAAGTAACTCGAGCAATCAACTGGAGTGTTTGCTGTTATGTGAGTTGAGTAGTGACAAGGTGGGTATCAGCGTTAACAGGATACTGAAGGTGGGTATTTGCTTTCAAGGACGCTATTCAAAATCAGAAGTTGTCGTCCTTAAAGTATATTCACGCTTTAGGCTTGTCTAAGCTGAGAGTCACACCACTCTAAGAAGAAGAGAGAGCCTGCAAGAATACAACTAGAATATTATGGATCTTAGAGCTGTGTGGTCTGGATCCTGAACTTGTTCATTTTGATATCCTGAAATCTTGTAATATTGGTGTCAGTTTTCATTGTAGGCTTGTCATGCAAGTTTTTGGATTTGAAAGCTGTGCTAGAGATCAAGATGAGTGAATTTCCAGTTTCAATGTGACATCATTAGCAGCTGTTTTTTGCTATACATTTTATGAGACATGATGCTGCGTTAGAAGGCTTAACTTGTTCTTGAGATCTAGTGTAGCTTAAGCAGGCCTTGATTATCAATCGGTCTAATTAGCACCGTTACCATCTTGTTAACATTTGGCTTGTATGTAACTGTTCAATGGGGGCATTAATCGACCTTATTTGTTTGGATTATTTACTTGGGAATGGTCACTTTGATGGCAGCTCCATTACGAAGTGTGATTACTTCCATTTGTTTTTGAAAACAATTTTCAAGATTTGAAATAACATTTCATTTTTGGAATAATTGTGTCCTTCACTACCTCCTTGATTACAGACGAGGGTGGTGTAATAGGACCTTTTGTTACACTTCCAGAGATAACAGGTTTGTTTTCTTGCAGGTTTTGGTAGAAGATATGTAGCAGTATGGTCTGATAGGCTACACCACTGCATGGGTAACTGTAATTGCAGATGGGCATAACCACATGTTGTGGGCATTTTTTCTATATTGGGGAAAACATTATATACACTGTAGTATTGTAATTTGTAAGTTTAGGCAACCATGAATAGATAAATAAGGGAGGAAGATAAATAACGTATGAGAAATGAATGTCTAACAAAACACAGTTTTAGATACGAACAAAGGTAGGCATGTTAGCAGGAATTCTGTGCTACATGAGATGCCTCGTTTTGTGTGCGCAAATTAAAAAAATAAAAAATTAACGGTTATTAGTTAAGTTTTAATGTCTAATGTTGTGTTATGTAATGTTTAATGGATTTTAGCCTATACGTTGGCATGCCTTATTCAGTATGAGAAATGAATGCCTTACAAAACACAGTTTTATATACGAACAAAGGTAGGCATGTTAGCAGGAATTCTGTGCTACACGAGATGCCTCGTTTATATGTGCACAAATAAAAAATAAATAAATTAACGGTTATTAGTTGGGTTTTAATGTCTAATGTTGTGTTATGTATAGATTTTAGCCTATACGTTGGCATGTCGATAAAGCTTTGGAGTTCTTCCAATAAAGCTCACTAAACATCACCCTAAAGCATACCGATAAAGCTTTGTTGTTGATTATGGATGTAATGAAATGAAGCTCAAACATTGAAAATACATCTCTGAAAGCACTTTAACAAACATAATACTTAGGTCTGATACAAAACACAACAGACTAGAAATACACAAAAATAGAAATACACAAAAATACTTCTCACAACTCCAAAACTTTTCACACACCACAATTCATACCAAAACTTAGCACGAAATATTCTAAAAATATCATTGAAAAACATCCCAAACCTTCACATATCAAAATACATAAAAACTATTCAACCCAAAAATAAAAACTATTCAACCCAAAATCTCTGCATGATGAATCTATTGAAGCTTCTTGTGATTTCTGAATAAAATCATTAGATATCCAGCTAGGGTTGATCTTCCACAACCGAAAACAGATGAGAAGTTGAGGCTTTACCCCAAGAAGAAACACTGTTTAGTATCACAATTTTCAGAAGAAATGAAAATATATTCAACAACATAAACCTCTAAATGAGCCCAAAACTCATTTATAAAGACACTTGTGGACAACAAGAGGAAATGCAAATAATAATTTGACTTTTTTTTTTTAATTTCATCCTCACATAAAAATAACCTTTTTAATTGCTCACTTTATGTCTCTCTAGCCTAACATTCCTTTTATGTGAGCATCAAATAATACTTTTCAACACCTTTCTAAAGAGCTATTACACTTTAAGTTATCTTTTAATATTTCCTATCCTTACACAACTTACGAGAATAAATAATTAAATAATTAAATAACTCAATAGTATGCCCAAGTTGCGGAAAGCATTCAGATGATATAATTTTGCAATTCTAATCATACCAATAGGATACTGAAGACTTGGAATGAAAATCGGATGTTGTCGGGTGACTATCTAAAAATAGCATGTTCCTCCAAGAAAGTTGGAGAGCATCCAAGAGGCGGGAATTAAATTCCGAAAGCATCTATGAACACCAAATGACTAGCCGAACTTAAAAACAAGAACAATTGCTTTGTAAGGTTGAACCACGACCACTCCAAGAGCGTTGGAGTTCTTCAAACATGACGAATAGTCTTCGGAAGACTAGGAACAAGCATAATGCACACAAAAGGTCTATGCGCCAAAATTGGGACATTATAGTCCTCCCTTCCTAGAATTCCTTGCCCTCAAGCAATTTGTAAATCATAACCAACAGAACCATCCTGAATAATGTGACCCCAGGTTCCCAAATTAGTTTAGGAGGTTTGTGAACCCCCATATACCATGTGCCATGTTGTGTCACAACAACAATTATAACCTTCTCCACACTTCTTGTAAAAAAGAAAATAATCCTTCGCAAGAATTCAGTGAACTTTTTATCATAACACCCCTTGGATTTAACATGCCTCTTCTAAACCAATCTAATATAATCGTGAAGACTCGTGAAAACTCTCATTGTTCTTACTCCAAGAGTCTTTGAATGATAAACCAAAGCATGCGGAAGTTCGCTGTCCTGGATGGACTCCAAAGGTAAACTATCATAGTTTACATCACAAACCTTCGTAAGATAAATTTTCAAGGTTTGGAAGATCTGAGAAAACACAATCTTGCTACTGTTCATGACTGAAATCAGTGATGAACAATATGATTTTAACACCTTACGCAAGGAACAACAGCTGCACCAAAGGAAATTCCAAGAATGAGTATGAAAAGTGAGCATTGTATTGTTTGGAATCACCTCAAAAAAGGTTGGAGAAAACTTCCAAACAACCTTCAACTGTGAATAATCACTTTCCTTGACACGAATGTTCTGCCAACTCTCACGAATGTGAGCAGCTCGGCAAGTGAGATGGCCGATCTGCAACCAAACAACAGAGTTGTAGCTGATACCTTGATCAATTCCAAGCCACGAAATGTCTCTTTGATCACCATATCCCTCCAACATGCTTAGTTGGTAACCTCTATGCTGAATTTGAAGTAATGAAGCAACGCCACCATGCTTGTGTTGTGCAACTCTGCTACTCATATGTGCCTCATCAGAAGACCTTCTAAAGTAACCATAAGCATCTCTCACAAAAAGTGCCTCTCATGCAACACGTCCAAGTGCCATCCACAAACTGCACCTCTAAAGCACTAAGATCAACGTAAAACATTGCATTCATTTTAATCTTATTTTCTTGCTCTTCATGGAAGATTGCTACATCTTTGATCTTTTCTTGTAACTCAACCATGAAATCATCAACTACTAAGGAACCAAGAGTAATTGATGTTTACCCAAGAGTTACCATATGAGTATTGCTCCAATCCTTACTTAAAATCTCTCTCCAACCCACTTTTTAATAAACAAATAGAATCATATGATGGTTGGTTAAAAAAAACAACATTCATTCTAAAATTTGTAATGTTACCCTTCCAAGGTGCATTCCTACCATCATCATTAGTCTTCAATAATTCTTGTTGATGACCCCTTGTATAGAAACTCACACAAAAATTATATCCATCATGCTTATGTTTTGTTATTTTGATAGCCACATTGATTCCTTCAAAGATAGGAAAAAACTCAACACAACTCTCTATCTCATAATAGTATTGATGTTTCATGAAGACATCAACATTCCATGTGAAAACTTCGTCTTCATTTTCACTTACACCTTCATCAGGTGGTTTCCCTTAAGGATTACTAACCACAAGGCTTGGCACATCCTTATGATATATTTGCAAATCTTGAGCAAGTTGAAAACCACGCTCCAACTCATGTTTTGAAACTTCTCCTGGATCCCATGTTTTGATGTTGTCACTAATTGTATTGCCACATGGAGGAGATGTTTCATTATCCATCTCAAAGAGTGGATTATCATAATTGTCTCTGTACCCATTTCAAAGAGATGGTTATAAAAAATATGAGTCATTCCTCTCCTCTTGCACAAACCTATCTTGTTGATTCAAAGCTTCACATGCAACTTCTAATTTCTACGAAAGAATCTCCAAATCAAATTCTTCTTGAAGATTATCAAGCTCATCAATTACTTGCTTGATCTCTTCCGTCAATGCACCTTTTTCTTTCTCCTTCAAGTTTGTAACAACAAATAGTTGTTTATCAACTTCTAGAAGCGTCATATGGGTACTTTTGAAATAAATCTTTTGTTGATTCAAGCTCAAGAGTGAGCTCATCAACTTTCATCTCCTTCTCCTTTGCAAATTCAATGACATGATCTCAATCCCTAATTAAGTGCAAGTACTCAAACTTCATTTCCATGGAGTTTTTATTATTTGCAAGTTTGAAGAAGTAGCTCCATTCACAAAACTTTTCTACATGAGGTGTTCAAGGACCTTATGAGTGTTGTCCAAACTAGTGAGGACATGAATTTATCTCTCATCATAGACCAAGAGTTGATTCTTCAACTCGCACAACTCTCTAGGATTTTTCTCACTCAAGTGTCTCGATTCTTCAAGTAGCAAAGATTCTGAATTTTCCTCTTCTCCAGGAGCAATAAGTTTTTTGAAATCTGTCTCCTCTTCACAATCACTTTGATCAAATGATATAGTAGCTCCAAACTCAAGCAATGAGTCAACATTATGGGCTGATTTAAAGCTTTCAACAGACTCCACTTCAGTGTGCTCTTCTTCTAAATTCTCTAAGAAGTCAAACTACTGTCTTGAATTGCCATTAATAGAATGGTAAAGATGCTCCTCACTAGGTGCTGTCCCCAAAGTTTTAGCAGCTTCAAACTCTTCAACTACTTCAACTACACTTTTCTCCATGTCTTCTACAAGACATTTTGTTGCAATAATTTCAAGCTCACCTGATAAATCATCTTCTAGCATCCTATCAATCATTCTCTCTTCTGATTCTAGCAGAATGGCATCTTCATAATCATCAAATTCCTCATCAAATTTAGGACTTACAAAGTCCATTATCTCAACTTCCAATTCTACTTTGACTTCTTTAGGTAAACTCAAGTACTTTTCCTCTACAATTGCCTTTGGAAAGTCAGCTTCCCCATCATTTGTTTTTGGTTATAACAGCGTTTCTAACTCTTCCTTTGTGACCTCCAATTTTTCTTCTTTATTTTTGTTGTCATATTTCTTCCTTAGATACCTTCGTAACTCTTTCTTGCATTCATGATCATTCCACTCATTAGACAATTCTTTAAACATTTCACTTAAAGACCTTACCATTGTAAACATCTCATTTCTTGGGTTATGTACTTTTGCAACTTCTCTCGGAGATAAAAATTTGGGTAGCCGTCATCCATCCATATCCTTAATTCTAAAAAAATTCTAAAGACAAATCAAGCCAAGTGATGTAACTCATACAAATGTTGATTAATGACATGCAACTATATCTTCGGTCTCAACTCTGATATGTAAGTGCAGATCACTCACATGCAACTACTACTTGGCCCTCAAAACTGACATGCAAGCATCGGGGTAGTCTCAAAATTGACATGCAAGTACTGGGTAATGGCATGCAACAACTGCTCATTCTCAAAGACGACATGCAAACATTTGGGTAGTCTCAAAACTGACATGCAAGTACTGGATAATGATATGCAACAACTGCTCATTCTCAAAGATGACATGCAAACATTTGGGTAGTCTCAAAATTGATATACAAGTACTGGGTAATGACATGCAACAATTGCTCATTCTCAAAAACGACATGCAAACATCTGGGTAGTCTTAAAACTGACATGCAAGTACTCGTACTAACATGCAACAATTGTTCGTTCTTCAAAGACGACATGCAAACATATGGGTAGTCTCAAAACTGACATGCAAGTACTGGCTACTAACATGCAACAACTACTCGTTCTCAGAGATGACATGCAAACATTTGGGTAGTCTCAAAACTGACATGCAAGTACTGGGTACTAACATGCAACTTAAAATTCTGTTATGAATTTTTGCACAAGGGTTAGCAATTCCAATAGGCTAGCATAAAAACCAACTCTAATACCACTGTAATGAACACCCCAGTTTAAAAAAAAAATTCCACAAAGAGGAAGATGCAATGGTTAAGTTTTTCTAGTCTTCTGATCACTCGGATCCCTATGCAGGCAAGGTGAGAGCATACACGTGCTTCCGAGTTAGCAATCAAAACCAACATGCAATAATAACAACTTAATCGTGGGAATGTGTGTAGGCAACTGGTAGAATTTCTAAGCTTGAATCAAACCAATAAGGTCGATATGCCAGCGTGTTCATGCCAAAACGCTATGTGAGTTCATGCTATAATTTATTGGTGGTAAACTGTCTAATATTACAAAATGAAGCACAATTTTATGAAGTAACTAGTGATAATACAATCCGGTATTACAAACACAGATTTATTGCAACATATAAAGGAAACACAAGAGTTAGGGCACACTGCAGTATTTTAGTGATTCAGATCAGAACTGAAATAAACTGTTGTAGCATTAAAAATCAAAATATGAGTTGAGAAGTCACCAAACATCACCTTGAAGCATACCCATGAAGCTCTGTTGTTGATTATGGATGTAATGAAGCTCAAACACTAAAAATACACCTCTGAAAGCACTCTAACAGCAAAAAATTAGGTTTGATACAAAACCCAACAAACTAGAAATATACATAAATACTTCTCACAACCCCAAAACTATTCACACACCACAGTTCACCCCAAAACTTAGCACAAAATACTCCAAAAATATCACTGAAAAACATCTCAAACCTTCACACATCAAAATACATCAAAATTATTCAACCCAAAATCTCTACATGATGACTCCATTGAAGTTCCTTGTGATTTCTGAATAAAATCAACAAATATCTAGCTAGGGTTGATCTTCCACAACCAAAACCAGATGAGAAGTTGAGGCTAAATAACCCCAAGAAGAAACTCTACTCATGAGTACAAGTTTTCAGAAGAAATGGAAATATATTCAACAACATAAACCTCCAAAATGAGCCCGTAACCCCTTTATATGCACTTTTAGGGCAACAAGAGGAAATAAAAATAATAATTTCACTTTTCTTTTAATTTCCTCCTCACATAAAAATAACCTTTTTAATTGCTCACTTTATGTCTCCCTTGCTTAACATTCCTTTTATGTGAGCATCAAATAATATTTTTCAACACCTTTCTAAAGAGCTATTACACTTAAGTTATCTTTTAATATTTCCCATCCTTAGACAACTTAAGTGAATATATAATTAAATAACTCAATAATATACCCAAGTTGTGGAAAGCATCCAAATGATATAATTTTGCAATTCTGATCATACCAATAGGATACTGAAGGCTTGGAATGAAAATTGGAGGTCGTCGGATGATTGTCTAAAAACAGCATGTTTCTCCAAGAAAGTTGGAGAGCACCCGAGAAGTTGGAACTGAATTCCGAAAGCATCTATGAACTCCAAATGACTAGTCAGACTTAAAAACACAAACAATCGCTCTGTAAGATTGATTCATGGCCACTCCAAGAATGTTGGAGTTCTTCCAAACATGACAAATAGCCTCTAGAAGACTAGGAACAAGCATAATGCACACAAAAGGTCTATGCGCTGAAAATGGGACATTACAAACTCATATATGAAAACTTGCATTAGGGGAGAGAAGCCACTAGTTGGGTGGGTTAACTTCAGACCATGTGGCACTTACATGGAATTGCATGACTTTAATATTTTTTTTGGAATATGATATGGAGTCTTAGCTATCTACAAGTAAGGTGTGGAGGTGAGTCATCATGCAAATTGCCACTTCAACATGTTTAGTGAGAGGTGTTTGCAAAATAAATTATGAAAGATTTGACCAAAATTTTATCGTGGAACCTTTAGTTGAACAAAAAATATTAGTAGTTGTTAGAACATTATATTATTATTTTGAATATAATTGATATGCAACCTTTTGGTAACCATAAATCTTGTTATCTCTTAACCTTTATATCCAGCATAAATGACTCAATACTTATAGGCCTCTCACCCTTTTAAAAATTTCATAATAAAGAAAGGAGAAAACTTGGGACCCGCACAACTGGGAGTAGAAGAGAAGGATTCAACAAAAAAAAGTCAATAAGAAGAGCTCCTAGAATGTGTGAGGAAGAAGCTAGACAATATATAGAACAACCTCCAAAACCATACTATTCATGCATGTATGAAAACATTACAACTTCTACTAGAGGCCTGCTACCTCGGGACCATCATTTATTTTGCTTTCACTTACCCCTAGTGAGGAGAGCATCCAAGGTCCATTGTGTACCATCATCCACTGAGTCTTGAGCTTGCTTCCTTAAATTTTTAGCTTCCAATTTCCTTTCCTTTTGCTTGCCTAATGGTCCACAGTCTAGTTTTGATTTCTTACTTCTTGTCTAATAAAGAGAGAGAGAGAGGAGGCCATATTTTGCATCATTGTGCACTATCCTTACAACCTTGAGAAGAGTGTTGGGTCCCCAACTAGTGTCAAGGCCTTAAGGAAAGGCCTTCAATTCCTATGATGACATCTATAGGTTCCTAACATATCTACTCAGACTAGCATAAGATCTCTTATTACAGATGCATCAAGAGTTCATCCCTTGACAAACATAGGAGTATTCAACAAATTTGCCTGACTAGGTGCTCACTTTTTTGAACTAAGGCTTCATGTTGGTCACCTTCAATGCCCTTGAAACACTTACAATTCCTGGCAATATCAACATCAAAACTAAGAGTGATAAACAATAAGAGATAGGCAACACGGACGAGATAAGGATCATAGTTACCAATACAAAAGGGGAAAATGCTCCAGTCCCCAAAATTGATTCAAACAAGATGAAAGCAAAGTCAATAATTGGCCACCAGGAAAACCAGAAGTCAATGATTGTTTCCTGTGTGGACTCGTAGAAAACTCCAATGCATTATTAGCATGCTTTGCAGGTAGGAATGAACCATATAAGCCACCCACATCCCCAGTCATCTAATTAAATATCCCATCCTTGCCGCAAACCACTCTTTAACAAGGGAAACAATCAAATGCTTCATAATGCAAGTAATTTATTCCTGCCAATTTGTCATTATTTGAGTCATAACTCCATCACTAAAAGAAATAATCAGATATTAGGCATTAATATAACCCATTAGATTTACCTCATTACATTTAGACAATTCCATCTGACCACTTTTGATCACAAAATTGGCAAAATGGTCAGCCACTTTATTAGTAGAGCATCTACTGCAGTAATCAATGAATTGATCCAAGTGGAAGTTTAACCAACGTTCACTTTCAATTAGAGTTAAATCACTCCCCAATCACCACCAACTTTGGTGTTAGTTTTCCACCTATAAATTTCTTACCTGCTGTCTAAGCAATGATTGTAATTAAAGTGGAAGCCAAATCATGTCTAATTCTTGCTTATCAAATAAGGCTTGTTGGAAGTGGTCCTCATCCTCTAAAATTTGCTTCATGCATTATTGAAAATCATCTGTGCCCTCGGTTTCTTGTTCTTTGTTATGGGAAAATACCGGCAGAGATGACGAACTAGGAGTCTCAATACAGTGTTTCGTAGAAGGTTCCAGATGGCTAGACTTAGCAACCATATCTTGAAACATGGGATGCGAGGGTTGTTTTATAAAAATCTCATGATTATGCCACCAAATAAAATCTTTGTTTAGGATACTTGCTTTTCAAATCCATTTTTTGAGATTAATGGATCAAATGCTAGGAACCGGTCTGGCAGAACAACCTACAATTTTATGGCCCATCTGGTTGCATTTGAGCATTGCTTAGGGAAACTTTTATAAATTAAAAATTAAATCCAAGTACCATGAGAGGAATGTATTCTAATCATGTGTGTGATAGGCTTAGACATGTCAATCATGGGCCATGGCACGTATGTTAACATACCTTCTTGTCTTCTCTATAGATTCCATAATCAACTTTACAAAGTCTCCCACTTGGCTGATTAGTGTTGACTAAGACCATAATTCCTCATTATGAAAGGGAGGTTATATAAGCACATCTAGATTGGAATGTTGGTGATAATCATATTTATGGGATCAAAGAAAGGTGCCATGGGGCTATGAACAATCTAGATTTCCCAAATACAAACCTACAATCTTTAGAAGAATGGCAAATGACCAGGAAGAATTCGTGGTCCAAAATTTTCACAAATGGAGTCTCCAAGTTGCTCCAATCCACTTTGGCCCATGATGAGAAATCTTTCACATATTTTTGAAAATAAGGGATTTGGACCCAAAAAAATTACTCTTTGGCATTGCATTGATCCAATAATCTATAATGTGAAAATCACGAGGATTTGCTGCCAATGTTACCTCTGAATCCCCCAGGTTGAGAGAAAGGGTTGTTGCAAGTTGAGGGAGAAGGGGAAGAGGCTTAGGATTGAGGGAATTATTCACCCGTCACTCGAGAAGCCGAAACACTCTAAATAACCTTGATCTTGATCTTGTCTTCTAGATTGGAGTAACATAAGGGTAAGGGCATCCCTTTAGAATTTAGTTTCTACAAATGCCACTGCAATTGTGGCAAGGAATTACATTCTTAATACTTATTGCATTTAAAAGTTCCAAACACGTCTTTGCTTAGAATTGCCAATTCAAAACACGTCTTTGCCTACAATTGCCAATTCATTACTATGCCATAGTTGATGATTGATTACAATCTCTATAATGCTCCAAGTATAGACAACATTTGCATTGGATTGATTTCTCAATTAAAAATAATCCTAATAAATGTTTTAAAGCTTTTCTTTGTGTTCTTATTTTTTATTTTATGCTTTTGCGATCACTAATGTATATAAAGAATTCTCACACCATAATCCCAAAAATATGAAATAAAAAATGGTCATAATAATTCAAACCTCAAGTCACAACAACTATCTAGGAAGTATCTTGCATATGATAATTATATGGAAGAGGGAAGTGCCATTGCTTATTTATACTCATAAATGATAAGTGGTCCAAGGTCAGAGAGCCTTGCTTTGGGTGCAACTTTTTCTGTAGCTGAGGGAATGAGATTGCAAAGTGACCTTCAGTCTGTGCAAACGATTGGGAACCAGGTTATGGTTCCAGATTTTGTGGTTGATAGAGCGATGCTGCGATACAAGAACTCTCTCATTGGGAGGTTTTTAAGATCTAGGTCTAAATTAATGCCATCAAGTGTTGGACAAATAAAAAATGGTCACGTAGTGGCCATGTGGAGATTGCGGCCAATGGAAATGGCTTCCTTTTGTTCACCTTTTCAAATAATGAGGATTATGTGAAAACCTAGTTTGGAGGCCCTTGGTTTATGGGAAGATCAAGGCTTGTCCTGTAGAAGTGGGGTTTGGGGTTTGACTTGAAGAAGGAAAGTTTCAACAAAGTCCCTATGTGGGTTAAAATTTTGAACTTACCCCTATAATACTGGGAGGAGGAGATTTTGAGACGTATTGCTTCTGCTTATTGTCAGTTCATTGCCTTTATCCAGTTACCATTTCTAGAAAACATTTACTATTTGCCAGATTTTGTGTTTATGTAGATGTGGGTAGGATGCTTCCTTCTTTTGTTACCTTGTGGGGTAAGTGGGAGTAGCATATTGTCTTTGAGGAGTCCACATTTATGTGTGGAAAATGCCAATCAACTGGTCATTCCACTTTTGGTTGTCGGGTCAACAAGATTCTATAGCAGAAGGAAATTGAGACTGATCTCTTGGTGCACCACTATCCCCAAGGTGAGGAGATGTAAGACTTGGATGTTATGAAGGATGCCTCCGATCAGCTTCCTTCCCAGGTTGATTGTATAATGCAAGGTAACAAAAATGTGGAACTTCAGAGTATGCCTATTGGTTCACTCGACGAGATCAAGATTTCAAGCAGGAAGATGAAATGTTTTGATCAACTGTTATTGGTTGATGGTGGTACTGACTGAATTCAAAATAGCTAAAAAGGCCCTTTGGAGAATTTGAAAGGGAAGACTCAATGCTTGTTGGAGCACTTTAGCTTCAGGCCGTTGTAAGTCCTTTGTATTGTTGTGTTGTATAGCAGTTTTTGAGCTGTCTACTCCTAAATTGCTATGTCTTGTTGCCACATTGCTACTATTTCATCATGGGTCAACATTGAGTTTGCTGACGTATTGCTATCTGTAACAGGTTCCAGGTTCCATTCAAAATTTGTCTTTACCCTTTTAATATAAAACAAATGATAAGCCGGGATGCCTTGGTTACCAATGATAACAAATGACATGAACATGATGGCTATGAAATTTTACGTTCATAGGAATATGATGCCTTTTATTTTTATTTATTTTTCATTCAAACTTCTATTTGTTGTTTTGTTTATTTTTATGTTGAATCTTACATATTTTTAATGCCTTACCAATAAGAGGCAGAGTGTAATGGCATGAGCATTTAAATAGAAACTACTCAAAACCCTAAATGAGAATGTACGCTCTCCTACCCAATGTGTCGCCCCTACCTTGCATTCATAGGTTGCTGCATCTTCCTTAGTTGTGGATGCTCCCTCTTCTCTTGACGTTAGTGGTGTGGGTTTTCCTGTGGCTGCGTCGTCCTCTTCTCTGTTACTAGGTGTTGTGCAAGTCCAGGGTGTGGGCGACGACATTGGAGGTCCTTCTAATGGCTCGTGTGCTTTATCTAGGGTCGTCCTTGTTATAAGTTCTCCTATAATTGATGGATATTTGCCTCCCGTTGGTCGTGCAATGGATTCAAACGTCGGGTCTCCTCTTGCGACGTGTATGGCCCATGGTAGCCCTTCTACCTATTCATCCATTGTTGGGAGGGAGGCTCCATCCTACCCACCTTGTGGCAAGTTTCAACCCTTTCTTGGCATGCAATATTCCCCAATTATCATTTGTGGTCAAGAGGTGATAGAAAATGAATAATATTATGCTTCCCATGGCCTGGTTTGTAGATTTACTAGCTTGTAGCCCTCTCTCCCTGGCTTGCACTCATGGGTTTCAGACATGTGGCGACCTCTTATTGAGGGGAAAATTGAGTTGTACCCTTGTGCCATGGGTCTTTTTATTGCGACCTTTGAATCTTCACAGGATAGGGATTTGATATTGGATCGACGGTTGTGGATGTGGGGAGAGCATTCCCTTTCGCTCAAGCCATGGTCTGCCTCTTTCAATCCGCTTTTGGAACCACTTAATAATCAGACTGGTATGGGTCTGACTACCCCATCTCCCTCTTCATTTTTTGGATGAGTCTTATTATGAGGCCATAAGTAATGCCATTGGTCATTTTTTGAAGGTTGATTCAACCACTACCTTCATGGGCCACCCTACTTTTGCTTATATTCTTGTGGATATTGATACATCCAAGGCTCTCCTTGGGGATGTTGTTTTAATGGTCGAGGATAGGCCATGGACTCAACTACTTGATTATGAGGGTCTCCCCTTCCACTGCAGATGATGCTTTGCCATCACACATGGCTTCTGATTACCCTTCTTCTCACCGTAAAGATGATGCAACTACATGGTGGCATAATGCCCTCGTTGACCACTTGACTATTGGTGGTTCTGATTATGAGGTTGATAGGCCTTCTTCTCTTGTTGCGAATCTCGAGCTTGGGGAGTTTTCCCCTAGGGATGGTGTGATCTTGGCATTTTCCTCGACACCTGCTAAGAGCTCTTTTACTGATCCATTTATGGTTGCTCCCCCATTGGCATCTTATTACACTAAGACCACTGCTCCTGCTTTGTCTTATGATTCTGTGCAATTTATGACTTTCATGGTTCCCCCCTCACAGGATGTGGCTTTGGTTGAGGAGGCAGTAGAGGATTCCTCTCTTTGTTCTCGTTTGAAGGATTCAAATAATGCTATTTCCTGGATGATTGTCTATCACAAGAAGAAAGGTCTTCCCAAATTTGCATTTGACTCTCATCCCAGAGTCAAGGGTCTGCAAATTGCTCGTTTGAGATCCGGTGTTGTGTAGGATGGCCCTTTGTGTTGTTAGTTTTTGTTCACAACACAACTTTATAAGGTTTCAAGACCTATCAAAACTTGATGTTGTAAAGGGTTTATGGTCCCTTAAAAACCAACTTACCCTAATCAAAACCCTTACTTTTTACCTTAAATTTGACAGTCATTTACTCGTCAATATATAAATATAAAATAATAATCATAATATTTCTAAAATAAATCCTCACTCTTACCTTTTAGCTTAAATTTGACACCATTGACATGTCAAAATATTAACACTTAATAATAAACATAATATTTCCAAAGTAAGCCCTCATCAACACTGTCCACTGCTCCATCATATTTGGATAAATCTTTGAGAATTTTTTTTGTACAATTTTGTAAGGCTTGTGGCCTTTGCAATAGTGGTGCCAACATTAATAAACTTGATTATAATCATCATTCTTCTCCTTTTCAAAGTGTAGCCAGAAAGTCAAAATAAAACTCAAATTTGTATATATTAAATGAAAAGAAAGGGAGTGCAATTTTTTTGGGTAGTGTTAGAAATAATTTACATTTAACAATTATTTGGGTCAATAAAGCACCCCAAAATTTTATATGAAGTTTTATTTGTAGTAGTGTTGTAATCAATACAAAGTTTTAAGTTTGAAGGTTAATTAGTCAAGAAAGAAAATATTTTGATTTGTTAATATGAGATAATTTTTTTTCACTTGTTAATTATAGTTGAAATAAAAAACATAAAAAAAACAAAAATAAAAATTTAAAATTATATAAATAAATTTAAAAAATTACTTGATAGGGGTTAAATAGATGTATAAATACTATTATTATTTAAAAATTAAATAATTAACCAAATATATATAAAAGAAATAAAAATAAAAATATAAAATTAATCTAGTATTTCATAATTAAAATTTATAGCAAGTATTTCTTTAAATTTTTTAATAGTAGATGTGAAGAAAAATTAATCACTTAAAAAAATGATTATATATATTTTTAATATTTAATGAATATTTTAAATAATAACAAAAAATTTAAAATAAAAATATAAAAAAAAATATACAAATAAATGATTTTTAAAAATTAGAATTGCCAAAATAATAAATGTTGGCCTTTCCAAAAGTAAAATTAAAAGTTACATATAAAAATAAAATAAGTGTATTACCAAAAAAATAAAGTAAATAAACAATGTAGATATAATAAAATTTATGTGTTCATATGTGCTCATGTATGTAGTAAATAAAATAGTTCTAAAGTAAAATAAAATAACTCTTTAAGTAAATAAAATAGTTTTAAAGTAAAATAAAATAACTCTTCAATAAATAAAATAGCTCCAAATTCATATCTCTAACATTTTAGATAGATGTATTGAAGATATCGAGTTCAAAAAATAATGAAAAAATAAATGCATCAATTATGGGACGTGGGATTTATAAGTTAGACTAGGATGTGACATTTGAATATTTATGTAGTCTAATTTGAAGGTTATTTTTTAGTATTTTGTTAGGATTATAGATGACATTCACCTTGCAATCCTAAAGTCTTGATTTTAATTGTAGGCTGTAAATAATGTATATGCTCAAGGAACATGGAGAGGTTGGATGCCCCTATATGTGTGGGACAATTATTTATTATATTTTATTCTCTGACATGTATTTGTAATGGCATTAACAATGAGAGTTACTAAAGAAGTCAAAGGGGAGTTATGGAGCATCCTTTTCATCATGGGCTATGGCAAGGCATTCATTTTCCCATGTGCAACACCTAGAATTGAGAAAGTGGGCTTAATGATGCAACTTGACCATTATGACAAGATTTAAAATGATTAAGTAGTGTAAGAGGAGTTACATTTTATTCTGGAGGTTGATCAATTGAATATGAGCATTGGATTTTTGCATGGAGGTGATGGGTGCCTAGTTTTGGGCCCAAGGTTTTGACCCCTTGTTTTGTAGACCATTTATGATTTATTGTTTATGATTATTCTATATATTGGAGCCTTTGGATAGTGGTATGCATGGTTATTTGAAAGTTCACAGGTTCATAGGTACTGGAAGTACCCTAATAAATGTACAATGTTAGAGCAATATTTTTTGATAAGGGGAAAAGATAGGTTTTTTGAAAGGGCCCCAACCCTTTTACAACCACGAAAAACAAGAATAAAAATGCTACTCTGCAACAACACAACTCCAACAAAATTACAACAAATCATATGCCATAGAACAACAAGGAGCCAAAACCATAGAAGACAAGACAAAGAAGGAACATTTAAAACACCAATATCAAAGCTTGTTCAAAGAAACAACTACCTCCAATTTGTCTTGTGAGGCTTGGAGATGGGTTCTCATGGCTTCATCAGTAAGAGGATGAGCAACTTTGTCTTTACAACCCCTAGTTCATGCACTCATACCCACCTAGGTTTGCCCTTGACAACTCTTCACCTTCTCATGTAAATCTTTGATGTTGTTGAGGTAATTTGTGATCATAGCTTTTATGAAGTTAATAATTTTCTATATGTTTCCCTTGATCTCCAAAATATCTACCTCTAGTCTTTCTAGCCTTTCTTCCTTTTTGACCAACTGCTTCTTAAAGCTGAGTAGTTCCTCTTTGGTGTTCCACTCATCCATTAGGGAGAGCTTTGAATCTTGTTTTTGTTAAACTCCACAAAAACCATTTAATGACCTTGTGATGTGTGTTAACTTCCTTGTGGAGGTCATTCATTTTTTGGGCTAAGCAGCCAATAATAGAGGTGACATCTTTTAATGAGGAGGAGGGACAATGAGTGTATTCCTCCCATTTGTTTTCGTCAGGACATAGGCCTTCCACATCTAAAATTTTGTTTTGATTTCTTCTTGCTCTAGATATTTTCCCTTTCCCTTGACAACATGAAGAGTATCACCTTGAGAATCCCCACCATCACTAGTCTCCTTAACCATATGGGGTTCACACCTTGATTTCTTTAACTTTCCTCTAGAACCAATTTCTTTCTTGAATTCCTCATAGTATGAAGAGCCAAGGGGGATTTTAGAATTAAGTGAGATAGGGTCGAAAAGGGGAGAGGAGACCAAATAGGGGAGAGGGGATGCTTCTTTCCTTTTGGGGGTATGATAGGAGGAGATCAACCAAAGAAGATAAAAGGTTTGGGTTTATGGTTCATGGCATGCTTAAACAATAAGAATATTAAAGATTGATGTAGGGGAGAGCTCCCCTTGACTCTTTTAGCTTCCAACATTGAATATTCCAACAAAGAAAGGAGAAACAAGGAAAAACTCACCTTCCTATTGTGTCTAAAATGGATCAACAGGGAGAAATGGTATGCATAAATTGCTTGGAATCGACCCTCCAACGCGATGTATCTCATGATCTGAAGGCAATTTCCTCCCACAACCATGATAGGGAGATCTTGACATATCCCATTTGTGCTCTGTTGACAATATCTCCATCCTTTAGGAAGGTGTTAACCGTCTCGTCTCCATTCCTCCTGTCCTTGTACATCTTTCTATCGTCGTTTAACAAACCTATAACCTTAGAAATGAACTCTTCAAAGAGGTGGAGATCCACACCTCGTAAATAGACCACTATAGAGTTCTAGTTTGCTACAAATTCTACCAATAAAGTAGGGTCATATCCATTAAGTCTCTCCATATGGGGAGTAAGTCCCCCTTTCTGAAGTATTTTCCAAAAGTTTTAGTTCTTCTTAACTGATTCGCATGATAGGGGCTCCACCATATCACGATCCCCACCAATTGTGATCTAATACTAAATAATCTTGACCAACTGAGACATGGATTTTTACCTAACCACACCTCCATATGTGTCTTCTCGTCAAGATCTTCAATATAGGAGACCTATTAACCAGGTAACAAGTCATAGCAACTGCTTCTACCCTAAACTTTTGTTCCAAGCCAGCCCCACTAAGCATACTCCTAGTCCTATCCATCAACATCTTGTTTATTCTTTTTATAGCTCTATTTTGTTGAGGGGTGTACGAAGTTGTCTTATATCTTTCCATTCCATGATCTTTATAGAACTTTTCAAAGTCTATGGAATAAAACTCATCGCCATTGTCAGTCCTCAAAATCTTAATCTTTGTACTACTCTAATTTTCAACAAGAGCCTTAAACTCTTTAAATTGACTAAAGACTTCATATTTACTTCTAAGGAAATATACCCATGTCCTATTATAGTCATCAATGAAATATACATAATATATAAATTTTGAAATTGGAAAAGCATTAGTAGGACCAAAAACATTAGAATGTATCAAATCCAATACCCCAAAAGATTTATGAGAACTAGAATAAAATTGAACATGGTTTTATTTTCCATAAATTTAATATTCTCAAAAAATTGAACTCAAGGTTACAATCATTCAACCCCTCAACAAGGTTTTCATTTTTCATGGTCTGTAGACCCTTCTCATCTACATGACCCATCATTTGATGCCACAACATTATTTTCTCTACTGGTAGTTTTATCTCCAAAGCATGACCACCCTTAGGTACATAGAAAGCATGACCACCCTTAGGTACATAGAAAGCATGACCATCAGAAGTGGATGCAACACAACTCTTTATTGTTGGTTCAAATGGTGAAGGTGAAGATTATACATTTCTCTTCATTACAAGAATGAAATAACTATTGCACTAAACTGTGTGTGCATCTAGTCGAAACAGAGTGTTGACATGGACACCCTTAGCAAGCACCATAGCTCCTCTAACCATCTTTCATTCTCCACTTGAGAAAACAACCTACACACCTACATCATTCAATTTACTTATAGAAATTAGGTTCCATGCTAAATCGGGGATATGAAGAACACCATTGATTGCCTTCACTCATCCATTAGGGAATTATATCAAGACTTCCATGAACAACAATCTTTAGATGAGATTCACCTTCAAGGTACACCTTCCCACCATAATATTCTTCATATTTATAAACCAACCCCAATGTGAGGTCATGTGAAAAGATGCACTAGAGTTAATCAACAACACACCTTTTGATGCATGTGTAGCCAAGGCTATGACAAAGGCATCATGATCATCCTAGGATGATTTCTAAGACTCATCACTTGAATCATTCTTTTTTTCTTCTTCTCCTTAAAATCTTTTCTAAAATGGCCAGGTTTACTATAGTTCCAACATTTATCCTTGAACTTACTAGAAGATTTAGATCTCCCACGAGATATAGATCTTGGCTTATCTGGCTTCTTGTCCTTCTTGTTGCCTTTTTCTTTTGATCTTCCACAAACAGTTAGAGCCTCCTTGGTTGATTCGTAAGTCTTTCTTTGCATCTCTTCAGAAATAAATGATCCAACCACCTCATCCATCTTCAACTTTTTGGTAGTGCTCCCAATGGCCATAACAAGGTGGTCCCATGAATTTGGAAAAAAACATAGCAAAGTCATACAACAGTCCTCCTCCATTTTTACTCCCATAGAGTTCAATTGGGAAACTATCACATTGAAGGCATTATAGGATCAACCATAGATCCACCATCCTGCATTATGAGGGTGTACAACTTCTTTCTTAGAAAGAGTTTGTTAACTAGAGGTTTAGCTCAATACAGATCTCCCATTTTCTTCCAAAGATTTATTGCGATGGTTTCCTCATGAACATTCAATAACACTGAATCTACCAAACAAAGTCTAACAAGACCCTTCACCTTCTTATTTCATCGAAGTAGGCTTTGTATTATGTATTGTAGCCTATAGATCTTTGTCTATGAGCATATCTCCCATTTTGAGTTTCCACAACTCAAAATTATTGCCAGTGAACTTCTCCATTTCTATTCTAGATGTGGTTGTCATCTCTTCTTGCAATAAGATTGAAACCCTCTTTACACAAGCTCCCACTCAAATGAAGATTAGTACAAAAAACTTGCTACCCAACACTTAGAATCCGAGGTGATCAAGCTTTGATACTAACTAAAAGGAAGAAAGGTATGTGGAAATGCTTCCTACACTAATATTCTAAGGAGAGTGATGTGCAAATTTTAAATCTTTACAATTACAAAAAGTAGAAACACATATAAACATAAAATAAACAATATACCATAACACAAGATATACTTGGGGAAAACCCTTTTGAGAGAAAAACCCCACACTCCAAAGCATCCCAATGTATTATTTAGTAAATAACACAATTGCAATACACTTGCAGAGCAATCTTTTATAGTAGTATCACCAACATTCAAATCTGGAGTGATTTTGGCATCATTATGGTACTTGCAAATTAACCCATACAAACTACAACTTCAAGCACCATCAGATAGGTGAAGCACAAATTGAAAACCATAAATGGTTTGGGAAAACCATTAGCCAATAGAAGAGAGTTATGGTACCTAAATTCAAAGCCCATATTCCAACGCCCCTCTTTGGTCGTGGTCATCTCGACTATATTTAGCATATTCTCTTACAACATGTCATGTCATAAATGTTACATTTGACCACCCAATCTTGGGGCTCCAATTTGTCTTCATTCCCAATGCATAAAGATGGTCCATGGATAGTGTCCACACCTTTCATAATGCTAATCAAGTTCTAATGCAACCTCCCTCTTACATGGTCTTACACGTCATAAGAATTTGTCATAAGTAGCTCCCGTCATAATGATCTTACAACTCCACAAGATGCCAACACATGGCCAAAATATGCCACCTCCAAATGGGTCACCAACTCTCCCACAAGAAGACAAAATACACAAAAGATGAAATAGTGAATGCATACAAAAGTATTAAAATGAACATTAGGAAAGTAAGGTCGAGACACCTTTTCTCAACACGAAAATGTCTATTCAAGGCAACAATCACAAAATCTATCAAGTTTTCCATTGAAAACCCTCCAAAAACAACTTAAAACATTGCTAGAAGTCACTGCATCAGTTGCTTCTTGCCCTATAGTTGCATTCAAGTTGATTATCCATTCTAGAAAGAACCAAGATTAGTTTGTTAAATTAAATAGACAATCATTTTAATTATTCTCTACAGATTCATACAAGAATTTAAGAAAATTCACTCTATGAAGAGACATATACATAAGAGCAATTTTGTATTTTTCATTGTAGCACATATTTTTATGAAAATTAAATTGTTTTGCTTGCATTATTACTTAAGAGGAAAGATTCAAAGTAGTTTGCATTTAACAAACATCTAGGGATAATAAGAAAATAAGGGAAACTAATGCATTCACTTTT
Organism: Cunninghamia lanceolata; assembly: GCA_027924645.1. Classification (NCBI taxonomy): domain Eukaryota; kingdom Viridiplantae; phylum Streptophyta; class Pinopsida; order Cupressales; family Cupressaceae; genus Cunninghamia; species Cunninghamia lanceolata. The sequence goes on from BSBN01000469.1 coordinate 4,077,095, forward strand.
AAGCATTAAATTCTTGCATCTTAAGAATAGCAAAAACATAAAAAAATTAGATTGTTGCATGAAACTTTCCATAGGAAATTGAATTCTTGCTTGCATTAGAAAGGCATTCTCACATGGAAAATGAAAAAAAAAACAATTAACTACATCTCTTGTTATTTGCATCTCATTCAAAAGTATAAAGGAACAAAAATATAGTTTCATTTCAATATTATGTTTTTCTTTGCTTACAAGTAGATTAGATTTTACTTACTTGATTTAGTGGTTTAATTTATTAGTCAAATTTTCAAAATAACATTCAATGTGGCAAAAACACTACATGTTCATGTGTGTGCATGCACACACACACACACTTATGCAAACCCTAGGTGCATTTACTACTTTGAGACAACTTGGTGTATCACAAGCTTAGATAGATGTAGAGTGGGTATTCACCTATAACCCCATTCACCACTTATCATTTTCTAGCGTAATACTCTCAATGAACAAGTTTGAGGTGCAAAGATTCAATAGATTTCCAAAAATCTCATTAAGCAAAGGCATATGGGGACAACTATACAACCTTCCTCTTGACCCATAACAACCCTGGCCATTTCTTTAAATGGATTCATCTATCCATGGAAAAGCACATGAGGCACACAATGATGGAAATGAAGTATGTATGTGTGAGAGCGGTCTTGATAGTGATAGTTCTACAAATGAATCAACATCTCCTCATAAAATATTCAATCAAATCTATGATCCTTGATACAAACTCATGTATAAACCTAGATATAAAGGAAAAGGACTAAGAGAGAATGAATAAGGTCATCATAGATTTGTAGAACCACAATAAGTTAGATAACATCATGGAGTACAATACCAATCTAAAGAAGTTACATGTTGGTTACAAGAACATAAACAAAAAGGTAAAGAACATGAAGTTTAATCTAGTGCAAACCCTAATCAGGCCTCTTTTTCCTTGGTTACATATGATTATGAGATTCCTTTTAAGCCATTGATTGATTCATTATTTAAGGATCCATATAAACATTTAGTTTTCATTGAGTACCAAACATAAAAGTGTGTATTGATTACGAATAATACATCTTTCATACACATGAACCATATATGCATACATAAAAACCATATAAACACAAGTCTAAATCAAAACTACTACACCCTTAATCCTATAGTGGACAAAGGATTGAGTAGTCAGCTTGTGGCTACCTTAACTCTTAATTAATTTATATGATCATTTTAATATAGTCTTATATAGGTAGTTAAGTCAGCCTAGGTGGCATCTAAGGCATACATATAGTATATATAGGAGCTAGTGGTTAGTTTATGTTCATAATAGTGTGAATTGTGTTCTTCTTGGAGACTTTGGAAGGTTTGCCCTTGAAGTGGCTTATTATTCTAAAGTATTATCAAGAATTTGTAGCATATCTCATATTATATTATTCTCTTATGCAATTTATTTCATTACAAGTGGTCTCAAAGTATGATCTTGGCATCCAAAAGGTGAGAAACAAGGTGATTTTTTTCAATTCAAGAGGTCAAATTGTGAAGTGTGAATCTCTCTCAATTTGGATAATTTTTTCCTAATTTTTGGAGGGTTTTCAAGAATGTATTGAAGCTGCTACTATCCAGATTTGAGGTCATTTGGAGTAGATTTGAAGGAGCTATTATGAAATTAGGGTTTCCACCAAATTGTCTCCTAGGGCTGCAAATTAGTGAATTACTTTTTTATTCTAGAAGGTTGAACAAGGAAACGTTCGATCCACCTAGAATATTGAATTGAAATCATTTGAATTCCTTTTGAGTAAGTTATTGTAATTTTAGGGTTTTTCATAAAATCCCTCTATAGGTTGCAATTTGTGGAATTGTTCAGATTTGTTTACATTTTTGAAAAGCTTGAAAAAATAATTAGAGGTCTACCCTTTGAAAATTTGATTTTGGGGTGGAAAGTTTTTTGAAATAATTTGATCAAGGTTTGTCAACAAAAACCTTAGATTTTGCATGGTCAAGCCCCATCATGGTAGGACCATAGACTAGAGGTAGAGGCAATAATTCCTACACATTAAGGAGTCTTGACAAAGAGGATACAAACTTAGAGTTTGGATCAGGTGGGGCTTTGGTTGTAACTCCCTCTCCATTGGATGATAAGGTAAGCTAGTTGGAAGTAGTATGTGTAATATGCAAGGAGAATTGGAAGAAGGTATCACAATATGAGAGGAGAATTAGAAGAAGGTGTGTACAATCTACAAGGAGAAATGGCTAGCATCAATTATGTAATGAATGAACGGTTGAAAAAGGTAATGTAATTTGTATCCAAGAATTAGTCCAATAGATATCATTCTCGTAACCAAAGGAACAACCCCAAAACCCACTAAAAAAGGTGGATCATTAGGACAAGACAATTGTGATCCAAATGCTAGTACTCATATAGCATCTTAGAGCCTGCTACTAAAGGTGGACATGTGCAATTTTTATGGCAAGGATACATTGACTTAGATAAATCAAATGGAGAATTTTTTTATGTGCATCAAATTCCAAGTGGGCAAAAAGTGAAAATGTCTTCCTTATATCTAGAAATGGTGTAATTCATTTGGTATCGATGTCTATGTGCAAAAAAGAAAGAAAAAATCTCTCACTGTCACATGGTCAATTTTTACAAAGGAGCTACAGTCACGCTATAATAGTAGTGTGTTAGACAACTACTTCAACCAATTAGCTAAACTATGACAAACATGACCAATCAAGGATTATATTCAACAATTCTAGAACCTATCCTTGAGAGTAGAGACAATTATAGAGGAGAACTTGAATGACTTATTTCTTGGTGGTCTCAAGGATCACATCCAACATGAGGTACACATGTTTATACCTACTTCTATATCCAATTATTTTTCCTTAGCACATAGGTAGAGGACAAGTTTTTGTTTTCTAGAAGGCAAGGGTTCAATGGCATAAGAGAGAAGAGATTTTTAACACAACCATTCTCTCAATCCACTAGATTGACTCCTTAACAAATGGAAGAGAAAAAGGTAAAAGGGTTATGTTTTAATTGTGAGAGAAAATATGTTAGAAAACATAAATGTGTAGAAAATAAAGTCTTCTACATTGAAGGCTAAGTGAGGAAGAAGATGATGAAGAGGAAATATTAGAGTTTGACAATGAGCTAGATAAGGAATCAAGAGATCTCAAACCAACCATTTCTTATCATGCACTTTCTGGCATTAGCACCCCAAAAACTTTCTGGCATTATCTCCATCCAACTCCAAAATTTTAGGTCATAAGTGCAGATGGGTGCACTATTAGTTGTTTGAGGAAATGTCATAGTAGTAAATTTTCCATGGGAGAATGCAAACTTGATTGCCCTATGTTTTCTATCTCCATGGGTATAGTAGACATTGTGTTGGGAGTTTAGTGGCTTACTACATTGGGGACAGTTGAGATGAACTTCCAAGAGTTATTCACGTGTTTTCACTCAAAAGGAAGGATAATAGAACTAAGATGGGTGCATGAAAGCCTCCAAAAATGGTAAGATCTCATCAAATGCAAAAGATGATTAAAAAGGGGTAGATGGGTTTGTGGCCCAATTGTTTTCATTAGAATCATATCAATCAAAGGATTCTACACCATTAGATCTACAAACAATTGTAGATAAGAACTCAATAGTTTTTAGATTAGATGCGAAAAGGAATGCCTCCTAAAAGAGATTGATACGACTATGCCATTCAACTAGTACCAGGGAGCCAACTATCCAACATTAAGCCAGGTAGCCATATGTACAAAAATGTGAGATTGAGAAGATGGTTTAAAAGATGTTAGAGGTAAGTACTATTAGGCATAGTTAGACTGCTTAATCCTCTCTTGTGGCAATGGTGTGCAAGAAAGATGACACTTGGAAGATGTGTCTTGATTATGAAGATCTCAACAAGTATATCATAAAAGATAAGTTTTCTATTCCAATAATTGAATATTTGTTAGATGAGCTTAATGGTGTTGTTTATATTATGAAACTTGATCTTCATTTTAGCTATCATCAAATTAGAATTAGAGATGAAGATGTACATAAGATAGCCATTTGAACCCATGAGAGCCACTATAAATTTTTGGTAATTCCTTTTGGCTTCACAAATGTGCCATCTACATTTCAAAGTTTGATGAACTCTATATTCAAGCCATTTTTACAAAAAATATTTTGGTATTTTTATGACATCTTAAAATATATATCAAAACTTGGAAGGAACACATGCAACATGTAAATAAGGTTTTGGACATTCTTAAGCAACATCAATTTTATGCTAAGTCATCCAAGTGTGTCTTCAGAGTTAAAGAAGTGGAGTACCTAGGTCATATTGTTTCACATGAGAGAGTCAAGGTGGATCCTCACAAGATCAAGGCCATTGTAGAATGGAAAATGTCTAAGACCCTCAAGAACCTATGAGGTTTCTTAGGGATTATAAGGTAATGTTATTGATGTGTAAAGAATTATGGTAGCATAGCACCACCTCTCACAACCTTGTTGAAAAAGGATTCCTTCCAGTGGAAAGAGGCAGGTACTAGGACATTGGAGAAGCTAAAAGAAGCCATGTGCACAACTCCAATTCTAGCTACCCCAAATTTTACTAAAACATTCACTGTGGAATGTGATGCTTTAAGACATTAAATAGGAATAATACTAATGCAAGAAGGAAGACCCATATAATTTGAGAGCTACTAATTCAAAGGTTAGAGTTTGTTGAAGCTAGTTTATGAGAAGGAAATCTTGGCTATCCATCATGTAGCCAAATAATGGAGACCTAATCTAATGGGAAGACACTTTAAGGCAAATATAGATCATGGTAGTCTCAAAAGGTTATCATCTAAAGAGCAACAAAAATGGGGCACAAAGATGCAAGGATATAACTTTGAGATCATATACAAGAAAGTCAAGGAGAATGTTGTGGTTGATGCTCTATCTAAGAGGGATGAACCCACTAAGTCACTATTGTATTCCATTTCCATATTGCAAGCAAATTGGGTAAATTAGGCATGATAACAATGGGAGAAGGAATGGATACTCAAATTCTCGTTAAAAAACTCTAACAAGATTCAAGTGTGTTAGACAAATTTGTATGGAAAGGAAATGATTTATGGTACAAACATAAGTTGTACTTATGCAAGAAATCAACCTTTAAGTTTAAGGTGTTGGCAAAAATGCACGCTTCTCCAATAGGTGGGCACTCTAGATTCTTGAAGACTTACCATAGAATCAAGCAAGATTTTTTTTGGGGAGAGGCTCAAAGGGGATGTTTAAAAAATTGTAGTTGAATGCATGATATGCTAGCAAAATAAAGGGGAGATGGTTAGGATCCCATGTCTTATGCAACCCTTATCTATTCCAAGTTATATGTAGGAGGAGGTATCTATGGATTTCACAATAGGTTTGCCCAGATTTGAAGGAAAAACTGTCATCATGCTTGTTGTGGATCATCTCACCAAATATGCACATTTTATTGTTTTGGCACACCCATTTGTAGCATGCACTGTAGCAACAACCTTTATGAATACTATCCATAAACTACATGTGACTTCAAAAGTCATAGTATGAGATCATGATCCTATATTTACAAGTAATTTTGGACTGACTTATTTTTATGTTTGGGCACTCAACTTGCTTGTAGCTCATCATGTCATCCCCAATCAGATGGATAGACTGAGTTGGTCAACAAATTCTTGGAGGGTTATGTTTGATGTTTTTCTTTAGCCAATGGAGCATGATTAGATTTACCTATGTCAACAAAAATACATCCAATTTTCTATGTTTCATGCTTGAAGAAGGTTATTGGATAGAGAGTTGCAACATAGACTGAATTACCGGATCTTGATGAGGAGGGAAGAATAATTTTGGATCTTGAGGGAATTATTCAAACAAGCACTAAGATGATATAGATAAGGGTAATTGGCAAAGTATTTGATCAAATTGAAGAACTCTCTAGTCGTAGATGCTACTGGGGAAATGAAGATTTTAAAAAAAGCATTCACAGTTGATCAACACTAAGGATAATGCTTCTTTGAAGAGGGGGGCATGCTATGCCCGTAATCCTATAGTGTGCAAAGGGTTATGAGTAGTTGTCTTGTGGCTACCTTAACTATTAATTAAGTTATATGATCATTTATAGTCTTATATAGGTAGTTAAGTCAGCTTGGGTGGCATCCAAAGTATAAGCATAATATATATATGAGCTAGTGGTTAGTTTATGTTCATTATATTGCGAATTGTGTTCTTCTTGGAGACTTTTGGAGGTTTGCCCCCTCAAAGTGGCTTATTTCTTCTTAAGTGTTTTGCAACATATTTCATATTATATTCTTCTCTTGTGCAATTTATTTCATTACAAAAATCATGAATGCAAACATTCATAACTATCCATGATCATAATACCCAAATATAAAAAACACATGTTTAAACCATAGCATCATCATAGCATATCAAAATCACATGTGAGCCATAAAATGTCCAATATCATAAAATCATAAGAGGTCTAAACAAAGAGTTCCAATGAGAAACATCATAAACACATATCACAATAGGGGAGGCTCCCTAGATGACCCCTCCCCTACACCACTGTGACCACTATCATGTTTCTTGGAATGCGTTTGAGACCTTGACCATGAGTAGGACCGAGCTCTTGAAGGAAAAATTTAGTACCCCACAAGTGACCAATCTCCTTGTAGGGGTGGGCCAACTCCATTTTACTATCTCATGCTATCACCCATGGCTAATCTAATTCTCAAGTCAAATATGTTGGCATCACATTGCTTAGGGGGTGTAGGCATCACCATCTAAGCCTTCCATCTAGCTAGCTCAACATCTAGCCTATCTTACTTGGCCCTAACAATGTCAAGATCCACATGAAGTCTCCCATTCTTGACCTCCCCTTGCTCCCTCTCACTACATGCTATGTCCATATGCACCTCCATGGCATCCCTCTCTCATTGGAGTGTGGCACACACTATAGTTATTGCTCTATAAGCCTTCAAAGGGTGCAAAATGACCAACATGTGTATGATAATGAACAATACTATCTACCAAAACTATTAGGATACCATGTATCAACTTCTTGATGGTCAAAAAATTGACTCACCACATCTAGGTGATCACCCTACTCGATGTTATCTTGTACTCAGTCACCTTGTCTAGGAACATGATTCTATCATTACACCATGATGTCAAATTGCAATAAAGGTTATAGGATTTGGCAGGTAAAAATATTTGACGGTGTGTAAGAATGAAAGTGAAATTTCACTATTCACCCTCCTATATATAGTTGAGTGCTAATTCACATATCACAAACTATGATTCCTATGAACCTTATTTTTGCATATCACCACTCCTATTAATGATAATACAACTTTTTGGTGGTAATGGATAACCTAATCCCATTTTGAGTTATTTTTTACTATTGTGAATTTATTATATCCCTTATTTTATGTTGATGACATTTATGACTTATGACACATATAGATGATCAAATTGATCTGTGCTACTTATTTATTTATCTTGAGATAATTATAGACCACACATACTTGTTTTCATATGCTTTATCTATATGCCATGTGCCTCGAGCATTTATTGTAAAATTAATTACAACCTTTAAAATAAAAGTCAAGGAAAATCACTTTTCATGATCATATCTTACGCATGTGTGCCTACATGCTTACCTATCGACATGATTGCCTATTTTGGATTATAACACTACATATATTTGGTCACTAGGGTCTTCTTTACTTTATTATTGGGGTGGCTATGTATTGTTATAATATTTTTTGTGCCTATATAATTCATTGAACCTTATCTCACTATCATAAAACATTGGGGGCATCATATCTTCGCCATTTTACAGTCTTCTCTCGTGCTCTTAGAGTCGCATTAGGGACATCATAACCTTCCCGCATTATCAATTACATGGTAGTGGCTGATATACCATGTATCTAGAGCTATGTTACTAATAGGGCTCTCATTCCTTACCTTGACCATTGTGTGCTCATGCTCTTGGAGCCACATTTGGGTATATGCCTTTTCTAGTGTTCCATCTACTTACATGGGAGTATGTAGCCCTTAGGGCCACCTCATTCTTTTTATTTGCCTATTTTGGGGGCAAATTAAAGTACCTTTCATAGTTATCTCTAGCCCATGTGATTACCACACTTATCATTCAATATATATTGTTTTCTCATTATATTCAATATATTCATGACACTCATTACTTTACATGATTTATATTCTTACATGCTTGGCTTACATTTATATTTCATGTATAATTTTTCCCTCTCCACCAATTCCTTGCATTGAATATATGAAACTAATTAAATAGGGTCATATCCTATCACTAACGCTCCTTTGTTGAGCTTGTAGACAGCTATGGGTGCCTACATAGAGACTTATCACCACATCTAGATGGATCATGACTGCATGACATGGCAACTCTAATATGCCATGCCATCCTATGATCGTTGCTCTGGGTGGATCGTTACCACTTTTTGTACAGGTGGACTTTTTCTAACCCTACTCTCCCCCTCTCCTTGTGCTCATAGACACTAAATTTAGTTTGCCCTTGTTTTTATCTTTACATATGTGATAGAAGCCACTCATTGTACTTCTTTTCTCTATTTTGTAGGTTCCCGTGGATCACACACACTAAATGATGAACACATAGAAAAATATCTAGTTCGGTCCATTACTTTACATGGACTCCAATATTTTTTATGTCTAAATATTTACTTTGTGTGCACGCTTGTGAATGCTCATATACTTAGAGATACATGGTCATGTTTTGATTCACATGCACCTGAAGTTTGGGCAAATTGTAATGGTGAAAATTTCATACCCGTGCCAATTCCCATTTAGTTTTGGATCCTTTTTTTAATTTGTAAATGAGGGAATCTATTGGAGCCTTCTCTCATGAAAGAACCATGAAAAGCTCATTACATTTTTGCATCAAGCTTGAGTAGTCGATGACCGAAAAAACTTGAAAGAATATACCAAAAATGACACAGAATTTTCCTAAACCCAAAATTTCTTGCCCAAACAAAACTTAGTTGATATCAAACAACATGAAGATGTGAAAAATTAGAAATGGGCAGAGGCTTCCCTTCTCCCCTTTTGGGATAGAAGGGCCTCCATTGTCTAGTAGGATCCATCCCCAACAACATCTTGGGCTTCCATTCTTAAACTTTTAGCTTCCAATTTTTGCCTTATACATTTGGCAACTGACCCACAATTTGCTTTGATCTTTTTTCTTTCTATTTAGGAGGTGGTGAGAATATTAGTAGAACCTAGCCGAACTTCTCCTTCTTCTAGCTCCTATGAGGTTCTACAAAAATCAACCCTCATTTCATCCAAGGTTGCCACAAGAGCCCCTGCCCCACATTTGATGTTAAAATCTAGAGCAACTAGAGGATCCAAACCCTAAGAAGTGAGTGAATTCTGTTCAACCAAACAGTCCATAGTCACACAAGCACTCTTTAGAGGTCTAGAGAAGTGCTAAAAGAAAACTTCCCATGACTATGCCATACAAAATCATTATCCAAACTTCTAAGTTTCTATCTCCATTTTTGAAGAATAAAAGAGATACAACCTCTAGAGGACTTTGAGGTGCAAACCACAACTTTGTGTCCTAGTTGATTGTAACAAAAACATCTAAATGAGAAACCTTCAAAGTTGAGGAGTTGAGACCAAAAGCCATGTGAGGTAACAATTTTTATAGAATAATTTTGGATCCATTTTGATGGAATTACTTAAGGTATGTTACATATAGACAAATGACACACTCTTATGCAAAGTTGGGCACATCCCTGATTAGTCATCCCTCTCCATTTACACTCATTCCCATACATTTGGCCCTATCCTATCCATACTTGTATTCATATTGATATATTTGTCATAATTAGTCTTCTATTACACCCATGTCTACACATACTTCCATATATTCAGATACAACTTTGATAATAGCACATCCCTATCTTGTGATGTGTGAGACTAATCTTGCACCATGTAGAATTGTCTCAAATTTAAAAAATTCAAATTTTAAATATGTGGGCTAACTCTCACCTATTGCACTAGTCATTATGAGTTGACATGGTACACATTTACATGAATTGTTGGTATGTCTTTATATTTAAAGGCATTCAAAGTGCATCTTTTCACATTCAATTATTATCGATTATCATTTGCATATCCTAAGCACATCAAGGAGAATCATTCTAGGAAGACTTCACTTTTGAGCACTAAAATGAACCTAATTTTCCATCAAATCGTTCTAAGACATTTGCATTACTAAACATCATTGTCTTCAATCATTTCCACGTCCATAAAGTCAGTATAATCAAGGGGTTGAGCTAGGAGAACTTGGCCCTTATGTTCCAATGATTCCTCAAGGTATCTTTAATACCATTGGTCCTTCACAGATAGCAAAGACCAAGGATCACGACGAAATAGGTGGCATTTCTCCATTATCAACATGTTGATTCCCGTGGGGTTACAAACCACTTCTGTGCGTTAAGTCATTCTCGTGGTGAGTAGGATTAATCCCATAGGGCACACATATTTGATTCACAAATATTTAAAAGGTTTTTATGGTCCTAGGGTGCATATCAGACTGAAAACATCTGTTTTCAGTATTGAAACCAGAATATATGTTGCACCAGATTTTATTTTTCATTGCTATTCCACAAGCTAAATGCACTACCACTCTCATTTACTTTTTGAAATAACATGTTCAATTTATTATTCCCAATTAATTATTAAATAATCAATCACGGTTGATAATTTATACTTGATTTGTATGCATTATTCAATTAACCTACATTAAACTCAGGGAAAGGTTATTTTCCTTTATTAAATTAATAATAAATTGATTGATTGCCCCTAAACATAGAGCATCAAAAATAGATGGTGGAAGCGAGCTTGACAAAGAGGCAGGGGAGGATGGTGATGAGGAGATCTAGATAGTGCCAAGGACACGGACGAGTGGTGTGGCTTACATCTACTATGAGCCTATAATGGCTTCCGGAGGTGGTTTGTCTTCGACGATTTTGGGTGCAGTTAAATCATGTGAGACCACCACTACATGTTCTTCTATAGGCGTTATATTCTCTTCTGCTAAAGATGAAGAGTACCTTGGATCTTCATCTACAGTGGAGAAAGGAAAAGTGGTGTCCCTGCATGCCCAAAGGGCTACACCAAGGGATTTTCTCCAGCCCCTGTTGTCTTGGGCTAATACGTTCAAGAGGATTTCTTCCTACCCTGCTCTGTCTTCAATCCCCATGGTTTACTCGGTGGCTAGCTCCCCCATTGAGCGGACCCTAAGTCTGGGTGATGCCTCTTACTACTTGAAAAAATTATGCAGAGTCTTGAAGGTTCCCGACGTTGCAGTGGATAGTTCTTCTACTTGCTTAGGGAATGCCCTCATTGGGAGATTCTTGAGATTTAGGTCCAATATAGATGTTGTTCGACACTGGATGCTAAGTAGATGGAGATTGGTTGGTCAAACTCAAGTTGCTACCATGATAAATGACTTTTTATTATTCTCTTTTCAAACCCTTGAGGATAGGAATAGGGTCCTTCTAGGAGGTCCTTGGTTCCTTGGTAAATTTGGTTATTTTTTGAAAAAATGGTCTATAGGTTTTGATGCTGCTAAGGAAAGCTTCAACAGAGTCTCTATTTGGGTTAGGCTCCCAGGCCTTCCTTTAGAACTCTGGGATGAAGAGATAATGCATGGCATTGCCAACTCCTTTGGTCAGTTATTGTCGATTGACGAAGTCACAAAATCCATGAAACACTTGGTTTTTGCCATATTTTGTATGAGCGTTGATATTGGCAAAGTACTACCAAGTACCATTAAATTGTGTTCCAAGCTTGGAGAATGGGACCAAAGAATTGAGTACGAGCCCTCCTCATTGGTTTGCTTTCATTTCCATAAAGCTGGGCACTTCTGCCATTCGTGCCAAGACATCAAGAAGAAGCACCACTTTTGGACAAGAAGTATCATACCATCTCCCAATCATGGGAAAGAGTGTTAAAACGTTGATGGAGATTTAGAGGTAAAAGAGCACTTTGCAAAGAAGACTGAAGCGGTTTGTAAGGAGGTGGTCACTGAGGTTATAGATCCCTTAGGTAATATGTGGGAGTCTCACATTAATGACAAGTGGAAACTGGATTCACTTGAGCCTATGAATTGTTCATTGGTGGACCCTAGCTCTTCTTCAAAAGAAGGTAGGATTGCTCCACATATAGTTGTCCTAATTTAGATTTCTTTGGAGAGGTTTGGATTCCAACCTCCTTGATTGTATTTGTTCTCTTTGTTGTTTTGCAGCTGGGCTACCGTCTTAGTGTTGTTTGTTATTTCGTAGTTGGATTGTTGTCTCAAGGTTTTTTGTTGTTTCACAGCTAGGCTGTTGTCTTTGTGTTGTTAGTAGCTTCTAACCACCCTGATGTTGGGCTGGTTGTTTGTCGGGGTTTTTTGTCCCTTTGTTAGTTTTTTTTGTTGTTGTGCAGTTGTTGTGTTGATGGTTTCTTGTGTTCGCTCTTTGTAGTTCGTTGGGCTTCAATGCTTCTCTTGTACAAGGGTCTAGGCCCTTTCAAAATCCCTGCTTACCCTTATCAAAAACATAGACTATGCTAATGAGTTTCATTTATACTTAGTATTTTATGCAGATATACAACTACGGTGAAATGGACATTGATGAGGTATAATTAACCTCATTAATAAATCAAATAACCCTTTCTATGTCACCTAAATTACCCAAAACATGTCAATTTACTAATTTTATGAGCAACATTTGTTTATTTTTGATAGAATGATGTACAAATCTTGTTTTCTAATTGATTGAAGTTTTCCACTAATATTGACATGATCGTGTGTAAAGGTCTGTGTATTAATGTAGGTTTTTATGAAGTGCCTAGTGGAACTTAAAAACAACTGAAGTCAGTAGCGCCAGAATCTCAGGGCGCCGGAAATCTAGGCATACATTGTCAAAGACTTGGTTGACAGTTCTTTCATTTTCTGTTATAGATACTTAAGACATTTTATGACTCCATTTGGAGCTTTTAATGTGTTGAATCTAATAGACATCTAGTTTAGTTAAAAGTTTGTTTTTCTGTTAAAGTCTTTTTCAAGTGGGAGTTATCTGTCACCTGAAATTTAGGATTTTGATAGTATAGATTATAAGTAATCTCAAAAATAGTTATGCTGTGTTATGTTATGTTATGTTCGGATATACAATACGAAAGTAATGTTCATCTATTGTGTTCTGTGAGAATTTTCTATGTAAGAAAACAACTGAGTTTATTGTGAGTAATATATTCTGAGCAATGGGAATACGAATGAGAATGGAGTTATTTTGGATCTGTTGAAGATAATGCATGTGATTTGAATCGATAAGGAAAACTCTTGAGAGCTGGCCACTCGAAGGATATAGCATAGATAAGTATTTTGTTGTTATGCAACTGTGTTGTTCAAATCTGTTTAGTAAATGTTTTTGTTTAGATTACTGTAACTTTCTGTTTTAGCATTTTTGTGTGTTCCTGCAAGATATTGTATTTAAGATAACAATCTTTCAGTTTTGCTGTTATGCTAAGTGTTTTCGGAGCATTCATCCATAAAATCTATTATTAATTGTTAGTTCAAATTTTAATATAATTTCAGTTAATAGTTAGCTGCCTTTTTTTAAAACTTATAGTTAAAAATGTATGTGTTGATTCCTAGTTAGTTTATATGCTTTCTAGATTAAGAATTCAAATACTTTCTAGATTAAGAGTGGTATGCTTTCTAGTTTAGATTCATTTTGTTAAAGGCTTGTTCAAAAACTTAGAAAACCATTGCTAAGATGAGATGTCCAAATTCATTCCCTATTGCAAACTCTTTTGGACACTACTCGGTGGACATAATTGACATATTTCAACTAAAGTGTTAGGACTTCACGACAACTTGTCAAACATGTTTAGCCTTGATTCATTGACATTCCAAAATTCTTACCACAAACTTGATGGCATCCTTACTGATATTTGGCTAGAAATATAATATGGCTTTGAGTCCACCGATCTCTTCATTACCAGAGATAACAAATAAATCTCAACGTGTGCCTCCAACATTGCATAGTTCTTACCTCTATGCTAGACCAGTCCATCTGATTCAATCTAATACCCATCAACGATGGTTTAAGCATTGGATTACAATCCAGATTTCACTCTTTTGATAGTGTTCATCCACTGTCAAATGGCCTAAAACTTGATATGTGGTCTGAGAGTAGTTTTCTCTTTTGTTATAGCAGAAATATGTTTGCAATGACTCAAGCATTTTATGCTTACCTTTAATTTATTCTTTTTCAAATTCATAATGACTTACAGATTCAAGCCATCTATGCTGATGTGTATTGAAATTTGGTTGGATAAATATAATCCTGAGCACTAAATGATTAGTTTTCAAATCAAATGGTTTTCCAAGAAAAAAGCACCTACCACCATTTTTACAAAGAATGCACAGTTTTTCCAACTGAAGGTCATGTGGGGTGTATTTCAGCTTATAGCTCTTAAGTTTTGTTGGGTGTAAACGTGGGTCACGGATCGCTTATGGTCATCCTCCCAATCCTGCACAGAGCAAACTGACAACCAAAAAAGATTGTACAAACCTACTGTCTCTAACATCACCTAGATCAATTTCCACTGCAAATTTTAAAAACAAACATCTCCCTGCACATTGTTTAGCTTACCTAGATTAGGCTACAAAATTTGCCCTGCATTATCATAAACATAATACACTTGTTTCAATTGCTGCTGTGCTGCCTTTATTTCTCCTATCATACATCTTTTATTTGCATCTTTTATTTCTCCCATCATACATCTTTTATTTGCATTTCTTTTTGCCTCTAATAGTTGTGCTAATGTTCAACTAATAAAGTTGAGCTTAGGATAAACGTGGTTTGGGAATAGCAACTAGAGGAACTGCTTTATGAAGGACAACACCAAACTTCTCAGACATGTCCACTTTCTCTCCAAATTGCAGAGACCAGTCAAATGAATGCACAAGAGAAGCTAATGTATAGTGAACCATCTGAGTGGCCATGGAAATTCCTGCACAAATCCTTCTCCCAGACCCAAATGGAATATAATCAAACTCACGCCCATTGTATTCCCATTTACATGGGTCCTGCATATATCTCTCTGGATCAAACACTAATGCATCCTTCCACACTTGTGGGTTCCTCTGAATTTTCCAGACATTGATCATAACTTCAGTTCCCTTTGGAATGACATATCCGCCTATTTGGCAGGTCTTATCTGGGCTGTGGGGAATAAGCAGAGGGACTGTAGGGTGCAAACGGAGTGTTTCCTTCACTATTGCCTCCATGTATGGCAGCCTGGATATGTGGGATTCCTCTACTGTGTGGTCAAGACCCACAACTTGTTTCAATTCCTCTTGGGCTCTCATCATTATCTCTGGATTTTGCAGGAGCTCTGCCATTGCCCATTCCACTGTGGAGGATGTGGTCTCTGTTGATCCAGCTACCATGTCCTATAAAAGACCAATAAACCAAGAAATCATAGAAAATTTTAGAAAGAAGTTATATGCCACAACATAGGTGAATAAAATTTTGTAACAAGGCATGGGCAGAACAAATCACAAAGGAAATGTTACTGATAGAAATAAAACAAACATGGTTGTGACCCTGGAGATTGATAATGTTGGGTAAAATAAAGAGAATTAATCTCACAGATTTTTTCAAAATTCTCAAGTCCTTCACTCACATATTAAGCTTGCGATATTTAATTTGTTGACCAGCATCATAATGACTTAAGGGAGTCGGGAGGAAAAAAAAATAATGGTAGATTTAATACAAATGACAACTAAGCTGTAAGGCTGCCTTCCAGTAAACAGTTGTCGATGTTGTAGTTAATATATTGGTTGTTTAATAGGAGATTAGTTTCATTTAAATAATCTATTAATTATAATATTGATAAAAAATTAAGGTTTACATTTTGTAATAAAGTTACTTTAGTGATTTAATTAGTTTTGTATTAATTATTTAGAGTTAGTTTTTGGTAGGATAGTTTGGAGAAATTATATCCAAATGCAAACACTTTATAAACATTTGCATAATACATTGTAAGAAAACTTCTGATAAACAGTAGGCATGAGCTTTCTACAGTCCATGGAATTCAAAGAGAAGTACTTTTGGATTTAACCGTGTGTATTTCTTTGCTTCAATATTTTGGATCACACTCACTGATACCTCATCAAGAAGAGGATACTTGTGATTTGGATTGCAGACTTACCCTTTAAAAAGAGATGAAGGGGAGGGGAGATTAGAGTTGGGGGAGGACGTAGAAAAATTAAATATATTAAATAATAGAAATTAAAAACATGTGAATAAAATTGATGTAAAATTAATGTATGATAAGAAAAGAAGCAAAATCAATTTATTAATTTATAAATCAATAAGTAAAAAGAGATGTATACATATATGTACAACCATATATTACTATATTCTATAGAATAATATATGTATATCAAAAGAAATCCAATGTATTGGGAGGCTTTTTGATACAAATTATTATAGTTTTTCGAAGGTGAAGAAGCCGAGAGCCAACAGTAATTTACTTTTTCGATACACCTTATTGTAGTGTTTGAATTTTTTTGGTTTTATGAGACTTCCAGAAAGTAGTGTGACAGTTTTTTAAGGGTATTTTAGTAGTCAGTTTGTAAAGAGTCATCTTGTTTTTGAGGCTAATATATTTAAAGTTTTTGAGGTTGTTTTTAAAAAAGAAGATATAAGGTTTTTATTATAATGGATGTATTATTAGTTGAATTTGATTTTTTTTTTGGTGTATCAGTATTTTTATTTATGCATTACATTTATAAATAGTGTATTGAGAGTATGAATGTTATATTTAGTGGATAAGATTAAAAGTGTCAAAAGGAGGTTGGATGATTTCTACATCTTGAGTTAGCTTCTTGCTTAGAGATGGTACTTTGTATGAGAAACCCCAGTTCAACATTTGTGTCTCTTTATGGACCAAAGGGGAGCTTGGCAATTTTATGATTTGTGGATGGTTGAGTCTGTTCCATAAGAGGAGTAATGGTGTAAATAGTTGAGTATGTCTCGTAGCTACAAGTATCACATAGTGTTGTGAATAATTGAGTCACATGCAGAGTGGTATTTTTGTGGATAGTTAAGTATGTCTCGATTAATGGATATTGTTGGACAATTAGGACATTTGCCTAGATACAAGCAGTTTGGGGTGTTCCGAGGAGATTTGGTGGTCAGCTAGAATGTTAGCAGACATGAACAGTTTAGGGTGTTTTGAGAAGATTTGGTGGCCAGTTAGGATGTTTGCAAACAAGAGCAGTTTGGGGTGTTCCAAATGAGCGTAGAGATTTGGTGGAGGAGCTTTCACAGAGTTTAGATGGCCACTATAGTCAATCCATATTGTTTTTTCATTTTCATTTTTTTTAATGTAAACCTTAGGGGGTGTTGGAAAATAAGGTTTATATTTTGTAATAAAGTTAGATTAGTGACTTAGTGTTAACAATTAAAATGTTTAGTTAGTTTTGTGTTAGTTGTTAGAGAATTAGTTTTGTAAGTTGTAGAGGAATACAATGTTTTATAAATATTTGCATAATACATTGTAAGACCTCAGATAAATAATAATATTTTAGAATCTTTTATTCTGTAAATTTATGCTCATAAAAGTTTGGGATTACAATTTAATGATTCATCAAGAAAATAACAATATAAAACTTAATGAATAATCAAATTGTGATTTACACCATCTTCTTATTATTTTTATTCTACTAATAAAATATGATTCTCATAAACTGTGAAAACCTCATGTTCAAACATATGCCTATTAAAAACAATAAAAAAAATATAACAGAGAACTTTAATAACTTACCAGGAACAGAGCTTTAATATCCCTCATGGTAAGCTGAAAACTGCCAATATCCTCCTCAACCACACCTCTATTTACTAGATGGAGCAGACACTGCAGAAAATCATTTCCCTTGCTTTCACCCTTCACTCTCTCTTCAATTATCCTGTCAAACAGCCCATCAAGCTTCACAAACACTTTCTGCATCCTTCTATAAAGCCCTTGCACATCCAGCCTCTCCAAAAAGGGAAACAGATCCGAAAAATTGGGAACACTCCAAACATCAAGCTCCTCAGCCAAGAGATCCTTAAATTCCAGCACCCTCTCAATATTTTTACCCCACATCATGTTTGTAATAAGATTAAGTGAAGTAGCAAAAGCCTTAGCCCCCACATCAACACTGACTCCATTCACAGAGTCCTTGTAAATATCGCCAATTGTTCTGCTCACTGCTTCCCTTCTCAGAGGGTGCAGGGCCTCCATGCTCTTTGCAGTAAAAAGCTCCTTAACACAGATTTTTCTAAGGAAACGCCATCTGGGTCCATAGGGGCTCCAAAGAATATCAGACCCATCATATGCAAGGCATCTGGCTACCGCTGGTACAACTCTGTTTGCAAATGTCTGGTCATTGTCTTTGAGGATTTCTTTTGCCATTGCAGAAGAGGAGACTACAACCGATGTTTTCATGCCAAACTTGATAGTCATGAGAGGCCCATATGTGTGGGAAAGAGTAGAGACCCATTCATGAAGGTTGGGTTGCAGCAGATGAAGATGACCTAACAGGGGTAGTGCAAATGGCCCTGGAGGAAGCCTCCTACTCCTCCATTTTACAACAAACACTGCTATAATAAGAGCCAAGGCGCCTGTAGCACAATAATACCCAATACCATTGCTGCTCATATCCATTTTCTTGTTACAGAACAGCAGATTGATCCTAAAACCTTCCAATAACTCCTATAATGCCCGTGCTTTCTGAATTCTATGCTAGAAACAAGAGAAAATTGTTCAACGTCATCTTCAATTATTTTATTTACAGTGGGACATGTTAAAAGCAGACAATCCATAATGGTGGCAGTTTTATAACATTAAAAAAAATAATATGTGGGTCTTGATAAGAGTGTGTGTATATATATAGCGTTGAATGTGGAATTTGTTTGAAAATATGAGTCGGGTCTGCTTTCTTAGCAGTCTTTGACTAGATTGTTCCTTTGTATCATGCTTCTCTTCAATTTTTTTTTTTTAAAAAAAAATCATTTTCTGAGGCTCCACGGCCATATCCCCATCTTTGTCAATAGATAGATAGTTATGTATACCTACTATATTAGGTAATTGAGTAAATTTTTTTCTTTTTAATTTTTTTTTTGTTTTCTTTCTCTTTTCTTTTTATTTTTATTTAAGTGTTTTTATGTAATAATAAGTTTATAGATGGTATATTTTTTTAAAAAAATTTGATTCATAATTTTATTTTAATTTTTGTTATTATTATTATTCATTTTCAAGAATTGATTTGGATTCTTAGGTTATTTATTCATTATCTTAAATCAAATTCATAGGTGGAAAATTAATTCATGTCATTTTTAAGTTGCAAATCTAAACCTTAAACTTTTAAAAATTAAATTTAAAATTTAAACCTTGCTAAGCTTTTTCACTAGTTGTTGTGACTTGACTTAACACACATTTGTATGAATTTGTCTACTATATTGTTATTTATAAGAACACTCATCATTCATTTGTAAATTATCTAGGAGATAGAAGGATTATCATGGGAGCATCATGTAGCAACATCATAGAGCATCATAATTATATCATTTACTTGCATCATCTTCCTAAACATATTGTATGTTTGCTTGCTATCTTTAATCTCGGTTCATCATTGTTAAAACGATTTGCCTAGAGGTTTGATCAAAGAAGAATCAATCCTTGCCTGGAAAGTTTTCAAACAATGTCTATAGATACCATTTTCTTGAATATAGATCATAGACACAAAGTCAAATGTGTTATAGAGGTCCAAATCAAAGAAGTTCAAATCTACAACCATGAAAATCACTTTTACCCTTACTGAAATAAACCAAATAGTCACATAGTAAATTTACAATTCTAAATCCATTCTTCAATTAGGCCCTAATTATTTAATACATTAATACATTGATGAATAAATTTGGAACACTTTATCTATTTATTTAATTTTTACATTAATTACAATATTTATTATATTATTAGTTATCAATACTAGCTCTTAATCTTAAGCTTGTATTATTGTTTAATTATTTACCTTTAGTAAATTGTGGTGAAAGCATTCATTTTTCATTTATACATTAATAATGTATTAAAGTACTTCTAATTTAATATTTTTATAATAATGTGTTAAAAAAAAATTTAATTTAACATTTTATCAATAACATATTAATATTTTATATTTATAAATTACTTCTAATAATTAGTCCATTAAACTTTTAACTTGTGATGGCATCATGTCTCATGAGAACCCCTTCACTCAAATTAATGTGACTCAAAAACTAGGAAGTCCATAAAATAACAGATAAATAGTGGATGGAAAGAAATTGTTCCCATTTTGAAAAGAGTTGTGTTCATCTTCTAAAAAAAATAATTATGTTAAAACCAACTCAAATCTGAGAGGAAAACACACTTTTGGCAAAGTAGATCAATGTAGATCCTTGAAATTTCTAATGTTATAAAAAGTTAACTTCTCTAAAGATCTTAAAAAATAAGAAGGAAGAGTTGGGAACTATATAGAAAACTCTATGGAAACAAATATTTCTAACGGCAAAAAAAACACTTAAAGGTGGGAGATATAAATACTATTTTTATTGTTCAGTTATTTTGACACACAACCTCAAACACTATAATTTAGGATTAAAGGGTTTCAAAGGAAGTCAAAAGGAATCTTGAATGATATGCAACAATGATCTATGGACTATTTTTCCTCTCTATTTGCTCATAGCACAAAGAAAAATACATCACTAACCAAGAGATTCTCAAGATGGATTGGTAGAAGTGAGAAGATCCATGCAACAAGATAAATATTTACCTAATGAAACATTTCCAAGATTTTTGGGACATTATTAAATAATGTTGTTATATTTCAGGAAATTGTACATGTTAAACATACATTAAAACTAGGTTAATTCTCATCAATTTTGACATGTCCAAATTTAAAGATAGGGTGGAGTTGTACTTTATTTTTAAAACTATGTTGGATTTTAATTTTAACAAACAATGGGTATTTAGGTTCACAATTATTTCTTTGCGATCAATTTCTTCGTCCTTATCAACAGCTCCCTCTCTACTCAAATTTTGAAACAAGGATATACATTATCACCTTTTATCTTCATCGTCTTAGTTCAAGGACAACAAATTTCTTTATCACACTAAAACTAATGAGATCTTTAGTGAAATTCATATTTATAGGTTGGATGAATGTTTCTCACACCTCCAATTTATGGACATAAATCTTCTCTTAGGAGAAACTAATGCAAGTGTGGTGACTAATATTCACATATATCTTGATACTTACCTCCATGCTTTATGCCACATGTTAATGAAGACAAATGTTGACTCATCTATTTCCACACTATTATGAGAATCTAGGTAATAGTTCTCAACATCTTGCATTTCAAGAAATATTTGTCACATCCCCATTGACAGAGGCTTGCCCGTCGGAGACTACGGGGCCAAACCATAATAAAAATAAATAAAATTAAAAGATATTTCTTGAATGGAGGTTGGTGGAAGGAAATAAATGGGAGGAAGACAATTTTCTACAATGGGGAGATAGAGTAATGGTGCCAGTATGGGTGCCCTGGCAGAGAAGACCTGCAACGTCATTAAGAAGGAATGGGCTAGCATTAAGGCGAAGATACGTAGGGTATGGACATTCATCAATGCATTAATGATAGATGAGAGTTCATGCCATATCCTTAATCACATGAGCTCTCTCAAAGGGGGATTAACATATTCCTTTTTTTATCAGAACACATATTTGGGGGGGGGGGGTTTGGAGAATACTCTCGTGGATAATTTGAGAGAGGAGTCATTTTATGGCAGCTACAAGTTTTTGGGTTGAATTTGTTTATCTATTGAGAGGATTCAGAGGACGAGTAGCTCAATGATAAATTGTTTCAAATGGTTGTTGTTGCTGGGGAATGAGCATTTGATGCTCAGACCACCTTCCTTGCCATTTTCGTTGATGCCAATCCTTCATGGCGCTGCACCAATGCCTCATCTCCCACAGTAGAAATGGAATCCTCAATGTGGGAAGGCAGAGAAGAAATTGGCTCGTGAGAGGAGTTTAAAGTGGATGAAAATCTCTTTGCTCGGAAGATATCACAGAAATCTACCAACAAAGAAGATCGCTCAGACTACCGGAAGAAATGTGACCAGAGCCATGAAAATCAAGCAAAGATTAGATAATTACAAAGGAAAATCATTTGTGTGCTACCGTGTGGGAGCTCATGTACCAAGAAATTTGATGGAATTTATAATTGGAAATGATATTGTCCCTACCTTTGTTGACCACCCATTTCATGATTCTCCTAGGGAAATACCCTACAAAGTTTCTTGGGTGAGTGATCATTAGTCCATTTTAGTGACTGAGCAAGCATTAGTTGAGTTTAATATTGGAGCATATGAGGATAGGGTACTTTGTGACATCCTACCTATGGATTGTTGTCATGTGATACTGGGAAGACCCTGGCAATTTGATAGGTTTGAAATTTATGATGGAAGAGCCAATACCTTCACCATTTAGAAGAATGAGAAGACTTTTGTACTACTGCCATTAGAGGAGTAGTCAAGGATAGCAAAAATGATTATGTTTGCCAAGAAGGAGCCAGTGATGTTTGAGGAGAGTAAAAACAAGGAGTGTGCAGCCTTTTCAAGGCATAAAACTATTGAGACAACAAAGAGCAAGTGTGAAGCTGAGTTGCAGCCAAGTTGTGAAGAGGAATGTCTTCATGTGGAAGAAGAAAGTCAGTGAAAATGTGGAGTGTAAGAGTGAAGAGCCCGTGGAAAGGCAAGAAGTGAATGAAGGGATCTTAGTAGGGACAGTCATGTGCCCTATAGTGATGAGTAGAGATAAGAGACAACCAAGTGAAGCTGGTGCAACAATTTGCAAGGTTGATAGGACAGTAAACAAGTTGAATAAAGGCTTGACAAAGGTTGCAAAAGGTAATGTGACAATGAACAATGGAAAGATAGTTGAGAGAAGCATGGATACTGATGAAGGTGACAAGGTCAGAGGACCCAGAATGGGACAGTCTACAAAGAACGCATGTGGTCAAGAAGCAAGTAATGTTGGCAAGCATGCCATAGACAGTGAAGGATCAAAGCTAAAAAAACCTGATGAAGATAAACAAGGAGGACAAAGAAAAGCAATGGAGGACAATTTGCAAGATTATTTCCAAGGGACTTGGAAAAGTTTCAAGTTAGCGTGTATGGTGCAGTGCACCTAGGACATTTTTTTTCTCATTTGTTTAAAATTTTGTTTTATTGAAGACTAGGGAGTTTCAAAGATAATGTATTAAATCCTTGAGAGGCATGAGGTTGTAAGTGGAGGTTGAAAATAGGCAATTATCTTTAGTGGTTTGCAGTCCTTTTAAGAATGTGATAGTCTATTTTTAGATATACAGTCTTTTTATGAAAAAAACAGTCAGTCTAGGCTATTTTGAGCCTTTTCCCACGATTGGGAAGTATTGTAATAAGGAAATTCATGGTAAAAAGGAGGAGACCTCTCTCATAATAATGTATTGTGATTTGATGAAGTTTTGGGGAGGAGAATGAGGAAGATTACTGTTTGCTATCCCTTATCTCTATTTTTCTCTTTTTCTGTAATTTTGCTGTTGCAGACCGTACCACAAATTTGTACGACATAGTTATGCCATGAAACCAATTGGATGTGATAGAGGGGTGAGATAACTATCCAATTCCATTGGTTTTAGGTCATTTCATTCATTTTTGTGAAGTTATCACGTTTTTGCTAAAAACTATCCAAAACCATCTTTTTGACTGTAACAGTCCTGTTCTTGGCCATTGCACGCCTCTATACAGGTAAATATAGGGACAAGCCATATATTTGTGGAAAGAGGGTTGAGATACCTTTCTAATGGTTCTAGTTTGAGGTCTTGATTCAATTTCTAGAAGGAGATATTGCTTTTTTTCTAAGACTGCCTGTGTCATTCTAGCAAACCCTTGATTTGGGGGTTTTAGAGAGGTTTTTTGTTTTCCCACTTCATGAAGTTGTGTTAGAACCCCAAAATGAGTGGAGTGAATGTAAGATGGTGTCTTTTCTAATGGGTTTTATGTGCAGGAGCATAAGACAAATGAAAGTTGGAGTTTGGGGCTATGGAGACCTCAATGTGTCATGTTAAGGCAAACTAGTGTTGGAGGAGTGAAGTTTTGAACATAAAATGAGTTGAAATGAACTTAGACCCAAAAAATTGATGAAATCTATCTATTTTTATCCTAATACACCCTCTAGAATAGGAGTGAAAAGTTTGATTTTGAATTTGTGGACACTTCCTTTGTAAAAGTGGGCTAATTGCCCTCTTGGACAGTAGAGACAAACTAATTTTGAGGTGTATGTTACAAAACAACCTACCTTTCATGTTTAGTATATTGAATAGAAAGATAATGGGTATCCAAAAAGCCCATGACAGTTTGGTTAGGAGGTCTGAGTCTCAAGTTATTGTTTGACAGTCCCTTTTCAAGGGCTATAAGGAAGTGAGTCAGTTTGTGAAGGAAGTGGTACAAGGAGGTATCCCCTAAGAATTTGGATAGTTTTGTAAGCTTGGGACAGTCAAAATACGAAGGTCTAGGGTCCCTAGAAAGTTTGGGAAAGCACCCATGTATATGAACCTAAAAATGGGGTTGTTGTGTAGTGTTGAAGCCATGGATAGTGAGAGGACAGTCATGTCCTGTTTGATGTCAAGTGTTGTAGTTTGGTCCACTAGGACCTAAAATAAGTTGTTTTCCCTACCATCCCCTGTATCCTCTTCCTCTTGTGTAGTTGGTTGTGACCCCTTAGTGGTCTTTGTGTAGTTGGCTTTGCATCACTCCTTAAAAGCGAAATATTTCCTTGATGTTCCATTATGATAAATGAATGTAATTAAACTCATTTAAATATAAGTATATATCAATTAATCATGCAAGCATGTGTTTACTCGACTCATAGTGGCTAGTGAAATGGGCAAGATTTAAATAAAATTTACAATTTACAATTTAAAAAATTTAGGGGTCAAATCATCAGTTGCAAGATTGATCCCACACCCATAAAAAATGACCTAGGACATGTGGAAATGGTAAAATCAAATTAGATAATGGATGTATGAGAATGAGTGTATGAGTAGGTATAATGAATATATAATTGGGGTGAATGTATCAAAATGTATGCATATGTGGTTAAGGTCTACCATAAACGTGTGGGAATACATGTAAACAAATGAGTAAGGCAATGGGGAGAGGAGCTCATCTTCACACAATATTGCATATTTGTCAATATGTAAATGTATTAAACTACTTCTCAAAATGGGCACAAAACTAAATGGGAAATGACATGGGTATGCAAACTTCACCATTACATTTTGCCCTCACTTTGAGGTGCATGTGAATCCTAAAATGATCATGTATCTTAAAGGATATAGCACTCACAAACATGCATATAAATTAAAAATTTCAAACATAAAAAGGATATTCTAGGGTCCATTAAAAGTAATGGGCCATGTTGAATGTCATCATGCAATTCAATCCTTTGTGCTCTCCATGAGAACTTGCAAAACAAACGAAAAATATGCAATGAGTAATGTTTGTAACATAAGTATGAGTCTTTGTGTAGCATCTATCACTACCTAAAAGCTTTATCATAGGATTGTTAGTGATAATATATACCCACCTCAATTGGTTATATCCATTGGATATGTTGATCACTAATTTGAGAAAGTTCTATTATGGCTCTATTTATCATTTTTGTCAAATTTTAATTCTTAGAATTACAATTTTGCCTCTTTCCTTACGTGTGTCTTCATCATTATTGCCTTGATTGTGTTTCCTAATAAGTGTTCATGGTGACCTTGCTTATCAAAGTCTAAAATTAAGGTCAAATTCTAATAAGTATCATGCCTTTGTAATCGTGTGTAGTTGTTTACCTACTCAGAACGCCACACTTTACTAAAGTGCTTTATTCCATTTTCTTTGGTTGACCAAGAACTAGCTTCTAGACTTCTATGGACTAGTTGGGGTACTCAATATTCATCTTACAATCTATTGATATGGTACACATCATACTTATATGTGTATATAGTGTGAAATTTTCAACAATGTTATGATGATGTGTATCTTTTTTATTAGATTATAGTGAAAGGTGTTGGGAAAAAGGTGTTGTTCACCTTGCATAACATTAATTAATTTAATAATGTAAAATAAATATTCTTTTGTGGTGCATCTTAATTGATGTGTTTAGCCACATTAAATATTTATTTGGTATCACTTGTAAAAGTTGTATTTAACATTGGGAGACATAAGACAAATATTTATTATTTGTGTAAAATAATAAATATTGGGGTCAATGGTTTTGTGCTCATGGTTTTGAGTCACATTGTTTTTATCCAATACCATAAGTTGTATTTGTGTGAGCTTGCGTCTATAAAAGAAAGTGCAAGGTTAGTGGTTAGGGTTGGCTCTTATTTTACAGGTTGTGTGAGAGGCTATCATTGTATCAAATTTTCTCTTGAGAGTGCATATTGTAAAGCATGGCATGGGATGTGTGGATTCATGCTTGGATACATGGAGGTTGTAGTAGAGGAGCTTGATGTTTCAGAGGTGTTCATGAAGACTCTATGAGTGTATTGTAATTTCTTATTGCTGAATAATACATTGAGTATGGATGCTTTTGGAGGCTGGATTTTTTCCCTCAAAGAGGGTTTTCCTAGGGTATAACTTGTGTTATCTTGTTGATTGTCTATTGATCTTTGCATTATGGTAAATTTGTAAGATTATATGCATCATTATCTCCTTTGGGTTATGTGGAATTGGTTTGATCTACCTGTATATTCCTAACAAAAGGATCCATATGAAGAAGTATATTTGGCAAGGTATAGTGGCTCTCTATTGACCAGATAACTTAAAGCAACATGGCATGATCTCATTGGTGAGTCAAATTTGGAGAGTACATATTTTGGTGAACTTGATGGGAAAATAATTTCCTTATGATCAACCACTTTTCTCCCATCCATTTATCTACCATCCCCTCTCTTTCATGCATTTATTCTATGGTACTTATGGTACCACTAAATATGTTATCACAAATGAGACCTCAAGAGCAAGTCCTTCTAAAAGTCCTTTACTTCCCCCTTTGATAGGTATGCTCATCAACAAGATCCTCTTACACCCTTCAAAGTTTGTAATGATTACAAAGAATCAAATTATGAGAATGAACAACATGAAGAGAAGCATGGAATAAGATCTCACCCAGATTATTTGACATTTCACACTCTTTTATGGGGGAATATCAAGAAAACATAAAATTTTAACCAAGTCACAATCATCCACAAGGATATCATATTCGTATCTAATTTGAAATTCCCCTACTTGAAGTTAACATAATACATTATCGAGAAACAATCACACACCTCAATGAGGTGGGATGTTTAGAAGAAAAATTAAATAGTGCTTGAGTAGCTTGTGTGGCTTATGAAGGGGCTTATTAAGACGAACAAGTTCCTCCTTACTCTATACCACTAGAAAACTAGATGGAAGCAATTGGGGGAATTTCACCCCCGCCACCTAAACAAACCAATAGGAATAATGAGAACCATGCAAATTCTATACACAATGGTGGCACTCGTCCAACCAAATGTTGTCACCCCTAAAGATCCAATTACCACCTTAGTTAAAAGAATTAGAGACCTAGAAGTAGGAGGTATTGGATAACCTCATTAGAATCAAATTCAAGGAAAAATAAAGTATCAGGCCCTGAAACAATAGATGAACACCAACTTGTTTATCCTAACTCAAGTTGATCTGAATCAGGGTAGCTCACAACCTCCCCCCTATGTGAAATTTTATTCTTGTAGCACCAAAGACACCTTTACACCCCCTTTCCCTCTACTCAACACTATAAAAATGAATGAACCAAGTGGGATGCTACTAAACCAAACCCAAAATTAAATGGTCCCACCCAACTTCCCCTCAACCAACGTTATTGGACTTCAAACTATGCAACATTTCTTGTACCCCAACAATTGATCCAAGGACTTCAAGCTTAGTCAGGTTACCATATTCATCCCCTAGGTTTTGTATTGGGAGGATCGCCTCCTTCTGTGGATGATCCCTTTTTGAGAATGTACCTTGAATACCTCAAAAAGCCTCTAGATCACACCTTAAGAAATGTTATGTTACCTAGACTACTCCTAGATCTCCATAACTTCAAAGGGGATGGAGACCCAAATACCCACATAAAAGATTGCATGACAATTATTCAAGAACTTCTCCCCTAGGATGTTGTGGTCACCTGAATCTTCCCAAAAACATTGGAAGGCATTGCAGTTGACTGGTACTATCGACTATCTAAATCCTCCATCAACTCCTTTATACAACTTATTGGAGAATTTGGTGCAACACAAACAAGCTTTTCAAAATAGGAAAATGAGAATTCCTCAATGTGAAATAGGATAATGAATTTGTAGCCCATTTTCTCACTCGATGGAGGCAAGTCTTATACTCCTTGACTAGAGTCCCTCATATGGATCATTGTGAACTTTGTGCTCTCTTCTTGCATGTCCTAAATAGGGACACACGAAAAGAGGTTCAATTTTTTTTTGTATAAATCCTATGAGGAAACTTTGGAGAGTGTTCTTTGAATTGACTTAACAAATTGAAGTGGGGAGTGAATGTATGGAAGTGGGTGCTAATAAGAGTACAATAAATTACTAATAAATGACAAATATGTGTGTATGTGTGCAAATGAGAGAAGAGAGAGGGATAGGGTTAAGTATGAACCAAATTTAACATAAGAGTGTGCCACTTATCAATATGTAATTATATTAAGATGTTCCATCAAAATGGAGCCAAAACTAAATAAGAATTGATATGGATATGCAAATTCTAAAAGGAGGAGGATAACTAAGAGTATTTATTATTTTATATTAATACATCAATAAAATACAAATTAGTTGTATCAAAATAAACATATCAATATAATATTATTAAAATAATTAAAATTTTAATAATAACATGAAAAAACCAAAATATATCTATGTTATACATTAAGATGATGAAATTAATTAAAACATTTAAATTTTACCCTAACCAAATAACAATATAAAACTATTTTAAAAAATATTAAAATAGTTTAAAAATAAAAACAATAACATAAAAATTAATAACAATTAATTTAAAATAATTTATTAATAAAAGGACATTCATAAATGTATATTAAGATAATTAAGAAATGAAAAGAACAGATATATTTTAAGATAATTAAAAAAATGAAAAGAACAAAAACATTTTAAGATAATTAAGAAATGAAAAAGGAAAGTCTCATATAGATGAAAAATAGAAAACTAATAATCAAAGAAATGAGGGGTTGATAAAAACAAGAAGATTCATATGTTAAGTCTTATTAGTTTGAATTTTTATTAATTTTTTATTTCTATAAATTTAATTCTGAATTTTAATTTTTAAAAAGGTATTTTGTCTTTCAAATATAATAGACATGTTGTTTACTTTTGGAAAAATAGGAATAATTATGTCTAGAGGCGTTCTACAATTACATGGGGTGGAGATGAGAGCACTCATATTTTGGTGTAAATATATAGCTAAAAAAATAAAATATAAAAATAAAAAAAGAAAATAAAAAATAAAAAATAAAAACAAAAAAGAACTTGGAAATAGAGAAAATCACAAAAGCTATGGAACCAAAAAGAAATTGGACAAAATAAAAAATAAAAACGAAAAAAAAATGGAAAAAATCACAAAATCCATGGAAAATGCAAAAAGCACCTTGAGAAATATCTCTTGACATATTGTAGATATATTTTTTAAAATAGAAATATACTTCTGCATACAATAATGCTTTCCTTGAGTTTTATTAATGTGTATCCAATCAACCAACGAGAGACAAGAATTAAAACAATTTCACTAAATTCCTTAATGTATATTATTTTTCAAATTTCTCTCAAAATAAAAAAATAAATTTATTTGTAATTCTATTGGATAATAGTTGTGAATAGTCTTATTGTTTGAAAATGTAATAGAAAACAAAATCCATTGATAACTATAGCAATGGTATCTTTTTTGTCCACTCTTGCTAGAATAATGTTGAAAACAAAATCCATTGATAACTATACCAATGGTATATTTTTTGTCCACTCTTGCTAGAATAATGTTGTCTACTATTTATTGTTTGACATAAGCTAGTTATAGTAATAGTAATGCATCTCTTGTTGAAATATGTAATCCACCTCTGAAATGTTTCTTTAAGTAGATTAGTTCTTTTTAGTCTCTTTATGGGGAGTTTTTTTTTAGACAAATGAAATTACATATTGAAGAAACAAAAAAGTGTTTTCCTGAAAAAAAATCAAAAGAAAAGAGAGGAGTAAACAACAGCAAGAAAATCCCTCCAAAAAGGGGGAGAGACAATGGAAGACCAAGAAACCTTTAGCCAACACCCTAAAATCCTCAAAAAAGACCTTTATGGAGAGTTATTCTTTATGTAATCAGCCATAGAATTGTTACTTTCAGGTTTCCTGATTTGGAAGTGCTACCTTCAGACTGTCAAAAACTCTTATTGTTGTTTTTTGTATTTTCTTTTTCTATTATTAATAGATACTTTTTCCCAATTTAAAAAAAAAGAATAGACATGAACATCCTCTTTTATCTCCAAAAATATCTTTTATTGAATTCCCTTTTTTCAAACATTTTCTTCTTCAAATATAATAGACATGGACATGGACATATCCTCTACATCCCTGTAAATATTTTCAACCAGATCCTATTTTGTTTCATCTTCTTCTATTATATTCTCTCTACATCCCTGTAAATATCCTCCATTGGACCCCAATTAAAGCACCTAACTACCTGCTCCAGCCTTCTTGTCGTTGTAACCCATCACATTCAGATAAGCCGAACAAAATAAAGGACTAATATATTCAAACAAAGCCGCCCCAATTCCTTCCAACTTATACTCATGGGATTTCCAGCGGCAGATGCGTAATCCAACTCTTGTCGTGTATAAACTGAACTTTGGGTTGTCTCCCAAATAAATTTCACAGAGCTTAGTAAAAAGAACAAGGTGAGTTTTAGATTAAGAAGAGAAATCATGGATATGAGCAGCAGAAATAGTATATGATACTATTGGGTGAGTGGTGCCTTAGGTTTTCTCAGAGTTCTGATTGTGGGTGTTGACAAATGGAGATCTAAGAGGCTTCCTCCAAGGCCTTTTGCATTGTTCTGTTAGGTTATCTTCATCTGCTGGAGCCCAATGTACACGAATGTCTCTCAAAGCTTTAGTTCAGAACACTCTACTTAAATATCATCTAATTTAATGGTTAAATACTCAATAGTAATTTCACATGTCATTCACAACAAAAAGTGATAAATATTTGTCCTATTTTTATTGGCCAAAATTAACTTTTGACTGTTGAAGTAGATGATATTTAAGAATAGCGGTTTAGATATGGGTCTCTCATGTCCTTCAAGTTTGGCATGAAGACATCAATTTTGAATGTGATTATAAAATTTAATTTTATTACCTTAATGTTTAATTAGGTCTATATCTTCACTCAACCCTATTCCATCAGTTTTTCAAATTGAAAAAATTTCAAATTGACAAATTAAAATATAAATAAAAAATATCTCAAATTAACAAATTATTTCTAACACTACCAAAAAAATTGCACACCCTTTCCTTTCATTTTATATATATAAAATGATATTTAATTTTCTAACATTTTTCAGTTATATTTTCTACTTTCTTATTACACTTTGACAAGAAGAAAAATAATATTATCCAAAGTTCTCTATTGATGACAACATATATTTGTTTTTATATGCTACTTATTTTGGATTTAAATTATGTTTATTATTAAAAATTAACATTTTGGCATGTAAATGACATATTTGTTTTTACAAGCTACTTATTTTGGATTTATATTATGTTTATTATTGAATATTAGTATTTTGACATGTAAATGACTTTCAAATTTAAGGTAAAAGGTAAGAGTTTTTGTTGACATGTGCCATTACACTCCACCCCTCTCGACATTAATTAAGAAATGAAAAGAACAAATCTCATATAGATGAAAAATAAAAAACTAAATGACAATTTATAGGATTCAAAAGTACAAAAAAAAATCATAATCAAAGAAATGAGAGGTTGATAAAAAAAGAAGATTTATATGTTTGTTAAGTCTTGTTAGTTTGAATCTTTACTATTTTTTTATTTTTAAAAAATTAATTCTGAATTTTAATTTAAAAAAAATATTTTTATCTTTCAAATATAATAGAAAGTGTTGTCTACTCTTGTAAAGAATAGAGATAATTTCTTATTAGTTCTCCCAAGGGAAGATATACTAATGCATCCTTTAAGTTCTATTAATTTGTATCTAATCAACTAATGAGAGAGAAGAATTAAAACAATTTAACTAAATTCTTTAATGTATATTGTTTTCCAAATTTCTCTCAAAATAAAAAAATAATTTTATTTGTCATTTTATGGGATAATAGTTGTGAATAGTCTTATTGTTTGAGGTAAGCTATTGGAATGTTAATGTAAGGGGAAAAAAAATCAGTTGATAACTATAGCAATAGTATCTTTTTTGTCCACTCTTGCTAATAATGTTGTCCACTATTTATTGGTTTACATAAGCTAGTTATAGTAATTGTAATGCATCTCTTCTTGTAATTTTTTTTCCAAGGAAAAAAACTCATAATTTCAATAGATAAATGAAATTACATATCCAAGAAATAACAAAGTGTTTTCAAGGGAAAAACCAAAAAAAAAAAGAGAAGAGTAAACAACACTAAGAACCCCCAAAAAAACAGAAAGACAAAAAAAACCCAAAAGACCTTTAACCAGCACCCTAAAATCCTTAGAAAAGATCTTTATTAGGAGTTGTTCTTTATGTAATCAGCCATGGAATTGTTTCCTGGTTTGAAAGTGCTAGGTAATACTTTTTCCCAACTTAAAGAAAAATGATAGACATGGACATCCTCTTTATCTCCAGAAATATCTTTATTGAATATTTTTTCAAACA
The DNA here is from genome assembly GCA_027924645.1 of Cunninghamia lanceolata. Classification (NCBI taxonomy): domain Eukaryota; kingdom Viridiplantae; phylum Streptophyta; class Pinopsida; order Cupressales; family Cupressaceae; genus Cunninghamia; species Cunninghamia lanceolata. The sequence goes on from BSBN01000469.1 coordinate 4,110,257, forward strand.
TTTTCTTCTTCAAATATAGATATTGAATACCTTTTTTTTCCAAACATTTTCTTCTTCCAATATAATGGACATGGACATCCCGATAAGCCCAACAAAATTAAGGACAAATTTATTCGAACAAAGCCGTCCACAACCCCTTCCAAATTTATCCTCAAGGATTTTCAACGGCAGATACGTGATCCAACTCTTGTCGTGTATAAACTGAACTTTGGGTTCTCTCCCAAATAAATTCCACAGAGCTTAGTAAAAAGAACAAGCTGAATTTTAGATTAAGAAGAGAAATCATGGATATGAGCAGCAGAAACAGTATATGGTACTATTGGGTGAGTGGGGCCTTAGGATTTCTCATATTGGTGATTGTGGGTGTTGAAAAATGGAGATCTAAGAGGCTTCCTCCAGGGCCTTTTGCATTGCCCCTTTTAGGTCATCTTCATCTGCTGGAGCCCAGTGTACATGAATGCCTCTCAAAGCTCTCATTCAGATATGGGTCTCTCATGTCTTTCAAGTTTGGCATGAAGACATCAATTGTGGTGTCCTCCTCTGCAATGGCGAAAGAGATTCTGAAAGATAATGACCAGAACTTTGCAAACAGAAGCGTGCCTGTTGTTGCCAGATGCATTGCATATGATGCATCAGATATCCTGTGGAGCCCTAATGGACCCAGATGGCGTTTGCTCAGAAAAATCTGTGTTCAGGAGCTTTTCAGCCCCAAGAGCACAGAGGCCCTGCAGCCTCTCAGAAGAGAGGAGGTGAGGAGAACAATTGGGAACATTTATAGGGACTCTGTTAAAGGGGTCAGTGTTGATGTGGGGGCTAAGGCCTTTATTACTTCACTCAATCTTATTACAAATATGATGTGGAGCACAAGTACTGAGACTGGTGAAAGGGGGATGGAATTTAAGGATCTGGTTGGGGAGCTTGTTTATGTGCTGGGTGTGCCCAATGCTTCTGATCTTTTTCCCTTTTTGGAGAGATGGGATGTCCAGGGGCTTTACAAGAGGATGCAGAAGGTGTTTGTGAAGTTTGATCAGCTGTTTGATAGTATTATTCAGGAGAGGATGAGTGGTCTTAGCAAGGGACAAGATTTTTTGCAGTCTTTGCTTAATCTGGTAGAAAGAGGCGTTGATGAACATGATCCTGAAAGTGTTCAGCTCACCATGAAGGATGTTAAAGTTTTGTTGATGGTAAGTCCTACTCTTAACAGTTTCCAATCTTTGTGTCTTGTGGAAGAATGTGAGATTGATGTCACAGTTCAAACTATAGATTCAGCTTCAGATGAATTGAAACATAGTAACCTAATTTGAGAATAGTCACTTAAATCAGATTGATAACCATACTATCGATAACCATACTATTCTGCATCTTAGAGCATGTATTTTAAGTTCATGCCATTTTCTTGATGAGATTTATTGATATTTAAAGAATAATCTTAAAACTTAGAATCCAAGTATTGCAGCATAAGTTAGTTGTAAAAAAAAATAGAGACAGTCACAAATTAATGAATAAATAGAATAAATGATATCACACACATAACCCCAACAATATGTCAGAGAAACATCCAGCCATTGGGTATTCTTATTGTTCAGAAGAAAAATTTAAATTGCAATTACCATTACTTGCCTTTCCAAAGGCTACAAAGATAAAAATATCTTAACATAACTGCCTCCATTATATTTAGAAGAAATAATTTTTTTTTTGGAAAAACTAAATTTAAAACAAAAGATTTTTGTTTTCTTTCAAAGATAAAGCTTCTTTGCTTTCTTTATTTTATCTTCTTGTCACAAATCCAACAATTTTCTTATACATATTTATTTATTGTATACTTGATTGGCATTGATTTAGAAAATATAATTATTTACCACTTTTTAATACAGATGAGATTGAACCCAAAAATATTAAATACTTTGAAAGATTTGATGAAAATATGATATTCTGCCAGTTATTGTAAGATTCTTATTGATGTTAATGGGGCTTTTAATTCAATACACGGTATGTTATCCTGTCTATTATTGCCCCACGTTTAGAATATAGTAATGAAGCCACGCCTGTACATGACGCTTTTGCTTCAATGCTAATTTTATTGCGTGCATTTGTCTGCACTATTCTTCTTTTACTAGGCTTCCTTTCCTCTGCAGTCTTTGAACTTACATGTTTTATTTAATTGAAGCGCTCTGTATTGACTTAAATAGATATAAAACATGTTTTAAACTTTGAAAGAATATCTGCAAATCAAACCAAGACTTACATTCCAAACATATAGACATATGAGAACATAGTTTATAATTCATGATAAAATACAAAACGGTTGTATTGCATTCTATCTGTGAAATTTTAGTTAATATTTTCAAAATAAATTAATATTTAAGAGGTTAAAATTCAATTACATTGCTACAAGAATAAGCTTCTGTTTTTCAATATTTAAAAGGTTGACAGAGAGTTTTATTTGTATTCAGAACAGTTAAGTTATATGCAATAACAAAAAAACTTATTTTATTAGGTTTTATATTTGTAAAAAAATTTCCAAATGAAATATTATGTGCTGTATGTTTATTTTCTTCTTCGTTTTGTTATTATCTCAAATTCTGCATGTACTTTTCTATTATTCAAATTTATAGAACTTCCCTGTTTTAGTAAAAATTGTACCAAAAAATATGTAACAAAATTTATAGAACTTCCCTTTTCTATTATTTCGCTGCCTGTCAGCCACCCCTTTTTTCTGTCACTGTTTTCACGTGACATCGAACACCCTTGTCCCACTTGAATTTATTCTTTGCATTAAATATGTAAATACCTATGTCTTGGATAGAAATATTTTCAATATTGATTTAGGGAAAGGATTCAATAAATAACTATCTTCCAATGGTTATTATGGCTTCACTCACAGGTTATACTTTTTGTGGGTTGTTGGGTTGGCTCATTGAGATCCCACTTAAATATATGAAAAGAATAGTAGTTGGAAAATAATATACTAGTAAAAATTTAATAAAGAACCAATACATGTGTGCACATATACATGTGTAACAATACACTTCACATGTCACATAAAAAAACAACCAATCATATGGTGACTGAAGTTAGGGTGTAGGGGTACTTGGTCCTCTCCCCTAATTTTAAATTTTTATTATTAATTTTGATTGTTTAATTTCTTAAATAAAAAGATTTTTTTATGTATTTTCTCTTGATTTATTGTATTACATTTTAACATTTTCTTTTTGGTATGTAAATTTTATTTGGCAGTAGTCATTAACTAACATAAATGGTGAATACATGTAAGTCATTGAGATGATATTTTTACAATTCATGGTAGTGAAAGAAAGTGCTTTTAGATTTTACTGTATATTTGTTTTTAGATTAATTTATTCTATCACACTCCCTCATCTTTGATTAAGAAGAGGAAGAATTGAGTGCCCTCTATTATCCAAAACACAAACACAATTAAATTCAGAAACATCTTCTTTCACTCTGTAAGTTTCCAAATCAACCAAATATATATAATTAAAATTACAAAATTTCAAAACAGTACTATGATTTTGTGCATTAACTCTTAGCCCAACCTTACCCAAATGCTTATATAATCTTGTGTTAGGTTAAGCATGTTTGTTTATGTGGGAATCTCCAACTTACATAAATAATCTGTGTTATGGGCTGTTCAGGTGGAAACCTAGATTTATGTAAATAATAGTATCTATATATTATGGGTGTTTAGGTGGAACCTCTATTCTAAATATACAGGCGGTCTAAACATAGCTTCATCTTCACATGAATTGAAACATAGTAACCTAATTTGAGAATAAACAAATCAGATTTATGATGATGCTGATCTGTATCTTATAGCATGTCTCTTTAAGTACATGCCAGCTTTTTATACCAGTTTTTTATTAGTTATATTATATGTTTTGTGTTCAAATGGACTGTTAAAGTGGGAACCAGTATTTTATAAATAAATTATATATTATGGACTGTTTCGGTGGAATCCAGACAATGACCACAATGCAACAGTTGTATAAGTGGGAACAATGCACCCAACATGCCCGAAATGTACATTATTTGTCTGTATATATAAAGCAAAATCTAGTAATTTAGTTGCCACATGTCCCACATTATTTGGATTGAATTCAACCTCAAGTTTTTGAGGATTATATATATACATGAATATATGGGTATATATATGTAAAGATACACATATACATATACTTTTACATATATACACATATATTCATGCATAGGTATATGTATATGTGTATACTTACATATATATATTCCATGTACTTCCTTTTATACCTATTTATTTGTAGGTTTATATATATATGTTTACCTATTATTCCTGTATTGTTTTTTAAGTTTTTAGGCCTTTTCTTTTTTTGCCCCTTCCAGGGTTGTCCTTTATATTCATATTTTTGGTAACTTGATTATGCATTTTTGTTTGATTCCTTTATGTTTTTATGTTCTCATTGATTATATATATATATATTCTTATACATTTACATATTGGGATACATTTGCATTCTCATATATAATTCTCTTATACGTTTACTTATTCATATAAATTTACAGATGCACACACTTTTTCTTGCATTTAGGTATGTATATGTATATGTTTATGCATGTATACATATTTATACATATACATTCATATTCCTTTTATATGCACACATTTTTGTAGCTTTATTTTGCATTTTATGTTTCTTACCTTTTTATTTTATTTCTCTTTGAATTATATTATACTCTTTATATATATATATATATAAATTATAGTTTTATGTTGTATGCCTTCCATTTGGTGTGTAGTTGTTTTTGGTTTATTTTTAAGAATTGGTCTTGTTGTTAGATTTCTCTAGGCCTCCCTGCCACCTCACTACCTCCCTCTCTTTTTAAGAGCTTGGTCTACAATTTCATCATTTGTATTCTCTTCCCTTGCTCTCTATCCCCTGATGATGGTTCACTGAGTATGATCTGAAACTTGAGGAAAAATATCTAACACAGTTATATCCAGAAGCATTCTACCAGAATTTAAGTTCTTTTTCCAAGATTTAAAAAATTATAAATTTCTATTTTTAAAATATGGTCAGTTGAAATACCCACCAGAGTGTCAGAGACTCCTCTTATTTAAACATTTTACAATAAAATTGTTTCTGTATAATTTTCTTTAATTAATTCATTTCCTGTTCTTTTCCTTAAATATCATAGACAAGTTGGCAAGTTTCAAAAATTGAACTCTACAGATTTTCAGAGTATTAGTTTCCTAAAAATCTCTAGTGATGACCTTCAAAAGTCTTACAAAATAGTTTTACTTGGTACCGAGAAGCTATGTTTACTTGTAAAGGAGTTTTTCCAATGTCTGTTTTTTCTCATCTAATCTCTGATTTCTTTGGTTTTTGTAAGGACATGGTGACTGGATCAACAGATACAACATCCAACACTGTGGAGTGGGCAATGGCAGAGCTGTTAGGACAGCCAGACATAATGAAGAGAGCCCAAAAAGAACTGGAACAAGTTGTGGGGCTTGACCATATAGTAGAAGAATGCCACATATCCCAACTGCCATACCTGGACACAATAGTGAAGGAAGTACTACGTTTACACCCTGCACTGCCTCTGCTTGCACCCCACCGTCCAGAAAAGAAGTGTGAGATAGGAGGATACCTCATTCCAAAGGACACCCAAGTCCTAATCAATGTGTGGAGTATTCAAAGAAACCCACAAGTGTGGAAGGATCCATTAGTGTTTGATCCAGAGAGGTTTTCAGATTCAAAGTGGGATTACAATGGGAGGGATTTTGACTATTTCCCATTTGGGTCAGGGAGAAGGATCTGTGCAGGGCTTTCCATGGCAAACAGAATGGTGCATTATTCATTGGCTTCTCTTCTGCATTCTTTTGACTGGTCTCTGCCTCTGGGGGAGCAGCTCAACATGGCTGAGAAGTATGGAATTGTGCTACGCAAAGCAGTTCCTCTGGTTGCTCTGCCTAAGCCCCGCTTGTTGCAGCCTGATCTCTATTATTAGTTGCTGCTAAGGTTTCTATATTTAATTATGTGGACTATATTTTTAATTTGATAGTTTTAGTTTTCTAAAAATATATGTGCGTTGTGTTTTGGTTTTTCTTTTTGATGAGACTCCCACTTAATAATTATGACAATTTAGTTATCATTTCTTGTCTTTTATAATCAATCATATGTTTACTTTTTTAATTCATAATTAATATTAATTTCATTTAAAACTAGCATAGATATCTTAAATACATCCATTTAAAAGATGTTTAGAGGTGTTTATGTAGCGCTTATGTATTCTCAATATAGGCCCCTCTAGACTGTTTCTTGGTGTCTTTTAGATAGATGTATTTAAGATATCTATGCTAGTACATAGTACTTTTAAAATAATTATATGATTAAACATACATATTATTTATTTAAAGATATAGGTATTAAGCAAAATAACTCAAAATAACATATTTTTTAATAGATGTATTTAAGATATTCAAATATTAATATTTTGACGTGTATCTCAAATTTAAGGTAAAAGATAAAGAGTTTTTGCTCACTCCACCCCTCTTGACATAATTAACATTTAAATTTGTTAAACAAAAACATTAAAAAATTAAATTATTAATATTTTTATTGTTTGAATTATTTATTCATATAAATAGAGGCTAATAATAATAACATACTTAATAACATTTATTAGGAGCACTAGTAATAATGCTGCATATGGTGAAGGAGATCAAAATTTCCAACATTAGTGCTATTGACAATGCCCTCTAGAAGTAATTAACATTTAAATTTATTAAAAAAATATATTAAAAAAATAAATTATTAATATTTTTATTGATTGAATTGTTTATTCATATAAATAGAGGGTAATAGTAATATGTTTAATAACATTTATTAGGAGCACCTACTAACAAGCACTGCAGCAACCTAAAGTTGTTGTAGCAGTTGTTGAAGAGGCATTAGCTGGCATGATACAACTGCAGAAAAAATATATAAACACCAAAATCTGTCTTTTTGATGTTCAAATCTTATGAAATTAAAATAGCATCTATTATGTTTTCAAATACTATTATTGGAAAAAATGTTTAAATAGTTAAGATAGATAATTCATATGATACTCAATTGCATTGGAATCATAAATTTACCAAGTCCCATCAGGCTGAGCTTAAACAAATGATTTATAAAATTTATCTCGATTTTTTCAATCAGTTGCAGAGGAAACAAGTCACATAGTTCTATATATAATCTATATTACAAGGGTGAGTACTCACCAAATACATGACCAACTAAATCTCTGTATCTAATAAAGCATTGGTCATCTATAATATACAGATATGCAAGCAGCAAATTGGCATAGACTGAGAAAGCACCTAAAACAACCATGCCAATAATTCCCAGAGCAATCCTAGAGGCACTAGAATGAGGTTTGAATATCTCAAAATGTACACACAGTTGAAACTTGTAACTAAAATCAGTTCCACTTTTTGCAATGATGGTGTAGGAGCACCTAATCAATGCTAAGTAACCTATACAATTATGGTATTTTTAGGCATAAGATTGCTTGAAATTGCTTGTAGCTAAGTGCTCTATACATTCCCTTTATATCAAAGTCAAACCCACTTGCTGCGTGTGCATTCCAGAACCCATTTGACTTAACAACAATCCCAAAATGCTAAAACATTTTCAATCTAATGCAGAGGCTAAAACCCTGTAAAACCCTCCATAGAAATAGAGACCCTGAAACTAACAAAAACTGCATAAAAGTACTAGAAAGCCTTTAAAAACCAATCCTAAATGATAAATCCCTAGAACCCATCAAGCAAAACATGGATACCAAGACTTCCAATAATAGACCATACAACATGCAAACACAAAAAATCCTATATAAAAGGAAACAACGAAAAGTTAAAAGATTATACATGGATAACTGACCTTTCTAAAACAAAAGCCTTGCTTATAAAACCAGAATAAAATATCACAGTGATCACAAAAGCCCATTGCACATAGAGATGTCAATAAAATAGCGAGGTATAGATGGTCGTGGTGGATGATGGCGGTGATCATTATTAACAAATGCAGTGGGATATCAAGGAAAAAGCAGTGCAATAGGACGAAGTAAAAATAATAGACCTAATCTGAGATTTGTTTGAGATCAAACTTCAAGAGAGTTTTCCTGGATGCTGCAATGTAATAGAATTAAGTAATCCTCTTGAAATGCTACTCTAGCCACAACGCCCACAAGGATGCCCTCCATGGTGGACTTGCACACAGATTTCTAGCAGCAACGAAGAGATTGCATAGTTGTATACTTCGTTGTACGAAGAAAGTGCAGGGACCCTCATCAACACTAAAAACACTAGAGAAAATAAACAACCCAGGAAAAAGGATTGAATTAAAATAGAGGTATGCAGAGAAGAAGGGGGATTTTCGGTAGTGTTATCTGTAACTGCCTTGGCAAGCATGTATACAACATGTGGAAGCATAGAGAAGGCATGTGAATTAATCTTAAAGCCCACTGAAACCTAAAGGATCCAAAACCTCTGCCATCTTCAGCTTTTAGTCAAAATTTGCTCTGTCGAACCCTTGATCGAAAACGCTTATATTTCACAAAAAAAAGATGCAGATGATTGTATTTTAGAATGCTTCGTCTTCCTCTCACCATGCACCAGACGATTGTATTTCACAAGTAGTAATTTGATGGATGTCCATACCCTGTTCCAAAGCTCTCGTTCTGCCATTTCTGAAGTGCCAAGAACACTGCTGGAGTCTCCACATCGCTCACAAGCAATCTAGAATGGCTCCAAAAAACCAAGATCTCCACTGTAATGCAAAAATGATACAATCGTTAGCTTCTCTTCCTTTTCCTCACACGCCTATGAAAAATGTGAAAACATAGACAAGGCACATGAACTCCTTTGCAGAATGCCACGCAGCGGCTGTAATACCAAATGCATAACATTAGATATTAGTTGAATAATTTATTTGTCCTCTTTAATAGCTTTGCCAATGACCAAAAATTAACGAGCCAAAAAAAGGCTCATTTTAAGAATAGAAAAAATAATGCCAATGGGGTGAAAAATGAACGGACCAATGGGAAAAAAAAGTCTAGCTAATATTGTTGTCTCAATATTCATCAAAATTAAAACAACTTAGGCTAAATTTGATTATTATTGTTGCACAAATTTCAAAGCCAAAAAAATACTTGCGCAACGAAAACAACAATTACCCTGCCGTACGCAGGAACTAATAATAATGCATATGGTGAAGGAGATCAAAATATCCAACATTAGTTCTATTGACAATGCCTAACACATTGTATAGATAGAAATTATTATTATTGATATAATATATTGTGCTCACTCAAACAATTCAAATTTTTAAATATGTGAAGTGGGGAATTCATTCACTATCCATTAAAGTGTCTATAAGTTGTCTTATACAAAGGCAAAAATGTAAAATCTTATAGTAAATATGAACTCACCATATGCTAATTAGCTGACAATCAAAAAATTTAAACATCTAAAGTGTAGATTTAACAATGACCACAAAGCCTACCCAATCAACCTTTCCATAAACCACATGTCAGTTTCTCATTCATCCATTATGTTATATTGTCTCACATCATACCTTTATTTTATTACATTGACCAATTGAGTTGCACTATGTATTGACAAGTGTTAACATGTAATCAACTTTAAGTTTGGGCTTGTATTAGAACCATGACACTTTATTAAGCATCAGGCCATCAACCTAGGCGTAGAGCATGTGAAAATTAACCAACCCATCGATCGGAACAAATCATATTGCAACACGTAGCCTAGCTTATGTACTACATGCAAATGGCTATCGAGCCATTAGCAAAAATAAATATTTGAACACCAAATAATAATGCCCAACTCAACTAACCAAACATGTAAGGTGCAAATTCAATCCAAAGAAAATGGGGTGCATTCTATAGAACTTGGCATGCATGTATACCATCCCATGCAATAATTTTGACAAGAAATTTGAATGGATTTAAATAGTTCTCCTCTTTGCCACCTATGCATCACAATGCCAACTCATAATTTTTTAAAATAATACTAATACCTTTTCTATCTCTTTGAATTAATCATAAGTGTTAGCTAGCATGACTATTAAACTTGGGATTCTTATTAGATCTTTAGGCATTTAGAGTAGGCTTTTAGGAACTCAATAGGTGTAGTTGGGGTTTGATATATATTTCAAACATTGAAGCCTACTTTCAAATCAAACCTACCATAGTACATAAACATTTTAAAATCTAGATAAACATTTAAAATGTGGTTAAAAGAGTTTAGGTAGTTGAACTATGTACTAAGTTACCTTCTTGCGGATCCTTGTGATCTAATTATTATTCCAAGCCAACTCAAATATTCTTCTCAACTTTGTCGAGTCATCTCATAGTCATATCAAGTATTTGTCAAGCTTCATTGACATGAGGATTTCCACCTAAGGTCCTAGTATATGATAATACTTAGGTCTTTAGACAAGAAATAAGTAGAATTGCTTGAAACAAGATATTTTATTAATTTTAAAATAAAGGTTTGTGTTAAATACTAAAATTATATATTATATAAAATCAAACGATAACATATCTATGCCAATTTCCATTTAGTTTCAGGTTTATTTTGATAGAAAAATAGAATACAAGTACATATCAACAAGTGGTACATTCTTGTTTTAAGTTTGGCTTATTCCCTTATTTTTATTAGTTTCCATTTACTACTACTAACACTTATCTTCACACATTTGTCATTTACTTCACTTATTACTCCCTATTTAGACATACTTCTATACGTATATTCTTGATCTTGAGATTAACAATTTACTCATCTAGGGTCAACCCAAAGCACCTTGGAATTAAACATGGGTGGCTCGAGATTGAACCTGCTAAATTCAAATATTCAAATTTCTAAGTTCTTTCCCATTTGAACTAGCTTATTATGAGCCAACTTAGTGTCACATTGGGTGAAGGCACTTATTTTTAACTTTTCATGGATAGGTGCATTGATTGATTTGTTGTTGCCCAAGGTGCGGGACGATGCAAGTTCTACAGTTCATTAGGATGTGATTTTAATGCTAACCTCATGTTAATCTATTTAAGTGTATGTCTTGTTGCAACTTGAGGTTTAACTAATTATAAGTACCTTGTAGGCAATTGTGGTACTTAGCATTAGTCTTGTTTGCCTATATAATTGAAGTCTAGAGGTCCTATTAGCAAGTATGCCTAGTAATCTTTGAAAGTCTTCTTGAATAAGCTACCCTTAATATACATAATTATTAAATTAAATAATTACCATCTGAATAATAATATAAATTTTAGTAAATTCCCGTCCCAACCCCTTAGCAATTATGTAATGCTAATCTTAAATGCAATATAAATAGAGATATATGCATTGATATATATAGACTTTACTTATCATCCTAACTTCCCAACATCCCTATGATATGGATATGATAATAAATAAAAGATATATTTCAATGAAAAAGTCAAAGGGGGGCAAAGTAATAAGGGAGGTGACTAGAGAAGGAATGTAGGTTATCAGAGGAGATATTACCTACAAAACTCCATTGAAGATGATATGGAATCCATCTACTACAACTATGCTAGGAGTGACAAGCATTTGACTCACCCAATAGCCTAAATAGGAAGAGGGAAAAGGGAGGCATACAGAGCAATTGATGGACCTTTTTGGATGCTTTGGAGGAGTCCGTAAGGGCATTGTTGTTGGGTTCATGTGATATGGCATGGTTAGGTTGGGGTGATTCTATAGAGGAAATGAGAAAAAGGTGCCCTAAGGAAGCTTGACTAGGCAAAAAAAGGGGGTGATAGTGTTTGATTCCTAGCTAGAAAAGTAAGAGTTTTACTTTGGCTTGTTTCATCAAATGATAAGATATGAACATTCTTAAGATTTTCATTTTACAATTTAGATTAGTAAATTATCAAATAGCATTTAAACTTATTATACTTTATTCCTTTAAAGGGTATTCTTGTTTAGCTATTGTCTAAAAGCGTGGAATAAGGGTCTGAGATAAATTTCTGGTTTTGCATTCTATTCATCATCATGTTATCTTTGATTTGGTAAATTTTCTAGCTATAAAACCTGGCAAATATTGTTGACTAAGATGGTCATATTGATAAAGAATGAGATTGATTGTACCCTGTTTATGTTGTTACATATTCATGAAGGTACTTTGTTTATCAAATAGTTCACATGATGAATGCATGTCATTACATATTTTGAAAGCACTTTGTCAAATAATTATGGAGATTTGTGTGTCTTTCTAGAATTTGTTACTCATCAATGTGATAATAGAGTAAGAAAATCTCACCAGTTTGGTTGCATAGCTAGACACCTCACAAATATTTGTACCATAAGATTATCTCCCCTTCATTGAGCTCTTCTAATAATAAAATATATTTTAATCAGTTTTTAAAAAAACATAAGTTTTTTTGTCGAAAGATGCTTTCTTTTTGTCACAAAATACTTTCTTTTACTTTCTAAAAAACAATACATTTTAAAAACTTTGCAAGTTTATGGAAAAAGTTGGGTTTAATGTGAGTTAAATATTATTAAAATATTCAAAATTTTATAGCAAGTTGGAGTTGGAGAATGAACTTTCTTTTATTTTTTTAAACTTTATTTGAGTTTTTAAAATTAGTTAATTTATAATAATTGTAATAGAAACAAAAATAAAAAAAGTAAAAAAGTAAAAAAAATGAAGTAGAGTTTAAGAAAATAAAATAAATGAATAAATAATATTTATTAATGTGTGTGTATATTAATATAAACAAATTAAAGAAGCAAAGACTTTTTAATTTTTATTTATATATTTTTTAGATTGACAATCTATTACTAATTAAAGAAGCAGGTTACAATATAGATGTGTCCAAAAAGAGTTCATATCAACCCCACCAGGCTGAGAAACATATTTGACTAATATAATCCATGTCTCAAAACATGGTGTATATCCACCATCACTTACAAAGAAGTATCATAGAATATTATAATTCAATTCAACAATATGAAAGAGAATGATATTATATATCAACTTGTTTCTACATCAAAACTTTTCATCCTATCCACTGTAACTAGTCATCACCATCCTTACTCATTTTTGTTGTAATTTCATGAGCCCTGTACCATCACTCTGTTACCTCTCAATCCGACTAGATGCTTAATCCCAGTTGTCCCTACAAGGTAGCCATCAATGATCAATAGGATTCCTGGGCCAGCGGCTAACAGTATAGGAGATAGACTCTATAGATATCTCCTCTTCTTCTTTAGGCTCTGCAGAATCAAGGGGGGTATTCCCTATTCAACATCTACAACATATGCACATGAAACTACTCGAATGTTGAAACAAAGTAGATAAATCCTCTATGATGCAGACCAAAACTGTGGAATAAGTGCAAAGGGGCTAGCTTTGGGCCTATGCTCAGTTGTAGACAAAGGATTTTGGGTCCTAAAACTACTTCTAAAATCCTAAAGGTTTGTGTTTAAAGTTTGAGTTGCATTTTATGGTTGGATGCAAAACTGAGACTTTGGGTTGCAACCAAAATACAAGACTAGACTGGTGTCTATCCAGGGCTCGAAGTCAATTCACATGTATATGTGAGTGTTTATCACAGACTTAAAACAATAATTAGATTTCAATGGGATTATGCAATGTCTGCCTTACAGACAATACCCAAGATAAAGTATTTAGTTATTTCTGCTTACAAACATCCTTATTGCAATGCATTCTTCTCAATACTTAACCCAAAACATTTAATCTACTCCTTGAGTAGAAGTAAAAGACCAAGCATTCAACATGGGAAAACTGTATCCTAGAACCTTTAACACCCCTTAGCTGTTTAGATTCAGAAGAAGAACACATTCAACTTGGAGACAAATAACAAAATACATGCTATAAAGCATTACTCATTTAAATCAACATGAAACTGATGAATTCTGTGTATAAGACAATTCAACATACAACTCATAAACTCACAAAAATACCCAGAACAAAGCCACCAATGGGATTGTATCCGATTACAGCATCCAAAACTTGTCCAGTTTTCAACAACAACAATGAGTAACACAGTTTGGCTTTTATACCAAGGCTGTGTACTCAACAAAATTAATTACAAGGCAAATAAAAAATCTGCCAGATTCAACGCATGAGGAATGGCGCTCAAAAATATTCAACGTTGTGGGGAGACAGAGAGGAATGAGCAGATGGAATCAGGATCCGCACTGCCGTTCAAGGACATTCATCTTCAATCGGGTTGTTGACCCGTCCATTACCGACCCATACTGCTGCAATTCTGCCATTAATGGCTCAACCACCCATAGCTCCTCTTGGAAACTGTCGCAGCGCACCCATGCAAATTTCCCGCTCAAAAAATGACTGCAGACACAAGAAAAAACCATCGCTGAAGGTTCAAAACTTGACCGTCGATCCAAAATCCATCGCTGTGATCAACGGCACCCAAAAACATTAAAAAGTCGTTGGCCAGTGAAATCATGCCACGTAGGCACCTCATGTTTCTATCGCTGGCTCTTTCTCCTTTTATTTCACCTTTATCGCTTTTGTATATGCAAATCCAAATGCATATACAACATACAAGGCAGACGTCAAAAGTTATAGAACAAACTGGAATTCAGTTCAGGTCTGGCTTGTACCTCCATCCTGCATCCATCGCTTTGTATGTTACCCACATACAAGCACAAAACATATACAAGGCGGACTTCATTGCATCTATCCATCGGATTTGAAAAACCTTCAAGTCCGGGCCTTGTATCCTCATGAATTTGCATATCGGCACATATACAAGTGGTGGGCCCAACCCATTTTCTCTTTCTTTTGCACATTTCCTTGCACATCGCATATACAAATGCAATGTACAAGCCGCGGATGCCACACTGCCTTAGAACAAAATGAAAACGACTTCGGGTCCGCCATGCTTCTTCTTCCCTTACATATTTTCGAATGTATATCACATATACATTCTCCTTTGTATATGAGATACAAAGCCCTTTGTATGTGAGGCGGACCCCACCAAATGCACCTCCTGCTGCTTTGTATATTTGCCGAATCATACAAGACCATTTGCACTTTCCCATTGTATATTGCCGAATGTACATTTTCTCTTGTACCTTTTTCATTGTATATCGAACATACAAACGGGAATCTTCCATGGAATATACCTGCAATGTATCTTTTCTTTGTATCTAACTGTTGTATGTCTGAACATACAAACCAAATATACATGCAACCCAGTATGCAAGCAACGAATATTCCTAGAATCTTCAATGTATATTCCGCCTTTGTACATCCTCCTGTTGAACCCGATATGCATTTGGAAATGCATACAACTGTAGAATATCCCTGGGAATCTTTGAAAGATTCCCTCTTGTATATGCATATTCTAAGCCCGATATGCATTTGGAAATGCATCTAACTCGTTTTTTTGAAGGACGATGGAGATTTTGCACCCACCAATACATATTTTTGACCTGCACGCATATACAAACCACTTTGTACACACCAAGACACTTGCACCTTAACTGACTTTAGCATTTTTTAACTACAGAGGCCAAAAGTATTATAATTTTTTGGACTTTTAGGAAAGGGCCTGTGTATTTAAATACATGAAACCAGATTGCTCATGCAGGCGGTAACACAATCCACTTAAAATTATCCAGACACTCATTATTAAATTTCAACTTGATAGGAAATACAACATTCAATAGGGCTTTCTTCAAAGTGGAGTAAGTTCTTTTGTGAGAAGCAGGAAAATCAAATTATTTACTTAGTTGAAGCCAAGTTTTCAAGAAATTATTACTAAGTATATTCTAAAAATTAGTAATTCCTTTACTATTCTAATTTTTTGCAAAGCACCCCTGAAGCAGGGCAAGTGGTTTGTTCTTACAAGACAAATTCTACCAAATGGATTTGAAGCTATAGAACTCATTACCATTCTTGTTAAAGGCCTCTTTCCCCACAATGAGGCTCCTTACTGACTCCTAGACTTTCCAAATACTATTGAACACAATAGACCCTAAAGGCTTAATTTGGAGTTTCCCAAAAAGGATATTATGAGGTTGCAAATTCCTCCGCTACTTGGCTTTCTTAGGAGCAACATCTTGTATATTTTTTCTGACCAAAATTTTCCATGGCTCATTGCCATCCAAAGATTTGATGATTCACTTTGTGGAAAGTGCCACACCTTGGATCCTCAAAATTTTCAGCCCAAGACCCCCTCTTCTCTTGTCCATGCAACACCAATCCCACTTAACTGCATGTCTTTTCTTTTTCCCCTTACCATTTGACCACAAAAAGTCTCTAATCAATTTTTGAACATTTTAAACTTGATAGGTAGCAAAAAACCACACAGAGGCATAATAAATAGAATAAGAAGAGAGAATCTTTTGACACACTTGAATCCTTCCAACTAGGGAGAGATATTTTTTATTCCAACTTCTCAATTTCTTCTCGATCTTAGTGTACATCCAGTCCCACATATCTTTTAAAGAAATTTTAATAGAAAAAAGAATCCCCAAGTATCTCGCCTATTTGGATGGACCCCCCATTGCCAAGAGTAAATTTTAAATGAATTAGGAGGCTCATCCAACCAGCTAAACAAAATAGATTCATTCTTAGAAACTTTGGCCCTTGAAGCATAATAGAAATTTTTTAGCCTCTCTGCCATATTTTGAAGTTATCTTCCTCAAGCACAGGGAAAAGAGCAATATCATCAACAAACTAAATGTTTAACAATTTATCATTATTAGGAAGGACAACCTATTTCACCATATCTCTAAAAATATATGTTCTCAACATGTCGTGCAAAGCTTCCGAGGCAATCACAAATAGGGTTGTTGCAAGAGGGCACCCTTGCCTGATGGATCTTTCAACCAATAAGGGTTCAGAAAGTGAGCCATTAACATCAATTTGAGTAAGAGCATCTTGAAATAGAACTTTTATCATCTTACAAAACTCAATAGGAAACCCAAAGGCCTCAAGGATAGTGAGGATGAAGGACTATTCTACTCTGTCATAGGCTTTCTCAAAATCAAGCAACAAAATCCCCACATTCTTATTAGACTTATTATCCCATTCTAAGGTTTCCCAGCTGGTGATCAAATTTTCAAGGATAAACCTATCCTTGATGAAGATTTTTTGAGTATTATTTATAATCTTGGTGATTATGTATGTAAGTCTCAGAGCAAGAACCTTGGCTAGAATCTTATATGAAACATTCAACAGAGTAATCGGTCTCTAATTTTTCATATTGTTATTCTCTCCTTCTTTTAGTAGGACCTTAATAATGCCTCTATTTACTTTATTTCCCAAGGAGCCTATGTGAATAGATTCTTTATAGATCTCAAATAGATCATCAACAACCCAATCAATATTTGCTTTGTAGAACTCAATTGGAAGACCATCAGCTATAGGGGATTTTCTATTCTTGAAGGAAAGGATTGCATTAGCAATTTCATCTTTTGTGATTTCATGTCTCAACTTATTAGCCAAATCTTCATTGATCTTCTTGGGGATTATATTTTTACATAGCTCTTGATCTTGTTTTCATATGATGTTATTGTCATTGGCAGTAAAAAGATTTTTATAGAATACTATAAAAATCACTTTGATATCATCATTGTTGTTATTCCAGACATCATTCTCCATAATTGGACCAATGGATTCTAGACTATTCTTTATTCTCAACATATTAAAAAAATATTTAGACCCTCTATCTCCCTCCTTAATCCAATTAAGTTTGTTCTAGCCCCTTGGACTTTTTTAGTTTGAAGGCATATGAGCTTATGCTTGATGTCACCAAGAAGATGGATGGAGATTTGATTCTCGTTGTCATTTTTGCACTTTATCTTCAATTCTTAAAAACTCTTCTTGAAGAGCATATTCATACTTTCTATTATCAATGGAATATTTCTTACCAATAGTTTGATACAGAGTTCTACAACTATTAACCAAGTTTTCCTAGAAAAGAATAGTAGACTCTTTTTGAAATAACATTTTATTGACTTTCCTAAGAGTAGCAATCCCATCCAGGCAATCCTTACTCTTCAAAAGCTCAGTGTTTAACTTAAATAAGTTATTTATTTTGATGACATTATTATGGCTTGAGTCTTTGATAATAATATTAGCCTATATAGGATGGTGGTCATAGAGTGCTTGGAATACCCTAAATGCAGTTAGAGTCATCTTTATTCTCAAAACAGAAAAGATTTTCTTGTGCATAGAACTTGTCAAGCCCACAATAGATTATTCTCCCATCTTGTTGACTATTACACCAGGTGTACCAGATGCTTTTACTATCTTTCTTCTTACCCTCTAGTGGATCAAATAGTTTCAACAACTTCTTCTTTCTCTAACAAAAAAAACTACTCATTCCCTTTCCATGCCATTGGGGTTCCACCATATTTATTTTCTTTTTGTTCCACCATATTAAAATCCCCTCCAAACACCCAGTAGACTTTTGGAAGGTCAACAGCTAACCATTTCCAAATTTCAATTCTATCTCTATAGTCATTAGGGACGTATATTGAACAGATACCAAATTTGGTATTGTTTCTTTCAAAGATAACCCAAAGACATTTGTTGCAAGTAGAACAATCGGTCTGCAAAATATACTTGGCTCACTTCTAATTTATAAGGATGGTTGTGCCTCCTTTACCCCTAATGTGATTAGATATGAAGAAAGTTGAATTCTTCCATACAAATCTTAAGGTGTTTTCTAATTGAAAGCCAATAGCTTTTACTTCTTGAAGCAAAAAACAATCAATATTTTTCTTACTATTACAAAGAGCCTTGAGAACACATTTCCTGTTAGGGGATTCAAGTCCCTTGATATTCCAACTGATGTAGTTTAAATTCATTTATTGTGGGGGGTTAACAGGACTTTGATTCTTATACAGCTTGTCAAAGCATTTGGGGATTTTTTGTCCTTTCCCTTTTATCCCAGGCTTTTGTGAACTATCACCTCTACTTATTTATTTTCTTTTCTTTTTTCTTCTTCTCTAACACTAATATCTATATCAACATCCTGCTCTATAACATCCTCTTGAAAAAGAGGATTTATACAATCCATATTTTTTTTCCATTATTTGGAATAGTCTCCTCTTTAGAGGTTATTTCAATTAAGCCTTCAGAATCTACTGAGATAACATTATTAGGGGGGTCCTAAGGTCTAGATTCTTGGGCAATTTTTTTGCCTTGATTTGCTCCTTGAGTTTTTCCAAGACAATTTCTTGGGCATTCTTTTTGTGATTACTTTTCACATGTTCAAATACTTTTTCCTTTTGTTTGTTATCCCCATCCCTAGATAAGTTTATCTCTTCCAAGGCATCATTATTAGCCTATTTATCTTTTTCAAAAAAACTCTTTAGTTAAAATCTCCACATCCCCATTATTAGTTTTGGGGTAGAAGATACCTCCCTTGGATTATCTTTGGGAGTTTTGAGATCCTGTTTCCCCTTTTTTTCCCATCTGGGAAACTATTATTTTTTTAAAAAAAATTAGCAATGATGGGGCAATCTTTTTTTATGCCCATCACTTTTACAAAGAATACAAACATTTATCCATCAAGCCCTTCAACCTCACATTTGTATAGTTTCTTGTCAAGTTGGAATTCAATGGCTTCTAGGATTTGAATCCCCACGTTAAGAGTTTGCAACACTTGATCTAATATCTTCCACTTGAAGCACTTTACCTAAAGGTTTAAGTAACTGGGGCAAAAAGGCCAACAATTGGGTCAACACATTTTTTATTTTCACCCATCTAGGAATAGAATAGAACATGATCTCCTCATGAGTGGTTTTAGGCAACTAGGGGACCATTTAAACACTGACTTGATTATATTCCAAATTTTTTTATCAAGAACTCTTTGAACTACATATTATGGTTCTTAAAAAAAATGACAAACATGCCTTTTTGTATCATGTGGCAAAAGAAAATGTAAATCCCCAATTTATTCCCCCATACATTAATTAACCAGTTATCAAAAAACTTCCTCTAAAGCATATTATCAACATCCATACAAGAAAGAAAAATAATAATGTTTTTAAGTCTAGCTTCTTCAGTTTTAACTGCTTTAATCATTTCCTCATTAGGATTAATTTAGAGTACCCATGGCAAGAGAAGGTCCTTACTATCTTCCTTGCCTCTTGCACTTCTCCTTGCTCCTTTCTTGGCAGCTTTTCCATAGTCGACTCGAACTTTGACTTCAAACTCAACATTGTTTGGTGGTGCTTCCGCATTTCCAACGTCCAAAATTTCTTTATAAGATTTTCTATTTTTTTCCTCCTCCTTTTCATCTTTGTTATCCGAACCCTACTTCTCCCTCTTCATAAAATCCCACTTGCAAGCAGTAATTACATCTGCCTTCAGCTATGACTGATTCCCAAGAGGTGTAAATACCCGTCACCAATTTAAAAAAGGTGGAAAAATAAAAAATTCAAATTCAAATTCAATCTCAACAATCTTGACACAAAAAGAAACAAAGCATAAGATAAAACCTCTCCTTAAAGACCACAAACAGCCATGGACAAGGAGAAATCAGACAAAGGAGAACCAAGACGATGAAGAGTACTAATCAAAGTCAATTCCGACAAGGAAGAAGCTCACATCAAGTCGACAATGGAGGGTGATTGTTCATCTCTCTCTATCAACCCCAGAGCTCCTTCAACCCTTTCTTGCCTTTGCACTTAGTTTTTTCAAAAACTTTGTTTATATTTATTATAAAATAAATAAATAATGTGTGTATATATTTTATAATAATTTAAAAAATAATAATTATTATGATTTTCTAATTTTTATTTATGATTATTATTGTATACACCTAAAATAGGCTCGAGTCGAATTAAATAAATATTTTAATATTTATTTTATTCCTATTCTTCTATCAATGAATAAATATCTTAATTTATTTATCTGATTCACATTCATCATAATCTTCCAAAAATTAAATCAAAATCAGTTTATTTAATTAAATCATCTAAATTCTTCTAAGTCATCCTTAATTGAATAATCTCAAAATTATTTAATTAATCATCATTCCAAAATCCTAATTCTATAAATCCACATCATCTCATCCACCTCACTTTACACCTCATCATGTTGCACACATAATTGAATATTTTTAATATTTAATTAGGCAATTATCCTAACCCACATGTCCTATTTATCCTCTAACCATCCCTATTCTCAAGCACTTGGTTCCTCCATGTCATCTTAGTCAAAGGAGACTTAGAGACACATGTCTCATAGTTCCTAGATTCCTTCCAACCTCCCTACAAAGAAGGAGTCCTTCTTTGACCCTTGTTCTTTGGTCCTTGAGAGCATTGTGACAAGTGGCCTCTTACTCACACTTTTCTCTCCACCTTGTCATCGTAGGAGGAACATTCTCCACCTTTATCTCCCTCATCCCAACTAATCTAATCTACACCATACACATCACATGACTCATTCCTCCACCATGGATCTTATGACACTTGGAATTGGTCCATCCTTAGCCTATAAAAGCAAGCTTATCACCTCCATTTACATACAACTAAAGCTTTAGCAAACTTATGTTGCAGAAATTCCACCATAGCTATCAAGTGTGCCTTTGGCTCCCCTCATTTACATTGTAATCTCATTATCCACATTGCATAATCATCATCCATGGCTTCATATCATAATCTCCATCACTTATCTTAGTGTTGCATTGTAGTTTATCACACTTTGCATAATCCTCTACAAAGCCATTCTCTCTTTGTCATCTTAAAACAGCAAAGAAGTCTACTTCTAAGAGCTCAATCATAATCTATAAAGATCATTGGAGAGATAGGAAACAATGGAAGACACGAGGTAAATCGGTTCAACAAGGTATAACTTTGGTTTATTGCATTTATCTTATTTTCATTGGAGTATTGAATATTTAAGTAGATTCTACTGTAGTTTAGATTTTCAATCACATTTTAGCGCCCACCGTGGGGCCCTTGCCCCATTTTTAACTTCCATTTTGAGTTTTTGATGTACTTGCAGTCGTAACAGGTTGTTTCTACGCATTTGATTTCCAATTATGTGCATCCGTGAAGAAAATTTGTAGTGTTGCGCATATGACTATTCTTTTTGTGCATATAACTTATTTTGTTGCACATTTACTCTACTTGCGCATTTAAACCACCCTACTGCACTTATAACATTTCTTGTTGCGTTTAGAGGAAAACTAATGTGTTGTAGACTTAAATGAAATTCAGGGTTTAACTGAACTGAACAGTCCACTATCATTGCATTCCTACATTGAATTATCAACCAAGGAGCGTAAGCTTATGCTGATGCTTGCACTATCTACGCCTTCAAGACTCATTTCTAATCTAAGTTAATCTTATACAATTCTTATCTTATCTAGTCCTATTTATTAGAATGCACAGAAATGTAAAATAGTAAACGGAAATGGAAAACAACAAAAACAATCTAAACTTCCAGTTGCTACAGGTACCTTCAGCAGAAGCTAAAGATAATTGTATTTAACAGAAAATCACAGTTTTAATCTAACAACTCAAAAATGATGAAAAGGCTAACACTAACCTCTGGAGGATTAAAAACGTGCACTCTACTCATGAATCACAATTACTAGAGATATCAATCAAGAGTTCTTACTTGCTTCACAATATAACACATAAGATGGAAGGAAACAATTTAACTAAGAATGCAGGAATAAATAAGAAAACATGCAAAGTGAGAGTTAGTACCTTGAGTGCCAGCTCAAGGAACTATCTCACTTTTTCTGGAGATTAAATCTACTTTAGATCTTCATACATCCCATAGCATACAGTTGCCAGCTCAAGGTACTAACTCTCACTTTTTCTGGAGATTAAATCTACTTCAGATGTTCATGCATCCCATAGCATACAGTTGAATTTAAATCATATCAAAGATGGAATCTTCTTCAGATTTTATTCAAGATTATAATATGTCTGGAAATAACTGATAACTGTAACAAAGTAACGGCTATATGGAAAGTAAAACATAACAACCAACTTAATCCACGAACTCATCCCCTAACTTATATATAAATATGGGAGATTCTTATGCAACCTTGTAACTAACTGCGATCATCAATTCATTCCTGGATATCAAGATATTATTTTTGAGATCAACTTATTAATTGGAACAAAGGAAACAGAGTCCTATCCAAACATAAATTCTAACCATAACAGCTCATAAATAAGATTCATAAACTTTAGTGAGACTCCTAGAATAAGTCTTCTTTCTCCCCTGTGTTTATTCTCCCATGATGACCATGTTTGTCTCCACTGATTGCTATGTCTAGCACTTGGACCACATTCTCATTGATTCCTCTATTCTACATCCTGTTGTAATTACTCCTACTTGGATTCCTTGTCTGGCTGCACAGGGTTAATCATTCCAACATATATACAAAACAACCTCTCATAATAAACTTATGATCCTATCTATATTTCATGCATATCAATAATTTAAATCATCCATTTGATAATATAACCACCTGATTTCATTTATTAGCATAGGGTCAAAGTCTTTGGAAAATATATATGAAACAACATAAAATAGAGATAATGTATGTGAAGTCTTTGCAGAACCATATAGAAAAGGTCTTAAAACATATGAAAATAATATAAAAGGAGGACAATATTTCATCCCAACATTCCCCCCAACTTAGACTTTTGCTTGTCCCTAAGCAAAATTAAAGAACTAGACACCTATGGCAAAAGGTTATAATGTAGGGTAATTCTTCTGAGGTCTGTGTCCACTATAACTGCTTTTCCCTGCTTGAGGTAGAACCCATTATAGTATGCAAGTCTTTCCATCCTGATCAGCTCAGCACGCCTACACCGCTCACTTTTCCCCCTGTCCATTGTGGCACTGGATAAAGAAAGATAGGAGGCTGATAAGTGAGAGGTAACCATGATACTCCCTTCTGTTCTAATATCTAGATATATCTACATAATCTTTCAAGCATATTCATGAAGTTGTGAACAGAATGGGGTTCCTTTCTTTGTAACTCTGGAGTTAAACTGTCCCATCTACTCTACACATACTTCTAACAATTTTGGATGATAGACACTGCCATTCTCTGTATCCTTCTGTAGTCCCTAAGTCTTAAATCCATGATCACCTTACCTGGTCCTTTATGAGATAGCAATGTTAACCATTGGGTTAAGATGATTTCAGGCTCCAAGGCTTCCTTCCTCAGCTGCAGTGGTACTTTCTTTTCCTGCTCTTCATATTGGTCCATCAATAACCCTCTAAGTTGTTCATTTTTGAATTATGACATTAATGCTCTGAACTGGAGGTCTCCAACATAAATGCAAGGATTCCATTGTGTATCTTCATCCATTATATAATTGTGCAGGTAATACTCACACAACTGGTCTTGTTCTTCTAGGCTAACCTCTTTGAAGTAATTACAAAATATAAACCTTGAATGCAAGTCAGGTTGATCATTGATAAACCTGTTAAACTAAAAACTGAGAAATTTTTCCTTCAAAAATAGTGCATACACTCTTGATGGAAGTCTGCATCCTATAATCTACTTGGCCCTTTCAATAACCTCTGTCAACTTTTGCTCTAACTGTTTAATCTTCAAATCCTTTTTTGTAACAAATTCATTGAGGTTACGCTTCTCTTTTTCCCAGTTTTCCTTCTCTTGCCTATTTTCATTAATCAGTTTCATTAGTTCAAAACCCAAGGACAATGTAGTATGGTATATTGGGGTTTTTACCACAGGAGGTTGGAGAGTAAGTACTGCTTCTTCCTCAATCTTTGCTTTATTTTCAGTCAATCGTGCTAACAAATCTAAGTTAGAACCATGGCCATAAGTTTGGATCTTCTCCTCCAACTCTTGAATCCTCTTTTCCTTTTCTCTATCTCTTCTTCATAACCCCTTACCTACTCCTCAAGTTGCCTTATTCTATCTAGGGCTTCCTACAACTCCTTCCTAATATCTTTGTCTTCTATCAATTCCTTTTCACCTTCAAAATTTTCATCATTCCCTTTTTCAAGGGCATCAAAAATTTCCTTAATAAAGTCATTTGGCACATGTTTTCCCATTTTTCTAGCAATAAACAGATCTTCTGATTCAGAATCAGAAGAAGAAATGTACCTTCTTTTTCTAGCAGACATATTCTCATTTGCACAGGCATCAACAGAAGCATCCTCAAGAGGGTTTCCCCCTCTATCTGAATCTAGATTCAGAGGAGTTGGATCAATATCCTGTTAGCCTTTATTTTTGTCTTCTTCTTCTTGGTGCTCAACAACTTTCTCTTTAACGCCTTGCTTCCTCAACCTCCCTGATCGCCTAGGAGTAACTGTCTCATGTTTTTCTACCTTTTTCCTCTTCTTGCTGTTCTCCTTTTGACTCTTTGTTTTCTTCCTAGATGCTGAGGAAGTGGTTCTTTTTGTTTTAGGAACAAAGGTTGAGGGCTCTTCAACTAATATAGGCCTAAAATCTGGAGGGTTCTCAAGTTGTGTTTCTTCCTGCTTAGTATCAACAGGGGGTTTAGTTTCATGTGGAATATCTTCCTCTAGCTCTGGTGCTTCCATGAGTGTTGAGATGTCTACACATTGTTTAAAGGCTTCCCACTCAATCTGTGGGTACTAAATCCTTAAACTCCTTTTACTAACAAAGCTATTAAACAATAGTGAGAAAGAGTTGTCTGCTTGTTGCCTCTAATACTCTGAAGACATTCTTCTCAGCATACTATACAAATAATTGGGAACATTAACAAGTTTCTCATGTCTCAAATGGTTGAGCAGTTTAAGATGTGCAATATATAGCATATTATATCTACCATCACAAGTGATATATTTGATAATATAGAAAGCACTTTTCCCCCAAAAATATGGAAGAGATAATTGTTTGGTACCTTGTGTGGTAGAGTCTAGGTATTCACCTCTTTCACAAAACTCCTCCCTGGCTGCAATTACATCAGCCCTGACTGGATACTCAGACCTTGCTCTAGGCAACCCTAAAACTTGAGCAATTGCAAGCTCAGAAGCGTCTACTATCAACCCTCTAACCATTGCTTCATCATATTGTAGAGTAAGTGCAAATTCTTTTACCATGTCAATGCAAATTCTTTTACCATGTCATCGTCATATTCTATCAATTTGAGGAAGTAATCAAGCCAACCCACTCTAGTAAAGAGTGGAAGAACCAGCACATCCTCCAATATTTCCTTGTGTGCCAAGGGTTCCCTTCTGATTACGTCTCCTCCCATTAAGACTTTGAATTATAGCTCTGCAATGTCAATTCTTTGCACAATGCCAACTTCTGCTAACCAATTTCTACTGCTTCAACTCACCACCCTAAAAAAACAATCTTTCAATTTGCCTCTTTCCTACTTCTCCACTATAACTCCATAACTCCTTGGGGTATTAATTCATTATTTGACAGAGGTGAGTTCATAGCGCAGAGTATTTGTCTAGTTTTCTCAAAGGCAGGGTTTTAAACAAGGTTTTGAAAGGCAAAAATGTAAAGGCAACAATGATTAAATGACAATCATTTGAAAAAAAACCCCTCCCCCCAACTTAATGATGAAGTGATCACACTTCATATGGTAGGTGTTATGGATGGAGAAGGAGTGATAAAAAGAAATGGTGGAAATATACATCGCATGCATGAAATAAATTATGAATAAACATGAATATAGAAAAGAAATCTAAGTGAATTAATAGAAAGGTGTTGATTGTACATATATAGCGAAATGAAATAATTAACATACCTTGGAAGTTGTGAACAACACTGGTGAGGTGATAGAATATGCATGCGGCAAATGGGAAGTTGGATATACGGTTATAGAGTGATAATGGAATAGTGCAAGATGGCGGATGGAAGTGCCACTCATAAATGTGAACTAACACATGGAATAATGTGAATGGAGCAATTTGAAAGGAGTACGGGTTGACAGAATGGGCGGGAGAAGTGAAGTAGTGTTCACCAAGCAATTTAACAAAACAGTAGACATGTGTTGCTACGGGTGCCTGCAGCATAGGTCCCAACTGTGTAAATGTAAACATAATATAACAGGTCCCAGCTGAGTCAGGTCCTAACGGAAGAAGTGAAAAATAGGTCCCTAGTGGAGATAGGTAGTTGTAACCATGGAAATTGTGTAGTGTGTGCATGTGGGAAAAACAAAGAAATTTTAATTTTCAGCAACAGGGGTTGAGTATTACAACTCAACCTCCACATCACTGGACATTGTTGTTGTATCAACATTGGAATGTGCATTGTTTGATGTTACAACATCTGAATCAGGAGTATCAAGAGGAGCATATTGAGCAAATAGAGATACCAGAAAGTCATCTCTTTGAAGTGGCTTCTTGTACAATTTGAGCCTATGCCCATTGAACAATAGTGAAAACTAAACTTCATCAATAGTTTACAGTTGAACTACACCATTAGGAAAAACTTGTTGGATTTCATATGGACCTAACCAATGGGATTGAAGCTTGCCCTTGAAGTCTTTATACGTTGAATCATAAAGTAGTGCCCAGTCTCCTGCAGTGAATTCCTTTGTTTTTATATACTTATCATGCCATTTTTCCCTTTGTTTATGTATGACCTCTATATGATGAATGGATTCCAGTCTCATTTCATCCAAGGCATTCAAATGTTGTAGCCTTTCTTGTTGTGCAGTGGTTAGATCCATTCCTAGGTCCATTGCTATCCTCAGGGTTTTGTGTTCAAATCCAATAGGCAGGACTGCAGTCTTGCCATAGACCAGCTCATAAGGTGTAAACCCTGTAGTTGTCTTCCAAGTTGTTCTATATGCCCAAACAGCTTCAGGGAGCCTAGAAACCCAATCTCTTCAGTGAAGCTACACTGTCTTGGTCAGGATATTTTCAATTTCTCTATTAGTAACTTCTACCTGACCATTAGCCTGTGGATGGTAGGGAGTGTATTTCTTATGCCTGATCAGGTATTCTACAACCAATTTTGTTATTAAATCAGATATAAACTGTGGTCCCTGGTCAGTTACTATTTCTCTTGGAACACCATACTTGGTGAAAATGTCTTCATATAAGAATTTGGCCACATTACAATCTCTGGCAAACTGTAATGCTTTCACTTCTACCCATTTAGTTAAGTAATCTATACATACCAGGATATATTATTTGTTGTTTGATGAAGGAGATATAGGCCCCACAAAATCCAAACCCCACTTGTCATAAGGAGCTAGTGAGAGTTGTGGCTGCAAAGGCATCTCATCACTTCTAGTAGGTCTCCCCATTCTCTGGCATCTATCACAGCTCCTAGTGTACTTGACAACATCCTTGTGAAGCATTGGCCAATAATAACCTGTTGTGAGGATTTTAAAGGTTGTCTGCTTTGCTGCAAAATGTCCTCCACAAGGCTCATCATGAGAAGCCTTCATTACATCAAATACTTCATCCTCCCTGATACATCTTCGCATAATATTGTCTAGTCCAGTGTAGAATAGAAATCCAGAAATCCAAGAGTAAGAGAAACATTTATGCACTAGCTGCCTCTTCTCCCTTGGAGAGAAATATCCTGGAATTTGCCCTGTAACCAAATAATTGGCTATATCTGCATACCATGGAGTATGTGCAGTGAGAGCAAATAAATGCTCATCAGGAAAAGAATCATCAACCACGCCATCTGAAGATTGTGTAGGTAGTCTGGACAGAAAATTAGCAACATTGGCTTTGCCTAGTTTGTCAACAATTGTAATGTCAAACTCTTGCAACAACAATAACCACCTTACAAGTCTACCACCTACTATGGGTTTATTCATCAAGTATCTGATGGCTGCATGATCTGTATGGATGAAGACCTTGTAACCAGTTATGTAGCGTCTGAACTTATTTATGGCATAAACAACTACTAACATCTCTTTCTCTGTCACTGTATAATTCAATTAAGCTCCTTGTAGATTCTTATTGACATAATAAATAGCATATTCCTTGGATCTTTCTTGTTGGCCTAAAACTACACCAATTGCAAAATCTGATGCATCAGTATGGATGTGAAAAGGTAAGGTCCAATTTGGTTCTCTAAGTACAGGAGCTTGTGCCAAGGAGGTTTTCAGCTTTTCAAAAGAAGTCTGACAATCTAATGTCCACTCAAATTCATTGTCTTTTGTTAACAGAGTAAATAGAGGTGCAGCAATTTTGCAAAAATCTTGAATGAACCTTCTATAGTAACCTGCATGTCCTAGGAAACTCTTGACATCTTTATGCTTCTATGGAATAGGTAGGGTGGAAATAACTTCATTTTTCTTTGGATCCACTTGTATTCCAGCACTTGAGATAAAGTGCTGACTATTCCTTATGTCATCATAAGGAAACACTTTTCATTACTCAAAGAGAGATTGTGACCTGTACATCTTTTCAATACCTTCTCCAAATTGTGTAGGGCTTCATCATATGTGTCCCCATATGTGGTGAAGTCATCCATATAAATCTCCATACTATCATGTGCAAACTTAGAGAAAATGCTTAAAACTACTCTTTGAAAAGTAGTTGGAGCATTACATAAGCCAAAGGGGGCAAGACAGAGTATGCATATGTCCCCTAAGGGTAGGTAAACATTATCTTATCTTGATCTTCTGGAGCAATTTTAATCTGATTATAGCTACTAAAACCATCAAGGAAAGAAAAATAGTTCTTACCTGCTAGTGAGTCAAGAACTTGGTCAATGAAGGGCAATGGAAAGTGATCTTTCCCGGTAGCAGTGTCCAATTCTCTGTAGTCAACACAAACCCTCCACTTTCCTCCTTTCTTTGGAACCATAACTAATGGTGAAACCCATTCACTGTCTGAAATGGGGTATATGAACCCTGCATCCAAAAGTTTCTATAGCTTAGTTTTAACAATTTCCCTAAGAGTTGGATTCATGCGCCTTTGTTGCTGCCTGATGGGCCTGTATCCATCATCTATGTATATCTTATGCATGCACAAGGTAGTATCAATGCCTTTCATATCATTATAATCCCATGCAAATGTTGTTGAGTGTGCATTTAAAACTCTATGCAAGGAGTGATGTTATTCATTAGTCAAGGCATTATTAATATTTAACATCCTTCCTGGTCTAACTTCTAGTTGTTTGGACAGTTCTTGCATAGAAGACAAATCAAGGCTGGGTAACACAGGTAAGCATTGTTGAGGTAATAAAGTATGAAATATTTGAGACACCTCTTCTGATGAACTACTTGGTATTGTGGTGCTCAAATGGTCTTGCAAGCAAGATAGACAATCCTGTTGTTGTGGATGCCTTCCACAGGCATTGTGAAGGGCATGAGCAATTAGTTCATCTTCATCTAGAATGTCTAACAAAGGGCTGCGTTCAATAGTCTTTAGTGTTTGCAAGGAGTAAGTGTCCTCTTCTTCCTGGAAAGGCCAAATGGCCTGCTCAAGTTCATGGTATGGTTGGGCTGGAGGATACAACACCAGTTTCTTGGTCACTGTCCCATTAGATATTATCATGTTACCAGACCTACAACCTATAAATGCATCAACAGTGGCAAGCCATGGTTTGCCTAGTATAAGAGGATAACCAGCAAGATTAACTTTAGGTTGCAAAACTATGAAATCAACTAGACACTCCCAAGAGTCTAATGTAATGACCAAATCCTCTATGACTCCTTTAGGTTTGACTGTGGACCTATTAGCTAATTGAAGAACTGTCTGGGTAGGCCTATGATTGTTCAGTTGGAGTATATGCATTGTTTCCTTGGTCATGACATTAATAGTAGCACCTAAATCTATCAAAGTGTTCTTAATCAGAGTCCTGCTAATCTTGACATCCACCACTGGACTTCCTGGTCTGTATATTTTGGAACAGTTATATTACCCAACATGATATCTGCAAGATTACCTAACACATGCACTGTATGGGGGTCTATTCTCTTCCTTCCTGGTTTTTTTATGCAAAGATCCCTAATAGTTTTGGTATAGATGGGGATATCCTTGATAGCTTGGATTAAGGGAATCTTGATGCTGATATCCTTTAGCTGGCTAAGAAGGGTAGTATCAACTTGAGCTAGTTGCTTTTGCATAGCAAATCATTCAGAGAAAGGAGGAGACTTTTGTTGCAAGGTAGGTTGGGCATCTTGGTTTGAGTTAGGTTCCAAGGGTTGTTTATCTGAGGTCTCGTCGGTGGGCTCTTCATCTTCAAGCTCAATAATTTGGGTAGATGAAGGTCTTGCAAGTTGTTTCCTTGATCTAAGATGAACATTACTCACTTCCACCTCATAGGTGGGATATTGCATCACTTCATTAGTATAAGCCTGCTGAATAGGCTTGTTGTTAGGGTTAGGTGCAGGTTGGGCAGGGATTTGGGTAGGTCTAGGAGATGGATTTTGAGATGGTGGCATTATGGCTAGCTGTTGTGGCTGAGATGGAATCATAGGTTGCTGAAATTATACATTTTGTTGCCATTGTTGGCCCTTGTTCCATTGAGGCTACCATTGTGGCTGCAGAGGAGGCCACTAAGGATTATAGTTAGGTCCTTGGAAATTTTGATGTGGCCATGGGTTAGGTTGTTGTTAGTTCTAGCTAGCTTGTGGAGTAGGCCATTGGGGATTTTGCCATTGTGGGTTTTACCATGCATTGGGGTTACCAGACCATTGTTGAGCATTCCAAGCAGAGAATTTTTGATTTGCAGCAGGAAAGGGAGGATTAAAATTACGTGGATCAGGAGGCATACCTTGTCTTTGTTTCCATGGCCTTCTTTGAGCAATGAAGAATAATTTCCCGTCATCTCCTTCGAATTGCTAAAACTCTGGTCTCTCAATCCTTTCTTGCTGGATACTGGCCACCCTCTTGCATTTGCAATTGGCTTTCCTTTATCTGCAGCTAGGGTAGTATTCAGTGAGCATTGCATCTGCCTCTTCTTATTTCTTCTTGATGTGAAGAGTGTCCAATTGTGTAGCCATGTGTCTAATGATATCTTTTTTCATATTGGTCAGCAAGGTACGAATTTCCACTCGAGAAACTCCATTAGCTGCCTTGCCTGCAATGGCTACTCTTTCTCCTCTAGGTTTTCTGGAAAAAGTTCTAGAGTAGTTCCTGCAAGCTGTACAAATATCCTCAAAGGGTAGTTGGGAGAAATCCCCTATTCCAATGAGATTTAAGGCATCCATGTAATCATCATTGACTCCTCTTAAAAAGATCAGCTTCAACGATTCTTTTGACACCTATTATGAGGGTTTTTCTTCAAGGCAAATTAGAATCTCTCCACATAGTCCTCTAATGGCTCATCCTCCTTCCGTGACATCCTAAAGATGTCATCTTTCCTCCTATCATGTCCTCTGCAGTAGTCTGTATTTTTCCAAGAATTTTGTCTTCATGGTATCCTAGTTTGGAATGACATCTTTCCCTAGTCCCATAAACCATCTTAAAGCATCATCTTTTAGGGTAGCAGGGAACAACTTGAGTCTGTAAGGATCAGTGGTATAATCATAACTCCTACACAGAACATCAAACTCAAACAGGAAAGTGTCAGGATCTTCAATCACCAAACCATAGAAAATAGGCAATTCAGAAGGTGGTATATTTTTTAGAGTAGCTGCCCATGCTAGGTTTGGTATAGGAAATTCAAATGTAGCTTGTCCTGGAGGATCCTCTACTGCATTTGCCATGGTTCTGAGAGTTCCCTTTGTGGCAGTAGAGGAAGTTGATGGAGATGTAGGGAGTGTTGATGAAGATGTAAAAGGAAACTCTCCTTCAGCACTTCCTATGGTGTAGTTGTTAAAATCAGCTATACCCTCATTGTTCTAAGAAGTTGATGGGAGGAATCTACCTCGAGTATCTCTTTGCCTCCGCATACAGTAAATTGAGCTTTATGTTTCAGTGGCCTTGCACAATGTTAGTAGAATGCCTTGTGTTTCTTGAAAAATGAATTTATGCAATCTAATATTGAAATCAAGATTTAACTATAAAAGCATGTGAAACCTAACAAATGAGATTATGAAGATAGCACCATCCTCAGAAATGGCACCAAAAATGTAGAGGAAAACTAATTTGTTGTAGACTTAAATGAAATTCAGGGTTTAACCTAATTGAACAGTCCACTATCATTGCATTCCAACATTGAATTATCGACCAAGGAGCGTAACCTTATGATGATGCCTGCACTATCTATGCCTTCAAGACTCATTTCTAATCTAAGATAATCTTATACAATTCTTATCTTATCTAGTCCTACTTACTAGAATGCATAGAAATGTAAAATAGTAAACGGAAATGGAAAACAACAAAAACAATCTAAACTTCCAGTTGCTACGGGTACCTTCAGCAGAAGCTAAAGATAACTGTATTTAACAAAAAATCACAGTTTTAATCTAACAACTCAAAAATGATGAAAAGGCTAACACTAACCTCCGGAGGATTAAAAACTTGCACTCTACTCATGAACCACAATTACTGGAGATATCAATCAAGAGTTCTTACTTGATTCACAATATAACACATAAGATGGAAGGAAACAGTTTAAGAATGCAGGAATAAATAAGAAAACATGCAAAGTGAGAGTTAGTACCTTGAGTGGCCGGCTCAAGGAACTATCTCAATTTTTCTGGAGATTAAATCTACTTCAGATCTTCATACATCCCATAGCATATAGTTGAATTCAAATCATATCAAAGATGGAATCTTCTTCAGATTTTATTCAAGATTATAACATGTCTGGAAATAACTGATAACTATAACAAAGTAACGACTATATGGAAAGTAAAACATAACAACCAACTTAATCCACGAACTCATCCCTTAACTTATATATAAAGATGGGAGAGTCTTATGCAACCATCTAACTAATTGTGATCATCAATTCATTCCTGGACATCAGGATATTTTTTTTGAGATCAACTTATTAACTGGAACAAAGGAAACAATGTCCTATCCAAACATAAATTCTAACCATAACAGCTCATAAATAAGATTCATAAACTTCGGTGAGACTCCTAGAATAAATCTTCTTTCTCCCCTGCGTTTATTCTCCCATGATGACCACGTTTGTCTCCACCGATCGCTATGTCTGGCACTTGGACCACATTCTCATTGATTCCTCTGTTCTACATCATGTTGTAATCACTCCTTGGATTCTTTGTCTGGCTGCACATGGTTAATCATTCCAACATATATACAAAACAACCTCTCATAATAAACTTATGATCCTATCTATATTTCATGCATATCAATAATTCAAATCATCCATTTGATAATATAACCACCTGATTTCATTTATCAGCATAGGGTCAAAGTCTTTGAAAAATATATATGAAACAACATAAAATAGAGATAATGTATGTGAAGTCTTTGCAGAACCATATAGAAAAGGTCTTAGAACATATGAAAATAGTATAAAAGGAGGACAATAGTTCATCCCAACACTGCACATTTGTATTCCTACGCATATAGTCCATCTTTCTACACATTTAGTTCTATTTCGGTGCATATGAAATAAGGTAGTTTTTAGGGTGTCTTTTGATGAATTTTGATGCTAACTTGTGTTGCAGGTATTATCAATCATCAATTGAGGCTATTAACAAAATGTTCTTGCAGGTTTAAGAGTTGGTTTAGACATTTTTAGTTACATCTTGCATACAATCTTCATTTAGTTTCTAATTAGGAGTAATCATATCATTTGGCATACAACTTGCATACAATCTTCATCTAGTTTTTAATTAGGAGGAGTAATCATATACAACTTGCATTCAATCTTCATCTAGTTTTTAATTAGGAGGAGTAATCATATCATTTGACATCTACAACTTGCATACAATCTTCATCTAATTTTTAATTAGGAGGAGCTAACTTACATCTTTGCATACAAATTTGACATAGTCCCAAACTAGGAGGTTAAAATTGAACAAATCTTTCATTCAAATCTTGCATTTACAAATCCACATCTAGCATAAGTAGGGGAAAGTAACTTGATCAAGTCTTCAATACAAGCATCACATAGTTTGATTAGGAGGTTAAAATCAACTATCTTTTCATTTTATGCTATCATGTCATTTTTTTTTGGGTGCTTGGTAGATTAAATCAAATTTAGATTAACTCTAGAAGGTTAATGAATCAGTGTCTATTGTGTTTGTAAAATGATCATAGTCATTTGCTCTCCCCATTTTGGGTGACCAAAACACTAGACCTATCATTTCATTTGCTTAACCTTTAGAAAAGTTCTACCCTTGGATTGCATTTCATCCAAGTGGGATGACCTTGAGCGGTAACAAGCTAAAGCCAAGCTAATTCGAGCCGCTACAAATAAAAGTGTTTGTGACAAAATTCATAAACAACAGGTGTTGATGTGTTATA
This sequence comes from Cunninghamia lanceolata, assembly GCA_027924645.1. Classification (NCBI taxonomy): domain Eukaryota; kingdom Viridiplantae; phylum Streptophyta; class Pinopsida; order Cupressales; family Cupressaceae; genus Cunninghamia; species Cunninghamia lanceolata. Next base: position 4,145,587 of record BSBN01000469.1, read on the forward strand.
CCAATGAATGTTTCCCTTAGTACCCTTGTGGTGCATTGAAACCTGTAGAGCTTAACCTCTATAGATTGGGAAGCCTCCTAAATAGAGCGAATCACCGCATGTATAACCACCTGAATGAATGCCCTTAGTAAGAACCCACTATTTTTAGAAAGCCAAAATCCTTCTATTTGTTGACGCAGGAGGTCAGACCTTTGAAACTGCCCAACATTTTCACTAATCATGTGTAGAGACAGAAAATTCAACTCTTCAGAGGAATTGTAACTTGGTATGCTGGAGAAGTGAGTGATGTGTAAGGGGGATCCAGTGCTACCAAATTGCTAACTGTCCGTCTTGATTTAAGTGGCTGGAGAAAACCAAGTTGGGATTCAATAAATATTGTCCTTGCCAACCGTAGGAATTGTACTTGTTTGCATAATGTTTATCAAAAATTTGTATAACACCATGAGATCTTCGTGTCTTATGTGTTTTCTTGCAACAAACTAAAACAAAATCATTAGCAAAAACACTTAGGTTGCTTAGAAAAAAACAAAATTAGTCAAACTTTGCAAAAATACAGAACTGCGCATCTGCAATTTATAACTACGCATTTGATACTTCTTTCAGTGCATGTAAATCATGTTGCGCATTCAACATATCCTGCAAGGCTTTTGAACATTCTTCCAGTGCATACATTTTGTAGTGCATATAAACAACAGAAACACGCATATAGAGCTGCGCATTCAATCAATAGACTTGCGCATTTAAACCCTATTTCTATGCATTTAAACCCTTTTTCTGTGCATTTAAACCCTGTTTCTGCGCATTTAAACCTGCGCATTCAAAATAGAGAGCATTTCCTGAGATTTTGAGAAACTTAGCAAAACAGTTTCAGATACCCATTTCAGCTTAGAATCAATTGGTGAAATCAGTTAAACCATAAAAAATTTGTCCCATACCCATTTCCAAACATTTCACTTGCAATATCATACTTAGCCATCCAAAAATCAAACAAAACCAAGATTTCCACTAAGGTATCATTGAGATCCACAAAATCAAACAACCTAGTTAGTTTCCTTTCAGGATCAATCATCCTCTACCTTGAAACTACACTAGAACATCTTGATAAAGGTCTAGTCGACATCAATAGTGGTTACCAATTATCCCTATTTGACTTCCTTTATGCAACACTTTGATAGCTATACCATCCTAGCTCAAGACCATTTTGTTTGAACAAATAGATCAAGAGAAAACCTTAGAAAATCTTATCATAAAAGCTTCCAAATCCAATCAACTATACCTCAACCACATCTTACCAAAAACATTCACTTGCATTCACAAAAAAATTATGGTTCAAACTAGATCCCAAACCAACAAAAACAAAGAAATGGATACCTCAAACCATAATGTTCACTCCTCTTCTTCTAGTGAGGAAGAGGAAGAAATCCCACATCAAGAACTTGTTAGTGCTATGCAAGATCCTAAATTTCAAAGAATGATGGATAAGGTCATAAACATGGACCCCCAAAAATACTTCCTCATGTTAGCACAAGGAACTAAATTACCTGTTGATTATAACATTTCACAATTGAGAACAACAAGCTCATCAAATGACACCGATGCTCCCAAAAATGACAAGACTAAGAATATATCAAACCCTTTGGACACACTAACACAACAAATCTAAGTCTTGCAACAACTTGTGGACATTCAAACAGAAACTTCCACAAAGCACTACTCACTAGAGGATATCTCATTGTATCCTTTTGACAAAAGTTTGGTCATGATACCTTTCCCCTCAAGATTTAAGGTCCCAAAATTTGATAAATATAGAGGAAAAGGTGACCCGCGTGGCCACATAAGGGAATTTAGTGTTGCATGCCTAGAAGTCGCTCACAATGAAACATACCTTATGCGACTATTTCCACGTAGCTTAGGAGGACAAGCAATGGAATGGTTCTCCCATCTACCTCCCGACATCCGAACTTTTAATGAACTAGTGGATAAATTTGTGACCCATTTCTCTTACAACATTGAACATGAAATTTCAATGTTAGCTCTTTGTAACAATAGACAAAAGGGTGGAGAATCATTCGCCTCCTTTTTACAAAGATGGAGACAACTTGCTAGCAAGTGTCCATACCATATCCCAGAGAAACAAATGATTGAGATGTTTGTCCACAACTTAAACACTGACTTGAGCTATCAAATACAAATACAATGTCCTACTTCCTTTAATAAGATCATTGAAATGGGGTTACTCATTGAGAAAGCCTTGATAGCTAAGGGACAAATCAAACTCTACAAGGATAGCCCTAGTTCAAGTAATAACACAGACAAATCAAGGTTTTGGACAAAGAACAAAAACATTGTAGATGATGGAGTTGTTGATGCTAAACATGTGGTACCAAAACAACCAATCTTTAATCTATCAAATCCACACAATAACACACCACCAAACAAACCTCAAAACAATGATCCAAGACCCACAAAATTTCCTCCTCATAGAAAGTTCACACCACTAGGGGAATCACTTGAATCTGCCCTAAAGAAGATAATATCAAGCAACTTCATAATGCTTCCAACTGTAAGAGAATATGAACCCAAGTTCAAACCTTCTTGGTGGAAAGATTCAGACTTTTGCAAATTTCATAGAAGCAAGGGTCACAAAACTAATGATTGCTAACGACTAAAGCATACCATCCAAGACTTGATTGATCAAAAAGTAATATCAATTGATGGACATGCATCCAATGACGACCATTTGGAATTCAAGAATCTGCTCCCTAACTATGAGAAGGGAGGTCCCTCAAAGCAAAACAATAACGGTGGTAACAACACCAACTATTCAAATGTATCATATGATTATGTTGTTAACCACATCTTCGAAAGTGATTCACATGTAAATGTGATTACTATAAATAAAAAGCCTGATTATAATGTAACCACTCGTGGTGGAAAGATTACTCTCCAAGGGGCTCCATCCAAACCATCCTCCACGTCTAACCAATATAACGTCCTTGACCAACTCCAAAAAACACCTGCACATATATCCATTTTGGAGCTTTTGTGTCTCTCTCCATCTCGCAAAGCTATCCTAGAAAAAGCTCTCTTGGAAACTACCATGCCAACCAATCTAGCCCAAGAGCAATTTTAGGCCATGGTGGGACATCTAACTACACCCCATTTCTTATATTTCACAGAAAAAAGATGATATGTCTATCACCCAACCACACAATGCATCCCTCCATATCGAAGCCCTCATCCATAAACACAAAATAAAGCGGGTCCTTATAGATGGAGGGGCAAGTTTAAATATTTGCATGTTAAAACTAATCCTTGCATTGGGGTTCTCTAAGAATGTTGTCGACCCAAAGAAGAAGATCACAATCAAGGCCTATGATGAGGAAGAAAGGACATCTAAAGGCACAGTTGTTTTACTAATAAGAGTTGGACCAATAGAAAAGGGCATGGTTTGCCAAGTACTTGACATGGAACTAGCCTACAATATTCTCCTTGGCTGACCTTGGATACATGCAATGAAGGCCGTACCATCAACCTATTACCAATGTATAAAGTTCCCACACAATGGCCAAGAGATCACTATCCAAGGTGATCCCCATCCATTCTAATACTGCAACACTATCAAACCAAAGCCTGAAGTTGTCATACCTACGAACCGTGCAAGTTCATTCTCTACAGCCTTTGTTGACCCAAGTTCAATACCTTCTACATCCAAATCCCTAAAAGTCAAACTCAAGGACAAAGGTGTAGGAGAGTATTCCATTGAACAAACCTTTTGTATCACACCATTACCTATTTCACCCAAATCCACCCATACACCTACAAAGAATGTGATCCAAGGGATACTAGCAAGGAGTCAACCATGCCACCAAACTCCTATCCTTGAACTTACAAAAGACTCTTCCAATGCCATGTCCAATCCTACAACCCCCTCATATAATCCACAACCCCTTGAGCCTATTGAAGAATCTCCACCAATGTATCCAAGTCAAGTTCCATCATCCCCTCATGTCGATAACCTCAAGAGCATGTCAAGCCTATCCAAGATCCTTTCACTTCTATTCAAGTAGCCCATGAGGTATATCAAGAACATAATCCTAAACATGAGAAAACATCAAGCCCCAGTCCTAATCAAGATCAAATTCCTTTCATTCTACCCATCCATAACATTTATCTTTTCCATGATCAAGATATTACTCATGAAGAAGCTATCCATGAGCAACTTGATCCTATACCTATACATGAGTAAGAAATCCAAATCCAACCTATTCGTAACATATATCTTTTCCATTATCAATATGATATCCATGAAAACCTTGATCCTATTCATATCTCCACAACCATCCATAAACAAGATACCCAATACCTACATACTCCATGTAATAAAAATCTTGTTGACCTACTTGAGCATTCACCCCGTTTCATGGCCTTCCTTCAAAGAAAAGAAACTTCTTCTTCATCTAGCCTTACCCTTGATCCACAAACATTCATTTCCCTTGATGAGACACTTGGCTCCCAAGTACACATATGTGATCAAACCAATACCTTGGATCTTAGTGAGCATAATGATAACCACGATCCTAATGATCCTCCCTCACCCATTATCAACCATGTTGTAAATACCCTGTCATATTCCTTTAGTCTCACCACCTTCATCCATGAATGTTCTTCCTTAGGAGAACAACAACCATTATCGACCACTTCATCTTCCCCATCAAATAATGAGATCGCATCTAGTGTCCAAATCATCCATAATCCCATTATTCACCGTATACTCCAAAAAATGAACTATCAAGGTAAAGGCTTAGGCCTTCATGAACAAGGCATTTTGGAGCCTATCCATGTCACAGTCCGTCCATGCTCTTATGGCCTTGGTTATATTCCCCAAGAAAAGGAATCTCAAGATGTTGGTAATTCCTCTATGCCTCTTAAATCCACTCCTTGCCATCACAAACCTTATCATTTACCCAAGACATATATTGCCATTCCACCTCCATCATCCTACAAATGTCAAAAGCATGTGACCATACACCTTCCACCATCCACTTTACCTCCACTCCTTCCAACTCCTACTATACCTCTATCCACTTTGTTACCACTTCTACCAATGCCTAATTATCCATGTAGACACTCAAAATTGTCTAGGTCTTGTTTACACATGACCTTGTATGTCTTTGCCCTAGGTCCTAGTTCATCCTAGTTCATTTAACGTCATCCCACTTAATCCCATTTATCCCTAGGTCCTAGTTCATCAAATCTTAATCATCTTCCTGATTAATTAAATAAACCCACTTTATTTAATTAATCCCACTTGATCACATTCCTAATTAATTAAATAAATCCACTTTATTTAATTAATCTCACCTAGTCACATGTCTCACATAATTCAAATTAAAAATTTGAGTTATTTCCTCACTTCATCACATTGCGACACATGTCGCATGTCTCCATCTTCCACTTAATATGCCTTCACATGTCAATCTAATTCAAATTTGAATTAGATTCCCTTTATTCTCCATCGCACACTTGTCATGTGACTACAATTCCTCTTTGAGTGGGAAACCCTAATCCAACCCTAGTTGATCTCAACCGTTCATATCCTCCAACATAACTCTCAATCACAACCATCCATTCGAATTTGCCTTTTTCTATAAAGGTGGCCTCTCTTGAGGCATTTGCAAGGAATCTTCTTCTAGTATCCTTACTTTGCCAAATTTTCCTCTCAATCTCTCATCCATCTATCTTGCATTCATCCAATCATTCATCTATCTATCCCTATCTCACCGTTATGCTACATAATCGAGCAATCAACATATCAATCTTTGGGTATAGCTAGAATGTTCTTGGGTGCGGCATTCTCAACTCTATCAATGGATCGTGAGTCGATATGAGGTTTGCATTTGTTTAGTTTGCATTTGTTATTATTTTTCTTCATGTCGATTTCTCATGATTTTTCTAGGGTTTTGTTGCATCCTGGGTGAAAATTGACTGCACCATTGCGATCAGGGGCCCTAAGAAACGAAAAACGACATAAAATTTGCCCAATTTTGCTTCCGAAATTTTTTTTGCATTTTTTGAAAAAAATTTAAGGGGCGGTAGTCCATACAGTATGGAATCTGCAGCCCCATGTGGATGTTGATCTTGGTTGATGGTTGTTTTGCAGGTCTTACATTTTGTTGCAAGTCTTTCTATGATTTTGTGTATTGCAGGTTTTCAGGTTTCATGTCTGTTTAACAAAGCCCTAACCGCCAATTTCCTGCTCCCTTTATCCTCTCGACCTCCACCATTATCTTCCTGTCACTGCTTACAATCTACAGTCGCCACCTAATGCACAGCCGACTACCGCTCTGTACCCATCAACCGCCGCTCATTTGCTTGTCCAACGCCCACACTGTGACCTCCGCTGAGTCGACACCTCTCTACAGAGGTCGACACCCTCGGCTATACCCTACTCGGCACCCATAATTGCCACTACTAGGTTCCCTCCACTCAGATCTATGGTCATTGCCCACAAATCTTCATCGCTGCTAGTGTTTAACGTCACCACTGGACTTCCTCACCTACTCTTGCTTGGTGCCATCACTAGCGGTGCTCGACTCTAAACACCTTCGCCACGTCACCGCCACCATATACCAGTCATCGCCCGATCTGCAACCTCCGCTCAGCCTTCAAATTCTTACTAGCCACCACCAACAGAAACCTGGTCGCCTTTTGTGGTATTGACCTATGTGGTTTGATACTACAACGTGCCCTAACTGTGACCTCCAAGCCCTAGCGGCTCAATGTTATCATAAATGGTTAGGGTTTCTACTCTTAGTTGCAGGTCACACAGGGGGGTAAAAAGAAAACAAAAACCATCGGCCTCCTTTTAATTTCTTTTTTATTTTTGAAGATGTTACGGTGATGGTCATATGAGTGACTGGTGGCTTATCTAAACCACCAAGACAAACCATAACCGCCAGGGTTTTACCAAGCATGTGATCAGAATTTTCAAATGGTCAGCAGTTTAAATTGACCGTTAGGGTTATCTTTTGCTTCTTAGAGGCCCTAAAGGGGCATTGTTTTTCTTTTTCTCATAAATTTCGCATACGAGGATGAAAATTTGCAAATGAATAGTTGTTGGAAAGAGGACTCTGAGCACTTCGCAGCTGTGAGGGAATTTTCAGGTAACTATACATTTTTCCATCCTTTTTTCGTAGTCAAAGTCAAAGGTTCTTTAAAACTTCAAACGGACATAACTTTTGCAATTTTGATCGAATTTTCACAATTTTTTTAAAAAAGTGCATAGAATTTTTTCTACAATCTGTTCATGCCATCTATTTTTCTATATCAGTCCATTTTCATTAGATTTATCTTTTTCACATAACAGTCTTCTTGGCTCGTCTACTTGCTTCTTTCTTGATTTTGTGGCTTGCAGGTGACCTCACGGGGCTGGAACAACATCATGATCACCATACACAACAATTTGGATAGTGAAATAATCAGGTGCACTCATTCTAGTTCTCATTTCTTCATAATATTTTTTGCAAATACACTTCAATTTGGGACATAAAATGAATCATTGTTTGCATACACATTTTGATTTGGGCTTCTAAAATGAACATTGCTTGATCACACATCGAAAAAACCTTGGGCATAAAATCAACAAGTGTCTTCATCACACATTTGGACTTGGGCTTTAAAAAGAACCAGTGCTTGAATTGTTTGGTGAATTTGCATGTGATTAGGGGTGTTATGCTCTTCTCATGTGCTTCGTGTGATCTTGAGAATCAAAAACACCTCTTATCCATTCATATTCACACCTTACATTTCAATTTCTAAGGGCAATTTACAAGTGTGAGTGTGAGTCAAGTGTGTGTGTATGCTCTCTCCTCACACCGCAAGGTGATCTTGGAGATCAAAAACACCTCACTTGATTTTCTTTTGTTTACCCCTTCTTAGGAGGCCTACTTGGAGACACACCACTCCAAGGGATGACCTCAATCAAGGATGAATCGAAAGACACCCTCATTAGAAGTTAGAATTTTGTCACTCTTGGCTAAGCCCCAAAGAACTTTATAACTTTGGGAAGTGAAGGTGAAGGGTGGGTTACCCCTTTCTCCCGGCTGTGTGGCAGGATTTCACTTTCAATTTCTTAGTCAACCTTGTGTAAACATAGCCTAAGACGTAATTGGCCATACCCCACTCAAACTAGACATTAGGGCTTGTTGATGTGTCTTCCATGTGTGCTTGTTTAATCATCATCATATTCTTCAAATTCAAAATCCAAAATTGCTTATGTGTCTTGTATGAGTGATTCATGTTTGTACATGTGTGATCATTTGATTGAACATTACCAAATCAAGCTAAACACCAAGCACATAAAGACAAGTCATTCAACTCAATCTTCCAACACATTCAAATCCAATCACTTTCATCCTAATCATCCTTCCTAGCCACTTCATTCTCCTAATTATATCCTTGTCACCATAAGTCAAACCCTAATCATCCCTAATCATTCCATATCAAACCCTAATCATATCCTTGTCATTCTACATCAGTAAATCAACATCATCCTAATCATCTTTGTCTTCATCCTAGTCATTACATATCATCCAATCATTCCAAGCCAAATCACATCCCAATCAAAATCTAAATCAATCCAATCAGAAATCAAGACCTTGGTTGATCATCATCAAACGTTATCCAAACTTGCTTGAGATCATTAGTCTATCTTGAGTAAGTCAACCAATCAAATCAATCCAATCAACCCTCTATTACTTGTAAGGAAAGAAGAGGTGCGTAATACAGCTTCCCTAATGTCAATTCAAAGGGGATAATGCAGATAGGTAATGTTTAATTCAAATACAAAGATGAGCATACCAGAAAAATAGAATAAACATGCAAGATAACAAAGAACAACACCAGATGTACATGGGAAAACCCTTTCAGGTAAAAAACCCACCACCACAAGAGAGACAGTCTTTATTTACAATAAGCTTAGAAAGATTACAATAAAGATCCCAACCTTCTTGCTTAGGTATCGATTCTCAAATCATACACACAGTTCACTTCCATTGTACATCTACAAAATGACCAATATGATTGAATCTCTTCATCAATCAAACTACCTCACCAAATCTGTATTTACTACAATCTTCAGAGCAAAACCATTTGAATGTTTGCCCTAACTATTCGTTCCAACTGACCCAGCGTCGCTACTTTCCAACTGTTGCAACTATCGTTTGATTGTTCACATTCAAGAGGACTCATTAGTCCCACATGCACCAGACATCGGTCATAGCCGTAGTATATATACATGACCACAAGAATGTTAACTGTCGGCACTTATGCCGACAAGACCAACAAGTCTACCATTCACTGTCCATTGGGAAGACTCTAGCTGATATGTTTCATCGGAGTGACTTAAGCAATTGGAGTGATATCTCCAAACAGCACCGAAGGTTCTTTTCTTGCCGATGTCCAACCCTTCAATCTCCATTGGAGTAACAAAGACCGTCGGAGTGACATTTCAAAAATGCACCGATACTAATGGTCTTGCCGATCAAAGCCTTCATCGGAAAGACACAAGACTATCAGTAGTGACTTCTCAAGGCTAGGCTGATAGTGGTTCTCACGCCGACGCCAATGCTTCACCAACCCTTCATCGGAGTGACTATAACCGTTAGAGCGACATTTGCAAACCATGCCGACAATGATTGTCATGCCAATAGCTAGCCCTTCGTCAGTGTAACCTTGCAGATCAGCCAAAGACTCCTCACTCCAGTTGATACAAAAAGTCAACCTGATAGCTCACTACCATCGATGAGACCAAAGTGATCGGTGTAGCACTAACCAAGTCTGTCGATGCTGCAGTGTGGCCGATGATCAAGCAACTATCGGAGAGACACTGTCCATCAGTAGAAGAAGTTAAGAGTTCATCGACAGTTCAAGTCTTGCCGATGAACGACTGAGGTTCCAAGCAGTAACTTAGGACATTAGGTCTCTTCAATCTCCCACTTGTCGAACAGATTACTGTTACCTCTAAATCCTCATTCGATTACTAAGAATTATGGACCCGAAGACCCATTTCATTTGAACACCATTTGAACTTGGTCGTGCTCACTGGTTTAGTCAAGGCATCTGCAACATTATCCAAAGTATCAACCTTTTCCAGCTATTGGTTTTTTCTTCTGAATCAACATCAGGGTTTGCTAGTTCCTATGCACGTGTAGATTCAGCCAACTAATACAGGAGGTTGCGTGAGCTCGTCCCCTTCACTTTTGGTTCTGCCGCACCAAGGGGGGTATTCCTATAGCTAAAGATGTAACCTTGACTAGCTCAATGATAGAAAGATCTAACTTGACAACAACAGGCAGAATACTCTCATGTATGGACCAAGATATGCATGATAGATCACAAGGTTGGCAACATTCTTGGACATATGTGTTTGGTTGGGTATGAGAGTATGCAGGGGTCCTAATCCTACTCCTACAACTAACGGGTTGAAATTATGGAAAGGTTGGAAGTGATGTTTGGATGCAAGACAAGGGGGATGTGGATCATAACTACTAACCCAGAAGCAGACCGGTGCCTATCTCAGGGCAAGGAGTCAACTAGATGTATACAAGAGATGGTTTGCAACTGGCATTCAAGTTTCATGGGGTTGGAGCTAATGCTTACCTTACAAACATCACCCAAGAATGGGTATTTAGCTGCCTATACTTACAGACATCCCAACTGACATACATTCTTCTCCATACACTGACCTAATATAGTTTAATCCACTCCTTGAATGGAAGTTACAGATCAAGCATGCAACATAGAAATCTATACCCTAGAATCTATGAAACTCTTAGCAACCAGATTCAGAAGAAGAATGATATGCAGCAAAGGAGACAGACAGGTAAACACATGCATTACAACATTTTTCATAGAAAACAACAATGAAACTGAACATATGTGCAAAATACATTCATCATGCAACTCATAAACTCCAAAGAGATAGAACAACCAGGATCATGCCCTGTTCTTCATTATTTACACAAAAATGCCCCAGGCCTTCAACAACCAACCAATGAGCAACACAGCTTGCTATATACAGCAAGGCAGGTACTCAGCATTAATCACTGGGCAACTCAAAAGTCTGCCAGATACAATTCATTATGAGGAAATAGCGCTCAAACATTCAATGCAACAAGTGGAAGAGGAGATAGGGTAAGGTCTCGAGCCTTGCGCTGCCACCTGTGGATGCACAACTTCAATCGGGTACCTGATCTATCCACGTCTTCGCCCATACCCTGTAACATCTGCCATTAATGGCATACCAACTCGTGGCCTTGGGAAAAACATCATACTGTGCATCGCAACCGTTTCCTGCCAAGATTTATCACCCTGATATTTCAAATCATGTAGGAACAAATTATCCCACATGCACCCCACGGCGACCCCCTCAACACTTTATATACTGGGCCACAAGAATATATGATGTCGGTGCTTTTGCTCCCGATGAAACCAGTATAAACCTCATCATCTTCCATCGGCCAGACCCTCCTCATCGGCAAACCACTTGCTTGTCCTCCGGACATCACATATCTTGCCGATGAACATCCTTCATTGGGAGGACCCAACATATCGGAAGAATACATTTTGAATACACCGATGACCAAAGTCATGCCGACGGCCTTCCTTGCATACATCCTTCAGTATGCAAAATATCACGCTGATATTTCACATCACCCCGATGTGTAATATCACCCCGCGGGAAATATCACCCCGCGAGAAAGTATATCTGTCCGCATCACCTGATAAAAGATATCACCCTGATGTATGAATATTAGCCTGATGACCAACCTTGCCTTCATGTGAAATATTGCCCTGATATTCACCCTCATCGGCAAAACCTGATGCATCGGAGGAAGATCCTCCTGCTTTGCCGATACCATATGTCTAGCCGATGAAAATCCTAATGACGTCACCATCATATCTGCATACCACGCATCCCCTCATATCTGGATGATGTCACCATCATATTGGCGTTGGGGTGATATTCGTAAGATCACCCGATATTCCATAATATCACCCCCTGCAGAAATATCAGGGTGCACTGTAGCTCCATTGTAAGATCGGGGTGATGTATGAATATGACTGATACTTGAAAATATCACCCCCTTCCTTGGAATATGATGAAGCTGATTAGACAAGTGGATATCACCCTGACAAGAATATGACGTCAGCAGCATCGGGTGATGAAAGAACATGAAGTGATAAAGTAACATCAGGATGATCTTAACCAAGATCACCCGATGTTCAAATATGATGACCCTGCAGAAGATCGGGTCATACTTGGAACTTTGCAATAACAACATCAGGATGATCTTAACTAAGATCACCCGATATTAAAATATCACCCGCAGGGCAGAAGATCAGGTTGGTAGAAAATATGATGACCCTCACAAGCAACATTAGGGTGATAACCAGGAATATGATGATGATGACCTCCTCGGAAGAAAAAATTATGTTGAAGTTGAAAAATGCTGAGGCCCAAGGACTTAGAACTTTTAGATTTTTTGGGAAGGTACTTGCATATACATATTTAAGCACCAACACCAGCTTTACCTTTTTGTCTTCCACTATATCACGAACAAAGTGATATTAGACATCAATATCTTTTGTCCTAGTGTGAAAAGTAGAATTTTTTGCTAAACAGATAGCACTTTGACTGTCACAATGAATTTGTATCTGCCCTGCATCAAAACTGACATCAGAACACAACCTCTTCAACCAAATGACTTCTTGGCATGCACGAGTAGCTGCCATGTACTCTGCCTCTGTTGTGGACAAAGCGACTACAGCCTGCCGCTTGCTCATCCAACTGATAGCACCACCATTTAACGTGAATACATATCCACTGCTGGATCTTCTACTGTCAATGTCCCCTGCCCAATCAGAATCAACATATCCCTGAATGCTGATAGATTTCTAAGATCCAACTGAGTTTCCATGATAGAAAATAGCATAATCAGAAGTTCCCTTCAAATACCTCATGACTCTCTTCATAGCATCCCAATGTGATTTGCCTGGATTTGCCATAAATCGTCTCAAAACTCCCACTGCTTGGGCAATGTCTGGTCTAGTACAGACCATTGCGTACATTAAACTGCCAACAACACTTGCATAAGGCACTTTTTTCATGTCTCAATTTCATTTGAAGATTCTGGACAATCTCCAACAGATAGTTTAGTTCCCTGTAAAACTAGAACAACTAACTGTTTACAATCAAACATATTAAATTTATTAAGAACATTGGTAATATACTTGCTCTGGTTGAGCCAAAGCTTTCTACTACATCTGTCCCTTTTGATTTCCATTCCCAAAATGTACTTCGTTGCCCCCAGATTCTTCATTTCAAATTTCAAGGACAACTGAGATTTTAAATCTGAGATTATCCCCTTACCATTGCCAATGAATAACATGTCATCCACATACAGTGCAATTATAAGAATCCGATCACCATCAGTTTTATAATAGACACAATGATCAGATTTAGATCTCACATATCCCAAAGATAAAACATATGTATTAAATTTTTGATACCACATTCTGGGAGATTACTTCAGACCATAAAGAGACTTTTTAGGTTTACATACCAGATGTTCTTTACCTTTTACCACAAAATGCTCTGGCTCAGACATATAAATTTCTTCTTCAAGGTCCCCATGAAGAAATGTTGTCGTCACATCCATCTGCTCAATTTCAAAGTCATACGCTGCTGCAAGTGATAATAGAAATCTAATGGATGTTAGCTTAGCTACAGGAGAAAAGATTTCTCCATAATCTATACCTTCCTTTTGAGAATACCCCTTAGCAACCAGTCTTGCCTTGTACTTTTCAATACCAGCATCTGGACCATATTTCTTTTTAAATACCCACTTACAGCCCACAGGTTTTCTACCTTCAGGCAAGGGCACCAGATCCCAGGTTCCATTTTTCTCCAATGATGACATTTCGTTATCCATGGCTTCCAACCAAGAATCTGAATCAGGTAAACTAATAGCTTCTTTCATAGTCCTAGGTTCATCAGTATCAGTAAGCAAAGCATAGGCACAACTTGAATCAAGTACTGAAAATCCATACCTATCTAGTTGTCTTCTTTCATGTGTAGACCGCCTCAATGGCTGAGGTGCAGGTTCAGGTTCTTGCTCTAGATCTGAATCTTCGGAGCTACTCGAGCTCACATCTGAATCATCTACACTTGGTGCTTGTTGTTCCTCTTTTACAGGGGTCAGAGGAATATTAACAACACTCTTTTCTTTCTTTTCTTCTGCCTTCTCCGGCTAATGATCAATAACCAAAGGTTTTAGCTCTCTAAAAATTACATTCCTGCTGTAAATTATTTTTTCAGTTTCAGGATTCCAAAGCTTGTACCCTTTAACACCGACTCCATAGCCAATAAAGATACATTTGACTACCTTGTAATCCAGTTTAGATCTTTTTACCTCAGGAATATGAGCGTATGCCTCACAGCCAAAGACACGAAGCTGTCTTAGAGAGGGCTTCTTTCCAGACCATATTTCCATAGGCATCTTATCAACCAATGCCGAAGTAGGAGAACGATTAAGCAAGTAACAAGATATAGCAACTGCCTCAGCCCAAAACCTTTGTTCAAGACCAGCATAACTCAACATACTTCTTGCTTTCTCCATCAATGATCAATTCAACCTTTCAGCAACTCCATTTTGCTGTGGAGTATAAGGTGTAGTCTTATGCCTTTTTATTCCATGATCAAGATGAAATTTATCAAAATCTACATTGCAGTATTCACCACCATTACCCGTTCTCAAACATTTTATTTTTCTACCAATCTGATTTTCCACAAGGTTTTTAAAATCTTTAAACCGACTGAACACTTCTGATTTATTTTTCAAAAAATATATAAATGCCCTCCTTGAATAATCATCAATAAACGATACGTAATATCTTGATTTAGACAGAGAAGGAACATCAACTGGACCAAAAACATCAGAATGTACATAGTCTAGAATACCAGAAGATTTATGAGAACTAGAGTAAAAAGAAACACAGTTCTGTTTTCCATATATGCAATGTTTGCAGAAATCGAACTCCAGATTACAATCAATCAGCCCATCTACCAAGTTTTTGTTTTTCAAGGTTTTTAAACCTTTTTCACCTATGTGATGAAGTCTATGATGCCAAAGCATTGTTTTCTTTGCAGGAAGTTTAACTTCCATAGAGTTTGCATCATGTGTTACAATAGTAGCTTTTTCAAATTTTGCAGAGACATTATTACAGCACACTGGTTTAGCATCTAACCTATACAAAGTTCCAATGCGTTCACCCTTTTCCAGTACAATAGAACCTCTAGTCATCTTACAGCCACCATTCACAAAAGTAACTTGCACTCCAGCATCATTAAGCTTACTAACAGAAAGTAAATTTTGAGCCAAACCTGGTATGTGTAATACTCCATTCATTCCCTTTATTCTGCCATCCAGGAACTAGATTTTGACTCTTCCTCGGCCAACAATTTCCAGCGTTCAATCACTTGCCAGGAACACCTTCCCACCAGCATACAGTTCATACTTAGTGAACCATTCTCTATGAGATGTCATATGAAAAGATGCTCCTAAATCCACCACCCATACATCTTCAAATGTAGGCGTTGCCAAGGCAGCAATGAAGGCATCAATATCACTCTAAGAAGAATTGGTGTAAGAGAAGTTCTTCTTCTTCTTCTTCTTCTTCTTTTTCTCTTCTTTGCAGTCTTTTCTGATGTGTCCTTTCTGCCCACAATTCCAGCACTTCACCTTGGACTTTTTGCCAGGAGATTTCGATCTCCCCTCTGATTTGGACTTAGACTTCTTGTCCTTCTTCTTGTCTCTTTCCTTTGATCTACCTGGAACGGACAGGGCCTCTTTGGCCATCTCAGAAGATTTCCTTTGCATCTCTTTAGATAACAGCAAGGCAACAACTTCTTCAATTTTAAATGTGGTTGTTGTACTTCCAATAGCCATCACAAGATGATCCCATGAGTTAGGTAAGGAACACAATAGAAGCATACATCGGTCCTCCTCTTCTATTTTTACACCTACAGAAGTCAACTATGCAACAATCATATTAAATGAGTTTAGATGATCTGCTACAGATGGTCCTTCATCCATCTTTAGAGAGTACAACTTCTTTTTGAGGAAAAGTTTATTCACCAAGGTCTTGCCCTAATAAATATCTCCCAACTTCTTCCACAAAAGGTTTGTAGTCTTCTCTTCATGGACGTTCAATAGAACAGAATCCGCTAAACTTAATCTTATCAGTCCTCTGGCTTTCCTATCTACTAGGTCCCAATCTTCTTGCTTCATGCCTGAAGGTTTAGTCCCAGACACAGCAACCCAAAGATCTCTATCAACCAACACATCTTCAACCTTAAGTTTCCACAACTCAAAGTTTGTGCCATTGAACTTTTCAATGTCTATTTTTCCTGATGTACTTGCCATCTTATTTAACAAAATAGACCTCTACAGAACTCCCACTCACAGAACTGACACAAAAAACCCAACCTAACAACAAGGATAACACAACTGGCCAGGCTCTGATACCACTTGTAAGGAAAGCAGAGGTGCGGAATATAGCTTCCCTAATGTCAATTCAAAGGGGATAATGTAGACATGTAACTTTTAATTCAAATACAAAGATGAGCATACCAAAAAAATAGAATAAAAATGCAAGATAACAGAGAACAACACCAGATGTACGTGGGAAAACCCTTTCGAGTAAAAAACCCACCACCACAAGAGAGACAGTCTTTATTTATAGTAAGCTTAGAAAGATTACAATAAAGATCCCAGCCTTCTTGCTCAGGTATCGATTCTCAAATCATACACACAGTTCACCTTCACTGTACATCTACAAAATGACCAATATGATCGAATCTTTTCATCAATCAGACTACCTCACCAAATCTGTATTTACTATAATCTTCAGAGAAAAATCATTTGAACTTCTTCCCTAACTGTTCGTTCCAACTGACCCAGCATCGCTACTTTCCAACCGTCGCAACTGTCATCTGACTATTCACATTCAAGAGGACTCATTAGTCCCACATGCACCAGACATCGGTCATAGTCATAGTATATATACATGACCACAAGAATGTTAACTGTCGACACTTATGCCGACAAGACCAACAAGTCTACCATTCACCATCCATTGGGAAGACTCTAGCTGATATGTTTCATCAGAGTGACTTAAGCAATCAGAGTGATATCTCCAAACAACACTGAAGGTTCTTTTCTTGCCGATGTCCAACCCTTCAATCTCCATCGGAGTAATCAAGATCATCAGAGTGACATTTCAAAAATGCACTGATAGTAATGGTCTTGCCGATCCAAGCCTTCATCGGAAAGACACAAGACTATCGATAGTGACTTCTCAAGGCTGGGCCGATAGTGGTTCTCACGCCAACGCTTTGCCAACCCTTCATCGGAGTGACAGTAACTATCAGAGTGACATTTGCAAACCATGCCAACAATGATTGTCATGCCGATAGCTAGCCCTCCGTCGGTGTAACCTTGCAGATCAGCCAAAGACTCCTCACTCCCGCCAATACAGAAAGTCAACCTGATAGCTCACTACCATCGGTGAGACCAAAGTGATTGGTGTAGCACTAACCAAGTCTATCGATGCTCCAGTGTGGCCGATGACCAAGCAACTATCAGAGAGACACTGTCTATCAGTAGAAGAAGTTAAGAGTTCACCGACAGTTCAAGTCTTGCCAATGAATGACTAAGGTTCCAAGCAGTAACTTGAGACATTAGGTCTCTTCATTACTTAAGTGTCATTAGTCTACCTTAAGTATAGAGAATCAATCCAATCAACCCTCTTACTTGAGATCATTAGTCTATCTCAAGCATAGAGAGCCATCTATCAAAAAACAAAACAAAACAAATCATCCTAAGGTCTTGACGTTTGATCCCAATCACTCCACATCAACATCATCCTAAGCATTTACACATCATCCACATCATCAAATCTTCATCTAATCAATTCTCCACATATACCACTTGTAAACATGGACATGGAATTTCTAAACAAAACCTATGACAATGATCCTTATGGCACCAAACGAATGCTTAACCAACTTAGGCAACTTAGTTGGTTATATAGAAAGGAAGAAGATCTTGTGTCACCACAACATCAACAATTCCCCCAACATCAAGTCCTAGGTCCATATCAAACTAATCCACCCACTTATCACATTCTTTCCACACCACCTTATCCAACATCCTTCCATAACAATGTCATATCCATACCACAAATCACCCTCACTCTTCCTAGCAACACCCCAAACGCAAGTACTTCCATAAGTCTACCATCCAACGATCCTAACTCCATTGCCATCATATCCCAACTGCTTTCTCAACAAACCTCCAACATCAACCAATGTCCACAACAATCCATCTCACAAGACCTTTCAGCTACAAGTCCTATCATGCCACCTCCTCACCAAAGCTATCAGCATGGCAATCAACTGTCCTTACACAAACACCAAGCAAGTCCAAATGGCCCTATGTACATAAATCAAGAAAGTCCAAGTGATCTTCTGCAAGACCTAAAATCCTTTTACAAGGGAGAAACCAACCTAGCAAGTGCCTCCTTTGAGTCACCTTCACCATCCAATCATATGCCAACACACGAGCCAACTAGTCCCATCCCAACACCTTTATCAAGCCCTTCATCACCTTCATCACCTTCATCCCCATGTTCCACTAATCCTTCATTAAAAAATTCCATGGAGATGCTTTTAGAGAAATTGGTCCAAGCAAATTTGATTGAGCTATACCCGTTCAAAGCATATTCTCCATTTATTATTAAACCTAGAGGGTATAATGAAAACCATTATTGTGCATACCATAGGTATAGGGGCCATACCATAGCCACTTGTGTCCTATTTCAAAGATTGGTCAAGAACCTAGAAGATTGTGGTAAGATTGTTTTGGATAAAACCAATCCCTCTAATTCCATTATCTTTCCATCTAGTCCAAATCCTAATCCCATTATCCATCCAACAAATCCCAATCCTAAGCCTTCAACTTCCACTATTACCATCCATCCACTATATTGCCCATTCACCCATACCCTTGCAAAGGATGTGATCCATTGTCTACTAGCAAGGAATAAAACATTGCCATGTCATCAAACACCTATTCTTGATCCCCCCATGAGTCTTTAAACACTTTGTCTAGTCTTCTAACCCCATCATGTGATCTACGAGCTATCAAGCTTATTAAAGAGCCTTCCACTTCCATTCAAGCAAGTCAAGAGATATGTCAAGAGTTTAATCCTAATCATGTGAAAAAATTAAGCCCTAGTCCTAATCAAGATCAAATCACTTCCATTTACCCTATCCATAACATGCACCTTTTCTATGATCAAGATGATACCTATGAAGAACCTATCCATGAACAACTTGATCCTAGTCATACCCCCACAACTATTCATGAACAAGACACCCAAGACCTACATGCTCCATCTAATGGAAGTCTTGTTGACTTACTTGAGCATTCACCTCGTTTGATGGCCTTCATTCAAAGAAAAGAGACCCCTCCACCTAGCCATGATCCTACACCTTCCACTTGTCATGATGAGACATGTGCCTCCAAAGAAAACATAGAAGATCGAACAAATAACTTGGATCTAAATGAACATAAGCAAGATCCCAATGATCCTTTCACATCCACCATTGATCCCATTTCAAATCCACCATATCCTACTAGTCTATCCACATTCATTCATGAGTGTTCCTCCTTAGAACACCAATAACCATTATCCACTTTACCTTCTCCATCCAATAATCAACTCAAGTCTAGTGTCCAAACTACACATAGTCCTATAGTCAATCACATGCTCCACAATATGAACTACCAAGGCAAAGGTTTAGGCCTACATGAACAAGGCATTTTGGATCCAATCCATGTCAAAGTCCCTCCTTGCTCATTTGGCCTTGGATACACACCCCAAGGTCAACAATCAAAAGATGTTGGTACTTCCTCCACACTTCCTAAATCCACTTCCTTCCATCATAAACCCCATCATATTCCTAAAACATACGTTGCCATTCCACCTCCCTCATCCTACAAATGTCAAAAGCATGTGGCCATACATTTTCCACCATCAAATTTACCTCCACTTCTTCCAACTCCTATTATTCCTCCATCCACTTTGCCTCGACTGCTACCAACACCTAACATACCTACCATCCATAAATTCGCTCACATTCCTAATCCTGACCAACAAATGCACACATTGTGTAAACATAAAACTTCTACCCTTTCCACCTACCACATGGGATTTAAAAATAAACATTTAGATGCCTCTACCTATAAATCCAAACATCCTAAGGGTCCTGATACCTTAGGAAATCAATCCAAAAATTCAAAGCAAGGTACATTAAAAAATCCATCCAAACCCATACCTCCAAAAGCAAAGTCAAAAACTAAAATGGTATGGGTACCTAAGCAAAAATAAAGAAAATCAAATGAGGCATCCACCTCTCAAAAATCCCAACCATCCCCCTCCATTCAAACATTTCAAACATCCCACATGAAAAGCAAAAATCAGAAAAATACTAAGTCCATGTGGCTTCCAAAAGTCCTAAATCATCCATCTCCTAAGCAAACGTCACCATTGCTTCCTACACCACCATCCAATCAAAAGATTCCATGTTTAACACAGTATGTGCAACCGTTGGTCATGATTCCTTTCCATACCTCCATCCCTCCATCATTCACTCATTATCCTACATATCTCCCCCATCATCTTCCTATGGTCCATGCTTTTGCATAAGTCCATTATAATCCACATCATAATCCACTTTCAATCCCTCCATAATCCACATCATAATCCACTATCTACCTTATCCATCTCATTTTCATGCCATCTCCCTACCAACATTGATGAGCACATTTGACATGGTCCATACGACATTCCTCTCCACTGGGACTATCACCTTTCATGGCACTAGACACTTGAGTCCCTCTCGTCCATATCCAACTTCTTCCATCCAAAAAGTCAAAAAGTCAAAATAAATCAAAACAGTAAAGATAAATCCTTTCATCCAATGGTGAAAACCTGGTAAATAGGCGCCTTGGATAAGTACCATGATGAAAACCTGATAAACATGTGTCATGTGTAGGTTGATCTTTTATCCCACTTACACTTGGGGGCATCTTGTCTCATCCCACATATCATTTTCATATCCTATCCATTGCATACACATTCCTATCATATCAAACCCATCCATACTCCCTTCCTGTTTTGATCTTGATAAAGAGTGGGGGCACAATGTTGAAACATGTTTTGGGTATCTCTTGACATACCTTATCTTGACATTATCCTATGGTCCTTCCCAATCCAATCCTATCATTATCCTCTAGTCATTACCCATTTATCTATCTTATCCAATCCATCCTATCATCCCATTGTCCTAAGCATTGTCATGAAAAAGCCTAAGTCAACTACCTAGACTGGGGCATGTTATTCCTATGCAACATAGTCCTTGAAGATCACATCCTTGCTCTCTTACACATACATCCATTCCATTCCATAGCCTATCCTTTTATCCTATCCATTTATCATGATCCTTTCATCCATCCACTATCGTCCATCCTTTTGTCCAATCCCATTCTTTCCTTCACACCTAGACTTGGTTCCCCTTGTCATTGGTATCTAGTATAGAGGCTACTCAAAATCAAAACATTTCAAAATCACAAAAAAATCAAAATATCCCAAAAATCCAAAAAATAAAAACATTTCAAAATCACAAAAAAATCAAAATATCCCAAAAATCCAAAAAATCAAAACATTTCAAAATCACAAAAAAATCAAAATATCCCAAAAATCCAAAAAAATCAAAATATCCCAAAAATCCAAAAAAATCAAAACATTTCAAAATCACAAAAAAATCAAAATATCCTAAAAATCCAAAAAATCACAACATTTCAAAAAACACAAAAAAAACCAAAATATTCCCACAGATACAAAAAAATCAAAATCCAACGATCAATCAAATCGTCAAGTCAATCATCTATCAAACAATCCATCACAACAAATCCATCAAAACAAATTCAATAATATCATCATCAAATCAAGCCCATTTATCAATCATCCAATCTATCAAACAATCAAAAGCCAATCATCAAACATCATCCAATCAATTCCAATCAATCCATAACTTGATCAATCCAATCCATATCATCCCATCAATAAAACACAAAATTAGAACTACACCTCATCTTTATCGTTAAGTGCCTTGATCTTGCGAATACGGGTATGTAGGCAATCTAGGATACGAAGGAAGTACCTAGATTCAGGCATAGATGATAGACTTCTTCCATCCTTCTTCTAATCTTCACTAAGATGATATTCCTCTTTCTTCTTTCATCATTCTTCTATCATCTATCTTCATCACTTCATCAATCATTTCATCAATCTCCAACACATTCAAATCCAATCTTACATTCATCCTCCTTATCGAATCAATCCAAGCAATAATCCAAATATAAGTTATCCTTTATCCATACCAATAAAGTTAATTAATCTTGTCAAATTATTCAATCCCAATCAATGGTCTTGATCCTAATCTTGTTCTAAGCCAATTCAATCAATCAATCATCGTCATCATCAATGGGATATATCGTTCCCACATCCTTGTGTTAATCTAGGGATATATCATTCCCCACAATGACAACACTATCCTCATCATCAATCAATCACTCAATCATTGGTTTATAGCTTAACAAGGGAAATACCTTGTTTGTTTTTATATTATTTGTGCATGCTTGCTTGCTTGATTGTGTTTGTTATCATTTTCAACTTGCATTTGTAGTTGAATTCATCCTAACTAATATTCATATCTTGTATCTAGACAAAGTTGTATTACGTTGGGGCACGAGACACATTGTCACCTTGGTCCTTATACCTTGGTGCATAATGTCTTGTGCTATATCAAACACCATGTTTGCTCACTTTCATTGCAGCATAATGCATCCTTCCATTTCTTCTATCCATTCCCTTATCTTTCTTCCTTAGGCCATCCATTTCATTTCGCGAGCCTACCCGTGTTTGTCCAACCCGCCTATCCTCTCGAGGGGGCATCATCACCCTATCCTTTTCCTCTATCCATACCTTAGTTTCTTTGAAATGATGTTACTCGACATAAATCTTATCATCTCGCAACATCATCTCAAAGAGGGGCAAATGTAGACACTCACAATTGTCTAGGTCTTGTTTACACATGACCTTGTATGTCTTTGCCCTAGGTCCTAGTTCATCCTAGTTCATCTAACCTCATCCCACTTAATCCCATTTATCCCTAGGTTCTAGTTCATCCCATCTTAATCATCTTCCTGATTAATTAAATAAACCCACTTTATTTAATTAATCCCACTTGATCACATTCCTACTTAATTAAATAAATCCACTTTATTTAATTAATCTCACCTAGTCACATGTCTCACATAATTCAAATTAAAAATTTGAATTATTCCCTCACTTCATCACATTGCGACACATGTCGCATGTCTCCATCTTCCACTTAATATGCCTTCACATGTCAGTCTAATTCAAATTTGAATTAGATTCCCTTTATTCTCCATCACACACTTGTCATGTGACTACAATCCCTCTTTGAGTGGGAAACCCTAATCCAACCCTAATCGATCTCAACCGTTCATATCCTCCAACATAACTCTCAATCACAATCGTCCATTCGAATTTGCCTTCTTCTATAAAGGTGGCCTCTCTTGAGCCATTTGCAAGGAATCTTCCTCTAGTATCCTTACTCTACCAAATTTTCTTCTCAATCTCTCATCCATCTATCTTGCATTCATCCAATCATTCATCTATCTATCCCTATCTCACTGTTATGCTACATAATCGAACAATCAACATATCAATCTTTGGGTATAGCTAGAATGTTCTTGGGTGCGACATTCTCAACCCTATCGATGGATCATGAGTCGATATGAGGTTTGCATTTGTTTAGTATGCATTTGTTATTATTTTTCTTCATGTCAATTTCTCATGATTCCAATCCACTTATCCATAAATATCCTAAAAATCCTACTCATGACCAACAAATGCATACATTGTTTAAACATGAAGCCTCCACTCATAATATCCTAAAAATCATACTCATGACCAACAAATACATACATTGTCTAAACATGAAGCCCCCACTCATTCCACCAACCCCAAAAATCTAAATGTGGATACCTCCTTCTATAAAGAAAAATATCCTAAAAATCCTCATGCTTTAAAGCACAAATACAAAGAGACAAAGCAAAGAATATCCAAAAATTTATCTAAGCCTATACCTTTAAAAGAAAAGGCCAAAACTAAAGTAGTTTGGGTTCCTAAGCAAAAATCAAGCAAGTCAAATGGAGCATCCACATCTCAAAAATCCCAACCATCCCCTTGCATCCAAAATTATCATTCCATTCAAAAATTCTACAAATCCCACAAGCAAAATAAAAATCATAAAAATACTAAGTCTATGTGGGTACCTAAGTTACTATGTCACCCATCTCCTAAGCAAACATTGCCATTGCTTCCTACACCACCTCCACATCAAAAGCTTCAATGTTTATCACGGTGTGTGCAATCGATGGTCATGATTCCTTTTCATTCCACAACATTTCCACATACCCCCATCTCCCCATCCTTCATCCACTATCCTACATATCTCATTAATCACTTCCCTATGGTCCATGCTTTTGTATAAGCCTTCCATCCATCCTTTTGCATAAGTCCTTCTTAATCCACATCATAATCCACTATCTTCCTAATCCATCACCCTTTCATGAAATCCCATACCAACATCTATGAGCATAGTGAGACATGATATGGTCCATGCGATGACATCCATCCCTAGTAGGACTACCACATGTTATGAAACCAGACACTTCAGTCCCTCTCATTCCATATTTCACCTATCTTATCCAAATATTCAAAAAAAATAAAAAATAAAAAGAAAAATCCTTTCATCCAACGGTGAAAACCACCCTTGGTGGCACCTTGGATAAGTACCATGATGAAAACTTGGCAAACATGCATCATGTGTAGGTTGATCTTCTATGTCACTTACCCTTGGGAGCACATTGTCTCATTGACCCTATCATTTTTCATCCTATCTTACCATACCATCCTATCATCCTTATCCTACATATACCTATCATATTATTATCCTTTCATCCTCTCTTCCTCCTTTTGATCTTGATAAAGATCGGGGGCATGATGTTCACAATTTTTTTGGATATCTCTTGATGTACTTCATCCCTTTCAAACCAATTCTATCATTCTCCTTCGTCGTAAGCCTTGTCATGTCAAGAATCCCAAGCCTTACACCTAGAATAGGGTAAGTTATTCCTATGTGGCATAGTCCTTAAAGATCAAATCCTTGCTCTCTTACGCGTGCATCCATTACATCCCTTATCGCCTATCCTTTTATTCAATCATCCAATCCTACAAACCCCAATGTAAGGGAATCAAAAAACATATCAGAGATAAATTGCTTCCTCCATCTTGTAGAATTTCAGTTTTTACCCATCTTTCCAATTGCATATATAAAATCGCATAACGATACCTATCATGTCTTGTTGTTCTCTCACCCTTATCGTCTTAACAAATTAAGTCATTTATCCAATCCTTCATTTATCATGTCCTCAATCGCAACTCCCTTATTAGTATCAATGTCTAACTATGTCGCCTCTGAGCTATCATGTAGTAAAGTCCATCATTGATGAGCCCCCGAGGCTTTCCATCCATCCATACCGCTTTTCCTATCATAATAAGTATTGTCCATCCATTCATCTATCACTAGTGTCAACCTACCATAGTCGAACTACGTTGCCTCTGAGCTATCACGTAGGCAAGGCCATCATCGATGGGCCCCTGAGGCTTCCCACCCCCTAGGTCTTAGGTCCACATAGTCCACATCCCCTAACTACGTTGCCTCTGCGTCGTCACATAGGCAAGGCCATCATTGATGGGCCCCCGAGGCACTAGGTTAGTTCCTTAGGGCTTATCGCATCGAATTTACCATCCGTTCAATCCACATGTTCATCCATAATAAATAGAGCCTTTACTTGACTGGGGGAAAAATCCTCAACCATAGTTGGGAATTGGATTCTTGAATGTCACAAATCTCAGAGGATAACAAACCGGATCGCAATACTACCTCCTAACAACATGCAACACTACAAACAAACATTTTCAACAAAAGCTTGATGCGAGACATTAACCTATATCAAACAACAATGAGCCTAATATATCAAGATGATTATATATGTTATCATGGCAAGAAAACATATCTATGGCAAGAAGATTTGATGGTTGTAATAGGTTTACGTCTTAGGTCTTGATTTTTTCGTTATCATGTTTCCAATGCTACTCGAAGATGTCCAAGACTAGAGGAGCTATGATGGGGCATGATTATTTTCATTTGTTTGTTGTTTGTGGATCAATCTTTAGTAATGTGATGACTTGCTAACGATATGATCAACAAAAGATCATCGAGGATGTTATAGGTCTTAGCATGAAAGAGTGCAATCCTTGTCTATTGATATTATGCAAGCAATAGTCAGGTCATCTCAATTCAATTTTTCCTAGATTCTTGTATTAACTTGCTAAATCAAAATCCATGTAAGAGATACTCAGGTCATCATGGTTTAATTATACCTAGATGCTTGTATTTTCTTACAACATTTTAAAAGCTCAATGATGAAAAAAGTACTTCAAATACTTGTATACAAGATGACAAAGCCCCATTTGTGCATATTAAGATTACATTTCATTTATAAGCATTTCATACTTATCATTTCCAAGTGGCTTAAGATCCAAGTCCTTTCTTTATCTACATCTCTTTATCTACTCACCCTTTTCTCTCTTTTCGTTTCAAGAGCACACCAATTGTCCTCTCGAGGGGGCATCATCATCATCATTCATCTTTTTCATTAACTTACCATTATCTTTCCGTGTCACCCTCACTCTTGAGTGACTGGAGCATCATCAACCATCAATCAAATCATCAAATCAATCCATCATATCAATCCAATCATCAAATCAATTCAGTCAAATCAAGCAATGATCCAAATGCAAGTCATCCTTAATCCATACCAATCGAGTCAATCAATCTTGTCACATTATCCAATCACATCCTTTGGTCTTAATCCTAATCTTGTTGTAAATCAATCAATCAATCATCATCATCAATGGGATATGTCTTTCCTGCATCTTTGTGTTGATCTAGGGATATATCGTTCCCTATAATGGCAACGCTATCATCATCAATCATTATCAATTAATCATTGGTTTACAGCTTGACAGGGGCAATACCTTGTTTGTTTTTGTATCATTTGTGCATGCTTTCTTGTTTGCTTGTGTGTGTTATCATTTTATCTTGCATGCTTTTCTATTCATCCATTTTTCATCTTTTCATCACCTGAATTTTTAATCCGCAGATCATGTCATTCATCCTTCTATATCGTGAGATCGTTCGTCATCTTTCTACCAATTTCAACCCGACCAATCTCCCAATGGGGCATCCTAGTGTCATCAAACATGTACTAGGGGAAAATTGGGGCATGTATCATACTCATAAATGTTTATTCTTTGAAACAACGTGATAAAACACATTGTCTCAAAGAGAAGCAAAATGTATATACCTAAAAATGGCTCGAGTCGAATTAAATAAATATTTTAATATTTATTTTATTCCTATTCTTCTATCAATGAATAAATATCCTAATTTATTTATCTGATTCACATTCATCATAATCTTCCAAAAATTAAATAAAAATCAATTTATTTAATTAAATCATCCAAATTCTTCTAAGTTATCCTTAATTGAATAATCCCAAAATTATTTAATTAATCATCATTCCAAAATCCTAATTCTATAAATCCACATCTTCTCATCCACCTCGCTTTACACCTCATCATGTTGCACACATAATTGAATATTTTTAATATTTAATTACGTAATTATCCTAACCCACATGTCCTATTTATCCTCTAACCATCCCTATTCTGAAGAACTTGGTTCCTCCATGTCACCTTAGTCAAAGGAGACTTAGAGACACATGTCTCATAGTTCCTAGATTCCTTCCAAGCTCCCTACAAAGAAGGAGTCCTTCTTTGACCCTTGTTCTTTGGTCCTTGAGAGCATTGTGACAAGTGGCCTCTTGCTCACACTTTTCTCTCCACCTTGTCATCGTAGGAGGAATATTCTCCACCTTTATCTCCCTCATCCCAACTAATCTAATCTAGATCATACACATCACATGACTCATTCCTCCACTGTGGATCTTATGACACTTGGAATTGGTCCATCCTTAGCCTATAAAAGCAAGCTTATCACCTCCATTTACATACAACTCAAGCTTTAGCAAACTTATGCTGCAGAAATTCCACCATAGCTATCAAGTGTGCCTTTGGCTCCCCTCATTTACATTGTAATCTCATTATCCACATTGCATAATCATCATCCATGGCTTCATATCATAATCTCCATCACTTATCTTAGTGTTGCATTGTAGTTTATCACACTTTGCATAATCCTCCATAAAGCCATTCTCTCTTTGTCATCTTAAAATAGCAAGGAAGTCTACTTCTGAGAGCTCAATCATAATCTATAAAGATCATTGAAGAGATAGGTAACAATGGAAGACACGAGGTAAATCAGTTCAACAAGGTATAACTTTGGTTTATTGCATTTATCTTATTTTCATTGGAGTATTGAATATTTAAGTAGATTCTACTGTAGTTCAGATTTTCAATCACAATTATAAAATAAAATAAATAAATCAATAATATATATATATATTAATGTATATGCGTGTATATATATTAATATAAAAAATTTAAAAAATATAATTGCAACTTTTTAATTTTCATTTATGTTTATTATAAAATAAAATAAACAAATAAATAATATATTAATGTATGTGTGCATAATATATTAATATTAAAGAGTTGCGGCTGTTAAGGGCATGGTTCGATGGTTAAGTCACTTTGTTGTAGTGGTGTTCATGCCAAGTAATGCCAAGGGATGAGGTCCTTCGTGTTCACGCATCAAAAAAAAATATTAAAGAATTGTGAATTATATATATTGCTTCATAATCAAGTATATGATATATTAAAAAGGAGATTAGATATACATATGAAAATGCCTCATAGGCTCACAGTCTAGATAAGGGGCTTATAACAAAAATACCCTGCAATCCTGCTACTCTAAACCTATCCCAAATGACCACGCAGGGTCTAGCAAAAAATACCAAAACTCCACGCAGGGCTTAATCCATATCCCCTATTACAGACAAAAAAGAGGAATGACATCAACCGCCACTACCTTTCAACTAATTAACACTGCCATATTTACACCACAACAGACTGCATCAACTTAGAAAACTAGATTACTTGTAGGAACAAATCACATGAAACCTAGGTTGAAGGCAAAGTCTCAAAACTCTGGAACCCACTCGAAGCTTCCATCAGACAGCTCCATTTGAAATTTTTTTTTAGAAAACTAACCTCAACATTCCCCTGCTCCCTGTGTGCCAGAAGGGCCATGCCTTTCAAATCTAGCAGAAAGGGAAAAAACCTAACAACCTCGTCCAGATCCTGGAGAAGGTGGAAATCGGTTGGCCGTGGGATTCCCATCCCCGGGGAGGCTACTTTTATAATATCCTTCAGACCGACAATTAGGTTAGGTTTGAAGAGCTTCCTAACCAGTTGTTCTGTAATTTCTTTGGGGAATTCGGTGTCTAGAACTGCTGCAAGAAAGCGGGAAGAAATAGAAGTATTCATCCTGTAGAATTCACCTCCCTCAATGAAACCTTTGCCAAGGATCACTTTGACTTCAACTAGGGTTAAAACATCATTTAGGAATAAAAATCATTTCAATCTTTGATATGTGATCATCCCCTTGAAAGCCAATTGCCTAACTGCACTTTTCAACTGAATTGGGGTGTCTGCCCCCAAATAAACCATTCCTTTTGTCGCCACATGCATCACGAACCTTGTTCTGCCCGCCATTGTCGAGAGACAAGAATGAATTTTAGGTTTATGGCTATTGTGAAAAGAGAGAAAATATATATCCTTTGAACCCTTCTTGTCCCTTCGAAAGATGAAGCTTCTAGATAGCAATGCCAGTTGAAGGCCAAGTTACCTTCTCATCATTGCATTGTTGAAGTGAGGTGGTGAAGGCTATCAACTTAATACTCTACCACTAAAATGATGTTTTATTAAGGCTATGAATCCCATCAATCTGCTCGAGGGACGTGATAAATTAGCTTGTCACCGTGTCTGATTTGTTGATGTGTCGAGCCCCGAACCTTCCACACTCGATTGTGTGGAAGGTCTCCCACCCTGCCACCCACAAACTCAACAACAGATGTTAGTGTAGGCTTGCAATGTCGAAGAACTCTTCTATATTCCTGCCATCTACACCCAATTAGATAGAGCATCTGCCTCTACATTACCTTCCCTGTAAATGTGCTTTATCAGGACCATATCAAAATGGTCAGAAGAGAGATTGCCTGCTCTAGTATTGCATTCAATTTCTAGTTGACCATCTTCTTAGTTTTGAGACCATTAATTGTCAGTAGGGAATCCCCTTCTATTTCTAACTTTTTTATGTTGAGCTCTTGGCAAAACTTTAGGCTTAAGATTAAGGCTTGCATCTCTGCCAAATTGTTTGTTCCTAACGGAAGGTTTTCTGCCAATCTTCCAACCATCTTACCTTTCTAGTCTCGGACTATGCACCCACCACCTTAGATCCCTGGATTTCCTCTTGCTACCCCATCAAAGTTCAGTTTGAACCAGCCTACTTCTAGAGGGATCCAATGCACTTTACACCTTTCATCTCTTCAATTGCCTTGGTTCAATCGATTTATTGATGGCATTGATAAACCTTTCCAGTTTTTCCTCATATTTGCATCCCAAATGGTGAATTTTTTATTCCTGAGACCACCCTCTACTACTCTTGCGTTTAATACTTCAACAATGTTCACCTCTAAATTGTTTAAAAAAGTATGGAGGGGCATTTCCTTATCCTGAAAAATCCTTTTGTTTCTTTCCTTCTAAATTTCCCAAATTAGCATGGAAGGACTAGTAACCCACAAGCCCCCAAAAGTGGATTCCTTGTGGAGAGATGTGTTAGATTTAGGACAGACAACTGAGAGGGGGAGGGTGAATTAGTTGTCCAAAACTTTCTTCCAATTAATCACTTAAATCCACTTTGTTATTCAGCAGCATAATTATGAATTAATCCTAGAAACATAATGCATTAAATCAACAGCAAAAACACATTAACACATAAGACACCAAGATTTTAATGTGGAAAACCTGGTTAAGGGAAAAACCACGAGGTGACTAACTCAAGATTGTATTCTCTGTTAAAAGAATAAGAAGAACAAAATAGTACATGCCAATTAGGGCTCACTGCCTGAGCACACTGCTCACAAGAGGCCCATTGCCTACAAGAGACACACTGTCTACAGAGTAATAGATATTACATACTTGAACTAAAGAATAGCATCTTCACCATGCTTGAGTCAGTTCCATTAAGCCCAATACTTCTGCTCTGCCTTTCGCTCTGCTCCTCTCTACCACACACTCATCTCAATCATAATACCTTTGAAATGACTTTACAACTCCTTATTTATACAAGACATCGACTTAGGGATAATCATCCAAGTCAGCATACATTACAGAGCAAATACATAAATACAACATGACTAATTACAAAAAGAATTCACGCAAATCAACACACTGTCGACCACACAGATCTAAGACTTCAATCTTCCTTAGGAACACGCCATTCTTCACAGAACATCTCCAAGATCATCTACAGGATGTGTTACTCATCTGATCGGCTAGACTTAGGAAAAACATCATCATCTGGAAGTAATTCTTCAATTACGAGCTCAATCTTCAATAAGGACCACCAACATGAACTGGTTACAATCCAAAGACCTCCACAAGCTTGCCTGAATCACCAAGAACATCCACACTACTTCTGCTTACTGAAATCATTCTCTCCTTCATTCAGAACCTCAAGAACATAGTCTGTCATCATTGTCATATTGGAATAGATGCTTGCGGACCTCCAAACCATGAACCAATTGAGTTGTCGATTCACATTGACTTCCTGAACACTCCACCAAATCCGTAGAACAAGATATTGCATTTCTAGATCTCATCGGACCTATCTGTGTCATTTTGTCACCTTTGAACATCTGCCAGAACCAGTTTTACTTAAGTGGCCATAACTTCTTCAGATCTTCATGCGGACCTCTGAAATCTTTACTGGATTATCTTAAGACACATATCTACAAACCCATTGATGCACATCCTCTGATCTTCATCTTAGCTGGGATCTTTACCTCACTGTCTTCACTGTTCTTCTTAGTTCCTAATAGGACTAATTTTCTCAATATC
The DNA here is from genome assembly GCA_027924645.1 of Cunninghamia lanceolata. NCBI lineage: Eukaryota > Viridiplantae > Streptophyta > Pinopsida > Cupressales > Cupressaceae > Cunninghamia > Cunninghamia lanceolata. The sequence goes on from BSBN01000469.1 coordinate 4,178,080, forward strand.
CTCAACATACAGCTTATCCAATCCTTATCATCAATGCAACAGGAGTATGTTGACATCAATGACAACACCGGTTAGGCCCATACTTGTAACAATCTCCCCCTTTGTCATTGATGGCAACATATGATGTGAAAAACTGTTTTAACCATCAAGACAAGAACTTCTCCTCACTTACATAACTCCCCCTATCAACAACAACCATTCACATGTCTTCTTCCTTTACTGCTCCCCCTTTGATCAGCAACTACTTGTTTTTCACATGTCTTCTCTCCCCCTTTGACATCAATGGCAAAGGGCACATACTTGCATCACATCAGAATCATACCAGCTGCTCCCCCTGAGTAGTAGCTTCCCATCATCAATCCGGACCACAAGATATGAATGTGAGATCCACCGAACTAATGCACATCAGTGCACCTTCATTTAGAACCGGAGGGGTAATAACCCCTAACGTCTCCCTGAGATACTCAAAAGAGTCCTTAGGTAGAGGTTTAGTAAAAATGTCTGCAATCTGATCCTTGGAAGGCACAAACTCCAATCTGACTTCATTCTTGTTCACTTGCTCTCTCAAAAAGTGAAACTTGATGGATATATGTTTAGTCTTTGAATGCAACACTGGATCTTTTGATATGTTTATTGCACTTGAATTATCACAGAAGATTGTGATAGGTTCCTCATACTCCACTCTGATATCTCTTAGCATTTGCTTCATCCACAATACTTGAGTACAACTACTTGCTGCTGCAATATATTCTACTTCTGCAGTAGACAGAGATATTGCCTCTTGTTTCTTGCTTAGCCAAGAAACCAATCTCTTCCCCAAAAAGAATGCTCCACCACTAGTACTCTTCCAGTCATCCACATCTCCTGCCCAATCCGCATCTGTATATGCACGAAGAGAAAAAATCATGATCTCTAGGATACCACAATCCATATTCGACTGTCCCTTTTAGATATCTAAAAATCCTCTTGATTACCATGACATGAGATTCTCTAGGATCAACTTGGAATCTAGCAACAAGACCAACATCATTCATAATGTCAGGTCTAATTTGAGTGAGATACAATAATCTTCTAATCATTAACCTATACTTTTTCTGATCAGCCTTATGAGAGTCATCATCTTTGCTCAATTTACATCCAGTTGCCATGGGAGTACTCATTGGTTTTGAGTCTTCCATCCCAAATTTTATCAACAATTCTTTCACATATTTGGTATGAGAAATGAAGATTCCTTTCTTTGTTTGAATGATTTGCAGACCCAAGAAGAAATTCATTTCCCCAAACATGGACATCTCAAACTCACTTTTCATTTGATTTGCAAAAGTTTTGCACATACTATCTCTTCCTCCAAAAATGATATCATCAACAAACACTTCAATAATCAAGATATTTTCATGATCAATTTTAAAGTACAAGTTACTGTCAGCAGTACCTTTGTTGAAACCAATCTTCAAAAGATGCTTATCCAATCTTTCATACCAGGCTCTTGGGGCTTGTTTGAGTCCATACGGTGCTTTCTTCAGCTTGCAAACCATATCACCATGATCAGACAATTGGAATCCATCTGGTTTCTCAATGTATACTTCTTCTTCCAAGTCACCATTCAGGAAGGTAGACTTGACATCCATCTGATATACTTTGAAATCCTTGAAGGCAGCAAATGCAAGAAATAATCAGACTGCTTCAATCGTTGCCACCGGAGCAAAAGTTTCTTCAAAATCAACTCCTACTTGAGAGTAACCCTTGTAGACCAATCTGACTTTGTTTCTGACTACTTCACCATCTTCATTCAGTTTATTCTGGAAGACCCATTTGGTTCCAATCACATTCTTGTTTTTCGGTTTGGGAACAAAATCCCAAGTGTGATTTTTCTCAATTTGCATTAGCTCTTCCTCCATTGCTTTAGTCTAACTTTCATCATTGCAAGCTTCATTCACTGTCTTTGGTTCAATCTTTGAAATCAGACAATACTCTTCTGAATCTTGAGCAATCTTTCTTCTTGTTTGAACACCTTTGCTTTTATCACCTATGATCTGATATTCAGAGTGATTCAGTCTTACATACCTGGGAATTTTAGGAATTTCTTGCACTTCTGATTCTTGAATAGGTTCATTCAAACTTATCTCTTCTTCCTGATTCACCGGATCAGTCTGAATCTGAATTTCAGAAGGGGCTTGGACTTCTTGAACAAAAACATCATTCTGATCATCTTCATCATATTCATAAAACCTTGAGGGTTTTTCAATACCTTCATCAACCTTCACATTTGTACTTTCTACAATCTTCCTCAATCTCTTGTTATAACATCGGTATGCTTTGCTTTGAGTAGAATAACCCAAGAATATTCCTTCATCACTTCTGGCATCAAATTTTCCTAAATCTTCATCTCTTTTAATGTAACATTTGCTACCAAGGACTCTGAAATACTTCACAGTGGGAGTGATGCCAAACCAAAGTTCATAAGGAGCCTTATCGGTATTGCTTCTGATTTGTACTTGATTGAGAGTATAGACTGCATTGCTTACAGCTTCTCTCCAATAGATTTGAGGAACATTTGCTTCCATCATCATGGTTCTAGATGCTTCTTGGATGGTCCAGTTCTTTCTCTCCACTACTCCATTCTACTGTGGAGTCCTTGGAGCAGACAATTGTCTTTTTATCCCATGTTTCTCACAGAATTCTATGAACTCACCGGATGTGAATTCTCCACCTCTGTCAGACCTCAAACATATTATGTTGAAATTGGTTTCATTCTCTACCATAGCCTTGAATATTTTAAATTTCTCAAGAGCCTCAAATTTCTCTTTCAAAAAAGTCACCCACATCATCTGGGAGTGGTCATCAATTAATAACATGAAGTATCTATCACCTTGCACACTCCTGGTTCTTGCCGGACCACATAGATCAATATGAACTAAGTCAAATAATCCGGTAGAAGATTGCTCCTTTCTTTTGAATGAGACTCTGCTTTGTTTACCCAACTGACATTCTTTGCACAAACTATTAGTAGGTTTCACCAATCTTAGAAAATCTCTTACAGCCTAAGTGTTGCTTATCTTGATGATATTATCAAAATTCACATGACACATTCTCCTATGCCACAACCAACTCTGATCAATTTGAACAAATAAACAACTTTTTCCAATACCAACCAAGTGGAAGATATTACCTTTTGTTTGAGTACCAGATGCAATCTCTGTTCTAGAACTTTCAAAGATCTTACATTTTCTATTTTTGAATCTGAGATCATAGCCTTTGTCGACCAATTGTCCAACACTAAGAAGATTGTGCTTCAGACCTTCAACATACAGAACATTACCGGTTTTGTTCTTTCCATCAAAAGAAATAGTTCCTCTACCTCTGATCTTGCCAGTAGAATTATCACCAAATTTTACAACTCCTCCTTCATATCTTTCCAAATCTATGAACTTGTTTTTATCACTTGTCATATGGTGGGAGCATCCATTGTCAATGACCCAATCATCTTTTTCTTCAACTTGGGCAGCCAGAGCTCTTTCTACTATTTTATGATTGATAGATTCAGAGGGCATTGGATCTTCTTTCTTGATGGCAATAAACACCCAGTCACTTCCGGATTTGTTTCGTGTCTCTGATTCATCATCTGTTACTCCTTCATCATCATCTTCATGAACATAGTAGCATTTCTTTTGGAATCCTGATCTGTTAGGATTTGGTCTTGAAAATCTTTCCAAACATTTGAGGCAAAGTGACCAATCTTATTGCAATTAAAACATTTAAAAGGCAATTTTTTTTCATACTTACTGGATCCTCTTGGCAGTCTTTTTGCAATAAGGGCTTCAAGTTGAGCAGTTTTTGCTTCATCTTCTTCTAAATCTTTTCTTGCTTTTTCATACCATGATAGTTTTGAAGAGTTCTCTCTCGAATCAAACTTTTGTTTTCCTTTTACAGAGGCACTGGCTTTAAATGCAGATTCAGTCTTGGGGGGTGCGTCTCCAAACTCTACCAATTCAAATGCAGCCAATTTACCAACCAATTGATCTCTTGTGATATTTGAAAAGGGTCTGAATTCTTCAATAGTAGCAACCTTATACTTATAAGAATCAGGAAGGGATTTGAGAACTTTGGCAACAATCTCATCTTCATCTAGGATTCCACCAGCACATCTAATGCCACAAACAAGCTCATTTAGTCTTGGCATAAATGTAGTGATATTTTCATCTTCTCTCATCTTTAGGTTTTCAAATTTTCCTTTCAAACTCTATAGCTTGGCACATTTGACATACTTATCTCCTTCATGCAAAAGTTCCAGTTTTTCCCAAATCTCAAATGCAGTTTTTAGATCAATAACATTTGTCAGTTCTGAATCAAATAAGGCACTTAGTAGAGCTTCTTTAGCCCAAAGGTTGTTTTCAACATCTCTGATTTCATCTATAGTTCTCGGGCCATTATGTGGAGGAACATACTTCTTCGAAGCCATGACCCAATATTTCATTCCCATACATTGCAAGTGACATTCCATGCGACTTTTCCAAAGAGTGAAATTGGTTCCATCAAACCTTGGACTATCCTTCTTGGAGGACGACATCCTGGATCTCCTCAAGCAATTAAGCTCTTTTTAGAGGAACTTAGCTCTGATACCAATTGTTAGATTCAGGACAGACAACTGAGAGGGGGGGCGAATCAATTGTCAAAAACTTTCTTCCAATTAATCACTTAAATCCACTTTGTTATTCAGTAGCATAATTATGAATTAATCATGGAAACATAATGCATTAAATCAAGAGCAGAAACACATTAACACATAAGACACCAATATTTTAACGTGGAAAACTCAGTTAAGGGAAAAATCACGGGGTGACTGTCATGTCCCGATTTTAAGGCATTGTTTAAATTAAAGATTTAAACTTGTTAAAAAATGATGAAGTCACTTTCGTAAAATGTGGTGTTTAAATCAACATATATAATATAATTAATATATAATACTTAATAAATGATATTAAATAATATTGTTATATGAATATTATTCTAATATAATATTAATCAATAATATTATATTAAATAATTATTGAAATATAATTTATTAACAAGAATATATATTTATATTCATAAATAATAAATATAATTATAATATATAATATATATGATATAAATATTGAATATATATTAGAAATAAATATAACAATATAAATACTAAATTAATATATATATATATATATATATATATGAAGAATAAATATATTTACAATCATAAAAGCATTCCATATAAGACAAAAGTCTTATTGAAAATACAAATATAGTATTAAAATAAATATGAATCATTAAATATTATTATAATAAATATTACTAAATAAATATAAGTCAATTATTATTAATCAAAAAGAGAATCGGGTGCCCATAGAAAAGCACCCGATCATTCTTAAGGAGAGTGTTGTTACCTACAACGAACAAAACTTTACAAATAATATAATCTTCTTTTAACTAAACTAAAACTTAGGCAACAATATGAATAGTCTCCATCTCTTTGAAGAGGTATAGAGAAGGTATAAAAGAAAAGGGGACGGAGAAAAGAAGAAAAGGAGAAGTAATACTAACAACAAACGAAGGAAATAGAAATACCAACAACGATCAGGTAAGTATAAGGAATAATATAAGGTAAGAATAATATAAGACTAGAAAGAATAGAAAGAATAAAAGGTATGCATAAATCTCTTCCATCGTATGATGCAAAATCTGATATCTATGTTATGTTTGTCTTTATGAATGCTAAGCATTGATAAGGATAAAAAATTATATATTACTGACTGTATTAGAAAATCATATATGCATTAGAAGTAATATGCATATTTCCAATTCTTCATATTATGAACATAGATAGACTTACAAAGGAAAACCATTGTGTTTATGATTAATAATTGATGATAACCGTAATTTAATGAATAAAGAATAATTGATTGATCTTAGATATGTGATCATGAATATGCATTAATATGATAAATGAAATTAATGATGATAATGAAATATAATCATGTGATATATGATTAGCCAATTATGACATAAGGCCAAGATGTACTATTTATAAGGCATCATGTGCCAGTTGTTAATAATGACTTAGAAATTATTAATAATGACTTAATAATGTGCCAATTGTTAATTGTGCCATATTCGAAAAGAGGATTAGCCTCATCATTAATCATCTCGCCATCCTAGGTGTATGGGTAAGTTAGGAGAATGTTATTGGACCTAGGTAACCCCAAGAAGACGAAGTACCTCCGGGTGTGAGGCGAAGTCTCTTGGGCCAAGTGTCGAAGTACCTCTGGGTGTGAGGTGAAGCCTTGGGCCTATGGTATGATGAGCTCAATGTGATTTGTGCCCTACGGTAGGTGACTCTCCAAGATGAGGTGGGAAGTCTTTGGAGCCGATTGGTGAGGTGGGAAGCCATCAGGCCTTCATATGGAATGGTTGTGTCTCCTTAACGAACCATGCCTATGGAGTTAGAGATGGGTTAATGATAGGGCGACACATTATCCTTCTGAGGATAGCACTTGAGGCCTATGAGTATGAATATGAATATGAATATGACTATGAATATGAATTATGTGATTATGGAATTATAAATTCTAGGTAAATATGGAAAGAATATGATCTATATTAATTATGATATGAAAAGAGAAAAAATTGGAGTACTAATGTTTCCTTTTTGTGAGTTGAAATTGTGCAAGGTTGAGAACAATTTGAGCTTACTAGAAGGGGACATTATAGTGGTATCAGAGCAGTCATCTTGCCATCCTGTGTATACTTTGTGATTTATGTGTATTCAAAGGTTTACCTTGTGGCTTGAGCTACTTGCTTGTCTACTTGAGCTACTTGCCTACTTGCTTGAGCTACTTGCCTCCTTGCTTGAGCTACTTGCTTGTCTACTTGAGCTACTTGTCTACTTGCTTGAGCTACTTGCTTGTCTACTTGAGCTACTTGCCTACTTGCTTGAGCTACTTGCTTGTCTACTTGAGCCACTTGCCTAATTGTTTGAGCTACTTGCTTGTCTACTTAGGCTACTTGCCTACTTGCTTCAGCTGGATGCTTGCATGCTTGAGCATGATAGGTAGGAAGAATGCCCTCCATCACATTCTTGAACCTTGTAGGTAGACATAAGAGGTGATAGGTAGGAAGTGTGCCCTCCATCACACTCTAACTTGCAATTCTTTCTATGGATTCTATCAAAGGATCGACTTGAGGTATGGATAACTATATGTTGTAATCAAATGTTATTTATGTTATATCATTAATTATGTTATGATGTATTGATTTCACTACTAATTTGTTGAGCTTTAATATTACTAATGTCCCTATCAAGAGTCATTTTTCGTGTGCAGGTGAAGGAATCGGTATGTCCTACAAGGGACATTAGGGAAGTATAGAACACAAAAAGTTAATATTATTAATCACAAAGACCCATGAACCAAATTCATCTCTTCCAAGAATCTCTTTTGAAATTCTTCTCTTGATTTAAGTAGCATAAAACCGATACTAAGTTATGTTATGGGCCCATAACCCACAAATTCCTAGGATCATTCTTCCTGATCATCTATAACACTTATATTTCATCAATCACATCGCTATTCAAATAAAAGCTCACCAAATCTTCTTTGATCATAAAATTTTCTATCCATGACATCATATAATCAATTCTCCTCAAGAACATGACTCTTTTCAATTTGGAGGTCAATAACATATGACAAATACAAGATGGAATCTCGTAATCAAGGACCAAGATGTCATCATCATCCATTGAAATCTTGGAATCTCAATACTCTCAAATCTTCTTTAATCTATGATACTTGCATCACATCGTCGTTATTCAAACATCAAACAAATGCTCTTTGATCACAAATTCTCTTTCATGGAATCGCAATCAATCTCTCTTAACTGAAGTATGTTCAATCTAAACCAAAACCATGATTTCATCTCAACGCATCGGAAAGTAGACATTAAAAGGTGCATGGTAATAAAAGAAATCGTTGTGATTGCTTGAGGACAAGCAATCTTGAGAGGGGAGGCCTGTCATGTCCTAATTTTAAGGCATTGTTTAAATTAAAGATTTAAACTTGTTAAAAAATGATGAAGTCGCTTTCGTAAAATGTGGTGTTTAAATCAACATATATAATATAATTAATATATAATACTTAATAAATGATATTAAATAATATTGTTTTATGAATAATATTCTAATATAATATTAATCAATAATATTATATTAAATAATTATTGAAATATAATTTATTAACAAGAATATATATTTATATTCATAAATAATAAATATAATTATAATATATAATATATATGATATAAATATTGAATATATATTAGAAATAAATATATCAATATAAATACTAAATTAATATATATATATATATATATATATATATATATATATAAAGAATAAATATATTTACAATCATAAAAGCATTCCATATAAGACAAAAGTCTTATTGAAAATACAAATACAGTATTCATATAAATATGAATCATTAAATATTATTATAATAAATATTCCTAAATAAATATAAGTCAATTATTATTAATCAAAAAGAGAATCGGGTGCCCATAGAAAAGCACCCGATCATTCTTAAGGAGAGTGTTGTTACCTACAACGAACAAAACTTTACAAATAATATAATCTTCTTTTAACTAAACTAAAACTTAGGCAGCAATATGAATAGTCGCCATCTCTTTGAAGAGGTATAGAGAAGGTATAAAAGAAAAGGGGACGGAGAAAAGAAGAAAAGGAGAAGTAATACTAACAGCAAACGAAGGAAATAGAAATACCAACAGTGATCAGGTAAGTATAAGGAATAATATAAGGTAAGAATAATATAAGACTAGAAAGAATAGAAAGAATAAAAGGTATGCATAAATCTCTTCCATCGTATGATGCAAAATCTGATATCTATGTTATGTTTGTCTTTATGAATGCTAAGCATTGATAAGGATAAAAAATTATATATTACTGACTGTATTAGAAAATCATATATGCATTAGAAGTAATATGCATATTTCCAATTCTTCATATTATGAACATAGATAGACTTACAAAGGAAAACCGTTGTGTTTATGATTAATAATTGATGATAACCGTAATTGAATGAATAAAGAATAATTGATTGATCTTAGATATGTGATCATGAATATGCATTAATATGATAAATGAAATTAATTATTATAATGAAGTATAATCATGTGATATATGATTAGCCAATTATGACATAAGGCCAAGATGTACTATTTATAAGGCATCATGTGCCAATTGTTAATAATGACTTAAAAATCATAGGATTGTGCCATATTCGAAAAGAGGATTAGCCTCATCATTAATCATCTCACCATCCTAGGTGTATGGGTAAGTTAGGAGAATGTTATTGGACCTAGGTAACCCCAAGAAGATGAAGTACCTCCGGGTGTGAGGCGAAGTCTCTTGGGCCAAGTGTCGAAGTACCTTCGGGTGTGAGGTGAAGCCTTGGGCCTATGGTGTGATGAGCTCAATGTGATTTGTGCCCTACGATAGGTGACTCTCCAAGATGAGGTGGGAAGTCTTTGGAGCCGATTGGTGAGGTGGGAAGCCATCGGGCCTTTGTATGGAATGGTTGTGTCTCCTTAACGAACCATGCCTATGGAGTTAGAGATGGGTTAATGATAGGGCGACACATTATCCTTCTGAGGATAGCACTTGAGGCCTATGAGTATGAATATGAATATGAATATGACTATGAATATGAATTATGTGATTATGGAATTATAAATTCTAGATAAATATGGAAAGAATATGGATCTATATTAATTATGATATGAAAAGAGAAAAAATTGGAGTACTAATGTTTCCTTTTTGTGAGTTGAAATTGTGCAAGGTTGAGAACAATTTGAGCTTACTAGAAGGGGACATTATAGTGACTAACCCAAGATTGTATTCTCTGTTAAAAGAATAAGAAGAACAAAATGGCACATGCCAATTAGGGCTCACTGCCCGAGCACACTGTTCACAAGAGGCCCACTGCCTATAGGAGACACACTGTCTACAGACTAATAGATATTACATACTTGAACTGAAGAATAGCATCTTCACCATGCTTGAGTCAGTTCCATTAAGCCCAATACTTCTTCTCTGCCTTTCACTCTGCTCCTCTCTACCACACACTCATCTCAATCACAATACCTTTGAAATGACTTTACAACTTCTTATTTATACAAGACATCGACTTAGGGATAATCATCCAAGTCGGCATACATTACAGAGCAAATACATAAATACAACATGACTAATTACAAAATGACTTCACGCAGATCAACACACTATCGGCCACACAGATCTAAGACTTCAATCTTCCTTAGGAACACGCCATTCTTCACAGAACATCTCCAAGATCATTCGCAGGATGTGTAACTCATCCAGTCGGCCAAACTTAGGAAGAACATCATCATTCGGAAGTAATTCTTTAATTACGAGCTCAATCTTCAATGCGGATCACCAACATGAACTGGACACAATCCAAAGACCTCCACAAGCTTGCCTGAATCACCAGGAACATCCACGTTACTTCTGCTTACTGAAATCATTCTCTTCTTCATCCGGAACCTCAAGAACACAGTCTGTCATCACTGTCATATTGGAATAGATGCTTGTGAACCTCCAGACCACGAACTAATTGAGTTGTCAATTCACATTGACTTCCTGAACACTCCACCAAATCCACAGAACAAGATATTGCATTTCTGGATCTCACCAGACCTATTTGTGTCATTCTGTCACCTCTGAACATCTTCCAGAATCAGTTTTACTTAAGTGGCCATAACTTCTTTAGATCTTCATGCGGACCTCTGATATCTTTACTGGATCATCTTAAGATACATATCTACAAACCCTTTGATGTGCATCCTCTTATCTTCATCTTAGCTAGGATCTTTACCTCGTCGTCTTCACTGTTCTTCTTTGTTCCTGGTAGGACTAATTTTCTCAATATCCTCAACATACAGCCCATCCAATCCTTATCATCAATGCAACAGGAGTATGTTGACATCAATGAAAACACCGGTTAGGCCCATACTTGCAACAAGATGGCCATGAAAGAAGAAATTATAATAGATTCAAAGGGAGTGTTGTGTACCAATGAAGTTTAGCACAAAACCAGTACCAGCACCGAGAGGAGAAATCACAATTGAGGAAAAGATGATCTCCCGTTTCTTTCGCATGTTTGCATAGAACACATCTGGATGATCCAGGAAAATCCATTTTCCTAAATCTATCCACTGTGAGTACTCTTCCTCTGGATGCTACCCATGTGAAAATTCCTACCTTGGGAAGACAAAGATTGTTCCAACATAAATTGGTTGGAAGACTTGCTTCTACCCCCAAATTCCCTTTGAGAGCTATATAACCTTCCCTTACACTGTACTGCCCTGAGGGAGAAGCATCCCACCTCAAAACATCTATTCCTGTCCTAAAGCTTAATTTGTGATTCCTCAAGACCTCTTCGAAAGTTGTTGCTGCTCTGTCCTCCACCCCTAGAGCCCTAATGTTTTTTCCATTTTGCAATTGCTCCAATGTTGAATGAGGAGGTTTTGAGATAATCTCTTACTTTGTCTCCCCATCTTAGCTTAGTGACAATTTTGACTTGATCTAGTTCTTCCCTTTTAGATAATTTGGAATTTCCATCCCAAGAGTCCTCCCAAAAGAGAGTTTTGCTTCCATCTCTAATTTCCCATGTCAAACGGTTTGTGACCAGATTTCTACAATTGCTTATGAAATTCCAAATCCTTGACCCCTTTGGCAGATGTCTCATAGTGAATATACTGTTTTCCTTCTCTAAATATTTCACTTTGACAATCTTCACTCATTTGAGGTCTTGATTTGAGTGAATAGCCCACACCAATTTTGCTCCTAGAGCTAGATTTTGTAATGACAAATCTTTCAAACCAATGCCATCTGCTTCTTTTTGTTCACAAACCTGATTCCATTTGATCAAGGGGTATTTGTGCTGATCCGAATTTCCTTGCCAAAATAAAGTTTTCATTTTTTGGTTTAAGTCTCTAAAGGTCGCTTTAGAGAGTGGAAGGCAAGACATCATGTAAGTCAAAATAGTAGAAATAATAGCCTTAAGCATCGTCAAGCGACCTGCCCAAGAGATCCACTTGCTTTTCCATGATGCCAATTTGTTTTTGACCCTTTCAATTAATACCTCCCAAAGCTTCCTAAGCCTGCCACCATTTGCAAGAGGCAGACCCAAGTATTTGCAAGGTAATTCCCCTTTTCTAAAATACAAAATCCTAAGAATACTATTTTCCTTAATGTTGTTGATGTTGAAAAAGAACACCTTTGATTTCAATTGACTCACTTCCTGGCCCAAAGCAATCGAGTACTGATCCAAAATAAGTTTAAATTTCCTAGCTTCTCTTTCTTTGGCTGTCCCAAAAAGCATCGTGTCATCAACAAATTATTGATGAGAAACTTCCTGCACCCCCTGAGAAATCTGAATCCCTTCAATCCAACCATCTTGTCTTGCCTTATGACAAGACCTCCCTAAAGCCTTCGCCATTATGATAAAAAGAAAGGGGGACATATGATCTCCCTGTCTAAGCCCTCTTGATGTATTGAAGAAGCCTTCGGGGGAACCGTTTATCAACACTGAGAACTTAGGGCAGGCCACCCACTCAAAAATCTAATTAAGCCAAAGTTTGTCAAAACCAAAAGATTCAAGAACCTTGAATAGGAATCTCCAATTTACTTTGTCATAGGCTTTCTTGATGTCTAGCTTGATGAACATCGTCGGTTTTTTGGTTCTCTGAACTGAGTGAATGGCTTCTTGGGCGATGATCATGCCATCTAAAATTGACCTTCTAGGAATGAATCCAGTTTGTTCTTCTACTATTATGACTGGCAATATTAGTTTCAATTTGTTGGCTACTACCTTAGCCAGAATTTTGTATAAGGTATTGCACAAGGCAATGGGCCTGTATTCTTCTAAGGATTTTGGTTTTTCTTTTTTGGGAATGAGTGCTAAAAAAGTATTGTTTGCTTCCTTCAAAATCTTGCTTGTTCTTCTTGATTCCCTAATAGCCTCTGTGATCTCCTGCCCTAAAAAGTCCCAGTATTTTTGGAAGAATGTTGCTGGGAACCCATCGGGGCCAGGTGCTTTATCCGGGTGTAAACAGAACAAGGCCTCTTTGATTTATGTTTCTGAGAATTTGTTGTTCAACAGTTTATTGTGATCTTCTGAAACAAGTTTGGGAATGTTTCTTAATAACTGATGTTGGCTTTCTAAGGTTGACCCCTCCCAGTCATTCAACAAGTTTTGGAAGAAAACTACCACTTCCTTGTTGATGTCCTCAATCTTTTTGAACAATCTCCCATCTGCTGACTTGATTGAGGATATTCTAATGATCTCCCTCCTAGCTTTTGTAGAATTATGAAAGAATATTGTGTTCTTGTCTCTTGTCCTTAACCATGTTTCCCTGGACTTTTAGCACCAGTAAATCTCTTCCTTGGAAATCAAGTCCCCCAACTTGCCCAGTAGTTCTTTTTCTAGCAAAAAGATGTTAGAGTCCATGCCTTCCTTTATAACTTTTTCATTGAGTGCCTCAAACTTTGTTTTTGCTTTCCTTTTTTCCTCAAAATATTCTTGAAACATTCCTTGTTCCACTGTTTAATGTTTTGCTTGATGAATTTAGGCTTAGTGACAATGATGAAGAGTTTGGATCCCTCTAGATTAATTTTTGTCCACCATTGCTTGACCAAATCCAAGAAACTTGAATCTTTAAACCACATATTTTCAAACTTAAATGGACATCTAACTGGTCTCCTTTCCCCTACTATTTCCAGGTAGATGGGGTAGTGATCTGAGCCAGACAATGGCAGGATATTACATTCCAAGCTAAAGGGGAATTTGCTCAGGTCACCCTTAAATAGGAATCTGTCTAATTTCTCAGCAATATTGCTATAACCTAGCCTTCTGTTGGTCCAAGTGAAGGCTCCATTTCCCATGGGAATTTCAAAAAGCAAATTCCTATCAACAAAATCTTCAAAATCTATTTGAGATTGTAACTTCCTTCCAACTCACCCTCTTTTATCCTTTGATCTCAGGATTACATTGAAATCTCCACCTAGAATATAGAAATCAAAAGCATGACTGCTGCAAATGATATCTAACTCTTTCCAAATTTCTGTTTTCTCCAAACAGGAGTTGGGACCATAAATGTTAATTAACAAGAAACATAAATTGGAGGCTAGGCTCCTTACCTTGCTTGCAATCTAAGATTTGTTGTTTGCCACCTCTTCGATCAAAACTGCTTGAGGATGCCACAGAGTGATTAGACCTCCATAGGCACCGGTGGAATTAACCCGCGAGGACTTCCATCTACAAAGTCTCTTACAAAATTTCTCTCTTTCTTCCTGACCCAGTTTAGTTTCTTGGATTAGCCAAATGTCTGATAGAGAAGATTCTAAAAGATGCTTGAAAAGAATTTAGGCCCCTAACGTTCCAGGATGTAATTTTCATTGTCTTTCAGGAAGGGGACCCCCCTTCCCTACTCTTAACAAGTCCTCAATTTTGAGTTGACCACTGGTTTCACCATCCAATTTTAATTTCTCCTTATTTGGAGTACGTCCTCTGGCTTTGATTTCTCCACAGTTTAGAACTAATTTGACTGGGTCTCTCTAGCCAAGACCTAGGGATCCTTTGGTCCTGAGTCCTGCTCTCACATCATTCTCTTCTTGATTCGGAGCCACCAATTGATTGGGAAGAGGTAATTCTTCCTCAAAATCCAAATCTTGATCTTCCTCATCTACATCCCCAATCCAATCCTCCTCTTGACCTAGTCCACCGATCTTAATGGAGCCAGCCTTCGCTGCTTCTGCCAATTCAACCAACTCTTTCCCTGCTTCAATCAAAGAGATGAGATCTTTTTCCTGGACATTCAGGTGAATCAAGTCCATTGTAGCCAAGATTTTCTTGTCCAAGCTTTGTACTTGCTCCCACGAAGATTTAAGTGAAGCTATCTTTTCTGGATTTGACTTGGGGGCCTGATCCTTTGAGGCTTGATCAGGTTCCCTACATGCAGGGTCCTTTGAATGTTTAGGTTCTAATTTTTTCTCTCTTTCTTCTCTTTGTTTTGGCATTGATTTACTGGATCCATCCGTGTCCTTGGTTTCTTTTTCATTATGGAATTGGAGATCTGAATTTCTTTCACTCTCATCTTTCTATTCTGAGGGCTCAACTTGGGAGCACCATCCTAGGGTTTCCAGCAATTCTCCCTTCGGTCTTGGTTCGAATATCAAAACTTGTTTCAAAATTCCCTAATCTGTGAATATTTCAATTTCCTTCCATTGCGGGAAGTGAGGTTTATTTTCAACACATATCCTAACATACGACCCCTTACCATCCTCTTCAAACCTTTCTTTTGCACATATATATTTGCCTAAATGTTTATCTATCTCTTCCAGGATCGCGGGTTGCCAAAATTCTATAGGCAGATTAGGCATTTTGTACCATTCTTGCACCAAATCTCGCTGGTGCTTAAATGGATCGAACCCTGGCTTCTAGTTTCTGATGTGGAAACCATAGTCTTCCCAAAGCCATATTCCGTTCAAAATTTGTTCCTTTATCTTAAAAGAAGGGCAAATCACCAAGAAGAACCTATTTGGTAACACTTTCATTTTCAAATTCTGCCCCCAACGCTTATGCCACCATTGAATCATGGCTTTTCTATCTGAACTTACTCCGAGCCATTTCATAATCAACCCTAAATTTTTCAAGCTTTCTATCAAAGGCCCTAGTAAGTTGGGAGACATTACCATTGAGATCTTATTGCCTTGTCTCAGGGAGTATCCTTGCTCCGCAAAGTTCTTCTTACAAAAACTGCCCTTTCCTGCTGCCCTCGGGTTTCTCCATTGATTCATGGGTTGCCTTTTGAAATTTGAATTCCTTCCTTGAAGTCTTTGTTGAAAACGATTTTGAGGGTGGGAGTTTCTGAATCCATTTCACCATCCTTGCAAAAGCATTGACCTCTGATCCTGCCCTTTTCCGATCGATGCTTCCAAAGTTCTTTGCTTGCTCTTTCCTGTAGAGCTTCTAAAGGGATTTCACTTTCCACGTCTGCTGCCCATGAAGTCGAGCTTTGTCCCTCATTTCTGTCTGTTATTCTCCTTTTGTCCAGTTTCTCCACAGGGTCCCTGAAGCTCTACCCTTCATTGAGATCTGCAATTTCGCGCCTTTCGCCCTTCTGCATTTTCGCTTCTTTTTATTTTTATATTCATTTTAATATTTTTTATTATAAATAAATAATATTAATATATATTAATGTATGTGTGTATATATATTAATATAAAAAATGAAAAAAATAATAATTGGAACCTTTTAATTTTTATTTATGTTTATTATAAGATAAAATAAATGAATAAATATATATTAATGTATGTGCGCACATATATTAATATAAAAAATGAAAAAATAATAATTGCGACTTTTTAATTTTAATTTATGTTTATTATAAGATAAAATAAATGAATAAATATTTATTAATGTATGTGTGCACATATATTAATATAAAAAATTATTTTAATTTTTATTTATGTTTATTATAAAATAAAATAAATGAATAAATATTATATTAATGTATGTGTGTATATATTAATAATTTTTTTTATTTATGTTTATTATAAAATAAAATAAATGAACACATATTATATTAATGTATGTGTGTATATATTAATAAAAAAATAAAGAGTAATTAGGCCTTCTACAATTAGAGCGGTTGAGAGAATAAAAATTAAAATGTCCTTGCCAATTTTTTAACTTTTATTTATTTTCATTTGAGCCACTAGTTTTTTAATTTTTATTTATTTTTGTGATAACTTTTCTTATTTTATATAATACAAAAATTAATAATAAAAAAATATATTCATCTCTAATATATTGTGGAAAAATTAATTCTAAATAAAAAATAAAAATTTAGAAACATTTATTTCTATAACTCAACTTCAAAAAAATCCAATTCAATTTTTTTAAAAAATAGAAATAATTTATTTCTATAATTCAACTTTAAATTTTTTGATATAAACATAAATTAACTTGGGTTAGTTTTGAGTGTTTATAATAATTGTCTTTTTTAAATTTTTAAAGAGAACATGTGCATATAAATAATTTTAATTTATTTAAAAATTTTAATTTAATTTTTTCAAATAGGAGAGGTTTTGGGGGTGGAAAAACCTTATGATATATATGGGAGAAGGATGAATACATAGCCCTATAATCCATCCATGGTTATGAGGAATTAGAGTCCTATTTCCCATTGGTATGTTGAGTTGTGCCAAGTATTATCACAGAGAAACATATTATATGATCTATAAAAGAATTTTTTAGGCAAACTAAACATAAGATAAATAACTCATGGTATTGGGCTAAGAATCTTCCATACATTGGAAGAGTATCAATGTTTATTTTAAAAGTTGAAACTGAGCAAGGTTAGTCATATGGAATGATCTCTTAACTAGAATTATTCTTTGGTATTCTTCAACGATATCATACGATTAGCTATGGTTGTATGATATCACTACATGGTACAACAACAGAATGATGTTATTTACATAATGTTCTTGTAGTAAATATTTTAATTTTCAATTGAGTCACCTTGATCTAAATAGTGTTTTTACTCTTGTCCTCCATTCTATGCATGTGTGGAAGGGAACTTGAATCCTTTCTTGTATAGTAAGTAATCCAATTTTGTAAAGGGGCCTTCATTGCATAGTAATCCTAGCCAATCACACAAAAAATCTCACATGATTAATTTTTGAGATTTCATACTTGATGAGCGAGACAATGATGACCTCCTAATGGATTATGGTTATGATGATCTTGTTATTTGATTATCACTTATTTACTATTGATCGTGCTTTCTTTTACAGATTTTACTTTTGTCTTTATTTCATTGCACCTTGTTATCATTTCTCATATTCTCAGATAGTACGTGGATGATGCAACACTACCATTATTGGTGCATGTTGACATAAGTGTCCATGAACGTTCTTTTGTTTCACCTCCTCTTCATTCTTGTTTTCTATGTTTCTATTTGTGTTCCTTCCATATGAAATTGGGATGATGCAAAGTCATGGAGTGTCCTCGAAAACACTAAATCATCATGGTCACCAAAAAACATAATTGCTTTTGCTTTTTGGCACTATTCTTGGCCTTTTTGTAAGTCAATATTATTGTGCTCCTCCTTCATCACTTATCACTTTTCTATTTTGCATTACTTATTTGGCCTTTTTCTTGTGCCTTGTTTTTTATGCTTCTTCTTCTTATGGATCCTCTATCTTGTTGCATGATATTTTTTGGCCTTTGATTATGCCTTGTTTGGAGTGCTTCTCCTATTGTCACATTTCACTTTTATACTTTCTCCTTTACACTTATGACACTTGTAAATGAGTGCTTTAGGCTTAAACTGTGTGTAATTTTTTCTCTCAATGTTTCGGATCACACTCCATGATCCATCATTAGGAGAAAATAAAAGAAAGCAAGAGAGGAGAATTAGAAAGGATAATTTGCAGATCAAGCAGGATAAATAGAAAGGGAGGGGGGATAGAGGTGGCACAGGGATTAAGAGACCAAAAGGAAAAAAAAAACTCCAACCAATAAATGTTTCTTTCTATACCCCAATATACAAAGAAGTCTCCAAAGGCACAACACCAAAAACAAAAACAAGGACTCAAGGCAACAAGGTGAAACTTAGAAAAAATAAAAATAATAAAATAATAAAATAAAACCTAAAAGCATGTGCAAATATATAACTATATATTTAAATTTCTATTTCTATATATATATATATATATATATATATATATATATATATATATATATATATATATATATATATATATATATATATATAACTAAAAAGAGTATCAAAAATATATGTTAGAGCAAACAATTGGGAAACTAATAAATATAAATAAGAAAACTAAAAAGGAAACAAAGGAGTAAACAAAAGAACCTAGAAGAAGAAGAAACAAGAGAACTAGATAAAAGGACAAGCAAGAAGGTACATCCAAATATAGTACAAACTTAACAATAAAGCCTAATTAAATGAAAAAGGACAAAACCTAGGCCATAAAAGATAGAAGGAAGTAAGGAGCAAGAACTAAAGAAAGGCGAGTAAAAGAAAGAATGCAAGAATATATGTGTGCAGGAATGGGTAACTATATGTATACATGTCAAAGTACCTGTATATATACACTTGTCCCTTCTCACACACCACTCAGTTCATTTTCCCCCACTTGGAGGGCATTTACTAATGACATATTTACTCTCCTTTTGGAGAAGACATGTTGATACACACTCTACCATGCTTTTTACATGATCACATCTTACAATGTATTTTTCCCCATACTTGCACACGATGACATCGAAATTTCCTTATGGCACTTGCATGATGATATTGTACACTACTAGATCTATGCAATTCTTCCACATTTATATTATACATTTCATGCTGACATTCTTATTCACTCTTGCACTTACATGATTTATCTTTTGTATGGGACTTGTCCTCAGATTTGGGAGTGAAATTAGGGGCACCAACAAAAATATTTTTATTCCCATACTTTCAAGCTTACATCTTTTGATTCACACTAGGGCCAACACATTGACATATGTGGCCATTTTATAATTTTCTTTTCTCAAATCAAATCAACTATGTTATTATGAATCCGTTTTGAGGGGGGCATAACATATTATACCATACTATCACAAGTCCATCCATGCATAGATTGTGGGGGCCACATTAATTCCAAC
Organism: Cunninghamia lanceolata; assembly: GCA_027924645.1. NCBI lineage: Eukaryota > Viridiplantae > Streptophyta > Pinopsida > Cupressales > Cupressaceae > Cunninghamia > Cunninghamia lanceolata. Next base: position 4,197,891 of record BSBN01000469.1, read on the forward strand.
TCCTCAAAAACCCTATTGTCACAACCCTCCCTCAAGTTGTGAGATATACTAATAAGTTTTTCTTGAATTTGTTTGATGTTTAATTCACATTATTATTCAATCATCGTCCTAGGATATACACATTAACTAGGATATTATTTACATTTGTTTGATGTTTAATTCACATTATTATTCAATCATCATCCTAGGATATACACATTGACTAGGATATTATTTACATATGAAAGTATATAACATGTAAATACTATACATGTCAGCATGAAATAAATGTAATATAAGGAATTAGATAATGCTCTCATATACCTTACGTGAAAAAAATCTCTAAGTCTCATTTAACTTAATATATTAGTACATGATAAAAATTAACAATCATTAAGGACAAATTTATAATTCTCAGTTGAATCAGATTGTAAATATATTCCTTTCTCATATTCATAATACAAAATCTGCAACATAACATAATGATGTGACTACAACATAAATACATCAGAGCTTTATTACATGATTCAACATATAACAAGGTAGAGAAATGATCACTAATCCTCATACTCATTCTTCAAAATATGATGATGTAGCATTAAATAACATCATGGACTTGATTAGTTCTGAGAAAGGGAAGAAAGGTAAAGGTAAAGGTAACCAGAAAAAAGGTGCCAAAATTAGTAAGAACAAAAAAATTGAAGACCTAACAGCGAGGGTTAGTAAGCTGAAGCTAAAATATAGCACTCTAGCTAATTTCTTTGCTAAGGTGATGCACAGATCTGCCACGACCCTTGTGATTCTTCAGGAGGTGAAGCTGGATGACAAAGGCAAGAAAGGCAAGAAGCTGAAGGACTACCAAGACATTTTCCAGTTTCTGGTTGATGATTGGGACAAAATGTTTAATTAGCCGTTGGTGGCTTGTTTGTGTCTTCTGTTTGTCTGTTGTCGAACTACTGGTTCTGTGGTTTTTGTTTGTTTCATCTTACTGGTCTTTTGCTTAAACTCTGATGGTTGTTAAACTGTTATAGTTTTTGGTGCGCCTTTTTTGGCTTTATTGTTATGGGATCGGCACCCTCTTTTGTCACTTATCTAATCAAAAACATTATATCAACTCCTAAAATTATAAATATGCAACATTCAACTTATTAAAATATGATTGAAATCAAACCAGTATTCACAAATGTGCCTTGTGAAAGCAAGATCTAGAGATTGGGTTCAATGTAACATCTCTAAGTATTAACAAGTGCCCAAGAGAGAGAAAGAGCATCATGCAAGCACTTTGCCTCCAACCACATAGATGTATGGGCTCCCTCGTGCTCCACCTTAATAGGTGAGAACCTTCCCTTCATGGATGAGGTCATGGTAGAGTACCACATAGGGAGAAATATTAAGGAATATAATGTAGGGAATCTAATAAGTCTAACACTCCACTAGACATAATAGCATTTATCAAAAATCTGCTTGGCCAAGGTTTGAGCTATGAGACACAATACAACTATAGAAACATCTCCTAACAACTAGGTCTACACAATACATCTTCATTCAACTAACGAAGTTATGCAAGTATATAACTCTCCTATAAGTACACTACAACTAGATTTGAGTACGATTCAACTATACATAAGGATAGAGACATGAGCTAATCTTCTACCTAGATTTTATTATAGATATCCCAAACTCTAACCTTAAAACTCTCCTTATACTTGACTCAAGAATAGATTAAGACAATTGGTTGTGTGCGGAATGCCAATAAGCACATGGAAATGGGTGGGGCTTCCAATAAGCTACACCCACTTCTACTACTTTTAGACATGCTGTGTATAACATAATATGAAATTAAAAAAGCTAAGTAGTAAATTTTTACTAATATTCAGTTTAAACAATAAGATGAAGATGAAAACCATTGAAATCCTTAACATGTTGTTTCCAACACAATATGCTCCCAAGGTTTGGGCATGGTGGTTTCCAACAACCACTGCTACTCAAAAACAACTATTCATGCTGATACCTTTTCCCATAATTTAGGGCTTTTCAAATGATAAAAAAATCTTAATTAATCATTGCTTAACTTTAGCCAAGTCAATATTAATCATATCAAATTCCTAACATGATTCCCATTTACATGGCACCATCCAACCTTTACCAATCTTTATATAATTTAAAATCATAATAATATTTCCTCATTATCACACAACATACAACCAACATACATCAACACTTCCTAGATATCACGAATACATAAATCATATTAAACAACACATTAGTATCATTTGATCAGTACTCAGATGTAAAAACTAGACAAAGCTATGAATGGGTGACATAAAGACCTCCGAACATATGTGACCAACATAATGGAATGCAAATGCATACCTAAGGTTGAAGCAATCTTTACCCCCAAATCACTAAATGACAACAACTAACCCATTAATATTATATTGATTCAACAATCATAACATATTAATATGACATCACTAGGACTACCTAAGGTTTTGTTGGTTGGATCAACTACGAATACTTATCTTTCATCCCAAGTTGCTGCCAAACAATGAAAATACCCTTTTGCATGATACTCTTCCTCTACTTAGGGACGATATACCTCACAAAACCCAAAAAATCCAAACAAGTTAGTCATCATTATTAATCATAATCAATTATAATGATAAATCACAACACTTAGTAGTTGCATATAAAATCAGTTGTAACATACATTAGAAATCAACAAGTGGAGAATTAGAAAATCAATTTATCTAATCTTACATATTGTTGATTACTAATTATAAAAGTGTAATATCCATATTCATCACATAATCATTCACTTAATAACAATTATAATTAATATTCTTTTTAGGAATGGGATCTCATTTTAAGTTTTTGATTAGCTTCGTTGTGCAGATTGAGGGGGCTACAATAGTTCCAACTCCTTAACAACCCTACACATCATGTTGTCTTTTTTTTGGTGCATGTTTATATATATTGAAGGGACCACACTAGTTCCAACTCCTTGACAACCATATACAACATGACACATTTTTCTTTTTTTCACAACCCTTTTACATGGTTTGATTGGGGCCAACTCAGTTACATTCCCATGACTCCATCCTCACTCCCCCTTTTGTTTTTTTCACAAAGTTGACACAAAGTACATGGAATGCAAAATGATTACAATTTCTATGTTCATATTTAGCATAGGTACTACTAATGCTTTGTTGTGTCCATGTGTGTAGGTTTTGGAGATGCAACCCTTCCAAGAACATGAAGAAAGTGAGGGGTGTCATCTATAATATATCTTTTTTGAATCTATTTACAATTTAATTAGTCATCTTTACTTTAGCATGCATGAACCATGTAGTTCACATGCATGCCAAAGTGGGGCAAAATGTAGAGGAGAAAAGTGCACACTTCACCCTTTTTCCCACTAGTTTTACACTCACTATGGCCTTGTCTTTAGATGTGTTTTGATAGTGTTCTATTCAACATGTTTTCAGACATAAGTTGACAAAACTTAGTAAATTCCTTAGTCTTTAGCCATTTCACCCACACTAGTCTAGACCTAGTCTAATTCCTTTTAGTTTTCCTACCTTGGACTAATTCGTAGGTGTGGTTCTATCCCCTAGATAAAGCTACGCTCATGGTTGCATCCCATTTATTTAAACTCACCTTTTACTCATCTCGATCCAACTCCTTCCAAAAACTAGACTGTTCCCATTAACTTACACACTAAAGTATTCAAAGTTAGCACTTAGGATGTCATATTTAAAGACAAGTCCCACGACAATAAATATCATCTCATATTGGATAGAACATCTTAGAATCATCATCTTGAGAGCATGTCAAATCATATTAGAGAAGTTTGCATTCACACCAATATACACTACACTTTAGGTATCTTACATTTGCGTGTCTTTCATGCTTTTTACTCTTGACAAAATAACAAAAAGGGTATGCCTAAAGCTTAAGGAAGTTTCACACTTCAATCCTAGCACAACAAACCCCCAATGGTGTTTATTAACATTGCATTGGTGTGAAATTAGATATTAACGCATGAGCACCAAATCCGAAGGTAAGCAACAAACAAAACCGTGCTAGGGTAGACCTAATCACACTAAAATATGATATAACCATGTGCGATCATGTCTAACAATAAAGAAAACATTAAAGACAAATTGACTAGAAGGTTCATATTCTAAGTTTGCTATTAAAATTCCATATTTGACTATCAAATGCTTCCACAATCAAACTAATCACCTTAACATTCAACATATTAAAAAAACTATTCATCTTCTAACTTTCTTTATACATTTATCAATCTCATAGCAATAACATATAATCCTTTAGATTTAATTAGGGGATAGGCTTTTATATGTGAGCATTATAGTGTTGAGAATTGTCTCACGCTGTAAAAAAAAAATCACGCCGAATAATTTTCTAAACTCGTCAGTTGTTCTTATCAATGTATTCCTTGAACCTCCTATGGGTGTAGTACTAATTATTACATCTATTAAACCTATATTTGTAAGGTCTGCGTTTTTTTCCCTCTACAAAGAAAGCAAGTCATTATACTCAAATTCCATTAATTGACCATCTAAATAGCTACACCCCATGTCTCTCACTACCTACGTGCTCCATCCTTTGAAAGAGTTGACAAGATCTCTATAAGAGTTAATAATATCATTAAAACCCTCGTCTCTTTAAAAAAAAATTGATATATTCCTAAATATAAAAATCAAAATTCTGCCTTTGGTCCAACAACATTCTTTTTCAAGAGGACTATTGTAGTGCTCAACATTCCACACATACCAAAACATACATTTCTTTCATATCAATGGCACGCATATGCATAACAAAATCACAAAATCACAAAATCAACCCATAAATCAGGGGTGTTTTAAGGTAAAAAAAACAAACACACGGCACAAATTCTCTAATTTCATTTCCATGAACAAAAAATCAATATTAAGGACGAAATGAACGTCTGCAGAACTCACGTTGGCAGTGGTACAGCAGTACAACAATTAGATTTAGCTGTCATAAATGGTGACACGGTCTGCCACGTAAGGCTGACAAAGCACGAGTTTTCTGAAGCAATTTGCAGTAGATAATGTATACCAAATAAAGAAATAAAGAAATCAAAAGTTAATTTAACACAATGTCAGGTCCGGCCGAATCTCCAGGAAAAGTGAGTTTAGTAAATTGGTAAAACAACGTGCTGATGTGAATATTTCTTTTTTTTTTTTTTTAAATATTTCTATGCTTTTGTTTTTTCATCATGTCCTTTTTCTGGTTCTGTTCTCTGTTTTTGATGTTGTGTGTGTGGGGATTCATTGCCATGGAATACTTAAAAGGGTGGTCGACGATGGTGAAGAGAATAATTCTCGTAATAACATTGGCTGTAGCTGCAAGCTCAATTTGTCAGATATGGATAAATCAATTAGAATCTCCGCTCTGGTTTTCCAATCCCGTGATCACCCATGTCCAGAGTTCGAGTTCTGCTCCGTCCCCTCTTGGCCCAAATTTGGACTACAATTTGTCTCAGAAATTGGGCTTAGATTTTCAGTTGCACCCGCCTGTGGATTCCCAAAGGGGTTTGGATTTTCAGTCGGATCCACCTGTGAATTCCCAAACGGGTATGGATATTCAGTTACATCCACCTTTGAATTCCCCTGATAAATCTGAGATAGATAAAAATTTTGCAGTTCCAGATGTGGGCAAGAACGGTACTGACAAGATGGTTGAAGAGGTTGCCCAAGAATCCGCAGATGTGGGATCTAGGGATAAGTCCGAGATACCGAGCATAGTAAAATCTCCTGTGGATTCCAACAAAGGAAAGGTATGAATGGTTTTCCTGTAATAGACATCAGATTTCCACAGTCCATGATACTGTATCAGAATGGTTTTCCTGTCCTTAGAAGTTTTTTAAATTATATTTTAGTTGGCTTGTGCGATTATAGATGACTTAAGGTCAAAATGTTCTGTCCATACAATTTCATATCAAGATGCACTCAGAGAAGTAGTATTAGAAGATATTTCTATCATGAAAAGTCACTTTACGTTTGAGAGTATGATTGAATATCTTGTAAAGTTACTCTCATTCATCATCTTTTAGTTCGCTTGTAAAATTATAGATGATTTGAGGTCAAAATGGTATGTGATCAGTATCTAACACTAGAAGATATTTCTATCATGAAAGACTACTCCCCTTCAAAGGTATATATGAGTTTCTCACAAAGGTTACTCTCGTTAAATGGTATTAATATTGTGCTAAATTTCTTTCAATTATTTGTTAGATGGCTCGTAATACTATAGACGATTTAAGGTCAAATTGGTATTTCGGTACTATTGTCTATTATCATAGCAGTACTACTTGACGATATTTTTTCCATGAAAAGTTACTGTCAATTAAAGGTATGACAATTTCTTGTTCTTAGATGTTATTTTTCTTTTTCAGTTGGCTTATGAGATTGTAGATAATTGTTAAGTGGGTACTATTGTCTATGAGGATGTATTCATAGCATTAGCATTAGAAGATATTTCAATCATGAAAGGTTACTCTGGTTCAGAGGTTTCTTGTTCTTAGATATTCTTTAAATTATTTCTTAGTTGGCTTATGCCACTGTAGATGATTTAAAAATTGGTATGTGGTACCGTTGTCTATCATAGCAGTAGCATTAGAAAATATTTCTATCAAGCAAAGATTACTCGCGTTCAAAAGATATGGATGAATTTCTTGTCTTTAAAATACTTTTTGAATTATTTTTTTTGACTTTGATATTTTAGACGATTTATGGTCAAATTGATATGTGGATACTATTGCCTGTGAAGATGTAATCATAGCAGTGGCATTAGAACATATTTCTATTATGAAAGGTTACTCTCGTTCAAAGTTATGAATGGATATCTTGTCCTTAGGTTGTTTAAATTAGTTGTTGGTTGGCTTATGAGATAATTAGATGATTTAAGATCATATTGGTTTGTGGTACTGTTGCCTATGAAGATGTGTCCACGGCAGCTGCATTAGAAGATATTTCTATCATGAATGGTTACTCTGATGCAAACATATGAATAAACTTTGATGGGTTTTAAATTAGTTTGTATTTTGCTTATGAGATTAGACATGATTTAAGGTCAAATTCGGATGTGGTTACTATATGTCTATGAAGATATATTCATGGCAATAGCATTAGAAGATGCTTCTATCATTAGCATTAGAAGATGCTTCTATCATTAGCATTAGAAATAGAGATTAGAAAATATTTCAGGTATGAGCTGTGGAAACAGAGAACGTTTTATCTTCGAATGTCCAGCTTACATTAACATTGGGTCAGCTATGCTGATACCTTATTAGTTGGCTATCTGAAGACTATATGGGAATTCCTCATAATAACAATAGAAGAATATCTTTAAGCTCTTTGAAGGGGAAAGAATGAAGACTATATAACATGGGGGATTTCTCATCAAAAATCAGTAGAAGATATCTAATGCACCAATATCTCATGGAACTAATTGAAATTAATTTTATTTTACTTGTGTGTCTAGTTTTAAATCCTCCAACTTTTATTGTCTTGGTTTAAGATCAAATTTCATGTGCTAAGTTGAGATTCCAAATATATGTTTAATTAATGCGCCTTGTATATATCAGAAGGAGGTTTTGCTTCATCCTCTACTTCATTTAACATCTCTTAGGAACTCCCTGATCTGAAGGTTGTATTTAAGTTATACCCTTACAAATTTTTTGTTTCAAGGTATTTTGGGTGGATTTATATACCGGTTCTTGATATAAGCTAGATAGGAATGTGAGTCATTTCTGAACTTGCTTTATCTGCAAGTTAATTAATTAATTAATGGTCGTTATTATGTGGGCAGGCATATAAGGCATTTCTAGAGCGTCAGCAAGAGCTTCTGTTGGCAAAGAAAGAGATTGAGAGTTATGTGGGTGCTGTGGATGGTCGTGATCTCTATTGGCCTCTGTATCGCAATGTTTCTAAGTTCAAAAAGTAAGTTTTTACATTCAATAAACCAAAAAAAAACGTAAATCTATAAAATATCTCATTTGATATCACCAAAATAGTATAAAATTCCAGAATTGTTTAAAAGTTTTGGGGGTTCCTTGAGTGTTTTGAACTTTTGATATGCTAATATACGTCTTGTACAGTGGGTTTTGTCTTCACTACTGGCTGCTCCTATTATGTGTATTTTTGGGTTTGTGCTGATGTGTTTTGTCAAGTGGGTTTCTAATGCTTTTCAGTAGGTGGGTCCTGTTATTGGATCAGTGGTAATCAAGTGCCTGATTTCTGAATGAAATTATGGGATAGGCATTGCAGTGTAGTAACAGCACCCACATTGATGTAATAAGAGAATTCTTAAGGCAAACTGAACCGAGTTATAGAAAGGGCTCTCAATGTGAAAACATTTCACAAGTATAAAGATGAGTAACCTATTGGATAGAGCAAAGCGCATTCATCTCATTTCTAATTTACACACCTCATCTGCTTATTGTATGGGCCCCATTCCAATGGATCATTACTGCAGATCATAGAGGATTCATTGATGTTATCACAGGCCATAGGAGATGATTGAGTATTAAAACCATTGAATTGAGTTGGGTGTTGCCGTAGACTGAGAGATGGCACTTAGTGGTATTGCTGGCAATAGATTTGAAGCTCCTCTTTGGATCAAATAGATACATCAATATTTCAACATTATAACTTGATATTCATAACACATATATTAGGTATGTTTACTAGGAAACTCTGGTGTAGAAATGAGGAGTGCATTCTTGTCCCCGTCCATGTCTCCATCCCAATCCCTTGTACACATTTTATGGTGACTACATTTTTATATAATGCAGTTGTGCCTTAATATTTACTCATGTACCTTGATTTGAATGGCATTCCTGTATTGCCATTGCTCCAAGTACTTATGATATTAAGCTTTTCAAAATGTAATTCTTCCTAGTTCAAGTATCATAGTTTAGCAAAACCCATGCATTTTTCCTATACACACAACTTAAGACTTGAGTGTAACCTTTTGCCATAGTGGTCAAGCCTTGCTTCAGGTTGAAGCAAGAAGTATGTCCTTGACTGAAGGGTTTTTGAGGGGCCTTGTGCATTGAAGGACAATCACAATTTATGGTATGAGCTTTGGCATTTGGATTGTGGCTTGGCAAGTTGATATAGTCCCTAGATTTTCCAAAGCAGTAGTTTTCAATTATTATCTTGGTGGACCTTTTTAGCATCTTGACAAGATTAACAAAAACACAAACCTGTTAATTGGATTTGCTATGAAGGTTAATGTGGTTTATGACAAGTGAAAGTTCCCACATAATAAACCATACATTCCAAAACAAATGCTGAAATTGTATAAGAGGGCAAGGGAACTTCACCCAAACTAGGCCTTGGAGCCAAACATCTTTAACAGCAGAGAAATATTTAGAGGCAAACTTTTCTGGATAAAAATTGTGTAGAGAATTGAAGGATCTATGTGTTGGACCAAAATCTCTGGTCCATCATCAAGATCAATGATAAGCTTAAAGATAGGAGCTCCTTTTATAAATAACTCTGGTTACATCAATAGTTATAAAACTGTTACACACATATAATTAATGCTTACTAGAAACATTAATTATTTATATTCAAGCATTAAATATTTCCATCCAAGCATTAATTCTTTTTTAGATTCTCCAAGCATATGAAGGATAGGTTTTTCAAGAATCACGAAGCTCTCTGTCATCATGTCAATTGAGATTGCTAGGATGCTTCCCAATAGCAATCACTTCTCTCAGTTTCCTCTTAATGAAGTGGTCCACTTTCACAAGAATTTTAGTCTTTTCTATACAAATATCATGCGAAGAAGCATAAGCACAACTTGTTAAGGTGGAACTCTTAATGCAATCACAATTAACTTCTGCATAATGCTCTTTTATTCTTTGTTGAAATGATCTTTCAGTTTCTAAGATCTAAGACCTACCAGATACACAATCAATGCATTGCACACTGCAACATAATTCTGGATCAAGTATGCCATTTTAGGTTTGAGCATAGTGTCAATCTTTTTTTGTGGTAGAAAGGTCCTTCCTCAAAATTCTTTCATTTTTAAACAAAACCCTTTTCATTGTATGGGAGAAAATCTTTTGGAATATCATTCTTGTCAACATCCTGCTGATTTTGTGCTTCAATGTTTTTCTCTACTTTTTTAAACATCTTGAGATTTGCTTCATGTCATACCCCTTTTTTCCTTGAACACCTCGGTCAAATAGTGCTCTCATCCTCAGTGTGGTCCTTCTCTGCAATCTTGAAAGGCCTATTTGTGAGAGTGTATGGTACAACTATATTTTATAAAGGATGATGATGAGATCACAATGAGTTCTTTTCTTGTAAACTTGTCTTACTAGAGTGCTGTTACTTTTTCAATAAAAGTACATCTAGGAAAAGTAATCAACTTTTGTCTTCCGATTCTTTGGTAAATTGAATATTGATTGGTGGTCAATGGGGATGTGTCATCCATAGGAGTTTGAACCATGTCCCAAACATTTGGGATGTTTTGAGATGGGGGTTGGGGAACTAGATGTCCCACCGCCTTGCCTCCCCCACCCTCTCCCCCTCTTTGTTCCCCTTTCTTCAAAAGTTTGGTGACATCCCCTTTTTTTGGATGCTTTTGGGGATGCCTTGGTGTCATGTGCCCTAGCCATCTTAGAGATGACAAAGTGTTTCCTATGACAAAAGGAAAAAAGTCATAAAAATTAAATATGAATTTATGTATATTGATTTTGTTTAGTAATTTTAATAAATTAAACAAAAGTCATAATTTTTTTTAAAATGCTCATAAAAACTAAAAATTCATAGAAAATAGATATTAACTATTATAATATCTTAACATCCCCCCAATCTCCAAAATCTGATTTTTTTTTTGCTATCCTTGAAACTAGATCCCCTCGTCCCCAAAACTTAGAGAAGCACTAATGTCTCTAAATTGTGTCCCACATCCCCAAAACATGGAGAAACACTAATATTGATGCACAATAAACCCTGCTCTTCTACATACAATAGTCATAAAATGAACAATATGAAGGTTTTTAATGAGATCCAACCACTCAAACAGAGTTTACAATGAATATATGCTTTTCCCACCTACCCTCGAGGCGCCAAATGGAAAACTAGACATCAAAAAAAGCAAATTGAAACAAAGAAATTGTTCAAATTCCACTCACCGTTTGTACTATGATGGAATCACTGGTTGTTGCAAAGATGCAATTGAGAAATCATTGGGGCGATTCAAATTTGTTATGGTAAAAATGTAAGCATTGGGGCAATGGTTCGAGATTGCTAGGGTGATTTTGAATTTGTCACTTATGGAAACCGGTAGTTTCATTATACTAAGTTTTCCACTCTCTACTATCATCTGCAACCTATTTTAAAACACTGCTAAGATGCTTTGGATTACCCCAAACATGTTTCTAACAAGAAAATAGACTTCTAACTAATTGCACAATAGTGTGTCCCACTTGTGGGACACCCTGATTTTTCCTTGAAATCACATATTTTAAAAAAAAATAATGATTTAAGCCTAGAAGGGTTCCATATAAGGGGGTTTGAGTGAAGGGGGTTAGATCAAATCTCCTTGGATAGAACACCTTAGGCTTAAATCAAACCCCTGATGGAGTCTCCTCTGCATCTATTAAAATGTTGAAAAAAAAAACAATTTTGCTTCACCTTTTGGGGGATCAAATGAAGTCATATATTATAATATGTATTATTTTTCCAAAAACTATAATATATATAATGTTTTCTTTAATATTATATTTTTAAATTTTTTTTATAGTGAATGTAGCTCCATTATGAAAAAACAATGACCTCTATTCAAGACATTAGGAAAAATAACAAACATTGTTTGCAAAAACTCAAAAAATACATTGCACTTTATAGATGTCCTTGTTTCAATGAAAAAAAATGATATATATGCTTAAGAGAAATGTTACAGAATAATATGGGTTTGAAATATTTGTTAGTACTAATTCAAAAATTAATAATAAATAAATATTTAATAAAAATTTACCAAAAAAATTGATGCACTAGACAGTGGAGTTAATGGTCTAATTCCAATAAATCATGGAAACTTTTTATTTGTAGTGAAAGTTATGTGTTATGGAATAATGTCACTCAACAAAAAAAAATAGAAAAAATAAAAATTAATTAAAAATTAAAGTAAAAAATGATAGAAATAATTCTTTAAAATATATAAAAAAAATTATAGTATCAATCTACATAGAAAATTTCACAACTCATTAGTTTACATCATCCTTAAATTCTTGACTATTTGTTCCCTATAATTGACATAAATTGAAAAATGTTGATTTTGAGAGTCCCACTTAGGTCAAAAAGTAGGACACACTATTGTGCTGTCACCCTCCTTGATACTTGGTTTCTCCAAACTCAAAACAATTCTCCTACTTCCATGGCCTAAAATGACATTACTAATTGAAAATGACACCTCTTGACCCCTTGGTCCAGCATCTTTGATCTGATTTTTGGATCATAGCCCTTTTGACCATGGTTGAAATTGTTGTGGTTATTTTGACCATGACAGCAAAAGCTTATAAGGGAGAAGTAGAGGTTATATAAACAAGGAATATTCCCAACATACGTTAGGTTGTCAAACTCAACAAACCTCTACACCACTTCATAGAACTCAAACCAAATATCCAAAACATCTAACAACATCAATAATCTCAATCACATATGCAAAATTATATGCTTTAAATGATGGATTGAGTTTGTCAAATACAAATAGCAACCAATGGCCAATAATTTTAATTGTATATGCAAAATTCCATGCTTTAAATGATGGATCAAGTCCATCACATATAGATAACAACTAATGACCAAATCCATCAAACAAGAAAAGTGACTAACAACCAAATTAGTCAAATGCAAAATCAAATGCTTCAAACCCAAAATCATATTCTTCAAATGAACAAACTCAAAAAATAAATCTAGGGATTCCTTATCTCTTTCCTTGTCTCCAACACTCACTAATGGGAATAAGCAAGCATTGATATAACCCTCAATTTGAGACAAGATTATCTGAACGTTACAAGATTATGGATGTAGGAAATAATATGCCTAGCATTAAATTTGACGGAAGTCAATATAATTTATAGGGATTGTATTTTCACCAACCAATACACCATGACAAATCTCTTTTCCAAAACTCTTATAGAGATGCTTTAGAATGTTGTAACCAATTGAAGCATCATTCAATTTTGAATCTCAAAGATCTCATAAGTGCATTCAACAAAAGTTTCTAAATTGAGGCTGGCCTTGAAGATGACATGGGGAATTTCATAAATGCTAAATGAGGAGAACATGAAACATCCCATGAGTTTATCAAGCATTGGAAAAACCTAGGGTCATAAAGCTAAACATAACAAGGATGAAGAGTTTCTATTCAACCTCTTTATCACGATAGTCTTGAAAACAAAATTTTAATACAAAGTTCAACCCTTTGCATCAACAACCTTGAAGAGGCTACTGGACAAGCTAAACAACAAGATCACCTCATGAAGATTTTGAGAGGCAACTATTAGAGAAGTCTATTAGCGAGTGACTTCAAGCTAACTAACTTTAGGCTAACTATCAACACTTTTGAAGGTTAAGAGTCTAGTATGCATACCGATCAACAAAGTCCGCTACCATAAATGGGAAATCTTGGCCCCCTACCACAATCCCTGTTGGATCAATCTTATCGTAGGCCTTTGACACTTGATGAAAACAAATGAAATTTGCCTCCTTTTAGGCCTAGAACTCGACTCTATTAAGCATACACAGCAATGGTTTTGACTCCAATAAATCTTGTTGGTGGTGTGCTAATTGGGGGCATCCCATAGAGTGTTGCAGAGACTTTAATAAATATGCCATAAAGTTCACCATTGGAAAATACTTTGACCATGAGTCTATCATATGTTAATGTTACACTGATTATAAAAGTAAAATGAACTGAGAAATCACAAATTAGGTGACAAGCAATTCATCAAGCAAGTGCTCACTTTGGAATTTACAGCTGTAACGAAATGAAGAGGATATAACAATGGAAAATATACAATATATAGATTGATATAAATATAAAATATGAGATGAGATGAAAGATGATGAGTATATACACACAAGGGAGGGGATGTGAGTATAGGGATGCATCTCCTTAGAGATATCCCATAATAACAAATTATGATTCTAATAGGTCCTCCCTTCCAGAAATGCTTTGTTCTCAAAGAATAGGAAGTGAAGGATGCGAATCCACAAAGAACTGATTTTCCCATGAAGCTTCTTTGGCAAAAGAATACTAGAATAGGCATGATCAACACCGAAGGGAGCATAAGCTCAAGGTGAGAGTTAAGGTATGGTTGTCACTTGTCCCTATGGAAAGAAAGGTGTCAAGGACAAGCCAATAAAATGAAACCTCTAAGATACGGATTATTTTCTATCTTAGAAGCAGATGGAAATAATGCTTTCAAACTCAACCAATCCCTATTCATGAGGATGCATTCAGCAGTGAATTGTGAATATCTTTGCCTCTATGATCTATCCACGTTGGATGAAGAGGAAAAAGAGCAAGTGCTACTCTCATTGGAGGACTTGCTGTATGAAAAGCAAGCAATACTTCCAAAGGATGCAGTGCTAAATGGAAGACGAGGGAGACCAAAAAAAGAACCCAATAGTCTTGGCAAATTGGTCTCAAGGAGCAAATAGTGAAGCAAACAAAGTGGTATTCCAAGGAGAAAGTGGGAGAACTCTTTCCCCATTTACTGTTTCATTAAGCTTTTGTGGAAACCAAAGCTTTCTCTAAGAAGGGAGGTGTGATCCATAAGGATATGGAAGTGAAAATTCTTCATCAACCTAAGGTTTTCCGAAAATGATCAGCAACAAAAACACACTGTTTTGTGAGCAAAATGAAACCCTTGGTTCCTACAAGGTGTGATTTTGTCCCTACATCTGAAAATTGAATTTGAGTGAAGGCAAACATTTCTCCTTCTGATTCCAATTTTAGGACCTTCTAGTGCACAAGGAGGACATCCCAATATCTATATAAGGGCATGAGGAAGTTGGGTTGCATCATCAGAGGCTTGTGTGAGTGTTGTAGTGATTGAATTGAGTAGAACTCAATCGTAGGAGATATTGGAGACTTGATAGTGAGTAATTGAAGCAACCAGATGTTGTATCTACTCTTTTAATATTTGGTAGACTTGCAATTGCCGTTAGCAGCTGATTTTTCCCTTTCTTGGGGTTTTCCAAGATAAATTTTTGAGTTTTGCATTGATTCTTTCTTCATTTTTGCATTTAATTTTCAGAATTGCACAACATTCTATCCTCTAAGGCTGTCATTTGGATTAAGCAAGTAGGATAGCAGTTTGAATTGGTGATTTGGTAGTTTCTGTAAGCATTTCTTAGAAATTACAGATCAAATATCCATCTCCATAGCCATAAATTTTTTTAGAGTTTTAATGAGGTATATAGAGACAAACAAGTTGAATGCACAAGTCACTAATGCTTGACAAATTAAGCAAGAAATTGATCCCACTAGAACACAATACATTGATCTAGAATTCAATATTGAGTATGATGATTCATTTCTCACTTTGACTAGTGATGAGGCCATTCTAGAACTCGACTCTTGATAAACACAGTTACCTCAACAACATCAAAATCTAGGGCACTTCATGAACAAGCCTTCCTCCACCCTATGATTTGGCGAATTTGTTTCCACCATTGATACTAAAACAATGTCGTTGATTTGGATCTACAATCAAAGGATAAGTTGCAATGATTTTTATTTTTAAAAATAAATGTCTACTTTGCAATAAAGTTTGAACATTATCGGTTCATTTTTACATTGTCCATCATGGCTTTGTCAGAACTTTGACAGTAACATTTAATATCTTGCCTTCCCAATTTGTCAATTCAATACAAGCTAACACTTAGACAATCCAATATGCCGAATTCCCACCTTGGTACAAATTGAGCAGCCACCATGCCAAAGACTCAAAATCTTGTATGAAGCCAATCAGACAAAATGTTTCACCTTTTTAGATTATTCAAATTCACATGTTAAGGATAAGGAATTTTTGGAGCTTCTAACTAATTTTGGATGGTTCTACTTCAAAGGCCCACACCAGCGATGTGCTTCAGTAAATTACAGTGATGTTCACATCTTGAACAAAACATACCTCAAATATTTCAGAATATTCGGCAATGCACTAAATCCTGGTATGTAAGATATGAAATTCTGTCCATGGTCCTTTTTCCCAGTTTCTTCATTAAAATTGGCTATGCTTTTGAGTGAATGCAATGTAAACGTCTTCTCTTGGGATTAGGTTTAATGGTCACATTTTCCTAGAAATGCCAACTATCACTTGTGTAAGCACTAAGGATACTGCTCCAGCAGTGACAAACAGCTATTTAAACAGTAATTTAGATCAGTATTTTGCTGCTGTAAATAGGTGGTCTTTTGAAATCAACAGTACAAAGAAAGTTCTGAATCAGAAGTAATCAAACAGTTGCATCAGAGACTAATCTGGATGTTTAAAAATTTGAAATTCAAATAAAATATTATGGAAATGAGGCTCATACATGTTTTATTTTGCAAATATGAAATTGGCTCTCTTGAAATAGTTGCAATTCTCAATTCAATTAGAGCTCTAGTATGATACTAGATTTTATTTCATTATGAAATTTTTGTAGATGCAGTATGCTTTATTAGTTGCAAAGAGAAGTTTGGGCTTAAGTTATCTATATCTGAATCTGGACATAACTACTCTTCTTCAGCTATATAATTATTTCCTCACAACTAAACAAAGATTGGATGGACCTGCTTTCTGAATTCAAATAGCTCTATTGTGATGCTAAATTTTGTCTCATTATGAAATTTTTGTAGACAACAAGTACACTGTTCTTTATCAGTTGCAAAGAGAAGTTTGGGCCTAAGTTTTCTCTATCTGAATCTTTTGACATAATGACTCTTCTTCAACTACATAATTATTTCCTTGCAACGAAACAAAGATAGATAAACATGGAAACATAATAAATTGAGTAGAAATGTCCATGATTTCAGTGGTAAAATGTACTTCTTAAACAGTCTTATAAAGTGCTAAGCATGTATTTTGCAAGTTTAAATAGAATTGTTTTTTGCTTCTGCTTAATGATAACCAATGTTTTTCTTCCAGGAGTTACGAGTTAATGGAGAAGATATTCAAGGTATATGTGTACAGGGAGGGCCCAAAACCATATTTTCATCAACCAGAACTGAAGGGGATTTATGCATCTGAGGGATGGTTCATGAAGTTGATGGATCAAAACAAACATTTTGTCGTGAAAGATCCATGGAAGGCCCATATGTTTTATTTGCCTTACAGTCTTCACAGGCTGGTTGAGGGGATGTATGATCCAAGCTCTCACAACATGCATCCAATATCATTGTTTCTGAGGGACTATGTCAACATGATTGCTGCTAAGTATCCATTTTGGAATAGAACACAAGGGGCCGATCACTTCTTTGTTGCCTGCCATGATTGGGTACGCTAGGTTTGTCCTTTGATTTTGAAAATGCTAGAGGCTTTTTTTACCACTAGGTATTATTTTTCATTTCTTCATTAGATTAAATTTTTAAATGAAGTTATATTTGTTATAACAATCAAGATTTTCTAGATATTAATTTATTTTGCTAAAGTTCTATTAAGTAATCACAAAGCTTACATTTTTTTGATGTAAATGCCCCCTAACATATATATTCCTCTTTGTAGGACACCGGGAATTACATTGTAATTTCTCAACGAGTATATCTGATTTCAACTATAGATTGTCTGTGAATCACAGCACAACTCATCATCAACTTATAAGTTCAACTTCACATGGAATGAAGATAATTATATATAACTGATAACATGAATCCACACATAATGGAAAGCACAGATAATCCTTTGAATTAGTGGGCTCCATTTTGCTTCCATTTATCCTTAGAATTCACATTGCAACAATACACCAAGAAATTCATTTCCTGAACTTGCACATAGCTGAACCCAATCATTGGTGATAGTAGTTTTACACCTTCGTAAGTAGATCATTGAAATGTTTTGTCAATGGCCTTTTAACTCCATTAGTGATCTGACCTCTTTTTGTTAAACTGGCCTAAGTGTGCAGTTAAAATAACCTTGTAGTGTATCTCCAGTCACTACTACACGTTATCGTTGTATTTGGGTGTAACCTGCAATATCTTGGTTACAACTTTCCTTCATGAAAGCCGATGTCAGATCAAGTACACTCCAATTGCATCGTCAAGTTTTTTAACTTTTTTGAGGTCATTTCCTGGCACACCAGTGGCATTCTCCTATCATGTCCATTGCAATTTGCAACACATGATCTGCATTCACCATCATCTACTCTTTGGAAGCAAAGAGATGAGTATTCCTCTAGTCAAAGAAATATTGAGGCAAAGCAAATGGAGTATTTTTTTGACGTGTCACAAAAATGAGTAAAATGCTTCTGGAAAAAACTGTTTTGTTTGCAACAGCATTTCAGATCACACTTTGTAATCCATCATCAAGATGAGGAAGAGTGATGGGTGGATTACAGACTCAGCTCAATAAAAAATGCTTGTGATGCCAAGGAAGGAGGGGAAACCTAGGAAGTGTTGGAAACAAGAAGTCAAAAACATTATTAAAGAAAGAAAATTTAAAATTAAAAGTTGGAAGTTACAAGTTACAAGTAAATAAGATGAATAATAATAAACAATAATGATATTAAGCATAGTTCAAAAACTTGCAACTCGCCAAAACTCGACAAACCCAATTTTGAGTTAGACTTGCAACTTGACAAATTAAAAAAAAATTGAATTCCTTAAAAAACATAAATTTCATGCAAAATATAGTTACACAATGCATCAAATGAGTCTATAGAACATTGAGGAAGTGTTTTCTATTAGATCTGAACAAAAAAGGAGTACGATATTGCACCAACATGCGAATACAACAACCAATAAACATGACATGTGTTATGATGATGATCATCAAAAACTATAATTCCATGCAAGTTACAACAATTTACAATTTTCTCTTCCCTATATACATCTTGGTGATGCTTGGGGTTCTACTTCTTGTAGTCGGTTGTAGCTCCACTCGCAAACTCGAAGGTAATGACTCCTCAAGCTCAACATCATCATTAGCCATGATGTCATCCAATCCAATGCCTCCTACTATTACGACAATCTACTCTACTTGTCTCTCAAAACCAGCAATCTTGTCTTCTTTCAACATGGGGTTCTCATCCAATGCAATCTAGTCGCTATATAAATCATTGTCATCCAAGTCAATTGGATCATGACTAGTTGTGACCTCCAACTTTTTTGCTCATAGGTGAAGGTTGTATTGCACGAAGACAAGATCATTGAGGCACTTTTGTGTCAACTTGTTGTGCTTCTTCATGTGAGTGGCCTCAAACAAGCTCCAGTTGCCTTCCCATTCAGAAGTGCTACAAAATTGGGATGAAATTCAAAGGATTGCTTATGAAGATTTGGGGATATTTTGCCCCAATCTTTCCACCAAGTAGTTGCAAAGAAGGCATTCACAATTTTGTAAGTAAGCAATAATTGTACACAATGTACATCAATGATTTGAAATTTTGAAGTGAAGTGAAGACTGAGATTTTTTAATGCTAGGTGCTTGGGTGGTTCTCCCTCAGATAGCTAGTGGTAAAGCAAAGAGCTTCCTATCAACATGCTTATATTTAGCAACTCCTCCATAATTAGGTCCCTAACCTCGACCTCAAGTAACATCCTTTCAATCCATGTTAAGATGCCCTCTTTAACCTCCTCGTCAACATCTCTGAAGTCATTTGGGAAGAAAAAATTGGGGTTAAGATAGTACCCCACTACATGAATGGGTTGGTGGAGTTGATTGTTTCATCTCCAATCAACGATGTTCCAAATGGGTTCAGTTTTCTATTATCTTCCTTCTAATAGTTTTGGATGGCCTCCTTGGCCCCATCCATGGCCTCATAGATGTATCCCATTAGGTTTTGCTCCCCATCCACTAAGCACAAAACCTTGACTAAAGGCTCTGACACCTACAAACAAATTAAAGTTGCATTTAAAAATAAAACTTAAAAAAGTTGAACAATATCTTATAATTAGAAATAGGAAAAATGAAATTAAAGGATACAATTTAAAATTTAAATAGAATTTTTGAGTTACTTTAATGGTCTTATTTGCGCTTTTTGCAAAGACATCATGAAAAATTGTCTTTGCAACCCTATCTCCATCCACCTTTGAATAAGAAAAGTCCAGCCATTGTTGGCTCACAAACATCTTCTTCAAAGATGTTAGCATACTATAAATACTTGCAAGGTGAGGAAGTTAGTTGCAAATCGTGTTGCACCCACTCACACAAGCTCTTTGCCCTTGGTGTGGTCTCTCATTAATTACCCAAGGGTGATTGTAGATATAATTGGTAATGTTCCTAGTGTCTTCCACTATGAGTTTCACCCAATCAAGTTTGCTTATATCCTTCAATAGAAGATCAAGGCAATGGGCACAGCGCAAAGGGTTCTCAAAAAGTGTTGGGTGCCTCTCCTCAAATAGTTTCCTTGCTGCCACATATGCTATTGCATTATTTGTTACAACTTGGACCATATTTTCTATCCCGACCTTGTAATGTCTCCGATTGGACAATCTCAAGAACTAGGTGGAATTTCAAACATGTACAAATTGAAACGATGAATAATTACCAAGTAGGTGCCCAAATTCTATTGAAACTTATGGTAATCAGCAATATATTGCAATTTGCAGACAATTAGCCCCCCTTAAACAGCACCTATAAATTCTGACCTCAAAGTTATCTAGCTGGAAATTACATTTCAGATCTCATTATGCTGATATAACTCATAGAATGACTATCATGCTCAGATCTAACCCTTACGACTGATTATCAGAGTAATTATTTATCTCACACCTTATTTTAATGCAATAACAAATACATTTGCAATGCTAAACCTCTCAATGCAAATTAACATGATCAACAACCAATTTCCACAATACGGAAAATTCTGCATAATATCATAACTCTGAAATGTACTTCGCAATGATTGAAATCAGCAGCGAATAGCCAAGTATTATTGTTGCAGCCCTTACTAAAGGTTTATACAACTAAGATCTAATTGCATTAATATGATAACAAGGAATATGCACTTTACCCAGTGGTACGGAGGGGACAGCAGCTGAAGTATTCCCCACAAATTACCCGGGAACATTAATCATGGGCCCCGCAAGGCTGACTCAGATTTAATAAGCAGTCCTTAATACCCAGAGAAAGCCTTTTATATAAAATTTCACCTGATTTTCCCTTCAACAAGGCTGCGCTATTATTGTGAAAGGTACGACAGACTTGGGGAAGGATAAAGTAGTTTTGACTTGTACGGCTGGTTTCAAGAGCTGCAAATTATTTGCTTGCAAATATGAATCGGACAATTGTTACCATTAAGTCCAAATGCGGTCCCTAAGTAGAACCGCCTCAAGGAAAGACAGGGTTTTTGTCCTCTAGATCTCCAACACTAAGGGTTTTTGTCCTTGAATGCTTAAACTCCAAAG
Organism: Cunninghamia lanceolata; assembly: GCA_027924645.1. Lineage (NCBI taxonomy): Eukaryota > Viridiplantae > Streptophyta > Pinopsida > Cupressales > Cupressaceae > Cunninghamia > Cunninghamia lanceolata. The sequence goes on from BSBN01000469.1 coordinate 4,219,494, forward strand.
TGGATGGAATAATTGAATACGACCAAATTCTGCTCCTTTGCTTTCGGCCTTGACCTCTCTCTTATAGGCGCTGATGCAGGAGCATCCGGGTGCACGTGTGATTAGCATCAACCAAAAACAATCTCAGGTTTTGCGTCCAGTGTTGGTTCAGTTTTATTTGTTCTGTTGTTTCCATTTGCTTGCTTCAGGGGGAATTTGTGAGTCAATTCAGTCAATTCAATAACATCATTATACAGAATGGCTTAATAAGTATCTTCAGTTTCAAATTGATGAAAGTTTGGGTAATCTGGACAAGTCTAACATTTCTGCAAAAGTACCAGTTCCAGGACATTTTGTTTGCAGAAAGGAAACATTTCAGCCAGAGTTTGAGTTTTGGAACTCTTTTGGTTTCGAATGGGATGTTTCAGAAACTTATCGAATTCATCACTCTTATTGGCAAATACTTAAGTTTGAAAGCTATCCTTTACGCCAAAAGGTGTTAAGTTCATGAACACTATATTTTGCTCAAAAGCCTTCATTGACAAACTTGGATCTGCTCTAATTGGTCAAGCCTCGATTATTAGCCTTCATTGAGCCTTTCGGCAAACATGTGGATTCCTGAACCCCAAAGGAGTTTGTTTTCGAGACTTGGCTTTATGCCGACAAGAACTATCATACAAGTTTCTCTGCGAATACTCAAAACTATGAACTCTTCATCATACTAAAGAGTTGTTTTAGAAGTCTATTTGGTTCCGGAGTTTTGCATTCGGCCAAAGATCAGGAGGAATGCCAAAAGTAAAGTTTACATGTTGCATAAAGTACCGATTCACCGAATTGGGAGTCATCGGTTCATGAAAAGCATTGATATGTCAATAAATAGTTTAAATGGTTCGGGAAAATACTAAATCACCGCTGACATGTTCCTTGGGACACAAACAACAATCCACCAAAATGAAAGTTTAAAGACTTTCAAAATCCGATATGTATTTGTAAAGGGAAGGATGCTGAAGATAAAGTACCATGGTACTTTGGGAGACTAAATCACTGAAGGAGAAGTAGTTAGGAGTTCTCAAGTCCCTAATCTGCCGAAACATGAAATTGAAGATTCATCAACATGTCACTTCTCGAAAGACATTCAAGGAAAGTTTAAAAGAGAGTCATTTAGCCGATGGAAGGATTATAAGCTCGCCCAATTGTAATTACCAATGCAAGAGTGCCATGGAATATGATTTGGTCGATAGGGAAATTGGCTATTTGAACGATTCAGTTTTTTTAAAAACCATTCAAATTCTCCATGAGAGTTCAACCACTTCGACCTCCATGTATTTAAGGATTGTATTATTTAGTTTTGGCGCTTTGCTACGGATGGGCTTGAGACACCCAGGTTAATGGAAGGGATGTCATCAGCCGGAATGCGGACCGGTTTTGCCTTTCAATAAAGAATACAATCTAAAAAAAGCTGAGTGCAGACAGGATAGGGGTGGTGTTGGTGAAGGAAGTGGCCTTAGGTAACATAAGACTGAAAGGGAACTGCCAACGTAGGACACAGAGGAATGAGACACCTGATCTGAAGGTGGATAGAGAAGTAAGACTACAAAGAGAAGATAAATAGGGCGGCCAAGAAGAGAAGAGAGCATTAGAGGTCAGAGGATTGGAAGTTTCAGATTCAAAAGAAACAGAGGAGCTGCTAGAGGGTGTTGTAGACAACCAAGGGATCAAAGAAGATGATTTATGTGCAAGAAAGAGGCCATTGAAAGGCCAATCTGTAAAATTTGTAACAGGAATATTTTGTTTTGAGCTGAATCAATAAAAGTAAATGTTGTGTTTGTGAGTTTGTGTGGAAGTTTTTTATTTTGCAAGAGGGGAGTGCATTTCTTTTGCATTAGGTTCCTTTTGGACCCTCCTTTTTAATTTTAGTTTTCCCTCCTAGTACTTAAAATCACATCCATAGGCCTTACTTTAAATTACATATTGTAAAGACATTTAAATATTACATTGGCCTTATAATAATATTTAAGTTGCCCATTTAAAATGAATTGATTGGACCCAACTTAAAGTATTATTATTATCTCCCCTTTATTTTCCCTTGGCCTTCGGAAAATAGAGGATAGGTTATGGGACTTCAACTTCTTCTTTTAGCTTCAAAAAAGGGACATGACAGGCCTCTAACACAATCTCTTCCAACATTAGACTCAAATTCTTTGCATTTTTTACTATGAGGTCTCAATGGACTCAAGAACACCATCTCACCATTTAAAACCACTAAAAAGTTGATGAGTGTGCAATTCCTTCCATTTGTCCACCCATTTGATGATATCATGCATCCATATTTGCTGCAATGCCTCCTTTTCTCTTCTACAATTGTCTTTGCATTTGCCACCACTTTCTAGAGCAATGACCTAGGGAGTAGGTGGCTTGTACCTTTTCCCTGCAACTATCAAGGATGTGACCAAATTCTTTGAATATAAGCTTCTTGCCACATTCAAAGGAAGGTTGTAGAATAAAAAAATTGCACACACTATTTGCTTCCTCGTGCTTGTCCTTGTTTCAACTTATACCTTCAAGCGAAGACTGTGATCCTAGTGTGTTAGGTGGAACTCAAAAACCTTGTGTTTGGGCTTTGCTGCAGCTTGATGAAGTGGATGTGTGTAATATCCCACATAGGATATTTACTAACTTTTCTGATTTTAGGGTTCTGATTTTTGCCCTAATTTTTTTATTTTCAAATCTGATCCAAAACCCTAGTTTCTGCAATTCTGATTCAGACTTAATAAGACACTTATATCAGCAACTTATCATGCCAAAAACATAATTACAATTATGCCAAACATGTGCCAAAAACCATAGTTGAATAACACAATGAATTACACAATGGATTAGCACCAAAAATGCAAAGACAATGGCTGGAAATCCGGATCAGAAGTCTGCTGCTATAAACAGATATGACACAATCTGAAATACATCAACTAGCATGGGCAAACATGCCAAACATGCCCAAATACAAACTGATATAAACCCCAGGTTTTATACAAACCAAGTATATGCCAAAATGACCTCCAAGATGATGAAATCACCCTCCAAGAAGTGGCGCTTCATCTAGGGCTTGAGACCCTAATTTCAATGAACCTCAAACCACTCCAAAGGCTGCTCCAACTGATGCGCTTCAGGTCTGCAACTGATCAGCTAGGGTTTGCTGCTCCAAATAAGACAATGATGCTACAACAACCCTCCGAATGGCTCCCAAGAGATGGTGCTCCAATGTAGGGTGGAAACCCTAATCAAGTGATGTCTCCAAGCACCAATTTCACTCCTCAAACAAGGGTGAAATCAGGTCTGATTGGCGCTGCTCCAAATCTGAATATTCCTTCAAACCCTAGCAGCAAACAAACACCACAATCGCCTCCAAAAATCAGGTCGCTCCTCTCCTAGAAGGTGGTGCTCAAACCCTAGGTCAAAACCCTAGGCCAAAATGCCTCCAAACCTCGCCAACAACCCTCCTTCAAATCTGATCTGAATATCTGATCTGAAAAATTTGTTCCTCTTCACCAACGAACAACAATGAAGTGCAATTGTGAATTCTGTATGATCCACCTCCAAGATGAGATTGGGTTTTTGTCCAATCCACCTTATTTTCATAAGGGTTTTCATCCTTGGAAAATAAAAATGCAAACAAAGTTGCAAATCCACAAGGTAAGATAAAAATGACATAAGCTGAATGATGATTTTAAATGCCTCACACAACCTTATATTTATACATGTTTTCCTTCTTTTCCACAAGCTGGCCGACCTAGACATTTTATCTTTTTATTTTATTAGTTTCTCCTTCAAAAATGGCCGACCTAGCAAAGATTGGCTCTCAAACTTAAATGTTTTTCAACTTTTGGCCAACCCACCTTGTCTTTGTCTTGGCCGACCTAGGATTGACAAAAATCTTTAATTTCAAATCTTCTTTTCCCTCCAATAAGGCCAACCTTCCTTATGAGAATTGAGCGCTCAAATTCAAATTAAATATTTGAATTAAAAATCTTTTTATCTTCCTCCAAGTCGTCCCTCTTATGGCGCCAAACATGGGACCTATTTGATGTTATGAAAACGATCCTCCTCAAGTTATCCTTCTCCAAGGGCGAATCACAAGAAGCAAATAAAATTAGACCACACATCCTCTTCACCCATTCGCCCAACACATGACAATTTTCACACTTAACTTTATCCCTAAATGGTTCGCTCCTCATGAGGGCTATTTATTTATCCAAAATAAATACATCAAAAATCTTAGAAAAATAGGACAATTTATTTTCCATGCTCAATTCACCCACCAAAAATCCCGAAGTGTGAAAATTGGCCTCATAGGTCTTCTTCTGTGATATCTCTGAAAATGGGGATATTATAGTCCTCCCTAGAATTGCTTGTCCTCAAGGAATGGCAAACCTGCACACAGTGAAACACTGTCAAATGACAAGTATCTCCATCGAACCAAATGTCTGGTGATCACACAACTTCTAAACCTGTGGCTGCATCTCCCAATAGAATATGAAGAATGCTATGTGAAGTGAGCTCAGATGGCAAAAGCCATACACACTCGAGCTTGACTTGGCCCCATCCTCCAAAGAATGCAATGCTCTCAACCACAAGTACCCAAAACTTCGTGTCTCCAAAGGCTCCGTCTTCCATGAGACTGATGAATGCTAGGCCTATCAACAAGTGATGAAGAGTGTGAACTCTGAAATACAACCACAAGTCTCCAAGCTTCCGCTGCTCCACTTGGTCAAAATCATCATCAATACTCCGTGAGTTGTGAAGCAACTCATCTAGATCCAAATGAAGTGATGTGTCAAGCATGCCACCACCCGGATCCCAAACCAACACGCTATCACATCCATCAAATATGAGGAGATGGAGGTATCTCCAAGTGCCATCAACACCAAACAACTCTCCAACTCCAATTGATTGCCCATGGATGTGTAAAACACCCATCAGAGGTGCAAGAAAATGCAGATCAGCTCCTCCAATGCTGCTGATGTGGATCAGTGCAGCAACCTCCCAACTGAAAATTAGGCCTATGTGGATGCAAATAATGACGCTAATGACATATGATGATAGAGTATCATCCATATGCCACCCTTTAATGATAAAGAGATGATCCAACTCTCTATCCAACTACTGACAGCCGCTGTCCTCCAAGGGCTCTGTAGGAAATCCCTGTGCCATGAAGTAGAATAGCCATCTCCTATCAAAGTATGGAGTAGAACTCCATAAACTAGGGCCGGAACACCAATGCCATCATGCTCACTTCCATACCCTACGCCATAGTCCAGCTGAAACACAAACATTAGTGACTCAAAATAAAATAGCATAGTAATACCTCCATACCTAGGATCATAGCTCAGCGGAAACTCCATTCTTCCAAGTGTATGCCACACAAAGGCAAGTGTCTCCATCACAAATCCCTGAAGTAGGGCAGCTGCAAACTCTACCAAAGAGTCATCAACATGATGGGACTCACCACAAGCAAACTCTTCAACCTCTCCATGAATGACCAAGGGCCCAACCAAATCTGCAACACTCAAAGCTCCTTCTACACTAGTGGCTGATCCACCAAGTGTATGCTCCATAATGCCATCCAAGTGTATGATGTGAGCCTTCAAATGGCTCTCCAAAAGAGGTGACACCAAATCCTCATGAACCAAGTTATGTGAACAAACAAAGAATTCTGAATCATACCTCTCACCATACAAATATGATTGCTCCACTTGCTTGGCCACCATACAATGCTCATCCCTCATATGCCACATGCTTTGAATCTTCTTTGCCTCTTCCATGTCATGGTGTACTAACTCGGTCCTCATGTATCTTGGACACACAACCAAGACCTCATGTTTGACTCCCAATTGAGTGCCAACAATAGAAGAAGACTTCTTACTATCATCCTCATGAGTAGGAGCTGCCAATTCAAGATTATGCAAAAACCAAAGACTGTTGGTCCAAATGAGAAAACCAAACTGCTGTCATACCTTTTCATAGTGTATTCAACCGCCACAAACTTCTCCTCCTTCATTGTTGCATGCTCTCCATGAAGTGCTGATCCAACATAAGCCTCCCAAGGGAAATCACATGCCTCAAGGCTGATCCTCTTGGCTGTTATATCATGATAATATGAAGATAAGGGATTGCTGTCACACATCATAAAATCAGTCCTTACCTTTTGCCTTTGAGTGATGTCCTTGTAGACCTTTACCTCCTCTTCGTCCATGAGTGAAAGATCAACAACTAGGGCAGGTCCAAGAGATGTCGCCAATGGAAAATCAAGTGTGTCATGGGCCACAACTTCTGTCCCATGGCTGCAAGTTGAATCTTAATGTGTATGTGTCTCTTCTATCTTCATGACTTCATCATGGGATCCTTCAAGTTCATCCTCCATGTCTCCACTCTTTGCCATCTTCAAGTTGCATTGTTTTCATCGAATGTGGCTGCCATAGAAGTCAGAAATTCTGCTGGCTCAACTCCCGACAAAGCTCATCCACATAATCTTTAGATTCTCGAAGGGCCTTTTGGGTGCTCTTCAAGGAATCCATAGTGTCCTTAAGCTCAAAGGTGAGCTTATCCACTTCATCTTCCTTCCTTCTTAATGTATCAACATAAATCTCATCGAGTGTGAGGAGATGGTCTCTATCCGCAAGTAAGTGTAGGTAGTTTGACTTCACTACCACCAAGGCCTCCTTGAGTTCGTGCAAGTAAGCAAGAGATAGACCTCCCTCAAAACCATCATGGTTCCCTAGAGCCTTCCAACACAAACCTGCCATCATCTTATGAACATGGTCAAAATGATTTAGGGTTGCCACAACCTTACCTTCATTTGCCTTCAATTGTCCCTCCAAGTGATGTGACTTATGAGATCCAATGTCTTCATAATCATCCCTTTCCAAATCAGCTTCTTCCTTGACATCTTCTCCACAATCATCATGCTCAAATAAGGGATCACCATCAAAGTAGTGAGTAGAATCTTCTACATCATGATCTTCCTCAACTATGGCCTCCTTAACCACCAAGGGATCCTTCAAATCTTGCAATGTCAAATCAATCTTATCCAATCCTCTTTGTTCACTACATATTGAAATTTCTGAATTGTCCTCATATGTATGAACAACATCCATCTCAAAGTCACCCAAACCACAATTTGATTCCTTGCCCAATTGATGTAAAGGTGATGAAACAATGCTACGTTCAATTAATGGAACATCAAATGAACTCATACCTTCATGTAGCTGATCCATCTTTGTAGGTTTGGCAATCTCCATGACGGCATCTTCTTCAACCTTGTAGTCATCATGAAGTCCCATGCACTCTTCACTTGTAGCCTCAATAGGTGACTCTCCTTTGTCCTTATCCTCATAGGGATGAAGTGAACTTTTGGCTTCATCTTCTTTAGGGTTGGGAGTCCAAACTTCAATGCATGTTGACTAATTTTTGCCTTCCTCATGATCACTTGTAGGTTGCAAGTTACAAACAAGTGATTCTTCGTCATTGGAGTCCATTGTTTCCTTGATCAACTTGTCATCCTCATTAGACATATCAACTTGTATGTAATTTTGTTCATCACATAACACACATTCAGTTTTGCCTTCATATGCATGAATGGTCTCACTTTTCAAAATAGCCAACTCACTAAGTGATTCCTTGCAATCATTTTGCAAAGATGGTGCAACACTGCTATGCTCAATCCTTGTGGTCCATTCTTTCCTTCGCTGCCTTTTGAATTTGTTGAAGGTCAAGTCACCTCTAATATGTACTGGAAGAGATTTGTATTCATCACGGAGTAAGTCATTTTCTTCTTTCTCAATGATCTCCTTTTCTGATTTTTCTTTTTTCTATATCAACACTTTGCTGAAATGAACCTGTAATCACTGATTCATCTTCTTTCCTCAACTGATTTTTGCTCTTCCTTTCTTTTTCCTGTGCAACTAGTCCAAAGGCTGTCATGAATTGCATTTAGGTGTCCATCATTTGTTGTTGAGAGACAACCATTTGAACTAAAGCATTATTTGTTTTTTGGTGTCCCGCTGCTATATCCCTCAAGATATCACCAACATTACTATCATCTCTTGGCGGACTTGCACCTCTTCTTTCCCTATCCATATCAAACTGAAATGCACCTGCAAAAGGATTCTCTTCTTGTTCTTCTGGCTGTCCTGTCCTTCTTCTATAGTAATATCTGTGTGGACCAACTTCGTGTGGATGCATAAAAACAATCTAAACCCTCCAGGCTGGCAAGATGAAAGCTCTGATACCACTGTAATATCCCATATAGGATATTTACTAATTTTTCTGACTTTAGGGTTCTGATTTTTGCCCTAATTTTTTTATTTTCAAATCTGATCCAAAACCCTAGTTTCTGCAATTCTGATTTTTTAGTTTCAGACTTAATAAGACACTTATAACAGCAACTTATCATGCCAAAAACATCATTACAATTATGCCAAACATGCGCCAACAACCATAGTTGAATAACACAATGAATTACACAATGGATTAGCACCAAAAATGCAAACACAATGGCTGGAAATCCAGATCAGAAGTCTGCTGCTATAAACAGATATGACACGATCTGAAATACATCAACTAGCATGGGCAAACATGCCAAACATGCCCAAATACAAACTGATATAAACCCCAGGTTTTATACAAACCAAGCATATGCCAAAATGACCTCCAAGATGATGAAATCACCCTCCAAGAAGTGGCGCTCCAGCTAGGGCTTGAGACCCTAATATCAATGAACCTCAAACCACTCCAAAGGCTGCTCCAACTGATGCACTTCAGGTCTGCAACTGATCGGCTAGGGCTTTCTGCTCCAAAGAAGACAATGATGCCACAACAACCCTCCGAATGACTCCCAAGAGATGGCGCTCCAATATAGGGTGGAAACCCTAATCAAGTGATGTCTCGAAGCACCAATTTCACTCCTCAAACAAGGGCAAAATCATGTCTAATTGGTGCTGCTCCAAATCTGAATATTCCTTCAAACCCTAGCAGCGAACAAACACCAAAATCGCCTCCAAAAATCGGGTCACTCCTCTCCTAGAAGGTGGTGCTCAAACCCTAGGTCAAAACCCTAGGCCAAAATGCCTCCAAACCTTGCCAACAACCCTCCTTCAAATCTGATCTGAAAAATCTGTTCCTCTTCACCAACGAACAACAATGAAGTGCAATTGTGAATTCCGTATGAATCCACCTCCAAGATGAGGTTGGGTTTTTGTCCAATCCACCTTATTTTCACAAGGGTTTTCATCCTTGGAAAATAAATGCAAACAAAGTTGCAAATCCACAAGGGAAGATAAAAATGACATAAGCTGAATGATGATTTGAAATGCCTCACACAACCTAATATTTATACATGTTTTCCTTCTTTTCCACAAGCTAGCCGACCTAGACATTTTATCTTTTTAGTTTATTAATTTCCCCTTCAACAATGACCAACCTAGCAAAGATTGACGCTCAAACTTAAATGTTTTTCAACTTTTGGCCGACCCACCTTGTCTTTATCTTGGTCGACCTAGGATTGACAAAAATCTTTAATTTCAAATCTTCTTTTCCCTCCAATAAGGTTGACCGTCCTTATGAGAATTGGGTGCTCAAATTCAAATTAAATATTTGAATTAAAAATCTTTCTATCTTCCTCCAAGTCGTCCCTCTTATGGTGCCAAACATGGGACCTATTTGATGTTATGAAAAACGATCCTCCTCAAGTTATCCTTCTCCAAGGGCGAATCACAAGAAGCAAATAAAATGAGACCACACATCCTCTTCACCCATTCGCCCAACACATGACAATTTTCACACTTAACTTTTTCCCTAAATGGTTCGCTCCTCATGAGGGCTATTTTATTTATCCAAAATAAATACATCAAAAATCTTAGAAAAATATGACAATTTATTTTTCATGCTTAATTCGCCCACCAAAAATCCCGAAGTGTGAAAATTGGCATCATAGGTCTTCTTCTGTTATCACTCTGAAAATGGGGACATTACAATGTGGCATAAATCCATGGACCGTGGCTAGAGCACACAATATCTTTCATATCTACCATTATCTCTTGTGCCATGTTGGGATTCATCATTAATGCAATGGTTGTAGATGTCCTCATCCTCTCCATTTTTTGGTCTATTAATGCAAAGGCTGCTTTCATCTTCTATTTGACCTCCGACTTAGTGTTCAGACATAATTTCATGTTGTGTCCAACATGTTAGGAAAGGTGTCTCAACCTTGCACCTAGAGTTAAGATTACAAACAATGCCATTTTTAGGTTGAAAAATAGAAAAAACTCACTTTTTAGGCCATAAAGTTGATTCTTTTGGCCAAAATAAAAATTGCGGGTTGTTCGGTACTGATTCCTGAACAACCCAGAATTTTTATTTTGGCCAAAAAATCAACTCTATAGCCCAAAAATGTTCTTTTAATTTTTCAACCTGAAAATCGCACTATTTGTAATCTTAACATTAGGTGCAAGTTTGAGACACCTTTCCTAACAATGATAACCTTTTAGTAGTTTACCTAACTACTGTATCCTGCCCTTGTGATGGCTGAAAGATGCTGAATATTGTTGTAGATGGAGATCAAATGACTCAAAACAGCCATTGTAGATGTAGGTTAAACTAAGTAAGGATGTAATGTAACAAAATTGCCAGAAACTTTGTTACAAATCTTCTATGGATGTGTATGGTTGAAAACCTGCTGATAACGCTTGACAACCCTGTTGTTATCCTTTGTGATAATGATCAAACAATGACCAATCTGCAATAAACTCCAAAGGTGCAAATCACAATCCTCTTAAACAGCTGCAAATGAATCCCTTGTCATTGTCTTTGTCAATAAAAATCTGGAGTGAGAAGAAGTCATGACCAAACCCTTTTTGAAGGAAGGGTGCTCCTATTTATATCAAAACCTCTTCAAAGACTGTTGGGTGTGCTCTTCATCCTCACTGTCCACCCTTTGGCATTCCAAACTCTGATCCAAAACAATGCTGGGCTCATGCTAGGAATGTGAATATCAGTTTTTCCTTGCCATTTATAAACTGGCCAATATCATGTTGAGCGTGGGCTTGGAGTGAATGGTATATATCATTTTTATGTTTAATAGTAATACTCCTTTGATCAAAACTTGGACAGATTCTTGTTATGCATGCACTATGAGCATTTGGGCCATTTTATGTTTTATTAATCTGTCCAGAACCTCCTAAGGTGCACACTTATAGGCATTTTGAACCTTTTTTGACTTGATGGACCTTTTGGCTATTTGGCCTTATGGCATGCACCTGGGCAGGTATTGTCCATGTTGTGTTTTGTAGATTTTGCCCTAACAAGATTATGGCACATGCTTCTGCTGAGCATGACCCTTTTTGGCATTTTCTAAAATTTGCTCTCCTCCTTATGGTGTGCTCTGGACACTGTTTTGGCCTATTCCTTATGCTTCCAAACTATTGATCAAACTTGATTAGGGCACACACTACAGGTAAATGATCTTCTTGATGTCCAAAATCTCATCCAAACCCTTAATGGCATGCATCGTTCATCTTTTTGGTTTTTTTGGTTTGAAACTTCTGATTTTTCCTTCCAAAAGTGTGCGTGGGGGTCAAGTGACCACTCTTTTGTATTTTCAAAATTCAGTCCAATCTGCTCATTAGTGCCCAGCTGGACTGGGATTGACCATTTTCTGAATTTTTTTTCTGAGACTGCATTATATGAATGCATGCTTAAGGTGCATTTGATCATGTTTTGTTTCAAATTTTATTATCTTCCTGTACAGCAGTGTGCTTGGGCATTGACTGTTCCTTCTTTGTGTTTCTCAAACCCTGTACATCTTTGAAAATCCACCACAAACTGATGAAAGATGGGCTGCTGATGGTGCTTGCAATGATGGTATGTTACTGTCAAAACCCTGAAAATGTGCTTCCATTCGTGACTAATGATGCAGCAATCATTCAAACAGTGTTTGAAGGTACAGCAAAGCCGCTGCAATGCCTGGTGTATGTTGGTGTTTATTGCCCTTTGAATGATTAGAAACCTACAACAAAGCCTAAAAACTTGCTTAAGGTGATCACCAATTCTTTGCATGTTGTCGTTGCAAACTAGATGTGCTCCATTGGTCTGAATGTCCACTTTTGATGTCATCTCTGTCTTTCCTCTCCCGTCCGAGCTTTGATCTTCATCTTGATTGACACGTTGGAAAGTATTCACCATCGGTTACACAAAGACATTGTTTAGAACTTGAAAAGATGACATTTAGGACCATGACAAACAAGGTTTCAACACCGAGACACTAAATGAAAAATGACCTGAATATTGACACTATGAATTTTTTTGGTATGGATACAACATACCCTATACACCTGAACCAATGAATCCTGTCACCATGATTGATAGCTCGTAAAAAAAATTATCTACTGCATATGCACATTGAATAGGACATGGACGAAGGTCATCACTGTAACACTACTTTTCCCCAGAGTTATTCAATTAATTGCAGCAGATTTATTATAGTTAACACTAGAGTTAAGATAATTTAGAATATTAAATGATGTGTAAATAACAAAGGTGAATTACAACATGTGATAATTTAGTATCTCTAAAATAAATCATTAACAAAACAAATTGGATAGCATAATCACATAATTAGATTAACATCAAAAACCACATATATAATTATTCTAATATCTTTTATTAATAATAAGTTTAGTACTTATTTGAATCACTGAGCACTTGGATCGACCACTCTCACCCTATGAAGATTTCATTGATCTTGGCCCTCATAGCTATGGCACATTCTAGGAGGAACCAATTCTTATTCAAAACCAAAACATGTGCTTCCCAAGCACCCAGTTCTTATTCAGAACCAACACGTGCTTCCTAAGCACACAAGCCCTGACAGGACAATCCCGGGTGTATACTATACCTCGAGTTGGACACACTGTGTGCCCCTTCTCCCATGCCCGTAACCTACCAAAACCACCTCTTTCCTTGAGTGTTCTCCATGTCCTTTCCAAGTCTCACATAAATGCCTTATATAACCTTTTAACGGGTGGTTCTAAACCATCACATCCTTTCACAAAGGTTATCATTAATAATTATTTAATAAACATAATAATTCCTCCTTTTTAAAGGAGTTTTTTATAAATATTCTTTATTTATCTCCATTTTAACCAAAGGATCATAATATCTTTTATGTTTTTCATCTCCTTATGATTATAAAGGGTAAAATAAACTTTATACTCTTATAATTTAAAGGGTTATTCATAAAATAGCTTTCTTTTCCATTTTTGGGGAAAAAGTCCCATAACATTTCTCCCCCTATAAATCAATTGTTGTCCTCAGTAGCTCAAGTTAAATCTACAACATAATTCACCAAAAAATAATTAGTCAATTAAGTGTAGATGAAACACTATCAATATCACAACGAATCTATTTCATTTTAACTTCATCTATAATTATATTTCTCAAATTTCCCATATTTTCAGTAACTCTTCTACTTTAATTGGAACCACAATTAAATCCTATAGAAATACTTTATTAATCAATGACATGATTAGAACTATAAGTACATTTTCACATTAAATAGATCATGAATTTATACTTGAGAAACTAATACAAGTGTATACACTAAATTTTCTTTTAAATTTGGTCATTCATGTGTAACCTTATCTTTCATATAAATATTTCAATCTTTTAGTTGTCACTTCAACATAAAATATACAAAAGTATTATCATGTGATCACATAGCACTTACCTAGTGAATAACATCCATATCCCATACTATGTAGTCACTCATCATTGAATACCATATACTCGATACATTTAAAGATGATAGTCATGCATTCCAGACTACATGAATATCCTCTTTTCATATACCAAATACAATTGAATAGTAACAAATACATCAATGTTTATATAATTTCCTAGTCACTCAAATAAAGTTTTGGGACAAGTCTAAATCTAACAAGGATTCAAATGTAAATTGGTTTGTTACTGTGAACAGGGTGTTTATATTACCTAACCTGGATATCAGTCCCATACAAAACACTTACAAGCATATTGGGTTCATCAAGTCCAATAACAAAGTACAATAAAATAAAGATGGTACAAAGAATTCAAATAAAGCATCTTAAGCAAAACTAGAACAACAAACTATTACTAGCTATAGAGTACCTCATAAATAATTTTTTTTAAAAATTTGTATATAATAGATTTATACTTAATATAATTCTCATTGAACTTCCATATCAAAAGAAAAATTAGAGGTTGTCTCTCCCCCTTTAAAATTTGACATGTCCCCATGGCAAATGCTTAAGATAATATGTTTGGTTTCATATCTTATAAAAATATTGTTTCATTCCACTTAATCAACATCATATTTTCCAAAGTTTAAGATGGGAAATTGATCATGGGACCTGTGGGTTATGGGCCCACAATGTAAATTATGTTAAAAAAATCAAGTTTGTGTTTTTAGCCATCAATAAGTATAGTAACACTACTTCCTAAAAATTAGACATAAAACTAAATGAAAATTGGAATGGATTTACAAATTTAACTATTAAAAAGACTTATTATTAACTCTATGTTTCCAAGACAACTTCCTTGTATAAGAGAGTACCATTCAAGTAAAAATATATTTAACAAGACTTAAACTTAATACCACTAAAGTTGCCATCTCTTAATTGAGATCTCATGACGTATTCATTCCGAAACTTAATGAATAATCCAACTACTATACTTACATAAGTGAATTATCAAAGTTATGATTCTAAACACCATTCACAAGTGATCAAGACATAAAAATAAAATTAATTTAAAGAAATATAATTTGTCCAACCTTTAATTATGGTTTACCACAATACCTTTTGAATGCATTTCTTCACCATATAGCAATTATTATACAATGCTCCATATGTGTAAAATACCTCCTCTATTTATAAAATACTTTTGCACCTTAAAAGTATACTTGACTATAACTTGATTATAGAGAAGCAGTGGTTATAATGAGACAATACTGTGGTGTGTGCTTAAATCATGTATGGGCATAACCCAGATCTACACATTTAATTACATTACAACTAAACCGTGGGCAAAGCAATGACACACCTAACATCATGAATTCTTTAAGAAGACTAGTCCTTAACCGTAACCACTAAACTTCTTCATAAATGAATCAACGCAGTTACTTATTAAGCTACATGTAGGTTGCTAGGAACAATTGGGATTGGACAAGGCCCCCATAAGCCACATTTAACACCAATAAGTCAACATGTGTGTAGCTTATTTGACAATGATTAGGTCAAGACTAACTTGGTTTGACCAATATATTGCGACAAAACTGATAAAGAAAAGGATGAGCCACATTACTCTCTTATCAAATTCATTGTTTCCATCATGATTGACCTCTCAAGCATCTAATTATGACTTCCTAAAATATTTAAGGATACCTTCTCAATTAGTTTTCAACTCCGTCCATTGCGAGTTTGTCATCTGAGTTCTCTTTTTCCAACAATACATTGTTGAGGGCCAAATCTTACTATAGCTCCTTGCTAAGTACTTCATTTTCTAGACACAACCTCCTTGACATTTTGTAATATGTGAGACATGACACTTTTAAGAGCCATTCACTTCTTCAAAAATACAAAGTATGGTAAAAATAGACACAAATAAAGCCTATGCCTAGGTCAATTATGCATTCTTCATGATCTTAGCAGATTTTTATTTCTCCAAATTGCAGGAAGTAGGTAAAATTGTTTATATTCCTTGACATTCTCAATTTTGGTCAATGAGGTTTCAAATTAGCATTTTCTTATCTCGAGATGTTCTTCATCTCAACTATCATTAGAAATGTTAATTCATCATTTTAGGAGAGGTGCTACGGATGTTAATTCATCATCTCTAGAGAGGTATTAAAAATAATTCATCATCAATGAAAATGTTAATTTGTCACCATCCCAACGAAGACATTGGAAATGTTAATTTTATAGGTAACTAGGAAGTAAAAATTGAGGTACAAGTTGCATCAAGATTCAAGCCATATCTTCTAAAGAATTCATAAAACATGAAATGGTGGTGATGGATGGCCGAAGCCAAGAAACTAGAAACGATGAGAAGACAAGGTAAACAGATTAATATAGCTAAATAAAAATACTAATGTAAATGTCTCGAGGAAAAAAATAAAAAGATATGAGGTTTGAAAGAGGTCTAATGACTAGTTAATACTAGGGATTGTCGCTTATAATTGAATATTGTGGAACCGAATGTCAAATCAAAATCATCTTCACAAAAGGGAAATTGCTAATCCTTGATCAAGGTCTCCAAAAATCCACTACTTTTTGTAGGTTGTACCCACATACATGATGTGGAGTAGCAAACAAGAACAAAATTAGCATGGACTATGATATGTTAGCCAAAATCTGGAGACCACCTACGTTTCATACTCAAGGAATCCAAATGCGTCTATTGAGAATCTTAAGGAAAGCCCACACATGCTTTCTCACACCAAATACCTTGCGAAGGTATTCTACAATCTACAATACCACCAAAGGATGCAAATCACTATTAACGTTTAAAACTCGTATGATAATTCAACGAGGCTCTTAAGTTTGATTTCAAGTAAGAAAATCACATATTCCGAAGTCACATTTAATTCCACAATCTATGCATGTTAGAAGATAGTAACTGCGGACTCCAAGAGCCCACCTCACAAAATGACGCTCACCAATTTGTCACCTCTAATTTGCCTTCATTATCAATGCTCTCTTCAGTTACCGATGATGCTTCAAATGACTCCTCCGTTTCAGACATGGATAGGGATATTTAATTAGTTGATCTGTCTCTGTGTATATATATATATATATACACATACATATAAGTTTTCTTTACTAAAACGAATGATATTCTGTAAATATAGGACAACACTTCAAAAAGTGGGTTCAATAGGTAGGTATGAATTTGATAAAAGAACAAGATTATATTTTAAATCGATAGTGTGGTCCATGATTTATGATTATCCTTCATTTAAGGAAGGTGGCTGCTTATTCCCTTCGACCGTTTGGAGAGAAGGTCCCTTCTCTTATAACGATTTAGTCTTTTATTAAGACTTCAATTTTATAAAAACTTCAACTTCTTATAATGACTTAAATTTTTATAAGGATTTGATTTATTAATGAAATTACAATTTATTTCAAATTTTATAAAGATTTGATCTATAAAAATTGGTTAGGTTTCACATACATAAGTTTGTATTTAACAATGTTATTTGAATCTTGAATGAATATTTACGGATGGAATCACTTGGCATGAAATCTTTGTATATTCGGTATTTCAAAGGATCTCCTAAGATAGCCTATCATGAGAGTCGTAGACGACACTCGAAGAAGACCATTAGTAATGAATATCATGGTGTTTTCATTATCAAGGAGCCATATCTAGGCATAGTTAGTCACATCCTTACAAGGGTATCATGCCCTTATTGTTAATATTCTTGCCTATATTTTCTATGGTCTATGATTGGAAAGCCACTATAATTTTTATAGTCATCGAAGGATAACAATCATATTAATCCCATTTGTAAATTTTAAATATCTTCTTATGTGTTTTTATTTGTATGTGGATTCCTCTACCCAATTGGTATTTGTTGTCACATTAACTTAAAAATATCCAAAGATAGTTCATAAATTGTAGTAAAATTTTTGAGTTTTAATATTGGTGTGTTGTGAATGATCACCTAAGTAAAAAGTGAGATTTTCCTAGTGGAAAATTATTTTCACACTTGAAATTCTAAAAGCATGGTGTTAACTAATGAGATGGTAGCCCTCAAGTGCAACCAAGGATTTCAATAAAGAGGCTACTTGGTAGCAATCAAATGATTTTTAATTTTTTTTTTAACCATGATACTTTCTTGTAGTATAACCACAAGCTTTTCTCTTACAACAATTGCAGTACCTAAAATTTTAGGGTTGTTTCTTCCTTAACAAAATGAATGTCGATCAAAGGACAACATTTACATTCCATTACAAAATACTCTAGCTAAGGAGTATTTTGAAACTACTTAATGGCATACCCTACAAAAATTGATTAGTATACATGACCGCTCTGATACCAAAATGTAACACTACTTTTCCCCGAAGTTATTTTAATAATTGCAGTGGATTTATTATAGTTAACACTAGAGTTAAGATAATTTAGAATATTAAATGATATGTAAATAATAAAGGTAAATTACAACATATGATAATTTAGTATCTCTAAAGTAAATCATTAACAAGGCAAATTGGATAGCATAATCACATAATTTGATTAACATCAAAAACCACATATATAATAATTCTAATATCTATTATAATAAGTTTAGTACTTATTTGAATCATTGAGCATTTGGATCAGCTACTCTCACCCCAAGAAGATGTTAGTGGTCTTGGCCCTCATAGCTATGGCACATTCCAGGAGAAACCAGTTCTTATTCAGAACAAAAACACGTGCTTTCCAAGCATCCAATTCTAATTCAAAACCAACACATGTGCTTCCTAAGCACACAAGCTCTGGCCAGGACAACCCCGGGTGTACACTGTACCCCGAATTAGACACACACTGTGTGCCCCTTCTCCCATGTCCATAGCCCACCAAAACCACCTTCTTCTTCCTTGAGTGTTCTCCATGTCCTTTCCAAGTCTCACATAAATGCTTTATACAACTTTTAAGGGGTGGTTCTAAACCATCACACCCTTTCACAAAGGTTATCATTAATAATTATTTAATAAACATAATAATTCCTCCCTTATAAATATTCTTTATTTATCTCCATTTTAACCAAAGGATCATAATATATTTTATTTTTTCCATCTCCTTTTAATTATAAATAGTTAAATAAACTTTATCCTCTTATAATTTAAATGGTTATTCATAAAATAGTTTTTTTTTTCCATTTGTAGGAGAAATGGTCCCATAACAATCACCATAGAAAAGCTATTAGCTTCCTCAAACATTAAGCCCCTGGCAGCAGCAGTGATCAATCAACTTCCTCCGTTAGGCATAAAAGTCAACCCAGGATTGCCCAATCATTTATCATTCTGTCAGATATGTGAACCCTCTCTGCAAAAGCGGAAGGCAATAGAAAAAACAAAAGGTTTATCAAAAATAATATTATGTTCTCTCCTTATTACTCCTGCACCAAAATATTTCATTCACATGCAAAATCTCTCGGTGCTCATAATTATTAATTAATTGGTATGATGAATACCGATTTACATAATTAAATACCATTATCCCTATCTCTTCATAATTCGATTGATCATTTATGCCTAATACACTCTATACTAATAAAATCAAATAAAAGGATAAATGGTCAGGGACCCATAATCCATAGGAGGTTGGAGGAATTTCCCCATCTTAATTTAGCGTTGCTTTCTTCTTCTACGCAGGCAATGTGATACCTTTTGCTTTATTCTCTTCATTGCATTCTGAGATAGATATTCAACAATCAAAGTTTCTCCATCATGACAACATTGTGTTTAGATTTGGATGAGGGCAAAGTTTTCTTTCCATGGCATCTTGTTTTGATCTGGGCATTTACCACTTCACAGACACAGAAATAATGCACGCTTTGATACCATATTGAAAATGGTAGAGCATTCAAAACTGAAACAATACAAAACTACACCACAACTCTCAGACAAATAATATGCAAATTATAATATATTGATATCACAGGATAGATGTTACATTGTATTGCATTTGCTTTATAAAAGAACTACTGTTACAACCACCTATGTAACTACCCTACACAACCTCCACATGGGAAATTCCCACAACTAACACCATTTATTATTAACTCTTATTTACTAATTATTAAATTAATTGATATCACAGGATAGATGTTACATTGTATTGCATTTGCTTTATAAAAGAACTACTGTTACAACCACCTATGTAACTACCCTACACAACCTCCACAAGGGAAATTCCCACAACTAACACCATTTATTATTAACTCTTATTTACTAATTATTAAATTAACACCTATTTATTTATCGAATTAACCTATAGATGTAATATTATAATCCCAACATCACCTATTATTTATTTATTTATCAAACTAACCTAAGGTGCATAGATGATAGGAAGGACCCTACTCTTTGTAAGATATTAGGCTATTGAAGCAATAAAGTGCCTACACAATACTATTCATAAGCAATCATAATCAACATGCATTTATGTAAACATAACATGAAAAACAACTATAGGCATAGAAAAAAACACCTGCAACGTGAAGCTTCATTACCACAACAAATAAATACATGCATGAAGGCCACCCTCGCTCATGGTGAGCAATGGAGCACCTGAAACTGCCAATATTACCTCCTCTTGCTTACAATCCGGAATCACTGTCCAATATGTCATCTCTAAAATCTGTTCTGTCTAATACAAGTATAGAGTGCATGTTTAGATAAGCACATGACACTCCTATTTTTACTATATTTGCCCTAACCTTAAACTTATCCTTGGAATCTATCTTTATCCTCAAGGTACATTTTTTCTATTTTGTGCATATCCCATCTCTAAAAATATCATCATTACTCAATATATTAACTCTTTTCTAATGCTGACTACACTAAAGATGATTAAATACGATATACATGGCTATGTTCCTATTTCAACATTCATGAGTCAATAGTGAAATCATTTTGCCAAAACTCCTGAACTTCAGAAAATATAGGCCTCCTTAAAATTACCCCTATCCCTAACCCTCTTACATAAGCATACTACAATTCATTTGAAACCATCCAACATCTGCTTTCATAATTAATTATACTCTTAGAATAATACATTGCTATCTTACAATAGGCTTCAAAATCCCTGTCGCGACTCTTTAAGTTTATTGTCTTTTCCATCTTACTAGTTCACCAAATTAAGGTTTATCATAGCGAGCCCATCTTACTAGTTCATCAAATTAAATTTTATTATACAATCATAGTGACAGTTTGCAGTAATGAGGATTTATGGTCTATTAAAAGCCAAAGAAAAAATATTATTATGTTTAATACATGAAATTAAAAATTTTCAAAACAGAATTTTCTTGGAAGATGTTGAGAACATCCATGGACCAGCCACCGTTGGACAAATGTACATATTTCTTAACAGATGCTATATCTAATCATGATATATATATGTTTTAAAGTCTCTGAAAGATCATTTCTATTCTTTGGGCTCATTATTGGTGGCACACCAGCTTTCTTCTTTTGCTTTCATTTACTTGGTTTTCATCTACAGGGACCATACACAACGACGGAGCATCCACAGCTTCAGAAAAATGCAATTAAAGTTTTATGCAATGCTGATTTATCTGAAGGATATTTTGTTTTGGGGAAGGATGTATCCCTTCCTGAAACAACCCTGCGTAAAATCGCACATCCTACCCAAAACATAGGTGGCAAAGCTGTCTCGGAGAGATCTATTCTTGCTTTCTTTGCTGGGAATATACATGGCAGGGTAAGGCCAATTCTCCTGAAGTACTGGAAAAACAAGGATGATGATATGAAAATCTATCATCTCTTACCTGGTCGTGTTGCAAAAAAAATGTCTTATTCTGAGCACATGAAATCAAGCAAGTACTGTATCTGCCCAATGGGTTATGAGGTAAATAGTCCACGCATAGTGGAGGCCATCTACTATGAGTGTGTTCCAGTAATAATAGCAGATAATTTTGTTCCTCCTTTGAATGAGGTTCTGAATTGGGAGGCCTTCTCAATCATTGTGGCAGAAAAGGACATTCCCAAGTTGAAGGACATTCTTTTGCGCATTCCTCAGCAGAAGTACCTTTCCATGCAATTAAGTGTGAGGAAAGTTCAAAGGCATTTCTTATGGCATGTAAAGCCAGTTAAGTATGATATTTTTCACATGATTCTTCACTCCATATGGTTTAATAGGTTGAATCAGATTGAATCATAGAAACTATTGACGGTAGAAGTCAGTGAGGAATACAGTCTAAGCACATGGGAAAGAAACATAAAAATGGGGAGGATAAAATACAGATTGTTATCGCTTAAAGTGATAAAAACCAGTCATGAAGACATTTTTCTTTCTGAGTCATTTAAAACAGGGAGGATAAAATGTGGATTGTGATTCCTTTTAGGTGATAAAAACCAGATATGGAGACATCTTCTCTCTGCATCATTCGATTCCTAATTTTTCAATAGTGGAAATGAGAGTCCATTTTGGGCTATAGACGGCTGCAGGAGAACATTGCACTCAACACTGCAGCAAACATCACATTTATCTCCTGCGTTATGACAGTGCAGGATGGAATTTTATGGGTTGGCCCAGCCTGACAGTAAGGAAGATCTGATGAGGGGAGCATTTGTAGAAATGGTATATCTCCTCATTAAAGCAAATAAAGGCAAAACATCTTGGTGAAGCATTGATGAGAGATTTATAACTGCAAAGAGTATCCTTGTCTTCACCATACCAATTGAATGACAAGAACATTGATTCAAAGAACTTCAGCAATCACTTACAAGAGTGTGCCACACCAGTATTTGCATTTTTCTGTCAATGTCTTTTATTGGCACAAAAGAGTTTATCCTGTAGTTCCGTCCTTGAATCTAATCAAAACAATCAAATCACTAGTGTTGATGTTGAAGGGCATACCTACTTACTGTTTGTCTGATAGCTTATAAGATTAGAAAATGAAAAATAGAATTCATTTGGCATAAATGAGTTTATCCTGTAGTTCCCTCATTGCATCTTACCAAAGCGTTCAAATCTCTAATGTTAATGTTGAAGGGCATAGCTACTTAATGTTTGTTTGATAGCTTATAAGATTAGCAAATGAAAAATAGAGTTCATTCAACCTTTTGTTTTCAAATTTCTATTGATATATCGCTGTTGATGTAACTGAATTCATTCTTGTGTTAATCTCTCTATGGATAGGGTCTACCTCATCTAACTACATGCAGAAATTCAACTAATGGTGTGTCACTTTCACATTATGGTAAGAAATTTGCATGCATAGGTCACTCCAAAGTGTGAAGGGCTTAATAGGGAACTCCCATTGTCAGTAGTAGCTACAAGTTTTAACATTGGTCCTTGACATCTGGTCTGAGAGGCCATGGGATTGAATCCCATTCTTGGCATTCTTGATTTTGAGACTATTGAGCTTTTAAGGTTAGCAATGCTTGGGGGGTTCCTCCTGCCATTAGGTAGAATCCTCATGTGAAATCTCCAATTCAATATAATCCTGGGATGATCGGAATTTGGGAGCACCTACTTTGAGTGAATAGTGTAATCCCCCAGTGGAGAATTATTCTGCAGCCAGGCTTGAACATGACCATCCTAATTAGGATGGCTTAGTGTTTGAGTATTGAGACAGCTCGAATATAAATCCAAACTCATTCTAGCACACGGGCATCTCATTGAGAGGAGAGGAAGGGGGCGTGGGGGGAGGGGGAGGTAAGAAAATTTTCATATTGAGAAATCAAGAGCAGTTTCAGTAATCTATGGTTCCGAACTAATCTCTTATCAAATTCTTGCCAATCTGACAGTATCTGACATAGTGGTTAGTTAGGAAAGAACTATAACATTCATCTTTGCATCAATCAAGTATGAAGATATACAGCTTTAGCCTGGAAAGATATCTAGTTGATTATACTTATTTCGCACAAAACTAGCCAATAAAGTTAACCGCACATCACATTCATGACTATATAAATCCAAAGCCACCCTTGCTTTCCTTGCCTGTGTTGGGTGTGGAAAAGTGGTCTTGAATAAACAAATTTTTTATTTGCTCGCCTCTAAACTCTCACAACAATTATGCTATAACTAGTTATTTTTAAAAGGCAAGCTGTGATTTTTTAAAAGATTGATTAACTATTTTAACTGATCTTAAACGAAATTTCATTTTAAACTTAATGTGATGGGGCAGTTTTTTTTTTTTTTATGAATTAGACCCATATATTAATACCAAAGTAAAAACATACAGTCAATCCTCAAAAAATAGTGGGCAGAATGGCATCACACCCCAAAACTGATCAAACGGGTTATAAGTCTGGAAGCAAAGTATTAAGAGGCCCCCAAAAAAGAAACAGCCATCTACCCAATCATAAATTCAAAGTTTATAACAAACATAAACAAAATTATTCAGCTAAAGCTATAAAACCAGCACTGGGAGGGGGGTCCCAATTGTCCAGGTTGTCGTACTCTCCATCAGGCAGGTCTTTTCCATTTTCCTGACTCCCAACCAGTGAAAGTGGTATCCTCTCCTGATCCGAACTAACCCTAAATTATTGTTAATTAATTATTTCATTTCAAACAGTTGCAATGGCCTGTGCTCATGACTATTGGGAATAAATAAATATTACTTCCTTTCCAATGAAGAAGCAGGCAGAAGCAGGCACACATCTTTCAGCGAGATTGCCCAGAAACTCCAACCAGTTGCTGTTATTCCTACAACACTGCAGGTGATCTGCTTACCAGGTGTTGTCCTCTGGATCTCCAGCCAGATTCAGATCATCTCCCTCCTTGGGGTCTTCTTCAGTTGCAAATCCTTTACCCAGGCAGAATCTGAAAACTCATTGAGGGAATTTTAATTGCTATGGGCACAATCAGATAAATGTGCAGTCTCTCTATAAAATATCATAACAAAACCCCAGTATTCAAAATATTTTCCAATGAAATATCTAACAGGTGTCCTGACTCTAGGAAGCTTGAACAGAGATGGACACAATTAAATAATCAAATATTGATGTGAGTTGTACAATTCATAATTTGACAAAGCAGTCTTGATGGTCATGGCAAGCATTCCCGCCAACATCTAACATTTATTATTATGTAAATATTTGCAGTGTTAGGTGGAATATTTTCATAATATTTTAAAGTTTTATATATACAAGATGCACAGCACTAGAAGCTCTCAACAAAAAATTAAAATTCTTTCTAATAAATAATAACTAGCAACAATGTGTGGCTTTGGGGAAGATGCTTTGCTCATAACGAGTTGACCAGGGGAGAGGGGCAAGTAGTTATGACGGTTAACTTTGTGATGGTATAGTGTGGCTTTACTATCTGATGACCTGGTGTTTATATGAAATTATGTTGGCTCTCAATTTTTTAAATGGAAGATAACATGGAGTTTTATTTCCCTGCAACTAAGGTTTGGAGGTGTGACTCATTATACAACTTGCCACATTAGCCAGTTCAGTGAGAGTTGTTTAGAAAGTAAACTTTTAGAGGTCTGTCCATAGTGTGTGCAATGGCATACCCTATAATTGAACAAAAAAAATACTATTTATTATCAAGCAAACATCATATTCTTATCTAAAAAACAACTTCTATGAAAAATAAGTGGCCAAATAACTTTTTGGTAAGTTTAAATTTTGTTATACTTTAACCCTCAATCATAATGTATCAAATCCTAAAGTGTGTATACCAAATCCCAAATCTTGTTATATTGTGCTTCAATATTTCAAAAAAAACAACTTAAATGTAAATTTACTATTAGTAATCAAAAAACCTTTTTTAAAATCTAAATGTTGTTATTCTTTAAGTCTAAATCATAATGTATCAAATCCTAAAATGTGTGTACCAAACCCTAAATCTTATAGCACCAAACGGTAAACCTAAATCTTGTTATATTGTGCTTCAATATTCCAACCACAGAAATGATGTTTTAGCCATTTGTGAGAGGATGTGCATCAGTTGGGCAGCTTGTCTTGATGATGTATAATGCCCACTTGGTAATGCTCTAGTTTAGTTTAGTTGGGATTGCTACACCCATGGCATTGACAGCTATAAACAAGAGACTACTCCCTCCTCGTCTTCCAAAGTGATACATTAGCATTGGGCATGCAAGGAGAATAAGAATGACTGCAAGTTTTGAATCCCACAATGCTCAAAATAGAGATTTGGTGCCTTCAATATATTTTCTAGCAAAACAAAGATCCTGGAATACATTAGCGTCGTAGAATTTAGCGATCCCCTCTTAGCTGGGCAGAACACTAGATATTTTAATTTTTAGTTCCCAGTGTTCTTGCTTGATTATGATCGGAGTACCCTGTCACATCCCTTGAAGGCACCCGTTTTAACTTCTTGTGGATTGGTACACTAATTGATTAGTTGATGGCAAGGTGCAAGATGATGCAAGTTATGTGGTTCGATTGAGAGAGTATACTAACGACCACTTAAAGTCTAACTAGACTGAGTCCAGGAGGTCCTGCCAATCTATATGTCTAGTGCCCAGATGATCGCTTGAACATATTCTCTTTTAACACGCCTTAGTTAAGGGTTTGGTCCTTGTTTTCGCAACAGGGCTGCCTTTTGTTGTTCAAGGGTTTGGGCCCTTTCAAAACCCTGTTTTGTTTCCCAGATTCACTGCTTGTGAAATTCGTTTCGTTGGCCTTTTGGCTTCATTGTAAGGGTACGGGCCCTTCCCAATTATCTAAATCAAAACATCATTAAAGCAATGACCTAAATTTTAAACGACATTTTTTAGTAATATTTCAACTAAATTATAATTTTAACACCCGACATATCAGCTCTTGATAAAATGAAAAGTTGCATGTAAAAAAAAGAAGCTACTAATCAAAATCAAAAGGGGCCAAAAGTACTGTCAAGGCGACAAAGAAAATTGATGACGAAAGATGTATATTCGCTCCAAGCTCCAGACGATGTGCCCCAAAACTCCGAAATGAATATGCACTCTACACATTTGCAAATATGAGCACCTTAGTAAACAATGTAGATGGGCAGGCATGGCACCGTCTATCCAGCATTTACGATGCATACCATTCCATAACCTGATTAACTGGGCGATTTTCACTACCTATGTCTGCGTGCTGATTAACCGGATTTAGTTTAGATTCTGTTTAGTTCATTCTCCTTCCACGCCCGGCGTTAAAATATGCAATTCACATTGTTCGAGCAAAAGGGGAGGGGAAGAATAGAATCTCCTTTGTGTCACCATTTCAATACATACGAGTTTTTAGAGAATAATGGAGTGGGATGGCCAAATGTTGCAGTGAAGATCATTGGTGGAGCAGCAAGCTGCAAAGCCACCTGCATAATACCAGATCACCACAAATTGAACGTCTTGGAAGTGCCCCCGTACAATGGTGGGCATTCACTAAAAATTGAAAATGATTCCACAGGAAAAAGGAAGAAATTGGGGTTATGATTGTCTCAGCGCCAACTTCCTTTCATGGGTTCCCTGCAAAATAATAGACATCACCGGCAGCAATAAAATGAATATGTCAGGCAAAATGCCATTACTAGTTTGCTGTGATTCCACATTTGAAGCCCACGTGATCATATCCTCCAACTTTCTTTATAGATTGCATTCCATTCGGCTTATACGGGCAACCCTGCTATTGCATCTTCATCTACAAAAACAATTGTACAGGTGATGAAATTTATTATTATTGTCGAGGATTCGAGGAGTTCTCCCAAACACTTATAATATTTATCGAACTCATAAGCAGATTTCTCAGTAGTTCAGGTATGCTTGTTTTTCTTTTCAATTATTTTTAACTTATTATGAATTTGATTGTATACTATCAAGCTTAATATATAGTTGATTGTTGACATTTTAATATATTGTCTTAGAACACACTATTAGCTTACAATACAATTGATCTTAGAACCCAAGGGAAATATGTCCAACTGGACCGAGATCTTTATTCTAGCCTATGCTAGAGGGTTATATTACTGGCTTAATTGGGTAATCTCCAAGATCTAATTCTGCGACACATCGTGACACCATGCTAAAATCTTGCATCTCAACCAAGCACACATGAAATCTTAAATCAAAACAATCAAAAAAATCTTAGAGAATTCATTTTAAAACTACACCTCAAGGAGCAATCTTCTAAAGGGCTTCTCATATTAATATTGTGTTGAATGATATAACCTAGAAGATCTCATCTAATTAAAACTTAGAATGCCATTGGGAAAGCCAAGGTGTACATATCCAACTAAGCCAAGGGGTTCTCAAATATAGTCTTAGTTAGGTTATATTAATGTTCAATTGGGTAGCCTCCCATCTTGCTATAAAGACCATATTACATTTTAACCTTGTACATGACATCTCAAATTAAAACAATTAAACAAAACTTGTAGATTTCACTTCAAAATTAGGCAGCTATAAAAATGACCATCTAATCAAGTAGGTCCTCTAGACCAATTTGGCCAAATGGTGAGAGGAACCTCCTCCAACAATTTAATAAAAATGCATGAAATAACAAATTTATTTATATAGCAAAAACACAGAATGAATTTTATTGATCACAGGCCACTTCGAGGGGGCAACCTCCTTTAAGCAAGCTCAATACAATAAATTCGTGGATGCCTTCATTGGTCTCAACACTTACTTCTAGACTAAGTCTAATATGAACAACTACTACTTCCCATGAATGTGGGATAAAACAATATGCTCACGGGACGACTTACAAAGCATATGCGTCCATAGCAACTAATATACTAACAAAGTAAAGAGAAAGGTTAAACATAGGTTCCTAACATCCCCTCCCTCTTAGAAAAAAACTTTGTCCTCAAAGCTTCAGATGTGGGAATTGTTGTTGAATTTGAAATAGTGGTTCCCATGTTGCATCCTCTGGTTGCATTCCGTACCACTGAATTAATACCTTTGTGATGGAGCGGGAACGAAGTTGGCGAGTGCATCTGTCCAGGATTGCCTCCGACTCAAGAAGGATGGATCCTTCATTATCAAGTTCTGGTAAAATAATTTGCACTCCGATGTTTGTGCCAAGAACTTTCTTCAGACAAGAGACATGAAATACTGGATGAACTTGGGAAGAAGGTGGGAGCTCCAATTTATAAGCAACCGACCCAATCTTCTGGAGAACCTTATATGGCCCATAGAACTTTGGAGCCAGCTTATGACACCCTTTGAGTTTCAGGGATGATTGCTTGTATGGCTGTAGGCGAAGAAAAACCATATCACCTACTTGAAAACTACACTCGAAATGATGTTAATCAGCCTGTTGTTTCATTCTATTTTGTGCCATATGAAGATTGTCCCGCAAGATGCTGAGAATTTGATCTCAGGTTTGGAGAATCGTGTTGATTGCTTGAATTGGTGAACTACTGGGGGCGTACGAAAGGAGCACTAGTGGTGCTTGACCATAGACTGTTTCATATGGAGTCATTTTAGTTGAAGTGTGGTAGAAGGTATTGTACCATCATTCAGCGAGAGGGAGCCACTTTGCCCATTGATGCTATTGTTCTGAGGTGAAGCAACAAAGGAAAGATTCCAAGCATTTGTTGACAATTTCAGTATGGCCATTCGTTTGTGGATGATACCCGAAACTCATCTTTAGTTGGGTGTCAGTGCGTCAAAATAGTTCTGTCCAAAAATGGCTGGTGAAGGTTGCATCATGATCTGAGACAATGGAAGAAGGGATTCCATGAAGATGAAAGATTTGGTCCAAGAAAATTTGTGTGACTGTGGAGGCGGTATAGAGATCGCTGAGGACACAAAAATGACTATATTTGGAGAGGCGATCAACCACAACCAAGATCACTATTTTCCCTCCAAATTTAGGGAGCCCCTCAATGAAATCCATAGAATATCTATCCAAATCCTTGTAGGGATGGGCAAGGGTTCGAGCAACCCAGGAATGAGTTTGGTTTCACCCTTGTTGCGTTGGCAGGGATCACATTCAGTCACCATCTGTCGAATTTCCCTTTTCATTCCCTTCCAAAAGAAGTTACATCGTGCCCGCTCATAAGTTTTGAGAAACCCTGAGTGCCCTGCTAATGGAGACGCATGGAGTTCATAGAATATAGCTTGTTGAAGATCTGTGCTCTGGGGAAGCACTAGACGACCCTTGTATCGCAGAGAAGCACCATCCCAAGAATAATGTGATACTAGAGAGGGGTTAGTGGCCCGTTGAATGATTTGAGATAATGAAGAGTCATTGACATCCACCTGTTGTACAGATTCCAACCAATTCAGAATAGGCATGGAAATAGCTGAAATGGAAGCTTAGTCCTCAAATGTGTGAGAAAGAGCATCAGCCACAATACTGTCCTTACCCTTCTTGTAAGTGATCTCATAGTCATAACTCGTGAGTTTGTTGACCCATTTCTGTTTTGCTGCGGAGGAGACCTTTTGTTCTAGGAAATATTTCAGACTCTGGTGATCAGTTTTGATGCAAAAATGATTCCCTAGTAGGTATGGCCGCTACTTCTGTACTGCATGCAAAATGGCCATCATTTCCTTCTCATAAGTAGATAGTACTAAGTTCTTGCTAGAAAGGGCTTTGCTGGTGAACGCAATGGGGTGTCCTTGGAGGAGAACAACACCAAGTCCATTGCCGCAAGCATTGCTCTTGATCGTGAAGGTCTTGGCAAAATCTGACATAGCTAGAACAGCTGTAGTACACATAGCTTGTTTCAATTCTTCAAATGCACACTCAGCAGCTTGTGTCCATGTAAAAGCATCCTCTTTCAACATAGTTGTCAGCGGAGCTCCAATCTTCCCATAATCCTTGACAAACTTGTGATAGTAGCTAGTTAGCCCCAAAAAACCACAAAGGCTCTTGAGTGTGAGGATGAGGCCAATTTTTCATGGCGGCTATTTTTTCGGGGTCCACCTGAACCCCTTAGGCGGAAACAATATGCCCGAGATACTCCACTTCGTCCCGCCCAAAAGCACATTTAGACTATTTTGCATAGAGATGATGATTAGAGAGAAGTTGTAGTGCGAGATCCAGATGTTGGAGGTGCTCAGCGCATGTTTTACTATAGATGAGGATATCATCGAAGAAGTCCATAATGAATTTTTGCAGGTAGGGCCAGAATATTTTATTTATCAAGGCTTGGAATGTTGAAGGAGCATTAGTGAGGCCAAAGGGCATGACCAAAAACTCGTATTGACCATCATGCGTGCGGAAAGTCGTCTTAGGGATACCATTCTCATGAAGTTGGATCTAGTGATACCTAGAGCGAAGATCCAACTTGGAGAACAAATGAGTGCCATGAAACTCATCAATAACAGGGATCAAAAACTTATCCTTGATTGTGATATGATTAAGTGCTCGAAAGTCAATGTAGAGGCGTCATGACCCATCTTTTTTCCAGACAAGAAGAACTGGTGAAGAATATGGGCTAGTACTAGGGCAAATAGTGCCTTGCTTTAATAAGTCTCGAATGAGCATCTCAATCTCTGTCTTTTACTGAAATGGGTAGCAGTAGGGCCCGATGTTGGGAGGAACGCTTCCAAGAATGAGCTGAATACGGTGGTCCTTTGGACGTGAAGGTGGCAATCCCATTGGTTCAGCAAAGACACATGCATACCTATCCAAAACTCTTTGTAGATCAGGAGTAGTGGAGACCATTGATGGTTGCATCTGAATGGAATGGAGTTGGGCAATGATGTCATGTGAATTCTTAAGAAGTTTTTCCATGCGATGTGAACTTATGATGCTGAGAGACCTTGGTTGTAAGCCTTTCAATGTGTGTTTTTGCCTATTGTCTTAAAACTGCATCCAAAATTTAGCAAATCTAATAAGATGGGCCAAGTGTGCATAACCATTGGGCTCCCAAAACCACATCACATCCACCTAAGGGAAAGGCAAACATGTCGGAGCGCAAGTTATAATCTCCAATAGAGATACAAATATTGCGACACTTCCCTTTGCAAGGTAATGTGCCCCCATTGGCAATCATGACTTCAAAGTTGGAGCAAGGATGGACAAAACAATCAGCCTATTTGGCAATCCGAGGGTCAATGAAGTTATGAGTGCTACCAGAATCAATGAGTATTGTAAGAGGGAGCTCCTTGAAGTAACCCCTAACCTGCATGGTTTGTGGGGTGGTGACTCCTGCTAAGGCATGGATAGAGATCTTTGGTTGGTCTTCCTAAGAAGCAGGTTCCACAATTGGCTATTGAGCTTCTTCCTGATCATCTGTTGTATCCTGAGTATCTTCCCAAACTTTAATTTTGAGCGGAGAGTCCACATCCAGTAGGTAGAGCTTTTGCTCGACACATCGATGTCTCCGAGTGAATTTGTCATCACAATTATAACATAGTTCTTTTTCCCTACGTACTCGCATCTTTGCTTCAGTCAAATGCTTAATAGGAGTTGTTCCTGGGGCTGGCGTTGTTTGAGATCTTTGTGGAGCGGTATTTCTGAATGGAAAAAAATTGGATTTGGATCGTTGTTGAACTATGATCTTGTCCTCTGCCAACTTAGCCAACCCTAGGGCTTCCATCATTGTGCTGGGATAGAACGTTTTCACCTCAGATCGAATTGCATCCTTCAGACCGCTGACAAAGCAACTCCTGAAGAATTCATCGGACAATCCCTCTGTGTGATTGGCTAGTTTTTCAAATTCTCTCTGATATTCTCTCACAATACCTATTTGGCAAAGTTTAGTGAGTGCTCTGGTGAAATCATCAAAAGCACTAAGGCCAAACCATTGCAAAATGAGTTTGTAAAAATTGATCCATATTGGCTCGTCATGAGCCTTGATATACCAACGGAACCATTGGAGGGCTTCATGTTCCAAGTGAAAGGATGCAAGCAGGACTTTGTTGATATCAAAAGTATTATGCAGACTAAATTATTATTCTGCCTGGTATATCCATCCAATCGGATCTGCACCATTGAATCAAGGAAAATCAAGCTTCGGCCCACGAAAATTGTTGGAAGAAGAAAACCCGGTGTCTGAAGAAGACTCTGGATGCTATCTGTTGTTCATGGCTGAATGTTGAAGATTGAGTCTGAGAATTTTTTCATCAAGATCTTTGATTTGGGTCTTAAGAGCGACAATTTCATCCTCCATGTTTTTTGCTCCTGTTTGGGTTACTACCATGGCCAGAATAAGAGGATTTTTTTTTGGGAATGGGTAGAAAAACATGTGCTAAAACACGTTTAGTAAAGGGAAATTTTAATTTGGGGAAAATTGCAATGGGTAATTGGGCTTTGACTAGCTTCTAGACACTTTTTGAGGCAAATGTGTGAAGGAAATGGTGATTTTAGAAGCGGGGTGAAAGGAATGGGGAAATTTGTCCAAGAGGGAGAAAGGGGTAGAAATATGAAAGGAACGTTGTGGTAAAATCTCAAAGCTACTGGGAAAGATTTGAAGAAGTTATGGCAAACCCTAAAAATAGGCAAATGTGAGATTTCTGGGGAATAGAAGTGGAATTGGAAAAGGATCCTCAAGGATTGAAATGTGTGGAATGAAATTTCAGGTGTTCCAGGGAATTTTGAGAGGAAACAGAGCTAAAACATGAAAGATATGGCGAAAAAATAGAAATTGTTTTACTTTTTTTTGGGGAACTTTTGGCTCGAATTGGCTTGTTGAGTTTTTCGCTGGAAACCTCTGGCTAGAATTGGCATTTTGAGTTTTTCTAGAAACGGTTTGCCCACTGTTCTAGATGGAGTCAATCTACAAGTTGCCAGCTGTCAATAGAGATGGGCCCCAAGTTTGTTCGGCTTCCTAAAGGTTCAAGGGAGTCACTCTGACCACCAATGTTGTCTAATGACTTGCGTATTGGGGCAGTGCCCCTCACTCCATGGCTCAGGTAAAACTGATAACTGCTTTGCCACAAACGACAGCTCTTGGTTTACCTCATGAATGGGAACTAGTCAATTGGGTAGGGGTTGTTGCCCTTTCTGCTAGCATGTCCTCTCAATGGGCCAGCTACTTCAGGGTTCCTCTGGTACTCACAATGAGTTTTAGGGCTATATGCCCAAGTACTTCCCACAGTTAAGCGGATAGGGATGTTCCCTGATCTAAACTTGCCATCCAAATGAACAATACAGATGCAAAAAAAAAAGATACTGCTGCAACAATCACAGCGCCTGGAGGGCCACCATGGAAAAAAAATCGGCAAAAATCTACCCAATGAGGCCAAGAAAGCGCTTTGATACCAGATGAGAGGAACCTCCTGCAACAATTTAATGAAAATGCACAGAATAACAGATTTATTTATATAGCAGAAACACATAACGAATTTTATTGATCGTAGGCCACTTCGAGGGGGCACCCTCCTTTGAGCAAGCTCAATACAATAAATTTGTGGATGCCTTAATTGGCCTCAACACTTACTTATATACTGAGTCTAATTTGAACAACTACTACTTCCCATGAATGTGGGATAAAACAATATGCTCACGGGACGACTTACAAAGCATATGCATCCATAGCAACTAATATACTAACAAAGTAAAGAGAAGGGTTAAACACAAGTTCCTAACAAACGGAAATCTCATATTTATATTCTACAAATGGTGTAAAGGGTAGTAAAATTTTATGGAATAAGCTAGATGATCACATCTTGTTCTATTGGGTACCACACAAATCCTTCCAAATCCCAATACTATGTTGTAACCTTGCATTTTAGGGTATCCAGACATCCACCTGATATGCCTTGACAATGAAAAAGAGGACTTTCTATGTAATATTGTTATAAGATTGGATACTATGTTGTAACCTTGCATTTAGGTGGAGTTATAAATCTAAAAAGAAAATTGATAATGAATATAAGACCTCTTTCAAGTGATCTTTTGGACTATTGTTTTAGTTGAATGGTTCACAAAGAGCTCAATAAGGATTATATCTTATCGAATACAAAGGTTTGATACTCTAAAAGGATGAGACCAAAATTGCGCCCCGAAACAACTTTGGCAGGATGGATGGCCCTTAGTCATTGGTGTTAAGCTAAAAAAGGTCAATTATTTGTATACACAAGATAATTATTGTCCCAATACATATAAAAGATCTGGGATTTTTATCCTCTTGACTTAAAGAAGCAAGGAAAAAAAAGAAAAAGGAACTCCCGTATAACCCTATTATAGGTGCATCACCAGCTATATTCATGAATATCATTTATGTACATGCATGTTGATTATTAAGATTTATCATGAGATATCTTTCTCCACAAACACCAAATGGAAATAGTGAGGACATCCCTATGGTACACTAATTTATATAATTTTGGCATTAGGGTGTTTGACTATACAATTAGGCTTTCAAATATATAGATGTTTGTTCCAAAAGTCAATTATCTAAGTTGTCAGTCCTGGTACAGGGATAGTTTCGGGTATGCTGGTATGATATTTTTTTCCTCAAGTGCAGGTACAAGTTTGTGTGTGTGTATAATTCTAAAAACAATAACTCAT
Source organism: Cunninghamia lanceolata (assembly GCA_027924645.1). Lineage (NCBI taxonomy): Eukaryota > Viridiplantae > Streptophyta > Pinopsida > Cupressales > Cupressaceae > Cunninghamia > Cunninghamia lanceolata. The sequence continues at coordinate 4,254,638 of BSBN01000469.1, forward strand.
AATTGCCAATAAATAAAATATTTAAATACCTCATAACTTGCAATAAAGAAAATAATCATGAATTGAAATTCATAATTCAATGATTTGTCAAATGTCAATGCAAAATGAAAATTATAATCAATATTCAATAATCTCCATATGGCTCTTCATCGAGAGCATGAAAGTCAACATCTGGTTCAACTTCATTTGATCCACAATCAACTGCAATGCCACTCCCACTAGCCACGTCATATGTAGAAGCTACCTCATTGATAGAGACTTTGGTAAGTTGTGCAATAATAACATCTAAGTCAGTACACTCAAGAGTTAAATCCCAATTCCTTGTCGCCCCCTTGTTGTAATTGGGTTTCTTATGTGACAAGAGACACAAGTTGGAGTGCACAAAGACCAAATCCTCATTTTTTGCACTCGATCAGTTGCATTCAACTAAGTGGATAAAGGAGTATGCACTCCAATTCTGTTAAGTTGAAGAAATTGCAACCTATTGAATTTACATGCAACATTTACAAATATAAAACATATATTAAAATATATAGCAAGAAAAGAAAAATAAAGTTAAAAAATAAAAAGATGCATATTTGAGATAAAACTTTTATTGCAAGATGTTGCTAAGAAATAGAGCCTTGACCTTGTAGGTACCACCATTCATGAGTGTCTTTCATGTACTTGTCTTGAAGAGCGCAAACATAATGATTCTTTAAAGATATGAAGTGACCAAACTCGGTGAAGACAATACTTTGTATATGTACACTTGGGAATATTCTTTTGAATGCAGTTTTGTACCTAGTAGCAACCTCTTCATCTCTATATGGTGCCACCCTCCTTAACAAGAAAAGTATTTCTTTGCTATAATACTTTGTGGAAAAAGCAAATGCTAGGAGATGCAAGGGCGTGGTCATCTTGTTCCAACAATCAACAATGATTTTTTGCACTTTTTTAAAAAATGCTTATGTTTGGTCATGGTTCTTATCTTCTATTATGGTCCTTATTTTTTCAACCATAAATTCTATGCCATCATAAATTTCACCCAAACATGTTTGATCCATATTTCCATACCTAATCATACTCATGATGGGCTCAATGAAACTCAAAACATATTCCACATGATCCCACCACTCATCATCTAGGATTAATGCTTTGACTTTTTGCACTCTCTTTGTTTATGATTGCCTTCATACACTCCAAAGAGTGTTGATGACCATAACGCTCAATGCTTCTCGCATCGTTACAAGTCATCTCAAGATGATTGTGTGTAATGCAAATCAAGTCTCGGCAACCTAACATGGTGTAAAAATAAAACAAATTAAAAAGCATCAACTAAGCAAAAATTTAAAAATAATAAATATACTAAAAAATAAAAATATAATTACTTTCAACAAATCCAAGTTGGAAATTACATATAAGAAATTTGAAATGCAGCCTCTTGCTCCTCTTCTTGCTCGTTCTCTAGACGTTACAGGATCTGACTCTTCAGGCACTAGGCTTCCAAATGGTTCACTTGTTTGTTAACTCCTTTCATCATCTGCAGGGTTTGCAGGTGGTGTTGTTGAGGGCTTTCCTCTCCTTTCTCGTCTGACGGGGCTACGGTTGGGAACGTTGTGGGTTCCCCTATTTCTGCTCCCATAGTTCGACCTAGTTCTAGTGGTTGTGGCGTCTCCCCTGCCACGCCTTCCCAAAGGTGAGGAAAACATCTTTCTGATGCTCGTGTGGCTGCTAAGGCCCCTGTATCCCCTACCGATTGAAACTGCCTAGGTTCTATTGGCGCTCAGGGTCTCTCTTTTGCTGCAGTTGCTGGGGCGAATGGTTGTTCACCTGTGAGAGATAAGATCCCTTCTCGCCCCCTTCCTTGCTCCCATACCTCCCCTATGGTGGTATGTGGACATAAAGTTTCTGAGAATGAAGAACATTAAAACAATCCGGGCTTGATTGGAAAATTTAATGGTCTATGGCCATCCCTTCCTGATCTGAATAAGTGGATCTTTGAATCATGGAGTCCTCTTGTTTAAGGTAATATTAACATTTTCCCCTGTGCAAGGGGTTTTTTCATTGTTGCTTTTGATTCTATGGAGGCAAGGGATATTGTGCTTGATGGTAGGGTGTGGTTATGGGGTGAGCATTCCCTTATGCTCAAACCCTGGACTCCTGTGTTCAATACCATTTCTAAACTGCTTAATATCAGGTATGTTTGGGTCAGGTTACCCAATTTGCCCCTCCAGTTGTGGGATGTGTCTTGCTATGAGGCGATTGGGAATTCTATTGGTTGCTTCCTTTTGGTGGATAGATCTACGATTCTTATGGGCCTTTGTATGTATGCTCACATTCTTGTGGATATTGATATCACCAAGCCTCTTCGTGGAGAGGTTGTCTTGATGGTGGGGGATTGTCCTAGATCCCAGCTATTGGACTATGAGGGTTTGCCCTTCCATTGTCGCCACTGCTTCACAGTTGGACATCTAGCTTTGGATTGCCATCACTCTTGTCGTGATGGTGGCAGAATGCTCATTTGGAACATTTGATTGTTCTTGATCTGGAGGTTGGGTCAGTTGAGGAGTCCCTGGTTGATTACTCTCCTTTGCATACTCATGTGGCTTCTGGACCCCCTACAGGGACTTTTGCTCCTATTCAGACTAAGCCTGAAGGTGTGTTGGTGGTCGTTTATGTGCAGGTCGAGTTCCCTTCTTTGACTCCTACAGTGGCTCATTCTAACCGTGTTGCTTCTCCATCAGCTCATGTTGTTTCTTTAGCTCTTACCTTCTTTGTGAGAGGGTTCAACAATTACGGTGTTTGTTGAGGATCCCTTCCTCTCGCCTTGCTCCACAAATTTTAACTCAGAGTTTTCTTGGACTATGGTTCAGTGTAGGAAGAAAGGGCTTCCCAAATCTATGGTTGCTCTATGCCCTAGGGTCAAGGCAGTTAGATTTGTTGGCCCTTGTTCAGGGGTAGTTTAGTTGGCCTTGTCTTTCAACATGTTGTTGTTGTGTTGTTAGTGTGTTGTTGTGGGCCTGTTTGGGGCCTATTTTTTGGCTTTTGCTCTGCCCTCTAGGCCAACTTGTACAGGGATCTAGACCCTTGTTTCCAGCTGACTTTATCATAAACAAATCCAAGTTGGAGAAGGTCATGAAAATGGCTTGTGACATATGATGATTTGTCACAAACATTTGAATCTTCTCAACCTCCATGTAAATTTTTTTGACCCACTTGATTTGTGTGCCAATCTTTTGCAATATCAAGTTGAGATAGTGGGTAACACATGGTGTCAAAAATATGCCTGTATGTACCCTCCACTATTGAACTAGCAACCCTACAATTTTTAACATTGTCATTTATGAATTGGACAACATTTTTAGGGCCCACCATTTCAATGACTTGTATGAGGATATTATAAATGAAGGTTGCATCCTTCACTTTCCCCTCACAATGAATTGGATTCAAAAACATTGTCCCTTTAGGGGACACTACAATGACATTAATTAGTGGTCTATTTTCACAATCCTTCCATCCATCAGAAATTATGGGCACTCTTGTTTTGGGCCATGTATCCTTGATCGCTCTCAATGATGCCTCTACAAAAGCTTTTTCCTTGGCCAATAAGGTGGTGCACACCATTTCATAACTAGGACTAATGTAATCAACAAGTGCATTGACAATTGTTGTCAACATATCTCGTCAATATAGTGATCTAACAAGGTTGAAAGGAATCCCATTACTATAAATGCAATGAGTAATGCTCTCATATGCAACCTCCCTTGCCTCATTCTTGAAGGAATTTTCCAATGGGTCTCTTTTATGGGAAAGAACGGGGGTATTCTCTTCTCAAGAAGATGAAGGTGGCATGAAAGGATGTGGGCCAACTTGTGTTAAGCCACTAGGAGGTTTTTGTGATCCTCTCTCAAAAAGAGGATGTTCTCTTTCCTTTTCTCTATTACTTACCATATTGACATCCTCTTGTTCTTTGATATATCTCATTATTTAATGCTTTGACAACCCTTTTTATTCATCCTTAGATGAATTTTTATTCCTAAGTTGAAAATGGTGCATAAGTGAGCTTTCACTCGACTATATGAGCTCTTATACTCATTCCCACATTGGCTACAACAATAACGATAACCCCCACCACCAGGAAGTTGTTCAATCATGGTTGTATTTTACCAAAGAGTTGATGTTGTGTCAAACTTAATCGAGCTCTCTACATGTGGGGCAACTAAACTAGAACTATCAACCATTCTATAAGAACATAACAAAACAAAAAAAACATTACAAATTTTAAAATTTACAACCCTACAACTTTAAAAAAAATAGCATTATAACCCCTATATAATGTATAAAATATTAAAAGGTTTAAAAAAATCAAAACATTTAATTTTTTTGAAATAAACTAAAAAATCTTGAAAACATTCTTCAAAACCTAAAAAAATTACAAAATTCATCACCTTTGATAGATGAATCTTTCTTGTGCAACTCTTTATTGTCTATTGTTGTAGGTCTTTCTCTTCTGTATCCTTCACCTTCGAAGAAAAATGCAACAACCCTCAAAAATCAACAATGACAGCTTGGAGGATAAAATGTTGTTTTAGTCACTTGTGTGCGTGAAATGATGCAAAAGGGGTTAAAATCCCTCACTTTAGGGTGAAATTAGGTGTTGAGTTTTTTTTAAGTTACAAAAATGTTCTTTTCCCATTTTTGGCATCAAGGAGGTTGTGGGTATTCCTTGGTTCACCTAGGGTCTGCCTCAGGCACCTCGGGTTCACTTTGGATGAAGGACCCATAGGGCACCTAGGGTAAACCTTGGGCAAATCCTAGACCATCTTGGCCTCAAACTGGACCCATATGAGTACGAGGGGCAAAATTGCAAAACTTGGTAACTTAGTTAATTATTAATAAAATAGGGCAAAGTAAATTGATATCATTAGAAACCATAAATGTTAGACACCTTGATTAACAATTTGTCTAATTTTCTTTATCCATCCTCAATAAGAAATACCATAATAAAAATCAAAAGTAGAGTGAGATTCAAAATGATAATGCATCAACCGAACTCGTGTTAGATAACAAAAGAGACAAATAAGTTATAAATTAATTGAGAAGATGTTAAAGCTATATATGTGTGGGGGGTGGATAGATCACAACATGTGGAAATCTAGCTCTCTCTCATATATATATATTACAACATTGTGGATGTAATGAAACGACTTGCACAATAGAAGAATATAATAGGAAATATGTTGCAAATACTTGATAATAATATGCCACTCGAGGGGGCAACCTCCTAATCCACTTTGAGGAGGATACCTCCAATAGTCTTCAATAAGAACACAATACTCAACATGATGATAATACCTAACCTCTACCTCCTATATATACCATACTTATGTTATTGATGCCACCCACGCCACCCTAACTACCTATTTAAGACTATATAAATGATTATATAACTTAAATAAGAGTTGAGGTAGCCACAAGATGACTACTCATAACCCTATACACACTATACGATTAAGGGTGTAGCATGCCCCCCACATTTACAAAAGTGTTGTCCTCAACACCAATCAATTGTGGTAGCTTCTGCATAAAATCTTCATCTTCCCATGTGGTAACTTCAACTAGAAAATATTTATGTTTTGTACTTTGGGATTGTCCATGTCCTTTAACTCCAAAATGTGTCTTCCCTCTACATCTAGATTAGGTAGCATTGCCTGTGTTAGAATTTTACATTAATCCACTTGCCTCTTCATTTTGTCATTTACCTTTTCCTTGTTCCCCTTTAAACTAGAGGGTAACTCTTGTCGGTGTTGATGTTTTTCTTCCATTTCTATAACCTTTTTGTGTACCTTTGATGAAGAGTTGAAGGGTGGCATATGGTACCCTAGCATTGATTGAATGGTCTGACCAGAATCTCCTTTAGGAGGCAACCTTTTTTGAATTTCTCCAAGTAGTGATAATGCATGGCAAGATGTTATTGGTTTGACTTCTCCTCCTCCTCCTCCTCCTCCTCCTCCTTCTCCTTCTTCTTTTTCATCTTCTTTTGCTTCTTCTTTTTCTACTTCTTGCATATTCTTCATTTGTAATAGGTTATGAGATCTCATTTGTAACATGGAATCCATTTTCCTTGATAATTCCTTAATTTTTGTCTTTATTGATGAAACATATTCCTTAACCTTGATGAATTCCTCCTTAATATCTCTTACTAATTTTTTGTTCACACTAAAATTAGTTTGACCTAAGTGCAGTTGTTCAAAAGGAATAAAAGAAAACTTTGGAGTTAAGCATTTATTAAACAGTTGATATCTTGACAGAACAGAAATTGACTTCAGTTGACAGGATAACCCATCAGTCTAATCAAGACTGATGAATCATCATGACAAGAGAAATAGGTGGTCAAGGTATCAGTCATTCAAGAAATATAGTTGTTTTAACATGGTGTTATCTTTCAGATTGATTATTCAGTTAATCAGATTTGAAAGGAAGAAAGAAAGATATTTGTTTAAACTGTTATTTCATGTCATGTTTTGAACATACATTCAATATCTGTTACTTTATTCTATGCATTGTGTTAGCACTCATTTTGACCTGGAGATTGTTTTTTCATGTTTAGGGGGTTTCTTCATTTGAACCCTATATCTTCTTGCCCATTTTCCTAAGTGTTGGACCTCCTCGGCATTTTTCAGCTGCAGCATCATATTTTCTTCGAGGAGGAAGTCATCATCATCATGTTTGCTTCAATGGTGGTCAGCATCTCATGTTTTCTGTCGACTTGTTTTTCATCAGGATCATCATATTTCAATATCGGGTGATGTTTGGATATCATCCTGATCCTGCTGATGAGCTACAATGTGCCTTAATTTTCTTGCGGAGGGTGATTTTTCAAATATCCGGTGATCTTCCAATTATCACCCTGCCCTTTTATGATGATGATGTCACCCCGATCTTCCGAGGGGGTCATTTTCTAAGTTGTTCAACCCGGCCTATTTTTTCTTAAGGGGCATCATCATCATGATCATATTTCCAGTTATCGCCGTGTTGCTTGCGAGGGTCATCATATTGTCTACCTGCATGATCTTTCGCTGGGGTGATATTTTAACATCGGGTGATTTTTGTTAAGATCATCCTGATGATGTTGCTGTAAAGTTCTAAGTGTGACCCGATTTTCATCGTGGTCATCATATTTTGGACGTCAGGATGATCTTAGTCAATATCATCCTGATGTCGATATGATGATGACATCATCCGGATATGAGGAGGTGCGCAGTAGGCAGCTATGCTGATGACATCAGCAAGATATGACGATGACGTCATCAGGATGTTCATCGGCCAGACTCTTGGTATCGGCTAAGCAGGAGGATCTTCCTCCGATGGATCAGGTTGTGCCGATGAAGGCGATTATCATGCAGGTTATAATGCGATATGATGCTGACATCGGGGTGATATTTCAAGTGACAGGATATCATGCTGTTGAAGGATGATGATGAAGTCTTATACTAGTGTCGTCAGGAGCGAAAGCACCGACATTATATATGCTCGTGGCCTAGTATATAAAGTGTTGAAAAGGTCGCCGCGGGGTGCATGTGGGATAATTGATATCCTGCATTTTTGAAATATCATGACGATGAGGTATCTTGGCGGGAAATGGTTGTGATGCACAGTTTGACGTTTTCCCGAGGCCGCGGGTTGGTGCGCCATTAATGGCAAAGGTTGCAGAGGTATGGACGGATTTGGTACCCGATTGAAGGTGTACATCAACGGACAGTGGCGCAGGGCTCGAGGTTTCTTCCTGTCTCCTCCCCTACCTGCTGCATTCATGTTTGGGTGCCAATCTGGTAATGCGTTGAGCGCCATTTTTCTGATACTGTGTATCTGGCGGGATTTTTGGTCAACCATGTAATTAATTGCTGTGGTACACTACCTGGCTGTTATAAGCAGGAAGTGTTACTCATTTTTTGGTTGTTGAAAGTTGAAGATTTTTGGCTCTGTAATTAAAAACAAGCTGATCTGGTTGCTCTGTACAGCTAAACCTGTGAGTCTATGTATCTCTTGTTGTATGTTTTGGCACGAACCCACTGATTTCATGATTAATCTTATATGAGAAATGCTATCTTAGCATGTGTTTTGTTAATTCTGTCTCCAGTATTGCATGTATTCTTCTTCTGAATCTGGATATTTGGGTAATGTTTAGATTCTAGAGCATAGAATTCCTATGTTGAATGTCTGATCTTTTAACTTCTGCTCAATGGGGTAAATTAAACTATTTTCAGGTTGAACATTGGGAAGGGTATACTGCAGTAGGGATGCCATAAGTAGAGATAACTTAACACTCTGTATTGGGAGATATCTGTAAGGCAGGTATCACATATATCCCCCTGAAATCTAGTTTTAGCTGTTCATGTTGATCATTCACAGGTGTATGTCTACTGACTCCAGGCCCTGGATAGGCACCAATCTTGCTTTGTGTTTGTGTTACAACCATGTCCAGCTTTGCATCCAAACTTAAAATCCAAATCAAAATCTAAAACAACCATTAGGACATTAGAATTAGTTTTAGGATTCTCAGTCCTCTGTCTACAACTGCAAATAGGCCCAAAGCTAGCCCCTTTGCTCTTATCTTTCAGTTTTGGTCTACTTACAGGAGGACTTATCTACTTTCTGTCAGCATCCCAGCCTTTGTATGCATATCCTCATGGATGTTGAGTAGGGAATACCCCCCTAGGTTTTGCAGAGCCTGAAGAAGAAGAGGAGATAAAATACAGAGTCTATCTCCTACACTGTTGGCCCCTGGCCCAGAGATCCTGTTGATCACTGATGGCTACCTTGTAGGGAAATCTGGGAATAAGCATCCAGTCTGGGAAAAAGTCAACAGAAATTGGCGACTCCGCTGGGGACAGTGATTTGAAAATTGTTATTTGTGAAAGAACCCTGGTTTTCAAAAGAAAACAGTTCCTAGTAATAGGTGGCGACTCCGAAGTAATCTCCCAACTGGTCAAAGTAAAATTTATATGCAGGGGAGAAGATCCCAACAAAATCCTTTATTTGAAGAGTTACCAGTAACAAGAAGAATGATGTACAGAAGAAAGGGAGCTGTCTCAGTTAGTCATGAGGGTTCCCCTAGAAAAGGTGATGATATGCAAGATAACCCTAGGCCATCAGGACAGCATGTGCCTTACTTTTCAAATGCAGAAGCTGATATTCAAGGTGCATATGAGAGGCAACAGGGTGGTAGTATGACAATGAGGTCAGAGGTGTTCCAAGAACGCCCATTTCTAGACCCAAGTGAAAGGTTTGAAGAGGCAGAGTCTCTGAGGGATGATGAAGATGATGACCAGAATGGTATGAGACCATCTACCTCCATGCCTAAGGATGAACAGTTAGCTGAAGAAATCAGAAATCTAAGAGCAGAACTAGAATATCTACAAGCCATGAAAATCAGAGATGATATGAAGCAGAAAGTGCAAGCTTTAAGAACTGCCCAAAATGATTCAGTTCCTACCCTAGAGAATGCAAATGTGCAGAGACATCAGCAAAGAAATGAAGTGCAACATCAGCATAATGATGAGAGACAAAATGTGAATGATGCTAGGATACCATTGAACAATGTAAGAAACCAGAATGCAGACAGAAATATTAATGTTAATCAGTTAAACAGACAGCCAATGCAGCTAGATAGATTCAGACAGCTGGTATTTGATGGTATTCCTGGGTATCCTAACCCCATTGACAAGCATCTGAGGCTGCAAGTGCCTAAATTTTCAGGAAACAACACAGTGTCGGGAGAAGATCATCTAAAAGCCTTTCAAAATGTCATGGATAACTTTGAGGTTGAACATGAGGATGTTTTCATGAAGTCATTCATGCAATCCTTAATAGATGAGGCAAGAGAATGGTACAAGAATCTGCCTGACCGGAGTATTTCATCATGGGATGATTTTAAAAGGATGTTCAAGGAGCAATATGGTGACAAAACTGACCCTAGCTTTTTTGTAAATGAGTTCACCAGTATCACTAAAGGGTCAAATGAGCAGGTTGCAGATTTTAATGCAAGATTTACTAAAGTGTTAAACAAATTGCCACACCACATGAGGCCAAATGAACCAATGTGCATAATATTGTATATCAATGCCTTTGATGCAAAAACTGCATATGGATTAAGAGATAAAGGTCCTGCTACTCTCAGGGATGCTTTCAGAATTGCAGTGAATATTGAAAACAACAGGAAAGCATCGGGCAAGACAAATAGAAGGGATGATATAAAAATTCTGCAGAATCCAAACAAGCCTCAGAACACTCAAGGTAATACATCTGCCCCTGAAGATAAGATAGACAAATTGGCAAATGTTGTTAAGGACTTAAGCTATAGATTAGCTAGAAGTGAAAAAGGGATAGGTTCTGATAGGCAAGTCTATCAAAGGCGGGAAAAGAGACCATCATTGCATGATATGCCTTATAACACCAATTGGCATAATGGTAAGCCTATATTCCCACGTAACAACACAAATCAGAGAGCTCAACATGTCAAAGAAACTCCTGATCTTCTAAAGAAAGCTATAAATATTGTTGATGATGCTCCATGGTGTATAATTTGTCAGATGCCACATTCACAGTTACAGTGTATGATTGCTCAATCCTTGTATGATAATGCTACATCTTGTAATGAATGCAATGAGCCACATTATGTGCAAGATGATGATGTTAATATGATGTCCATAGGCAATGGATACACTCTTTATGATGCTAATGAGAATACAGATGATGAAGTTCAGGCCTGCCAACAGTTCCCATATGATGAAAGTAATGAAGATAACTATGTGTATGCTCAGAACTCACACAATTTTCTGAGTAACTTACGACGACCTTCTGATGAGGAAATTAGAGCCTTCACAGCTGCAGCAGTTGCTCAAGTCAAAAGCAACTACAATCTCAGAGGTAAAAATCAAGTAGGCAGCCCACATCAGCCAGAAGATATTTCTGCAGGTCAGCTAGTGCATGGTCATAAAGGAATTGAACCACAAAAAAGGCAGTGGGTAAATAACAAACAGAATTTTAGACATAGAACAGGTCATGAATCTCAAGGACCAGAAAACAAAATCCCTCAGGCTGAAGATCAAAGTAAAGGTTCCCAAGACAAGAATGATGATCAGGGAACTATGAAAGTAAAAGCTAAATCAGCTCAGGATAAAAACAAGATTGTGGAGCAAGCTACAACTGTTATACAAAATTATGCTCCATTTGATATAGCTCAGGTCCTCTCTCAGGTAAAAGTCTCTGTTCCACTTATGGAACTCATGAAAGTGGAAGAGATCAAGAATAGGACAATATCCCTAATTTCAAGGGTGCCCTTTCAAGCTAAACAAAATGTTCAGATCCAGGGTGAAAAACATGTCATGTGTAATGAAGAAGATGAGACTCCTGAAGTCTATTTAGGAGTGACTATGACAAAGTGTCCTTCACAAGTGGAACCATTTTATGTTTCCCTGGTTATAAATGGAAAAATAATCAGAAATTGTATGCTTGACTCTGGAGCATCTACAAATGTCATGCCTTTGGCCATCATGCAACAAGCTGGATTGAAAATTGACAAGGCATGTGGAAAATGTTATGCTATGGATGCCAGAGAGGTACTAGTTATTGGAATCATGAAGGATGTAGATTTCAAACTGGCAGCATTTCCTGAAAAGAGATATAAAATGAATATAACAGTGGTTGACATCAAGCCACAGTATGGTATGTTGTTGTCAAGAAGATGGGCAGCACTAATTGGTGGAAGTATGCAGCTGGACCTGTCATATGCCATGATTCCAATGAATGGCAGGGATGTTAAGCTAATCAGAGAACAAAGATCATCAGAGACAGTGGAAGACCAGGAAGCAGAGGAACAGGTATGCTTTGTAGACACTGACTGTGATAACTTCAAGGTTGTCTCAGATGATACAGAAGATAAAGAAAAAAATGTCTGCATTGAAGAGCTGGATCAGCAAGGCTTATGGACCATGTTTTTTGATGGAGCTTGTGCAAAAGAAGGCTCTGGAGCTGGAGTTGTTTTCCTGTCTCCAACTGGTAAGCTCCTCAAATTCTCTTTCTTGCTGAGGTTTGATTGCACAAACAACATTGCAGAATATGAGGCTTTACTCTTAGGCCTAAATATTGCTCTCAAACATGGAATTAAAATGTTAAGAGTATTTGGGGATTCTGAGCTGATTGTATCCCAAATTAGAGATAAGTATGCTTCAAAAAACAAAAGATTGAAACAATACAAGCATGCTGTTTGGGATACCATTGAACTATTTGATGCATTTTCAATAGGCTGGGTAGAGAGGTCAAAGAATGTTATGGCTGATTTCTTAGCCAATGTTGCAATAAGGCCAGATGACATCACTCTGTCAGGTGTTACGAATGTAGAAGTTAAAATTAGGCCTGCAATACCAAAAAATATATGCAGTTGGCAAGTGTTTAATGATGATAGGGACTTGTTAAAATTTTTGCACTGCATAGATGAATATGAGAATCAAGAAATTGATTTCCAAGCTTCTGTAGAGACTATAGATGGAAAAGAAACTCTTGTGGGAAAAGAGATAATTCAATTGAAGACTAATAAAATCCCTAGAGGGTTGGTAGCTTTGGAAAGAGCTTTTGACAGTAGAGATAAATTGGTCACAAGGACATCTCCCACAAATAAGGAAGATTTAGAAGAGATAAATTTGGGGACATCTCAGGCCCCTCAGAAGGTATACATTAGTAAACAGCTCAAACCACACATTAGGAGTATGCTGATTGCATTACTGAAAAAGTATAAACATGTTTTTGCTTGGTCATATGAGGACCTAAAATCCTATAGGGAAGATTTATTCCAGCATGAGATCCCATTGAAGCCTGGAGCTAAGCCATTTAGACAAAAGCAAAGACCTATTAATCCTACCTTAGCTCCCAAGATGCAAGAAGAACTCAAAAGGCTCAGGGAAGCTGGAATAATTGTGCCAATCAGGCATTCAACTTGGGTGTCTAACCTTGTCCCAGTCAGAAAAAAGAATGGTGATATTAGGCTTTGTGTTGACTTCAGGAACTTGAATGTATCCTCTTTAAAGGATAACTATCCACTGCCTAATATGGAAGCTATGTTGCAGAAAGTGACTGGTTGTGAACTCTTATCCATGATGGATGGATTTTCAGGTTATAATCAGGTGAAGGTAAAGGAATCAGAACAGTATAAGACTGCCTTTACCACTCCATGGGGAACTTATGTGTATGTTAGAATGCCCTTCGGACTAACCAATGCAGGTGCTACATTTCAAAGAGCAATGGATGTTGCTCTTACAGGGCTGATTGATTCAATTCTGGCTGTATATCAGGATGACTTGACTGCTTACTCAAAGAAAGAAGAGCAGCATTGTTTGCATCTGGAGCAGATTTTCATAAGAGCACTAGAGTATGGTATTTCTTTAAATCCAAAGAAGTGTGCCTTTGGGGTAGTTGAAGGAAAGCTCCTGGGACATATTGTTTCCAAGGATGGAGTCAGAATAGATCCAGAGAGAGTGGCTGCTATTGACAGAATTCAAATGCCAAAAACTGTAAAAGGAGTTCAGTCCTTCTTTGGACAGATAAATTTTGTTAGAAGATTTGTTCCTAACTTTGCAGAAACCACAAGGAACATTTCCAAGATGATGAAGAAGGATGCAACTGTCCACTGGGAAAGGGAAGCAATAGAATCATTTCAGAGTATCAAAGAGGCAATCAAGATGGCCCCTGTTCTTAAATCTCCTGATTTTTCTAGGCCATTCCAAGTATTTTCATTTGCTTCCTTTCATACTGTTGCTGCATGTTTGCTACAGAAAAACGAAGATGGTTTTGAACAGCCCATCGCTTTCTTCAGTATGTCCTTGCAGGCCTCTGATTTGAAGTATGATATTATGGAAAAACAGGCATATGCACTAGTCAGAGCCATCAAAAGTTTCAGACCATACTTGGTAGGATCATATATAATTGCATATGTACCCCATGCAGCAGTCAAAGACATATTCACTCAGCAGGAGGTGACTGGAAGAAGGTGCAGATGGATAAACAAACTGCAAGAGTTTAACATAGACATACAAGTTACCAAGTTGATAAGAGGACAAGGATTAGCCAAGATGATGGCACAGTCAAACTTGGAAGCATGCCAAGTTAATGCAGTCCAAAATGAGAGTGTAAATGTATCAGGATCTGAATGGTACAAGGATATTATCTACTACTTGCAAAATCTGAATTGTCCTTCCCATTTCAGTGACAGTCAAAAGAGGACTTTAAAGTTACATGCAATCAGGTATGTTATTGTTCAAGGTGAGCTATACTGGAAAAACCCTGATGGTGTGCTACTGAGATGTGTGGATGAGGATATGGCTAATAATGTTTTGATTGATATGCATAAAGGATTGTGTGGTGGACATTATACTGCCCAAACAACAGCCCATAAAATTCTCAGAGCAGGATATTGGTGGCCCACTCTCTTTTCAGATGCACAAAAGTTAGTGAGGAAGTGTGACACTTGCCAAAGATTTTCAGGAAAGCTGAAATATGATGGTGCTTTACCCCTCGGAACTGTAACTGTGGATGCTCCATTTCAGCAATGGGGAATTGACTTCATAGGGGAAATTGCAGACAAATCAAGTGGGGGACATAGTTGGATTTTGGTGGCAACTGATTACTTTACCAAATGGATTGAGGCCATTCCAACTAAGAGAGCTACAAGTAAGGTGGTGACAGATTTCATGCTAGAAAATATTATCATCAGGTTTGGAGTACCATTCAAGATAGTCACTGATAATGCTATGTGCTTTAGATCAGGTGAATTTGTTGATTTTTGCAACAGGTATGGGATAAATCTATCATATACATCACCATATCACCCACAAGGGAATGGTCAAGCAGAATCAAGCAATAAAAGCATCATGAAAATTATCAAGAGGATACTGGACAAAAATAGGAGAGCTTGGGACTCAAAATTGAACTTAGCAATATGGGCTGACAGAGTGACAGTAAAAAGGGCTATTGGGATGTCACCCTTTGAGCTAGTATATGGTGCATCAGCCAGATTGCCCATAAACAATCTCCTACCAGTTTACAGATTCATTCAGGAAAATGATGAGGAGATTGAAGACTCCATGACAGAAAGAGTGAACCAGCTGGTTGCATTGGATGAAAACAGAAGGAAAGCCCACCAGATCAATCTCAAAAGACAACAAGATGTGAAATATCAGTTTGACAGGAGAGCTATAAAAAGGAAGTTTCAAGTCAATGATCTGGTGCTCATTTGGAATGCAAGAGGTCAAGAAAAGGGTAAACATGGTAAATTTGAACCCTTATGGATGGGCCCATATCAGATTTGCAATACTCATGGGGAGGATTCTTATTTCCTCCAGGCCCTAGATGGTGAAGTTCTGGAATTGCCTGTGCATGGCCAATTCCTTAAGTTCTATTTTGCATAAATGACTTGTCGCTGTGCACATTTGTAAAAACATGTATGTAGTGTAAATGTCTTGTGCAGTTCGTGCTTTTTGGTTTTTTGCCTGGTCTGCCCAGAGATCTGGTTCTCGCTGCAGGTTTTCACCTGCACGTCCCCATTCGGAGCCAGTGTTAGCACTCATTTTGACCTGGAGGTTGTTATTTCATGTTTAGGGGGTTTCTTCATTTGAACCCTATATCTTCTTGCCCATTTTCCTAAGTGTTGGACCTCCTCGGCATTTTTCAGCTGCAGCATCATATTTTCTTCGAGGAGGAAGTCATCATCATCATGTTTGCTTCTATGGTGGTCAGCATCTCATGTTTTCTATCGACTTGTTTTTCATCAGGATCATCATATTTCAATATCAGGTGATGTTTGGATATCATCCTGATCCTGCCGATGAGCTACAATGTGCCTTAATTTTCTTGCGGAGGGTGATTTTTCAAATATCCGGTGATCTTCCAATTATCACCCTGCCCTTTTATGATGATGATGTCACCCCGATCTTCCGAGGGGGTCATTTTCTAAGTTGTTCAACCCGGCCTATTTTTTCTTAAGGGGCGTCATCATCATGATCATATTTCCAGTTATCGCCGTGTTGCTTGCGAGGGTCATCATATTGTCTACCTGCATGATCTTTCGCTGGGGTGATATTTTAACATCAGGTGATCTTTGTTAAGATCATCCTGATGATGTTGCTGTAAAGTTCTAAGTGTGACCCGATTTTCATCGTGGTCATCATATTTTGGACGTCAGGATGATCTTAGTCAATATCATCCTGATGTCGATATGATGATGACGTCATCCGGATATGAGGAGGTGCGCAGTAGGCAGATATGCTGATGACATCAGCAGGATATGACAATGACGTCATCAGGATGTTCATCGGCCAGACTCTTGGTATCGGCTAAGCAGGAGGATCTTCCTCCGATGGATCAGGTTGTGCCGATGAAGGCGATTATCATGCAGGTTATAATGCGATATGATGCTGACGTCAGGGTGATATTTCAAGTGACAAGATATCATGCTGTTGAAGGATGATGATGAAGTCTTATACTAGTGTCGTCAGGAGCGAAAGCACCGACATTATATATGCTCGTGGCCTAGTATATAAAGTGTTGAAAAGGTCGCCGCGGGGTGCATGTGGGATAATTGATATCCTGCATTTTTGAAATATCATGACGATGAGGTATCTTGGCGGGAAATGGTTGCGATGCACAGTTTGACGTTTTCCCGAGGCCGCGGGTTGGTGCGCCATTAATGGCGAAGGTTGCAGAGGTATGGATGGATCTGGTACCTGATTGAAGGTGTACATCAATGGACAGTGGCGCAGGGCTCGAGGTTTCTTCCTGTCTCCTCCCCTACCTGCTACATTCATGTTTGGGTGCCAATCTGGTAATGCGTTGAGCGCCATTTTTCTGATACTGTGTATCTGGCGGGATTTTTGGTCAACCATGTAATTAATTGCTGTGGTACACTACCTGGCTGTTATAAGCAGGAAGTGTTACTCATTTTTGGTTGTTGAAAGTTGAAGATTTTTGGCTCTGTAATTAAAAACAAGCTGATCTGGTTGCTCTGTACAGCTAAACCTGTGAGTCTATGTATCTCTTGTTGTATGTTTTGGCACGAACCCACTGATTTCATGATTAATCTTATATGAGAAATGCTATCTTAGCATGTGTTTTGTTAATTCTGTCTCCAGTATTGCATGTATTCTTCTTCTGAATCTAGATATTTGGGTAATGTTTAGATTCTAGAGCATAGAATTCCTATGTTGAATGTCTGATCTTTTAACTTCTGCTCAAGGGGTAGATTAAACTGTTTTCAGGTTGAACATTGGGAAGGGTATACTGCAATAGGGATGCCATAAGTAGAGATAACTTAACACTCTGTATTGGGAGATATCTGTAAGGCAGGTATCACATATATCCCCCTGAAATCCAGTTTTAGCTGTTCATGTTGATCATTCACAGGTGTATGTCTACTGACTCCAGGCCCTAGATAGGCACCAATCTTGCTTTGTGTTTGTGTTACAACCATGTCCAGCTTTGCATCCAAACTTAAAATCCAAATCAAAATCTAAAACAACCATTAGGACATTAGAATTAGTTTTAGGATCCTCAGTCCTCTGTCTACAACTGCAAATAGGCCCAAAGCTAGCCCCTTTGCTCTTATCTTTCAGTTTTGGTCTACTTACAGGAGGACTTATCTGCTTTCTGTCAGCATCCCAGCCTTTGTATGCATATCCTCATGGATGTTGAGTAGGGAATACCCCTCTAGGTTTTGCAGAGCCTGAAGAAGAAGAGGAGATAAAATACAGAGTCTATCTCCTACACTGTTGGCCCCTGGCCCAGAGATCCTGTTGATCACTGATGGCTACCTTGTAGGGAAATCTGGGAATAAGCATCCAGTCTGGGAAAAAGTCAACACACTGATTGAAAAGAGATACACATACATCAAGTGCATAAGATAAATTAACTGATTATGTTTAAAAGATGTGTTCAAATGAGTCCCACACAAGCCGTGGGAGTAACTAGACTGAGCAATTGCAGACATGCAAGCTATACATCTGAATGATAAAAGAAATGAAATGAACACATGATAAAAATAAACATCCATAATTGCCTGAGCAAGAAGGTTGTCTTGTTGGTGTTGGTCTGCATTCTTCATCTTCAGCTCCTATCATCAGTTGAACCTGCAAAAAATTGGGGACAGTCCTGTTAGAGCTCCAGATGTTTAAAGTTATCATATGCCTTTATCAAGCAAATATATCTACTTATCACATCATGCATTGCATATGAAAGATCAGATCAAATAAGTGCTACAAATCAGAAAAAATCATGAAGAAAATCAATCAATACCGTCAGGTATATTTTTATGCTAACTTGTTTGTTCACTGTGCAGGTATAGGAAAAGTAATGTTGTTGATTTGAAGACAAATAAACATGTGGATTAAATGTGGCTCCCGCAAGGGTCAAGCCCAACATGTTCCTTTCTTATTCATTTGAAAGAATATCAGATAGCAAAAAGGCATGATGCGCTTTTTCAAAGAGTTACTATGCATTGGAGCAGTCAACTTGCAAGGGAGGTGCAGTCATTGAAAGGTATTCTTCTTAATTTCTATCATAATTAGAAGTATCTTTCTGTTGTCCACACATATATCATAAATGTGACAGCCATCATAAGACAGCAATAACAGCCTTCACGAAGACTACATAGTCTTTTCTTCTTTCTTCACCAAGTACATCAATGTTATAGTTCAGGCTATTAGCAGCAGTATCTATACAATACAGTCACAAGGAAAATCATACATTCAGCTCACTGAATAGTAGACAGAAAAATAACTCTCAGGACAGAATCACACTCATAAACAATGTAATAATAGAAGGGTCTCAACAAGAGTATCATGATCAGCAAAGACAGTCTTATAGGTCTAGCTAACAAGGAGGAATAGTCACCAGCCATATGCCTTATGTCTAGAAGTACAAAGACAATAATGCCACATTCAAGTCCAAATGAACATGGTCATGCCATATATAGAGAAAGACTACTTCAAGCACACAAGAGGGTCCCCTCATGAAAGAAAGAACAACACATCATGTAACAGATGCAGTCAATCATCCCTAAGACAGTGAACATTCATCATTGTATTCATTTTGCCACTGCTCCCATTTGTAGTTATATCAAGAAATGCAGACCATTATGCATACTGAACAAACAAAGAAGAGGTACAATCAAAGGTCTAAGTTGGAGGAGCATCCAGGCATATTATGATAGTCAGGACAATCATGAAAACATGAGCCACAGTGCCATGATACAATTTAAGACAACAATGCCTTTAAGTGAGGAGACAAAGAAAAGGAGAGGCATCCATACCTTAATCACCAACAAAGACAGTCATCAGAGACAGTTTTAGAGGTATCAAAACAACATAGGTCCTAAATGAGAAGATACAGTGCAAGCCATATTTTGGCAAAAGTAGAAGACAATTATGAAAGAAAAAGTCCAAGAGCCAAGGTAGACTATAGAACAACAATACAATAATAAGTGCAATGACAGAGATCAAGAGGCAGTGGGACAGCCTGCCAAGAGGTATGACATTCATTACACTTACCCTTGTCACAGTGACCAAGAACAATGATGCATAATTACACAAAGCATGACATGTTAAGAGGCATACATGAAGGTAAAATGCAACTACAAGTAACAAGTAGGACAGTCATACAAATAAAGAGCAATCAATATGGAACAGTCACATTGTATGGTAAAGGAGATTATGTAGAAAGAGCATCATAAGTATAGCTACCTTAATGAACAGAGATACCAGGATACATTATGTCCTCAGATTAGCAGCTAAGAATAATTAGGATGGAGCAGTCAACATCATAAATGAAAGAGCAAACATCAAATATAATAGGCATAATGAAACCATTCCACGAGAGCAAAGAGCAGTCTTAAAGAATGTAAGAGCACAAATATTTACCACTTTTTGTTGTGAATGAGGTGTAAAAGACACAGTGATCAAGTAATAGACCTTTCTTTCTACTCAAAATCCTTATCATATATTCCAAGCCTAAGGTTGAATAAAACAAAAGAAGAATATCAAGAAAAGAAAGGCATACTTGTTATGGCCGTGCACAGAAACTAATTTTCTTCAAGAAAATGTAAACCCTCATGTATATTTCAAAAACCCTTATCATCAAAGTGGAAGCTACAGTATAAAAGGAGCAATAGATGACAGGTATGAAGATAAATAGTGCTTACAGAAGAAGTATTTTTTTTAAAGGAAACCTCAAACTCTTGAGTATGCTTTCAAACCTTGTTGTTTCAAAGTATGTCGAGAAAGAGAAGAAAAATATAAGTGAAAGAAACATACAATGTTATAGCTGTGGTCAGCTGGGCCTTTTTTCTCCAAAAAATTCAAAAGACTGTATATTTTTCAAAACCCTTGTCATAGTATATGAAAGTAAACTTAGAGAGAACAAGAACTAGTGCAAGAAGAGATGTTCTTTCTACAAGAGGTTGCATTTTCCTTTTGTGGGTCAAGTTCTATTAATGGAGAACAATTACAAGAGTTTCATGTTTTCAGTGGTTTTTACTATTTTGGCCGCGGCCTGGAGGCAACTTCTTTTCAAATATTATAAACCCACATGATCTTTATTCAAAACTCTCATTATATATTAAGAAATACACAATCAAAATCTTGAATGGTGTAAGTTAGAAGAAGACATTACCTTGTTTGTTGCAGAGACAAAGAAAAATGGCCTTACAGACCGCGAGCATGTCATTCTTTGAGCTCAAGAACTAGTTGCCATGGGGACAAAATACCGAGAACAAAGTACATGCAGTGAGAAAATAGAACATGGGAGTAAATACAAAGGAAAAAGCACTAGGAATCCTCATAGCCACGGCTTATAGGCCATTAGAGCAACAAAAACTCAAGAATAAAATGCTCCAAACTGTCATAAAAATGATTACCTTCAGCTCCTTGTCAAAGTTTCGAAGAAAAACCATGAAGAAACTTCAAGAAATTACAGAAGCTCCGGAGAGGGTCTCAAACCCTAACCTCCATGGCGGCTCAGGAGGAGCACAAAGGAAGCAAAGTGAGGAATGAAAGAAAATTGTAGGGTTTGAGTGTTTTTTTTTGCTGCCCTATCTTGAATGATGAGTTTTTTTGACTTATCTTTTAAAATAAATCTTGTCATTCGAATGATGCCTGTGGTCAAGGCTTCTAAAGTCTTGAAAACCTAATAATGTCATAAGTCAAAAATCACATGATTTGAAGGTTAAAAGATATAATATGACTTGAAGGTGCTAAGGCATGAAGTGAGGTTAAGGTCAAACATAAGGAGAATATTAAAGATAAGTAATGTATAAGAGTATGATGGGAGTTATAAGGTGAAGATACATTTGATGCATATTGATATAATGTGTACAAGTAATAAGGTGTTTGTTATCATGTTATGATGAGAGATAAAAAAGATGCATGAAGGCATATACTATGCATGGAGATATAAGGGTGATATTATTTTCTCCTTAGTGCATGTGGAGTGATAAGGGATATTGTTCATGCCTAAGTGTTTTTTCATTGTATTTGGAGTAATAAGGGTATTATTTTTTCCCTAAAGGCATATTGGCATGCAAGAGGGTATTTTTCTCTCACAAGGAGTTATAAGGATTGTATTTATCTCTAAGTCCTATTTTTTGCTAAAATCATGCAAATTAAGCATATGTATTTGGAGTGATAAGGAGTTAGTTTTTCATGCATGATTTTACAAATACATTAATTGTAAATAAATAATAAAGTAATATTTTCCAAATTACTTTATTATTTTTCACAAATTGTAGTCAAATTAGAACAAGTTGTAACCAATAATAAAGTAATTATTTTTATTACTTTATTATTTACTCACAATCAATTTTGCTAAAGCAAAATCATGCAAATTGATTAGTTGAGTTATCTAGGCCACCTAGGAGGTTTTTGCATGATTTAGAGAGTATTTTTAGGGTTATTGGTCAACTTTTTGGTCAAGCATATGGAGAGGCCCAAATTGGAGCTATTTTTGCTCAATTTGTGGCAGTTTGAGCCCCTATTTTTTAAGATTTTGGAGGTTGCTCGTGAGAGATTACTTTTAGAGGCAGTTAGTTGCAAGTTCATATTTTGCATGCCTCTTAGTGAGAGAAACCTATATATTGTAAAGCAAAAGCTTGTTTTTGCTAGTTCTTGCCTTTTTGCTCTTATACACTTTGAGAGAAGAAGGTTTTGTAGCTCAATTTTATAGGTTTATAGAGAGATTAGCAGGTTACAGGTTCCATTTTTTGTCTCCTTTGCAATATTTTTGTTTATCCTTTGGAATCAAGTAATTACCTTTCCATTTAATGCAAATTGTATGAAGTGATTTGATGAAGTTTTACTGTGTTTAATCATTAAACCTTTAAAATTATTGTCTCACCTTTGCTTGGAGTATTAAGCATATTGTTATTACAGGTCTTAGGTTGTGTTCATGAAAGTTATCGTTTTAATTTTGTGAGAAAATCCCTTTTCCTTCATAGAAAGCTTATTTTCAATCCTTCCTTAGAATCACTTTTGTGATATTTGTGCCAAGATTGGATTGTGTGAATCAGATTTTTGAGTTATATTGTGAACCAGATTGCATATTTTTATCCATATTAGGTGCATCACCAAATTTTACAGTTTCATTTCCATATAGTTTCCTTCTTTCCTTTTTCCAAAACAAAAAAATATACATTCCAATAGAATATTTTAAGGGAACCAGCCCACAATTTGGATGTCTAATTTCATTATAGGCCACCCACAACCTGAAATTAGTCCCATGTTACACAGAATTGCAGAGCTTTTACAGCCTTGCATACGGGTACAATTCCTAGTGATAACAATATCATTAGGATATATCTCCCCAGTTTTTATATCCTCCTTGTATGGAGATTTTCTAGGTGTGATAGGATTATTTTTGCCACTTGTGTTAGGCCCCACCATGATGGTGAAAAATAATTTTGCAATAATTCACACAAAACAAATCCAATTAATCTATTTTTTTTACTCTAAATTACCAGGGCCTAGATCTCACTTCCTAGAAAAGATATCCAAGAAATTAGTTGATTTGTAGCCTTGAGAGTGAATTTGGTGGAGATGCTAATGTCACAATAACTTCCTTAGATCTACTCCAAATGTCTTCAAATCAAGACTATAGACATATCAATTCACCCTTCTTCAACCCTCTAGAAATTAGGGAAAAAATTATTGAATTGTAGCCCTAGGAGTGAAAATGGTGGAAACCCTAGTTCTACAACTACTCCCTTAATTTTTCTCCAATTGACCTCAAATATGAACTATAGCAGGTTGAATATGTCCTTGAAAAACCATCAAAAAATCTGGAAAAGATTCACCAAAATGAGAGAGATATGCACTTCCCAAAATGACCTCCAAAATAAAATAAAAAATTGCCTTATTTTTTGCCTTCATGGTGCCAAGATCATGCTTTGACACCACTTGTAGTCAAACAACTTGCATAATAGAAGAATATAATAGGAAATATGCTACAAATACTTGATAATAATATGGCACTTCGAGGGGGATACCTCCAATAATCTTCAATAAGAACACAATACTCAACATGATGATAATAACTAACCTCTATCTCCTATATATAACATACTTATGTCATGGATGCCACCTAGGCCGACCTAAATACATATATAAGATCATATCAAATATTAAATATTCCCATAATACAAAAAATAAATAAAATCCAACAAAAATCCAAATAATCCATCAATCATCAAAATCAATCAAATCGTTCAATCACCAAAATCCAATTCTTCCAATCAGTTCAAATCATCAAATCCAATCATCAAAGCAAATCCAATCAAATCGTCAAACCAAATCAAATCAATCACATCAATCTGATTCAATCGATCAAACCACTCAAATCAGCAATCAAATCAAATCAGCGATCAAATCATCAATCAAATCATTAATCCAATCATTAGTCCAATCATCAAATTCAATCATCAAATCAAGCCAATCTCTTAAACAATCAAAATCACATCAACATCATATATCAATCAAAGCAAATCATCCAATCAATCAACGAAAATCAAATCAATCTATGCACTTTCATCATCACCATCAATAAAACAAATCAGAACTACATCGCATCTCTATCGTTAAGTGCTTGATCCCGTGGATACAGGGTATGTAGGCAGTCTAGAGTACGAATGAAGTGCCCAGATTCAGGCACAGACAATATTCCAATTTCTTCTCTCATCATCTTCTTCTATCATCTATCTTCATCATATCATCAATCTTTCAAAACAATTATTTCAATCATTCCAATCATCAATCCATCACTTCTTCCAATCAAGTCATCCTTTATCCATACCAACCAAGTTAATCAAGCTTGTCAAAGTATCCAATCGCATCAATGGTCTTGATCCTAATCTTGTTGTAAACCCAATCAATCAATCAATCAATCCATCCATCATCATCATCCTTGTGTTGATCTAGGGATATATCGTTCCCTGCCATGACAACACTATCATCAATCAATCAACAATTAATCATTGGTTTACAACTTGACTGGGGCAATACCTTGTTTGTTTTTTGTATCATTTTTATCTTGCATTTGCATATGTATCTTCCTGGCTAATATTCATATCTTGTACCTAGACAAGGTTGTATTACGCTAGGGCATGAGACACATCATCACTTTGGTCCTTATACCCTGGTGCATAACGTCTTGTGCTATATCAAACATATGGTTGCTCACTTTCATTGTAGCATAATGCACCCTTTCTTTTATCCATTTCCTTATCCTTCTTCCTTGATCAATCCAGTTCATTTTGAGAGCATACCCGTGTTTCTTCTAACTCGCCTATCCTCTCGAGGGGGCATCATCATCCCATCCTCATCCTATCTTTGTATCATTATCTCATTTTCCTCTATCCATACCTTAGCTTCTTTGAAATGATGTTACTCGACACAAGTCTCATCATCTCGAACATCATCTCAAAGAGGGGCAAAATGTAGACACCCAAAATTGTCCTCTTACAACACATTGTTACAACGTTACATCATTTAGGCGTCTTGTATCATGTTTTGCCCTCGATATCCATATCATCACCTAATCTACCATTTTCCTATAATAAATTAAATAAATTCAACATTTATTTAATTTATCCATCCCTTCACATTATTAAATAAATAAATTTTATTTATTTATTTAATTTCCCTTTCCTCTTAAATTAAATAAAATAAATATTTTTATTTTATTTTAATTTATCATATTTATCCTCACATGCATCATAAATTAAATAATTTTTTCTTAAATTATTTAATTATGATTTGGGCCCACCTTCCATATCTATCTCTTGAGACAACTCAACTCATCTCTTCCACCTTCTAATTTCCATCTCAATTAATCTCTCTAATCACTCTTCCACCTTCCATCTCCAACTCAACTCGTCTCTTACACATTACTAATTCTCATCTCCCAAATCACTCATCCACCTTCCATTTTTCTATCCCAAGTTGCATAGCAACTTTCCTTTTTCACTATCACTCACAAATTGGAAGTTTCTATCCTTCCATTCTCTCATATTTTCCTATAAATGCACCCATTTCCAATCCATTTGGCATGGATGAATCTTCTAAGCATCGTTATTCTGCCGAAATTACACCTCATCCATCACCTACCTATCTTCTTCTCATCACCAATCTACCTATCTCATCAATCTCATCAAATCTCAATCAAACTGTTAAGCTGCAAAACGTGAGCAATCAACATCATATCCGCTTCATCGATCAATATGCATGCATCAACATTTCAAGACATATGAGGTATTCTTGAAATTTGGGTAAGAAGAGGTAACTTGCATGTTATTGTTTATCTTTCGATTTATCTAAATTTTTCGTATATACAAAGACTATATTAATGATTATATAGATTAAATATGAGTTAAGGTAGCCACAAGTCGACTACTCATAACCCTATACACACTATAGGATTAGGGGTGTAACATGGAAATCTTGGTGTTTCACTCTTTAGATGAAATATAATTATACATTAATTTAGAAATAGGAATCTAAATCTATATTTAACTCATATGACATAATTTGTTTCAGTAAGAGAACACCAAAATTAGGTATAAATATACAAGTAAAAACTAGCTCTTATGGCTCTAAATGTAATGGCAACCCACCCTCTTGCAAGAACTCCCAAAATGTTCAACATCTAAGGATCTACCAAATTAAATTTTGCATGATTTGTCTTGAAATTGTATTACCAAAGCCTTGCCCCACAAGATAACAATTATGACCTTGAAAGTGTATTGGATGTTTCTCTTTTGAAAGAATTACAGTGTTCTAAAACAATATTTTCACACTATTATTCAATTAGATTTAGTATTTGCACATTCTTTGTACATTAGATTTAGTGCCATGGAAGAAAAAGCATGAGCTTTCAAAACTTTTAGTTTCCATCTTAATTTTGCAAATGTATTATTTATTTGTTATTCATCACACAATCCCTTTTCTATTACTTCAATAACTAGCATTAGCTCTCTTTCAACCTAAATATTTCAACATCTATTTTCCTTACTTGACCTTATTCCTTAAAAGAGACCCATTACGTCTGGCTTGCTATTTGTATGAAGTCTCAAGTGAATTGAAAATATTAAAAAAGGTTGTTCATCATCATCTTTACTATTTCTCCTCCATTCGTTAATCTTGGATCTCCTTCCACAACTCCATCAAATTAAGCTCAACCTAATCTTTATGAGGTTAATTTGACAAGTTTTGTTGTTTTTTTTAGTTTTTTCCCACTACACTCATTATCAAGTAGGTCTTCATAAAACTTTGAATATATTTCTCTCTTAATTTCATCTAAATCATAGTCTAATTCTAAAATGTGGTAAATAGTATAGAAAAAATAATAAAAATCATCATTGATCAAACACGAATGAGAAGAATTAATGAGAAACCTTAGGTTTCTTACAATTTATTTTGATTATAGATTATATCTACAATTTACATTGCCTTATTCATCATTATAACCACATCCTACTTGTCTTTGATTTATGTACCTATATCTTATTGCTTGATGAATGTGTAATGTCCCCTTCCTATAATTTAATTTGGGGACCCAAAAGCCCATTCCATATTTCCCATGGGCTTAGGGAAAGTGATAGGGAAATAATTTCAATTGATATTTTTAGTATTTTCTAGTTTTTTGTAAATTACATTTTCGAAGGTCTTCAGAGCATTTCTAGGCCCCAGTTTGTTAAAAAAAAATGTATTTTTATTTTTCGATGTTTGGAGATCTTTCCAACGCACCAAAGAAGTTTGATTTTTGCCCACCAAGCTAAGAGTTAGGACCTCACCAAGTTGGGGTACCTATAATAAATATTTGTGTACATCTTATTTAGTTTTGTATCTAGTATGTCCTTATCTAGCTATCCATTTCAACCTCCAATGAGGTGTGGGATTCTTCATGGGCATTGTGTAACTCTTGTTATTTTTAACATATTCTATGACAAGCTTTTATGGAGGAGTTATTGTCTATTTTTGGTCAAGTATCAAATAGAGGTTTTGACTTATCTTTTAGTGGGTATTTTGGAGGGAGTATTAAAAATATTATTTTTTATTTGTTGGAAAAGAGGGGCATTTGAATCTCTAAAATGTAAGCAGTTTCTTCATTTCAACATCTCATTTTTATCTACCAAAACTCTACTGAAATTGTTTGAGTACTTGTGTTCATTCATCAATTTGAGGATGAAACCTCTCGGATGCTGACATTAGAGGATGAAATACCTTTGGTTTTTAGAGGACAATCTCACACAAAAGTTGTAATCTGCACTTCAAAGATTGTTTGGATCCCAACATAGTTTTTAGTTGTTTGTTTGCAAGATATGTAAAGCAGCTCTAGCATATAGAGTTTTGTTTGTAGGTCTAAATATCATATGTATTGTTGTTGTTTCTGATTTATGATAGCATTTTGATGTACATTCTATCAATACATATCATCTCGAGTGTTTTGGTGAAGTTTTGTTTATGTGTGCAAATGTTGAGTGCTTCTATAACATAGTTTATTGTAAAATCAACATTTTATGTTGCAATCTTTAACATGCAAATTGGATGGAGGCTATTTTAATGCATTTTGTGTTATATTTGTTGTGTATATTTTAGATCTAATATTATTTGCAAAAAAATACATGATTGGGTCATTACAGACTATTATTCATTTCCTTCGACGTTCTTTCAAAAACCTCTTCTATTGACTATATATTGATTAATACTATATAGATCAGTAATAAAATTAAAATATATAATATATATTATAATATAGCTTAGCAAATTTGTTTTACAAGAACAAGAATGAGAAGCATTAATAGCATTGATATTTTTTGTTAATATATATTTCTTTCATAATTAAAGAACATGTCCAGGGTAAGTGCAAGAAGATGGGGGGCCAAAAAGGAGTCTTAAGTGGCCACTTTTTTTTTTTTTTCCTTTTTCTTTCTGAAATCAAGAAATACAAACTTTGGATGAGAAATTGAGCATAGTTACACTCAAAATTTTAAGATGCAACAAAAACAATATTTGTAGTGCTCCAAGTCTACTTTCTAAACTTTTTTTTTTTTAAATGATATAGATTAAGGGGTTCAAAAGAGGGAGCCATATAAATTGGTGTTGTTTCTGTCAAAAAAATATAACATAGCGTGTTTTGTGGCTCCCTCAAAAGGTTAACTTTTTTTTGGTATTTTTAAAATTGCTTTAGTGAGAAATTAGCTAACAGCGTGTAGTTTATGCCCAATTTTTTTGATAATTTTTTAATGAATATTTGATTTTTTACTAATTTTCAAAGTGGACACATCCTAAAAAATAGAATTTTGGCCGTGCTACCCCTGTAAATTTTGAAAACTAATTGAATTTTTTTTTAATATGTGTAGAATGGAGTCTAGTTTATAAAAATGTAATTTATTTAAAATTTCAATGAACGGTTAATTTATAATGAAAAAAAGACCAAACACTAGTTTTTGACTAAAAACAAACACACAAACAAAAGAAATTAAAGATGAAAGGCTTAAGATTGTCTAATTGTGAAAAAAATTACATCATTAAATAGCTAAGAGAAAGCCTAACATTACCCAGGTGTTTGATTTGTTCAACCTTGAAACACGTGCAAATCTGACGGTTAGTATGAACAAAATTATGTGAAATTTTGTAGAATATGCAAAAACACGTCTTTGGACGTTGGGAAGGCACTCCAAGCCTTTGAGTTGGAAATCCAAAGTAAATCCCAAGCCTAAGGCTGGGGATTCCCAAAGCAAAATATAACGCGAGTGCGTTATAACGTGCTCGCATTATGTTTTGTTTTTGTTTTTCATTTTTGTAGGTTTGCCCGATGTTTGCCTAGTTCAACATAATGCGAGCACGTTATAACGCGCTCGCGTTATGTCTCGCTTGGAAGGATTTATGTTCAAGGTTCCTAAGTATGTTTGATGTATGTATATATGTATATATGTATAGATGTATATATGTATATATGTATACTTGTATGTATGTATGGTTGTATGGATTTATGTACATGTATCCATGCTTGTATGTATGTATATATGTATGCATGTTTATATGTAATGTATGTATGTATGTATGTAAGGGTTTTGGGTTTAGGGTATATAAGGACCTGAGCCCGTATAGTTTTTAGGGTTAAGGGTTGAGTTTTTTGGGTTTAGGATTTAAGGTATAGGGTTGAGGTTTGAGGGATTAGGGCTTAAGTAATAGGTAGAGGATAGAGGGTTGAGGGTTGAGGGTTGAGGGTTACAATTGAGGGTTAATATTTATCTTGTTGAGTGTATAAGATTAAGTGTGTAAGGCATGGGGATTAGGGTTTAGGATATTGGGTTTAGGGTTTACGATATGGATTGAGGGTATATAAGGCATAGGGTGACTTGGGTTGAGAGTGTATGATTTAGGTTTAATTTAAGTATGGGTTGAGGCACAATATTCAGGGTTTAGGGTATAAGGGTGAGGTTATAGGGTATAGGGATGAGGGTTTGTGGGTGTAGGCTTCAGGGTTTAAGGTATAGGGTTGAAGATTGAGGGATTAGGGCTTAAGTATATGGTTGAGGGTATAGGGTTGAGGGTTGAGAGTTTGTAGTTGAGGGATAATGTTCAAGGTTGAGAGAGGTGGAAAGGAAAGGAAATATCTAGAGAGTAGTGAGAGATATACATTGAGAGACCTACAACCTAGGGAGAGAAGGGTGAGAGAGATAGGGGAGAGATGGGGGTGAGGCAGATAGGGGAGGAGAGGGGTTGATAAGGGTTAAGGTTTTAAGGGTTTAGGGTTTAAGGGTCAAGGGTTTAGGGTTTAAGGGTTAGGGTTTAAGGGTTGAGGTATTAAGGGTTTAAGGGTTGAGGGATTAGGGTTTAAGGTATAGTGTCGAGGGTTGTGGGTTTACGGATAGGGTTTAGGATTTAAGGTTTAAGGGTTGAGGGTTGAGGATTTAGGGATAAGGTAAAGGGTTTAAAGTATAGTGTCGAGGGTTAAGGGTTTAGGAATAGGGTTTAGGATTTAAGGTATAAGGGTTGAGGTTTTAGGGATAGGGTTTAGGGTTTAGGGATAATGGATTAGGGTTTAAGGTAGAGTGTTTAGGGTTGAGGGTTTAGGGATAGGGCTTAGGATTTAAGGTTTAAGGGTTGAGGGTTGAGGCTTTAGGGATAGCATTTAGGGTTTAGGGATAAGGGATTAGGGTTTAGGGTTGAGGGATTAGGGTTTAAGGTATAGTGTTGAGGGTTGAGGGTTTAGGGATAGGGTTTAAGGTTGAGGGATTAGGGTTTAAGGTTGAGGGTTGAGGGTTTAGGGATAGGGTTTAGGGTTGAGAGCTTAGGGTTTAGGGTTGAGGGATTAGGGTTTAAGGTATAGTGTTGAGGGTTGTGGGTTTAGGGATAGGGTTTAGGGTTTAGAGTTGAGGGATTAGGGTTTAGGGTTGACGAATTAGGGTTTAAGGTTGAGGGTTGAGAGTTGAGGGTTTAGGGATAGGGTTGAGGGTCGAGGGATTAGAGTTAAGGTAGAGTGTTGAGGGTAGAGGGATTAGGGATAGGGTTTAGGGTTAAAGGTTTAAGGATTGAGGGTTGAGGCTTTAGGGTTGAGGGTTAAGGAATTAGGGTTTAAGATATAGTGTCGAGGGTCGAGGGTTTAGGGATAGGTTTTAGGGTTTAAGGGTTGAGGGTTGAGGGATAGGGTTTAGGGTTTAGGGATAAGGGATTAGGGTTTAAGGTATAGTGTCGAGGATTGAGGGTTTACAAATAAGGATAGCATTTAGGGTTTAGGGATAAGGGTTGAGGGTTTAGGGTTGAGGGATTAGGGTTTAAGGTATAGTGTTGAGGGGTGAGTGTTTAAGGATAGGGTTTAGGGTTGAGGGATTAGGGTATAGGGTTGATGGATTAGGGTTTAAGGTTGATGGTTTAGGGTTTAGGGATAGGGTTTAGAGTTTAGGGATAAGGGATTAGGGTTTAGGACCTTGAGGGATTAGGTTTTAGGGTTGAGGCTTTAAGGATAGCGTTTAGGGTTGAGGGTCAAGGGATTAGGGTTAAGGTAGAGTGTCGAGGGTAGAGGGATTAGGGATAGGGTTTAGGGTTGAAAGTTTAAGGATTAAGGGTTGAGGCTTTAGGGTTGACGATTAAGGGATTAGGGTTTATGATATAGTGTCAAGGGTTGAGGGTTTAAGGTTTAAGGGTTGAGGGTTTAGGAATAGGGATAACATTTAGGGATTAGGGATAAGGGATTAGGGTTTAAGGTATAGTGTTGAGGGTTGAGGCTTTAGCGATAGGGTTTAGGGTTTAGGGTTGAGGGATTAGGGTTTAAGGTATAGTTTTGAGGGTTGAGGGTTTAGGGATAGGGTTTAGGGTTTAGGGTTGAGGGATTAGGGTTTAAGGTTGAGGGTTGAGGGTTGAGGGATAGGGTTTAGGGTTGAGGGTTTATGGATAAGGGATTAGGGTTTAAGGTATAGTGTCAAGGGTTGAGGATTTAGGAATAGGGATAGTGTTTAGGTTTTAGGATTGAGGGATTAGGGTTTAGGGATAAGGGATTAGGGTTTAGGGTTGAGGGATTAAGGTTTAAGGTTGAGGGTTGAGGGTTAAGGGTTTAGGGATAGGGTTTAGAGTTTAGGGATAAGGGATTAGGGTTTAGGGACTCAAGGGATTGGGGTTTAGGGTTGACGCTTCAAGGATAGAGTTTAGGGTTAAGGGATTAGGGTTGAGGGTTGAGGGATTAGTGTTGAGGGTCGAGGGATAGGATTTAGGGTTTAGGGATAAGGAATTAAGGTTTAACCTGCATAGTGTCGAGGGTTGAGGGTTTAGGAATAGGAATAGCATTTAGGGTTTAGGGATAAAGGATTAGGGTTTAGGGTTGAGGGATTAGGGATTAGGGTTTAAGGTATAGTGTTGAGGGTCAAGGCTTTAGGTATAGGGTTTAGGGTTGAGGGATTAGAGTTTAGGGTTGAGGGATTAGGGTTTAGGGTTGAGGGATTAAGGTTTAAGGTTGAGGGTTGAAGGTTGAGGGTTTAGGGATAGGGTTTAGAGTTTAGGGATAAGGGATTAGGGTTAGGACCTTGAGGGATTAGGGTTTAGGGTTGAGGCTTTAGGGATAGCTTTTAGGGTTGAGAGTCAAGGGATTAGGGTTAAGGTAGAGTGTTGAGGGTAGAGGGATTAGGGATAGGGTTTAGGGTTGAAGGTTTAAGGATTGAGGGTTGAGGCTTTAGGGTGAGGGTTAAGGGATTAGGGTTTAAGATATAGTGTCGAGGGTTGAGGGTTTTGTGATAGGGTGTAGGATTTAGGGTTGAGGTTTGAGGTAATAGGGTTTAAGGTAAAGTGTTGAGGGTTTAGGGATAGGGTTTAGGATTTAAGGTTTAAGGGTTGAGGCTTTAGGGTTTAGGGTTAAGTGAGAGACCTAGATGGCTAAGGACGGATGGAGAGGTAGACAGGGAGTGACTAAGAGACGTAGAGAGGGGAGAGGTAAAGAGGTGAGGGGGAGAGATAGGTGAGAGATAGAGAGGTGAGAGATAGAAGAAATACATGGAGAAATGAATAATATGGATTTTTCTATAGCAAGGCAAAATGCGCTCGCGTTATAATGCAAGTGCATTTTGGATTGCTATACAAATGGTAAAAAGGCTTGGACCCCTGTGATCCAGGCCCACATACTTTGTTTTGTTTTGTTTATGTGTGTGTTTTGACAAAAAAAAAGTTTTCATGCTGTTGGGAAGTTCACATGTACATTTTTCACATTCTACCACCTTTGCATGAACTTTCCACCACCTTTTTTTGCTTTGCCAACTTAAGGAGGAAATAACAAAGTTTTCACATCGAATAAGATATATATCAATTCAAGTTTCAATTTTTGTAGTGTTGCAATGTTAATTGTGATTGAATTGTAGGAATTTAACATTATAGATCGGTTAATAATATTGTTGTTACTAATTCTATTTGAGTGTTATTCAATTTAACATTGGAAAGGAAGCAAGTGGCGAAAAACTCAAATTGTTGAGGAGTTTGATGCAAGAAGAAAAAAACACTACATAATTGGGTACTCTCTCCTTTCGAATCTTTGTTTTTTAGGTATGTCATGTCTTTACATGCATGTTCTTTACATTTTCCTTAATTCTATTTGAATTACTTTAGCATGCTTTATCATACATGTTTATATCACTTGTATGGTTTACATATTTTGTGTTTATATCAATCTCACTTTTTTATTTTATAGTTCATCTGCCTTGTCTATGCTTCCACATTTTGCATACATGTCTTACATTTTGCATTTATAGTTCATCATAGTTCTTACTACCCAAAGAGCTTAGTCATCACACACAAATGTCCTTATAATAGACTATGTTTTAAATCAGTTCATGGTATGCATAATAAAAGATATCTCAAAGGTCAACATTAATTAAAATGGACACAATCACGATATCATTGTTAAGCCCCTTTGCATAATGAACCTTATAATAAAAACTCATTAATGTCTATCTAATGAGATTCAACCTAAAGGACCTCATGCAAAATTCCATCATGTGTGTTTCCTTTAAACCTACATATATAGCCTTAAGTTAAATCTCTAGATTTTATTACTCAAGAATCCATAAGGTTAGCCTACAATCTCACATGGTGCCATGTATATTTTCTACACTTGGGCTCCTTAATAAGTATGTGCAATAATGAATTAAACAGACCTTAACATACCGTGATGTCAAATTATACAAGAATAAATCCTTACAACATATAAATATACAATCCCTTAAGCATAATGAAATACTATTATCTTGTCATGGCAAGTTAAAATACAAATGAATAGGTGCCAAGATCATACAAGTAAATCCCAATAGGCTTAATCCAATCATGATCCATGCTATGCTACATTATTCTTCATGTTGATAGTTCATACAAACCTTGTATACCAAATGTTGCCATTCCCATATCTATGACAATGTACCAAGTTAAACACTACAAATCAGTCACATTGCCATGGAATTGATATAGGGTCTCAAGATAGTTCAGTCACAGCAAAGTGCAAAGTTCAACATGAGTGTCTCCATGAAAATCATAAGCCTTAAGGTTGATCCTCTTGGTTGTCATAACATGATAATGTGAAGATAAGGGATTGTTGTCACACATCAGAAAATTAGTCCTTACCTCATGCCCTAGTGTGTTGTCTCCCACTATCTCAATCATCTCTCCTTTCATGACTAGATGGTTATCAACAAGTGCTACCCCACGAGACGCCTCCAAGTGAAAATCAAGTGTATCATGTGTCCTAAATTTTGTCCCATGGCTGCAAGCTGAATCTTCATGTGTGAGGAGATGATCTCTATCTGCAAGTAAGTGTAGGTAGTTTGATGCCACTAGCACCAAGGCCTCCACCACATCTTCAACATTGTAGTTAACATGAAGTCCCATGTACTCTTCACTTGTATCCTCAATAGGTGACTCTCCTTTGTCCTTATCCTCATAGGACTGAAGTTGCAAAGGGGTGTAACTTTCGTTCTGCTCCTGATGCGACCAAACCGATAGTTCCAACACGTCTAGATGGGTACGTTTAGGCTAGGCATGGTCATGTTTTGCACCCAAACATGTCGAAACAGTTCAATCTACATTGTACCGGCAATATCCCTGAAGAGTCCAAAGTGCAAAAAGGTAGCAATCTTTGACGAGCTGTTACTCAGAAACCATGACACTTAGAAACATTTCATCTAAGGAAACCCAATCACGTAGAACCCCTCTACAATAACCTCTCTCAGTTTTTGATATCTCTGAGGCGTTTCCCCATGGTGAAAGTTTTTCTGCTGCCCCAAAAATGGTCAGTTGCATGCAATGTAAAGTTGCAAAGGGGTGTAATTTTCATTCTACTCCTCGTGTGGCCAAACCAATAGTTCCAACACATCTGGATGGGTACATTTAGGCTAGGCATGGTCTTTTTTCACACCCAAACATGTCGAAACAGTTTGAGCTACATTGTACTGGCGATATCCCTTAAGAGACCAAAGTGCAAAAAGGCAACAATCTTTGATGAGCTGTTACTTGAAAACCGTGTCACTTAGAAACATTACATCTAAGGCTACATGATCACATAGGGTCCCTCTATGATAACCTCTCTCAGTTTTTTATATCTTTGAGGCGTTTTCCTGTGGTGAAAGTTTTTCTGCTGCCCCAAAAATAGTCAGATGCATGCAATGTAAAGTTGCAAAGGGGTGTAACTTTTGTTCTGCTCCTCATGCAACCAAACTGACAGTTCTAACGTGTCCAAATGGGTACATTTGGGCTAGGCATGGTCCTGTTTCACACCCAAACATGCCGAAACAGTCCGAGCTACATTGTACCGGCAATATCCCTTAAGAGACCAAAGTGCAAAAAGGCAGCAATCTTTGATGAGTTGTTACTCAAGAACCGTGTCACTTAGAAACATTATGTCTGAGGCTACATGATTATGTAGGGTCCCTCTACAATAACCTCTCTCATTTTTTTATATATTTGAGGTGTTTGCCTGTGGTGAAAATTTTTCTGCTGCCCCAAAAATGGTCAAATGCATGCAGTGTAAAGTTGCAAAGGGGTGTAACTTTCGTTCTGCTCCTCAGGTGGCCAAACTGACAGTTTCAATCCGTCCAAATGGGTACGTTTAGGCTAGGCATGGTCTTGTTTCACACCCAAACATGTCGTAACAGTCCGAGCTACATTGTACTAGCAATATCCCTTAAGAGACCAAAGTGCAAAAAGGCAGCAATCTTTGATGAGTTGTTACTCAGAAACCATGTCACTTAGAAACATTTTGTCTAAGGCTACAGGATCACGTAGGGTCCCTCTACAATAACCTCTCTCATTTTTTTATATCTCTAAGGTGTTTGTCCGTGGTGAAAGTTTTTCTGTTGTCCCAAAAATGGTCAGATGCATGCAGTGTAAAGTTGCAAGGTAGGTTACTTTTTCTTTTGTTCTTCATGGGTCCAAACCGTTAGCACCAACATGTCCAGTTGGACACATATACGCTACACATGATCACTGCCCTTCATTATAAAAGGGCACATATAAGAGGCAAATGTGTTGTGCATTGGCTAGAAGGCTATGCTCAATGCAAATTTAAGGGTTGCAATAGGTTTCATCAATGGTGTACTTGGTGAAGTCATTGTGATTGTGCTTAAAAATAAGAGAATCTTACTCGAACTACCCTTCTTTCTTATTGTGAAATTCCATCATTACATTAGACTTGCATGGGGACACAAA
The DNA here is from genome assembly GCA_027924645.1 of Cunninghamia lanceolata. Taxonomy (NCBI): domain Eukaryota; kingdom Viridiplantae; phylum Streptophyta; class Pinopsida; order Cupressales; family Cupressaceae; genus Cunninghamia; species Cunninghamia lanceolata. Next base: position 4,291,387 of record BSBN01000469.1, read on the forward strand.
CGACCCACAATTGGTTCCAATTCTTCCAATCACTTGTCAGGATCTTACATTCACAACAATGTCATTAGTTGTGGAAAAACTTGGCTAGAAGTAGTTGTAAATCACAGGTATATCCATGATTCATCTTCTGTATGTTATGTTTTATCTCTGTTTCTTATTGCTTGCCATGTTTATCTTGCCATAGGTATGGAGACCAAACCGTTGAGTTAACCAATAAAAGTCTTAACTACAAGCTATATGATCTTTATAGCTTGAACTATCTCCAAAATAATAAATGTTGTGAATCCAAAGAGTTAAGAGAAGCCTACAACTTTTTCAAAGTCTGTTGCAAAGGTAATAAATGCTACTAAAAAGGAAAACCAATCCAAATAAGCTAAAGAGATGTTATTATGTTTTGGGTGATTTATGGGCTATCTTGTAAAGGGAAAAAAAAGAATGGGACTGTATCAAGTAGAAAATTTATTTTTACGCATTTCTAATGATTGGTCCTACCTTCAATATTTACTAATGTAAAAAAATTTAGATTTTTCCAGTGTTACTATTTTTTTAAATCAAATCTATTAACCAGTTGTGTGTTGATTATCAAACCCTCGAAACGCCACCTTATTGACCTTGTTTGAGAAAGGCACTGAGACATGTTGGACAGACCAAGAATACACTAAGAGTATTGTATTGAATCACCCAAGAATACACTTAAGAGAATCTGTAAAAATCTGTCGTTTCAACCATGAACTAGTGATGAAAATAGCTGCTTCTTTTTTTTTTGAATTGCACATTTCCTTGGATAAAAATTACACAAAAATAATTTAGAAAAATAATACCTGCAAAGTTGATTTGATGGCACAGAGTTTCAGCCCAAACCAGGGTAAAAAATCCTACACAGAATTCTCTAAAGAATCTCAAGTATTACCGAGGCGATTAGATTACACTTGTGTGAGAGTTTGATTTGCGTACATTTTATTTGAGATAGGCATAAAACCATCATCATTAACTCTTGAAGAGGCCTCACACGTATGTAATTATTTCACCATTCAATCTATCTAATCTAATGAGGACGATGTGGCTCCAAATTCTAATAAATATGCCATAAATGGTCATTCAAGCCCTTTGAAAACCCTTACATATTCTAAGTAGAGATTATTCCACATATACCATGGAGAGTTCTTGTGACATCATACAATATTGATATAAGAAAGCCCCAATCTATTGTGCATGTAGGACTAAGCTCCCATCTCACTAGTTATCTATTACACGGGGAGAAATTACCATACTTGTTTGATGCCACTTCCACTATATTAAATTCACCACACACAACCCAAGTTTTTATGACTTTAATATACAATCTCGTGTTGATATTCAACATGATGATTCATTTTTATTTTAAATACAACTTTTATCTTTTAGTTCCATAATGAGGTTTAGGTGATACTTGAATAACAATAGTTGGCTTATTGGATCAACAAATATCCTATGTAATACAATTGGACTTTAAATATTTGAAGTAAACCATCTACAAATATCCATTGAAACGTGGACTTATAATGCAAATATAGATGCCATCAACAAAAAAGATTTGTATTAACCAAATATCTATATAGGCATACATCAATATCTGTCGATATAAGTATAACATATATACAAAATAGCCATATAGGCATACAATGTCAACTATATGCAATACAAAATATATGTCCACAAATGCCATACATGCATACAACAAAGGAACACAATAAAAAGTCATTCACCTATGTCCGGTGAAGAGAATAGATCATGAGAAGCCTTTGATCTTCGAGGGGATGGAGACGCGTATGAGGGTGGTCTACTACGAACCCGAGGGTTGCTCTTCCTATTTAGTTGTTCATGGATCTATAGTTTTTACAATAAAAAGTATAGACATTAATATATAGAAATTACATTATAAAAAATGAAGCATTTAACTAAATAATCACTTACCGCTACCATATAATTTGTCTCCTCATTTGTCTTAGTACGAGGATTAGGCTAAGGCGATGTAATGTCCTATAGAAACCATACAGATAGAAATTAAACTTCAAATCAATAATCATTTGATTTTTTAAAAATAAACAACTATAACAATTAATGTAATTTGAAATTTACTAATCTGCCTCATACCCCCGTTAAAGGCATGGAGCTATGAATCGCAGAGGACACACCATACTCCATTGCCCTATGAACATCGAGAGGTGTCTCCGCAACCTGCATCATCTGAAAATAAAACAACATTATTCAATTACGAAAACTATAATAGTGATGCAAGTCATGGCACCTAACATACACACACATTCACCTAAACATGGAAGTACACACAATAAAGCACACAAATCACATGCATATATACAAATTAGATGAAGATTCATGACTATTGTGCAGTATAAGGGTCAACAAAGGAGGGACCATAGTAGCATCAAATTTTAGGTTTAAGAAGTCAGAGAGGGAGCGAAGGTGTTAGTTTAGGTTTAGGTTGGTGGTAGGGTGGGGTAGGGTTGTGGGGTAGCATAACCATGACTTGCTAAATTGTTTAAATTTTTTTAAAAAATAGTAGGATGAGAGATTCCACCTATTACTAAAAGTGATAAAAACACTGACTATGTAGAAAGGACTCCAACCAAGCAGATAAATGTAAAAGGGCTCCATCTAAATACATGGTTTATTGATGTTTAGACATAAATTCATGGACCTTTATTAGAGTGAAAGTTTGTAATAATCATGGTTCGTTGGTGAAGTTATCAACCTATTAAGCAATTATTAAATTATAGGCTCGAAACAATGGTGGTTCATTGGTGAAGATATTTGTGTCAAAATAGTCAAGTTTCATTTATAAACATATCAAACTAATGAAACATTATCAGGTTGTAGGAATGGAAATGGTCATGGTCCATTGTTAGAATATATTAGGCTTGTGATTCAAGATTCTAGTAACACCTCTTTGCAGCTCAGAATATCTCTATTTTGACTCTATCTCTAGGTTTTCCATCTCATGTGGTGGATTTTTGAATTTCACTGTTCATTCTCATACATTCTATGGTGAACTCTCTTGGCTCTTCAACTAGTTGTGAACTCTTGTGAAGATTTGGCTCTCTTGGTGATATACTATAGCTCTTTATTATGCTTCTTCAAGTCTCCATTACTGTTGTGCTCTTTTGGTGCATGTTTATGTGAGTTCTTAGAGGAATTTGTGCTCTCTTTCATCTCAAAGAATATAGTAGTATTAAATGAAGGGTCATCATTAGACTTAGGTGGGTTAGATGTAGGATCAAAAGTAGTGATGGAAGAAATTGAGCCAATAGGATTGACATAGTTTGTAGGGGAATGGGTTAGTGTAGATTTGAAGATTTTGGTTAGAGGTGACTTGTTGCCCCCATAATTAATACCTAAAACCTAGATGATGTTGGAGTCAATCATATGCTATATAAGATGTCATAGGCTCATACCCCTCTCTGGTGTCATGTCCTGGGGTCTAATTTGTGGTAATTGGATGAGTTTATTAGAGAGAATTTGTTGAAGAATAGTGTGGAGGGGATCAACAAGCTTTGGTAGACATGTATGGAAAATGTGGTAGCATAGACAAGGCAGTGAGCTATTTGAAAAGATGCCTCAAAGAAATGTGGTCTCATGGTGATGTCCTTGTTTATGCATCTACTTGTCATGGCATTCCATGAGACCACATTTCTTTGAGGAATTTTTTCAAATAACTATATTGTAATTGAAATTTTGTCATCTATCAACATCTAGTTATTAGTTGTACAATGTCTAGTAATACTTTGAGTTTGAAAGATGTGCAATGAAATGTAATCAACGATATGAATATAAAATACAAAAATCTAGTAAGTATAATTATTTAATTAAACTGTTTATTTTATTACCTCCGTGAAGCTTTGAAGTCCACCACCACTGGCAGGTGTTGTCGTGAAATCTCTAATATTAACCTATTTAACATCCAAAATTAGATATTAGAATATCATTCATATAACGATGCTATTCACATGTAATATTTATAATTGTTTACTAGTTACATACCCCAACAGTAGATGTCGTAGTGTAATATGCAGGTGGAGAACCGTGAAAAACTGCATCAACGCTATAACCCTTAAATTTCATTAAAATCATCAAACTAAATTAGTTAATCTTGCATTTCAAAAATGAAATTTAATAAATTAAAGTCAATGAACTTGCAAACATTTACCTGAGTATCAAGGCTGAAAGTCTCACTCAGGAGGGCATCTATCATCACCATCTGCTCAGCTGCAGATGTAGCCTACGCACCTGCGTCCTGACTATCCATGGCGTCATAACCATAGGTTGACCCGCAAGCTTGACAAGTATGGGTTGGAACCCTACTCCTCGAACTCTCCACTGGCCCACGCTATGTTGCAGGACTAACATGCTCTATGATGCTATGGGTCAAGGCATTAATGGACTGAAGTGTCTCGACCTCAGCACTATCCTTTACAATGGAAGGGATAAACACATGCTCATGGGCTGGTCTAGTGAGTGCTTGTCTCGCTGGCCACTGTGGGTCAACACATGCCCCTGGTCTATCCTGTGCTGAACCCCCACCTCCACCCTGGAAGTCTCGCATATTAAAATAGTTTGAAACTTTATTTTTTACAAACTCACAATAGAGTTTCATTAAAAAATATTGCGGTACCTCATTATTGTTGCATGGAGGATGGTCAAAAACCATCCACCACCTCTGTCCAAAATTGTCTCTTATCGCTTGGTTGTTGCAACAATGGATAGGGAACCTCTTGCATGTAAGAGGTAGAGGTTGATCTATTTGTGGGTATGTAAAAATGGAACACAAGTCCAATTTTGTAATTTGTTCATTTTTTACTTGCTCATACGACAACTTGTCTGCATAGTACTCTCTAAATTCTCTCCCCTTTTCTGGCCAACTAGATGTTTGCTTGCTAATTAAATCTACATTTGATAACATAGATTCAAGAGATTGAGCAAACGTAGATCTATGTGAGGTTGAAATTGTAGGATCTTTCAACCTTGCAATTATGTCCTCAAATTGTTTTTTATTGTTTCCAATTTGCCCCATTAGATTTTCTTGTGTTCCAGGGGCATGTTGAAGAATGAATGGAGGTGTTTGTTGTTGGGGTTGTTCTTCAGCAGGTATTTCATGTTCAGGTGATTCAGGATTTTGTGGATTTTCAGGAGGAGGAGGAGGTGCATTATCAATTCCTATCAATTAAGGAAATTTACATCAAAAATCAACTTAAACCTACCTATTTAGAAACAAATTCACACAAAAAAAATACAACTCACTCCTTTGGTCTCTCCAACGTCGTGGTGGCATTTTGGAGATGAATCGACGAGAATTTGGTGTCGAAACTGGTCTCCAATAACGCAAGCGCACTCCTTAGGGTTTGCAAACCGCGGGTGCAAGAAAATGAAATGAAGAAATGAGCCTCAATGCAGTTTTTTTTAAATACTAAAACAAAATGCGCTCACGTTATAATGCGAATGCGTTATGGTTTGGTGTTGTCAAGCCTTAGGCTCGGCATCACCAAACCATAATGCGAGCGTGTTATAACGCGCTCGCATTATGTCTTACAAGTTTTTTTAAAAAATTGGCCACTTTTTGGCCCCCAATTTTTTGCACCCACCATCCAAAACTAACCAAATTTGTTATTTCCATGATTTGACTACAAGACCTTTAATATATACATTTAGAAATGATGTATAAAATAATTTTCCCTACTACTATAAGATCAATTGGTTATACAACTATATAGGGGAATACTAACCATCTTAATGTTATTTAGGATGGGGAGAAAGAATAAATGAGAATTACTCATCAAACTAGATATGTAAGACATTCCCAAGTAAACAAATTATTTCTCAAGTGAGGACTTTGAAAAGACACCTATTGGAGAATATAATGGTGAGATGGATTTATGTGCTACAATCTGTCTTGAAAGAATCGTAAACTTCGTGAAAAGGAGAAGGTTTATTGGATAGTACATAAACAACATTTGTACACAATTTACAGTCATAACAACTCTACAAACTACACCAACCAAACTACCAAGATGTACTCAAGGTTTGCCTAGACTTAACATAATCATTAAACATGCAACTTTTTTTATTTAGTTTATATTATATCAATTAATAAATCTTATTTGTTTTATGTGTGTATAAATAGTTATTGGCATGTTTTTGACCTTAAGGACAATAGAAATAAACCTCAAAACATGCAAAGGATATGAAGGTTTAAAAAAAAAGTTGTCAAACCCACTTTCATGTTAGGGTCATGTATGGTAGACCAAATTTTATAGTTATTACATACAACGAATGGAGCCATTGTGATGTTAATGGTGAATTTTTCCATGGAAGGGATGACCCTTCTAGGGATCCAAGGAGTGCTTTTGCACCAAGGTTGTCAAATGAATGTAAATAGTATATTGAGTCATTGTTAATAGGTGTGGGAATTGACACAATATGTGAACATTACTTAGAACGTGGTTTGACTAAATTGATGAACAAAAGGGATGCATGTATGTTAAGAAAAGATGTATTAAATGCATAGAAAAGAGGACTCTCTATTTGATCCCCAAAAAATGAAGATGATGCAAAAAAGTGTCAACTTGTGACATGTAGAGGAGAAAAATAACTTCTTTTACTACAAAAGACCAAACATCATGGATAATGTTCCATTTATCACAGGCATCCAAATGCCATGGATGTGAGAAATTATGGTGAAGCATTCACATAATTCAATTATTGCAATAGATTCCATATTCTCAACAAATAAATATGGTGTAAGTAGAACAATGTTTTTGATAAAGTCAATTGGAAACAAGGGTCCAGATCCATGTACAAACTAGCCCAAAGGGCAAAGAAAAAGCCAAAAAATAGGTCCCAAACAGGCCAACAACAACACTCTAACAGCACAACAACAACATGCTGAAAGACAAAACCATCTAAACAACCCCTGAACAAGGGCTTGCAAATCTAACTACCTTGACCCTAGGGCGTAGAGCAGCCACAAATTTGGGAAGCCCTTTCTTCCTACGCTAAACCACAGTCCAAGAAAACTCTGAGTCTAAATCCTCAGAGCAAGGTGAGAGGAGGGGATCCTCAATAGACATCGCAACCACAGAACCCTCTCGCAAAGAAGAAGGCAAAGCCAGAGAACTAACAACAGCTAACAGAGAAGCAATTAGATCATAGTCAGAAGGAGTCACAATAGGAGTCAAAGAAGGGAAATCGGCATGCGCATAAACAGCCGCCAACACACCTTCAGGCTCAACCTGAACAGAAGTAGAAGTCTCCACAGGGGGTCTAGAAGCCACAAGAGTATATGAAGGAGAGGAATCAACTGGGGACTCCTCAACTGACCCAACCTCCGGATCAAGAACTGTCAAATGTTCCAAACAAGCATTCCGCCACCATGACGATGCCTTACGACGAGAGTGATGGCAATTCGAAGCCAGATGTCCAACGGTGAATCAGCAACGACAATAGAAAGGCAAACCATCATAGTCCAACAATTGGGATCTAGGACAATCCCCCACCATCAGGAGAAACTCTCCATGAAGAGGCTTGGTGATATCAATATCCACAAGAATGCGAGCATACATACAAAGGCCCATAAAGATTGTAGATCTGTCCACCATAAGGAAGAGACTAATAGAATTGCCAATCACCTCATAACAGGACACTTCCCAGAACTGGAGGGGCAGATTGGGCAACCTAACCCAAACAGGCCTGATATTAAGCGGTTTAGAAATGGGATTGAACACAGGAGTCCAGGGTTTGAGCATAAGGGAATGCTCACCTCATAACCACACCCTACCATTAAGCACAGTATCCCTAGCCTCAACTAATCAAAAGCAACAATGAAAAAACCCCTTGCACAGGGGAAAATGTTAATATTACCTTGAACAAGAGGACTCCATGATTCAAAATCCACTTATTCAGATCAGGGAGGGATGGCCATAGAACAATGTTAACTATATTTATGGATCTCAATTTAATCATTTATTTATTTTATCTAAAAATAATAATTTATTAATGTTTTATCCATGCATAGTACCAATTGTATACATTGCTTATTTTTAATAAGCAAGAGGTTGTTGTACTTGTTACATGGGCCGTGTCCTCAAGAAATAAAGTTGAGGATATAAACGAATGGCTCACATAAGTTTACACACAAGGAAAGTAGTGTAAAGAAGATTGACGTGTCAGTGCATTCATGACAGATGATGCTAGTGTGGAGATCGAAGCCATTAGGTTTTTACTATCCTTAGTTTCTTTATTTAAACCAAAGTCAACTTATTATAATTTCCTAATATTTAGTTTATAAGAACATATGTTTCATAATTTACACCATAGAATGGTTTTACTTTAACATTGCATTTTGTTGGAACGTTACTTATCAACTTTATAATGTAATTTTTATATTGTCCTTTTATTGTCGAGTACTTTTATGTATTTGGCATATATGTAGGGCATGGTTGAAAAATATGTACATGTAAGTGGATCGATAATTAAAATATGTGAAACATTTTATGTTTCAACCCCATAGCTTGATATTGTGTTTTATATTCCAGGTATGCTAGTAATAAGGATGTCAGAACAAATATATTTGATAGATTGGATGACATTATGCATGCAATGAGTGACAATGAAGATATCACTACTCACCTAATCAACAAATTCATGGAGGAATTCAAACAAGAGGACTTCATTAGTTACTTTCAAAAAACTTGGTGTTATGTTGAGGTCATATTGGTAAGATTATCAAATTCTTCATTATGGTTTCTATGTATTTACATCATTTAAGTTGATTTTTGTGTAAGGTAAGACATCGTGATGTTTGTTTCTATAGCTATGTGTGCAAAAAACTTTCAAATTTTCTCTCATGCAAATTAAGAAACTAATGCTTCCATAGAGTCATACCATTTCCAAATTAAGAGTCGTTATTTAAGGGATCATGCTAAGAAATGCACAAGGATAATGGATTGGTTTATTCATACACTTCTTCATAGTGTAGATCCATTCTATAAAAATAAAAGACATGTAGTTATTTGGATTTCTAACTAACTTAAAAAATGAAAGCTATTACATTACTACATTGGAAAGGACAAAAATAATACCAGATAGAGATTGTTACACATATGATCTCCTCCCTAACACATATAGGATAAGAAGTCAAACTGTTGCAATGAAATGGTATCTCATTAGAAAGTTTGGACCTGACTTCGATGTATATGATTGTTAGTAGGCAAAGAGGAGAAACACATGCAAGCGTGTGTTGAAGATTTTAGATCTCATGAAGAGAAACAAAACAATGAGCAAGATCAAGTTGCTAGTAAGTGTCACTTGAAATTTAAGTTTTATATTGATGTTTCTAATGATTATTATGTTTTTTTCTCAAAACTACTAAATTACTCTTATTAAATTACTAATGATGTTACTCCATTGGTTGATCATGATGTAGGAGGGAGTTTCAGTCATGAAAACAATACTACCGATAATATTGATATATTATTTTTGTAATAAAATTTTGATTGATTTTTATGATTTTTAAAAATCATTAATTCATAGTCCATTTATAGATGGCTCTATTTCAATGCAAGATCAAGATGCAATTGGGTTTGTCACTCTTGAAGACCAAACTATTGGTAAATATTGATATCACCATTTCACAATGAAATATTAAGGGTTGTCTATGTTTGTTTTATGACTAAATCATTCTCATTTCAATTATAGATAGTAGGAAATCATTTGATGCTTGCAATGATATCATTTGATGCTTGCAATGATAACCTACAAAATTCTATTAATTTTTTGAATTCAATACTCAACAATTTACCAACCACAAAAGATCAAATATTTATCTTTACTAAGTGTGTTGAAAGATTTAGAAAAGATCTCCATGAATCTATTGTTTCCTCTTTGAAATTCACGTCAATCCTTGTCTCAGAGGATATGCCTATGAGACAAATATCACCATGGTCCAAACCAACCAAAATGTGCAAATGTTTTATCCATCCAAGAGGCAATGCCATTGCTCAAGAGTTGAATGAAAGAGCTAAGGAGAATGAAGAATTTCAATTCCCTTTTATATGTCAAGTAAAAAGTAAAAGAAAAAAAAGTTCTTCAATCGTTTAGGCATAGTGACATAGGCATAAAGAATTGTTATCATACAACAACAAAGTGAGTATGTTTCTTCAAAAGTATTTGATTGTTCTACACATATTTAATTATCTCTCTAAGTTGATATGTTAAGAATATGTCATTGTAGCTTTGGATGATCAAGAAAATACTCGGTAATGTCATTTGTCCTTCTCTATTGATCTAAACCAAACAACAACAGATGCAATGCAAATTATAGACGATGATTTTTTTTCTTTTAAATATGTTCACTCATATAATCAAAAGGTAATATTCTTATTTCTAATCACTTTTATATACCTAATCAAACAAAAAATGGATGCAATTTTTGGAACTCAACCATCAATGATCAATGTTATCCCCACTTTGACATTTCAACAAACCATTTCAAGTAATTAAGAATGTTAATATTTTATAGCTTAACTACATATTGTATTCTTACACTTCAACACTTTATCTAAGTTGATGTGTTTAATGCATGTCATCACAACTTTAGATGATCAACAAAACACTCAACAACATAGGTCACTCCTTTGTACTATCTTAACCAAACAACAACAACAATGGATGCAATGCAAAGTGTGGATGGTAAAGAAATTAAGAAATAAATTTCTATCATTAAGTTACTCTTTTGCATATGATTTATAGCTTTGAAATTACATGTTAAAATTATGTAAATTATTTTTCTTCAATTGATTTGATTATGACATATTTATTTTATATGCCTTTCTCCAATAAAATGCATGCATCGTGAGAATAAAAAGGTTTATAGTAAAATAAACAAAAGGCAATACTTTTTGATGCACTATCCATTTTGAGTTTTTAATCTGTAAATTAATTTTATAACTAAACCATGCAATTTGTAGTTGATGATATTATAATAGAGAGTCATGGTCAACACTTTTATGGAAGTTATCTATTACTCCTCCCATATGCACTTATACACTGCTGGATAGAGTGCTATGAGAGAAAAAGAGTTGAGATTCATTGGCCCTAGAGTAATTTGGACTACTAACATACCAAATTGTCACATTTATAAGTTTTTCAATTTTGGTTTAATAAATAAATGCTCCTAGCATATATGTAACTTTTATATGATGAGATAACACTTATGGATTTGTAATACATCTTTACAAATGGAATTCATATGGGAAAGCAACTATAAAGGAGTTCAATTAATATTATGTTGTAACTAACTAATTTTATTAAGAATATTTTAACATATTATTGTATTGAAAATATGGTATATTGAAAATGAAAATATGTAGAAAGGAACACATATTGCACAAGAAAAGAGGGAACTAAAATCACTTACAACAAAAAGTAGAGGAGTCCTCTTTTATTATCAAATTGTAATATTACAATCTGTGCTTGACCATGGAGAATCCACAAACCAATTCTTTATAATGAAGCATGGTTGTCAGAACTATGGTCCTAGCATTCAATTGGTCATTTTTGGTGCACACACTAACCCTACATTCTAATCCAACAATATTTTATGTTATTTGACTACATTAAGAGTATTCCTAACCTAGTTTCTAGAGCACTACCCATCTTAGACTCAATCACACATGCAATTAAGTCATATGGACTAATTGTCAATGCATCCTCACCCCTCTAATTTTAAATTAAAATTTAACTATTCCATGTGGTGACTTGTCCCAAATATTATCATTGCCTATCAATCAACATTTGAAGTTGAATTATAAAAATAACATTACAATGGGTGCAAGTTTGAAATAAATTGAATTATAGATATACTAATACTTGCTATCCAACTTCTTCCTTAAGGGATTGATGCCGCACAATACAAAATTGGGTGTGTAATTTATACACAAGGATCAAACAAAAATTATCTATAATCCCAAATGAATCAAGATGGCCCTTTAAACATGGAACTTGGTTTTAATTCCAACTTATCTACTCTATGTAGATGATCACACAACCGTAGTTTTATGTCCAACTTATCCACTCTATGTAGATAACTATACATTCATGATTTAACATCCAACTTATCTACTCTATGTAGTTAAATACATAGTTGTGATTTTAATGTGATTTTAAGTCCAACTTATCCACTTAATGTATGAAATAATTTATGGGATCTCTTTTAATGCATAACCTACATATTTATTACTTCTAGGACTGTAAATGATCCTATATACCTAGGTGCAAATTTAGTAGATTTTCTAATATTTATCAAACTCCTTTCACTTTAATTTGAAAAAAACACATTATCCCAAAGAACTATCTTACAACCCTCTTTCTATATACATAACTCTTGGTGAAAGCTAACCTCCTTACTAGATGTACCATCTAACATGCCCCTAACATACCATCACATGATTAAAATAAATGCTCCATACTAGACGTACCATCCATCATGACTCAACATTGACAAGGCCCACTTATTATGGAAGTTTGAGTCTCATAAACATCATGAGACGTTTAGTCCTTGTTGGCATGTCTAGTCACATGATCAATGTCCCATCACCAAAATTACAATGTCCCATGCCGCCATCTTTTAATGTTTTAAAAGATGTCAAGACATTTGGAAGAAAACACATCATGATGTCTATATTCATCCTTCGCCATATGTTCAAGTTTGCATGTGTCATTTGACAACCATTGTTGAGGTCTACATTTGTCATTTTGTTGCCATTGTTGAGCTTACTACACAACACACATGTAAGGCTACTCAAAAACCATTTATAGATATGGGTTTAATGAGCTTCAAAATAATAGAAATAAAACCAGGGTTTTAATTTTTGGTTTTAATGAGCTTCAAAAACTATTTATTGTTTTGTTACTCTATTGTTAGGGCATAATCCTCTTGACCCATCTCTTGAGGAAAACATGTTGTGAGGTTTGCATTCATCCTTTGCCATCTATTGAGGTTTGCATTTGTCTTCTAACCACCATTGTTGAGTTTCATCGCACAATGCACAAGTAATGCTACTCAAAAACCATTTACAATTATGGGTTTAATGAGCTTTAAAATAACAAAAATAAAGCCAAGGTTTTAATGAACTTCAAAATAATAGAAATAAAACTAGGGTTTTAATTTTCAGTTTTAATGAGCTTCAAAAAGCATTGTTGAGCTCATTGCATGACAGAGATAAGGTTGGGTTTTTTTGCCCTTAACATACCGTCACATCTTTAAAATGAATGCTATGTACAATTTCTACATACAATCGATCGAATGACACACACATACCTCAACAGATGGTCACCGAAACTTGTGATAAATGGTGTTAGTTGTTAATATAGAGGAGGGATTTCTATCGGGATTTCTATCCAAAATTTAAGGTGAGGAGGATCTAGAAGGAGGCTTTAGAAGACCTCAAGCAGCTCAACCACTAAATACAAGTAGCTCTCATTCCATTAACTTGTTCTTGTGTTAGTGACAGTTTAGTTTGCAAATTAATTTATGAAGTTTCTTATAGCTGAACATGTCTTTAATTTATAAAGTTCCTTATAGCTCCATGGAGATGTGGTCTTGATGGAGGAGGACAGACCATGGATGCAATTGTTGGACTATGAGGGCCTCCCTTTTCGATGCAGGAGATGTTTCTCCATTGGTCATTTGGCCTCAGGCTCACCGCAAGGGCGCGGCAACCTAGTGGAAGAATGCTCTCACCAATCATCTAATGGTGGGCACTCCCTCTTCATTTGGTTCTTCTAGAGAGGACAATCCTTCCTTGGTTGAATCATCCCAGGAGACCGTGTCTCCCCAGGATCCTCTACTGGCTGTCCCTTCAGCAGAACCGTTGGTGCCTCAAACTGCTGTCACTGTTCAAGCCGAGCCTACCTGACCCTCGATGATCACCTTTGTTGGCCCTTCAACTGCCCCTGACTCTTCTTCTGCAATGCCAGCTCCCTTAATGCGAGGTGGCTCATTACTAGTGGTGGCTATAGAGGATCTGCTCCTCTCGCCTTGCTCGGTGGACTTTGACTCAGAGGCTTCTTGGTCGGTTATGCAAAGAAAGAAGAAGGGACTCCCAAAAATTGTCTCTGCTTCGCAGCCTAGGGTTAAGGGAGTTAGATTTGTCCCCTCAGGTTCTGGGGTTGTCTAGTTCTCGTATGTTGTTTGACAGTCGTTTGTCTGTTGTCCCTGTTCTGTTTCTACTTTGTGCGTGGCCTGAATTGGCCTGTTCTATCAGGCCCTAGGGGCTTTTATTTGTAAAGGGTTCAACCCCTAGTTTGTTGACTTATCATCATCAAAAACATGTCTTTAAATTCCAATGAAACAATAATTTATGCATATATTAAACTTACAAATAAGACTAAAATTGTGATGAAGTTAGTGTATGATTGCTAAAAAAAATTAGTTTCTTTAAGGAGATTTAATCTATTTTGTGATTGTATAATCACACATTGATTGAATGGGTTTTCCAACTTGCTTGCTTGTTCCCCAAAACTTGGCATAGACATTCATTTCTTTAAAGGCATTTAATATACAATTTGAACATTACAGACAAACAAACTTATGCAAAAACATTATAGGCTACTTATCAATAATTAGACAATAACTTCATCACAAATGTATTATTGATAGAAAACATTCATATGAAAACTCCAATTGACATTTAAATTTGTATAAACATCTCGTTAAAACCCATTCCTACATGAACTATCAATTTTACTTTGATTTATAAGTTTAATATGTACATAAATTGTTGTTTGATTGGATCATTCATTTTAATGATGTGATGGTATGTTAGAGGCAAAATAACCCAACCCTACCTTCGCCTTGTAGTGAGCTCAACAATGGTTTTTGATGCTCGTTAAAACCAAAAAATAAAACCCTAGTTTATTTTTGTTATTTTGAAGTTCATTAAACCAATACCTGTAAATCATTATTTAGTAGCATTACCTATGTGTCATGCGGTGAGCTCAACAATGGTGACCAAACAATTTATGCACATATCAGACTTCAGAATCAGACTCAAATTGTTATAGTAGCAGCTAATGCAGAAATGAAGAAACATGCTAGATTTGTCTTTTCTATGAAGAAACTAGGGATGTCGATCATGTGTCTAGATGTGCCAGTAGGGACTAGATGAGACTCAAAATTCCATAATAATTGGGCCCCACTAGTGTTGAGTCATGATGGATGGTATGTCTAGTATGGACCATTCGTTTTGATCATGTGATGGTATGTTAGGGGCATGTTAGATGGTATGTATAGTATGGATCTTACCTTACAAATTAGACTCAAATTTTTATAGTAGATCATGTAGAAATGAGTTTCAAAGAGTGGCACACTTATGATCCAAAATTTGAGCATCTATAATGAACTAAGTGTATGATTGCTAAGATGTTCTAGTTTCTTTGAGGAGAGCTAATTTTTTTGTGATTGTGTTTAAGATAATCACATGTAGGTTGAAAAATACAATGTGTTTCCAACCTACCTATTTTTTTCTCCAAAACTTGAGCATTTGTGATGAAGTTGATTGTGTGACTGCTAAGATTTATATTTTTGTATGAGGAGAGCAAAGTTGTTTTGTGATTGTCTTTGAAACCCATTTGTACATGAACTGATAATTTCAATCTGATTTGAAAGTTTAATATATGCATAAATTGTTGTTTGATATGAATTTAAAGAGATATTTAGCTATATGGAATATACCAAAAATTTCATATTGGAGTTTTCATATGACTATTTTATATCAATAAAACATTTCTTTCAATAAACATTTCTTTCACTGACTATATGTTGGTATACCCATGCATGTGAGTCATGTAAAAACATGTAAAACTTATGTCTTAGGCATGCCTATAGATATGAATAGTATGGAGCTTAGCTTTTGTCCAAATAGCATGGAGTCACATCATTATGACAAATATTATGGTATATAGTACCAGCTATTTATTACAAGTTTATTGAAAATGAGATATGAAGAAGAGCTAGTCTCAGACACAACAATCAATCTGTCATCTTCAACATTCACATTATTATGTTCAATGGTTTTATAAAGCCTTTCAACTTAATAACTACCTAAACTACCCAACAACTAACAATTAATTACTAACACCTAATTAATAAAATAAATGTATTAGCATGTTAATTTATTATTTATTACATCACATATAAATATTATTCTATGTCATGCAGTAATTAATTCCTTACTCCCCCTTAGTGCTAACATAGAAACTTTATTCTGGAGTTGCATCAATAGTTGGCTCTGGTTGATTGTTGTTTTTATCTTCTGTGATAGTGTCAAGGTTCATTTCTTTCATACTTTCCCCCTTCAATAATTTTTTTTCTCCACTTGATATGCAATTACACCCTTATTACTCCAAAGATACACTTATCTCTCCAATTAAAAAAATAATGTTAAAAAATAATACAATTTTAGCTTCCCAAATAGTATGTTCTCTTTTAAACATGTGTGACCGACTATTAAAAAACCAAAATTAGAAACATTTACAAACCAATTAATGTAGGCACAAGCGTACTAAACGATCGAAAGAAGAAACAATTCCAACGAGCACTTCTCAACAATAATTTGTAATTTTCTACCAAGCATGATTACTTACAACTTTCTTCACAACGATTCTTTCTGTTAATTTTTTCATGTCTCCATCGTGATCCAAGCATATATTGATTGATTTCAAGGATGACAGTATCATCTAAACAGCAATGGCAGTGGCGATTGTCTTTATTGCAAGAGTCTGAGTGCCATACCACCATCTCAATATCCTTGTAAAAGTCAAACAAGTCCCTACATAGCATGAAAAGGTCGATACAAGTAGATTTTGTAGTCAAACAATTGACACCACCCCTCTTCAAGACAATGGGCTTGAAAATATCCTCAAATAATGCAAGTTTGGCAACATTTCAAACTAGCGAAGTTTATTCTCCTTTAACAACATGCTAGTTGCATTCAACTTCTTCTTCGCTGGTGTGTACCTCTATCTCCATTTGATTTTCCTTTCAAACAAACAAACAATCAATCATTGCAATCAATGACTGAAGAAACATATACAATGGATTGTATCCCATGTAGCAGATGAAGAAATGATGGTCAAAACTAGTTCAAATGACCTAACCAATTGAATCTTTAGTATTTGATCCAATAGATTACAAGTGTCACGCTATTACACATGCTACTCAAAACACTTTTTGTAAATCTCAAAACAAATCTTCAAATTCTCAATCCAAAAATCCTCCTTATGCAAAGATCTGCTCGAAAGTGTGGCAAAACTAACAAAAACCAAAAACTAGACTATATATTTTTTTTAATTTATTTTTAATATGAAAATGAACAAAATGGAGAGAAGATGATGAAAAGAGTGAACAAGATGGAAAGAGAAGAGAAAACAAATAGAGGTATGAAGAATGTCAACAAATTTGTATATGGTTTGCATTGTAAAATTGTTGACAAAATGCAAGAATAGTGGATGGGCAAAACAATGATTGTTGCATGTGGTTGTCACTGCATCACCATTATGAGCACCGCTTTGGAATATAGACAATCGAATGGACTGTGAATAGAGAGGTCCAAAAAACCTACTCTAATACCATATTGAAAACTAGACGTGAAGATGAACCAGAGGCTCAAACACAGGAATCAATCAATCGGTCATCTTCAACATTCACATTATTACATTCAATGGCTTTATAAAGCCTTTCAACTTAGTAACTACCTAAACTAGCCAAGAACTAACTAGCAATTAATTAATAAAACCTAATTAATAAATTAACATTAACATGTTAATTTATTATTTATTACATCACATATAAATATTATTCTATTTCAAGCACTAATTAATTCCTAACGTTTTAGTGACAATTTAATTTACACATAATTTGTAATCTTTGCTCGATCATGCATATCTATCCTCCATACAAATTGGGATGTTTGAGACACCATAACATCATATTGAATTTTTTAATTTTGAAAAAATAAACTATTTATAGCAGCAAACACAATTAATTTGTAATTTAAACTATCACTAACACTTGTAATAAATGGTATTGGTTGTTAATAAAGAAGAGGAATTTCAATCGAAAAGTTAAGGCAAGGAGGATATGGAAGGAGGCTTTAGAAGACCTCAAGGGGCTCGACCACCAAATATAGATAGGTCTCATTCCATTAATTACAAGTGTTGGTGATAGTTTAATTTTCAAATTAATTTATGACATTGATTATAGCTAAACATATATTTAGATTCCAATGAAATAACAATTTATGGAGACATTAAACTTACAAATTAGACTAAAATCATTATAGTAGATGTAACATATTACATCAAATCATTAAAATGAATGCTCCATATGACTTGTATATACCATATAGGTAAACATCTCTTTAAATTCCAATCAAACAACAATTTATGCACATGTTTGTGATTTTTTGTAAGATATTCACATCTAAGATATTCAACTTGCAAGCTTTTTTCCCAAAAAATGGCATAAATGTTCATTGGTCTAAAGGCATTTAATATACAACTTAAAAGTTACACAAAAACAAACTTATGTAGAAAAATTTATAGGCTACTTACGAGATATTATACACTTAACTTCATAATGATGTTTTATTGATAGAAAACATTCATATGAAAATTGTAGTTTGACATTTTTGGTATAAACCATATAGCAAAACATCTCTTTAAATTTGAATCAAACAACAATTTATGCACATATTAAACTGACAAATTAGATTCAAATTGTTATAGCAATAGTTCATATAGAAATGGGATGAAGTAAGTGATTCACTGCTAAATTTCTAGTTTCTTTGAGGAGAGCTAATATGTATTGTGTTTGTCTTTAAGATTGAGAGGCAATTGCTAAGAAAATGAATTGAGAAAGTGTGGTTAGACAAGTGAAGGGATGTGAATGTTTAGAACCTTAGAAATCAAATAGCAATAACGATACAATCATTTTAATGTACCTTATAGTATCAAGATGTAGACAAGGTTATAACTTTTGTTTGCCGGCATGGGATGGGGTGTGCCACCGAATTACCTAGCAAGGGATGATCATGCCCATATGGGTGCAACCCTAGAACCAAGGGGAAATGGGAGCCAAAAATTGGGTAGATTGTAGGAATTGGGAAGAATTAAATAACTGGAGACCAACAAAACTTCTATTGTGATTGTCTTTAGAACAAACTATTGTAGGTTGAACAACATAGTGTGTTTTTTAACTTGCATTTTGTTCCCTTTAATGTGCTTTTCAACCAGATCATGTGCATAAACATGTTTTCATTTAATGTCATTTGTTTATTGTAAGAGGTTGTACGACTTGAAATAAATTTCAAACCCACAATTGTATTGCAATGCCAAGAAATATTTTTTTAAGTTGAGATGAGTAATGCACAATGAGGTTTAGGTGGTTTAGGAGCACAAAAAAACTGTGATATTGGTACAGCCCCCAAAAAGTTTAAATTTTTGGTACTAATTGAAGAAATTCTTGAATAGAAGACGACTCCTCGTAGGAGAAAGATGACAATATATAATAGGAAGACTATGAAGGACCCAACTGGTTTGTCCTGCAATAAAGGGAAGGAAAAAATAGTCCAAAGTACTAATACCTTTCTTAATGAAAAAGAAAACAAAAATAATAGATGAATGTCCCAATAATTGTCTTCTACCTGAGGAAGATAAAGGAAAAAGGGTTCAAGAAGATGATTTTTTTATGACCCTTTGGTTGACTATGATTGGGTCCTTCATGGTGGGACAAGAATGGTAGTAATGATAATAGCTTGGAAGTTAAGATGGGTCCAAAATCTTCTAATACAAGTTATTACAGATTGGACAACACGTCTGGATTGATTTACTGTAGGCTTAATAGTACAGTTATTTAAAACATGATCCTCGTGTCAATAAATAATATCCTAGTCTAATTCTTATGCTATACATGTTATATGGAGCCTAATCATACTCAGAGGTTAAATTTACCCCACTTTTATTGGCATGGTTTCCCCTCAAATTATTTAACGGGATTTGAGGGTAGCGCCCCCAAGACGGGGTCAAGGGGCCGAGAGTTATTTTTCTATTTGCTGACATAAAAAAACCCAATTTTTGTAACTGACATAAGGCTTGATAAAAGCGGCTAAGGGTTAGGGTTTATGTTGATGTATTGTAGCATTTTGCAGTGGTATTGAGTTGCAAGGATTGATGGTTGTAATCTGTTTGATTAACTGGATAATAATATTGGACTCTCTGTTGGTGGACGTAGCCGGGTTTGGGTGAACCACGTTAGAACTTGTCTCTCGCTGTTATTATTTCTATGTAATTTCATTCCTCTATTTAATCTTTATTTGCATTTAATTAATATCTTCTACATACAATCCCTAACAAGTGGTATCAGAGTAAGTTGTGTTTGATTATCGTCTACAGGAAGGTCTCACGGTTGAGCGGGAATCTCACAATTGAGTGGGAGCAATGGCGGACAAGGGTAAATTGAAGGTAGATAAATTCAATGGGCAGAACTATCAGTTATGGAAGATGCAGATGGAGGATTATCTCTATCAGAGGGATTTATGGAGATCGTTGGAATGAATAGCCAAGAAACTGACAACAATAACTGATGAGGATTGGAATCTTTTGGACAGAAAGGCACTAGGAACCATTCAGTTGTGCCTGGCACCATCGATGGCATTCAATATAACGAAAGCAAAGACAACAGATGGTCTAATGAAAACTTTGGCTAAATTGTATAAAAAACCCTTAGCCTCAAATAAGGTATTTCTCATGAAGCGTTTGTTTAATCTGAAAATGATTGAAGGTGGATCTGTGACAGATCATTTAAATGAGTTTAATACGATTATCAGTCTGTTAACTTCTATAAAAGTAAGTTTTGATGAAGAGGTGAGGGCTCTCTTGATATTGTGTTCTTTGCCAGAAAGCTAGAATAACTTGGTAATGGCTGTAACTCTGTCTCTTGTTCAAATACTTTGAAATTTGATGATGTTGGTGTTATCCTTAGCGAGGAAATGCGACGGAAAAGCTTAGGAGGATCCACATTAGGTAGTGTTTTGAATGCAAAAAGCAGAGGCAGATCAAAGGAGAGAAGAAAAGGTTCTGGAGGTCATGGGAAGTCACGAGGAAAATCAAAGGACAAGAGATCCCAATCCAGAGGATAAAAAGATTGTTGGTACTGTGGGAAACCAGGTCATCTAAAGAAAGATCGCTGATCTCGGAAGAAGACAAACAAGAAGGCAATAAGGAGGCAAATGTGGTAAGTAATAAATCTGAAGATGATGCTTTGATTCTTTCCTTAGATAATGTTGATGATTCATGGGTTTTAAATTCAGGGGCCTCATTTCATGTTATGCCCCATAGAAGTTATTTTCTTGATTATGTCCAAGGGGATTTTGGGCTAGTTTATTTGGGAGATAACAAACCATGTCAGATTGTTGGAAAGGGAAGAATCAAGATTATGTTGCAGAATGGGAATCATTGGCTACTACAAGAGGTAAGGCATGTTTCAACGCTGAGTAGGAATTTAATTTCAGCAGAGCAGTTAGCTGATGAAGGTTGCATTGTTACATTTACTAATAAAAATTGGAAGGTTTTAAGATGTGCCTTAATAGTAGCAAAAGGTGTGAAAGTAGGCACCTTATATCTTTGTACAGGTCATACTGTTCCTTCTACTTTAGTTGTTGCAGAAAAAAAATAAACAGGTTCAGGAACAGTTGCTGCAGGTTCTGAAACAACACTGTGGCATAACAGACTTTGGCATATGAGTGAAAAAGGTATGAAGGTATTTCATTCTAAGAAAGTTTTACCATGTCTGAAATGTATTAATATGGATTTATGTAAAAGTTGTGTGTATGGCAAACAAAAGAGAGTCAGTTTTCTCAAGAATGGGAAGCAAAAGAAAGATGAAAAGTTGAAGCTTGTGCATATAGATGTATGGGGACCAGCTAAGGTATCTTCTCTTGGTGATTCTCAGTATTATGTTCCATTCATAGATGATGCAACTAGGAAGGTTTGGATTTATTTCCTTAGGTAGAAATCTGATGTATTTGAAACATTTAAGAAATGGAGAAGCTTGGTTGAAAATGAGACAGGTAAAAAATTAAAATGACCCAGATCTGATAATGGAGGTGAGTATTGCAGCAAAGAATCTGAGGATTATTGTTCCTTTAATGGAATTCGTAGGCAGAAAACGGTTCGAGGGACTCCATAGGAGAATGGAGTCCCTGAACGCATGAATAGGACAATAATGGAGCATGCAAGGACCATGAGATTGCATGTTGGGCTGCCTTTAAACATGTGGGCAGAGGCTGTCAACACCGCTGTATATTTAATTAATAGAGGTCCCTCAATTCCTTTGGGCTGTGGTATTCTAGAGGAGGCATGGACATGAAAGAAGGTGAGTTATTCTTTTTTCAAAACCTTTGGATGTGAAGCATTTGCACATGTAGATTCTGAAAATAGAACCAAGATGAATGCAAAATCAAAAAAATGTACCTTCGTTGAATATGACATTGATAAATTTGGTTATAAGCTTTGGGATTTTGAAAATAAAAAAATTGTTGGAAGGAGGGATGTTATATTCAATGAGAAGGTGTTGTACAAATATCAGTTGCACCAGCCTGAGAAGAAAAAAAAGGATTATGTGGTACTGGATGATACTCCAGATAGTGATGTTCCAATGGTTCCTCATGCTCTGCAACAGCAACAAGAAATACTACAAACTCCAGTGAATGTTAAACGGTCAACAAGGCTAAATAGACCTCCTGAAAGGTTTTCTCCCTCTTTGTATTATATTTTGTTAACAGATGCTGGTGAACCGGAAGGGTATGATGAAGCTATGCAGGTGGATACAAAGGTTCAGTGGGATCTTGCAATGAAAGAAGAAATGGACTTCTTGCTAAAAAATCAGACTTAGGAATTATGTAGGTTGTTTGCAGGTAAAAAAGTTTTACCAAACAAATGGGTTTATAGGCTGAAAGAGGAAGATGGAGGTAAGAAAATATTTAAAGCCAGGTTAGTTGTAAAAGGGTTTGCACAGAAAAAAGGTATTGATTTTGATAAGATTTTTTCTCTGGTTGTTAAGATGACTTCTATTCGTACTGTTTTAAGTATTGTGGCTGCTGAAGACTTGCATTTGGAACAACTAGATGTGAAAACTGCCTTTCTCCATGGTGATTTGGACGAGGAGATATATATGAAACAGCCCCAAGGATTTGAAGTCAACAGTAAGGAGAAACTAATGTGCAGATTGAAGAAGAGTTTGTATGGCTTGAAACAAGCACCTCGGCAATGGTATTTAAAATTTGATAGTTTTATGGCTGAGCAAGGCTACATCCGATATAATTCTGACCATTGTGTTTATTTTAAGAGGTTAGATAATGACAGCTACATTATTTTATGTTTATATGTTGATGACACGCTTGTAGCAGGGTCTACCATGGATCACATAAGAGAGTTAAAACAATAATTAGCACAATCATTTGTTATGAAGGATTTGGGGGCAGCAAAACAAATCCTTGGTATGAAAATTTGTAGAGATAGGAAGAAAAGAAAATTGACTCTATCTCAAGTTGATTATGTTGAAAAAGGTGTTGGAGAGATTCCATATAGAGAATGCAAAAGTTGTCAGCACACCTTTGTCTAGTCATTTGAAATTGACTAAGAAGATGTGTCCAAAGACACAAGAGGAGAAAGAAAAAATGTCAAAGGTACCATATGCTTCAGTTGTGGGAAGTTTAATGTACGCCATGGTATGCACAAGACTAGATATTGCACATGTTGTAGGAGTCGTAAGCAGGTATATGAGTCATCCCGGATTGGAGCATTGGAATGCGGTAAAATAGATTATCAGATATTTGAGAGGTACATCCAATAAACACTTATGTTTTGGGGGCTCTAATACTGATTTAGCAAGTTATGTAGACTCAAATTTGGCTGAGGATATTGATACCAGGCGGAGTACTACAGGTTATGTCTTTACTGTAGGTGGGACAACGGTGAGTTGGATTTCTAGGTTGTAAAAGGTGGTTGCTTTATCAACCAGAGGCAGAGTATGTAGCTGCAACAGAGGCAAGCAAGGAGATGATATGGTTGCAATCTTTCATGGAAGAATTGGGCAAACAATAGGCTAAAAGTTTCTTTGTATACAGATAGTCAGAGTGTCATACATCTTGCAAAGAATTATGCCTTGCATTCAAAGACCAAACACATACAGCTTAGGTATCACTTCATCCGATCAGTGTTAGATGATGGACAATTAAGATTGAAAAATATACATACAGATGAATATCCAACGGATATGTTTACGAAGGCAGTGACAAGGGAGAAGCTGAGCTCCTCTTCAATTTCGGTTGGTCTTCAAAACTGAAAACAAAAAAAATAGAACAACAGAATCCAGGATGCTTATTTCCAATGGGAGCTACAGGGTCAACAGTGTTATGATCAGTCTCCAAGTGGGAGATGATATGGTCTGGAGTCTAATCAGTCTCCAGGTGGGAGATTGTTGTTATATGGAGCCTAATCAGACTCGAAGGTTAAACTTACCCCACTTTTATCGGCACGGTTTCCCCCCCAAATTATTTAATGGGGTCAAGGTGCAGCGCCCCCAAGACGAGGTCAAGGGGCCGTGAGTTATTTTTCTATTGGCCGACATTAAAAAAAAAACCCTATTTTTGTAACTGACATAAGGCTTGATAAAAGCGGCTAAGGGTAAGGGTTTCCATTGATGTATTGTTGCATTTTGTAGCAGTATTGAGTTGCAAGGATTGTTGGTTGTAATCTGTTTGATTTAATGGATAATAATATTGGACTCTTTGTTGGTGGATGTAGCCCGAGTTTGGGTGAACCACATTAAAACTTGTCTCACTGTTATTATTTCTGTGTATTTTCATTCCTCTGTTTAATCTTTATTTGCATTTAATTGATATCTTCTGCATACAATCCCTAACAATACACATTGTGATATGCATCAACACTATTGAATACAATTGAAATTTTGTATTAGACCTACAATTAGTCATGCAATAGTTCATTGGGATACAATTATTTCTTTTGTTGAGATTGTTAGAAGATGGAGATTATGTGAAGCCTAAAAATGGTGTTGTTGAACATATGATTGATCTTTACTTTGCCTTGAAACCTGTACAAGATTTATGGAATGTTAGATGCATGTATTGACAATAAAGTTTCTTGCTAGTTTGGTACAATAGATATTTTTTTGTGAATCCAACAAATATGCATAGATTTAAAGTAAAAATGGAGGATACTATTCAAGAGGTCATAAATGTGGCAAAAACTATGGAATGTATGATTACTAGTCACCAACATTCTATGAGGCCACATATGAGATAATAGGTGGTAAGTTGTAGTAATTTGAAGATGCATTTAAATGCTTTCGTCATATATGCTTTGGAATCTAAATTGTTATGTTCTTTATAAATGGGATGTAGTAGCAAGGAGAACCTTGCCTCGATTTATGAGTTAAGTGAATGTCAAGGTGACAAACTCTTCAGTAATGAGATGTCAACTTCATTCAATATTTGCCTATAAATTGAATTATTTCCAACCATTTTGATCATGCATACATTGCAATCTAAACTATTACATTATTTGTAAACAAGACGTAGTAGCAAGGAAGACCTCACCTTGATTTAGGAGTACAATGAACATTGAGGTGACAATCTCTTCAGTAATGAGATGCCAGCTCCTAGTTATTGTTTTGTTGTAACATGTAAATGTTGATATTGTATAATGGATTTGCACATAATTGTTCTCAAATCATATGTTTTGTTGATTGTAGGAGGTTGAACGATCTCGGGATGACAATGAGGAGGTTGAGGATGAGGAGGCTGATCATGATACATAGAGGTAGTTTATTGCTATTATTAATTGTAATTATTTGTTTGTTGGATCATGTATGTGATGTTCTTTTCAATTTGCTTTGTACAGTTGCCTCTTCCATATAGAATAGAATGGGCAAGTGGTAGATTGGTACATTTTGAGTATGGTCCATGTGGCGTGGTTGGGGGTGTTAAGTTTTGAGAATTCCAAAAGTTAAACATCCATAGAATGCTTAAGCACATGTCTTTTCTATCGCCACAAAAGCATGGCCAAAGTTATGAAGAAAAATATTTGCCTCTTCCCCTAAAACAATGAAAAAACATATTGAAAAGAGGGAGAGTAACATGGAGCATGTGTTGAGAATGTGCTATAATCAACAAAGAAGGTGTGCCATTAAATAATATGCAAAAGGTATGGGAAGGAAAAGGTTGAACAACTTAGTACTAAAGTAAACAAAGAGGTGAACATTGCAATGTGGTCATATGATAGTGATCACAAGAGAGAAGTGAAGTGAAGAAATAATACAGTTCAAAGAACACAAGGAGAAAATGAAACATGAAGAAGAGGTGATTATCAATAATAGTTGCTCAAGGTGCTACTTATTTTTGTAACATGCATATAAATACCATATAACTTCATCTTCTATGCCATCATAGGGTCAGGAGGAACATGGAAGTAGTGGGGTTTACCTAGGCAATGGCAAGGACGTGGGAGAGGAATCAGTAATTTTTGGTTATACATTTGAATTTTTGGTAGGAATATTGCATGTTTATTTTACCTTAATTGATTTGAATTCATTGACAATAATATTTTCTATAGGATGGTAATATTCCTCTCATTGAACTTCTCCAAAAATGAAAGAGGATGTTCGATGAAACAAAAGTGGAGGACATTTCTCAACGAGCAAAGGTATATAAATTACAAATTACAATTTTGAAATGAATCGCTTCGTTTAATTTTTATAGTTTATAAACTTTTCTGGGCTTTTCTAGGGAAATGAGGATGAAATGGATAAAAATTTGAAGAAACATGTTAGCTTTGCCAAGGAATTCTCTCCTTTTGTTGAGAAGTTAGGGCTCCATCTTATCATGGAGATAGTTGCAAAGGAAATGGGAGAGTGCAAGGAGAGTGGTGGTGATGGTGGTAACATTCAACAACAATGTGCATTGTTATCCCAAATGTTTGTTATTAATTTGTAAATTGAATGTCTAATATTGTGTTATGAATTGGTCAACATCAACATAAAATGATAATGTAACCTATGAATTATTTGATTGTAGTCATGTGTTCGGGAGGAAGATAGGAGAGAGGGTGATGCTAGTGGTTTTGTTGCTAGAGAGGAGGTGGACTTGTATTCTAGCAATGTTCTAGTGGGGAGAGGAATTGCCATTGATGTGATCCAACATGGAATTTGTCATGGCATTCCACTCCCAACAAATTGTGTGGAAGTCACTATTATTGATGCCATCGTTCTAAATAGTGAATTGCCTTATCTTGGTCCTTTTGGATAGTATTTGTCAAATGGAATGAAATCATTTGTAATATGGAACATCTTGGACCTAAAACATTCCCTCCTAGTGGTATGAGTTAAGCATTTATTGCAAAGCAATTTTTTTATTGCTAGTGGTTAATTTTGTTTGATCAATCTTTATGGTTTATTTTAGAACCAAGGCTAGCAAATATTAGAAGACCATACCTTGAAACGAGATGTCCATCATCCACGAATGCAGCCATTGAACAATCCACCAATCCTTGGAATTAATCCTCCCTCGCTACACAAAGACCCCAAGAAATGGGTCAAATATTATGAAAACAACGGTGTTGTCTTGCTATGAATAGACAACACATGAGATAGTAGAATAAATTTATTTGAAATCAACATATTAGGACAAGTTTTAAGTTATCACAATATGTATAATATATTATTTTTATAAGTTACTAAAATAGATTGTTGATTATGTGATTTGAATTCATATTTGTCGTTGTCATTTGATTGTAACAATTTCAATAGTCACGTGTAGAAGTTTAGTTCATGATTCCCAAGTTCTACTTTGCATGACTTCAAGAAGGAAAAAATTGGAAACAAAAAGCATTGTCATAATATTGGAACGAATTCAATGCACACATGTGACTATCAATGCCTTCATTCATTTTGCAAGTACATGTTTTCCATAGTCTTCTGATGTGTGTCAGTTGGCTTAATAATGCAAGGTAGTTTAACTCTTTTTTTGAATTGATGTTATTGTCTTTGTTGACTTTCTATACAATGATTCTACAATTATTCTAATTGTGTAGATTGCGAGCATGGCTAGAACTAAATCTACAAAGGAAAAACAGAAAAGTATGGAAAATAATAGCCCAACTTGCAATGTTGAAACTGTTGATGCTAATACCTTTCAATTTAACATAAAACCTTGTAGGATAGAAAGCACGCCCTCAGGAAAGAATAAATTCATTGAAAAGTCGGGTGGTTGTTGAGGTCATGCATGTTAAAATCTTATTGAAGAAGGTCTAGGTGTATGAAGATGAAAATGCAAGGTTATTGTTGGAGATTACTCAATTGGAGAAGACAAAATCTAAGTTATGGGAGGAGTTTACAACATTGTGTGAGCAAAATATGCTATTGGTATTTGAAAACCATTGTCTACAATTGATGAGTAATAATCATACGACAATACATGAAACCAATAAGAAAATGACAAAAAATCTATCGATCATCTAATTTTATTGCTATGTTGGATGTCATGGAGCGTTTGTCCGAAAGGTAGAAAGCATTATACAAATAGGCAATGGGTATCTTCGTAGATGTTGTTGATGGAAGTCCTACTCAAAATAATTGAATGTGTGAGAATCACAAGATAGACTCAAGAAGCTCAGAATCATCTACAATACCAAAAACAACCTTCCACAAGAGAGTAGCAAAATAATAATGCTATATTACTAGAGAAAAACATTTCATACAAGATGTGCTCAATATGATACATATTAAATGAAGACATGAGAGGCCTTGCTTATAGAGGCAAGGATGAAAACCTAGAACACATAAGATTATGACAAGTGTCTTATTCTTATGACTTGAGACATAATAAGGGAATGCCCTAAGTAAATTTAACCAATTAAGTGAAATCTATCATATCTTGTTTGATAATGCCGAAAGCGATGATGTACGCAAGCATGAGCAGGTCTATTGCTAGCGATGCAGAACGCAAGCAAGTCGGGCTCGTGCACGAGCCAGTTGCAAATGACATTTCTGCTTCTCCTTCTGAACCATCTAGAAGCGATGCAAAGGTTAAGGCGAGATTAGGGTTCTCTGATACTGCTTCAGAATCGGCCCCTACTCGAAACAACCCTTCAACACATGTGAATGAGAGTGCTAGGCCCTGCTCTGGGGATCTTGGTCGCCCTCAGAAGTCATTTATTGAAGTTGTAAATTGCTCAAGAGCTCAGGCCTGCCCATCACAGGCTAGGGTTAGGCCATTGCCTTGTGCCCATTCATCCCCGAGTGGTGGTGTGTGGCCCAAAAGTTTCAGAGAACGAGGAGTTTTACCTTAAGCGTGGTGTGATATACAGATTCAACGATCTATAGCCTTCTCTCCCTGATCTTCACAACTAGGTTTTGGAATTGTGGAAACCCTTTGTGAAGGGTAAGATCTCATTGCGACCTTTGCTTCTTCAAAGGAGCAGGCCTTAGTGTTGGATGGTAGGGTTTGGATGTGGGGTGAGCATTTGCTCTCAATCAAACCTTGGGCTCAGTGCTTCAATCCACTCACTACACCACTGAATATCAGACCAATTTGGGTTTGACTTTCGAATCTCCCTCTTCAGTTTTGGGAGGATTCTTGTTATGAGGCCATCGGCAACACTATTGGTCGTTCCCTGAAGGAAGATTCTACAACCTCATAGGACATACAACGTTTGCTTGCATCTTAGTGGATATTGACATCTCCAAAACTCTTCATAGAGATGTAGTGTTGATGGTAGGGGAAAGGCCTTGGACATAATAGTTAAACTATGAGGGCCCCCCTTTTAGGTGCAAAAGATGTTTATCTATTGGTCGCTTGGCCTCCAGTTGTCCTCACTCTCGCCACAAGGATGCGGCAACTTGGTGAAAGAATGCACTCATTGATCATTTGACTGTTAGCTCCCCAGAGGATGGATCCTCCCAAGTGAACAAACCTTCCCAGGAAAACTTGCCCAATCCCTCTGCAGAACCTGAGGGTGTGCTGGTGGATAAAGTGGTTGTTGTTTCTGTCAGGTCTCCTTCGCTGGCTCCAGGTGTTTCTTCGGCTATTGTTCGAGACCAGACTGCTACTTCGTCAGTCCCAGTCATATCTTCGGCTCTGCCTGCTTCTAGATTGGCTTCTCTGGTTGTAGTGTCTGCTGAAGATCTCCTCCTCTCACCTCACTCTGAGGATTTAGACTCAAAGTTTTCACAGATAGTGGTCCAACGTAGAAAAAAAAGACTCCCCAAACCTGTTGCCGATTTGCATCCTAGGGCCAAGGGAGCTAGCTTTGCTTGTTCAAGATCTGGTGTTGTTTAAATCCTTTGTTAGGTTCTTCTGTTTTCCAGCAAGTTGTGTTGTTTGTTTCCCTATTCTTGTTTTGTTGCCATTAGTGTACTGCATGTGCATTGTTTCTAGCTTGTTTGTCTGTTTTGGCTGCCCTTTGGGTTGTTTGTAAAGAGATCAATACCCTTGTTTTGTTGCTTATCTTAATAAAAAACAATTAAGTGTGAATAGGTCCTAAAAGGGAACTAGTGAGGGAATAAACCATTTTCACACCAACACCCCTCTAAGTGCAACTTAGGGATGAACAAACAAATGCAGAGATGGGTTCTGGAATGACTCCTGATGAGGTACCCAAACCACGTGGGGAAAAAACTCCTCCCTAAAAGAGAAAACAAACCG
This sequence comes from Cunninghamia lanceolata, assembly GCA_027924645.1. Lineage (NCBI taxonomy): Eukaryota > Viridiplantae > Streptophyta > Pinopsida > Cupressales > Cupressaceae > Cunninghamia > Cunninghamia lanceolata. Next base: position 4,322,220 of record BSBN01000469.1, read on the forward strand.
CCCTACAATTAAGATGCAGAGAGAGGACTAATAAGCCTCCACAAAGAATGTCCCAAAAAGATTAGGAATATGAAGAACATGAAAAACTCCACTAATGTGTAAAAAGTTACAAACACTTGCTAAAGAAGAATTGTTATACTGCTGAAAATGAAGAACCTCCACTAAAATTAGGATGAAGATCAGGATCAAAGAGGCACAAATCTACATTGGTGACCCCAACGAAACTACTCGAACAATGAAAAGATGGAAAATAAGGCAACAATCTAACAGTCGAAGATATAGATGACACACTAAAAAGTACTAGTAGTCTTAAGAATGATGATCATCTGAAAAAGGTAGGTCACCTCCATAAATAGGAATGCAAGAGTGTCTATATGGTGTGTGCTCCATCTCACCAAAATGCATGGGTAACCAGCGACTGCATCCACCTAGTATATAGGAATAAAAACTAGATATATAGCTCACCCCAAAGCAAAACCAATGAAGCATTAGCAAAAATGTATGATACCCCCCATAATACTAACAAGGGAGAGGTATGTTAGCTCCACTAAAACTGTGTCACAAAATAGTGCATGGAGAAGAAGCAATATTAGAGGATCCACAAAAAAGTACTTGCGACTAGTAAAGAGTGCAAAAATAAGGCACACTTGCATGAAGGTAGACAAGGTTGTGATTGCAAAGATAAGGCAAACACAACAAACCCCCATTGCATTTTATAAAGTAGTGTGAGTATAAATAATAGCACAACATGATGTGCAAAAACCTCAAAATACAAGTACAATATGTGGCACTTTATTTTAGTACATTTACAAATCAAATAAGTGCATACAAAGGAGGCTTCCAATATCTAAAAAGGACCACGCTGAAAATATAAAGGACCACACTAAAAATATCTAAAAAGGACCGCACTGAAAATATAACTATTATACACAAGAAGGGGAAAGTAATGGAACCACTGTGAAGTATGCCAAAAAAAAGCACTTTCAAAAAGGAGTCCACATGTAAAAGTTATGCCCTGTCAAAGTTTCCAAAACGAGAACTGCACAACTAGATCACTGAGAAAATTGAATTATAGAACAAACCAAAAGTCCAAACTAAAAAATACCTCCACCATTGCAAATAGCATGAAATTATGTCCTATTTTAAAAATAAATACACTGAAAAACATCTTCGTAGCGCTGAGATATCACCTCTCAAAGTTTGCCTTCAAAACTAAATACTGCATTGAGAGGGGATCCCCACCGTTGGTGGTGCTTTCGGGTGGCGGATTTACAGAGTTGCACGAAGAGGTGGTTGGTGGGAAAAGTATTTTTATTGTTTTTTTATTTAAAAAATACTTTTAAAAATGATTTTTTGTTTGGGGTGGGCCCAAGGCACTCGCCACCCCGGGTAGAGCGAAATGCTCTCATTGCCCCTTGTAAAAGAGGTGGGTGTGTAAGGGGGTCCCACCCCCTGTCATATCAGGGGTACTATGATACCCCTGTCATGGTAGGGGTACAGGGGTACACTCCCCCCATGTGGCCCTCTATTTATTTGTTGTTTTTAACAAACAGAAAAATTTGATACATAGCGCTTAGGGTGCTTCAAAAAACAAAAGATACATAGCGCTTAGGCCACTTCAAAAAAAATTTATACATAGCGTGGGGAGGGCGTAAGTCTCGAGGCAAAAAAATTGTTTTTTCTTCAAACTGCTCTGAATTTGACAAATTGAAAGTAAATTCTAATGTTTTGACGCCTACTAGATGCAATGATGGTATTTGTTTTGACCCAAAAAAAACTCTAAAATTGCAGCTACCAGTCAGATCTGAAAAAAACACCCGATTCAAATCCTTGTAGGGTATCAAAATTTGATGAAACAAAATTCAAATGTGACTTTCGCAGTTGCTTTGAATTCAACCATGATGTCAAATCTGAACCTTGATGTACTGTATGAAATCTCTTGACAGAAACTCTCTAAAAAAGAGAAGGGGTTTGCAGATTTGTGCTCTGATAAAAAAAAAAAGAGAAGCGGTTTGCAGATTCGTGCTCTGATACAATGTAAGAGTCACACAATAGACTCAGGAAGCCCGTAAGCATCTACAATACCAAAAACAACCTTCCACAAGAGAGCAAAAAAATTAATGCTATATTGTCAAAGAAAAATAATTCATACAAAATGTGCTCAATATACTCCATATTAAATGAAGACATGAGAGCCCTTGCTTATTATTATAATCTATAATTTTATATTATATTAAAATTATAAAAACAATAATACTCATAATTGTCAATAAACAAAATATTTAAATACCTCCTAATTTGCAAAAAAGAAAATATTCATAATTTTGTGATTTTTCAAATCCTAATACAAAATGAAAATTACAATCAACTGAAGAACTTGCTACCTATTGAAATGTATAACTTCAAGCAAAATAAGCTATGTTTTATAGAGTCTTGGGAGGGGGGGATGCAAGGAAAAAAGGAACCAAGGGCCTAGATTTGAGGATGCGGGAGGGTATTGGCCAAATCAGTTCAACCTCCAAAATGGCATACCCTGGACAATTCCACAGGCACATCCGAGGAGATTCCGATTCCAGGATGTTTCGTACCCAGAATGGCATACAAACTTTGTCAATTCGGCAACTTAGATTTTATAGATACGAATGCTAAGGATAAATAATGCTACAGTTTTGCATAGAATGTTCCTCCACAAAATCTTTCCCAGAAAAGCTAAACCAAGATTTAATCCAAGCATCAGCTAAGAAACTCAATGATGAATCCATAGACTTAAATCTCAAACCAATATAACTTTCAAGCAGAAAGCCAAAACACCGAAATGAGTTGGACTGCTCTCGCTAAATAGTATCTATAAACGGTATAACTGAATTGAGCATACGTGGAGGCACCAAACATAGCATATACTGGTACAAGAAACAAACAGAAGTGGACAGTAGAAAGCAGAGACTTAGCAAGCTACTACAACGGATATTCTAGCTAGACAAATCTTTTTAACAGAATAAATCACAATGACAAAACTTTCAAATTTGACAGCAGGAATTGAGTTTAAAAGCTGCATGTCTCTGGAAATGTTTCAGGAATCTACATGCACTGCTGACCCTGCACGAAATTGAAACATTTCTTGTACTCTGATAAAACATTTGACCAAAATGAAAGGAAGTACTCAGCAACTGTTTGCTATGCTATAGGCATTTCATTGGCATGGACAGCATGGGCTTTTGAAAATAAACAATGGCTACCTTTAGTTGGTATGTACATGAAATAAAATAAGCCATTAATATATTTCTTAAGAACAATAGAATCAAGCTGCTTAGTACACTTAGAGACATGGCATTAATATATTTCTTAAGAACAACAGAATCGAGCTACTTAGTACACTAGAGACATGGCATTAGTATATTTCTCCTTAATACTCTCAGAGACATGTCACTAGTAGAGAAAGTACACCCATAAACTTCATAGACACTACATTAGTTTAACCTAATAGCAATGTGTGCAAAACCCAGGGAAAAAAAATTGACACATCCCCTGTAACAACAATGATATGCACCGACTAGATGCATCACAAGACAATAAATTCATTCCATCATTGTTTGAAATAGGGCCACTCCAATTTATAGAGGGGAAATTGACTCACTAATTAGCTTGCAGCTGTAAGAAGGCTCAACATGATTATGGCTGTCTGCTAGGCACAAACGCCAAAATGGGCATCTGAAAGATTAAACTTATAAGCAGCTCAAATTTCAATCACATGATTGTAGCTGCCTCCTAGACGCAAGCACCAAAAATGGACACAGATTAAACTTGTAAGCAGGTTAAGTTTCAATCAGACAATAAAAAGCTGAATCCCATGGAAAATCTACTGTAACACATTTATCATATAACAAATCAATGTTATCACTTGAATCAGAAAACAAGTTGATATAAATCCAAGGCCCAAAAATGGTTGTGGTTGCCAACTACATACAAACACAAATAAAGGAAATTGCTCAAAATTTCAATTGGAAAAGAAAAAATTTGCGCCCATTAAAACATCAGCTAAGCACATTTATCATAATACAGATCTACACCATCTTTTTAACATAAAATAGCTAGCTTTCTTTCATCAATCCAATTAAACAATCACAAGAGTAGCTCAATTTTCAATCATAAAAGCACAAAATTGGATCCCGTGAAAATACAAACGAAGCACGTTTATAATATAACACATTTTAACAGAAACAGCTAAAATTTGTAATGTACAATTTAAGAATCGCTAAAACAAAATCAGAATATCTGTTACAAAATCCTTCAACTTCTCAAACTTCACAAATACTTTCCAAAGCAGCAATAACTGATTTCAGCTCTAAACATAATTGATTCCTAAGCCCAATTTATAACTAACATATATTGATTTTTAAACTACATAGAACAAGATGAGGTTAATTTCATGAAAACATCAACTAAACACATTTATCATAAACATATTAATGTCATCAGTTTAGCAGAAAATAACTAGATTTCCTCAAATCCAATTTAGAGATGGTGAACGCCAATCACATAAGCAAAATCTTAATCTAACCCTAAATCCATATCATCTCTAAACCCAATTCACTAGCATTAATATAAGAACTAAGTCAGAAACTAAGAATATAATTACATATTAATTAACAAAGAAAGAAATAAGGGGAAAAAAAAAACTTAGGTCCCATGACAATCCCCTCCAAGCACATATGCCATAAAACAGATCAATCTGTTGATTTTAACGGATAAAATGATAGATTTTCATAAATCCAGTTTAATGATTGGTGAATACCAATTGCATAAATAAAATCTAAATCCCTGCTACAAAATTCTTATCCAACTCAGACAATTTCAAACCCCAGCGTACAATGTTAAAAAGCTAAGCAACCCTGTTCAGCCCTAAATTAATCAAATTCATCACTATACCCTATTTAACCCAAAACCCAATTTAGGGCCAAATCATCTTATGCCTCAGCTTTCTGATAGACATAAGTCAAACCACATTTGCCACAGTAATGCCTGTCAAAGTGATTGGCCATAAAAGTCCCAGCTCCACACTCCTGATTAGGGCATTCCTTTCTGAGCCTCTGCACCTTGCCAGAGTCATCCACCTTGTAGTACTGCAAAACAGCCAACTTGATCTTCTTCTTCTTGTGCTTAATCTTCTTGGGTTTAGTATAGGTCTTCTTCTTTCTCTTCTTCGCACCTCCCCTGAGTCGAAGGACGAGATGAAGGGTGGACTCCTTCTGAATATTGTAATCCGCCAGGGTTCTCCCATCCTCCAGCTGCTTCCCAGCAAAGATTAGCCTCTGTTGATCAGGAGGAATACCCTCCTTATCCTGGATCTTCGCCTTCACATTGTCGATTGTATCAGAGGATTCTACCTCTAGGGTTATTGTTTTACCAGTCACTGATATACATACGCACATACATACCAAACCCTACATTAAAACACTTGAGGAAAAAAATCCAAACAGAAACCCAAAATGAAGGAAGAATAATTGAACATGTGTACAATGAAAATGTGTTAAAGCTATCTGCAGAAGAAAAGAAAAAAAAGGGTATTGAAACCATGTTGCAGACAAGAATGTATATACATTGAATATATGTTAAGCAGAAGGAGAAGGGACTGTTTACATGTTTTTACGAATATCTGCATCTTGAACACGTCGCCCTGCTCCAGACACCTTCGGCGGCCACAAAAAATCCTTACCCCTAAAAACTCTAAAAACCCTCGAAACCCTAACCGCAAGGTCCCATCCAGCTACTTAACAAGTGGTCTCATGGAGGGGCTTTAAGATTTATTTTAATGGAACAAGCAGTCCCATGAGATAGAAGAAAAATCAGCTACAAGACACATTAGACTATGGTCCCATGAAGCCCTGGGGTGCTTGCTAAAATTTCAAAGGAGGTGTAGCTCCCCCCAAAAAATAAAGGGGGTCTCCTTAAATTTGATGGCCCTATAACTACAATTCACTATATTTGTTTTAAAATATAATTAAAATTTTCAATCCCCCTCTCTTAAAACACCAATTTTCAGTCCCCCTCTCTTAAAATACAATTCACAACATTTGTTTTAAACTTTCAATCCCCCTCTCTTAAAACACAAATTTTCAGTCCCCCTCTCTTAAAATACAATTCACTACATTTGTCTTGAACTTTCAATCCCCCTCTACACTACAAACTTAAAATTTGTAGCTACGATTCGATCCCCCTCTACACTACAAGCTTAAAATTTGTAGCTATGAATGTGGGGCTCCTATTTTAAAAGAAATGTTTCATGTTGATCCTATTATTATATTTTTTTCAATTTCATGACCTACAAAGTAAAAATAGAAGCCCAAGTCCCTTCTCCGGACTCCTTCCTTAGAATCTTATGGAGGAAAATAGAAGCTCCTACTTTTTTTTTCTTAGATTTTCAGCGGCTCCCTTTGTGGCACTAGAAATTTGCCTTACTAGTGTAGAAGATTTTTTTACCACATCATACGTCAACAATTTTTAAATTCCACCAATAAATTTTGAGATAATTTTTTTAGGGTAATTTTTTTTAACCATTTTTTATTCCCTCATTTGTAAATCTACATGGGACCACCAACATCCTAAAAGATATGAGTTTAAAGCTTTAAGCTTGTCAACTGCTATAAAATTCATGGGACCATGTACTTGTGAAATGCTTCTAAAAATTCTCAGCAACACCTCTTGAAATATTTTAGGAAGACCCTCTCCATGGGACCACTATCTTAGCTAATTTTATTTAGCAATCACTCTTCAAATTTTTAGAGTTTTTTTTTTTTTTGAGTTAGTTGTCCCGTGGTTTTTTATTTTTATGCTTATTTTAAGTAGTTGTGAATTTTTGTTTTACCGTATTGTAATGGTTGATGCATTTTCCCATTTAATTGTGTGCCTAGTTTGGGGCAATGTTTTAATAAACTTATATGGCTATAAATGGCGCATTTTTGTGCATAGTTGGCGCCATCTACCTAGCTTTGCTTGCACCTAGCCCTATGCTTATGTGCACGCAATCCCACTTCAATTGGCTTATTTATCTAATTTTGATCATTAATCCAATCCTTTCAAAGACTAAACCAACTTACCTATCTAACTCTATAAGCACCCAAAAAATGCATGGGTTAATATACACGTCTGATGATGATTTGGCGATTTAGCTCATGACCCACGTGGTGTGCTCATTTCTCCTGACAACCTTTTTATGTCTTGATGGAATCCTTTCTAGTGTCCTAATATCATCCCTCATGTATCCTTCACCTTTGTTTTCACCATCTTGGTCTGCTTGTCCTTCTTGCATCGTGAAACTATTGTCACCTACCTTAAGCTAAAGGGGTGCCTGGGAGACATACCCTACTAAGAGGGGTGACCCACAACCCAACACAAGCAACCCTGTCATAAATTAATATGCACATGAGTCACTTTATTTTTGACTAATTTTTCTCCAGTTTCCCTTGTAATCACCAACTTTTGCAATGTTTTATGCTTTGTTTTCTTCCCTAGTTTCTTTCTTGCTTTCATTCATATCTTTAGCTTGTTTTTTTCCTCTAATCGCCTCTCCTCATCTCGTATGTAAACCTCCTCTCTTTCATATGTGGAGAGAAGAATTGAGGAGAGTTCTTGCATACCAAAGCTTTGAGCAATTTCATAAAAAGTTATTCTCTCCATAGGATAGAAGGATTGTTATGTTGTCCCTACAAGTCTTTGTCAGAAGCTATGTATCCCTTCCTCTAAGAACTTGACCACCTTTAAAAGATTGCATGCCTCTTTGCAAAGCCCAATCTCGAATCCTCATATCTAGGTTCTAGCCTCACCCACATAGTGTAGGAAGTCATTTTTCCTTCCTCCCAAAACAATCCCAATCTAGATCTTGCCTTTCCATCAAGCGGAATGCCCCAAGGCTATAAGAGAAGAAGAAACTACAGATAAAAGTTGGATCTATTGAGCCTTGCACAACACACCTCATTTAGGCATGGCAAATAGGGACCCCCCTTTTCTTTTCTGCTTTGTGGTTTAGATTTTGGTTTCTACTAACCCTCTCACTTGATCTCATTTTGATTGTTGTGGTATGTGCACCTATCGGGCTTGCGGGGTTTGTCATTCCAGAATGATAGTAGAAGCATCCCCAACTTCCTGACATCCCTTCTATGTAGAATTGGCTAGCTTGATTGGTTAGTCATGCTAGCATGTCTGTAAAAGATCTCTAGACCCTCGCCTTAAGGGACAATAGATTAGCACTGTGTGTCACCTATGCCAGGGCTTCGGAGTTTATCCTCCCAACATGATCAGGAGTGCAGCCCTAAGGGTTACCCCTAACGAAGGATATGACCGGTGCGCTATCTACCCTCGGTGGCGCAATTATGGCCAGATTCCCGCGTCGTAGAAGAGGGTTTTTATTGTATTTTCATTGATCATTTTCTCATTTCTCAGCTTTGCATCCTAAAAATTCAGCTCCATAGCAAACCCCTCCTCTTAAATCTGAGCTCCCATTTTGATCTTGCCAACAAATTTTAGTTGATAGGAGAACATTGAACATGTCAAGCTTTGTCGGAAAGGGTTTTCTCCAGTTGTTGCACTTAGCTTGTTGTTTCTTTGAGCCGAGTAGGAGATTTTACTATTTGATTTTGATTTGATTTGTGCAAATATAGTTAGAGTGTGATCTATTTATTACATTGGTATTGGGTCTTTGTTCCCCCGTTTGAGACTTTAATGCACCCCAAGTGTTTTCCCAGATCCCTCACAATCTTAGGGTTCGATTTCAAACGTGTGGCCCCCTATAGTGTTCTTGCAACGCACTTTAATTTGTTCCTCTTTTGGTTTGATTTAACAGTAAATTGGTTCCCCCTTTGAAAATCCTTGGTTTATTCATATTTTGCCTTATTTTCGACAGGGAGATACCCTAGTTAGCAATCCCATCGAGTTGATGGTCCTCGATGCTTTTTATCCTTGTATTTACCATTGTCAGGATCAGCCTTGTGATGGTGCCCTTAATGAGTTACTTTCCCAGGGGTCATTTCCAATCTCTGATTCTTGACATGTTACCTTTGCCTAGCTTTAGCGGAATCAGGCTCCCGGGCCTTTCACTAAACCTTTTCGAACCAAAAGTTAGAAGAACTGAGTCACCTTCGACCCCGATCCCTGACAACCTCCTCTGTATGACCTTAGTGGGGTCAGGATCTCAAGGCTTTCACTTAGAAGTTATGAACTAGGAATTAGAGGTACCCAATCAACCCTAACCTCTGACCCCTAACAATTACATTTACATTCCTTTAGCGGGATCGATATTTTGGGTTGTCTTACTCTCTAGCACCTTAATGGAATAAAGAAGGGATCAAACTCGCGGCCTGATCCCCACTATATTACTTTTATAATGAATAACTATCTCATTTGATTTAGCTTGATCTAACTATTGTATTGTGTGCAGAGTTTTAAAGCACGGCAAAGGATGCACCTGCCAAGGAAGTCAAACAAGATTACAAGGGATGTCTCCCCCCATCTAAATTGATGAGTCAGTTCTCTAAGATCGGGGACACGGACTTGGGCGTTCTTGACACATAGGCCTTCTTGGCAAAGATCAATACTGTGGAAGGAAGTTCTTTTCAGGCCCAACAAATGGCCACATTAGGGCTGATCCAAGTTGCGGCCTTCCCCATCTCCCTTCAATCTCTAGAATTTATCTTTGCATGCACAAAATCCTACAAAGATGGAAGCAAAAGGATTATCGGGTCGACAAGGCAAGTTATTCTAGACATCTCCTCCAACATGATAGACACAGTGTTTGGTATTCCTATTTTCTAGTCATATGAGAAGATATCCATTACATCTGCAAAGACTTTCTACTCCAGCAAGCTTAAAACAGCTACCACCTATATCGACCAACAACTGCTAGCAACCTAGAGAAAACATCCAATAAAAATGGCAGTAGTGCAACCCTGAAGTGAGTTCGGGGATGATGGCAAGGAATTTATCTCACTGCTCGGTAGGGTGTTTGGCCTACCTTCTGCTGATAAATGGCACCCATGGATGTGCTACTTTTGTATGAAAGTGGTTGATGGAAAGCATATTGACTGGGGATCTTTTATCAGTAACAAGTTGGATGAATAATTATATGTAGTAGAGAAAACATGGGAATTCTACATGACTTCCTACCTTGTCTACCTGTTGGCCAACAAGGCTAGTTTCCCAGGACTACAACAAGTGGGATCCCTCCAAAGAAGAAAAGTATCAGTATACCAACATTTCCCACAATTGGAGCTCCTAGAAAGCCTAAGGCACTACAAAATGTCAATGATGCATTCATCTACACCATAATTGGAACTCTGGAGAATGATCATTCTCAAAGGCTATCCCCGGAAGCATGTGATGAGATGGCCAATTGGGGCCATTGCTATATCCGATTCAAAACATTTTCCTATATCAGAGTAATGGGCTTCTCTAAGCCCCCATATAAGCTCCCCAAATATCCTAGTGACAAGGCGGTGCTGCTAGAGATTTGCAAACAAGTTTTAGAAATATATAAGCTCATAGTCAGCAATCATAATCCAAGCTTCAAGCTCTCTATTAAGATAGGGGGCTACTCTTGCCAGGGTATCACACAAGCTAAGTTTGCTAAGCTGGAGATGGCGCCTGGGGGTTGGATTTATTTGATGTTGCTAGAGCAATATTTGATCCAACTAGATGGGTCAGCCCCCTCATTGAGACTTGGTTCATACATGAGGATGATGTTGAAGATCACTGGGCGGACTCCATGGATGACCATGAAGTTAGGCTCAAGGACTATTCTAGGTTGGATGTTAACCTGGTGAAGAAACTAAATTTGGTTGACCTCCCCAAAGTGCCCAAGGGGGTGAAAGAGGATGGAAGGGTATTAGACACAATATATGAGCAGAATGTGATCTACAACCAACCTTTAGAGGATGTTAATTGGGGGCAGGATGAGAATGCCTCTAGGACAAAGCTCAAGTAGTCCTTAAGAGGACTAGGATGTGGTTGTTCAAACCATTCCCTACGATAGAGCCCTACAAAAGAAAATACTAGCCAAGAAAGCAGGTCAACGTGAACCCTCTCAGGTAACTAGGAAACCCAAGGCGGCCCCTACCAAAAGAGATACCATAGCTACTATTGATGCTGAGGAGAAAGAAAAAACCAAGGTGGTATTAGCATATTCTAGTAGCATTGAGGAGGAAGACCACAATCCCTTGGTGCGGAAGATGAGGAGTGGGCCTCCCCCTTCATCTAAAGGAGTGACAATTACCTCTACCCCTGCAACAAGGTAGAACACTCCCTCTCCTCCCAAGCAGGATACTCAACCTCCTTCACCTACTCCCATTGTTGCTTCTTCCCAAGGACCACCCCCACATCAACTGCAGGACCACAAGCACAAGGAGGGAGTGTGCAAGGGGTGTCATCCCCATTATTGTAGGAGGGGGAGCTCCAAGATGTTCTAAACTTGGGCAAAATAGTTGATATGGCCACCTCTTCTTCCCCTCAGGGTGATGCTTCTAAAGACTCTGCAAAGACAATAGTGTTGACACTGTCTCCCACAAAGTCCCCACCACAAGTGTCATCACCACCACCGAGGTCTTCTCCATTGGTTGACACCACAGGCCAAGGCCTCCCCACTTGGTTGAATGTAGTAGTGGGAAAGAGGAAGAAAGTGTACATATAAGATGAGTACTAGCCACCATTGTAGAAGCCCTCCAGGAACAAACAAAGAAAAGGAAGGCTAGGGTCCTATCACATATCACTGTTGATCAGCAAGGAGTTAGAACAACACACATAGAAACACCTATAGCAAACAGAGATGAAATTGCCATGTCTCCTACTGATTACAATGTACAACAAGTAGTGTTGGGGCACCAAACTAGGGAGGAGCAAAAACATACCATAACGAAGTCTGTCTCAACCATCCTGGTCAGGATGCAGAAAGATGAAGACACAAAAGAAGAACTTCGAGGATAAATTGTCCAACTGATAGCCTACATCAAACACCTAGTTGGGCCCACTGATTTGGGACCCTCTGACCCAGCTCTACTAGAGGCACTCAATAAAGATCACCATCTTATTGACCCCCAAGGGATCCTCCCTACAGCCATAGCTTAGAAAAACTCATTGGAGACCCATGGAGTAGAAATTATAAAGAAGGCCATGTTCAGGCCTACCACCTTTTGGATGCTGAAAATGAGGAGATGGTGGTGACCAAAAGCTCCATCAACATTGAATTGGTCATGTGGGAACAACTACTCCCCATCCTACAAAAAATGCAAGATATTGCTTCAACACAACTCATACAAATGGGAGGGGTTAGCAACAGTACTGTAGGCCTACCCAATGAATGGCTTCTTGCAGGAAGTTGAGGACAAAAGTTCTAAGGAGGTGCAAGGAGAAGCTAAAGGCCAAGATAGAAGCAATAAAAGAAAAATTGGCTCAAGTGGAATTGTTCATTTCATCCATCCCTTGCACCCTCAAGGATCCTTCTGCTATAGTTTTTCCTGCTTCCCACATGATCAAAAAATTCCAAGAGCTCTTATAACAACCCCTCACTGAATAAAGGATGGATGATTTGATGAAGATGAAGACCATGTTTACAGGTTTCCAAGACCAAGTGGTAGAGAGAGCCAAATTGTAGGATAAGGTGAAGAGGTCTCATCTTTCCATAAAGATGAAAGACAAATACCATCAAGGACCGAGCACTAGAGAGGTTGATGTTGCTATTCAAACCTTCCAAACCCATGTGTCAATAGAGAATTAATTTTTGTTGTAAATAGTTTCATATTTTGGGTCGACCCACTTAATGGATTCTGTGACGACCTATGTTTACTTTATTTTGTAATTTTGAGCCTATGTTTACTTTATTTTGTAATTTTGAGCATCTCCCTATAAATAAAGAGAAGTTGTGTCATTTGTAAAGGGTGGAAACATAGAGGACTTGTGCTTGCACAAGCTATTCATTTGTTATGAAGGCATTTAAGTGGCATATATGATATGCATTTAAGGTGTGGGAATCCTACTCTTTTGTAATCTGCCAACATTTGTCCAATTAATGAGAAGACAAATTTTGGATTATTCCTGTGTTTCTGCCCAATTGTGGTAATGTATTTATGTTTCTTTTCCTTTCATGTAGCATATGTTGATGAAACCTGTGCCTAATTGATAAATCATTAACTTAGTGGTTGAATAGGATTTGAATTCTGTGCATATAATATGGTGTTTTCATGTTCTTGTTCTTTTACTTCTTTTCCTTAGAATCTCGCACTTGTAATGTACATGATTGTGTGAAATATTGGTCATCCATTGCTTGTTTAATTTGATCTCATTGACATTGTTATGTGAAGTGAAAACCCAGGTACAGAGGTTGTCTAATTACTTTGCATTTTCTTCTCCTTCTAAACCCTAACCCTTTTTTCCCTTTTTTTGCATAGAGTAGATGTAGGTTTAGTATCTTGCACTCAAAACAAATATTTACGTATCAGAGGTTACTAAGTATCTAGTTTGATATTACCAGCACATGCCCCTTGAACAAATAATCACATTATCAACTCGGCTGCTCCAACACTGTTGTGACCCAGCATAACAGAGACCTTGGGGTAACCTTAACATCATTAGGTTGCCTTTCAGGAGAAGTATAGTGACGTTCTACTTAGAGTTGAAGTGCCAAAATAGCCATCAATAGGATCCTCTAAAGATCCCAACCACAATAGTTGCAAAAAAAATTCAAAAGATTCATCCAGGTTCTTTAATTTCAAAAGTATTTCAATAATTTTTTTCTAAAGATTGCAGCAGTTCATTGTTATTTCTTAGTTAGTTTAAAATTTACTTCCTTAGGTAGAATTAGATTTAAATGACTTTCTACATCTTGTAAGTAGATTAGAATTTTCTTTTAAATCTTTTCTTAAAAATCAAAAACTCCAAAAAAACATATCATAGGTTACATGCAAAGTCATAGAGAAATAATTAGTTGTATATAGTTAAATAATTCACACTTCATTTCAAAAAAAGAAAAATAAATAGGATATATTATTTTTTGTATGCATTTAAGTTAGCATTCTTAGTTACAATTTTTTAACTTTTGGAAGCATAAAAATAGAAGAAAGAAACTCTTGATTCCATCACGAGACACTCAACAAACATTAAACAAAGAAAACATCACAACTTCAACAAAGTAATCCAAGTTCACTCTTTTTTGAGTCTCCTATCCTCCCACTTGGCCTTTCATGACAAATGTGACTAGGGATCAAGGAAGACTGGATTACGTGATTTTGGATGAAATTTAAGAGAACCTACCCATTCTTAGACAAATCTAAGAAAATAACAAAGGTAAATAAGAGAAGAGTCTCACATAAGAGAATGTATTATCTTAGATAAGTTCATAAAACCTATTGATGCCAGTCAAAACAATAGCACTACAAAGATAATGTCTAAACACATCAATAGTTCAAACTCCAACCATTCTGCATTTAACTCCTTGAATCAACAACATAGTCTGCCAGTAGGTACGCTTTCCTCACAAAATGAGTGAACCCATTAGCACAACCTCCACTCCATAAACCATGACACTACCATTTGTGAGATTCTTCTTCCACATGAAGAGAGTGATCAACTAGATTCTCCTTTTTTTAGACGGCCTTTCCCAAAAGAGTGGGAACAATTCAATCCATGTCATTAGCAAGGGTGCAATGCATCTATCATTCTAAGTCCACCTCATCTACTTTTGTGGTGAGTAGATTTAGAATATCACATATTTTAGTGAATCCGATGTGAACTACAAATCCCTCTTGACAAGCTCTTTCATTTCATTTTCTTTCATCTTTCATCACTCTTGTCTTCCCATTTATTTTGTGGTTCCTATGATACCCCTAAATATGTCAAGACCGATAGTGCAAAGGGACAGGGTCCCTAAAACATAGCTATCCCTGTGTCATTCATCTAGTACATCCCCATCGATCCCTTGGCACCTGTTTCAAATGGGTATGATTATGAGGACACCAACTCGAATGATAGGTGGTAGGAGATGCACAAGTTCATCACCTTTAACAACCTAATCTGGAGTTGAGATATTATATCTCAGATAGACCTAGAGCAAGGTACAACATGTTAAGTACTTGGTTGGTCATAAATCCTCCAATAAGGCCATCCCATCACAAACTACAAAGACACAACCACCCAAATTGACAACAAGGTGATCTGCTTATAAAAATACTTAGAAGATGCTCAAGCATCTTGGGAGGCCCTACATATAGATTTTCAAAATGAACAAGTCAAAGCACATCAAGGGGCACCAAAAATCTTCCTTGAAGAGAGAACCAATGGGGCCACTCAAACCCCACATGCCAAGCAAAACCCACCTTGCGGTGGAGAAATGCAAAACATGGGAGAAGTCACTCCTGAAGCACTTATAGCCATGCTTAGCCCAATGGATCAAGACTCTTGAAGCTGGGGGTATTAAACAACTAATGCACAATTCCACTCAACTAATTGAAAAACCAAGGTCTTTGAGGCACCGACCCTTTTTCTATGAAGATAGTTGAACAAAACCAAGGGGTAACCTATATCCCCCCATGTTAACTTCTATGCACACAATATGAGTAGTGAGGCTTTCATGCCTCCATTGCCCTCATCATTTAACATGGCAAGCTTGAATTAATTGGGTGGGATACTTGTCATGTAAAATCAAACTAAAGCAATCTCACACAAATTCACAACAATGCCTAGTAATATTATATTCTTAGGGTAGTAGCAACCCAACATACCCTTCAACACATTAAAAATGCAATAGGCTCCATCAATACGGCTAATGTTTGGGGGAGCAAATTCCTACATGATCAACCCCTTTTCAAGGATGTACTAGGAATATCTTAAATAGCCTCTAGATCTTAACATTTGTAATATCATGATGCCACATGTTCTCCCTAAACTTATAGAGTTTAAAGAAGTGGGAGATCCTAACTCACACATCAAGGCTTACAACATAGAAACATAAGAACTCCTTCATTTGGATGGGGTGGTAACAAGAATCTTTTACGAAAACCTTTGAATGTATTACTCTAGATTGGTACTACTGACTCCCATAAGCATCATTCCATTCCTTTCAATAACTCATTGGTGAGTTTGTCACCACCTTTGATATGAAAAAATTAGTTAAAATGGGAATTCAAGAATTCCTAACAATCAAGAAAGAGATGAAATGGTTGCACACTTCATCACATGATGGATGGAGGTCCTCTACTCCTCAACCAGTGTGCCAAACATGGATAATGAGGATCTATATGATCTCTTTCTACATGCCCTTGACAAGGACACATGAGAAGAGGTCCAAAAACTTCCCTACAAGACGTACAAAGAGGCCCTAGAGAGTACTCTTAGAATATACCAAGTTGTTATCGATAGTGAGATAAATGAGTTTGGTGCCAATGAAAGATTGGTGACATAGGATAATAGCAACAACAACCCTTATGCACCTAAAATATTAAAGAATAATAATTTCAACACAACCACTAATGAGGTTACTAATGTCCCACCACCCATAATAACAATAATCATAACTATAATAGTTACAGTGGTGGCAACAAGTACACAAACTTAGGGAACCAGAATATTAACGACATTAACTATCCCTGCAAAATTATTATGGACAACAAGGAAAACAAAATGAGAGACCATACAAAAACAACTGGTATGATCCTTATCAAAAACCTTGAGAGTATGTCCCCAACAAGTATTGCATGATTCATAAGAGAAAGGGGCATGTCAACGAGTCATGTCAAGAATACCAATGATTCATCCAAGATATCTTGGAGTTGCAAAGGCATCTATTCATAGGCATATTCCTCCTCCCACCAAAAAACCAAACCATAACCATCAAGGGCCTATCACCTCTCACAACTCAAACTTAAAAATCTACCAAGATCCTTTTCTAGCACACCAACAAGGGAGTGACTCCAACAAGCTAGAATCAAATGACACTACCCCTTCTCAAGAATCAAATGGCATAGGGCAATTGGGCATTAGGGGTGAAATAAAAATGCTTAACCTAATTGAATTGGTCCAAAACAAGAGCCTTCAGAAAGAGCCTACAATCCTACAAACAAAAAACATAGGACATAGGACACACGATTTCAGCAGTTAATCCTACACTAGTTCCAATCAATCCATATAACTTGGTTGAGGACCTCAAGAAAGTGTTCACTAAAATATATTTCATTGATCTTATAAGGAACTCTACCTCCCATTGAGAAACTATCTTGGAGGCAATCAGGCTTAAATACCTAAACCACATAATCTTATCTTTAGAACAATAAATTAGTCAAGTGGATCTCAACATGAGTCCACCCAACACAAAATTGCATGATATTGAATTTTTCTTTGATCTAAAACATATGCCCATGGATATTGAATTAATAAGGTGTGTTGATCCTACTTTATGTATACAAGTACAGATCTACGATACTTTGACAAAACAAACACTTGTCGATGCTGGGGTTATAGTGAAAATAGTTTGAATTTCCCTCCTACAAAGAATGTGGTATGAGCACACCAACATTATTGCATGTAGGGATATCTTGTAAGGCTATGACAACCTTAAGGCAACAGTGATGGAAAAAATACACACCAGTTTCTTTGGGCCCCAAGATGGTGTACATGACTTTATACATAATTAACAAAGAGATAGGGTACAACCTATTGTTGGGAAGACTCTCGATCTACAAGATGAAGATTATACCTTCCACATTATTCTAAGAAATATGTTTCCTACACTTAAGAAAAGTCTTTGTTGCTAAGGGAGACCCAAAACCCTTTAGCATGATAAAAGATAATGCAACCAAAAAGAAATTTAGAATATTGATAAGACTATGAAATGGGTACTAATAAGATCACAACACATGAGCCAACCTTTCAAAGCACCTAAATGCAAAAAGTGGATCAAACACCAAACCAAGTGTCCACTATTGAAATGAAATCAAAATAACCTATCAAGGAACAAAAAATTAGAACCTATGAAAAGGGGAAAACCTCCAACCAAGTTTCAATAGTCTCAACCAAGATAATTGATAAGATAATGGAACTCTTGGAGAATGATCAAATCTTTCTATCCATTTTTGTAGAAGTCTGCACGATCAACGTAATCCTAAAAATTTATGTTTGAAAATGTTGAAGAAGAATCTTTTGAGTCAGAAGGACACACCCTGCTAATATTTTCAAGAGACACATCTTCAAGTGAATCTTGCACTCCTCTAAGTGACTCTTACAATCCCCCAGAGCAGAAGAGCAACTCATACACCCTATGGATCCCACCAACAAAACAAGTTCCCAAAAATTCAAAGGATCATTTCTATGCTTGTTTGATTGATAATGAATCACAAAATGATCCTAAGGCTTCTTCAAGGCCTTCATAAGATACAAATCAACTAGCTAGCTCTCACCCAATACCTTGATACGATCTTACAACACATGCGAGCCTCCCCAAGTCCAAGTAGAGACAACTAAAAGATTATTTGATGATGATGAGATGAGTGCAGAGGAATTCCTAAATAAAGAAGAAGTGCATAATCATTAGAATATAAAGCTTGATTATTTTAGAGTTACCCAAGAGATATGTTGATTACGCTATGGATTTGTGTCCAAATCCTAATGGGAATATGAACATAAGCGTTGTCCCTCCATAAGAGCTAGAATAACCACAAACTCCATTCAAACTATTTTGATTCCTACAACTACTCCAAGAATGAGATGAGGTTTGGATGTACGTGCATGATGAGTTTGTCCTACTATTCGAACCCCTATCCCTTGAAGGAACCTTATATTTGACCCCATCCTTCAACAGGATTTCCAAGCCTTCATCCAACTCATGAAACCTTGGTCCTCACAAGAAAATACAAGTAGGGCAGGAGAAGAAGGGTTCCCAATTGGTCTGTACAAGGTACGAGAGTTTATACTCAGGAAAGGAAGTATAAAGAATAAAAGATGTAAAACAAATGTAAGTTCTATGAAGACTAGAAAGGTCCATATATATAGTTAAGTAAGACATAAAAAATTATGCTTACCTCTTGTGCACAATAGAAGTCGAAGAATTTTGTGAAACTGTCAATGCTTTCCATCTTAAAAAGTATTACATCTAAAAAGTTATAAAAATTAAAAAAAAAAAAATCACAAAAAAAACATATATTTCAAAGGGAACAAAAATATGCATTGTATTTTGTTTCACTCCATCTTTCCACCTATTAGTGGTTTGCTCTTTTTTTTGTTTTCATCTTAGTAGGAGTCTTAAGTTAATATAGTTTTCCTTTACTAAGCCACAAATTCCCAAAATCAGTGTTACCATTATCCTCTTTCACTCCCACAATTCAAAGGAATTTACTTAAAGATTTAAACTGATCTTATTCTTAGTTTTCATTAAATCTAGTCCAAAACACAAATGAAGTCTTCAACCCAATAGAAGTTGATAGGCAAGTCTCCCTAATTCACCTCAACAGGGGGGGAATTTTACAAGCGGCTAGTATCCATTTAGTTTCACTTATCCCCTTACTCAACTTAGCTAGCCTTCGATGGTGAGACCTCAACTCTTACTAGTAGTGTGGGGTTAGGTTAAGGGGTCAAAACTCCAATTATATAAAATCAAAAGAAAAATGAAAGGAAAAATAATTTAAAGCTAAATCAAAAGTAAAGCCAAAACAATGCAATGTAGAAATGGAAAAACATTGCTCAAACATCTATACTCTCAAGTGGAAACCCAATATCAAAGCTGTTGGTTTTTTCTTCTGAATCAACATTAGGGTTGATCAATTCCTATGCACGTGCAGATTTAGCCAACTAATACAGGAGGTTGCGTGGGCTCCTCCCCTTCACTTCTGGTTCTGCAGCTCCAAGCGGGGTATCCCTATAGCTAAAGATGTAACCTTGACTAGCTCAATGATAGAAAGATCTAACTTGACAACAACAGGCAGAATACTCTCATGTATGGACCAAGATCTGCATGATAGATCACAAGG
The DNA here is from genome assembly GCA_027924645.1 of Cunninghamia lanceolata. Classification (NCBI taxonomy): domain Eukaryota; kingdom Viridiplantae; phylum Streptophyta; class Pinopsida; order Cupressales; family Cupressaceae; genus Cunninghamia; species Cunninghamia lanceolata. The sequence continues at coordinate 4,342,211 of BSBN01000469.1, forward strand.
TTGGCAACATTCTTGGACATATGTGTCTGGTTGGGTATGAGAGTATGCAGGGGTCCTAATCCTACTCCTACAACTAACGGGTTGAAATTATGGAAAGGTTGGAAGTGATGTTTGGATGCAAGACAAGGGGGGTGTGGATCATAACTACTAACCCAGAAGCAGACCGGTGCCTATCTCAGGGCAAGGAGTCAACTAGATATATACAAGAGATGGTTTGCAACTAGCATTCAAGTTTCATGGGGTTGGAGCTGATGCTTGACTTACAAACATCACCCAAGAATGGGTATTTAGCTACCTATACTTATAGACATCCCAACTGACATACATTCTTCTCCATACATTGACCTAAAATAGTTTAATCCACTCCTTGAATGAAAGTTACAGATCAAGCATGCAGCATAGAAATCTATACCCTAGAATCTATGAAACCCTTAGCAACCAGATTCAGAAGAAGAATGATATGCAGCAAAGGAGACAAACAGGTAAACACATGCATTACAGCATTTTTCATAGAAAACAACAATGAAACTAAACATATGTGAAAAATACATTCATCATGCAACTCATAAACTCCAAAGAGATAGAACAACCAGGATCATGCCCTGTTCTTCGTTATTTACACAAAAATGCCCCAGGCCTTCAACAACCAACAAATGAGCAACATAGCCCTACTTATACAGCAAGGCAGGTACTCAGCATTAATCACTGGGCAACTCAAAAGTTTGCCAGATACAGTTCATTCTGAGGAAATGGCACTCAACATTCAATGCAGCAAGTGGAAGAGGAGACAGGGAAAGGTCTCGAGCCTTGCGCCGCCGCCCGGGGATGTACATCTTCAATCGGGTACTAGATCTGTCCACATCTTCGCCCATACCCTGTAACATCTACCATTAATGTCCACCTACTCGCGGCCTTGGGAAAAACAGTTAACTGTGCGCTCTTGAAACTTTCCCACCAAGATATATCATCCTGATATTTCAAATCATGTGGGAACTAATTATCCCACATGCACCCCACGGTGACCTCCTCAACACTTTATAAACTAGGCTACGAACATATATGATGTCGGTGATTTTGCTCCCGACGGCACTAGTATAAAACTTCGTCATCATCCTCCTACATGATAATTCCCATCGGCTAGATCCTCCTCATTGGCAAACCTCATCTTTGTCCTCCCGACATCACATATCACACCGATGGAGAGATATCACCCCCATCATCCAAACCTTCATTGGGAAGACCCAACACATTGGAAGAATACATTTCGAATACGCCAATGACCCAAGTCATGCCGACGGCCTTCCTTGCATACATCCTTCAGTATGCAAAATATCACGTCGATATTTCACATCACCCCGCGGGAAATATCACCCCACGGGAAAGTATATCTGTCCGCATCACCTGATAAAAGATATCACCCTGATGTATGAATATTAGTCTGATGACAAACCTTGCCTTCATGTGAAATATCACCCTGATATTTCACCCTCATCGACATAACCAGATGCATCGAAGGAAGATCCTCCTGCTTTGCCGATACCATATGTCTGGCTGATGAACTTACCTGTATGTTCACTAACATCCTGATGACGTCACTGTCATATTGCAATATCGGGTCGAATTGAAAACTTGAAATATGACCCCCTCAGATCTGGATGATGTCATCGGGATGTTGGCACCGGGGTGATATCCGGAAGATCACCGGATATTTTGAAATATCACCCCCCGCAGGAATATCAGGCTGCATTGTAGCTCCATTATAACATCGGGGTGATGTTTGAATATGACTAATATTTGGAAATATCACCCCTTCCTCTAGAAAATGATGAAGCCGACAGATAAGCAGATATCACCCTGACAAGAATATGACATCAGCAGCATCGAATGATGAAAGAACATGAAGTGATAAAGTAACATCAGGATAATCTTAACCAAGATCACATGATGTTCAAATATGATGACCCTGCAAAAGATTGGGTCATACTTGTAACTTTGCAATAACAACATCAGGATGATCTTAACCAAGATCACCTGATATTAAAATATCACTCGCCGGGTAGAAGATCAGGTGGTATGAAAAATGACCCTCGCAAGAATAATCAGGGTGATGGAAATATGATGATGATGACCTCCTCTTCGAAGAAAATATGATGCTGATGCTGAAACATGCTGAGGAGGTCTATGGACTTAGAATTTTTTTGGATTTTTTGGGAAGGTGCCTGCATATACATATTCAGGTACCAACACAGGCTCTGTCTGGGGATGCATGCCTCTTGCAGGCATGGCGAGAACCTCAGATCTCTAGGATGCAGACCAGTCCCTTATCCATTGGGCAAAGAGTCAAATATTGCACTGACCTACATCACCAAACACACTTGATGGCCTAAGGCCACCAAGAAAAGAAATACCTGTATCTCCCTTTGTCAAATATCTTGTTTTCATCTGCATGCACTGGATCAAGCTCAGAGATACTGCAATGATCCACCCACAAACAAACTTGGTCATTTGCATTTTCAACTCTTTGATTTGGCTTGTCACTGTCAACCCTATGCAAACAACCTTCAGGATCATGTAGCATGTGGGTGCAATGTTTATTAGGCAATGCATATTCATATGGCATATAGCACTTATCATCACTATGCATTGCAAAATGATCTCCTAGCTGGACTGGAAACAGGAAACACTCAAAGTCCACCACATAGCTAGGAAGATCAGGGCTCATTTCATCAGCTAGCCTATCAAAAGAAAAGCTTTCAAATTCATAATTGTGCACATCATGCACACAATCGGCAGCAACACCAAACTGGAAAAGATCAGGCTCTAGCACCTCTCTACCATACCCTTCATGATGTATGTTGGCCTCTCTTTCATCAGGATGAGAAATAGAATCCAAATCAACAACAGGGCTCAAATCTTCACCATACTCAGACAAATCCTCATCATCAGATGTGTCATAAATAGGTGATCCAGGTGTTTCAGCTTCATCGTGGTATACCACTAGTTCATGGGTAGCAGAACATACATTTTCATTATCTTCAGAACCAGACACCTCAACTTGATGATCAACCCATGACAAATCTAGTTGGTCACACAAAGGATCAAAAGGGCTGACAAGAGGTTTAGCCTTCTGACTGGCAGACATAACAGGGTTACTGCTATTTAACTGGGCTTGCCTAGCCTCTAAGAATATCAGCCTATTTTTTATTTCTTCTTTTCTTTTATTCAACATTTCACCCCCTTCTTGACTGAGTATGGGATAATACATAGTTGGATTCATAAAAATTCTACTCTTAGACATCCTTTGTCTACCTAAGACCTAAGGCTTCCCCCTTGCATCTAACTTATGCAGCAAACAACAAATATAAAGGGGAAGAAGCAAGGTACCTTTTCTCATCCAGATGCAGAAATCTGAACATCTTTTATCACACAACATACATCTACCTTTCATGTGCACTTAAATATTTTTGCAGAGTCACCACCTCTCCAGAGAGGACAAAATTTACAATAGCTGAAAGCTTACCATATATTTTTCTGAGTTCATTCCACCAGCAGAGCAAGGCAAACTTCACTAGAGATTGCAGGATAACACTTTCAAATCAGTCCCCAGCAGAGACGCCATTTTGTTGGTTTTTTCTTCTGAATCAACATCAGGGTTTGCCAGTTCCTATGCACGTGCAGATTCAGCCAACTAACATAGGAGGTTGCGTGAGCTCCTCCCCTTCACTTCTGGTTCTGCCGCACCAAGGGGGGTATCCCTATAGCTAAAGATGTAACCTTGACTAGCTCAATGATAGAAAGATCTAACTTGACAACAACAGGTAGAATATTCTCATGTATGGACCAAGATCTGCATGATAGATCACAAGGTTGGCAACATTCTTGGACATATGTGTCTGGTTGGGTATGAGAGTATGCAGGGGTCCTAATCCTACTCCTACAACTAACGGGTTGAAATTATGGAAAGGTTGGAAGTGATGTTTGGATGCAAGACAAGGGGGATGTGGATCATAACTACTAACCCAGAAGTAGACCGGTGCCTATCTCAGGGCAAGGAGTCAACTAGATGTATACAAGAGATGGTTTGCAACTGGCATTCAAGTTTCATGGGGTTAGAGCTGATGCTTGCCTTACAAACATCACCCAAGAATGGGTATTTAGCTGCCTATACTTACAGACATCCCAACTAACATACATTATTCTCCATACATTGACCTAAAATAGTTTAATCCACTCCTTGAATGGAAGTTACAGATCAAGCATGCAGCATAGAAATCTATACCCTAGAATCTATGAAACCCTTAGCAACCAGATTCAGAAGAAGAATGATATGCAGCAAAGGAGACAGATAGGTAAACACATGCATTACAACATTTTTCATAGAAAACAATAATGAAACTGAACATATATGCAAAATACATTCATCATGCAACTCATAAACTCCAAAGAGATAGAACAACTAGGATCATGCCCTGTTCTTCGTTATTTACACAAAAATGCCCCAGGCCTTCAACAACCAACAAATGAGCAACATAGCCTTACTTATACAACAAGGTAGGTATTTAGCATTAATCACTGGGCGACTCAAAAGTCCACCAGATACAGTTCATTCTGAGGAAATGGCGCTCAACATTCAATGCAGCAAGTGGAAGAGGAGACAGGGAAAGGTCTCGAGCCTTGCGCCGCCGCCCGGGGATGTACATCTTCAATCGGGTACTAGATCTGTCCACATCTTCACCCATACCCTGTAACATCTACCATTAATGTCCACCTACTCGCGGCCTTGGGAAAAATAGTTAACTGTGCGCTCTTGAAACTTTCCCGCCAAGATATATCATCCTGATATTTCAAATCATGTGGGAACTAATTATCCCACATGCACCCCGCGGTGACCTCCTCAACACTTTATAAACTGGGCCGCGAACATATATGATGTCGATGATTTTGCTCCCGACGGCACCAGTATAAAACTTTGTCATCATCCTCCTGCATGATAATTCCCATCGGCCAGATCCTCCTCATCGGCAAACCTCATCTTTGTCCTCCCGACATCACATATCACCCCCATCATCCAAACCTTCGTCGGGAAGACCCAACACATCGGAAGAAGACATTTCAAATACGCCGATGACCCAAGTCATGCTAACGACCTTGTTAGCACTAATTTTGGTCTGGATCTGAGTGCAGGATGTTGGAGGGTTTTTTCCTTTTTGGGCCCTAAGTTTCCTTGTTCATCGCTGTGATTTTCTCTATCGGCGAAACTTCTTTTTGGGTACTCAGATTTTGCTTGAACCATCATTTTGAACCATCGCGTTGAACCCTTTTGGTTCAAGGTTCAACGGTTCATGGGCTTAGGCTCCATCTTTTCCCGTCAGTGAATTCTTTGTTCATCTGTGTTATCGGCGTTGAACTTCTCGGTTGAACTTCTCTTTTGAACCATCGGGTTGAACTGGTTCAGGGTTCAATGGTTCAAAGCCTTATGATTTTGGTCTTATTGGCGTAACGTTCATCATCGGGTGGACGGTGGAGTGTTGGCCCGACGGTTTGCCTCTGGCCGATGGAAGGTTAGCGGTTTGCAGGGTTGGTTTCGGTGTGACATGTTCTATCGGGCTAACCGTTGGAGGGTTCACCGGTATACAATGTTTGGCCGATGGATATGTTATCGGCGAGAGCTGTATTGTCGGCCTGAATGTTTTGAGTTATGCCGACGACGGGAGGTTTGGCCGATGAGGAGTCGTTGGTGTGTGTCTGGCCGATGGAGGAGCAGAGTGTAGCTCATTGGTGCATCGGCGAGACTATTGTGATCGGCTGGGGAGATTTTGGTTGCTCCGACGGTGTAAGTCACACCGACGAAGGTGGTCTTCAGTGTGACTTGTGTTGTCAGTGAGGGTGGATTGTGTTGGGCCGACAGTGGAGGGTCTGACCAATGAAGGGGGAAGCCGATATGTTATCGGCGGGAGTTGTTCTATCGGCAGCAGTCTTTTATGGTTTGCCGATGGAAGGAAGTCACCCCGATGGGGAATGCCATCGGAGTAAGGTTGCATATCGGGTTAGCGGTTGGAGGGTCCGCCGATGGGGTAGTGTCAAGCCGATGAGGATTTGGAGTGGTCATCGGTGAGAGTTGGTCTGTCGGTGAAGGAGCTTTTGGCTAGGCCGATGGTTCTTCTCTGGCCGATGGGGATGTTGGAGGCTTTCAGGAGTTGTTCATCAGCGTGATTGGCTGTGTCGGCCAAGGGGTTTTTTGCTTGGCCGACGATATTGGTCTGGCCGATAGTGGTAGGATGGTAACTGCTAACGGGGTGCAAGCTGGTCATCAGAGAGACTCATACTATCAGCAGAGATCTGAAGAGTTGGCCCGATGGTGCATCTCTGGCCGATGGAGGGGATTGTAATGTAGCGGTCGGCAGGACAATTGAGGTCGGCAGGAGATTCGTGGGCTTCGACAATGGTGTTGATCTCGGCGATGGGCTTTGGGTGGAGGAGCGTGTGTCGAGCGTGGCAAAAGCGCTCGACACCTATTATGCAAGTGACTATGCTTTTAAACTACTAAGGTAGTCTCCTCACCGTGCATGTGGGACTAATCTCCCTGTATAATTTGAAACTGCGATAGAACGCGTTTTGGCGGGAATTTCTTTTTTGAGGTGTTGCGACAGTTTTCAAGCGGTCGCGGGTGGTTGGGCCATCACTGGCGACTGTAGCAGGAGTATGGGCGATGGTACAAGCGATTAAACTGCCCGATTGTGAATGAAGACTCCCAGATGGCGACGCAAGGCTCGAGGCCACCATTGTCTACTTTCTGTCTCTGCAGCAATAAATTTTGAGCGCCATTCCTTTGAAGGATCTGTATCTGGTGGATTTTTGTAAAAGCCTTGTAATTAATTGTTGTGGTACACTTTCTGGCTGATATAAGCAGACTGTGTTACCATTGTTTTGGTTGTTGAAAGTTGAACATTTGGCTCTGTAATACAATACAGCTGATTTGGTTGCTCTGTACAGCAAAACCTGTGAGTTTATGTATCTCTTGTTGTACGTTTTTGCATGAATCCACTGATTTCATGGTTAATTTTATATGAGAAATGCTATGTTAGCATGTGTTTTGTTAATCCTGTCTCCAGTATTGCATGTATCTTTCTTCTGAGTCTGGATATTTAAGCAATGTTTGAGACTCTAGAACATAGAATTCCTGTGTTGAATGTCTGATCTCTTAACTTCTGCTCAAGGGGTAGATTAAATTGTTCTCAGATTGAACATTGGGAAGGGTATACTACAGTAGGGATGCCATAAGTATAGATAACTTAACACGCTGTATTGGGAGATATATGTAAGGCAAGTATTATATGTATCCCCCTGAAATCCAGTTTTAGTTGTTCATGCATATCATTCACAGTTGTATGTCTACTGACTCTAGGCCCTGGATAGGCACCAATCTTGCTTTGTGTTTGTGTTACAACCATGTCCAGCTTTGCATCCAAACTTAAAATCAAAATCAAAATCTAAAACAATCTTTAGGACATTATAATTAGTTTTAGGATCCTCAGTCCTCTGTCTACAACTGCAAATAGGCCCAAAGCTAGCCCCTTTGCTCTTATCTTTCAGTTTTGGTCTACTTATAGGAGGACTTATCTGCTCTTTGTCAACATCCCAGCCTTTGTATGTATATCCTCATGGATGTTGAGTAGGGAATACCCCCTAGGTTTTGCAGAGCCTGAAGAAGAAGAGGAGATAAAATATAGAGTCTATCTCCTACACTGTTGGCCCCTGGCCCAGAGATCCTGTTGATCATTGATGGCTACCTTGTAGGGAAATCTAGGAATAAGCATCCAGTCTGTGAAAAAACCAACAAAAATTGGCGACTCTACTGGGGATGGTGATTTGAAAATTGTTATTTTTGTCCTCCCTGGTGAAATATCTGTGTCCCCATCCGAGTCACCAACAGAAATTGGTGACTCCACTGGGGAGTTTGTGAAAGAACCCTGATTTTCAAAAGAAAACAGTTCCTAGTAATAGGTGGCGACTCCGAAGTAATCTCCCAACTGGTCAAAGTAAAATTTATATGCAGGGGAGAAGATCCCAACAAAATCCTTTATTTGAAGAGTTACCAGTAACAAGAAGAATGATGTACAGAAGAAAGGGAGCTGTCTCAGTCAGTCATGAGGGTTCCCCCAGAAAAAATGATGATATGCAAGATAACCCTAGGCCATCAGGATAGCATGTGCCTTACTTTTCAAATGCAGAAGCTGATATTCAGGGTGCATATGAGAGGCAACAAGATGGTAGCGTGAGAATGAGGTCAGAGGTGTTCCAAGAACGCCCATTTCTAGACCCTAGTGAAAGGTTTGAAGAGGCAGAGTCTCTGAGGGATGATGAAGATGAAGATCAGAATATGGTAAAACCATCCTCCTCTAGGCCTAGTGAGGAAGAACTAGCTGATGAAATTAGGAGCTTAAGGGCCAAGTTCGAATATCAGCAGGCAATAACAATCAGAGATGACCTGAGGAAGAAAGTGCAAGCTTTAAGGGCTGCCCAAAATAATTCAATTCCTACCCTTGAGAATGCAAATGTGCAGAGACATCAACAGAGAAATGAAGTGCAACATCAGCATAATGATGAGAGACAAAATGTGAATGATGCTAGGATACCACTGAACAATGTAAGAAACCAGAATGCAAACAAAAATGTTAATATTAATTAGTTTGACAGACAGCCCATGCAGTTAGATAGATTCAGATAGCTGGTATTTGATGGTATTCCTGGGTATCCTAACCCCATTAACAAGCATCTGAGGCTGCAGGTGCCTAAATTTTCAGGAAACAACACTGTGTCAGGAGAAGATCATCTAAAAGCTTTTCAAAATGTCATGGATAACTTTGAGGTTGAACATGAGGATGTTTTCATGAAGTCATTCATGCAATCTTTAGTAGATGAGGCAAGGGAATGGTATAAGAATTTGCCTGACCAGAGTATTTCATCATGGGATGATTTTAAAAGGATGTTCAAGGAGCAATATGGTGACAAAACTGACTCTAGCTTTTTTGTAAATGAGTTTACCAGTATCACTAAAGGGTCAAATGAGCAGGTTGCAGATTTTAATGCAAGATTTACTAAAGTGTTAAACAAATTGCCACATCACATGAGGCCAAATGAACCTATGTGCATAATATTGTATATCAACGCCTTTGATGCAAAAACTACATATGGATTAAGAGATAAAAGTCCTGCTACTATCAGGGATGCTTTCAGAATTGCAGTAAATATTGAGAACAACAGGAAAGCATTAGGCAAGACTAACAGAAGGGATGATGTTAAAATTCTGCAGAATCCAAACAAGCCTCAGAACACTCAAGGTAATACATCTGCCCCTGAAGATAAGATAGACAAATTGGCAAATGTTGTTAAGGACCTAAGCTACAGACTAGCTAGAAGTGAAAAAGGGATAGGTCCTGATAGGCAAGTCTATCAAAGGTAGGAAAAGAGGCCATCATTGCATGATATGCCTTATAATACCAATTGGCATAATGGTAAGCCTATATTCCCACATAACAACACAAATCAGAGGACTCAATATGTCAAAGAAACTCCTAATCCTCTAAAGAAAGCTGTAAATATTGTTGATGATACTCCATGGTGTATAATTTGTTAGATGCCACATCCACAGTCACAGTGTATGATTGCTCAGTCCTTGTGTGATAATACTACATCTTGTAATGAATGCAATGAGCCACATTATGTGCAAGATGATGATGTTAATATGATGTCCACAAACAATGGATACCCCATTTATGATGCTGATGAGAGTACAGATGATGGAATTCGGGCCTGTCAACAGGACTTTTATGATGAAGGTAATGAAGAGAGCTATGTGTATGCTCAGAGCTCGCATAATTTTCTGAGTAACTTATAACAACCTTCTGATGAGGAAATTAGGGCCTTCACAGCTACAGCAGTTGCCCAAGTCAAGAGTAACTACAATCTCAAAGGTAAAGCTTAGATAAGCAGCTTGCGTCAACCAGAAGATGTTTCTGCAAGTCAGCCAGTGCATGGTCATAAAGGAATTGAACCACAAAAAAGGCACTGGGGTAATGATAAACAGAATTTTAGACATAGAACAGGTCATGAATCCCAAGGACCAGAAAATAGAATCCCTCAGGCTGAAGATCAAAGTAAAGGTTCCCAAGACAAGAATGATGATCAGGGAACTATGAAAGTAAAAGCTAAATCAGTTCAGGATAAAAACAAGATTGTGGAGCAAGCTACAACTGTTATACAAAATTATGCTCCATTTGATATAGCTCAAGTCCTCTCCCAGGTAAAAGTCTTTATTCCACTTATGGAACTGATGAAGGTGGAAGACATCAAGAATAGGACAATATCCCTAATTTCAGGGGTGCCTTTTCAAGCTAAACAAAATGTTCAGACCCAGGGTGAGAAACATGTCATGTATAATGAAGAAGATGAGGCTCCTGAAGTCTATTTAGGAGTGACTATGACAAAGTGTCCTTCACAAGTGGAACCATTTTATGTATCCCTAATTATAAATGGAAAAATAATCAGAAATTGTATGCTTGACTTTGGAGCATCTACAAATGTCATGCCTTTAGCCGTCATGCAACAAGCTGGATTGAAAATCGACAAGGCATGTGGAAAATGTTACGCTATGGATGCCAGAGAGGTACCAGTTATTGGAATCATGAAGGATGTAGATTTCAAACTGGCAGCATTTCCTGAAAAGAGATATAAAATGAATTTAACAGTGGTTGACATCAAGCCACAGTATGGTATGTTGCTGTCAAGAAGATGGGCTGCATTAATTGGTGGAAGTATGCAGCTGGACCTATCATATGCCATGATTCCAATGAATGGCAGGGATGTTAAGCTAATCAGAGAACAAAGATCATCAGAGACAGTGGAAGACCAAGAAGCAGAGGAACAGATATGCTTTGTAAACACTGACTGTGATAATTTCAAGGTTGTCTCAGATGATAGAGAAGATAAGGAGAAAAATGTCTACATTGAAGAGCTGGACCAGCACGGTTTGTGGACCATGTATTTTGATGGAGCTTGTGCAAAAGAAGGCTCTGGAGTTGGAGTTGTTTTCCTATCTCCAACTGGTAAGCTCCTTAAATTCTCCTTCTTGCTGAGGTTTGTTTGCACAAACAATATTGCAGAATATGAGGCTTTAGTCTTAGGCCTAAATATAGCTCTCAAACATGGAATCAAATTGCTAAGAGTATTTGGGGATTCTGAGCTGATTGTATCCCAAATTAGAGATAGGTATGCTTCAAAAAACAAAAGATTGAAACAATACAAGCATGCTGTTTGGGATACCATTGAACTATTTGATGCATTTTCAATAGGCTGGGTAGAGAGATCAAAGAATGTTATGGCTGATTTCTTAGCTAATGTTGCAATAAGGCCAGATGGCATCACTCTGTCAGATGTTACAAATGTAGAAGTTAAAATCAGGCCTGCAGTACCAGAAAATATATGCAGTTGGCAAGTGTTTAATGATGATAGGGATTTGTTAAAATTTTTGCACTGCATAGATGAATATGAGAATCAAGAAATTGATTTCCAAGCTTTTGTACAAACTATAGATGGAAAAGAAACTCTTGTGGGAAAAGAGATAATTCAATTGAAGACTAATAAAATCCCTAGAGGGTTAGTAGCTTTGGAAAGAGCTTTTGACAGTAGAGACAAATTGGTCACAAGGACATCTCCCACAAATAAGGAAGATTTAGAAGAGATAAATTTGGGAACATCTCAGGCCCCTAAGAAGGTATATATTGGTAAGCAGCTCAAACCACACATTAGGAGTATGCTGATTGCATTACTGAGAAGGTATAAACATGTTTTTGCTTGGTCATATGAGGACCTAAAAGCCTATAGGGAAGATCTATTCCAGCATGAGATCCCATTGAAGCCTGGAGCTAAGCCATTCAGACAGAGGCAAAGACCTATTAATCCTACCTTAGCTCCAAAGATGCAAGAAGAACTTAAAAAGCTTAGGGAAGCTGGAATAATTGTGCCAATCAGACATTCAACTTGGGTGTCTAACCTTGTCCCAGTCAGAAAAAAGAATGGTGATATTAGGCTTTGTGTTGATTTCAGGAACTTGAATGTATCCTCTTTAAAGGATAACTATCCACTGCCTAATATGGAAGCTATGTTGCAGAGAGTGACTGGTTGTGAACTCTTATCCATGATGGATGGATTTTTAGGTTATAATCAGGTGAAGGTAAAGGAATCAGAACAGTATAAGACTGCCTTCACCACTCCATGGGGAACTTATGTATATGTTAGAATGCCATTTGGACTAACAAATGCAGGTGCTACATTTCAAAGAGCAATGGATGTTGCTTTTGCAGGGTTGATTGATTCAATCCTGGCTGTATATCAAGATGACTTGACTGCATATTCAAAGAAGGAAGAGCAACATTGTTTGCATCTAGAGCAGATTTTCATAAGAGCACTGGAGTATGGCATTTCTTTAAATCCAAAGAAGTGTGCTTTTGGGGTGGTTGAAGGAAAACTCCAAGGGCACATTGTTTCCAAGGATGGAGTTAGGATAGATCCAGAGAGAGTGGTTGCTATTGACAGAATTCAAATGCCAAAAACTGTAAAAGGAGTTCAGTCCTTCTTTGGACAGATAAATTTTGGTAGGAGATTTGTTCCCAACTTTGCAGAAACCACAAGGAACATTTCCAAGATGATGAAGAAGGATGCAACTGTCAACTAGGAAAGTAAAGCAATAGAATCATTTCAGAGTATCAAAGAGGCAATCAAGATGGCCCCTATTCTTAAATCTCCTGATTTTTCTAGGCCATTCCAAGTATTTTCATTTGCTTCCTTTCACACTGTTGCTGCGTGTTTGCTACAGAAAAATGAAGGTGGTTTTGAGCAACCCATAGCTTTCTTCAGTATGTCCTTGCAGGCTTCTGAGTTGAAGTATGATATTATGGAAAAACAGGCATATGCACTAGTTAGAGCCATCAAAATTTTCAGACCATACCTGGTAGGATCACATGTAATTGCATATGTACCCCATGCAACAGTCAAAGACATATTCACTCAGCAGGAGGTGACTGGAAGAAGGTGTAGATGGATAAACAAACTGCAGGAGTTCAACATAGAGATACAAATTACCAAGTTGGTAAGAGGACAAGGATTAACCAAGATGATGGCACAGTCAAACTTGGAAGCATGCCAAGTTAATGCAGTCCAAAATGAGAGTGTAAATGTATCAAGATCTGAATGGTACAAGGACATTATATACTACTTGCAAAATCTGAATTGTCCTTCCCATTTCAGTGACAGCCAAAAGAGGACTTTAAAGTTACATGCAATCAGGTATGTTATTGTTCAAGGTGAGCTATACTGGAAAAACCTTGATGGTGTGCTGCTGAGATGTGTGGATGAGGATATGGCTAACAATGTTTTGATTGATATGCATATACGATTGTGTGGTGGACATTATACTGCCCAAACAACAGCTCATAAGACTCTCAGAGCAGGATATTGGTGGCCCACTCTCTTTTCAGATGCACAAAGGTTAGTAAGGAAGTGTGACCCTTGCCAAAGATTCTCAAGAAAATTGAGATATGATGGTGTTTTACCCCTCAGAACTATAACTGTGGATGCTCCATTTCAGCAATGGGGAATTGACTTCATAGGGGAAATTGCAGACAAGTCAAGTGGGGGACACAGTTGGATTTTAGTGGCAACTGATTACTTTACCAAATGGATTGAGGCCATTCCAACTAAGAGAGCTACAAGTAAGGTGGTGATGGATTTCATATGGAAAATGTTATCATCAGGTTTGGAGTACCATTCAAGATAGTCACTGATAATGCTATGTGTTTCAGATCAGGTGAATTTGTTGATTTTTGTAACAAATATGGGATCAACCTATCATATGCATCACCATACCACCCACAAGGAAATGGTCAAGCAGAATCAAGCAATAGGAGCATCATGAAAATTATCAAGAGGATGCTGGACAAGAACAAGAGAGCTTGGGACTCAAAATTAAAGTTAGCAATATGGGCTGACAGAGTGACAGTAAAAAAGGCTATTGGAATGTCACCCTTTGAGCTAGTATATGGTGCATCAGCCAGATTGCCCATAAAAAATCTCCTACCAGTTTACAGATTCATCTAGGAAAATGATGAGGAGATTGAAGACTCCATGACAGAAAGAGTGAATCAGCTGGTTGCATTGGATGAGAATAGAAGGAAAGCACACCAGATTAACCTCAAGAGACAACAAGATATGAAATATCAGTTTGACAGGAGAGCTACAAAAAGGAAGTTTCAAGTCAATGATCTGGTGCTCATATGGAATGCAAAAGGTCAAGAAAAGGGTAAACATGATAAATTCGAACCCTTATGGATGGGCCCATATCAGATTTGCAGCATTCATGGGAAGGATTCTTATTTCCTCCAGGCCCTAGATGGTGAATTTCTGGAATTGCCTGTGCATGGCCAATTCCTTAAGTTCTATTTTGCATAGATGACTTGTCGCTATGCACATTTGTAAAAATATGTATATAGTGTAAATGTTCTGTACAGTTCGTGCTTTTTTGGCTTTTTTGCCTGGTCTGCCCGGAGATCTGGTTCTCGCTGCAGGTTTTTCACCTGCACGTCCCCATTCGGAGCCAGTGTTAGCACTAATTTTGGTCTGGATCTGAGCGCAGGATGTTGGAGGGTTTTTTCCTTTTTGGGCCCTAAGTTTCCTTGTTCATCGCTGTGATTTTCTCTATCGGTGAAACTTCTTTTTGGGTACTCAGATTTTGCTTGAACCATCGTTTTGAACCATCGCGTTGAACCCTTTTGGTTCAAGGTTCAACGGTTCATGGGCTTAGGCTCCATCTTTTCCCGTTAGTGAATTCTTTGTTCATCTGTGTTATCGGCGTTGAACTTCTCAGTTGAACTTCTCTTTTGAACCATCGGGTTGAACTGGTTCAGGGTTCAATGGTTCAAAGCCTTATGATTTTGGTCTTATCGGCGTAACGTTCATCATCGGGTGGACGGTGGAGTGTTGGCCCGACGGTTTGCCTCTGGCCGATGGAAGGTTAGCAGTTTGCAGGGTTGGTTTCGGTGTGACATGTTCTATCGGGCTAACCGTTGGAGGGTTCACCGGTATACAATGTTTGGCCGATGGATATGTTATCGGCGAGAGCTGTATTATCAGCCTGAATGTTTTGAGTTATGCCGATGATGGGAGGTTTGGCCGATGAGGAGTTGTTGGTGTGTGTCTGGCCGATGGAGGAGCAGAGTGTAGCTCATTGGTGCATCGGCAAGACTATTGTGATCGGCTGGGGAGATTTTGGTTACTCCGACGATGTAAGTCACACCGACGGAGGTGATCATCAACGTGACTTGTGTTGTCAGCGAGGATGGATTGCATTGGGCCGACAGTGGAGGGTCTAACCGATGAAGGGGGAAGCCGATATGTTATCGGCGGGAGTTGTTCTATCGACAACAGTCTTTTATGGTTTGCCGATGGAAGGAAGTCACCCCGATGGGGAATGCCATCGGAGTAAGGTTGCATATTGGGTTAGCGGTTGGAGGGTCCGCCGATGGGGTAGTGTCAGGTCGATGAGGATTTGGAGTGGTCATCGGTGAGAGTTGGTCTGTCGATGAAGGAGCTTTTGGCTAGGCCGATGGTTCTTCTCTGGCCGATGGGGATGTTGGAGGCTTTCAGGAGTTGTTCATTGGCGTGATTGGCTGTGTCGGTCGAGGGGTTTTTTGCTTGGCCGACGATATTGGTCTGGCCGATAGTGGTAGGATGGTAACTACTAACGGGGTGCAAGCTGGTCATCGGAGAGACTCATACTATCGGCGGAGATCTAAAGAGTTGGCCTGATGGTGCATCTCTGGCCAATGGAGGGGATTGTAATGTAGCGGTCGGCAGGACAATTGAGGTCAGCAGGAGATTCGTGGGCTTGGCCGATGGTGTTGATCTCGGCGATGGGCTTTGGGTGGAGGAGCGTGTGTCAAGCATGGCAAAAGCACTCGACACCTATTATGCAAGTGACTATGCTTTTAAACTACTAAGGTAGTCTCCTCACCGTGCATGTGGGACTAATCTCCCTGTATAATTTGAAACTGCGATAGAACGGTTTTGGCAGGAATTTCTTTTTTGAGGTGTTGCGACAGTTTTCAAGCGGCCGCGAGTGGTTGGGCCATCAATGGCGATTGTAGCAGGAGTATGGGCGATGGTACGAGCGATTAAACTGCCCGATTGTGAATGAAGACTCCTAGATGGCGGCGCAAGGCTCGAGGCCACCATTGTCTACTTTCTGTCTCTGCAGCAATAAATTTTGAGCGCCATTCCTTTGAAGGATATGTATCTGGCAGATTTTTGTAAAAGCCTTGTAATTAATTGCTGTGGTACACTTTCTGGCTGATATAAGCAGACTGTGTTACCATTGTTTTGGTTGTTGAAAGTTGAACATTTGGCTCTGTAATACAATACAGCTGATTTGGTTGCTCTGTACAGCAAAACCTGTGAGTTTATGTATCTCTTGTTGTACGTTTTTGCATGAATCCACTGATTTCATGGTTAATTTTATATGAGAAATGCCATGTTAGCATGTGTTTTGTTAATTCTGTCTCCAGTATTGCATGTATCTTTCTTCTGAGTTTGGATATTTAAGCAATGTTTGAGACTCTAGAACATAGAATTCCTGTGTTGAATGTCTGATCTCTTAACTTCTGCTCAAGGGGTAGATTAAATTGTTCTCAGATTGAACATTGGGAAGGGTATACTACAGTAGGGATGCCATAAGTATAGATAGCTTAACACTCTGTATTAGGAGATACTGTAAGGCAGGTATCATATGTATCCCCTTGAAATCTAGTTTTAGTTGTTCATGCATATCATTCACAGGTGTATGTCTACTGACTCCAGGCCCTGAATAGGCACCAATCTTGCTTTGTGTTTGTGTTACAACCATGTCCAGCTTTGCATCCAAACTTAAAATCAAAATCAAAATCTAAAACAATCTTTAGGACATTAGAATTAGTTTTAGGATCCTCAGTCCTCTGTCTACAACTGCAAATAGGCCCAAAGCTAGCCCCTTTGCTCTTATCTTTCAGTTTTGGTCTACTTACAGGAGGACTTATCTGCTTTTTGTCAGCATCCCAGCCTTTGTATGCATATCCTCATGGATGTTGAGTAGGGAATACCCCCCTAGGTTTTGTAGAGCCTGAAGAAGAAAAGGAGATAAAATATAGAGTCTATCTCCTACACTGTTGGTCCCTGGCCCAGAGATCCTGTTGATCATTGATGGCTACCTTGTAGGGAAATCTGGGAATAAGCATCCAGTCTGGGAAAAAACCAACAGGCCTTCCTTGCATACATCCTTCAGTATGCAAAATATCACGCCGATATTTCACATCACCCCAATGTGTAATATCACCCCGCGGGAAAGTATATCTGTCCGCATCACCTGATAAAAGATATCACCCTAATGTATGAATATCAGCCTGATGACTAACCTTGCCTTCATGTGAAATATCGCCCTAATATTTCACCCTCATCGGCATAACCAGATGCATCGGAGGAAGATCCTTCTACTTTGCTGATACCATATGTCTGGCCGATGAACTTACCTGTATGTTCACTAACATCCTGATGATGTCACTGTCATATTGCAATATCGGGTCGGATTGAAAACTTGAAATATGACCCCCTCGGATCTGGATGACATCATCAGGATGTTGGCACCGGGGTGATATTCAGAAGATCACCAGATATTTTGAAATATCACCCCCCGCAGGAATATCAGGCTGCACTGTAGCTCCATTGTAACATCGGGGTGATGTTTGAATATGACTGATATTTGGGAATATCACCCCTTCCTCTGAAAAATGATGAAGCTGACAGATAAGCGGATATCACCCTGACAAGAATATGACGTCAACAGCATCAGGTGATGAAAGAACATGAAGTGATAAAGTAACATCAGGATGATCTTAACCAAGATCACCCAATGTTCAAATATGATGACCCTGCAATAACAACATCAGGATGATCTTAACCAAGATCACCTGATAGTAAAATATCACCCGCCGGGCAGAAGATTAGGTTGGTATGAAAAATGACCCTCGCAAGAATAATCAGGGTGATGGAAATATGATGATGATGACCTCCTCTCCGAAGAAAATATGATGCTGATGCTGAAACATGCTGAGGAGGTCCATGGACTTAGAATTTTTTTGGATTTTTTGGGAAGGTGCTTGCATATACATATTCAGGTACCAACAAAAGCTATGAGGGTGACATTCATAAAGGAGTCAAATAAGAAAAGCACACACACACACAAACTAGGTGAAATAACCAAGAGTCTAGTTTACCTTCAAAAGACCATCTCTACTAAGGATCTTTCCTTGACCCCAGATTTGACCTATTGGCCATCTTTTGGTCCAAGCCTAGAGGGTATGAATAAAATCCACTACTTATTAAATGTTTAAAGATAGTCTAAGTGGCGAATCTAGATCAGGATTAGTATTTATCCTTCTATAAAATTCATAATGAAATTGGTTCCCCTTATATCCCCATTCTGACTTGATCCCCTAAAAATCTACCTTGAATGCTTAACTTGAGTCAACTCACAATCCGCTCAAGTCAAAAATCCCATAAAGAGCAACCACACTATTAGTATCATTACATATTATATAAAAATAAATGACATAGCAAGTAGCATCTACAAAAATAAAACATGTGAATCCACTATGCCATATCCATCAAACCATCTACATATATCCATACATACTACACATACATCAAAAACCCCAAAAAATACCAAAACATGAGTGTAACATGACATCTATCTCAATATACATACATAAAATAAAACTGAAATTTAAATCTAATCATATGCATAAGAGATAAACAAAATGAATATGTCAATCCCCAACAAAATATAGATCAACTATCAAGTCTTTAAAATGAGAGTTGCACCAAATACATGAGATTATCAATACACTGAGAACATAGAATCCATCAAGGGAGACTCATAAGCATAAGAGAAGTATATCAACTACAAAATCTCCCCATGTAAGGGGGTAAGGAAAAATAAGCCAACAAGGTTCCTGAGGGCACATGGCATCAACAAAATCCTCAAGGTCAACTTTGAGCTACAAATCTTCCAGGATTCCTGCTCCGCTATCTACTTCTGCTATCCATTATGTTTGACTAGAAAGGAATCCTCTAAAACTATCCTTGAGAAGAGAATAGTATGAGAACTCAAGTATGATAATGACTCAATGTCCCAACCCATAAATAAGTATGTGATCATCGGATGCCAGAAACCTCTCTAAACACAACAACCTTATTCTCTAGTGCAACAACTCTAGTCCTCTGAGACACTATATGTTGACTGCAATAAAATACAAGATCAAATGCATCAATATGTCCACCCACTACTACAAGCCTTAGTGGATCAACTAAGAGTGAGTTATTCTCTCTCTCCATGGTAAGGGCAAGAAGATCCAAGGATACAATCCTAATCAAATCCATTTAGTTGTTGGCAATACTTGTGTGAACAAATGAAGCAAAACAAAGGTGTTAATTTAGTGTTAGATTGTAGATGATGATCAAGTTATGGGCTATGATAAAGCAAAAGAGTGGAGAAGCAAAGCACTCAAAACAATCTCCTAGTTGCCATGAGGGGTCACCTGTCCTCAGCTCCTCCTTTGTCATCACTACAAAAGAGGCAAACCAAGATGTAGGTATAATCTCCTCAAGTGCCTCATTTTCTAGCGCATCCTCCTCCTTCTCTTCATCCTTTGGAATATAGTCATCATCCTCATCCTCCTCTTCATCCTTTGGAACATAGTCATCATCGTCTTCCTTTTCTTGGTCACTCTCTGGATCATAAACTAAGTGGTCCCTGTGCAAGTGAAGTTGTCTTTGACCCTATACTCATAAAGTTAATCAATGTCCATGGAGTAAGGGAGGTCCACAAGGGCATCCCTTGTGCTTATTTCATCTCCTATAGATATTGGTAGCATGGGGGAAAATGTGTGAATCAGTAGGAAAGTCCTCTCCAAGCTAATAGAGGACTTGTAAAATAGAGTGGATCTTAATGAGGCCATTCCTATCTATCAAGGAGCATAGTCCCCTGGAAAAAGGATCAAACAACCATATCTCTAATCCACCTCCTTTCCATGTCAGTATAGGGATTTGCAATGAAGTCATCATGTGTCAAGCCCACCACTACTCGTGTAGTTACATCTAAAGTTCAAGTTTACACCACCTCATGAATCTAGGATATGTAGACTCCACTAGGGGCATTGATGCAGGAGCATCCAGAGGTGTAAGGGCAATCTTGCATCACCCAAAAACAATGTTGATTCAAAATTGATGAATTTGTTTTCATTTGTTTTCAAAAAATTTATTTTTGGACACCCATTTGCTTGAATAATGATTCAGAACCTTCAGAGTTTCCAACAGGGCTAAGGAAAGCTGAATTTACTATTTTTAGTAAGTCTTTATCAAAGAAGCGGTTGAACCCAAAATTTTCCCCAAAGCTTCAGAATGGTCAAATAAGCATTCTTGGTAAATTTTAGCTCAAGATCATGTCTGGATTTCAAGATATTAAAGTTTCAATTTTGTGAGGTCCCTTGAAAAGTTCTGAAATAAGATATAAGGCACTAAAACATCCCATAATGCCTCGAAAAGTTTACAAAAATCTGTTTACAAATTTCTGGCATGATAGTTCACTTTCGTCAATCGGACACCCAGATCAAAAGTTATGCTTGCCGAAAGTTGACCTATTTTTGGAGGGATTTGCAAATTTTGAAATTTAGCTGGAGGTCGCCAAAAAGGGCTATTTATGACTATTTTTGGGAACTTTGGGAGTAGTAGAGATAAAGGGGAAAGTGTAGAGTCCAAAAAAGGTGGTAAAATGAAAACCCTAGTTGATTTGAGGTTATAGAAGGCAGAAGGTTCCAGAGTCTAGAGATAGCTAGTTGTAATGTGTTGCAGCCTGTGGAAGATTGATTCCTCTGATTGTATTTGAGCTTCTGTAATGTAATGAGTTGTCCAAATCAATAAAATAACATTCTATTTTCTGTGTACAATTTCTGTTGTCATGTGTTTTGTGATTTAGCCGCTTCATCAAGTGGTATCAGAGCAAGGGTTCCTAAGTGGGTAGACAGATCGTTGACCATGAGACAGTTTGCACCAGGACCTGAGGTTGTGGGTTTGCTGCGAAGATCAAGATGCCTCCTTGAAGAAACCATGTTGGGAGAAATGCTTTGATGAAAGAGAGTTTTAGAGCCCTGCAAAGGAAGATTGATGCATTGCAAGAGGAGCTGCGAAGAGGGTTTGAGATGAGAACAAGAAAAAAAAGCGAGTGTTGGTTATTTTCCCAGACTGGATGCTTATTCCAAGTTATCCCTACAAGGTAGCCATCATTGATCAACAGGATTCCCGGGCCATGGGGCCAACAGTATAGGAGATAGACTCTATAAATATCTCCTCTTCTTCTTTAGGCTCTACAGAACCAAGGGGGGTGTTGGTTTTTCTTCTGAATCAGCATTAGGGTTTGCCAATTCTAATGCACATGCAGATTCAGCCAACTGAATACAGAAGGTTGCGTGAGCCCCTCCCCTTCACTTCTGGTTCTGCCCCACCAAGGGGGGTGTCCCTATTTGATAAAAGTATAACCTTGACTAGCTCAATGACAGAAGGATTTAACTTGACAGCAACAGGCAGAATACTCTCATGTATGGACCAAGATTTGTGTAACAAATCACAAGGTTGGCAATCTTCTTGGACATAATGTCTGGTTAGGTATGAGAGCATGCAGAGGTTCCTAATCCTAATCCTACAACTAACAGATGGAAGGATGAGATGGTTTGAAATGGTGTTTGGAGTTATGGGACTTTCCTAGACCCATTGAACAGATAGATTCCCAAACCAGTGCCCTATCTGGGCAGCAGAGTCATATCTAAGATTGTAAATGTCTCCCCATGACAACATAAATTCATATCCAGAGGACCTAAGAATAATGCTACTGCCTAACAGCAACATGTCCAAGAAAGAGTATCATTAATGATCATACTTAACAGATCCTATGATGCAATCTATTTCCCTTTGTATCTGATCAAAAGCCTATTTAACCACTCCTTGAGTAGACGCAATAAATCAGACACACAGTATGCACATACTGAAAAACTTGGAAGCCCTTGACAACCTTGTTTGAAAGGAAAACAAATGACATACAGGAGACAATCAGAAACAATACACACACATGTGTTTTTCATTTAAAATCAATCTGCATAGAAGGCCATCACAGAGAAAATCATCATTTACAAGCCAAGATAGATTAGTACACCAGACTAAGGACCGAGTCTGTAGCAAAAAATGCCTTTCAAAATGTGAACACCTTATGTTCAAAGCCAGAGTAGAAAGCCCAAAAACGTCCAACCCCTAAAATGTAACACAGCTAGACCATTTATACAGAACCGTGTACATTCAGCAATTAATTACATGGCCAAAAGTCAAAAATTTGCCAGATACATTCCTTCCATTTGAAAATGGCCTTCACAGATTAAATGCAACAGACAGGGGGGATCTCGAGCTTTGCGCCGCCATCTGAAAGTCTTCATCCACGATCAGGCAGCTTCGCCGTTTGTACCATCGCCCATACCCCTGCATGACCGTCATTGATGGCTCAACCACCCGCATTTCACTTGGAAACTGTCGCAGTGCTCAAATGGGAAGTTCCCGCCAAAAAGCGCTTCGCTTCAGAGTTTGAATTATGCAGGAAAATTAGTCCCACATGCACGGTGCCGAGACCACTCTATCACTTTATAAACATAGCTGCATGCATAATAGGTGTCGAGCATTTTTGCCATGCTCAACACACGCTCCTTCGCCCAAAGCCCCATCGCCCAGACCTAAGCCATCGGCCAACCCCACAGATCTCTTGCCGACCTCACTAGTCTCACTGATGCGAACTACATTCCCCACCTCCGTCGGCGTGACCCCCTCCATCGGAGCATCCAAAAATCATCTGGCTGACCTCATGTGTTACATTGATGAAGCCCATCGCAATCCCCTGTTGGCCAGACAACTACCATCGGCGGACCCAAAAGCCTCCCCGCCGATGAACAAAGTCTCACTGATGACCACTCCATACATGCCCATCGCCAAGACAAAAACCATTGGCCAAGTCAAACGAACTCTCACCGATCTATCAAGTCCCTCCGATGGCTAAGCAAAATACACCCTCTTCGGCAAGACATAGACCATCGGCACAACAAAATTGACGCTTGCCGATCTCAAAGGTCTTGCCGACGAACACCCCAATCTTCCTCAAAACTTCCCATCGGCCAGAGATAGACCGTTGGCCAAGCAACCCACAGTTCACCCGATACACAAAGTCACGCTGACAACATACCACATCCGGGTCTTCGGTGAGACACACGCCGATGACATCTCATCGGCCAAACCTACGCCGTCGGCACAACTCAGAAATCCTTCGTCGATCGCACATGTTACGCCGATGAACACAACGCCTAAATCATCATCGGCCAGACTTAGATCATTGGTCTAGCATGAAATTCCTCTGTCGATGAAGAGTGCTACACCGGTAACCTTCAAAACCCTCGTCGACGAGACACACGCCGATGACTTCTCATCAGCCAAACATACGTCGTCGGCCCAACACTTGCCCACTCACCCGATATTCAATGACGTGCCGATGGCACATCAAAACCCTCGCTCCCATCGGCCAGACACATATCGTCGGAGCAACAAAAGGAACCTTGGCCGATAGCACTAGTCACAGCGATGACCAACAAGCCTCACTCTGCCCCCCAGTCGGCTAGACACATGCCCATCAGGAAACCAGAAAGAAGATACGCTGATGACAAAAATCATCCCGATGGCAGAGCACCACCACATCGGTGGAACCAAAAATACTCTAGCCGATAGATCAAGCTCCCGCCGATGGACATGAATACCTAGGGTTTGAATGAAGAAACCCTCCAACAAGCAAGCTTAGCCTCCAGGTCAAAATGAGCACCAACAGGGGGTATTCCCTATTCAACATCTATGAAATGTATCTATGTACTAGCTGGGATGTTGACACAAAGTAGATAAATCCTCTCTTATGAAGACCAAAACTGTGAGATAAGTGCAAAGGGGCTAGCTTTGGGCCTATATTCAGTTGTAAACAGAGGATTTCAAATCCTAAACTAATTCTAAAGTCCTAAAGGTTTGTATATGAAGTTTGAGTTTGATTTTATGTTTGGATACAAAACAAGGACTTTGGTTGTGACCTCAATACAGGATTGGATCGGTGCCTATCCAGGGCTCGGAGTCATTAGACATACACATGTGAATGTGCACATAAACCCATATCAATGACTGAGTTTCAAGGGGGTTGTTTGATATCTGCCTTACAGATACTTCCCAGAAATGAGTATTCAGTTACCTCTGCTTAGAAGATCCTCACTACAATATATTCTCCTTAACACCTTAACCTAAAACATTTAATCTACTCCTTGAGTAGAAGTAAAAGATCAAGCATTCAACATAGGAAATCTATATTCAAGAATCTTAGACATCTCTTAGCTGTTTAGATTCAAAAGAAGAATACATTTAATTTGGAGACAAGTAACAGAACACATGCAATGAAGCATTACTCATTTAAATCAACATGAAACCAGTAAGTTTATGCATTAAACATACAACATGAGACTCATAAACTCACAAGACAACAAAGACAGAGTCACCAATGAAGTTGTATTGTGTCACAGCACCAAAATTTTGTCCAGTTTCCAACCAACACAATGAGTAACACAGTTTGGCTTTTATACCAAGGCTGTGTACTCAACAAAATTAATTACAAGGCAAATAAAAATCTGCTAGATACAATGCATGAGAAATGGCGCTCAAAAACATTAATGCGGCAGAGAGACAAAGAGGAATGAGCAGGTAGAATCAGGAGATGTGTCGCCGTTTCCAGATTTTCATCTTAAAATTGGTGGTTGGCCTGTCAACTCCATCGATCATCCTCTGCAAGACCACCCTTAAAGCTCCAACCACTCGCGAGATACAGCAACAAAAACATCTGAAGATTTCCCGCTCAAAAAATGGGCTGCAAACAAAGAAACCCCCTCGCAGCTGTAAAAACAAAACCAGCCGTCGATTTACTCCCATCACTAAGATCCACGGCCCCAAAAACCCTGAAAAGTCACCAACCAATGATTACGTGCCACGTAGGCATTCCATGCTCCTATCATTGACTTTTCCCTTTCTCATTTTGCCTTTTTCGCCCTTGTATATGCATGAACAAATGCATATACCATCACCTGCCTTTTGCCTCTCAAATCGTTGTATATGCAAAGCATATACATACAACTGTTCATCATACAAGGCGGACCCCAAACTGTTATAGAGCAAATTGGAATTTTTAATCGGGTCCACCCTACATCTTCTTTCCTTGCAAAGCTCAATGTATATCTACATATACATACACTTTATACATACAAGGCGTGGATTTCAATTTTTCATGAAGCATGTTGCATCCGCCTTGAAATCTAGCTTGTATCTGACCATTGCACTTTCCCTTTGTGCATCGCACATATACAAGCATATATACATGCAAGCCGCAGATGCCAGGGGCTTATAGAACAAAATGAAAACAACTTCGGGTCTGCCTTGCATCCCTTTCAATGCACATCGGCTTGTATATGTACCTTTGTATATTTTCTTGTGTCGCATATACAATGCGAACATACAAGCCAAATAGACAAGTCACGGATTTCAACTCATTTATCAGCTAGATTGGAGAACCTTTCGAATCTGACTTGTATCTCATCAAATGTATATTTCCCTTGTATGCCAAATATACAAACTCATTTGTATATTCCTACGGGCTCAACCACATGTATCTCAGCTGCACCACTATAGCAAATGCATCTGCGCCCTTGTATATTTCCCTTGCATATGCACCGACGACATACAAGCCCCTATATACAAGCTGGAGTCTTCCATGGAATATACCTGCGATGTATCTTTTCTTTGTATCTAACCATTGTATGTTTAAACATACAAACCAAATATACATGCAACCCAATATGCAAGCAGGGAATATTCTTGAGAATCTGTGAAAGATTCCCCTTTGTACATGCAACCCGATATGCATTTAAAAATGCATACCACTCATTTTTCACCATTTTTTGAAGGTCGATGGAGATTTTTGCAAGCCCGCCAATGTACATTTTGACCTGCATACATATACAAACACCTTTGTATATACGAAGACACTTGCACCTTAACTGATTTTTTGCATTTTTTACAACTGCAGAGGCCGAAAGACAGAATTTTTTGGATTTTTGGGAAGGGGCCTGGCTTAAAACCCCAAACATAAATGATTACCAACAGCGAGTATGAAGTTGAAGAAGAGCTATTGAAAGAAGAACAAGAAGCTGCAGGAGATCCTGTAGAAGTTAGGTTGTTTAGGGCCATTTCAAAGATTGGAAAGAGGCCCATGATCGAAGTTTCTACCTATTTTGGAGATTTGACTCTAGAATAGATTATTGACTGGATCAATGACACAGAGGAATATTTCAAATATGAAGACGTGGAGGACCCAGATCGGGTCAAGTTTGCAAAAACAAAGTTGAAAGGCCATGCTGATATTTGGTGGAAGGAGGTCCAGTTGGAGAGGAATAGAAGAGGAAAAGGAAAGATTACCAGATGGGATCAGATGGTGGAAAAACTAAAGAAGCAGTTCATTCATGTGGACTATGAGATGGAGTTACTGAAGAAGCTACAAGGATTGAAGTAAGGTAACAAGACTATTAAGGAGTATACATAAGATTTTTTATAAGATTACCATTAGGACAGGTCATGGAGAGGCCAACAAGGAGAAGGTAGCCCGTTACATTAATGGGTTGAGGCTAAGTAATCAAGAGGAGTTGAGCCTGGTCAGAATGACCACCATAGAAGATGCGTACCATTTTTCCCTGAAGGTAGAAGAGAAGCTGAATAAAAGATTCAAAAGCAAGCAAAGGGGAAGAGGTCAAGGCAGAAGGACTGGTGGAAGGTCCTATGGAGGCCGAAATGAAGATCCAAAGAAGAGTGAAGAAGCTAGCACCTGTCAAAATCAGAGAGGAGATAATGCCTACTACCCTTGTGACCAAAACAATGTTGAGCAAAGAGGAAGAGGAAGCAGACCTGGGAAAGGACTTGGAAGAGGAGGTTTCAGAGGAACCTGTTTCTAATGTGAAGAAGAAGGGCATCAAGCATACGAGTGTTTGCAATATCAAGGAAGGACGAATAGAAGACCTAAAGGTAATGCACGAATTACACATGTAGATGAAGATGCACAGTCTGATCATTCTAAAGATGCTAAAAGGGGAGAAACCCTAGTTGTCAGAAGAACCTTGTTGAATGAGGAGAAAGAACTAGATTAGAGGAAGAGCTTATTCCGCACCAGGTGCAAATGTGAAGGTAAGTGTTGTGATATTATTATTGATAGTAGAAGCACTGAAAATCTTGTTTCTGAGGAGATGGTTAACATGTTGAAGTTGACAAGATGAAAACATCCACATCCATATTAGATTGCATGGTTGCAGAAGGACCATAGAGCTTTGGTCAATGAACAATGTTTAGTCAAGTTCAAGATTGGTGACTACCATGATGAGGTGTTGTGTGAAATCATACTGATGGATGCATGTCATATGTTATTGGGGAGGTCGTGGTAGTATGATAGGTGCACTATC
This sequence comes from Cunninghamia lanceolata, assembly GCA_027924645.1. Taxonomy (NCBI): domain Eukaryota; kingdom Viridiplantae; phylum Streptophyta; class Pinopsida; order Cupressales; family Cupressaceae; genus Cunninghamia; species Cunninghamia lanceolata. The sequence goes on from BSBN01000469.1 coordinate 4,369,960, forward strand.
CATGATGGCCATGCAACCACATATTCCCTAGCAAAGGATGGAGTTCGTCATAAGTTGAAGCCCTTGAAGGAGGTGGAAGAAAAGGTATGTAATACTACCAGAATTTGCTTGGTAGATGGTAGGAAATTTTTGGAGGGTATGAAGCATGAGCATCATTGCTTTCCATTAATTCCTAAGATCAGTCAAGAGAAATGTGAAGATGTACCAGCAGAAGTCTCAGATATGTTGGAAGAATTTCAAGATATTATCTTTGATAATGTACTAGAAGGTTTGCCACTAGTGAGGAAGATAATTCCTCAAATGGATTTGATACCAAGAGCGAGTTTTCCAAATAAGGCAACCCATAGAATGACTCCAACAGAGAATGAAGAGCTGAATAGACAAGTTCATGAGTTGTTAAGGAAATGACTAATAAGGGAGAGCCTCAGTCCATGTGCGGTACCTGTAGTACTAGCACCAAAGAAAAATGGAGAGTGGAGAACATGTACAAACTCCTGAGCCATCAATAAGATCATGATCAAGTACAAATTTCCATTGCCAAGAATGGATGACATAATGGATTGTTTGAGTGGAGCCAAGTACTTTACACAGATTGATCTAAAGAGTGGGTATCACTAGATCTGAATTGGAGAAGGAGATGAATGGAAGACAGCCTTCAAGACAAAGGAAGGTTTGTATGAGTGGTTAGCCATGCCATTTGGGCTAACCAATGCACCAAGAACATTCATGCAGCTCATGAATGAGGTATTGAAATAATTTTTGGGAAGTTTTGTTATTGTTTATTTAGATGACATTTTAATTTTCAGTAAGACTTGGGATGAGCATATGATGCATATTAGAAGAGTTTTAGAGAAGCTGAGGGAGGAGAAATTTTTGATTAATCTGAAGAAATGCAGTTTTGCAAAGAAGGAGTTGGTATACCTGGGATTTTTTGTCTCAGAGGAAGGTCTTAAGATGGACCTAGAAAAAGTAAGGGCTATCATTGAATGGCCTAATCCAAGAAGTGCTACGAAGGCAAGATCTTTTCATGGTTTGGCAAGTTTTTATAGAAAATTTATCAAAAATTTTAGTAGCATTTGTGCACCCCTAACTGAGACAATGAGAGGGGATAGAAAAGAGTTTAAATGGACTACAGGAGCAAACAAGAGTTTTGACACATTGAAGCAGAAAGTCATAGAACAACCTATTTTGGCACTTCTAGATTTCAATAAGGTATTTTAGGTAGATTGTGATGCTAGTGGTAGTGTTATAGGAGTTTTTTTGAGTCAAGAAGGTAAGCCCATTACATATTTTAGTGAGAAGCTTAATGATGCCAAGAAAAAGTATTATGTTTATGATCAGGTGTTTTATGCAATAGTTTAGGCTTTGAAGAAATGGAGACATTATTTGTTTCCAAAAGAGTTTGTTTTATATGCTGATCATTAGGCTTTGCAGTATCTTAATAGTCAAGGAAAGTTAAATCAGAGGCACTTAAAATGAGTTGAGCTTTTGCAGAGTTATACTTTTGTTTTGAAGCATAGGAGTGGCAAGTCCAACAGAGTTGTAGATGCCTTGAGCAGAAGGCATAATTTGTTTACAGAAATGAAGATAAAGGTTGAACAGGTTTGATGAGCTCAAAAGTTTGTATTCTGTAGATCCAGATTTTGCAGAGGCTTGGAAAGCTTGTTCAAAACCTGTTACTTTGGACAGGACAAAATAGTTGGATTTCATAATCCAAGATGGCATGTTGTTTGGGGGAAGCCAGTTGTGTATTCCGAGGAGTTCCATGAGAGAGAACCCGATTAAGGAGAAGCATAGTGGGGGATTAGCTGGACACTTTGGTCAAGATAAGACCATTACTATTGTTGGTGAGAATTATTATTGGCCACAGTTGTAACATGATGTGAGGAAATTTATGCAGATTTGTAAAGTGTGTCAGATGGTAAAAGGAACAATTCAATATACAAGGCTATATCAACCATTATCTGCACCATAGAAGCCATGGGATGATATTAGTATGGATTTTGTTCTTGGTTTACCAAGGACACAGAGAGGACGTGATTCCATTTTTGTGGTGGTGGACAAATTCTCGAAGATGACACATTTTATTCCTTGTAAGAAGACTAATGATGCTGTTCATATTGCAAAGTTATTTTTCAGAGAGGTGGTGAGACTACATGGTCTACTTAAGCGCATAGTTTTAGATTGAGATACCAAGTTTGTTGGTTATTTCTAGAGAACATTGTGGAAGAAGTTGAAGACAGATTTGAAGTTTAGTTCTGCACACCATCCATAGATTAATGGACAGACAGAAGTGGTGAATAGAAGTTTAGGTAACCTGCTATGATGCTTAGTAGGAGATAAACCCAAGGGATGGGATTTGATTTTACCATAGGTAGAATTTGATTACAATAATTCTGTCAATAGGAGCACAGGTAAATCACCATTCTAGATTGTATATGGGAGTAGTCCAAGAAATGCTTCAGAGTTAAGGAAGCTGGAGAAGGGAGAAAAGACAAGTGCCAAAGCTGAAGACTTTGCAGACCACATGAAGAATTTGCATGAAGAGGTGAGACAACACATTAATAAAATGAATACTCAATACAACACTAAGGAAAATCAGAAGAGGAGATATAAGGAGTTTCAGGTAGGAGATGAAGTCATGGTTCACTTGAGAAAAGAAAGGTTTCCAGTTGGAACATATAATAAATTGAAAATGAAGATATTTGGACCATGCAGGATTTTGAAGAAGCATGATTCAGGAAATGCATATGAGGTAGAGTTGTCGAGTGGGATCAACATTTCCCATGTGTTCAACATTGTTGATTTAACAGAATATCATGAAGGTGGAATAGAGAATGGACCAACAAAAGAACAGTGGAGTATTCTGGCACCTACTTCAGAAAATGAGGAGATAGAAGAAATTTTGGATAGCTATGTGGGTAGAAGCACAAGAAACAGGCAATATGAAGAATACTTGGTTAAATAGAGAGGAAGGCCTATTGAAGATTCATCTTGGTTATCTAAGGCTGAGGTTAACCATCTTGGTTTCCCTCTAACTCTTGAGACGTGACGAGATCACTTCTCAAAATTATCCTGGGTGTTTGATACAAGAGCATCCAGAGGTGTAAGGGCAATCTTGCATCACCCAAAAATAATGTTGATTCAAAATTGATGACTTTTTTTTCATTTCTTTTCATAATTTGTGTTTTTGGACACCCATTTGCTTGAATAATGATTCATAACCTTCAAAGTTTCCAATAGGGCTAAGGAAAGTAGAATTTACTATTTTTAGTAAGTCTTTATCAGAGAAGCGGTTGAACCAAAAAATTTCCCAAAGCTTTGGAATGGTCAAAAAGCATTCTTGGTAAATTTCAGCTCAATGTCACGTCTGGATTTCAAGATATTAAAGTTTTGATTTTGTGAGGTCCCCTGAAAAGTTATGAAATCATATATGAGGCACTAAAACATCCCATAATGCCCTAAAAAGTTTACAAAATATGTTTATGGACTTCTAACATGATAGTTCACTTCGCGAGCTTTCTGGCGCTTTAAACGGTTCGTCAATCGGACACTCGGATCAAAAGTTATGCTTCCCGGAAGTTGACGTATTTTTGGAGGGAGTTGCAATTTTTGAAATTTAGTTGGAGGCCAGCAAAAAGGGCTATTTATGACTATTTTTGGGAACTTTGGGAGTAGTAGAGATAAGGGGGAAAGTGTAGAGTCCAGAAAAGGTGGGAAAATGGAAACCCTAGTTGATTTGAGGTTACAGAAGGCAGAAGGTTCCAGAGTCTAGAGATAGGTAGTTGTAATGTGTTGCAACCTGTGGAGGATTGATTCCTCTAATTGTATTTGAGCTTCTATAATGTAATGAGTTGTCCAAATCAATAAAATAACATTCTATTTTCTGTGTGCAATTTTTGTTGTTGTGTGTTTTGTGATTTACCCCTTTCATCAGGCATCTCATGCTAATAAGGTCTAATGTGTTCTAGGATCCACACCATAACCAAAGAAGGCTGAATAAAAGCCATAATTCCTTATCATGCAATCTAGTATAAATCTCTATAAATCAGTGCCAATGTATTGACTCCCCATGCATAGACTCTACCCTACCCAATCTCTCATATGATTGGTGCCCAATGCCATCTTAACTTAGGGGCCTTCTTACCTCCCAATGAATAGGTGTCAATATGGTTGCTAACTCAATTTCTAACTTTGAACTTCAGTTTAATGATTGGTGGTATTTCTCTAAGATGGAAGATCTCTCTGAGTCTATGACCATGATTATTCATGATGAGAGGAATTAAAGATGGGCTTGATATTTTAAATATGATCAATTCCATTGTGATCATATTTAATTACTCCTGGCATATTTATCTCTGCTTCATTTTTTTCGAGGATAGATGGGTTTGTGAAGTGAAGGATAATGATTCTATTCGTGTCATTCTCCTGTCTAATATGAGCTATGTTAATGAGTGGAATACAGTTGGAGGTAGAAAGGACTTGCAATTTAACATTTCCCACATTTGTCTCTTCTTTGCTCGTTTTGTGGGGTTTAAGGATTATGTTAATCTTCTCTGCAACTATTTGTGTTTATCCCAATTAACTATTGTGAAGATGGATGGGAAGCTCCGCAGAGTTGAACCAGTGAACCATGTCTCTCTTATAAGGAATTTTGACCTTTGGGGAATCTTTGGAAAAGGCGGTTTAGCTTCTTTTGTTCAAGCCTTGCAAGGCCACGATGAGACCTTGATGTTGCAATTTGTTAATTCATGGAAAATTGGAGAGGTCACAGTGGAAGGGATTACTTTCACAATTACATAACACTTGATTGCTAAAGATACTGGTATGAGCATGGATGGAAGGAAAGTTCAAAGGATTGGGAAAGGTTGTTACAAGCAACTCTTCCAGAGTTTCTTAAAGGGTGATGAGACTCTGGTTAGATTTCATAATGGTCATGACATAATGGAGTTGTCATCCCCCTCGACCATGGTGAACTACCACTTGATGAGATATTTCATGCTAGAGGGAAGGTATGTCACTATTCATGGGTATCATTTTCCCCTGTTAGACCATCTCTGTCATGGCAATCTTATTAGTTTTTTGTTTTTTCTGCTTTCTTCTTTGGAAAATTGTATAAAAGATGGTGCAAACCCTCCGTTACATTAGGGGTTGATTCTAGTTTTGTATAACTATAATATTCTTATGACCCCAAAGAATATCAATAATGTTGGCTCCCAACCTATTAAGTTGAATTCTGCTGATAAAAATAACCCTAGTCCATCTGGTAAGGGTGAGGGTGTTGTTGGGAAGGGTGATCTTGTCTTTGCTATCAAGAATTCTACTCCCCCTAGCTCCATTATTAAACCTAAGGGTTCCCCTAGTGTGAATGGAAAAATGAAAGTCTCCTTTGTTGAGGGTGATAGCTTGGATCCTGTTGTGAAGGGGGGAATAAAAAGCTACATACTAGTAATAAGAAAGGCAAAGATGTGGACTTTGTGTTTTAGAATAATCCCTTATCTAATGAAAAGACCTCTATGCTAAAGTTAACCCCTAATGTCAAGGTCAAGAATCTTACTACTAGCAAGGAGGTTTAGGACTCTCTCGAGAATATCCTTTTGTCTCTAAAGGAAAAAGGTGGTGACAATGATCATTTTCTAAATAAAAAGCCTAAGAATAAGGTTAGGATTAAATCTTCTATTGCTAGAGTCAATTTGGATGCTAGTTTTTATGATTTCAATCTTAATTCTAGCATGGATGATGTTTATTCCCATATTTCTATTGTTGGGAGAAGATTTGGCTACCTTGCTAAGACTAAAGATGATAATGTTAAACAAGAAAAGAAAATTGATAAGGGCTCCAAGAACAAAGAAGTCCTTATTGAGGATATTTACTCTGACTCCCTGTCTAATGAGCATGAGTAAAATGAGGTGATGGAAGAGGAACAATTTGAGGAGGTGACTGTCAAGCATGTTGGGGAAGATCAGAATATTGATAAGCTGAAATATATTGAGAGGTCTAAAGAGGGCTTTGCAGATGACTACTTGGATATGGAGGATGGTAATGATCATACTCCTATTGTTGAAGAGGGAGACACTATGTTTCTATCGCTTGTGGAAGAGGAATTTGAGGATGTGGCTACTGGTGTTGATGTTTTTTAAGGTGACCTCAATAAAGCTGATGACAAGGGTGAGCTCAAGGATTATGGAAATATTGTTAGAGACCTGGAGAAGAGGGTTGATTTATTGGAGGAAATGCAAAATAACAAGATGGATTGTCTGACTTGTCAGGAAGGTTGGGTCAGTATATATGAAACGATGAAAATTTATCAGCATAGGTTGATTAAAGTGGAAAAATCCATCATTAATTTGGCTAAGTTTAGTAATGAGATGATGAAGCAGGGTGTTGTAGGGGTGGTCACTGAACTCAAAAAGTGTTTCCAATAGGATCATGATTTGTAGGGTTTCAAGAAGAAGACAAAGAAGCATGAGGAAGAATAGGTCTTAGGTACCTCTTCATGGGAGAATACTCTTATTACCATGAAGAAGGATTGGGATGTCCTTTTTAACAACAACAAGAAGTTATATGCTTCTACAATGTTCTTTGTAGTTGCTTCTGTGTTGTTTTCTTGTTGTTCGTTCTCTGTTTTGTCTTTCATGTTTCTTGCCCGACTTTGTGTCTGGGCTGGTTGTTTTTTAGTGTTTTGATGGACTATTATACAAACTGTTCTATGTTGGACTCTATTTTTAAAGCTCTGTAAGGGATAGGGGCCCTTTTCTCTACTTATACTAATAAAAAAATAACAATAACTTTCAATAGTAATGAAATCAACATATCTAATCTAATCTATATCAAGATAGAAGCAGTAAAAGAAAATTTGGCTCAAGTGAAATTGTTCATTTCATCCATCCCTTGCACCCTCAAGGATCATTCTGCTATAGTTTTTCCTGCTTCCCACCTAATCAAAGAATTCCAAGATCTCTTACAACAACCCCTCACTGTACAAAGGATTGATGATTTGATGAAGATGAAGACCATGTTTACAGGTGTCCAAGACCAATTAGCAGAGATAGCCAAATTGCAAGATAAGGTGAAGACATATCATCTTTCCATAAAGATGAAAGACAAATACCATCAAGGATGGGGCACTGGAGAGGTTGTTGTTGCTATTCAAAACTTCAAAACCCATGTGTCGACAAGGAATTAATTTTTATAGTAAATAGTGTCATATTTTGGGTTGACCTACTTAAGGGATTCTGTGCTGACCTATGTATACTTCATTTTGTAATTTTGAGCAGCTCCCTATAGATAAAGAGAAGTTGTGTCATTTGTAAAGGGGGGAAACATAGAGGATTTATGCTTGCACAAGCTATTAATTTGTTATGAAGACATTTAAGAAGCATATATGATATGCATTTAGGGTGTGGGAATCTTGCTCTTTTGTAATCTGCCAACATTTTTCCAATTAATGAAAAGACAAATTTTGGATTATTCTTGTGTTTTTGTCCAACGGTGGTAATGTATCTATGTTTCTTTTACTTTCATGTAGCATATGTTGATGAATCTTGTGCCTAATTGATAAATCATTGACTTAGTGGTTGAATAGGGTTTGAATTATGTGCATATAATATGATGTTTTCATGTTATTGTTCTTCTACATCTTTCCCTTAGAATCTCACACTTGTAATGTACATGATTGTGTGAAATATTGGTCATCCATTGATTGTTTAATTTGATCTCATTGACATTGTTATGTGAAGTGAAAAGCCAGGTGCAGATGCTGTCCAATTACTTTTCATTTTCTTTTCTTTCTAAACCCTAACCCTTTTTCCCCTTTCTTTTGCATAGAGTAGATGTAGGTTTAGTATCTTGCACTCAAAAGAAATATTTACCTATCAAAGGTTACTAAGTATCCAGTTTGATATTACTAGCACATGCCCCTTGAACAAACAATCACATTATCCACTCAGCTGCTCCAACACTACTGTGACCCAGCATGACAGGGACCTTGGGGTAACCTTAACATCATTAGGTTGTCTTTCAGGAGAAGTAGAGTGATGTTCTACTTAGAGTTTAAGTGCAAAATAGACATCAACAGGATCCTCTAAAGATCCCAATCACAACAGTTGCAAAAAAAAATCAAAAGCTTCATCCAGGTTCTTTAATTTCAAAAGTATTTTCATTTCGAGTTTATTGTTTTAGTAATATATCACTAAATTTTTTCTAAGGATTGCAACACTTCATTGTTATTTCTTAGTTAGTTTAAAATTTACTTACTTAGGTAGAATTAGATTTAAATGACTTTCTACATCTTGTAAGTAGATTAGAAGTTTCTTTTAAAGCTTTTCTTAAAAATCAAAAACTCCAAAAAAATATATCATAGATTACATGCAAAGTCATAGAGAAATAATTACTTGTATATAGTTAAATAATTCACACTTCATTTCAAAAAAAGAAAAATAAATAGGATAGATTTTTTTTGTATGCATTCAGGTTAGCATTCTTAGTTACATTTTTTTAACTTTTGGAAGCACAAAAAGAGAAGAAAGAAGCTCTTGACTCCATCACGAGACACTCAACAAACATTAAACAAAGAAAACATCACAACTTCAACAAAGCAAGCCAAGATCACTCTTTTTTGAGTCTTTTATCCTCCCACTTGGCCTTTCACAACAAATGTGACTAGGGATCAACGAAGTTTGGATTACGTGATTTTGGATGAAATTTAAGAGAACCTACCCATTCTTAGACAAATCTAAGAAAATAACGAACAAAGGTAAATAAGAGAAGAGTCTCATATAAGACAATGCATTCTCTTAGACAAGTTCATAAAACCTATTGATGCTAGTCAAAACAATAGCACTACAAAGAGAATGTTTAAACACATCAACAATTCAAACTCCAACCATTCTGCATTTAACTCCTTGAATCAACACCATAGTCTGCCACTAGGTACTCTTTCCTCAAAAAGTGAGTGAGCCCAGTAGCACGACCTCCACTCCATAAATCATGCCACTACCATTTTTGAGATTCTCCTTTCACATGAAGAGAGTGATCAACTAGATTCTTCTTTTCTTAGATGGCCTTTCCCAAAAGAGTGGGAGCAATTCAATCCATGTCATTAGCACGGGTGCAATGCATTTGTCATTCTAAGTCCACCTCATCTACTTTTGTGGTGAGTAGATTTAGAATATCACATATTTTAGTGAATCCAATGTGAACCACAAATCCCTCTTAACAAGTTCTTTCATTTCATTTTCTTTCATCTTTCATCACACTTGTCTTCCCATTTATTTTTTGGTTCCTATGATACCCCTAAATATGTCAAGACCGATAGTGCAAAGGGATAGGGTCTCTCAAACATAGCTATCCCTACATTATTCATCTAGTACGTCCCCATCAATCCCTTGGCACCTGTTTCAAATTTGTATGATTATGAGGACACCAACTTGAATGATAGGTGGTAGGAGATGCACAAGTTCATCACCTTTAACAACCTAATCTAGAGTTGAGATACTATATCTCAGATAGACTTAGAGCAAGGTAGAGCATGTTAAGTACTTGTTTGGTCATAAATCCTCCAACAAGGTCATCCCATCACAAACTACAAAGACACAACCACCCAAATTGACAACAAGGTGATATGCTTATAAAAATACTTAGAAGATGCTCAAGCATCTTGGGAGGCCCTACATATAGATTTTCAAAATGAACAAGTTAAAGCACATCAAGGGGCACCAAAAATCTTCCTTGAAGAGAGAACCAATGGGGCCACTCAAACCCCACATGCTAAGCAAAACCCACCTTATGGTGGAGAAATGCAAAACATGGGAGAAGCTACTCTTGAAGCACTTATAGCCACCCTTAGCCCAATGGATCAAGACTCTTGAAGCTGGGGGTATTAAACAACTAATGCACAATTCCACCCAACTAATTGAAAAACCAAGGTCTTTGAGGCACCAACCCTTTTTCTACAAAGATGGTTGAACAAAACATAGGGGTAGCCTATATCCGCCCATGTTAACTTCTATGCACACAATATGAGTAGTAAGGCTTTCATGCCTCCATTACCCTCATCATTTAACATGCCAAGCTTGAATTAATTAGGTGGAATACTTGTCATGCAATATCGAACTAAATCAATCTAACACAAATTTACAACAATGCCTAGTAATCTTATATTCTTAGGGCAGTAGCATCCCAACATACCCTTTAAGAAATTAAAAATGCAATAGGCTCCATCAATAGGGGTAATGTTTGGGGGAGCAACTTCCTACATGCTCAACCCCTTTTTAGGGATGTACTTGGAATATCTTAAATAACCTCTAGATCTCAACATTTGCAATATCATGATGCCACATCTTCTCCCTAAACTTCTAGAGTTTAAAGTGGGAGATCCTAACTCACACATTGAGGCTTACACCACGGAAACACAAGAACTCCTTCCTTAGGATGGGGTGCTAACAAGAATCTTTTATGAAAACCTTGGAAGACATTTCTCTAGATTGGTACTACTGACTCCCATAAGCATGATTCTGTTCCTTTCAATAACTCATTGGTGAGTTTGTCACCACCTTTGATATGAACAAATTAGTCAAAATAGTAATTCAAGAATTCCTAATAATCAAGCAAGAGATGAAATGGTTGCACACTTCATCACGTGATGGATGGAGGTCCTCTACTCCTCAACCAGTGTGCCAAACATGGATCACAAGGATCTATATGATCTCTTTCTACATGTCCTTAACAAGGACACATGAGGAGAGGTCCAAAAACTTCCCTACAAGATGTACAAAGAGGCCCTAGAGAGTGCTCTTAGAATATACCAAGTCGCTATCGATAGTGAGATAAATGAGTATGGTGCCAATGAAAGATTGGTGACACAAGATAATAGCAACAACAACCCTTCTGCACCTAAAATATTAAAGAATAATAATTTCAACACAACCACTAATGAGGTTACTGATGTCCCACCACCCATAAAAACAATAATCATAACTACATATAGCTACGGTGGTGGCAACAACTACACAAAATTAGGGAACCAAAATATTAACGCCACTGACTATCCCCACAAAATTATTATGGACAACAAGGAAAACAAAATGAGAGACCATACAACAACAACTAGTATGATCCCTATCAAAAACCTTGAGAGTATGACCCTAACAAGTATTGCATGATTCATAAGAGAAAGGGGCATGACAACAAGTCATGTCAAAAATACCAATTATTCATCGAAGATATCCTGGAGTTGCGAAGGCATCTATTCATAAACATATCTTGCTCCCACCAAAAAACCAAACCACAACCATCAAGGGTCTATCACCTCTCACAACTCAAACTTAAAGATCTACCAAGATCCTTTTCTAGCACACCAACAAGGGAGTGACTCCAACAAGCTAGAATCAAATGACACTACCCCTTCTCAAGAATCAAATGGCCTAGGGCAATTGGGCATTAGGGCTGAAATAAAAATGCTCAACCTAATTGAATTGGTCGAAAACAAGAGCCTTCAGAAAGAGCCTACAATCTTAGAAACAAAAAACATAGGACGCACAGTTTCAGTAGTTGATCCTACACTAGTTCCAATCAATCCATATAACTTGGTTGAGGACCTCAAGAAAGTGTTCACTAAAATATATTTCATTGATCTTCTAAGGAACTCTACCTCCGATTGAGAAACTATCATGGAGGCAATTGGGCTCAAATACGTAAACCACATAATCTTATCTTTAGAACAACAAATCAGTCAAGTGGATCTCAACATGAGTCCACCCAACACAAAATTGCATGATCTTGAATTTTTCTTTGATCTAAAACATATGCCCATGCATATTGAATTAATAAGGTGAGTTGATTTTACTTTATGTATACAAGTACGGATCTATGATACTTTGATAAAAAAACACTTGTCGATGATGGGGTTGTAGTGAACATAGTTCCAATTTCCCTCCTGCAAAGAATGTGGTATGGGCACACCAACATTATTGCAAGTAGGGATATCTTGTAAGGCTATGACAACCTCAAGGAAACAATGATGGAAAAAATACACACCAGTTTCTTTAGGGCCCAAGATGGTGTACATGACTTTATACATAATTAAAAAAGAGATAGGGTACAACCTATTGTTGGGAAGACCGTCAATCTACAAGATGAAGGTCATACCTTCCACATTATTCTAAGAAATATGTTTCCTACACTTAAGAAAAGTCTTTGTTCCTAAGGGAGACCCAAAACCCTTCAGCATGATCAAAGATAATGCAACCAAAAAGAAATTTAGAATACTGATAAGACTATGAAATGGGTGCTAATAAGATCACAACACCTTAGCCAACCCTTCAAAGCACCTGAATGCAAAAAGTGGACCAAACACCAAACCAAGTGTCCACTATTGAAATGAAATCAAAATAACCTATCAAGGAACAAGAAATTAGGACCTATGAAAAGGTCAGACCTCCAATCAAGATTCAATAGTCTCAACTAAGATACTTGCTAAGATAATGGAACTCTTGGAGAATGATCAAACTTTGAATCCATTTTTGTAGAAGTCTGCATAATCAATGTAATCCCAAAAATTTATGTTTGAAAATGTGAAGAAGAATCTTTTGAGTCAAAAGGACACACCCTATAAATGTTTCCAAGAGACACATCTTAAAGTGAATCTTACACTCCTCTAAGTGACTCTTACAATCCCCCAGAGTAGAAGAGTGGCTCATACACCCTATGGATCCCACCAACAAAACAAGTTCCCACAAATTCAAAGGATCGGTTGTATGCTTTTTTGATTGATAATGAATCACAAAATGATCCTAAGGCTTCTTCAAGGCCTTCATATGATACAAATAAACTAGCTAGCTCTCACCCAATACCTTGATATGATCTAACAACACATGGGAGCCTCCCCAAGTCCAAGTAGAGACAACTAAAAGATTATTTGATGAAGATGATATGAGTGCAGGGGAATGCATAAAGAAAGAAGAAGTGCATAATCATTAGAATATAATGCCTGATTATTTTAGAGTTACCCAAGAGATATGTTGATGACTCTATGGATTTGTGTCCAAATCCTAATGGGAAGATGAGCATAAGCTTTGTCCCTCAATAAGAGCTAGAATAACCACAAACTCTATTCAAATTATTTTGATTCCTACAACTACTCTGAGAACGAGACAAGGTTTGGATGTAGGTGCATGATGAGTTTGACCTACTATCCGAACCCCTATCCCTTGAAAGGAACCTTATATTGGACCCCATCCCTTCAACAGGATTTCCAAGCCTTCGTCCAACTCATGAAACCTTGGTCCTCACAAGAAAATACAAGTAGGGCAGGAGAAGAAGGGTTCCCAATTGGTCTATACAAGGTAGGAGAGTTCATACTCAGGAAAGGAAGTATAAAGAATAAAATATGTAAAACAAACATAAGTTCTATGAAGACTAGAAAGGTCCATATATATAGTTAAGGAAGACATAAAAAATGATGCCTAACTCTTGTGCACAATAGAAGGCAAAGAATTTTGTGAAACTGTCAATGCTTTCCATCTCAAAAAGTATTACATCTGAAAAGTTATGAAAATTTTAAAAAATCAAAAATCACAAAAAAATCATATATTTTAAAGGGAACAAAAATATGCTTTGTATTTTGTTTCACTCCATATTTCCACCTATTAGTGGTTTGCTCTTTTTTTTTTAATTTTCTTCTTAGTAGGAGTCTTAAGTTACTCAATATAGTTTGCCTTTACTAAGCCACAAATTCCCAAAATCAGTGTTACCATTATCCTCTTTCAGTCCCACAATTCAAAGGAATTTACTTAAAGCTTTAAACTGATCTTATTCTTAGTTGTCATTAAATCTAGTCCAAAACACAAATGAAGTCTTCAAGCCTATAGTACCCAATAGAAGTTGATAGGCAAGTCTCCCTAATTCACCTCAACAAGGGGGAATTTTAGAAGCAGCTAGTATCCATTTAGTTTCACTTAGCCCCTTACTCAACTTAGCTAGCCTTCGATGGCCGTGAGACCTCAACTCTTACTAGCAGTGTGGGGTTAGGGTAAGGGGTCAAAACTCCAATTCTATAAAATCAAAAGAAAATTAATTTAGAGCTAAATCAAAAGTAAAGCTAAAACAATGAAATGTAGAAATGGAAAAATATTGCTCAAATGTCTATACTCTCAAGTGGAAACCCAATATCAAAGCTATGAGGGTGACATTCATAAAGGAGTCAAATAAGAAAAGTACACACACACACAAACTAGGTGAAATAACCAAGAGTCTAGTTTACCTTTAAAAGACCATCTCTACTAAGGATCTTTCCTTTACCCCAGATTTGACCTATTGGCCATCTTTTGGTCCAAGCCTAGAGGGTATGAATAAAATCCACTACTTATTAAATGTTTAAAGATAGTATAAGTGGTGAATCTAGATCAAGATTAGTATTTAGCCTTCTATTAAATTCATAATGAAATCGGTTCCCCTTATATCCCCATTCCCACTTGATCCCCTAAAAATCTACCTTGAAATCTTAACTTGAGTCAACTCGCAATCTACTTAAGTCAAAAATCCCATAAAGAGCAACCACACTATTAGTATCTTTTACATATTATAAAAATAAATGATATAGCAAGTAGCACCTACAAAAATAAAACATGTGGATCCATTATACCATATCCGTCAAACCATCTACATATATCCATACATACTAGACATACATCAAAAACATGAGTGTAACATGACATCTATCTCAGTATACATACATAAAATAAAACCCAAATTTAAAGCTAATCATATGCATAAGAGATAAACAAAATGAATATGTCAACCCCCAACTAAATATAGATCAAATATCAAGTCTTGAAAATGAGAGTTACACCAAATACATGAGAGTATCAATACACTGAGAACATAGTATCCATCAAGGGAGACTCATAAGCATAAGAGAAGTATATCAACTACAAAATCTTCCCATGCAAGGGGGTAAGGAAAAAATAATCCAACAAGGTGTCTGAGGGCACATGACATCAACAAAAGCCTCAAGGTCAACTTTGAGATACAAATCCTCCAGGATTCCTGCTCCATTGTCTGCTCCTGCTATCCATTGTGATTGACTAAAAAGGAATCCTCTAAGACTATCCTTGAGAAGAGAATAGTATGAGAATGATTCAATGTCCCAACCCATAAATAAGTATGTGATCATCGAATGCCAGAAACCTCTCTAAACACAACAACCTTATTCTCTAGTGCAACAAGTCTAGTCCTCTAAGACACTATATGTCGACCAACATAAAATACAAGATCAAATGCATCAATATGTCCACCCACTACTACAAGCCTTAGTGGATCGACTAAGAGTGAGTCATTCTCTCTCTCCATGGTAAGGGCAAGAGGATCCAAGGATAAAATCCCAATCAAATCCATTTAGTTGTCGACAATACTTGTATGAAAAAATGAAGCAAAACAAAAGTGTTAATTTATTGTTAGAATGTAGATGATGATCAAATTGTGGGCTTTAATAAAGCAAAAGAGTGGAGAATTGAAGCACTCACAATAATCTCCTAGTTGCCATGAGGGGTCACCTATCCTCATCTCCTCCTCTGTCATCACTAGGGACAAACCAAGATGTAGGTTATACCCTCCTCAAGTGCCTCCTCATTCTCTAGTGCATCCTTATCTTTCTCTTCATCATTTGGAATATAGTCATCATCCTCATCCTCCTCTTCATCCTTTGGAACGTAGCCATCATCGTCTTCCTTCTCTTTGTCACTCTCTGGATCATAAACTAAGTGGTCCCTATGCAAGTGAAGTTGTCTTTGACCCTATACTCATAAAGTTAATCAATGTACCTAGAGTAAGAGGGGTCCACAAGGGCATCCCTTGTGCTTATTTCATCTCCTAAAGATATTGGTAGCATGGGGGCAAATGTGTGAATTAGTAGGAAAGTCCTGTCCAAGCTACTATAGGACTTGTAAAATAGAGCAGATCTCAATGAGGCCATTCCTATCTATCAAGGAGCATAGTCCCTAGAAAAAGGATCGAACAACCATATCTATAATCCACCTCCCCTCCATGTTAGTATAGATCTGCAATGAACTCATCATGTGTCAAGCCCACCACTACTCGTGTAGTTACATCTAAAGTTCAAGTTTACACCACCTCATGAATCTAGGATATGTAGACTCCACTAGGGGCATCTCATCTAATAAGGTCTAATGTGTTCTAGGATCCACACCATAACCAAAGAAGTCTGAATAAAAGCCATAACTCCTTGTCACGCAATCTGGTATAAATCTCTATAAATTAGTGCCAATATTGTTGCAAGTATGTGCTTATCGGTGTTGTCATTGATGTCAACTGTGCTCCTATTTTGATGCTTGCTTGTGTTGAGATAATTGGTTTGTATTGGCTTACATAAGTGTTGAAGGTAATGAGAAAGTGTTCCTGGTATTGAGTTTCCAAGTGCTTTTGAGAAAATTTGCTCTCCTAGTGGAAATAGTGTGTTGCAGAATATCTTGGTTTGTAGAAGAACAGTAAAGTGTTTTGCTCTGAATATCTTGTAGATTGAATATCTTTGTCTGTGGTTTGGAAGGTATGTTGAAGGATGTCTATAGTTGCTATTTTTCAAGTTTGAGCCTCTGGTGTGAAGATTTGAGCAAGATATGTTCACCAGAGTAAAAACTATTTTTCTGTACATTTAGTGGTGACAAGGAGAATGTATTATGCTCCACATTTCTCCGCAATTAAGTCTTACAGTCTGTGGTTCTGGAATTAAGTTTTTGATGAGGATATGTGCCTTGATTTCAAATGGTTCATGATTTAGTGGTCCACAAGAGATCTTTATTTTATGACAGTGGCCGACAGTAAAGTTCAAGTGCTCTGGTTTGAAGAATCTTATGGATAAAGTGTTTATAGGTTGTGCGGATGTTCTTGGTGATTGTAATGTGCTTGTGCATGTCTCTAGATCATGTTCCTATCTTTTGATTGGTCCACAAAGTATAATCTGGATCGTGCATGTAGCATGTTCTTAAAGGTTTTAGTGTTAACACCAGTTCTAGCTGACTTGGTTGTTCTCACTACTTGCAGTTATACTTTGGAGGTTGTGATAGCATGTTGTAGTGTGGAAGATTGTGTTTGAGTCCCAGCTAAGGCATGGTTTGGTCCGCATTCATTCTTTCTCTTTCATTAATCTATTTAGGTCCAGACCTATTCTTATGTATGTGTGTTTGTCGACCTTGGAGATTGTTCCAATGGTTGATGATTGTAATGCCAACCTCGATGATTATTCCAAGGTTGGTAAATTGTATAAATACTTGTAATTGAGTCATGAAAATTCATCAAAGTGAGAAGATACGAGGATAAGTGGGAAGTAAAAGCAGAGCAGAGCAAAGGATGTTTTTTATTCTTCAATGGAATTGAACTTTGGCATAGTGTAGATGTTGCTATCTCAGTTCACCAAATCTAGCAGTGAGCCACCTCATTCATAGTGAGCCTCTTCTTTTGCAGTGAGAAATCTGGGTAGTGAGCCCTAAGGCAGTGAGCCTCTGATTTTTGATATTGTTATTACATATTATATTGTGAGCTAACGCTCACTGTGGTTTTTCCCTTATTGGGTTTTCCATGTAAAAATTTGGTGTCTCATGTGTTAAATGTGTAAATGTGTTAAGTTTCTGATTTCATGCTTTCATGGTTAAATACAATAACAGTGATTAAGTGGTTGATGTTTTAATGGCTTTGAAATATTGTTTACAATGGATTCACCCCCCCTGTCAATTGTCTTTCTCTTTTCAACAAATATATTGACTCCCCATGCATAGACTCTACCCTACGCAATCTCTCATATGATTGGTGCCCAACGCCATCTTAACTTAGGGGCCTTCTTACCTCCCAATAAGTAGGTGTCAATATGGTTGCTAACTCAATTTCTAACTTTGAACTTCAGTTTAATGATTGGTGGTATTGCTATAAGATGGAAGATTTCTCTGAGTCTATGACCATGATTATTCATGATGAGAGGAATTAAAGATGGGTTTGATATTTTAAATATGATCAATTCCATTATGATCATATTTAATTACTCCTGGCATATTTATCTCTACTTCATTCTTTTCGAGGATAGATGGGTTTGTGAAGTGAAGGATAATGATTCTATTCATGTCATTCTCCTGTCTAATATGAGCTATGTTAATGAATGGAATACAGTTGGAGGTAGAAAGGACCTGTAATTTAACATTTCCCACACTTGTCTCTTCTTTGCTCGTTTTGTGGGGTTTAATGATTTTGTTAATCTTCTCGGCAACTATTTGTGTTTATCCAAATTAACTATTATGAAGATGGATGGGAAGCTCTGCAGAGTTGAACCAGTGAACCATGTCTCGCTTATAAGGAATTTTGACCTTTGGGGAATCTTTGAAAAAGGCGGTTTAGCTTCTTTTGTTCAAGCCCTGCAAGGCCACGATGAGACCTTGATGTTGCAATTTGTTAATCATGGAAAATCAGAGAGGTCACAGTGGAAGGGATTACTTTCACAGTTACATAACACTTGATTGCTAAAGATACTAGTATGAGCATGGATGGAAGGAAAGTTCAAAGGATTGGGAAAGGTTGTTACAAGCAACTCTTCCAGAGTTTCTCAGAGGGTGATGAGACTCTAGTTAGATTTCATAATGGTTATGACATAATGGAGTTGCCGTCCCCCTTGACCGTGGTGAACTACCACTTGATGAGATATTTCATGCTAGAGGGAAGGTATGTCACTATTCATGGGTATCATTTTCCCCTGTTAGACCATCTCTGTCATGGCAATCTTATTAGTTTTTTGTTTTTTCTGCTTTCTTCTTTGGAAAATTGTATAAAAGATGGTGCAAACCCTCCTTTACATTAGGGGTTGATTCTAGTTTTGTATAACTATAATATTCTTATGGCCCTAAAGAATATCAATAATGTTGACTCCCAACCTATTAAGTTGAAGTTTGCTGATAAAAATAACCCTAGTCCATCTGGTAAGGGTAAGGGTGTTATTGGGAAGGGTGATCTTGTCTTTGCTATCAAGAATTCTGCTCACCCTAGCTCCATTATTAAACCTAAGGGTTCCCCTAGTGTGAATGGAAAAACCAAAGTCTCCTTTGTTGAGGGTGATAGCTTGGATCCTGTTGTGAAGGGGGAAATAAAAAGCTGCATACTAGTAATAAGAAAGGCAAAGATGTGGACTTCATGTTTTAGAATAATCCCTTGTCTAATGAAAAGACCTCTATGCCAAAGTTAACCCCTATTGTCAAGGTCAAGAATCTTGCTACTAGCAAGGAGGTTCAGGACTCTCCCGAGAATATCCTTTTGTCTCTAAAGGAAAAAGGTGGTGGTAATGATCATTTTCTAAAGAAAAAGCCTAAGAATAAGGTTAGGATTAAATATTATATTGCTAGAGTCAATTTGAATGCTAGTTTTTATGATTTTGATCTTAATTCTAGCATGGATGATGTTTATTCCCATATTTCTATTGTTGGGAGAAGATTTGGTTGCCTTGCTAAGGTTGAAGCTGATAATGTTAAACAGGAAAAGAAAACTAATAAGGGCTCCAAGAACAAAGAAGTCCTTATTGAGGATATTTACTCTGACTCCCTATCTAATGAGCATGAGCAAAATGAGGTGATGGAAGAGGAACAGTTTGAGGAGGAGGTGACTGTCAAGCATGTCGGGGAAGATCAGAATATTGATAACCCGAAATATATTGAGAGGTCTAAAGAGGGCTTTGCGGATGACTACTTGGATATAGAGGATGGTAATGATCATACTCCTATTGTTGAAGAGGAAGACATTGGGTTTCTATTGCTTGTGGAAGAGGAATTTGAGGATGTGGCTACTGATGTTGATGTTTTTGAAGGTGACTTCAATAAAGCCGATGACAAGGGTGAGCTCAAGGATTATGGAAATATTGTTAGAGACCTGGAGAAGAGGGTTGATTTATTGGAGGAAATGCACAATAATAAGATGGATTACCCAACTTGTGAGGAAGGTTGGGCTAGTATGTATGAAACGATGAAAATTTATCAACATAGGTTGATTAAAGTGGAAAAATGCATGACTAATTTGGTTAAGTTTACTAATGAGATGATGAAGCAGGGTGTTGCAGGGGTGGTCACTCTCCAGACTGAACTCAAAAAGTGTTTCCAATAGGATCATGATTTGCAAGGTTTCAAGAAGACAAAGAAGCATGAGGAAGATCTAGTCTTAGGTACCTCTTCATGGGAGAATACTCTGATTACCATGAAAAAGGATTGGGATGTCCTGCTTAACAACAACAGGAAGTGATGCTTCTACAATGTTCTTTGTAGTTGTTTCTGTGTTGTTTTCTTGTTGCTTGTTCTCTATTTTATCTTTCTTGTTTCTTGCCCAACTTTGTGTCTGGGTTGGTTGCTTTTTAGTGTTTTGATGGACTGTTATACAAATTGTTCTATGTTGGACTCTATTTTTAAAGCTCTGTAAGGGATAGGGGCCCTTTTCCTTGCTTATACTAATAAAAAAAACAACAATATCTTTCAATGGTAATGAAATCAACATATCTAATCTATATGTAAGAACTACTACACCATTAATAGAAATCACCAACCAAGTATTTTCTTGTGTAAATACAAGTGCTACTTTATACATTGTAGGCGATTTCAACATCGACATGTCTATAGATAACAACAAAACAAAACAATTCTCATATCATATGCAAAACCACAACATGCACTTTCTATTATGCACTTTACAATCCCTATCTAGACCACTCATTGACCTTGTTTGGTGTAATGTACATAGAGAAACATGTATTTACAAATTAGAAGCATATTGGAGTGATCATCATGCAATTTTCACAAAGCTTGAAATCATTGATGCAAAATAAATCTAATTGAACATGTTTTAAATGTTTTTTCAAAAAATGATCGCATTCAATAAAATTGCAAAATTCAAATTCAATAAAATTGCAAATTTCAAATTCAATTAAAATGCAAATAAAAAACAATATTAGCCAATACCAAAAGCCAACAAAAATAAAACAATTACTAAAACATATGTAAATGGAAAATATGCAATTTGTATGATATACTACTTGTATCGTAACTACATTGCATTCTACCTACATTTACCAAAGTTACCTTATCATTTTTGTCAATAATTTTGTATTACAATTCTTTTCCCTATTGCACATCATTTTATACTTCCCAATTCAAAATGGAAACCAACAGAGATAGGAAGATACGATTATGTGACAATGGCCCATGTTTTTATGATTGACTATAATGATTGACAATGTGTCATTTAATATACATACACAAGCATTTTGTATTTCAAATCAAAATCATACTGAACCAATCATTCAACTACTTTTATAAAGTTCCAACATAAGAATCATGACAATAAATCTACTTCAATGTCTCATTAAAGATATCTAGAGGTAAATATTGATCACATTTATTACAAAATTCTATTGTTCATTTATAACAAAATTCTAGCTCCCTGTTATTGGAAATCACAATTCCTATGTTAACATTCCATAATACATTAACATGTGATAATTTTGTTGCAACTAATCATGGAAACCAATAAAAGATTAGAGAAACAAATGTATACCAGACAACAACAAACATCCAAAAGGTAAATAACATCTTTCATTCACATCTATATCATACTAATTCAACTTTCTAGCATTCAACTGATTCTCTTCTAATCCATGCAGATCAAAAATAAAAAATCTAAATTCAATGTCAATTGAAGATCTGAATGCTCGGAAAGTTGGAAACATATTTGAAGGAGATATCATTGTTGTATATAAAACTACATTAGATAAAAATAACAAAATAGGCGAAGTGCTTCATGCTGACCTAACATATGCAAAAGCTAAAATGATAATCACACTAAACTTAATTGGTGACCTTGTCAATCAATATGAAAACAAAATAGTTCCAAGATCAACTGTTCACGTTTCAGGCTTCCAGATTGCTCCAAAAAATATTATGATCGTGGTGATTGTGATTGCATCCTTATCTTAAACAACTCTAGGATTGTGGAAATCATACCACAAGTTTGTCAAGATTATAATTTCATACCAAGCACCACCATCAAACAATTGCTCAAACTTGAACATATGACTATGCTACTAGAACTATAGGAGCATTGGTGGAGGCCACTAAAAAAATAGCTTTCCAATATCTAATTGATCTAAAATATGGAGACTCTAAACTCAACAAAGCATAGGTTAATAATGCTCTCAACTCATCAGTTCATTGTATTTTACATCTTTCATTTCCTCATACATTTCTTCCATTAATGAAAATAAATGCTTTCTTGATTAAAAAATAGCTACAAATGCATCCAAACTTGGCACACCATTTCTTCATAATGGAAGACCAAGTCCGACAAAATGAATTTCCAGCTATGCTATTCAAAAAATATTGTTAAACAGATAGATGCAAAGGACAACATGCTTCACACATGTCAATCAACATATATTAGTAGACTAAATAATAAAAAAACCTTGGATTGAATAAACACTTTACTACAATCAACATTTGAGGTGACTAATTTCAAACTCTTGAATTTCTTTACTTAATTTTTTTTTAATCAAATCCTAAAGACAATAATACTTGAACATGTGTTGCAAGTTCATGGAATATTAAAAATAGCCAATGCCTTCTCCATTCCATTCCATGCATTCTGTCCAAAGTGTAATTACAAATTTGATAGCTATGGAACACTAGAATATCAAACTGCCCATTGTATTATATACTTAATGAAGAAGCTACTTACATCTACTCCCTTTATCTTAACACCATTTTGACAATTGATAACAAGAAAACTATAAATTGTTCTTTTGACAAGTCTATCATTCAGGTATTGTTCCACGGCCTACAAAACATTACCTATGAAGAGTACATTGAAGACAAATCAGTAATTGTCTTCATGCTATGAGACTTTTTTGCAAAAGGACAATTTATACTGAACCGAAATAATGTTATCATCAATGCAAGTTGTGATGAAGAATAATCAACACATCCTATGGAAAGGTATAATTATACTCCACTTCCTAGTACCTTTTTCAAAAACTATTTCAAAGAAATTAATTTGTACATTACCAATAAAATATTGAGATAATATAGTATTTAGACATAACTGCTCATTGCAACTGCTTATTTACTACAATAATTATGTGTCCACAACCATCTTTATACACATTTTGTAGGATGCAAATGGAGCATAAAATCACATACCAATGGAGCTCTTTGTTTTTCAACAATCTTTTGGATGAAGGAAGTTATATGTGCTTTGGGATATTTGCTTGAAAACAATTATCTATCAAAAACTATCACCTATTTTGAATAATTGAAAAACAATATTTGTATTCAATATTTGTCATTTACAATTTCTCTATTATTATTTGCTTTCAAATGTAGTTTGAACTCTTTTAGAAGCATTAATCCTACTGTCTTTAATTGTCCAACTCCATGTTCAATTTGTCAAGTAATTCAACAAATTATTATTCTGTTAATACTTTAGCAAATTTAAATTGCTAACAATGTTAGTTTACATCAATTACCAAATCACACATCTCATGGCAGGAATCGAATGCAATGCTTCACTTGTTATTATTTTGATTCTGAGTAGCATTTTTTTTGCACAATTAGCATGGGACTAATTGCAATTATGGGTGTTGTCAATTGTAGGCCCATATCAACATTATTTTGATTATATGGAGCAAATTTGTTTGCATAATTAGCATGGGACTAATTGGAGGCTTGGATGTTGCTAATTACAATCATATGGGTATTAGTTTGATTAATCATGTTAACCATGGTTTCTTTTTGCAATGATTGAATGAAAGCCTAGAGGATGGCAAAAAATGAAATTTCATAAAAGAAAGCACTTAGATTTAGAAAATGATTACTATGAAACCCATTACAAGAAACCATTTCAAAAGATAAAGCTCAAAGAAAATATGTCTTTCAAAGATTTAATTAGTATAATCTTTAAATATATGAATAAGATGGATAAATTGGTATCAAAGATTTAGATAAAACCCATCACAAGAAACCATTTCAAAAGATAAAGCTCAAATAAACTATGTCTTCATAATGTTTGTCTATAGAAAATAAAGATATAAATTTTTATTTACCACAACATGTTAAAGGATTTGAGCAAGGCCTACCATAGTTTTACTTTGAATATGTGTATAGTACATGCCAAAGGGTAACTAAAATTTATGGATTGAAAGTACTTTTTAGTTTCAAGTAGAAAACATGGCTACATGCATAACCTTCATATGCAAAATTATTTTAAGATTTACTATTAGTTCAAAGCTTTGATAAGATTTTATGAGATAAAATTATTGCATTACATCAAACTAAGTGTCTTGCACTAAGCTTAACTACATAAACATAGTGGGAAAACGTGTTTTGTTGTGTGATAGATTTGGTGTTAAGCATTCTTTCCATTTGTTGGACTTTTGAGTTAGTTGCTGCAAATACCCATTTTTGATCCACTTCAATAAGTGACATTGCTTCCAATTATATTTGTCATGCCATGTATGAACAAATGAATCTTGGAGACATAATTTTTCTATTGTTAGGATAACTATGCTTCACTCTCATTAATCTTACGCACTCTAGGTGATTTAACTAATACCACATCACCATGTCCTCGACATCAAGCGAGGTATATACTCTTCAAATTACAAATGGAAGTAATTGTCACATCTCAAAAAGTAGTTTTGATAAATCATTATTATGCTATTCATTATGCCAAATTAAATATATTTAAAATAATCTTTAAATATATGAATAAGATGGATATATTGGTATTAAAGCTTTAGATAAAACCCATCACAAGAAATCATTTCAGAAGATAAATCTCAAAGAAAGTACGTCTTCCAAATGTTTGTCTATAGAAAATAAATATATAAATTTTCATTTGCTACAACATGTTAAAGGATTGGTTGGATGTGGAGTTCTAGATCACCTTGTGGGTCAGTAGTGGAAGGTTAAAGAGTTTGAGCAAGGCCTACTATAGTTTTACTTTGAATATGTGTATAGTATGCCAAAGGGAAACTAAAATTTGTGGATTGAATATGTGTATAGAGGGGAAGCATCCCTCTATTTTTTTATGAATTTCCATAGATTGTGATGAATTATGAATTCAAGTGCAACTTGATAGAATAATGAAATCTTCATTTTCCACTAATCTAGACCTCAATAGATTTTAAATTCCTTGTTTTTCATAGCCAAGTTCTTGCCCAAATTGAAGAGGCTACAAAAAATAAGTATTGAAAATTTATGGACATTATTATTATTTTGATTTTGTGTAGCAAATTTTGTTGCACAGTTAGTGGATGTTGCCAATTGTAGGCCCATATGGACATTATTTTGATTATATGGAGCAAATTTGTTTGCACAATTAGCATGGGACTAATTCTAGGCTTGGATGTTGCTAATTATAGTCCTAGGATTATTAGTTTGATTAGTCATGCTAACCATGGTTTCCTTTTGCAAGGATTGAATGAAATCCTAGAGGATTGCAAAAAATCAAATTTCATCAAAGAAAGCACTTAGATTTAGAAAACAATTACTATGAAACCCATCAGAAGAAACCATTTCTAAAGATATAGCTCAAAGAAAGTATGTCTTCCAAATGTTTGTCTATAGAAAATAAAGATATAAATTTTTATTTACCACAACATGTTAAAGGATTGGTTAGATTTGGAGAACTCCAAATCACCTTATGGATCAGTAGTGGAAGTTTAAAGAGTTTGAGCAAGGCCCACCGTACTTTTACTTTGAATATATGTGTATAGTATGTCAAACGATAACTAAAATGTATGGATTGAAAGTACTTGTACTTTTCAGTTTCAAGTAGAAAACATGGCTACATACATAACTTTTGTATGAATAATTATTTTAAAATTTACTATTAAGTTGTCTTTCTAATTCAATCTTCATGAATGTTTTAGTTTAAAACTTTGCTAAGAGTTTACGATATAAAATTATTGCATTATTCAAACTAAGTGTCTTCTAAATAAGTTTTTTTTTTTAAAGAAATATGTATTCTTTAAACATGCATGAAGGAGACAACACTAAGATTAACTACATAAACATAGTGGCAAAAAGTGTTTAGTTGTGTGATAGACTTGGTGTTAAGCATTCTTTCCATTTGTTGGAATTTCAAGTTAGTTTCTACAAATGTCCATTTTTGAGTCACTTCAATAAGCGACATTGTTTCTAATTGGTCATGCCATGTATGAATGCATGAAGCTTGGAGATGGGATGTTGCTATTGTTAGAGATAACAACACTTTAGTGTGCAATGGGTACACTAAAGAGGTCTTAAAGGTGAATTATTAGGTCCTTAAGCAAATGACATGTTTTCACTAATATATTAAGGTTTACTTTTGGTGGTGGGTCTCTTATGCAGAAGGGTTTTCCCAAGTATATATGTCATCTTATCTTCTTTATCTCCTTCACTTATTCTTCTATGTTTAATTAAAGTTACATGTGTTTTAGACCAACAAATTTTATTACTTTCCATTGCTCCTAATTGATGAATAAGTATTGTAAAACCAACATTTGGTATCAAAACTTTGTTTGGATTGATCCCATGAAGGAAAGGGATACATTTCTTATGTTGCTTTTTATTTTTGTCATTGGATAATTCATGTGGATTTGAAATAACATTTGAAAATCAGAATTTATGGCCAACATCTTGACATTTCAGATTGAGAAGTCCAGTAGGTAAGACTTTGAGTGGTGGAAATTATGAAGGTTGAAGATCTTTTAGTGGAGACAGTTTAGTGGATCATAATAATTGTTGCACTCAATTTTCTACCATTAGCAATGGATCAAGATGAATGGGACAAGTTGGATAGAATAGGTTGTGTCTTTCTAATTCAGTATTAATGGATGTTTTAGTTCAAAACATTGCTAAGAGTTTATGAGATAAAATTATTGCATTATATCAAACTAAGTGTCTTGTACATAAGTTGTTTTTGAAAAGAATTTTATATTCTTTAAAGATACATTAATGAGACTTTGGAATCAAACATCTAAATTCTTTTCATCTAGTAGTGAGTCAATTGGCTTCCATAGATGTAAAAATGGAAGAAGAGGAAAAATGAATCGCTTTGAATTTTTCATTATAGGATACCATCTTTTTGTTTTCAAGCCTATCTATCTAAAGGGGATCAACATCCTTTCTTTGTTCTCTAGAACTGGGAGTGCAGAAGTTGCTTTGCATCATTTGGGTATACCACTAAATTATGTTATATCTGCAAAAAATTGTAAATAAAACAAACTTATCCTCAAAAGTTGGGTGGAAAAACACATTAAAAAAAGGTGAATTGATTGAGGTGAAAGATGTACAAATTTTGACAAAAGAAAGACTTGATAAAATGATTAATTCAATTGGAGGTTTTGATATGATAGTAGGTGGAAGCCCCTATAATAATCTAACAAGCAACAACAAGAACATAAGGGATGGACTAGAAGGGAAGCATTCCACTATTTTATGAGTTTTCATAGATTGTGAATTATGTAAGGCATGCAATGCATACAAGTGTAACTTGATAGAATAATGAAACAAACTTATCCTCAAAAGTTGGACGGAAAAACACATAAAAAGGGTAAATTGATTGAGGTGAAAGATGTGCAAATTTTGACAAAAGAAAGACTTGATGAAATGATTAATTCAATTGAAGGTTTTGTTATGATAATAGGTAGAAGCCCCTATAATAATCTGACAAGCAATAACATGAACATAAGGGATGGGCTAGAGGGGAAGCATTCCACTATTTTATATGAGTTTTCATGGATTGTGAATTATGTAAGGCATTCAATGCATTCACGTGTAACTTGACAGGAAACCTTCATTTTGTACTAATTTAGAATTCAATAGATTATAAATTCATTATTTTTCATATCCAAGTTCCCAACCAAATTGAAGGGGCTACTAAAAATAAGTATTGAAAATTATGGGCATTATTATTATTTTGATTCATTTGAAAAATCAATCCGTATTGTGTGAAATTGATTTGACATGTTATGTGATCTAACTATTGGTTCACCTTGCCCTGTGCAATAATTAGACTTGCATTATTTATGAACAACTTTGAGGAGCTTCTTCATCCACTATACCTCCCAAAATTTCAATTGTCTTTACCCTCTAACCCCTTGCTTGGAGATGATTGGGGTTCTTTAGACTTAACCCCTTATTCTTTTGGCAAAGGTAAATCACCTCTCCATGACTTTGATACTTATGATTTACAAATTGAACCTCAAAAATATTGTTTACCTCTTCACATTACCACCAATTTTCCTTCATCTAGTGACCCATCCTCTTTAAAACGTATTGATTGCTTGGGTACTAATG
Organism: Cunninghamia lanceolata; assembly: GCA_027924645.1. NCBI lineage: Eukaryota > Viridiplantae > Streptophyta > Pinopsida > Cupressales > Cupressaceae > Cunninghamia > Cunninghamia lanceolata. Next base: position 4,398,321 of record BSBN01000469.1, read on the forward strand.
GATCTTCTTTTAAAATTACTCCTACCACTATAGGTCAATATCAAATTAATATCACAAATTTCAATATTCCAGCATTACATGTTTTTGATTAAAAGTAAAATAGAGGATTTAAAAGGGTCTCTTCCCTTTTAATAGTCAAGAACAAAAAAACAATTCATGTTCCACTTTACCATTACCACATTTATAATTACCTATATATACATTCACTACCCTATAGTCATATGATGTTCATGATCAGGTCTATGTAGGCTTGTTTCCCTCTCTTTGTAACTTGACATTTTTATTTTCAATCTAAAAATTCATCAAACTAAATTATCTATATAGTAGAATTCATATAAATCTAAAAGGCACCTAAATTGAAATGATTACAAAAATCTCCTATTTTTTTATTAAATTCTCAAAATCAACTTAATTTAAAATATATTAAAAATAATCATTACTATCAAATTATAAAACCCGAAAAATATCTAATCAAAACATCAATCTTATTTTTATCTAATCAAAATCAACTTAATTTAAAAGATATGTTTGGTCTTTAGACCCTCAATATGTAAAAACGTTTTATCTTAATATAATATATTATGCATCTGATAAAAAAAACATCAATCTTATTTTTTTGGGTTGGTAAATTAATATAATTTAAAATATTTAATCAAATAATATTTTATAAAAATTAAATAAATAAATAACACAAACATAAATATTAAATGTATAATATTTTGTATAGATATAATTTTGTAATCTAATACATAGTAATTTATATTATATAAAATATTGTATACAATAATAAATACAATACACTTTCTATATATAAAATAAATTTAATATTAAGTAATAAATAAATATAAATTTTAAAAGTATACATAGCGATACAATTCATACACCATGTGAAATTTTGAAATCCTCACCCCCATGATAAGTAAAAAAATCATTTAATTTGAAATACAATTTTTAAAACTTATAAACTTTAATGTTATATGTTTTTGATTTCTGGTTGCCATGTTTTTACTCAAATAAATTAGATTTTTTAAATGTTGCCTCTTGACTTAAGTATTGAATGTACAAATGTGTGCAATGTAAATGACGAGTCATTAAATTTCTTCATTACTATATTACTTTTGTTGTGCCGTCTAGGACAATTTGGGTGTATATTTTCACTCTGAAACATGTCTGTTACATGTTATTCCCTAAAATCTACAAATGCAACACATTCCCCACTATAAGGTGTTGATTCAATGTAAGGTAATCTATCTCTTTATTCATCTCTCTATAAATCTCTCTCTATATCTCTATGTGTCCCTCTCTATTTCTCTCTCCTCTTATATCTCTTCCCCCTCTCTCTAACTCTTTCTTGATATATATCTCTATAGAGTTTTAGCCCCAGAGTTACTACTACAAAACATGAAATAGCTCCACAAAGCATAGCTCTTGAGTTGCTATTTAAGTCTGGCTCTCGAGTTGCTAGTTAAACTCAGCTTCTAAGTCCATGCAACTCCCATATGTTTCAGCATGGCTCCCAAGTGTCTAATCAATCAGTTTTTCAACATGGTATTTGATTGGTGAGACCCACTTCTACGAAGAACGCGATCCACATAATCTAAAAGATAAAAGATATTTTAAAAATTATTTATTTTCAAAAATTTCCAAATTTTAAAAATAAAATATGTAGAGTATAAAGGTGGGGGCCCACCCAAAAGGGAAAGAATTATTAAAAATAGGTAAATATGATAAAGTGGGACCCACCCAAAGTGAGGTATCACCTTTAAGTTTTAGCACATTTCTTAATTTTCATGAAGGAATATTTCTTCATTTTCATAAAGGATAAGGAGCCATTTGAGAGTTCCCAATTAATAAAAATCACTTGTAACTAATGATTAAGAGTTTTCTTTGTGCACCAATTAAATTTAAATTTTTTTTTACATCTATTATTTCTAAACTATGCATGCAATTTTTTTAATTACAAATGTTTTTAAAAATATTTATTTATAAGATAATTGGCTTATAATTTTGATTCACCAAAAATTTTGGGGTCTTAGCGGAAATACTATTTTTAGTATAATAAAAACACTAAAATGAAGGAGTCATTCTCCTAAACTTAAGCCGCCAAAAAATAATTTTATTGATAATTACATTTATTTAATACAAATAATTATCATCTATATAATTATATTCCAAAGTAATTTCTTTTACCTCTACTTACATATTTTTTTATAAAGTATATATGCAATTTTTTTAATTATAAATATTTCTAAAAATATTTATTAATAATCTAATTGGCTTCTATATATCTTTATATTAATTATTATGTTATATTATATTTATAATAAAATAATAATACTACTATTATTAATTATAATAATAACATATTTATATTATTAATAATACAATAATATCAATGGCAATATTATTATGATAATAATATTAATAATTAATTATTAATATTAATATAAGATAATTATTAGTTATTCATCCTATTCACATATATGCATTATATAATATAATATTACTATTATTATTTATCATAATATTAATAACATATTAATGTAAACATTTTAATTAAATGCTAATATATATATATGAAAAAATGTTTGTATAAACATAGCAAGAATTAAATGCAAGAGAACAATATTTACTTTATACTCTAATTTCAACATTACAGATGGGCTTATCCAACACACTCTAAGCGTTGACTGTGGGACGTGGCAATGTGGGCCATCTAACTTCCGTTTATTCCATTTCGTTTCCCATCGCGCTTCAACATGTACGGTAAAGTTAAAATTTTTAAACTGTTTCTCCCGCCCAGTTAACCATTAACCATTAACCATCAACCGCTAGCGCATAACTCAACTCACTGTCGAAGTTCCCGCGTTGCAAAAGTTTTGGGGATGCTGGTAAGTTTTTGATCGCATAAAAAATGAGATAGCATCGCACTGTTTTACCATATGCAACAAACAGGTTTGCATATGGTAAAATGGGTACCCGTTTTAAAAGAAACGGGTACCCGTTTAGGAACGGGTGCCCGAGCCTAAATGAGTGCCTGCTTAGGAACGAGTGCCTGAGCCTAAACGGGTGCCCGTTTCTTAATACGTATTTGAATTTTTAAAAAAGCCTTGCGCGCTTTTTTTCGCACACAAAAGGAATGGGTACCCGTTTTAAAATGGGCACCCGTTCATAAAAGGTACCTGTTACTAAAATCTTAGGCTTAGGAAAGGCATGGTAAGCCAACCCCTTGCCTTGGACTTGCAAGTACAAGTCCATGTTCAGAGCAAGAGAAAAGACCAACTTTACCAATATGGCTAACGATATTTTTTCTAAATTTTTTACGAATTTAAAACCCATTATAGATGACGATGTGTAGTTTTCAAATATGTAATTTTTTTAATTGGACTTATTTTTCTATTTATTATTTAATTTATGAGCAAATTGGTCCAAAAACTTGAAATGACAGGTGTTTGTATTTTTTTAATAACTTTTAATTTTTTAAGTTTTTTTGAAAATTATATGTCATCAATCTACACATCATTCTTTACACAATGAAAAAAAATTATTTAATGATTAATTTTGCTCAAATTATGTTGGTCGTACACAAGGGGTTTTCAAAAACAACAATTAGGGCCAATAAAATATTAATAAAAAAAATATTTGGAAAAAAATTATAAAAAAAATATCCTCATCAAACTTCACTATACTACACATATTTCCCCAAAATGATTTAAAAAAATACTTTTATTTAGGTCAAATTATGTTGGTCATACACTGCATGGTATGGTAAAACAAAGTGACAATTAAACAATGGTTTTTAGAAATGCCTATTGAAAATTAATTTGTATCATTTGGGTATTAAAATAAATTACATATTTGGAAACTAGACTTCGAGTACTACATTTAATATTACTAACATTTTTTAGGATTCAATCTTTAAGTGCCTCAATTTTTTAGGTGAAATGTGACAAATTCTTAAAATCAGGGAAAACACTTCCACTTTTTGGCTAAAAAGTGGACCCAACTTCTTGCACTGACCCATTTCTCTATTCTCAAAATCCTTAGCATTTTCTTTCTTTCTTAAATTGACTACATCTTCTTTTCTTCTGTTATGAATCAATTTAAGGGACAATCAAGTGCATAAGACATGGACACATAACTAATTGACACAACTATCCTAATTAGGTGCATATAAATCAATCTAGTAATAAACTAAATGCAAAAATAAATAATTCCCCAACACTTTTTACATTGGATGGACTTTGATGAGCAAATCATCCTTAATAGCATGACATAGCATAGCAATAGCCAAGCTATTCAACGAATGCTTCCCCACGAATACAATGTCAAGGCTTTCCTTCCCTTTTTTTTCATTCCCAAAATGATTTAGAAACAAAACATACATGCATGCACATTCTCTATGCGTTCAATGAGCTTCATGACAACCAATATAGAGGTAGGGGGATCATGTCCTCTGCTTCTCTAGTGCACCAAAAACTAGATTCTCAAAGATTAATCGATAAGAAAGATCTAGAAAACCAACCGCCTTGGAGTCTCAGAAGAAGAGGGGCTCTACCTATATATTGGTGGTGGCTCGTATGTGCTTTCTTTCCCTTCATATTCTACTTAGGAAAAGGATGACCTTGAAAGAAGAATTGGTTTAGGAAGGGTCTAAATCTATCTCTCCTTGCTCTTAGCCCCCCATTATAGAGTACCCCCCTCACCAACATCAATAATTGGCTCTTTCTTTGTGAAATCCATTATAGTAGAGCATGCTTTCATAAGAAAGATATAAGTAGGGATTTTCTTTAGTCAGTCTATTACATATACCAACCACACACCTATAGAGGGGTACAGAGAATTCCCAATAAAAAGATAAAATAACTAGAAAATGTAAGGAAGGTTGGCCTTCTTTTCTTTTGTTGGGAAGGATGGCCTAGTAGGGTCTACTTTTGTTAACTTAGGGACGAAAGGTAGAAAACTTCCCCCAATGGAGTCTAAAACTATGAAGAGGGGGTTGCACTCAATAGGCTCATAGCTTACTTTTGTTTCTCTTCAATAGCGATGGGAAATGATACTGGGGAAATAATAGCTCTTTTTCTTCTTCCAATTAAGGTTCTTTCTTCCAAGACCTCATATGTGAGGTTGGGTAGGATTCTCCATTTGGGATCATTCATGTTGGCCTTGACAAACAATCATTTTGATGCCAATGCAACAACAATCTTAACTAATTGGAGAGGGAAAACAACAATCAACCTACCTTCTCTTGTTGTTATGTCCCTGTATCAAAGAACCTGGCCTTACAATCCCAAATGACCAATCATGTATGGTGGGGCATGCACTTAAATAATAATTGGGAGAAATGCATGGCTTATTGGTCTACTAGGAAAGTAGCTAGATCTTTTGGTCCATGGCTTATTATTGAAAGGGGATCAGGAAATGCCCATATATAGTACAACATCAAATCCATTATTTTCTATTTGATTAGGAATTGGTATCTCCATTTCATGTTGAAGGTTCTATTGCCACCATTTAATTAGTCATCTTCTTAGTGGCATTAGTGGATGGTTAGTTCATCTCTCCCTAGGAACACAAAATCCATTCTCATACCACCTTATTTACCCAAGGTGTGTTATCTTAGAAATTCATCTCAAGCCATTTTTTCGAGCAAAAAGATCACTCATGAACATTATCTTTATAGTTGATCTAGGTTCCTCTATTTTCCCCATATTGTCACTTATACACCATCACTAAAACCAAATAGATTATATTGGTTTATTTCTAATTATATTGGTTTATTTCTATTAAAACCAAATAGATTGAAATCAAATTAAATTAAATAATACATGTGAATTCACAAATTTATTAGCTATTTCACCAAGCAAAGGGATATGAAACAACATTAGAAATATCTAACCATAAATGACACAAAATCAACATACACTTATATAAAATTACATATTGAATCTAGAATGTGCAATTAAATGGTTAACCTAACATAGGCAAAAGATAATACAATTAATCCAAACAAAACAACTATACAAAATGGCAAGGGTAATTGTGAGCCTTCCTCTCCCATTTCTTGCTAGTCAAGCATCTTTCCATTTACTTGAAGTGTTCCTTGCCTTTTGTTTTTCTCTTTCTCTAGCTCCTTCTCCAACATTTAATTTCATACATATGTAGGTTTATGAAAACAATTTAATTAAACATCCATGTTATCATAAAATAAGTCTTTGAAAGATACCCAATAGTGTATATAAGTAGTTATCTCCATTGCATTCTATGCATCTAATTCTACAAAGCCGACATCACAGTCTAGATTGCCAAATATTCCAAACAAAAACAACCATTTTTTTAATTTCTAGAAACTAAAAATAAAACCTTGTTCCTTCATTATTAGTGCAAGTCTGATATGGTGCACATTATTATAGTGCAAGCCTATTTTTCAGATCACTTCATTTAGCATCACCAATAATCTCCACAAGAACATATTGCCTATTTAAAATGATGGGAATGGTTCACATCTTTCACAACAATTTCTCTTGCAACAATCTTGGAGATAAATTTCGTTACAATGTGGCATCAACACATACTTGAAGGTTCTTAACAACTCTAATTAGGGCCTAAATTTGACAGTCAACCTTGCCTGTCAAGCAATTTTTTTATGACAGTCATATATTCAATGGTGCCTTTAAAATACTATGACATATCTTAGTATAAGTAAGTTATATAAAAACCAAATATATATATCAGCATAATCTTATATAAATTTTGACAATTTGTCGAAAATCTCTCATTTCCTATGTTCAATTGTATTTTACAGCAAAAATGCCTAAATACAGCTATACAACTGTCAAATTTAAGCCCTGACTCTAATAGTTGTTCTGGGGGGCACATCTAACAAATCAAAAGCAATTGCCAACTTTTCACTATGGTGGCAGAGAAATAATTATTTTTCCTCCTGTTCCACATCACTAAGTAAATGTCTTGAATTTGGAGAATACTCTGTTGCCTTCATCTCCCAAGCCAATTTCTCCAACTTTGCATATATCTCTTGTGTCTATGGATGCAATCTATCTCCTACACAAAAAGCACATGCCATTTTATGGCCTTCAATCCAACTACATCCAACGATCTTCTTAATTCCTTTTATCTTTTATCAATCTCCTTACCATTTGAACCTCACACCACTTGCCCACTACTACATAGATGTTTGAGAGAACATAAGTCAGAACATTTTAGGATCCAAATCAAAAAGCAACGTCGCTATAAATACTCCTAAGCCTATATCCATATGTGATATGCAAGCACCAAGAAAACACATCCACACAACCACCACAGGTTTAATTGGCATCTTAAAGATAAAGTTTAGGGTGTCCTCAAGATGCCCAACATGAGCAAGGAAGTCAACCATGCACACACAATGATCAATTGTAGATGTAATACAATAAGGGTTGTGATTGAAGTATGTACAATCCTCATCCACTAAACCTAAATGACTACATGCACATAGAACACAAGCAAAACTTATAATGTAAGGATATGTTCCAAAGTGCTTCATTAATTTTAACATTTTGAGAGTATCCTTACAAAATCCATTTTGTGCATATCCTGCAATCATCTCATTCCATGAGACCACAGTTCTTTGAGATATTTTGTCAAACAGTTCACGTGCCTTGTCTATGCTTCCACATTTTTCATATCCTGCAATCATGGTATTCCATGAGATGACATCTCTTTGAGGCATTCTGTCAAACTGTTCACGTGCATTGTCTATACTTCCACATTTTGTATACATGTATACCAGGGTAGTTGCAACTACAACATCTGACAAAATTCCTCTATCCTTTATCTTGTAATGGAAGTGCATACCTGTTCCAAAGCTCCCATTTTCCCACAGGCAGAGAGGATATCGGAAAAGGTTGAGGGGTTTGGCTTTACACCTGCCAATTGCATTTGCTTGGAAGTTTCTAAAGCCTTTTCAATAAACCCATTTTGTGCATATCCTGAAAGCATAGCATTCCATTAGACCACATTTCTTTGAGGCATTCGTTCAAACAGTTCACATGCCTTGTCTATGCTTCCACATTTTGGATACATGTCTACCAGAGGATTTCCAACTACAATATCTGACAAAAATCCCTCTTTCAAAGCATTTGATGGATGTCCATACCCTGTTCCAAAGCTCTCATTTTGGCACAGGCTGGAAGTACACTGGCAAATGTAAACTGATCAGGTTGCAGACCTGTTTGTTGCATATGGTGAAACAGTGCGACACTATCTCATTTTTTATGCAATCAAAAACCTTACCAGCATCCCCAAAACTTCTACAGCGTGGGAACTTCGACAGTGAGTTGAGTTATGCGCGAGCGGTTGATGGTTAACTGGGTGGGAGAAACAGTTTTAAAAAATTCAACTTTATCGTATGCTGAAGCGTGATGGGAAACAGAACAGAATAAACGGAAGTTAGATGGCCCACATTGCCACGTCTAACAGTCAGCGCTTACATAAGCCCAGCCCAACATTACAAATTAAAATAGTTATATTCAAGTCCTTTGAAAGCCTAGTTATATAATTTAGAGCTTGTAAGAGATTATATTCTCCTTTATAATTTGAAATACAAAAAACAAAATACAGAAAAATGCAATAGCTAATTAATTATAAACTATCCCAATGTTGGATTTAATTTAATAATTATTATTTTTTCTTTTGGATCAGTAAATGAATCCATGAGGGATGTTCCCTGTATTATAAGATAATAAAAAAAAGGAACAGTATATGTTCTTACAAAAACTCTATTAACATAGAGATGAACCAGGTGACAACAAAAACCTGGAAAGGAAATTGCTACTACTATCTATTCACGCACTGCTAAAATAAAAACATAGATATTAATTTGGGAACCTTGCTCCTTTGGTTTGCTCCTCCTCGGTGCCAATGAAACATTGCAACCAGTCCACACCATCTGCCTCCTTCATTCCCAAGATCTACTTCAAGAAATCAACTACTTTCTCCACCTTCTGTCGCCTCCTTATGAAAGACCCAGACCTGTTAGATGAAAGGAATGGAAACCATTTCACCAAATCTTCGTTGTGGTTTAACGCTTTGAAGGCATTTTTCAGACACCTCCCCGAGAAAGGCCATTTGCCTCTGCGGACAAGTAAGCCTGATCGGGTGTCCATGGTTTCTCCATAGCTTCAGAGCTCACATAATTGATAATTAACATCAAATCATTATTTACTTCAAATTCAAACTTCATAACTCTGAATGCATTGGAAAAGGACACTCTCGGCATCTGTAACATAATTATCTCCTACTTTGAACATCCTATCACCATATTGGACTAAGGCGGATAGGAGAAGGCAATAAATGCCATAATTACCACTCCAGCAAGAGGGAAACACGTGTCACTTGCTAGGTGGCATTTCCAAAACAAGTTCCTCCATCTGATTAATTGGCAAGTTCATGGACAACACATCAGCCTCCTTATTTACCTCCTTAAATACATGGTTAACCATGTATTCATCCAACTTGCCCAATAGCTCCATCACCGTTTCAAGTATGGTGTTATATTTTCAATTTGAGGCGCATCTCATCCTTACCGCATTAACCACAAATGTTGAATCACCTTCAATTGCTAGCTTTCTAAGACCCATCTTAATGCTTACTTGAAGTCCCAAGATTAGTACTTGAAACTCAGCCATATTGTTGGTTCCATGGCCAAGCCTCTTAGAAATTCTGCAAAGGACCTTCCCTTCCCAATTTCTCACTAAACTCCTTGTGCCCAACAGTCTCGGAGTCCCCTTCGAGACACCATGGAGTTTAGTTTATACCATCTAGTCTCTGGGGGAAGCCATTTTGTTTCCAAATGAATATCCAGGGCTTATCTCCCCTAGGCCCATTAATGGGGGGCATCTTGAGCCCTGTCCAATTCAATTCATCAACCCAACTTGTCTTCTAACTTGATCGCATGTTCTTATGCTTCATTCAATTCATCAACCCAACTTGCTTTGAGGAAGAAAGCTATATCTAGGAAAGGAGCATTAATGAAACAACTTAAGGAATCTTAGGAGAAGGCTTCAAAGTAATGTTGATTGTACTAATACATTAATCAAATTGCATAACAAAATCTCTCATATGCTCATTACCATCCTTTGCATTTAAAAGTTATGCAAAAAATTATGATCATCTGTAGTTGGTTTGAAAGGAACTTTTCATATGTAATCCTAAGTAGTGATTGACTTACATCAAAATGATGAAACCATTCTATTGCACTTCCCATGAGGGTTTTCACGAGAATTTGAACTACAATATCTTCATGTTCCACTTCCAATATACTACTTGAAATAGTAAAATTTGAAAGGTGTTCACTTTAATAGTGTGAACCATTGCCAACAAACCCTAGAAAATGTTTCCTTGATCCTTGAGGAAGCTCATGATGTTCTACTAAGGACACTAGACTGATTTGATTTCCCCAAGGCAAGGGATGTAGAGGAGAATTGTTGTTGCTATTGTTTCGATCACCCACTGTTTCTAGTGGTTCCTTGTCTAACACAAAAAATATCTCAATTACCTTTGTTATAGTTGCTGAAGAAGAATGTTCACTTGGAGGTGAATAATTGAGTCTCTGAAAGACGAGATTAGCAAATCATGTTTTCCTTCACAATATAGAATAGACCTTATTTGTCAAAGTGAAACAACTCCAATTTGGAGGTGGTAGGATTGACTTTACCATTGCAATAAGATTTTTTATATCATCTACCCCACAATGGGGAACCAAAAATTGTTGGTATTTTAATTCATACCTTTTGATTCAACACAAAATAGAATAGTATGTGAGGCAAAACCTCTCTTCAAATTGGAAGGGGAAGCTCCCTTGTAACTAACACTAACCCTAGATGTTAGACTATGGACAAAATCTACAGGTAATCACACTATACACAATGATTCTTTAGGAATTTTTATAGCAAATCAAAATAAACCAAACTAAATTTGCCTTATCTTTTTGGCCTCAAGTATGAGCACAAGTCTAAAATCAACTTTTCTCTCACATACAAGATTTTATATTTTATGACTCAATTGATGGGATCAACAACTAATCTAAACACGACAATCACTAATCTTGTTGGCTAAAAGTATAAACCCACATGTTAATGTATACATAAATTTGCGAAGTAAACTAATCTAGTACACAAATAACTATAGATTTGATAAATCAAATAGGTAAAGTTGTATACAAAGCTACAACTCAAATAGATAACGACACCAATACAAAGTTGGATGCTATTACCCACTTTAAATTCAATTGGTGAAATATTGAACATAGTATTTGAAACCACGATAAAATCAAATTGAACACACTTTGAACAACAATTTCAATAGCATGAGTGTGACATCAACTATCATAAACCATATCTTTTGCATAAATCACTTATTTATAAGTTTACAATATGATATTTGGGATTTAGGATAACATAAAAATCCTCCCCACAAAACAAGTCTTTAAATCTAGTTAACTAAAATTTGCTAAAAAAAGTTAAAAATAAAAGTATTGTGAAAAATAAAAGCTCCATGATCTAGCCCAAAAATAGACCCTCTTCTTGAATTTGTTATAAAAATAAAACTAGCCAAAAATAGCTAGTCTAAAAGCTCGTTGAATTTGCTCATCAACTGCTAAAAATCTCCTTTGAATCTTTGGCAACCTGGGAAATGCAACTTGTCTACAAACTCTCACCAAGCCCTACATGTGAACGCTCCTTGCAAGAATGTTGACAACTATTTTTTATTCTTTGTGTTTTTTTGGCAAATCATTTTTTAGCATGCACTTTACAAGGCTATGCTTAATTTATATTTTTGCTTTTTTTTTTTTTAATTTTGAAGTTGCGAAGATTACTTGAGTGTGCACCTTGGAGGGTTTAGCCAATTAAAATGGGTGCTTTTGAGGTTATATCTGTAATGTGCCGTACCTGTTGGTATATTTTTTTTAAAAAATTATATGTGATTCTATTAGATTTTTTGTGTGATCTTTCAGATAGACAGAAGATGCAGAAGGGGTTTTATGTTTTCCTACAGATGTGGTGCCGGAGCACACAATATATTGCATACAATAGAAACCCAGAAATATACAATGAATCTGAAGAAACTAATGACAACCCAAATAGTAGAATAGCTAAGAAACAATTACTGTCACATACTCATATGAAAATCTGCAACTTGGTACAGCTGCTGGAAATGGACCAGCAAGTGGGTATCACTGGAAATGCATCAAAACTCCATAGAATGTCAAGAATGGCTCATACAAAATGTAACAACAACAACTAAGGCACTAAACGCCTCCCAAAGACCATAAATGAGTTGTAGAAGCAAAGAAGGGAGTTCCCTACAATACCCACGTCCCTCCTTAACATGGTACGACCATGGCTATTGTGTGTGCTTGCAAACATCACTGAAACTCCTCCAAAACCTCTGCAAATCTGATAGGAAATACTTGCTACAGCTAGGCGACCAAATATCCAATGGTTTTAGCCCCAAATCACACTCCAAAACTCCACTTCCAGCAGTACGGCCAAGCTTGGATAGTACGACCAGCAAAGGAAAGCACATAGCAACAGTAAACTCTTTCTATCCACTAAAATCTGCCTCAAAACTCGCAATACCAGCATACAACATTGATTGCGAAAGGTCTATCAAATCAACTCAAGAACAACTTCAAATATCTCCATTGCAAGTACATTTGTGAATGCTGAATACATCCATCATCAATGGTACCGTTGGGTGATCTTTCACACCTGTGGTATACCGTTACTCAGGGAGGTTTCCGTCTCCAAGAGCCTCTGGTTCAAATCGTCAAACCCCAAACAATATGAAACCCTAGCAGAGCTCAAAATCAGAAATATCATAAAACGTAGCATAAATGAAATGAGCTCACAAAACTCCTTATATTATCCCTCCAAGATGGGCGTTGGATTTCAAGAGGGAACTTTGTCATTTAAAAAACACTTTTACTTGCCTAGGGATGGGTGCCCAAGGTCACAACTTGCATTAAGTCTTTATTTTCCATAAGATCACTTTTCCCGTAAAATATAATAAAGCCCATATTAATATAACATTAATAAATCTTCAGACTTTAAAATAATTATGAAGACGATGTCAGAATTCAATGATCTTTAGCTTGCCGAAAAGGTCTCAACGAAACGCATCTGATCCAACTCTAAAAATCTCAAACCAACATAGAACCTGGACTTACTAAAAATAGTAATGGCCAAAAACCCACTGAGCCAACCACGAGGGTGCCAACTGGATCCACTGAAAATGAACCACAACTCCAACACTGGAAAAGACCTCCAGAGCCAAACTAACCACAGTTCCCTAACCAAACTACTAGCCTACGAGAACTCCATGATGGACTAACCATGCGACCAGAAGGGGACATTACAGTCTGCCCTCCCTAAGATTTCTTGGCTCAAGCAATCTCAGATTAGGATGCTCCAATATCTGCTCGTTCTCCCATGTAGCATCCTCAATCAGCAAGTTCTTCCATTTGACCAGATAGTCTTTGATAATCCTCCTCCTCAAATTACGATCCCTGGTGTCGATAATTGCTTCGAGTACTAATATCAACTTCCCCTCTTCATCAAGAGGAGGCAACTCAACTGATGGTGTAACATTGTGCCCCAGTGCCTTCTTGAGGCGAGAAACATGGAACACATTATGTACCCTGCTCCCTGCTGGTAACTCCAACTCATAAGCCACCTCTCCAATCTTCCTGGAGACCTTGAAAGGTCCATAATACCGTGGCTTTAGCTTCTCTATTCCACTCTTCTTGAGAGTAGACTGCCTATATGGCTGCAACATGAGGTAAACCATGTCACCAACCTCAAACGATCACTCAGTTCTTTGCTGATCTGCATACTGCTTTTGCTGATTCTGAGCCTTCTGTATGTTCTCCTTCAGTGCTCTCATGATATCCTGACTCTCCTGAAGGAAGTCTTTGGCCTTTGGTACTCTACTATCACTGGTGCAGGAGCACCCCTTCGAAATAAAGAATAAAGTCTAATTATAGTATGTTTTACATTATGATGTAATAAGGTCCATGTGACCAATTCTTATGTTTAAGTCAATCTAGGTTTATGTGCAAGTCAGTTAGAAGTTTGTTATGCTAGCTGTCCTCTCCCAGCCGCTGGGAATCGAGTCTGTACTACTCGTGAGGAGTAGTTATATATGACCTAGCTCAGTTTGTTTTAGAGATACGATGGCATATGAAAAACAAAGACATTGTTTTTGGAGATCAGGCTGAGCATTGTGATACAACGGGGCTGTGATATCTGTATCCATTTCTGATATTGAAAAAAGAGATCCCGTTGATTTCATTTTGTTGATCTCCAATCTATCTGTGTATTGATTTTCTTGGTTGCAGGAGAAATGGATTCATCCACCCATTCCACCGGTTGATTCTCTGAATCGGTGGAATGGACATGTACAGTAGTTTAGTTTACATTTCCGTGTTTCTGTTTATGCATTTCATGTTTAGGGGATCAATTTATAGCATGCTATGATTTATCCTAGCATCCTCAGGTGCTAGGGTTTAAGGGTTAAATTCTAAGTTAAAGTTGACCAGGAAATGGTTCGGCCCGATCGCAGTATTTTCTGTGTGAAATTTGTAAAGTTTTGAGGGTTTTGTCAAAATGTACATTTGACGGATATACAGTGTTTGTATGCGACATACAATCTGTGCGTATATCGCTTTTGCATCTGAGGGTCATTTTGTGTGTATCCGTCATTTGCATATCAGGTTTGTAAGTTGTGGATTTGGTAAAGTGTCGATATACAAAGTTTGTGTATATCGCAATTGTATATCGGGTCATACAAGTTCTGTGTGTACACCCTTTGTATGCATTCTATGAGTATACTGCATTTGCATGTTTCTGTGTATACGCCAAATGCATTTTGGGGTTTGTATGTAGTGAATGTATATTTCAAATATACATTCGGGTGATACAAGGGAAGGTCAACGGTCAGCAGACTGTAGAAGGAATATTCTGAAGAATATTCGATGAATGCATATTCAGTGTTGTATATTTGAATGTATGTCCAAACATACATTCTGAAGATACAAAGAAGTCAACGCCGGGTCAAACATACATTGAGGGCATCTCCGGGGGAATATTCGAAGTTTGTATGTTTAGCACTTGTATATTGGAAATATACATCGCGCTTATACAGTGTCGAGTGATACATCGGACGACCGGTAGCGGAGGTGACAGGGACCGACGATCACAGGTTGAAGTTTGTATGTATCACAGTGACCACGGTCATCGGAGTAGATAAGAGTGGAGAGCTCGATAGGCATTATCTTGCCGATAGGCACATAAACGAAACATCCATTGGTGTGAGATGGGCATCGGAGTGAAAGGTGCATGTGATGCCGACGGTTTCAGTCTGGCCGATAGTAAGGTAAATATCAAAGTCCACCATTAGTACACGTTTTAATAAAGTCTAATTATAGTATGTTTTACATTATGATGTAATAAGGTCCATGTGACCAATTCTTATGTTTAAGTCAATCTAGGTTTATGTGCAAGTTAGTTAGAAGTTTGTTATGCTAGCTGTCCTCTCCCAGCCGCTGGGAATCAAGTCTGTACTACTCATGAGGAGTAGTTATATATGACCTAGCTCAATTTGTTTTAGATATACAATGGCATATGAAAAACAAAGACATTGTTTATGGAGATCAGACTGAGCATTGTGATACAGCGGGGCTGTGATATCTGTATGCATTTCTGATATTGAAACAAAGAGATCCCGTTGATTTCATTTTGTTGATCTCCGATCTATCTGTGTATTGATTTTCTTGGTTGTAGGTGAAATGGATTCATCCACCCATTCCACCGGTTGATTCTCTGAATCGGTGGAATGGACATGTACAGTAGTTTAGTTTGCATTTCTGTGTTTCTGTTTATGCATTTCATGTTTAGGGGATCAATTTATACAATGCTATGATTTATCCTAGCATCCTCATGTGCTAGGGTTAAAAGGTTAAATTCTAAGTTAAAGTTGCCCAGGAAATGGTTCGGCTCGCAGTATTTTCTGTGTGAAATTTGTAAAGTTTTGAGGGTTTTGTCAAAATGTACATTTGACGGATATACAGTGTTTGTATGCGACATACAATCTGTGCGTATATCGCTTTTGCATCCGAGGGTTATTTTGTGTGTATCCGTCATTTGCATATCAGGTTTGTAAGTTGTGGATTTGGTAAGGTGTCGATATACAAAGTTTGTGTATATCGCAATTGTATATTGGGTCATACAAGTTCTGTGTATACACCCTTTGTATGCATTCTATGAGTATACTGCATTTGCATGTTTCTGTGTATACGCCAAATGCATTTTGGGGTTTGTATGTAGTGAATGTCTATTTCAAATATACATTCGGTGATACAAGGGAAGGTCAACGGTCAGCGGACTGTAGAAGGAATATTCTGAAGAATATTTGATGAATGCATATCCAGTGTTGTATATTTGAATGTATGTCCGAACATACATTCCAAAGATACAAAGAAGTCAACGCCGGGTCAAACATATATTGAGGGCATCTCCAGGGGAATATTCGAAGTTTGTATGTTTAGCGCTTGTATATTGGAAATATACATCGTGCTTATACAGTGTCGGGTGATACATCGGATGACCGGTAGCGGAGGTGACAGGGACCAGCGATCACAAGTTGAAGTTTGTATGTATCACCGTGACCACGGTCATAGGAGTAGATTAGAGTGGAGAGCCCGATAGGCATTATCTTGCCGATAGGCACATAAACGAAACATCCATCGGCGTGAGGTGGAGTCCGGTGAGACAATTTTCCTAGGTGCCGATAGCTGTTGTTTGGCCGATAAGTGTATATCGGGGAGACATTATGGTAGATCTTGCCGATGGAGTGAGAACAGTTAAATCCCACCAAGTTTGAATGCTTGTGCTGGCCAACTCTGCACCATAGTGGTATCAAAGCAAAGGAAGGATCTTCAGGAAAAGATAAGAGGACAGCAAAGATGTCGGATGGGGAAGGATCATCAGAAATTCTGGCAAGGATGACCAACGCTGAGTTGGCAGTTCTGGTAAAGAAGAAGATTGCAGAGAGCATTGCTGTAAAGGGTCAGAATCAGGCATTGAAAAATGAGTTGGAGAAGTTGAGGGACAGAGTAGGTTCTAGTAAAGAAGAAGATAGGGAAGAAGAAGAGATCCCTAGGTGGAACAAGGAAGACGTTCTTGTAGACCAGAGACCTTTGATTAATGCCGTAAAATCCATGGAGAGGAGAACCATGGATGTGAAACTGGATTTGCCAGTGTTTACAGGAAAGATGGATCCTGATTCAGTGATGGAGTGGATAGACTCCTTAAACAATTTCTTCGAGACAGAGGAGATACTAGAACACCAGAGGGTAAAGATAGCCCAATCAAAAATGAAAGAGGCTGCATTAACTTGGTGGAATTTCATCCAAGATGACAGAGTACAAGAAGGAAAGCGCAGAGTTGCTACATGGAAGAAGATGATGGCTTTAGTAAAAGAAGCCTATGTTCCATTGGATTACAACATCCAATTGCATAAGAGGAAACAAAATTTGAAACAGAAGGAGCTAGATGTCAGCTCATATACAGAAGAGTTCATGAAGCTTTGTGTTAAGACAAAGGTAAAAGAGAGTGAGGAAGAAAAGGTAGCTAGATACCTTAATGGATTGAGGTTCAACATTCAGGAAGATTTGAATCTGCATAACCCAGATACAGTTCAGAAATGTTTTCAGTTGGCATTAAAAGTGGAAGAGAAGTTAAAGAGAAGACAAGAATAGAACAATAGAGGAAGAGGAAAACAACAAAGAGGTGGAAGAAGTCCTTTCAGAGGCAGAGGACATGGATTTGGATATCAGGGAGAATCCAGTCATGACAACAAGGGAGACAACAGTCAGAACCAGAGAGGAAGTTACTATCAACAAGAAAACTTTAGAGGCAAAAGACCTTTCAGAGGAAGATCCCAGGGTAGAGGATCTATCAAATGTTATAACTGTAATAAAGAAGGCCATATAGCCAGCAGATGTCCAGAAAAGGCAACAAGTTCAACAGGAGAAAGGAGAACGAATCTGATTCAAGAACCTGATAATCAAAGTGCAACAAGCTCAAACACTTTTAAAAGTGTGAACGCTCCTGACAATTATGGATATCCAGAGAGTGGAGAATCTCTGATGATGAGGAGAACAATGACTGTCATGAAGGTACCTGACAAAGAACCCCCACAAAGAAAGTCTCTTTTCAGAACTACATGCAAGGCAGGAGGTAAGGCATGTAAAGTTTTAATTGATTCTGGTTCTACTGAAAATTTTGTATCTGATGAAATGGTAACAAAGCTTAAGCTTAGATGATTACCTCACCCATCCCCATATAAGGTCTCATGGCTTACCCAAGGTCAGCAAACAGTTGTAGAAGAACAAGCTTGGGTAGAATTTCAGATTGGAGCATATAAAGACAGGTTAATGTTTGATATTACTAAGATGGATGCTTGCCATCTCTTATTTGGAAGACCTTGGCAGTATGATTTGAAGGCACACCATGATGGTGTTAGAAACACCTATACAATCACTAAGAATGGTACAGTGACTGAGTTACTACCATTAATAGAGAAGGAGGAGAAATCAAAAGGAAAAGAGGTGAAGGTAATGCTGATGGAAGGAAAACAGTTCATGAAAGAAGTAGCAGCAGAAGGTGCAGTTGCCTATGCCCTAATTCCATGTCTCACAATGAATAAAGAACAGCAGCAAGAAGTCAAGAATAAGGTGGCAGATGCCTTGAGCAGGAGAGCTCTAACAGTCAACCAGATTCAGTTGGAAAGTGTTGGCATTGATTCATTGAAGACCATGTATGATGCTGATGAAGATTTTGGGGAGATATATCAGGTATGTACTTCTTTTGGAGATAAATATCATGCTGAATTCTCTGAATTTCTGATCCAAGATGGATTGCTGTTCAAAGGTGGACAGTTGTGTATTCCAAGGTGTTCCATGAGGTTGAACATCATAAAAGAGAAACATTATGGAGCTATGGCAGGACATTTTGGTCTGGATAAGACTCTAGATTTGGTCAGAAGACATTATTATTGGCCTAAGTTGCAATCAGATGTCAGAAAATTTGTAGAGATATGTGTGATATGTTAGAAAGCAAAAGGGAGATCAACTAATGCAGGTTTATATCAGCCATTACCCATCCCTTCCAGACCATGGGAAAGTATCAGTATGGATTTTGTTTTGGGTTTACCTAGAACTAGAAAGGGATATGATAGTGTTTTTGTTGTAGTGGACAGATTCAGCAAAATGGCACATTTCTTGCCATGCAAAACCACTGTTGATGCTTCATATATTGCAGATTTGTTTTTCAAGGAGATAGTAAGAATACATGGATTGCCATTGAGCATAGTATCAGATAGGGATGTGAAATTTATTGGCCATTTTTGGAGGACTCTTTGGAAGAAACTTGGAACAAATTTGTTTTTCTCATCCGCATATCATCCTCAAACGGATGGACAGACTGAAGTGGTAAATCGTTCCTTAGGGAATTTGCTCAGATGTTTGACAAGACATCATGGAGAAAAGTGGGATAATATCCTATCTCAGGCAGAATTTTCCTATAATGATACTGTTAATAGAAGCACAGGGAAATCACCTTTTCAGATAGTCTATGGTATTCATCCACGAGGTATTTTGGAGTTAAGAAACTTGCCTACAGAAGATTCTGTTAGTGCAGATGGAGAAGCTTTTTCAGAAGCCATAAAAGAGGTACATGATCAGGTCAAGAACCAACTCCAACAAACTACTTTAAGTATAAAGAATATGCTGATAAAAAGAAGAAAGATGTACAATTTGATGTTGGAGATTTGATATGGGTTCATTTGAAAAAGGAAAGACTTCCTAAAGGTAAATATACCAAACTCATGTAGAGGAAGATTGGACCATGTCAGATTTTGAGAAAGCATGGACAGAATGCTTATGCGATAAAACTTCCTTCTGATCTTGGTTTATCACCTATATTCAATGTATGTGATTTAACTCCATACAAACATAATCCAGTTGAAGAACATGAACTACTACAGGATACAACAGCTGATGACATTCCAAAACATGATCCACCACAGTTGCAGAAGATTTTGGACACAAGAGTGATCAAGAGGACTAGGAACAATGAATAACTGGAATATTTGGTGGCTTGGCAGGGAAAACCTGATTCAGAAGCAGTGTGGATGACTGAAGAGCAGATCAACCAACATGGTTCAGATCTCCATACTCTCATCTCAAGTGGACTTGAGATTTCTTCTTCTGGGGAGTATGGTGCAGGAGCACCCCTTCGAAATAAAGAATAAAGTCTAATTATAGTATGTTTTACATTATGATGTAATAAGGTCCATGTGACCAATTCTTATGTTTAAGTCAATCTAGGTTTATGTGCAAGTCAGTTAGAAGTTTGTTATGCTAGCTGTCCTCTCCCAGCTGCTTGGAATCGAGTTTATACTACTCGTGAGGAGTAGTTATATATGACCTAGCTCAGTTTGTTTTAGATATACAATGGCATATGAAAAATAGAGACATTGTTTTTGGAGATCAGATTGAGCATTGTGATACAGTGGGGCTGTGATGTCTGTATGCATTTCTGATATTGAAACAAAGAGATCTCGTTGATTTCATTTTGTTGATCTTTGATCTATCTGTGTATTGATTTTCTTGGTTGCAGGTGAAATGGATTCATCCACCCATTCCACCGGTTGATTCTCTGAATCGGTGGAATGGACATGTACAGTAGTTTAGTTTGCATTTTCGTGTTTCTGTTTATGCATTTCATGTTTAGGGGATCGATTTATAGCATGCTATGATTTATCCTAGCATCCTCATGTGCTAGGGTTTAAAGGTTAAATTCTAAGTTAAAGTTACCCAAGAAATGGTTCAGCCCGATCGCAGTATTTTCTGTGTGAAATTTGTAAAGTTTTGAGGGTTTTGTCAAAATGTACATTTGACGGATATACAGTGTTTGTATGCGACATACAATCTGTGCGTATATCGCTTTTGCATCCGAGGGTCATTTTATGTGTATCCGTCATTTGCATATCGGGTAAGTTGTGGATTTGGTAAGGTGTCGATATACAAAGTTTGTGTATATCGCAATTGTATATTGGGTCATACAAGTTCTGTGTATACACCCTTTGTATGCATTCTATGAGTATACTGCATTTGCATGTTTCTGTGTATACGCCAAATGCATTTTGGGGTTTGTATGTAGTGAATGTATATTTCAAATATACATTCGGTGATACAAGGGAAGGTCAACGGTCAGCAGACTGTAGAAGGAATATTCTGAAGAATATTCGATGAATGCATATTCAGTGTTGTATATTTGAATGTATGTCCGAACATACATTCTGAAGATACAAAGAAGTCAACGTCAAGTCAAACATACATTGAGGGCATCTCCGAGGGAATATTTGAAGTCTGTATGTTTAGCGCTTGTATATTGGAAATATACATCACGCTTATACAGTGTCAGGTGATACATCAGACAACCGGTAGCGGAGGTGACAGGGACCGGTGATCACAGGTTGAAGTTTGTATGTATCGCCGTGACCACGGTCATAGGAGTAGATCAGAGTGGAGAGCCCGATAGGCATTATCTTGCCGATAGGCACATAAACGAAACATCCATCGACGTGAGGTGGAGTTCGGTGAGACAATTTTCCTAGGTGCCGATCGCTGTTGTTTGGCCGATAAGTGTATATCGGGGAGACATTATGGTAGATCTTGCCGATGGAGTGAGAACAGTTAAATCCCGCCAAGTTTGAACGCTTGTGCTGGCCAACTCTGCACCATAGTGGTATCAGAGCAAAGGAAGGATCTTCGGGAAAAGATAAGAAGACAGCAAAGATGTCGGATGGGGAAGGATCATCAGAAATTCCAACAAGGATGACCAACGCTGAGTTGGCAGTTCTGGTAAAGAAGCAGATTTCAGAGAGCATTGCTGTAAAGGCTCAGAATCAGGCATTGAAAAATGAGTTGGAGAAGTTGAGGGACAGAGTAGGTTCTGGTAAAGAAGAAGATAGGGAAGAAGAAGAGATCCCTAGGTGGAACGAGGAAGACGTTCCTGTAGACGAGAGACCCTTGATTAATGCCCTCAAATCCATGGAGAGGAGAACCATGGATGTGAAACTGGATTTGCCAGTGTTTACAGGAAAGATGGATCCTGATTCAGTGATGGAGTGGATAGACTCCTTAAACAATTTCTTCGAGACAGAGGAGATACTAGAACACCAGAGGGTAAAGATAGCCCAATCAAAAATGAAAGAGGCTACATTAACTTGGTGGAATTTCATCCAAGATGACATAATACAAGAAGGAAAGCGCAGAGTTGCTACATGGAAGAAGATGATGGCTTTAGTAAAAGAAGCCTATGTTCCATTGGATTACAGCATCCAATTGCATAAGAGGAAACAAAATTTGAAGTAGAAGGAGCTAGATGTCAGCTCATATACATAAGAGTTCATGAAGCTTTGTGTTAAGACAAAGGTAAAAGAGAGTGAGGAAGAAAAGGTAGCTAGATACCTTAATGGATTGAGGTTCAACATTCAGGAAGATTTGAATCTACATAACCCAGATACAGTTCAGAAATGTTTTCAGTTGGCATTAAAAGTGGAAGAGAAGTTAAAGAGAAGACAAGAACAGAACAATAGAGGAAGAGGAAAACAACAAAGAGGTGGAAGAAGTCCTTTCAGAGGCAGAGGACATGGATTTGGATATCAGGGAGAATCTAGTCATGACAACAACAAGGGAGATAACAGTCAAAATCAGAGAGGAAGTTACAATCAGCAAGGAAACTTCAGAGGCAGAAGACCTTTCAGAGGAAGATCTTAGGGTAGAGGATCTATCAGATGCTATAACTGTAATAAAGAAGGCCATATAGCCAGCAGATGTCCAGAAAAGGCAACAAGTTCAACAGGAGAAAGGAGAACGAATCTGATTCAAGAACCTGATAATCAAAGTGCAACAATCTCAAACACTTTTAAAAGTGTGAATGCTCATAACAATTATGGATATCTAGAGAGGGGAGAATCTCTGATGATGAGGAGAACAATGACTGCCATGAAGGTACCTGACAAAGAACCCCCACAAAGAAAGTCTCTTTTTAGAACTACATGCAAGGTAGGAGGTAAGGCATGTAAAGTTTTAATTGACTCTGGTTCTACTGAAAAGATGAAATAGTAACAAAGCTTAAGCTTAGAAGATTACCTCACCCATCCCCATATAAGGTCTCATGGCTTACCCAAGGTCAACAAACAGTTGTAGAAGAACAAGCTTGGGTAGAATTTTAGATTGGAGCATATAAAGACATGTTATTGTTTGATATTACTAAGATGGATGCTTGCCATCTCTTATTTGGAAGACCTTGGCAGTATGATTTGAAGGCACGCCATGATGGTGTTAGAAACACCTATACAATCACTAAGAATGGTACAGTGACTGAGTTACTACCATTGACAGAGAAGGAGGAGAAATCAAAAAGAAAAGAGGTGAAGGTAATGCTGATGGAAGGAAAACAGTTCATGAAAGAAGTAGCAGCAGAAGGTGCAGTTGCCTATGCCCTAATTCCATGTTTCACAGTGAATAAAGAACAGCAGCAAAAAGCCAAGGAAGAGAAGAAGTAGAAGTTTATAGACCCAGCTGTCCAAGAACTATTGGATAAGTATAAAGGCATCATCTCTGATTGAATGCCAAGATCCCTTGAGCATAAGAAAGGAGTCAAGAATAAGGTGGTAGATGCCTTGAGCAGGAGAGCTCTAACAGTCAACCAGATTCATTGGAAAGTGTTGGCATTGATTCATTGAAGACCATGTATGATGTTGATGAAGATTTTGGTGAGATATATCAGGTATGTACTTCTTTTGGAGATAAATATCATGTTGAATTCTCTAAATTCCTGATCCAGGATGGATTGCTATTCAAAGGTGGCCAGTTGTGTATTCCAAGGTGTTCCATGAGGTTGAACATCATAAAAGAGAAACATTGTGGAGCTATGGCAGGATATTTTGGTTTGGATAAGACTCTTGATCTTATCAGACGACATTATTATTGGCCTAAGTTACAATCAGATGTCAAAAAATTTGTAGAGACATGTGTGATATGTCAGAAAGCAAAAGGAAGATCAACTAATGCAGGTTTATATCAGCCATTACCATCCCTTCTACACCATGGGAAAGTATCAGTATGGATTTTGTTTTGGGTTTACCCAGAACTAGAAAGGGATATGATAGTGTTTTTGTTGTGGTGGACAAATTCAGCAAAATGGCACATTTCTTGCCATGCAAAACCACTGCTGATGTTTCATATATTGCAGATTTGTTTTTCAAGGAGATAGTAAGAATACATGGATTGCCATTGAGCATAGTATCAGATAGGGATGTGAAATTTATTGGCCATTTTTGGAGGACTCTTTGGAAGAAACTTGGAACAAATTTGTCTTTCTCATTCACATATCATCCTCAAACGGATGGACAGATTGAAGTGGTAAATCATTCCTTAGGGAATTTGCTCAGATGTTTGACAAGACAGCATGGAGAAAAGTGGGATAATATCCTATCTCAGGCAAAATTTTCCTATAATGATACTATCAATAGAAGCACAGGGAAATCACCTTTTCAAATAGTCTATGGTATGCATCCACGAGGTATTTTGGAGTTGAGAGATCTACCTACAAGAGATTTTGTTAGTGCAGATGGAGAAGCTTTTTCAGAAGCCATAAAAGAGGTACATGATCAGGTCAAAAACCAACTCCAACAAACTACCCTCAAGTATAAAGAATATGCTGATAACAAGAAGAAAGATGTACAATTTGATGTTGGAGATATGGTATGGGTTCATTTGAAAAAGGAAAGACTTCCTAAAGGTAAATATACCAAACTCATGCAGAGGAAGATTGGACCATGTCAGATTTTGAGAAAGCATGGACAAAATGCTTATGAGATACAACTTCTTTCTAATCTTGGTTTATCACCTATATTCAATGTATGTGATTTAACTCCATACAAACATAATCCAGTTGAAGAACATGAACTACTACAGGATACAGCAGCTGATGACATTCCAAAACATGATCCACCACAGTTGCAGAAGATTTTGGACACAAGAATGATCAAGAAGACCCGGAACAAACAATATTTGGAATATTTGGTGGCTTGGCAGGGAAAGCCTGATTCAGAAGCAGTGTGGATGACTGAAGAACAGATCAACCAACATGGTTCAGATCTCCATACTCTCATCTCAAGTGGACTTGAGATTTCTTCTTCTGGGGAGTATGGTGCAGGAGCACCCCTTCGAAATAAAGAATAAAGTCTAATTATAGTATGTTTTACATTATGATGTAATAAGGTCCATGTGACCAATTCTTATGTTTAAGTCAATCTAGGTTTATGTGCAAGTCAGTTAGAAGTTTGTTATGCTAGCTATCCTCTCCCAGCCGTTTGGAAGCTCCCAGCCGCTGGGAATTGAGTCTGTACTACTCGTGAGGAGTAGTTATATATGACCTAGCTCAGTTTGTTTTAGAGATACGATGGCATATGAAAAACAGAGACATTATTTTTGGAGATCAGACTGAGCATTGTGATACAACGGGGCTATGATATCTATATGCATTTATGATATTGAAACAAAGAGATCCCGTTGATTTCATTTTGTTGATCTCCGATCTATCTGTGTATTGATTTTCTTGGTTGTAGGCGAAATGGATTCATCCACCCATTCCACCGGTTGATTCTCTGAATCGGTGGAATGGACATGTATAGTAGTTTAGTTTGCATTTCCGTGTTTTTGTTTATGCATTTCATGTTTAGGGGATCGATTTATAGCATGCTATGATTTATCCTAGCATCCTCATGTGCTAGGGTTTAAGGGTTAAATTCTAAGTTAAAGTTGCCCAGGAAATGGTTCAGCCCGATCGCAGTATTTTCTGTGTGAAATTTGTAAAGTTTTGAGGGTTTTGTCAAAATGTACATTTGACGGATATACAATGTTTGTATGCAACATACAATTTGTGCGTATATCGCTTTTGCATATGAGGGTCATTTTGTGTGTATCTGTCATTTGCATATCGGGTTTGTAAGTTGTGGATTTGGTAAGGTGTCGATATACAAAGTTTGTGTATATCGCAATTGTATATTGGGTCATACAAGTTCTGTGTGTACACCCTTTGTATGCAGTCTATGAGTATACTGCATTTGCATGTTTCTGTGTATACGCCAAATGCATTTTGGGGTTTGTATGTAGTGAATGTATATTTCAAATATACATTCGGGTGATACAAGTGAAGGTCAACGGTCAGCGGACTGTAGAAGGAATAGTCTAAAGAATATTCGATGAATGCATATTCAGTGTTGTATATTTGAATGTATGTCCAAACATACATTCCGAAGATACAAAGAAGTCAACGCCGGGTTAAACTTACATTGAGGGCATCTCCGGGGGAATATTCGAAGTTTGTATGTTTAGCGCTTGTATATTGGAAATATACATCGCGCTTATACAGTGTCGGGTGATACATCGGACGACCGGTAGCAGAGGTGACAGGGACCGGCGATCACAGGTTGAAGTTTGTATGTATCACCATGACCACGGTCATTGGAGTAGATCAGAGTGGAGAGCCTGATAGGCATTATCTTGCCGATATGCACATAAATGAAACATCCATCGGCGTGAGGTGGAGTTCGGTGAGACAATTTTCCTAGGTGTCGATAGCTGTTGTTTGGCCGATAAGTGTATATCAGGGAGACATTATGGTAGATCTTGCCGATGGAGTGAGAACAGTTAAATCCCGCCAAGTTTGAACGCTTGTGCTGGCCAACTCTGCATCAATCACCAAACAGTAAATCAACAAAGCTCGGTGCCTCATAACCATACAATGCCATGAAGGGTGACATCTAAATGGACATGTGGTAAGTGGAATTGTAACAATACTCTCCCATGTGAAGCCACTTAATCCATGCCTTCTACTACCTTGAAACATAATTTTGGAGGTATCCTTCCACCCACTTATTAACTATCTCTGTCTGACCATCATTCTGGGGGTGGTAACTCGTACTGGGTGTGAGCTCTATCCTTGACAACCTGAACAGCTCCTGCCAAAAATGACTGAGGAACTTGTTGTCCCTGTCACTGACAATATTCTAAGGCAACCCATGGAGTCAAAATACCTCATGAAAGAACAACTCTGCAACCTGAGCTGTAGTGTAGGTGGTAGGAATAGTAAAGAAGTGTGCATACTTCGTCAATCTGTCCACCACAACATACATACAATCCCTGCCTTGGACTCTAGGTAGACCTATAATAAAGTCCATCAAAATGCTATCCCACTTCCTCTCAGGAATGGGTAGGGGCTACAATAAACCTCCTGGAAGAGAGTGCTCCTGCTTGTTCTGCTGACATATTGGGCACTCTCTCACATACTGCATCACCTCGGTCTTGAGGCCCTTCCAGGTGAACCTCTCTTTGACCTGCTTGTAAGTTTTGAAGTATTCTGGATGCCCTGCCATAGGCAAATCGTGGAATGCCCTCAAAACATTTTGCTTCATCTGTGAACCTGACACAAAAAAGATCCTATCCTTGTAAATGATTAAATCATTTACCACTGTGTACCTGTCATATTTTATGGTGCCATCAATCACTCCAACAGCCCACTTATCTTTGGCATACTCTGCTGAAATCAATTCCCTCAGTCATCTGCAATAGCACCAAATGCACACAAATGGGGCCTCCTGGATAGTGCATCGACAACAACATTCTTCTTCCCATTGACATAAACAATGTCAAAATCGTAGGCCTGTAGCTTGTTGACCCACTTCTGTTGCCTCTCATTCAAATCCTTCTGTCCAAGGAAATGATTTGGACTGTTGTGATCCGTCTGAACCACAAATTTGCTGCCCACAAGGTACTATCTGAACTTAGCCAATGCATGCATGATGGCTAACATCTCCTTGTCATATATGTTGTAACTTCTCTCCACACCCCTCAACTTCCTACTCTCAAATGCTATGGGGTGCTTATCCTGCATAATCACCGCACCAATGCTTTCACCTGAGGCATCACACTGTAGCTTGAAAGGTTTGCTGAAATCAGGTATAGCTAACACAGGGCATGTACTCATGATCTGTTTGAATTTGTCAAAGCACTCCTGTGCCCTATCTGACCAACTAAAAGAATCCTTACGAGTCAAATCTGTAAGGGGAGTAGCCGACTGAGAGAACCCCTTCACAAACCTGCGGTAATACCCACAAAGACCAAGAAATCCCTTAAGATATGAGAGATTCTTTGGCGGTGGCCAGTCCACAATTGCCTGAATCTTTTCTGGGTCTACCTTCACACTACCAGCACTGATGATATGACCCAAGTACAAGAACTCGGTCATCCCAAACTCACACTTTGACATTTTGGCATACAACGACTTCCTCTCCAAGATGCTCAATAAAATGTCAATGTGTTAGATGCTCTTCCCATGTCCTACTATAAATCAATTTATCTTCAAAGAAAATCAGCACAAATCTCCTCAATTGCTCTCTAAACACCTTGTTCATGCAAGACTGGAAGGTAGCTAGTGCATTGGTCAAACCAAATGGCATGACTAGGAACTCAAAGTGCCCATAGTGACACCTGAATGCCATCTTCTTCTCATCCTCATCTCTGACCCGAATTTGATGGTAATCGGATCTCAAATCAATCTTGGAGAAGTAACAGGCCCCGTGTAGCTCATCAATCAACTCATCTATTCTGGGAATTGGGTACCTATTCTTGATTGTTTTCTTATTGAGTTCCCTGTAGTCAATACACATTCTGAGAGTCCCATCCTTCTTCACCAATACCACAGATGATGTAAACGGACTCTTACTAGGTCTGATGTGACCCATCTCAAGAAGCTCTTTGATAGCCTTCTCGATCTCATCCTTATACCTCTTTGAGTGCCTGTAAGGTGTAGTTATTTCTAGCTTAGCACCCTCCTCCAACTCGATCACATGCTCAAAACCTCTATCAGGAGGTTTACCTGGTGGAATATCACTAAACACTTTGGTGTGTTTAGTAAGTATAGACTGTATGTCAGGAGGATATGTATGCTTCTGCTGATCTGTTGCAAGCATCACCATAATCTCTGCGGCCCACTCTACCTGATCATGACAAATCAATCGCTCCATCCGCTTGAGAGAAACCACTCTCAACCCACCGTCTAAAATGCCTCTAAGCACATGTCTGACTCCGTCCACCTCAAACTTCATTTCCATCATCCGCAAGTTGAGTGTGAACTCCTCAATATCATTCAACCACTTCATTCCCAACACAACATCCATCTCACCCATGCCGACAACATAAAATTCTGATTGGCAAGTGTATTTGTTCAACTGGATTGATAGATTGGGTATCCTCCTAGTGCAGGTAAGTACGAAACCTTCCACAACTTTCACCTTAAAACCCTCAAATTCCTTGGTTTTCAGCCCTCTCTTGGCGACCAAGCCCTCATCTATGAAATTATGAGTGGCCCCCGTGTCAAGTAATGTAATACATCGCTACTCACTCAATACTCCTCTTATCCTGAATGATCCCTCCCTCTGGATACTTGAGATACATGATGTAGGTAGGGTTGTATCATCCTCTCTATTTGATGCTTCCTCAGGGCCTTTCGATTCTGCATGCTCGGCCTCTAAATGGTAGTCCGAATGGGGCTCTGAATCAACAGACTTATCGGCTGAAAAATACTCTAACTATTTTACATTCCCTTGGGCAACACACTTGTGCTTAGGATCCCAAGGCTCCCGACAATGGAAGCAGAGCTTCTTTCGTCTCAAGTCATTCATCTGATCGCTGTCCAACCCGGGAGAACTCTTATGTGGCTGTCCCACATCTTTCTAGAATGGTATCCTATCTCTCTCCTTATCCCTCCTTTGCAGAAACCTTTTGGAATGAAACTTGTTCCTCCATGTTGATGACTCCATGTCTCGGGCCTTCTTCATGGCCTCCTGAAGTGTAGTAGGGTCAAAACCCTTAACCCAACCACGAAGTTGATCTGACAATCCATCAATGAAGAGAACAACCAATCTGCACTTGGTAATATCCAGAACCATAACAAATATGTCCTGGAAATCAGTAATGTAGGAGTCTATTGATCCACTCTGTCTCAACTATGTCAACTCCTTAAACTATAATTCTGGGTCCTTTTTATCGAACCTGTCGATCAGTCTAGCTATAAACTCCACATATGAAGTGACCTGATCGTGACCCAGTGTGACCTTCCCGTTGCTCCACCATTTGTGAGCAATCCCCTCCAAGTGTAAAGCTACATATGTAATGGCATCCTCCTCTGGCATGGGACTAATTTGCAAGTAGCTGTCCAATTTCTGGACCCAAGCTCTGGCGGTGGTCTTACCCGATCTATTGAAGTAGGGAAGTGTCATCTTACTTACTTTCTTTGCAACTCTTGGTTCTGAGGTCTACTTCCCCTACGAGGTTTACACCTAAGCCTCATTTCAAAATATTCAACAAATGTCATCTCATTTCTGAAATCATCACTGGATGCTCTCTAGTCCCTTAGAATCTCCTCCTGAAACTCTGCCTATGTGGGATCCTGTTCAGGAACTTGGTTCCTGGGAGCAAATATAGGGATGCCAGGTCTATCTCCCGTAGTGAACTGCGAAGCCCTCTGGTGGTCAACCGAAGCCTCATCCTCATCATCTCTGTCCCTGTATCTATCATTCTGGTTCCTGTCCCCATTGTTCCTTTCTCCCCAGTTCCTGTCACCACTGTGTCTATCTCCCCCATCTAGTCTGTTTCTATCACTGTCCTGGTACCTATTCATGTCACCTCCGTTGTACCTATTCCTGTCACCTCCGTGGTACCTGTTCCTGTCACCTTCGTTGTACATGTTCCTATCTCGATGATTGTCCATGTCAGTACCCAACCGTTCAATGGCATGTGTCATCTCAACCTGTGCCTCGACCATTGCTCGTCGAGTATCCCTCATCTCTCAGGTGAGTGCGTTCAGAATTTCACGTGCACTGGGTTCTAGTTCTTCCCTATCACCCATCTCTCCTATAGGTCCTATAACTAGGGGAAACTCACTAGAAAAGGGGTCTGTTCATGAGACCTGCCAATCTTCCTCAGTAGCAGCAACTTCTACCTCTATATCTGTCTCAAATGGGTATATTGGTGGTGCTAGATTTATTGGTTCAACCTGCTACAGAACTTGTGTTGCCTGCTGTAACCTGTTCCTCCTAGTATTATAAGGATGTGATGAAGATGCTGAAGGATTCATATCTCAAACATAAAGCGTAGATGCTTCATGTTTATCTGAATGTTCATTCTTTCAACTGCATGTCTGTTCAACCTCACAGGATGGCAAGATCATAGCTCCGATACCACTGTAATGTGTCGTACCTGTAGGTATATTTTTTTAAAAAAATTATATGTGATTTTATTAGATTTTTTGTGTGATCTTTCAGATAGACAGAAGATGCAGAAGGGGTTTTATGTTTTCCTGCAGATGTGGTGCCGGAGCACACAATATATTGCATACAATAGAAACCCAGAAATATACAATGAATCTGAAGAAACTAATGACAACCTCGATAGTAGAATAACCAAGAAACAATTACTATCACATACCCATATGAAAATATGCAACTTGGTATAGCCACCGGAAATGGACCAGCAAGTGGGTATGGCTGGAAATGCATCAAAACTCCATAGAATGTCAAGAATGGTTCATACAAAGTGTAACAACAACAACTAAGGCACTAAATGTCTCCCAAAGACCATAAATGAGTTGTAGAAGCAAAGAAGGGAGTTCCCTACAATATCCACGTCCCTCCTTGACATGGTATGACCATGGCTGGTGTGTGTGCTTGCAAACAACATTGAAACTACTCCAAAACCTCTGCAAATCTGATAGGAAATACTTGCTACAGCTAGGCGACCAGATATCCAATGGTTTCGACCCAAATCACACTCCAAAACTCCACTTCCAATAGTACGACCAAGCTTGGATAGTACGACCAGCAAAGGAAAGCACACAACAGCAATAAACTCTCTTTCTATCCACTAAAATCTGCCTCAAAACTTGCAATACCAACATACAACATTGATTGCGAAAGGTCTATCAAATCAACTCAAGAACAACTTCGAATATCTCCATTGCAAGTACATTTGTGAATGCTGAATACATCCACTGTCAATGGCACTGTTGGGTGATCTTTCACACCTGTGGGATATCGTTACTCAGGGAGGTTTCTGTCTCCAGGAGCCTCTGGTTCGAATCCTCAAACCCCAAACAATATGAAACCCTAGCAGAGCTCAAAATCAGAAATATCATATAACATAGCATAAATGAAATGAGCTCACAAAACTCCTTATATTCTCCCTCCAAGACGAGCATTGGATTTCAAGAGGGTACTTTGTCATTTAAAAAACACTTTTACTTGCCTAGGGATGGGCACCCAAGGTCACAACTTACATTAAGTCTTTATTTTCCATAAAGTCACTTTTCCCGCAAAATATAATAAAGCCCATATTAATATAACATTAATAAATCTTCAAAATTTAAAATAATTATGAAGACAGTGTCGGAATTCAATGATCTTTAGCTTGCCGGAAAGGTCTCGATGAAACGCATCTGATCCAACTCTGCAAATCCCGAACTGACATAGAACCCAGACTTACTAAAAATAGTAACGACCAAGAGCCCACTGAACCAACCACGAGCGTGCTAACTGGATCCACTGAAAATGAACCACAACTCCAACATTGGCAAAGACCTCCAGAGCCAAACTAACCATAGTTCCCTAACCAAACTGCTAGCCCATGGGAACTCCATGATGGACTAACCATGTGACCAGAAGGGGACATTACAATATCTTTGCAAATAAAGGAGAATGATATGCCTTGGAAACTCTTGTCACTTAACAATTGGTGAAAACATGGAAAGCACATCCCTAGGGATGTCCTCTTGCCATTTTTCCTTAGATAATTTTTGCTAAAAATGCTCTTTTGGAGGTATCTCACCAAGTGAAAGTGCATGTCTAAAAGGCCTCAACCATTCACCTTTGGCTTGTGACAGAAAAGCATACTCCTAGAGATCACTTGCCAATTAATATTTTGGTTATAACTGAAAACACACACCTATAGGGGAGAGGACCCAATTGTTGAGCATGTTCCAATAGCTGTGATAGTATTTGTGGATTTAAGGTCCAATATTTTTAAAAGTTTAGAACTAGTAGTTGTGACTTTAAGGTTGTTAGTATTGACTATAAGTACCTATAATTGAATGAAATGTGCCCTTTAGATCTAAAAAACAATCAATCATGTGATTCCACATCAACGCACCAACAAAACATGACTTAATGCACAACTATTGGTCCACCATTTTTTTGGGAACTATTGGACACCTCAATAAAAAGCATGCTGATACGGCATCATATTTGATGATGTGGACATGAAACCTTAGTTATAAGTAGGGGCCTTTCCAGGTAAGCTGTTGTAAATTTTTTGGAGTGATTCAAAATTGCCACGTATAATTTTAAGAGGCGTGAAGTTAGGGTGCTCAACTATTGGATCCTCTCCCCTAAGAGGTTTGCCACTTTTCCCATGCCTTAGTCAAATTTCACTCATTTTGAGACTTAAACCCAAAGCATGCTAGGGAAGACAAACTAAAAGCGTGCACTTTTGGGTTCATGGCCACTTTTGGTACTTAGTTGTTTTTTTCAAGTTCTATCAAAACACACCCCAAGATTGGCTTTGCCATTTTGTCTTATACTTAGTCGACTTCATTGTTTTTAACAACTTTTTCACTATGAACCATGACTTCTAGACTTAACATTTGTCCATCAACTCAAAAAAACAATCAATGCATTTCTAGAATGATGGATTTCACTTATGACATGTGAAAATGATAAAGGGATAACCATGATGCTTAACGACTTTCAATGTTAGACTAACAAGCAAATTGGTAATGTTTCCAAAACAAACTCTAGTATGCAAAATTTTGTAGTGTACAAGAAACCTAGTTAGTGTTATTCTTGACTAAATACATTCTCTCATAAAAGAATAACTCTAATGTATCATTGACCACGAATTTCTTCAAGGAAATGGATATAAGGGAGATACCTATTAAAAATCATTCATAAACAATAAGAAATGGCATAACATAACACAATGATGAATAAGCAAAGCAAAGCTAAATATTTTAGAGCAAGGACACAAATTGGTACATGATGACATATGTATGAAACATGCAAGTGAACCCCAATTTGAATGCCTTTAAATGCTCTTAATGTTCTGTTAGATTGTCCAAATAACTAGGATCTAATGAATATGAATTTATTTTGATCATCTACAACTAGATATAACATGTGAAGCACCAAATTCTTAACTAATTCCTAATATAAATATTCTAAGAACTACTATCAGAAGATCCATTGTGTCATGGTGTTTCCCCTTGTGGTCTTGTTAGCAACATCTTCCCCCTTCTTTTAAATTGATTCATTTTGATTTAGCTATATTGTGTATTGTTTTCAAGTCTTTCCACTCAACTTATGACACTTGAAGATATAGTCTCCTTTGTGGTAGACTTGTGTGCCTTCATCTAGGCCCCCAAAGACCTCACCATCAGTAGATGTTGAATACTAAATAAAATTTTGATGTTTTACTAAGGCTATTATTCATTTGTTTTATATAATAAATTATTGGCTTTGCCATAAACAAGTGCTTCATGAGCTCACCTCTCAACCTATTGGTCGAGCTCCCTAACCTCTTATGGTGGGACCCTCTTCCTCCAAGTATTCCCCCATTATAGAAAGGGGGGAGAGAGGTGCAAGAGCTTATGCCCAATTGGTTTGTTGTACTATAGCTATAGAAAGAAAGGGGCTCACCCTACTTTCTCCTTCATCAGTTAAGAGTTATTTCACTCATTCATTAATCTAAAATTGAATAATTGAATATTTCAATAGCATTATAAACCATGTTCACAAATTTATGTTTGTGTGTAGTTTGATATACATATGCATTAATGTCTATCTAAGAAAACACACACGTCCTATCCTCTTACTAATTGTATGGTATGTATACCACATTATGGGAATGGAAATCATAACTTCTTCAAGGGCAAATTTCAATATTGAACATGAGCCTTAACTAAAATACACCAAGATGTATACATGCATCAAAACAATTTGTCTTTAATTCACCTCTAAGGAACAAGAACTGGAAGTCCCAACACAAAGTAAATGTCTAATTTGATCATAAATGAAATAGAATTCCAATCTACAACCTAAAATTTCAACCTACATGAAAGAAAAATATTTCTAAACTACTAAATGGAACTTTAGAATTGGAATTTTATATTTGAAATCCAAATAACAAAAAAAAAAAATCCAAAAACCTAGATTGAGTGGCTTTTGGGGATGTGAATTCAAATATTAGCAGTTACATATAAAAAAGGAAATTTTGCTACTTTATTAGGCAACAATTGAAAGAGATTGTATAGAATGAGGTTTCCTTTATAATCCAACCAACTGGTTCACTTTCCTTACAATAACATATTTGTAGGAGAGAGGGAGAGAGGGAGAGAGGGAGAGAGGACAAGGATATATTGTCTCTTCTTGCCATAAATTAAAATGAAAAATGTAAAAATTGAACTTAAACACTTCAATATTAATTGTGAATGTTACAAATATTATACTTATGAAAATATTTTAGATCTACATAAAATATTTTTACATGGTAGTAAAATCAATTATAAAGAATGAACACAGAATTGTTAATGTTTTAGGGAAAAATAATTATCACCCTTTTAAATAATTATCTGCTAACGTCGCTGCTACCTCGCTCGCGGCTCTGGGTGGGGTGCGAGGCTCTACTAGTGCCCTGTTGGTAGGGACGAGAATCCTGAAAAGGATGTGATTACTGCTGCAAATAGTGTGCTGGAGGGGATGATTGGTCCCTCAAACTGAGACAAAATTCCTAAGGAAAACAAGAACAATGGTTCACCGGGGGTGCAGGCGGTGGT
Organism: Cunninghamia lanceolata; assembly: GCA_027924645.1. NCBI lineage: Eukaryota > Viridiplantae > Streptophyta > Pinopsida > Cupressales > Cupressaceae > Cunninghamia > Cunninghamia lanceolata. The sequence continues at coordinate 4,434,401 of BSBN01000469.1, forward strand.
TGGGGCTGGTGTGCCTGCTCCTAGACTGCGTGCCCCTACTAGCCCTAGACGGTCTTTTGAAGCAGTAGCTGGTTCGGGTGTTCATCGTGCTGGTAGCTGGCCTCTCCCCTGTGCCTACTCTTCCCCTGTTGTGATGTGTGGCCCTGCAATTGCTGAAAATGAGAGTTTTACCACAATACAAGAGTGATTTGCAGGTTCAATGGACTGTGGCCCTCTCTGCCCGACCTTCACAATTAGGTGTTGGAGTCTTGGAAGCTGCTAATTACCGGAAAGATTGAGCTCTTCCCCAGCGCTCGAGGTTTTTTCATCGTGACTTTTGTTTCTTCTGAGCAGCGAGATGTAGTGCTTGATGGTTGGGTCTAGATGTGGGGGGAACATTCTCTGTCCATTAAACCATGGACTCTTGCATTCAACCCCCTTACTGAGCCGCTTAATATCAAGCTGATTTGGGTGCGTCTCCTGAACCTCCCCCTCTAGTTTTGGGAGGATTCTTGCTATGAGGGCATTGGTAATGCCATAAGTTAGTTTTTGAAAGTAGATTCTACTACCTCTTTCATGGGTCACTCCACGGTTGCTCGTATTTTAGTAGACATTGACATCTCCAAACCCCTTTTTGGAGACATTTTGATGGTTGGGGATCGACCTTGGAAACAACTGCTGGATTATGAAGGTATCCCCTTCAGATGTCGGTGTTGCTTCGCTATTTGTCACATGGCTACTGGTTGTCCTCTATCATGTCGTAAAAATGATGCAACTTGGTGGAAGGATGCTCTTGTGGACCACTTGACTATTAGTGCTTCCCAAGAGGATGGTTCATCTTGTGGTGATGTTTCCTCTCATGAGGAAGAGATCCTTCTTGAGGCTGCTCCGGTGGGGGTGGTGGAGGCTGCTGCTAATCCCACGACTTTGCTGGATTCTTCTGTTCCTCCTTCGGCTCCCACCTCGGCTCCTGCTACTCTTGACCGGTTCACTTCTGTTTCAGCTTCGGGTATTCCTTTGATTTTGCCTACTTCAGACTTGTCAGCTCTGCTCTTTGGGGCTCTAGGTCACGCTCCTTTTTCTGTTACTCCGGTCACTCTCCCGGTTGTGCCTTCAGCGTAGAAAGAAGGGGCTCCCCAAATCTGTCAAGGAGCTACGCCTTAGGGCTAAGGGTGTTAGATTTGATTGTTAGGGATCTGCTATTGTTTAGATCCTCAGTCTAGGTTTTCTGCTATCAGTGTGCTGCTGGTGCACTATTCGGGTTGCCTTTTTTGGGCAGTTGGTCTCTTTTTGTTTGGCTATTGTTGTTATGTTGTGGCCTTCTTATCTAGGCCTTGGTTGTTTTGGGTTCAGCCCCTATTTGATGCCCTCTCTTTCTTATCTTGTAATAGGGTTCGACATCCTTGTTTTGCCGCTTATCATAATCAAAAACATTTTGTCAAAATAAATAATTTTGCTCCATTAGTTGTGGTTCTCATTCTCTCTCTAAATTTGTTTGCTCACTTTGATAATCCTTGGAGGAATCTTCATTTTGGTTTAAAGCTTCGCCTTAATCTTTTATTTTAATTTCTTAGCCTTCTCTTTCCCTACTTTTAACTTTTTTTCTTTAACAAATGTAGCAGTTGCTATAACAATTCATCTTTTTCTACCTCCCAAGGCTCTTCATCTTTGTCATCATTCAATCTTAAGGAGCCTTAAACTAATAGGTGACATTCTTTGTCAATAATTAATCTTTTTTCCTTTTGTTGAATCAAGTTTCATGGGTGGATCAAGTGCAAGATCCTACATTTATACACTCCCTTCATGAGGCATTTGATGTTGCTTCTTGCCTTTTTATCCACTCTAATTTTTGGTTCCTACTATTGGAACTTGCAACGTCTTCTCCTAAGTCTAAAGTTCACTTGTGGTCTTCTTTCAAACACACTAGCATCTTCTGCAGTTATTGTCCATTAGTTTCTTTACTTTTCCTCTGCCTATTTACTTTAATCCACATTTCTTTTTGGGTTTGACTCTCCTCCAACCTCTTGGATTGCAAATTTCCCTTTTATATCCCTAATCAGATATACTTTGTCAACCTTCCAAGAAATAAACTATTGTATTAGCTAAATATACAAGTTCAAAGGTGGTATTCATTAATAAAGGAAGAAATGTGAATGTGTTATACCCATTCAATACTTTCGTATTTTGTCAACCTTATCAAATGAAAACCTCATTTGTCTACTCTTGACTTGTTCTGAAAGTGTTACCTTTTGTGTATCATTCTGTCAATTTTCCTTTTGCTAACCCTAGAGGGTCATCAAAACGCTCAAAGAAGGTGCCTTCTCATGCATTGCTGACGAGCCTATGTAATGGCATGTTTTTGTTCTTTAGAATGCATCGAAGCAAAGGTTGGTAGCAAAGCCAGTGTACTAGTGTGTATAGAAGGTTGCAGGCATGCCTCAACAAAGAAGCCAAGATTTAAAAAGAAAATTAATGTATTGGCACACACTAAGAAGCTTAGGTGCACCAATACAAAGGGTTCATTTCATCAGGTAGTGTATTGGCACAGACCTATTAGGTGAGGTGTGCTAATACAAATAGGAACAATTACAAATTTCAAGCTATTAGCGCACACTCTACTTAAACATCATTTGGTTCAATGGTCAAACAGTCAATAACAAATTTAAACTTCATCCACACCAAAAATTGGTAAATATTTGTCCTATTTTTATTGGCCAAAATTAACCTTTGACCGTTGAAGTAGATAATATTTAAAAATAGCCATTAGGGCAAACCTTTGGTCATCCATGTGTTGGAACAAAAGAAAATAAATTTTAATTTCAAAGGAATGAAGTGTGTGCTTCAACAAAGAGTATATTTCATCACGAAGTTTCCAGTGTGGTGGCACACACTAGAAAATAGGCATGCACGGAAATGAAGAAACCAGACAAATTCAAAAAATATCATCCTTATGACTAGTGGTGTGCGCAGGAAACCTTAGACGCGCTTATACACAGACATTGATGGGAAGGGCTAACACACCAATACAAGGCACTTTTTTTTGTTTTTAAAATTTAAAGACTTCAATTCATAACTATTTTTGGCCAATTCAATCAAGTTGAGAGGTGGCTCCTTTTTCATGCAAGGGTTATGATTTTTCAAACAACTATTTATAAAATAGAATTGGAATTTTTTTTTTTCAAAAACAACAAACAAAAGTAGATCTAAAATGAAGTTAGTAGCCAGTAGTGTGCATAGAGTAGATCTAAAATGAAGGTTTTTGATAGTTATTTCTCGAATGAGCAGTTGTCTTCGTCAAATCTCTATCATAAACACTCAAATCAGTTGTTAATTAGTTTGAAAATTTGCCTATTCTCTGGCAATCATCAATAATTCTAAGGCAAAATCACTCATAACAATCATATCAACATCAGTAATTACTTTTTGAATCTTATGATCTCAATAAACAAAATGTCTTCATTCCCACCCACACACGCTTCTGAAACCCTTCTGCCATCGCTGAATTCTCGATGCTTGCTCTCGGATCTTTGTAATTGGCGATGCCCCTGCTTGCTTTGGGAAGCCTACAATCTACGGCTACTTTGTTAGAAATGAAGGTGCAAACCACACAACGGAAATCTGATTCAAACCTTATTAATGTCCTCTAAATAATGTAGAATCAATGGAGACTGCAACATAAATAAAACCCACTACACAGAAATAACATGCATCAAGAATTGATCACATAACACAGTATGTAACGTGGAGAAAACCCTTTCGAGTAAAAAACTCCACCAAGAAAAGAGGCTCCAAGTTGTATTATCTTCAAATATGAGATTACAATACATGCACTTCCTCTCCTTCTTCAGTCTTCAATCCAGCGCCGTCTGTTACTCTCAACTCTGATAAAAACGTAGTACAAATATCCTTATAAAAGGAGGTTGCCTTCTAAGGCAAGAAAACCGACAAAATATCGACTGTCAAATCTGTGACCTAATGATGAATGATCAGATTCACAATGATAAATACCCCCCGTCGTAGACAAATGAACGTCGTGTTCCAGATATAAACATACGGTTGAAACAAGATCATTGCTGGTGAAACCTTTCATCTCTTATGGGTGATTTACAAACAATATTAGGAGTAATTAATTACATAGGATTTACAAGGTTGACGACACCTTAATCATAACATACTTTTTCGCCACCTCCTCACTCTGGTCGGGGCCATGGCATGGTCTTGGGCGGCAGTTTTTTGTCTGACTTGGCACCTTCCCCTGGTGTTGGTCGCATTATTGGTATTGAGATCCCACTAGTGATTGAACAAGTGCTTGTGGCATCTCCAAGTCATGGTATTGCTGGTGTGAAAAAGCAAGTTTCTGTGGCTTCTCCTGGTCATGGTTTTGTTGATGTGAAGGCTCAGTACTATGCAGCCATTGTTGGTTAGGGGGTCCCTGCTCACCCTTCGCGAGACAAGTTATGGCCCCTATCCTATTCCCAAACCTCCCCAATCATGGTTTGTAGACAGGAGGTAATGGATAATGAAGTTTTTTATGGATATGGCATTATTGGTAGATTTAATAGCTTGTGGCTCTCTCTTCCTAACCTGAACAAATGGGTTTCGGATTCATGGTTGCCTCTTGTTGAGGGCAAGTTTGAGCTTTATCCTTATGCTTGAGGCTTCTTCATTGTGACCTTTGATTGTATGGATGACCGAGACATGGTGTTGGATGGTAGGTTATGATTGTGGGGCGAGCACTCCCTCTCGCTCAAGCCATGGTCCTCGTTTAACTCCCTTTCCAAACCTCTCAATATCAAGCTAGTTTGGGTTAGGCTTCCTAATCTTCCTCTCCAATTCTAGGAAGAATCTTGTTATGAGGCCATTGGTAATGCTATTGGTCATTTTTTTAAGATGGACACTAACTTTTGTCATGGGTCTCACCACGTATGCATGTATTTTGGTTGACATTGATATCTCCAAGGCTCTCCATGGGGATATTGTTCTTATGGTGAGGGATAGGCCTTGGACTTTAGTCACTCGATTATGAGGATCTCCCCTTCTATTGCAGATGATGCTTTGCTATAGATCGTCATCGATCACATAACATCTGATTGTTCTTATTCTCATTGTAAGGCTGGCACAACTTCGTGGTGCAAAATGCCCAAATCAACCACTTAAAGTTAATGGTCCTAACTCTCAAGATGATAGCTGTCTTCCAAATGACGTGTCTTCTCAAGATGTTGGGTCTTCTCTTCTCATCCCCCCAGTGGCAAGTCACATTCTCATGGGGGCTTACCCTATGATTAGTATGGCTTTGGTGAACTCCTTGACTCCTTCTAAGACCTCTTTTTCAGACTTGACATCGATTGCTTCCTTCGAGGCTCCCTCTTCCCGGACGATGCGTCATGAGGGGATCCTTGCTCTCAACAAATCGACAACTTTATTTCGAATTGCAACTTCTTCAATTAGTTTGTCTCCCTCTCTGCGAGAGATGTCTTGTGTGGAGGCAATGGTAGAAGACTCCCCTCTCCTCTCTTCGATTTGAGGATTTAGGAAATGATGTATCTTGGATGGTTGTCCAAAGGCGGAAGAGAGGTCTTCCCAAATCTCTTTGAATCCCATACTCAAATCAAGGGTGTGTAGATTGAAAGGTCGAGGGTCTGATGTTGTGTAGGATGTTGACTCTTTAGTGTTTTGCTTGGTTGTTGTTCAGTTTTGGCAATGGAGTTGTAGTTGTGTTGTTTGGCCCTTGGAGGTCATTGTCTTGCCTTGTAAAAGGTTTCAAGTCCTTTCAGAACTTGTTTGTTCAGGGTTTATGGTCCCTTCAAAACCAACTTAACTAAAACAATCATATCAACATGGAATTTCAATGATCTTTTTGAGCTTTCAAGGGTGATTTCATCAAATAAAAGATGAAAGACAACAATAATTGTGGATCTGTGTAATATTTGATTACTTCATACACAAAAGATACTCGATTTCAATAAATTTTCATTAGAGGTTGTCTTTCACAACAGTTTTACTCAGAGGATTCAAGATTTTCAAATAAAGACACGCCTAGGGTTTAGTGCAAAGAAGTCTACACAAGAATACTTTTCAAATTTAGAGTTTCAGAATGTTTCCATTGTATTAGCCATGATTAGAAGGAAAGCATCATCAAAATCATCCAGAGTCACCTTCCCAAAAATTCTATTTTTTGATGGAGATTGATTGTCATTGATGTCAAAAAGGTCTTGCAGGATCTTGGATTGATATTAGTGAACATCTAAAGGTCACTATTCAGGAGGTAAGTGCAAGAGGTTGATGCAAGTTGAGGTTATACTTCAAAAGATAAGGATTTGCTTCATATGTGTGTTCATACTTCATCAAGAATTGTGTGAAGTTGTTGACAAGAGCAGGAGTACATCATCTTGTGTGTTCTTTCTATTGTCATATCACAACTTGTTTAGGATGTTTATATTGATCCTTGGAGTTATCAGTTTTGGTATATGATGGAGTCCATGCAGTGATATGAGTGCTACAAAGAGGCAGAATGTTGGTTTAATATTAGTGGTATAGCCTTCAATGATATATTAATGGCATAGTCTCATCTCAGTAAATCACAGTGAAAATGTTTGGTGGTATAGTCTTCATTTGATCTTAATTGCAGTTGGAATCATGTGTGATCTTCATGTTTTCAGTAGAAGTGACATTAGTTGGCTCATCATTACAATCAGGGTATTGTTGTTAGTTTCTTGGTTATCTCAGGTTGTCAGGCTCATCTTGTTAAGCACATGATAATGTGAAGGGTATTCTATTGTAGTTACAATATTCAGTATATTTTTGTGAAGAAATGATAAGTTGCTTTATTGTGTGAAGGAAGGACAAGTGTCAAGAGTTGGATCAAGTGATTCTCTAGTTGTTGTTGTAGTATTGTCTTATCTTAAACATGTTCTTGATTCTTCTCTGAGTCTTTCCATTTGTTCTTCTCTGTCTATGCTAAGTTTCATTTCTCTGATCATAGAAATCTGAAGTCTTTAAAATCCTATGGACTTAAAATTTAAATCCTATACAATCCTAAGTGTTAAAGACCTAAATGCTTTTGTCCACACAGTCCTAAATAAACCTAAACTCTTGATAGCCGTCATACCTTTTTGGTTCTAATTATCTGTTGATCGGTCGAACCAGTCACTGTCACTTAAGTGACAAACTGAGGGTATCTGCATCATTATTTCAACCGGCCCCGATGGTTAAAATGCCCGGTTACCAGGTAAAGTTTCATTGGACCCGGCGGGAAAAAGGAAATCAACGGTCACATTTGAAATGTCTTTGGGCGTGATTTTTGAAATCGATGGATAGTGTTTAAAATAAGAAATCTGACTACCTGGCTCAACTTTGAAGTTCATTTGGCTGTCAAGACTGCAGATAATATGTTTTTTAAAGCTATTTTTAGTTATTAGTGGCAGTTTTGTTGGAGGATTCTAAAGCAATTTCTTTTAAGACATTTATTTTAGAAAGATTTTCTTTCTTTCTTAAATCCCTTCGTGGCAGATGAAGACAAAGGATTCCTTCTAATATTTGTTTGAAAAGATTTTTTTTGTGGCTTTTATGCCTTATAATTTTTGTTAAGTCCGAGCATGAAAGGGTAGATTGATGAAGTTTTATTGAAGATGTTTTTGCAAATAAAAAGGTTGAAGAACATTCAATGATTTTTATACAAAGGCAAAATGTTTTTTTTTTTAAGTCTTATTGAAAAGAAAATGAAGAATTTGAAGCAGAAGATGAAAGGGTTTGAAGAAGATGAAAGAGATTTTGTTTGAGAAGATGAAAGTTCTCAGAGATTTTTTTTTTGTTTTTCAGGGCATTGATTGATTTAATTGAAGATTCTTTATATGACCTTATTATTGTTTTAGATGAATTGTTTGTGCAGAGAAGGTGAAAGGGTTGGAGATTTTTGAAGAAGATTTTCATGTTTTATTTTTGTAGTTTGAAGGGATAATTTTGAAGACAAAAATTGTCCAAAGTGAAATGTCAACGAATATGAAAGGTCCAATTTTTATGCACAGTGAAATTAAAAACTTAGAGAAGATACATTATGTGAAAGGTCGGGAGAGGATATTTATCTTCTTGATTTTTATGTCATCATGTGTACCTTGAGAGAAGGTGTGAGTGTGCAGATCAATGATGAAATAATACAGTTGAAATGGATGTGAATCCATATGAAAAATTGAAGACAATTTGAATGACACAGATTGGAAGATAATATGAAATTAATTGTGCAGAGATAAACTGAATCAGATACAGAGATTGACAAGATCATCAGAAAGACAATATGCAGTTGATTGCATCAGGTGAATTGGTATACAGAGATAATCAGGTGAACAAAGACATTGAGACTAGTATGCAGATTGATTTGAGTTGTATGACAGACATCTGTAAAAGAAGTGATTTGTATTGAAACAGAGAAACCCTCTGAGTTCTTGTTTTTAATTTGTTCTGTATTAGGGGTTGGTGCTCCTTGAAGTTGGTGCTTCTAAACATTGTAATCAGTGAGATTTTTTATAAAGCCAGTGAGGCAGTTTTAGAGTGGTTTTTCTACCCCTGGAGGGTTTTCCACTCGTGCAAATCTTGTGTCATAATGTATATTGATCTTCTGTGTGTGTGTGTGTATGATTTACTCATGAGGTTTTGTTCTCTTTCTTCATTTTCAGTCATGTGCATGTGTTCGACAAATCAATGATATCTTTCTCTTCTTGTGTTTTGAAAGTTAAAGTTTGCCAAAAGATTTGAAAATTCACACGACACTGATTCACCTCCCCTCTCAGTGTTGTCCTTGACTCCTACATTTTTAACCCGCACTAAAAATAGCTCATCACCATTTTCAAAGTGGAGCATATTCAAGAATTTGCTATTTTTAACCAATGCTATTTATAGCAATCTCTATTTTTTGTGTTCTCTTTTTTAATTTGGAGTTGACTTTTGTTCAATCATCATGTGAGACGTGTGAGTTTTTGATGAATAATTGTAATATTTTAATCATCTATTGAATTGACAGTTGCATTAAAATTTGTGGACCAAATAATTTGTAATAAAACTTGCACATCATGCAAACAGTCGTAGTTAGCATAAAAGTGCAATTAATTTATTTTCATGTAATTGTTTGTATAAATAGTGGAATGAATAAAGGAAATAATGGTAATTCTCATGCCTGCATTATGCTAAAATTGTTATTCGTGAGGTATTCATTGTTATTGTAATTTTTTTATTCGCTAAATAGAATTATTATGTCTATCTTGCTTCTAGATATCTATAGTGATGTTTCATTATGTTAAGTCGTTTCAATAAATTTGCAAACGAGTTTGCAGGTGTAGCTCGTGGCTTTGTACATAGTCTATCATTCAATTTAACCATAGCATTTGTATTTGTGTGTATCTATCCAATCCATGTGTACTTGTTCTATTCAGTCTATGTTTTAACTGAACGATGTAAGCATCTAGATGTAAGATTTAATTCAAGCCAAAAAACATAAAACTACCTCCCTCTTGTTGAAAAAGTGTTTGTAAACCCAAAAAAATTACAAATTTATGTTTTATTCAACATGAATGTGAAATTACCCCAAAAAACATTGTGAAGATTGGAGATTGCAAGTATATATTATGCAATTTTAGGTTATTTTTTAATTTACGAGTTTCCCCTTCTAATTCAAAAAACGGTTTTACATATCTGTTCCATTTTGTGTTGCACTAAAAAATGTGAAATAAAATGCTAACAAAGTGTGTGCATAAACAAAAGGGCATAGCTTTTGCAGTTACTAATTGTACCCCAAAATCTCATATTATTGGTTGATTGTTACAATACAAATAACATTTTACATGTCATCGAGGCATCCTATTGTGTCTTTTGAGACAACTCCCAATCTACACCTATGTTCATGAAATGAATCTAACAGCTTACCTTACTCTACTCTTTTTTTGAATTGTGTTTGCATACATGATTGGCTCTTTATTTGATGTTTAGCCAATAGGCTTCATTATGGGAGCTTTTGCTCCATTTTCCCCCAGAAACCATTCAGTCCATCCCGCAACCAATTCAGTGTCTCAGAATACCATTCATATTTTCGTATTTGTTTTATTTTTCTTTATTCACTTTTTAATACATACCATTCAATGCATCTTGAAACCAATTTGGTGTGATCGGATACCACTCATACATATTTGTTTTATTTTTCATTTTTTTTTTTTGTTGACTCAAGGGTATCCACGCGACCCAAGCCCAAGAACCCAACCCTCCTTGCCTTGGTCTTACAAGCTGCCAAGTTGGGGACAGAAGGGGGCGAGCTGGGGCGAGACTAATCCCCTGGGGATGCACGCAATAGCCGACAAACCACGTGCATCGGGTAACCCCGGGCCTCGGAGTCGAACCCAAGACTCAAGCCAACTCCGCTACCCGTGCGGGCTTTTATTTTTCATTATTTATTTAATTTTTTAATGCGATACAATTAAAAAATGGGTCCGTCTATCCATCTGCATTGTGCCCCTTGCATGGGGATTGATCTACAACTTACACGTTTTCTCACCTTACAAGGCTTGTGCAGTGTCTGAGCACAGCAAACACGGCTGTCCCCTTTACACTGCTTGCATTTGCGCCTTACGCATTTGGGTAAATAGCAGGAAATAATAGATAATGTGAACTCAAGCAACATTTGGCTGGACAGAGATTTTGGGGTTGAAATTGCAAATTTTGGCATGCCCAGAGTGCAGGCTTGGAAAGCTTGGATTTGTATTATTGAAGAATATTTCAGCACTGAATATGGAGATTTTGCTATCTTATCTTGAGAATGTCCACTTGAAGATCCTCTGATTCCAACCAGTGCAGCTGCTGCTTCCATGTCTTCAATGGTTGAATCATCGAGTAGATCAAAGACGTTATTTAGGGCAATTTTTGTTGCTTGAGTATTCTGAAATTTCCTTCTGTTTGTGGGTATTTTCTTATATAAGCTCTATGAAATTTACTCTGTTTATGGATATTTTCTTGAATAAGCTCTATGAAATTTACTTTGTTGGTGGATATTTTCTTGTTTAAGCTCTATTAAATTTAATGGGTATTCCAAGAAATAGGGTCTAGCCCATTAGGCTTTGATAGTTGATCCAATTGTGAGTGGGTTGCAGCTGATAAGGCAGGAAATGCTGCAAAAGGTTGACATTTTGGGAGCAAACATGGACCAAGTGTCCATATTCATCACAGTAGTTGCATCTGAATGGAATGTTTTCATAGTCAATAAGTTGTTTCCCACTCAATACCTTCCAGATAAAGAATGATTCAATTAGGAAGAGGATTCTTGAGATCTAAACTGATGCAAATGCAGGCATAATTCATAACTCTTTGATTGAGTGTCATTTCACACACTGCCACGTATTCCCCTATAGCAGAACTCGTTTTCTTGAGACACTATTCATGCCAGTATTCACTAGGAAGGAGTAGCAATCTGACCCACACAACTTCCAGAGAGTCAGCAGATCTTTAGTGGGGTTGAATATAGGAGATCAATTATTCATAAATAAACCAAATTTGCAGGGACCTACCTGAAAAGACTAGTCTCCTTCTTACCTAAGGTATGATAATCAGTATCTTAGAAAGAAATAGTGAAAGCAACAGAGAAAGAAGTGACTAAAACTCTGCATCCTAAATATAGTGCTTAGTTAGGAACAGCCTACGGGAATGCAATATCAATCAACAGTGCCAAAGAGAGCAGTTGCTAAGAAACTCAATCGATCTAGCAACCCCATGAATGATGTATAATAGAACGTAACTTGAACCTATTGCTATGATCTATGAGATGGGTCCAAAGGAGCTTGCTGCAGGTCCAATTTTCAAGCCCCAGATGGTCTGATAAAAAGGTTATGGATTCTACAAAACACAAAAATGCTGAATCCCCCAGTCAAAAAAAATAGAGGCGGTTACTTTATAAAGGGAAGATTTCTAGTAGCTATTGGAGAAAAGACCGGAATAGAAGTAGTGTTAGATAGGAAAAGAAATTTTATTGCTAAGTGGTGGTGGTCATAGAGATTCTTTTGGTCTCATCATAATGGGAGACAAACCTAAATCCTACCCCATTCCAAGTCAAAGGAAGCCCATAACCTTGTGAATATGTGCCATGCAAAATAACCCCACCCAAGATTTATCAAGCTAAAAAGTAAGATTTTTTTATTAGTTGTGTAGAATAAAAAATTAAAATTAAAATAAAGTTAAACCATACCTTTTTTAATTAGTTGTGCGGAATAAAAAATTAAAATTAAAATAAACCATATTTTGACTAATGTTCCTAAAAATATAGCGAAGCTGCAAGCCTGGTATACACAGGAACATTTCAGTGCAAAAGGCTGGTAAATTAATAACCAAAAAATTGGCCTAGTTCCATCCAAAATTTGAAGTACATAGGTATCCAGTTTGGCACATTGCAGCTTCCTTCTGTAAGAGTGGGCCTTTTATTGTTAATAATACTTAGAATTTCCTTCTATAAGGATATAGGCTTTTGCAAGCCTCACAACTTGAAAAGAATAAGGGCACAGAGTCAACCCTTAAGTTAGACAATATATAATTGCCCTCAACTCTCCTGCTACCTCAAGAAAACAAAATTACTATTATTATACAATAAAATTAATATATAAATATACTAAATATTTATATATTTAATGACAAATATGTAAATATTAAATTATATAATACATTTAAATTAAATATAAATTTATGAAATAATATTATATTTTAAATATATTTTCTTGTTATGTACTTTCCAATGTTTACAGTCTTCTACGGAATTTTTTAAAATGGAAGTTAGGTATCTGAAGAGAATTACATTTAGTTCTCAATATTACGGCTTTCCTCCCTAAAAATGCGCCTATCGGCAGATCCGTTGCACACGAATACTGTGCAACTGCAAGTGTACATATACAATCTAGTTTGGTTTCTGTCTTCTATCCCTTGCGCAATTATGCTACAATATAAATGCAACATAGTACACCACTAGCCACATAATAAATTAGGATTGTAAAGCATAAGTAGTGCTGACGATATTATTATTTGTTGGCTGACTATACTCCATCTGAATTTCTAGATTGCCAATTGTTGCATGTATGAATAGTGTGTTGGATAAGTACGTATATTATAAAAGTATGGTGAAAAAAAGAACTTTGCATAAAATTAGCACAATGTTCAAAGGAAACTCACATAGTTAGATATTACCAAGTGGCCTTGAAAGAAGAGGGATGGTCACAATTAGCAATTGTTGTTAAACAAGGAGGTCCTTCTCAATAACATTATTTGGTTTATTTATTGGTGAATAGGAAGAGTGATTGGGGAGGATTGAAAAGAGGGAGTTGTAATTGCATGCTGTATCAATTCTTGTATGTGATGTAATTTAACGTGTGAAAGATAAAATTTAGTTACAAATGACAATATTAAGCAAACTCTTCACTACTCTACAGTGAATGACAATGAGAGAAAAGTAAACGGTCAAAGGTTATCACAATAAGATATGAACATCACTTCACTTGCTTCTAAGAGGAAATGGAATTTCCTTTTATAAATATTGGGGTATCGAATCGAACTCCTTATAACTGAAATTATTGCACAGAAAATAGGGTAATATGATGTATGAAAGCTCTTTATGGATTCGAACCGAACAGAAGAAAATTTAGTGCTGATGTTAAAACCTGAAGGTGTAGTTTGGCAACTACTCTTATTAAGAGAACTGGAATGATAGTTGCAGATTCCATCTAAGGCGTGTTGCTATTGGAGAGATACAATCACCAACCAGATTTTGGCATATTTCTTTGAGAGAATTAATTACTTCAGAGCAAAGTGGGTACCATGACATGCTAAAATGGATGAAGAAATGAGAAATTCAAGAGGCTGATTTGTTTAAATCACTATCGATTCTAAATATAAGTGAAGGAGGAGGTAATCGAGAAGCTCTGGTCTGAACCTTTCTGATATTCAGGTTCTATCAGCATAATATTAATCCCTTAATTCCTTATATTAAGGAAAAATTTCCCTATGTAAGAGAAATAAAATGACTTCCAGAAGTGAGCTCAAACCACCTAGCAGGTGAGACAATAATATGCAAGAATATAGATCAAGAATCATTAAATCATACAATATTTTAAATTTATTGCAAGATCAAGGAAAAGTTAAGGATGAAACATCTGTGACGCTTTATTACCCTGCACACGAGCAAAGACTTCAACACTCGGGAAACCTGAAGATTTAATTTACTTATATAGCATGTTTATGTTGCCTAAAAAACAAGTAGGCAGATATATTAAGCATGCATCAGAATTGTCATAGACTTTCTACTAAACAGTAATTAATCTACTAGAAAGTGTTCATACCAACATTATCAAAGACCATCATATAAACTCGCTGTATGTTATATGAGCTTGAATTAGATTGTTATGAATTGAATATGAAACATGGGTGTAAGTTGAGTGTGGGGAGACTTATCACATTCAACTTTGGAAGAAATCATATTACATTTATATCGCACTAAAATTTAAGAAGCAGCATCATGTCACATGCAATAAAAGCATCCAGTCCACAAAATTAAAGTTATTATCCACAATTATGTTTGCATATGCAGACAACTGCCATTTATATTTTCCATAGTTACCAGTGGGGGGACTGTTATTGGTACAGGAGACGGGGATGGGTACTGATATACCATTTTAAAGAAGAGTTGGAGACAGCAAAAATTAAAAAATATATATTTATATATAATTTAAAATTAGAAAAAAATAATCATACAATGGATATGCAACTTTAAAGCATGTAGAATATAAAAATACATAAAATAAAAAACTTGAACATTTTAAAATTTAATGTATTGAAACATATGTCAACAAAATCAAAGATTAATTATATTGATATTTAATAATCATCATCATAATATAAAAAATTATTTTAAACCATTATTACCTGGAGAAAGTAAACAAAGAATGGAAGGGTAATATTTTAAAAACATGGTATGCGGTCCTTGGAGATTTACTATATTTTCAATAAATTGATAAAACTTATTGCATGTACACATCTTAAGCCTTACTATTGTTTCTCTTTGTACTATTACTTCTTTGGGATTTGATAAAAAAAAAAAATTCTGCTACAGAAGTTGTAAATTTTAATGCACAAAATAGAAAATTACAAGTCTACTAGTGTATTTCTTTAGTTCTTTTAGCTCTTGTGAACCACATATCAGCACTCTACAAAAACCTAGTGTAATTTATATGAAATGCTTGAGAAACCTCTATAGGAAGTTTCCCAATTTTCAAGGAATGCTTCTAGGAGATGTATAGAGATGTAATGAAACTCCATCTAAAGTCTCCTAATGTCTGCAGACGTCCTCTTATGTGTCTCCAGGACAGGACGTGTTTCTGGTACGACAGATGAGTACCAAGGGTTAGGGTATGAGTCTCTTAATAACTATGATATTTTCACATTATTCATGATCCCATAATGCTTGCATTTTCATACAGAATGAAAAATAGAACTGTACAACTGAAAAAATGACAATCAAGATTTTTTCATAACTAAAAGTTAAAACCATTTAATCAAAAGAACTTTCTTCAGCACTCTTTGCTTATCATATAATACAACCAGAATTCTCAGTATCGTGCTAATATTTCCTAAAAAATGTTGGTACGGATATCAAGTCAGGAGATTTATACATTTTTAAGCATCTATTTAATATTAGAATTATTTAAACTCGTCCAAGTTTGGCTGATTCCATAAAGGGGAACTTGCATAAGATTTTTTTTTAACAAGATTGACCTGAATGGAAAATGATGCCAAATATATTGATATTAAATACAATACCATCCAGAAACAAGTCAAAATTTTTAGATAAGAAGCTAGAAGCATAACTCTTACTCAAATATAGAAGATTCAGATAATTAGATATTAATACTTTTGGCTGTTGAATTGCATCTCAAGGGCTGTTTGTGTGAACTGCTTCTCTCTGAATGTACGCAGCATGTTCTTTCATCAAAAAATCAATTAGTGGTTTCTCAACATCCATACCTGGCCCTTCTTTCTCAACAACTGTTTCACCTTGATCCGTCACAATTATAACCCTTTCTTTTCGGGTCAAAAGTTCATTTGCAACTACAACATGCACCCCATATTTCCTCTGTGCTGACTTTGCTTTCTTCAACAAAATCTCAATGTCTGTCTCAAGCTGTTGTCAAAACCCCAATTACTTATCACAATGCTTTACATATTAAATGAAAAATATCATATTACTTGATTTTTGCAAACCTTACTACATTTAATACATGCCAACTTTTCATTAGCTTGTTTACAAACAGTTCTATTGCTTTATTGTTTACATTTTGTAAGAAGAGAGGAGAACAAACCTTAAAAGATACTGCAAATGCTGTTGGAGCCCAGAATTTCCTCAAAAGTGTCAGCATTTTTGGCACTGTAACAAGCTGCATGGCTAACTTTCCAGATTCTGACTGAATTTTATGTTCCATCTATCAAGAAAAAAAAAAACACCATATAATAGCATAATCAGTGAAATCCCTGAGAATTAAAAAAATGAGTACCTTTATCCCAAACCCACTAAATGATTTCTTAAGCAGAAAAATATTTTCTTTTCGGTTTCTGTTGCAACCCTCTTGGAATAGAAGTATTCCTACCATAGAATCCCAAGGTACATAAAAATCTGAGACAGCTGCTGCAAGATAGAACATTCCATATGCTTCCAAAGAGTTAAGTGCCAAAGCAATAATTTGCAGCATCTGCAAGACACTAATGTCATAATTAATTAAAACAAGTTAACATGTTTCAAGCCTTAAAAAATTTGGAAATGTAATAATTAATAATGTCTCAATATCATACCACGTTGATTGGCAATGTATTAGAAAATCATCAAGGAGTAAATATAGTAGTCTTTTAATTGAGCAAATATTAAAAAATTCTAATTGAAAAAATACCTGCGACTCTAAATCATAGCTGATCTTTTATTTTAACAATTTTGTTACTGGTTCAAAGATCCCCCCAAAACATATTATTTCTTACTGTGCATTTCAAATCATTTTGATTATTAGAATTTTCCTTACATCATTTTCAAATATGGCTCAATAAACTGAATATATACTTTGCATATCACTATATAACAGTAACACAAACATATCTTCTCAGAAATGGCTTCATTTTAGAATTTTGTCAAGCATAATCAGTGAAATCCCTTAATACTTTCTTATTAGGGAATATGCAATCATTATAATCGTTTGTTTCATTGGACATTCACTTCAAGCATGTGGCATTCTCGTCCTCTTGGAACCATATTTCTTTCTGTTTCAGTATGATAACATAAAGATAATGTGTAAGAAGGATTTTACACATCTCAGGTCCAGAAACATTCTTGAACAATAATAGGATCATTACTGTTAACTCATCTGAAGTCCATGCATAAAATACAGAGTACAAAGATGATGGAATGTGCCACGTCACTGTGAACTTTGTAAGATGGCAAGTGAAGGCATGTGAAATTTATTTCTTAGTTGCCAGTTGCTGTATTTGTTTGGAATCAGTAGTGTACCGGGCAGTTAATTCATCCTTCTGCAGTTGTATCTCTCCCATCACAACTAATGCATTGGCCTGAGCATCCTGGATCCTCACAAATCTTAGCTTCTAAATGCTTTTGGAAACACAATCTTGCAATTTCAAATTGTAATTTATGAAATGCACGTGACTCTCATATCTTTCAAGGACATTTAATGACTGACTCATTGCCACTTGCATATTGCTTAATTTGCATGGAAGGCTGCTTTAAATGTAAATAACTCGGTTAATTTGCAGGATTCTATGAAATGTTAAAAACATCTTAAAATATTGACAGCCTACTAAATACAGGTCCATGTACATCCCAACATTAAAAGAAATATGGGTGTGAACACATTGTGTCAGCCAATGTCGAATGTGATACTAGAATCTTATTATAAGCTTAATATTGATGATGTGTCAAAGAACAAACTAAGGGAGTACCAGCCATGGGAAGAATAATTATAATCAGAATGGAAAATTTATTTTGTTAAATGATGCTAATATTGGACATACTATTAACTATATAGCAGAAATAATGGCAGTTATTCTGAGTATCAAATTGGCATCAGATTGCATCAGGGACGATGTAATTAGTCACTTGCACCACTATTCCATCACTTACCCTCATTCAAGACATTCCCCACTTGCAGTATTGAGATTATTCCTCATAACAATGTTGGCATCCTTTTCACTTTCAAGATGATTTATGAGGCTCTCTGAAGAAACCTATCTCACTGTTACATATATTTCTTTACAATCATTCTTTCCTTTTCCATATATACTAAAGTCCATGACTACACCCTTGAAGCCCCTGATTACGCCGAAGGTGTTCCCTCTATGAGAAAGGGCAGGCAGAGTTTTGAGATCAACGGTTGAGAGGCCATAATAGCAATGCAAGACCATACTTCACATCCTCGTCATACACATTTTCACCTTTTTTTACAGTGATAATACAATGTTTTCACTTTTTTGGGGGGGAGCAGGCAGACGTATTTGCCTTTTTCTTTCCTTCTGCACGTATCTCTGTTTTTTTTAATGTGTGGTTAGCATTTATGGCATCTTCTTCCTCATCTCACCAGGCTTTCCCTGAAATTGAACCTGCAGGCATAAGGAGAACAGCAGAAGAATCTTCAAGAATGTTTGATGTGTTCATTAACCACAGAGGCCCTGATGTCAAAGAAACTCAAAGAAACTCTGGCTATTCAGCCTTACAATTTGCTAAAGGAGTTGGGAATAAGAGTGTTTCTTGATTCAAAGGAGAAAGAGCTTGTTCAAGTTTCTTTTACTTCTACGGTTGAAACTGCCATCCACTCTGCTTAAGGAGTGGAAGGGAACTCTCCAATCTGTTTCATTTAACACAGGCTATGAAACATTGAAATCAATAATTTCAAGTAAGATTTCTGTGTTTTGATTCTACCCTGTGAGGAGTCATTAATTAACTGCTGCTTTCTCATTGTGGCTTCTTCCTACTTGTTTGTTTCTTCTATTCAGAATTTTGTTAATATAATAAATATGAAAACCCTAAGTAAATTTAATCACAAAATCATTAAGGGGGTTTTAACTAAATAAGGCTTGGCTTCTGGGCATGCACATGTGGTGCTAATTTGTATATTTGTTGTTATAGGTTCAATGTTGGCCAGGAGCTTGCAACTTTGATTGCTTCTCGCAGAATCCTGCCCAAGGCTTGGGAGGCGATATGTTGTGTTTCCAAAAATAAATAAAATAGTTTCCTTATAATAGAAGATGAAGGTGTAGTATATGTGGCCTTCCCTTCATTTCGTACAGAAAATTTTATTGTCACAGATAGCAAATATGGAGAGTGCAATATCCAGAATGAGAAAATCTACTCTGCCGGTCTCGAGGGTGATGGTGCTAAATCAGCCCTTGTTGACAAGGGAGCTATCAACCGATTCCTGCATATTCTGGAAAGTTCAGACTTCAAAGCCAAGGTGAATAGACCCTTTATTCCATATTATAAAGTTGCTTTATGATGAAGGTCCTGTTTCTGCATTTCAACATCTAGCTCTAATTCCCAAACAATTCAATCACTACCCACTTGCAGTTTTAAATCTAATGCAATTTTCTTTGTTGATGTTATTGGTTAATGAGATATATGACTGATTGGACTAACACTCTTTTTTTGGTTGAGTTTTAACTTTTGCCTATATATTATCATGGCTGCTTCGCACATGATATTATACAACTCATCCAAAAGTGCAGCACTAGCCCAAAACTTATTGAACAGCCATGATAATATTCTAATTTGGGTTTAAATGAATATTAGTAACAGGGATCATGTTGCATAAGAAAAGAGAAATGTCATTGAACACTTGTTTTTTTACTCGAGGAATTGACAAGAAAAAGATAAAAAAAAAATAATGTTTTACACTTTTATTGTAAACTGCAACCATCTAATCAAATATTCCACATCATATAGATCAACGAAGCCTCACATTCACTGATGTATCAAGGATCTGTTACCTTGCAGATCTTCACAAATGCCCCACTCTCACATACCAACAATATGCACACATAAAGGATAGTGCATATGTGGCACTACGAAAGCAAGTGGCAGCCCGCTTGTGTACAGTGCCGATTAGAAATGACTGACTATTCCACTGAAACTATAACAAAATGCCCTGTGCCTTCAATGTAAAAGAAAGATTGTCATTATGTCCTATTCAACACTACTAATCCTTATAAACAATAATACACATTTTCAAAAAACTCTCCCTAAAGCCTTTCAATTTGCTTTACACGAAAAAAATTACACTCAATTACACATCATAATCGGTGTATCCATTGCACATTGAAGTGTGATTGCTAGTAGAGACTACAGTTGAACTTCAACAATGTGACTGAAAACTTTAAATGCTCAAACTCCACAAGAGGAAAGGAAAAAATAGCTTAAAAAATCCAGCATTGTTAAAAGGCTTCTGCCCACATCTAATCATTTCTCAGCTACGTGACATCAGATCCTCAAAGTTCCCAAGGGCATTGAAAGATATAACATGACTTCTTCCCTATTCACTGGTGGTTAGGAGAGACTGGCTTGTTTAAGGCAGCATCTTGATGACAAATTGATCCGTTGAAGACTGAATTGGGAGATGAGATGTCTAAGCTTGATGTAGTTAGTACACAGCACCTTGATTCTTTTCATGATGCACTTCATTACAAAAACTCGTCATCAGATGCTGCAATTGCAAAAACAAATGCCAGAATTACATATGTTTGTCCAAAATAAACTACAGGACAAACAACTTCGACACAAACTGGATATAAGGAATAAAGCTAGCTTTGGGGATTCCTAGTTTCCCATTTCCAGAAAGAATTAACTATGACCTTGGTACTGTGCTACATCCACGGTAATGACACTCAGACTCAGTCCAAACTAGTGGTACAAATCCATAAACCAATGGTTCCTTACTCCATTCTAAGGAAAGCAAGAGGGATTTGATATAAAGGTAACAACCTCAAACTGAATTCCAGTCCAGAGAATAAGGAAAAAGAGAACAACAAAGACACATCCCACAAAATAAAATATTAAAAAAATTAACTTAACCAAAATAAACACTAATATAACAAAACCACATAAACATAGCAATGCACCAAGAACACTAATAAACACTAAACATACTAAGCCAGTAATCCTTCATGTAAAGTTGTAAACCACACAGAGAAGTCAGAGAAGCTCTAATGAGGGATCACTCTTGGTCTTCCTCCAACCAAAACTAGAGCTCCAAGTTCTTCTTAAAAGGTCTTTGAATTTTTGCAAATTAACCTTAAACACTATATTACAAAAAGAGATTGACTTAAAGGAATCAAAATGCCTGCTAACTTTGGACTAAAGGATCAAAGTGAGAAAGGCGGTGTTCATTTCCTTCACAATTGTTCCTGCCCTACTGGCTTCATTCACTGCTTTGAAAAAATTAATGTGAATCAAGTCCCAGCAAGCCTAAAAGAAACCCAGTGGGAAGCCATCTGGCACAGTGACCTTATCTTTCTTCATGCCAAAAAAGCCACCTTCAATTTTCATGGAAAACAAGTCCTAACAAAAAGGCATTGTCATCCTTTAGTGGGAAGGAATATATTGGAAGAGAGAGTTGTCAGTTGTGCTTTCCCTCTCTTGACATTTTCTTCAAACAACAATGTTCTAAGAAAAAACTCAGCCTCTAGTATGGTGGCCAAGAGACTGTCTAGAAACTTTCTGTCTCGTCCAGACAGGTATAGCTGTTGATTATGCTGCTCAATCTATGGGATATAACACTTTTGTGAAAGCAACTAGTATTCTTCTCTCCTACAGAAATCCCCATCTTCCTTGATTTCAATTTCCAAAACTATTCCTCTTGATTCATAACTTGTTCAGTTTCTTCTTTCATCCTCTATCAAATCTAAAGAATAACCATCACTTTGGCTCACCTGTTGGACAATCCCTATCTCATTCTCCAAAAGAGCTCTTCTCTATAAGATGTTACCAAAGATTTCTATATTCCATGTTTCAATTTCCATCCTGAATCTTCTTAATTTTTGGACCAAGGTGTACATTTTTAACCCAATTCGACAAGGATTCCTTCCACCATTGTTCCATCATCTCTATAAAAGAGGATGGATGGTCCACATCAGCTCAAATTTGAAATGCATTACCCTAGGAGGAAAATTCTATTTTTTACCTAGAGTAACTGGCCAATGATTAGAGCCCAAGGCCATAAGGATGTGACCTTCAATGCTTCAACTATACCCATAATTTTATAACTTTATACCTATCTAAGCATTCCATAATTTTATTATAGCATGCTCACTTGTTAGATCAAGTGAAGGTCCCTTCCTTGGGTTTGAAATCCCATAGGGAACATTCTGAAAGAAATATTTTTTAACCATTTGTAACTGTAATATACCAAAATGGGATATTTTGGACAATTTTGGATTTATGGACTTTCCAAAATATCTAAATTAATTTTCTGCTCAAACCCTAATTTCTGAAGTAAAAATCAGACTTGAACAATCAACTAGGGCAGCCCATAAAACATCTCAAAACATCATAATTTCACCATAAACATGATCAACCATAATATACTTGCATTTCACCATCAAATGAACCACAAATCCACTTCACTTATCCAACAGAAATGACTGCAAATAAAATCAGAAGTCTGCTGCTACAAAATCTGAGTTTTACAAGTCTTCAAATACATCAACAAAATAGGGCAAACATGCCCAGCTATGTTCTGTCCTAACCCTAAGGGTTATACATACCAAAAATAATAGAAAAATGACTTTCAAAATGATAGGAAAAGGTCTCCTATGTGTGCTGCCCCAATTAGGGCATGAAACCCTAAGTCTTTATAATCTTCAAACACAATGGAAATCTGCTCCAACAAGTGCACCCAGGTCTGATATGTTTTCTGCTCCAAAAAATGATGCAAATGTCGCCACGGGATGCCAACAAACCTCCACAAAAGATCCTTCAAAGGTGGTGCTCAAGGAGTAGGGTCAAACCCTAGGCAAGATAGCACCAATCCATCAATGAATCCACTCCAATCTAGGGTAAATCAGGTCTGCTCCTCTGCTGCTCCCAATCAGAAATAAAATCATGCACAAGAACCACCCAAATGCCTCCAAAACCAAATTGCTCCTCCTCAAATAAAGGGCGCTCAAACTAGGGCAATCTCCTCCGCAAATGATGATCAATCCACACCAAACAAGTGCCACCAATAATGATCTCCAATCTGATTTATAATTCTACTCTTCTTCTCCACAAGATGTCAATGAAGCACAAGTGAACTCCCATCACGGAATCCTCCAAAGAAAGAGCTAGGGTTTCGTCCAACTCCTCCCAGGAACTTAAGGTTTTCACCTCAAGCTCCTACTCCAAGAGATAAACTCCAAGTGATGAATGAATGAATGCTTGAATGATGATTTGAATGCCACAAAATGATCTTGTATACATACATGACTTATCCCATTTTTCCTCTGGCCGACCTAGAGAGGAATATCTTTTTATTTTTAATAATCTTTTCCCTTCAAGAGGGCCAACCAGCATCAAGTTACCTGAATGCCAAGGAAAATTCAAATTAAAGATATGAATTTATTATTCTTTTATTCTTTTCCATGCCATCTCCCTCCAAGCGCCAAGGAAAGGTATTGATTTATTATTTTATTCTCCCTTTCACAAGTCGTCCCAAATCAATAATGTATAGAAAAAGATCTTCACAAGGTTGGCGCACACATGCATAGGATTCAAACAATATTATTTGTCTCATCATCAAGGTGGCATCAAACATAGAATATGCTACAAGTTCATCTCTTGGCAAGAACTCCTCGATATGACAAGTCTCCACACTCACAACCCCTCAAAATGACAAATCCCCATACTTGAACCTCCTCCAAGTGATTCTCTCCCATGGAAAGAATATACTATTAAATGAAAGAGTCACATCAACATTATTAGGAAAATACATCAAGGCATCTTCAAACCTCAATTTGCCTTCCAAAATCCCTCTAAGTGTGAAAACAACTCCTCCTGTCCTCCAGTGGTGATGACTCCAAAAATGGGGACATTACAATCCTCCCTTCTTGGAATTGCTTGTCCTCAAGCAATGGCAAGTGTGTAGCAAATGAGGTAGTGTCAAATGACATGTACCTCCATCCACCCAAATACTCTGCACCCTGTGAGATAGTGTCAAATGACATGTATCTCCATCCAATCAAATACCCTATGACCACACAAAGTCTCCACCTGTGACTGTACCCTCCAAGAAAAATGTGAAGAATGCAATGTGAAGTGAGCTACGGTAACCATAGCCATACACACTCAAGCTCGACCTGGCTCCATCGTCCAGATTCTAAGATTATGCCCGCAACCACAAATGCAGCAATCTCCAACACTCCCAAGGCTCCATCCATCAAAAACAAGTAGCAAGTCGAATTCAAAGCCTCGAAGAGAACATGCATGTCAACAAGTGGTGAAGAGTGTGAGCCCTAAAACATGTCCACCTGTCACCAAGCCTCGGCTGCTCCACACTATCATCATCCATGCTCCGAAGATTGTGAAGCAATCCATCTAGATCCCAAGTGCTAAGCCTGTCACCACCTAGATCCCAAATCGTCACACCTCTACATCCATAGAACATGAGGTAGTGGAAGCATCTCGTAGTGACAACACCACCAAAGCATCCCCCAACTCCTATATATCTCCCATGGATGTGCAAAACTCCCATCATAGGTACAAGACAATAGATATCAGCTCCTCCTAGGCGGTTGATGTAGATCAAAACAACAACCTCATGACGGTAAATCAGACCTATGTGAGTGCAAATGATATCTCCAATGGGCATAGGATGATAGAATATCACCACTATGTCGTCCTCCAATGATGAGAAGGTGGTCCAAATCTTCTCCCAATTCCCGAACAGCTGCTGTCCTCCAAGAACTCAATAGGCAATCCATGCACCATGAATTAGAACAACCATCCTCAAACCATGTAGGGAGTAGATCTCTATGACCTAGGGCTGGGAAACCAATCCTCATGCTCACCACCGAGCCCAATGCCAAAGTCTCGCCACAATACATCCATTAGCACCTCAAAATAAAAACCCATGTCAATGTCTTCATACCTAGGCACATAGACCAGCTGCAATTCTTCCTTATGCCAATCAAATGCAAGGGAAGAGATGCTCTCTTGAGAATAGTACTCCATTGGTGGTTCCATCCATAATTTCTCCTCTTTTGCTTTCTTTTCATTTTCATTTTCTTTTTCAACTTGTCAATTATGCAAATGCATGAAGAAACAAGGTGTGGAACCATGCAGACCATCTACTATTTTATCAATAACAGGTTCATATTGAATATATCCCATAATAGAGTTGCCATTGGGTACAACTAGTAGGCATTGAAGGTCACTCAAAATCCCTTGAACTACATTTGAAACTACTAGTAACTGTGTGAACCTCTGCATTTCTGGACAACTTCTTTCGTCATGCTTATTGGTCTTGTGAAATCTGCAATGAGTGTAAACTAGGGGAGGTGCTTCCAAAGTAGTCCTTGCCGGTTCTGCTAATAAACGTGGCCTATTGCTGTTGTTGTAAGGAAGTTGTTCTTCCTTGGAGATGGACCTTAATACTATTGGATTGGAACACTTTGGGGCATCTGCCTCTTAATGAGAGTTACATCATTAACAACTCTTTGCGAGAGAGGATATGCTAAATATTAAACCAACGGCCTAATTGAATCCTTCCTAATTTTTCCAAATGGTGATAATATTGTCTTCTAACTCAATCGCATGTTCTTGTGCTTCATTCAATTCATCAGCCCAACCTGCTTTGAGGAAGAAATCTATATCTGGGGAAAGAGCATTAAGAAACAACTTATAGGAATCTTAGCCTTAGGAGAAGGCTTCAAAGTAGTGTTGATTATACTAATACAGTGATCAAATTGCACAACAAACTCTCTCATATGCTCATTAACATCTTTCTTTGCATTTAAAAGTCATGCAAACAAATGATGACCATCTTTAGTTGGTTTGAAAGGAATTTTCCATATGCAGTCCTGACTAGTGATTGACCTGCATCAAGATGATGAAACCATTCTATTGCACTTCCCACGAGGATTGTCACGAAAAGTTGAACTACAATATCCTCATGTTCCACTCTGAATATACTACTTGCAGTAGTAAAAGTTGAAAGGTGTTCACTTCAGTAGTGTGAACCATTGCCAACAAACCGTAGAAAATGTTCCCTTGATCCTTGAGGAAGCTCATGATGTTCTACTATGGACACTAGACTGATTTGATTTCCCCAAGGCAAGGGAAGTGGAGGAGAACTGTTGTTGTTATTGTTTCAATCACCCATTGTTTGTAGTGGTTCCTTGTCTAACACAAAATATCTCATTTAGCTTTGTTACAATGGTTGAAGAAGAACCTTCACTTGGAGGTGAATGCTTGAGTGTTTGAAAGAGGAAATTAGTAAGGCTTGGTCTTCTTCACGATATAGTGTAGATCTTATTTGCCAAAATGAAACAACTCCAATTTGGAGGTGGTTGGACTGACTTTACCATTGCAAGAAGATTTTTTATATCATGTGCCTCATGATGGGGCACCAAAAATTATTCACATTTTAATTTGTACCTTTTGATTCGACACAAAATAGAATATTATGTGAGGTAAAACCTCTCTTCAAATTGGAAGGGGAAGCTCCCCTGTAACTAAAACTAACCCTAGACGTTAGACTATGGACACAATGATTCTTTGGGGATTTTTATAGCAAATCAAAATAAACCAAATTAAATTTGCCCTATCTTTTTGGCCTCGAGTATGACCACAAGACTAAATCAGCTTTTCTCTCACAGACGAGATTTTATATTTTATGACTCACAATTGATGGGATCAACAACTAATCTAAACACAATAATCACTAATCCTATTGGCTAAAGCATAAACCTACAAGTCAATGTGAACGCAAACTTGAGTTGTAAACTAATCTAGCACACAAATAACTATAGATTTGATAAATAAAATAGCTAAAGTTGTATACAAAGCTACAACTCAAATAGATAATGACACCAATACAAAACTTGATGCTATTACCCACTTTCTATTCAATTGGTGAAATCATGAGCACAGTAATTGCAACCATGAAAAAATCGAATTGAACACACTTTCAACAACAATTTCAATAGCGTAAGTGTATTAACTATTATCAACTATCATAAACCATATCCTATGCATAAAGCATTTATTTATAAGTTTACAAAAAATATTTGGGATTTAGGATGACATAAAAATTCTCCCCAAAAAACAAGTCTTTAAAGCTAGCTAACTTAAAATTAGCTAAAAAAGTTGAAAATAAAAATATTGCGAAAAATTGCCCTCATGGGTAGACTGGACGGTCAAGCCATTGGAAAACATGGACGATGGTTGCGAGTTCGACCCCCCCAAATTTACCCATTGCATGAGTGGAGGGCAGCTCATGCGGACAGAGGTTATTGTGGTGTGTGTTAGGACCTCACATCGTAGGTCTCACCATGTGTTCGATTCCTTCGCTAAAAAAAATGAAAAAAAAAAGTATTGCAAAAAATAAGAGCTCGAGGATCCAGCCTAAAAATAGATCCTCTGCTTGAATTTGTTCTAAAAATAAAACTAGCCAAAATAGCTAGTCTAAAAGCTCCTTGAATCTACTCATCAACTACTAAAAATCACCTTCGAATCTTTAACAAGCTTGAGAAATGCAACTTCTTGTCTCCAAACTCTCACCAAGCCCTAAACTTTAACACTGCCTCTCTTTTTAAGCAAATAGTTCTGCAATCTAATTCAAAGATTCTTCCTCTTCCTGATGATGGATCACAGAGTTTTATCCAAAACATCGATTCAAAAAAGCTCACAATTTTTTAGTCATTTTTGGCCCTTCTCTCTCTTTTTGAGCAACTAGTTCTGCAATCTAATTCAAAGATTCTTCCTCTTCTTGATGATGGATCATGGAGTGTGATCTAGAACGTCGATTCAGAAAAGCTCACACTATTTTTTTAGCTGTTTTTGGCCCTTCCCTCTCTTTAAGCAACTAGTTCTGAAATCTAATTCAAAGATTCTTCCTCTTCCTGACGATGGATCACGGTGTGTGATACGAAATGTCGATTTAGAAAAGCTCACACAGTTCTTTCCAGAAGCTCTACAATCTTAAGATTAATGTCCTCTCATATTCTTTAAAGCCAAATTACTTAATGTGTATTGAAGTATAGTTTCTGGCATCCCTTCAACCTTTGCAATATGCAGTATAGGTATTCATATGAAAATCATTAATCTTCTCAAATAGGATACCAAAATCCAATGTTCCTTTCATCCAAGAACTCAATTGGCTACATTCTAATGCATATCTTCAAAGAAACCTAGATAATATGTCTACAACAAAGTTGATAGCATGTCTGAGAGTTGTGAAATAACTCACAATAACAACAAATTGCCCATATTAATTCTCATCAAATCTCTATCATTCCTCTTCATTCCACAACTTGAGTTCAAATCCTACAAGAGTATGGATAGAATTACAAGTCTTCATTTTTTAATTCTCAAGCAACTTTGAAGCAAATTTTAATGGACATATGAGAGTACTATTTTTTCTAGTGTTCCATGGGGACGCATCCCCCCCACCAAAAAAAAATTGTCATCTCCAGAGATAGGGACATTTCCAAGATGTCTCGAGGATGACTCCCTCAAAGAGGGGATATTTTTGGCTATCCTCCCTTGATGGGGATGTTGAGGGGATGCTACGACATCCCTAGGACCCTCAAGAAACTCCACATCCCTTGACTGTCTTGGAAACTAGCAGTTGTCCCCCACATTTGGCATTTAAAAAATACTTTTAAAAAAGGGCATTTTTTTAAAATTTGGATCACTAACCCTGATCCTAATAGTCTAATGGGCCCCATACACACCCTAAACACTCAAAAAAATATATAAAATTTGTATAACCCTCATCATTTAGATGAGTCAAATTCTTTAGATTTATTATTAGTTCTCTGAAGAGTGATGATTTGGCTAGAAATACTGAAAAGGTGAGGACTTGGTGTTGGAGAAAACATAGTGATAAAATTATGAAAATGGCATGCGCCATGAAGGTCCATGTGGTGTCAAAGGCCTTAATTTGAGCTTGGTGGCAGGAGCTTCGCCCCTCAACCCTACCCTATACCATGACAAGGAACATGCCTAGGGCACTACCCCCAGACCCCATGAGGGGTGCTGCCCACGACCCCACTAGGGGCACTGCCCCCAAACCCCTACAAGGGGCCCTCAACCCCGCTCGGGGCCCACTATCCCCAAATCAAGATCCTTGGTCCCCCCGTTCCATGACTCCATGGAACATAGGTTTTTTCTTGCCAAAATTGAATTCCCAGGAATAGCATTTTTCTATACTGCATATTACAGAAATATAAAATAGAAACTTCTAGAAAATCTATCATAGCATGACTAGAAAAGGCTGTATTTCTATCAGGCCACATGTGAGTTGAATTGTCGAATGACTTTGAACCTATAAATATTGTTTGTTCAGATGCCTCGTGCCACCACTTTGTGATTACAATTTCTTATAAGAGATTGATGTTTTGAAAGATGATACTGTATTTTTTATCAGAGATTATAGAGTGTTTTGTGTTATACATGTTACATGATACAATACATTTTTAATCTTCCCAACTTTATTTTCTGCTGATTGCACAGGGGCTACACCTACAATTCAAGTACTGCAACCCCTGTGATGCATCTCTCATGTCATCTGCTTATCTCCCTTAGCTTACATCTACTGCTCTGGTTTGTTCAAAATCATCTGTTGTCCGGTCACCACAATTTGCTCATCTCTCCTAACAGGTTTTCATTTTTCTTATTGCTTCAAAAGACTTAAATTTTATAGTCAGAAAAGAGTGCCAACCTGTTGGAACAAGCATGTGCCTCTCCAACTGAAGCTGTCAGAGTGAGTTAGCCACTGTGAAACTTTGGAAACAGCTACAACACAACTGATATCTGCCTATAAATTATAGAGCTTAGAGAAAGTAAACTGATGCCTAACTTTTATAGCTCCTACAGCACTCTTGATCTCTGCTCATAGGCTAATTCTTACAGATGTCTTACAAAATTTGCAGGGTATTTGAAAGACTTGCCTCCAACTTTCAGATAAATTGATCTGTTTTGGCTCCTTTAGGGTCACTTGTCTCTCACAACCATAGTTGCAAGACTCAGCAAAAGTATTTACTCGGCAAGCCCAAAAAGTATTTACTCGGCAAAGACTCGGCAAAAAACTCGGCAACTTAAAAAATTGCTTAAACTTCATTAAAAACACATTTTTTTTGCAAAATTCAATGATAAGATGCATCCAATGAGTCAATAAAATGAGTACATACAAGAAACAAGCTAAGTCTAGTTATATTTGATTGATTTCAAAGAAAATTAAGTACAAAATTGCATCCTCATGTGGAATGCTCAATACGCTGATACTGATAGTCTGAAACAAAATGAAAATAGCAAATTGTTTTTGTAAAACTGAAAGTAAATACTAAATACAAATTCACATCTTCCTCTTCCCAAGTCTACGTGAGAAGACTACGGAAGAGGGTGTAGTCGTTAAAGATTTTGAAAAATACAAATGAATTGGTTGATGAATGATATTTACAAGAGAGCGAAAACGCTCAATATATACAATGTACAAGTTATAGATGAGCATTAACAAAACACGGCCGACATAGAAAAAAATAAGGCCGACATAGAAAAAATACTAATACCCTCCCTTAATGCTCAATCTATCAACAACACCTATAGACCCCCTGAAGTTTACAAATTTATCAGAACCGAGGGGCTTGGTGAAGATATCTGCTGGCTGCTCCGAGGTAGGAACATACAGCAACTGAAGGGATCCGTCTTCAACCAGCTGTCGTATGTAATGACAATGAGTTTCCACATGCTTGGTTCGTTCATGGAAGACCGGATTCTTGGCCAGTTTGAGCACTCCCTGATTATCACAGAACAAGGGAGTTGGACCTGCCTGAGGAAAATGCATATCCGCAAGCATCCGTCGAAGCCAAACTGCCTCACAACCAGCTTTAACTGCTCCCCGATACTCGGCTTTTGTCGAGGAGAGAGCCACTGCCTGCTGCTTCTTACTAGTCCAGGTGACGGCACCAGATCCCAAACTAAACACATACCCAGCGGTAGACTTACGATCATCAACAGAACCTGCCCAGTCTGAATCTGTGTAACCTCTGAGGATAGGATCAGAACTCCGAGTGTACAGAAGTCCATAATCAGGAGTGCCACTCACATAACGCAGCACACGCTTCGCTGCTGTCCAATGATCAGCTTTGGGAGCTGTCATGAAGCGTGAGATGTAGCTCACTGCAAAACTAATGTCAGGTCTAGTAGCAGTAAGATAAATGAGGCTGCCTACTAGTTGCCTGAACAAAGATTCATCTACCACTGGTGAGGTGGACTGAGCTGACAATTTAAGCCCGGGTTCCATAGGAGTAGAGGCAGGTTTGCAATCCTGCATTCTGAACCTGTCTAGGAGGTTGCGAGCATACTTGGACTGAGAAAGAAAGATACTGTGCTCAGTCTGCCAAACCTCAACTCCTAGGCAATAATGCAACAAGCCCAAATCTGTCATATCAAAAGTACGGCACAAATCCTGTTTGATCTCAGCAATCAAATGTGCGGAACTGCCAGTAATGATTAAGTCATCCACATAGACAACCACAAGCAATATATCATCACCAGAAAGTTTGATATACAGATTTGAATCAGATGGACTTCGCTGAAAACCATGATCTGTCAAGTACTTATCGATTTTCATGTACCAAGCCCGAGGGGCTTGTTTCAGACCATAGAGCGCTTTGACGAGTCTACAGACCTTGTGTTCTTGACCAGCAACCTTAAAGCCTGGAGGTTGCGTCATGTAGACTTCTTCCTGCAAGTCGCCATTCAGAAAAGCACTCTTAACATCCATCTGATGGACTTTCCAACCGAACTGGGCTGCTAAGGCAAGAACAAGCCGGATGGTACTCATTTTGGCTGTAGGAGCAAAGGTCTCCTCATAGTCAATGCCTTCCGTCTGTGAGAACCCACGAGCAACAAGACGAGCCTTATACTTGTCGAGGGTTCCGTCAGCTTTGTATTTCACCTTGTACACCCATTTGCAGCTAATGGGTTTCTTCCCTGGAGGAAGATCACAAAGTGCCCAAGTGTGATTCTTCTGAAGACTCTGGAACTCTGCGTCCATAGCCTGTTCCCACTCAGGTATACCTTTAGCCTCTGAGTATGTCTGAGGCTCAAAAACACTATTAATGTTAGCCATGAGAGCAAAATTGACTGTAGGCTGCTGTTTGCTCTTATTTCGGGAAGTTCTACTCTCAATGAGCTCACCATCCCGGAGATCACTAATGGTTTTAGCATACCATTTAGGCCGGAGAGTAGAAGTGCTAACATCTGGAGGAGCCGGAAGAGGGGCAGGATCAGCAACAGGAGCATTAGGAAGAGGATTATTCTCCGGAGCAAACCCAGGTAGTGTAGCATCAGGAACAGATTCTGCATCATTCCTCCCATCAGGTGGACCTAGTGGAAGAAGAACACTGTGAAGCTGGTCCTCAGAACACCGCTCAGAAGAAGAAGACTGAAAAGGTCCTCTATCTTCATCAAAGACAACATCACGGCTGAAGATAAGACGATCAGTGTCAATATCGATCAGTCGGTAGGCCTTATGGTTGTCACTGTACCCTGTCATCATGAGCTTCTGACTCTTGGATTCCAACTTCGAGCGCTGAGCATCTGGAACCCAAACATATGCAAGAGAGCCAAAAACCTTCAGGTGGCTGATACTAGGCTTGCGACCAGACCAAACCTCTTCTGGAGTCTTCCCCTTAACAGCCTGAGTAGGAGAGCGATTAAGGAGATAGACAGCAGTAAAAACTGCTTCTGCCCAATACTTATTAGGAACACTCCGGTGCTGTAACATAGAACGAGCCATCTCAACAACTGTACGGTTGCGACGCTCAACAACACTGTTTTGCTGCGGAGTGTAGGGTGTAGTCAACTGGCGTTTGATGCCATGGGTATCACAGAAGTCGGAGAATTCACCAGAACAAAATTCCCCCCCGTTATCTGTCCTAAGAGTGATGATGCTACAGCCAGACTCTTTTTCAACCAAGGACTTAAACTTCTGAAAGATACTAAATACATCTGATTTTTGTTTGAGAAAGTACACCCACATCTTTCTACTAAAATCATCAACAATAAGCAAGAAATATTTGCAACCAGTAACTGAAGATGTATTCATAGGACCACAAATATCAGCATGAAGTAATTGAAGTACCTTAGACGCACGCCAAGAATCTCCATCCTTGAAGGGAGTCTGATGTTTGCCAGCTTGACAGGCGCCACATACTCCAAGATGCTGTGTCTGAATATCAGGTAGGCCAGAAACAAGTCCCTGCCGGGACAGCTGAGAGAGATAATGCATGTTGAGATGTCCATATCGCTGATGCCACAAAGTGCTGAGAGAAGAAACACGGGCTGCCATAGCTACTTCAGGAGAATCACCAGTGTCAATGAGCCGATAAAGGCCATGATCCTCTAGACCAACAGCAACAGTAAGACGGGTCTCTCGATCAATAATAGAGCACTTGTGAGCACTGAACACAACATCCAACTGAGGAGCATTCCTCATGATCTGACTCACGGAAAGCAGATTGAGTTCCATACCAGGAACGTAGTACACATTGAGGAAGATAAGGTTCCTTCCACCAGACTGTATCTGAACAGTGCCTCTGCCAACAACTGTGTACTCCTCACCTCCGCCAAAGATAACTGAATCACTGAAGGGAGAAAAGTCGGTAAACCAATCACGCCTGTGAGTAAAGTGACGTGACGCACCAGAATCGATGTACCAAGCAGAAGTCTTGACAGGATCTGAAGACCTTTTAGCCATAAAAGCGTAAAAGGCAGACTCCTTCTGCTCAGAAAGTTCAGCAACATGCGCCTTCTGGTGTGACCCTCCCTGCTTCTTCTGTTCAGAAGCTATCCTCTGACGGCAATCTTTCTTCATATGGCCGAATTTGTGACAGTAATTACACTGCACATTCTTCTTCTTAGGGTTGCTCGGGGGTTGATTGTAACCGTTCGGTTGTGATGACTGAGATGACTGAAATTTGCTGTAATCCTTCTGAAAGGATTTAGCTGCAAATGCCTGTTCAGAAGAGGACGAGGAAGCACTGCTACCAAACTGCTATTTCCAGCGATCCTGCTGCAGGAGTTTGTTGCATAATTCAGGAAACTTCAGATCAACATTCGTAGACGTAATGTTGAGAGTCTCGACAAAGTGCTCGTAGGATTTAGGTAGACTTTTGAGGGTGATGACTACCATATCCTCTTCCTCCATTTTTCGACCGATAGCCTCAAGCTGATCTCGAATGTCCTTAATCTTCGTGAGATGCTCCTGTAAGGACATACGTTCGTCCATCATGATGGAGAACAACTGATTCTTCAAAAAGAAAGCCCGGCTTTTATCAGAGGTCTCATGAAGTTCCTTCAGGTGCTTCCAAATTTCAGCAGCTGTCTTGCCTGAAGGAATCTGCGGCAACTGGTCATCTGTAACAGAAAGCTTAAGAAGCATGACAGCCTCTCTGTTACGATCATCAAACTTGTCCTGATCAGCACCAGCGGTGGGAGGACGAGTTTCTTTTTCCAAAACCAATTCATCAAGGCGGCGGTACTCGAAAATAGTCATCATACGCTGCTTCCAGATATTATAGTTTCTGCCATTGAATCGCTG
This sequence comes from Cunninghamia lanceolata, assembly GCA_027924645.1. NCBI lineage: Eukaryota > Viridiplantae > Streptophyta > Pinopsida > Cupressales > Cupressaceae > Cunninghamia > Cunninghamia lanceolata. Next base: position 4,469,233 of record BSBN01000469.1, read on the forward strand.
ACTGCCCTCCAGCATCAAGTTGGTCAAAGACGCCATTTGCACGTCTCCCAATGCAGGAGAATGACAGAAAACTGAACAGCGTTGAGCAGAACAGAATCAAGTACAAAATCTGAGGCAGGTACGTTTGCACAGAAAACGAGGCACGAACTTCGAGGTACGGAAAAAATCTGACAGGTACCCACGAAAGGTCTCGAAAAACCCAGAAGGAATATGCGATCGGAAAAAATTTTCAACTGAAACTGGAGGGTCAAAACCCTAGTCGAAAAAATTTCTGTGCCCTAGGCACCCAGAAATTTTCGAAAAATGCAGAGATGCAGCGGCCGTTTCACTGTGCAGGGAAGGACCCGCGAAAAAACGAAGGCTCCAGAACAATGGCGCCCAGCAAAGGTGAAATCCCGCGACTTCTACAGGCTCGAAATCGCGGGCAGAAACAAGGAAAACGTCAGGCGTCGACAAAAAAATCCCGCGTCTGCAAAAAACGGGACACAAAAGGCTCCGCGGCCACACAGGTTCGTAAAACCCGTCGCCTAGGAAGGGTTTTTGTGCAGCAGAAGAAGGAACACGACCCCCAGAAACAGTCGCGACCAACACAAAATCAGAGGAAAAATGCCACAGAAAAATCGCGACCCAGTATATGACCGCAGCTTGGAATCACGCGACCGCGACCTCAGGAGACTTTCGAACATGAAGCGCGGCCAGAAAGGGTTTGCAGGAAGAAAACGCGACGCCGGAGTTGGACGCGACTGGTTAAAAGAAACCCGCGAAATGACTCACGCGGCCAAAAAAAAAGCGTTCCAAAATCACGACCCAAAGAAAACACAATCAGGAAATCGCTATGGCAGAAATCGCTATGGCAGAAAATCGCGCGGCCAAACTAGGAGCGTGTATCCAATGACGATTCCGTTCCAACAAAAACACGACTGCTGAAGCGACCTGGTAAACCCACGAACACAGAAGCGAGAAACACGAACCAAAATTTTGAACTTCAAAGAATTTCGGCGCCCAAAAACGAACCGCTCTGATACCATAAAGATTTTGAAAAATACAAATGAATTGGTTGATGAATGATATTTACAAGAGAGCGAAAACGCTCAATATATACAATGTACAAGTTATAGATGAGCATTAACAAAACACGGCCGACATAGAAAAAAATAAGGCCGACATAGAAAAAATACTAATAGTCGTAGGACTCTGTTGTGGCTCCTCATCCTCCATCGGCATCCTGGATGTAGATCCTATTGCTGGTCATGGCACAGTCACTGACAATGACTCCTCCTCAGCGTCATCCTCAATGTCATCCAATGAGAATGCAAATCCACCCCCCTCCTCCATTGCCTGTTGCTCTAAGTCATAGATGTCATCCTCGGAAAACAATGGAGGCTGCTCATCTCACCCTGTTCAATCACTGTATGGATCTATCTCATCCAAATCAATTGGATTATTTGATATTTCCTCTACCTTTCTTATGCGCAGCCGAAGATTATCTGATATTTCACACTACATTCATGATGATTTTTAAACATAGAATCAACAAAAATGAAGAAAAAATTAAAAAACAAGAAAGAATAAGAAAAATCAGAAAACCTACTTGGGAATCCAATTTGCCTTCGAAATTCGATGAAAATACCCTTCAAATCTCGTCTCCTCGATGCAAAATCGATGTAAATACGTGCACAATGCTTTAGAGAGTGTTTTTGCTGAGTGAGAGCTTCCACACCAATGACAAAATGAATTTAAAACACTTTATGAAGCGGTCGTGTGAGTCTTCCTCAGTTAGGAGGGTTTTTTTTTTTAAACTCGGCGAGTTTTTATCAAAAACTCGGCAAAAACTCGGCAAAAACTCGGAAAACTCGGCCAAAAACTCGGTGCCGATAAATACTCCAAAAACTCGTTTCGAAAAAAAACCCGCTAGTTTTTAAAAACTCAGCGAGTTTTTGCCGAGTCTTGCAACTATGCTCACAACTATGATCAGGCCATTCCCCTAACCAAGAGTTCAACTGGAGAGAATCTCAAACTTAGCAGGGAAACAATTGTCAAGAAAGCATTTGTTTCATTGGAAAACCCATCTATTTAGACCTATGAAAATCAGTCTAACCAGAATCCCTCATTAAGGTAAAAGTTGAAGACAATAATCAAGGGCTTGGTGATGGAGCAATGGATAACATGCATTGCCTTAAAAGATAAAGTATTGGGTAGCAAATTCTTCAGTAGAGTCCTGAAGTCAAGGCAAGATTGAACAAATCAGGCTTCATAAGCTTTAACTGTTTCTCATGCCAGAAATTAGATAATGTGATCCATACCTTCTAGCAATGCAAACTAGTGAGAATGTAATGGAATTGTATCCATGTTGAGTATGGTTTGCTTTTGGTGGCCCCTTTACAATAGAAAGGAGCATTATTAGGAGATATCAAAATGGTCAAGAATCAAGGAAAGGAAATCTGGAAAATTGTTGTAGAAACAGTCTTTCTTTTATTTTTATTTTTTTGTCAAGTGTAACTGGGAACATCATTGGGACCAGACTGTTCTAGGGATGAACAGGCCATAGTCCTGTACATGCTATTACATGCGCATGTCCAACAGTTGTGAGAAGCCTTATGTGATGTGGGGATTTGAACTTGGGTCGCTCTCTTTATGACTCTAATTACACCACGATCCTTTGGAATAAATCTTCTTTCATTGGAAACAAAGATTAAACAAATATTGTTTCAGGCAGAGCATTCTCTAGTTAGAGAGCTCAAGTCCCTCAAGATAAAGTTAGCAGAGCATATAAGTCTACAACTCTCTTCAGAAAAGGAGTGGACCATTTGCAAGTAGGTGCCAATGAAGAAATTCTAGCTCCCTTAGCATTTGTAGGGATAGATATGCTCACATGATATTTCTTTTCAATTCTTTTGTTCTTGATAATCTAACATAAGACTCATGATTTCAACAAAAAAAAGAATAAAAGCCCACAAACAAAAATAATCCTGTTAATTATGCCAAGCTAAGAAGATATAATGAACACAATTGCATGTTTCTTTACATGTACATTCATTACTCATGTAAGAAGAATTATAAATATGTGACGCTCATGAATAACAACAATGATCCCTTTTTGTCCCTTGACTACTTACTTGAAGATACTCAAAGAGTGAAGAAAACCTTAGTGCCAATAGACAGCCTTTCCCTACTGCCTGCACAGACAATAGTCGCACTACAATTTACTTTGGATTAAAGTTCATCTGGCTAAGCAAATTAATCCAAATTTTTCTATGCATGTACAGAATAAAATACGAAAACCAAAAACTAAACAAATTTCACTTAAGGCAAATAAGAGTTTTGTTCCCAAAGGATTCGTACAGATTTATAATCTTGAATTGCATGCTTCACAGATTCAGCATATGATGAGGACACTGGAACATGCCAACAATCAGTTAGAAACCCCATCCATGTGAAATTGAACAAAAAAAAACAATCAATTAGAAACCCCAGCCATGTAGAGTTGAACAAAAAAATGGCAAATCATTCAGTTTAACACTACCAAATAGGATCCAACTTCTAGCAGATAAAATAGCTACTACCCAGATGTCACTTTACAAGTCAATGAAGATCTTACATTGTAAGTTGCTCCTAATCATTCGAGGATAGAACCATAAAGAATGATGATTATTCCATCATCCACTAGAAATTGAAAAAAGTGAGAAGACAAAAAAGGAAATACCAACCTATGGTCATATGCAAACTACAGAAAGAATTAATCAAAAAACCATTAAGTAGCTGGTATTAAACAAATATTAAACAAATAAGCTGACATTTAAAATTTTAAAAAAAAATTGAAGAGATTAAAAGGTACCAAAGAAGTCCTGGGATGACTTGGTAAATATTATGTGGTAGAATGGAATGATGAACAAGCTGAGTTTACTTGGGAAGACCTTTTGAAACTTGGGTTGTGCTCTTTTCAGATCATATCTGGCAAAAGTGTGGATTGTGTTTTTTGTCAAGTCAGATCTTCCAAATTGTGTGATTTGGTGAGAAGGCAAGCTGCAGGGTTAGAACTTCTATGTTGTTGTTGCAATATTGGTATAACATGGTTTGTAGTTTATAAATTATATAAATTGGAAGCAAATAGGAAATGTGGTTGCATCCACTATTGTATTTTTTTTGCTTAGAAACCCTGGATGAGGTTATAGGCTGCCTTTAACGTAGTGTGGTGTTACACATATGGTTCCTAAGGTTGTCATTGATGTCAACATTGTCACAAGGTCGTTAAGGATGTCATTAAGGTTGTCATTGATGTCAACACTGTCATAAGGTTGTCATGGTTGGATGTCATGTCCTATCTAGCAGAGAAGATATAGTTCATGATTGGATGTCATGCTGAATGCAATGTGGCTACTGAAGGTCATGGTTGGATGTCATGCCTTGATCAATGCAGAGTTGAGTATGAAGATACATTTATATGGAAATTAGAAGCACTAAGAGGATCAGATGTGTTGCTGATGTTAAGGAAGTGTTACTGATGGCCTGAAGCATATTGTATGATCTATCCTATTGTTCCTAAGATGTATGTGCTGATACAAAGAAGATCTGGCCTCTGGAAGTTGGTGACAGTCTCTGCTTCAGCATGACTGCCTTTGAAGACTGTCAAGGAGATTGCGCCGCATTCCTCCGCAATGATAGATATGGCTATGCGGTTCAGGAGTTGTGTTCAAGAAGGTGTGAAGGTGTTGTTTCCAAGGTTTCAGATCATTTGTCCTTCCGCTATGAAAGTTATGCATGGTAGAGTACTGGCATGTGTTCTGGCAGAGTAAAGTTGTGTTGAAGGCATGTTGGAATGCTCTGCATTCCTCCGGATGTGAATGTTTGCCTTTGCGGTTTTATGAACATATTTTTGGATGTGCATTACATACTCTCTTGCAGTTTCAAGTTTCTTGGTGGTCCGCAAGCTCAGTTTTTCAATGACAGTATGTTGCAATATGTTCTGGATGACTTGTTGTTCTCAGAATTCATGGTTGAAGATGTGTGGCACAAAATCCTTGATGTGCGGAGGCAAAAGACTGTTTGGAGATGTTGTATGAGTCATGTAGACTCATCTGGAAGAGTTTCATGAAGATCCTTCCTGTTTCCAATACCGCACAAGGTTTTCAAGTTGTTGTCGTTATGCTTCAAGTTTCATATGTCTTGGCTTAAGACTATCCTATTTTCAAATGAACGGAGTGTGCGGAGGTAATTCCTTGATGTTTGATGCTACAAAGCATGTTTTGGACCTGGTTAAACAAGTGTTGATGACCGCAAGGCATGGGTCTTCTGTTGGTGTAGCATGTAGTCTTGTTTAGTACTAATCCTCTACACGTTTCATGATGTGTGTTGTCTAGCTGACTTGTAAATGTATTTTTTATGTTGTCTCTGGCCGACAAGCAATGTAATCAATGTAATATCATGTATAAATTGTAAATCAAATTGTGTTAGGCGAAGAGTGATTGCAAATAAGTGATAAGGTTCGCAAGCTAAAGGGGGAGCAGAATATATGCATTATGATGTGTGACTGAAGGAGAAAGAGCAAAAGTTGTAGAAGCTGCCCTGATCCATCTTGAAAACATCTTTATGATAGGAAGGAAGTGAAGAGTGTGCCTAAGTGATTCATTCATCTGAGGAAGCAGAATTGCAATCATCAAAGGTGTGAACTTCAATGTCAGTTTTCAGGCAGTAGGACTATCATATTGTAATCATCTATGAGTTTGTTCTCAGATCAGGGGGTAGTTGCTTCCTTGGGTTATAGCCCTAAAACAAAGTTAGCAGGGGAGTTGTAGCTTCCTTGGGAGTGACCCTAAAGCAAAGTTTCAGGGAGTAGTTGCTTCCTTGGGTTGTAGCCCTAAAACAAAGTTGTAGTTTTGAGCTTCATATATTGTGAGTTAATCCTCACCATGGTTTTTTCCTTCTTGGGTTTTCCACGTGTATCTGATGTTATGTGTTGATGTGCATTGTGTTGATCTTTCATGCTTATGTTGATGCTGTAATGTTTAATTATTAATCTGCTCCGGAGAATTCAAAGTTTGTTTAGATACTGATTCACTCCCCCCTCTCAGTATCCTAGTGTGTTCAACAATTGGTATCAGAGCCAAGTTCCTCTGAAAGAAGCTTAACTGCTTGAGGAAGGTCCGAGATGGCATTTAATGGATCCAACAAGATTCCTAGGTTTGATGGAACAAATTATGCTTTTTGGAAGCTAAGGATGGAAGCCTATATCAACTCTCTAGGGTGCAGTGTTTGGGACTCTGTCAAGACTGGTTATATAGTCCCTGCTTCTACTCCTACAAATTCAAATGAAGTCAAGAAGTATGATAACAATGCCAAGGCAAAGTTTGCTATCATGAGTGGTGGGCTAGTTGATTCAAAACTTTCAAAGGTAATGAGTTGCAGTTCAACTACAGATGTTTGGGTTAAACTTGAAACTATTTATGAAGCAGACAAAAAAGTAAAGCAAGCAAAGATGCAAATCGTCAAAAGCAAATTTGAGACCCTAAAAATGTCAGAGGATGAAGACATTGCTGGATATATGCTCTAGGTGAATGAGGTGGTCAATGGCATCAAAAGTCTTGGTGGCAAAGTGGAAGAGGATGAAATTGTGAAGAAGGTTCTGAGATCTCTTCCCAAATCTTACAATCATAAGGTATATCCTATTGAGGAGAACGCAGACTTGGATACATACACTGTAGACAAATTGTTTGGTACTCTTATTGCTTTTGAAATGAGAGAGTTTGGTAACGATGCTCCAAAGAAAGAAGCTGCTTTCAAAATCAGTATGAAGACAAAGGATGAAATTGTTGATGAAGATGAGAGCTCTGATGAAGTTGAAGCAAAGTTTGTGAGAAGACTGAAGAAAGGCACTGGCAAATACAAAGATAAGTTACCTTTCAAATGTTTCAATTGTGGAAAAGTTGGTCACTTTGCTTCTAAATTTCCTTTTAAAGAATCAATGGATAGTAACAAAAGAGACAAGTTCAAGAGAAGTCTGTAATCCATAGAGAGCAATTGTTCTTCAGAAAATGAGGATCATGATGATTCAAATGATGAAACTCTTTTCATGGCCTTGGGTGTTGGTGACAAAAAAAAATGATGTTGGAAAATGTGAGAAGACTGATGCCTTGCAAACAGACCAAAACAATGACATATCAATGGTTGTATGAATTGCCTTTCATGCAAAAGAAGAAGACAAGGCTTGGGTAATTGACAGTGGATGCTCAAATCATATGACTGGTGACAAGGAGAAGTTTATCAGCCTTGAGAAGTGGGATGGTGGAGCTGTCAAGTTTGGTGGTGATGAGTCAACACAAATCTGTGGAAAGCGTGCCATAACTATTAATGGGAAGAACAGAACTGTGGATGTCCTCTATGTCAAAGGGCTAAAGCACAACCTTCTCGATGTCAGTCAGATGTGCAGCAAAGGTTGATATTGAATGTTGAATGTCCAATGTCACAGATTTCATTGTTATTGGAATTTCAGATCTTTTAATGATGATTAACATGAGATTTTCACAGTCCATGAGATAGAGTAACAAAGTTTTCAGAAAAAAACTGTATACATTTAATTTTCATGAGATTTTTGCCATCTCATAAATGCATGAAGCTTGGAGAAACATGGCGTACATGGTCCTTATTTATTTGGAGTTTATTTGATTGTGTATGAGGCTAGTATCAGGTGGAAGCAAATCGAGATAAACACCATTCTTTAGAATATTTGGATGAATGGCTTGCAACATTTTGTCATCACCATCTTGAAAGTTATTGTCAAAAACCTCCCCACACCATTCTTAGAAATTCATTTTTTGTGCTATCCAACATAAATGATAACATAGACGCAACCTTCATTGTCTCACCAATTTGTGAAATCTTGAAGATAAAATGGAAACCAGGTGCTTTCAAATTAGAATGGATAGTGTGTTATTGTAAAGTCTAAACTTTAGAGCAATTCAATAGGCTAAAAGTCTTAAACTGATATATTGGAGTAATATGAAAACCTATCCTCCATCTAATGTTCCATTATCAAGAATCAATGGAGTTGCTTTGTTGTTAATCCATTTTCTTAGCTTCTGTCAAAGTATGTGTATTGGCCATCCTAGAAATTTACACCTTCGAAGTTGTCTAAGATAAACTGGGAAAAACCCTTGGTTACGTTATTCATAAAACGAAGCCACCCTCTTTTCGTTTCGAGATATCATGTGATTTAAAAGTCTCCTCCTAGAACCAATGGTAATCCTCAACAAAATGTTTCAATTTGGTCATATTATTTGAGTAGCATGTTCTTGTTGGAAGAACGGGAGGAACATAAGCAAACGATACCCAAAATTCTTGGTTGAATTCAAAGATTAAACTAACCTATAGTTCTCCAAGCTTTAGAAAGACATAACTTTGCCCTTTCCATTAGAGTATATGTTTCTGTGAAATGATATATTTTATTCACTGGTTTAGTATCCAATACATTTTGTAGCTTTATTTTTTATTTTTCCAAATTATTCAAATCTCTAATCCTACTTTTCGGTCTGAGTCTTCTCATAATATAGAATACCATTCGATGCATTGTTCAACATCTTTTAGTTGGCACCAGAAAGCCCATCTTCAAATTTTAGTTCTTCTTTGTAAAATTTGAGATGGCAAGAAAAGTTATGGTCCCTCCATCCAAGGAGAATTCACTTCCACTTCTTTTTTCTCTAAATCCCTTGGGAGAAGGCATGGTTGCACCTTCTAACCCCTAAATTTTTTTGTTTTTGCCTTAATCTTTGGGTAAGAAAGTGCAATTGCACCTTCTAACCTGTGTAAAAACATTTATCTATGTTACACCTCAACCTCAAAAAATCATTGCACATCCTCCCCCCACAAAATATTTATATTAACAAGAGACGGCTCAAAATATGTATGTATATTTTACCCCTTGCTCTTCAAAAAATTATTGCACTTCATTCCCTACAAAAATATTTCTATATAACAGGAGAAAGCTTGGCTTCTCTATCTGCTTGCAAATTTTGCTCCATTCTCAATTTCTTGGCTGTTAACTTTTCACTTGAGAAAGGTGTAAGACATATTGAATTCATCTATGGGTTTAAATACATCATCTTGCTTTTCATATATAACAAGTAAATCGAGTGAATGGTCATCCAAATATGTTTCTGCATAAATCATTGTCAATAGTGATCACTTCTGCACCATATGTCAAGGGAAAATTTACCCCCTAAAGTGGAAGTAGAGACTTTCTGTCATTCTCACTATTTACCCAACTTTAAATCAAAATGTTCTCACGAGAGGGTTTTTTACTTTACTTTATATACAAAAATTGGTAAATAAAAATAATGTATCTTCTAATGCACTAATGGAATTGCAGTCTCTAGCATATTAGCTTACATATAAATTTCTATTGGTGTAACCATTGCACCTCCTTTTGGTGCAAGTGCTAGTATATAATTACTATCGGCATAACCATTGCACTTCCTTAAAGTGCAAGTGCTAGTTAAGTTGATTTGTTGGTGAAAAACTTCTTGTTTTTAAGAGAAGTCACGAGAAAGACTATGTATGTTTCATAGTGAAACATAATTGAGTGTCTATTATACCTCAGGAAATAAAAGGTAATCTCCTATATTATAAAACTAAGTTGTCCCTATAAAAATAAGATTCTTTTTATAAGTTACAAGAGACAATTCCAAGTGGCAGAATTTTAGATTTGTTCGTTAGTCCTGCCTCCAACGGTAAGACATTTTTTCAATATATTCACCAAAAAATAAAAGACCACGTTAGTCAATGGAAAGTAACTCACATCAAAGAATGACAGCCGAAAATGATAATAACTCAACTAACAGGATAAACAATTAAAAAAAATATCACATACAAAGAGGACAACACAAGAGAGAAAGCAGCGATACAGGAGGAGGAGCAAAACCAATTTACAAAATATTTATCCAGGTATTATTTATTCAAGTCATTGCTCATAAATTGGTTCCAGGGTAGGTTGGCTATACTTGAGTTCTATTTTTCTCAATAATCTGTCAAAAGTAGAGCGATTGTTCCTTTTTCCAACCTAATCCTGACTTCAATAGTTTTATTTGGTTTATCTAATCTCATTTATGTTTTCTTTCCCAAAATGTGCCTGCTATTGGTTGGGGTTAAAGGGTTCAAGGGGAGTTTATGGGTTGGGCTGGTGAGAAGAATCAGTGAAGGAGAAACAAAAAAATAAATTATTAATCTTCTTATAATTCTCCATGTGCTATATCACAACTTATTATAAATTTTAAATAATGTTGGGCTGTTATTTGTTTTGTTGAAGGGTATCGTTGCAGTCTCTGTATTTGTAAAGTGTTTTAAGTTTTAATTTGATGTGAGTTTCAGTGATCTAAGTTTTGCATATAGATTTTTTTAATGAAATTCAAACATTGTAGTGCGATGGTTTTAGAACTGAATATTTTTAAAATTTATAGTGCTTTTGCATGTTTAGATTTCCCTGGTTCTGAAATTAATCCTGGCGACTGTTTAGGTTTTGTCAACTGGACAAACACCTTAAAGCTGTAGGTTATGCACAGACGTGTATAATGAGATGAATCTAGAGAGGGATCTTCGTTATGGTTTCAACCTCCGGATTGATAAAGGACTTCCAAGGGCACATGTAAACCCCAGTGCTGCCAAAGAACCAAGGTCTATTGAGCCAAACAAAATTACGATCCTCCTTTGACTGAAGCTGAATTTGAAAGAAACCTCTGGACAACAAAAAAAGAGAGGGTACTCAATCTTGTTCCAAGAACTCTTAAACAAGCACAAAATCTCTGCACTTGGTGGTCTTCTTCCCACAAATCTGCCTATAAGGGATTTACTTTCCAAATCTTTCAAAATTTGGTCAATACAATCCTGAGATCAGAGGGAGGATCAAGTTTGCAGAATGCATGGCCATTTTAATTGGAATGACCCCCAAGGCGAGAACTTAGGCTCTAAAAATCCTTAACCCTTGGGGGCTCAAGATGCCCTGCACGCTTTTCTTCTGCACCCTTCTCCAAATGGATACCTCCTGCTGCAGCCAGGACATCCTCCCCTTTGCCAACATCCTGCTGAAATCTCTGGTTGATGTCTGAAACCAGAGGCACCTTTATCAGAACAGGAGACTGAACAACATTTCCTGATAGTATTGTGTTTTACAGAAAGCACTACAACTGTGAAATGGATTGGCTGGATTTTTACAATCCACGTAGATCTCCCTGCCTTTGGAAACCTCTATTGACTGTGGAGACCTAGCTTCTTTGCCCTTCGATCTGCCAACAGTAATTCGCCTTTCCCACTCATGCATGGAAAACCTCGTATCTTGGCTTTGTTCTGCTGCCCATGCTTGCTGATACTGTGGATTAAGCACTCTGCTTCCTTTTCTTCGTTGTCTGCTACTGCTATTTTGTCAAGCTCCTTGCCTCCTGTCCAATTGCTCCAACTCTGTAATGTCCCCTTTCGGGTTTGCCCTAAATCTTGCCCTAGAAATTCAAATGCCACAAGTTAGGTTTAGGGTTTATGATTTACCATATAGAATATCTTTTAAATTACATAATTCTTCGACTTTGAATTCTGCAGTCATAACATAAGAAAAACATATACAAAATATATACTTATATACATCTTTAATCATTAGGGTTAGACAAGATTACATTGCCTTCGAATTCATAAACAATATCAATATAGAGAGATTATATATTCATTACCATGCAGCCATAGAAGAGGGTGGTACAGGGAGGCATGGCAAGGTGCCTTCAGTCAACAGCTCTCCCTCCAAGGAGTCCCCTCACCATTCTTCTTTGACTGGTGAACTTGAATTTGTCAATAAACCCTCAACATGGAGATTAGGAGGAGAATTTTGCCCTTGGGTGCCCTTAGTCGTTCTCTCCCTTTCACAGGACAGTAGGGTGCCCTACTAGCTGTTCTCTCCCTCCCTGTCAATGTAAAGGGTGCCTTTAGCTGTTCTCTCCCTCCCTGTCAATGTAAAGGGTGCCTTTAGCTGTTCTCTCCCATAGTGCATATTTCCACCTTGTCCATGTTGACAGTTTATTACAATATTTTATGTATTTTTATATATGATAGTGATATGCCATAAGTAAAGATAATTGATAGTCAATAATGATCTGACCTGATGTTTCTTATTTTATTTCTGCATGTATATTCAAAAATGATTCTTATTGAACTTCCAGTTCAGTTCAAGATTTGCAATGTATCCCTTTGCTGTCTATAATAGTCTAGATGATTGAATATATATAACTTTGCAGATAAAATTTGAATGTCTATTGTTATATTAAATAACCATTGATCCCCCATTCCCTTGATTCCTTTGATACTTCCCTACTTTATTTCATATCAAGAGAGGTGTCCTTTAAGAGTACATATGTCTTTTTCTAAAGAAGACAACCTTTAATTAGACTGCACCTCTTCACAGCAAATTGTTGCCTTAACAAATCTCTTCATAATGCAAATCGAACCTCACCTTATCATATTTAGATCGCAGCCTTTTCACAAAACAAATCGTACTCCTCATTACATATTGATCGCTTATCATACTTAGTCGATCCTTTTAAAAAGCGTGTTGGCCTCTTGTTTAGAACACCCATATTGGCACCATCCAGCATGACTGAGATTGTTTAAATCTTTACTTTAAACCCTTTTTAAAATATCTTTAATCGAATGCAATTAAATCATTTGTCTTGACATCAGTATTGCTGATGCAGTCGGCCCAAGGGGATATAAATTCGGGCAGGGGCATGACAGTCCGCCCTTCCTAAGATCGCTTGTCCTCAAGCAATTTCAAATTTGGATGGTTAAAAATCTCTTCTCCTTCCCATGTAGCATCTTCCTCAAGTAGGCCCTTCCATTTGATTAAGAATTCGGAAATAGTTTTATTTCTCAACAGCTTTTCCCTCATGTTGAGTACCGCTTCTGGTTCCAAGATTAGTTTGCCTTCATCGTCAAGTGGGGGTAATTCCACACATGGAGTAACTTGCTGTCCAAGGGCCTTTTTAAGTCAGGATTCATGAAAAACATTGTCAATTCTGATGTCTTCGGGCAATTCCAATTCATAAGCTACCTCAGTCACCAACTTCACTCAAACAACCCCTAAGTTGAAAACAAGGTTAAGTTTAGATTCCAGCAGCTAGGTTTCCCTTCCAAAGGTTATCTAACTTGATCAGTTTACTTTATCTTGAAACACTATCCATATATATATATATTGCTGAATTTTCAGATCGGTTGTTAACTGAAGAACATGGTGAGACCATAAATTCACACCTATATCACTATTCCATTATCATCATGGGCCTGATAGACACTGTATCAAATTCCTTTACCAATATTTCTCTTAACACATTTCAATATTTGAAGTTCATTACTCAAAGTCCTTTGCCAAGGTTATCTTAAGATTTAAATTTACTTAATAGTATTCATAATGTCCACAAAATTGTTCTTTACCTTGTGAAATGCGACATTAGGGTAACTCGAAACATCCTAACAGTTCCCAGAAAGGCTTCAGGCCTACTTTCACTCAATCAGTTAAAGTGTTTCCAAAATCAGGGCACACCTCTATGCATAGCCAGATAATCTCAATACGTTAATCCATGATAAGACCAAGAATATGAAAATACACATTAATTATTGACTGAACATGAAACATATCATACTTAGCCTTTCAAATATAAGTATACTATCTTTAATACTTAATTGATATCTTGGTTAAGTCCTAATGTTTAGACAATTGAATATTATTCTATTCCTTCCATTAAATAGCACGGTTCCTTTACTTATGTTACAGGCAAGGTCCTTACCCCAATCTCTATTCCCAGAAGGCTCCTGTCTCAGTTAAGTGATCGATTCAGTGTCATATTAAAAGGAAACAATCAAAACCTTCTTACCCAAGGTCTTTAAACAGTTCATCTATTACATATACAGAAGTATCATTGTTACTTCATTGAGGGATTCCCTATTTCTTTCACTTACACATACAGAGAGAGAAAGACTCATTTCATCATGTTTAATTTCATATCAGTATATAACCTGTTATACAAAGAATCCCTAAACAGGGTTTGTATAATACCTAATATAGGAATTTAAATCTTTCCAGTAAATCTCAGTATATCATTCAGAGTGTCTTCATCAGTTTTACCATCAAGTATACCAGTTTATATTCTCAGGTGTTTAGTGCAGATCAAAACATATCCCAGATTTCAGAGGAATCGACGAGTATCAGTCAATTCATACCGTGTAGTATCTTTTACCAGCCTTTAGTGCAACAACCTTCATGCATAACAGTCAATAATAATGAATACATGATATACCATCTCAATACCAAAGCAAACGTACCAGCCTGAAACCTTGGTCAATCAATCCTTCATGCTCATTTGATCTAGGAGAGATTACAAGATCCAACACAGTCACTGTAAATGGACAGCATGCATATCTCTTTCGCAATCTCTGCTACAGTAACCCTATGTTTCAAGGAAGTATGGTACACGTCCAAAATCATTGACTCAAACAAGATGAAAGAGTCCTTACCATTTTTTTCTGAGGTTTTCAGACATGCAACAATCCTTCCATGACCAGTCCACAACTCTATACAAAAAGCTTTGCATATTCCTTCCTCAATATCCACGACTTTTTTAACATGTCAATTCATCTCTATTTCCAAGCAATCATAGCAAGCCAAGAATCATGATCCTATCAAAGAGCTCAGCTATACAAACATATATTACATCTGCAAGTAAAAGTATTCTAGTTCCTTCACTGACAAGGACTGTCATATTTACTTTCTGATGCAAGATTGTTCTTCAGCATTATAGTATAATCAATTGAACGGTAGTGACTGACAGTGAATTTCCATACCGAGTCATAGCACATTACTACCCAGGAAACTAAATAAAGATCGTAAATCACAGAGATCATTAAGTAAGACTCTAAGTTGCCCTCTGCTGGAATTGCCATAGAAACACCTACCATGCCCCATTCGACAGGCGTGTTGTACCCAAATTCAATTCCAAAACGAATTGTACCTGGGTATGCAGGGTTTTTCAGCCAATTTGGTAACATAGGTAAGACTCACTGGATACCAAGTACCTGCGCAGTGAGCTCTAGCATGACCCTAAAAGAGATATTACACCACAAAGGTCAGTGCAGAATATGATGACTGAAGTTAAGTACAAGTAAAAAGGGGAAGACAACTTAATAGTCTCATCTTTAAGAGGCTAGATTTATGATACCAGAGAGTCTTCCACCACCAAAGCACTAGAATCATAGGATTTCATGTTAACAATCTAATGAACGAACTCAATTATAAACTTTGTGACAAAGCTATTCATCAAAATCCAAATAAGGGTTCCAATGCAGTTTTTAGACATCTCTAACGTCTCAGATGTAGCAGAAGTCTTGGTCAAACACCCAATGATTTCCAACAATGTAACTCAGTATCAGCATATAGATTTCATCAAGATATACAATTATACAATCTGCCATCTCGTACTCTAAAGCTCCTTAACTACTATGCTAGAGCTCAACATAGGTATGTTGCTATTGATGCAATCAAACGCTTAACTCATCTGACTCCTGCACATCTTTTGTCACAGTTGACTAGTCATTAAATTCCTTTTCAAAGTTTATGATCCCAAAATACACCATAGTAATTCCTATACTGAAATCATCACAAGATAACCTAACCCTCATACTCCTGAAGATTGTTACCTGTCATTATATTCCTGAAGACCTTAAATAGACGAGGAACACAAAACAACTCAAGTCAACCTTCCTAATCCAGGACATATCATAAACTTCATGTAACTACTAAACATGCAACAAAGAGCAAACCCCTAGGCCAGACCTGCTCCCTCGTGTTCATTCTTAACGAACCACCCTCCTGGGAATCAGAGGAATGTAGTTCTCCAGCAACAATAGGTTATCAACCTCCTTGGACTTTGATTGACAATCAAAAGCAACATTTCTCACAAAAATATATAAAATCTCCATTCCATCAATCTTAAGATGGGATTCCAGACCTCCTTTTAGATCAAACGCTAAATATCTTCATATATATCACAGTCCAGATACACAGTGATATCATGTACAACACAGTCCCACTCAATGACATCATATATGTCACAGTCCATGTATAGTGATATCTGATATCTTATAGTGACAACATATATCACAGCCAAAGTACAGTGATCTCATAGATCACAGCCAAAGTTCATGGTGATATCCTACAATGATAACATACATATCAGAGTTGATACACAATGATACAATTCAATGGTGTTAAATTGTTAATCATGTTACATAAATCTACATGAGATATATTAATGAATGTGATCGAATGACTTTACATCAGAGAGCAAAAGCTCTTTATAGAGAGAGGGAACACTCTAAAGAAAGACTGACAGCTTGCATAAAGCAAAAGCTTCAGTTAACAAAGCAATGCAGAAAGGAAATGACTAAAGATGGAATAAAACCTATCTAATAGGAGAAAAGCAGGGAGACGAACGAGTGACCATTAAAATAGAAATAGCTAATTTATCATAATACCCCCCCTTAATGGTCACTGTACTAACTAAAACAGAATTGCCCCCCTTGAATGGAGACAATAGAAACAGAGAAAGACAGGTCCACGAGCAACTGAGAAAGCAGACAGAGGAGATGGACCTAGAAGGCATAGAAAGCAAACTCCTTCTGCTCAGTATGCTCTGCGACGTGTGCTGATGGAGTTGAAGCTTCAGACTTGGACTGTTCAGAAGCCAAGCGTTTCCGGCAATCCTTTTTCATATGCCCAAACTTGTGACAGTAATTGCACTGGATGTTGTATTTCTTGGATGGGTCCTGTGACTGACCCTGACTGAACTGCTGCAAGGGCTGATTAGGACCCTGATACGGCTGGAAGGACTTGGCAGTAAATGCCTGTTCTGAGGAGTAAGAAGCACTGCTACCAAACTGTTGTTTCCATCGATCCTACTGCAAGAGTTTGTTGCACAGATCGGGGAACGTCAGATTAACATTAGATGAAGTAATGTTAAGAGTTTCGATAAAGTGCTCATAAGATGATGGTAGACTTTTCAGAGTGATCACTACCATAGCTTCTTCTTCCATCTTCCGACCAATCGTCGTCAACTGATCACGGATGTCCTTGATTTTTGTGAGATGCTCCTGCAGAGACATCTGATCATCCATCATCATTGAGAAGAGCATGTTCTTGAGAAAGAATGCTTGGCTTTTGTCAAAGGTTTCATGAAGATCCTTCAGTGATTCCCAAATTTCTTTTGTTGTTTTCCCAGACGGAACTTGAGGTAGCTGATCATCAATGATCAATAGCTTGATAAGCATTACCGCTTCACGATTTTGCTCATTGAATCTATCCTGATCCTTACCAGCCACTGGAGGATGTGTAGTTGTGCCCAAAACAATCTTGTCCAAACACCGATACTTAAAAATAGTCATCATCCGCTGCTTCCAGGTTTTGTAATTTTTGCCGTTGAATCTCTGACTGCCCTCCAACAGAATGTTGGTCAAAGATGCCATGCTTCACGTTTTTCGAGACACGAAAAGACGAATTATAAGCAGTGGGCACAGATATAGAAGCATATTGACAGCACAGATAGGGAAAATAGAAGTTTTGCACAGATTACAAAGCACTGATTCCTAAGACACGGAATATACTGACTCGAAAATCCGAACACGGATATCGAGGTACGGATCTCGAGATAAATCCGAATCACGGATTTCAAATTTCAGATATCGAGAGTACGAATGGCATAGGTTCAGAACATCTGAACACAGAACACAGAGAAAAAAGAAGTCTGCATGTCTGCTGTAAACCCACGAAGTGCTGCTAAGCAAAGAAGAGCCACAAATTTATGTAGAATAAATCGAAACAATAACCGAAAGGAGGCAAAACTTCGAATAGAGAGGGGCCCACCAAATCTGCTGATACGAGGTGCTCACGAATAGAGATGAGCCCACCAAATCTCAAGACAAAGAAATTCCTGCCGAATCTCAAGACAGAGCGATTGGAAAACCACGATCAAGAAATAATTCCATGCAATTGCATAAAATGGCCTCTATGAAAATCGCAACCTTCATACGCGAGTCTGTAGAGGCATTTGATGGAAACTTCTCACTAGAAAATCGAATCTTTTAAAAACGCAACCCAGGTTAATGAAAGCGAGTTTTAAAAAAAAAAAGGCCAAAGAAACTCAGTCGAAAGCCAAACCACAAACTGCCTCCAGAAACAAACACAAACGGCAACCATATAACACAGAAACCCTAATCTGCGAGCATGAATGCACCGCCGTAGAAACCAATCACAAGCAGGAAACACTTCAGGAACTTGACATCGTTCCCATGACCGGAATGAAGATGCCCGAAAAAAGCGTCCCAACAGAAAAATTTAAAAAAAAAAAAAAACACTTCGCCGAAAATATCACACAGAGACCATGATCCTCCAAGCAGAAGAAGAAAACGCGACCATTCTAGAACAAAATCGTGAGAGGATTCAACGCCAGGAAATCCGCAGAGGGATTCACGATTAAAAAATGTGCCTTCAGAGAATCGCGAGGTAGGAGGGAAGAAAAACACAACCCTAAACTTAGATGGAATCACAAGAGCAAGTCACAGCCTAAATGCCGACAAAAAGCAAAGAAGGGCGACCACAGATTTGAAGATACGCGCGAAACTGGAAAATGCAACTCTGCTAAGAACGCCGAAACCTTATAGCAATTTCAAGACCTTCGTGCTAACTGGAAACACAAAAGGCAACGGCCCAGACCAAAGCATTCAGAACAAAACACGCGATCCTCAAAAAACAGACGCGCGTCAGAAATAGATGAAAATGACAAGCATGCGACCTGGAGGGAACGAGACAACTGAGGATCTCAACTCAGAAAAACGATTTCAGAATCCTCCATTAGGCAAGAAGAACGATTCCACGACCTCACCCAGGCTCTGATACCATGTTACATAAATCTACATGAGATATATTAATGAATGTGATCGAATGACTTTACATCAGAGAGCAAAAGCTCTTTATAGAGAGAGGGAACACTCTAAAGAAACACTGACAGCTTGCATAAAGCAAAAGCTTCAGTTAACAAAGCAATGCAAAACGGAAATGACTAAAGATGGAATAAAACCTATCTAATAGGAGAAAAGCAGGGAGACGAATGAGTGACCATTAAAATAGAAATAGCTAATTTATCATAATAAATCATTTATATCACTTTTTATACATGATGGTACCGTTCAATAGTGAAATACAGTATTATCATTGATATCACAGTTATTAGCAGTGATGTCATACCATGATATCATATAGTGAAGTAACTGATAAAACTGTACCCTTTCAGTTAAACCTTCCAAGTTCCATATAGAAGGTAAATCCTGAT
Source organism: Cunninghamia lanceolata (assembly GCA_027924645.1). Taxonomy (NCBI): domain Eukaryota; kingdom Viridiplantae; phylum Streptophyta; class Pinopsida; order Cupressales; family Cupressaceae; genus Cunninghamia; species Cunninghamia lanceolata. The sequence goes on from BSBN01000469.1 coordinate 4,488,630, forward strand.
ATCCAAGAATGGCTAATCACCACTAGCCAATGTATTCCTGACATAGATTTTAGGAAGATCTCAACCTCCCAGTTAAGAGGTTTATCAACTAAAGATTTATTAACTGGCTAGATCAATTATAGCTCAACAATACAGTTCCGACCAACAATCTTATTACTAAGTTGCATCTACTATCACTCACAAGCTAAGTTACCAATCCTAGTACTGGTTTGGGTTCGGGTTTGGGTTCGGGTTCAGTTCGTGGGTTCGGTCAAAAAAAAATTTGGGTGTGGGTTCGTTTTGGGTTCGTCCATATAAAAACATATAAAAATCAGAAATATATTCATATTTGCAGCAGTAATTAAGTTCAGAATACCATAGCATCAGAATAAACAAAACCTTTTTGGGATATAGAATTATCATAAACATACCTTTTTATTCTATGTAGCATCAGAATACCTTTTTGGGATATTGAATTATCATAAACATTACTACGCTAGTGATGGATGATAAGAAATGTCATTGACAACTACCTATTCTAATTATACTTGTAATTATCTTTATATTTTGGCAAGATGATGATGCAAAGGGTATGGTGATATGATAGGACCCAAAATATTTCACTCAACTTACATTGCAGGCTGCCCTAGAAAACAGGTCTTGAATATTGAAGAGGTTGATGGACGACAATGCTCATTTGTACTAGTTCATATTGATAAAATCATGTCTAGGCTACAGACAGTTCATTTTATCTTTGGTAGCAAGTTGCAATCAAGGGACTTGCCAGCTTTGAACCATGAGCTAATGCCACAATGAAGGTCAGTTTATTAAATTTTCATTCTTTGAATTCAAGTTTTTGGAGGGAAAGTCTACTTGTTTGGTATTGGAGGTTGATCCCACCACCAACCTACTTGGTAGTCCAACAGTGCCACAACATGGCAATCAAACTCCTAGAAGATAATTCACCATAATGAGGTAACCATCCAAGACCCTAGTACCAAGGTGACCCTAAGACCAGCCTGACTATCAAGACCTCACAAAAGTTTCACTCCTATAACCTCACACAAACCCCAAACCCAAATAATAATTAATTGCCTGCATTGTAGGAGTGCTAATTAATAGTGATTGCATGCATAATACAATACTATAGAGGATGCATGCAAGCTAATCATGGTTGTAAAAAGGTATACAAGGATGGATAAAAGCAAGAAAGGTCTTGAGTGTGCAAATTCTATCTAGGTTCTGAGAAAATTCTGTATGGGTTCTCCCGGAAGAACCCATAGGGCATTTGAAGGACCCTAGCCAAATCCCCTGGAGGATGAGACCAGGACCAGGACCAGGACCCGGTTCGAACCGAACCAGTACCCAGCAGTCAAATGCAAAGAACCAGTAACATAGCTCACAGGATGACAGGAAAGATGCTCTAATACCAATTGTAATGTCCCCTTTCAGATTTGCCCTAAATCTTGCCCTAGAAATTCAAATGCCACAAGTTAGGTTTAGGGTTTATGATTTACCAAATAGAATATCTTTTAAATTACATAATTCTTGGACTTTGAATTCTACAGTCATAACATAGGAAAAACATATACAAAATATATATATATATACATCTTTAATCATTGAGGTTAGACAAAATTACATTGCCTTCGAATTCATAAACAATATCAATATAGCGAGATTATATATCCATTACCATGCAGCTAACTCAGTTTGTTTACAAAATTCAGCGATAGAAGAGGGTGGTACAGGGAGGCATGGCAGGGTGCCTTCAGTCAACAGCTCTCCCTCCAAGCAGTCCCCTCACGATTCTTCTTTGACTGGTGAACTTGAATTTATCAATAAACCCTCAACATGGAGATTAGGAGGAGAATTATGCCCTTGGGTGCCCTTAGCCGTTCTCTCCCTTTCACAAGACAGTAGGGTGCCCTACTAGCTGTTCTCTCCCTACCTGTCAATGTAAAGGGTGCCTTTAGTTGTTCTCTCCCATAGTGCATATTTCCTCCTTGTCCATGTTGACAATTTATTACAATATTTTATGTATTTTTATATATGATAGTGATATGCCATAAGTAAAGATGATTGACAGTCAATAATGATCTGACCTGATGTTTCTTATTTCATTTTTGCATGTATATTCAATAATGATTCTTATTGAACTTCTAGTTCAGTTCAAGATTTGCAGTGTATCCCTTTGTTGCCTATAATAGTCTATATGACAGAATATATATAACTCTGCAGACGAAATTCGAAAGTCTGATGTTATATTAAATAACTGCTGATCCCCCATTCCTTTGATTCCTTTGATACTTCCCTGCTTTATATCATATCAAGAGAGGCGTCCTTTAAGAGTAGATATGTCCTTTTCTAAGAAGACAACCTCTAATTAGACCGCACCTCTACACAGCAAATTGTTGCCTTAACAAATCTCTTCATAATGCAAATCAAACGTCACCTTATCATATTTAGATCGCAGCCTTTTCACAAAACAAATCATACTTCCTCATTACATATTGATCGCTTATCATACTTAGTCGATCCTTTTAAAAAGGGTGTCGCCCTCTTGTTTAGAACACCCATATTGGTGCCGTCCAGCATGACTGAGATTGTTTAAATCTTTAATTTAAACCCTTTCTAAAATATCTTTAATCGAAAGCAATTAAATCATTTTTCTTGACATCGGTATTGCTGATGCATTGGACCCAAAGGGGCATAAATTTGGGCGGGGGCATGACAAACTCCCACTCATCATCATTGCCTAGGTCATTATTATATATTCCTTGCCATAAATTTAGTTACAATCAATTTTATGATTTCTTTGTCTTTGTCTCACATATTTGATATGGATGCTTCCCTCATTAATTGGTGTTTTCATGTATTATTTTTAGCTTTTGAAGATATGGTAACAATTTCAGAAGTCTGATTTTTAATAATTTGATGTCTTGCAATGATTTGAACTAAAGTTTTTAGGTATTGGGATGAAAGATCTATACGTTTACAAAACGGGGGGAATTTATTCTGCAATTTGTAGGTGCATGCTGCATAACTAATAAATGTGTTAAATATACCCCCCATAAAAAATATGGGCAGACAAGGAAATGGGAACTAGAAGATGTTTAAATATACCTTCAGTCTTCAAATTTTATGTCTTGATTTTCTGTTGAAATGGAAGAAATCACGCAAACCTATTCAAATAATGTATTTGCCACTCTAGGTAGTTTTATGGCAGAGGACAAGCACATTCAAAATGCTAAAAAAGGTTTAGATGAAAATTTTGATGCCTTCTTCAAATCTGCTCCACCTCTTCAAGATTGTGATATTATCAACAGGAAGGTGGAACAATTTGTTGAACAACATTGTGCTTGCTCAGGCAAGTTCTGCCTTCCTTTATACTACATATTTTTGTTGAACTAAACTAATTGAGAAAGATCTATTTCTTAAATTTGAAGTTTTATTACAGAAGGATGGATGGGAATGTCATTGCCACCCAGCAAAGTGGTATGCATCTGAAATTGTTCATAGTTTTTGCTGGTTTTGTCTTTGAGATGTCTAGAAATTCAGAATCAACACAAGATTGTATGTGTGACCTCTGGAGGCACCACTGTCCCTCTTGAGCGGCGTTGTGTTCATTATATAGATAATTTCAGCTCAGGCGACCGGGGAGCTGCCTCAACAGAGTATGCAGAATCTATCTCATTCCTTTTGCATGCAAAGTTAGTTATGTTCCTTTCTTATGCATCTGAAACTTTTTGGTTCTTTGAATTATTCTTCACGTATTTTATAAAATCTGGATATAATGTCATATTTCTCCACAGGCGGTGAGGCAGTTGTTTTTATTTTACACATAAGCTCACATTATAATGGAAAGTAATAAATATTCAATTACATTGTGCCCAATAGATATTTTGCTTAATTGTGATTTATCTGTTGTGTGAATTTTATCAACAGGGGAAGTGCTCAACCTTTTTGTAGATTTCTTCCTGAAAATCCTCTTCTTGAGTGTTTTAAACTTTCAAATGATCATGGAATTCAAGGTTTCTACTCAAAGATTCCTTTTCTTTTATTCTTAGTTATAACTTATAATGTTTTTGTAAAGAGTACAAGAAACAGGGAACAAATGAACAAACCGATCCAATGAATAATTTGATTTGTTAAATAACATCAGGAATTTTTGCTTTTCTTTGTCTAGTGTTTATATCCATCTTTCCTTTTCCACAAACTTCTAATACTTTACTATCACCCAACCTTACTTCACTTATGAAATTTTCATCAATTTTTGAAAATGCTTCTTTACAACCCGTCATATGGTTAGAAGTAGAACAACCTGAATCTAGAAACCATACCTCATTATTTGTGTTTTCAACTTCGTTGCATGAAAGGGAGAAGCGCGGGGGATTTTTATCTTTATCTTGTCTTGGACCTTCATTTGGATTCCTTATGTACTCTCGTACATAGTTTGCTTTTCTTCTTTCATGTGAATTCTTCAATTTGTAGTCTCTTTAGTTTGCTATTCTTCCTTCATATAAATTCTTCAATTTGCAGTCTCTTTCTATATGACCAAATTTCTTGTAATAATAATATTGCACTGGCTGTCTTTCACCTTCTCTTCATGGCTGAGTAAAGATCCAATCAGCTCTTCAACTTTTAAAGTATATTAATTTTTGCACACTTCTAAAGTAATCACAATATGGATCCACTTGAATGTAAGAGATCTCAAGATCTTCTCACAACCACATCATTTTTACTGCCTCACCATATGTTCTCATCTTATTCATTATATCTGACATTTTAACACAACAATCTTCAACTTTTTCATTATCCCTCATTCTTAAATTCTCAAAACTCATTCTTAGGGTTTGAAGCTTTGCAACCCTTACTTGATCTATTGTCCATGCTTTCTTAGCTGTCTTACAACCCACAATTCTTGGATAGATACTTGGATCTATTGTACTCTATATATATAGATTAACACTTGAGCATCCTTTTTCTCCTATTCCTTTTTTTTTGGTCTTATTTTACAATTTAATACACTCCAAACTTGAGGTTCAACATACCCACTTGCTACGATGTCCCGTACACCTTTCCATATCAATATGCTTTTTAATTGATTTTTTCAAAAAACAAAATTCTCGCCTTTGAATTGTGGAACTGGCACTGAACCATATTTTGTTGCCATTGAGCTATAAAACAATGTTTAGATTCTCTCTCCAAGTCTTAGGATCTTAAACTCTAGTGAAGGAGCTTCAGATCTAAACTTGTTGAGTGTAATTCTCACTTACAGGGATAAGCTCTTGTGCTGATAAAACTCTGCTCTGATACCACTATTAGTAAATTTCATATGGGATAGGGGCTGCTTAAAAATAAACACATTAAAAAAAACACTTTTACTTATTCTGAAATTGAGTACCTTGAGTTTGAATTTGACTGGTGCTAGGGTAATCCGAACAGACGGATAAATCCTACCTCTAACAACTCTAGTCCACCATCTCTGGTTCGGACAACCGGATGGTGCCCTCGTTGGCGGCCTTGCCCCAAGTTCTGGCTCGATCTTATCTTATGGTCTATTCCTCTTGGTGGTAATGACATTGGCAGGTAATGACGTTGGCAACTACATTGGCATCACATCCTTATACTCACAGATGACTTCCTCGATCACGGCTGGAATAGGCGTCCCGGACGCTTCATCGTCATCCCAACCTCCAAGTAGAGCGGCCATGAACAAGAGCTCTTTCCCTTTCCTTGACGCCTTCTTTAATCCCATTGAAGAAACCAATTGTAGCTTCCCTGACTGTCCCCTATGTGTAGTCTTCACCAGACACATCTAACTTGGATCCAAAAACAAAAGACTTTCCATATGTGGTATGATAGCAACCCTGCCTGCCCTGATAAACTCCTACCCAAGTCAATTCAAAGTCATCCATTTCAATAGCCATAAAATCCATGTGGCCTTGCCACTATCCCTCTTTGACTAGCATGTCCTTGACAATGCCATCAATTTTCGTAGCCGGTGAGTTGACAGCTTTAAAGGAATCGGACCTAGCACTGCACTTAAGTCCAAATTCACTAGCCCTTTGGACTAAGATGTAATTGTGTATCGCTCCTGTGTCTATCATTCTAATAGTGTTCTGACCTCCCATCAAAACTTCAACATAGCACAATTTATGTTTACTCTCAGCCTCGGTCGAGTCCGTCAGTCTTGCTTTGTATGTATCCTTCACAGCACCAAGGATTTGCATTACTCCCATCTTGGGAGCAGACTCATCTTGTGCTGCTTCATATGAGGTTGTTGTAAGTCTGTCTCTCTAGACACTGTTTAGCATAGTAATCAGGTCAACCACATACAAAGCATGCATGGGGTCTTCGTGGTGATCTTGGACTGTCATTCTTCTCAGGCCCTTTCACGAAACCCTTTGTTTGGTAGTTCTAGGACTATTTTGGACTTCCCTCTGTCCTTTTTGAAGAAGTCAATCCCAATTTCCCTTGAGACTTGTCCTCCTTGTGAGGCAACTTCTTTTCACATAGTGAGAATAGTGCGAACCAAATCTTGATGACTCCTTCGGTGTATCTGCCTTATAATCCAAAAGTTCGTCCGTGTTGCGATGGCAGTAGCCAAAGTCTAAGCATTGAGACATCTTAACTCAGTCTGAGCCCACGGTTGGAGACATTTCATGAATTGAAACAACTTGTCAACTTTTGACATGTCCTCCATTTCTAGCATCAGGGCTGAGTAGGCTTTTTGATATAATCTCTAACTTTCCTACTCTACTTTAGTTGCATCAATTGTGTCCTCGTCGTCCAAGCCGAATTCCCAAGCTTAAACTGATCTCTAAGAGTTGTCTTCATTTCCTCCCAATTGTCCACTTTCTACATAGTCTTCCCTGCCTTTGCATCCTTGACCTTAGTGCGCCACCAAAACTTTGCACCTCCAGACAAGAAAGTAGTGGCAGTTCTCACTTGGGCCTCCTCTGAGTAACCCACGAGACTAGCCAGGTATTCGCTCATATCCTAGAAGTAATTGTCCAGAACCTTATCGTCCTGTTGACCATCATAAGATTCTAGGGCTTTCACCTTGTGTGCAGGCTTTCCCATGCCCCTTGAGCTACGAGAGCCTTCAAGATCTTAACTTCGACCTCCAAGGTTTTGTTGTCGTGTATACTTTTTGCTAGCTCAATGTGGAGGTCCCTACCTTGCTCTCCAAGATACCCGTTTCCAATGTTGTCACCCTACTCTCCAAATCTATGACTAACTGGCGAATCCTCGGCAGTTCTCCTACTCGATGCTGTCCTTCACGACTGACATGACAGTGTTAGGCAGGAGAACTGCCGAGGACTCGCCAATTAGTGATAAATTTGGAGTAGGCTGTAAGAACCCTTAGTAGTTCTACCCTGAATTTTCATTTTGAGTGGTTTGACATTTTGTCAAACACTTGTCATGCAAGGTGACTGAATTCTGATTTCTGAGTGTTTGTTTGTTTTGTGATGTTTGTTTGAATAATTTTCAATGCCAATACATATGCAAATACATAGAAAAAATAACCAATTGCTTGCATAAACAAATATCAATGGTTCAACACCCAATCGTGCTTTATTTATTGTTGTTACAGGTCTGATTACACTGATAATCAAGTCTGATACAAAGTATATCAGACTGATTAAACCTATAAGAAATGTTTGTAAAGCCTATTCAAATTAAGCATTTGAATATGGAATTCGTTTACAACATACCCGATTGAATAGCACTTCTTCTAGGCACAATATAACACCATGCAAAGTAGATAGATGACTGATATAGAAAGGAATAGCGTTGCTGTTCACAAATGAAGTCTGATATGAAATTTGTTGATGTAAACAATCAAGTAACAGCTCCTCATAGGCCACCATTTCACCTTCAAACGGTAGCGCTAGTCCTCCAAAGTGAGCGGTAAACCCCTAGATGGGAATAGGTGCCAAATAGATGAGAAATATACCTCCAAACCCTTGATATGCAGATCTGATATAAGTCTGAAGTTTGATATAAAATCTAATTGTCAATTGTTGATGATGGAAACCCACAATCACTCTAAAATGAAGCACCAAGTCCTCCAAACCCTAGGTGATGGAAATTAGATGAAAATGCACCATAAAATGCTCACGATCTGCGTACGTTTGCCCACAATCTGCATACAAACATCAAGCCCTAGCACCAATACCAAACCCTAGCATGAATGATAATGCCATTTCAAACCCTAGCTCCAAATCCATGCCAAAAACCTGCAATAAACTCAATGGTAAACCCCATACAGATTCACCTCTCAAAGTGGAATTGGGTTTTCGTCCAATCCACAAATTTTCCAAGGGTTTTTGTCCTCAAAAAATGGTTGAACCAATGTTGCCTTCTCAAAGGAAAATATCCAATATGCCAATGACAAAATACACGATGGAAATGACCTCCCAAACACCTTAATTTATAACCTTCAAGTGGAGCGCCCAAATTTGCAATATTTTATACAAGTTTCATGTTCACCGCCATAATTGGGATTAAAATATTATTTCTTTAATGCACTTTTCCTTCTCCAAGTGGGACATCCAACTTTGTCATTAAAATAATGTTTTATTTTGTCATTTTATTATAATTTATTTTCTCCTTTTATAAAGTGACTTTCCATTCTCCAATCTTTAAGTCATTTTTACCGACTTCCCATTCTCCAAGTCACCTTAGCTACAAAGACTCAACTAAACAAAATGGGGACATTACAAGTCCTCCCACCCTGAGATTGCTTGTCCTCAAACAATCGAATGAGACAAATCTGCATTAGGCCCAGACAATCCAACCAATTCCTGGATCCCAAATCAATCTAGGACCTTTGTATGGAGTCCAAATATGCTGCCACAAACCTGCAAAAGAGACCTCGCACAATCTCCTTACCCCAAATGCTACAATCCTCCAAAGGCTTTGCCATTTTCCACTAACTTCCCGCTGCGCCACTTTGGGAGAAATATCATTCCATAGATCATCATGAAGTATATCATCATATGGATACCAAAATATAGCATCATATAACATGAACATGAATGTACATGTATCTCTCATCAAGCTATCATCACTAGATATCCATCCAAATCTGAAATATGTCCTATGGACTTGCCAAATGTCCATCATATATGTGTAACCTAGCATGCAACTCCACTCTATGCTGCTGGTATGAATCAGAACAGCTCTAGTAGAACTCAGAATCAGACCTATAATCATGTTGTTGCTGTCATAAAATGATAAAGTCTCCTCAACACTTAACCACCATTGCCTGAAGTGGCAATTCCATGCACCCAACTTTATCCAAACAGCTGCCAACATCAATGTACAGTCTGAAAAATCTATGAACAGCAAAGTAGAACAGCCATCAATCATCAAGGTGTGAGCTGAAAACCAATGTGCCAAGTCTGAAATTCCCCTCTCAACTAGCTGCCCTGTGTGATATTCTTGTTCATCAACATGTGTTAAGGTTGGAAAACTTGAAGTTGGTATTTGACAACCACTTCAATTGAGTGATGTTTTTGTCAAACCAAACACAATCAAAATCTGAATGCAATCTCATAATCAGCTCTTTAGGTGGATGTATCCCATGTAACCTCATGATGTCAAGATCTGCCTCAAAGCTGCCTGTTGTACCAAATAATGAATTGCTGTCTATAGTCATAAAATCAGTACTCTCTTCACATTCTGAAATTAGGACAGCATCATGCCCAATCAATGAACCATCCTCATAATGATATGGAGTCAAAACACAAGTAGACTCATTCAAATCTGATTCAAGAGTACTCTTCCCCACATACGTACCAATATCATTCTCTGCTGGTCCACAAAGTGTATGCACAATATCCTCTTCCTCAATCATGTCTTGAGCCTTCAATTGGTCTTCTAAGTGGTGTGACTCATGAACCCAATGATCAAAATCATTTGCACAAAATGAAATTCCTGATTTGTCTTCAAAAACATACCTCTCAACAAGTTCGTGCAAATCTGATTGCTCTTCATGCTCTGTCATCATGAGTGGTTCATGCTCAACCATCTTTGTTTCTTCCCTTGGAAGTAATAGAGATTGATGAAAGGAATGTGTGCTCCATGTGAATGTGTTGTTCCTTGACCCTTTGTAAGTGTTGTCTTGCTTGAGTAGGCAATAACTTGGCCTCCTTAGGTCTCTTCAACCACCCGTCACACATACTTTGAGTCCTCCTTACATCTTCTATGCTATGATGCACAAAATCAAATTGCTTGTGGCTTGGATCCATAACCTTTCCCTCATGCTTGATCATCAAATCGTGAGTATCAACAAAGCAAGGTGTCTTACCACTATGATCATGTGAAGACAAAGGATTGTTGTTCTTAATCAAAAAATCAAAACTTTCAACCTTTTTGTAGGGCATTCATATGTATGAACAATGTCTTTTTTCAAGACAGCCAACTCACTAATTGATTCCTTGCAACCATTATGCAAAGATTGTGAAACAATGCTATGCTCAACCCTCGTTCTCCTTCTTTCCTTTCGTTGTCTTACGAATTGGTTGAAGGGCAAGTTATCTCTAATATGAGGTGAAAGAGAGTTGTATTTATCATGAAGTAAGACATTTTCTTGTACCTTTGGCTCTTCTTTCTCAATGATCTCTTTGATAACTTTTGATTTTTTTTGTCTTTATCAACACTCCGCTGAAATGAACCTGTAATCACTGTTTCATCTTCTTTCCTCAACTGATTTTTGCTCTTCCTTCTTTCTTCTTGTGCAAGTAGTCCAATGGCTGTCATGAATTGTTGCTGGTATTGCATATAGGTGTCCATCATTTGTTGTTGACACTTTACCAAATTATTCATACCATTCATAGGCTCTTTCATATGTCGATCATTTCTTTGTGGACTCATATTATTCCTTCTATCACCCATTGTGCTAGCTGTTCAAAAACTTGTTTGTCTTACAACCTGATTTCCAAATTGAATTCTACCCTCCAGGCTGGCAAGATACACTGCTCTGATACCACTATAAGAACCCTTACCAAGATTCTTCCTCAAAACCATGAACTTTCTGATTGTTATTGTGCAAAATGCTAAGCTCTGATAACACCGTAAGAACCCTCAGTAGTTCTACCTTGAATTTTCAGTTTGAGTGGTTTGAAATTTTATCAAACACTTGTCATGCAAGGTGACTGAATTCTGATTTCTGAGTGTTTGTTTGTTTTGTGATGTTTGTTTGAATGATTTTCAATGCCAATACATGTGCAAATAAATAGAAAAGATAACCAATTGCTTGCATAAACAAATATCAATGATTCAACACCCAACCATGCTTTATTTATTGTTGTTACCAGTCTGATTACACTGATAATCAGGTCTGATACAGAGTATATCAGACTGATTAAACCTATAAGAAATGTTTGCAAAGCCTATTCAAATTAAAGTTTTGAATATGGAATTCATTTATAACATACCCGATTGAATAGCACTTCTTCTAGGCACAATATGACACCATACAAAGTAGATAGATGACTGATATAGAAAGGAATAGTGCTGCTGTTCACAAATGAAGTCTGATATGAAATCTATTGATGTAAACAATGAAGTAACAGGTCCCCATAGGCCACGATTTCACCTTCAAATGTTAGCGCTAGTCCTCCAAAGTGAGCAATAAAACCCTTGATGGGAATAGGTGCCAAATAGATGAGAAATATGCCTCCAAACCCTTGATATGCAGATCTAATATAAAGTCTGAAGTCTGATATAAAATCTGATTGTCAATTGTTGATGACGGAAACCAACAATCACTCCAAAATGAAGCGCCAACTCCTCCAAACCCCAGGCGATGGAAATTAGATGAAAATGCACCATAAAAAGCTCACAATCTGCGTATGTTTGCCCACAATCTACATACAAACATCAAGCCCTAGCACCAATACCAAACCCTAGCATGAATGATAATGCCATTTCAAACCCTAGCTCCAAATCCATGCCAAAAACCTGCAATAAACTCAATGGAAAACCCCGTATGGATTCACCTGTCAAAGTGGAATTGGGTTTTCGTCCAATCCACGAATTTTCCAAGGGTTTTCGCCCTCAGAAAATGGTTGAACCAATGTTGCAGCTCAAAGGAAATATCCAATATGCCAATTACAAAATACACAATGATGGAAATAACCTTCCAAACACCTTAATTTATAACCCTCAAGTGGAGCGCCCAAATTCGCAATATTTTATACAAGTTTCATGTCCACTGCCACAATTGGGATTAAAATATTATTTTTTAATGCACTTTTCCTTCTCCAAGTGGGACATCCAACTTTGTCATTAAAATAATGTTTTATTTTGTCATTTTATTATAGTTCATTTTCTCCTTTTATAAAGTGACTTTCCATTCTCCAATCTTTAAGTCATTTTTACCGACTTTCCATTCTCCAAGTCACTTTAGCTACAAAGGCTGAACTAAACAAAAAGGGGACATTACATAGGGTGATAGCATTGGAAACGACTATCCGGGAGAGCTGGGTAGGGATGATAGTGGAACACGAGGTTAGGGACCTCCACATCAAGCTAGCAAAAAGTATACAGGACAGCAAAACCTTGGAGGTCGAAGTTAAGATCTTGAAGACTCTCGTAACTCAAGGGGCGTGGGAAACCCTGCACACAAGGTGAAAGCCCCAGAATCTTATGATGGCCAACTGGACAATAAGGTTCTGGACAATTACTTCTAGGATATGAGCGAATACCTGGCTAGTCTTGTGGGTTACTCAGAGGAGGCCCAAGTGAGAACCGCTGCTACTTTCTTGTCAGGCAAGGATGACTATGGCGAAAGTGAACAATTGGGAGGAAATGAAGAAAGCTCTTAGAGATCAATTTAAGCCTAGGAATTCGGCTTGGACGACAATGATGCAACTAAAGCAGACTAGGAAAGTCAGAGATTATATCAAAGCCTACTCAAAGATCAATTTAAGCCTAGGAAATGAAGACAACTCTTAGAGATCAATTTAAGCCTAGGAATTCGGCTTGGACGACGAGGACACAGTTGATGCAACTAAAGCAGACTAGGAAAGTCAGAGATTATATCAAAGCCTACTCAGCCGTGATGCTAGAAATCAAGGACATGTCAGAAGTTGACAGGTTGTTTCAGTTCATGAAAGGCCTCCAACCATGGGCTCAGACTAAGTTAACATGTCTCAATGTTCAGACTTTGGTTGCCATCATAGTCGCAGACAAAATTTTGGATTATAAGGCAAATACACCTAAGGATTCATCAAGGTTTGCTTCGCACTATTCTCACTATGTGAAAAAGAAGTAGCCTCACATGGAGGACAAGTACCGAGGGAAATCGGGATTGGCTTCCTCAAAAGGGACAGAGGGAAGTCGAAAACAGTCCCAAAACTACCAAACAAAGGGTTCCGCGAAAGGGCCTGAAAAGAATGACAGGTTGACATCACCACAGAGACCCCATGCATGCTTTGTATGTGGTCAACCTGATCACTATGCTAAAGAGTGACCAAAGAGACAAAGACTTACAACAACCTCATATGAAGCGGCTCAAGATGATTTTGCTACCGGGATGGGAGTAATGCAAAACCTTGGTGTTGTGAAGGATACACCCAAGGCAAGAATGGCGGATCCAGCCAAGGCTAAGAGCAAACATAAATTGTGCTATGTTGAAGTTTTGATGGGAGGTCATAACACTATTGGAATGATAGACATAGGAGCGACACACAATTACATCTTAGTGCAAAGGGCTAGTGAACTTGGACTTAAGTGTAGCGTTGGGTTCAATTCCTTTAAAGCCGTCAACTCATCAACTAAAGACGTGCTAGTCAAAGTGGGATAGTGGCAAGGCCATAGGGATTTTATGGCTATTGAAATGGATGACTTTGAATTGATACTTGAGGAAGAGTTTATCAGGGCAGGCAAGGTTGCCATCATACCACATATGGAAAGTCTTTTGTTTTTGGATCTAAGGTAGACGTGTCTGGTGAAGACTACACAAAGGAGACAGTCAGGAAAGCTACAGTTGGTTTCTTCAATGGAATTAAAGGCGTCAAGGAAAGGGAGAGCCCTTGTTCTTGGACGCTCTACTTGGAAGTTGGGATGACAATGAAGCGTCCGGGACACCCGTTCCAGCCGAGGTCGCTTCGGGACGCCCGTTCCAGCCGAGGTTGAGAAAGTCATCTGTGAGTATAAGGATGTGATGCCAATGCAATTGCCAGCATCATTACCACCAAGAAGACGAATAGACCGTGAGATTGAGCCAAAACCTAGGGCAAGGCCGCCAACCCATGCACCATACTAGTCATCTGAACTAGAGATGATAAAATTTAAGAAACAACTAGGAGAGTTGTTAGAGGCAGGATTTATCCGTCCGTCCAGATCACCCTATCGAGCACCAGTGTTGTTTCAGAAGAAGGATGGAGCACTAAGGTTGTGCGTGGATTTCAGGGCCTTGAATAAGTTAACCATCAAAAATAAGTATCCGCTACCCCTCATAGCAAACTGTTTTGATCGCCTCACAGGGGCAAGATTCTTCACAAAACTGAACTTGAAACAAGGGTATTATCAAGTTAGGATTGCTACTGGGGATGAAGAGAAGGCTACTTGCGTTACTCGATACAGATCATATGAGTTCATGGTGATGCCATTTGGGTTGTGTAATGTGCCCACAACATTATGTACACTCGTGAATGATGTGTTCTGTCCCCTACTGGATAAGTCAATGGTAGTGTACTTGGATGATATTGTGGTCTATAGGACTATGGCAGAGCATAAGGGACATCTAGCAGAGGTGTTTGAGTTGATCAGGGAGAATCAGCTCTTTGTGAAGAAGGAGAAGTGTTCTTTCACCTAGGAACAAGTGAACTTCCTTGGGCATGTCATTAATGGAGGAACCATTTGTCCAAATCCAGTTAAGTTACAAGCCATTGTTAATTGGGAACCGCCTAAGTCCGTCAATGAGGTTAGGTAGTTTTTGGGTTTTGCGAACTACTACAAAAGGTTTGTTGAAAGCTATTCTAGGGCAGCAGGCCACTTGATATATCTCTTGAAAAAGGACAAGAAGTGGTTTTGGTCAGACAAGTGTTAGACTACATTTGATAAGTTGAAGCAAAAGAGCTCACATCCGAGCTAGTGCCAGCATTGCCAGATTTTGCAAAACCTTTTGAAGTCCAAACCGATGCATTGAACTTTGCAATTAGGGGAGTGCTCATGCAAAACGGGCACCCTGTGGCATTTGAGTCAAGGAAGTTGAACGACGGAGAAAAAAACTACCCTGTGCATGAAAAGAAGATGACATGCATAGTGCATTGTCTGAGGACCCGGAGGCACTACTTGTTGGGTGTCCCCTTTGCAATCAAAACAAACATCTCATCTACTTACTTCAACACTCAGGCCAAGCTGACCTTAAAGCAAGCAAGGTGGCAAGAGTTCCTTGCACTTCAACATCCAATACAACCTTGGGAAGAGGAATGTTGTTGTGGATGCACTCAGTAGGAAAGTGCAACGGGCCGCCATAGAAGAGATTCAGAGGGTAACTCTAGGGGAGTTCCATGTAGTACTTTCAAAAACAATGTTGGAAGACATAAAAATAGGGTTACAAATGGATAAGCAAGCGATAGAGTTGGTGAAACATGCTTGAGAAAATAGATCTAGGAAGTTCAGCATCAGATATGGACTTTTGGTGTTCACCTAGGATCGAGTGTATGTTCCTAAGTGGAAGAGCCTTAGGAGAGATCTTCTCAAGAAATATCATGACAATGTCTGAGCAGGACACCCAGGACAGAAGAGGACTCTCTCACTGTTAGAAAGGGGATTTTATTGGCCGAGAATGAGAAGGGATGTGGATGAGTATGTTCGTGGATGTCTTATCTATCAGCAAGATAAGATTGTGGCTTGTTTGTCAGGTGGACTGTTGCAGCGCCTACCTATTCTAGTGAGACCATGGGCAAGAGTGAGTATGGACTTCATCACTCAGCTTCCAAATGTGAATGGGTTAACAAGTATCATGGTTATGGTCAACTGGTTCTCTAAGTATGCAACCTTTGTGGCGTGCAAAGCCCCTTGCAGAGCAAAGGACGCAACAAACTACTTTTTCAAATTTGTTGTGAAGTACTGCAATGTTCCATTAAGCATCATATCCAACAAGGACGCTCAGTTCACAAACAATTTCTGGGCAGAGTTGTTTAAGATAATGGGAACTAAGTTGCTAATGTCTATTAGGCACCATCCACAAACCAACAGGGAGACCGAAAGGATCAATGCAAATTCGAAGGATTACCTGAGGCATTATGTTTGGTCAGATCAGTCCAATTGGCTTAAGCTTTTGGACGCAACTCAGTTTAGTTACAACCTGCATAAGACTTCAATGAGTCAGTACTCGTTGTTTCAACTAGCAACTGTATAGCAGTCGCTCTCTCCTTATATAGTTATGAGGGTACCAAGGAGAGTGCCCATCTGCAGTGGAACACCTAAGGGATTGGCAGGATCAAGTGAACTTGGCAAGACATCATTTGACAAAGGTTGCAAAGAGAATGAAGAGGTGCGTGAACTCGAGTAGGAGGCCGCTTGACTTCAACGTTGGTGACAAGGTCCTCTTTAGGATGGACCCAGTTTAGTTTCATCCGTCGAAGGGGATGAGCCCATCTTTGGCTAGGCGATTTGATGGACCCTTTTCAATGATTGGAAAAGTTGTAAAGGTCGAATATAAACTGAAGTTTCCAGAGCACTTGAGGGTGCACAATCTATTCCATGTTAGCCAATTTCGTCCTTATAATGCAGATGCAGAGGACCAAGACGGGAACATTCCAACCAAAGGACCAACAAATATCTTAGACAAACCAGATTGCGAGGTGGAGGAAGTGTTAGTTGTTAGAGAAAGAGGGTTTGCTAACAAAAAAGGCAGGGATTTTCTTGTCAAGTGGAAAAGCAAGGCTTGTTCAAAGGCAAGTTGGGAACCTGCAACTTCTCTTTGGAAGTATGAAAAACGAGTGTTGGAGTTCTTGAGGAGCAGGAGCTCTTATCCCTATAAGTGATTCATCAAGCAGGATGGATCCTCCTATGTGTTGAGCGGGTAGGTCACACGCCCGCGTCGATAGCGTCACCATTTTTGAGTGGGGGAGAATATAGGGGGAAGAAGAATACCCCGACTGCAAATGAACTTGTGTTCTATGATGCAGAGGTATTGGTAGGTTTGGCTTTGTCTACACAATAGACCTAGTTTTCCTTCACAAGGTTTCCAAAGGTAATGTGATACAAGCCTACACAAGGCTACTCAAGAGGCTGACCTAGACTAAGACGACACCCTAGTGTCCACCCACACAGGCTACTCAACTCTCTTTTGGGGAGTCATTACCCAACCCAACCTACATGCACAATACACCTTACACAACCAACTACCAACTGCTCTACCAAACAGGGTCTTCACACTACCACCAGCATGTACTTGTCAAGGGCATGACTAACATGAGGTCTCTAAGCCAATAACTAGGTTCTGTACTCTCCAGGACAGTGGACAGCAAGTTACAGCATGACTGTCCTATGACAGTGTTTAAGAAAGGCCTATTTCTTGTAGCCCTAGAAATCGACTAAACCATGGATAACTTTCCAAAACTCCAAAAGACCATCAAGACTTAATGCATATTCAAATACCCATTATGGACATGCAATCATCCTCCAATGTACAGGGCCGTACTCTGCTACAGGCGTTCAAGGACAGCAAACAGTCTTCTTCTAGGAATAGGCCTAGTTTAAGGGCTTTGTGAAGGAAGTGTATCTAATCCACTTGCTCAGGAATAACCAGGTACCTGCACAGGACTGTTATCATCTGCAAACACCAAATTCATCATCCACTTGGTCAAACACTTGACTGTTTTCTACATTTACACTGCTGTCCACCATTAGCATACTAACTAGTCACTATGTAGACTAGTTAGTCTCATGCCAAATGCCTTGGAGAGAGAAGTGCAACCTGACATGCAACAAAAAACATGAAACCTAACCTACCTTCCTCCATCCTACTGAAAATGGGTGAGATCTTTCAGAGGACAGAGGAGAAATTCCTCATTTTGGCCCAAAACCCTAGTTTAGAGGGTTTTCAAACAGTTTTTACAAAACGAATTGATTCTTCCTTCACAAAAGGTGTCAAGAAGGCTAAATATACTCAAAAGAAAGGTATTTCAATGCATTAACATATTTCACAACTTTCAGATGCTCCCGTCTGTACAGAGCCGTACAGAAAGACTGTTTTCCAAAAAACACAGAAAAATGACAGTTTTGCACTTCAAAAACTTCTCCCCTTCATTCTTCTTGGCATGTCATACAGTTTCCTGCCTATAGAAGGCTTGGCAAACGTTTCTTCTCCTCCTCCAACCATACAACTGCCCTCCAAGGGCAGTGAAATGTTGGAGGTTACATTATTTTCAAGAAACCACATGTTTCTTAAGGAAAAATGCATTTAAAATGGACCTTATCAAGGTTATGTTGGACTAGATGACCAAATGGACCAAGTCCTTATTACAAACTCATGAAAATGGCTTTCAAAGCCTTAGAGGAAATAAAATAACATGACAACAAAATAGGACATAGCCAAAAATGACTAGAACTGGGAGGGAGCTCCTGCACCATTCTACAATTCTTCAATGAGCAGGCGAATAGTGATAAGGTATTCCTTCCCCTCAACATGAAGTGCCATGTTGGTTCCATTACAAGGAGGCACATTGAGATCTTGAAGCCGGGCTTGGATCTCTGCATTCTACATTGGGTTAAAGTGGATAGTGATAACAGTGAGTTTGCAACTAGAACTAGAAGTTCCATATTAGTGACACTTTTTGGGTCCGAAGGACAGCAACCTGGGGAGCTTAGATTTAGCGTGAAGAGTTGTTCTTGAGTACTAGATCTAGGGAAGAGGGAACTGAGACAATGAACTAGGATCAGGACTTGAGGCGTGTGACCACAGTGTGTGTCAAGACTTGGAGAGCTAGAATAAACTTGGGGTGGGTGTCAACCTGTGTAAAGGGGTGTGAGCATTATCCACAGAGACGGACTTCGTTACCTGGGTTTTCTTGGTAGTCCAAGTTGGGTTGCTTAAAACATTGTACAGGCCTAGTGCCATTTCTACAAATCAATAAAGGAAACCTATTCACCCTACATAGTAATGTTAAGTCTGATTGTGAGACATTGTTAGATTATTATTGTTGTGTGCTTTCACCTTACATTGTGGTGTGTCTAAGTTAAAATTCAACTCTTTTCATTAGCATTGTTAGAGTAGAAATCCGTTGCAAAGAACTTGTGTTGGTGTGATTACAGGACAACTCAGAGGGACAAGGCGTAGTTCGTGACACTTGAAAGGCTAAGTCCACAACGAAAGCCAAGTAGAGTGTGGGTGGTGCCACGCAGATTAGGTGGACATGTGATAAATAGGCTGCTGAGACTCAATTCACATCCAACACAATTGTCTTGAGGCGACTTGTGAAGGTGCAAGAGCCACTTTCTAGCATGGTCATCAGCCAAAGTTGGTCCCTATGGAGGCAATCCAATAGTGACAAGGCAACAAATGTAAAGCGAATGTTCCTAGATGACACTTGGTGGGACTGCGTGGAATATCTTCTTAGTTTCACCGAGCCCATCATGAATATGATCTATTTTACTCACATGGATAAGCCATCTTTGGGAGATGGTATACGATACCCACCCCACTTTTTATAGAGGTGCAAACAATTTGAAATAAAATGACCACCCCACTACATCACATTTACTCCCAAGTTTTACAGCGATGAGATTCTTGCTATGTCGTCAAGTATGCCACCATACAGAGATCCAAAAGTTGACGAAGAGTATAGGAAAGCACTTACTAAACTCTTCCCCGATCCTAAAATGGAGGATTTAGTTACAAATGAGTTCGTTGAGTTTGTAGCCTCCAATGGTCAAAATGTTTCCGCTCTCCGTGACAAGTATAGGAAGGATGCTCACGCTTGGTGGTACCTCAATGACCAGACATCACCACACCTTCAGACTCTTGTGATCAAAATTTTATCACAAGTAGGTTTCTTAATTTTTATTGCACTCTCTAAATTTGAATTGTTTTTCCTTTTTAAAATAATAAAATTATTAGTTTCAAATTTGAAGTTTAATTTACAATTTTATAACTATAACTCTCACTTTGCCTCAGTAGGTTGCTAGTTCCTCTTCATTTAAGCCAATTGAAGTACATACTCCTTCATTCACTTAGTGAAACACAACCAATTGGTAGCAAGTAAGGTAGAGGAGCTAGTTTATGTGCATTTCAACTTGCATCTACTTACTCACAAACAAAATGAGTACAAGGAAGGGGGCACGAAGTTGTGGGATGTAGATCCACGGCGAACTGACTTGGATTTTTCATCTGCCACACAATCTTCACTTTTTGTGGAGTCGGATAGCCAACATACTTTTAGTGATAGTGTCAATGTTGCATGTGGTTCTTCTAATCTACCTAGATCATCTAATGACAATGTCAATCATGGTGTTAATGTTGGTCTTCATGATGACCCATATGATGTTGATTACTAATTGTATTATTTTAATATTGAACCAATGAACAATAAATATCCATCGTGACATTCAAGTTTTGACAAATTGATATTGAATTTGGAATTAGTCTGTTGTATTTCAAATTTATAATATTTATGGTAGTTTTGTTCAGCATATGCATGATATATTGTAGTTTTGTATAGACATACCCAAACGTACCTAGCCCCCCCAAAACAATTCTGCCCTTCCGACGTACTATACCCGTACCCGATTTGGTAACTTAGCTTTTGGCAATCCATGGAGTCTAATTACCTCCTTAAAGAACAATGTGGCAACATGAGTGACATCATTTGACTTTTTACATAGAATAAAATGTATCATTTTTGGAAATCAATGCATGATATATTGTATTTTTGTCCAGACATACACAAACGTACCTAGCCCCCCAAAACAAATTCTGCCCTATCAGCGTACTGTACCCGTATCCGATTTGGTAACTTAGCTTTTTGGCAATCCATGGAGTCTAATTACCTCCTTAAAGAACAATGTGGCAACATGAGTGGCATCATTTGACTTTTTACATAGAATAAAATGTATCATTTTTGAAAATCTATCTACTAGCACATAAATGGAATCATTACCTCTTTGTGTTCTTGGCAGCGCAAGAATGAAGTCAATACTTATATCCTCCCATTGCCTTTCTGAGATAGGTAAAAGCTGATATAATCAGGTATTTTGACTATTCCTCTTGGCATGTTGACAAATTCTGTCGTGTTGTACCATATGCTTCACATCCTTGCTCATCTTTGACCAATTTTCAATAGTTGTGCTAATGTTTTGTCCACTCCAAAGTGTCCAACTAAGCCTCCATTGTGCTTCCCCCTCAGGAGATTCTCCCTCATAGATCCTTGAGGTATACATAAACATTTTCCTTTGAACAATAATCCTTCCTAAAAAAAGTAATCCAACCATAATGTTTTGTTTTGGTCCTTTGGGCTCTTGCATGCAGCTCATGCCTCTTTGAAATCTAAATCATTCTCATACAGCTCCTTCATAGAATCAAAACCAGCAACTTCCATTTTCATTTTAGTCAGCAATAAACATCTTCTACTTAGTGCATCCGCTATTCGGTTTGATCTACCACCTCTATGCTTCAAAACAAATGAATAACTTTGCAAAAATTCAACCCACTTCATGTGTCTTTGGTTGAGTTTACCTTGGCTGTTTATGTACTGCAATCCCTGATGATCCGTGTATAAGACAAATTCCTTCAATAACAAACAGTGTCCACTTTTTTAAGTGCCTGTATGATAGCATAAAACTCTTGATCATAGACAGAGTACTTTTTAGCCTCATTTAAATTCTCACTAGAGTAAGCAATGGGTTTAAGCTCAAGACTTCTCCAATTGCTGTCCCACTTGTATCAAAGTCTACCTGAAACACTTTGTCAAAATCCAGCAATGCTATTATGGGTTGTGTTGTTACCTTCTCCTTTAAGAGCTGAAAACTCTTTTCATTGTTGTTGTCCACTAAAATTTACCCCTACCCCCCTTTCATGGTCTCCTTTTATCATAAGAGATTCCCCTTGCTCTAGTCCTTCTGCATGTCCAGGTGTTGCTACATCTTCTTCATTAGCCTGTGCAATGTGATTTCATGCTTCACTCGTTCTTCCACGGTCCTTCTATGCTTGCAGACACTCGAAGGCTCCATGGCCAACTTATCCACATTGGTAGCAAGTGAATCCTCTACCTCTTCCTCTTCAGTAGCTTCCTCTTCCTCTAGAGGAATTTCCTCTTCCTCTTGTATCTTGGTTGTAATTTTCATTTTGGGAAGTGTTAGGCTCCCTCTCACTATTTTGTTGTATTTTATCTTCACAATATTGTCCTCTTCCTTTGGAGTTATTATGTTGCTTTCTAGCTAACTTATCTTCAGCTCTCAGGGCACATTGCTAAGCTTCTTCTACTGATCTCACTCAGATCATGCCAAATTCATCTTGTATTGCCATTCGGAGCCCATTTATGTACCTTGCAACTTTTCCTTCGTCATCCTCTACATGGCCAGCTTGGATGTTGAGCCTATAGAACTCTTTTGTATACACCTTGACGCTCATCTCCCTTTGCTTCAGATTTTGCAATTGCTTCAGCAAATTCAAGAGGTAATCTACAAGTAAAAGCTTTGACTTCAATTTCGCTAGTATTTGATCCCACAATCAAATCTTCTCTTTTCCTTTCCTTTGTCTATCCAATTGTATATGATCCCACCATAGGGATGCATGACCCTTCAACTGCTTACTAGCAAGCTTCACCCTCTTTGGGTCTTCTATGGACTCAAATTCGAAGTACTTCTCCATCTTTGAAATCCAATCTACGAACTCTTTAGCATTCAAACTCCCATTGTAGCACGGAGTATCCATCCATAGTCGATTCCCAATGAGTGACATAGCCCTCAAAAAGGGCTCATTCATATAATCTTCCCTTCCTCCTCCTTGGCCAACTGCTGCTTCTTCTTCTTCATCTTCACTTACATTCTCAACAGGCACACCTCTCCTTTGTGTTGTTTCCAATGCTTCCAATCTTGCTTCCATTGCCCTAAACATCTCTACCATTTGAGCATTTCCATGAGCTATGACTTCTCCTCAGCTCTTTGCAATTACAAGATCCACACACCTGCAACAAAACTCTTAGAGCTCTCAAGACCAACTCCCACTTCAACAACACAACAAGCTTGACCAGCTCTAATACCACTTAATGCAGTCAGGAATCAGACACCTAGTGAAGGGCAACCAATCCTAGCAACCACACAAACAATTAAATTATAACAGTAGCTCAAGAATTAACAACAAATTTGATTTTCATTACTCAAATACCAATTCATAGGCAGGCATATAGCCAATTAAAATCATTTCAACCACTAAAAAAAATTCCAAGTTACTACCTGCTGTTACAAGCTTATCCCGACCAATAGCAATTAATGCTCCACATATATATTTATTTATTTTTATTTTTTTAAGCCTGATTAGTAGCACTACCTCTATTCAGTTTCCTTAGTTGATATGGAAGTAGCTGCCCAAAAACCATCATCTACCTTCACAAATTAACTGCTGCCGTTATCATGAAGGCACAACCTAGGAGAGACAAGCTCCAGGCAAGTAGTCGTAGTGATTAAGGTAGTGCTTGGCAGAGGTAACCGATATGTCAACAACCAATAATAAAATCCACCCAGTACGCATAGTCAACAGGCATTAGGGCTTGACACCCATGATCCAATGCAAATTGTAACTGCCATAGGTGAAAGGTCCTGCAAAGATAAGGTGTGCCCCAACAAAGAGAATCAACCAGTAAGATATGGAGAGTCCTGTTGTGATGTAATCACACATCGCCCCATTGCAAATGGGGACCCCCTCTTTCTTGCTTTCTCGCTTTGTCTTGCTTTAGGGTTTAGTTTTGCTTTGAGTTTGTAGGGTTTTGGTAGTGTTGTTTTGCCCATGTCTCAACAATTTCTTGCCAAGAGGTCTATATGCCTTCATCCTGGTGTTGCGATGCATGTCACTGAGACCCTGAAAATGACTAAGTCTGATATCCTGAAAATCCTGAAAAAATGACTAAGTCTGAAATCTGGTGGATCCTCAGAAATCTAGAATCTGCATGCTAAATCCTATGGATCCAGGACCTATCTCAAACATCCTGGAAGTATATTGATAAATATTTAAAGTATAAGAAAATACTTAAACATATTTTCAATATACTTCCATTCAGGCAAGAAATTCTTCACTCCATGTCCAAACCCGCCCAGACTGGGCGGCCTCACAAGGTCCTCTTGGACAGTGTCTTCACCATCAGGAGAGCTTGTCCAGACAACACCCTCAAACCCCCCCAGGGAAAGTTAGGATGTTTTCACGATGTTTTTGCCGATTGAAGGGAGTTAGGAAGTGATGATGGAGTCAAAAACTAAGATTTTGATGAAAATTCCATGCCTCACCTCCAAACCTACCCAGCATGGGCGGCCTTGGCACAAGGTCATGGATTCAACGTCATGCACATGCACTTGTCCAGACAGACCCCTCAAATCCGCCCAAGGGAAAAGTTGTCAAATTTACAAGGTTTTGAGTATAGAGATGATAAAATTCAAAGAAATTTCATAAGTTTGAGTGATTCTAAGGCTTCACATGACACTATCCAAGCACTCCTTCCTAGCCTGCCTAGCCTAGGCGGCCTCAAGGTGCTCTCATGGACTTTGTCTTGTTCCAGGTGACATTGTCCAGTCAACACTTACAAATCCACCCTAGGAGAAAAATAGTTAAGTTTTGAGGTTTTCAAGAACAAGGCACTGAGAAATGATGAATTTCGAGCAAGGTTTGCAAGTTGGAGGGAAGTTAAGTAGATTACAAGCAACATTCCATGCATCATCTCCAAACCAAGCATTACTTAAACTCCTCCCAACAAGGATGAATTAATTGGAAAGAATGATGAAAGATCACTAAGCCTGATGTCCTGAAGTCCTGAAATCTTGAAAATTGACTAAGTCTGAAATCTGGTGGATCCTCAAAAATCTAGAATCTGCATGCTAAATCCTATGGATCCATGACCTATCTCAAACATCCTGGAAGTATATTGATAAATATTTAAAGTATAAATCAAATTAAACATATTTTCAATATACTTCCATTCAGGACATTTCGATATGGCGACAAGACTTGCATTCCAAGCACACCTTCTAAACCCGCCCTACCTGGGCGGCCTTGGCATGGGGTCTTGGATTCAAGGTTGTGATCACGCACTTTCTCCATACACTGCCTCCAAATCTGCTTTAAGGAGAGAATTTTCAAAGTTTAGAAGAGATTTTGAGTAAGTTCAAGACAAAATCCAAGGGTGGTATCCGAACCCGCCTAGCTTGGGCGGCTTCACAGGTGGATGATGTCTCCACCAGGGGACACTCTCCAAACAACAATCCCAAACCCGCCCAAGGAGAAAAGTGGCTAAGTTTATAAGGTTTTCTAGCATAAAGCACAAGAAGATGATGGAATTCCAATGAAAGTTTGTAAGTTTGGAGTTAAATGCATTTTTAAGTCAAATTCCATGGGTCACTCTCAAACCTGCCCAGCCTAGGCGGCCTCAAGAGGTACTCATGGACTGTGTCTCCTCCCACATGAAACTCTCCACACACTGCTCTCAAAACCGCCCTGCAAGGAAAATGTCTAAGTGTTGAAGTTTTTGCATGCACAAAGCACTAGAAGGTGGTGAAATTCTAAGAGAAACATGAAAGTTTGAAAGGATTAAATGAGTTTCAAGATGAAATACACATCACACTCCTAAAGCCGCCTTACCTGGGCGGCCTCAAGAGGCCTTTGTGGATGATGTTGCCTAACACATGAAACACTCCAGACAGTACTTCCAAACCCGCCCTAGGAGAGATTGTGCAAATTTTGAAGTGTTTCAACACAAAACATAAAAGATGAAGTTTGAATGGAAGACTTGAAGGATTTGAAGGCATCAAGTGAGTTTGGAGTTGAAATCCAAGGGGTACCCTCAAACCCGCCCTACTTGGGTGGCCTCAAGAGGTCCTTGTGGACTATTTCACCTCCCACATCCAACACTCCAGACAGAACCTTCCAAGCCGCCTAGGGTGAAGAACAATGCAATTTGCAAGGTTGTGTGCTAAGTATAGTCAAGATGGCCTCACAAGGAAAGGATATAGTCAAGATCAAGGGATGAGAAGTGTCTAAATGCCAAAATCCAAGACCTACTCTCAAACCCGCCCTACTTGGGCGGCCTAGAGAGGTCAGCTTGGAGTTTTGATGTCAAAGCAATGCAAATACTCTATCTTGACTCCCTGACTCATCATGATGCTTCACATGTTTGAGAGGATCATCCTAGAGAGGTAAGCTTGGAGATATGGTGTCTAAACATTGCAACTTGCCTCACATCCTAGAGAGAGTCATTCGAGAATCAAGTGAAGTTGAAAATCAATAAGTCATGAAGATGGAGGAATGAACAATCAAGTGAAGTTGAAAATCCTTATACCTCTTCCAAACCCGCCCATGCTAGGCAGCCTTGAGCTCCATGCTTGGACAACTCCACCTCGTGCACATCACACTCTCCAAACATCAACATTAAACCCACTCAAGGAGAAAACCTATCAAATTTGCAATGTTTTGAGTTGAAGAACAATGAGATCATGAAGATTTAATGAAAGTTCATAAGTTTGAATGTATTTTGAGGCATATTAAGGAATAGTCCAAGGGTCACCCTTAAACCCGCCCTACCTGGGCGGCCTCAAGAGGTGTCCATGGACTGTGTCTTGTCCTACATGAAACTTTCCATGCACTACCTTCCAAGCCGCTCACTATAAGATGCCCAACTAGTTCTACTAAAATTTTTCCTTAACTTAGATAAATTTACTTGTACTTAGCTTCTCAACTACTTAACACTTTATGACAAACATCAAAGATAGCTACTTGAATGATTCAAACTTGAAGCTGGGTACTTGTCTTCTGCTTGATTCAATCTTATTGCAAATGTCTTATTACATAGATAATGCTTTCAATAGCATGAAGTTACAACTTATTCAAAAGGAAATACAAGGAAGGCCTAGAAGCCTTGATGTCTACAATGATTTCTTCACTTGATCAACTCAATCTGTCAACTGAATGTCAACACCTCACAATACAACAAGGGAACATCACCTTGCTTGTTGAGGGAGCATCACCCCAACACTTGAAACTCGCAGGCCTCAAGATTACAAGCTCAATAGCTTTGCAGAGAGAATTTTGTCAAAACTGAATGGATCCCAAATGAATGAGAGAGCTCCTCCTTTTATAGGCCTTCCAAAGGCAATGAAGGCACGTTTTTCAATGCACAAAGAGGAACCAAGGCACGTTTCCCAAGAAGCATCTCCAAGGGAATATGCCATCTGATGACTCATTCTGAGTTGGCAAGCTTATCCAGAGACCTTGACACGGATCCCGAAGACATTCTGTCGACCAATGAGAGCTCAGGTAGTTACAACTACCTTATCTTCTGACTAGGTGCCAAAAGTTGACCCAGGCGCTCACTGAGGTAGTAGAGTCATGAATAGGCGCCCTTCCAAACTAGGCGCATTCTGGAAATAAGAAAACAGATAGAAGTGCGCCTTGCATGAAAATTGACTTTCCTTGGTGTTTCTTCAAGTCTTGTTCTGGGAGGTGGAATGCTTCAACTAGGAGTGAGCACCTATCTTCTAAGGCTCACTCTGTAGCTAGGCGCCAAAGCTAGGTCAATTGCACTAGGAAATGCGCCTTACAAGGATTCCTCATATGACAGGATCATGGAGGAGTAGAATTGCTCATGAAATGGTGCCCTATGGTCTTTAGGCGCACACCTTGATTGTTTTGAACTGATGATGGATGATACAACTTAGAAATGTTTCCTTGTATTGCCTTCACATTCCAGGGAACTCTACCAACTCCATGCCAAGTCAACCTACTTGAGGCGCTCTTCTGAGAGAGTGTAGGAGGATATTAGCGCCTCATGTTGGATTCAACTTCATGCATGTAGAGACACTTACTCACCAAGCGCCTTGACTATTGGGAGTGATTGGAAACTTCCTTCCAACTCAGGCGCTTACATGGAAGATTTGTAGTAGATTTAGCGCCCATGAATAGTTTGACATATTTTCACAAGTTTGGAACACAATCTGGAGCCCCCAAGAGTTAGATTAATTCCGCACTTATCATCAATTTGACTAGGAATTTGCGCTTAGGCTTCAACTAAACATCTTTTCAAAGTAGATTGAAAGCAACTGAACTTCAATTGGATTGATCTTGCCTCCTTGAAGGAGCGCCTTGTATCTAGATTGGATTTGAGGACTTACTCCCATCTTAGGCGCATCTTTGAGGTAATTTTGACTGGTATCTGCGCCTAGCACCTTTATGAAGATGTTCTACACTTATTCAAACTCTCAAACATTTACAATCAAACCTTGTGATGCTCCTAATCTAGCGCCCTCATACAGAGCATTAACATCTTGTCTAAGTCTTCAACTTCACCTAGGCGCACTAAGGTGCCAGTGGAAGAGTAAAATGGCGCCTTCCCTTGAAAGGCTTATCTTCTATGCAAATGCTCACTTTTGGAGTCTTGAAATAAAACAAAATACTTGTCTTACCAAGCGCCCTGACCTCTTGAGGAGTTTGAAGATCATATTCCTACTTAGGCATCTTCAAGGTCATGGAACCCTGTCTTGGCGCCTTGATGTTCTAAAGCGAACTTGGTGTGTTGCAGAGTGTCATCTAGGCGCCTTGGATCATATCATAATACAAAGATCATTTCATCCTTTTACTTAGTCTTCACTAAAGATGTTCACCTGGAGGAGGAATGCATCAGAGTCTAGGCGCACTTTTTGGGAAGTCTGATGTAGAATGAGCGCCTAGGCTATACTTAGCCATTTTCTCTGATACTTGCAAATGTATTATGGTGTTAGAAGTTGATATCTCCAGTGGTAGCGCCACCCTTCTGGAGGCATTGAAACCCTTGTTCCAAGCTAAGCGCTCATCTAAACTTGTCAAAGGGACATTTGCGCCTAAACATGAAAACCTCATTATACCTTGTTCATGTTCATCTCTGATCTAGGCGCTTGGTTGGAGGAAACCATTCAGATGGAGCGCCTTCTGTTGAAACCTCAACTTCAATGCCAAAAGTGACTCTAGAAGCTAGGCGCCAGGATGGGTGTGTTCTGCCAAAATGGGCGCCTTGTCAATGACTTAGTGGATTATGACTCAAAACTCTTTGATTGTACCTGCAAGATAACACCCAGAGTTAGTCAAAACCCAATTCATTCCCTTATCAATTAGAATTAGCCTCCGGGAATGAGGAATAGGCTAATCCATTCATCACTTGGTGTTCAGGCCGGAAATGGGGACATGACAGTCTCCCCTTCCCGGGATTGCTTGTCCTCAAGCAATTGAAGGTTAGGATGCTCCAGAATCTTTTCTCCTTCCCAGGTAGCATCCTCCATTGGCAACCCTTTCCACTTCACCAGATATTCTCTTATGCTTCGGTTGCGAAGTTTCTTCTCCCTTATATCCACCACATTTTCAGGTTCAAGGGCTAGCATTCCTTCTTCATCAAGTGGTGGTAGTTCATCAATTGAAACCACATGTTGACCTAGTGCCTTTTTGAGACATGACACATGAAACACATTGTGGATGCGGCTTCCTGCTGGCAAGTCCAGTTCATATGCCACTTCCCCTACTCTTCTCAACACTTTGTAGGGCCTGTAGAACCTTGGTTTCAATTTCTCTGCAACTGACTTCTTCAAAGTACTCTGTCTATATGGCTGAAGGCGCAGAAACACCATGTCACCTATTTCAAAGCTTCTTTCAACCCGGTGTTTGTCGGCATACAACTTCTGTTGGTTTTGAGCTCTTTGCAAGTTGTCCTTAAGGACTCTCAAAATATCTTGAGTATCCTTCATCAATTCACTTGCTCTGGGAGCTCTACTGTCATCCAATGCCAGATCAACAAATGAAACGACTTCATATCCATACAAAGCTCGGAAGGGGGTCATGCCAATTGACATGTGGAAAGTGGTGTTGTAACAGTATTCACCCAGATGTAGCCACTTAATCCAAGCACGCTGATGATCAGACACATAGTTTCTCAAGTATCCCTCTAGCCATTTGTTTACAATTTCAGTCTGTCCATCGATTTGAGGATGATAACTAGTGCTTGGTGTCAGGTCAGTTCCAGCTAGTTGGAATAGCTCTCTCCAAAACACACTAATGAACCGGCTATCTCGATCACTGACTATGGTTTTAGGCAGGCCATGTAGTCGGAAGACTTCTCGAAAGAATGACTCAGCTACTTGCAATGTTGATGACTCAACTGGAATTGCAAAGAAGTGAGCAAACTTGGTTAATCTGTCCACAACTACATAGATACAGTCTCTTCCATTCACCTTCGGAAGACCCGTGATGAAGTCCATAGAGATACTCTCCCACTTATGTTCAGGAATTGGTAGTGGTTGGAGTAACCCTGCTGGAAATGTATGCTCTGACTTATTCTGTTGACAAGTCAAACACTCCCTGACATACTGAAGAACTTCTTCCTTCAGACCCTTCCATGTGAACCTTTCTCTGATCTGTCTGTATGTCTTGAAGTAACCAGGGTGTCCTGCAAGTGGAGTATCATGGTATGTCTGCAAAATCTGTTGCTTCAACTCCGATTCAAGAGTTAGATAGATTCTATCTTTGTAATAGATGATATCATCAACTACTTTATACCTATCATCCTGAATGACTCCATCCATGATCTCACAAGCAAATTTAGATTTGGAATACTCAACTAGAAGCTGAGACTTCCAATCAACTGAAACTTTGCTCAGGGCACAAACAGTAGGTCTTCTAGATAGGGCATCGGCAACCACATTCTTCTTGCCTTTCACATATTCAATGTCGAAATCATATGCCTGTATCTTCACAACCCACTTCTGTTGTCTTTCATTCAAATCTTTCTACCCTAAGAAGTATTTCAAACTGTTGTGATCAGTCCTAACCACAAACTTAGATCCAACTCGATACTAGCGGAATTTGGCCAAGGCATGCATGATTGCCAGCATCTCTTTGTCATAAGTTGAGTACAATCTTTCTGTATCCTTCAACTTCCTACTCTCGAATGCGATGGGATGTCGATCTTGCATCAAAACAGCTCCAATGCCTTCTCCCGAAGCATCACATTCTAGCACAAAGGACTTAGTAAAATCTGGCAAAGCCAACACTGGTGTTGTACTCATTACTTCCTTCAATCTATCAAATGCAGCTTGAGCTTCTATTGACCAAATGAAAGCTCCTTTCTTTGTTAGATTTGTCAAGGGTGCAGCAAGCTGTGAGAATCCTCTAACAAATCTTCTGTAATAGCTGCAGAGGCCAAGGAAACCTCTTAGTTCAGATACGTTCCGAGGAATTGGCCAGTTGCGAATAGCTTCAATCTTTTCCTCTTGAACTTTCACACCATTTGCTCCTATCACATGACCCAGGTACAGAATTTCCTTTAAGCCAAAATCACACTTAGACATCTTTGCATACAAAGATTGATTCTCCATGACATTCAATACTTCGTCTAAGTGTTGAAGATGTTCTTCCCATGTCTTGCTGTAAATCAAGATGTCGTCGAAGAAAACCAACAGGAACTTCCTCAACTGCTTGTTAAACACATGATTCATGCAGGACTGGAAAGTGGCTGGTGCATTTGTCAGCCCAAACGGCATCACCATAAATTCATAATGCCCATAATGGCATCTAAATGGCTATCTTTGGAATGTCCTCTTCTCTGACACGAATTTGATGGTAGCCAGATCAAAGATCTATCTTTGAGAAATAGACTGCTCCATGCAGCTCATCAAGGAGTTCATCAATCCTAGGTATTGGATACCTATTTTTGATGGTCTTCTTGTTCAATGCGCGATAGTCAACACACATTCGCATTGTTCCATCCTTCTTCACTAGCACCACAGATGATGCAAATGGACTTGATGATGGCCTTATGTGCCCCATATCGATCAATTCTTTGATCGTCTTCTCAATTTCAATCTTAAAATGCCTAGGATGCCGATAGGGTGCAATATTAACAGGTTTAGCCCCATCCTCCAATTCAATTACATGTTCAAAACCTCTATCAGGAGGTATTCCTGGAGGTATGTCCCTAAACACCTTACCATGCTTATCCAACATTGCCTGAATATCTGCAGGATAAATTTATTCAGCAGAGAGGATTTGGTTGTCCTTGATGCAAACCTGTGCTGCCCATTCGATGTCATTATGCCTGAATAATGCTTCCATTCGTTTTGCTGAGACAACTTTGGGATTTCCATCAAACACTGACTTCAGTTTGATCTTCTTTCCTTCATGCATGAATTCTAACTCCATCTTCTGAAAGTCCTGAACTATTCTTCCAAGTGAATGCAACCATTGAACTCCAAGTACTACATCAATATGCCCAAGTCCAACCACATAGAAATCATCCTGTAAAGAATAATCTCCCATTTGAATTTGCAGTTGGGACACTTTTCGGGTACAACTCATTAGGAATCCATCGGCAACAGCTATTTGAAATCCTTCGAAGTCTTCAACTGTGAGACCCCGCCTTGCTACCAAACCTTCATCTATGAAGTTGTGAGTAGCACCACTGTCGATGAGACAGGTGACTCTCTGACCCTTCACAACTCCTCTTATACGGAAGGCATGATACTTCGGAACTCCTGAGATAGTTGCTAATGTTATTTTGTCAGATGTCCCTTCTGAGACATTAAGAGTTGGTTGTTCATGTACCTCCTCTTCATCCCGAGTTGACTCTTCTTCACTTAGTGACTCTTCTTCACTTCCGTCATCAGATACAACTTCAATCAAATGTGCTTTACCTTTACCAAGGCATCTGTGTCCTGGTTCCCAAGGTTGCTTGCAAGAAAAGCAAAGTTTCTTCCTTCTTAGCTCATCTCTTTCAGCTACAGATGGACCTTGAGTTATCTTTTGAGGAAAAGAGGGTCTCCTTTGAGTAGAGCTAACTCCTTTATAGAACTTTTTCTTAGGCTGATAAACAGGAGTAGTATCAAGATCTAGAGCAAAGTCAATTGCTTTTTCTAGGTTTGCTGGCCTTTGTACCTTTACCAATGGCTTGATCTGATTGTTCAATCCCTCAATGAACAGCATAGTAATTCTTCGGTCAGTCATATCAGGTACCATTACTGTGATCTTCTGAAAGTCATTAACATACTGCACAACCCTTCCTTCTTGCTTGAGTTGAGCTAGTTCGCGATAGTACACTTCGGTGTCTTTTCTATCAAACCTCTGAATCAACTTGGTTACAAACTCATCATAGGAATTTATCCTATCGTGATGTTGAGAGACTAGGCCATGATGCCACCATTCATAAGCCAAACCTTCAAGATGCATTGTAGCAAATTGAATTGCCTTCTTCTCCGTCAAAGGCTTAAGTGAAAGGTATGTATCCAGCTTGTTTACCCAAGCCCTAGCACTGAGCTTACCACTTCCATCAAAGGTAGGAATGGGAACTCGATTCAATGCTTCTTTATACTCCTTTGTATCATCATCCCATCTAGGACGAAAGCCTCTAGGTCTACCTCGCCTATCCCTATCTTCCCTCTTCTGTCGGCAATATTCATTGAAGGTCATCATATCCCGAACACGTTCCAGAAGTCTGGCATAAAGATCTGCAAAGAGAGCTATCTCATCTTCAAAATTATTTGGTTCTTCTTCGTCAAACTCTTCATCAGCTTCATTGTCCTGTTCAGGTGGTGGTGGAAGGAAAGTTGGTCTTAAAGGCCTATCAACTGTAGGAGTTCGTGTGCGAACCCTTCTGCCTGTTGCACTAGCAGCATCATCATCAACTTGTCGTTCTTGTCTCTCAGGTCTAGCTACATCTCTACGACCTTGTCCAGCTGCTTCACCCTGATTCAAGTTTTGAAGGGATTGTAGAATTTGTTGCAATACTAGAGTTGTTTGTTGAAGTCCAGTAGCAATGTTTAAGAACATGTCTCTGGCTGCGCATTCATTATCACCCGGTGGGCTTCTGCTTCTTCTTTCCTCAGCCATGTTAGCCTGTCTAGCCACAATTGCTTCTGAAAGAGTATCCTGTTGTGGGTAAGGATGAGTCCACTGGAACTGCCTTCGTTGTTCACGCGCAATGTATCTCCTTGTTCTATCACTTTGTTGATTACCTTCTTGCATGAAAACCCAAAGGCTGGCAGGATCCAAGCTCTGATACCACTGTAAGATACCCAACTAGTTCTACTAAAATTTTTCCTTAACTTAGATAAATTTACTTGTACTTAGCTTCTCAACTACTTAACACTTTATGACAAACATCAAAGATAGCTACTTGAATGATTCAAACTTGAAGCTGGGTACTTGTCTTCTGCTTGATTCAATCTTATTGCAAATGTCCTATTACATAGATAATGCTTTCAATAGCATGAAGTTACAACTTATTCAAAAGGAAATACAAGGAAGGCCTAGAAGCCTTGATGTCTACAATGATTTCTTCACTTGATCAACTCAATCATGTCAACTGAATGTCAACACCTCACAATACAACAAGGGTACATCACCGTGCTTGTTGAGGGAGCATCACCCCAACACTTGAAACTCGCAGGCCTCAAGATTACAAGCTCAATAGCTTTGCAGAGAGAATTTTGTCAAAACTGAATGGATCCCAAATGAATGAGAGAGCTCCTCCTTTTATAGGCCTTCCAAAGGCAATGAAGGCACGTTTTTCAATGCACAAAGAGGAACCAAGGCACGTTTCCCAAGAAGCATCTCCAAGGGAATATGCCATCTGATGACTCATTCTGAGTTGGCAAGCTTATCTAGAGACTTTGACACGGATCCCGAAGACATTCTGTCGACCAATGAGAGCTCAGGTAGTTACAAATACCTTATCTTCTGACTAGGTGCCAAAAGTTGACCCAAGCGCTCACTAAGGTAGTAGAGTCATGAATAGGCGCCCTTCCAAACTAGGCGCATTCTGGAAATAAGAAAACAGATAGAAGTGCGCCTTGCATGAAAATTGACTTTCCTTGGTGTTTCTTCAAGTCTTGATGTTCTGGGAGGTGGAATGCTTCAACTGGGAGTGAGCGCCTATCTTCTAAGGCTCACTCTGTAGCTAGGCGCCAGAGCTAGGTCAATTGCACTGGGAAATGCGCCTTACAAGGATTCCTCATATGACAGGATCATGGAGGAGTAGAATTGCTCATGAAATGGTGCCCTATGGTCTTTAGGCGCACACCTTGATTGTTTTGAATTGATGATGGATGATACAACTTAGAAATGTTTCCTTGTATTGCCTTCACATTCCAGGGAACTCTACCAACTCCATGCCAAGTCAACCTGCTTGAGGCGCTCTTCTGAGAGAGTGTAGGAGGATACTAGCGCCTCATGTTGGATTCAACTTCATGCATGTAGAGACACTTACTCACCAAGCGCCTTAACTATTGGGAGTGATTGGAAACTTCCTTCCAACTCAGGCGCTTACATGGAAGATTTGCAGTAGATTTGGCGCCCATGAATAGTTTGACATATTTTCACAAGTTTGGAACACAATCTGGAGCCCCCAAGAGTTAGATTAATTCCGCACTTATCATCAATTTGACTAGGAATTTGCGCTTAGGCTTCAACTGAACATCTTTTCAAAGTAGATTGAAAGCAACTGAACTTCAATTGGATTGATCTTGCCTCCTTGAAGGAGCGCCTTGTATCTAGATTGGATTTGAGGACTTACTCCCATCTTAGGCGCATCTTTGAGGTAATTTTGACTAGTATCTGCGCCTAGCACCTTTATGAAGATGTTCTACACTTATTCAAACTCTCAAACATTTACAATCAAACCTTGTGATGCTCCTAATCTAGCGCCCTCATACAAAGCATTAACATCTTGTCTAAGTCTTCAACTTCACCTTCACCTAGGCGCACTAAGGTGCCAGTGGAAGAGTAAAATGGCGCCTTCCCTTGAAAGGCTTATCTTCTATGCAAATGCTCACTTCTGGAGTCTTGAAATAAAACAAAATACTTGTCTTACCAAGCGCCCTGACCTCTTGAGGAGTTTGAAGATCATATTCCTACTTAGGGGCATCTTCAAGGTCATGGAACCCTGTCTTGGCGCCTTAATGTTCTAAAGCGAACTTGGAGTGTTGCAGAGTGTCATCTAGGCGCCTTGGATCATATCATAATACAAAGATCATTTCATCCTTCTACTTAGTCTTCACTAAAGATGTTCACCTGGAGGAGGAATGCATCAGAGTCTAGGCGCACTTTTTGGGAAGTCTGATGTAGAATGAGTGCCTAGGCTATACTTAGCCATTTTCCCTGATACTTGCAAATGTATTATGGTGTTAGAAGTTGATATCTCCTTCTCTAGTGGTAGCGCCACCCTTCTGGAGACATTGAAACCCTTGTTCCAAGCTAAGCGCTCATCTAAACTTGTCGAAGGGACATTTGCGCCTAAACATGAAAACCTCATTATACCTTGTTCAGGTTCATCTTTGATCTAGGCGCTTGGTTGGAGGAACCCATTCAGGTGGAGCGCCTTCTGTTGAAACCTCAACTTCAATGCCAGAAGTGACTCTAGAAGCTAGGCGCCAGGATGGGTGTGTTCTGCCAAAATGGGCGCCTTGTCAATGACTTAGTGGATTATGACTCAAAACTCCTTGATTGTACTTGCAAAATAACACCCCGAGTTAGTCAAAACCCAATTCATTCCCTTATCAATTAGAATTAGCCTCCGGGAATGAGGAATAGGCTAATCCATTCATCACTTGGTGTTCAGGCCGGAAATGGGGACATGACACTCACAGTGAAGACACTGCAATTTACAAAGAGAGATCAGTGAATTGATAAACATAAAGCACTTCATAGGTATGGCAATCAGGCCTAGAAGGGTGGAAGATGTTCTAAGTTGCAAAATCCAAGTAACACCTCCAATCCCGCCCTTCTTAGGCGGATTTCACCAATGCAGATGGACAT
Source organism: Cunninghamia lanceolata (assembly GCA_027924645.1). Classification (NCBI taxonomy): domain Eukaryota; kingdom Viridiplantae; phylum Streptophyta; class Pinopsida; order Cupressales; family Cupressaceae; genus Cunninghamia; species Cunninghamia lanceolata. Next base: position 4,525,606 of record BSBN01000469.1, read on the forward strand.
CCTCACCTAACATCTCAAAGTTTGCCTTCTCACTTCACAAACACCTCAAAATGGCTAAGTCTTAGGCAAGTTCAAGAAAAGAGTCAACATAAGGAAGAAGCAAGCATCAAATGAAGGTTAGAGTTGAAGAATCCATGCACCTCCCTTAAATCCGCCTTTGCTAGGCGGTCTTCATCTCCCTGCTTGGACTATATGTCTACCCCAACACATCATCCACCTATCACTGCTAGATCCGCTCAAGAGGTATGATGTGAGAGTTTGTAAGGTGAGCTTAGAATTGGATGTTGATCACTCTACACAAGCCTCCCCAAATCACTCATCCACTAGAGGTAAGGTGCAAGGTCAATCAATGATAAGTGGAAATTCTTAAGGGAAGATAAGGCAAGTATATTGGCCACTCCACACAACATCCTCAAGATCACTTAGCCTAGGCGGATTTCACCTTGACATGTGGATAAAGTTCATCAAACATTCCAAACTTGTCTTTTGACCACAATCAATCATTCACTAACATTAAGTTATGCAAAGACAAGTTTGGGAGATCATCAAGGTTAGGAAAAGATGCTTTAGAGAAAGAATCCACACACTGCTCTCAAACCCGCCCTTCTTGGGCGGCCTTAGGAGGGGGTCTTGAATTCTTCCATGTTCCCACATGCATCTCTCCACACAACACATTCAAAATCGCCCAGGGTGAAGAATAACATAAGTTGCAAGTTTGTTTGATGGATGATCAAGATCACACTCAGGAAATGAGATAATTAAGGTTATTCATGGAGAAGGAAGTTTGAAAGTCACTAGGTCATGGAGGTGGAAGAAGAGTGTCAAGGTTAAGACAGAGAAGTGTCCATATGGCAAAATCCTTACTACCTATCCAAACCCGCCCTTCTTAGGCGGTTTTCATCATGACAGGTGGATAACATCATCAATTAGTATCCATGATGCATCATTTGAGTCTTAAGGGTGTTGGAGAGAAGGTCTTCATGAGGAGATGAATGAGCTAAGTGAAGCAATCCATACACACTCTCAAGACTATCTTGTTAAGAGACTCTCACTTTCATTCACCTCTTTCACATCATTCACTCCATACAACATCTTCAAGGCCGCTCTTGCTAGGTGAACTTCACCAAGACACATGGACATCGCCACCCAACATCTCGGATGTGTCTTCAAATTCATAAGCATCTCAAGATTCCACTAAGTGTTTAGATTGATGGAGGAAGATCTATCAAATAGAAGGAATGAACATCAAATCCTTACTCTACCTTCCAACCCACCCATGCAAGGAGGCACTGAGCCTCCCAAGAGGACAATACCAAGTCCTTCACACCATATCATCCACTTATCATGGTTTTCATCATGCCTCATGGATGAGGGTATTGAACATTCTAAGTGTGTCATTCAACTTCAAAGGAGGAGATGAACATCAAAATAGAGTTTAAGTGATAAAATCCATGCACCTCCTTGAATCCCGCCTATCCTAGGTGGCTTTAGGACTTCACTTGGACAACGTCACCTCTTCACATGAAATTATCCAGCTACACCCTCCAAACCCGCCCAAGCTAGGCGCTCATCACATGAAGGCATGGAGAACATTTAAAAACTTCAGTTTTCCTCTGTAATGTCCCCTTCTAGTGAGTCCAAATTTTTCCTTTGACCTTGAACAATTCAACTCACCAAAGAGAACATTAGTATACAATTCTTCTTAGAAATCACATGTCCTTATTCATAAACATAAACCATTTGTTATCATAGATTGATTGCATTCATTTCATGATTCCCTAGAAGAGATTTACTTGGGCCTTTGTTAATCAAATCCTCCATCTTATGAGAGTGAATTCGTTAGGGTGCAATGCCAATGGTATAGGTCGTTCTTCCTTCGAGGGGTACTCTAGACCCAGGCCACTCTAGGACCTTCCTTTGACTCGGGGTTCTCTAGACCACTCAAGTCAAAAGACTACCTCTTGCTCCCTAAGGTACCATCTTGAGACAAGGGCTCGAAGGGGTGCTCTAGACCAATGAACCCGTACCTATCCTTGGTTGATTGCCCGCCCCTAATCTTCCCTACTCCTCATAGTGGCGAGTTGATCAACATTATTGCCTTCCTCTATTTTAGGAATTCATGCCTTTTATGTACTTATACTCTTTGTATTCATTTAACCTTTCCTTAGTTCATTATAATGAAAATGCACATAAATATTTCATACTAATTACATAATCTAACTAAACTTATTGCAATGTAAACAATTCATAATTTATAATGATTTCATGCTATCACAATCAGCTATTGGTACTGTTAGACTATGCAATTCATATGTTCATTGTTCACCATTTATCATGACATTTCACATGCTATCTTTATGATCTTATCAACATATACTTCTTCTCTATAACTTATATACTATTCCTTAACACCATATGGGGTAGATAGGGTGTAGCATTCTGTTGTTCATCGTAGGCTATGTTTGTCTCCCATCCTTATTCAAGAACTACTTGGTGTATTCTTGAGGCTAAGGCATCCGTGAGGATTCTTGGTACTCTAGGTAGCCAAGACCAATACATCGACTATGAATGATATACTAGACATGTCACCCTTCATTGATCCCATATGTGGTTAATGAATGGTACATAGATTACACAGTTAGTGAATATTACATATGACTGTCCATGAATTATATTGCTCAGAACTGGCTGTAAATAAATGCAGTGTTATACTAAACATTAATACAAGTAAGGGAAACAATGTACTGTCGTACCTATGGTATTATATCAATTCCTACTTAATAACCTTATCGTTTATATCTTACAAGTTATAAATTGAACAAGTAAATATAAATTCTTACAAATCATAAATTAAATAAGTAAATATAAATATTTACTTACCTGCTGTAGCTTTACCTGGGATTCCTTACCTATGCTGCCATAATATAATTTTTATTGTATTGTTGTTGCCGTTTATATATTTCACTCCTTTTTACTGCTGAAGTAATATCTCTATATATTAATTTATGATATCTTTTCTACTTATGACTCAGAAATATATATATATATATAATGCAGATCTAAATATATGTATTTATCCGATACTCTTTTTATATTTTCTTCCGATGATCTTTTACTTCTATCTCACAACCTTTATTTATTTCCCTTTCAAGGGATATGTTCAAAGAGGCACGTCTCTTATTATGCTTTGTGGTAAAAGACATACTTACCCTCTTATAATTTTTATTACTTTATATTAATTCTCTTTTGTGGTAAAACTAGTTCTAACCATACATAACTCCCTTATCATAAGAGGATAGGTTAAAAGATGTTTATTTATATTATTATTTATTTATATTATTTGTATTTATATTATATCATTATAATAAATGATATATTATTTATTTTATATTATTTATATTATATCATTTATATCATAATAAATGATATATGATTTATATTATATTATTTATATTTATATTACAATAAGATAATAATAATAATAATAATAATATTTGCATTTATATTATTAAATATATTTATAATATATTATTTATTTATGTGATCGCTGGTGTCAACCAACTTAATCGCTGCACTTATAAATATCCTCCTTCGGCCTCCCCTCAATCTTTTTAAAGTACATTATTTATATAATATATATAGTATAAATAAATACATTTGTTATTAAGTATAAGTAATATTTTTGTCTTATTAGACTTTTATCTTTATATGATTTTATTTTGAATTTGACCTTTTGTTTAACCACTTTGCCTTATTCCAAATTACTTTACTTTCCATTTTACTTTACTTTCTAACTTTAATGGGTAAGACTCTTCATAATATTTACTTTTATATATAATAATATATCTTATTACTTATTCACATAAATATTATATTAAAATATTTATATTTATAATATATCTAGTTAATTAAATATATATATTTCATATATTTTATAATATTTAAATTATATTAAATTAATAATATTATTTATTAACTAATACATATTAATAATATATTTGAAATAAATATATTATATATTTAGTTTATATAAGGCTAACTTATTATTTAAATGAACGATTCAATTATAAATCATTATAGGGACATGACATCCTCTTGCTAGGCCGACCTGCCTTATAGAGGGTTCAAATCTGCATTTTAAATCAAATACAAATACAAATTTGCTTCTGATTTACAACAGTGTAGGAAGGAGCAGCAGCTCGTTAAGGAGATAAGTCAAAAATTCAAGTTTCTTCAAGAGGTCAAGTCTTCTAAAAATCTGATTTTATTCCTAAAATCTGATTTTTCTAAGGTATGTTGTTTTGAAATTAATTAATCCCACATACATAAGGTGGATGTAATTTGTTGTTGAAAATCCTTTATGTCAAGTCTTAATTTGATGTGTTTCTCCTTGTAGGTGATGAAGGATCCAAGGAGGAGAATGGCGAAAGCTCATACATAAGAAGCTTTGAAGGTGGAGGAACGTTGTTCAAGTTCATCATCATCACCACATGGAGGAGAGCTCCAACATCAAGTTTATCTTACTTCGAAGACTTCGTATGTCTAGATGAAGAAGACATCAACGCCATGCGGAGGGGAGCTAGTCTAAGATGATCAAGGTTACAAGTGTAGTTCATCATCAAGAGCATCATCCGTTCGAGGCGAGAATCAGTGGAAGGTTGTCACTTCACCATGCACATCTTGAAGGAGGTCGTCATCCAGAAGCTCACATATCATGTGCCAGACAAGAACTCTCATCAGGCACTAGTCTACTCCATGAGTCCATGCAACTGTCCAGAGGCATGATCCCGCACAAGCACAACAACATCACAAGATGAGAGATGAGCATGATCATCAAAGCGATCCATGAGTTACATCAAGACAACAAGAAGAAAATATTCTAAGTAAAGTGAACATGAAGTGAATCACACTAGTTCGTTTGAAGATGCTCAGATTGCACGTACACATCATCAGGCCAATCAAATTCTGCCATGTCATTTATTCAAGAGTGCCCACTCCAAAGATGCTTATCACATTGGGAAATGTGCCTTCATTGCTTCTTTCATGTTCTAAAAATAGCAAATTTTGTAACAAACTACCTTGTTGTCTCAATCTCAGCCGTTGATTGTCAAATCAATCCTGGCCCTTTATGTAATTTCTGGAGTCTATAAAAGGCTCATTCTTCTCATTTGTAAGGGGATAGGAGATTAGACATTAGAATTAGAGTTCTGTAGGAGTAGAGTAGAGGAGACTTCTTAAAGTCATTAAAGAGACTTTGAAATTGTTGTCAAAATACTTCCAAGATCAATACAAGCTCCTTGTTGGTTATTGCATGGTGATTTTGTGTGGTTGCGGAATGTTAACATGGTTTCTATTTTCTTGGATGTGATGGAGAGATGTTTCCAAGTAGAGTTAGATTAGAAGTTCATTGATGCGATGCCAATATGTTAAGGTATTTGATGAATTCCTTAATGGTTCATACTTTTTGTGGATTGTCGATGGCAACTCACTTTGCAAAGTTAGCCTGAACCTTTACATGCTTTAGTTCGGTTGTGAAGATTGTTCAAGCTGCGCCAGCTGTGGGTGTTTGGATGAATGCTTCGCAATTTGAAAATCCTTGAGTTACCTTAGAAGATTGCACCGAACTTTGTGTAGTTGTTGGTCCTCATGGCAAAGCGGAGTTGGGTTATATGAGGAATTTGTCTATCTTGACATGATCCATCACTTCATTGTCCTTAGATTAGCTTTCTCAACCCTTCCCTTTTTTCATTTTCTTTCGTAGCCAGTTAAAAGAAGTTCCATTTCATAAGGAAGAAGTAACACATTTGGGTGGAGTAAGGAGCATATTCAGCGTAAGTCCCTTTGTGATTACCAGCATGATCACATCAACTACTGAGTCTATCCATAGCAAAACACGAATAAGGAACCTTGGAATTGTCTCGATTGATCACATTGTTTAGCATTCGAGAGACTTTGTTCAAGAGAGGATAGAATACTTAGTATTTTATTCTGAGTTTGCATGTGCAAGAAAAACACATCAACAAGTCCCAACAAGACAAAGCCCCAGGAGGAGGATTCAGTAGCAAACAAATGAAGTGGGCTCCCTTCCAAGCCATGTAGACCTCAAAGAGAAGAACAAGTGTCAGCCCCATGGAATCTACGATTCCAACAACAATTTCTTTAATGTTGTATCCAACCACAAAAGACAAGGCAAGGGATATCAAGGTGAGTGCTAGGAAGGAGTGGGTCCTAGCAACGCCCAATAAAGAGGCCACACACAGCCAGGGAAAAACTTACACCAAACAGGACTTGCAACACACAAGAATCAAAAAAGAAAACCAAAATTGACTGAACAATATTTTTTTGGGTGTGCAAGATTGCGAAAGCCTCGGATGATCCTACATCATTTCTAGATTGCTTCTACTTTGAAAAGCATGGGGTAATACTTTGGGGAAATTTATCTCAATCTCCCCTGATACTCAAAGGCATATGCTATCCTCTACAACACATGGTAGAGTTAGATTTTTCACATGGCCCCCCCTTGGATATATGTTTGAAGATTGGGCAGGAGGTATGGAAACAACCTCTAGATTATGAGAAATAGGCCTTTTGCTGCTGGGATTGTTTTGAAGTGGGGCATCTAGCTAAGGGTTGTACTAAAGGAAAGAGGAAACCTAGCAAAGTGACCTAGTGGAAGAATACATCCCCCCCCCAAATCAGTTGGTGGGTGCATCTCTTGAATCCTGCAACGAATGGGAAGCATGAAGAGGTGTTGCATGCCTCCTATGGAATTGAAAGGGAGGAGGTCTTAATGGATTCGCAAGAGAGTCTTAGCAATTTGAAGATAGGGTGTTCTGAGCTGCAAAGGGAAGAAGTGCTCACATTATTAGCTGACTTTAGCAAACAATGCAAAATGCTCTAAGTTTCAAAGGTTGTATGAGGCTGATCCTTTCTCTTCAAAGGAGGATTTTCCTTTCGATGTAAGGGTTGATAGTGAAGAAGAGTTGGTGTAGGATGTAGTTTCCCCTAAGATAGGTGGTTGAACCATAGTGGCTGGTCAAAAAGCCAAGTCGAATAATAAGTCTTCTTTGCGTATGGTGTTAAGATCACATGTTAAATAGAGATAATTTTAGGCTTTTCTCTTTTCAAGGGTACAGGCCCCAATATCCTTAACTAAATTATTAAAAAAAAAAAAACTTTTGCTTCATTATTGGTGGCTCTTGGGATGTATATAGAGCTGCCTCTTAGAAAGTATCCTGAATTATCTCTCAACAAACAACCTGTCTCAACATTGCCAAGATTAACCTTCAAAGCCCCATCAAAGATAATTTTGCCTTGCCAAATGATGGGGACATCCATTTGGCCAATTTCCCTACTAATTTCTTGTCTCTCTATCCATTAAGGGGGTGCCACTATCAATTTACATTATGTCGACACTGTCATTTCAAAGCTAGTGAAAGGAGAGGGTAGGCATTTCTAAATGTTAATTGACCAAGGCTCATATTGTTGATTCCACGTTCAGCCAACATTTTTCTACTAAGGGAATTTTTTCTCTAAATATTCTACCATTTCTTGCTCGCTAAATACTCAACGAATACCAATGGAGGCTGCTTGCCACAGTAATTTAAGGTTTTGTCCCTAGAAACTAGGAAATTGGGACTTCTTGGATAGTTTCAGGGAAGGCCCGCTGCATATGAAGTTTTTGAAAAACACGGTTCCAAATGGTTGTTACAAAGTTACCGTGTAGCAAGCGATGATTTGTTGTTTCCTCCTCCTTCTAGCACATGTTACATATCAACAAGACTTGCATTCTCGATTTTCACAGTCTATCATGAGTTAGAATTCTTCTTTAGCTAGGAAGCCATACAAAGGTGCTAGTTTTGGATAGGCAACTTTTATTCCACATAACTTGTGCAAACCATTTTGAGTTGTGGTTCAATTGTGTGTGTTTAATTGTACTCTTCATAGACAACTCTTACCTTGTAACACCTATAATTGTCCTTATTCTATCGTGGACAATCCTCCCTACTTTTCACTATGATTCTCCTTGTAGAAATTCACGTAGACTATACTTTTGTGCCTCTGGCACAAGATAATCTGTTAGTGTAGGTTTTATTTTCCTTTATATTCAAGTTTTTTTCCCTACTCGTACACATATATTTAAGCTTGCTTAAGTTATTATAAATGGTATTTATGAAGGTAGATGGCATCTTCCATAAGAGACGTGTGTAACTCCCACCTATTCTTGGTAGTTGGAGTTAATTATTCACTTGGATGTATTTGCCACCTTTCTTAACCATTTGTTTGTCTTTTACTAAGTAGGTGTAAAAGTTTGTTTGGCATCTTCCAAATAGGTGTAACTCCTGCCTATGTCTGGTAATTGGAGTAACTCCTATTGGTTGTATTTGCCTCACTTCTATCTATATATTTAGCACTCATCCCTCATTTTTGATGGAGAGTGACCTTTCTTTATGCCATTTTGCATGTCTCATGTATTGCTAGGAACTAACTCTGTTTTGCTATTTTGATTCTAAGATCATCTATTAAACAGTTTTATTGTATCTAATCATGCACTAAGTCTTGGATAGTTTCATGCTTATTTGTAGAATCTAACATGGTATCAGAGCCATTGGTGTCAGGAAAGGTCAAGTAGTTTCAAGATTTTGAGAGATAATGGGCTTTGTGATTCTAGGTATAGGCAAATCTTCAACACAGTATGCAACATTTTTGGTTCCACCATTATGTTTGGGAGGCTCAAGAAAGTTAATATAGCTTTTGTTTTACTCAAATCCGACTCGGAGAAGCTAACCTACAACTGGGTTTTATCTATGTTTGCATGGTTGGGTTTTGTAGGTAACACATTTTTTGAGGCATTCTAGTGTCAAACAAACCCTGCCATTTCGTCCAAAAGACACCAAAACCCATAAATTGATATAAATTTTGTTGATTTTGGAGTTTGTGGTCTGGAGGCATCTAATTTTTTTGCCTTGACACTGTTCATTTGTACTGTCATATCATCATGCAATAGTACAATAATACATGTGGCAAAAAATTTAGCAATTCCGCTGGCAGTTCCTCCAAATGTAGCAACCCTCTAAAAGTTAGTGTAGTTTTTTACATTTGGCAAAAAATTTAGCAGGACTGCAAATTTTGGTAATTTTTCCAAATCTGACAAAATTTTCTAACTTAAGCGACAATATTAAATTGTTTTTTGGAGGATGCTGCACCATTGAACTTTTCTATTTTAAGGGTCAACTTCAAATGGCCATATCTTGCTCATCCGGAGGATTTTTTAGGTGCAATTTTTTTATTTTGGATATTTTTTGCTAGCTACGTGCCTATGCAATTGATTTTTAGATTGCTTACCTTATTTTTTAGAATTTGAGTTTTCTCAGGTATTTTGTTGCTTAGTTGTACTTTTTGGATTTAAAACGCTCATAACTTTCACAAAAGAGCTCATCTTTTAGTGAAATTTTTTAAAAGTTAGTATTTTTCCAAGATCTACACAGTGGTGTAGTTTTTTTGTTCTTATTTTGTAAACCCATATTACTTTCAGCATTTTGGTCACTATTGGGCTCTATAAAAACTCTATTAATCTAGTATTTTGCATTGTAACATGCATTGAAATAAAGTCCCAAACATTGTAATTTTTGGGAGAGTCTTTTCACATATAGTATTAGGGGGGTTGCTTGTGTGCTTCTTGTCTTGTTGCTTATCTCTTTCTTTTCTGCATTATGAATCACACAACTTCTATTCCAGTTCCAATTCTTAAACCTTACAACTATTTTGAATGCAAGTTTAGAATACTGATTTTGCTAAAAAATAAAGGATACCACAAATATGCAATGGGAACAATTCCTAAACCTACTAATGCAATAAAAAAGATTAAGTGAGATAAAAACATGATGAAGTTCTTGGATTTTTATATCTTGTTGTGTCTTCCAATTTACTATTTCATGTTGAATCCTTAAACACACCTATTGAAATCTAGAATACTAGGTCCTCTCTCAGAGAATGAACTCATAAGTCTTAATCCCTTTAGGATTTCTTTACTAAGTTCAAAAGCCCTAAAACATAGTTGATTCTTGCCATCCTATCTAAATTGGGCCTTGATTATTCTGTCTTCGTCTCTACTTTTCATGCTACAAAAAGTGCCCTTGATGCAACATTTCACATGCCATTTAATGTGTTTGTTGTTTTTCTCATAATGGAGCAAGACAGGCTCAAACAGATGGGAGCCCTTATAGGAACATCTTATATCAAACAACAAAATGCTGACAAAGTTAAGAGAAATTGTTGAAGTCAAACTATTGTTGTTGAAGATAACAGACAGTTGTTGCTGAAGATAACAGATAGTTGTTGTTGAAGATTACAAACAATTGTTCTTGAAGATGATGGGTAGTTGTTGACGAAGATGACAACAGTTGCTGCTGAAGATGTTTAAATACATTCTATAGTTCGATAGGATTTTGAGCGTAGTCAATAAAGGAGGATTTTGTTTTAGGCATTACTTTTTCAGTAGTTTAAGATTATTTTTAAGAAACTAAATTTAACAATTTATTTATTAATTAAATGTATTTTAAGAAAGTCAATGGCTATGTTAAGGATAATTTTTTTGGAGATTTAAGAACTATTTTTAGAAGGCACAATTTGTTGATTTATTTGCTCAATTTTTAGTTTTAGTTTTAGTTTTAAACGCCCAATTGAAGAACTATACATGTAAGGCATCTTATTCTAGAAGATTGTTTAGTTGTTTTTTAGGAGATCAAATTATATATTAGATGCATTCTTTCAATCAGTTTGTAAGAGATTCAAAGAAGGGAAAATTAGTTTGTAATTCAAACTCAAGGTACTCAATTTCAGAATAAATAAAAGTGTTTTTTTTAATGTGTTTATTTTTAACCAGCCCCTGTCCCATATGAAATTTACTAATAGTGGTATCAGAGCAGAGTTTTATCAGCACAAGAGTTTATCCCTGTAAGTGAGAATTACACTTGAGAAGTTCAAATTGGAAGCTCCTTCACTAGAGTTTAAGATCCTAAGACTTGGAGAGAGAATCTCAACATTGTTTTATAGCTCAATGGCAACAAAATATTGTTCAGTGCCAGTTCCAGGATTCAAAGGCAAGAATTTTGTTTTTTGAAAAAATCAATTAAAAAGGGTATTGATATGGAAACGTGTACGGGACATCGTACCAAGTGGGTATGCTGAACCTCAAGATTGGAGTGTATTAAATTGCAAGATAAGACCCAAAAAAAAGGAATAGGAGAAAAAAGATGCTCAAGTGTTAATCTATATATATAGAGAACAATAGGTTCAAGTATCTATCCAAGAATTGTGAGTTGTAAGACAGCTAAGAAAGCATGGACAATAGATCAAGTAAGGGTTGCAAACCTTCAAACCCTAAGAATGAATTTTGAGAATTTAAGAATGAGGGATAATGAAAAAGTTGAAGATTATTGTGTTAAAATGTCAGATATAATGAATAAGATGAGAACATATGGTGAGGCAGTAAAAATGATGTGGTTGTGAGAAGATCTTGAGATCTCTTACATCCAAGTGGATCCATATTATGATTACTTTAGAAGTGTGAAAAAATTAATATACTTTAAAAGTTGAAGAGCTGATTGGATCTTTACTCACCCATGAAGAGAAGGTGAAAGACAGCCAGTGCAGTGTTATTATTATAAGAAATTTGGTCATATAGAAAGAGACTGCAAATTGAAGAATTTATATGAAGGAAGAATAGCAAACTAAAGAGACTACAAATTGAAGAACTCACATGAAAGAAGAAAAGCAAACTATGTACGAGAGTACATAAGGAATCCAAATGAAGGTCCAAGACAAGATAAAGATAAAGATCCGTCGCGCTTCTCCCTTTCATGCAACGAAGTTGAAAACACAAATAATGAGGTATGTTTCTAGATTCAGGTTGTTCTACTTCTAACCATATGACAGGTTGTAAAGAAGCATTTTGCAAAAATTGATGAAAATTTCATAAGTGAAGTAAGGTTGGGATGGTAAAGTATTAGAAGTTTGTGGAAAAGGAAAGATGGTTATAAACACTAGACAAAGAAAAGCAAAAATTCCTGATGTTATTTAACAAATCAAATTATTCATTGGATCGGTTTGTTCATTTGTTCCCTGTTTCTTGTACTCTTTACAAAAACATTATATGTTACAACTAAGAATAAAAGAAAAGGAATCTTTGAGTAGAAACCTTGAATTCCATGATCATTTGAAAGTTCAAAACACTCAAGAAGAGGATTTTCAGGAAGAAATCTACAAAAAGGTTGAGCACTTCCCCTGTTGATAAAATTCACACAACAGATGAATCACAATTAAGCAAAATATCTATTGGGCACAATGTAATTGAATATTTATTACTTTCCATTATAATGTGAGCTCATGTGTAAAATAAAAACAACTGCCTCACCGCCTGTGGAGAAATATGACATTATATCCGGCTTTTATAAAATACCTGAAGAATAATTCAAAGAACCAAAAAGTTTCAGATGCATAAGAAAGGAACATAACTAACTATGCATGCAAAAGGAATGAGATAGATTCTGCATACTCTGTTGAGGCAGCTCCCCGGTCGCCTGAGCTGAAATTATCTATATAACGAACACAGCGCCGCTCAAGAGGGACAGTGGTGCCTCCAGAGGTCACACATACAATCTTGCATTGATCCTGAATTTCTAGACATCTCAAAGCCAAAACCAGCAAAAACTATCAACAACTTCAGATGCATACCACTTTGCTGGGTGGCAATGACATTCCCATCCATCCATTTGTAATAAAACTTCAAATTTAAGAAATGGATCTTTCTCAATTAGTTTAGTTCAACACAAATATGTAGAGTATAAAGGAAGGCGGAACTTGCCTGAGCGAGCACAATGTTGTTCAACAAATTGTTCCACCTTACTGGTGATAATATCACCATCTTGAAGAGGTGGAGCAGATTTGAAGAAGGCATCAGCATTTTCATCTAAACCATTTTTAGCATTTTGAATGTGCTTGTCCTCAGCCATAAAACTACCTAGAGTGGCAAATACATTATTAGAATAGGTTTGCATGATTTCTTCCATTTCAACAGAAAATCAAGACATAAAATTTCAAGACTGAAGGTATATTTAAACATCTTCTAATTTCCCATTTTCTTGTCTGCCCATATTTTTTTATGGGGGGCATATTTAACACATTTATTAGTTATGCAGCATGCACCTACAAATTGCAGAATAAATTCCCCCCATCTGTAAACTTATAGATCTTTCATCCCAGTATCTAAAAACTTTAGTTCAAATCATTGCAAGACATCAAATTATTAAAAATAGACTTCTGAAATTGTTACCATATCTGCAAAAGCTAAAAATAATACATGAAAACACCAATTAATGAGGGAAGCATCCATATCAAATATGTGAGACAAAAACAACGAAATCATAAAATTGATTGTAACTAAATTTATGGCAAGGAATATATAATAATGACCTAGGCAATGATGATGAGTTGTCCTCCTCCTGTATCGCTGCTTTCTCTCTTGTGTTGTCCTCTTTGTATGTGATATTTTTTTTAATTGTTTTTCCCGTTAGTTGAGTTAGTATCATTTTCGGCTGTCATTCTTTGATGTGAGTTACTTTCCATTGACTAACGTGGTCTTTTATTTTTTGGTGAATTTATTAAAAAAAATGTCTTACTGTTGGAAGCAGGACTAACGTACAAATCTAAAATTCTGCCACTTGGAATTGTCTCTTGTAACTTATAAAAAAAATCTTATTTTTATAGGGACAACTTAGTTTTATAATATAGGAGATTACCTTTTATTTCCTGAGGTATAATAGACATTCAATTATGTTTCACTATGAGACATCCATAGTCTCTCTCGTGACTTCTCTTAAAAACAATAAGTTTTTCACCAACAAATCAACTTAACTAGCACTTGCACTTTAAGGAAGTGCAATGGTTATGCCAATGGTAATTATATACTAGCACTTGTACTTTAAGGAAGTGCAATGGTTATGCCAATGGTAATTATATACTAGCACTTGCACCAAAAGGAGGTGCAATGGTTACACCAATAGAAATTTATATGTAAGCTAAGAAATTTATATGTAAGCTAATATGCTAGAGACTACAATTCCATTAGTGCATTAGAAGATACATTATTTTTATTTACCAATTTTTGTATATAAAGAAAAGTAAAAAACCCTTTTGTGAGAACATTTTCATTTAAAGTTGAGTAAATAGTGAGAATGACAGAAAGTCTCTACTTCCACTTTAGGGGGTAAATTTTCCCTTGACGTATGGTGCAGAAGTGATCACTATTGACAATGATTTACGCAGAAACATATTTGGATGACCATTCACTCGATTTACTAGTTATATATGAAAAGCAAGATGTAGAATTTAAACCCATAGATGAATTCAATATGTCTTACTCACACCTTTCTCAAGTGAAAAGTTAACAGCCAAGAAATTGAGAATGGAGCAAAATTTCCAAGCAGATAGAGAAGCCAAGCTTTCTCCTGTTATATAGAAATATTTTTGTAGGGAATGAAGTGCAATAATTTTTTGAAGAGCAAGGGGTAAAATATACATACATATTTTGAGCTGTCTCTTGTTATTATAAATATTTTGTGAGGGGAGGAAGTGCAATAATTTTTTGAGGTTGAGGTGTAACATAGATAAATGTTTTTACACAGGTTAGAAGGTGCAATTGCATTTTCTTACCCAAAGATTAAGGCAGAAACAAAAAATTTTAAAGAAAAAAGTTTAGGAAAAGAAATTTAGGGGTTAGAAGGTGCAACCATGCCTTCTCCCAAGGGATTTAGAGAAAAAAGAAGTGGAAGCGAATTCTCCTTGGATGGAGGGACCATAACTTTTCCCGCCATCTCAAATTTACAAAGAAGAGCTAAATTTTGAAGATGGGCTTTCTGGTGCCAACTAAAAGATGTTGAACAATGCATCGAATGGTATTCTATATTATGAGAAGATTCAGACCGAAAAGTAGGATTAGAGATTTGAATAATTTGGAAAAATAAAAAGTAAAGCTACAAAATGTATTGGATATTTAACTAGGGAATGAAATATATCATTTCACAGAAACATATGCTCTAATTGAAAGGGCAAAGTTATGTCTTTCTAAAGCTTGGAGAACTATAGGTCAGTTTAATCTTTTGAATTCAACCAATAATTTTGGGTATCGTCTGCTTATGTTCCTCCCGTTCTTCCAACAAGAACATGCTGCTCAAATAATACAACCAAATTGAAACATTTTGTTGAGGATTACCATTGGTTCTAGGAGGAGACTTTTAAATCACATGATATCCCGAAGCGAAAAGAGGGTGGCTTCGTTTTATGAATAACGTAACCAAGGGTTTTCCCCAGTTTATCTTAGACAACTTCAAAGGTGTAAAATTCTAGGATGGTCAATACACATACTTTGACAGGAGCTAAGAAAATGGATTAACAGCAAAGCAACTCCATTGATTCTTGATAATGGAACATTAGATGGAGGATAGGTTTTACTCCACTATATCAGTTTAGGACTTTTAGCCTATTGAATTGCTCTAAAGTTGAGACTTTACAATAACACACTATCCATTCTAATTTGAAAGCACCTGGTTTCCATTTTATCTTCAAGATTTCACAAATTGGTGAGACAATGAAGGTCACGTCTAAGTTATCATTTATGTTGGATAGCACAAAAAAATGAATTTCTAAGAATGGTGTGGGGAGGTTTTTGACAATAACTTTCAAGATGGTGCTGACAGGAACAAAATGTTGCAAGCCATTCATCCAAATATTCTAAAGAATGGTGTTTATCTCGATTTGCTTCCACCTGATACCAGCCTCATACACAATTAAATAAACTCCAAATGAATAAGGACCATGTACGCCATGTTTCTCCAAGCTTCATGCATTTATGAGATGGCAAAAATCTCATGAAAATTAAATGTATACAGTTTTTTTTCTGAAAACTTTGTTACTCTATCTCATCGACTGTGAAAATCTCATGTTCATCATCATTAAAAGATCTGAAATTCCAATAACAATGAAATTAAAAATCTCTTCAATCTCTATCATTGCATCCTAGTTTTTTTGTGTGGCTGCCCTCGTTATATTCTCTATAAGAATGAACCGTCGTTTACCTAAAAATTATAAATCAAAAACCGCATGATCTTTCTTTGAAAACCCTTTTATATAAAGAATTAAGGGAATATTTCTGCATGTTAAAAAAATTTAAGGAAAGAGACAATGTAAATATTTTGCATTGAAATAAATTTTGGCATACATTTTAAAAAGGCAGTAATGGCGTTTCAGTTTTTCTGTGGTTAATGATATTGCAGCAAACAAATTTTCGTTTTTGTGGTATAAAAACAAAGAACTAATGCAAATACCTTGATCAATTTCTCGGAAGGAGATTCTTTTGTTTTCTGCTCGCGCTCCCTCACCTCAAATCTTGCATCGCCTGAGTTATTTTCTTTCAACCGTTTTCCTTTTCCTTGTCCGGCGAGGGACATTTAAACGATTTGACACGATTTTTTTCCGGCGTGAGAACAACCGACCAGTTTAGAAAAATTTCCTGCGTGAATTTTTTACGGCGTGAGACAACATTTCCGGCCATTTTGGCACCAAAATTCAAGGAATACGTCGATAGTCAAAACCAAATAAATATAAATAGCAAATGAAAATTACATGTAATATTTTAATAAGAAATCTAAAGTAAATAATTAACATAACCAATTAATTAAGACATAGTTATATTAACATCAAAACCCACATAGATCATGATTCTAATATCTTTTATTAGTATTAAGTTTAGTACTTAATTAATTTCCATCATAGAAAGGAATAAATACATATCTTTTGGTGTTTTTGAAAGTTCTTCAAATATCACTCTGGGAAATGGATTACAAATTCAACCCCCTTTTAGCAAGTGAGCACTTCCAACAGGAAACTAGTTCTTATTCAGAACCAACCATGTGTTTTCCAAGCATTCAGCGCTTTTTCAAAAAGCACACACACACACAAGTGCTCCAGAGTCATGTTCAACACAAATACACACACAAGCCCTGGCCAGGACAATCCCGGGTGTACGATGTACCCTGAGTTGGACACACATTGTGTGCCCCTTCTTTAATGCTCACTGCCTATCAAATCTATAATCCTTCTCCTTCGTAATTTCTTGTCTTTTTTTCCTTATCTTCCTTGAGTGTCTTCCATCTTCTTCTTTCTTTGAGTGATGTTTCCTCCCCATTCCAAGTCTCACACAAATGCTTTATATAACCTTGTAAGGGGTGATTTCTAAACCATCACACCCTTTCACAAAGGTTGTCATTAATAATGGTTTAATAAACATAATAACTCCTCCCTTTTTAAAGGGGTTTTCATAATTATTCTTTATTTATCTCCATTTTAACCAAAAGAATCATAATATCCTTTATTTTCCATCTCCCTTTTAATTATAAAGGGTAAATAAACTTTGTCCTCTTATAATTTTAGAGGGTTATTCATAAATGGCTTTCTTTTTCTATTTTGGGTAAAAAGTCACATAACATGAATATTTCATCTTGCCACCAAATCTTTGGCAAGGATCACATTTCCTAACAAATCAAGCCATGTTCTTAAACAATGTAGGCCACCAATAACCAACTCTGATTATCTTGTGGGCAGCACTCTTGGACATGAAATACCCACCACACAGTCCTTGATGACATTCATCCATGACCTTGATGGACTACTCAAAATCTAGACATTTCAATAGAACACCATCAAGATTTCTCCACATAAGTTGGCCTTGAACCACGACATATTTCTGGGCTACCAACTTCATTGTCCTTTTTTTACTACCACTCATATTCAGAAGGCAATTCAAGTTCTCCAAATAGAAAATTATATACTTATACCAAGGATCATTCTTCAATTGACAAGGAGTTAAATCAGAAGTAGATGTTACCTGATTTACTTTTGTTGCTTCCAAATTTGTGTTTGCCATCAACTTAGTGAGGCCTTGACCTCTAACTAGTTTTGTAGTTTGTACATCCATGTCATATTCCTAGATCTTATTGATCCATCTATATCTTTTCCCTGAGGCCTCCTACTAAGTGAAGATGTCTCTTACAACTATATGAGGCACATAAGTTGTGATCTTAGCTCCTATGAGGTAAGGTCTAAAATTTTTGACAGCCTTGACAAGAGCATAAGCATGTTTCTCCATGATAGAATAGTTTAGCTCAATATTTTGCAATGATTTACTAAAGAATGCTATGGGTTGTTCAAATCCATCAACATTTTTCTGAAGTAAAACAACAATGCTGTAGTAAGAAGCGAAGGAAAACAATTGGAAATGCTTAGAATATTTAGGACTAGCCAACACAAGTGTTGTCTTGAGTACATTTTTTATATCCATGAAGGAGTCAGTTGATTCCTTGTCCCAGCCAAAGGACTATCCTTTCTTGAGAACCTCGAAGATTGATTTGGTCTTCTCTACAAAGTTAGGAATGAATCTCCTTACAAAGTTTATTTGTCCAAAGAAAGATTGCATTGCCTTGATAGTTTTGGGTTGAGGGACAAGGTCAATTGCTTTGACCCTTTCTGGATCATTCCTTACTCCATCCTTAGACATAATATGCCTCAAAAGTTTACCCTCTTCAACACCAAACATGCACTTTTAGGATTTAATGAAATCCCATATTCTAAACATCATTTGAAAATCAGCTCCAAATGCTTGCAATGGTCATCTCTATTTTTGGAGTAGGTAGTCAAGTCATCTTGATAGACCACCATGATCTCATTGATCGGCCTAGTAAATGCAACATCCATAGCTCTTTGGAAAGTGGCTCTAGAATTGTTGATTCCAAATGGCATTCTCACATATACAAATGTGCCCCAAGGAGTAGTGAAAGCAATCTTATATTGCTCAGATTCCTTGACCATTACCTGATTGTATCCTGAGAAGCCATCCATCATAGACATCAATTCAAATCTAATAACTATTTGCAACAAATGGTCCATGCTTTCTTTGAGGGATTTACTATGCAAATTTTTGAAATCCACTCAAAGTCTTATGTCCCCATTCTTATTTCTAACCAGGACTAAGTTGGAAACCCAATCTGAATGCCTTACTGCTTTGATTATTATGCCTTCCTTCAACTTCATTAGTTCCTTTTCCATTTGGGGAGCCAATTTAGGATTAATAGGCCTTTGTTTCTGCCTAAATGGTTTTGCATTAGGTTCCAAAGGGATGGTATGTTGAAACAAATCTTCCTTATATGCTTTCAACTCATCATATGACCATGCAAAATATTTTTTAAATTTTCTTAACAACTTGATCAACAATTGTCTTTATGTTGCCTTCAACTTCTTACCAATGTATATCATCTTTGAAGTTGAATCAGTGCCTAAATTCACTCCCTCTACGTCATTTTTCATTGATTGGCTTACTCCTTGTCTTACAACAATCATTGTTGTCAAACATTCTTTCTAAGGCCACAAGACCTCTTGGAATGGTATTCATTTTGAGTTGAATGACCTCATTTCCAAACAAAGTCACTTTTATATCCTGTACCTCAACCATTGAATTCCAATCAATATACTAATCTTTGAAATGGCCTATATTATTCAGGAAATTATAAATTTTATTATCATCACCGAAGACCTACCAACTATATATATTGTCAGGAATGCTCGGCCTAGTGAGGACCTCCACATTGTAAGTGCAATGAGGTGATGACAAAGATGCATCAAAATTTGATGTCGTAATAGAAAGTGCATCTGTTGTGGTATTTTTGATTCTATCCAACCATTTGATACCAAAATCATCAAAAAACTTAATGTTGTCCCAAACTGCATTCCTGTACATTTTCAATCTTTTATCTTTTGTCGTATATACACCTCTAACTTGAGAGACAATCAACTTAGAATCACCAAAAATGCTGAGACATTTGATTCCATACTTGGAAGCAACATTCAACCCAAGTAGCAGAGCCTCATACTCTGCTAGGTTATTGGTGCATGCAAAATTCAACTTGAAAGTGAACTTGTGAGATCTGTCATCTACATATATTAAAATGATACCTACAGTAGACCATTTCCTTCTTGAGAGCAAGTACCATGGAAATACATTTTCCACACATCATTACTATCTTGTGATGATATCAGTGGAGAAGAGGTCAAATCAGTGCAGCTGTCAACATTGTCATCAAAGTTTGCAGCTATGTGGTCAGGTTCACATTCTCCATAATGTATTTCATTCTTAGCCTCTTCTGGATTTTCCATAAGGCATCTCATCTTGTTTTCTCTATGCAGTTAAACTTCCTTTCCATCAATCAGTATGGTTGCATAAGTTAGGTCCATCTGTATGTTGCCACCTATTGAGGATGCCCATTTCCTTGACAATAGCATACCCCATTTGGTTCTGTAAGTTTTGGCTGAAAAGCCACCCAAGAATGCAAATGAATGAAGGAAAGCACATACAGAAATAAAATATGAGCCAAATAAATTGTATTCACTTAATAGAATGTAAATCATACAATGAAAATGAGATGATCATAAGAGAGCAATGGGTGAGTAGGACAATACTGCAAATCGATGACTTGCTCCTGAATCAGTTCCCTAAGAAAATGCATGTGGATCTCGATGTGCTTGGTCTGTTGATGATGAACTAGGTTCTTTGAGATCTGGATGGCACTCTAGTTGTCACGGTAGATGATTGGGGGATTTTGAAAAGTGATGCCAAGTTTAGTGAGGATATTCTGAAGCCAAATAGCCTCAGTGCAACATTAATAGCCCCCCCATACTCAGCCTCTATCGAAGAAAGAGCAATGGCATGTTGATTCTTTCTCTGCCAACTAATGGGACTGGAACCAAGGCAAAAATTGTAGCCAAAAATGGATTGCGATCATCAAGATCACTAACCCAATTGGAATCTATGTATCTAATCAAATTTGAACATGTGCCCGTTGCATAGTGAATCCCATACCTGTGAGTGCCCTGTATGTAGTGCAAAATACGTTTGTCAACTTTCCAATGAAGCTCATGTGGCTCAATCATGAAGCGTGAACAAATGCAAACTACAAAGGAAATGTCAGGGTGTGTACAAGTCAGGTAGATGAGGCTACCAACAAGTTGATAATAAAAAGTGGCATCAACCAATGGTGTGGAACACTTCACCTCAAGCTTGACTCAAGACAAAAAAAGGAGTCGATTCAAGCTTACAATCAACCATGTGAAAACAAGCCAGAAGATCAAGAGCATACTTGGGTTGCGCAAGAGAGATCCCAAAAGAGTCATGAGTGATCTCGATCTTGAGAAAATAATGAAAGAGACCCAAGTCAGTCATGGCAAACCTATCATGAAAGGCAGACTAGACACTTGCAATGATGGATGAAGTACTCCTAGTGACAATCAAATCATCAACATATAAAGCCAAAAAGAGAAGAGCATCATCTTGTCTCAGGATGTAGACATTTGGATTTGAATGGCATCTAGAGAACCCAATTGAGAGAAGAAAGGAGTCCATCTTGGCATACCAAGCCCGAGGGGCATGTTTGAGGCCATAGAGAGACTTCCTTAGTCTGCAAACCAATGAAGAATCCTAAACAAATCCCTATGGTTGCTTCATGTAAATCTCCTCGTGTAGATCCCCATGAAGAAATGTGCTCTTCACATCCATCTGATGGACAACCAAACCTTGAGCTATAGCAATAGCAAGTAGCAAGCGAATGGAGGTCATTTTGACAATGGAGGGTCTTAGTGTAGTTAACACCAGGAACTTGAGAGAAACCTTGAGCCACAAGTCATGCTTTGAATTTATCAACTGAGCCATCTGCTGCAAATTTGGTTCAATAGATCCACTTATACTGAACCAATTGTATTCCCTTAAGAAGTGGAACAAGATCTGGAGTATTGTTATGAATCAAAGAGTTGTACTCTTCCTCCATTGTTGAATCCCACTCAGCAATACCGGATGCTTCATGAAAAGATTGTGGATATGAAGCTATGGTAATGAATAAATGTGGAATATCCTGGTGATGTGACCAAATCCTCTGAGTATCTGAAGGATCCCCAACAAGAGTGCCTGCAAACTGAGAAATGAGGTCTTGAGCCCAAGTTATGAGCCTACAAAGTTGGCCTTCAAAATGCAACCTGCCAACAGAGAGGGGGTAGAGAGCAAAAGCTTTTTCCGCTCGATTTGGTGGAACTACCACCAAATTTAGTAGTTTTGCTAAAATAGAACCTTGCCAGATAAAATATACCCCTACCAGAAATAACAAGCATTTTGACAAATATAGTTATGGGTATTTTTAGCAGGTTTGACAAATATAGTCCCAAGTTTTGCACAGTCACCAATTTTTAGGCGCTCAGGCCGAGTAGAGAAACAATTTTCAAGGCCTGAAAATGCCAATAATAGTGTTTGACAAGGTTTGTTTTTATTTTTTTAGTAAAAAAATAATTAAAAAATTGCTTGTGGGGGTCGAAGCCTCACCCACACCCCTTAAATGTTGGGAAAAAGGTGTTGTTCACCTTACATAACATTAATTAATTTAACTATGTAAAATAAATATTCTTTTGTGGTGCATCTTAAGTGATGTGTTTAACCACATTAAATATTTATTTGTTATCACTTGTAAAAGTTGTATTTAACATTGGGAGACATAAGGCAAATATTTATTATTTTGGGGTCAATGATTTTGTGCTCATGGTTTTGAGTCACATTGTTTTTATCCAATACCACAAGTTGTATTTGTGTGAGCTTAAGTCTATAAAAGCAAACACAAGGTTAGTGGTTAGGGTTGGCTCTCTTATTTTACAGGCTGTGTGAAAGGCTATCATTGTATTGAGTTTTCTCTTGAGAGTGCATATTGTAAAGCATGGTATGGGATGTGTGGATTCATGCTTGGATACATGGAGGTTGCAGTAGAGGAGCTTGATGTTTTAGAGGTGTTCAAGGAGACTCTGTGAGTGTATTGTAATTTCTTATTGCTGAATAATACATTGAGTATGGATGCTTTTGGAGGCTGGGTTTTTTCCCTCAAAGAGGGTTTTCCCAGGGTATATCTTGTGTTATCTTGTTGATTGTCTATTGGTCTTTGCATTATGGTAAATATGTAAGATTGTATACATCATTATCTCCATTGGGTTATGTAGAATTGGTTTGATCTACCTGTATATTCCTAACAAGTGGTATCAGAAAATAAAACACAGGCGATGAAATTTTTTTAATGGCAGTAGAATAAAACATTTGATAGCGGACCTTTGAAAAAATTAAACCCTATGTAATACAATTAATGTGGGGTCCATGAGGTGGATAAGACAAATTGAAACCTTCCTTCAAATCTGCCAGTCAAAGTCTAATGCTGACGTCAACCTACCCAATCAGAGCCACCTATGCACAGTATGCCCACTCAACATGATGATGTCAACGATGACATCATGCTTATGTCATCATGTATGGACGGGTTCCCCATGGGGCCCCTTTCAGCCCTCAGAGGGCATTTTTTTCTGGGAGGCATAACTTTCACCCACTATGTCAAATTTTCAACTTCTTATAGGCGTCGGAAAGCTCTCTCTGAGAACTACACAATGATGCAGGTTTGGTTATCAGATTTTCTTGTTTGTATTAGAATTTGTTGCCTGAAGCCAGGCATTGTTTCGAGACAATTTTATGCTCATAACTTTTGCATACAGAATTGGATTTTTGATTTCGGATAGGCATTGGAAAGCTATTGTTGTGTACTACAGATTGGATCATGTAGATTTTCTGTTTGGTGTGTAAAGAGAGTTTGGTACTTGTTTGATCACTTGTGGGAGCCAGATATTTAGGGTGCGATTATGAGAGCATTCAGATGGATTTTTGGGCACAAACTCATGGGAGTGCATGTTGCTATGTGACCATCAGTATAATATAGCAGGTTTTTTAAATTTGTGCTTCCAATTACAAGTTTACAGGTGTTTTTAGAGTTTGAGCTTTGATGGAGACAAGTACACAAGTTGTCTTCTGTTTTGAGGACATGTTTGATGCACGTGTGATACTTGGAGTCTCGTTTCAGTGGGAGTTGAGTACAGGTATAATGATGACAATGATTATGGTGTCGTGGCTATGCAGGTACACCTTTACATTGACATGACATGATCATGTATGTGGTTGACAGGTATGGGCTATGATGTTTGATTCATGATTACAGGTGGTGTTATGGTGTTGTTTTAGGAGATTGTTCTCATCTCCTAGATGCTTGATTAGTTTATTGACTATGGTTACTTGTTTGTGGACTTGCTTGGCAAATCGAATCTAGCATTGATTTGGTGTTTGAGTCTTGGAGTCTACAGGTTGTCTTCTTTGATATCTCAATTTGCATGTTACTAATGTGATGATGAGTTTGCATGTTACATGTGTTTTGGATCTTTGAGTTATGTAGTTTTGTGGATTAGCTACCCCTTGGCTATAGTGAGATGACTCGTATGTGGATTGTCTTTATCCACGAGATTGATTTAGTGTTTATGCAGACTTTGTTAGTTGGCCTTGTTTGTGGTCATGTGTACATTAGTATGTTGCATTGAGATGAGAGAATGAATGAATTAATTGCCTGGATAGTCAATTATTGGGAATTATAGCATGTTTATCATGATGTCATGGATAGATTAGATACATGGTTTTATGTGAGCTTTTTGGCAGTGATGGTTTTATCTTCTTAGTTTGGAGATCATGGTTTTACTTTACCTTTTAGGAGTTGTTGATGTTACAGCAGGATTCCTTGATTGTGTTGGGGCCATGGACGATCTTCATTTAGAAGATGGTTACTTTGTTACCATGTATAGCTCGGTGCCACGATTCAGTGGGAGCTTTGGTAGTGATTTGGATTCATTAGTAGTGATGGACGATCTTCTTTAGTGGTTGTGGGTGTCTTGGAGAGGCTCTTGGATTATGATTCTTGTTTCAGCGAGAGTGCTTTGACATCCTGAGTTCTATTGTTAGTAGATGGTTATCTTCATGTTGTTCGAGATTTTGACATCCTTGTTTACCATGGTGGACTCATGGAGTCTTTGGTTGAGGTGTCAGTTTATGACTTATCAATTTGACATGTTGATCCTTTGTTTTAGAGATGTTGGTATTGTGTATCGGTTTACTCTAGATACTAGTTTGAGTATTGACATGATACATGTTCTCTCGAGACAGGATGAGTGCATTGATGCATGTGATCTCCTTGGAGGAGATGTTAGATCATGTTGTCATGATCGGGTTCATGATTTTGTAGTAGGAGCATTGACAGTGATCTTGTATGGTTCTCTTGGTATTGAGTACATTGATCGTGTGCTTGGGAGCTTCATGATAGTGCAATGTTGAATTTGGAGTTTAGCATGGATTGATCATGGAGGTACTCTTGGATACTTGGAGAATTAGGTGAGGCCGGAGTTCTTTTTTGATTAGAGACAATTGTTGAGATGGTTACTCATTGGAGGTTTCAGCAAATAGATCGAGAAGCCAACACCTAACTTTATGGACGTGAGTTCATTGTTGACCTAGAGGAGACTATTCTTGGAGAGAGTCTTTGTGACTTGGTGTATCCTGGAGGGGCATTCTCATTTCCCACTCTTGGTCTACTTAGCAGTTTATCATCTACAAGGTATTGCCCATACTTTTAGATGAATTTTGCTTTATGTTTTATCTTCTCATGGTTATGGATCTTGAGGGTTCTTTTGAGGGACATTGGCATGGTTATCTCTTTATTCATATGGCTTGATTTATGATTTCCATTATGAGGAGTTTAGGAGATGTGATTGGGCTTATTCCTAGTTATGGAATGGTTATGAGTTTGATCTTCCTTAGTTAGAGAGACTTACATCCATGTTGATTACATGTTACATATGTTCATTTGATCTATGAGATTGAATGGTTGGGTGTTGTTGAGGTTTTTCATTTGGGATTACAGAGGAGATCATACTTGACACAACTTTGCACTTTGAGGTGTTGGTAGGACATTATGATTTATAGGTTTTCTCCCTTTGTCTTATGGCTACTTCTTGGAGGATCATGTTGATATGATTTGACTTGGGATAGTTATGATGACATGTTGCATGAAACAATATGCAGCGATTTATCTTGCATGTGTGGATCATTGTGATTGTTCTTGATACTACATTGGATTGTTGATTGGTAGACTTGGTATGTCTTGGATCTATTTTTAGATTTGATATTACCCATGCAGTGGGAGCTCCTGGATGCATGTGTTCTTCATTGACAGGTTTTGTACATGGAGCTTATGTTTGCAGTATATAGGTTTGATATGTTGTTGGCATGAGTTTACTAATGTTGTTGATACCTATGAGGTATGGATGGTTGGATGTATTAGCATATGTTGTGGTGCTATTTCCAGTCACGTGGTTTTTTTTTTACCTTATATAGCTACTTGGAGGCTTTGTTATCACTTGGATTTGATGTTAGTGTTCTTTGGATTGGTGCATCTTCATGTTGGCATGTTCATTTTCTTCCATAGGTGGCACGTTGGAGGATGAGAGGAGTTCTTGCTTGAGATGGTGGTTACTTTGATTTTATTGTAGGTATCTTGATGGAGCATGAGAGCATGTTGAAGATTCATGTGGTTTCATGTTTGCTTATGATGATGTATTTCACTGATTGACCCTTATGCAATGTATACAACGAGTGGGAGAATGTTGGGAAAAAGGTGTTGTTCACCTTGCATAACATTAATTAATTTAATTATGTAAAATAAATATTCTTGTGTGGTGCATCTTAAGTGATGTGTTTAGCCACATTAAATATTTATTTGTTATCACTTGTAAAAGTTGTATTTAACATTGGGAGACGTAAGGCAAATATTTATTATTTGTGCAAAATAATAAATATTTATTATTTTGGGATCAATGGTTTTGTGCTCATGGTTTTGAGTCACATTGTTTTTATCCAATACCACAAGTTGTATTTGTGTGAGCTTTAGTCTATAAAAGCAAACACAAGGTTAGTGGTTAGGGTTGGCTCTCTTATTTTACAAGTTGTGTGATAGGCTATCATTGTATTGAGTCTTCTCTTGAGAGTGCATATTGTAAAGCATAGCATGGGATGTGTGGATTCATGTTTGGATACATGGAGGTTGTAGTAGAGGAGCTTGATGTTTCAGAGGTGTTCATGGAGACTTTGTGAGTTTATTGTAATTTCTTATTCCTGAATAATACATTGAGTATGGATGCTTTTGGAGGCTGGGTTTTTTCCCTCAAAGAGGGTTTTCCCAGGGTATATCTTGTGTTATCTTGTTGATTGTCTATTGGTCTTTGCATTATGGTAAATCTGTAAGATTGTATGCATCATTATCTCCATTGGGTTATGTGGAATTGGTTTGACCTACTTGTATATTCCTAACATTAAAGAGGGGTAAGTGACCTCATAAATGGAGGTTCACAAGCCTCTTAAAAGAGGCTGCAATCTCTTTAGAGGAGCTGCCTCCCTTAATAAAGGAGGTACAACCCACTAGGTGCAAGGAAGGTACCTTGTTGTACCTCCTGTGTAGGCAGGTACTTTGCTACGCAAGTACCCTTTTATAATTTTTTTTAACAATGCTTGTTAAAAAAAAGCTGCGATTTTTTTTGACAATAGATTTTTTTTTGCAATATTTATATGAAAAATTGTACCTTTGTCTCGATTTGCGTGTAGGGGGTCATATGGCTCCCTATGAAAAAAATTTGCTTTTTTGGATAATTGTTCCACAATCGATGATTTGCCAACTCAATCCTAAGGTTTTTGGGCCTTTTGGATGTAATGGCAAGGTCTGTTTGGCCTCAAAATGCTCTAAAAGTTCAAGTACCCACTAGATCTAACATGCACCTTCAAACTTCAAACCTTTGCAGATCTGGCTTTCGGTGTCCAAATCAGACAAAATGAAAGGAAAATATGTCTATCTTAGCTGCTCTAGATGCAATGGTGAGCCCAAAATGTCTCCACAACTTAGCTTTGAATAAACCTACAACTGGTAAGTCAAGAAAAGAACCCCCTAGAAACTGGTGTTTTCTCTACACTTTTTTGATTCTCCAGATCATCCAAGGATGCAAAAGAATAGCATACTCATGTGCTTTGAAGAACAAGCAGCTCTACACTCCTAGATCTAAAATATTTATAACCCACAACTCACAACTGCTTTGATACCATGTAAGATTTGGCTGAAAAGCCACCCAAGAATGCAAATGAATGAAGGAAAGCAAATACAAAAATCAAATATGAGCCAAATAAATTGTATTCAACTCAATATAATGCAAAGCATACAATGAAAATGAGATGCTCATATGAAGCGATGGGTGAGTTTATATATGATTTACCACCCAAGAGACTAAAAACACTACCAATGTGAGATAAATTGAAAAAGTCCCTAAGTAAACTTAACCTAGTGTGAAAAGAGCTAAGTGGAGAACTAGCTAGGATACTAACTAGTTAGCAAATATACCATGTTCACACTAATAGGTTGGGCAATCAACCATAACTATGTCCATAAAAAAACATTTTCTGGGATATGATGCTAACTGCACCTCTATATCATTGATCATTCCTATGACATTCACCTCACGATAATCCATTGCATAACATTTGCCATAAGATATAGTAATTGTCAGTCCAAGCAGGTTCATGACCTCTAGAGGCATCACATTTATTGATGCACCGGAATCCAACATGCAATTATGTACCAACCACCCTTTGATCAGTAAAGAAGTATAGAAAGGATCAATTCGAGTTGGATTACTTACCGATACTGTACCAAGGTAAATCTATGGCATTCCTTGAGCGGTTGTCTCAGCTACTGTATTTTCTGTAGTATCATCAAGATGATCTATCTGGCCCTCAGTTGTTGTTGGGGTAGTGATATATTGCAGGGCCCTATCCCTATGTTCAAGTATTCTTAGTACCTTCAGGAATAGAAAACCTTCATTTGGCTCAAACATAATGCCATATCAATAGGAGTGTATTCAGGAAAAGGGTTGGACTTAGGTACAATCATTGCATGAGTGTCAGGAATAAAATGAGCTACTTGACCCTGCCTGGCATTTCCACTTGCCTTATTTACATTTTGTTCTTCTTGAGGACTCTTCTCTGCCTATCTTGTACTATTACTGACACCACCACTTTTGGATTTTGAAATGATATTGCTGATGTGTTGATATTCTTATTCTTTGGGACATATTTCATCTACACAGGAACATCATGTGCAGGTCGGGTTTTCTTCTTTTGTGCTAACTTTTCTACAATTTTGTTCACACTTTTTTTACTATACTAGCTCTTTTGGCATCACTTTCAACCATTTGTTTTCCTTTGTCAACTAGTGCATTAGTGACTTTTGTTGCTGCCTTACCTTGATTATCATCTTGAAGGTTCACTTGTCTATTTTTGAGCCAATAAACAATTTGAACTTGTATGACAGTAGCCTCAATAAGAGCTCTAATGCCTGCCTTTGATGGTTTTGTTTTTTGGTACTTATGCCGCATGATCTTCATAATATGCTAGAAATGCTAAATGGGTATCTTATACTGCCCTCATTGTTCATTAAAATCAAATTGGAAGAATTCATCTCCCTCGTCTTCATCAAATTGATTTACATTCACATCTTCATAATATTCAGTGGCTCCCTCATCATTTGGGAATCCATTACTCCTTAGTAGCTCAGCTGCCACTATATGATTAGTAGGATCATGAGGTAAGAAGCAAGCTTCACACCACAAAGCATCATCTTGAACATTGGCATGATCCTTCCTCAACGGATCAGGTGTATCCTTATCATGATCCCTTTGATTTCCTTGTCTTGGGCTAGCCTGTTTATCATTTTGTCCTGGTCTCTTGGAGCAATCAATATTATATGGCCTATTATGTAACCTCTACCCCTAATTGAAGTGATTTTATCATTTCTTGAAGATAAATCTTTCATTTCCCCATCAACTTATCTAACTTATCTTCGACATTAAGAGGTCTGCTTGAAGTTGTTGCATCTAGTTTCAAAAATTTCACATCAACTCTTTTAACATGTTTTCCAGAGGATAACAAGGAGGGCTATGTAATTATTCGAGGGCTTTGAAACCCTCCTTGGGAAATTTGGTAGGGACCTCCTCTTGACTTAGATTTGGTCTCATTCATGTTTTTTCGTATGAATTTGTATGATTTATGTTTGTAGATTGTTTCTTGGTAATGTTATGATTGCAGTCATTATGCAATAATATTGTTGTTATCATTGATAAGTTAGAATTTGATAGGCATGCAATTTTAAATTTGAATTTATTTCCCACTTGTGCATTTTGGGGGGATTAGCATCAAAAGGTTTAGGCCTACCTATGCTCATAGGTACTAGGCAATGTACTGCTCCGGCTGAGGTAATTAATCCTCGACTGTGAGGAGTAATGGCAAGTGATAATACCCTGGCGGAGGGCAGGAGAGAAAATGTAGATGATAATCGGAAAACATTTCGTGAAGTGCTCAATTTACAAGATGTCGAGACTCTAAACCAAAATGCTCACTTCAAAGTCGACGAGGAGTGCGTGGAATTCTCAGATCTAGGAGTGAACTCCCCAACAGAGGAGGAGAGGAGGATAGTGGAACAAAGGAAAAAGGTAAGCCACACTTCGTGCCTAGAAACTTGGTCTTAAACCCTAATGAAGATATGCAAAATGCTATAAAGAAAGAAGAACATAGGCTAAAAAACACTATTGTTTTCTTTGTAAGCCTAAATGTTGACAAAATGCCCTTAAAGAAGTTTCTAGATAACTAGATAAATGTTGTTTTGGGTAGAAGACTGGGAGTTCAAGTTTCATTTTGCAGACTACTAAGCTAAGGATTATTTGTAGTGTTTTTTAGGAATCACTTGATGCAAAAGTGGGTGTTGGATAGGGATTATGGGAATGTTGGGCAAACCCTCTTCAAGGCATTCCCATGGAGGCCTAATGCTTCACACCAAGAAATTATTTTTTGTTCTGGCTATTGGTCAAAAACTTGTCGAAGTAGTTATGGGCTTTTTTACCACAAATCTCGGGACCCATAGGAAAAGTGATGAAAGTGGATGAAATCAGAGCCACTTTACCACATATGAATGCTAGAATCTTAATCTCCCTTAATGCAGGGATTGATATTCCTAAGGTCCTTGAGATTAGAGTTGGAGGAAAAGTCTTTGAGTGTGGGGTTATTGGGCTCAGGGGGCTTAATTCATATTTTTTTGTAAAGTGGAGGGGCACCAGAGAAAAAACTGTCCTAATTTCATAATGAATAACATAGGGAAAAAATTTGAGACTAATGTACCTAATTTGGAAAGGGAAAAATTAGAAGAAACTGCTATTACAAAACCTTTAGGGTTTGGTAATGATATGGAGAAAAATTCTGATAATGTTCATTCAGTGGTAGAGAAATCTCCACCACAATACAAGGTTTGCCCCATTGAATCCTCTTTAAGGGAGCTTAGAAATAGTTTGGAAAAGCTTAACTTAGAAGGAATTCCTAGTACAAGGTCATATGGAAGCCCCTCAGATGTGGTTTCTAATTCTTTATTTAGTTCCCCTTCTGACTGTAGTGATCCGCTGTTTGGGGGTCACTATAGTGAGGAGAGAAACAAAGAAGGTCTACCCCAAGCAAGAGTGTTGGCTCATGACACACATATATTTGAGAACCCTTGTTTTGATGAGGATCCTATCAAAATCAACACTGAGATGTCTGTGGAAGAGAAAGAAATATGGGACAGTGTCTTGAATGGCCCTAAAGAACCTATAGCTAAAAGCCCTGACATGATTGTCAATCAAGACAACCCAGCCTCTAAAGCACGGGATCGAATAGTTGGGGTTTTTAAAATTGAGGCCAAAACAAAAAAGAATGCTCAACAATTAGTCATGATAAAAATAAGAGAAAGTATACTAGCTAAGAAATTGGAGAATGTAATAGAGTCAGTGGGTTCTCCAATTAGGTTTCAAACACCAGATCCAAAGGAGTTAAGTGGTGAAGTTCTCACTAAGAAAACTGAGGATAGAATTAAAGAAAGCCCATCCAAGCTTGAAGAGGGATATTTACAATGTATGATGTCAAGTGGGGGAATGTTAGGATTAAGATGCCATCAACCTTGTAAATCCTATGTAATTTATTATTCCTATTATTATTTGTAAATCACCCTTAAGAGATGAAAGGTTTCACTAGTAGTGATCTTGTTTCAACTGGATGTTTATATCCAGTCCCCGATGCTAATTCGTTCGCAGCGGGGGGTCGCAGGGAGATTCCCCCCTATGGATGGGTCCGGGGGATCATCCCCCCAACGGGAGGTCCGGGGGCCGCGCTCCCCGGTGAGGGTTCAGGGGCAACACCCTCGAAACCACATTTTATTTATATTTTATCATTGTAAATCTGGACCGTTCGTCATTAGGTCATAGATCTGACGATCGATATTATATCAGTTTTCTTGCCGTAGAAGGCAACCCTTTTGTATAAAGATATTTGTACTACATTTTTAGTTGAGTTGAGAGTAACAGGCGACACTGGATTGAAGACTAAAGAAGAAGAGGAAGTGCATGTATTGTAATATCATATTTGAAGATAATACAACTTGGAGCCTCTTTTTTCTTGGTGGAGTTTTTTTACCCAAAAGGGTTTTCTCCACATTACATATTGTGTTATGTGTTCAGTTCTTAATGCATGTTATTTCTGTGTAGTGGATTTTATTTTTGTTGCAATCTCCATTGATTCTACATTATTTAGAGGACATTAATAAGGTTTGAATCAGATTTTTGTTGTATGGTTTGCACATTTACTTCCAACATTTGGTATTAGAGCCTGACCAGTTTTGATTCTTGGGTGGTAGTGTGAAGGTTTTTTAGCTGCAGTGGGAGATTTGTTTATTGTTTGTTTGAAAATTTTGTGTAGATATCATGGCTTCATCCATGGTTGCTTCTACCTCTCGATTGGACATTGAAAAGTTCAATGGCACGGGGTACAAATTGTGGAAGCTGAAAATGGAGGATTTGCTAGAAGAAAGAAACTAGTGGTTGGCTATTACGAAAGAGAAGAAACCTGATGATGTTGCTCTTGATGAGTGGGAAAGACTGGGTAAAAAGGCACGAGGTACAATCTGGTTGTGTCTTGCAGATTTTGTTCTACTAAATGTTGCGCGTGAGAAGTCTGCACATAGCTTGTGGAAGTGTCTGGGTGAGATATACCAAGCCAAGAGTATGGTAAATAAGATTTATTTAAAGAGTAAGTTATTTTCCATGAAAATGAAAGAGGGTGAATCGGTTGCAGAGCATTTGAATTTGTTTAATTTGTTATTGTGTCAACTAGCATTTGTAGATGTTGAGGTGAATGAGGAAGATAAATGTATATTGCTTCTCTGTTCTTTGCCTGAGTCATGGGAGAATGTTATTTTGGTTCACTGCTAACCTCACAGATCCGAAGTTGGATGCTCTTGTTTCAATTCTACTGTCACATGAATTGAGGAAAAAAAGTTCAGATAGTTCGGGGGATGCTCTCAGTGTCAGGGGGAAGGTCTATGGAAAGAGGACCAAAAGGAGATCAGAAGGGGTCTAAAGACAAGTCTAAGGGTCATTCTAAGACTCCTGGAAAGAAGAACAAAGTTAAGTGTTGGAATTGCGGAAAGAGAGGACATGTGAAAAATGAATGTAGAAACCCGAAGAAACAATGGGATTCTGCTATTGATGAGTCTTTGAATGCAGGTGATGAGGTTTTACTTTCTGCATGTAATGTTGTTTCTCATGATCATTGGTTGGTTGACACAGGATGCTCGTACCACATGACTTCACATAAAGAATGGTTTTCCACATATGAAGAGTATGATAGAGGAAATGTGTACCTCAGGGATAGCTCTACATATCCTATTATTGGACGAGGGAAGGTAATGTTGTGTTTCAGTGATGGGAGAATTAAAACCCTCCATGGTGTTTTGCATGTTCCTAGATTGGCTACAAATTTGAATGATTTGGGAATGCATGTGACATTTGATAAGCATGGCTAAAGATTGGTGAGAGGAAACTTGGTGGTAGCGAAAGGGTAAAAGATTGGGAACTCTGTTTAAGATAGAAGCCACTACTGTTTGTAATGCCTCTTATGCATCTAAGGCTAATACTAAAAATACATGTATGTTGTGGCACCATACGTTGGGCCACATAAGTCAGTCTAGTTTAAAGGCTATCTTAAATAAAAATTTGTTAGACAATTTATCCTATTCTGATGAGAGTTTCAAATTTTGTGAACATTGTGTGTTTAGAAAACAAAATAGATCTCCATTTCCTTTAGGCAATAATAAATCTAATGATAAATTGGAACTTATTCATTCAGATGTTTTTGGTCCGGTGGATGTTGAATCAATTGGAAAATATAGATATTTTGTTTCCTTCATTGATGATGTCTCAAGGTTTACCTGGATTTATTTTATGCATCACAAATCTGAAGTTTTGACTAAGTTTAAGGAATTAAAGCTTTAGTTGAAAAGAAATTAGATTATAAGATAAAGGTTTTGAGATTTGACAATGGAGGGGAATACTGTTCTAAGGAATTTGATGAATTCTGTAAGCATGCAGGTATTGTTAGACAAAAGACAACTCCATATACACTGCAACAGAATGGAGTGGCAAAAAAGATGAATCAGACAATAATGGAAAGAGCCAAAAGTATGTTGAGTGAATCACAGTTGAACAAATGCTTTTGGGTAGAAGTCGTGTGTATTACGAACTACTTAGTTAACAAATCTCCATGTAAGGCTCTTCTTTCAACTCCTTATGAAATGTGGATAGGAAAGAAACCTTCTGTTTCACATTTAAGGGTATTTGGCTATGAGGCTTATGTTCATGTGCCTAAAGAAATATGAACTAAATTGGATCCAAAAGCTGAAAAGTGTACTTTCATTGGATATGGTGATAATATAAAAGGTTATAAGATTTGGAATCCACCAACTTGAAAGATTATCTATTCTAGAGATGTTATTTTTAGGGAACTTAGTGTTATTCCAAAACCTAAACAACCAAAGGAAAAAGATGAAAAGGTGAAGAGAGTGCATTTTGAATTAGAGCATGAAGATGCACCTCAGGAAGAACATAATGATAGATTGAGGGGTGAAGAAGTAGAAGAAGACTCGAGTGAAAGTTCTGATGAGGAAGAATCTATTGTGACAGAAGAAATGGGTACAGATGAGCATCCAGAAGAACCTGAAGAGTCTATTACTCCACCTATGAGAAAATCTGCAAGACAACGGAACCCAGTTGACAGGTATAGTCCACCAGATTTCTGTTGTGTATTTGCTTTATTGAGTACTGACAATGAGCCTAGATCCTACATAGAAGCTATTCATGCAGATAATAGTGAGTCTTGGTATTTAGCCATGTAGGAGGAGATGATGGCTTTAGACTCTTGCAACACCTAGAATCTTGTTCGTTTGCCCAAAGAAGGAAAGGCCGTAAGTTGCAAATGGGTCTTCAAGAAGAAGTTTAGAGCAAACAGTTCATCGAAGAAGTACAAGGCTAGACTGGTAGCCAAGGGCTACTCCCAGAGAGAGGGAGTTCATTTTGGTGAAATATTCTCTCCCGTTGATAAATTAACTTCTATTAGATTTAACTTCTACATAGAAGCTATTCATGCAAATAATAGTGAGTCTTGGTAGTTAGCCATGCAGGAGGAGATGATGGCTTTAGACTCTTGAAACACTTAGGATCTTGTTCATTTGCCCAAAGGAGGAAAGGCCGTAAGTTGCAAGTGGGTCTTCAAGAAGAAGTTTAGAGCAGACAGTTCATCGGAGAAGTACAAGGCTAGACTAGTAGCTAAGGGCTACTCCCAGAGAGAGGGAGTTGATTTCAGTGAAGTATTCTCTCCCATTGCTAAATTAACTTCTATTAGATTTATTTTATCCATTACTGCAGCTCTTGATTGGGAAATAGAGCAAATGAACTTTAAGACTTCGTTCTTGCATGGAGATCTTGATGAAGAAATTTAGATGCAACAACCTACAAGTTTTGAGGTAAAAGGGAAAGAACATTGGGTTTGCAAATTGAAGAGGTCTCTTTATGGTTTGAAACAGTCCCCCAAAATGTGGTACCAAAAGTTTGACTCATTTGTGTTGAAATTGGGTTTTGTTAGAAGTGAGGAGGATCATTGTGTGTACATTCATTGTATTGATGATTCTATTCTGATCATTGCATTGTATGTTGATGACTTGTTATTTTTCAACAATACTAAGGGTATGATCAGTGAATTGAAAGCCCAAATTTCAGGTGCATTTGATATGAAGGATCTTGGAGTAGCTAGGTATATTTTGGGTATGGAGATCAGGAGGGACAGAGGTAACAAAAATCTTTGGTTGTCTCAGAGTATGTGAATACCATTTTGCAGAGATTTAGTATGCAGGATTGTAACCTAGTTAGAGTTCATTTACCCATTGGTACTAAGCTTTCATCAGATATGTGTCCAAAGAATGAGGATGATTTAGAGGATATGTCTAACGTGCTATATGCTAGTGTTGTAGGGAGTTTGATGTATGCAATGGTTTGCACTAGACCAGATATTGCCCAAGCAATGGGAGTTTTGAGCAGATTTATTTCTAACCTTGGTAGACAACATTGGAATTATGTAAAGAGGGCATTTAGATATTTAGCAAGTACTCTTGATTACTGTTTGGTTTATTTCTGGTAATGATAGTGCTGATAAACTTTGGACATACAGGGATTTGTTGATGCAGATTGGATAGGTGACTTGGATAGTCGAAGGTCCACTAGTGGCTATGTGTTTACTTTGTTTGGTGGAGCAGTGAGTTGGATGAACACAAGGAATCCCATGGTTGCTTTGTCCACCACCAAAGCAAAGTATATGGTTGCTACCCATGTCTCGAAGGAGGCAGTTTGGTTGAGGAGATTGTATACAGGTATTGGTTTTGATTATAGGATCATTCAGATTGGTTGTGATAGCCAGAGTGCTATTTGTCTAGCCAAGAATCCTATGTATCATGCTCAGACTAAGCATGTTGATGTACAATATCACTTTATTCAAGAATTGGTTGTAAATGGACAAATTGAGCTGAAGAAGGTAGACACTCAAGAGAATTTGTAGATGCTTTGACCAAGCTTGTGAGCATAGAGAAATTTGTTTTGTGTAGAGATGCCATGGGCCTTGCTTCTAGTCCCTAATTAATTTATGGTTTTCCTATGGGTATTTACAATGTATGATATTAAGTGAGAGAATGTTAGAATTAAAGTGCCATCACCCTTGTAAATCCTATGTAATTTATTATTCCTATTATTGTTTGTAAATCACCCATAAGGGATGAAAGGTTTCACTGGCAGTGATCTTGTTTCATCCGCATGTTTATATCTAGTCTCCAACGCTAATTCATCTGCAACAGGGGGGTTGCAGGGGTTCCCCCCCCTGCGGAGGGGTTTGGGGGGATCATCCCCCGAGGGGGGGTCTGGGTGCCGAACCCCGAAATCACATTTTATTTATATTTTATCATTGTAAATCTGGACCATTCGTCACTAGCTCACAAATCTAACGGTTGATATTATGTCGTTCTTCTTGCCCTAGAAGCAACCCCCTTTTATAAGGATATTTGTGGCGCTGAATTGAAGACTGAAGAAGAGGGATTGCATGTATTGTAATCTCATATTTGAAGATAATACAACTTAGAGCCTCTTTTCTTGGTGGAGTTTTTTACCCGAAAGGGTTTTCTCCATGTTACATACTGCGTTATATGTTCAGTTCTTAATGCATGTTATTTCTGTGTAGTGGGTTTTATTTCTGTTACAATCTACATTGATTCTACATTATTTAGAGGACATTAATAAGTTTTGAATCAGATTTTCATTGTGTGGTTTGCACCTTCACTTCTAACACCTTTAGGGCTTTTGATGATGGCCTATCTTTGCAAAAGTGTTAACAAAGTATCTCGATCCATGAATCCCTAAAACCCCATTGTATTTCTCCTATCAGCATATGAATCCTTAGAGCCCTACAACCCTATGTCCTAACATCCCAGAATCCCATTCTCGAAATCCCTAACATCAGGTCTTCAGAGTATTCTCTACTCAACCTTCAGACATGCATGTCACTGAATCCTCATCTTCAAGCATGCATGTCACCAAATCCTCACCTTCAAGCATGCGTTTTCATGGAACCCTGCCATTCGCAAGAAGGGTTTCATATATCACCAAGGCTAACCAAAGATGCCATTAGTGGGCCCGAGTTTGAATGTAATGGTGAGAAACTTTGGGCCCACGCTAGGCATTCAACCCCGATATAAGGAAAACAACTTCATCAATTTGGACCATCTTTCAAGCATTACATCAAACCATAATCCTATTCTGAGAACGTGTGTTTCTCTTTTGGATCTAAAAATGGAAACTCTTAGGTTCTGGAGATCAATGGATGAAACCCCATTGATTTCTTGAAATTCAAAGGATGAAACCCCTTTGGATTCTTGAGGGCAACTTCATACAGAGGTTGCTACTGTGCTTCAAGTTGGAAACTTTCAGTAGCTAGGAAGATTTTATACATTTGGGTGTTTTTGAAATATAAATTTGCAATTACTATAGAAGCCACTCTTTGTAATCATTTGCATCAGGAATGTATTAAAATGAAATATTTCAATAAAACTTTCATTTCCAGCCAATATTACATGTGCAATTCTATTATATGTGTTGTGGAGCTTTCATATTTGAACATTTTACTTGAATGATTGTTAGAAATTTTAGATCTAAGAATTTTTATAAATATCTTAGATAAGGGACATTACTTTTATATAGCCAAGATGGGTTGCATATAGGATGGGGAAATTGTGTGCACCAAAGGATAGATGAGAAACACCCACACTTCTAAGGTTGTAAGTCACTTTGTGTTCACAAAAATAGTTACAAACCTTCAAAGGTTTGTGTATTGGCCCAATATACTACCTAATATTTCAAAATTTATTTAGGGATGTGTATTGTGTAATAATAGTGAGACTAATATTAAAAAATTGGGTATGTAATGAGCCCTATCAATTCCTTTTAGGCCATGAAGAGTATCTTCATGGATTTTATAAGAGGATTTCCCATATTAAAGAGAAGGCATAACTATTTGTCTATCATTTTGGATCAATTTTTAAAAATACGAGTTATTCCTCATAAAAGGCTCTCAAAACAAGTGAAACATCTTAATTATTTTGGCTAATGTTTGGGTACATTTTGGTTTGTCAAGTTCTATTGTTTCAATCAAGGACACAATTTGTGGAAAACTTTTCGAACACATTGGCAAAGAAGATGAACACTATGTTGATCAATTCTAATTCTTTCCATACCCAAAAAATAGACAAATCAAAGTGATAAATAATTCCTTGATTCAACTCTTGAGGAGCTACAATTAGAAGTACCCTAAGAATTGGGATGAGAACTTGGCGTATGTTCAAAAAAACTTAAATAGAGTATTGTATACTTCTACTAACAAGTTTTCTTTTGAAACTTTTTTGGTTACTTACCACCATTTCCTTTTTATGTTATGATGGGATAGCTACATAGGGGTCAAGATGTCAAAAGGTACATTGAAAAGATTTGGAAAATACATCTCCAAGGGTAAGAGACATTGAAAGAATCACAAGCCAAGTATAAAATCACACATGACCAACATTGTGTTGAGAACAAGTTTTGAATTGGGGAGGAAGTTTTGATGTACTTAATAAAACAAAGGGTCAAGGGAATATCCAAGAAGGCGAAGCCATTATGGTATAACCTAGTTGAGATCATTGAGCAAGTTTCCAAGAATGTTTTTAGACTAAACTTACCTCCATATATGAAATCATATTTGGTTATCAATGTGGAAAATTTTTGTCTCCTTGAACTTTCCATGTTGAATAAAGAAAAAGAGCCTTTATTACCTTCCATTGAAGACCTTGTTACCAATTCTCAAGAAGGATAGGATAAGGATGTTGTGTTGTAGGTCAAGGAGAGTGACAAGAAGGGTGGTGTAAGAGACTTGGCTAGTTGGTTAAAAGGGCTAAAGATTGGGCAAAGTAAGGTGATATCCAAAAGGGAAGGTGAGGAAGATGTTTCCAAATCTATTGAGTTCCCAAGCATTTGGGGACCAAAGGCCTCCTAATTCAAGAGGTGTGATATGAAATGGATCAGTCATGTTGGTTTAGAGGACTACCAATCTCATTAAAGTCATTTTTAACTCATTCCTTGTCTATGACAAATGGAGATAAGACTCACCTTAAAAGGGGTAAGACAAAATTGAGGTTTGCAAAACATAGGGATGACTAGTTGAAGGGAAGCCACCTAGGTGATTCAAACACCTAAATGGATTTCTTGATAGTTGAAAATTACACATACTAGCAAGTTTGACCACAATCGACTATGTGAGTAACAAACAAACCTACAAATGTACATTCAACTATGGTCAAACCCATCACCTGTAGTAAAAAATTGTAAGCAAAGCTAAGAATAGAGAAGTGACATTACTTAAAGCTTCTAGAAACCTTTAGCTTCATTGAATTTCTCCAATAACCACATGACAAGTTACAGTAATCCCCTCATAACTTGTATAAGGGATCCCTTTCATGTTATGAGACTATAATTGTGTGTTTGAGGGTAATCTAAGAGCTTGCTATGAATGCTAGTGCACTTGGAAGGTGTGGGAATAGTGGCTTTTTGTTGTTTTAGGTGCTTGGATGTCAATCCTTGTTGTAAGATGTCCATCGAGGCGTCAAGAAGATAATAATGATTGTAATCAACATGTGGAGATTGTGACATGATGGAATTTGATACTACTCTTCCACAGTTTTCACCCACATTGAGTTTCTCCATGTCAGTATTATGTTATTCTTCATTTTCATGACATGTTTCTCTCTCTACTATTTATTAGCTTCCTTAATAATGCTCCAATAAGACAACTTCATTTCTAGCACTTTTAGGACAAACGTATGCAAGTTTTACTTCTAGATCAACAAGTTTACCAAACTTCTATTTATTGGAGCACTTAGGTTTCATGTTGATATTTTGAGTGGAATATTCATCCTAATTACATATTAGGCACCCATTTGAACTATGTACCCTATGTACAAGCCTTCAAAGTAGGTACTATATAGTGTTGAATTGCAAATAAGTTATTTGTCTTTCATAACTAGTAAGTGCAGATAGAATAGATAGCTTCATAAATTGGGAGGTCATCACTCTTGTTATCAAATCAATGGGAACACCCCTTATAATGCCCATTAAATTTATCCAAATAAAACCAAAAATAGACTAATGATTATTGTTTGTGCATGTGACAAGATAATTGGTCGCTAACAAACACTAGTGTCATTGTTGGGTGTGAGCAACATCCAGTACTAGCCAAAGTGTGATTGGATGAAGTGATAGAGTGAAGTGAAGGGATGACAACATGTCATGAACGTGCATGGGGTGGAAGCTAAAAAGAGCCATTTGACAAAAGGCATGCTAGTTGCACACATCCTTATGCACAATGCATGACCTATAGTTAGATAGGTGGTTCTGTTAGCACAGTAAAATTTTCAAAATTTTACTATTCCCTTACTCCATCATATTTGAGTAAACCCTAAGGAATATCCCAAAAGGACCACAATATAAAATTTTTTGTATCTCATAAAATGTCTAGGGATGAACAGTGTCAAAAATCATCAAAATCAATCCATCGGCATGAGGTCGTGTGGCTTACACCGATACACAAGGAATTGTTTGAAAACAACCATCGGCGTGAAAATAGAGATCGGAAGAAGAATTATGGAGCTCACCGATGGAGTAAGCAACACCGATGACTTTACATCGGCAAGAAAGGCAAGTGGTCATGCCGATCGGTATGACAAATATCTATCGGATGATCTTTTAGAAGTTGCCCCGACGGTATATATCATACCGATGAAGCACTTTCGGCAAGAGTTTCACCGAACAGCA
Organism: Cunninghamia lanceolata; assembly: GCA_027924645.1. Lineage (NCBI taxonomy): Eukaryota > Viridiplantae > Streptophyta > Pinopsida > Cupressales > Cupressaceae > Cunninghamia > Cunninghamia lanceolata. The sequence continues at coordinate 4,567,483 of BSBN01000469.1, forward strand.
TGCGAGGGTAACAAAGCAATAGTCATCGGTGAGAAATGAACCATCGGAATAGAAAACAAGTAAGTCTCCGACGATCAAAAGTCCTGGCGATAAGAAAGTTATCGGCAAGACTCACAGCGATGCATCTTCATCGGGATAGCTTGACATATCGGAACAAAAGAAGCAAGTCTTGCCGATTCATAAGTCACGGCGATCAAAAGATATCGGTGACACTTTACTAAGCTTTGCCCGATGAAGGATGTGATAAAGGGCATCGGGGAGATGATTTGGATCGGGATATCTTGAGAAAGCTATCCCGATAGAGAATGACATTCCGATAAAGATAAAAGTTCATACATGAAGAGATTATCGGTAAGACAATAAAGATCGGGGAAACATAATTTTAGTATCCCGATGGTCTCAATCTTCCCGATAAGCAAAGCATATCGGTGGGACTTGCCATATCGCGGAGAGATCTAAAACCCTTGGCGATGAAGGAAATCACGCCGATGGTCGCACCCACTTGAAATGTGATACTACATGGCGTCGGGGATACAATTGAGGGGTCACGCCGATTGACTGTCCGCGCCATAAAAAAGGGGTTGAGGTCGCCCAGACATTTCAAAAAGCACGCCGATAGGAAGAGTTATGGCGATGTGACACTTCACAGCGATGAACATTGAATTGATCAGATAATTAATACAAAACGGCTACAAAGTCCATACGATCATTATAATTGCAAAAAAAAAAACCGTCCGAGAGCAGAATACAGAAGAATTCTCAGGGCAAAAGCAAAGGCTTCCAATTCCAGCCGTCGAGCGACAGGTACACATACACAAACCACTATATTACCTGTATTTGAATTTCCTGCCAAATTTTTCAAAAATGGAAACTTCGGGGAAAGGAAAAGGAAGAAAATCACAAGGGGAAACCAGTAAACCAAAGAAGCAAAAAACTGATCAAACCCCTGAAAGAAAAAGTGAAAGACAGAAAACTAAATCAGGACTTGATTGATCAGTTGCCTGGGTCAGCTCCCAAGGCCAGGAGATCTGCCCAACTCAGGGCAGAAGTAGAAAAATTGGAAGACAAACATAAGCGCCTGGGAGATATTTGGACCCCAATTAGGGGATATGAACTCTTCAGATTCCACTACAACAGAAGATTTAGAAATGCCCCTGTGTCAAACCCATGGCACATGAATTTAGGCAAACTGGTTGTACCTAATGTATTCTTGAATGTAGAACTCTTGCAACTGTTAGCCAGGCATTACAATTCAGGCCTGAAAGCTATCTGCAACCCTCAAGGAGAACCAATTATACACCTATCAAAAAATGCTATTTGTGAGGTGTATGATTTGGATGATTTGTGCACTGTCCCTGTTGTTTATGAAGATTTGGATAAAGAATACTGGAGAATGGATACAACCTACAATGGATGGAGGTTACCCATACATAGACCCAGGATTGAAGGAGAAGTGATACCCTTGACTGAGAATGATGGCCCTCCCTTTCATGTATCCATTTTTGAACCATACATTCAATATACTTACTATTCTGTAGGCCAAGTCCTTGGCTCAGAGGTCCCTGAGTTCATGACTATTCCTCTAATGGTCATAACCTCTGATATTCAATGTCACAATGCCAGACAATTTGATTATGCCTCCTATGTTGCTACTAGAATAGACTCTGGTCTATCTGCAATAAGAAACAATGCTCCAGCATGCTCTTTTGAGCATTACTCGATGCTCATGCATATGGTCTTATACTATGGCCAGGAAGTAGGATTGTGGCCAAATGAGTTTCAAGTTGTTGCTGCGGATAAGAAAGGGGAGAAGATACCTGTACAAATGTGGACCCGAATCTGGGATAGCAGGTATGCTAACTCCAGCTATGCTCAATTTGAAGAGCATTGTGTTAAAGTGCTATATAGGTATTTCAACCACCCCTGTGAATATTCAATTTCAAATGAAATAAAAAGATTCCTCAGACCCAAAGATTTTGGTGGCCCCCCTACTGTTACTCATAATTGGGGAGATTGGTATTGTTTTGAGGATGCCACTATGATCAGAGTGTATGGTTTTGAGGATGCTCCATTTATATTGCCTAAAACTGTCCCTGACAGGATTGCATATTTGGAAATAATTAGGCAAATGCATTGTTCCAATGTCATGCATCTAAGTTCGCATGATAAACAATCATTCATGCCTAGTACTTTGTGTTTTGGAGATTTTACTGTGGTTTCAAAAGAAGGATACAATTTCATTTTGGATAAACTAATGCATTATAACATGGTGACTGCTGAGGTGAGGAAAGGGTTTGACCCTGAGGGTTTCATTGACTATGCAAGAAGAAAACAAAATCTCAGTGGATACATGCACATACATTATCCACATGATGATGTCATTAGAAATTTGGAAGAGGCTGAAGTCGACTTGGTGGTTGAGAAATATAACAGAGATTTGAATGAAAAGAAAAAGCAGTTGGCAGAAGTTGAAGTGGTATCCTCTGAAGAGGAAGAATTGACTGAACAGCCACAAGATAAGACAATAGAAATGTCTAAAAGAAAAATGCAACAATATCAGCCTCCAGTTGTGATACATGATGAGGAGGGGTCTGCTGATGAAGATCCACGCCAAAAGGCTTATGATTCTTTTGTGTCAGATGATACATTCATTCATTCGAAGGAATTTAAATCATTCCTGTATAAATACAAGGGAAAGGAAATTAGAGAGTCAGTAGATAATGTTTCTGCTGACAATGAAAAACAGTTATTAGAGATGTTAAAGGAGACAGTGGACAAGGAAATGCAGGACATGACACCAAGCAGAGGCAGACAGCTGCTTAAAGATGCAGGGGTTATGATTTTTCCCGGCTTGGATTTAAATTCTGCTCTGGTTTTTGATAGTTTTTTGAATAATGCTGATAATAAGTATAAGCTTACTCCAGAAGGAGTTAATGAAGTCTATATGGGAACGAGATACAATAATGATGAAAATTCTTTAATGATATGGGCATTGTATCCTCCCCATAAGAAGACGGCCATCATAGACACTGAAAAAACTTTTGGCCATGTTATGACTTTTAGAGCAGGTGAGACTGACCCCATAATTACTGCAGACATTGGTATCAATGTTGCAAAATTGAATAAAGCACAAGCTCAGATGTTAATCAAGGAAAAGGATGCTTATAAGCTGAATTGTGAAAGATTAACAAAGGAGAATGACTACTTGAAGGACGCTGTTAAGAGCACCTTTGGGCAATCTACGAAGAGAATAACTCAAGGTGAGAGCTCACAAAGTAGTCAAGAGATATCCCATGATCAAGCCAAACAAATTCAAATAGATGCATTTGTTACAATACTGCAGAGCAGGTATGCAAACATGGTACGGTGGTTAAACCAGTTTTGGGATAACTACTCGAAAAATCATAAAGCAGTCAAAGAACATGAGAGGCTTGATCAGAGGATACAAGAAAAGGTGATCGAGTTGCAAAACAGAGGTACCACTGATAGCACAGATATCTCTGATGCAAGAGCATTGCTCAAAAGGCACCAGAATTATTATGATAAACTCAAAGCTGATGCTAAGGAAGGGACTGATGCATCAGACGCAGGGGTGCCCAGGATATTCAAAGATAATGGAGAGGTAAAGAGCAAAGAAGAGTGGACTGTTGATTGTCAAGTTATATTGCACAAAGCCACAGGAGCTCTAAAAGATAAAGCCTCTGTATCTACAGAAGTTTGCAAGCAACTGGAGGAAATGGTCACCCTCGATATAATCACCAGGAGTGCAGTCGAGCTTACTGATTCTCACCGTGCGCAGGAGTACTTGGATCATCTAACAAAAGTCTATTTATGGCTAAACAGAGCCTAATTAAGATTATGTAATTATTGTTTGTTAAAATCCCAAGAGACTTATTGAAGAGTTGTATCTCTTCATGAAAATATCTATATAAGTTCAAACAATCTATGCTGAAAAATCATCAGCAGTAGAAGTATTCATATATACATATACATAATATTCCAAAATGACCGTGTTACATATTTTATTTTGAGGAAGAAATTTGAAGTTCTCTGATTCAGTATTTCTACTTTGGTATCAGTTATTTGTTGAAATTATTCAATCGTGTGGCTGTCTCCATTTCTGCATTTCCCTGTTATTCAGATTAAGATATCAAGTATATATTTAATCTGTCAATACACATTCGCTGTATCTGTGTGATTAATTCGGTTGGTGTCCATCCTAAGGAATTAAACCCTTCTGATTCATTCACAGTAGCCTGGAAGTAGTAAGTTGGGATTACTAAGTAGAGCCATATAATTAGGATTGACACACTGTCTCCAGTAAAATATTATCTGTTAATCTTGTCTTTTCATTTCATTTGGTTCCTTCAAGTAAGGATTAAAATACCTTCTGGTGAATTATAAGATATCTAATTTTATTTGGTTGGATTATCAAGAAGAGTCTGTCAGTCATTTACTTGCACGTTTATACAAGCTATAAACCAGAACTGTGCCAGATATCTAGAATTATTACCACTTAGAAACTACTGTTCTTAGTCCTTCAAATTGACTCTGTTACCCAACAAGGCACTGGTCTCATTCAACTCATTAATTAAAACCTTTTTTGATATTGCTTATACAATTTCTGCCAATCACTTATTAAACATTACACATAGAATTAATTAGTCAGCTTTGTCATCTATCTTACATCCTATGCCATTGTAGATAGACCTAGTTAGTCCATTCATCCACACTCAGACTGCTTTAATATTTCAAGGTTCACCCACCTAGGTGTAGCAGGACCTAAAGTGTAGGAAATCATCAAACCTTGAAGGTTGATTTCGTCAAGTTAGTTCAAAAACGTTGCAAATCCAAATATAGAGCCTGGCATCCTCTTAGGATTAGTAACTTGCATTTTTGAGACCTAACAAATTGGCGACTCTGCTGGGGAATTAGTAAAAAGACCTTAGAATTTAATCCTTTCTTTCATAGAGTCATTTAAAATTTCTTTTTGGTAACTCTGCTGGTGACAAAGAACCTTACAGATAAAAATATAAACTTTTCCTATTCAATAGGTGGCGACTCTAGTTACAATCATAACAAAAATTTCAAATGGATGGTAGGAGATCCAAGATGGAAGGCAGAAACTTGCAGTCATCTCCACCACTTAGAAACATCTCCAAAAGAAATATGAATCCAAAATATTCCCACCAAGATAATAATCTAGACATCCAGGAGAATGATTCAGAACAAAATATTGCAATTCACAATAAATTCACACCTCTGCATGATTCAAACGAGAACCTCAGTGGAGCAACTGATGATATTTTGGCAAGGTACAGACCCACTCCTCAAGAACAGCGGGATCATGATGCAAAGGTCATGAGGGATATTGATAGAACCAAGCTGAACATGATTTCAAGGTCTCGTTTAACCAGGGAGAAGAGATAGGATATGAATTGTCAAATCAGGGAATGAATGACAATCCAGAATATCAGGAAATAAATAATCAAGACATGAGTGATGAGAAACAGGAAATACTCATGCTCAGGAAGGAACTCGAAAGGTACAAAATACAAGAGGAGAAGGAGTTATTGCAGCAAGAAATTCAACAGAGGAGGAATAAAGCCAAAACAGCTCCCCCTAAATATGTACCCCCGCATAGAGGGAATATTTCAAGGAATACACAACAAAATACAAATAGTGCTCAAAACTCACATGCTTCTGGAAGTCATCAGAACACTATTCCCCAAATCCCCAGACCACCTCCCATAAGTAATGCATCCCTACATATGGCAAATAATTACCCACCCCCTGGTCAACAATATTATAGGCCACAAAATCAACACATAAATCCCCATATGAACCAACATCAACAATATGCATATCATCAGCCACCAGGTGGATATAATTACTATCCCAATCTACCACATCTCAATTTTCCTCCCCAAAACCTTGCTAATATATGCAGTCAATTTGATTTAACTGGATATCAGTTATATCCATATCCTATGGATAGTACTTGGAGAAACATGGTTCCCAAGTTTACTGGAAACAATGCAGTATTTGCAGAAGATCATATCAGAAGTTTTAATGCTTTTGTACAGGATATAGGTATGGACTGGGAAGACATTAGAATGAGGTTATTTATGATGTCCCTCACTGAAGATGCCAGAGATTGGTTTAATAGCTTGCCCGATGCATCAATCAATTCAATGACTGATTTCCATAACCAGTTTAAGGATCAGTATGGTAACCAATACGCTCCTGAGTTTGCCTTACATGAACTAATAAGTATACAGAAGTATCAAAATGAATCAGTATTTGATTTCAACCTGAAGTTTTCCAAGTTACATAATAAGGTACCACATGGAGCTAAGTTATCTGACCAAGCTACACTGAGTATCTATATGAAGGCATTTGACCCCAAAACAGGATATGAACTCAGAAACCGGTGTCCTGCAATGTTGGCTGAAGCACAGAAAATAGCCATAACTATTGAAAATAATAGAAAAGCTGCAGGAATGGTCAGTAAAAGGGAAAATCATAGAAATCTTCAGAATCCAAATACTCAACAGACTAAATCAGAGGGTCAGCATAGGCAGGATAGACCTAGGTTACATGATATGCCTTACAATACCAATTGGAAGGATGGAAGACCTATTGACAACAACAGAAAGCAGCCATATGGAAAGGATACTCCTGATCCATTGAAGAGAAACATGGCACATATGGCAGAAAATAAACCTTGGTGTTCTGTATGTAACTTGCCACATTCACCTGAATACTGTGAGGTAGCTAAATCAATACAGCAAGAGGAAATGCTATATAACTATAATAGAGATAATCACACCATTAATATGATGCAGGATACACCATGTGTGGTAACAGAAGATTATTCTTCTTCAGAGGAAGAAGGGTATGAGTATGATGTAGGGAACCAAAAATATCATGTTAACATGGGAGAACAGCAAGTATTCTCAGACCAGGAAGACATTTATGACAATAAACCATATGGTCAATGGAGAAAACCTACTGAGGATGAAAAAGAAGCTCTCACAGTAGCTGCAGTGGCTCAAGCTCGAAACACTTATAACTTAAGGAATAGAACAACAAATACTGGGCAAGGAACTCCTGGGAGTGTATTCATAAAAGACCAGAATAACAAAGGGAATAATACAAAATCATCACCTAAAGAACCAGAAAAAGGGGATAAAAATAAAATGAAAGAAAATATAGAAAAAGAGAATACAAAAACAGAAAAGAATGACCATATCATAACCCCTTCTTTTGACATTGCACAGGCAGTATCTCAGGTGAAGATATCAGTCCCACTCTTAGAGATGATGAAAATAGATAAATATAGGAGTACAGTCGTCAAGATGATTTCTGATACACCTAATCCAAAACATAAAGGGTTTGAAAAAACAACAAATAATGTGCATCAAGAAAATTTTAAGATGCCTGAGGTATACCTTGGTGACACACTTACAAAAAATCCCTCACAGGTAGATCCGTTCTATACTACACTAGTAATCAAGAACAGAATAGTCAGGAATTGTATGATTGATTCAGGTGCTGCTATGAATATCATGCCTATAGCAGTGATGAAAGAATTAGGGATGTGGGTTGATACTACGTATGGCCAATGTTATGCAATGGATAACAGATCTATTCCAGTAGTTGGTATTATGAAAGATGTAGAAATAAAACTTGCTTCATATCCTGAGGCAACATATAACATTGACATCACTGTGGTTGATATCCCACCGTATTATGGAATGCTGTTATCAAGGCAGTGGGCTGCAATGGCAGGAGGCAATGTTCAATTAGATCTATCGTATGCCACCATACCAGTAGGTGACAAGGAAATCAGGTTGTGCAGAGAACCAAGGTATGACAATATTATAGAAAGAATGGACCGGCATCAGGTGAATTTCTTTTGTGACACGGATTTAGGGGTTTTCAAAGTTGGAGAAACTACCCCAGAATTGCATAACACTGACCCAATACACACTGAATCTATGAAAAGAGAAAATGATTTGTGGAAAATGTATTTCGATGGTGCATGCAGCAAGATAGGAAATGGGGCCGGAATAGTTTTTATCTCACCAGGAGGAAAAACATTCAAATACTCTTTCTTACTGACATTTGAATGCACCAATAACGTAGCTGAGTATGAAGCCCTACTCATTGGCTTAGACATAGCCACCAAATACAAAATAAAAAAGTTGGCTGTCTATGGTGATTCTGAATTGGTCATCTCCCAAGTAAGAGAAAAATATTTATCTAAGAATAAAAGATTAAGACAGTACAGAAATGCAGTTTGGGATAGTGTTGAATTATTTGATGCTTTTTCAATCAGCTGGGTTGATAGGTCTAAAAACATCATGGCAGATTTTTTAGCAAACATTGCATTAAAGAGAGATGATCTAACATTAGGAGGGATCACAGAAGTAGAATTTAAAACTAGACCTACCATCCCTGATAATATACAGAACTGGCAGGTGTTTGACAGCGATGCTGATATAATCAATTTCTTACATTGTGCTGATTATTATGAAAATCAAGAAATTGATTTCAGTGCATTTGTGGAGGAACACGATGGGAAAGAAACCCTATTTGGCCAAGAAGTGGTTCAACTGAAGACGAATAAGATACCCAAAGGGCTTATTGCATTAGAAAAAGCATTTGATGGGCATGATAGATACAAGAAGAAAGAAACACCAGTGATACCTGAGAATCTTGAGGAAGTGAACTTGGGGACTCAGACAACCCCAAAAAATGTATATATTGGGAGGAATCTTGATCAGAAAATCAGAAGTAGAATTATCAATCTACTTAGGAAGTATAGGCATGTGTTTGCTTGGTCATATGATGACTTAAAGGCATATAGAGAGGATCTATTTCAACATGAGATACCACTCAAACCAGATGCAAAACCATTCAGACAGAAACAAAGGCCGATTAATCCTACATTGGCTCCGAAAATGCTGGAGGAACTTACAAAGTTAAGGGATGGAGCTATAATCAAGCCTATTAGACATTCTTCCTGGGTCTCAAACTTAGTACCTGTTAGGAAAAAGAATGGTGACATTAGACTGTGTGTGGATTTCAGAAACCTGAATAAATCTTCTCTCAAAGATAATTATCCTCTTCCCAATATGGAGGCGATATTACAGAAAGTTACTGGATGTGAATTACTATCCATGATGGATGGTTTCTCCGGCTACAATCAGGTAAAGGTTAAGGAGTCTGAACAATTCAAGACCGCATTCACCACTCCGTGGGGAACATATGTATACTTGAGAATGCCATTTGGATTAACTAATGCTGGGGCAACATTTCAAAGAGCGATGGATGTAGCTTTTGCTGAATTGATCAATAAGATTATGATAGTCTATCAAGACGATTTAACAGCATATTCAAAAAAGGCTGAAGATCATTGCACACATCTAGAACAGATATTTGTCAAAGCCCTAGAATATGGAATATCATTGAATCCTAAAAAATGCCAATTTGCAGTAACAGAAGGAAAATTGCTTGGCCATATAGTCTCGAAGGAAGGAGTTAAAATAGATCCTGAAAGGGTGGAAGCAATTGATCAGGTCCCTATTCCAAAAAATGTAAAAGCTATACAATCATTTTTTGGTCAGATAAATTTTGTCAGAAGATTTATACCAAATTTCGCAGAGATTGTTTGTCCTATATCAAGAATGCTAAAGAAGAACTCAGATATGAAATGGACAACAGAAGCAATGGAAGCATTTGGTAACATTAAGGAGGCCATCAAACAAGCTCCAGTCTTAATATCCCCTGACTTCGGCAAACCTTTCCAACTTTTTTCATTTGCTTCCTATCATACAGTGGCAACAGTGTTGTTGCAGAAAAACAATGATGGATATGAACAGCCAATCTCTTTCTTTAGCAAGTCCCTTCAGAATGCAGAGTTGAAGTATGACATTATTGAAAAACAGGCATATGCATTGGTAAAAGCAGTAAAAAACTTTAGACCATATTTGGTAGGGGCTAAAATCATAGCATATGTTCCTAATGTTGCAGTCAAGGATGTACTGATTCAAACTGAGGTCACGGGTAGGAGATGTAGGTGGATCAATAGGATTCAGGAATTCAACATTGAAATCCAAATCACTAAATTAGTAAGAGGACAGGGTCTTGCCAAATTGATGACTGAAAATAATCTAGAAGCTTCCCATATATGTAATATTGATGCAAGTACCAGTATTGAACGTACTCCATGGTATACTGATATAGTATATTATCTAACACATATGAAGAGTCCTGAAGGATATGATGATAACAAAAGAAGGACACTCAAACTACAAGCTTCAAAATATGTACTCATTGGTGGAGATCTCTATTGGAAAAATAGAGATGGGGTTCTACTATTATGTTTGGATGAATATCAATCAAAACATATTATGAAGGAATTGCATGAAGGCATGTGCGGAGGACATTTCTCAGCAAAAACTACAGCCCACAAAATTTTGAGGGCAGGGTATTATTGGCCTAAAGTCTTTAACGATTCATACCAGTACACTAGAAAATGTGAAGCATGCCAAAAGTTCTCAGGGAAGTTAAAGTATCATGGAGCACTACCTTTAAAACCTATGCAAGTTGAAGCTCCATTTTATCAGTGGGGTATTGATTTTATAGGTGAAATTTCAGAGAAATCAAGTGGGGGGCACCGATGGATTTTAGTAGCTACTGATTACTTTACAAAATGGGTGGAAGCAATCCCAACCAGACAGGCTACTAGTAAAGTTGTGATAAATTTTCTAATGGATAACATTATATGCAGATTTGGTACTCCTGTAAGACTGATTACTGATAATGGGATGTGCTTTAGATCTGATGAATTCAAAGGTTTTTGCAGCACACATGGTATCACTGTTTCTTATGCTGCTCCTTACCATCCACAGGCCAATGGACAAGCTGAATCAAGTAATAAGAGTCTGTTGAAAATCATAAAAAGAATGTTGGATAGAAATAAAAAGGCTTGGGATTCAAAATTAAGAATGGCAGTATGGGCTGACAGGATTACTATAAAAAGGGCAATTGGGAGATCCCCTTATGAATTGGTATATGGAACCCAAGCAAGATTACCATTAGAAAATCTTATACCAGTATACAAATTCATTCTCCAGGAAGACTTGAATATCCCTGAACCAATGGAGGAAAGGTTGGAACAATTGGCAGAGCTTGATGAAACAAGAAGAATGGCTCAGAAACAGAATATTAAATTACAATCACAGGTAAAATATCTCTTTGACAAAAAGGCCAAAGAAAGAAAGTTTGAAATAAATGATCTGGTACTAATGTGGAATGCAAGATGTCAAGACAAGGGAAAACATGGAAAATTTGAAGCCCTGTGGTTGGGTCCTTTTGTTATCACTGGCAAGGGAGGTGATGATTCTTACTATGTATAGAATATGTCAGGAGAGGAGCAGGAATTGCCAGTACATGGGCAATACTTGAAGCAGTTCTTTTCATAAACATGTACAAAGAGAATTGAGTGTTGCTAGTGCATGGACAACATTCAAATAATTCTCAAAAATGTTTTATTCCATGCACAGTAGTCTAGGAATCATTCCCGCTCCCCATCATTTGTTCCTTTCCTTTTTCCAGTTCCATAAAACCTCACCCCAAAATAATAAAAGATGTGGTCTACTTCCCCAGGAGATCTGGATCTTTGTATACTCACAAGGAGTATACATCCCAGACAGAGCCACTGTTAGCACAGTAAAATTTTCAAAATTTTACTATTCCCTTACTCCATCATATTTGAGTAAACCCTAAGGAATATCCCAAAAGGACCACAATATAAAATTTTTTGTATCTCATAAAATGTCTAGGGATGAACAGTGTCAAAAATCATCAAAATCAATCCATCGGCATGAGGTCGTGTGGCTTACACCGATACACAAGGAATTGTTTGAAAACAACCATCGGCGTGAAAATAGAGATCGGAAGAAGAATTATGGAGCTCACCGATGGAGTAAGCAACACCGATGACTTTACATCGGCAAGAAAGGCAAGTGGTCATGCCGATCGGTATGACAAATATCTATCGGATGATCTTTTAGAAGTTGCCCCGACGGTATATATCATACCGATGAAGCACTTTCGGCAAGAGTTTCACCGAACAGCATGCGAGGGTAACAAAGCAATAGTCATCGGTGAGAAATGAACCATCGGAATAGAAAACAAGTAAGTCTCCGACGATCAAAAGTCCTGGCGATAAGAAAGTTATCGGCAAGACTCACAGCGATGCATCTTCATCGGGATAGCTTGACATATCGGAACAAAAGAAGCAAGTCTTGCCGATTCATAAGTCACGGCGATCAAAAGATATCGGTGACACTTTACTAAGCTTTGCCCGATGAAGGATGTGATAAAGGGCATCGGGGAGATGATTTGGATCGGGATATCTTGAGAAAGCTATCCCGATAGAGAATGACATTCCGATAAAGATAAAAGTTCATACATGAAGAGATTATCGGTAAGACAATAAAGATCGGGGAAACATAATTTTAGTATCCCGATGGTCTCAATCTTCCCGATAAGCAAAGCATATCGGTGGGACTTGCCATATCGCGGAGAGATCTAAAACCCTTGGCGATGAAGGAAATCACGCCGATGGTCGCACCCACTTGAAATGTGATACTACATGGCGTCGGGGATACAATTGAGGGGTCACGCCGATTGACTGTCCGCGCCATAAAAAAGGGGTTGAGGTCGCCCAGACATTTCAAAAAGCACGCCGATAGGAAGAGTTATGGCGATGTGACACTTCACAGCGATGAACATTGAATTGATCAGATAATTAATACAAAACGGCTACAAAGTCCATACGATCATTATAATTGCAAAAAAAAAAAACGTCCGAGAGCAGAATACAGAAGAATTCTCAGGGCAAAAGCAAAGGCTTCCAATTCCAGCCGTCGAGCGACAGGTACACATACACAAACCACTATATTACCTGTATTTGAATTTCCTGCCAAATTTTTCAAAAATGGAAACTTCGGGGAAAGGAAAAGGAAGAAAATCACAAGGGGAAACCAGTAAACCAAAGAAGCAAAAAACTGATCAAACCCCTGAAAGAAAAAGTGAAAGACAGAAAACTAAATCAGGACTTGATTGATCAGTTGCCTGGGTCAGCTCCCAAGGCCAGGAGATCTGCCCAACTCAGGGCAGAAGTAGAAAAATTGGAAGACAAACATAAGCGCCTGGGAGATATTTGGACCCCAATTAGGGGATATGAACTCTTCAGATTCCACTACAACAGAAGATTTAGAAATGCCCCTGTGTCAAACCCATGGCACATGAATTTAGGCAAACTGGTTGTACCTAATGTATTCTTGAATGTAGAACTCCTGCAACTGTTAGCCAGGCATTACAATTCAGGCCTGAAAGCTATCTGCAACCCTCAAGGAGAACCAATTATACACCTATCAAAAAATGCTATTTGTGAGGTGTATGATTTGGATGATTTGTGCACTGTCCCTGTTGTTTATGAAGATTTGGATAAAGAATACTGGAGAATGGATACAACCTACAATGGATGGAGGTTACCCATACATAGACCCAGGATTGAAGGAGAAGTGATACCCTTGACTGAGAATGATGGCCCTCCCTTTCATGTATCCATTTTTGAACCATACATTCAATATACTTACTATTCTGTAGGCCAAGTCCTTGGCTCAGAGGTCCCTGAGTTCATGACTATTCCTCTAATGGTCATAACCTCTGATATTCAATGTCACAATGCCAGACAATTTGATTATGCCTCCTATGTTGCTACTAGAATAGACTCTGGTCTATCTGCAATAAGAAACAATGCTCCAGCATGCTCTTTTGAGCATTACTCGATGCTCATGCATATGGTCTTATACTATGGCCAGGAAGTAGGATTGTGGCCAAATGAGTTTCAAGTTGTTGCTGCGGATAAGAAAGGGGAGAAGATACCTGTACAAATGTGGACCTGAATCTGGGATAGCAGGTATGCTAACTCCAGCTATGCTCAATTTGAAGAGCATTGTGTTAAAGTGCTATATAGGTATTTCAACCACCCCTGTGAATATTCAATTTCAAATGAAATAAAAAGATTCCTCAGACCCAAAGATTTTGGTGGCCCCCCTACTGTTACTCATAATTGGGGAGATTGGTATTGTTTTGAGGATGCCACTATGATCAGAGTGTATGGTTTTGAGGATGCTCCATTTATATTGCCTAAAACTGTCCCTGACAGGATTGCATATTTGGAAATAATTAGGCAAATGCATTGTTCCAATGTCATGCATCTAAGTTCGCATGATAAACAATCATTCATGCCTAGTACTTTGTGTTTTGGAGATTTTACTGTGGTTTCAAAAGAAGGATACAATTTCATTTTGGATAAACTAATGCATTATAACATGGTGACTGCTGAGGTGAGGAAAGGGTTTGACCCTGAGGGTTTCATTGACTATGCAAGAAGAAAACAAAATCTCAGTGGATACATGCACATACATTATCCACATGATGATGTCATTAGAAATTTGGAAGAGGCTGAAGTCGACTTGGTGGTGGAGAAATATAACAGAGATTTGAATGAAAAGAAAAAGCAGTTGGCAGAAGTTGAAGTGGTATCCTCTGAAGAGGAAGAATTGACTGAACAGCCACAAGATAAGACAATAGAAATGTCTAAAAGAAAAATGCAACAATATCAGCCTCCAGTTGTGATACATGATGAGGAGGGGTCTGCTGATGAAGATCCACGCCAAAAGGCTTATGATTCTTTTGTGTCAGATGATACATTCATTCATTCGAAGGAATTTAAATCATTCCTGTATAAATACAAGGGAAAGGAAATTAGAGAGTCAGTAGATAATGTTTCTGCTGACAATGAAAAACAGTTATTAGAGATGTTAAAGGAGACAGTGGACAAGGAAATGCAGGACATGACACCAAGCAGAGGCAGACAGCTGCTTAAAGATGCAGGGGTTATGATTTTTCCCGGCTTGGATTTAAATTCTGCTCTGGTTTTTGATAGTTTTTTGAATAATGCTGATAATAAGTATAAGCTTACTCCAGAAGGAGTTAATGAAGTCTATATGGGAACGAGATACAATAATGATGAAAATTCTTTAATGATATGGGCATTGTATCCTCCCCATAAGAAGACGGCCATCATAGACACTGAAAAAACTTTTGGCCATGTTATGACTTTTAGAGCAGGTGAGACTGACCCCATAATTACTGCAGACATTGGTATCAATGTTGCAAAATTGAATAAAGCACAAGCTCAGATGTTAATCAAGGAAAGGGATGCTTATAAGCTGAATTGTGAAAGATTAACAAAGGAGAATGACTACTTGAAGGACGCTGTTAAGAGCACCTTTGGGCAATCTACGAAGAGAATAACTCAAGGTGAGAGCTCACAAAGTAGTCAAGAGATATCCCATGATCAAGCCAAACAAATTCAAATAGATGCATTTGTTACAATACTGCAGAGCAGGTATGCAAACATGGTACGGTGGTTAAACCAGTTTTGGGATAACTACTCGGAAAATCATAAAGCAGTCAAAGAACATGAGAGGCTTGATCAGAGGATACAAGAAAAGGTGATCGAGTTGCAAAACAGAGGTACCACTGATAGCACAGATATCTCTGATGCAAGAGCATTGCTCAAAAGGCACCAGAATTATTATGATAAACTCAAAGCTGATGCTAAGGAAGGGACTGATGCATCAGACGCAGGGGTGCCCAGGATATTCAAAGATAATGGAGAGGTAAAGAGCAAAGAAGAGTGGACTGTTGATTGTCAAGTTATATTGCACAAAGCCACAGGAGCTCTAAAAGATAAAGCCTCTGTATCTACAGAAGTTTGCAAGCAACTGGAGGAAATGGTCACCCTCGATATAATCACCAGGAGTGCAGTCGAGCTTACTGATTCTCACCGTGCGCAGGAGTACTTGGATCATCTAACAAAAGTCTATTTATGGCTAAACAGAGCCTAATTAAGATTATGTAATTATTGTTTGTTAAAATCCCAAGAGACTTATTGAAGAGTTGTATCTCTTCATGAAAATATCTATATAAGTTCAAACAATCTATGCTGAAAAATCATCAGCAGTAGAAGTATTCATATATACATATACATAATATTCCAAAATGACCGTGTTACATATTTTATTTTGAGGAAGAAATTTGAAGTTCTCTGATTCAGTATTTCTACTTTGGTATCAGTTATTTGTTGAAATTATTCAATCGTGTGGCTGTCTCCATTTCTGCATTTCCCTGTTATTCAGATTAAGATATCAAGTATATATTTAATCTGTCAATACACATTCGCTGTATCTGTGTGATTAATTCGGTTGGTGTCCATCCTAAGGAATTAAACCCTTCTGATTCATTCACAGTAGCCTGGAAGTAGTAAGTTGGGATTACTAAGTAGAGCCATATAATTAGGATTGACACACTGTCTCCAGTAAAATATTATCTGTTAATCTTGTCTTTTCATTTCATTTGGTTCCTTCAAGTAAGGATTAAAATACCTTCTGGTGAATTATAAGATATCTAATTTTATTTGGTTGGATTATCAAGAAGAGTCTGTCAGTCATTTACTTGCACGTTTATACAAGCTATAAACCAGAACTGTGCCAGATATCTAGAATTATTACCACTTAGAAACTACTGTTCTTAGTCCTTCAAATTGACTCTGTTACCCAACAAGGCACTGGTCTCATTCAACTCATTAATTAAAACCTTTTTTGATATTGCTTATACAATTTCTGCCAATCACTTATTAAACATTACACATAGAATTAATTAGTCAGCTTTGTCATCTATCTTACATCCTATGCCATTGTAGATAGACCTAGTTAGTCCATTCATCCACACTCAGACTGCTTTAATATTTCAAGGTTCACCCACCTAGGTGTAGCAGGACCTAAAGTGTAGGAAATCATCAAACCTTGAAGGTTGATTTCGTCAAGTTAGTTCAAAAACGTTGCAAATCCAAATATAGAGCCTGGCATCCTCTTAGGATTAGTAACTTGCATTTTTGAGACCTAACAGGTTCAATCAAATCTCTAGTGTCACAATTCACCTAGGTCAAATGGATGTCAAGTCTCTAGGATCAAGGGGCCCTAAGGGGGTTAAAAGATGCACATATAAGCTCACTATAGAAAGTGTCTAAGGGGATATAATTTTAAGTTGTTCTTGGGAGGTAACCCCCTCCCATGAGTTAAGATCGTAAAAGACCCAATGAGAGATTAATAAATGATTAGCACCTGCATTAGAATTTTAACCCTAATGGAAGAATATATCTCATCCATTGGATATGATCAATTCTCAACCTAGGATCTATGGCAACCCATGTGGAAGCCCTAAAGATCCTAGGATATAGTGTTGAATTGCAAATAAGTTATTTGTCTTTTGTAATTGGTAAGCATAGATCTAGTAGATAGTCTCATTGGTGGGGAGGTTGTCACTCTTGTTTTCAACTCAATGGGAACACTCCTCTTGCTAGAATGCCAAACATTGGCATCCCAACAAAAGAGGCCCTATAAGATGCAATATTATGCTTTTGCATGTGACCTTGGGTTGGTTCCTCGCCTACAATGGGATGATCAAGAACTTGTAGAAGTCCACCTTTGTGATTAACACCTAGGTTGGGAAATGAAACTTATATTTCCTTGTTATTGAATGTCAAAAGATTTCACTAATTCTATAGTGGTTAATCCAAAGATAACATGAAGTCCAACTGCACCACAACTTGCATCTTCTCATAGCAAACTTTTCCCCACTAGACCAATTTAAGATCATAACAAAGCAACGATTTGTCAAACAAATAAGCAAAGGATTCAAGTTAGTCATTTACATTAAAAAATATTCCATAGGGTAGAAAAATGTTGTTTGACCAAAGGGACACTCCTAAGCATGCCTACACACATCCCATTGCATGGGATGAGATTAAGGTCTTTTCTAGGCCCAAATTTTTCCAAAAATTAGTTTCTAACTTATGGTCATGACAACGATCCCCTAAACATTCCCATTCTTCTTTTGAACTAACAAATTAGACCCAAAAAATGGAAAGATGCAAAAGAGAGACTTCCCTAGCTTATGTACAAGATATAAGAGAGAAGAAACATGTTTGCCTATCCAACCAAATCCTCTAATGTGTCTTTGTTGTCACTATCTCCATACCTATCTTTATCTTCCCACAAGCATAATAGCTAGAAACCCTTGATAGCAAAAATACATAACAATTATGTGAAGAGTGAAATAGAGAATCTCTTATAGTCTTAATCCATTGTTACACTTATCACTAATGGCTATTTGTGGATATAGGGCCATATGTTTAACATTGAACCCATTGAAATAAGTGAGTAATTTGTGGATATAGGGCCATATGTTTAGCATTGAACCCATTGAAATAAGTGAGTAATTTGAAGCTCACTTTAAATGCATGCATCACTACTTGATCACAATGTTTGTAAAATAGTTCATTGAGTGCAAAATGAATGTTTATGCTTAAAATAGAATTTGTAATTCCCTAATTATTTGCTTATTATAATTCCCTATTCTTAAAATATTTCCTTATCAGAATAGAAATCTTGTTTTCAAATTGGCCACCTTAGTTAAAATATTCTTGATTGTCATAAACCTTGTAAATTTCATAGTTGTCTAGCACTTTTTGTCCAATATTTAGGATTGTCATTTTTCCTAAGGCCCAAAGCTAGTTAGTCGGGTCTCTTGAAGTGTGGAAATCCTACACCTCTCCTCAAATTAACTTTGGTCAAAAACTCTTCTAGCCTAGACGTAATCATCCCAGAAGAAACTTTAAAGCAGCGTAAGATTGGGCACTCTAAGTCTCGGGTAACCCCAAAGCCCGCCTGGTCAGTGGAGGAGGCTTAAGTCTTGGGTTTGCTCCCCGAGGTCTTGGGTTCGACTCCGAGGGCCTACTTCTTAAGATGCACTGGTTCTGTGGGTGAGTGGGTGCATCCCCAGGGGATTAGTCTCGCCTCAAGTACCCAAGATACGGGCTACTGGGCTGAGTCGCGGGGATACCCCTAAGTTAAAAAAAAAAAATATTGGGCACTCTAGAAAAGGATAAGGGAAAGAGACCCACATAGAAAAGTCACATCACTAATCGATCCAATATATTAAATAAAAAATTAAAATTTGATAAGTGTTTCCTGCTTGTCTTGGTCTAAGGTGATGAACACTCATATCTAATGAGTTGCAAAGGGATAGGTTTAGGAGGTAAGCATATAATAAAAAGAATTAATTTTCTACTTGTCATGCCTAGCTTTTGGCGAAAGTTCACACATCTCACTAGTTCTAAGGAGTTAGGTTTGAGGACATGACAAATTAATAGTTTTGTCCATATACGTTAATTCTGGACTCCTATATCTAGAAAGAATTATTTTGATTTGATCTCCAGAAAAATCGGATAATATGTGAAAAAGCTATCCAAAATAGTGTAGTTTCCTTCTCTCCTAGTCTTTTAGAAGAAGTAATTTCTAAAATAAAAGTTGTATGGCTTAAATTTAAAGGTTGAGGTTGAGCCCTTGCTTTCTTATATCCATATGGCTAATCTAGTTGTCTTTGTTGATGATAGGTAATCCCAACTATAATAGATATGACCGATGCTTTGTC
Organism: Cunninghamia lanceolata; assembly: GCA_027924645.1. Taxonomy (NCBI): domain Eukaryota; kingdom Viridiplantae; phylum Streptophyta; class Pinopsida; order Cupressales; family Cupressaceae; genus Cunninghamia; species Cunninghamia lanceolata. The sequence continues at coordinate 4,587,130 of BSBN01000469.1, forward strand.
TTTAAACCCGTCATATATTATAGTTGAAGTAATATCTATGTTAGTTTATAATAAGTAAATGGTTTGTGGTTAAGCCATTGTTTACATTTGCTTCTGCATGTCAGAATAACAGTCATGTTTGTAATTTATCTCATATTACATGGGCAGAATGAAGAGGCTAACTACATGTGGAACTTAATTTTAAACTTTTTCCAAAATTTGCTACTGTTTTCCTTGTGTGTTTGTCATAATTTATTTTTTTGAGTGTTGCATGATTTCAAAATGGCTATGCTCTTTAACTATTACATGTTTTTTAATGTGATAGTTATGATTTTGGTTGTTGTATGACTTGTTCATGACTATTTTGTTTCAATTATTCAATGATTGTATGATGATTATCTTGAGCATGATTGATTACTCCATCCATGGATAAGTTTGGATATATGAATTAGGTAGAAGTTGGCTTATGCAAGGTATTCTCTTGTCACATGTAATGTACTTCAAAATGACAAATGACATGGGCACAAATGTAGCACCACAAATCTATCCACAACTAGAAGCAAGTCAAAATAAAATGTTTGCAACGAAGATGTGTAGCTAATCACTTCCCCTCAGGGTATGACGGTTTAATATAGGTTTATAGGTATCTAATGCCACAATAAGCAAGAGAAATCATAATTTGATCCTTGGTGCCCTAATTATAAGAGCAAATCCCCTTCCGTTAGCATCATGTCCAACTTCCTTTATCATTGATTGCCATCTATGATCATGATCTTTCGCCAACCAAGGTCTAGAAGGCCCAAGAAGAACTTCTAGGATGAAGATCAAGAGTCCTCTTCTTTAAGCAAGGTCTAGAAAGCCCAAGAACTTTTAGGATGGAGATCAAGAGTCCCCTTCAACCATACCTTTCAAATGAGTGATTGAGATGCCCATCTCCCTCAATTATGCATGATTTGGCCCTCTAAAACCCTTATAGGTCCTAGAGGATCATATCTAATGACCAAAGACCCCTTTAAAGCCCTAAAAATGCATAAAAATGCTAAAATTAGAAGGCAAGGGATGCATATACTCTTTTGTGTGTCCTTTTCATTGGATAAGGTTTAAGATTGCAAAAAATGGACCAAAATGCAATTTTAAAGGCAATTTTGGCCCAACTTTATCCTAAATTTACCTAATTGATGTTCATGCGAGTTTAGATGATTTCAATAAATACTTTAGGCATGAAATCCTTTTAGGGCATGTTTCTAAATACTAAATTATCATGAAATTATTCCCCATCATTTGATCTTTACTAAATCTAGAAAAAAGTGTAATACCCTTGCTTAAATATCTTGCTAGGGCCATTACTCTTGAATGCCTATCCCTACTAGTATGCACAGAGTTCACCCCACACCACTTGAACACAATTTTGTGTGGCAACACAATCCCAAGTTGCAACACACCGAAAGACACTTAGATTCCCCTTATAGAGAAGCATGCGCTTGGACAATGTCCGTAACAAGGATCAAGCTTTACTCATGCAAGTGCAAACAAAGCTTCTCTAAGTCTGTTTCAAGCAAGCGAAGCTCTCTTGAGGTTGCTTAAACAGTTCATATCCATCAAAGACTAAGCTTGAAGCTCCTCTTAGAGTTCACACTAACTCATAAGGCCATCCACTTCCATTATGAGCTAGTTTTGTTCATTTTTTGAACCAAGTACAAATTACTTTTTGTATTGCTTCTACAAATATTGCATATACATACAAGACAAGTTTCCACATTGACATTGGTGACCCCATAAGCTTGCAAGGACAGCCAAAACTTGTTAAAAACATTAATAATCATAATACTCTATTAAAAAAGGAGAAAGCCAATATATGAAACAATTGAACCCCATTTTATAAATATTAGTCCTCTTTGTAGTGAAGGTCTTGGTATTTCATGTGTTGTATGGTGGAAATTCCATGTAACATACTAACAATGAATCAAAGAAACACATTTGATTGGTACTAAAGAGATATTCACCTACCTTAATCTTACATGGGAGGTGAAGTTAAATGAGTGTGAGTGGATTAAGAAATGTCAATTTATTTGGTCTTCATGGTTAGAACCTAAAAAAGCTTGCTTTAGATACCCATTACTTCTTCAAAAACTTGTTATAAGGTCTATTATGGATCCTAAGGGTTATATGTTTATATCTTGTAATTTGTAATTTGTGTAATGTTAATGTGTTTATACCCATATTTTCTTTGAATGCCCCTTTGCTAATAAAGTTTGGAGATTCTTTACCAATGATTGTAAACATTGGGCTAGGGTAGATCTATTTCCGGGGCAAATGTTGTGTTTAGTTATATTAAATGTTTGAATAAAAAGATGTCCAGATTTTGGCTTGTTTTATCCACAAAAACACTTTGGTTTATTTTAAGGGCTAAGAATAATGAGTTGTTTCAAGGTGGAGTGAGGTTGCTTACTAACATAATCTATGGAGTCATCTCTTTTCTTTGATTATTTCTCAAGATACGATGACTCTGGACATTTTCAAAAAAGAGTTCAAGCTGATGAACAAAGTCTCAATCAAACTAAAAAAAAAGATATATTGCAGGCGAAATGGTGGCCATAATTTGACTCGGATGAAGAAAAGCGGGCAACTGAAGGTGATCCGACTTTGCCTAGCTGCTCCAAAATCAATGCTGACAAAGTTGTTCCTGATGAGTGGTTTTGTAACAATCAAGTTGCTGAAAAAGTTGAAGAGTGGTTCAAGAGAAACTTTATTGATCATGATGCTGGATTTTCACTGGCAGAGCCCCTAGCTCTTGATATTGTTGTAAATTTTTTTGCTTCATTAAGGCATTTTGAGCAAGTCTAGAAAATTTTTCGTAAAAAAAAAGCAAAATTTCTAAAAATAGAAATTTCTATTTTTAAAAAATTTCTAAAAATAGACGTCAAATTAGGTTTTTTGGGTTTCTTGAGATACGGATGCTGACAAAATTTTCTAAAAACAGAAAGTTTCTAAAAATAGAATCTCCGATTCAAGTGTCGTGCCTGATTTTGGTCGATTTTGCTTCACGATCAACGTGGTCCAAACGAAACCTACAAAAGGTCAAGTTTTCTCTATTGGGTCATTTCTACTTTTTCAAAAGGCGAAGCATGAGCTCTAAGGTCATCAATGAAGAAAGTTCATCTGCTAGAGCTCGTTTTCAACTCTGTTCCAACGACGTAGAACCGACGAAGAACACAAAATGGAGCAAGGTCAATCCGGAGTGAGGAGAAAGGTTGAAAATCATCAAATTTGACTAAGTCCGGAGAATCCAGGTGCCCCTGGAGGCTAGGGGCGCCTAGTTGCACTAGTGTTAGATTTTTTTCGCATTTTTCAAGAAAATGCGAGAAATGTCTCCGTCGGTCAGTTCTGGTGAGCGTAAAAGCAATCATTTTGGTCATCAGGCCCCGTAAAGCTAGAAATCACGTCCGATGTACCCAGGCTATCCAGTGCATTCACTATCCAGTGGCAGTTGACTGACAAAATCGTCGAATTTGACATCAGGAAGCAATTGTTGACACTCAAAACGAAGCAAGTTGCAAACGAAGGTTGAAAATCATGAAATTGGCTAAGGCACAGAATCCTAGGCACCCCTAGAGGCTGGAGGCGCCCAACTTCTCATGCCTTAGATTTTTTACGCGTTTTTCGAGAAACGTCAAACGTCCGTCAGCTCGTTTCCTGGTGGTCAAACTTGGTCAAACATTGGTAAAAGCTTGGATTTCATCACAGATGTGTTCAAACTACTCAAATCATCCCTCATCTTGCCTCAGCAGTCATCCGGATGACCGAAAATGAAGATCAGACAGGAGCTGTTGGCACAAAAATCGAGAAACGACATGAAAATTGAAAAATTCCAAAAAATTTCTAAGGCATTGAATCTTAGGCACCCCTAGAGGCTAGGGGCGCCCAAATCCACCAGGCTTAGAATATTTTCTGAGTTTTTTTTTCCGGAAAACAAAAAATCTTGGCAGATAGAGAGTACAGTCAGCTCAATTTTCATCAACCCTGCCTATCTACCAGATCATTAGACCTAGTTTTGTCCTAGCAGACAAAAATTGACAGCCAAACAGGGGTCACCTATCACTAAAACATGCATGAAAATCAAGAAATTGAAAAAGTTGATTTTTTCAAAAAAATGACTAAGGCATTGGAAATCAGGCGCCCCTGGAGGCTAGGGGCACCCAAGTTCACCAGAGATAGAAAATTTCATGATCTGCTGATGTTTTTCAACAGTCGTTTTCAGAACTTCATCTCGCAACAGTTTCCAGAAGTCAAATTCGCAGTCAAATGTCATCAAAACGTTAGTTGGAGGCTGGGGATGGAATCACAGTTGATAGGTCTCCAAAATGTTAGGATCAATCAGCTTTTTCAGTCAACGGTGACATTTTATCGTCTTGTTGAAGTCAGGGATAGGCCATACTGGAGTTAGAACGAGTGCAAAAGTTTCAAAAAACGAAGTAAAATTGGCTAACACTTTTGCAAGCTCGCGTGTTTGATGACATCATCAAAGAAGATATTTTGAGTCATCTTACACATGAAGCCATAAACAACGATAAAATGGGGATTCTTCCTACTCAAAGACATCCACTTGGATTTGCGCTTTGAAAGTTGCTTTCTTCATGGATAAGATCCAAGTTTTATTCTTTCACGAAGAAAGCTGTTTTTTTGCCCTAGAGATCTATAAAGACAAACATTTGGCTTCTTTTATTCATTATTTTTTGCAAGTTGCATCTAGAGGAAGAAGATATATTTTCTTTTCCACGAAGATTTGAAGGCTCAAACGAAGTGTTTTTTCAGCGTTCTTCATAGTTTCGGGATGAGGAAGTAGGGAGGCATGCTTTTTCAAAATCCTTTTTTCTAGGGGATCTTTTTTTAGAAATAGGGCCGAAGCTTTTTCAAATTTCATCGAGATGGGTCCATCTAGAATATCATTCTCTTGAAGATTGGTAAATTTACTTCTTTTCGGGAATTTGTTTTTTTGCCATTTTTTCGAGAAATCCTCAACTTTTTCAAAAACTGACGATCTGGGTTGCTTCAGAACGGAATTGTTTACAAAACCCATGTGCCACCTTTTTCTCTCGAAAACTGCTTTTTAGAAGATATTGTTTCCCAAAATACCAGTGGATGACATCACCAAAAAAGCAAGAATGTAGATGAGGATGTGACTCAAAGAAAACAACTTTAAATCAAATGCTTTTTGTTCTAAAGCATTTGCTTTTATCCAAAGCTCATCCATTCTTTATTTAAAAAGAAATCACTTTGTATTAGTTGGAGTTTTCTTTGCTTTAAAGCGTTTGTTAGTTGTAATCTTTGTCTTAGAATAGAAATAAAGCTTACGAATTGGCAAGTTAGTTAGGTTAATCAAGGAGATTTTAGGGTTCCCCACTCCTTTGATTTTAGTATAAATAAGGGCAACTTTGCCTATTGTAATGGAGCTACTTTTGTGATAGCAAATTTGTTGTGCCTATTCTAGCTTGTAAATCTTGTTATTCCAAGTGTTTGTTCACTCTGTGTTCATTGTAAGGGAACAGTGTTGGAGGTAACATATTTTGCTGTGCCTGTTCTAGCCTGCAAAATTGTTGTTGAAAGTGCTTGTTCACTCTGTGTAATCTGTTTCCAGTGTTTGATTGCTTGCTATATGCTTGCCTTTGCTACAGTATTGCTGTCCTGGAGTTGTCTCGACTTTGTGATGTTGGAATAGAAATCTCATGCCTGCCTTTGCTCTGATATTCTATCTCAGATTATCAAATTTTGTCGTCAGATGTGTGGCTTGTGTAACTTTTATTTCAGCGTTCATTATTAAAGTACAATGAGTCTAGTAATGTAAATCTGGGAGAAATTTACTTAAGTTTTCGTGTTAAAACAATCATTTCTTGTCCACTTTTAATCACTTTTCTCTAAATTTACTCAGGAGATTAAAAGTGTCATTAGTTTAAGCCTAGTTGTAGTACAAGTTTTAAAAAAGAAAAAAAAACTCTTCTGCAGCGTTTTAGAGTTTTATAACCTTGTGCTCGCAGCTGAGAATCAAAAAGAAGATAGGGAAAGTTTAATTTATTTATCTTTTCAGCGAACATCAGCGAAAAGGGAACTCCCCCTTCCAATAGGAGAGCAGTTTATCTGTGCACAGCTGTCCTTCTCCAACTCGCATTCTAGAGGTGCGAATTGAAACGCCAACAGATATGTAGTAAAATGCTACTCTTGAGGATTTAGAATCTAAAACACTCATTGATGCTAAAGTTGCTGCTGTTAAAAAGGATAAAAAGTCTTGATCTTTTATTATGATTGGATATTAGTTAATTACTGTTATAAAACCCTGTTTTTGTGTATTATATGGAGGTTGTATTGTAGTAGCTTGAAGTGGTTTTTTGGATCTCTGCCGATACTTTGTTGTAGTCTAAGGCTATCTTATTGTACCTGCTTTTTGTGAACTATTATGCAATATTAAAATTTAAAAGAAAAACAAAGAATTTCTGCTCCATACACTTGTTTTGTCTACAATTTGGTCTATTGTAATCATGTATGTCATAGTCAGCATCCAAACCAAAAAAAAAAGTAGAAAAATATTAGACATTAATCAAAATAAAAAATGAAGTTGCATTGGTGCCTGAGTCTGGGTCCTGGTAGAGATTATAGAGAATTCCTGTTTGCCTTTTCTCCAATATCAGAATTAAGTGCATAAGCTAATAACTATGGTCACATAGAACCCTATATCACAACACATCTTTATTAGAAAAAAGCAACCTCCGAAGATAGCCTCTGAAAAAAAGTGCTCAAAGTTTTAAAATAATATGAATCAAAATATATGTATGATATGATCCCTGAACGTTGTTTGCTAAAGAATCTCGACTCCAAATGGATATGGTACAAACAGAATTTGAATGCAGTTTTCTAGTACACGATTGCTTTTTCCCACAGACCAATGGCTGCATGTAAGTGCAAATGCATAAAGTTTAGGACAAAAAACATTGGTGGATAGTTTTTATGATGACAACAATCCTATTTGCATGTAACAAAATTTATGCTTTCACTGCCTCGATAATTTGTGGTGGCCTTGACAGGTTAACACATTGATATGCCAAGATTACAGCAACCAATTTTCTTTACTAATTCCAACTGAATTTCAAAATGCATCTGCTGTGAAATATTATGGCAAACCACAATCCACTCCTACAAAATGTTATGGAGCTACAATCCCTCCAATTGTATACAACAGAGATTCAGTCCAATCAGCTTTGAAAATTAGAGACTGTAATGTCTCTATGGCATCATAACTTGGATCTAACTTCCTTTGCCAACCCTGAAAAAATCCAAAAAATGTTGATAGTATGTTACATAAATGCCAAATCAAAATCTTAAAATAGATACCACAAGATGAAGCAATTGCACTACTATTTCACTTTTTATTCTCCATTGAAATTTGATATACCTCCCTCTGTTACATAGAGGCCGTGCACCTGGAAGACTCTATTTGCAAATTAGAGATGTTATTTATCCCCATTCCTTGTCCTGTTTTCCTACTGGCAATACTTTTCCCTAATCAAAACCACATACCTCAAGGACCAATGTCGTCACCATCACAGTGCATACATTTCCATCAATATTCACTCTATGGCGTCTCACTTGTTCAAGCAACTCGTGCATGCAATCAGACTGATGTAAATCTCTACATTCAGGTGTACGCCAAAATTTGAATGTAGAATCAACATCCTAGATAAACATGGGAACACACTAATGTATAAGTTACAGAACTCATGCAAGCTACCGTTACACAAAATCTTGAAAATATACCACGAATAGTGCATAGACAACATATTTCCTTCTTAATGTTAAACGAGGCTAATTTTAAAGAACCAAGGTGTAAGTTAACTCTAAAGTTCATGCATGCACTAACAAAGTATGACACAACAAGAACAGATCAATAATGGCGAAAGTGAAATTTCATACACTTTTAAAACAAACCCCAAGGTATCTTCCACATTAGTTGCAAACTTTAACAGGTACTAGAAAATTTTCCATGCTAAATTTATCATCAGATCAGCCCTGATGAACACACAACATTACAGGTTGGGTGATGTTTGAAAATATGACCATAAATCCATATGCAAAACATAGAATATTCACTCCATACAAGGAAGTGTAGTTTTAAATACAAGGAAGTGGAATTGGTGTAAAGGTTCAAAGGACACAGATAACAATAGCCAACAGATTGCACATGTCTCTTCCGTGGATCATCAATTTAGCTAGCATGTACCTTAACCAATTTATGCTCCTGCAACATGTTCAAACCTCAAGAAGGCATCATATGCCCACAACAGCAATCGCCAAAACAAAGCAGGCTGCAATGGTTTATGGGTCCTGGGTACATACTAAAGTTTTGATACCACATAGAGCATACTTTCATCCAAATAAATGTTTTCCACAAACAAATCCAAAACTGACCTTCAGGAGCAAATCGATATACTTCATGGCAGAGAATAAAAAAATATACATGTATGATAAAGTAAATTCCAGACAATATATTTGTTTTCCTATAACAGCCAAAAAAATTAATGAAAGCTAACATACAAATAGCAATACCAGGAAATTTAGAGAAATATTGAAATGGAATGTAAACTCATAATGGAAATTGCATGTTGAGACCTTTTATTAAATCGCCACATTGCCATTTACAAGAATACAGGATTTTAGCACTTTGTTTTCCCATCTACCATTACACAATACAAAGATGATCCCCATACCTTAATGAAAGCATCTGGATCAGGACAGCTCTGATGTCTTGAAAATTTCAAAGTGTACTCTGCAACTGCCCGGCCATCCCTTAATGCAATAGCTTTGAAGAACTCCAACATATTCAGCCTGTCATTCTCAGAGAGCTCTGCCGTCATACCTACATCGAGCAAGACCACATGGGGCTTAGATGGGAAAAGGTGCTTACTAGAAGGTCTATCTGATCTCATGCGAACCAGAATATTTCCAGGATGCATATCTGCATGGATGAAATTATCAACCTGCAATAACATCAGGTTCAAATTAGAAATGAAGTTTAACTTCTTTCAATACCTCTTTTATTGACTCTCCAAGAAATTATTACTAATAATATAACTCTTCAAATATAAACAAAACTTTTCCATCAAGAAATATTCAGTCAAAATTGACAATTACTCTGTTGAGGCTTGGAATCAAGTTTAATAGTGATCCCCTTCCTCTTTTATTGACTCTCCAAGAAATTATTATTAATAATATAACTCTTCAAATATAAACAAAACTTTTCCATCAAGAAATATTCAATCAAAATTGACAATTACTCTGTTGTTGCTTGGAATCTTAGCTTGTAAGTTTAATAGTGATCCACTTCCCTCAGTTTCCAAAATTCATTTCCATTAGATAATGACACAGTTATTCTTTGATTATGCAATATGTATGCTAACCGGATAAGATACAACTTAAGCCAGTTTGCATTTAACTCAGTTTGTGTGGTCAAAAAACTTTTTGAAGTTGACTGGCCTTCACTTCCTGTTTGGCACTAGGTTCCAAAATGTTGAATGCATACGTACCTTTAAAGTGACGACTTTGAAAATTGAAAGATGATTCATGTTTGAATGACCTAAACTTACAAAATTTGTCACATCAATCCGAGGTAAAGCCTCTTCTGTGCAATTGAAGCACAGCTGTCTAAGAAACTCAACCTAAAAACATTGTAATCCAATCTTAACAGTCAACACAGAGATGCCATGCAGAAAGAGTTATTCTTCAATTTTAATTATAATCTTAATCAAACTGTAAGACTTTTTGAAGCTGAATAGCCTTTATTTCCTGTTTCAGTACTAAGTTTGAATGCAAAACCCTTCAAGTGACTACAAATTTCACAAATTGAAGGATGATCCATGTTTGAGAGGAATAACATTACAAAGATCATCATAACAATCCACGGCATAATTTGTATCCAATATGAAAAGATTTACATTCTGATCAAAATGTATGACCTGATGAAAAGGTATGACTACGTGGAAGTTTTAAATTTACTGATTATGTGTTGGCTATGTAAAACCAAGAAAAAAGATAACCACACAAGCCGATTTTCAAAAATTTCTATTGAATAATAGAAATCCAGCCAAGAGTTATGAAACCTCTTCACTTGCTTTAAATGTTGTAATTTGTAAAGATTATGACAGGTGGCTTATGATGCAAAACATTTTGGTTACTGTAATGGCTTATACTAAAAGTTGAAACCTTGTTAAACTAAAAATGCAAGATAAAATGAAAGGTCTTTCATGTGAAATTACATGTCAAGATTTTCCAAAAATATATAAATAAGGTAAAGGTGAATGTTTAGGTCCCAGTCTAGCCAGCATGCCAATTTTGTGTATGAAACCCCCTCGTGGAAACAAGAAGACTTTTGAGATAAAACTCTACATTAAACTGAGCCTCATCAATCTGCGTATAACATGCCTATACTCAACAAAAATCCAATGGACAAATTTTCCATGCAAACCTCTCTCTTGGAAGGTTTTTGATATGAAAGTTCATGTGAAGAGCTTTACAACACAAATAAAAAGGTGAATTTGAAATTTTAGGTCTTATCTTCATGTAAGAAACCCACTTGTGGAAACAAGGAAACTTTTGAGACAAAGCTCGCAGTAAACCAAGCCTTACCTTAATCTGCATATAACATGTCTATACTCAACAAAAGTCCAATAGACACATCGTCCATTAGACACAATTCAAGCAATCTCCTCCCTCCTTGCCCAAGGATGAAAGAAGACAAGTTGCCTTGAGATTTATGATAGCCTACTATTACAGAAATGAACCAAGTAATGCCAGTATGACATCAGCAAGTCTTAGGTGTGATTTATACAGTATACTTCTTTAACTGCTGATATCTGACTGACTATCTCTTTATCTGCATGGAAAAGGACACGATAGAAGAGGATTATTCTTTAAGTTCATAACAGTCTTCTGTTGCCGACACAAGCACATGACATCAGAGTGATGTCAGCTATTATGTAAATGTAGTAGTGTCTTAAAACTACCGTATAAATTCCTGACATCAACAAGTCAATTGATGACATCATTCAATGTATGTTTTAGCTGACATTGATTGAATTTGATTATTTTACACTCAGAAAAATCAGCCTTTATTGCTGATGTCATTAGGTTATGTTTGTTTCAATAGGAATTCCAGCAGACTGACTGATAGGTGTTATTTGCAGAGTATTGAATAAAATAAATAAGATATCTTAAAGTATAACTATAATTCAGTAATATAGCAGCATGTAGCCATTATCCTTTATATTTGCAGGGATAAAATTATCAGCCTGCAACAGAATATGATGCATAAAGTTTAAACCATTACATATTCATGAAGACAGCAATATTGCAGAATGATGCTCTTCCATTCAATATGAACAGGGATAATATATATTGCCCAAAGAACCAGAAGCCTATGAATAAGAATTCTTGTGATTAAAGATTGGGGGGAATGCATCTTCACTGATTTGCCTAGCTGGAAAAATGTGTATGCAATGATGCAGGCCCTCCTTCCCTTTAAGGGCTCGTTATGATGTAGAAGTACAGCACATGAAAGACAGTTACAATAAAGATCAGTTACAAAATGGTTAGGTTTAAATAATTGTTAATGGTTCATCTCACATACAGATGTTGCACACCAGGTATGTTGACATGACGTATGCCTTCGAAGCACAGTTTGCAATAGCACAAAGGTCCTATGTGGCACGAATCAAAAAGAGATTGTTGGTGTTGTGCATAATCTTAGATTATCCAAATACGTTGCATGCAGAGTGCAATGTGCCACATGGCACTGATCTTCTCATTTGCTAATGCTGAGGTTAGGCATCAAAATGTAACGACCTAATTGGACCCTGCAAGGGGAACCCCTCAAGTCATATGTGGATCTTTGCCCTTTGAGAATGGAGGCTGCAATACTATCAGAGCTTGATGGAACTATGTGTTGTGAATGGACCTGAGCGATTTGGCCTATAGGTGTCTAGGACCCTAACACAACTAATGATGAGAGCAGTGTGATATGGTGTAAAGTTGTAAATGTTCGGCACTGAATTTGGCTTGTCTAGTTGCCTTTGATGCACATGCCAACTCAGGTGGTGACAGTTCACTGAGGAGGTGGCACCAAGGAGATGTCATTGAGCCTCACTTGAGCTAAAGCCCATTATACCATGTGCCAACTCAAGAAATACCAACCGAGATATGTGCTAAAACTGAGGTAGCCAATATGATAGTGCTGGTCTTATCTGAGTGTTGAACGATTGAGGAGTTGGCACCGTGTTCTGAGGTAATGCTGCCTGGCACTAAGATGTGTGGATCAGCACTATGCAAATTTTGTGCAAAAGACCATGCATTTCCAAGTGATGACAAGGATACCACTGTGAGGGTGTGCCCTAAGTCACACCCCTTGCACTCAAGTCACACCTCTTGATGTGTAATCCTACAATCATTGTCATATAAGCCTGTAGTTGCATCTACTGACATATAAACCTATGGGACGGTTTATGGATAAAGCAATTGACATCAAAGATTGTGGACCTCCTTATTGTTTAATTCTTAATTAAGGATAGTCAAGGTAACAAATTGGTTAGGAATAGGATCCTAAAATTAGTAAGCAGTGATATCCAATGGGATTGGAGAAGAGCATCAAATGGTGCTTATGATCCAAATCCCAAGTGGTCCAAGGGACAATGCTCTAAATGTGGATTTCAGATGTGTTGTGTGCATGCGAAAGCAATGTGGAGACAACGATTCAAACAAAGAGGAATACTAGAACTAGAACTAGAACAAAAATTATATTAATCTATGCATTCTGTATATGGCATACTATCAAGGGAGATGTATGGCTGTGTATTTTCTCATATCTATCTATGTCTCTCTATCCTCATATCTGCTTATGTTACAGATGTATATTTATTATTTATAGATTACATGTTCATGAAGACAAAGGGTCGTTATGGAAGTTGAAATGGTTGAGCTTCCATGCATGAGACTTAATCTCCTGACAGTTAGAATTCTAGTTGCTTCCTGTGCTAACAACTAATGTGTCATGAAATGGCTCTAGAAGGTGCGCCGAATTGTTTCATACTACCCTGAAATGTTGCACTACATTTTGCACTAAGTTCCAGATTGCACGCATGTGTTTGCTAAAATGCGTAGGTGTAGATGTGGCACAGAACTCAAATAGAGTTGCCTATGAAGCTATGTGGCATGATCCTTGGCATTGCATGAGTGATGCATGATAAAATGGGCTATGCAAGAGCTGTATGATGTCTTTTGCGTTGTGTGATACGGTTCTAAGGGAACGAGTGGTGCATGAAGCAAGGACTTGTGTGCAAGGGCACAACATGGTTCTTGGCACTACATAGTTGGTGCATGAAGTGAGGAGTTGCATGCATTGATGCGACATGATTCCTAGTGTTGCACACATGGCGCAAGGAGCTGTGCGCTGGATTGTGCACTGTTGTGCTAAGTACTGAGGTTGGTGTGCATGCTTGTGCAGTAACATGCTGATCATTTACCCCTTCTTTAAGTACAATCATCCCGTTGTGCTGAAAGATACTTGTGCAATATGGTGTGGAGGTTGCACAACATGTGTGAATCGTGAAATCATTTCAAGAATCCAATCTCTTGCCGCTCACTGATATTGTGATGGTTTGAGGATTGGCTATGTACACACCTTGACAACAATGCAAGCAGGGATGCCTAAGGATTATATCACAAGAAAGAATCAACTCACGTAATGTCACATGCTAACCTCCTTGCAAAAAGAATGAATAGCATATGAGAAGCAACATTGATGAGTGACATGTATATCTTTGGTGCTATAGGAATTGATCCATCCCAAATTGTAAGGCTGCAGATGAGGCATGCTTGGCAAAATCAAGTGCACAACAGTGGCTTTGGAGATGAGATTCTTCATGATACCACCATCAATCAAAATATCCAATGGTTGACTTTGCACCCACATCTGCAAATGGAATAGGCATTTTGCTTCGGCATCTAGCATGAATGGTGGGGTTCTTGCGCTGAGAGGTATCTTCGGGGTTCATTTCTTCTACTTCAAGCTCATGTAAATCCTCTGCTTCTGAATGTGCAAACAGGTTCTTCTATGCATGGCATTTTTGCAATGGAGTGGCTACTGGTTTAGTGTTTGTCACACCATTTACTAGTCTTGGACAGTTTATTTTTGTCCAAAAAAGCCATTTTCTTTGGCATGGGAGATATGTCCTACTTGCCCTTCAATTTTGACTCCTCAATGATTGTTATGTAGTGATAGGCTTCTCCCATCATCTTGGGTACTTGAGGACTCTATGGTGTTTTCATTCAAATGTGCTCAACTTCGCAGAGGTCGTGTAAGGCATCAATAAAGGCATGGACTGACTGGTCATGTGCTTGCTGAAACTGTTGCCACTAAATATAGCAGTCGTTACTCATCATAGACATCTTCAAGATAGCATTCATCCTTTAAGGCTTCGAAGAAGTTCTCCCACAAAGCATTCAAGATAGCATTCATCTTCTTTCTGTTTCGTCCTCCCACAAAGCATGGGCTTGCCATCATTTCTTGTTGAGTAAAGAGACTTGCAAAAGTGCGATCTTGATATTTTCTTCATCAGAAAATTAATTCATAGATAAATATGACTCTAATTGATCTAACCAATTACCTACTGCATCTGCATCTATTTTACCCTCAAACATAGGAACGTCTAAATTCACTTGGAATCTAGGGGGGAGCCGATGGAACCACATGTTCGGAGACTTTAGCAAACTGGTTGAACAAAAATGTCCATTGTTCTTGAAGAGCCTTTCCTATTTCATCTTTGATCATCACGTGGACTGCATTTTGTACTTATTCCATCTAAAAGCATTTGAAATGTCTTGGAGACAATCTGATGGACCTTGTGGTTTGACATCAAGGCTTAGACACTCTGATCTAATTTGATAGGACATGCAAGATGAACCGCTCTACTACCAATGATTCAGATCCCAAGTGGTCTGAGGGACAACACTCTAAATGTCGATTTAGATGTGTTGTGTATGTACAAAAGCATTGTGGAGACAAGGATTCAAACAAAGAAGAATACAAGAACTAAAAATGAAATTGTATTAATTTGTACATTCTATACATGACATACTCTCATGGGAGATGTATGGTTGTATATTTTCTCCTATAAATCCTACGTCTCTCTATCTCCATATTTGCTTACGCTACAAATGCACATAATAGATTACATCTTCGTGAAGACAAATACTCATTACATAAGTTGAAATAGGTGAGCTTCCGTGTGTCATGATTCATCTCCCAATAGTTAGAATTCTAGTCATCGTGCTGATAGTTGGCATGTTATGAAACAACTTCAAAAAGCACACCAAATTGTTGTGTGGTGTTTTCAAGTTTTGAGATGTTGCATGACATTTTGCATTTAGTTCTGGACTAAATGTCTTGTGGGCACTAACATGCGTACGTGTGAAAGTGGCATGAAACTCAAACTGAGTTGCCTGTGAAGTTGTGTGGTATGATCCTTGGTGTTGCACGAGTGGCACGTGATGCAAAGGGTTGTGTAAGACTTGTATGATGTCTTATGTATTGTGTAACATGGTTCCAAGCATTGTCCAAGTGGCACATGGAGCAAGGACCTGCATGTGAGGGAGTGACATGGTTCCAACACTACATGGGTGGCACATGAAGCAAGGAGTTGCATGCATTGGCACGACATGATTACTGACATTGTGCACATGGTGCAAGGAGTTGTGCATGAGATTACGTAGTGTTGTGTGAAGTACTGAGGCTGGCATGCATGCTTGTGTGGTAATGCACAGATCAGCTTGTTTACAAACATGATTTAGTGATGACCATCCACCATACCAAGATTACATGTTTCTTTACTTCCAAGCATTACTAATTAATAAATTATCCTTGTTCTACTTTGTCTTTTGTTGTTGTGTACAAGCCTCCATTGTTTGTGTTTGGCAGGTACAATGAAGACAATCTGTAACAATGACAGTCCAACTTTGGGCCATTCAGATAAATATGGACTATAAGTGAGTTAACTTTTGTCAAAGGGTTCGGTATGTATATCTAGAAAGGCTTTGGATTAAACAACCAATACTCTTAACCATTTTAGTTATATGTCAATGGGCTAGAACTCGTTCTACCTTATAACATGAACACTCATGGATTCCAAGCACGTTTTAAAAAGTTACAAACTTACAACTGTATAAAATTCAGCCAGATACCAGACCACTATGAATGTAGAGGCTTGGATGTCAACTAGACTGGATTTCAACCCGGTAAATTGTAGAACCAATCATATAATATGAAAGCAGATTAACTTTTATTGAATCTCTTAGATGAATACAAGGATAGAACAGGTGCGTTTTGTATTTGAATAAATAGCTGTAACTATTTTGGATAATAACCTTAGTATAGGCATTTATACATGGAGTTCTATTTCTCTTTGTACACCTTGCTGCTACTCTTTTTTTGTCATGTCAAAGCCACTCATGTGCCCGCTCTTGTAGTTCAACTTTTAAAGAGAACTCTTTACCTTTTTTAGAAGATAATGCTGGGTGAAAGTTATTCACTTCCTCCTTTGTGGTGGTATTTGCAGCATTTATTTCTTGTAAGATTGTTGTTGACATAACCACTCACTGTTGTAAATTACTAAATACCATCATAAGAGCCAAATGTGGGGTATAAGGGTACTTACATGGTTGCTGGAAATACAAATAGAGATGGAGAAAGAAACCAATGTCTGATTTAGCAAGGGCCCCATCATAGCTAGCTTGGGATGGATTTTAGATTTACTTACTGCTTGGAATGGTGGGCTCAGGAGCACTGAGGAAAATCATAATATATACATATAGTTATGACAAAAAGATGAAGCCATGTACGACTCACTGCAAATATCAAGTGGCAAGAAGGTATGCGAGGGGTGCTGACATAAGGAGTGGGGCTCCTCTTATAAGTTTCAGGATAGTTGGAATTCTATCCCTCTGAATATTGATTTCCAACTTTAGGTATTAATCTATAATATCAATAATTTAATACTACATACATATTTTCAGCTCTGTTCACATGTTCATTTTTAATGTGAGAAAATATGTTATGAATGAAGTTCAACATAACATCTTTTCTCACATGTAAGTACCCTTATACCAACTTATTTTATGAAATTTGATGACTTATGTTGAACTTCATGCATAACATCTTTTCTCACATTAAAAATGAAACTTCATATATAATTTGAATAAAACTCATTCTGCAAGTCAAAAACCAATATTGCTTCTCTGCAATGACATGTTTTCTAAAACCTTTAATAGAAAAAATATTCAGCATTGTGTACTGACTCTATATTTGTGAATTTTCATTCATGAAGAAGACACTAGACAGTGGGAGCATGAAAGTAATAAGTGACATACCAGAACCATTTTGAGAAGAGTGTTGGTGCCAATATTAGCAAGAGTACTGTTAACAACATAGTTTCCTTCTGGTTGTTCGACATAATGTGCGACACTTTCACCTTGTTCAAAGGTTTCTACCAAAACTGCTGGATGTACAAGAGGATATAATGGCTTAGGAAAAGAAACATCCTTCCATTTACGAAAGTTGTAAAGAAATCGACTCAAGTGTGCGGCTTCTCTTGCAAGATCAACTTGGGACAACATAAAGACAGCAAATTGTTGAACACTTTCATCAAGTCTTAACCATTGTAACGTTGGCAGAAAAGTGGAAACCTTTGCAATCCAATTTATTATCATAAAATCTCTACTAATTGCTTCCCTTACTCCTGGATGTCTTACTTTCACAGCCACTACCATAGGCTTTACTTCCTGACCTGGACCCTGAAATCTTAGCACAGCTCTGTGTACCTGGGCAATACTACCAGAAGCTACAGGCTCAATTTCAAAATCCTCAAATATATCCTGAAGCCTGTGACCAAAAGCACTTTCAACAGTCTTTTTTGTATGGGAAAATCCATGTGCTGGAGCCTTTGAATGCAGTTTTGCCAGCTGATCACAAATATCTTTTGGAAACAAGTCTGGGCGTGTAGCTGCCCATTGACCCCACTTAATGAAAGCTGGACCTGCTTTTTCCAACGAGCAATGTAAAACATGGAGCCATAATTTTCTATAATTTCCTCCAAAGGCGTCTACAAAGGGAGCCATTGCAACAGCTGGAGTGAATAAAGTCATCAAGTAAAGTATCCGTAGAAGTAACATAAGTCTTTCGATAATGGCCCAGATGAATGAGGTCAAAATGTTATAGTTGTTATTTGCTAGGCTGTAACAAGAATTAAGTGTCTGCAACTTTTGTGATTCGGCTAACACACTCTGTGCAAAGGAGGCCTGTCCAAGAATAACAGCTAAGACACGAGAAGCAATATTTGATCTACAACATGTAAAGCTCACAGCACGAGCAATCCTGCTTATGGGTTGAAACATAGGCCAGCTAAAGCCGTATGCCAATGAAAGTCTTGTCCATGCAGATTGAGCATGGCAAGTCATGCAAGCATTTTGTGCTAATACAGAAAACCCTTTCCATGTCTGTGCCCCATAAAAACCTACTTTAAGTCTGGAAACAATTAGAAGCATTGAAAGAGAGCACTGTTTATAAGAGTGTTTCCATACAATCCCAAATTTCTTTTCTAACCCACACCAGTAAGACCTGTGTTGCGAGCACTGAAACTTGAAATCTTTCCCCAATACATCAGGCAACTCAAACAAAGATGGCTTTCCATATGTCCCACGCATATTTTGCAGAGTTTGACTTGAAAAAGAGTGTCCTTTTCTGATTGATCCATGTGGTAAAAACCTGCTAGCAAACAGCTAACTTTAGTCTTTATTGAAGCAACTCACAGAATAATTTTCATACAAAAAGATGAAAGCATTTGTAGAATTATTTGAAAGAAATAAATCAACTTTTTTATTAGGAAACAAAATAAACAATAGATATAGAAAACAATGTATGTTGCAGGGCATTATGTTACTCCCATTGTTTTCCAATTGTCAAACAGAACTATGGGAGAATTGATCTCTAGTTATACATGTTACTGACCAATGGCATCACTGAATATAAAGACGCAGGATAGTGTTCTTTTGGCATGAAACTTCAAAAACAGTCTAACATGCTTGTGAAACGCCTACAATCGGAAATCATAGTATTTAATGAAAGTCAAAACAGAAGCTGTTTAACAAGAGTCTAAAAAGAGCAATAATAATCAAGTTGCTGCAACCAGAATACAAAATGGTTGATGGCTAAGCCATTATATTTTGATTTATTTGTGCACTAAAGAATAAGCACTGAGGAGATGGATGCAAGAATTCAAATTTCAAATCAAACATCTTAAAGTGTCCAGGGGAAAACAGGGGAAATTACTAAGAGTATCCACGAGATTAGGAAACAATTCTGTGATTCAAGATAAGATCTTGCTAACTTAAGAGTAAGATAATAGATAGCCAACATAAGAAACATTGATTGAAATCTGAAAAGTGACCCATATCTTCAAGTATTGGTATTTGGTACTGAAGCTTGTCTTCCTTCCCCATTCGTGTAATGTCCCCTTTCTAGTGGAAACACTTAAACCTGAATCTGCATTCAAAGTGATTCTCAAAGAGACATTAGAAGCATTATAGATCAATAAGTTTCAATGATGAGATCAAATAAGATCAATGATAATATAATTATATCATTCCTTGTTAACGGATTATTCATTTCATGATTGCCACTCACTATTGATGACTATTCTATAACACATTCCATAATTCAAAATCCATATCTTCCTTACTATTCCTCCTCACGGAATTAGGCTTTACATGACTAGAGCGCACTGAAACCATCTCTGACCCAGCCTTGGGGCCTATATACAGATGGAATTACTCCGCCTCTCCCCACAATACCTAACATTCCTTTAAGGACGAAATAATAGAGGAAAATAGAAGTAACTAACTATGTTCATATCTCAATATTATTTCCCTTCTAATCCTTAACCATGGGTGGGGAATTACATGTCTAGGGCGCGCTAAACCCTCTCCAATGTGATTGGGATGGAATTACTCCGCCTCTCCCTAGCAACCATGTCTAGGGCGCGCTAAAACCCTCTCCAATCCATCGGGATGGAATTACTCCGCCTCTCCCTAACAAGACCACCTCCCCTCTGATTGCAGGAAATAGAAGTGATGAGATGATCATACCATTTATTATCATAATACATGAATAGAGACATTCATGTCTCAAATCGGAATACCATTATATGGTATCCTTGTTCTTATACAATTGTTCATTATTGTTATGCACAGATCTTAGGTCTGCACTTATGAATGATTAACTATTATAATAATATCAATTACTAAATGTATAGTTCATTTATGAATACCAATAGATATGATATCTCATACTAATAGATATAAACACTCATATGAGATGGATCCATATTAACTATGAAAACTAATAGTATGATACTAATAACATGGCATGCATATCTTACCTTTGCATCCTTGGAGATCTAAGGATTGTCTTCCTTTAGTGTTGAATCTGCCTATAATTCTGCTTTTTATCTGTCTTACATCTACTCCATATTCCCGTGATATATTCTTCTATATTTCATTCCTTAGATCTGAATATCTATCTTCCTTATATAGCTTCTAAAAGGAGGTGACTCTCATAAAGAAACACCCTTTCACAATGGAATAATACTACTTTATAAAATTAAATCACTTAAATCACAAGTGCTTCTTTTAGACTTGATCGCTGCCCTCCTACATTTGCTGCAGATTGGATCTTACTCAGATTTTAATTTCCTGTTCTTCCTGCTTGTATGATCCTCTCTTTTCTTTTTCTTCACTTCCATTATGCCTTAATATCGTTCTTACGTCTCTCCTGAAGGGAGGCAACTTTATGGAGGGGGCGTGATTTGCTGCTGTCTCCCATAGTCGGCCACTTCAACTAATATCCCATACCAGACTTGGGTACACTGCCTTTATTTCCTTTTATATTACAAATCGTTGCATTTTAGAGTCTTCTTCGTATCTCAAGGAAATGCCTCTTCGATTTATTTATTTTTGTCTTATTTTATATGGTGTTCCATTAGGAGATCGGCCACATATTTGTGAGGTCCTTTTCCTTATTAATATATTTTTCAATAACTAATATAGGATCGGTGCAATATTGACCCTTCTATTACACTTGCTAATATGTATATATATATATATATATATATATATATTATTATTTATTATTATATATAATTCAATATTTATATTTATATTATTACATATATATATTATTATATTATAATCATAATTCAATATTTAGATTTATATTATTAATGAATTGTTCATATATATATATATATATATATTAATTAATATATTATATTTTAATTATATATAATAATATGTATAGAATAAACTTATATAATATCATTCTATATTAATAATATTATATATGTTTATTAAATATTATTTTATACACGATTATCATCCAAATTGACGATGACAAACACCATATTTGTCGAAAGCGATTTCTCTGTCTTTATCATGATGTTTAAATTTTTAATTTAAACAATGCCTTAATATCGGGACATCACAATTCGACACCCATCCCGTATAGGGTCCCCAGTCCATCATCTTGGCCACTTTGCTGAGTACTCCATTGGTTGGTAAGGGTGTGAGGTCACTGACAGAGAAATTCTTGTCGATTGACAACTTTTTTGGGGCAAGATAATACTGGAATTGCTAAGTTGCCACCGAGCCATCCCTCCTCCACCTCTTAGTGTTCAGAATTCCATCCATTGCTTCCGCCCTATTGACCACACTTAAGTAGCAGTGCCCAAGGATGGCAAATCCTTCCTCTTGCTTGTTGAAGCAGAAGATAATGGCTATTTGATTGTCTTTTATTCCTTGAGGATTGCTGAGCAACAGGTTGGAAGTCTCCTGGGAATGCATTTGCTCTATACTTTTGAGCTTCATTGCCTTAATTAGACCTTGGAGATAATCATTTATGTTGGGACAATGGACAGTAGTTTCATTTGAGTTGGGTTGTTTAGTTGTGTTGTTCTCAGCATCAAGATTTTGCTTGTCACAAGAATGTGAAGTAGAATTTTCAAGCTGGGTTAATTTGTCACACAACATAAGATGGCTGCCAACTTTCAGAGGTGTAAGATGGTAGATGACAAGTTAAACAAATGGGAGGGTTGGCAGCTAAGTTACTGGTTTGGGTACACGAATACAACAAAAAAAGAAAAATTGGGGTTGGGTTCATCTGTCGGTGTACAAAGCATAGTTGCAATACTCGCAAAGTAATCGGTGAGTTTCTAAAAACTCGCGAGTTTTTTGGCTTCCCAAGTTTTTCAGGCACAAATTCGCCATTATAACTCGCCGAGTTTTGGCCAAAAACTCGGCGAGTCCGTGTTAAAAACTCGGCCGTGAAAAAAAGCGCATTCCACGGCCGCTAAAAGGGATTTTCACTTCATTTTTTGACACAAACACTTGCTCTCATTCACAAAAAACACCCTCCCAACGTATTTGTAGGTATATGTGGCGATTTAGCGTCAAGTAAACAAGATTTGAAGCGGAATTTCATAAAATTTCAAAGGCAAATCAGATTTCCAGGTAGGTTTTCTGATTTTTCTTTTTCTTTCTTTTCAAAAAAATTTCTTCATTTTTGAAGCATCTAAGTTTAAAAAAGATCATGAATGTAGTATAAATAGATTTATATTGATCAAAACAAGATTTATATTCATCAAAACAAGGTTCATCACCCTTTTTTTGCATCTTTTTCTGATTTTTTCATTTTTTTCAAACCCTAGTTATTTTTCTTGTCTGAATCCTTTTTTTTTTGAAGAAAATGTTTAGAATTTTAGATTAGTTTACATTTTTAGTAATTTAAAGTAATTTTCAGATTTCATTGTTTTCATATTTTTTCTAAACCCTAGTTTTTTTTTAATCCATTTTTTTTTGGAACAAAATGTTTAGAATTTTACATTAGTTTAAATTTTTACTAATTTAAAGTAATCTATATTGATTTAATCTAATTTAGGTTGTTTTTTAATTTTCTATTAAAAAACTAACAAGTTGTGCTTTCACTTTGTATGTGTAGGTTAATTTATAATGGCAGATAGAGAAGCTTCTGCATCCAGTTTAGCCTCAAGCCCTGCCCCATCATCATCATTTGTAGGCACACATCCTACAAGAGCTAGAGATCTTACTTGGAAATATGCCTATCAAGGACCGTACCCTGGCTCAGTTTATTGCATCAAATGCGAAAAAGTATATCGTGGAGGCATAAACCGCCTCAAATACCATCTTGCAGGCATCAGTCATCGTGATGCCAAGGCTTGTCCTAACACCACCAAAGAAATAAAAAGACAAATGAATGCCATACTTGCAGCCGAAGAAGAAAAAAAATTACAAAGGGAGAGGGCAAAGGCAGCCATGCAAGCATCCATAGCTTCTTCTCAAGGTGCTTCAGTCAACCTTGAGTCGGATGATGATGCACTTCAGGGCATAGTGGGCTCTCTTCGTGGCCCACGTATCCAAAGCCAACCCACCACCACCGCGAGCCCTTCATCTACTTCTAGTAGAGCACCAGGATCAGCACCTACACGCACAGTACATGATTTTTTTGTGCCTAGAAACACACCTGGAGCACAACCTTCCTTAGAGGCAACTGGGTGGAATAGGGAGGTGCATAAGCAGGCAGACATTGCTTGTGCTGGTTTTTGGTATTTCAACAACATCCCTTTCAATGTGGCAAGTTCTTATTTGCAGAATTTGGTTACTGCATTGACAGTTGCAGGAAAAGGCTACAAGGCGCCTTCTCCCACAGACTTGAGCGGGAGGTTAGTTAATTTAATTTTTTTGATAAATTTATGTTCTTTAATTTATAGAATTTATGATGAATTTAAGTTATTTTTTGTTTACAAATTAAAATTGTGTACTTAATTTCACTTTGTACTTGTAGGTTGCTTACGAATGCAAGTGATAGGGCAAGGGCAGTGGTACAAGAACAAAGAAATGAATGGAAAAAATATGGCTGCTCTATCCTTTCCGATGGGTGGACGGATGGTAAAAACCGCACCATCATTAATTTTTTGGTAGCTTGCAAAAATGAAGTGGTGTTCTTGAAATCAGTGGATGCCTCCAACATAGTGAAAAATGCAGAAAATTTGGAGCAAGTTTGCATGGAGGTTGGAATTGAAAATGTTGTGCAAATAATTGCCGACAATGCAGCAACATATGTGGAAGCTGGTAGAATCCTCCAAGATAGACAACACATTTTTTTGGACACCTTGTGCAGCACATGTCCTTGACCTTCTTTTGGAGGACATAAGCAAGCTTGATTGGGTCACACCGATTGTAGAGGGTGCAAGGAGGATCACAAAATTTATCTACAATCACCCTTGGGTTCTTCACTTGATGAGGGATCACACCCAAGGGAAAGAGTTGGTGAGATCCGGTGTGACAAGGTTTGCAACGATTTTCTTAACATTGCAAAGCATTCTTGGTTCATTGGCGGCTTTGAAACAAATGTTTGTGAGTCCAGAATGGGTAGAGTCAACTTATTCAAAGAAGCCGGAAGGAGAGAGGGTTGCATGCATAGTCTTCGACAACCTATTTGCAAAAAGAGCTATAGAGATTGTGAAGGTAACTTCAAAACTTCGAATTTAAATTCAAATTGAATATTTATTTATTTTTAATGTCTTTCATTGTAAATTTGTAACTTCAATTTTTTTGCATTTTTATATTGTAGGTGTCGGAGCCCTTGGTTAGAGTTCTCCGCTTGGTAGATGGAGATAAAACCCCAATGGGGTATCTTTAGGAGGCCATGGATAGATTAGTTATTAAAAAATATATTAATAAAGAAAAGGACCTCACAAATATGTATATATATATTATTATATATAATTCAATATTTAGATTTATATTATTAATGAATTGTTAATATATATATATATTATATTATAATTATTATAATATTTAAATTGATAATATTTGTATTTATACTTATTATTTATAAATTCAATAACTATATTATATTTTAATTATATATAAAAATATTTATAGAATAAACTTATATAATATCATTATATATTAATAATATTATATATGTTTATTAAATATTATTTTATACATGATTATCATCCAAATTGACGATGACAAACACCATATTTGTCGAAAGCGATTTCTCTGTCTTTATCATGATGTTTAAATTTTTAATTTAAACAATGCCTTGATATCGGGACATCACAATTCGACACCCATCCCGTATAGGGTCCCCAGTCCATCATCTTGGCCACTTTGCTGCTGAGTACTCCATTGGTTGGTAAGGGTGTGAGGTCACCGATAGAGAAATTCTTGTCGATTGACAGCTTTTTTGGGGCAGGATAATACTGGCATTGCTAAGTTGCTACCGAGCCATCCCTCCTCCACCTCTTAGTGTTCAGAATTCCATCTATTGCTTCCGCCCTATTGACCACACTTAAGTAGCAGTGCCCAAGGATGGCAAATCCTTCCTATTGCTTGTTGAAGCAGAAGATAATGGCTATTTGATTGTCTTTTATTCCTTGAGGATTGCTGAGCAACAGGTTGGAAGTCTCCTGGGAATGCATTTGCTCTATACTTTTGAGCTTCATTGCCTTAATTAGACCTTGGAGATAATCATTTATGTTGGGACAGTGGACAGTAGTTTCATTTGAGTTGGGTTGTTTAGTTGTGTTGTTCTCAGCATCAAGATTTTGCTTGGCACAAGAATGTGAAGTAGAATTTTCAAGCTGGGTTAATTTGTCACACAGCATAAGATGGCTGCCAACTTTTAGAGGTGTAAGACAGTAGATGACAAGTTAAACAAATGGGAGGGTTAGCAGCGAAGTTACTGGTTTGGGCTCAGGTTTGGGTACACGGATACAACAAAAAAAGAAAAATTGGGGTTGGGTTCACTATGGGTTCGTCTGTAGATGTACAAAGCATAGTTGCAATACTCGTAGAGTAAACGGTGAGTTTCTAAAAACTTGCAAGTTTTTTAGGCATAAACTCGTCGAGTTTTGGCGAGTTTTCACCAAAAACTCAGCGAGTCCGTGTTAAAAACTCGGCCGTGAAAAAAAGCGCATTCCGCGGCCGCTAAAAGGGATTTTCACTTCATTTTTTGACACAAACACTTGCTCTCATTCACAAAAAACACCCTCCCAATGTATTTGTAGGTATTTGCGGCGGATTAGCGTCAAATAAACAAGATTTGAAGCGGATTTTCATCAAATTTCAAAGGCAAATCAGATTTCCAGGTAGGTCTTCTGATTTTTCTTTTTCTTCTTTTTTAAAAAATTTCTTCTTCATTTTTGAAGCATCTAAGTTTAAAAAAGATCATGAATGTAGTATAAATAGATTTATATTCATCAAAACAAGATTTATCACCCTTTTTTTGCATTTTTTTCTGAGTTTATTTTTTTCAAACCGTAGTTATTTTTCTTGTTTGAATCCTTTTTTTTTGAAGAAAATGTTTAGAATCTTAGATTAGTTTACATTTTTAGTAATTTTCTGATTTCTTCATTGTTTTCATATTTTTTCCAAACCCTAGTTTTTTTTTAATCCATTTTTTTTGGGAACAAAATGTTTAGAATTTTACATTAGTTTAATTTTTTACTAATTTAAAGTAATCTATATTGATTTAATCTAATTTAGGTTGTTTTTTAATTTTCTATTAAAAAACTAACAAGTTGTGCTTTCACTTTGTATGTGTAGGTTAATTTATAATGGCAGATAGAGAAGCTTCTACATCCAGTTCAGCCTCAGGCCCTGCCCCATCATCATCATCATTTGTAGGCACACATCCTGCGGGAGCTAGAGATCTTGCTTGGAAATATGCCTATCAAGGACCGTACCCTGGCTCAGTTTATTACATCAAATGCGAAAAAGTATATTGTGGAGGCATAAACCGCCTCAAATACCATCTTGTAGGCATCAGTCATTGTGATGCCAAGGCTTGTCCTAATACCACTGAAGAAATAAAAAGCCAAATGAATGCCATACTTGCAGCCGCAGAAGAAAAAAATTACAAAGGGAGAGGACAAAGGCAGCCATGCAAGCATCCATAGCTTCTTCTCAAGGTGCTCCAGTCAAACTTGAGTCGGATGATGATGCACTTCAGGGCATAGTGGGCTCTCTTCGTGGCCCACGTATCCGAAGCCAACCCACCACCACTGCAAGCCCTTCATCTACTTCTAGTAGAGCACCAGGATCAGCACCTACACGCACAGCACATGATTGTTTTGTGCCTAGAAACACACCTGGAGCACAACCTTCCTTAGAGGCAACTGGGTGGAATAGGGAGGTGCATGAGCAGGTAGACATTGCTTGTGCTGGTTTTTGGTATTTCAACAACATCCCTTTCAATGTGGCAAGTTCTTATTCGCAGAATTTGGTTAATGCATTGACAGTTGCAGGAAAAGGCTACAAGGTGCCTTTTCGCACAAGCTTGAGTGGGAGGTTAGTTAATTTAATTTTTTTGATAAATTTATGTTCTTTAATTTATAGAAATTTATGATGACTTTAAGTTATTTTTTGTTTACAAATTAAAATTGTGTATTTAATTTCACTTTGTACTTGTAGATTGCTTACTGTTGAGACATGGACCAACTAGGACTCGAACCTAGGACCTTCCATTTGTTGCTGGAGTGCTCTACCATTGAGCTACTGACCCCTCTTGGACTAGTCCATTGTCGGTCCGGGTGTGGCTTATTTCCAACACCAACACCCCCCCTAAGCCACACCTCTCGTGTGCTTGGGGCTCCTAGCCTGGGCTTGGCTCTGATACCATGTAAATTCAAATCGAACTTATAATCTCTGACTTGGATATTTTCTGAAAGTCCTTCAATCCAACACTTACGAATGCAAGTGATAGGGCAAGGGTAGTGGTACAAGAACAAAGAAATGAATGGAAAAAATATGGCTGCTCTATTCTTTCCGATGGGTGGACAGATGGTAAAAACCGCACCATCATTAATTTTTTGGTAGCTTGCAAAAATGAAGTGTTCTTCAAATCAGTGGATGCCTCCAACTTAGTGAAAAATGCAGAAAATTTGGCTAAAATGTTGGAGCAAGTTTGCATGGAGGTTGGAATTGAAAATGTTGTGTAAATAATTACTGACAATGTAGTAGCATATGTGGAAGCTGGTAGAATCCTCCAAGATAGACAACACATTTTTTTGGACACCTTGTGCAGCACATCCTTGACCTTCTTTTGGAGGACATAGGCAAACTTGATTGGGTCACACCGATTGTAGAGGATGCAAGGAGGATCACAAAATTTATCTACAATCACCCTTGGGTTCTTCACTTGATGAGGGATCACACCCAAGGGAAAGAGTTGGTGAGATCCGGTGTGACAAGGTTTGCAACGGTTTTCTTAACGTTGCAAAGCATTCTTGGTTCATTGGCAGCTTTGAAACAAATGTTTGTGAGTCCAGAATGGGTAGAGTCAACTTATTCAAAGAAGCCAGAAGGAGAGAGGGTTGCATGCATAGTCTTCGACAACCTATTTGCAAAAAGAGCTATAGAGATTGTGAAGGTAACTTTAAAACTTCGAATTTAAATTCAAATTGAATATTTATTTATTTTTAATGTCTTTCATTGTAAATTTGTAACTTCAATCTTTTTGCATTTTTATATTGTAGGTGTCGGAGCCCTTGGTTAGAGTTCTCCGCTTGGTCGATGGAGATAAAACCCTAATGGGGTATCTTTAGGAGGCCATGGATAGGGCCAAGGAGGCTATAAGAAATTATTATGAAGGGGACAACCTCAAATTTGATCCCATATGTGAGATTTTTGATAGGAGGTGGAACAATCAACTCCACCAACCCATCCATGCAGCAGGGTACTTCTTGAATCCCGGTTTCTTCCATTCATGCACCTTTTCAGATCCTAGTGGAGAGGTTATGGAGGGCCTCACTACTTGCATTCAGAGGATGACACCCCAGGCTGAGGTGGCAGACCTCATTGTTGATGAATTGCAAAATTACAGGGAAAGAAGGGGTAGGCTCTTTTCTTCAGACCTGGCTAAGTGAGCAATTGGAGCTTATTTGAGGCCATCCACACAAAGAAGAGGAACAAACTAGCTCAGAAACGCCTCAGTGACCTTGTCTATGTGCAATATAATCTTCAGCTATGCACAAGAAAGGTAGAGGAAATATCAGATGATCCAATTGATTTGGATGAGATAGATCCTTACAATGATTGGATAGGGCGGGATGAGCAGCCTTCGTTGTTTTTCGAGGATGATATCTATGATTTGGAGAGACAGGCAATGGACGAGGGGGGTGGATTGGGATTCTCATTAGATGACATTGAGGATGAGGAGGCTGAGGAAGAGACATTGCCACCGGCATCTACATCCAGGTCGGAGGTTGAGCTACAGCGTGTCATGCCGAGGATGGAGAAGCCACAGCAAACTCCTAGGACTAGACCCTCTAGTTCTACCTCTCCCCTAGTTTTCACTAGACATGGGAAGAGGAAGATGTAGTATTTACTTTCAGTTTTACAAAAACAATTTGCTATTTTCATTTTGTTTCAGACTATCAGTATCAGCACATTCCACATGAGGATGCCATTTTGTACCCAATTTGCTTTCAAATCAATCAAATACAACTAGACTCAGCTTGTTTCTTTTATGTACTCATTTATTAACTCATTGGATGCATCTTATCCTTGAATTTTGCAAAAAAAATGCGTTTTTAATTAAATTTAAGCAAATTTTTAAGTTGCCGAGTTTTTGCTAAGTCGTGTTTTTTGGGCTTGGCGAGTTTTTCAACTATGGACTACAAAGAACATGTAAAAATGATAAATATATACATATTTGTAGCCTGAAAACAGGAATTAAGTTCATAATACCACATCACACCATATAATAAACCAAACCACCATAAAAATTAAAAATACTACTTCAACGTCAATTTGTCAAACTCAAATGTCAAGATAAATATTCATTGTTCAATATTAAAAATAATAAAATCAGCAATCAACATCATGTAGGTCTTCAAAAAGATCATCATCATCATCATCACTGACTTAGATGATGTAGGTAGATTAGAAGAATGAAATGGCTCGTCTTTTGCATTTAAAATGAGGTAAAATGAGTTTGTTTTAGTGTTTCAAATGGTTTGGATGCACTTTTAGGGTTAGGGCTCATTTCTTTTGCTTTTCAGTCAAACTTTAAGTCAAAAAAAAGGGAAAATTAAATAAACACATTTTTAACCATGGGTTTGCCTGGGTTTGTCCCAGCCAAATCCAGGCCTTTTTAACAGGACCCTGGATGGCCCCACAGGTGGAATGTTCCAGTACCTGGACCAGGTTCCAATTGGACCTGGATCCAGGCATGTAGACTGACAAATCGGTTACATAGGTTGGCAGCAAGGAGCAGAATCTTGGAGAGCAAATGAGATTTAGGTTACCTGATTTCCTAGAGATAAAATCTGAAGTAGAAATCATTCTTAAGGGCTAGGTGCAGACAAATCCTGTCTTATTCTCAACAAGAGTAAAGACAGCATTATGGTTACTCTTACCCATTTTGGCTTGCTGTTCATGATCGCAGTAATTTTGGTTCCCTGGGAGGAGATATCAAGTCTGAAAGACCTTGTGAAATTGCCACAATAAATTCAAAGGACAGGATGTAGCTGATTTCCCAGTGCCTTTTGAAGGAGTAAAACAGTGTCAGCTACATTCTTTGTTGCGAAATCATTTGGTGGCATCATCTGCTGCAAATCATTTGTATTCACCCTTGGATTTGATGTGTGAAATTCTACTTGGACAGTTAAAACAAACAGATCATCCTCATTTGCAATTGTCAGACTACATGTCACCATTACATCTTGATTGGAAGAATAGTTATAACTTATAAGCTTGAGTCATAGTAGAAGAAGGGTGGTGCTGGGGAATGAAGTATTTTCCCTAGCAGAAGTTATTACACTGAGAAGCTGACCATACAGATATTCACTGCCACTGACAATAACATTTGTAGTTGACCATTTTTGTAGTAGTTAGATGTACTCAGTTTTTTAATAGTTTGTTTATATTGTAACGATTTGGCTAAGACTGTAAATAAAGGAGTGGTTGCTTACTCACGCTGTGGTATGTCCAGACAAAACTTAGTTTTGTATTGGATTAGTTGAGGCTGTTTCATGGGTGATTGTCAACAGTTATCCAAACAACAAGGCTTTTGGTTGGCACTTACAGTATTCATATAGTTGAGTTGAAGGATGATTCCAGAAGCTCTCATTATGTTCCTCCCCGATAATATTAATGTACATGAGCATATTCATACATAACAAAGAGCCATGTTTCGATCCTCAAATCTGTGTATATTTCTCTTGGTATGGTTGTACACACTTATTTCTATTTCCCACACTACATTTGTCTCTATTGCCATTTCACTTTCCAGATTGCTGGTGAAATCTATCCATGATGAGGTAATGAAGGTAGGACCAAAAATTCTTTACGGGAAGAGAGTTTTATCAGACAATCCAATTTAAACAGAGAGTACCAATTGAAAGAAGACCTTAATTTTCTGTGGAACATCACAATTTGGGAATTTATCAAACAAGAAGCTGGTTTCCGGTAAATGACATGGACTGGAATGAAAATGTCAAGTGGATGATGGTCAGTCTGTCCAAACTTTTGGACTTCCATTATATTGTTTTGCAAGATCTACATTTGAAAGAGAACAAAGTATTGAAAGAGAGAAAGAAATAAATTAATTAAATTAATGTCCACAAGTGACCAAAATAGGTCAATGGGGCTTGGAAATACAGCTAAAGACTATAGCAAGAAGGAGCCAACAAGAGGCTCCAAAGAAGCTACAAACCATAAGATAACTAAATGCAAAAGCTGATAGCCAAAAACCATTCTGACAAACAAAAAGGTGGGATCAACCCAAAGGGGGTAAACTAAAAACTTGTGAGACCACCAAGATGACTAAAACTAGTCTATAAAGTCCAAATATCCAAGAGAAAAGACTAATCGTCAAAGAGAAAGAGCTGAGGACACTGGATTGCCAGATGGGCAAACTAGGTCTAATCTATATCACTAGAAGAGGAACCAAAACACTTGCTGATAACCATTAAGGAACTGATACAAGATCCAATGATGTCCTCTATAGAATGCCCTAGGCTAAGAGGCCTTGGCTGGATGACCTGAAGAGGGCATGAAGAGTGTCACCCCAAAACTCTGTTTAGAGCTCTCCTAACATTCGTGGCTGATGTGCTTCCACCATCTAACATATTGTTAAAGGTAGGAAAGAAGCTAGTGACACACGCCTACATGACACCCCAACTGGGAGTGAGACATGATAGGAGCATGGTGCCTTGGGTGAAGTCTCGGGCAAGAGACGTGGGGTGCCCTAGTCCAAGTGCATGTAGAGGTAGTGAGAATGTAAGTACATAATTTCATTGATATGTCATCAATAGTGTGAAAATCTGTGGAGTCTTGAGGGCATCCAACAGCTCCAATACTAGTGACGAGATGAAAGAATTAAGTGATCAACCTAGTGGCCCTAGGGTTTCTCTATAAGGCCCTACACCTAAAGGTGACAACCTCCCTCAAGAAAAGAGCCAAGCACCACTCATTCGAGTAGTTGAAGAAAGTAGATAGTGAGCCATCAACGTCTTGAACAAGCAATGGTATCTCCCTGTAGCTCATATTATATAGGGCATCTAAAAATAAAGCGCTCCTTTGACTCTGCCTCATGGAGAGGGGAAAACCACTAGATTCGGTCCTCGCATAGGATATGATGGTCCATCTCAATCCAAAGCTGGTGGGAGCATACTCTCAACTACCCAAGAAGATCCTCAACTCATGTGAAAAAATGATATTGAAGGTAGTTAGACCAAATGATGATGCCAGTTGTGATCTACAAGAAATACTTAGCATAGAAGGCAAGCTTGGGATTGAAAGGCTAAGGAGAGGACCAAGTGAACTAGATATACTGTTGGCAAATATCATCTCTAACAACCCAAATGATCACCACCTTCAAGGGAAGAAGGCAAGGAGTTGTGTCTAAGGAATATCGAAAAGGATTGAGCCAATTGTAGTCAGTGTACAATGCCTATTATCATGTTTCGATAATATGGTTTATCCAACTATGTATTAGTTGTTTGTCGGCTTTCAGGTAGTTATAGGAGTCGGGTGGTTGATGGTTGTGTTTTTCTTGGCAACCGTCGGGTCATTTAAATAGATTTTGCATCGTCAAGGAAAGCAGGATGACCTACTCTAATTGACTCTGATCCTTGGCCAACCATCTTTGGTCTACTTCTATAATAATTTCATGTGAGAATAAAGATATACTTTTACTCCTCTATCTGGTAAACATTGTTAATTTTGTTTATTATGTCAAGTATTTGTTTTATCAGATAGGAGAGTAAACGTTGGCACCGTTGCCTTAAAAGAAATCAGGTCCAATATTAGAGATCCATGCCCTTAGACCCCAATAAAGGCGAGAAGAGACCACAACATGGTTAGGATCAAGAGATCAGACGATCTCTAAGTTTGATGGAACAAAGAGAACACAGGAGAAGACTAAGAGAGATTGGCGAAGCCAAAGTCCATCCCAAAGTAGAAGTTGGATTTGAAGTGTGAGTAGGAGTCGTAGTCGCAAGAGTCAACACATTTCCACTACAAATAATCACACAAAGGCAGAGTGGGAGGCAATAGCAAGGCACCTTGCACTACCACACAAAGCATGGCTTGATCTTTCAAATGAAGTTGAAAAGTCAAGACAACCTTCTCTAGACAAGGGAAGTTGGGAGACAAAGTCAGATTCCTTCATAGAAGCATATGAGAGCAACCTTCGAGGCATCGAAGGGTTGTCAATTGAAGGAGAAGAAGCTAAGCCAAGGGTGTCTAAAATAAAATCTGAAGGCGAAACAAGTGCACGGAACATTGAAGTTGCAGGAAAAGTAGAGGATTCTCATGTGGCCAAGAGTGCGAGAGAAGCACCGGAACGTCCAAATCAAAACTCCCTAGCAAGAAGGTTCCAAGCGCTAGGTTTGCATCAAAACAAAACTATGGTAAGCGCTAGTGGAGAAAAGCAAGAGGTTCCCAAGTTTATAGGCAATGGATCAGAGGATCCCATCAGGCATTATAAGACTTGTGAAACAATCTAGACAACAAATGGACAAGATGATAAAGCAATTTGGCTACGGTCTTTTCCAGCCACCTTGCAAGGTGTAGCAATTGACTAGTATACAAAGATTGAACAAGCCTCCTGAAACACACGGGACAAATTAAAGAAGGCCTTTGAGGAAGAGTTTAAGTTGCTTCGAGATGATAATGAAATAGTAGCAAAAATTTACAATACAAGACAAGGTAAGCATGAAAATGTACGAGCTTATAATCATAGAATTAAAGAATTGCTTGTAAAGTTAGAAAAAAAACTAGCCGACACTCTCAAGAAAAAGTGGTTCATTGAAGGTCTAATTTTGTCATTAAGAAAAAACATGAAGGTAGTACCACCCTCTTCCTATGCAAAAGCCTACAATCAAACAATGAATATAGAGAGTGAAGACAAAATGTCCTCCCATGATAAAAGAAAAACAAAGGAAGATGCAAGTTCGGATGACAATAGTGATAGTGAATTAGGAACAGTACAAGCGCTCCGTAGGGACATGCTCCAGATGATGAAAGAATTGAAGTCGGAGAAAGGAACCAGTAAAGAAACTAACGAACTATGGTGTACCAATTACAAAAGTGAAGGTCACACCAAAGGTAACTGCCCTAGAAAAATGTTTTGTGAGATTTGTCAGGTTATGGGTCATTCAATAAAAGAGTGCCCATATAATTTGATGACCAGGAGTACACAAGTACTCTTTACACAGGGAGAGCAATCCACCCCACCAAAACCACATAATGCATCTATAGACGGCCATAGTCAGTTAGAGTCGTAGTGGGCCGTAGTCTTAGTTGGCCAAGTAAATAATAATGAATTAAATAATAATTGTGCACAGTTAGTTTATTATGAGTGTTATCGGGAATTAACCCCGACAATTGGATAGTTGTGTAGTCGTTGCCAACGGTTGGTATCTCAACCAACCTCGGCCATGTTATATATTGGTTCAATACTTTGTAGTCGAGGACCCGACATTGTGACATTGTGATGTAATGCTGATATATTCAATAAATGGAAGCAATGCTTTATTCTGTGCAATTCTGGTATGAATCTTATGCTTTATAGTTATTGTTGTATATTTTCTGTTTACTCCATGTTTGTCTAAGAAACCACTTAGTGAGTAAAAGCGGTTACTGAAATCAAAGAGGGGGAGGTCGGAGTCAAATAAGTACAACTCCAAAGGACACCCTATCATACAATGCCGACAATGTAATGAATGGGGACACTTTGCGAGAGATTGCTAGAACAAGCAGGACAAATTGCAATTATTGTGCAAATGGTATGGACTTGGAGACCATGAAGACGTCGGATGTCCAAAGCAAAAGGCCAACATCAACATGATTGATGTAGAGAGGCATAACAAAGCATCAATCGTTACTTGAGCACAAGCAGAGAAGGTTGTGTACTCGGACCCACATATAGAACAAGAAAAGATTTTGTGAAACAAGAGCCGAATTGGAGTAGGCTGTGGATAACGAACGTCGCCACTCAAATGCAAATGCAAGTATCGTAACAGATCAATTACAATCCGAGAAATTTTTTGCAAGGCAAGTACTTCAAACACCATACCAATTAAAGTAGTGAATTTATTACAAAGTATTCCTAAACTCTGAAATGCTATGACTAATACTGTATCGGGGATGAATGAGACGGTGCATGCTACGACCCATTTGGAATCTGGAGAGAATGAAGACCCAATAACTGAACCTCCATTGTTGGGCGACCAAGTGATTGATCCCATGTTATTAACAATTAACACGACAAAGAAACCAATGGTGTAAATATGGAGATCCTTGAAAGGAATCTCACCAATACAATTGTTGATGGTGGATCTGGTGTGAACGTACTTTTGGAAGACATTTGGAAAAGTTTGGGTAAGCCGACCATCTAGCCCCCAACATTTCAACTGGTGGGTGCAAACCAACAAGGTATTAGGGCACTTGGAGTTTTAATGGACCAAAAGGTAATAATCGAAACCCAAGCTTTTTTGTTGAATTTCATAGTCATTTTATTACGAAATAAAGCATACGATGCATTGTTGGGGAAGGGGTTGGCTAGTAGCAGCCAAAGCCAACCACAACTAGATAAAGAACACTATCTCCATCGAAAATAAAGGTCAGAAATATACAATTGATCTAAAAAACCAAGCAGTAAATGAGGAAGCAGCTTTCCTGGATTCATCAGATTCATACTCCAAAGAAGAATGGTTGGAGAAGCATGATTAGGGTCCGATGGAGCCGAACGACAAAGGGATTCTGGAATTACACTCATGCTCGGAGGATGAAACAAATTCTCTCTGCGACCTATTTCATTGGCAACTGGAGGACTATGAGGTATTTCCGTCAAATTGTAATTTTATTGAAGCTACCAAGATCAACGAAGAGTAGCAAATGAACGATTTTGAAAAGTTGGATAGTTCATGTAGGTGGGACACAGTACAAGGTTCACAAAAGATGAGAGTCCCGATTTTAGCAAAAGCACCCGACTTTACTAAAGATTGCAAAATTAATAAAGTTACGTCTCAAAGTAATAATATTAAAATATTTAATTTGGAGCGCATGGATACTTGCCGTCAAGATAGATCAACTTCATAGGAAAATTACAAAAAAGGTAACAATATCGTACGGTGTGCAGGATAGAAAATTTTTGCGGGACAATATTTGCAGCCATAGTGGAAAATAATAGGTGGGTCCCACATGAGAACAAGGGAAAAAACAATAATAGGGAGAAAAATAACAGCTGGACCCCACATGAGAAAAACGAAAAAAATAATAATAAAGAAAAAGACATAAAAGTTCAAACTGGAAAAAGGTAAATATTAAAAACATAAATCATAAAATATTTTTTTAATCTGTATGACCAACCATTAATAATAATAGAAAAATCAAAACTCATTTTCCTTCAACCGTACAACACTTTAATTTAGTCGTACAACCACCTATTGGACAAAAATCTATAAGGCAAAAACTTCATAAAAGTTCGATCGCACAACCTCTTATAAGACTCTATCATACGGAATTCTCAAATTCCTTGACCGTACAATCCTCTTCTCTTTCTTTTGCTACCATCGTACACTCCTATGCACCCTATTTGGCCATACGACCTGTTTTACCCAGCAAATATAATCAATTAGCCACCATATGGACTTCCAATCATAAGTATTTCATGTTGGTTGTATGGCAACAAAAGGGCAATCAAAATAATTATTTTGAA
The DNA here is from genome assembly GCA_027924645.1 of Cunninghamia lanceolata. NCBI lineage: Eukaryota > Viridiplantae > Streptophyta > Pinopsida > Cupressales > Cupressaceae > Cunninghamia > Cunninghamia lanceolata. Next base: position 4,624,505 of record BSBN01000469.1, read on the forward strand.
TATTCAAAAGTTTCCTCCCATTGTACTATCAAACTTGAGTTTTCTTACTACTGTACGACATGTTTTTGTTGTCGTACCATTTAAAATTTTCCACCGTACAGCCTTGTCAAAAATTGCAAATCGTATAACATACATGCACTCTTTACCTATTGTACAACTTGCTCTTTCTTTCCCTACTATAGTACGACCTGTGTCATGTCATGAAATCTTGAAGTTTGCTCTTGCTGTTGCACAATCTAGTGCCATTGTTACTATCCAGTTTTTGCCTATGTATCCTGTGGAAATACTCAGAGATTTTTCTGCTACAATTGTTCATCCTTCTGTAATTGGCTCTTTCGCAGCTCCTAATTTTTGTAGAGCCAAAGAATCATTGCTACAGGTTGGTGAAATGAATGAAAGTACATTCCTAGACAATGGGGATACTGTGCTACAATTTCATGATCAGAATGGTTCTAAAGTTTCTACAGATCCACTTGGGTGCACTACAGAGGATTTTCCTGATGGGAATAATTTTGAAGTGTTTACAGTATCACCTAGGTTCAATGATGGATTGGGTGAAGCATTTTCCTAGTGTGCTGTCAAATCAGGTTCCTTATTTGTTTGCTTCTTAGCCTTCTTTCTCTACTGGCTTGCATCCAAGATATGTTGGTTTTACTTCTCCACGTGTACTTCCAATGTTGCATACAGGTTCTTCGTCTACAATGTCATCACCGGTTTCTCTTCTTCTACAATGTTGTCACCAGTTTGGAATACCTTACTTGATGTTACTTGATGCTTCATTTTTTTTGTCGTCTAGAAGACGACTTTTTCTTTCGAGGGGATGATATAGTCAATGTACAATTCCTATTATCATGTTCCGATAATATGGTTTATCTGACTATGTATTAGTTGTTTGTCGGCTTTCGAGTAGTTATAGGAGTCAGTTGGTCAACAATTGTGTTTTTCTTGGCAATTGTCAAGTCCTTTAAATAGATTTTGTATCATCAAGGAAAGTAGGATGACCTAGTCTAATCGACTTTGAACCTTGGCCAACCATCTTTGGTCTACTTCTGTAATAATTTCATGTGCAAATAAAGATATACTTTTACTCCTCTATCTGGTATACATTGTTAATTTTGTTTACTATTTCTGGTATTTGTTTTATCATTTTAAGTATTTGTTTTATCAGATAGGAGAGTAAACAGTCAATGGATTGAAAGAGTGAAATGACCTAAGTATACCAGCATCGTCGACGTCCAATGAGATCAAAAGAGGCAATCCTCTTAGATGAGCAAAGTGCTAAGAAGGGGTATCTTATACACCCAAAAATAGAATCAACAAAGGATCTAAGTCTGAGTGTATAAAGTGAAAAGACACTTGAGCCATAAAGGATGGGTACCAAACTTAGCAAGTAAAATGCACTAAGAAACTATCCACTTGCATCAAATCACTTGTAGCATGAGTTTGGACCTTTTCAATCCAAGCCCAATCAACAGTCACCAAGTTGGGACCCCAAACTTCATAACCATAGAGACTTGTTGGTTTGATGGGTGTATTTAAGAGGCACATCTTAGAAGGTATATCCTAGACAAAGAAAGATGCATAACCCTTGCAAAGGCACGACTGTGATGTAAGTTTTAGATTGGAGGAAGGTCCTACGAACTAAACACCCAAGTAGATATAAGATGTGATGATCTCAACTGGCTGCCTCTTGTAAGAGAACTGGAACCTAGAAAGAGCATCCTTAGTAGTGTTGAAGACCATTACCTTAGTTTAACAAAGGTTGCTTGAAAAAGCGCACAAGAACATCAAATTGTTTCTACAAGCCCTCCAGGAAGTGAGATAGAAGAACGACATCATCGACAAAGAGAAGTACAACAATCAAGACATGACGTAACAAACGTCTATTGTTAGCACGAGTGTGGTGTCAAAGGAAATCCTTGAGATCATCAATGTAAAGACCAAAGAGAATCGGGGAGAGAGGGCAACCCTACTTGACCCCAGTGGTACTCATAACAAAGTCAAAGAAACCATGGGGAATCCAAAAGTAGTTGACTTACATCTCATAGGCTCTCTTGATGGTAGTGTTGAAGGAGCTAGAAATGCCACAATCACATAACCTCTGAAAAAACAAGTATCTCGGAAAAGAGTTAAAGGCCTTCAAAAAGTTGACAAAACAACATAAGACTTTGGAAGACTGTTGGTGATCCTCCTGAATAATAGCTCAAAGAGTGAAGATATGATCAATAGTTTGGAAATCTCTCCTCAAAGCTACTTGTCTTCTTGCTCTTGAATTACATGTCTCCAAATATTCAGAAAGTTTAATGTCTAGAACAGTGGCATAAAGCTTGGGAAAGGAATGCCAATCAAAATAGCCTGTAATTGTTTGGGTCCCAGCAATATACTTCGAGAAAGAATTTGACAAAAGGTACAAAGATAAACTCCGACAAGAAGAACAAGGAGGATTTGAGGAGCGATGTAGAGAAAGCGGTGCTTTATGAATGAGAATCAGAAGGAAAAGGAGTCAATAACATAGCCCGAGAGCTGTATAAGCAGTTAAAAGATCCACATGATTGATAGAACAGAGAACCAGAAAAGAGAGGCTACTCGATGCACGGCCAAGATTGTACAGTCTACATTAGAGGAAATTTGAGTAGCCACTAGAGGAAGTTGGCATTGATACCAGAGCCAGCACAAAGATGACTGAAATTTGCTAGAAATTTTCCCTTTCCCAACAAGGGAAGATGATTCCCTTGTCAACCAAGTTGAGTGGGAAGTGTCTTCAGGAGAAGGTATTGTATCCCAGCAGGACACACAAAAAGTATGAGAATATCATGAGTAGGTAATACTTCAGGTGCACCACATTATATCATTGAACTGTCTTTACTTGTGTATTTCATGCTCTACTCTTCATTGTACTTGAATAAAACAAGAAATTTCTTAAAATGCTTCATCACACTGCATAAGGCCATTACATGTATGTCTTTAGGGGACACAAATTTTGATATACAATATGACTCTAAATGATAAACTGTTGGTTAACATAATATATGTTAATACATAATGTCAACTCATTTACATTGGTATTTCATATGCTAACACCAGTACCGTTGTCTTTGTTATGGTTGAAAGTATTATGTCATTAGATTCTATTAAGCACATCAATCTTGTCCTTCCTTTTGGCACTAGTCCTATCTTGTACTTAACTATTTTCAACCCAACCTCCTGTCAATAGAATTTTTTTAAAAGAAAAGTAATACAAACGCACACACACAAGGGGATAACAAGGGGAGCCCCCTTACTCAAAATGGGTGATCCAAAACAGCAAGAGAAGAATCAAATATTCGCTAGCATAGAGAACTAAACAGGTTAGTAGTCAGTGGATATCAGCTGATGCATTGTTATGTACATAGACAAAATATCATAACTAGTTTGCAACATATTGTTCTAACATGAGTAGTAGAATCACAATATCATCTGACACCTTGACAAATCATTGAATTTTGGAGCAGCACTTAGTTAGCATGATTACTTGTCACCAATGGGAGAGTAAGGGCCACTTCCCTCAGTAAATTTGTTGACTTTCCAAGCCACAGAAGATGAAGCTTGAGGCTTGAAAAGAGTTCTTGACTGGGTTCCTCTGACATTGGCATCAACAGAGCCTTCACCCAGTGTTGCAAGTTGCTTATCTGAGGTGGTTAGTTCAGTGTGGTCCTTTATGATTTCTGCAGTTTGTCTCTTGGCTGATTCAAAAAGCAGCATTACCTTGATAGCCTCCAGAACTCCTCATGCTGGTCCATGACTTTGCTGAGTTTGTCAACCCACTCATTCATTGCATCCAACCTTTTTGTTTGCTTCATGACACCATGAAGGGGTCAGGAGAGAGCACTCTCAAAACAGGGGTTGTCTACACCCTTTCATTCAATGAATTTGTGCTGTTTTTAAATTTCACTCAAGATGTCTCCAATGCCAGACAGAAAAGATTGCTGAAAACTGAAGTTCATTTTGAGCAGAAAGGTTGAATTGGTATCTTTAAGGTGGGGAGTGTGAGATTGCAGAAAACTGATGTTCATTTTGGGCAGAAAGGTATAGTTCGTATATTGAAGGTGGGGGATACTAAAAATGTGATTTCTGGCCATGGTGATGGATCCAGGCGATTCATTTGGAAGGATGGGAGATCAAATCCCACAAATTGAAGAAGCAAGATAAGGTTGCTTAGGGATATTCAGTTGGTAGGGACTGACACCAAAATCTCAAGAGCATTGAGGTAAGGGCAGGAGAATTCTTCCACCTTTCGAGAGCTAAACCAACACAAATGATCAAACATGTAGAATGGAATGAGTCGGGTGAGATGTATCCTACTTTGGAGTTATCAACCAAAGTATTTTTCATGAGATGGGTTATATTCAGCAGCCAGCTCTTCGGATCTGGAATTACCTCATGTATAGGAATTCCTAAAGATGAAAGCAGGAGTGATTGAAGCTTCATCTTCCAAGATGATTGACTCAATATGTTGCCCTCCCCTAGATTCTCCTTTCATTGTTGTTTGTTGATTTGCTTGTTGTCTGAAGGGATTTTTGGTTTTTCTTCCTGTACACCTCCATGTAATGTCCCTTCCTTAGTCCTCTCAGACTTTAGCAGAGGTTGACCTACTATTAGGGTTCCCGTAGGTCAACAAATTGGTTAGGGGACCCAACCCAAGGTAGTGGAGCTTTGCTGGGAGCCTTCCGAGCCCTTCAGTTCGGTGTTCAGATGATGAATCCAGGAGTTGAATTGAAAATATTAAAGGTTTGCCTTAATATGAATAGTGAATAGTGAATAGAAACAAAGAATTAGAAGGTGAATAGTGGAAAGGTCCCCATCCTAGTTGCCCCAATGTTGTTTTAAAAAGGTGGCACTTCTTTTTCATGAGAAAGAGACCCTCAAGGTGGGCGTCCCATTTTGAAGGGAATATTTTATTGTTTTTTGTGGAAAAGGGGCATGGAGGCTATAAAGCAAGGTATTGGGCTCACTTTTGAGCATTCTATTCTCATTTTCACAAAACTAAGTGCAGGTTTGGAGCTCTGGAGAGGGTTTCAGCAGATTGCAGCTTTTCTGAGGACGAAATCCCTTGGAGGATAGTGGATTGGACGACAACCCAGTTCACAAAACAGGGAAATCTACTCTGGGTTTTCGTTTGGGCGTCATTGGACTTCATTACAGGGCAATATTGCATGTTGGAGAGGTTGCAACAGTGGTTTATCAGGACATATTTGCAGATTGGGCTTCTTATGAGCATATAGCCTCATTTTTGTGCATTCACCTACTGGCCGTTCGATTTGGGAGTTATTCTCAGCCAAATCCTAGCTGGGAATTAGGATTTCAGCTACTAATTGTTCCACAAATTAAGCATGGCTCCTGGGTATGTGATTGTCATTTGGATAGTTTAATATTGCATCCTATAGAGGTTTTTGGTTGCTGTTATAGTCTGATATAGTGGAAATCAGACCTCTGAAATTGTAATCAGACTTGATATAATCAGTTTAAACAGGTCCTATTGGTTTGCAAGTGTTGTCTTTTTATTTATTCAATAGTTCTCTTTCATTTTCTATGATTTCCTTATGATTTGGCCATAAAACAAAACAATCGTTGAAACTCAAACGACAAACAAATCAGCAAACAAGCAAAAACACCAAACTTACCTTCGCTAGTCAAAGATAAAAAATTGAGACAAACAAATCAGCGGATCCAAAAATCAGAAAATTTGCGACAGAATTGGTTGGAGATTTTCACTCCATTCGTGATTTTTAAGTGTTAAGCTAAGATTTGCATGAAGTTTTTCCTCTATTTGTAATGTTCTTTCTATGCCTGCTGGTCTTCTTAAGAAGCTTATAACAAAAATAAATTGGCCCCCATTTAGTGGTCTGGCCTTGATGTGTTTGCATCGGAAAAAATAATCATCCACAAATATCAAATTTTGATTTTCTGGAGTTATTAGCAGCTACCAAGATGGCTTTGTACAATGGAAATTGAACGGTGGATTGGTGAGTTGAGGTGATAGGCGGAGATATGGCAAGCAGCTGAATGTTGAGTAGATTTTTAATGGTGCTACTGAAGTAGCAATAAATACTTCTTCACTTCCATCCTCTACTTGCTCCCATTCCATGTTGTGTCAGAATTCAATGGGTTGCTGAGAATTGCAATAAAAACTTAATCTGACTTTCTCTTAAGATCTTTGATATTGCTTGTAATGTCCTCTTCTTCCGAATGAGACATTTGCAAGAAACAGACCGTTAGCCTATTTAATTCTAGTAGTCTAAGTCGGGTGATATAAGGGAATAATTAATTAATTAATTTTTAAATAGTCCTAAGTTCCTAAGGATTATTTATATTTAATTAATTAAAAGACTGAAGCTTGGATTTTAATTGAGTGACTTTATTTTATGTCAATGGAAAATTATAAAGTGGGTCACTTTATGTGAGCGGGAAAATGAAGTAAATTAAAAGAAAATAAAGTAATTCTCTCAAAGAAGGATATAAAAGTGATGGGAGCCAAAAAGCAATTCATTCTTGACATTTCATTTTCACGGAGAGTTTTCTTTGAGAGATGGAGCTTTTGGTTCAGCAAACCCTAGGACAAAAACCCTTGGGTATTTGGTTGTGTGGACAAAAACCCATTCAACCTTTCTTGGTGGGTTCACTCGGAATTCACAAGTGCATTTACTAGAATCAGATTTGGGAGTTTATTGTGCTAAAGGGAGATATCTTTCATAGGTTGGTGTATTTTTTTTCGGAGGGTCTAATTGATAAATTTGTGAGATTTGTAAACAAATACAAATTTACGAAATCTCATGGAAGATTGTGAGTATATTGATGAATGGAAGCGGGTCGTATTTTCTTATTGAGGGTTTAATCCCTATTTATTCCAGCCGCCTAAGTTTTGGAGATCCCATATGGATCGATTCCTTGTTTGAGGGAAATATTTTAATGTGTGATTGAGTTGAAGGTGTTCGCAGCCCTTCCTAAGGCTAACCGCACCACTTCCTACTTAGACGCAGCCTTGAAATGGATCACATCCTTCTATTTGATGACGTCTAGATATTGGCTGAAGTTAAGTCTTGGCACATCCTCTTGAAGAGTCACGTGGACCATGAGATAGCAAGTAAATGAAGGTGTCGCTGCTTAATGGATGAAGATTATGCTTGTTGCTGGCCGCCACTCATTAGAGGATTATTACACTCAGTTTGAAGTGATTTTTGTGGAGGTTCTAGCTACATTCCAAGCTATCCAAGTTGGCCGCCCAGCTATTACATAGGTACAGCATGCCTAGCTTTAAATTGGTATGTAAATGTTTCAATGAAATATTTGTCTCAGTTCTGTCATAACTGTGTGTAAACAGCAAACTGGGCAATGCTAAATTCAGATTTCTTCATTACAACAATGCTGCAAACTGTTTGATATATTGTCTCTATAAATCCTTGTTTCTGTGAGTGCAATTATGAATGTTTTATATTACTAAACTGCAAATGAACCATTCTAAACAATCACATTGAAGATACCCATGAATATGACAAGAATGCAAAGTGTTTGACGAAATGTCTACCCACTAGAAAACAGAAATTTGCAAGCTTGGGCAAAAAACTCTAGAAGGGGTTCTTACATTGCTATCTTTTTGTGCAGTTCGAAGGTTCACAATATTTCTCTGTTTCAACTTATAAATTACACATTAAGATCAGGCTTTTGAGTATTGAATAACCTGTTGTTTTGAAGTCTTCAATGCCCATGTGTTGATGTGGGTGAAGACTTGGATGAAAGGTGGCGATAGGAGTCACCTTAGGAAAGATGTAATGTTTTTATGAGTTTTGGATCGGATAATTGTTAACATGGGGATTAATGGGACATGCATAAAATGAAAAAAGGTAAGTGAAAAGGAGCAGTGGGTGAGGGAAGGACAACAGGGAATGGGATTCAAGTGATGTGTCACTGTTGTGATTAGTAGGACTTCGGGATTTTAGATAGGTTATTAGGGACTTAGGATGAGAAAAAGGATAGAGACATGAGTTGAAAAAGGTGATGTAGAGTGAAATCTGGGAGAAAAGGATCGAAATTCTTAAATGGGCATGGGGAGTGACTAAAGCATTAGGTGAAGGACAATGAGAAATTTGAACAAAAAAACTGGTTAGGAATGAACATGTTGATACTATTGTGTAAATGGTGGTCAAAAGAAACTTTAATGACCATGAATACTCTAGTTGATTTGCCCATTATTATATTGATTAGTGGCATCCTTCTCTAAGGCTACTAGGTTATGGATATTTTGTGGAAGCTGGCGAAAATGGGAGTAGGCCTGAATATCTATAAATTTTATAACTTGAAAGTTGGTGATAGATACATTTGTTGACTGATCTGCAACTTTGTTGTGCGTGTGGTTGAGGTGTTATGCTAGTACTCTAAAACCCATTAAGTATATTGTAAATTTGTTGGAGATGTTCTGCATTTTCTATTTGGTTGTGTTAACTGTTATCATCCTTAGGAGTAGCTGAATTTTGAAGAGAACCCTTGATTTAATTAGTATTCTAAGTCAAATCATCCTTAATTTGAATTCTCCTGAGCTTATAGAAATGAGCAAGATGCATTCCATGAAAGCAAGCAATGAAATCTGCCCACTTATTGGTTTGCCTCCCTATTTATTTATGGTAGGCTTTGATCATCTCTGGTTATTCCCCTATTCCTGAAATTCCTAGGTTTCCTCTAGCCATACCATCAAGATTAAGCTTGAGCCAGCCAATGAGAAGAGTCTATGGGATCTTTGATTGGATGGTTAACCATTTCATGTTATAGAACTGTCAGGCCAAGAAATGGACTGTGAATGAATTGAAAATGGAAAATTGAACCCTAATTCTCATTCACTTGAAAATGTGATACAAAGTACATATTTATCAACATAAAATGACTGTTCAATTCATCTTCAAGATGACTGTTCAGATTCTAATGTATCTAGATAATAATAATATAAAATATTATTATTACTCTTATTGTCTACAACTAGAATTATTTACAATGGTGCTACATCTCCCCTTAATCTGCAAGGGCAGTTGTGAAACCAATATTTGTGTTACCCATTTTGACAGCCTTTTTTGTGTATTTGGTGCCTCATTTTCTCTACAAAAGGTACTGCCTAAGTGATGGCTTGTTCCCTTCTATAGTTTTAGAGTTTTCATCAACCAAGGTATTGACTTGGTGAAGACTTGAGTTTGCTTTTGGAAATTTCTCGAGTCGACCCAACTATCAATGATGCTATATCCCATTTTTCATAGAATACTGCATCCCTTTACTTTGAATTTTTTTTTAAATTTTGTTCAACCTCTATACCTTATCCCATTCTTCTTGAAATACTTATTTTGTTCATTCTTTGATCTGAAATAACCACCATTTTCTGTTCTCAGTGATGAATGAATTTTTAGAAGAAAATTATTCAACTTCCATCTCTTGTCGATTCAACTTCTGTCTCCAACTTTTGTGATTTTTGGAAACAAAAAATTGAAATGAAAAATACACCGTCTAAAGGATTTTCAATACCAAGGTGTTTTTTTTTAAAACTTCAAATTTGCCAGGTACCCATCAGTATATAAAGTAATGGTGGAATGCAGCAAAAGACTTGGCAGCAGCAACAGGGGCTTTCGCAACCTTTTTAGCTTCTAGCTTTGTAGCCTTTGAGGCCTGCTTGGGCTTCGAGGTGGTTTTCACTGTAGGTTTGGCGACTTTCTTCACAAGATGCTTCAAGTGATATTCGCTCTCCTTCACGACAAACTACATAATCTATTACTAGTTCTATCACACCTCTATTTAATTGAACTAGCATCGCAAAAATGGTTCCATCTCATGTGTGAATTGTTCCCAAGGACCTTCCTTCAACTCAACCATCTTACTAGCTCTTGCAAAATCATACTCGAAAACTTCCAAAAATTCTCATAACTTGTTTTTCTTGAAAAAGGAATATTTCATAAGTTTAAAACAAAAATATTACTTTTCAAATACAGCAATTGCAATCTACGCTAAAGTTCAAGAAAATTTGCATTGCCTTAAACAACATGTCTGCTTGTCATTGCCCACAAGTCCCTAATCATGATGTTTCTATCTGCCAAAATTGGTGGCAGCATGGCCAAATTTGGTGAAGTGGCGTCATGAGCTGTTGACTAAGTTTCTAGGACTAGCCTTGTGAATATCATCTTTGACTTCATTAGCAGTTGTGCAATGCAATGCAATCTGCAACACTTAGTTTGATCCCAGAAAGAACCTATTGTTGCTCTTCAATTGCTCTCTGAGCTCCTTAAATTTTAAATTCCACATGTTTTCAAATGTTTGGACGAAGAAAAATAGTTCAAGAATTGAATGAGGGTTTCAAGTAAATAGTATTGAAGGATTGAAAAAACACAAAAATAAATTTTGACTATTAACTATTTGATATGAGTGAAAATTTGCCATAGCATGAAATGGATAATTGAAAAAATTCAGCAAATATTTTTTTTTGCTAATGGAGATTAATCATAGCTTTGAATGGAGGATTTGAAAAATGGAGCAAACAAATTTTACTATGAATTTAGTTGTTATGAATGGATATTTGCCCTACCACTTTGATACCAATGTCAGGGCAAGAAATGGATTGTGAATAAATTCGAAAATAGAAAAGTGAAACCCAATTCTCATTCACTAGAAAATGTGATACAAAAAACATATTTATCAACATAAAATGACCGTTCATTTCATCTTCAAGATGATTGTTCAGATTCTAATGTATCTAGGTAATAATAATATAAAATATTATTATTGCTTGTATTGTCTACACTGAGGATTATTTAGTATTTACAGTATTGTTACAAGAAAAATATCCCATTTTCTCAAGTAGTAATGATCTAGAAATGCAAGATATCCCATTTTCTCATGTAGTAATGATCTAATGCACTAATACTGTTGAATATACCCTTTAACCCAAGGTTAAAGTAAAAGTAAGGATATGGATATGGCCTTTGATAGTTTGATCATAGTTCAAAACCTCCACATACCCAAATTTGACTTGGACTCAGCGACTCGGCAAAACTCGGCAACTTAAAAAAAAACCTTAAATTCCTTGAAAATACATATTATTTATGCAAAATATAGTTACAAAATGTATCAAATGGGTATGTAAAATGTTGGGGAGTCTATTAGATTTGAATACAAAAACTTGGCAAAATTTCCTAACATTAAAAAACACAAATTTGTAAAACAATCATAATAAACATGTAAAAACTGAATTTATAGAAGTCATAAGTCATTTTTCCTTCATTCATAGATCAAAAAAACGAGTTCGACTCACATCATAGTGTCATATGACAATTCTTTTTTTTAAAAATGTGCCTGGTAAACTTTTTAACGTGACCGGTGATGCTAGCGCGACACGCCCTCCGGCTCCACGGGAACGCTTTTGCCCGGAGCTATGAACCGGTGAGGCCACAACATGGGGGACCTCATCCCCTAGCATGAACACTTGCAATAACACTACAAGTTCAAACCCGCGAGCTCGTTGGCCCAGCGAAGGCGTAAAGCCGACGAGCTCGTTGGCCTAGTGGGGGTTTGAACCCTGGTGGCCGCCACTACAACTGAGCGACTTAACCACTAAACCACGCCCTTAACGGCATAGTGTCATATGACTATAAATTACATGTCCATATTAATATTTTACAAATTTCATTTGTCGAAAACATGGGCCCAAAACAATTTTTATTTTTTTCTTTTTAAAAAAACACAGCAAGGATCTAGGGGTCCCTAGTGGGGTCAAGGGGCAGCGCCTCTTGTAGAGGTTTGGGGGCGGAGACCCTGGCAGGATTGTAGGCAGCACCCCTCACAAGGGTCAGGAGAAAAGCCCCTAGCAGATTTTGATCTATAAATGAGGAAAAACTGCTTATGACTTTAGTAAATACAGTTTTATAAGTGTTTTTAAAGATTATTTTACAAATTAATGTGTATTTTAAAGTTTGGAAATTTTGCCGAGTCATTGAGTCCAAGTCAAACTTGGGTCTGCTAAGTTTGTGCCGAATCCAAGTTTTTGAACTATGGCTGATTTTTATTCATGTCATTCTAACAATGGCCATTCCATTACAGGTGTGTGGCCAGATTATTGTTTGGTTTTAAAGTAAGAACTGTTTAAGAGGAGAGCTCCTTTTTTAAATTCTGACAATTTATTTGGTAAGTGTCTCCTAAGTCGTCCAAAAGATCGTGTTCCACTTAGTGAATTCTTGCTGATTTGTAATGCAATTATCTACAAGTTGATGAGTTAGCCTCTATTTTCAAAAATCTGTTGAAGCAGTGAGTTCATGATTGAGGAAAGCTTAGCATAATCGTTCCATTTGTGTCTTTGGAAGCTGACCATATCCCCTATACCTGGTTGCCAACATAGGTGATCTTGAAGATGGTTAAACCTGTGTTGATATGCTTGAAGATGCTTGACTAGTGAATGTTAGTAGAGGGTAAAATGAACCTGTTTTGAATCAGTAGATTGTATTTTCCCTTAATCGTACTTTTCAAAGGAAGACTTGAACTTGTATGAAGCTTGCTGGCAGTTTTCATAGCTAAAGCTAAATTAAATAGACAAGAATCTCTTATGTTCACCTCTTCCATCAACAGAATTGGTTCCTATAAGTAACTTTTCCTTTGTGCCAAAAGCTTAGACCCAACATTCTATATGTGTGTGTGCATGCATGCATGTGTGTGTGTGTGTGGGTGTGTCAATGTGTGTGTGTGTGTGTGGCTGTGGGTGTGTCAAAGTGTGTGTGTGTGTGTGTGCGCGCGCATGTGTGGGTAGGCATGTGTGTATGGGCCCTGTGTGAATAGGCGTTCATGCGTGAGTGTGTTTGTGTGTGTGTGCATGCATCTTATTCTATTCCATTTTAGCTTTTTATTATGTAACTCAAACTTTGGTCTCTACTTTAAATTTAGCAAAAAAGACAACATTAGTTCTAGTGTGTGTTTTTAATTTCTATTGGTTCTCTAAAAATTTTGTGAGATAATTCTCTAACTCAAGTTTGTTTCAAATGTCAAGGGTACAAAAACAAGTAGGAGGTGAAGTTCACTAAACTGAGAATGACTGCACCATAATTTGGTAGGAGAGCTATGCACAAACACTCTACACACAAAGATAAGCCTATGTGACAATTAAAAGGAATAAGAACCTTAAAAGGAGACTATTCTACACAAATGGATACAAGGAGAGGTAACTCATTAGGTGGTAACAACTTAGGTGATGAGATGGATAACGTTCAAGGCTATGTATTAGAACTTCACATACAAGCACTTACGTTGAAATTGGCATTGTCAGACTAGGACATTTGGTGAAGCATATTGCCAATATTCATGATACATTTGAATGGAAGTAACATTGTTATATTCCAAGGCCTCGATAGATGTCTTACAAGGAAGCACTATACACTAAAGCCAAGAGTAAGAAGCCAGAAAATCATCTAATACTAAAGGTTTGCAGGCAAAGAATTATGTGCCCAAGCGCTACAGAAAGAGGATTGTAAATACAGCAAGGGAAATATCCTACACCAAAGAGGAGAAAAAGATGGATCAATATTGCCACAAGAACAATGATTCCACAGACAATGTTGGCCGCTACATCTAGAGTTAACTCTCACTAACAAGGCTGGCGGGAACTCTTGGTAGTAATCAAATCAAGGAAGTTTAGTGCACCCACATCTAAATAACATCTAATGAAACACCTAATAGAATTAACATCCATCTTTAGAATAAAACAGCGTTGGAGCGGCATTAGTATATAGCTAACCATTGTTCAAAGGATTTTTTCCTATAGCCATGGCAATGAGATAAAGAAGAGATATTGAGAAGAAGCCAAGGCCCTTTTAGTTTATTTAAGAGTTATTATAAAAGATGGGACCAAATCATATTTTATGAAGATGCATAAAGCCTAAGAAATACCAGAATTTAAAGGAAAGATCAAAGGTAGGCAGACATGCAAGTGTTGAATGGGCAACTAAGGTGATTCTCTTATCCAGCTTAGCTGGTGAAATTTGTTCCATGGTGCAAGGCAGTTTCTGGAGTTGTGATCATTGTCAACAAATATAGAACGCCTTGCATAGGGACTTCATGCCACTTCATTTTGTATTCAATTTGTGGTTGCAACAACTTGATCTCTTTATTCAAACAGATTTTTTATTTATACTAGTTTCCTCTCCGACAATACCACAAAAATTGCAATCAGCTCTTTAGTTTCCTTCCATACTTGACAAGATGACACATGCAGATTCTCTCTCAAGTCTCAACCTAATTGTCCCTAGGTCTACCATTTACTACTTAGCTAAATAACTTGGTCCTTCATCCTTGGTTACTTTAACCATATTAATTTTACACCATTTCACTTCTCTAACATTTTCCCCATTGACAATGCAAATGCTCATTTTTCCTTTCCCCTCCTCAACCTCTTCCTTTTAGCTACTCTTATATCATTTCTTTTCAACCATCCCATAATTCAATCTCTGAAGACTAAAACCATACAAATATTCCATAAGCACTTTCTAATCTCTTTGTGACCATAAAACTTCAACAATAAAAGTATCTTCCTGCATTAATGGAGGGTAATCCTACCAGAAGATTCTCCCACATATCAGTTATATACCTCTCCATCAAACAGCCAAATTATTCAGTACTCACCTAAAATTATTAAAGTTAAACACGTTGCTTCAATTTTCTCAAAATTGAGTTGGTTTGATGACTCTATAATCAACTTTGTGTAGCACCCAATTTTTAATTTTCCCCCTTCCTACTATTGGTGCACATATTATCCTTCTAAGCTCCTCGTATATCTTATCTTTAATTTATGGTGCCTATTCCTAAGCCTCACAATAGACAAAGCTCACTATTCCCTGTAAATTCTTAAGCTCTCTTCCACAACCAGCTAAGCCTAAATATATTACATAGAGCCCCCCATTAAAATTCAATTTCTAATTGTGATGTCCCCTTCTAGTGAGTCCAAATTTTTCCTTTGAACTTGCACAATTCAACTCACCAAAGAGAACATTAGTATACAATTCTTCTTTAAAATCACATGTCATTATTTATAAACATAAGCCATTTGTTATCATAGATTGATTGTATACATTTCATGATTCTCTAGAAGAGATATACTTGGGCCTATTGTTAATCATATCCTCCATCTGATGAGAGTGAATCCGTTAGGGTGCAATGCCAATGGTATAGGTCATTCTTCCTTCGAGGGGTACTCTAGACCCAGGCCACTCTAGGACCTTCCTTTGACTCGGGGTTCTCTAGACCACTCAAGTCAAAAAGACTACCTCTTGCTCCCTAAGGTACCATCTTGAGACAAGGACTCGAAGGGGTGCTCTAGACCAATGAACCCGTACCTATCCTTGGTTGATTGCCCGCCCCTAATCTTCCTTACTCATCATAGTGGCGAGTTGATTAACATTATTGCCTTCCTCTATTTTAGGATTTCATGCCTTTTATGTACTTATACTCTTTGTATTCATTTATCTTTTCCTTAGTTCATTATAATGAAAATGCACATAAATATTCCATACTCATTGCATAATCTAACTAAACTGGTTGCAATGTGAACAATTCATAATTTATAATGATTTCATGCTATTACAATCAGCTATTGGTATTGTTACACAATGCAATTCATATGTTCATTATTCATAATTTATCATGACATTTCACATGCTATCTTTATGATCTTAACAACATATACTTCTTATCTATATCTCATATACTATTCCTTAACACCATATGGGGTCGATAGGGTGTAGCATGCCTCTGTTCATCATAGGCTTTGTTTGTCTCCCATCCTTATTCAAGAAGTACTGGTTGTATTCTTGAGGCTAAGGCCTCTGTGAGAATTCTTGGTACTCTAGGTAGCCAAGACCAATACATCAACTATGAATGAACTATTAGACATGTCACCCTCATTTGATCCCATATGAGGTTAATGAATGGCATATAGATTACACAGTTAGTGAGTATTGAATATGACTGTCCATAAATTATATTGCTCAGGACTGGCTGTAAATAAATGCAGTGCTATACTGAACATCAATATCGAGTGAAGGAAAACAATATATTATCGTACCTGTGGTATTATAACAGTTTGATTAATGAAGCATGCAAGAATGGAAGCTTGCTCTTGAAATGTCTTCTTATAGTGCCTACTGTAATATTTTTGATGGCAGATCAGAACCATGTAGAGATTCTATCTCTATGCCATTTGATTTGGCTATGGTTTTATTTGCTGATTGAAGTTATCTTTACACAAAAATATATTATGCTCTGCTCTGGTTTATATTCAAATGCAGATGTTCGATGATATTCTAAACTGCTGCCCTCTTCTGTGTAATTCATTCTTTATTCATATATCTAGGCGTACGGCTACATCAATGGACATGCCTTTTCATTTTTGGATTGATCGCTGCTTACTAAACTTCTCTTTTATCAATCATAAACTCTTACCTCTTCACATCTTTACTTCCTTCTTAATCACATACCTTTTTCTTAACAATGTGATTTTCTGCGAAAAGGAAATCGTATTATTTTAATATTGAATTGATCTCGTCTTTACAATTCCTTATGGATCATCACTTACATACCTCTAAATATAAGATGTTTTGTCTTATTATAAACTACCAAAGGTTGCCTTGGTCGATTTACTTAAAGGTAATCTAGTATAAATTATGATTTATATTCCTTTACATATTATATTTATATAAATATGTTTATTTATATATTCATAATAGTGATTAATATTAGTGTTAATATTTATATTTATTATCATATATTGTTATAATAATAATTTAATATTTATATTTATGTTATTTATATTTAATGATAATGATATATATTATATGTTATACTTGTATTTATAATATATTTATTATTATATTTGTAATATTATATTATTATAATAATATTTAATTTAATATTAATATAATAATATAACTTGTTAAATAAATAAATATATTATTTTTGTATTAAAATATTCATATAATATTATTTAATATTATTTAAATATTAATACATACGTTATTGACTTAACATCATGTTTTATGGAACTGACTTCACTGTTATTTATCATTATGTTTAAATCTTTAATTTAAACAATGCCTTAATATGGGCACATGACACTAATATCCTACTTCAAGAAGCTATCAATTATCACTTTCCTTCTCTGGTCTTTGACACTTAACGAAAAACATATGTTTTTCTATTTTATCTTTTCTTACAACTTTTTACTACCATAACTACTAACTAGTATTCTTATATTATCAAATTTTAGAAGTAAACACAATTTAGGTTTTGCAAATTTGAACTCATTTCTTGGTGCTTGCATGAGTGTGCTTCTTCCAACCTATAAATCAATAAGCATACTTGATTGAGAATTTTTCAATAATCAAATATTTTTGTGTCAAGTATCTTACATTTTTGGGACATTATGAAAAGATAAAGAGGTGTAAAATATATATCAAGGCTTTATACAGTATGATCAAACCAAACTAGCATTAAATTTGTAAGGTAAATCGTAACATTCTTTCAAATATGGCCAAGAAACGTAGTTTGCTTTGTATTACCTTGTTGTAGAGAGGTAATTAATATTTGCGCTATGGTCCAGCTCCTTTTTGACAAAATGCCTCCAACTCATCACGTTAATCCTTGATTACAACAATGCAAATTATAATAAGGATGCAAGGCAAACACAAATATATAAATATGCTACAAGAACATGTCCTACAAGATAAAGTTTATTCATCACAGGCATAACTGCTGATGTTGGAATGGTTTTATATGCTCCCTTCATTAAAAAATAAACAATTTGATATCTATGTCAAGCTACTTGGGTTTAAGAAATTTGTAGCAAGCAACACAGTTCTGGCTCAGTTTTCTATAGATATTAAAAGTAAAACATTATTTAAATCTGAGGTCACTCTCAAGAGGCATCTACCTCCTGGCAGCCACTCATGAGAAAAGTCACTGACCTACTCACAGGTTTTCTTTCTGCTAAGAAATGAATAGTACCACCAACTTTGGTTTACGTGTCTGGCACTTTCACCTCGCAAGATTCTCTTTTCATACCAGAGGCCCCTCATTGGTGAATGGTTAAACACACATATATAACCCTCCAAGCTTCTTCTATTCTGAGACCGTATGTGTCTACAGTTGGTTATATCTTTTGCATTGGCAAAACAATGCCATTTTCAATTTTCAACGTATATATCAGCAGGGCAGTAAGCAAAGTTCTTGTGTTTTCCTTAGTGAATGGTCTGTTTGCTGCCAGCACACCTTGCTGTACCGAAAGGTGCTGCAATTCTCTTGTTATCTGCCCGATTTTGTCCTTCTCAAGCACACACTCTGTAACTTTCCTCTTTATTAATGCAATCTTTACTTAATAAAAAATACATTATGTAAATGCTTGTGATTCCATACACCCCAGGATTTTAGTAATAGAACTCCACATCTTATGAGGGGAAAGACCCTTAAAGGCTTCAAGAAATACACTTGGATTGAAGCTAGTACAATTATTCTTGAAGCTTCAACGAAAATTAAATTTGATGCAACCTGACATGCTTATATATAGAAACAGGTCGTTAAGCCTTCAAAACATTCACAAAAGGAATAATGATTGAGTTACATCAATTTGAAAAAGTTTGTCCAAGCAATATAAAAGTAGATTATATTATACCATGGTCTGGAAATACATTTCATCACTCTTCTAACATTTGGACTTAAGAGATTTTCATCGAATGTTAATTTTCTAGGTAATTACAGCCAAATTTCAATGCAACTTAATTGGCAATTGATTCAACAGTGTAGAAGTTTGTAGGAGTTGCAAGGAGAGATTTCCCAAAGCAAAGAGGTTCTTCCTTCGTGTGTTTTAGAATTTGCTCCTTCAGAATCCTTTGTGAAGGAAAAGCATCTTAGATTTAATAAATGATTTGATTATGCTCTTAAAACCCTGGAGTCATTGACACAATGAATCTGCAATATTTTGACTTCAATACTTTCAATATTGATAAAAACTTGATATCCTTGTTGCACATATGTTACCTAAAGTTGTCAATGTTGTGGTTGTCATTGATGTCAACACTCAGTTTGGACACTTAGCTTGGATGCTTATGTTGATGATATGCTATGATGGTGTGCTAACAATGATGTTGCCGATGTTCATGGTTGGATGTTATGCCTTGTTTAATGTCAATTAAGGTTGTGTTAAGCATGCTTGTTGTCAGTAGAGATGATATCATGAGGATATATTAAGATGGGAATTAGAAGCATTAAGATGAGAATTAGAAGCATTAAATGATGATTAGAAGTAATGTTGATGTTGGAAAGATGGCGTCGATGGTCTGTAACATGTTGTATGCTCTTTTCTATTGTTCTTAAGGATGTATGTGTTGTTACAAGAAGGTTCTAGTCTCCGGATGTTGGTGAAGGTTTTTGATGTCGGAAGTTGCCTTGAAGACTAGTTGGTAGAATCCTCCGCATTCCTCCGCATTTGAAGATATGGTCATGTAGTTCAGAAGTTAAGTTCAATATGTTGTGAAGGTGTTATGTCCAAGAGTTCAAGTCATTATACCTTCAGTAGTAAAAGTTACAAGTGACAAAGTTCTGATCTGTGCCTCTAGAAGAGTAAAGTGATGATGAAGGCTTGTTGGAATGCTCCGCATTCCTCCGGATGTGAAGATTTGTCCATGCGGTTTTGTGGACATGCTCAGGGATGTTCAATACATGCTACTTTGCAGTATCAAGTGATTTGGAGGTCTGCAAGTTCAGTTTCTCAAACAACAGTGTACTACAGATGGTTCCAGACATGTTGAAGGTGTGCGCCACAAAGTTCTTGTTGTGCAGAGTTCAAGGAGTGTTTGGAGATGTTGTGTGGGTCATGCTGACTCATCTGGGAGAAGAATAAGTAATGTTTAATCATCCAAGAGTACCGCCAAGTTGTAATGACTGATGTGCTACAAGCATCATGTTTTCTCGCTTAATGTAATATCCCTTGCTATTTCTGACCTTATATTGCTGATTTGAAGGCTCAAGGAATATCATCAAACACTTGTCTTGCAACTGTATTCTTGCTGGTAAATGATTTTCTGTTTGTGTTTCTTGTTTTGGAATGAAGGTATGATGCATGAACTACTTCTCTAACAATACCATATAACTACTAATGCATTAAGGATGAAATGCAAGTATGTTTAAACTTTTCTATGCACTGTTATGACTAAAACTAATTGCAAGTATGCAGCAACAGAACTTTGGGAATTTTAACAAACACTTAGCATGCAACCTATCCATGCAATGATCACCTACAGCAAGGAGACATTTTTACAAACACTTGGCATGAACTCTAAGTGACTGAAATTACTTTAAAAGGAATAGCAATCAATCATCTACAGCTGCAAGTCATTTTAGAAAACAATTGACAGCCAAACTTCTATGTCATTGCAATCAGATATTACAATGTTCACAATGTGACTGAATTCTCTTATTACAATGATAGATCAAAACCTTCTAGACCCAGCAATTAAATGCAGACTCAAATCATGAATGCAATCAGATATTTTAACTTACAAATTTGATGCTATAGTCTGCTGTCATAACAGTGATTACAACAATGCAAGGAGGATTCTAAATCAGATGCTTACAATGCATAGAAAACCTGGAATGAGCTAAAGGGAATCAATGAAGAGATGACACTCCAACCACTCTTAATATCTTCCAGTCTTCACCTACAGCAGCCGCCCTGTTCTGATATGAAATTACTGCCATCATGCCAAACTATGATGAAAATCGTGGATTTTCCAGTCTGAAATTGGTGACTGAAAGGTATTATCAGCAATGTGCATAAACTGATTTCCCACAATGTCAAATCGTTCTTCTCCAATGAATGTAAACCAGCAATGCAAAATCTCTAATCTCCTCAAAATCGAATTACCCAGATTTGGCACTTGGTCACACAATTTAGCACTGACAAAAGGACTGAAATAGCAGATTACTGTAGCGAATCACTGTAGCGCGGGGTACTGTAGCGTTACTGTTCACATCACTGTAGCGCGTCACTATTCACAAGTACTGTAGCGCGTTGCTATTCACGGGTACTGTTCACATATATTGTTGAAGCACAATCAGAACCTCCGTATGAGATTCTCTCTGAATTATCAAATTCACCAGGTATTTCACTGGCTCAAATGATGAACACATAGAAGAAACTGCGTTCTCCAATGGCAAAGCTGTAAACCCTTCTCAGAGTTCAAAATCACAATGATCAAATATATATTTCCTGAGCATTCAGAATGAGCTCTTAAGTCTCCTTTTATTCTTTTCTTGTGAGAGCTCAACACTTTCCTGGCAAATGTGGGATAAAAGACATTCCCACTTTTAATATTTTTTTTAAAAGAAACTTTTATAGATGGTGCACAAATAATTTCTTTAAAATTAATTGTTCACTTGGCCCCATCTATGATAAATTGACCCTTCACTTAAGTGACTTAAGTTATAATATAAAATTATATTATAACTTTACAATATAAGCTCGAAACTATTAATATTTATTTTAGCCAGATAAATATTAATATCGCCATTATTACTCATCTGTTCTGCACACCGTCTGAACTGTAAACTGGGATGAAGATTATGCATATGACCAACCCTTATTTCTAAAAATAGCAGGGGTCCATTTCGATCACCCATTGTCTTACTATAAATAGTAAGTTCTGCATGCGGGGTCCAAAAGACTGCAAACGAACACCAATCCTGCGTAACTCTGACCACTGAAGGAGAAACTCCCCTCAAATGACCCTCTATCCAACCTCATCAGCCTACGAGGGTCTATTATAGGCCAATCTACTTAATTGACATAATGTCAACTAGAAAGGGACATGACACTTAAGGGCGACTTAATTCAATGGTGTGAAGTGTGCAGATGTTATTCTTTGAAGGATGATGCTGTGAAGGATGTTTAGGACCAAGTTAAGCATGTGTTGGGATTTGCAAGGCATGTTCCTTTTCCTAGTGTTGCGTGTAGTTCATGTTAGGACTTGCCCTCTACATGTTTCATGTTGTTTGATCTCTGGCCGACTTGTAAAATGTAATATTCTTAGTCTCTGGCCGACTTGTAATGTAATTAATGTAATATCATGTATATATTGTAAACCTAGTTGATCTAGGTGAGGTATGATTGCGAAGATGAATGTGTGAAGTAGAACATGGATGTGTAATGCATTATGATGTGCGACTAAAGGAGAAAGAGCAGAAGTAATAGGGCCTATCCTGATTCATCTTGAAGACATTTTTCAAACAGGAGGAAAGTGAAGAGTGTGCCTAACTGATTGCCGGAGGTAGTGAGCCAAAGGCAAAACTTCTTGAAGGTTGAAAGCAATGAATCAATAAGCTGCAGAGAAGACTTTTGAAGAAGGTGCAGAAGTTGTCAAAGTGGAAGAGGAATCATCAAAAGAGGAGTGAAAGAACAAAATTGCAATCATCAAAGCAGTGAGCTTCATTGTCAGTTTCAGGTAGTAGAAGGATTGTTATGCTGTAATCATTTTTGAGTTTGTTCTCAATTCAGGGAGTAGTTGCTTCCTTGGGTTGTAGCCGTAAAACAAAGTCTGCAGGGAGTTGTAGCTTCCTTGGTAGTGACCCTAAAACCTTTCTTTAGGGAGTAGTAGCTTCCTTGGGTTGAAGCCCTAAAACAAAGTCAGTAGGGAGTAGTAGCTTCCTTAGGTTGTAGCCCTAAAACAAAGTTGTAATCTTTTATAGCAGTGAGCTTCATATATTGTGAGTTAATCCTCACCATGGTTTTTCCCCTTTGCGGTCCACGTGCATCTGGTGTTATGTGTTGTTATGCATTGTGTTGATCTTTTATGTTTATGTTAATGCTATAAAGTTTAAGTTTTAATTTGCTCCGGAGGATTTGAGATTTGTTTGGAAACTGATTCACCCCCCCCCCCCCCTTCTCAGTATCCGGGTGTGTTCAACAATCCTTACAAATTGTGCATTCAAGTTATAATGTTTCTTATAGAAGTGTAGGCATCTCAATATTTGCTTTATGATAAGAGGCCAAATATTTTGTACGTGGCACTATTTGTTTCTTGTTGCTTAAATTTTGTTAATACTCATCTATCACATGACCATTAAGGAACACTCGAGTTTTAGTGGAGTTTAAGTGATACAAAACAGAAATTGATAATAAAAAAACTAGTATCAAAAAGTTGAGCCTTCCTTGGCATGTGAGTATACATTTAGTTTTCAATAAGTGATTTTGCAGTTTTGAACAATTAGAGAAGTATAAATTTGAGTCGATGAAATAATGTACATAATAACCAAATCTCTAGTCCTACTCCTCACAAGGACCTGGTTAAAGATAATATGATTCAAATGGTATTATAAATTAGCTTGCAAAAATAAATAACAGATTAGATGTCATTGAAAGAAAACTTTTGATTAGTTAAAAGCAACTGTTTTGGATCCATGTGTTTGACACGATTTACAAGAAAAAATTATTACCTTTTGGAAAGAGAATCTTTGAGTTTTTTTAGGCGATCAATTCCAGCCCAGATAAGCAAGTATATCCTATCCAAAACCTAGAAGTTGTTCTCAATTATTATAGCTTTCCACAGATTGGAATGACTTATAAAGATAATTGCTTTAGGTGCAGCCAGATCAGTAATGCTGAAAATCTGACAGGCCAGGCCATTGCTTCTTGGAATGAACATTTAATCCGGTTCATTTGTTTCACTAAGTAATGGTTGCAAAATCTATGGCATTCAAAACTACATTCAGTTTTGACACTCAAGCTCTCAATGCCTCTTTGGTTGTTTCCTTCTAGGAGAATATGCCTTTTGCTGATATCAGGGACTGTCCTGACAAGCAGAATCTCTTTATTGGCCAGATCCCCTCCCTGATTAGTCAAGCAGAGAACGAGATGCTCATGTGTGCTATATCTAAAGATGAAATCCAGGCTGCTCTCTTCAATATGGTGGGGGATAGAAACCCCATCCTGGATGGTTTCCCAGCCCTCTTCTTCCAAGGATTCTGGAATCTCCTTGGGGATGAGCTTTGGGTAATCATTCTAGAATCGCATAACTCCAGATCTATTTTAAAGGCCCCCAATTCCACCTTCCTCACTCATATTCCCAATAAGAAGGAAGCAATCGAGATTGAGAATTTTAGACCTATTGCTTTATGCAACACTATCTACAAAATCATACCAAAGTCATAGCCAACAAACTACAAAGTATCCTTCTGGCTATCATCTCTGAGGTACAAGGAAGTTTTGTGAAAGGGAAGCAAATCATGGATGGTATTGTCACTATGCATGAGTTGGTTCACTCCTTACAAGCCAACAAGAGGAAATGCATGCTTCTCAAACTAGATATCTCCAAAGCCTATGATAGAGTAAAATGGAACTTCCTCGATCGTGTGTTGGAGAAGTTTGGATTTTGTTCAGATTAGAGAGCTTGGGTAAAGAGTTGTTGTTCTTCTACTAGCTTCTTTGTGATGGTCAATGGCTCAACAAAAGGTTTCTTTCAAGCTTCTTGGGGTCTAAGGCAAGGGGATCCCCTTTCCCCCTATCTTTTCATTATCATGGTGGAATATTTGGGCAGGTACATTGGGGCCCTCAAGGCTAGAGGATCCCTAAAAGGGTTATAGGCTTCTTCCATAGGAAAAGACTTTACTCATAAACAACTTGTTGATGATAGTAGTTGATATTATGCTCTTTGCAACACCTATTAAGGAATGCAGAGTTATCAGAGATCTTCTTGGTGACTAAAAATAGGCCTTGAGACAAAAAGTTAATAGAGAGAAATCTAAAATCTTTTGTTTTAACATCAAGAACCGAGAATAGGACTTTCTTTGCAGGGGTTTGTCTTTCAGGAGAGTATCTCTCCTGAATGCCTACCTTGGTTTTCCTTTGTTTCGGGGGATGAATGAGAAGCAACTTTGGCCACCTATCTTAGAGACACTGAACCAAATACTGGAAGGATGGAAAGGAAAACGGCTCTCCTCTACTAGCCAAGTAGTGCTTCTAAAAGTTGTTTTCCAAGCTATTCCCATCTACAAGTTCTCCCTTATGTTGGATACCAAAAGCGTCATTTCTAAAATTACTAATACTATGAGAAATTTCCTATGGAGGGGTACATGGGATCATTTCAAATATCCCCTCGTCTCGTGGAGTGAGCTATGTAAGGATTAGAAAACTGGCGACCTTGGCCTCAAGGACACTTATTTTTCTAACCAGACCCTCCTGGCTAAGTTGTTTTGGAGGTTCATCTCTGGCAATAATGCTTCTTGGATCAATGTTCCTAGAGACAAATATCTCTCTAGTGACAATCTGCCTTTCTTTCTCAAGCAGGAGGACCTTTGTCATATCCCTCGATGACCCTATTCCAATTAAAGATTGGAATAGTCACCCTGTGATGATTCGTGTTCCTAGAGACAAATATCTCTCTAGTGACAATCTGCCTTTCTTTCTCAAGCAGGAGGACCTTTGTCATATCCCTCGATGACCCTATTCCAATTAAAGATTGGCATAGTCACCCTGTGATGATTCGTGTTCCTAGACACAAATATCTCTCTAGTGACAATCTGCCTTTCTTTCTCAAGCAGGAGGACCTTTGTCATATCCCTCGATGACCCTATTCCAATTAAAGATTCGAATAGTCACCCTGTGATGATTCGATGTTTTCCAATTGAAGATTGCAAAAGACTAGCATTCATAATCCATTTCTATCCTAAGACTCTCTCTACTTTCCCATACTTACACAAATTTGGAGCCAAGAGGAAAAGACAAAATAAGAATAAGGACAGAATAGGAATGAGACAAACATCAAATAGAAGGCAAGTAAGTGGGATCGAATTCCTCTTGAAGCGTCGATCCTATGAAAGAAATAAGATTAATTATCATATAACAATTATGGAGAGGCACGATGAGTCAAGGGACATATCCGTTCCATCTTGTACCTATTCGGAGATTATTTAAGGAAGGATCAAGGTAGACAAAGGCGCATCAAGGAATTCAGCATCATATCTTCCAACACAAATCAATTAACCCAGCCATCAAAGATCGATCAGCATCAGATTAAAGTTCTGCACATACGTGGATCAAGGAATTCAAAATTCTCTTTGTCTCTGTATTTAATACAGACCATTGAACTTCTCTGGACTATATACTGAAATCAGATCGTACCATACAATTGCTGTATATTGCGAAGCTTTGTGGAACTCGTTATAACTACATCAGCGATAGAGGTATGTGATCTAATCTTCTGATTTGTCGCAGATAGTTAGCTTCTCATCTCCATAATCTGATAGAAATAAATCTTAAGCATGCTGCATGCATGAATGAAAAGACTTGTAATATGCAGTCCAGTATAGTAAATGAAATTAATTAATGAATACGTATGGTAGGTGTCTTGACATTGGGATTTATTTATGCAAAATAGAATATTTTTCATATCATAAATCTGATAAGAAAACAAAGAACCAAAATGCAATATTAAGGTAATGATTAAAATAGACAAATAGAATAACATGAGTATCGTATCATTTATGATTAAAAAGCTGAATTAGATAATTATAGTTTAAATGGATGAATTAAGGATAGATGCTTCTTTAATGTAATTAGTATGAAGTTAGAATCCTTTATGCATAAGGAATTGGATATTGGATCTGATCATCAGCATTGGAGTGTCCAAGTTATATATAATTGGATAAGGATAAAATGGCTTATGGATCATGATTTTACAGTGGTCTTAAGAATAAAGGCATGAATTCCCAAGGGTAGATACGAGACTTCCTTATTAACCACCTAACACTAAGAAGGTGAGGTAGATAGTTATGGTAGGTATTGATCAATCCATGGGAATGGGCCTTGATTGACGAATCAAGGATATTATGGGCCTTGGTTGACGAGCTAAGGAATAATGGGCCTTAGTTGACGAACTAAGGAATTATGGGCCTTAGATGACGAACTAAGGAATAATGTTAATGGACCCATAGGATTGAGATGACATCACCTTCCTAACGAATCTTCTCTCACAAGGTGGGAGGTAAGGTTAATAAGAGGCCTAAGGATTATCTCACCCAAGGAGAATCATGAAGTATGGAAAAGTGGATTTGTGAAATGGCAAATAGTGTATGGTTATATTTATGATTATCATTAAGATTAAGTGGAAATGGGAAATGGAAAACTAATGTGCTCTTTTACAAATTGAAATTGTTTGCAACGTTGCGAAAATTTTGGCTTGCTAGAAAGGGACATTACAAGTGGTATCAGAGCAGTCATCCTGCCATCCTGTGAGGTCATTGCATGCAAACATATAGAAGGACAAGAATGAACAACAAATTGAGAGCATTCATTGAAGCAACCACCAAAAGCCTGAATGATCAAAATCAAGCTACTCAAGCCTTACTTCAAACCGTGGAAACTATGAGGAACGACATGGATAGCTTTAAGGCACGATCAAATAATGGGAAAGAAGTGGTTTCAAACCAAGCTGAAAATGGCAACTCGTCATCAAGTTACCGATTTCCTCTACCATCCTTCCTTCCTAGCGAAGGGACCCCAAATAGAGAAGAAGAAAATTCAAGAGAGATGAGCACCGAAGATATCGCAAGGGTCTATGCCAACTTAGAACCCGAGGTTAGAAGAGCAATATCCTTCCAGGATTTTAGCAATTCAAAGAGGAATGAATTATCAAGGAGGGAGAGGAGACCTATCAACAAGGACCTTAAGCAAAAAGCCAATAAAGTAAATCTCCCGAACTTTGATGGAACCCACAAGATAACTCCTCATGCATGGATCCAAAAATTAAATGATTATTTCCTACTCAACCCCATGACCGAAAAAGATGCCCTTCAATTTGTCGTCCTACACCTAGAAGGAGTGGCTTACGAGTGGTGGCATAATGGAAAAAGAACTCAGGGACATGATTCCCTCACATCCTATGCGGAATTTTCCAAGAAGTTCCTCAAGAAATTTGATAGAAGACATCCCCAACAAGACTTCCGGGATTTAACCTTAATAAGACAACATGGAACCGTGGACGAGTGTGTGAATGAATTTGAGAAAGTAGCCCTTCGAGTCCCCGGAATGGATGATGAAAGACTCACATTCCTATTTGTTCAAGGTTTGGATGAGAAGCTAAGAGGATTGGTAGGAGCTCTAAGACCTTCTACCATGGATGGTGCCATTGAAATGGTGACTCAATTAGAAACTAGTAAGACCCCTCAACCATTCACCAAACGTATGCATAAGAAAGGAATTTTGATAAGAATCCATGCCGTAAGTGCAGAGAACCGTGGAAGCCGGAACATATATGCCTAAGGAATGAAAATGGACACGAGAAACCATATCATCCTTACAAGGACTGTGAAGAACTAAAAGAAAAGGGCCTTTGTTTTGATTGCAAAGAAGCATGGAAACCCGGACACAAGTGTAAAGACCCTGCAAAAGGAAACACATGTTTTAGATGTAATGAGAAGTGGGAGGCCGGACATAAATGTGGGAAAAGAGCTCAAGCACAAAATATAGAAATCATACTCAACAAAGAAATTTAGGAAGAAAGTGAAGTAACTTCAAGTAAAAGAAGGAAAGAAAATTGATCTTAGAAGAAGTAGGAATTGCTTGAGGACAAGCAATCTTAAGAGGGGAGGCCTATCATATCACTCGATGACCCTATTCCAATTAAAGATTAGAATAGTCACCCTGTGATGATTCGATGTTTTCCAATTGAAGATTGGAAAAGACTAGCATTCATAATCCATTTCTATCAAGACTCTCTCTACTTTCTCATACTTACACAAATTTGGAGCCAAGAGGAAAAGACAAAATAAGAATAAGGACAGAATAGGAATGAGACAAACATCAAATAGAAGGCAAGTAAGTGGGATCGAATTCC
Organism: Cunninghamia lanceolata; assembly: GCA_027924645.1. NCBI lineage: Eukaryota > Viridiplantae > Streptophyta > Pinopsida > Cupressales > Cupressaceae > Cunninghamia > Cunninghamia lanceolata. The sequence goes on from BSBN01000469.1 coordinate 4,653,421, forward strand.
TCTTGAAGCACCGATCCTATGAAAGAAATAAGATTAATTATCATATAACAATTATGGAGAGGCACGATGAGTCAAGGGACATATCCGTTCCATCTTGTACCTATTCGGAGATTATTTAAGGATTGAGGGAGACAAAGGGGCATCAAGGAATTCAGCATCATATCTTCTAACACAAATCAATTAACCCAGCCATCAAAAATCGATCAGCATCAGATTGAAGTTCTGCGCATATGTGGATCAAGGAATTCAAAATTCTTTTTGTCTCTGTATTTAATATAGACCATTGAACTTCTCTGGACTATATACTAAAATCAGATCGTACCATACAATTGCTGTATATTGCGAAGCTTTGTGGAACTCGTTATAACTACATCAGCGATAGAGGTATGTGATCTAATCTTCTGATTTGTCGCAGATGGTTAGCTTCTTATCTCCATAATCTGATAGAAATAAATCTTAAGCATGTTGCATGCATGAATGGAAAGACTTGTAATATGCAGTCCAGTATAGGATAGTAAATGAAATTAATGAATACGTATGGTAGGTGTCTTGACATTGGGATTTATTTATGCAAAATAGAATATTTTTCATATCATAAATCTGATAAGAAATCAAAGAACCAAAATGCAATATTAAGGTAATGATTAAAATAGACAAATAGAATAACATGAGTATCGTATCATTTATGATTAAAATGCTGAATTAGATAAATATAGTTTAAATGGATGAATTAAGGATAGATGGTTCTTTAATGTAATTAGTATGAAGTTAGAATCCTTTATGCATAAGGAATTGGATATTGGATCTGATCATCAGCATTGGAGTGTCCAAGTTATATATAATTGGATAAGGATAAAATGGCTTATGGATCATGATCTTACAATGGTCTTAAGAATAAAGGCATGAATTCCCAAGGGTAGATACGAGACTTCCTTATTAACCACCTAACACTAAGAAGGTGAGGTAGATAGTTATGGTAGGTATTGATCAATCCATAGGAATGGGCCTTGATTAACGAATCAAGGATATTATGGGCCTTGGTTGACGAATCAAGGATATTGCTATGGACCCTCGATTTAAATATCTAAGGAATGGGCCTTAGTTGACGAACTAAGGAATTATGGGCCTTAGTTGACAAACTAAGGAATAATGTTAATGGACCCATAGGATTGAAATGACATCACCTTCCTAACGAATCTTCTCTCACAAGGTGGGAGGTGAGGTTAATAAGAGGCCTAAGGATTATCTCACCCAAGGAGAATCATGAAGTATGGAAAAGTGGATTTGTGAAATGACAAATAGTGTATGGTTATATTTATGATTATCATTAAGATTAAGTGGAAATGGGAAATGGAAAACTAATGTGCTCTTTTACAAGTTGAAATTGTTTGCAAGGTTGCGAAAATTTTGGCTTGCTAGAAGGGGACATTACAAGTGGTCTTAGAGCAATCATCCTGCCATCCTGTGAGGTCATTGCATGCAAACATATAGAAGGACAAGAATGAACAACGAATTGAGAGCATTCATTGAAGCAACCACCAAAAGCCTGAATGATCAAAATCAAGATACTCAAGCCTTACTTCAAACCGTGCAAACTATGAGGAATGACATGGATAGCTTTAAGGCACGATCAAATAATGGGAAATAAGTGGTTTCAAACCAAGCTGAAAATGGCAACTCGTCATCAAGTTACCGATTTCCTCTACCATCCTTCCTTCCTAGCGAAGAGACCCCAAATAGAGAAGAAGAAAATTCAAGAGAGATGATCACCGAAGATATCGCAAGGGTCTATGCCAACTTAGAACCCGAGGTTAGAAGAGCAATATCCTTCCAGGATTTTAGCAATTCAAAGAGGAATGAATTATCAAGGAGGGAGAGGAGACATATCAACAAGGACCTTAAGCAAAAAGCCAATAAAGTAAATCTCCCGAACTTTGATGGAACACACAAGATAACTCCTCATGCATGGATCCAAAAATTAAATGATTATTTCCTACTCAGCCCCATGACCGAAAAAGATGCCCTTCAATTTGTCATCCTACAACTAGAAGGAGTGGCTTACGAGTGGTGGCATAATGGAAAAAGAACTCAGGGACATGATTCCCTCACATCCTATGCGGAATTTTCCAAAAAGTTCCTCAAGAAATTTGATAGAAGACATCCCCAACAAGACTTCCGGGATTTAACCTTAATAAGACAACATGGAACCGTGGACGAGTATGTGAATGAATTTGAGAAAGTAGTCCTCCGAGTCCCCGGAATGGATGATGAAAGACTCACATTCCTATTTGTTCAAGGTTTGGATGAGAAGCTAAGAGGATTGGTAGGAGCTCTAAGACCTACTACCATGGATGATGCCATTGAAATGGCGACTCAATTAGAAACTAGTAAGACCCCTCAACCATTCACCAAACCTATGCATAAGAAAGGAAATTTTGATAAGAATCCATGCCGTAAGTGCGGAGAACCGTGGAAGCCGGAACATATATGCCTAAGGAATGAAAATGGACACGAGAAACCATATCTTCCTTACAAGGACCGTGAAGAACTAAAAGAAAAGGGCCTTTGTTTTGATTGCAAAGAAGCATGGAAACTCGGACACAAGTGTAAAGACCCTGCAAAAGGAAACACGTGTTTTAGATGTAATGAGAAGTGGGAAGCCGGATATAAATGTGGGAAAAGAGCTAAAGCACAAAATATAGAAATCATACTCAACAAAGAAATTCAAGAAGAAAGTGAAGTATCTTCAAGTAAAAGAAGGAAAGAAAATTGATCTTAGAAGAAGTAGGAATTGCTTGAGGACAAGCAATCTTAAGAGGGGATGCCTGTCATATCCCTCGATGACCCTATTCCAATTAAATATTAGAATAGTCACCCTGTGATGATTCGATGTTTTCCAATTGAAGATTGCAAAAGACTAGCATTCATAATCCATTTCTATCCTAAGACTCTCTCTACTTTCCCATACTTACACAAATTTGGAGCCAAGACGAAAAGACAAAATAAGAATAAGGACAGAATAGGAATGAGACAAACATCAAATAGAAGGCAAGTAAGTGGGATCGAATTCCTCTTGAAGCGCCGATCCTATGAAAGAAATAAGATTAATTATCAAATAACAATTATGGAGAGGCACGATGAGTCAAGGGACATATCCGTTCCATCTTGTACCTATTCAGAGATTATTTAAGGAAGGATCGAGGGAGACAAAGGGGCATCAAGGAATTTAGCATCATATCTTCTAACACAAATCAATTAACCTAGCCATCAAAGATCGATCAGCATCGGATTGAAGTTTTGCGCATACATGGATCAAGGAATTCAAAATTCTCTGTCTCTGTATCTAATACAGACCATTGAACTTCTCTGGACTATATACTGAAATCAGATTGTACCATACAATTGTTGTATATTGCGAAGCTTTGTGGAACTCGTTATAACTACATCAGCGATAGAGGTATGTGATCTAATCTTCTGATTTGTCGCAGATGGTTAGCTTCTTATCTCCATAATCTGATAGAAATAAATCTTAAGCATGATGCATGCATGAATGGAAAGATTTGTAATATGCAGTCCAGTATGGGATAGTAAATGAAATTAATTAATGAATACGTATGGTAGGTGTCTTGACATTGGGATTTATTTATGCAAAATAGAATATTTTTCATATCATAAATCTGATAAGAAATCAAAGAACCAAAATGCAATATTAAGGTAATGATTAAAATAGACAAATAGAATAACATGAGTATTGTATCATTTATGATTAAAATGCTGAATTAGATAATTATAGTTTAAATGGATGAATTAAGGATAGATGATTCTTTAATGTAATTAGTATGAAGTTAGAATCCTTTATGCATCAGGAATTGGATATTGGATCTGATCATCAGCATTGGAGTGTCCAAGTTATATATAATTGGATAAGGATAAAATGGCTTATGGATCATGATCTTACAATGGTCTTAAGAATAAAGGCATGAATTCCCAAGGGTAGATACGAGACTTCCTTATTAACCACCTAACACTAAGAAAGTGAGGTAGATAGTTATGGTAGGTATTGATCAATCCATGGGAATTGGCCTTGATTGACAAATCAAGGATATTATGGGCCTTGGTTGACAAATCAAGGATATTGATATGGACCCTCGATTTAAATATCAAAGGAATGGGCCTTAGTTGACAAGCTAAGGAATAATGGGCCTTAGTTGACGAACTAAGAAATAATGTTAATGGACCCATAGGATTGAGATGACATCACCTTCCTAACGAATCTTCTCTCACAAGGTGGGAGGTGAGGTTAATATGAGGCCTAAGGATTATCTCACCCAAGGAGAATCATGAAGTATGGAAAAGTGGATTTGTGAAATGGCAAATAGTGTATGGTTATATTTATGATTATCATTAAGATTAAGTGGAAATGGGAAATGGAAAACTAATGTGCTCTTTTACAAGTTGAAATTGTTTGCAAGGTTGCGAAAATTTTGGCTTGCTAGAAGGGGACATTACAACCTTCCTAAAGGCTCTACCATTTGGGAGGGGATGAAGGGTGTTAACAATTTGATCAGCCAATTTGGTTTCTCTATCATTCAAAATGGCAGAATGACTTCCTTTTTGGGATGATATTTAGATCTCTAACAAACCCCTTAAGAAGGTTCTAGATCTTCATCCCTTGATGACTTTCATTAAGGATTCCTGGGGCTTCAAAGTTAAGGACTATTGGTAGGAGGAATTGGAGCCATGTGGACCTTTCCGAAAATGGAAATCTATTCCTGAATCTCAAGATGTTCCTGAAGATTCTAGAATGAGGCTCTCCACTCTTCTCCAAAGTTTCAAGCCTATTTGGAGCAGAGAGGAAGATCTTTGGGGGTGGGATCAAAAAGGGCACTGGACTCTACTTTGTCAAGGATGGGTACAATAAGCTTTTCCCCACTATTACTCCTACCTTTAATTAGAATAAGATTTGGCAGTCCGAGGCTTGGCCCAAAGCATTTTTTTTTCTCTGGCTTGCATGTCACTCTCGAATGCTCACTTGGGACCAGCTTCAAAGATGGGGTTCTTTCGGTCCTAGTCAATGCTCTCTTTGTTTACGTCATGAGGAAGTCAGCTCACCTTATTCTCCATTGTGATTTTGTGAAAGGTATTTGAGACAGTTTTCTTGACATCTTAATCTTAAGTGGGTTTTTTAGTTTTCTTTCAAAGATAGTTTGGAAGCTTGAAGTTGTCCTATGGCTTTATACTTCAAGAATTATGGAATATGACTCCTAGTTTTGTTGTCGAATGAAACAATAGAATTTTCAATGGCAAAGAAAAGACCCAAGAACAAATCTGGAAGGAGGTCATGGAGGCCTACTCCCAAAACATTACTACGCTTAATCTTTCCAAATCTAAAGAAGCTAACCCTTCAAAGATTTATATTTTGAGGAACTGACTCAAGACTGGAAGGTATTTTGACCTGTCTCATCCCAAAATACAAATTAAGAAAGTAGTGGAACACTAGTGTCCTCCGTTGGCCGAGTGGGTCAAAATGAACTTCAACAGGGCTTCCAAGAATAATTCTAGTCTTTCTAGGGTAGGAGCTATCGTTAGGAATTTGGATAGCATTATGATTTCTATGAGCTCTCTTTTTAGTATTTTACCAATCTCAAGACAAATAACATTGTTGAAGCCGAGGGCCTTACCATAGGCCTCAAGATGGGTGTTCAACTTGGAATCTGAAAACTTATCATTGAAGGGGACTCTAACTTGATTACCAATGGCTTACAAAATGGAAAAATTTCTCATTGGCAGATCCGTGGCTATATAGAGGAAGCTAAAAGGCTAATCAAGTATATTGAAAGTGTGCGAATAAATCATGTCATATGGGAAGGTAACAAAGCTACCAATTGGTTGGCCAGTCCTAGCATTCATGATCACTTTTATTGCTTCTTGCATGTGACCAATGATTTTTATGCAGAAAGAAGCTTCAATCCTCTAAAGGTATTATCAACAAAGATAGAAAAGCTAGTAATATATCTTAACATGGATCCTCTTGCTAATTTCATCCATGATAGCAGCTAGGGGTGCAAAGTTGATTTTTGTATGTTATTTGCTACTTGGGAAGGATGGATTTTTATGGTGCTCCCTTGTGTTACTGATTTTTCCCTTTGGAGGTGCCTCTCTTTTCCTATACATTGGAGGCATAATTTTGTTCTCTATTGGCTGACCTTTCTTTTTCTAGATTTTCCTTTCCTTTCTAATCAGGTGGGTTTTGCTTGCCTAGCGCCTTCCTCTTCCTAGTGTTCAACTTGGTTGGTGTTGTTGTTTCCTTCTTATCCTCTTGCTATCCTTTTTCTCTTCTCCTTGCACTTCATGGTGTTGTTACTTTGATGTTTCCCGTCTTTTTTCTATTTTGTTTTCAGGCTTTTCCATTTTCCCATCTTCATCATCTTTTTGTTGCTGCTGCCTTTGGGCTGCCAGTGTTTTGGTGCTGATTTTGTTTCCAACGCGCAGTTGTTCTTTTCTTCCTCATGGTGTGCCTATTTAGTCCTTTGTGCAGCTTCTTATGGGATAGCTGGCGATTTGAAGTTCTCTCTTCCTACGTGGTGGAGAGTTGGTCTTATTCTTAATATGGCACCTTTTTGGTATGTTGGTTTCATCATATTTTTATACTATGTTAATTTCATGCTAGCAGGCAAACATCGATGTAACTTTGTTCACTTTTATACACCCACTTTGAGCCTCCTCTTCATTGCACGTTGGTTTAATCATGTTTTTATACTGTGTTAGTTTCATGCTAGCAAGCAAACGTCTATGGAACTTTGTTCACTTTTATACACCCACTTTGGGCCTTCTCCTCATTGCCCACAGAACTCTTCTTCTTGCTAGTTCACTGCATTCCTTGTCCAGTAACCTGCATGAAGGAATTGAGATCTAGCAAATTGCCCCAGGGGCTCCAAGTCCCTCCCTTCTTCATCCTTCCAATGCAACCATTCATACAGCAGATATTCCTTCTTGTTCTACTGCTCATAACTCTAATGATGCAGAGATTAAGCTGAATTCCACTCAACAAGCAAATTATCATCTGCTGACAAGGCAGGGGAATGCTAATATTTTGCAGAATCAATCCTAGCCTGTTTCAAAAGGAAAGCGCACAGCTGTTTTGGAGGACCTCATGCCTTATCCAAATGGTCCTCATGCTAATATCTGCTCTTGTAATTTGGGCTTTGCCCCGGTCTCTTCTAGCAACTCGCAACAAGGCTCTTTGGCCAAAATTGGGCCTATTCTTTAAAACTTATTATCTATGGGCAATCACCATGTCTAGGAGACTTGAATCGAGCAAATGAACCTTCATGATCTAAAGTCCGCTATTAAAGACTTTTTGGAGAATTCTGACAATCAATTATTTATAATGGGAAAGAAGGGTGATTGCAGAAGAAGAATCATGGACAAGCAAGCAAAAACTTTAAATGCCATTAATGCGAACATTTTTCATAGCTTGCAAACCTTGGTGCAAGAAATAAGGAACCTTGCCCATCAAGTGCACCTCTGGCTTTACCACAAGGGTCATTGCACGAGGGCAATTGATCATAATACGGATGTTAAACCTGAGAATGATCCCAATCATGACATGTAATAGCTTCAGCTTTGCTTAGTTCTATCTGATTTATAGTTTTTGGCTCTTTGTATTTGGCCTTTGGCCTCTCTGATTCATGAACAAAAGTTCTTAAATTTATCCAAAATAAAAACTACATTAAGTTTCATGATTTAGTATGCCATTGATGTTATAGCCCAACATTATACACAAAACATAATAAATGTGCAAGCAATTGATATATTTTTAAAATTAATAAATGAAGGCCTAGCTCTGACAAGAAAGAAAGAAAGAAATTATATTAATGTCCACAAGTGAACAAAATATGTCAATGCGACTTGGAAATACAACTAGAGCCAATAGCAAGAGGGAGCCAAAAAGAGGCTCCAAAGAAATCTACAAGCTAAAATATAACTAAAGGCAAAACAAAAGTGAAGAGGCATTCTCACAAACAAAGATAAGGGGGGTCAACACAGAATCGGGAAACCCAAATTTTGTAAAAAAGAAATAACCCATGAGACCACCAAGATGACGAAATTTTTTCAATATGTAGTCCAAACATCCAAGAGAAATGACTCACCACCAAATCTTAATCAGCATTGGGCCAGCCACATCAAGAATACTACTGAAGTTGGTCAAGCAAATCAACACTCACTTAGAGCATTGCCCAAGATAGCTTAAAAGACCTACAGACCTCTCCATTAGAATAGATGTCCCATTGCACAGAAGCATAAATCCTAGCATTGAAACTCACCCTTGGAAAGCTGATTTTTGACTCCAACTCGAACTCAGTGAAAAAACTCAGCTAGAACTCAGATTTTAAAAATATATATATAATATAATCATTGCTTTTAATGGTTTTTACTTTTTCTTATATTTTTACCATTTTTCTGTTTTTTTTTTTTCTTTTTTTGGCAGACTTGGCAAATACTCACAAGACTGCCTCAGCTCCTGACTTGGTGAGGACTCGTCAATACTTGTCAAGTCCCAACACTATGTTATAAGTAGCCCTCATTCATTTCACATTCTTATCGTTTTCCTCATCATTAAGCACACGAAAGCACTTATTACATCATATTTGAGTTTCTGGACTGATCAGAGAGAGTTTCTTCCATTATTGCTCAAGTGACTTGCATGCATGACCATTTTGTGCGTTGAATTGCACCTTAAAGAAAATCTATGATTTAGGATATCCTACTACACAGAGTTACACCTCTAATTGTCTTCAAGGGTTTAACAAGAAAGACATTAACTATTAGGTTTGTAGTATACTTGAATTTAATACAAAATAAAGGCAGTTATTTGCATCAGTTGCATGATTGCCGGCCTAAGATTTGGGTACTACTGTAATTGAGCAATTCTTTTGTGATTTGTTGGTTCAATTGCCATGTATTTGCTCCTTGTTGGAATTAAAAGGATAGTTCGTGAGGACAATATTAAAATAATATTTACTTAGTTTATTTAATGGTCAATAATGTAATATTAGATTGTTTCTATTTCCATTATTTAGATAGCTTTAGTTTCTTTAGAAACATCTGTATTCTATATTTTAGAAACATCTCTTTGTAATTCTTTATATAGAGCTTTGCTCTATTGTTAATATAATTCATTCAGATTTTTACCATTACATGGTATCAGAGCGGGAAACGCATTTTTTGAAAAAAAAATAATCCTGTGCTCTGCAAATCTGTACGTGGCTATATAGTTCGTACAACACCATACCATCCTCTGCGATTTTCACCTGGCATCTTCGTTTTTTCTGGTCGTCATTAACTTTTTTTCTGGTTGCGAGTTTTGGCGGTTTCTTTGATTTCCGCAAGGTTCATAGTCGGCGTCAAGTTTTTCTATCACCGTTTGCAGTGTAGTCGGCGGTTTGAGTGTTTGGTCGTTGTTCGTCAAAGCCTGAAGTCACAGGATTCAGTGGTTTCCTCTACCATCGTTTTTAAATTCTCTAATCACGATTTGCATGTGTGGTGATCGGCATTTTTTGTCTTGTCATTTATGTTCGCGGTTTTTTTGTCGCTGGTGGTTTTCCTTACCAGCGCTTAAAGCTCTTAATAAGATCTCCACCCATGGTCTTCAAGACCATCAATCAGTCTATAGGCGTTCAGACCTTTCAGCAGCGGTCTGTCCTTGGCCCTAGCGCCAACCGCTCAAAGTCCTTCGCCTGTGATCTCATCTGCGACCACCCTCTAGCACTTCTGTAAATCAACACTTAGGCGCTCAGACCTAGTCCCAGCTCGTGGTCTTGCTCTGGTACCTTTTGCGACCTAGGGTTTGCAAAGATATTTGGTTTGTGTCATCAGTTTACCTCGTTTTTCATGCCTCGAAAAGCGTGAAGAATGGCCTCTTTGTCCAACATTATGTTGGAAGGTAGTCAGAAATTCAACGGCCGCAACTACAACACCTGGAAGTAGAGTATGATGACCATATTTTAGTATCGGTGCCTTGACCAGATTGTTCTAGGCAAAACTACACGTCCTCCAACGACGGGTAAAGATCAGGACAATTTTGATGGGCAGAATCGGGAAGCCGTAATGCTTATTAAATTGTCGGTCATCGATGATCAGTTGCTTCAAGTACCCTCAGGCAAGACAGCTAAAGAAATCTGGGATCTTCTGAAAGATCTTCATGAAACGTCCGACAAGAGCCAAGCATTCTTTCTGAAGAACATGTTCTCCATCATGATGGATGAGAAGACAACTCTACAGGAGCACTTGACAAAAATCAAGGACATCCATGATCAACTAGATGCTGTTGGTCAGAAGATGGAGGAGGAAGATATGGTAGTCATCACTCTGAAGAGTCTACCAAAGTCTTATGAGCACTTTATTGAAACGCTCAACATTACCTCAATTAATGTTGACCTGAAGTTTCCTGAGTTGTGCAACAAACTTCTGTAGCAAGATCGATGGAGACAGCAATTCGGTAGCGGTGTTAGTTCATCCTCCATGGAACAGGCATTTACTGCCAAGACATTTCAGAAGAATAAGGGCAAAAATCAGCCCTCTCAGCAAACCAACCAAGGTCAATCCCAGGACACTTCCAAGAAGAAGAATATCCAGTGTGTTGGTGTTTCAATTCGCACCTCTGGAATGCGATTTGGAAATAGACAGCTATGCACAGATAAACTGCTCTCCTATTGGAAGGGGGAGTTCCCTTTATTGCTGATGTTCGCTGAAAAGATAAATTAAATGAAACTTCGCCTATCTTCTTTTTGATTCTCAGCTATGAGCACAAGGTTATAAACTCTAAACACTGCAGAAGAGGTTTTTTCCTTTTTTAAAACTTCCACTACAAGTAGGCATAGACTAACGACGCTTTCAATCTCCTGAGTAAATTCAGAGCAAAGAAAGTTGAAAGTGAACAAGGAATGATTGTTAACACAAAAACTTAAGCAATTTTCTTCCAGATTTACACCACAAGACTTATAGTACTTTAATGATGGAAGCTGAAATGAAAGCTACAAAAGCTACACATCTGACGACGAAAACTTGATGAATCGAGATAGAATATCAGAGAAAAATAGGCATGAGACTTCTATTCAATATCACAAAGTTGGCACAACTCCAGGACAGCAATACTGTAGCAAAAGGTAGGCATACAGCAAGCGATCAAACACCGGAGAACAGATTACACGAAGTGAACAGACACTTGGAATATCAAGATTTGCAGGCTAGAAATAGGCACAGCAAATTTGCTATCACAATTACCATTACATACAATGGCAAGGGTGCCCTTATTTATACTAAAATCAAAGGAGTAGGGAACCCTAAAATCTCCTTGATTAACCCTAACTTGCCAACTCGCAAGCTTTATTACTATTCTAAGACAAAGATACAATAAACAAATGCTTTAAAGCAATATGCTTTAAAGCAAAGAAGATTCCAACTAACACAAAGTGATTTCTTTTTCTAAATATAGAATGGATGAGCTTAGGATGAAAGCAAATACTTTAAAATAAAAAGCATCTGATTTAAAGCTGCTTTCTTTTGAAATACATCCTCATCAACATTCTTGCTTTTGGTGATGTCATCCATTGATATCTTTTGCTGATTTCTTCTAAAAGCTGATTCTGAGGGAAAAAAACTAGCACATGGGGTTTTGTAGACAATTCTGTTTCGAAGCAACCCAGATTGTTGGATTTTGAAAAAGCGGAGATTTTCCTGAAAAAATAGGAAAAAAGCAGATTCCCGAAAAAAAGCAAAACTCCCAATCTTCAAAAGGATGAAATCCTGGATGGACCCATCTCGACGAAAACTGAAAAAGCTTTGGTTGAATTTCTGAAAAACGATCCCCTTGAAACAAGGACCCTAAAAAAGCGAGCCTCCCTACTTCCTCAACCCGAAACTATGAAGAACCCTGAAAAAACACTTCGTTTGGTTCTTCGAATCTTCGTTGAAAGAAAAATAAAAAATCTTTCCTCTGGATGCAACCTGCAAAATAATGAAATAAAGAAGCCAAATGCTTGTCTTTATAAATCTTTAAGGCGAAAAAGCAGCTTTATTTGTGTGAGAATAAAACTTCACTCTCGTCCATGAAGAAAGCAACTTTTAAAGCACAAATCCAAGTGGATGTCTTCGAATAGGAAGAATCCCTATTTTGCAGCTGCCTATGGCTTCATGTGTAAGATGACGAAAAATATCTTCTTTTGATGATGTCATCGAACACACGAGTTGAAAGAAGTGCTAGCCAATTTTTTTTCGTTTTCGACACTTCAACACTCGTTTTGACTTAAATATGGTCTGTATCCGACTTCAACAAGGCGCAAAATGTCACCATTGACTGAAAAAAGCTGAATGATCCTGACATTTTGGAGACCTATCAATTGAGATTCCATCCCCTGCCTCCGACTGGCGATCTGTCATCATTTGACCAAGTTTGACCTCCCGAAAACTGCCAACGGGCGAAGATTGGGCACAAAGCATGTCGAAAAACACTGTGGACATGGAAAATATTCTAACACTGCTCAAGTTGGGTGCCCCAAGTCACCTGGGGCGCCTGGTTTCACCAGACTTAGCCATTTTTTCAATTTTTGCAACTTCTTCAATTTCTCGATTTGCGTGCGCGTTCCGGTGGCAGAGGACCCCTGTTCGACTATCGATTTATGTCAACTACGATGAAACTAAGTCTAATGATCTGGCAGATATGCAGGCCTGATGCAATTTGAGTTGATTGTACCTTCCGTTCGCCTCAAAAATCATGCCAAACTGATCAACTCTGAATCGGACCAGGCTGACGGAAGGAGGTTCACGTTTTTTCAAGAAAAACTTTAAAAATAAACTAACTCTGGTGAGTTTGGGCACCCCAAGTCACCTGGGGCACCTATCTTTCAATGCCTTAGAAAATTTTCTGAAAATTTCAAATTTTATGCCATTTCTCGTTTTCTGCCAAATTTCGAAGGTCCTGACTGACATATATTTCAAAATATATTTAAAACATAAACTTTATAAATTTTGAAATATACTTTCAGGATGTTTGAGATAGGTCTCAGCTCCATGGGATTTGACATGCAGATTCTAGATTTTTGAGGATCCACCAGATTTCAAACTTAGTCAATTTTTCAGGGCTTCAGGACATCAGACTTAGTCAATTTAAGGATTCTAGGGACAGGCATCAGGATGAAGGTAGACTGGATAGCCTGAGCATATCTGAGATGAATCTTCTGCTTTTACGGGCCTTTTGATTGAGTTTGACCAACTGGAAATAGGCTGACGGAAGCATTTTCGACGTTTCTCGAAAAACGTGAAAAAAATCTAACACTTGAAAGGTTGGGCACCCCAAGTCACCTGGATTGCCAACACTTAGTCAAATTTATGATTGTCCAACTTCTCATTCCACCTTGGATCCATATTGCATTGTTTTGCATGCATCGTCGAGTCGACAACTGTTCGTCCGTTCTACGTCGTTGGAACAGCGTTGAAAACTTGTTGACAAGCTCTGGCAAATGAACTTCCTCTGTTGATGACTTCAGAGCTCATGCTTCGCCTTCTGAAAAAGCAGAAATGACCCAGTAGAGAAAACTTGATCGTTTGAAGATTCTGTCTAGACCGCGCCGATCGTGAAGCAAAATCGACCAATGAGAATCAAGCACGACACCTGAGTCGGAGATTCCTATTTTTAGAAAGTTTTGCTAGCATCCATTTCTCGAGAAACCAGAAAACCAAACCTAACGTCTATTTTTAGAAATTTTTTCTTTTTTGACTTTTGACAAAAAAATTTCTAGACTTGTTCAAAATGCCTTAATGAAGCAAAAATTTTGATTGGGTACAACACAGTGCAACTATTCCCACAAGTATGGCCACATGAAGAAAGATTGCCAGAAACACTTGGCTTCTGAACAGTCCAAGCAAGGAGAGTCTAAACCTAAAGCCCGTGTTGTAGAGCACACTGAGCAGAAGGAGTCTGCTTTCTATGCCTTTATGGCCAAGAGACCAGCAGATCATGTTAAATCCTCTGCCTGGTACATTGATTCAGGTGCATCTCGGCATTTCACTCATTGTCAAGATTGGTTCACGGAGTACACGCCATTCAGAGATTCTGTTATCTTTGGAGGAGGCGAAGAGTATATTGTTGTCGGCAAGGGCAACGTACAAATTCAATCTGGAAGGAGAAATTTAATATTTCTCACTGTATACTTTGTACCTGGCATGGAGCTGAATTTGCTACCAGTTAGTCAAATCATGTGTCACTCTGCTCAACTAGATATTATTTTCAGCATGCATACATGCAGCATTGTTGATAGAGAGACTCACACTACAGTTGTTCAGGGACTTGAGGATCATGGTCTGTATAGACTTGTTGATTCAGGTGATTCTCAAAGCACGCTATGGCAGCCAGGAGTACTTCCATTAGCAACCTCTGGCATCAGCGTTATGGGCATCTAAATATGCATTATCTCTCTCAGTTATCTAGAGATGATCTGGTTGGTGGTCTACCTACGATTCAGACTCAGAATCATGGAGTATGCGAAGCTTGTCAGGTTGGAAAGCAGCATCGGACTCCATTCTCAAATGGTGACACATGGAGAGTGTTAGTGCCTGAATTGACTGGCAGTTTTTGAGCAATTTTCATGCAGGCACTTTCCCTAAATATCCAAAAAATGTCTAAGTGTTGGACCTCCTCAGTATTTTTCAGCTGCAGCATCATATTTTCCTGAAGAGGAGGTCATCATCATCATATTTCCTTTGATGGTGGTCAGCATCATCATGTTCTCCGTCGACCGGTTTCTCATCGTCATCATCATATTTCAATATCGGGTGATGTTTGGTTTTTATCCTGATCCTGCTGATGAGCTACAGCGCGCCCTGATTTGCTTGCGGGGGTGATTTTTTCAAGTATCCGGTGATCTTCCAATTATCACCTTGCCCAGACATGATGATGATGTTGCCCCGATATTCTGAAGGGGTTATTCTTTGAGTTGTTCGACCTGACTTGTTTTTTCTTAAGGGTCGTCATCATCATCATCATATTTCCAATTATCACCGTGTTGCTCGCGAGGGTCATCATATTTTCTGCCTTCATGATATTTCGCCGGGGTGATATTTTTATCATCGGGTGATCTTGGTTATGATCATCCTGATGATGTTGTTGAAGAGTTCTAAGTGTGACCCGATATTCACTGGGGTCATCATATTTTGAACGTCAGGATGATCTTAGTCAATATCATCCTGATGATGTTGTATCACTTCATGTTCGTTGTTTGTCATCCTGATGATGCTGACGTCATCCTTATATCAGGGTGATATCTTTCTTTCTGCCTATCTGCATCATGATATTTCCGAAGGAGGGGGTGATATTTTCATATCACTCAAGTGTGTGTTTGTTCCAACATCATGATGATGCTGATATCAAGGAGATATCTGCCTGCCAGCTTCGTGCATTATCTAGTGGGGGTGATCTTTTCAAGCATCATCATATTCGTCTATCGCCCCGATCTTATAGTGGAGCTACAGTGCAACCTGATACTTGTGCATCAGGATGATATTTCCAAATATCCGGTTGTCTTCCGAATATCATCCTGATGTCGATATGATGATGACGTCATCGAGGTCCGGGGGGGGTCATATTTCTAACACAGATCATCTTGTGGAGGTCCCCCGATATTTGCAAACATGATGATGACGTCATCCGGATATGAGGAGGTGCGCAGTAGGCAGATATGATGATGACGTCAGCAGGATATGATGATGATGTCATCAGGATGTTCATCGGCCAGACTTTTGGTATAGGCTCAGCAGGAGGATGTTCCTCCGATAGATCAAGTTGTGCCGATGAAGGCGATTATCATGCAGGTTGTATTGCAATATGATGCTGACGTCAGGGTGATATTTCAAGCAACAGGATATCATGCTGCTGGAGGATGATAATGATGAAGTCTTATACTAGTGTCGTCAGGAGCAAAAGCACCGACATGATATATGCTCATCACCTAGTATATAAAGTGTTAATGAGGTTGCTGCGGGGTGCATGTGGGATAATGTTATCCTGCATATTCGAAATATCATGATGATGAATCTCGGCGGGAAATGGTTGCGATCGACTGTTTGATGTTTTTCCCAAGGCCGCGGGTTGGTGCGCCATTGATGGCGAAGGTTGCAGAGGTATGGGCGGATCTGGTACCCGATTGAAGGTGTACATTAGCGGACAGTGGCGCAGGGCTCGAGATATCTTCCTGTCTCCTCCCCTACCTGCTGCATTCATGTTTGGGCGCCAATCTGGTGGTGTTTGAGCGCCATTTTTATGGTACTGTGTATCTGGCGGGATTTTTGGTCAACCTGGTAGTTAATGCTGAATACACCCTCCTGCTATATAATGCAGACGGTGTTATTTATTTGAGGTTGTTGAAAGTTGCGGATTTTTGGCTCTGTAATCCAAAACCAGCTGATCTGGTTGCTCTGTACAGCTTAACTTGTGAGTTTATGTATCTCCTGTTGTACGATTTGGCATGAATCCACTGATTTCATGGTTGATCTTATATGAGTAATGCTATCTTAGCATGTGTTGTGTTAATTCTGTCTCCAGTATTGCATGTATTCTTCTTCTGGATCTGGATATTTGCGTAATGTTTAGATTCTAGAGCATAGAATTCCTATGTTGAATGTCTGATCTTTTAACTTCTGCTCAAGGGGCAGATTAAACTGTTTTCAGGTTGAACATTGGGAAGGGTATACTGCAGTAGGGATGCCATAAGTAGAGATAACTTAACACTCTTCATTGGGAGATATCTGTAAGGCAGATATCATGTGTATCCCCCTGAAATCCAGTTTTAGCTATTCATGCTGATCATTCACAGGTGTATGTCTACCGACTCCAAGCCCTGGATAGGCACCAATCATGCTGTGTTCTTGTGTTATACACCATGTCCAGCTTTGCATCCAAAATTCAAACTAAAACATTTCATACTTCCACCTGTTAGTTGTAGGAGTAGGACTAGGAACCCCCTGCATGCTCTCATACCCAACCAGACATCATGTCCAAGAATGTTGCCAGCCTTGTGATCTATCATGCAGATCTTGGTCCATACATGAGAGTATTCTGCCTGTTGTTGTCAAGTTAGATCTTTCTATCTTTGAGCTAGTCGAGGTTACATCTTGAGTTATAGGGATACCCCCCTTGGTGCGGCAGAACCAGAAGTGAAGGGGAGGAGCTCACGCAACCTCCTGTATTCAGTTGGCTGAATCTGCCTGTGCATTAGAACTGGCAATCCCTAATGCTGATTCAAAAAATGTCAACAGAGAGCATCCAAGGTATTACAGTTGGTTCACACTGATGTATGTGGACCAACGAACACTCCTTCAGTTACTGGGTGCAGGTATTTTCTGTTATTTGTTGATGATTTTAGTAGAAGAATGTGGGTGTATTATCTTAAAAACAAATTAGAGGTGTTCAATATATTTCAGCAGTTTAAGGCCTTACTTGAGAAAGAGTCGGGCTCTCAGATAGTCACTCTTAGGTCTGATAATGGGGAGGAGTTTTGTTCTTCTGACTTCTCCAGTTTCTATGTTGCACATGGCATTAAGCGCCAACTTACCACACCTTACACCCCTCAGCAGAATGGTGTTGTTGAGCGTCGGAATCACACCATTACTGAAATGGCTCGTTCTATGCTGGAGCATAGACATGTCCCTAAGAAGTTCTGGGCTGAAGCAGTCTACACTGCAGTTTATCTTCTGAACCGGTCTCCTACTTATGTCGTTAAGGAAAATGACTCCTGAAGAAGCTTGGTCTGGACGCAAGCCTAAGGTCAGCCACCTAAAATTCTTTGGCTCTACTGCTCATGTGTGGATTCCAGATGCCAAGCGCACCAAGCTGGATTCCAAGAGCCAAAAACTCATGTTCACTGGTTACAGTGAGAATCATAAGGCATATAGGCTAATTGATGTAGATACATATCGTCTCTTCTTCAGTCGTGATGTTGTGGTTGATGAAGCTATTGGGCCTTTTATCTGTCTTCTCCTTTTGTGAGCTCTAAGGATCAGCCTCTGAAGGCTTCTGATTTGGGTGTTCGCCTTCCCCTAGCTCCACCTAATGGGAGGGATTCTGCAGTTGTGGAGGCACCTCAGCAAAATGTTCCACCACCCGCCCCTCCTTAGGACAATCTAGATCCTCATCTAGCTGATTTTGTTCCAACCACCCTAGGTGATGTTGTTCCTCCTGTTTCAGATATTGGTACTTCTACTCTCAGACCTAAATGGTGGGCTAAGACCATAGGTGATCTTCATGATGATGAATTGATTGAGGGTAGATCTGCTCGGAAAAAGAGCAAGCAGCAGAATACAGTTAATTTTGCTCTTATGGCCAACCTTCACAGCATCTCTGAGCCTTGGACATATTTAGAGGCTAAAGGCATACCTGAGTGGGAACAGGCTATGGAAGATGAACATCATAGTCTTCTAAAGAACAACGTTGGGTCCTCTCCAATCTTCCACCTGGGAAGAAGCCCATTGGCTACAAATGGGTGTATAAAGTTAAGTATAAGGCTGACGGAACTCTTGATAAGTATAAGGCTCGGTTAGTAGCCAAAGGGTTCTCATAGACATAGGGCATTGATTATGAGGAGACTCTTGCTCCACAGCCAAAATGAGTACCATTCGGCTTGTCCTCGCTATTGCAACCCAGTTTGGATGGAAAGTCCATCAAATGGATGTCAAAAGTGCATTCCTCGATGGGGATTTCCAGGAAGAAGTCTATATGACGCAACCTCCTGGCTTCAAGGTTGTTGGTAAAGAACACCAAGTATGCGGACTAGTGAAAGCACTCTATGGCCTCAAAAAGGCTCCACGGGCATGGTACATGAAAATTGATAAGTACCTAATTGATCATGGTTTTCAGAGGAGTCCTTCTGATTCTAATATGTATGTCAAACAGTCTGGTGATGATATTCTTTTGCTTGTTGTCTATGTTGATGACCTGATCATTACTGGTAGCTCGGAACATTTGATTGAGGAGATCAAACATAATCTCAGTCAATCCTTTGACATGACAGATTTGGGACTTCTGCGTTATTGCCTAGGTGTTGAGGTTTGGCAGACAAATGATAGCATCTTTATCTCTCAATCCAAGTATGCTGGAAGTCTGCTTGATAAGTTCCGGATGAATGATTGCAAACCTGCATCTACACCTATGGAGAAAGGGTTGAAACTATCAACCAAATCAGATTCACCTGTGGAGAATGAATCAACATTCAGGCAACTAGTGGGCAGCCTCATTATCTCACTGCTACTAGACCCGACCTCAATTTTGTTGTGAGCTACATCTCTCGCTTCATGACAGCCCCTAAAGCTGAACATTGGGTTGCATCGAAGCGTGTGCTGAGATATGTGAAAGGCACTTCCAACTTTGGCATTCTGTATGGCAGGTGCAAAGATCCTAAGTTGATTGGTTTTACAGACTCAGATTGGGCAGGTTCTGTTGATGACAGGAAGTCTACTTCTAGGTATGTTTTGAGTTTGGGAACAGGTGCAGTTACATGGACCAGCAAGAAGCAGCAGGCAGTGGCTCTTTCCTCGACTGAAGCTGAATATCGGGGAACTGTTAAAGCAGCTTGTGAGGCAGTTTGGCTTCGAAGGATGCTTTCTGACATGCAAATGTCTCAAGCAGGGCCTTCCCCCTTGTACTGTGATAATTAAGGGGTGTTGAAACTTGCCAAAAATCCAGTCTTCCATGAACAGACCAAGCATGTTGAACTTCATTGTCATTTCATCCGCCAGCTTGTCGAAGATGGATCGATGATGTTGCAGTATGTTCCAACTGAGGATCAGACTGCGGATATTCTCACCAAGTCTCAGAGCCCGGATAAGTTTGTCAAATTTAGGGGGCACCTTGGTGTAGTTGATAGATTGACCATTAAGAGAGGGTATTAAAATAATATTTACTTAGTTTATTTAATGGTCAATAATGTAATATTAGATTGTTTCTATTTCCGTTATTTAAATAGCTTTAGTTTCTTTAGAAACATATGTATTCTATATTTTAGAAACGTCTCTTTGTAATTCTTTATATAGAGCTTTGCTCTATTGTTAATATAATTCATTCAGATTTTTACCATTACAGACAATTGATTGGACTTGTGATTATAACTAAGAGTTTTTTAATTTTTGTGTATTTTTTCATCACTGCATACGATAGTTGTTCCTAGGATGAAAGTGAAGAGTGATTCTTTTAACTTGCAACAGTGAACACCATTATGGCAGAAACAATACAGTCTTAGCCTGAATACAAGCCTACACATTTAACTAAGAGGGTTGATGACTAACTCTAGCATTGCCTGCATTGAAGATAGCATAATAAGAATCCCCGGGGAGGATGAAGGGCAACCAACCCTCCAATGGATGGATATATTCCTCTAATGGTCAATGTGACATAGTCTTCACCATCCCATCATAAAAATAAGCAGCTCTAGTTCATCTCCACCTTTTCATCATATTGTCATAGGCACAACAATTATTATGGGATAAACGACTTTGGCAAGAAAAATACACGCCATATCAATACACATTACAAGAGCTTTCCAATGATATGCAATAAGCATATATTTTTTTTTTTTAAATTGTGTAACTGATGAGATAGCTAGCTAACATCTACTTAAGTAGTGATCCCATGGAGGGAGCACCTAAGTTTTCTCAGCAGTACCACGGAGAAAATTTTGAAACATTTTGCAGTGATATATCTCTTGGAAAATCAAATTTTTGGTTCAGCTGTTAATTTTTAGGAATTTTATTAGCAAATTAGAGTAAAATAATCCTTGAAAGTCTTTTTAACAAAAGCAGGACACAAGTAAACTGCCATTTGTCCAAAACAGTTCCAAAGATCTCAGCAGCCTACAAACTTTTTGCCTCCATTGCTAGCAGCAGCTGAATTTCCTCTTCCTAAAAAATAGCTGCTCTGGAATTTTGGTGAACTATTTTCACCATGGAGCTGGTCCAAGAAATCCTCAATCTTAGAAGATAGAGGCTCTTCACAATTATCTCATTGAGATCTTTGAAGTCGATGCACAACCTCCATGTGCCTCTTTAGCACGAGCACAGTTGGGCTGCCACAAGGTGAAGAGTTGGGTCTAATATGTCCTTCCACTAGTTCATGGATATGCTGCTTGATCTCTCTGACCCCTATGAATACAGTGGCCTAGACATGCAACAAGAAGAGGTGGTCTTGGAATCAAATCAATAGTATGACTCACCACAAAATGTTTAGGTACTCCAATAGGTGATTGAAAGTTATACTTGTACCTATCCAACATGTTATCTAACTATTGTTGTTCGGTTGAAGGAGTTGTGTCATAGGTCTTGCCATTAAGAACACAAATTTCTTCCTAGAACTAATTAACATTTTACATTGCTTAGCGTTGATGAGTGACAACTTAGGGACTGCCTTTGATATGCCGTATCTATTTAGGCCAACATCTATGATGACATTTCTAGAATTTGCCTCATAGATTGCATAACATTGAAACAAATATGGTTGTCCAAGTAAAACATCACATACCACTTATGGCGCCACATCACAAAGGATTGTATCTTGAAAAGACTTGATTTTGTAGACTAAGTAGCACTGATGAGTGACACACTTCTCAAAACTCAAGGTAAACCATCCAATGGTGTATGGTTGTGGGTGAGGCTTCATCTACAGATTCGATCTTTATATCATCTCCAAAGAAAATAAGTTCTTCTAGCTGCCATGGTTAACACTTAACAATGAAGTGAACAAGTTGTCCAGTGACCCACATTTGAGAATGGAACAAACTCTGCTTCTTTTAGATCTAAATTGAAAGATGAGGCAATATGGGCAGTCACTACCATGGCTCTTGACTCAATCCATGATCTGTTTACCTTTATCTTGTGTTGCTGTGTTGGAACTAGATTCTTCCATCTGTGTAACCAGAGATTTCCAACCATGGAATTCCTTGTTGGAGTATCCACTAGACTTGTGTACCGTGCACCACTCACATGTCTTAGATTGCATCTTTTTCTCTTTGATGTGTTATTCTGGGATTGACATGAAGTCCTTTTCCCTACTTTGGATTTTTTTTTTTGCTCCAGATTTAGGGTTCTTATTCTACTACTTATCTTGGAATTTGGCATCTTAATTATTAGACTTATGCTTAGCTTTCAATTCAATTTTCCAGGCATACCTGTAGGATTCTCCTAAAAGGAAAATATGGAGGAAGTCCATCTCAGTCTGGATTTAGGATTTCCAACCTGACCCATACTTCAAAATGAGATTTTGTCCAGAGTTTTTAATGTTCAAATTGGAAGTCAAAGTGTAGACTATATTAATATATTCTTGAACAGATTGGTCACAACCTTGGTGAAGTTACGAATACTTGATGTATTGATCCTCATAGTTTCCAACAGGGTCATAGGTTTCTTTCAAGGCTTATACAAAACCATTCTAGGTATCTACAAGTGTAATGCAATCATCATGGTTAGTTCCATATTTATTGCACCATTTTTACACAAAGTGACAAATGAGGTCTGAAGTGCAAAGGAAGTCTTTTCTTGATCAAAAAATGTAGTTTACTGCATAATATGGATAAATGTAGTTAAGCCAGATACCTAAAGCATCTACTATTTTGCCTTCAAAAATAGGGATATCTAGATTGAATCATACCTTAAATAGTGTTTGGCCTCCAAATGGTCTTTTTGGTTCTAGAGTTGATTAGTTGGAAGGAGATCAAACACGCTGCAATAGTTGAGCAAAGTAGTCAATGATTCTCACTCTTTACTATGCATAATGTTACTCCAAGCCACCTCTTATTTGCTGCAAAGCATTCACCACCATCTTCTGAAACACTTCTAAAGTCATCATCTTTAATGTAGCTTTGTCTGCCATCTGTTGAAATTGTAAAGGGAGATGCGAGGAAGGGTCACAAGTTTCAAGACCAAGCTTCTTGTACACGCACCTCATATGAGTGGGCATAAAAACTGCAAATAAGGATTCAAATATTTCTTCTCTTATACTATTGATTTGGGGCCTAGGGATGCTTGGGGTATAACACACTCAAACTGTTTCAAATGTGTTATAAACAGAAGCGAATTATTGAAATGATAGAATGCAAACTATTATTCAGAGGGCATTAAACAACAACAGAGATCTAAGAGATAGAAAACAAAATGTTAGAACTGTAAATTGTAAGATTGTATTATGCAAAAGTTATGCATAGAATCCCACAGACCAGATGTTACAAGATGTCTCTTTTACAGCAGTCTTCTCTATCTATGAAAGAAGAGTCATGTTACATTAATATACAAGTGTGGACACTCAAATTGCACATAACTCTATTATCTGACGACTCATACAGGCAAGTGTTTGGCACTGATCTGGGGTTATGCAGTTCCCTTACTATCTATAGGAGACCATAAAAGGCTTTTGATAGTTGTTCAGCACCATTGGATTGGATGTAAGTGGGCTATTCCAACTATCTTGAGGCAAGGTGTCAGAGATCAGATAAGGTTGAAGGGTTCAACTAGGAAGGGTTGCCAAGCCAAGCAACCAAGGAAAGGTCGGGCCCCTTTCTATAATGAAGGTACAATTTTGCAGTTATAATAGACACAACCATTTGTCTTCGATCGACTCATTTCCTCTATTTTTTCATTATCTAGAAATCATGCAGAAACATTTGAATAAAACAGGTCTGACACTGTCAGAGTTTGGACATCATGGTAGGTCCATGTGTTCTCGGAGGTCCTAAAGTTGGTGAAAATGGCATATGGCGTGAAGTAACACCATTGCATTGCAAGTCAATCAAAGTCACACATCCTCCTAGATCATATATTGCACATATTGACAGATCCTAAACTGCACCCAAACAAAGCCTGTCTTGCCAACACAATGCGAAAACTACATGAATGAAAGAAGCATGCACAAGTATCATTAATTTCAGCACATTTGTCCATGTATTCTCATCAACTTTTCTAGTATAAATCAAGCCACATGCTAGAAAAATAGATGGAATTGATAAACAATGTCTTATTCTAGATGGATTTCTCTCACTCACACACACAAATATCCATTACTATTTAGACTAGTTTTAAGAGACATTCATGAAAAACATCAATCAAAGAAGAGATTCTCGATATTTTGAGGATCCTTTATCTTCCTAAGGTAAATTTGAGGATTTATGCCACAAAGAACATTTGCATATACTTGCGAAGGCCAAGATGTTGTCTGGTACATTCTAACTGATTATTATTATTATCATATTGCAATATTATGCTGTATTACCAACACAACATATCATTGTGACAAGAAAATGCATATATAATCAAAGCATGCATCGGTTTCTAGAGGAATTATGAAATCTTTGCTAAAAATGCCATCTTTTGATTGTGATTAATGAAGTGCACAGCCTACGCATGGTCCCGGTAAATCTTATGAAGTGCCATAAGAAATCATCTACTCTTGATCCGGATGACCCACATGATGATCATGTAGGATACTTCTTTTTGATCTTCTAAACCTGATGGTTGACCCAAAAAGATCTTATCTCCATGGTCCTAGAAGTCCTTATGATGGCCCTGTAAGGATTAATTTTCCTTAGTCTTGGATGCACATATGGTGACCGCAAAGGATAATATAACAATCTTGGATTTTCATATGATAGCCCTTCAGTTGTTAATTTCCAAGGAATCTTCCTAATCTTATGGAGTGCTAATCGAAAGTCAGTGGGAGTCACAAATTATTGGGCCTGGATCCAAATGAGTGGACAAAAGTAAAATGTCAAATGGTGCCTATCTATGATAAGTTTGGTGATAGTCATAGTCTGATCCTCACCTTGAGAGTTTAGTGGGATTCAATATGCATATTTCATCCCCTATAAATTTATGTACACTGTATTGTCATGATAACTAAATGAGTATGTGTTTGAATTTGTGTTCTTTGGACATCCATGATGTGTATGCATAGATGTAAGGAAGGCAATCTGAAATAAAGTTATAAGAGTTGGGTTACCCCTTTCTAACCATCATATGGTGCCATGGGAAATCTCCATGTCCACAGTAACAGAAAGCTTTGTCTGGATCAGTCTTCAATATGGCTGGGAATAAAACATCCCTCAATAGTTTCTTGTATGGCACCACTGGAGAGCACTTAGCCAGATTCAATGAGAGTCTTGTATTGCCGTGCAAAAATTCATGCAATCCATAAGAGCACAGCCATAACTCATTCCATATTGCTCTAAAGAATAAATACTACCTATCACTGAAAAGCTCTTGAAGAAACTTTCCAACATAACAAATGGAAATCAATTCTCAAACAATGGATCAAAAGTCATAGTCATTCAAATCATATAGTTCATTGGACAAAGAAACCCTCTGAGTGGATTCAAAACACCAATAACAGTTCATCAAAGCCACTAATTTACGTGGCTGATTTGAATGAAAGCTGGTTGGATACATGTAAAATGAGGCCAACATAGACCTCATCTATCAGCACTTATGATGTAATTATAACACCAAAAGGGCATAGAAATGCATAAGCATTACTCCATCTGGCTGTATTATGTGCACCAAAACAACAGGGATATAGAATTGATATGATTCATATCTTTCAACCTTATATCATGGTAATTTAGACATGATTATGGCAACTCCCATAAAGAGCTGCCTACACACCTTGTATTTTATCCCAAAGTGTTCTTTAAATGGATTTTCCAAGTTGCCTTTATTCCACAATAGCAGTATAACAGTTATTTCCAATTTTCTTGTGATTATCCTCAGCAACTTGGATGGCAAGCGCAACTACTGAGCAAGCCAGCTGTCTTGGCACTTGGGCCTTGGTGACATAAAGTACTTATTGTCTTGTTTCTCCGTGTCCTTTTTCAAACAGCAAGCTACAGGACTGTGTATTTCGTGTTATGAATTTGAGATGTTTGAATGGATGAATCTAGAGCAGATTAAGTTATGATCTGATCCCCAACACAAGGATGGAGACACCTACGCTCCATGGCTACCATATCTTCTCAAAAATTTGCAAATAATAGCATCTATTTGTTATTTTTGAGAATTACTCTTTCCTTGGTCATTAAAGTCCTCATCATTAGGTCCTACAGTCATATGATAAATTTATTTATTTTTAATGGAAAATTCCTATTCAATCTTTTTTTCCCTTGTGTATGGATTTTTCCTACATTTAAAGAGTTTTTGTTCTTAGTCAGGTAGCTAGAATTATTATTAGTATTTTGTATTTATTAATTTTAGATTATCCTACACCTCATTTGCCTTTTAGCTAAGATTCCTTGGAGTGAACTTCTTTCTTAGGTCTCACAAAATTCCTTATATAAAATATTTGAGTATAACTCCTTTCTTTGGCATCAATATTCCTTACAAGGACTATTGAAGTGTAGCTCCTTTCCTTTGCACATATGTGTGCACACCTTTTGTCATGAGGAATATGACACATAGGCACAGACTAATGCAAGGTGGCAATAATGAAGGCTTGGAGTTACATGCATAACTCCTCTTTTCATCCCTACAAAATAGACATTCTCCATTCCTTTTCTTTATGGTGGTACTTTGTTATTTTGTTATCTTGAAACTCTTAACATTTTTTTAAGTGGAGTGATTGTAAGCATTGTAAGATTTCAAGTTGCCATTTTCATTTATATATGTGAGGTTTTCTTCCAGCAGATGCTTTCTCCAATTCAAAAATCTTGTCTCATCTTTGCTGTGGTATGATTTTATATTAGCTTGTTAATTTATTTTCTTTGCTTATGACTAAATGTTTAGTAGTTGATCTTGGCATAATATTTTTCTAGCAATTTTGCCATAATATTTCTGTGATATGACCATTAGAAAGCTCTTACCACTTTGTTGTTGTCTGATACTATGTTTGTAGGTATGATTGTGATGATGATACATGTGCATGCATGTATGAGAATGTATGCACTTGCTAGGCATGATGGTAAGTCTTAGAACCCAGTATTAAAGCAATGACAAATGAGTTTGTAAGCAGCAAGGATATATATCATTTTTTTTAATAAAAGAAAAACATGTCATATCAAAAAGAATTCAAATTTACAAAAACCATGTTTTACCATGAGGAAAGCACGAAACAGATAAAAAGCCTTATAGAGGCAAAGAGTAACAAAAGAGTACTTAGTTTTTAATTTGTACTTAGTTTTTAATTACATTTGGCAGGAATGTTCAACAAAGCATATCCTTTCAGAAAGACACTTTTATGACATCTGATTTTCTATCAATTTCTAAGCTTACTTAAAGGACCTCTTTTCTAGAGCGGGAGGCCTTGAACATTGAAACATCTCGGTACAGAGAATGCAGATTTATGGCTCCTCGTGTCCTCCCTAGTGGGACCTGCTTGACTCCACTGGATTGAAGCTCCCTAGGCATGGGTTTGAGAATTAGAGAGGCCTACTGATGATGCTGGACATAGTGAGCTCCATGTCGTTTGAGATTGACGTCCTGTGTGTTTTGTTATATGACATCAACAAGCCTGCATTTTGCTTTCTCATTGGATTAAGAAAATTCAATTGCTTTAATACAGATTTGGAGTTGAAACTAGTTTTTTGGGAGAAGGTGGGTACACTCTATTTGATGTTTCAGGCAGTCCTGCAAAACAAGCTGGTTGCTCTTATGTCACTGAATACGAGATAAAAGAAGAGACATGCAACACTCAAATAGGCCATATCAGCTCCTTTTTCTCCCATTTTCTGTACAATGCCTAGGATGTTATCATTAATATAGTAAGGATGTCTATCATGCTGATGGATGTGACATGACGTACAACGATGTATGGCATAATGACTACATGGCATAAGGGGATTCCCCATAAACTCATGCTGGTCATATGTGGCACCCTCAAGTAGTGGGCCCAGGGTAACATTTGATGGTTTCAACACCCATATGACCATTCACATTGTTGAATGCAGGTTGACAAACATTAAAGGATGATTGATTGTGTATCCTCATAAGTCTACCCTAAGATAATGCCTTTACCTGTCTATGGGTTGTGCCTACATTGCCAATAGCACCAGTATTTTTTTAGCATGAAAAGAAAACCCTTGGCATGCGTTATGTGTTGTGGTATTATAAAATCCTTGGGTAACAGGAAAAGCTGCAAACATTCAAGCAATGTTCTACTCTTCATTGAGCAGCCTTGCATTGTACGGTAAGGCATACACCCAAGTGGGAATGGATGGGCCGTGGAAGCACAAAGTGAGCCACTCCAGAATCTTGGTGCTAGTAAAATGACACAAAATCATTGCAGGACCTAATGAGTTGATGGCTGTACTCTTCAAGTCTAAAGACCTTCAATGGAAAGTTTGATAAGGTGCCATCCCATTACCCTTCAGCAACACCTGGTAGGACCATTGCCAAAAAGGACTTTACTATTGCATTCATGTGATTCTTGACCAGGTTAGCATCCATGTAAAAAATCATATGCTCATAAAATGCATTGCACTAAATTGCATTCATCTTAAAATAGACCATTTTCTTTAGCAATAATCTCTTTCAGATACAGAGGATGCAGCAGTAACACCTAAAAGCAATATAATAGGTCTGAAAATGTTTAAATATTTTCACCTTCATCCAAGAAACTTCAATGGGAGTACACTAACTTGGTAGGGGAGATCTCTTATTATTTAGTACTTGGTACCAAATGTCTCTTGTGTCTCAAATTTCAATGCTAAAATTATCTACAGATGGCAAGCAATGCATATGCATACATCTTTTATGAATCTGGGATGTCATTTATCTATAGCAGATTCAGTGATAATTCAATCGCCTTATATGAGGACTAGCTTAAATATTCCTCCATGGCTGTAATATCCTTCAAAAATATGGAACGCTATCATTCCAAATGATCTTTTAATGTTTTGACAGAGAAATTACGATGCTCTATTATAGAATACTGGCAACTCAACAGAAGTATAGGGACTTCATTCTAGGCAATCTTTACACTCTTTAACATAATTACTACATTAAAATGTTTTAAAGGCACAAAGAACTTTACAATAACAGGAGAAATACATCATTACACGATGTGTCAACTGAGGTGTTATTAACTTTTATTTCTTTATAACTTTTTTTGCAAAATGAAGTGTAATGTCTTAAATTGTATGTCCCTTAAGGCAATGGTTAATGACCATCAGTTATCCCCATTATTTAGTAATTTACTTGTTATTATCATATGAGGCATATGGTGAGATGTTGATATTTATTGAGGGATTCCCTCTATGGAGTCTGTCCTTCTCTTTGTTGTCTAAAATATTGTAGGCATGGACTCACCGTTACAGTCTGTCCTCTACAAGATGCCATAATCTTAGGCCCCTAATGAGGTTCTTATCTCTAAGTGGGATCTATTGGCTAAGAGCAATCTGTGGTATCTATATCACTTTAGGGAATGTAAGATTCGATCATGTTTTTGGTCTGTGTTCAGATGGATAGGAGTGACATTGTGACTTCACCGGAATCACAAAATAGCAAGGCAAACTCACAAGGCAATGGCACTGAATGTTAAGTAACACATCTAAAATAGGTTCATGGTAGGGGTGCTCACAAAATACTTCAACTGCTAACATGAAAGATTCCTAAGAAGATTGATTGCCACCTTGCTCTCTAGTATTTGAGTAAGATTTGCTTTCTGTGCTGACGTTTAGGAAACCGAAAGATACTCTCATATCCATGTGTGTATGTGAATAAAGGAACGTAGACTGCAATAAAAAAAAAAACTGCAAGAGTTTTGGCTAGCTATATTGCATGTCCTTAGAGGCACGTTCTCCTGTTTTTCAATGTTGGAAATCTAATAATTTCACATTTGTCTAGTTCTTGAGTAGGCATGAATCCATTCTTTGGAGGCACTCTACCCTGTTTGTCAGCATCAAATTAACATCTAATAATTTCACATTTGTCAAGTGCTTGATTAGGTTCACAACTATTCCAACCCAATAACCATTCTCTTTGTTCAGCATGTTGTTCTAGGTAAGGGAGAATTGATTCTTAACACAAGCTTTAAATTTTGTAAGTATAATGTCAATAAGCATATATTCAAAGCAGATGAAGTAGATGGCTTCTGTTCTTCCAAGAATATGATTTCAGCATCTCAGTTCCTAGGAACGAGAGAAAAGCAAAGGTGCTTATGGAGTTACCCTGATATTAATTTCTTTTACAGGGAGACAATAACATTCTCTCTTGTTAACTGTAAATGACATTGATTGTCTTGCTTAAACTCCTGGATCGACTTTAAGAAATTTTATCCAGGGATGATCTAAAGTTCTCTAAATAACTATTTTATTTTAGTCCAATCTATTATATCAGGCAGTGGAAAACAACCGACCATTTGGTAAATAGTCTAGTAACTTAGATATGAAATCAATTAAGAGCCATTTTGTGTATGATTCTATGAGAAGAATGTGTCAAAGATAAACAAGATAAACAGAAACAAGTTTGACTTAAACTAAAAGCCTCTGATCTTGTCGGTCCATTTTAAGAAGCGTAACACTGAAATATCCAATAAATCTTGGTTTTCCAGGGTCATTAGATTGAATATTTCATCCTTTCATCCTATTACAGCTGCTCATGGTGTCAAGCACCCAGTGGTCACAGAAATTCAGTAGTACATGTGGTGATAGATCCATGAGACAGTGTCCTTTGCAAGAGGCCATTACGTCATGTTAAACCCTTTACTCTTGCTCTTGACATATAGAGTCAGCTACTCTTCACCATTTACAATCTAGACAATAGGAGCAGGCACACATTACTACTTTTCTCTAGACTACACCTAAAAGATCGTCAATCATGAATGTTAGGAGGCCTACCGTGCAGAGTATGTAGCTTCTGTTGCTTCTTCCCAGAATTGCTAAGGCAGGCACCCTTGGCCTAGGTCTTTCTACTCAGGGCATGATTAGATCCTATATTGACACTTGTATGGTGATTTACTTTGCCCCTCTTCTGCTACCAATTCTGATGCAGACTAAAGCCTAGTTTTTCCATCAGCTCCATTCTCTTGGCCCTATCAGTGATTCGCTTTTTAAGATGAGATTTTTCATACGATTGTTCTATAATTTGCATATAATAATTTATCTAGTATTTAACTGTTTTTTTGCCTCCATTAGAATCCTTTTAGCACTCCTGATTAGCTATTCCAACTTACTTTACTTTTGTGTCCCATTTAACTACTTTCAACTTTTGTGGACAATTATATAATCAGTTCCTTTCTTTCTTTCTAATTTATTAAAATTTACCAGCCAATGAGAAACCACGCTAAGGTAGACTAGCCTGTCAAGTTAGTGGGTTGAAATGGTCGTCTCTCCATTGGTGGAATTACTAATAAATTATTTGCCAACAATCAAGATAGATAACATAAACTAGGAAACGTGGCATAAACAAGTATTATGCTAGACCTGGTGTAGGTGGATTAATAAGGCTTGGTTTACTCCTAAGCTTGATCATGAGATTGAGGTTGAACCCCAAAGGAAATAAATTGTCAATATATAAGGTAAAGTGAAAAAGTGCCCTTCTTCTCATCAGCCAAATTGGCAGCGAGGCTGTGACCTTAAAAAATCATCTGTTACCTATACAGTCCCTAGCATTGCATCAATGTTCCTTAAAAGAAATGGAGAGGCTTGAAAAAAATTGAAATATTGCACATCCTTCTGGGATCAACCGCATGGTATAACTGGGTTCGGATGTTTTGGATCTCTCTAGGGACCCATCATCAGAGAAAGGATTAAAGCCAATGCTCATAGAATTCTTTCCAGCCAGATATTGTAAATTCAGGTAAAGCTTCTTTCATATAGAACTGTCGATTTAAGATAAACTAACATTGAATCCACTCTCTTATTAGAAAAAAAGTGTTAATAGGTATAAACGAGAAAAAGAGATGGCATTTTTCTTTTGCTCTTAGGGTCTGGTAATGGCTGGATGTCTCAATTCGACCAGCC
The DNA here is from genome assembly GCA_027924645.1 of Cunninghamia lanceolata. NCBI lineage: Eukaryota > Viridiplantae > Streptophyta > Pinopsida > Cupressales > Cupressaceae > Cunninghamia > Cunninghamia lanceolata. Next base: position 4,685,394 of record BSBN01000469.1, read on the forward strand.
ACAGTTTTTGAAATTGCATTGTATTTAAATCAGTGTTTAGAAATAATGAGCACTAATGGGTGCACATAAATCAAAACTGTAATCCTGTTCTGATTAAAATGGTGCGGGTGTATAATTGAGGTTGATCTGCAAAGGAAACTAGAGCAAATAATACAGGTTTAAAGTTTTTCGGGTCTAAGATCTAAACCTTACAAAAATCACGTATTCAAGGGCAGATTTTCAACAAAATTGTTCAAGAGACTGGTAATTTTGATGGCCAGAAAAGCGAAAAATGGTACTAAATTTACCTGGTAAAGATTTAAAACTAGGTTCAGCTTCCATTCGATGAAAAAAATCCTGGAGTCGTATGAGTCGTATAATGCACACGGTAACTTCTTCGCTCAAAAACGTGTTAATTTAGTATATGAAAAATAGATTGTTTGGAGGTTTGACACCCGTTACAAACTTAAGATCGACAGGTGCAAATATTTTAGATGTTGGATTTGCGAGAAAATCTAACCATGTTGGTTTCAGATTGAATTTTTTTTTGTTTGGCCTCTAATATCTATATTAGCATTTTATTTTATTTTATTTTTATTTTGTGGGTTTTTCATCAATCAAAGTATAAACCCCACTTGCTAGAAGAGAAATTTTCCTATAGAGATAAAATATTATAATTTTTATTTCGTTGTAAGCTAAATTGGCCATTAAAAATTGTGTAGTTGATTTATCTCTATATAATAATTTTTATTTCATTGTGAGCTAAATTGGCCATTAAAATTTGTGTAGTGGATTTATTTTGTTTGTATATTGGCTTGAAAAAGGTTTTCTCTTGGAAAAGTTGTGGAGATTATTTGTTGTGAAATTGGACCATATGAGTGGCTAGAATATCTTTTAAATTGGTTGTAAAAGTTGTGGAGATTGTTGGTTACATTTATATAGGTATTTGAATGTATTTATTGTTGTAGAGAAATATATGTATTTTTATATAAACATTTAATGTAAATTAATTAAATTATAATGATAAATAAATTTAGTTCTAAGTAAATATTAGTTTATAGATAATAAGAAGCCTTATTTAAAGTACCATTTTTTAAATATTTTTTATACAAACGAAATGAGTATGTTACCTATCACACTAGCAGGGGTATAATCAAATCCAAAGGTGATTGATTGATAGAGGAATGTGATTGATTGTTAGAGGAATTTGATTGATTGATAAAGGAATTGCTAGTTTATTTTATCGTACAATTGTCAAAACATTTGGTATTATGTTGGAAATTTGGAATACTATAATCAAAATGTTATTATTATTATTTTGTTTTATTATTGTGTCAGTTTGTACCTTTCATAAATTGGGTTTCTTGGGTGTTATACTAGCAATTGGACCCATAAGTTTAATGGGTACGCTGATATCTTTTTTATTAGAGAAAATTTTTGTTAGAGTTAGATAAATTTGGCATTTTTTGTGTTGAACGCTTGTAGTCAATGAATGCAATAACATTATCCAACAAACATAAGTTCATTGTTTGATTTTGGTGGTGAGTGATCAACATGCCATGCATGGTACGTATTGTACATTCTTGAGTTGAAGGTACACAACACAAGGTTTTCCTATTGACATTCAAAGAAACAAAGGAACAATTGTATATTTTTAGTGGTAGTTTTAACAGCAAGTGGCGAGACTCTTGTGCACTGATATCACAGTCAACCATAGTCTCATTTATGAACTTATGAATTATGATAGAAGAAGGCTTTTCTAGGTCAATATTTCCATATATGTGTTTCAAAAGTTGGTTATAACTTTCATATTGACACTTTATTTTTAATGCATGCTTAGCATTGTACTTGAGCATTGCATGGCATGAAAGAATAGGTTGTGAATCAACATTTGTATGCCAAATTGGTAAAATTGTTGGGTTGTGGTTGTTCACCCTATCATCATTTTAGGCAGCTAAGAATGATGTGTGGCCGCTATCATTTGCAATGAAAATAGATGATGCCTACAAATCCCAAGGAGCTTTGTAATGACATACCAAAGATGACCCATTTCTCTACAAACATGTTTGTTTGCTACATTTTGTGTGTCATTGAATGTGATTTACTAAATCTATGTAATCTGCAAAGGGGTTACATGCAAGGATTTCTAGAGTGTCCAATAAGTAAGGGTCATCAAGGATGAAGCAATGTACCATTTGTTCCCTTTGGCTATTTGCTTGTGGATTCCATGTTGAAACATACATATTTATGTATTGCACATTATTGTCAACTACTTCTAGGCTATTCAAATCTATGCTTTCAATAGTAGGTGCTCCATGCAACCAAAGGAAGCCATGAATATGGTCAAATCATCTATGTTGCCACTCATATCTGCAAGATAGTATAAGAGTTAGCATTACTATACACAAGTAAATATTTGGTATATTATGAAAATTAAATGATGATTAATCCCACTCACATTTATCAATACTCTTAGGCAAGTAAAAGTTTCTCCAAGATCTCTTCATAGTAAACTTTGAACCTATTAAATGCATGTGCAATGCAATTAGATGCACATTGTTAATTATGTTTTGGACAACCAACTTGTATGACCATATATGAGAAAACAAGAGATGATGTATCTGTTATTTATTCATAGTTAACCAAAATCACACCAAATTTATAATAGTAGAAAGGAATTGAGCAGCACATAGATCATTATAATTCACAACAGAGTCTCAATCTTTAGTCGTTCAAATGTTGAATTTGCTCTTATTATTTACAACTCCTTGAAGAAAGCTCATTTAATGTATGACGGTTAGCCTAAGAGGGAGCAATCTTGGAAATGAACATTTGCTTAAAAATAGAGAGCTTACATTATTTGAATTGTTATATGCTTCACTCTATTTAATATAATGTTCAATGCATAATTCTCACAAAAGACAATGACATTGGAAGAGAACAATATTCTTAAAATCATAATCTTTATCAACTAGAATTGATCTTAAAATACTAAAAAGTTTATATCAGAAAAACATATTAAAGACATGGGAAACATAATTTCTTTAATTTTGGTCATAGTTCATTTTAATATATTCTTCTCTATTTGTTCCAAATTTTAGAAAAAATTTATGACTGTTATATCATTTCTTCTAAACTTCTAACACCATTACTTCATATTTATTCATCAAATTTGTCATTGTACCCTTTGAACAGGACCTATGGTAAGATGGAAAGTTGTCCCAACCACTCAGTTTAGTTGCTTGATAAAGCAATAAAGAGAATTTTAGAAGTGGTGTGATAGACTACAATATCTATATAGGCTTCATATATAAGAGCTATTAAATGAGACTATGGTTGACTGTGATATCAGTGCACATAAGTATAAATTTAAAATTTAAACCCTAAATCTGAAAGCCTAAACCCCAAATTTAAATTTAGACAATCTAAAAGCTAAATTCACCAACCATAGTCGATAAGTTTTGGTTGTCTACATAGCTAACCCATTTACCTATATTATATAAAGTATGGATTTCCTCTATCTTAGACAAACCAAATCCTCTATTTGATATGTAAATTTAGAGACCAAAATGATCCTAGTAATTATTGCACATTCATGATTGATCATACCTTTTACAAATTTCTTTGTTATTGCTTTAGGTGTCCATATCTATAGTTGGGTTGAAACTAAAAAGTTGAGAGCTAAGGGCCAAGCAAGATTTAGGACCAAACATCTCACTAGTGACCATATTTTCACATTGACTCCTATAATTAAGGAGGCCAAGGAAACAAGTGTATTGTTGCTTTATAGACTTTCTCAAAGCCCTGGCACCATTCCTTGACATTTTAAGAAATAGTACTTCTAGCTTCATTTTGAGGATGTCTTGGCCAAGATATACCTCTTTCACTCACTTGTTACATGCACTCTTCTTTATGGGGCTAAAACTTGGTAGTCTTACCTTATGAAAGCTAACTAAAACCAAATTAAAAGAGTGCTTACTTTCTTGTTATGCAAGCATATTCATGCTAAAAGATTGCTTCCTCAAGACATGATTCTCATTAAATTTGGTATTGTCCCCCCTAATTATTGTAGTGATATTTCAAGTGGTAACTATGATACATAGGCTTAGATGGATGGCCAATACTTTGACTATTTTCTTTAGATTCCCATATCAAGCATTCAAATCCTTACTTTGTGTAATTTTTCAATTGATGCACCATTTTTTTCAACAAGAGAAATAAATAGGGGTATCACATATGGGATCTAAAGAGTGTACATTTTTTTCCAAATGGTTAGATCCCCAAGAACCCACTTTCCTTGAAGCTTCAACACTACTACAAGACATATCTTCATGTTGAGGATAGAAAATGAGTATAGGAGTGAAGGTGAACAAATTTACAATGACAAAGGATAGGTCCGTAAGATTTGAACGAAACTGCAAAATATAATGGGTACTAGGACTAGGCCTTATAACGCAACAAAGTTTACAACATTAATTCTTTATGTAGGGTTGATCTAGTCATCTAATTACTATTTCATTTTCATATTTTATATTATTTATCATCTATCATATCACATCAAAAAATCAACATCAAAGATCAAAATTGGCATCACATTCAAAATAGCTACGAATCTCTTATGATTCTCTAGTTATTCATTCTTAACTTATTTGGTTTAGACTTATTTTTTATGTTGTTTTATCAATTGATTAAATTTGAAGCATATTGTAGAAGATATTACACATATTAGGGTTTAGGGCTAGCACTTTATTTCCTTGCATTTCTAGTGAACCTGACATAACTTACACCACCTATAGTTTTACCCTAAGTTATCCTTCATTCCAAATATGTCATAGATATGCTTTCATTGCTAGATCTCACAATTATCAATCTATTTAAACTCGCTACATTTATGATGATGACAACTCTCTTGTATTGATTTGCTAGGGATTATGTCCCATGTGATGACATCCCATCTCTTTTGATTACTCGTGATGTTTTTATACCTAATGATCATGTGTAGGATGTTGTTCTATGAATTTTAGGGTGTTAGGCATGTGTAGGATTAAATTTTGGCAAAAGGTTATTTTTCAAAATTTAAATTTTTAAGTTAAAAATGTAAAAGTTACCCTTTTTACACATTCTTGGCCTTATGATAGTGATGAATTCACCACTACCATAGGCAAAAAATGTGTTTTCACCACAATAGATAGAGTGTTCTCCATGATGAACATGGGTTTTTCATCGATACTAGACTCGTGGAATCAATGAATGAGATTTCATCATGGCATATAGATGTTCTTTGCGATGAACTCAAAGTTCACCATGATAACCATAGTGAACTTGTATTTTCCACAATGATCAATCTTTTTGATTGAAAAACTAGTGTTTATTACAACATCTAAGTGATTGCCTTGTGTGGCAGAGTGGTGAAATCATCATATAAGTCTTCAAAATTAGGTTTTCTTCCTCATTGGTATTTAAATTTATGTTATGTTAGATGTTTTAATGCATGTAGGAGTTAAATAATGGAAGGAAGTAGATTTTTGAGTTCAATTATATGATAGTTAATGTCTTATTATGCTTGTATCAAATTTGATCATAAGGATATGCAATCTTGATATAGTTAGTCAAATCTTGAATGACCTTTATTTAAGATTAAAGTTTATGATTTAGAATGCTCTAGTTTATGCATTAATGAAATAATTAATTGAAAATCTCTCTCTGGTCTTGGTTGGCATGCTTAGAATGAAGAAAATCATCCTTTTTTATAAGTTGTAGTCAACTATATATTCCTTCCTATCGAATCTTCTATTGTTATTAATGATTAGATCTTAGGAAATGTTTATTGTTTCATGCAAGCTCTAACCACATCTCATGTTTAATTGAAATAGAAACGTGTGTTTATGCTATTTTATTTATGGCTTAATGGAAATGAATTTAAAGCTTATTTCTTTATATTTTAGGAAAGTGTGCCTTTATTCATTACTTAATTTAGACATTCATATATGTATTTGTATTGGTTAGTATTGGGGATATGTGTGACCCTTCCCTGTCTCACTTAGGACCTTGGAGGAGTGGTCATCACAGGTGTTGGGACTCCTATTTTCATGCCTCAAAATTGCAAAATATTGTTGAAATTCTCAAAATTTTCCTAAGGGGAAGATGTTCAAAATTTTGATAATTCCAGTTGGAATTATGCCCAAGTATGGAGTGCATCTTGTTAAGGAGCCAAAAGGGTATTCGCAAGTCAAATTTGGTGAGTTCTGATACTTTTTTGGCTAAGCTATGATTATCACTCCATTTGGATGTCTAGACATCATGTTACTTTTCATGTTTGGATCCTATTGTCTTATGTTGTGGACATTAGGTTTCACTTATAATATGTTGATGTGGATTATGTCAGGTTGGAGTATGACGTCAAGCTCATCCGAGCACTATCAAATGTTGAATTCTAACTGGATATGGAACAAGGGATGAACCAAGTGTCCATTGCGCAAGATCAGGTTTGGGATAGTGTTCTAGATCTAGTTACGCTTCTTCGTATTTCCTAACTAGATGCCGTGTTCCAGTTCTGGTTGCATTTCTTTGCATTGCCCAACTTGACATTTTCCAATCAGATATCTTGTTGAGTTCCAATGTCCGGATCTGGTTGCCTTATTTCACTTTCCATGTCTGGTTGACTTTTCATAGTCAGTTGCATTGTTTGTTTCCAACCAGACATTTCATCTTGAATTTTCTTATCTGGATGTCCCATTGTTTTGTTATGTTTAGATCCAGTTACAATGTTTTATCATCCATCTAGATATTTCATTCGGATATCATTTCTACATCCAGTTGCACTCCTTTGTTTTCCTACCCCGCTATCTTTCATCCTCATTTCCAATCAAGTTCCTTTGTATTTCCAACTGGATGTGGAACACTAGATGATTTGAATATCCATTGTGCAAGATCCAATTGATTGTCCAGATCTTGTCAACTTTTTAACGTCCAATTGCACTACTTGGTAATCTAGGTAACTTTTCTGGAAACACATAGATCGAAATTATTGGAGCACTGGAAAATTGTTAATGGAGGGTTCTTTACCTTCTCCCAAATCATCTATGTGAATAGCATACAGAGTGCATCCCTTCCTTTGAGCTCTCTTTACTTGCGTGGCAGAGATCTATCTAAGGCTTATGCCCCTTTGAATGCCACAAATTTTGGTTGGGTTCCCAAGATCATCTCTACAAGTTATTGTCTTCTCAAAATAGTTTACTATGGCTTTGTGTTGAATTAACCAATTTATTCCTAGGATCATATCATATGATCCAAGAGGAGCCACATAAAGGTTAGCTTGAGTTACAAAACTTGGCAGTGTTAATTCACTAAAGGCTAGGCATTGGTCTACCTTTCTCTCATCTCGGTTACCATACATCATTGTTCACTAGTTAGCCAAGAAACCAACTTTCTTGGGAAATCTTTCCACTACTCTAGGATCAGTGAAACATTCAGTAGAACTAGTATCTATAAGCACATTAACTAAAAGGCCATAGATTGTACATGTCAACTCAATAGGAGTGGCTTGATAATCAGCCCACCTATTATGTACTGTCGCATGAATGCGGTGCTAGAAGGTTGTTGTTGCCGATTCCCTTCTGCTTCTTTAATTGTTCTCTAAGGGAATTTATTAGCATAATGCTCACCCCTGCAATTAAAACATCCACCTCTCAGTCCCCTGGGTCTTGTAAATTTTCCTTTGTCAACTCTATCATTTTCCCCTTCACTAAAGGTTTTGGCTTTAGCATAGGGTTTACTTTGCTCACCCCCTTTTGCAAACTTGTTCTTATTTTTCTTATCCCCAAATTGATTGCCCTTTTGATTCTTTTGTTTGGGAGAATTTGCACGAGGCTGATTCTAATAGCTTTTACCTTTCTCTTTGTTTTCTCTTATGTATTCTACAATACTATGAAGTTTCTGTTCTTGTTTATTACTTTTTCAAAGGCTTCATCCATGGGCTGTGGACCATGGAGATCCGCCTCTAAACCAATTTGGGGTTTTAACTCCAAAATAAACTTCCTCACATGGAAGCGCTCATCCTGCTGGTAAAGGGGACATATTTGAGATGTTGGATAAACTTCTCCCAGTACTGAGTTACCAAAAGATCTCCTTGTCTCAGATTTTAGAACTCATTCATCTTCTTATCAAAGTAGTGTTGTGGAAGCCATCACTTCCGAAATAGGGATAGGAAGATATCCCAATTCAAATACTCAGATGAAAGATGTTTCTCCATTTTAGCATTATCCCACCAAGTGGATGCCTCCCCTTTTAATTAAAAAGATGCCCACAATGCTTTAGTTTTATCAGAGAGCTTGCACAGTTCAAAATACCTTTCCATTTCCACTATCAACGCTTCAGCATCGTCCCCTACAATCTTACCATCAAATTTGGGTGCTGAAATTTTCTTTAAATCCTTGGCCAATTCTATCTCAATTTTGGCCTTTTTGCTTCCTGGTGTAGACTCGATTTCATCTTGAATCTATTCAAGTTGACTTCTTCTATTCACTAAGGTTTCCTGTTGCTCATTTTGATTGGGCACATGGACCTAGTGGCCCTAACCTCATACTCTAGGGCATTCATTATAGCCCTAGTGTCTATCAACATAGCCAAAATTTGGTCCAATTTATCCCCTTGAACCCTCTCATCCTTGGGTTCATTTTGATGATGGTTCCATTATGCTCTTTCAATGGCAATTCTTGAAAGTTCATAAGTTGCATTAGAAGCAAGTAGACTCAAAAGGCTCCAAAGTTTAACCCAGAGCTCGGTTGAGAGATCAATAACGTCATCCAGCGTTTTGTTCCTCAGCCCCAAAATTTGGGTTGAGGTTAAGGGGCTTTCCCCCCCTCTTTCTGACGCTAGAGTGTCTTCATTTATGCCATCTACCCCCCCCCCCCCCACTCCTATTCCTCCCTCAGAAGGACTTACAAGACCCCCCCCCTCTCCCATAAGCATATCCACTTCTGGTATTTCCCCGCCTTCAGCGGGGAGGAGAGCTCTTATACCACATGTAACAACACCCATTTCAACCCTAATAAAATAATACAAGATTTCTACATCTAATAACATTCTATCATTTAAAATCCCTTTAGACACTACATCTAGGTGAGATTAACAAAGTATGAACTAATCAATAATAGATCAAGCAACACTCATTATCCATAAGTACATCATATGAAGCAGGTACAAATGATGGAATATCTTAATGATCACACAACTTACATAAATTTGTCATGTAGCTTCACCTATTTAATTTCCACCATAGAACAATACAAGAATACTAAATCAAGCATTACTCTAATTTAAACTCATTTAAATCCAAGTCCAAAGAAATAACAAGGTTAATTTAACCATCTTAAGGTTAAGCTATGCTCAACCTCCACAAAATCATCATGCGTCAAAATAGGTATGATACATCACGTAGACACCTAAAAATGTCTTAACCCTACATCACTAACTATCCCTTCCAAATAATTAAAGAAATTCATTTTATTTAATTAATTTAGCCCTAATCATTCACTCTTAGCCATTTATCCCTAATTTATCCCTTGTGATGAATTAATTCATCTAATTTACCACTAAACCTCTCATTAATTAAATAAACATTCTCAATATTTATTTAGTTAATTTCTACATCTTCCTAAACCAAATTAATTAGATAAATTATGTTTATCTGATTAATCAAACCTACTAATTAGCCTAAACCTAGCCTAGTTGATTAAATAGCAATTATTTAATTAGCTACCCTAGCCTACACGACCCCTAGACCTAAATTAATTAAATAAACCCTTATTTAATTAATTTTAACCCTCCATTAACCCATTTACTAATTTTCTCTAGCCATATTAATTAAGCTAATCCTCTTGATTAGCTTGGTCAAATCTCACTTAGCACTCATTCCCACATTCCACAAAAAAAAATCAACTTTTATTTCACATAAGGTAATTTTTTATTCTCACTTGTCCTAACCTCCCTTAAACGAGCCCTTCCCAATCTAACTTGTCTTAGTCTCCATTAATCGAACTCTTCCCCATGTGAATTAAACATTCACTTTTATTCCCATCCTCACACTCTCCCATGGAAATGAATTTTTTATTCATTCCTCATCCTTCCCAATGTGAATTTAAAATTCACAAATAATGGGAGCCATCCAATCTTATTGACCAAATCTTAGCCTTTGATCTCTCTTATCCAACCCTCTCATGACACTTGTCACAAGACTACAACTCCAATCCAAACCCTAATCCTCAAGCATTCCTAGCCATTGATCTAAACTTTCAATCCTCACCCTCCATCCTTTTACCAAAAATCTATATATAGAGCCCTCATCTAAGCCATTTTAATAACTTTTTCTTGCATCAAAACTATGCCCAAATTTCTATCAAATCTTCTCATCATGCCATCATAATGCCAAAATCCTTCTAGCTTCTCATCACATCCATATCCAAATCTCTATCCTTAGCCAAATCTATCATCCCATCCTCATCATATTGTGTTGAAGAAAAGGAGCAATCCACATTCTACATTCATCTACTTGGGTAAAGCTAGGAGCTCTTTAGGTGCAAGCTCCTCCACCTTATCAAGGAGTGGGAGATCTTCAAAGATATAAACATTGTGTTTTATGAAAATGTTTGTTTGTCTTATCCCATTTGTTTGATTTCTCTAATCTTCACATCATATAGATACTCAAGTTCTATCTATAGAATCTCAATTCTTATAGGAAAGTAAAACATATTATTGCATTTATGAGTTACCTCCAACCCCTTATGAGCATAGAGTAATACATCTATACAATATCATCTAGGTTCTATATCAATCAATGTTCATCACAATATTCTCAATTCATAGTGGTCTTTGTTTATATATTACATTGTCATGATGACAATGAATACACAACAGTGGAACAAATTACAATTTAAACCATTTCCATTTATAACCATTCATTTTTAATGTAATAAGTACCAGGAAATATCATGGCATCTTGGTACAATCTCTCACTCCTAGCTCCTCCTTCGTAACTTGAACCTGAGAGAGCATCACAGAGGCAACTTCCACCCTACCATGAAGCCGAAGGCTTCCCAGTGTTATCCACATGAATAGCTCAACTCATCCCGAAGATATTAGTTTCTTCAAGGATGACATGCATGAAAGTGAAAATTGGGTTTAACTAATGCATTCTACCCATTGCCCACAAGCAAACCTATAGATATGCAAACTATAAACCCATGCAATGGTATACAACCTAAGATTCCAATCTTTCGGAAAGTATTCTGCTTGGAATTAGGCCACCACTCACTATACCATGCATGCTTTAGGTTATTAATTATTTATTTACAATAGTATCAATAATGTGTAAATCAACACAATTAATATTTAACATAAGTAAATGTGAATTCCAATCACAATAAATAATTACCCTATGTAAATATTAATTCCAATCACAAATAAATTAATCACCTTAGGTAATTATTAAAAGTGAACACAATAAATATTTACCATATGTAATTTACATTTTTATGAATACATAGTTTAACTATTATTTCCCCATTTGGTTTTGTCTAATATTAAATTTTAAATTCCAAGTTTAACTTAAGTTATAAGGTAAACTTCCAAATACATTTCTTGATTTCTTTCAAGAATGCACAAGAGAAACTCTTCTTAAATTAATTCGTAATGCAATGAGACTAAAACATTAGGTAAAAGAAATCATTTATTTTCTTTTCTCCTTGTTGGACGCCCTCCTCTGCTCACGCCATGAACAACAATGCCCCAACTACTCTTGGAGGTTCCTAAGAAGGCATTGAAGCCTCTCTATGATATTTTGTTTTTGCAGGTTTGGATTTGTGTTTATAGTATCAACTCATAGAGATTTTTAAAACTAATACTGATAGTTTTATTGCCCTAGGTTGCGCATGGGCATTGTATCCAACTGGTGTTTTGATGGAAAAAGATTTATATTTCTATACATTTGGTAAAATCTCTTTGATGGTGCCTTGAACAGGCCAAACATTAATTTATTATGCTAAAATTTATCTATATTTTAAAGCATTGGCGACTAGGTTTGTGGCATAACTTTTGGTAGAATGTGCCTAAGTCTACCCTATCTTTGCTTAGGTTCAATAATGCTAATTTTGATGGCTGAAACAACTCTTCTGAATGTGTATGGATCAAATAAAATTTTCTTGGTTTGTAGTATTTGATTTCCAAATTGAACAAGCTTGTTTACCATTTAATCAAATTGATAACAACTCTATTTTTTTTTACAAGCATAATTTTTGAGTTTGTATGCACAGAGTTATTTCAAAGATGAAAATAAATTCATTGTTTTCCAGGGTTTAAGTTTTCCTTCAAGGAATGTACTCATTCAAATATGCCAATGCAAGATTTTGTTCATACCTCTACATGCTTCCAGTCTGCAATTCTCCTGCCTTCCTACAACTCCCTTCTTCCAATTCCCTTTTTCCCTGAAAAAGAATTCCCCTTTTCCTTCCTAAAATCCCTTTTTACCACACTTCCTCCTGTCACATGAAACCAAAAGAAAAAAATAAAATTTTGGGTCAACATGGAAGGAAGCCAAATCTTCCAATGCTTTGCATTGCCCCCAAAATACTGAAAAAGTCCATGAGACAACATACAAAAGAATGTAGAAATATATAGAATAATAGTACAACATTTTCATTCTTCTTGTATCCACGTGCCTACAAGGGCATCACGGGTCCTCCAGATAAAACTAACAAACATATATCAAGCATTTTATCATGGGGAAAATATAACAAACAAACAAGCACACACACATACACATGGATGATGGAACGATGAAATTTTATTAAATTTTTTTGCCTATGCTCTTCTTTCATGTTAGCTTCTACAAATTCCACTTGAATTGCTTTGGCATCACTAGTCTGGATGATTCACCCTTCTTCATGCCAATTTAAAATACCTCTTCCACTTCTTCATCCTTTAATCCTTTGAAAAGAACTTTCACAATATTATGAAAAATTTCATTGAGTTGTTTTAAAAATTCTATGACAAAAAGATCCTATCCTAACTCAAGTTAATTTTCAAATGTTGAAATAATCCTCATATCACTACCTATCAAATTCGTCCAGAACATAACAAGGACATCCCTTTTACATTCTTGATTGTAGAGAGATTCCACTTTTTAACTCCCACTTCTCAATATTCTACATGCTACACTACCAGAATATCTCTTTAAACTAGGGCAATCATGTATTCTCAAAACCTACGTTCCACGACATTTCAGGGATGGCAATCCGGGGGCCATTTTTTGGGTACGACAGGGAATGACAATAAATATATTATTTATAATATACTAATATATACGTATATAGAAAGAGAGAGATACTCAAATTTCCACAAGTTTAACTATTTATATTTATAATGATAAATCTTGATTTTTCAAAAAGTTTGTCATGCCCCGATATTAAGGCATTGTTTAAATTAAAGATTTAAACATCATGATAGACGAAAAGTCGCCTAGATGATAATCATAAAATATATATATATATATATATATATATATATATAATTTAATATATAACGATTATAATAATATAAATTTGTTATAAGAAGCAATTATAAATATTATTATCAATATATATATATATATATAAAATATAAATTTAAATATTCTAACTATAAATATATAATAATAAATATATTTATATACTATAAATATAGGCATGTTTCTCTTATAAGAAAGTAGTTGTAATGTTGACCAAGAGTCAGCGATCCCTTAGAATAAGACAAAGTATGTGAAGAGATTTTCAAGACTAAGTTAATAAGGCAAAGACAATGATTGGACAATGTTTCTCATGTAAAAAGATTCTAATTGAATATGGCAACGATTAATAAGATGGAGCAATCCTTTATAAAGCAAACAACAATTATATTACCTAAAAGGGTGCGATCATATCATAGCCAACGAATGAGAACAATCACGTCTCATGGGCAAGTAAGAGTATAAATAAGAATTCAACGAATGGAATTTAGGGAATATAGCAATCTAAGAAGGGAATCAATCTCGTCAATATCCAAGACAGAACTATATCCAAGTCAACAATCTTTAGCATTATGAAAGGACGTCATAAGGCAACGAATCATAGGATATAAGCAACGAATATGAGTCATCCAACATGAAGTTAGAAAATATAAAAAGGTAGCAATTCCTAGAAAGGCAAGAAAACATAAATAATAAGGCACTGCATAGTTAATAAAAGATAGCGCTTAATACAAATAAGTACTCAGCACTTTATAGAGGAGGAAAATCATATGTGAAGAGGAGTACAAAAGAATATACAAGGATTAAAATGAGAGAGGTAAAATATGTAACAAATCAGGTATGCAGCGGTCTACCTAGGATAGTGAGGTTACTAAGAGCAGTAAATACTTTATAAATAGTTGTGATTAGAGTGTGAAGAGAAGCATTGGTTATGAAGAGACATAGTCAGTCATGAAGGGAGTCTCCTTTGAGATAATATAAGAGTGAAATAAGATATATTTGAAGTGGGGAATAGAAGAAAAACATATACACTAGCAAACCTGTATATGGAGGATCAATCATGATACAATTCAAAATAACATCTCAGCACCATCGAATTGGAACATCTTATCTCATTCGGATCATCTCACTCACAAGACAGCAATTGAACCAATTCAAAGAACCGAATCAGCGGATCCAATCAACATATAATCTGAATATCGTTCAACCTTCTTTCAGCGAATTCCATAGAAGGATCAGATCACATTTCTCATAGAGCGAATTATATTATTGACCGTCAATCAACAACGCTAATATACTTAGCGAACTCAACAAGAAATCGGGTAGTCGCACAAGGTAAATATTCATCTCATTTACATACTCTTAAAAGTAATATTAGCAGCCATAAATTAGTCGAATACATAGAATTGTATAATTATGTTAAATGAACATCATTAAAGTCAACAAATATACTAATTCAGATTTTAGAACAATTAAATGATAGTATTTCTAAAATAATAAATGAATAGTCATGGTTTAGATGCTATCATTGTTATGATGAATGATTATGTGTGAATCATCATGAAATATGAATATGAGAAGGAAATTGGACACATGAATAGCCATGACAATGAATTGAAATATAAGGCCAAATATAATGTTATGGATAACACAATAACGTCCCAAAGGGAACAAGAATAATCATGCCATCTTGTGATCCAAGGAAGGATCACAAGATAGTAATATCAAATGTTGATTTATAATTCATGGTTTCATGATATAATCGAGAAGGGGCATTTGAGCCTCATCCTTAATCATCTTATCATCCTATGAGTATGGGGTTAAGTTAAGGAAGGGTAGAAAATTGGACCTAGGTGACCCTCAAGTGGATGAAGAACATTGCATGTTGTGTAAAGTCCCTTGAGCCAAGAGTCGAAGAACACCACGTGTAGTGTGAAGCTCTTGGGCCTAAGGTAATATGAACTCGTAATTATTATAATGTGCCCAACGGATGGTGACTCTCAAGTGAGGAATGCCGCGTGTAGCATGAAGCTTCTTGAGCCAAATGTTGAGGAACACCACATGTAGTGTGAAACCTTTGGGCCTCTGGATGGGATGGATATACCAGTGCCTTAACAAACCATGCTCATATGGAAATAGGGTTGATTAATGATAGGGCTACTCAAGGACTCCCTCAAGATAGATCATGGGGAACTATGAGTGAAAAAATGTGAATATGAAATGCATGAACTTAATATGAATCATGATTATAAGTGTAAATATGAAAAGTATGTGATTATGATTATGAGATTACAATCCTTAAGTGTAAATGTGAAAAGTATATGGATTTGAAATTTGATTATTAACCCTAATTATGATATGATAAGAAGACTTGAATACTAATGTTCTCTTTTACAAGTTGAAATTGTGTGCAAGGTTGAGAAAAATTTGACTTGGTAGAAGGGGACATTACAAGTGGTATCAGAGCAGTCATCCTGCCATCATGTGTGTATATTTGTAACTTATGCAACCATGTGAACATTTTGTGTATGACGTGTATTCTTCATGACTGTTAATATATGTATTGAACTCATTATTAATTATGTTATTAATATATAATCTCTATGAATCTAGATATATTTAGTATGTGTAATTCTCATCAAGCAATCATGAGGAAGAGCGGGAGAAATACTAGTAGGGTGAGCAGATACTAGATTTATTTCTAAGTACGCCACTCCAAGCTGGCCACTTGGAGCCAAGGGGGTGAGTGACTGCCCTTGGGCTTAGAAAAGAAAATCTGCGGGCCTCCTCTTGCAACATTTCCCCAATCCCCACATGGATTGGTTGTTGAAGGAGTTTCAATCATAAGAGGTATGGATTAAGAAGAATGGATAGAGAAAGCAAGTACAAGTCTATCCACTAAGTACGCCACCCCATGTTGGATAGTCGTGTGTCTGCCACTTGGGGCCAAGAGGGATGGTATATCTGCTCTTGGGCTTAGCATGGATAGCTTCAGGCGGACCTATTATGTTTCTCATCCAAGGCCTAGTATGATTAAACTTCCACTATGCATTATGGATATGATGTAGTTTACATATTGTGTATACTTGGTGACCTTGGAACGGTGGACAGGTCCACGGTGTAGTATGGGATGCACTGAATCACCTTTCCAATTGTTCGATAGTATGCTTATATGTATTAATGCAAATTATGTGTATTCATTACCTTGTGACCTATGTATTCAAGTATATACTCTATAACTTGTATTTGCATGCGCGGGTATGCTCCATGCATTTATGCTTCATGTGTATACTCCATGCCTTACATCTGTTTATATGTATCATGCTTTTATGGGTATTACTTCATGCTTTAACCTTACTTGTATGCTTTATGTGTGTGTATTTACGTATATTCTTGTGTGTGTTCACGTATTCTACTTCATGCTTCCTGTCTGTGTATGTTTATGCGTATTCTTGTGTAATCTTGTGTATTTTCGTGTATTGCTTCATACTTGTATGCTTCCTATTGGTATAACTGCTCATGTTGATGAAAGTGTGTTTCTCATATCTGATATATATTCTTGGTGTGTATACTTCAAGCTCCATATGTGTTCATATGCATGCTACTTAGACACTCATGTGTATGTTATATGTGTATACTTCATTGAGTGTATTTGTATGCAAGTGTATGCTCTATGACCTTGCAATTGTATCCAAGTGTATGTTCTATGACTTTGCAATTGTAATCAAGTGTATGCTCTATGACTTTGTATTTGCATTTGAGTGCATACTTTATGATTGTATTTGTATTTTGAGTGTATACTCTATGCTTTGTATTTGTATTTAAGTGTATACTCTATGCCTTATAATTGTATTTGAGTGTATACTCTATGATTGTATTTGTATGTATACTCTATGCCTTGTAATTGAATTTGAGTGTATACTCTATGATTGTATTTGTATTTGAGTGTATACTCTATGACTTGTATTTGTATTTGAGTGTACACTCTGTGACTTGCGATTGTATTTATATTTGAATGCATACTCTATGATTTGTATTTGAGTGTATTCTCTCTGACCTTGTGTATTCAATTGTATACTTATGACTGCATGTATTCAAGTGTATACTCCATGATTTTGTGTGTTCAAATGTATGTTTTATGTGTGTAATCCATGACTTATGTATGTTCAAATGCACACTTCATGACTTACTTGTTTACTTTTCGTGTGTATACTTGCATGTTACATGATGCTTCATGCCTTATGTATTGTGTGTGTATTACATACTATGTTTATGCCTCATACTCCATATATTTTGTGTATCACGCATTTAGTGTATAAGCTTTGTGTATACTTCATGTATCGCATATACTTCATGCTATTGTATTACATGTATTTAAATATATACTGGTATACTCTGTGTAAGTGTATACTCCATGTATCACGTACACTTCATATAGTATGTGTATGACTAAAGTCTAATAAGCTACTCTATGTTTAAGATTACTTATGTAAAGGCCAAATCTCTAGAGCCTTATTTGTCAAAATCCTCTTGGGTTAAGAAACACTAACAAAGAAATAGTCATAACTAGTGAAGAGAAAGGGTGGACTCTATCAAACTTGAGAACATTTCATTTAAGAAAGACATCCCAAAACATCATTGAAGGATTCAATTGAGAATAGAACCCTAAGAGATTTTACAAATAAATGGAAAGTAAAGAAGGGAAGATGAATATAATATACAAGCAATATGAAACATAAGTAACACAAGAAATTGGCATACAAGGAAAATTAGAAATGAAGCATGTAGATCTATACGGATTTGATTACTAAA
Organism: Cunninghamia lanceolata; assembly: GCA_027924645.1. Lineage (NCBI taxonomy): Eukaryota > Viridiplantae > Streptophyta > Pinopsida > Cupressales > Cupressaceae > Cunninghamia > Cunninghamia lanceolata. The sequence goes on from BSBN01000469.1 coordinate 4,703,722, forward strand.
AATCAAATTCAGGGCTTTCATCAACTACATTTCATTTAATTTTAAATACATTTTCTGATTTGTTTCATCCCCATGTCTCACAATACTCTCTTCAACATCATGGCTCCTCTCTCTTCTAATAATCTTATATGTCACTGATTGTCTCCGCGCTATCTTATCATCATTCATTGGAATCTGGGAATCTCAATGCTCTCAAAATCTTCTTTAGCATTGAAAATGTTTTCATTGCTTAAAACTATATCTTCATCTATGATAATTGCATCACATCATATTAAACAAATGCTTACCTATACATTTGTCATTCATTAGACATTTCAAATATACTTTGGTTACAAATTCTCTTTCATGGAATCATAATCAATTTCTCTTCACTCAAGCGTGTTCATTTTAAATCAAAGCCATGATTTCGTCTCAACACATCGAAAGGTAGACGATCAAAGTGCAAGGTGATGAAAGAACTCATGATTGCTTGAGGACAAGCAAACTTGAGTGGGGAGGGCTGTCATGCCCCAATATTAAGGCATTGTTTAAATTAAAGATTTAAACATCATGATAGACAAAAAGCCGCCTAGATGATAATCATAAAATAAATATATATAATATAAATACTATCAATATGAATATTATAATTTAATATATAACAATTATAATAATATAAATTTATTATAAGAAGCAATTATAAATAATATTATCATAATATATATATATATATATATATGTCATATAAATATAAATATAATATAAATTCAAATATTCTAACTATAAATATATAATAATAAATATATTTATATACTATAAATATAGGCATGTTTCTCTTATAAGAAAGTAATTGTAATGCTGACCAAGAGTTAGCGATCCCTTAGAATAAGACAAAGTATGTGAAGAGATTTTAAAGACTAAGTTAATAAGGCAAAGACAATGATTGGACAATGTTTCTCATGTAAAAAGATACTAATTGAATATGGCAATGATTAATAAGATGGAGCAATCCTTTATAAAGCAAACAACAATTATATTACCTAAAAGGGTGCGATCATATCACAACCAGTGAATGAGAACAGTCACGTCTCATGGGCAAGTAAGAGTATAAATAAGAATTCAACAAATGGAATTTAGGGAATATAGCAATCTAAGAAGGGAATCAATCTCATCAATATCCAAGACAGAACTATATCCAAGTTAGCAAGCTTTAGCATTATGAAAAGACGTCATAAGGCAGCGAATCATAGGATATAAGAAACGAATATGAGTCATCCAAGATGAAGTTAGAAAATATAAAAAGGTAGCGATCCCTAGAAAGGCAAGAAAACATAAATAATAAGGCACTGCATAGTTAATGAAAGTAAAAATGCTTAATACAAATAAGAACTCAACACTTTATAAAGGAGGAAAATCGTATGTGAAGAGGAGTACAAAAGAATATACAAGGATTAAAATGAGAGAGGTAAAATATGTAACAAATCAGGTATGCAGTGGTCTATCTAGGATAGTGAGGTTATTAAGAGCAGTAAATACTTTATAAATAGTTGTGATTAGAGTGTGAAGAGAAGTATTGGTTATGAAGAGACATAGCCAGTCATGAAGAGAGTCTCCTTTGAGATAATATAAGAGTGAAATAAGATATATTTGAAGTGGGGAATAGAAGAAAAACATATACACTAGTAGACCTGTATATGGAGGATCAATCATGATACAATTCAAAATAACATCTCAGCACCATCGAATTGGAACATCTTATCTCATTTGGATCATCTCACTCACAAGACAGCAATTGAACCAATTCAAAGAATCGAATCAACAGATCCAATCATCATATAATCTGAATATCGTTTAGGCTTCTTTTAGCGAATTCCATAGAAGGATCAGATCGCATTTCTCATAGAGCAAGTTATATTATTGACCACCGATCAAAAACGCTAATATACTTAGCAAACTCAACAAGAAATCGGGCAGTCGTACAAGGTAAATATTCATCTCATTTGCATACTCTTATAAGTAATATTAGCAACCATAAATTAACTTCGAATACATAGAATTGTATAATTATGTTAAATGAACATCATTAAAGTCAACAAATATACTAATTCAGATTTTAGAACAATTAAATGATAGTATTTCTAAAATAATAGACGAATAGTCATGGTTTAGATGCTATCATTGTTATGATGAATGATTATGTGTGGATCATCATGAAATATAAATATGATAAGGAAATTAGACACATGCATGGCCATGATAATGAATTGAAATATAAGGCCAAATATAATGTTATGGATAACATAATAAGGTCCCAAAGGGAACAAGAATAATCATGCCATCTTGTGATCCAAGGAAGGATCACAAGATAGTAATATCAAATGTTGATTTATAATTCATGGTTTCATGATATAATCAAGAAGGGGCATTCGAGCCTCATCCTTAATCATCTTATCATCCTATGAGTATGGGGTTAAGGAAGGGCGGAAAATTGGACCTAGGTGACCCTCAAGTGGATGAAGAACACCACATGTTGTGTAAAATCCCTTGAGCCAAGAGTCGAAGAACACCACATGTAGTGTGAAGCTCTTGGGCCTAAGGTAATATGAACTCATAATAATTATAATGTGCCCGACGGATGGTGACTCTCAAGTAAGTGAGGAATTCCGCGTGTAGCATGAAACTTCTTGAGCCAAATGGTGAGGAACACCGCGTGTAGTGTGAAACCTTTGGGCCTCCGGATGGGATGGATATACCAACGCCTTAACAAACCATGATCATACGGAAATAGGGTTGATTAATGATAGGGCTACTCAAGGACTCCCTTGAGATAGATCATGGGGAACTATGAGTGAAAGAATGTGAATATGAAATGCATGAACTTAATATGAATCATGATTATAAGTGTAAATATGAAAAGTATGTGATTATGATTATGAGATTACAATCCTTAAGTGTAAATGTGGAAAGTATATGGATTTGAAATTTGATTATTAACCCTATTTATGATATGATAAGAAGACTTGAATACTAATGTTCTCTTTTACAAGTTGAAATTGTGTGCAAGGTTGAGAAAATTTTGATTTGATAGAAGGGGACATTACAAAGTTGCCCCCACAACCTAATTTTTAGCAGAAAATAATGATAAAGTTTGGCCACAACCCCGCAACTTGCAAAAGAACTATTGTGTGTGACTGTTAACAGAAGATTTCCATGCTCTAATGTGTGACTCTACAGAAATAGGATTGTCATGCAACTTGATTTTTGGAAGAAGAAAAAAGACCATGATTTGCAATCATGAAATCCTCTGAAAAATTACCACAATTCACATAAATGGTCTTTGAAAAGTGGACAGATGAGCACCGTAATAGATTAATGTGTTTGTAGTCAAATATATTCAAGGTGTATGATTGTATTCTAAATAATTCCCAGATGTCTAACATAAGCTTTAACGTCGGGGATGTCTAGTCATCCCTAGGATGATTGAGGTACATCTTAGACGTCCTTGGTATCCCTGAGATGGCCAAACATCCCCTAAATGTTTCCTATTGTTTCCTGCAATTAAGAAACATTTCCAAAACCTTTCACCATTTTCAAAAAAATTAGGGATGGCCAGGGGACATCCCCTACCATCTCACCATGCCCGAGACACTACTAGGGATAGGGTGGGGGTTTGAGGGTCAGGGATGCATCTCCATGAAACACAAAGAATTTATCATGATTAACATACCGAGTGTCCCAGGGGTTACAACTATTTATGGAACCCACACCCCTATATGCATGAGTATTTTATTTATTATTATTTTATTGGTTGCTTCTATTTCCCCAAACTATGGGCCCTTTATTAAAATGTTTTTGATTACTATAAGCAACAAAACTAGGGTGTCGATCCCATTACAAAACAACCCAACGGGTGCACAACATAGACAATAGAGTCCAGGGCAGAAACACTAAACCAATAGAAAAAGAAAACAACCAAGAATAGCAGTCTGACAACCAACAGATAACAAACCAACCACCAAAGAACAACAAAGAGAAAAACACCAAGGGCTAGTTGAATACCTGGCCCCAGTCTTTAGTGAGGAATTGATACAACTCCTCATAGTCCTTGATCTTATTGTTCTTGATGCCATGTTTGTTGAGTTCCAAGTCTTGTAGGACAACCAACGTGGTTGTTGATCTATGCATAACTTTAGACGTGAACTTGGCAAGCATTTAAAAATTTCTCTCTAGTTCTCTAGCTCTGTTGTTCAAGGCTCCAATCATAGGTCCCTCCCTGGTACTAGTTTCACCATCTTTGGATTCTTGGTTATCCTCCTTCTGCTTAGAAGAGTTTTTAATCTCAGAATCAGGAATATTTAACTTTGGGAACAGGCTAGGGCCATCATCACCACCCATCTCCGTATCCCCAGTCTCATCCACCTTCCCAGCATTAACCTCGTTGTCTATGTTCTCTTCCTTCTCCTCCGATTCGCTAGAAACTACATGCTCTTTCAGTGAGGGGGTAGGTTTCGCAACTAGCCTACTAGACCTCCTAGTCGAGGGCATTCTGACTTTACCATGAGGCCTAAGGTTCTCCTCATCTTCAGTTTCCTTACTGTCTTCCTACTCACCACTAGAAATCTCCACTTCTTACCTTTCTCAATCTTATGCCCCTCCTTCCTGAGAAGCTCACCCACATGAATAAATTTACACAACTCCTCCTTCCCCTCCTTGGCTTTCTTTTGGGGATTATTTCCCCTGCTGTCAATGACCACAAGCTTCCTTTTGGTGGATTTCAACCCAGCTTTGGGACTGCCAACAATGTCGGTATCAACCTAGCCTAGGTGGTGACAAGTCACAATGGGGGTTTTCACATAGCTATTTTTGGGGTTGGGTTTCTTTTTGGAAGTACAAACCTTAATGTCTTTAGGAGTCTCCAACAATTTTTGGGGGTGAGTTCAGTAATAACCATACCATGGCTCTAGTTTTTGGTCTATTTAGAGGCGGTAGGGGAGCTATCAACACAAGTGGTCATGATTTGTTTAGGTGGGCATAAAGCTAGGTGGAACTTGTACAGCCGGTATATAAGGCCTTGGTGTAGGGGTATCAAAGGTTTCTTGGGGTTAAGGGCATGCAATTCAGTCGCCTCCAAGACTAAGGCCTCTAGCGAGGACAGAAGGTAGAAAGGGAAACTGATTAATTGATTCCTCCTAAAGTGATTTAACAACACAAAATGGTAATGGTAAAAGCGATGGAACTTACCTTCCAAGGTAAAGTACTTCATCAGCATGTAGCAGACATCGTCCCATGGCTTGGGCAATCTTTCATGGTCAAACCCGCCTTGAAGGTTTTACAGTTCCTCTCCCTTTTTTAGGAAGAGATCCATTCCCTCTGGGTTAGAAACCTTGCTCTAGCATTTTTGTTTCACCCCTTCAATGGTCATGCCTGTAGCTAAGCCAATGACTTCTTCAGTTATCTCAAAATTGACACCACCAACCTGCACCCTTCTGTTATCCCACAACACCACGCACTACTTCAATAAATTTTTGTCGTACCCCTGAAGACATTCAAGGTAAGGAGCCACCCCCTCGCAACAAATGTGCCAAAGAGTTTTATTTTTCTTAAACTCCTCACAAGATAAGGGTTTCATTCTGGTTCTTTCCCCCCATATTTACAGAGCTGCTAAGAATTCACAGAGTGAAAGAGGTCTGGTTCACAAAGCCGAGAAACTTAGTGATGAAAAAAGTGAAAGAGGACTAGATGTGAACTATGCAACTTTGTAAAAGTTTGATCTTGATATTGGCAGGTGACCAGCTAAGCAATTCTCAAAGTTATAGACCTTCTCCATCACCCTGTCGCCATATGATTTCATCATGCCATAAATTTGCCCTGCGTGAACTATAAGCCATGTACTCAACATGATGGGTGATATCAAAGTAGTCATTAAAGTAAGCCTTCCACTAGGTTTAATATATTTGCCTTGTCATCTTCCCGACCACGTGATTGGCCACATGCTTGTGAGGTTGGATTGTCCTAGTCATCCTGTTGACCTATCTTTGAGTCATCCCACGGTGAGTCATCACCCAGTGGTGCCTAAAGTGTGTGCAAATGGGGGTAGAATTTAAATTAGCATGTTTGAAACACATGACAAAGAATGGGGAGTTAATTCATCTCCTTTAGGAGGAGGGTTTGAAGATGTTTGGAGAGGCTTTCCACCTTCCTCCAACACCTCTATCTATCAAGGTTTTGCCCAAGGTTGGCCATGCTATCAGCCACCTTGTTGGCCATGCTATCGGTCGGCCACCTTATTACCCTCTTTGTAGGTGTTCCCTATCTCTTTATCTCTGAACCCCATTAATAAGCCAATTATGTCACCAGTTATGTCCTTGAGTTTCCAACTAGTGTCAGCCCTACTCAAGACAACATCAATAATGATTTTTGAATCCCCTTCAATTTGAATTCTATCTATACCCAAGGTTAGGGCAATTTTAAGGCCCCACAGTAAAGAAAGACCCCAAGCCACATTGTTAGATTGTTTGCCTATCCCTCCAGCATAAGCAACAATCAAAAGCCCATTGTTACTCCTGATAATTCCCCCACCATTGGTCATACATGTGCCACTCTTGGTTGCACCGTCAAAATTAAGCTTAACCCAGTCTTTAGGGGGCGTTTCTAGGAAATGTTATGTCTATCTATCCTCTTGGAGTTGTCAAAGGTGGCTATGTCTGAGGATAAACCCCAATCCTTGGCCACCTACATCTCAGATTAGGTTGGGGGGTCTTTGGTAGTATTCAGCTTATTGTTTGAAGTGTTTTCAGACACTAATTTGCTGAAAAAGAAGTCCTCCTTAGGGCTTTTGGCAGAGTCCCTGAAGATTCTATTATTTATCTCTTTCTAGATGCTCCATCCTAGGTGTGGGGGAATTTGTCTCCATAGTTCCCTGATTCTTGGATGTCTAAAGGGGGCATTCTATCTCTCCACAAATTGAGTGAGGCTTTCACTCATCACCCAGTCAAGACCAAGCTTGCCCAATATCATACTCCAAATCTCTTTAGTGTAATCACATTGTAGGTCAAGTGGGGTATGGACTCTTCTTCCTTATGGAAAAGTACACACCAATTAACCAGCTAAAAGCCCCTTTTCTTAAGATTATTGATGGTCAGGATTTTGTGGTGTGCCATAGACCACCAGAAGAAATTGATTTTGGGAGTCAAATGACTATTCCAGACCTTCTGCCAGTATATGTTGAGTTGACCACTATTAGACAATTGTAACATGCCACTTGTTCTACCAAGTAAATATAACTAAGTTTCAACCCAAGAGTAAATAAATCATGAAACCAAAACACGAGTAATAAATTTTTTCCTTTCTTTCATTTGATACAATGCACATTTGAAACATATTTCAAACTTAACCATTGCACTATTAAATTACATTTCAACAATTACATGAATTGAATGATTCTCATTTACAACGTTTCAAAAGATAGTTACATACAAGATTCATAAAGCTAATTGACAATTCAATGATTCTGATGTTTGTCTTCAAATCCTGGCCGCCAACTGCAAGAGGGGAAGCATCACTCAAGCGCTTTTCCGCCAACCACGGACTAACTACGGTCCCCGCACATTTACCAAACTGGTAAATGACCCTACTCTTCGACGAAGGGATTGGTATAGTAACCTCAAATAATATCCTATACTGAGCAAGATGTTGTGTCCTACATATCTAGTACTATCATACGTTGTGGCTCCAACCTACAAGCATGATTGCCCTTCCTAGTATGTAAACCTGGATCACAGTGAATTGACAGTGTAAACGTTGGTTGCTTACACTACTTTGGCCAAAGTTTCATCACCCCTAACTTGGAATGGACGTCACATGCTCACCCATCATTCTAGCTCAATTTGGAAAGACATCAATTTAAAAGTTATTCCCTTACCCATGGATCAAAAAATCCCAGAAATAACCCTACTTATCCATTCTAGGTTTTCTATGACACTCTCATCAAAGTAATACTATTGGTATTATATAGCTTTCCTAACTTGTCCATTCATATTTCAGCAATACTACTCATACTTGTCTTAATACAGTTCGATATAGTTGCTACTCCCTACTAAGGAGATTAATAAACAATCAAGCATAATGTTCACATACCAAATGTATATATGTATATTTATATATCTCATTAATCAACTAAGAGAATACTCAATGCAATAAAGAATACAACTCATTTCAAACACTATTCAAGACATACGAACATTCCACATAAATGACATAATAAAGAAGAGATTCAACATGCTTGTTTAAGCTATGCTCCAAGAAAACAACTGGCTCCCTCCTCTTGATATCGTGAATTGCTGAGTATCTCCTCCAAAGCTCTTCAAAATCCTTCCTCACTACTCACTAACTTGCATCACAGCTCAAAACCAACACTCAATGCATAAACAATACCAAAAACTCATAAAATAGCAGGCACGTGTAGGCAACTCTAATGAAAATTGTGTGTATTGAAAGAATGAGGTATCTCCTCTATTTATACAGAATTTTGAGCAAGCTATAGCTTGCAAAACTGCCACAACTCCCCCTTTATTCTTTGACTCATCAAAACATATTTGTGGTGGCAACAGGAATTCAATGAAAAAGGAACACATGTTGCAGATAGCATGAAGCAACTCAACAATACAAGGAAACTGCACAGAAAACAAACTTCAAATGGGTTTGAATCTCTCCACAATGGCGCCACACATTATTCCATGCTTTCTATTAACTTGCAAACTATTTACAAAGAATGGGTCAACATAAGCATGTTGAGAACATGTTGTTGGCACTTTAAAACTTCATAAATTATTATAATTGTTTTTGCCTTATTCAAAAGCCAAGACCAAGTCAATTCGTAGCCAAAGAGTCACAATTTTTATTAACTATGAAATTAATAACAATGCATATAAGTCATGCATTGCATACTAGCGCTTTAACAACACAACAAAATGCATATGTTTAAATATTAACTCAAGTCTCCAAACTAAGCGCTTAAAACCAACGTTATATACTATAGCTTTATGTTATAATAAAATGCTTACCTTTGTTTCATGGTTGTGTGCCTTAAAACCACATGAAACTCATTACTCTCATATCCTTTATCGACATGAGGTCCACATATTCATTAACGACATGAATGATATCCAAATAAACACATGCATAACATACCTCAACCCATCGATATCCTTATGCTTATGAGCAATACGCTCATGAGTATGTGTAGATATGTCTACCTACGTATACTCATGCTCGTATTGTCTCATATGTATAAGTCTATTGTGGACTTGCATGAATTTATAACCATTTCACGATAAAACCATATAATCTTAAACTTATCAAAGAAGACTTCAATCGATGCTCAAACAAGATCACATCCCTCATTCAGAGCACTAAAAAAACCATAAGTTACTTACCTTTACCCACACTGACTCAACCTCACCTAGACCAATAGGATAGTGGTGTGTGCTTGCTTAGTTTAGGCTTTCTCCATCGTTTACTAGACCAAGTCCTTCTCTTGAGTGATACTTCCCCTCCTTTCTGAAGGAGCAACATGTTCTTGCATCCAACTTACATCACCACAATAGTAGTTAGTCGTTCACAGTTTAATCATATGCTTCATACATTTCATAAAATAATCACTTATAATACATCACATCGCATCATTCAATTTTTCAATATATTCAATTCAAAATTCACATTACACATTATGCAGAGATTCATAAACATTCATTTATCTAAGCAAATTAACCAATCTAGGTAAATAGTAAATAGTTAGAAACACACGAGGTGTAACAACAACAGATTGTAAGCAATCTTAACCGAGAAGATACATTGATTGTCCTGTGCCCATAACATTTCATCCTGTCTAGGAAACATAGGAATTCTGTAATTACTCAGCTCAAGTTGTAAGGATCTAACCACCTGATCACCCAAATTGTTCTTAGACCAGCAATCAACAATACTTTTCCACTGCCTTCTGCCCTAAGAGGTCTATATAATTAATAACCTTTTCCCCAAAAAAATTGGTATCTCTATGAAAAGGTTGTCATTTACCTGATTGGACAGAGGTTTCTCTTGAAGACAAGTGTCTTCTGATAACCTGATCTTATCCCCCTTGCAAAGCTTCCACTTCATTCCTTGAGAGAGGATGATCCTACTTTTAAGCATTTTGTTACAAATAATGAAACCTTTGGGAAGATTTTGAAGCTCCAGGAAGTCGACTCTCTCCCCATTGTGCAGATACTTGGCTCTCATTATATAACCCCAGTCTTTTTCTTCCTTCAAAAAACACCATCCCACCTTCGCCGGCACTGCTTTGTTCATCAATTGGATCTTTCTGATGCACATTCCCCCCTGGGACTTAGGGAGGCAAACTTTGTCCCAGTTGGTGATGGAAATCCTCTTCTTTTCTTTAACCCCCGTTTAGAGGAAAGTTCTCTGGATTTTTTCAAATTTCTCCACTATGTATCTAGGCATTTTAAACAAAGTGAGAAAGTAGGTGGGGATACCTTGGAGGGAATCCTTTAGGATTTGGTACTTACCTGCTTGACTCAGCACCTTACCCTTCCAACTTCTTTTGGATTCTCTCGAGAACAACATTCTAGTAAGAGGAGGTCACTTCCTTGACAGTGAGGGGGAGTCCAAGGTAAGTAGCTGGCAAAGCAGCCTCATTACAATTAAGAATAGTTTTAATCTTCCACCGAATGTCCTATTTAGTGTTGAAGAAGAAGATATTGCTCTTATCATAATTAATGCATTGCCGAAACGCCCTAGCATAATCATTGAGCACTTGTTTCCACTTTTTGGCTTCCACCACTGAGGCAACTCCGAACAACATAGTGTCATCCACAAACTGTTGTATGGCTAAGGGGTCCATAGTAGAGACAACTCTAAGCCCTTTCAGATCTTGTCTCCTCAAAAGGTTCAATATATTTCTCCCCAGAACCTCAACCATGATAATGAACAAATAGGGGGATAAGGGATCCCCTTGTCTAATTCCCCTGCCAGAGTTGAAATACCCCAAGGGAATACCATTGACCAAGACCGAATACTTGACCATGGTCACACATTCACTTATGAGTTTAATCATGTTGTCCTAGAACCCAAACTTCCTTAGAACTTTGAATAAGAAATCCCAAGAGATTCTGTCATAGGATTTTGAGATATCTAGTTTAAGTGCCATAGTTGGGATGTTACTCTTGTCCATAGAGTGAATTAACTCGTGAGTGGAGATGGCAGCATCAAAAATCTGCCTTCCGGGGATGAAACCTTTCTGACAGCTAGTTATGAGACCATCCAAGAAGGGTTGTAATATGTTAACCAAGGTCTTAGTGATGATCTTATAGATAGTATTGCAGAGGCTAATAGGGCAATAATCAACCATAGTCTTAGTAGTTAGCTTCTTGGGGATCAAGGCAATAAAAGTAGTGTTAATCTGCTTGAGGATCTTACCCATTTTGAAGAAGTCTCTTACAACATCCGTAACATCAAACCCCACAATGTCCCAAAAGTCTTGGAAGAAGGTCGGGGGGAACCCATCCAGACCAGGGGCTTTGAATGCCCCCATGGAGAAGACAATATCCCTCACTTCACCAACTTCAATAAAGCACAATTGTCTTCAGTTGAGAGAAGGGAAGGTATATTGTCCAACAACATTTCACCCCTATCCGGGTGGGAATTATCAGTTTTTTTGGAGAGAAAATTTCTAAAGTAGGTAGAGGCAAGCTGACCAATCTCCTCATTTGAGTTGACTTCTTTATTGTTCTCATCCAGTAGCTTAGTTATTCTATTCCTTTTCCTATGCTTCGTAGTGGACTAGTGGAAGAAGGAAGTGTTTCTATCTCCTTCAGTCAGCCATTGGACTCTGGATTTTTACTTCCAGAATATTTCTTCCCTTTTCATCAACTCCCTTCATTCTTTGAGTAGGGTATCTTCCCAATTGAAATTGGCCTCACTCTTATCTCCCTTGGCTATCTTATCCTAGATGTTTAGAAGGCTGTCAGAGATGTGTTTCTTTTGGGCCATGACGTTTCCAAAGTAGAACTTGTTCCGGCCTTTGACCTTCTCTTTGACATGAAGCAGTTTTTGGGTAAGTCTAAACATAGGGGAACCCTGTTTAATGATACTCCACTAGTTGGTAATGCAATCTTTGAAAATGGGGTGAGAAGACCACATAATCTTGTATTTGAAAGGAAAAGGGCCTTTGGGAGCTCCTCCCCACCATGTAAATAACTAGTTTGTTCTAGACCTTTCTGTTTTATTTAAAATGGAAAAGCAACTTCAATTTTTGAAATAGGGTTATAAACTATTTAATATGCGAAACATCCATTCTTCCTCCTTCACCATTTTAGTTTTTGAATTAGTGGAATCTTATTTGATCTTTTTTATATTGGAATCTTATAAATTTACGGAGAAATTCTAGAATCTTTCAGCTCTTCTCCTCCACCCCTGTTGTGACTGTGTAAATGCCTCTCCACGTACTAATTGGGTGCTACTAAAGTTTAAATGGTGCCATGATTAGTTTTCACAACATTACACAAGTATATACAACACTACAAAAAATCATGTGCAACACTGCTAATACATTCACAACACTGAAACTTGGTGATGTTGCTACGAAAAGCTGCAACGTTTCCTGCATACATCACTACTGCTAAGGATCAATTAGATGGCTTTTAACAGCTTGTTCTTTAAGTTTACCAATACTATCAACTCAAAAGTTAATGCTTGCTACTTGATGTGATGTGCATCTCCTAATTTTTCCTTGTGGGGAATTTCCAATCGACTCCAGATGGTGTTACAGTAGTGCCAATTGTTGCTACATCTGTTGTTGCTTCTATGCCTATTAACGTGGTGTGGGGTTCAGTGCCTCAGTTGAAAGGAGACATCTTGGTCCTTGTTCCTAGTCTTTCTTTGGCTCCTCCCATGTGGCATGTAGTGGATGTTTTGTCTACATGTGCTAAGCACTAATGTGTTTCTGTTGTTCCTCCTCCTCTAGCAATTATTGCCTTACAAGCTAATGATTGAGTGAATGAATGAAAAATTTTAATAACATCCATGAGGCCACAACAACATATGGGACCAAGAGTAGCACACAGTCCCCTTAGAGACATGACACCCACACCTTGTGAAGTTTCTAATCTCTTCTTGAGCTTAGACCTTCAACAGTGAATTTTGATCGAGAAGATTGTAGTTTTGCCCAGCCTTACCTCCTCAAACAAGGTGCTTAAATTGATGATTTTCAAGGTGTCTTCATATCTAGAATGAATGTCGTTGTATGTTGATTACGTCCAGTTAGTGCTTTAGTGCTTTTTCTCAACATATTCCTATAGCGCAAAGGTTTGGATTCTAGTGTGCATGTCAGAATGGTAGCCTCTATTAGCATTGGATCTGCCCTTCCTGGTTATCCCCATTCTCTGTATAAGTTGGGTGTTGGTGGTGCTATTTCATTGAGGCTTGTCTGAATGTTAGGAATAATATAGTTTTGCTTGCAAATAATAATCAATTAAGCTTAGGGGTCTAAATATGGTGAAGAAATTTGATAATTTGATAAGTTTCCCATTCTTGAGATGGGATCAAGAGTTTTAGCAGAGGTGGAGAAATTAGAAGAAGAGGAGCAAAGTGTTGAGATGGAGCTTATCTGTAAGTTCCATAAGTTGTGGCCATGTCTTGAAGTGTTGGGATAAGTTGTCATTAACTTTGCAATCCTAACCATTTTCATGTGTCTCCAAAGTTCTTGGAAAGTGTTCTTGAACATAGAGACTTGAGAGATAAATTACTATTTAATTATCTCACTTGGCATGTTGTAGTTGCATTCTATGTGTTGGGACCCAATATGGGTGCCCACTTTGGATGTGGAGCCTATAGAAACTTGGATTTGACTTGTTGAAGTCCATGTTGACTTGGAGATACTTCCTAGGAGGTGGGACCCATCTTGAGCGCCCACTTTGGAGGAGAATCCAATGTGGACTTGGAGTTAACCTTTTTGTTTTCATGAGTGTATAATGTTGATATACTTTGCATGAGTATGATGTGGGAGTTAACATTGGAGTTAGAGATGCATGATGCTTGCATGTTGTTTGCATAAATTTGTATGAGCTTGCATGGACTTGCATGTTGTTGCATATGACTTGCATGGACTTGCGTGTTGTTGCATGTCACTTGTATGAGCTTGCATGGACTTGTATGTTGTTGCATGTTACATGCATGTCATTTGTATGAGCTTGCATCGACTTGCATGTTGTTGAATGTTACTTGCATGTCACTTGTATGAGCTTGCATGGACTTTCATGTTGTTGCATGTTACTTACATGTTGTTACATTTTAGATGCATGCATTTGCATGTACTTATATGAAGTTGCATGTGTCACTCTAACTCAGGTTCAGTTGACTAGTGGAAGAAGGAAGTGTTTCTATCTCCTTCAGTCAGCCATTGAACTCTAGATTTTTGCTTCTAAAATATATCTTCCCTTTTCATCAACTCCCTCCATTCTTTGAGTAGGGTATCTTCTTGATTTAAATTGGCCTCACTCTTATCTCCCTTGGCCATCTTATCCTATATGTCTAGAAGGCTATCAGAGATGTGTTTCTTTTGGGTCATGACATTTCCAAAGCAGAACTTGTTCCAGCGTTTGACTTTTTATTTGAGATGAAGCAGTTTTTGTGTAAGTCTAAACTATATAGTGATACTCCACCAGTTGGCAATGCAATCTTTGAAATTACAGTGAGAAGCCCACATAATCTCGTATCTGAAAGGAAAAGGGCCTTTGGGAGCTCCTTCCCACCATGTGAATAACAAGGGGTTGTGGTTAGAGATGATACGGGGAAGAGCTGTCAAATTAGAGTGTTGCATGATGTCCCAGTTGGAAGATATCAAGAATCTGTCTAGATTCACCTGAATCAGTTGATCTCCCTTTCTCCTGTTGGTCCAAGAGAAGTGTTGGTTATTTACATCTATATCCATTAACCCATTCTGATTAAGGAAATCATCTAGGTTAGCCATGTTGTCAAAGTAGTCTATAATGCTACTTGACTTTTCTGAGGGGAATAGGGGGTATTGAAGTCACTAGCCAGCATCCAATTGGTTCTTTTATCAGCATTCAGTTTAGGGGTTACCTCTTCCCAAAGCTCCCTCCTAGAATTCCTAGTGTTGGGTGCATAGATGTTTATTAGTTTCTAGACTTTATTGTTGAGGGTGAACTTCACTTCAAGGTTGTTCCTACTATGGGAGCAATAACAGCCAGTGAGGTGATGTTTATTCCACATGGTAACTAGACCTCTAGAAGTTCCAAAGGAAGGGTTGATGAGGTAGTCCATTGTGGGCCAAAGATTGCTAGCAACTTCTTTGAAACTTTCTTCAAACATTTTAACTTCTTGGAGAAGGAGAATATCCAATTTATTTTTGTAAATGCAGTTTTTGACTAAAAACTACTTTTGAGGATTGTTTAGTCCCCTCACATTCTAGGGGAGGAACTTCGTTTTATAGCCTCAATTGGAGTGAGCCTCCAGGGACTTTGTCTCCCATTAGCTATTTCCTTGGTAGCTTGCCTCTACCTAGTTTCCCTCTGCGAGGGTCTTTCATCTTTACCGTTCGTCCCCACATTTGTCAAATTTTTTCAAATGACTTTTGCCCTTCCTCTTAGGTGTCACCCACCCCTCCTGGTTACTCCACAAGGAACTAGGTCCTGTCCCAGGGGTTAAAACTCTAGGTGAATACAACTCCACTCTTTTCCCTTTTTCTTCATCTTCTGGGACAACAAAAGGGTCGTGAAGGACAAGCTCAGATGCTTGCTCCCCTGCAACAACCATCTCCCTTTGAGGGGTGTTGTTTTTAGTTTTAGGGGATTGATCATGGATCTCCCCTTCTTCTTTCTCTTCTGAACCTACAATATTTTCCTTAAGCTTATTATTCAAAAGCTCTACCAACTGTTGTTCAATCACTGGAGAGGTCCTTTCTCTGGTCCTTTCAGGTTTTGTTTGTTTGGACGAGGACCTAATGATGTTCAAGATATCATCTTTGAAGGGATACTCCTACGTATCAACCTCCTCCTCTCTAACCTCTTTAGGTTTTTGGTTTTTTAGGAGGTGGCATTCGTTGATTAGGTGGCATTTCTTGGAACAATTTTGACAGAAAGTAATGGCATTTTCATAGATCAGTTGTTGCTCCTAGCTTCCATATTTGGATGTTATATTGAATGAGTTAGGAAGGGTCTTATTGATATCTACACTGACACAAAAGCAGGAAAAAACTAACCTCATTTTGTTCTTGGTGGTATTGTCCAACGCTATGAATCTACTAAAAGAGTTTCCAATCAAGGTGAAGATTTCCTCATCCCAATACTCCAATGGCAACCCTGGTAATCTCACCTAAACTAGGGTTGACTTTCTTAGTTTCATGGCCTCATCAAAACTTGGTTTCCAATGCCCTAAACACAAGTTTTATTTACCATACAACCAAGGGCATTCAACCAAAACCACTATAAGGTCCTCTTTGGCAATGAACTTGAACAGAAATAGGCTTCCAGACATAGCATTGGTCGTGACACTTCCCTTCAGGTGCCATCTAGAAGATACCCATCTCCTAACCATTTCTATGTTTGATCTTAGAGAATAGAACTTACCAACTAGAGAGAGCTCCATGGATGAGACTGTCTTTTCCATCATGAGGTCCGGGATTTGAAGATTCGTTCCTTTCTCTGACTCTGATAGCACAGGGATAGCAAAGTCTTCTCTGTTCCGTTCGTCTTCCCCAAGTAGGGCATTTTTCCAGGCCTTAGGACCTAAATCTGAGGCTGGAATCTCGTGCTCTGAAGTATTTCCTAAGGTGCCTGAGGTAGTACTTATTGCAGTAGGTTCCATCAAGGGGCCCAACGGGGGGAAAAGGGCCCCCCTTGGGCTAACGGAATCCATGACCTAAGAAGGTTCAAACCAAGTTTAAGTGGGAAAGTTGCAGAGCACTTTTTTGTCCCTTTATTAAAATGTTTTGATATCCTTATCAAGAAAATAAGGATAGGGCCTACATAGGATAAGTAATTAAAAATGGACATTACATTCTCTATCACACTAAAAATGGACATTACACTCTATATCACATTCTTATTTCTAGAGATTTTTCTGAGGACGCAATCACGTGTAAATGTATGTGAAAGTTTTCAACGTGCTCCTCTACCATTTTTATTGGTTCTAATAGCTTCTCTATTATTATTTTTTGAATTACCCCAATGCTACCTATTCTTCATTTGGCTTCCCGTTGTCAAAATTAAAAAAATATCAATTTGGACCTAGAAGGCCTCTTCTAGCCTTACCAAAATTCAATCTTATAACTAGCATAATGTAAATTATTACAAATGTCACTACATTGTTGTTGAATCCAGTCAATACAATTAGAGGTAATTCAAAGGAAGACAAATGATTGATACTGTAGTAAATGACTGGTACGATAGTAAATTGCCAAGAATGGAAAATAGTAGCAAAAATAGCTCCAACAAAAGCACCTAGGATGAGACCAACCAAAAGGGTCTTTCAAGTTAACTCCAATGCACTGAGAGAAACTATGAAGATGATAGTTTAGTAAATTAACCTTCAATAAATGTAGGTTTTTTGGAAAAAAATAATAGTGAATTTTAAAATTTCAAATTGGGGAGGGGGCCAAATGTGAGAACCCCAAATTATTTTAGAAAAAAAATTAAAATTTATTGTAATTCATTAATTAACCATTTAATATTATCAGAGAGTGTCGTCTGAAGCTAGTGATGGCTTGGTGTTATTATACTTCTAAATTATTTACTATTTTGGTTAAAGTTCAATGACTTACAATTTTGGGTCTCATGTATTATAGTCTCCCTAAATTGCCATAACATTCAAAGACCTTTAAAGTACTTAATTCTTTGTATATGTTGAATTGCTAGTCAGTTGTTTTTTCTAATACAATATTTCAATTTATATTGTTACAAAAATACTAGCATTTACCTATATTTAAAAATATACCTAAAGTAAATTGAGAGACATCCTTCTCAAGGCGCCTATTCCACCTGTGTGTGGTAAATTGATTTAAAAAATAGGTGCCTCAAGAAGGATATCTCTAGCGTACTTTAGATATATTTTTTAAATATAGGTATGCTAGTAGCATCCGCAATTGCAAGCCTAATTCTAACCATATTATATAATTATTATAATATTTTATAATAATAAATTATATATAATATTTTATAATAATAAATTATATATAATATTAAAATATAGTTTAGATATATTATTATAATATTTTATAATAATAAATTATATATAATATTATAATATAGTTTACATATATTATTATAATATTTTATAATAATAAATTATATGTAATATTGTATAATATAGTTTAGATATATTATATATTTTTTGATATATTATAATAATAAATTATATGTAATATTATATAATATAGTTTAAATATATAATATTATATATAATTTATTATTATAAAATATTATAATAATATATCTAAACTAGATTATAATAATAAATTATATAATATTATAATCTAGTTTAGATATATTATTATAAAATATTATATAATAATTATAATTATATATTATATTATATCAAAAAATATATAATATATCTATATTATAATATATAATATAATTATAATATTATAATAATTATATATTATAATGTATAATTATAATAATATATCTAACCTATATTATAATATTAGGGTTATGGTTTTAAGTTAATTAGGGTCATGGTTTGGTTTATAAATCTCCTTACATTTAATGTTTTATTCATGTACCAAATTGTGGTTAGCGTTAGGGTTCCATGTACGATTACGGTTATAGTCACAATTTAAATTAGTGTTAAGGCTAGCATATTTATCTTTATACAAATTTATGCTAAGTGTAATGTTAGCACAACTTGTCAAAATTAGAGTTAGAGTTAGGGTTCAAATGATCATTACATTTAGAATTAGGGTTTTATTTAGGGATTAGATTAGGATTTGGCTTATAAATGAGTTAGATATAGCATTAGGCTTGTAAATCAATGCCAAGTGTAATCTTACGATTAAGGTTAGAATTAGGGTTAGATATAGAATTATGATTACAATAACCCTAATTATATCCCTAATCCTAACACTAACCCTAATTCTATCCCTAACCCTAATTCCAACCCTAACCTTAACCCCAACCCTAATTGTAATCCTAACTGTAACTCTAATTCTAACCCTAACCCTAATTCTTATTCTAATTTTCATCCTATTTCTAGTTGTAACCCTAATTCTAATTATAATTATAACCCTTATGCTAACCCTAATTCTTACTACAATTCCAACCCTAACCCTAATTATAACCTAACCCTAATTCTAACATTAACCCTAATTATAGTTGTAACCCTAATTCTAACGCTAACCCTAACCCCAACCCTAGTTATAGTCTAACCCTAACTCTGATTCTAAACCTAACCCTAATTCTAACCTTAACCCTAAATCTCACCCTAACACTAACCCTCATTATAACCCTAACCCTAGTTTTGACCCTAATTCTCATTATAATTGTCACCCTATTTCAAACTGTAACCCTAATTCTAACTATAATTCCAACCCTAACCCTAATTATAACCCTAACCTAATTCTAATATTAAGCTCAATTCTAGTCCCAACCCTAACCTTAACCCCAACCCTAAGCCTAACTGTAATTTAAACCCTAACCCTAACTTTAATATTAACCTTAACCTTAATTGTAAATCTAACCCTAACCCTTATCCTAACTCTAATTCTAACTACAATTCCAACCCTAACCCTTATCCTAACCCTAATTATAACTACAATTCCCTAACCCTAATTCTAACATTAACCCTAATTATAGTCATAACCCTAATTCTAATCCTAACCCTTATTCTAACCCTAAACATAGCTCTAATTATAACCCTAACCCTAATCATAATTCAAACCCTAACCCTAACCTTAATACTAATCTTAAATCTAATTGTAACCCTAACCATAACCCTAATTATAGTCGTAACCCTAATTCTAACCCTAACCCCAACCCTAATTGTAATCCTAACTGTAACTCTAATTTTAACCCTAACCCTAATTCTCATTCTAAATCTCACCCTGATTCTAGCTATAACCTAATTGTAATTGTAATTCTAACGCTTATACTAACCCTAATTCTTACTGCAATTCCAACCCTAACTCTAATTATACCCTAACCCTAGAATTTTGACATTAACCCTAATTCTAATCATAACCCTAATTCTAACACTAACCCTAACCCCAACTCTAATTATAACCTAACCCTAACCCTAATTCTAACCCTAACTTTAATTCTAACCTTACCCCTAACCCTAATTCTAACCCTAACCCTAACCCTTATTCTAACCCTAAACATAGTTCTAATTTAACCCTAACCCTAACCTTAATACTAACCTGAACCATAATTGTAACCCTAACCATAATTCCAATGGTAACCTTAACCCTAATTATAGTTGCAACCCTAATTATAACCCTAACTCTAACCCCAATCCTAATTGTAACCCTAACCCTAACCCCAATCCTAATTGTAACCTTAACCCTAACCCTAACCCTTATTCTAATGCTAAACATAGCTCTAATTTTAACCCTAACCCTAACTATAATTCAAACCCTAACCCTAACCTTAATACTAACCTTAACCCTAATTGTAACTCTAACCCTAACCCTAACTTTAATTCTTACTCCAATTCTAATAGTGACTCACCTTAATTCTAACCTTAACCCAAACCCTAATTTTAACAATAACCCTAGTACTAACCATGGTTGTAATTCTAACCCCGATTATAGTTCTAATCCTACCCTGAACCTTGACTCTAATTCCAACCCTAATCATAACCCTATATGTAACCCTAGTTCTAACCATAATTGTATCCGTAATTCTAAACCTAACCCTGACCCTAACACTAATCCTAATTTTGACATTAACCATAAAATTTATTCTAATCATAGTTTTAATTCTAACGTTGATTCAAACCCTAACCCTAACCCTTATTATAACCCTAACCCTAGTTTTGACCCTAATCCTCATTCTAATTGTCACACTATTTCAAACTGTAACCCTAATTCTAATTGTAATTATAACCCTAATTATAACCTAACCTAATTCTAACATTAACCCTAATTACAACCCTAACCCTAACCTTAACCCTGACCGTACTTCAAACCCTAAGCCTAACTTTAATACTAACCTTAACCCTAATTGTAACTCTAATTCTTACCCCAATTTTAATAGTGACCCACCTTAATTCTAACCCGAACCCTAACCCTAATTCTGACAATAACCTTAATATTAACCCTGATTCTAATTCTAACACTAATCATAAGCCTATATGCAAACCTAGTTCTAACCATATCTGTAATTCTAATCATAACTCTATCCCATGGAACCAACTTAAACTATCAAATAATTGAATTATACACTAAAATGTTATATATATATATATATATATATATATATATATATAGAGAGAGAGAGAGAGAGAGAGAGAGAGAGAGAGAGAGAGAGAGAGAGAGAGGGGTTATATATAGATATATAGGAATATTTATTATATATATAGAGAGAGGGGGGATTATATAGATAAAGCATTATATAAAGGTTATATATATTTCAATTGGAACTATTTAGACAACATGAAAAGTTACATAACTCATTGAAAAGAATAAAAGAGGTAGCATATACAAACTAAATCCTACTCAAACTTTTCCACACCGTTGAACTTTTGTGTTTCAAGAAAAAGAGAGTCCAAAATTTATATGGCATTCAATTTGAAAGTTTTCATCTCAACTTCATTTACGAGGCTTCTTCAAAGGAGGAAGTACAAAAGTATAGTGTTGTGGATCTAGCCATTGATCAAATAAATTGATAAGAGTGCTTTGTGCTTGTGTTTTAATGAAATCCTCGAGCTTAGTAGTTTGGAAAAGATGTGGGTGTTTGTTTTTCTCTTTTGTGAGTTTCAACATCTAGGCCTTTAAGGCAAGTTGGTGTAACGCCTTTGTTGCCAGGTGTAATCAAATTATTAAGGAGATTTATACAATCAAGATCCACAAAGTATTCCACTTGCTCGTCACTGCCGCCTATAATACCACTAACAATAGCATAAGCTGCTTCTTCCTTTATACAATCTGCTGATGTTGCAAAGAGCCCCACAAGTGCAAAAATTACTCGTGTTAATTGTAAGCTCAACGTTATATGAATATAGGCGCAAGTATTTAAAATGATGTTCTTTGATTTGGATCCTAAAGTCTTCGACCTATATTCTTCTCTTAAACATTTACTAAAAAATGAGGAGATTCGAATGTAAGAATGTAAGGAGATTTAAAAGATTAAAAACTTAAAAGCCAATTATTCGTATTTCTAAGAACATTAAACTCTTTCTTACATGCCTTTTTTTTCTCTCAAAATAATTTCAAAAACATAGATTTAGTTTCTAAAAACTTATGAAGAACCTTATCTTGTGTTATAATTCTTTTATAGGAACTTTTAATTTCTTTTCTTAAAAAAATACAAATGCTTCTTTTATTTATAAACAGATACTTTTAATGCTATTTTTTTAAAGATGACTAGGGGAAAGGACCCAATAGTGGTGCACCCTAACTTCACGGCTCTCAAAATCATACGTGGCAATTTCGAATCACTCCAAAAATTTTACAGTAGCTTACTTGGCAACGCCCTTACTTATAACTAAGGTTTCAGGGCCACATCATCAAATATGATGCCACATCAGCATGATTTTTGTTGAGGTGTCAAATAGTTCCCCCCAAAAAAGGGTGGACCAATATGTGTGCATTAAAACCTCCTTTGTTGGTGCGCTGATGTGGCATCACATGATTGGTTGCTTTTTAAATCTAAAGGGCACATTTCATTCAATTATTAGTACTTATAGTAACACTAACAACCTTAAAGTCACAACCACTAGTACTAAACTTTAAAAAATATTGGGCCTTAAATGCACATATACTATCTCAACCATTGGAACTATCTCACCTATTGGATCTTTTCCCCTACTCCTGTTCATTGCTGCATCCCATTTCACCATCAGCCCATTAATTAAAAATCCATCAATTTTAACTTATTTTGGAGTACAATTTTGACTGGACCCTACAGAAATTAAGTAGTTAGGTATCCAAGAAATACATACATATGGCATGAATTGAATATGACCCAGTCAATGTGATTGTTGTCCTACACGTTCTTTACACAAAAAAGAAACAAGGCCCAGTTTGAATCCAGTAGCATTAAATTCGAAAAGAAATTTAAAAAAACAATTGAACTTACACAACTCTTTTCTATAATTAAGCCATTTGATTATATAAATGTTACTTATTATAAAATGTAAGAGTATCCCAAGAAACATCATAGTTGCTCAGTATAAAATGTAAGAGTATCCCAAGAAACATCATAGTTGCTCAGACGATAAAGATAAAAGATTTTTTGAGTTATTTCCTTTCAACCATTTGAAAGAATTAAGGAATAGTTCTGCATATTAAAAAAAATTCAAGGAGGCAATGTAAATATCTTACATTGAAATAAATTTTACCATATTTAAAAAAAAACAGCAAACAGAATTTAGTTTTTGTGCTAGAAAAACATAGAACTGATTGACACCTAAATCTTGCAATTTGATATGCTTGCCTGAGTATAAATTTTGGCATATTTTTTAAAAAAAGTAATGAGGTTTCAGTTTTTTTGAAATTGCAGCAAACAAAATTGCCACTCTCTTTAACCCATTTATGATCGAGTGCTTCATCTTTGCCATGCCACTGCTCTTGAGGATAGGCTTTCTCATCAGTTATGCTCCAGGGATTCTGACAGTGAGGAGAATCAGAGCCATCCGTTCTTGTATTGCTGTAATGTACATCACTCCAGCTTTTTGAGCTGCAATATTCATTAGATTGAAGATTTTAGCTTCCTTGTATATCTTTTCAAGTTTCAATTCATCTACTCTACCATTGACCTATTTTCATCATCCATTGACATTAATTAATATGATGTTTAATGAAGATTTAAGCCTATGAAACTGTATCGAAGAGCCTACTTTGACACATTTCCTAAGGATGCAACATGGCGACCATACATAGGATCATAAACAATTGACGCATTTCTAAGGTTACCACATATCAGCAACTCATGGACCACAAGTCAACATCTAAACACAATTATATCCCATATTAAACTAAAAATTGAATTGGGAGGATAAGATGGAAAGTTTACACACTAACATGCCCCTTGAGCTTGCCTTGGAGACACAAGATGGAAAGTTATCTTACATAACAGTTTAAAGATTTAGGCTTGTTTGCATATGTTTTTAAGTTTCATCTAATCTACTCTACTACTTTTTTCTTTTTCTTAAAAAAAAAAAAAAGTGACAGAGCACTCAGACATGTATTAAAAAAAATATTACATAAGGGCGTATACAAAGAGAAGACCATATAGTTTGTAAAGACCATCCAGATCTTAAGCAGATGGAAACATTATCTCCCAACCAAAACGTAAAAATAAAAAGAGATGAGCTCGCAGGCTCATACCAAAACCCAGAGACAAATAGAAGGCATCAAAAAGCGAAACGTCAAAGCAAACCAAAAGAACTACCCCCATATCCTCGCAGCACACTGTGAGGCCCCAAACGACTAACCTCCATTCCATTCCACAGGACCAGCTATCCCGCTTGCTTCAGCCCCAACCTCTGCATCTTCCGTCTGAGTCTGCTCCTTCTAGCCATTGAAAAGCCTAAAAACTAGTACCAACTCCAAATAAGGCTTCCTTTAGGTCTTCTGCCACCAAGGTTCTTAGCATCTCCGACCAAGAATTGGAAGATTGGTCTAAGAGAAGTTCCTGCGCCATCTTATCAATAACTAGATTTGCTAACCAATCCGCAACTTTATTGCCCTCGCGGTAACAGTGGGAGACCTTGAAAGAATCAAAACCATCCAAAAGCAACCAAGCCTGCTCTAAGATATACCTAATGTTCCAATTCTGAGCGGACCTCTTTTGCAAAGCCGTAATGATGACAAGAGAGTCTCCCTCGACCCATATATTTTTGAAACCTTTCTCTACAGCCAGGAGTTTACCTTCACAACTTCAAATCACACATCCCAGACTGGAGGACCTCGGATTGCCTCAGCTTGTTCCATCGAAATTAATTTTTATTATAGGATGAGCAGAAGGATGCCACTTAATTTTGGACCTATCCACTCTCGGCTGATTAGATTGGGACCCCCCTCCAAAAATTTGTTTGTCAAAAGACTTCCAATTTTTGGTCATAGGATTATCCCATTTAGTCCATTTGGCCACCTTGGGGCGAGACTTCCTCATGCTGACATTGACTGTTTCTGAAATTAATGATTCTAGATCCCTCCATAAGTCCTCTAACGACAACGCCATATCTTAGAAGATTCTATAGTTTCTTTCCTTCCAAATCTTCCATAACAAGAGAGAAGGGCTAACAGTCTAGAGAAGATGAAAAAAATCATCTTTGTTTAGAAGGGGCCAACCTTTCAGCATCTGAGGTAGAGAAGAGGGGAGAGGAGAGCACCAACTAAGCTGCCTCATTAACCACTACCAACATTCTTGACTAAAATTGCAATGAATAAACAGATGATCTATAGACTCTTTAGCCCCTTGACAAAAGACAGTCAAAACTAGCGCCTAGAGAAAGTTTTTCAATTCTATCACCTGTAAGGATCCTCTTGTTGAGAGCAAGCCATGTAAATGTCCCCGCTTTAGGCAAGATAGAGTCCGCTTAGCATAAGTTTGTAAGCCAGTCAGCCTTTACACCTGCGCTGAGAAACTTGTAACCGTGTCTAGCTTTGTAAGAGCTTGACCCATCACCTGTCTAGATTAGCTCATCCTCTTTTGAAGAGTAAAATACAGTTCTCTCATCCAGTATTTTTTGTAAGGCAATCTTCTGTTCTAAAGAAAAATTACAATTCTCAAAGTTTTTCCATTTAATTCTTGTAGGTAGCACGCTTGAGTCTATGGTGAATTAGTTACAAACCTTACGGCCCCAGAACCTTTTCAAGTAGGCCTCCGCCTCTTTGAAATCACCTAACACCGAAACTTTCGACCACCCATTCCAGGAGTCATCCTAGAATAATGCCTTTCTCCCATTGTGAATTGTCTATGAGAGCATGGGAAGCATGACCTCTCTACTTTTGATAATAAAATTCCACACAGAAGAGCCCTTTGGGGGATTGGAGACTGTAAAAATTCTTTCCGGAGCCTGAGAGTCCAGATACTTTCTTTGCATGAGTTTTACCCCCCTTGAATGCAGATTTTTGTACATCTTCCAGGCTAGCTTAGCCCCTAAAGCTAAATTCTACAACTCCAGGTTTAGAACTCCTACCCCTCCCTGTGTTTTGGGTAAGAAAATCTTTTCCCATGAAATCAAATGAATCTTCTTTGCATCTGAAGTTCCCTGCCAGAGAAATTTCTTGCAGATTTTCCCTACATCATTAAGAATCCCTTTCAGAATTAGCAAAGACATCATATATATTGGGACCGCCGAAAGAACTGATTTTACTAGTGCGAGTCTACCCACTAGAGAGAGCCATTGATCTTTCAAAACTTGGATTTTGTGAGACAGATTTATGAGCACCCCATTCCATAAGGCCTTTATGTGACGTCCGTTAGAAAGGGGCACACCTAAATATCTACCTGGAAGTGACTCTTCCTTAAAGTTAAACAAGCTTACTAATTGTGATTTTTTTCCCCTCTTTTGTATTAAAGAAATAAACTTTGGACTTGACACTGTTAATCAACTGCCCAGAGGCCTCACAATAGGAAATCAAGGTTTGATTGATTGCTATAGCTTCTCTTCTAATAGCTCTGCCAAATAGGATAGTATCATCAGCAAAGAGGGCATGGGTTAGATGATCTCTGGAAGCCCTCAATTTTATTCCCTTCCATCCTTTGGTGACTCTTGCTTCATTAATGGACCATGTGACGGCTTCCTTCATTAGAATAAAGAGATAAGGTGAAATAGGATCGCCTTGTCTTAACCCTTTTGCAGTCTCAAAAGGTGTGGTTTCGTAGCCATTTACTAAAACCAAACACCTAACCTCTGAAATGCATGATGAGATCCATTTGATCCACTGATCTGAGAAATCTAAAGACCTTAAAACATGAAGCAAAAAATCCCACTCCACCCTGTCATACGCCTTTGACATGTCTAGTTTTAACACCATACTAGACTTTTTTTCCCTCTTAAGTGAATGGAGAATTTCATGTGTAAGGATGCCTTCTTCAGCTATTTCTTTGCCTGGGACAAACCCCCCTTGTTTCTCTGAAATAATCTTTGGGAGGATAGACGCAAGCCTAGAAGCTGTAGCTTTAGAATTTACTTTATATATGAAATTGCAGAGGGAGATAGGCCTGAACTCTTCAAACGCCACCAGTGTTTTGACCTTTGGGATCAAAATAATGCTGGTTTTATTGAAATCTTTCAGAACATTACTGAATTTTCTTGATTCCTCTATAGCAAGGAAGACGCCTCTCCCAACCACCTCCCAACAAGATCAAAAAAAGGAGCCCATCCAACCATCCGCGCTTGGAGCCTTATCCCCATCCATCGCCATCACCACCGCCTTGACTTCTTCCAAGGATAATTCTTTAAGGAGTTCCTTATTATGGTTGCTCGTCACCCTTTTAGGCAGATTGAAGTTAGCAAAATCTTACCGATTTTGGGGTCTCTTTTGGCCCAGAAGCCTTTTGAAGAAAGCCCTTGCCTCCTCTTTAATATCCTCTTCTTCAAATAACAAGGATCCATCTAGTTTCTTGATGCAATTAATGGAGGAGACCTGTCTGCAAATTTTTGTGGATAGATAGAAATAGGTAGTGTTACAATCCCCTTCTTTTAGCCAGGATTCTCTTGACTTCTGGCACCAAAAGATTTCTTCCCTCTTCAAAACTTCTTCTAATTGAGCTTTCAACTCCATTTCCTTACTGAAACTATCCTTATCCATACCAGAGAGAATCACTTCTTGGCCAATAACTGTCAAATCCTTTAAAATTCTTTCCTTTTCCCAGAAAATATTTTTAAAGTGGTTTCTGTTCCAGTGAGCGATTTTTTTCTTAAGAAACTCCATTTTTTTGCCAATTGAAACATTTTGGATCCCTTTATGAAGGGAACAAAGAGCCACCAAGAGCGAACATTTGGAAGAAAGTCCAGATCCCTTAGCCACGTTTCCTGAAATTTGAATGGTTTACCTTGACCTTTAGATTCTTCCCCCAAAGAGAGGCTCACTAGGAAATGATTCGAACCAGACAAAGGGAGGATGTGTGAGGTGAAATTGAGGTTCCCAAGCAAGCACTGGGATGAGATAAGAAACCTGTCTAACCTTTCAGCAATCTTAAAGAAGTCATGACGTCTATATTAGTCCATGTGAATAACCCATTAACTGGCCTGCAATCCAAGAGACTGTTTGACTCCACAAATCCTTTAAATCCTTTTGGGTTAGGGAAGGTGATGGCAACCCCCCTGATTTCTTTGAATCATCTAAAAGAGCATTGAAATCTCTGCCTAGAATCACCATCTCATTTTTTAGCATTGACAGAAGTCTAGTTAAATGATTCTACAAATGACATTTTAGATCTATCCCCGAAGGACCATACACACACATAATCCACAGGTCCCTTCCAAAAAGCGCTCCTGGGAATTTATCTAAAATCCAACAGTCTCTGTTTCCCACCACTTCAAAATAGGGGAGGTGTTTTTTTCCATAAAATAGCAAGACCTCCTGAGAATCCTTGGGATGGGTGAAGCTCAAACTCCCAGTCCTTCCATTTACTGAAACAAAAATTTCCATTGTCTGAAGAAAGCTTCGTTTCCTGAAGCAAGATGATATCTGCTTTCACCCCCTCAAGTTGGAACTTGACGAGGCGTCTCTTGTTAGGGGCATTGAGGCCCCTAACATTCCATGTTACAACCTTCATTGCGATCGAGGGGAGCCTTCAACTCCCCTCTTCTTATCTGTTATGGCTGCCGAACTGTCAACTCCATTCCCCAAATCGATTTGGCATTTCAATTTCTTATGTCTTGAGCTTCTCCTAGGTGGTGTAGAGTTACCACCCTTGTGCACTAAGGGAGTCTGACTAATACCCAAAGTAGGGTTCTCTGAACCGTCTCGATCTTCCAACAAAACTTCGTCAGCTATCTCCTCAAAGATATTGTTTGTTACCTTTGCCAGCACCTCCTCATAAAGATCTTGAAGCTTGACATCAGAACTTTCAGAGCTTTCTCCTTTCTATGTAGCTTCATGTGCAGGGGAGAGGGAGTCATCCTCTACTTCCTCTACTATTTCAAAAACTACTCGATGCCCCTAATCCTCTATTGGGTCTTTTATTTTCTCAGAGCTTATGACGGAAGGGATATGGGGAGCATCATCCTTCTCCTCTTGAATCCTTGAAAAGACTTGATCAGCCTCTTCACAAGGGGCTGGATGATGCTATAAAGCCTCTAGGGCCCTTTCTGGTATTTGTAAAGAAAAATCTTCTTCGTGCTGAGTTAAGAAACTCTCCTCCAGTTGAATCCGGGACGTGGGTGAAACTTGAGGAGAAATCTCTTGAGCTTTCTGAAAACCACTTTCTGAAAACCACTTTCTGAAAACCTCAAAGCCCCAGTCGTACCTTCCCCTTTACCTGACTGCAGGAAGTTATTAAGCCTCTCCAAGTCATCAGGTGTAAGGTCATCTTTAAAAAGAATCTCTTGTGCCCAGACACCCTCCTCAGTTTTCATCGAAATTCTTTTAGGCAGACGTTCCTTTGTTTCAAGAAGAACACATATTCTAGCTGTTGCAGAACTTAGAGTGGTTGTATCCATGTCCACTTCCTGACAAATGCCCAAAGAGTTACCTATGTTGGCCAGAATTTCTGGATCCTTGTATTCCATAGACAAGTAAGGGAGCTGGATCCAGAATGGGAGCCAGCAAATATGCTCCATTCCGATGTTAAAGTTGGGTTTCCACTCTTGGCAGAACACCGTTGTTTGATCGAACTTCCATAGCCCCTTTTGAAGAACGGAGTCCCTTTTTTCTTTATCCGCAAAAAGAAAGAAGAAAAGACCATTCCCTTACTCTCCAAACTCTAAAACTTCTGGCCAGAGATTAGCAAACCACTTCTTAAAATCTTCATCACAGAAATGGGGTGACAGAACCTTACCAATTAGGGTTGACTCACGCATAGCTGCAGATCTTTTTAAAACAGAAGTATTGCAGAGCGAAACAGTTACTTCCTTCCATTCCTCTTTCTTGACCACCTTTTTGAAAGTAGGAACCCAAGCCTTCTTCCTGTCAGAAAATTCCATGCCCTGCCTCTGCTCGTTCTCCCTCTCGCGGTGAATAAAGTGACGGTCAAGGCTATGTTTTGACTCCCGTAATCTGGTTCTTCTCTGCCGCTTGGAGGTGTTCTATTTTTTAAAAGACCTCCAAGATCTAGGCTTGGAAAAATACGCAGGTACGTTAGGTCTGGGGCCCCTGATAAAATATTGATAGGCCTCTTGTTGAGGTTTAAGAGGCTTTCTATTGCTCTGGAGGTTCTCCCTCTAAGCGTGTCCAACACTCTCCTGATATTTATGGCGACATTCTGAATATGCGTTATCAAATATATTGACTTCATCCGCAAACCTTACTCTTCTAGGATTTCTAATACTACCAGCAATACCTTCTCGTCCTTCCCGTCTTGACCAGGGAGAGGGAGATTTAGACAAACTAGTCGTTCTGTAACTAGTCATTCTATATATAGCCATGGACTCATGCCCTAGATAACACAGCCTTTGGGACTTAGATAAAACAAGATTACTACAAAATATCAGCACTCATTATCTGCCATTATTAATATTCAGTTACTAAAATGTTTAGAAGCGTGCTCATTGATGCTCGGTTACTAAAATGTTCAGAAGGGTTTATGTTATGCTACACCATTCTTAATGGAATCCTTTAAAGAAACCAAGTATCTTACAAGTTCTATTCCCGTTGATCTTTGGAAAAAAATTGTTCTGTGTTTTGAAGAAATAATCTACTCTACTATTGACCTACTTTGGTCATTGTGAAAATTAATATAATTTTGTTCTTTCATTAAGGCATCAAGATTCGATGAGAATCTCTCTAAGATTTAACCTATTTAATTTACCACTGAAACTACTTTGATCATCCAGGGACATTGATTTAATTTAGAATATCTGATAAACCAAATTTGTTGACCTCTTGAAACTGGCTTTCGCCAAGCTCTTTTTCCTGCTTGCGATGGGTATACGGTACTGTTTCCGAAGTTTGAATAATAGATGCTAATAACCAGACCTGAGCTCAGAATCACAATAATCACAACCCTTATACCATTTTTAATCCATCTTCGTGGCCCTCTAAGTTTAAAATACTGCATATTGTCTCTACCCACATAATAAAATCGCCTTCCTTGGCCTACATTTCTCATACCACACGACCAACCAAAATCAATGTTTGATTGTGCTCCCTCCTTGAATCCCAAATGTGGGAATAAATAATCTACCAGAGTTGGTCCCTCCCTTGCTTGAGGCATGCTTGAAAGAATACTGCTCTACTGCAGACCTTTTTGTTTTATTTAAAGTGGCAAAGCAGCTTTGATTTTTGAAATAGGGTTATAAACTATTTAATATGCCAAATGCCCATTCCTTTCACCTTTACCATTTTAGTTTTTGAATTAGTGGAATCTTATTTGACTTTTTTATATTGGAATCTTATAAATTTACTAAGAAATTCTAGAATTTTTCAGCTCTTCTCCTCCACCCTGTTGTGACTGTAGGAACGCCTCTCAGCGCGCATAATAATTGGGTGCTACTAAACTTCAAATGGTGCCATGATTAATTTGCACAACATTACACAAGTATAGACAACACTACAGAAAACCATGTGCAACACTGCTGATGCATTCACAACACTGAAAGAAGCTAATGGGGATTACTATGGAAACTTGGCAATGCTGCTACAGAAAGCTACAACGTTTCCTACATGCATCGCTGCTGTTAAGGATCAATTAGATGGCTTTTAACAGCTTGTTCTTTAAGTTTACTAATACAATCAGCTCAAAAGGTAATGCTTTCTCCTTGACGTGATTGTGCATCTCCTGATTTTTCCCTGTGGGGCATTTCCAATCGACTCTAGATGGTGTTGCAGTAGTGCCAGCTGCTGCTACATCTGTTGTTGCTTCTACGCCTATTGATGTGGTGCGGGGTTTTGTGCCTCGGTAGAAAGGAGACAGCTTGGTCCCTGTTCCTGGTCGTTCTTTGGCTCCTCCCGTGTGGCATGTAGTGGATGTTTTGTCTGCATGTGCTAAGCACTAATGTGTTTCTGGTGTTCCTCCTCTAGCAATTATTGCCTTGCAAGCTGATGAATGAGT
The DNA here is from genome assembly GCA_027924645.1 of Cunninghamia lanceolata. Classification (NCBI taxonomy): domain Eukaryota; kingdom Viridiplantae; phylum Streptophyta; class Pinopsida; order Cupressales; family Cupressaceae; genus Cunninghamia; species Cunninghamia lanceolata. The sequence goes on from BSBN01000469.1 coordinate 4,736,100, forward strand.
GAATGAATGAAAGATTTTAATAATGACCACAACAGTCTATGGGACCAAGAGTAGCACACAATCCCTTTAGAGACATGATACCTATGTCTTGTAAGTTTGTAATCTATTCTTGAGATTAGACCTTCAGCAGTGAATTTTGATTAAGAAGTTTGCAGTTTTGCCTAGCCTTACCTCCTCAAACAAGGTGCTTAAATTGACGATTTTCAAGGTGGCTTCATAGTTGGAACGAATGTCATTGTATGTTGATTATGTCCAGTTAGTGTTTTGGTGCTTTTTTTCAACATATTCCTATAGGTGGGGTTTTGGATTCTAGTGTGCATGTCGTAATGGTAGCCTCTATTAGCATTGGATCTGCCCTCCCTGGTTATCCCTGTTCTTTGTATAAGTTGGGTGTTGGTGGTGATATTTCATTGAGGCTTGCCCGAATGTTAGGAATAATATAGTTTTGCTTGCAAATAATATTCAGTTAAGCTTAGGGGTCTGAATATGGTGAAGAAATCTGATAATCTGATAAGTTTCCCATTCTTGAGATGGGATGGAGAGTTTGAGCATAGGCAGAGAAATTAGAAGAAGAGGAGCAAAGTGTTGAGATGGAACTTATCTGTAAGTTCCATAAGTTGTGGCCATGCCTTGAAGTGTTGGGATAAGTTGCCATTAACTTTGTAATCCTAACCATTTTCATGTGTCTCCAAAGTTCTTGGAAAGTGTTCTTGAACATAGAGACTTGAGAGATAAATTATTATTTAATTATGTCACTTGACATGTTGTAGTTGCATTCTATGTGTTGGGACCCAATATGGGCACCACTTTGGATGTGGAGCCTATGGATATTTGGAGTTGACTTGTTGAAGTCCATGTTGACTTGGAGATACTTCCTAGGAGGTGGGACCCATCTTGAGTGCCCACTTTGGAGGAGAATCCAATGTGGACTTGGAGTTAACCTTTTTGTTTGCATGAGTGTATAATGTTGATATACTTTGCATGAGTATGATGTGGGAGTTAACATTGGAGTTAGAGATGCATGATGCTTGCATGTTGTTTGCATAAATTTGTATGAGCTTGCATGGACTTGCATGTTGTTGCATATTACTTGCATGGACTTGCATGTTGTTGCATGTCACTTGTATGAGCTTGCATGGACTTGCATGTTACGTGCATGTCATTTGTATGAGCTTGCATAGACTTTCATGTTGTTGCATTTCAGTTGCATGTATTTGCATGTACTTATATAGAGTTGCATGTGTCTTGCATGTCACTCTAACTCAGGTTTAGTTTTGCATGACCCTTCCATGATGCTACAGGTTGTTGCATGACTCTTGCATGATACAAACAGGTTGTTATAGATTCATATTGAGGATGCCAAGTATACATGTTGTTTTCATGACATTGGTGTGAGTTGGAGCAGTTCAGTTGATAGAATTAGATTGAGATTTCTTGGGTGCCCATCTTGAGACTTTCAGTTGTACCTTGTTATTGTCACATAACACTTCAACTGACTAAGTTTAATTGGGACTTGTTGGGTGCCCATGTTTGAGACTTGCAGTTAACAGGTGATTTCTACTTGTAGCTTTGGAGTTCACTAGATTGGGCGCTTAGTTTTTGCATGAAGATTCTTCTCATGTTATGGGATACAGTTGATTGTATTTTGAGATCCATGGCTTCTATATAATGATGCCTTGAGTTGGTAGAAATTATGACAGGTTTTTGAAGTTGAAGGAATAACGGAGTGTTGCCGAAATTCATAGAGAACTTCAGTATTAATGTAAACTTGATTACAGGAATTAATACAAGCATAATATCTCTTTGCGTGTGCAGTTTTTTCCTGCAAGGGTTTCTCCACGTAAATTTTGTGTCAACTTCCTTGATTAAATTCTTCATACCTTATTGATTAAATTGGCTAAACACTAATACATTTAATTGGATAATCTTGAAAGTAATTTTTAGATTTGCAACACCACACATGATTAATTTTCAGATTTGAAAACAATTAAAAGCAAAATAGCTGCAATTTTATCTTGTTCACTCTTGCTTTTTCTCAACATGGAGATTTTCATGCTTTGATTTCTAAGACATGGGAACCCTTCCTTTTAGAAGAACTAGTCATTTACGCTTGTGTACAAAGTTTTTTTGTAGCTATTTGTGGTTTGGAGGAAGATTGAAAGTTTATTCTTGAGGTTGCTACCTGGCAGTGGGACAAAGCCTCTCAATGCTAAAGCCTTGGCATCTTACGTTTAATCCCTCCATGTAAGACTTTTTTGTGATGCTAGTTTGGATGAGGCTGCTTAAACTCCCCTTACATTTTTGGATTTCCTCTAGCTTGAGGGCAATTGCCAATGCTTTGGGTAAACTTATTTCTATATCTCTTGAAACAAATACTTGCTTCCATCCCACTTTTTCTCGGTTGCACGTTGAAATGGATATCTCTACGAGTCTTCCTAAGGACATTTAGCTAAAAGTTGAAGGAGTGTTTGGAAGCATCCTTTAGATTATGAAAAGTTAGGCTTTTAGGTGTAGAATGTTTTGACTTGGGTCACTTGGTGGAGATTTGTACTCGGCCAAAGAACAATAGTCTTAGTCTTGTGTCTTGGTGGAAAAGTGTTGAGCCTCGCCATTGGGTGATTTTGCTATTCCTGGTTCCTTTGTTGTAGGTTCTCCTACTTAGGCTTGCAAATATTTTGCTTTCCAAGGGCAGAAATTTATGTTATTCCCCTCTTGAGAAAGCTTCTTCCCTAGAACTAAAGCTTGGACCCCCCTAACCCAAGTTCCCTTGGTCGAAGGTCAAGCCCTGACTCTCTTGAATGATGGCTCTCCTCCCCTTATTTAGGTCAAGGCTCCCTTTTATCTAGATGTTCAGGCAATTTAGAATACAAATTCCATTATTGGGTCTTTGGATATAGAGGATTGGACTACAACCACTTCCAAAAATTCTCTCTTCTCTTACGGTTTTGAGATCCTATATATGGATAGGTGTGGCTAGAGAGCAAGGTGCGGGTTCTTGTGCTTTTAGCTTGGTTTTGTTTTGTTGTATGGGGAATGGGGATAGATTCTTGAGTTTGAGTATCAACTTGTTTAGGGTGACTTTTGCCTTATCTATATGGTCTGTTGTTCTCAACGGATATGGTTCGTTGACTATCATGCCAGACCCATTTTGGTAGGTTTTTGTTTAGGCATGTGTAATATGATTTTTTGTGGAGGACAACAAAGGGAGAGTGGATGATTCTAGGACAACAAGGAATGTAGCTCAGCAAATGTGGGTAGAAAGGGGTAAGGACTCAATTTTGAGTCTTTTGCACCAAAATAAATAGCAATCAAGGCCCCCTCATGCACACCTAAATTTAGTGTGCTGGAATTGTAGAGGCTACCCTTGGAGGAGGGGACCTAGGTTAGGACCTATTGCTGAAGGAAGAGACATAATTTGTCTCACCGAAACACATGGACAAGAAGGCTACAAGACTCCCATCTTTGAAGGATACACAAAGTTTGTAGTTTGGAACAAAGTAGTGGGCAATGGCAAAGGGTACGGTGGCCATATGGCTGCAGTGAAAAAGTAGAAGGGTGCATAATTCAATTGGAAAGAGAAGACACAAATAAACAATACATTTGGGTCAAAATATCAGAAAATGGAAATCACATAAGCATTGTAGCGTGTTATTTTGCTTCTTGGATCTCAAAAACTTACAAAAAAAATGGTTTGAACAGCAAGGATCCTTATGTGGCCATCAAAAAACATATTTCAATGTATTCCCTACAAGGTGAAGTTCTTCTTTTGGGAGATTTCAATGCTAGGACAACAATCATTCAAGCTAATGTTTTATGTGGTAAGGAGGATCGCAATCCTATTTGGCTTATGGAAGAAGTGAATCACCAATGGCAAGATGTTCAGAAGACAATAGGGACATTAATCATTATGGTGAAGAATTGCTTACTCTTTGTGGTACGTTTGATCTAATCATTTGTAATGGTATGGATAGATGGAAGAAATCTGGAAATTTCACATGCAACACCTACAACGGGACGAATGTTGTTGATTATGCAATTTGTTCCAAAAGATTGATTGAAAAGATAGAGGAAGTCATGATCGGTGATCATTTTTGGGAGTTAAAATCATATCATAGACAAATATACTTAAGGCTTTCATGGTTGGAAAAAGGTAGCAGTCGAGAAAAATGCAGTCCCTTCGACAACCACTTACAAAGGGAAGAATTCTTTTAACTCGAGAAACCATAATATTTTCAAGGCAACACTAGAGCAATTATGTAAGAAGAGGAAAGCTAGTTCACAAGGTCTTAACAGTCATGAGTTAACCACTATAATCCAAGGAGCCCTTGAGAAGTGCAAAAGGGCAAAAAATAAGTAGGTAACAAATCATTTTCCGATATATGTTTGGTTTGATGAAGATTGTAAAATTGCAAGAAAAGCTTTGAAAAATCCAAGCAAAGAGAAGATGAACATAAAGTGTTACAAGCAGATCATAAAAGCGAAAAAAATAGAGTTCATGAATACAAGGCATGAAGAGTTAATCTACCTAGGTAAGAACAACCCTAAGTTATTTTCAAAGGAGCTTCAACCAAAGAAGAAACAAATAGAAAATAACATCATAGCTAGTCAATGGTTTGATTATGCAAAGCAGCTTTAGGAGCAGGAAATAGAGATTGAGCCCCCTCCCTTGATCAACATGACAACTAAGCTTTTCACTATGCAAGAGGTCAAGGTTGGTATTGGGAAGTTGGGTGTTGGAAAAGCAAAGGACTTGGTTGAACTTCAAGCAGAAGACATTAAATGGGGGGCTGAAGATTCTTGCACCTCACATTACGAGAATATTCAACAACATTATTCAGCATGGATTCACCAAAGATTGGATCACCAGCCTAGCGATACCTCTTTTTAAGAGTGGAGATGCTAACAATCCTTCCAATTATAGGACAATAATGATTAATTCTTTGTTTGCAAAAATGTTTGGCAGCATGGTCAAAAGCAGAATCAACAAGTGGGCACAAAAAGAAGGAAAAGAGAGCAAAAGGGTAGCCAAGTTTTAGGCCTAAACATTCTACTTTAGATCATGGAGTTACATTGGGACAGATAATTGAAAAAAATTGCAATGGAAAGGAAGAAGCTTATTTTTGTTTTGTTGAATTTAAAAAGGCTTTTGACACAGTACCTAGGGATAAATTATGGTGCAAGATGAAGGACCTTGGCATTCCAATGCATTTTAGAGCGACTGTCCATAGGCTCTATGAAGAGGTTTGAGTCAAAATTAGAGCTTCAGTAGGCATCTCAAAAAGTTTTAGGAGTGACATCAGAGTTAAGCAAGGGTACCTTTTATCCTCCACTCTTTTTGGTTTATACATTGACAAACTTGAAGAGTTGTTGAATTTGCAGGGTGGGGATGGTGTTCAACTAGGGGAATATATGATAAGGCTCCTTTTATATGTTGATGACCTTATTCTGATTGCTAAGTCCCCCCCTAATGGGTTACAATTGCACCATTATGCCCTTGAGCACTTTTGCAGAGTTGTTGGTGTTAGTGGAAAATGTGAACAATAGCATTAAACAACTAAACAATCCAATAACTCAATGGAAATAAGACAAATGCAAGAAAACAAAAGATAATACCTTTGCAACCAGATTTACTGTGTGCTTTCCATTGTTGCCTATCTTTCTTTGATCTTGTATGATTTGGAGCTCTCAGAAGTTGTACTTCCTTGTTGTTAAGATGACAAAGATTGAACGGCTATGATAGGAATGTGCAATGGAGATTAAACTACAATGCAACTATAATGAAGATGGGTGATTGATAATGGAGACATGGTGATGATAATGGGTTGGTAATGCAAATGCAATGAAGGTGATTTTGCCAAAGGCACGCTGGTGGGATTCCTACAGAGTAAGATTAGGAATGCTTGAGTGGATTTGAAATGGGTGAATGAGGGTTCCTTTTATAGGCTCAAGAGAGGCCAAATCCAAGTGTCAATAGATCCATGACTGGAGGAATTACCTATGAGGTGTACAATTGAGGAAGCTTGAGGGAATGTGTGCAAATCAGAAGAGGAAAAGTGTCCAAGCCTTCTTCATGAGTTATGGGAGTTAATATAATAGATTGAAGAGATAACTAAGATGATTGATCAGTTAACTAGGTTAATTGGGGAGTCAACATAATAGATTGACCAGTGAACTCAATTGACTAATTAGTTAACTAATTTGACTGATGAGTTAACTAATTTGACTGGAGGGTAAATAGGACATGTGGGAGAGGGGATATTAGCTAATTAAATATTAAAATATTTAATTATGTGTGCAACATGGTGAGGTGGAAAGGTGATGTGGATTTATGAAATTAGGACTTTGGGATAGAGGAATTTAGGATTATTTAATTATATGAGATATTAGAAGAATTTAGATGATTTAATTAAATAAATTGATTTTATTTAATTATTAGAGGGATGTGAACCATTTAAATAAATTAGGATATTTATTTAATTGATAGAAGAATAAGAATTTAAAATAATTATTAAAAATATTTATTTAGTTCGACATGAGCCAATTTTAGTTGTATACATTTTGCCCCTCTTTGATGCAATGTGTTTTATCACGTTGTTTCAAAGAATAAAATTTTTCTGCGATTGATACATGCCCCAGTTTGCCACTGGTACAAGTTTATGACGATAGGATGCCCCCTCAGGAGATTGGACGGGAAGATGTGACGACATGATGACAGACAATCTCACGATGAGATAGGTTGACAGGATAGACGGGAGAAGAATTTGGGTGATGCGGAAGAAAAATGGGATAAAAACCATGCCCCAACATGTACAAGCTTGAACTCCTCCAATTAGGGCTTATTTTGCTATATATAGGTATGTGGCGTCACAATCCTAGTCATTTGTACAATTGTCTTTTGTGGAGAGAATATAGGAGCGCTAGTGTGATAGCAGCGTGCAGCAGGCAGCAAAGATGGACCGGATTCCGATAGCCAGCCACCGATTTGAGAGGATTCATCGATTTGGGCAGCCAGCAGAGTACGGACCCCCGATATGTAGCCTTTCAAACTTGGTCGATTTTGCATTTATTAGGGTCAAAGCTTAGGTCAAAGTTGGAGTGATTGAATGTGCGGTTTTAATGTTTCGGTACAAATAAACCATTAATTTGTGCAAACACTCCGATTATGCGCAAATTAGCCAAGAATTGGTGCAAATATACAAAATTCGCAATTGATAAGTAGGTATGTGCAAACACTTAGGGATTGAGCGCATCTAAGTCTTAAGGCGCATTCGATAAGCAGTCCGACGCATCCAGGATTTTGTTAGGCATCCAGCAAGAAAACACGCAAATAAATAGGGTTTAAGTGCATTTGATAAGAAAACGCGCATATGGTCTAAAAATGTGTAAATGATTACTGTTTCGGTGCTTTTGCCTGAAAAAGTGCAAATGATAAGGGATTCAACACATTTGATACGCATCTGGTAAACAGAGTTGCGCATCTGATAGGTTTGGCAAAATACTTAGCTGGTTTGACGAAGTCGGCATCGTGATTGATGTTGGCCAACTGATAGGTCATCTTCGAGATTGATTGAATCTCAGAAGAGAGGATAGGATAGGTTTCCTGATAGGTTAGCTAAGTACTTTGTTTGATTTGATAGATTTGCGGCTTAGTTTGATTTGGTGTTTTAACGCACTTTGTTATCAATTTTACAGGAGATCCTAGATCACGTACTGATGTCACGGGAGAGATTCCCTCTGACGCAGCTGCTTAGGCCCTACTTGACTGATACTGACCATTTGGTTCTTGGGTCGACTAGCTTATGGTATGTTTGCTTCATGCCCGAGATGAGGGCTAACCTCAAATTACTGACTGCTTTGGGCGAGAGGTAACACAGTGAGACAGGCACGTTTCACCTGCCCAATGGCGAGATGATGGTGACGCTAGAGGATGTTCACCGGATTCTACGGATTCCTATTCAGGGTGAGTTGGTTGAGTACGAGTTTGCCACTGGAGCTGGATTGGCTGAGTGCAGATGAGTGTTCAATGACCCAGAGTTGGAGGGCACAGAGATCAGCTGGGCGGACATTGAGAGTATTACGAGCCCCTGCCAACCATACTAGCAGGTTTGATTGGAGGAGTTGTATGTCCCGACAGGAGATCCCATGGCTTTCAGGTTGGATGGGGACGGACTCTAGAGACGATGGTTTAGGAGGGGACATAGTTTGCTTGGGGTCCCTGCATCTTGGCACACTTGTACCACAATATGTACCAGTTTGTATATGATGGAGCTGCTAGTCTTTCTGCGGGTGTTTCGTTGCTTCAGATTTGGGCTTGGCTGCATATAGCGGTGACTCGGCCTATTGGTATGGGAATGAGGGGACATGACAGGCCCTACTCTTATATGTTTCAAGAGACTCTTTCCCAACCCAAGCTAGGAAAGCTAGAGTACTAGCGTCACACATTAGATAATGTGGACGAGGTTACATGGTGACCATACCTAGATTGTGAGGTATGGGACAAGGATGCAACAGAGTTGCCTTATTACTTTCAGACATAGTGGCTGATAGGGAGGAACCCCTATATTCTAGAGTTACACATGGTTTCTCGCGTGCGCCAACAGTTTGGCAGAGTTCAGGGAATGCCCCAGGGTGCTGCTATTTTTGCATGGACGCACAAGGAGTGTCCATAGTGGGGTCTAGTGGCGTCCTTTGAGACAATGAGGGCTGATTTTCTTCAAATGCCATACTAGGCATGGGATCTACGACGAGACATAGTAGACGCATGTATGACAGTAGACTTTGCAGCACACTTTACTGCCCATCCAGTTCCAAGATACTCTGGTCTTGGAGAGTTGGCTCCGCGACTTGAGGATGAGGATGAGGACAATGACGATGCCCCTCGATAGAGGAGGGGATGACAACGAGGTGGGAGGGGTGGCCGAGGTGGCAAGGAAGGAGGAGATGATGGAGGCGGGGGTGGTAGAGGCAATGGAGGAGATGACGGGGATGACAGTGGGGGTGATGCTAGGCAGAGGAGGGTGAGATAGAGGAGAGTGCCTCAGATGAAGGCATAGGTACAGGCACAGGCATTGGTGCAGCCATAGGTACATGCACAAGTACAGGCACCGGGTGGGCCAGGTGATGGAGAGGCAGTAGCACTGTGAGCCTAGGTGGCTTAGTTACAGGCACAGGTAGTACAGTTGCAGGGGCAAGATGATGGTGAGATGGCGGCCTTGCGAGCCCAAGTGGCTCGGTTAGAAGGGCTGGTGACATAGCTATAGGGTGATGTCTGCACTTTGGTTCTTGAGCAAGACACAACTATACAGAGGTATATTAGGATGGAGACCCTATTACAATAGGTACAACAGACGGTAGCCTAGGGACCACACAGTCAGATTGTGACAGGTATGGTTAGGGCAGTGCAGGAGATTTTTTATTGGAGAGGATTGTATGAGCAGGTCGTGCCCCCAAAGCAAAGAGTGAGTAGCTTCTGTCTGAGTTCACACGGCGGTTCGAGACGGACACAAACAATGAGTGTAGGGATGAGGCCACCACCTCCTCGTGTGCTATCAGGGATGGGACCTATAGGTCCACAGCCTCCCCCTCAGCAATCACAGGATCCAGCACCGTCCGACACTAGCTCCACCTAGTCATTTGCTTGGGACATGTATCATGTTATGCCAGTTTTTGTATACACCATTTTTTACCCGTTGACATAGATACTTTTATGACATCATTGTATACTTGGACTTTATTATTCTTTTGATATATGATGATGATCTACATGAGTTCGATGGACTATATGCATGTGCTTCTTATGGATGTTGCTTTTTATTCATGATGGATGTTTTCTATTTGATGCTATCTATATGATGATGTTATGATTATGCACTTATGTGATGCTTCTGTCATGTTGATGCGATGATGCCAATGATACTTATGATATGATGCATCTATTGATTTACAAGATGCTATTTATTTGAAATGATCGTATATGTTTATATTTTATGATGACCTAATGCATACGTTGATGATATTCTACGTGTAGTACATGGTGTTTTACTTTTCTATGTATGATGCTCTACTATGCCTGTTCTATGATGAATGACTTCTATGTTTTTGGATTTTCTTGATAATAAATGTTATGCAACTTATGTAGATGAATGACACAACTAACATGATATAAATGTTTTAAGGCCGCTAATGCACCCAAATGATAATGAACTAATGATGTACACACTTATAATATGCAAAATGATTATTTTTGTTATGCTAAGTATACTCAACCATAAATGAAACAACACTTAGAAGAATGTAGGTAGAAAAATTGGAACAAATGGGTAACTTAGATAAATGGATCTTTCGACACTTGGAATTTTTGACAAGGATGAAATGCTTATAATGAAATGCAATGTGAGATGTATGGATGTGGATTTTGTTATCTTCGTATACAAGTTTTTGAAGTACTTTGTTTCATCATTTAGCTTTTAAAATGTTGTAAGAAAATACAAGCATCTAAGTATAATTAAACCATGATGACCTGAGTATTACTTACATGGATTTTGATTTAGCAAATTAATACAAGCATCTGAGTATAATTGAACCAAGATGACCTGAGTATTGCTTGTGTATCAACAGACAAGGGTTACACCTGTTTCATGTTTAGACCTCTGATGTCCTCAATGATCATTATGTTGATCATGTCGTTAGACAAGGCTTAACATTACTAAAGGTAAACCCACAAACAACAGACAAATAAAATGATTATGCCCCCATCATAGCTCCTCTAGTTTTTGACATCCTTGAGTAGCATAAAAATACATAATAACAAAAATCATGATATAAGACTTAAAACGACCATTAAAACTTTCTTGCAATAACTTGATAGAGTCATGTTTGATGTTTTAGGCAGGCTGTGATTTGTCTGGTGCAGTTTAAATGTCTTCTTGTCAAAATGATGTGTAAAGCCTTCTTTGTTGTGCTGCTTGTTGTCTAGTGATAAAACCATGATCCAGTTTGTTATCCTCTGAGTTGTAGCATTCAAAAATCCAATTCACTAACTAGGTCAAGGTTTTGCCCCAGTCAAGCAAAGGATCGATTTATTATGGGCGAACTGACAATAGACACGAAGAAACATGCTCATTGATAAATGGCCTTTCCTACGTGACGACGCAAAGGCAACGTAGTTTGGGGTGTGGACTATGTGGACCTAGGACCTAGGCAATGGGAAATGGTGCGGATTTGGATGGACCAAAGGATGGGTGACATGGGATGGAATGGATGAGAAAGGAGCCTCGGGAGCGCATCAATGATGGCCTTGCCTACATGATAGCTTAGAGGCGACATAGTTCGACAATGGTTCAATGGATTGGTTGAAGATAGATGACAAGATGGATGCAAGTTTGGGTCGACATCCCGGTGGAAGAAGGCAATAAGGACGAGCGAACAACAAGCCATGGTATGTACCTCGATGTGATTGGGTGGATGTGGTTTAGAAAGGACTAGACGAGGACTGAAGTCCTAAGAGATGGAGGGATTGGTTTATCACAAATGGCGCCTATTTACTAGGTTTTCACCACTTGCTTTTATTTGCATGATTAGTTAAAATACACATGAGGCCTGTTTGCCAGGTTTTCATCATGGTGTCTATCCAAGGCACCTGTTTACCAAGTTTTCACCAGAGGATGGTTTTTTTTGTTATTTTTCCTTTTTTTTTTTGTTTTTATTTTTTTTGTTATTTTTGACTCCCTTGCATTGGGGTTTTAGGTGTAGAACTCGCGAAGATGCATATTGTTGATGGGATCATCGAACATTTCACCTTCTGATGTGGATAGATGATAAGCACCTGATCCATAGGCAGCAACAATGACATAGGGACCCAACCAATTGGGTTCAAATTTTCCCCTTTTCTCTCTATCTTGTTGATTTCTTGGATTGTCTCTGAGAACTAAGTCACCGACCTGGAAGACTCGTGGTTTGACCCTGTGATTATAACTTCTTGACATTCTTTGTTGGTATGTCTTAAGATGGTTGAAGGCATGTTGTCTTCATTCTTCTAGCAATTCTAGCTCCTGGAGTCTTGATACTCTGTATTCCTCATCATTTATGAGACCCTTTAACGACACCTTGAGGGAAGGTAACTCAACTTCTATAGGCAAGATGGCTTCAGAGCCATAGACGAAGGTGTATGTGTCGCACCTGTGGGAGTGCGTGTACTGGTTCTGTAGGCCCACCGAGCAAGGTTCAATTGCATATGCCAATCATGGCCAACCTCATCGACAGTCTTTTTGAGTATCTTTAGGATAGTTTTGTTCGATGCCTCAGCTTGGCCGTTACCTTGTGGGTAGTATGGAGTGGAGAAGCGATGTTGAATGTAGAATTTATCACAGAGTTCTTTCACATCCTGATTCTTGAAAGGTCTCCCATTATCTATGATAATGGATGATGGAATACCATATCTGCATATGATGTAGTTAAGGATGAAAGAAGAGATTTGTTTCCCTGTGACGTTGGTTAATGGAACGGCCTCAATCCACTTCGTGAAATACTCAGTGGTTGTGATGATGAATATGTGGCCATTGGAGGATGAAGGGTAAATCTTGCCTACTAGATCAAGTCCCCATTGGCAGAAGGGAAGAGGTGTTATTAAAGGTTGCAGCTCCTATGCTGGTGCATGAATGAGGTTCTTGTGGATTTGACATTTAGTGCACCGCTTCACAAACTGATAGGAGTCTTTTTCCATAGTTGGCCAATATTATCCAAGATGCATGAGCTTCTTCGCCAAGGTAGGACCACTAGAGTGTGTCCCGCATATTCCCTCATGTACATCACTCAGAGTAATCTGATGTTCCTCACTATCCAAACACCTAAGAAGAGTACCATCTAAACCTCGTCAATACAGGGTGTCTGCGATGATGGTATATCAGGATGCTTGGCGTATGAATGTTCATTTATGGTTGTTCGATAGGTCAGGTGGTAGGATATTCTCTTTTAGATAGGTGTAAACTTTGCCATATAAGGGAGAATCAGACCCTACGATGTGGTAAATGGTGTTGGTTATGGGATTTCATAAGCAGGATAGGAGGCTGGCTCCACCAAAAACTCATAACAAGAATGATTTTTAGGTATGTCAAGAAGGGATGCAATAGTAGCCATTGCATCTACTACTTTGTTTTCCAATCTTGGTATTTGCTCGAAGGATATCACAACAAAATAGTCTTTGAAATCATCCACCATATGCTTGTATGGTATTAGCTTCTCATCTTTAGTTTGATAATTGTCATTTACTTGATTAATGACGAGTTGTGAGTCCTCGTACACCTGAAGTTCCTTGACCTTCCAATCTACTGCCATCTTCATGCTGATAACTAGTGCTTTGTACTTGGCAACATTGTTGCTACATGGGAACATAAGTCTGTATGATTTAGGTATTGTATCTCCATGTGGTGTTACCAACAAGATTCCTGCTCTTGATCCATGTTGAGTATATGACCCATCAAAGTAAAGTTTCCAGGCTGAGGTGGTGATGTTGAAGATAGACTCATCCAAAAATTCAAAGCTTAATGGATTGTTGTCTGTCAAAGGTGCATCCGCCAGCTAATCTGTAATGACCTGTCCTTTTATTACTCTTCTATCTACATACTCAATATCAAATTCACTAAGTATCATGACCCATTTAGATATTCTACCTGTTAGGGTAGCTTTGCTGAGTAGGTATTTTAATGGATCAATCTTCGCCACTAGATTGATAGAGTGTGAGAGCATGTAGTGTCTCCACTTTTGGGAAGCGAAGACAACTACAAGGCATGCTCTTTCAATTGGTGTATACTGCAGTTCATAACCTACTAGTGTCCTGCTGATGTAGTAGATTGCTTGTTCCTTTCCTTCGTGGTTTTGTTGGGCTAGCAGAGCTCCAAGAGCTGTGGGTGTAGCTGAGATGTAGAGTAGCAATGGCTTGCCCTTAATTGGCAGCATCAAGACTGGTGGGTTCATTAGATACTCCTTTAGATGTTGGAATGCTTGCTCACATCAGTCATCCCATTGGAATGGAACGTTTTTGTGCAAGAGATGTGTGAATGGATGGCACTTATCTGCCAGTTGAGAAATAAACCTTCTGATGGACTGCAACTTTCCTTGTAGTGACCGCAACTGACTCAGATTCTTAGGCGGCGGCATTTCTATGATTACTTTTACCTTGGCCGGGTCAACCTCTATTACATTAGTTGATACGATATATCCAAGGAGTTTACCGGATGTGACTCCGAAAACACACTTTTTTGGATTTAATCGTACATTAAATTGCTCTAGTCTCGTGAAGATCTTGTCCAAGACTTGTAGATGTCCTTCTATGGTGAGTGACTTGGCTAGGATGTCACCTACATAATCTTCCATGATGGTGTGCATCATGTCATGAAAGATTGTTGTCATTGCTCACTGATATGTTTCCCCCGCATTCTTTAGTCTGAATCGCATGATGCACCAACAATAGGTACCCCATGGACATGTGAATGATGTTTTGTGCTGATCCTCCAGCGCTATTTTGATTTGGTTATAGCCAGAGAACCCATCCATTAATGACAACATGGTGTGCCCTGCCGATAGATTGACAATGATATCTATGTTTGGCAGAGGAAAGTCACCTTTTGGACAAGCCTTGTTTAGATCTCTGAAGTCATTACAAATTCTTATCCTCCCATCAGGTTTGAAAACAGATACAATGTTAGAAATCCATTCTGGATAATCAATGGCTCTAATGAGCCCCACATCTAGTAGTTTCTTTAGTTCCTCTTTGACCATTAATGCTATATGTGGGTGCATTTTTCTCAGTTTCTATTTAACTGGCTTAGTTCTTGGAGCTAGTGAAATATGATGCATTATAAGGTTTGGATCCAATCCTGGCATATCCGCATATGACCAAGCAAAGTTAATCTGTTTCCTCTTGAAGAATTTAGTGAATTCTCGCTTTTCATGTGCCGATAATGATGTGCCATATGGATTGTCCTTGGGTTCTCTTTTGTGTCTATGTTTATTGGTTGAGCCGGTTCAATCAATATTGAAGATCTCTCTTGATGTGCATGGTAGGGGAGAGTGCCAATCCCTTCATCTGTTGGCACCTCAGAGAGGTTTTCACCGCCAGATACATCTTTTCTTTTTACTTTTTCATGATCTAACATTGCCACGGAGCGGTTTTCACCGTTAGATCTGCTTTTTATTTTTATATTTTTTTTACTGAAGGGATTGGCACTCTTTCCAAAGTATGCCATGTCGTTAAGTTTGATGGTGAAGCCAGTCTTGTGGTCTCCTATGGGTAAATCGTCCCTAAGATCTAGATAATCGATGATGGCGCCATCATTTTGGAATGTATCTAGTTCAGGGGTAGTGTCTTGCAAATCCCAGTTTATCAATTCAGGATGCACTAGGGGTAATGGATCATCTAGTTGGTCTGATTCAAGGGTGGTGATGGTTAGAATGGAGGAGTTGTTCGAATAGGTAAAGGCATTGACAAGGTCTATTATGGTACTCTCCTCAAGTTGGTTCGTCAAGTGTGATATCGTACTCTCTTCATGAAGTTCACGTTTGTCATATTGCGGATCAAACTCTAGCGATCTAGCCCTAGAGCTTTGTCTCTCATGCCTCGTATGAGTAGAGCTATGCTATTAAACCACGTCAATTTGTTTGTCTTCCCAAGATGTTTCTAAGAGGTTGTCCCATTCATACTCATTGGAATTTGTTTCACTCCACTCTTGTAGTCGGTGAAGCTGCTCAATGAAGTTAGTGGTAACTGCTTGTTTTTCCTTCGCTTGGAGTTTCTCCTTACCTTTCGTCTTCTCTTAACCCTTGTATCCCAGCCCAATAGTGTCTTGGGTTATGGAAGTAGAGGGTTGAATTGGTTCTATGATACCATCTTTCCTTAATCCTACGGGACCATGTCCTTCATATCCCATCCTTTGTAAAATAGAAAACCCTTGACCATATTGTGCAGTGGGTAGCTTAGGTTGATGATCATTTGGTGTGGTTTCACTATCTTCATCTTTGTAAAGCCATTATAAGAGATCTTTTTCATCACTCTCATCCGATAAGTTTCCCCATCTAATGAAAGGACCTTGAGAAGTCTCTAATGGCTTGGCCTTGTTTAGAAATGGTTTTCCATAGGATTTTGGTGATATAGGCAGCTGTGCTAGACATAAAGATTGTTCAATGACGTATTCTCCAACTCCCTTGTCCTTGACTTTGACTTTAAGCTCTGATGTTTTGGAGGTAGAAGCTAGAGAACTTGGATCCACATGGTGTGAAAAAGAGGGAGCTACTTGATTGGTAGGGATTACAACTTCTGGTTTTGATTGGACGTTGTTGCAGTACTAGAATGGATCAGGGTCCCCTTGTATGGTAATTTCTTGGCCATTGTGTGGGAACTTGATGCATTGATGGTATGTTGATGGAACGGCCTTCATTGCATGGATCCAAGGTCTTCCTAGAACAATGTTATATGCTAGCTCCATGTCTAAAACTTGGCACACAACATCTCTCTCTACTAGTCCAACCTGCAGCGGCAAGACCACAGTTCCTTTAGAAGTTCTCTCTTCTTCGTCATATGCCTTGATAGTTATTTTCTTTTTAGGATCCACGATAGTTTGTGAAAACCCCAATGCAAGGATTAACTTTAACGTGCCTATATTTAAACCAACACCTCCATCTATTAGGACCCTTTTTATGTGGTGTTTGTGGATTTGAGCCTCAATGTGGAGGGATGCATTGTGTGGTTGGTTTATGGACATATCATCTTTCTCCATGAAGGATAAGAAATGTGGTGTGGTTAGATGACCTACCATAGCTTGGAATTGCTCTTGAGCAAGGTTTGTAGGAACAGTTATTTTTGAGAGAGCTTTTTCAAAGATGTCTTTATGAGATGAGGATAGACACAATAACTCCAAAATGGATATGTGTGCGGGTGTTTTATAGAGTTGATCAAGGATGTTGTTCTGATTCGATGTGGATGATGACTTGGGTGGAGCTCCTTGTAGAGTAATGTTTCCACGACGAGTGGTCACATTATAGTCGGGATTATTATTGATAGTGATTACATTGATGTGTGAATCATTGTGTGAGATATGATTGACGGTGTACTCATAAGAAATGTTATTATAGTTTGCTTTGTCAGCACTGTTGTTTTGATTGGATGGTCCTCCTTTCTCATAGTGTGGAAGAGGATTTTTGAATGCTATATGCTCCTCATTGGTGGTATGTCCTTCAATTTTTATCACTTTTTGATCAATGAGGTCTTGAACAACATGTTTTAGCGCTTGGCAATCATTTGTCTTATGTCCTTTGTTTCAGTGATATTTGCAAAAGTTTGAATCACTCCACCAAGCGGGTTTAAATTTTGATTCATAATCATGCACCGGCGGAAGTGTCATGAGGTTGCCCACAATTAGTTTCCTAAGGGTGGATTCGAGAGACTCTCCTAGTGGTCTGAATTTTCTCCTAGGAGGAAAGTTGGTGGGTCTTTGCTCATTGCTTTGGGGCTTGTTGGATGTTGTAATGTTTAGTGGTTTAGATAGATTGAAGATAGGTTGCTTTTGCACCACATTTTTAGCATCCACCACACCATCATTTACAATGGGTTTGTTCTTAGTCCAAAATAGTGACTTGTCCGCATTGTTGTTAGAGCTAGAGGTGTCTTTATATAGCTTAATTTGCCCCTTTGTTATCAAGGCTTTCTCAATGAGTAGCCCCATTTCAATGACCTTACTAAAAGTAGTTGGGCATTGTATTTGGATTTGATAACTCAATTTCGTGGTTAGGTTGTGAAACAAACATTTCTATCATTTGTTTCTTCGGTATGTGACAGAGACACTTGCAAGTTGTCTCCATCTTTGCAGGAAAGAGACGAAGGATTCTCCCTCCTTTTGCTTGTTATTACAAAGATCTAGCATGGAGATTTCATGTTCGATATTGTATGAAAAATGTGTTACAAATTTGTCCACTAGCTCATCAAAAGTGCGGATGCCGGGAGGTAGACGGGAGAACCATTCCATTGCTTGGTCTCCTAAGCTTCGTGGGAATAGTCGCATAAGATATGTTTTGTTGTGTGCGACTTCTAGGCATGCTGCGCTAAATTCCCTTATATGATCTCTTGGATCACCTTTTCCTCGATACTTATCAAATTTTGGAACCTCAAACCTTGAGGGAAAAGAGATCATGAGCAAAGATTTATCGAAGGGATATGGTAAAATATCCTCAAGGGAGTAATGTTTTGTTGATGTCCCACTTTGAATGTCCATCAATTGTTTTTGTAAGGCTTATATTTGTGTTGTTAATGTGTCTAAGCGATTGAGTGTATCCTTAGCCTTTTTTTATTTAGAAGCATCTTTGTCAGTTTTGGAGCCATCTTGCGAAGATTCAACTTCATTTGCAGAATTGTTTGCTCTTAGAGTTGAGACATCAAAATCTGAGGGCAACTTAGCTTCTTGTTGAGCTAGCATGAGGAAATATTTATGAGGATTCATGGCAACGACCCTATCCATCATCTTTTGGAATTTTGGATCTTGAAGTTGTTTAAGGATTTCCTCTTAACTAACCTCCTCATCATCAGAATTATGCCCACTATTGTTTAGGGAACCCATTTTTTGTTTTTGTTTTGATTGGGACCTAGTTTGAACAATGCAAGTTTTGGATGCGAGAGAAGTTGGATGCAAGACTAGGTGAACTTGGTTTGTTGTTTTGGGATGAAATGATTGTGAGGGTAAACTTGGTTGGATATGGTTTTGGTAAGATTTTGCTAAGGTTTTATATTGATCTATGTTTGTTCAAACAACGTGCTCTTGAGCCAAAAGGTAGTCAAAATAGGGATAGTTGATCACCACTATTGATATAGACTATTCTTTTGTCAAGATTACACTAGCACAGTTTTGAGGTGAAGGATGATTGATCCTGTTATGAAACCAACCAGACTTTGCCTGAATTTTGGTAGAGTCTCAATAATGCCTAGATGAAAATCTTGATTTGAATGTTTTGGATAACAAGGTAGTGGTATGCAAAAGGTGATGTACGAAAATGGTATGAAGGTGGTCTGCAATGGTTGAACTAACTTTCCAAGTGCGATCTAAGTCCAAATGAGTACAAGGACCTGATTTTGATTTTCTCTCAAACTGTACAGAAATGCCCTCTATTACAGATGCGTAGGTTCATTTGCACAGAAATAGGGTGTGGATGTGCGCTTCTATTGCTTAAATGTGCAGTTCTGAATGCGCGCTTCTGCTGCCTGAATGCGCAGAAATGTGCATGCGCTGAAAGATTTAGCAGATGCACAGCAAGAAGGTTTAAATGCGCTGTAGAATTTGGATGGGTTGAAAGATTTGTTAAATGCGCAGGAACATGTATCATAAGCGCAGTTATGCATAGAGGTTTTGTTTTTGGTTCAGTTTCAGTTTGCTCTTCTTTTTGTATGTTTTTCTAGAAGTTTAAAGGTTTGTGGTATTGTGTTTGACTCAAGTTATTGTTAGAAAACACAATAAACAAGAATTTTTCATGATTTTTTGATTTTTTTTTGAAACACGTTTTTGATAAATGAAAAACAAGCAAGTACAATCTTAAGGATGGCAGGGACAATATTTGTTGAGTTCCAACTTGGATTTTACCCCAAACACTTAC
Source organism: Cunninghamia lanceolata (assembly GCA_027924645.1). Taxonomy (NCBI): domain Eukaryota; kingdom Viridiplantae; phylum Streptophyta; class Pinopsida; order Cupressales; family Cupressaceae; genus Cunninghamia; species Cunninghamia lanceolata. Next base: position 4,755,729 of record BSBN01000469.1, read on the forward strand.
ATAAAGGCGTGACAAATAGTAACTTGGTAGCATCAACTCCCCTCCACGGCACTCACTTCTCACGCATACCAAGTTACAGTTCCTTCAAAGAGTTGAACTTTTCTGTCTCCACACTAAATGAGTGTATGACGTTGGACGGCTTTAGAGGATTTTCCTCCTGTGTCAACAAATAGGGGTTTTGGCATTCTAAAAACAATGGCTTTTTAGTATGGACATCCGTTCATGTGGTTACACATGCGGCAATTCACTCTAATAAGGAGGCTTCCCAGCTTGCAGAGGTTACGCTCTACAGGGTTTTGGGGGAAACATTTGTCGGTGTAACACACTAGCACCCGTTTGCAATTTTCATCACAAACACAATTTATTTATAGCAACTTGGAAGTGGCTTGGCTTTAGCCCGTTATCGCTTGAGGTTGTCTCGCTTGGAAGGACGGAATTCCAAGGGCAGGCCTCTTCTAAAGGTAACGCATATGAAATGATGAGTTTGGCATTTTGGTCACCCAAGAAAGGGGAGAGCATAGTCCTATCATCATTTCCAAACACAGAGTACACTGGGTCTTTATCCCCCTAGTTTTTTTAAAAAAAAAACTAAGTGTGTTTACTCTACCAAGCACAATCCATTTGACAAGATAGCAAAGATGGTTCATTTTTATCCCCCTAAATAGATCTATGTGAAGATTGTTGTTGAAGGATGAAACAAATTACTTTCCTTTAATTTAAGCTCGAAGTGAGATTTGTAATTGCAAGATTGACTTGAAAGATTTGTTCAGTTATTACCCACCTAGGTTGGGACTATGTGAGATTTGCATGCAACAATACGATTTACTGCCTTCCTAATTAGAGCTAAGTGAAGATTTGCATGAAGATATCATATTACTCCTCTCTAATTAAATCTAGATGAACCTATTGATGCAGCTAAATGACTAAATAGAGCTCCTACACCTGCAAGATCATTGTGTTAAAGGCCTCCATTTGATGACTGATATTCCTACAACCAAGGTTAGTATCGAAGATTTTACAAATTTAATACAATTCTCTGACAGAGATTAGATGCGCTGAAACAGAGAGTGGATGCGCCGAAATACAGAATACATGCGTAGAAATACAGATGCGCAGAAATACCTAACAAATGCGTAGGAAGAAGTTTTGAATGCGCAGACAGAGTGTATGCACCGAATGATTCAACAAATGCGCAGATATACGTTTTAAATGCCCAGACAAAATTAATGCGCAGAAAGATTCTTCATATGCGTCAGACTGTCATTTTTGTCATGAATGTGCATAACTGGAAGAATGGATGCGCCGAAATGCCCTGTCACACCTGCAACTTGACCAAAAACTAAAAAAAAAAGATTAAAAACGGGGCAGGGCCCCACAGTGGGTGCCATAAATGTTAGTGGAAAATGTGAACAATAGCATTAAACAACTAAACAATCCAATAACTCAATGGAAATAAGACAAATGCAAGCAAACAAAAGATAATACCTATGCAACTAGATTTACCGTGTGCTTTCCATTGTTCCCTATCTTTCTTTGATCTTGTATGATTTGGAGCTCTCAGAAGTTGTACTTCCTTACTGTTAAGATGACAAAGATTGAACGGCTGTGATAGGAATGTGCAATGGAGATTAAACTACAATGCAACTATAATGAAGATGGGTGATTGATAATGGAGACATGGTGATGATAATGGGTTGGTAATACAAATGCAATGAAGATGATTTTGCCAAAGGCACGCTGGTGGCATTCCTGCAGAGTAAGATTACGAATGCTTTCAAGTGGATCTGAAATGGGTGAATGAGGGTTCTTTTTATAGGCTCAAGAGAGGCCAAATCCAAGTGTCAATAGATCCATGACTTGAGGAATTACTTGTGAGGTGTACGGTTGATGAAGCTTAAGGGAATGTGCACAAATCAGAAGAGGACAAGTGTCTAAGCCTTCTTCATGAGTTATGGGAGTTAACATAATAGATTGAAGAGTTAACTGACATAATTGATCAGTTAACTTGGTTGATTGGGGAGTCAACATAATAGATTGACCAGTGAACTCAATTGACTAATTAGTTAACTGATTTGATTGGGGAGTCAACATAATAGATTGACCAGTGAACTCAATTGACTAATTAGTTAACTGATTTGATTGATGAGTTAACTAATTTGACTGGAGGGTAAATTAGGCATGTGGGTGAGAGGATATTAGTTAATTAAATATTAAAATATTTATTTATGTGTGCAACATGGTGAGGTGGATTTATGAAATTAGGACTTTTGGATAGAGGAATTTAGGATTAATTAAATAATTTAGGATTAATTAATTATATGAGACATTAAAAGAATTTAGATGATTTAATTAAATAAATTGATTTTATTTAATTATTAGAGGGATGTGAACCATTTAAATAAATTAGGATATTTATTTAATTGATAGAAGAATAAAAATTTAAAATAAATATTAAAATGTTTATTTAGTTTGACACGAGCCAATTTTAGGTGTATATATGCAAGTCAATACCAGCAAGACCAAAATCATGATTTTCTCCAACAAAAAGAAAAAGATCAGATCTAACACGTTTTTCTTTGAGGGAAGTATTCTTGAAGAGGTAAATGAGTACAAATATCTCGAGATTGACTCTAACAACAGGCTTAGTTGGGAGACTTGCAGAAAGAAAAGAACTCTGGGAGGTTGGAAAGTATAGTTTGCCCTCCAAAATAGATGCAAGAGGCAAAGTTATGAGATTGGAAAACTATTCGGATTTTTTTTGGTCTATTGGTAAGTCCGACGGTACTTTATGGGTGTGAGCTTTGGGCTAGCAACATGTCAAAGTCCAAGTGGAAGCAAATAGAGAGAATCCAAAAGCACATGATCACTAGCAAGTTCAAGCTAAAAGTTTCAACTCCATTTGAGATTTTATTAGTTGAAACAAGGATTGTTCCTTTGGAAGCCACTGCTATGATGCATCTCTTTAGATATCTCAAAAGAATTTGAGCAGATGGAAGCAATTAGATGGCCTAAAGTAATCTACAACGAGATTCTAAGCGAAATAAGTCTTGGATGAAACAAAATAGCAAGTGGATGAGCAAGTGGAATATCTATTTGAACGCTTGCCTTACGGATGACAAAGGAATAAAAGCTTTTGTCGTAGATAAATTTTGCAAGTCTATGTAGGGTGGTATTCTAGGGAGAAAGAAAAAATATTACCTTGAGGAGTTTAACCCCACTTGTGATCATCAACAAAAAGCGTACATGGGGGCGAATATCCCTTGGAGAGCTAAGATTTTGATTGCTCAGCTTGAGAACTAACTCTCATCGGCTCCGATGTGAAACAAGAAGGTGGAAAAGGCCTAAAGAGTCTTGGGAAGAGTGTGAATTTTGCACTACTAGAACAGTGGATTCAGAAAAACACTTTATTTTGCAGTGTGACACTTACACAGACATCAAGGCTAATTATGCAAGCATCTTGACAATGGCTTCTTGGTAGGGTTTATTTATAGAGGGGTCATTTGAGAAAGTCGGAGAGCTCATTATCTCGTTGAATTAAAGAATAATTGAAATGTAGAAGCAAATATGATAAAGTTGGATATCTCATAGGCTAGTTTTTTAACCTCGTGAACGTTAAAAGTTATTCTATTCTATTTTTCTTTAGTTTCTATTTTTTCTGACTCTTGTTTGTATTTGGTTAAACTTTTTGGGGGTGGGCCCAATAAAACCCTCAATTAACCTATTAAAAAAAATATAATCAGTTCATACTCTATGTTTTCATGAAGGATTAGGCACAAGATTCATATCATTCACTGCCCGGTTCAAACAACTCCATGTAAATAAATCTTTCATAATTGAACATTTCCGATCAATATTTTTATTCTAATTCTACAAAACTTGCTGATTTATATGCAGCACTATTCAAATGAGAAATAGTCAATTTCAGAATATTTAATATCTAAAATTTATATGCTGTATACATAGAAATAAAAATCCCATTTCCAACATTCAAGATAACAAGTCAAGATTAGAAATTTCCAAAGATTGTGTTCTCAAATTAATATGCCAATCAGAGGTGAATTTAACCCCTTATAAATCTGATAAGCAAATGACACAAGGTATTTTGTTTATTAAATGCTTGCAGCAAAGTTAACATAGAGAGCTGCTATCAGATACAATTCTTTCAGAGGTTAAAATCCTACACAAAAACATAGCAGAACTGCATTGATACAATTATACATCATGGTTTGTCTATAACCCTTTTATTTGTTTTACATAATTCCATAGGGAATCAATCGCATACAAACTTCATAATTGATATCCTTTGCACCAAATGGTTAAACAAATGTTCACCACAACTCATGCTTGACAACAATATGCAATCAACGCTGTGTACTCTCGAACAAGGATGGACGTACTGAGCCCTCCATAGGTGGCCCTTTCCACCCTCAAGCATGAGTAGGCAATTAAGCCAAAAGATGAAATAATTATTCATAGGAAGATTGTCATTACCAAATCCTAGAGGCTTCCTATCAATTATTTAGGTTCCTCTATTTCAATAACGATAAAGTTAATCAGTAGCAACAACCTAGTTGTTATGGAAAGTCAATTCATAGCAACAATCCTAATTGCTGCCGAAAGTTGGTCGGTAACACGTGTTAACAGTTTAAACAAACTAAAAAGTTAACGAAAATATGGTAATATGTTAGCGAAAATATCAGACATTTCTTATGTTTCCTTTTATTCATGAATATTAGACAATTTCTCTCTCCATCTTTCACAGGTGAGGCATAATAAATTTAACAGACAAAGACATGGGAATACCGTCAGCTCTCCCATTGATTGGCCTAAACAAGGTAATGAGCCTTGGGACCGTTTGCCACCATGTGCACAGCTTCTACCCTGCTCCCACCCTTCCTATGTTTATTGCATAATCAAGGTTTGGAATATAATTGGTAATTGCTACAACACGTTTGTTTCAGCAAGTATTTTAACTACTGCTTTCTCTATTCAATCACATATTCATACAAAATATCGGAATATAAATCACTTCCAATTGAATTTCTATTTTCAAACGCAATGAATATACCAACTCACAAGATTAATCGCTTTCTGAAAAACCTCTTCATTTTTGCTAAATAATCTCCTTTTCTATACAAGGGAGCAACTTTATTAATACAAGGGAGCAACTTTTTTTTTCTCTAAACCTCTCTTTTATTATAACTTTTCCGATAGTACCAAATTTCTCACACCCATCTCCATTGTTTCAGATTTTCACTGGTGGTTTTCTCCGATAATAGATTGCATGGATAGTTTAATTCAGTTGTTCACTCCAATAATAAATTTACATGAGTAGCTAGCTCATTGATTCATTCCGATAAAAATTTGCCTAATAACAAATTTGTATGAACAGTTAACTCATTGGTTCACTCCAATTTGCACAAGGAATTAACTCATATATTGAATCGTTATTTACTTCAATTATATTTTTTTGCACGAGTAATTAACTCATACATTAACAATTTCCAACTCTACCTCTGTTTGTAATCCCAACTTATGCGCGTGCCTTCGCTTATTTTTGCCTATCTTTTATTGTTGCACCATCCAAAGCAAAATTTATTTTGGTTTCTCTTACGTTCCACCAAGTTGGACAGGGATGGCAGGGGACAAGGGGACTGGGGGGCAGATTTTTTCGAAGTTGTTTTTGGGGCAGCAAAGGGGACAGCTATTAAAAAAAAGGAAATTTTTAAAATATAGGGAAATTTCAAAAATTCATATAATAACATTAATAAGGCATTCATCATGTACACCATAGATCCTTAATACATGCTATTAAAGTTGAATTGAAAGTTTAGATGATAAATCAAATTAACAAAATTTAATTGCTTTCATAATTCATTGTCAATGTTCATATAATATATTAAATATTATATAAAAATAAAAAATACAACAAAATGCCCAAAGGCTGTAAGTTTCAACTACAAAATAACAAAATACATAGAAAATTTCATAAATAAAAATACAGATGATGACAAATTGCTTTGCCTTGGATTATTTCTAGCAAGACCCTCTACACAAAATTCCTGAGTGCATCTTTATCCAGCTAGGCCACAAAAAATTACCCTGCAAGTAATCGGGATGCTGTTTGATCATAACACAGCTCAACAATCCATGTAAAGTTACAGCTTTTTTGAGTTTACAAAAATGGCACTTGTAAAGATGTTAGTTAGAACCCCTTTTGCCGAAGATGGCAATCATACAACTCATTGTATATCAATGTTGAAGCATTCTTCCCTGTTTTTTTGCATATTTCAACTGCCTTACTTTCTGTCTGTGATTCAGTTTACTAGACAATTCCTTCAAGTCATTGTCCTTTGTCAGGATTTTTCCTCCTGCCTGCCTGTTTTACCTTTCCTCAAGGCTTCCCTTTTCTCCTCTCTGTACATGAATTAGCATCAAATAATAAAACTAGCTAAGAAGTGTCATTAATGCAAGTTTCAATAACGTAAAGAATAATAGAATGCCTCACAAAAGCTTTGCTTCTGTGTTAGGACAATTACCTGACTTTGGAAATTTCCTCTCTGGGTGGATATTTCTTTTTTCCTTTTGATTTGTCCCTTACATCTGGTTTCTTCATTTTAATCTCAGATGACTTAAAACTTCTATTGATTCCAGAAGTTATATTATCTAATTTTTCACTGTTAGTGGTAGCATTATCCTCGGCTTCTTTTCCAACATTTCCATTTTCAATATCACTCAGAACTTCTTCTCCTGCTCCATCTTTTGGAATTGGGATGCCATTGCTCATTTTTTTAAGCTGTGCAACATTAATAAATAAAAAATACATCAAAGCTCTATATCAGTATTCTAGAACGCTAGCCTTCATCAGGGCCTGTCCTATGCCTGAGAAAAACAAAACAAATATTTGACTATTACAATATGATTTTCATGAATTACTACTCTTACATGTTACTCCATCAATATCTGCCTTCGATGCCACTTATGAATATTTCCATCTATGACTAACCAGTACTTTAACTTGTTGCTTTAGGATGTATTAAATTTTTCATTTTTCAACTGCTTTGCTCAGAAGAGAATATATGGACAATTTCATTCTAGATAACTGCATGGTCAGTCTTCTCATCTCAGTTTTGGGAGGATCCATTTCCTCGCATGGAGTTCATTCCTTCACATTTTCAGGGGGGGTCCCATAGACCTTCTCATCTTTTCTCTCCTACGGGGAACATCATATTGTACATTAGAGTTAGATGTAGTATTTGGGGGATCATGTATAATCCTCCTATATTTTTTTTCTTCACTTGTACAATTCTATTTGTATCATTTCTCTTTTGGAGAAAAGTTTTTTCCCACAGGGTTTTCTTTCTTTCTCCATGTAATGAGAAATTCATGTGTACATGGGTACCTAAAATGGCCTAGTAGCCAGGACCCGTCTTCATCTTTGTATTCTCCCTAAGTTGCACTTAAGGGGGGTATTAGTGTAAATAGTGTCATTATCTAACTAGTTTAGATATCACCTCTTTGAAGGATTGACCTATTCACACATAGGCTTAAGTTTACTTCGTCTTTTAGGAGTTTGTCTCATTTCGACATGTGTCCTCATACATATGAGAGACATCTTTCATTTTGTCTTGCCACTTTCCCTCACACGTGTCATGTGAGACAAGTGTTGCATTCTTGTAGGGGTAGTCAATAGTTCAGTCCTACCTTCCTACCTACTTTAACTTGTTGCTTTAGGATGTATTAAATTTTTCATTTTTCAACTGCTTTGCCCAGAAGAGAATATATGGGCATTTTCGTTCTAGATATCAGCAACATGTCTTTAATCTATATAGGTTCTGACGGGACGAAACATTTTTGACATGACTCATTAAAGCCATGGAATCTTCCATTCGTTTTTTTTATTGGATGTTTGATATGATAACTTTGATTATTTGACACATTTCACTTTGGTTTAGGTGTATAGAAAAATAGGTATAACAGCCCTGTTTATATGAAAAGATAATGACCCTTTATTACCGTTTCTATAATTGTTTTTAACTTTTTAACACCCTGTTATTTGTAATCTAAATCACTTTCCAAACAAAACTTATTCATATGCACAAAAATGATCCTTATTGCCATATCCATCATAGTTTTAGCATATATCCTGTTACTTATAATTAAAGTACTTCCCAGACATTGTCTCAAACAGAGAGGGTGCTTGTCAAAATATTTTTTAGCAATCTCGATATTCATAAAAAGAAGCTTGATTTGAAAATAAAATGTGTTTGAGGTTTCCTCCTTATCAATACTATGACTCTTCATGACCACCTGACACAATTCTCCAAATGCTGACAATGAAATTTCATTAATTTTTTTGCCTATGCCCTTCTTTCATGTTAGCTCCTGCAAATTCCAGTTGAACTGCTTTGGTATCACTGGATGATTCACCCTTCATGCTAATTTCAACTCCCTCTTCCCCATCTTCATCATCTAATCCTTTGAAAAGAACTTTCACAATATTATGACAAAGTTCATTGAGTTGCTCTAAAAATTCTATGACAAAAAGATCCCATCCTAACTCGAATCAATATGCAAATGTTGAAACAATCCTCGTATCATTACCTATAAAATGCATCCAGAACATAACAAGGACATCCCTTTTACATTCTTGATTGTAGAGAGATTCGACTTTTTAACTCCCATTTCTCAGTATGCTACATGCGACACTATCAGAATATCTCTTTAAACCAGGGCAATCATGTATTCTCAAGACTAATGAGTTCTGTCAGCCTTGTTCTTGTTTCCGTAAATCTGTTACATCTCTAGGTAGAAAACTACTATCTTCAGGGGATGAAAAATTTGAATTGTTTGTTGTCTCAGTTTCTTATTGGAAATGTTCTTGTATTAGGGTATGTCTTTTTGATACGATTTTATACAACTCACTTACATATTTACACTACATGCATGAGAACTGTCATTTTGCTATGCTTTTTCACAACTACAATTGATGCTTCATCTTTTTCGAACTGCCCGTTATGGAGAATACCAGTATCACACACCATGATCAGACTAACATTGCAAATACGACTAAAGGTGTATGCAACACAGGTGGCAAATGTTGTGTTTCATTTAAAAGTATATCATCCACTACAATACATCTATTCTTACGGAAACCCCCCACCTGTACTCTGAATCTTATATAGCCAACATTAAAGACAAAACAATGTTACCTGTGAATATCCAGCAAGAAGTTGAGAAATTTGATCTAATAAACACAATGTTGCAACCCATGCAATTACCTTAGCAACAAAAAAGCCATCCATGTTGTGTACATGAGGATAGAAACGCCTCGTTTTTTCCAAAGAAGGATGGAAGCGGTGCTCCCGGAAACGTACAAATCTGTTAAAGAAGAGTTAATGACAAATGGTTAATAGTTATTTTTTAAGGGAATGAGTCTATAATAATTTGATAACATTTGCAATGTTGCACAACAGAATTCACATTCAAGGGTTAATTGTCCATAAAAATTTTAGCAGAAATGAAAAATGGAAAGTTCTTGTTGGAGTATGTAAACTAAATTTCAACAGATCCTCAAAAGGGAACCCAGGCATAACTGGTGCTGGATACACTCTAAGAAATATAGAGGGTAACTTCTTGCTTGGGGGGATCATGGAATCTGGGCAAGAAAACGAATAATGAAGTAGAGTGGTAGGCCATTCTTGCTGGATTAGAGATGATTTTTCGGCTGGATACCATAGTACCATTGTGGAAGGCGCTCATGGCTTGTAATAAAAGCTCTCAAAAATTAATCCTTTCCTAAATGGCAATTGTGCACCATCCTTGAGGAAGTTCTGCTATAGAAGAAGAAATTTGACATAGTAGGCATTGCTACAGGAAACAAAATCAAGTTGCAAATTGCTTGGCAAACCATGATATAGAATTGACAAATATTTCCTCTTTCAAAAGTTGCATGGTGACAGAGTGGGCAGATTTACCTAGGCTAGTGGACGAAAATTGTCCCCCTTGAGATTCATCATAGAGGCAATTGGTAATGGCGGTATTTGTGTTGCATTAAGGAATGGCATGGAAGGGACGTTTCACAAGTACAAGCTGTTGAGGAGATTGTTTCTCGCTGGTGAGCATATTAAATGATGGCGGAACGATGGTGGCAGCTTTTTATTCCACATTTATTTTGTGGGCATTGGATACTGCCGACAGGGTTTCTCCTTGCTGGCTTCATTGAGATGTGGCAGGTGGGAGTTTGGTCTTCGTATTTGTGCATGGTGTTAGGTTTTATGGCAGGTCAAGCAGCTGGTTCTTTGCACAACCCACTACGCAAGGGCGTTGTGTCAGATCATCACCTATAGAAGATGTTTCAAAGCCCTTACATAGCAATGTTAAATGTGGCAAGGATGGGATATCAGATATTGGACAGTTGAGGTCTCATGCTACTATCCTCGCGGATTTCCAGAATAAGTTGGAAATTGTGGTCAAGAATGGAGAAATCCATTAGAGCCTAGTAGAGCTTTTTGTTTGTGGGGAGAATGAAAGTATGGAAGTTCAAGAGTTTGAAGAACAGGGCTTTATTCAACCCCAGGAGGCATCCAGAGCGCTAGTTATTAAAGCCATTAGAGATGAGATTTTAGCACTCAGCAAAGATGTTTAGCACTCTGACAGAATTCATGCAAGATTTAAGGATGGTCATCAAGCACATGGTAGTCTCCCACAATACGGGCCTGTTGGAGGCTGTGAGCAGCCTTACGCTTGCGAGTCTTAAAAATGACAACTAGCACTCGGAGAGTAGAGATCATTACTTGTGTCCAGTTTTAAGGTTTGGATGAGATGGCAGGGCCAAGTGAACATACACTAACTGCCTGTGTCTGGGAAAGGGGTGGTGAAATGTGCTTATGATAGATGTCATTCACTCCCACGCTAGGTGGGGTGGGGAGTGTCCGAAAATATATGACTGGTCACTGGATTTTGCCAGATCTGTGGATGCTATAACGGGATTTTTGGTTTGGCTTGGTGTTGGTATGACTTGCTGTTAAGTTACGTAAGCCCCAGCTTTACCTGTGAAGGCTGTTTATACTGGTTTCCTGTTATGCTTTTCTGTTGTTCCTGTTTTGTTGCATAGTAAATGTCTCTAATTTGGCCTGTTACACCCTGTTTGGGCTGCTTATACAGGTTTATTGTTAAGTATGTAATAGTTTATATGGTATGCTTTGGGCTGCACACCCTGAAGAGAACCCCAAAATATTATCAAAAAAATGTTGCACAACAGAATCTCTATTATGAATTAAGACAATAGCACCCACCCAGAACGGCCAAAGTCCAAACCACACGGAACAACTTTTACATTGCGCTTACGAAGCGCATAGTCCACAACTGCCTCGTTCTGCAAAACCACGTCAAGTTAACAATGAATTCAAAAACTAAGAGTTCTTGCATTTGATCTGCATAGTCCCCAACAATTTTGCTATTTAAGATTGCTATGAAATGGCAGCTGCTTTTGTTTTAAAAAAAAGCATCATGCAATACAAATCTCCTGATCTTCATACCTCTGAAACCATTATTGAGCAAGTTGAATAGACCACATAACCCCCTGATTTTGAATTTGCATCAACCATGTCAATAGCTGCCAAAATTAATTTCTGTAGACAACAAAGAAAAAGATCAAAAAAGATGAAAATTTTCAATGGTTACCATTTCAATGATAGCTATTATCAGATAAGGCAGTGAGTTGTATTTTAAAATTTCAATATAACAAATGTCTTCCCTCAATTATGAGACACAATTTACTGTTAGTATTACTCAAATGGTTATTATTATGACAATGATAACAACTTATACTGTCCTTCAAGCCAAATTGGTCTGTAGGACCTATCAAAATGTATCTATTTAGATTGATGATTGTTTCTATGATTAAGCATTCAAATTTCTTCTAGAATGAAATGGAGAAAATAAAAGAAATTGAGGACTGCAATAAGCTGCACATTTTCAGAACCACCCATCATAGATTGCTTGAATTAATGCAACAATGGCTTGCAAGCTTCCAAACAATAAGAATATCCAAAAATAATTTATGTTACACCAAGTTTCCGAGATGGGGAATGGATGGGGGTGGGGGGACATGTTTTAGGGACGGCTTTTTTTGGGGCCATTTTTGGGGACAGCAAAGGGGGCAGCTATATAAAAAATAGGGAAAATTTTAAAAATATAGGGAAATTTCAAATATTCATATGATAACATTGATAAAGCATTTATCATATACATTATAGATCCTTAAAACACAACATTTGAGTTGAATTGAGAGTTCACATGAGAGTTGACAAACAAATTAAGAAATTTAATTGCTTTGATTGTCAATGAGCACATATATTATATAAAAATTACAAAAAAATGTCCAAAGGCTGCAAATTTCAACTACAAAATGAAAAAAACATAGAAAATGTGCCGCTGCCCCTAATCAACATCTGCTAACATTGCATCAAAATCAGAGTCTAAGTCTAAGTCACTACCACTATGAGGGACTGCCTCATCCAATGGAACCCCAACCAATCCCTCTTGTGCCTCCTCCTTATGAACCTATGTCGGGGACGCATCCCTAGGTAACCTTGAAAATAATCCAATAAGGCATTATTAAATTTATTTCCTGTGCATCTTACAACAAGAGGACTTGATACCCAACATGGAAAGTTTGAAAACTATGCAAATCATGTTTTATCCCCATGCATAGCTGGTACAAAATCAGGGAAGAAAATCTATTATAAATGTTATCCTAATGCGTATTATCTTTTAACATGTCCGTCACTAGTGTATCTTTGTTTCCAGAACAATCTGAAATATCCTTGTTTAGTTTGTTGGAACGCTGCAGCATTCTTAAAAGAACGGAAACTTGGAAATGAAATGCCAAAATGTAAACAATGGACACCTACAAATCCAATATGGATCTACTCCAGCAAATACAGTTGATAACACATAAGAGGTAACAAATTACAGCTCTCTGTACTAGATTGATACCAAATGGCCAAAAGATACAAAGCTAAGGTAATGTTTTCTTAATTTAAAACCCAAATGGGAAGAAAACCCTAATTACAATACAACATAATCGTTTTCTAGTACATAGACCACAGACCTAAGGACAAATTAGGCCATAACACAATCCTAATACTAGGTTGTCCCTAAGTACACAACAAATGTGGATATGGCCACTGGCAAGTAGCAGTTCTAATTTTTCACACTCCAGGTGCAAAAGCATAACTTTGAACCATTTTATATATCTGAAAAGTTCTTATCCTCAAACCTCCATTTTCTACATGGACATGATAATGTCCAACTTTGTACCAGACAGATACTGACAGTGTTTGAAAGATGGTTTTCTGAGTGCATTAAAAACTGTAAATTTTAGCTTCCTAAAATCTTAGTAAAGAATAACTATTGGAAGTGGCAGTAAATAAGTCTTGAGATCCTACCTTCATAGACACAGAACAAATAGAAAAGGCATCATGATCAAGTTCAAGAGTAAAAACTGTGATATTTCATATTTGTGAAACCAAAAACAAACATGAAAGGCATTGTTACAAAAAATCAAAAGATGCAGCATTATTAGTGTAACGTCGGAAAATGTCCCCTTGGGGGCTTTTCCCTCATAAGGTTTAACTCCCGGGTCTTTAGAGTGCATTTAGGTCATTTTAGTTCATATTTTAGCATCCCGAAGGAATGAGACCTAAGTCCCATGACAAATAGGACCTAGGAGGACCCCTTGAGCTGTACCCTGCCCTAAATAGGGGGGGAGGACTTGGGCGCCCGCACCCTAGTTCTGCCCTATTTTAGGGCAGCATCAACTTCCGGGTGTCGGTTAGTGACCGTTACTAGGTCCCTTTGCCGACACGGTAAGTTTGAACTTCAAATATCTTGGCGGGAGTGCTTGTAGATGCATATATAAGCATGTGTAGGCATTCATTTGTAAAACGAGATTTCAAAGAGATTGTTATTGTGAACTCTAGGCATTCTCAAGGTGATTCAAGGCTTTCTATTGTGTTACAAGAGCAGACTTGTATGTTTTGTGTGTTGATATTTGCTAATTTGAGCATTAATTCCTTCATGGCATAAAGAGCATCTTCCTCCATGAAAGCTTCACTACAAGGTGACATATCATTGTGTTTTTATCATTGATTCCTTTGGTTTTGGCCTCTGCCTCACAAGGGCACGCCCTCTTTATCTGACAACAGTGTTTGGAGACTTTAAGTGTCCTCCGGGGTTTGACTAAGGCAAACCTATAAACACCACAACCCCCAAACCAAGTCTTGTGATTGCAGGTTACAGGTGTTGCATCCGGGAAAAGTGGAGTTGTAGGAAGGCTGGAAAGACATCAGGGATTTGGGATCTGAAGAAAAGACGGACAAAGGAGCACTTCCGGGACTAGGGCGCTCGCTCTAGTATCCTCCGCAGACTAATTCCAGAAAATATAAGTTACAGGGCTGATCAATGTCTGAAGGAGGTCCAGATTCCCCAAAAAAGCAGGTACCTTGGACTTGGGCGTCCGCTCCAGTGTCCCCGACTGTTCCGCTTCAGAACCCCGAAAACAGATATTCTGTAATTTGGTATTTTACTCCCGTCTGTAAGAGCTTTTTCTATAATTCGATAATTTGTTGTCGTATTTGCATAATTAGGGTTTTAACGGTTAATTAAGCATAGGAGAAGGAAAATTTGATAATTAATTCCCTAATCCAAGCTTCCCCTCGTTTGCAAGTGACCTAGGGTATGATAGTGCTCGCCACTCGACCCTAGATCCTTCAATGTTAGGGTGAAAGGAGGATTTTAACATCTAAGCTACAAAAGATCAACAAATCCAATGTTACCCTAAACAATTAGAAGAATGGATAGCCGCACAACATGGGACCCAGTCAAAAACCCAAACACAGGATACTGCATTCATGACATCAAAACTGAGGACTAAATATTAATCTGGTTCTTGTTTGTGCCATGAGCAAACAACCCTCAAGATCTTTGGCAAAACTCCAAGGGTCCTTAGGACTTTTCTTTGGTTTTATTTTTTCACTGATCAATTGTATGGCAATTTTCCATTCCAAGAAAAAGATGTTATATGAAATTCTTGCAAAAATTATCAGGTCTCAAAGGAACTAACTTGTGTTTGACATGAAATTATGTGCATTTGTAAAATCAAAACTGGATAAATGGGAAACATATGTCATGGATTACAAAATTGGGAATTATTTAATCATATTCTTTAATATAACTTAGCTACAAATTGTGACAATCATTTTAAAAATTTGACACCTTCCTAAAATTTACCTTTAAATTTTGAACAACCCAGCTGATATAACTCAGCCTGTTAGTTATGAGATTCTGAGTTGTTCTTTCTCAATTTATTAAAAAACCAAGCCCACTTGAATCAATATTCTCCAAAATTAGACACAATCATATTGACATTTTCTTCAAGTTTCAACGCTTTGAGGAAATTGGTTCATAAACAATGTAATCCTGAGAATTTTGTTATGTTACATTCAACCTTGAACATTGTGCTCTATTGTTAGGTTGTTGTTTCCTTTCAAGCAGCCCTTGCAGACCTAGAATCTAGTGTAATCTATCAAAAAACTTATTCCTGCATTTTCATCCTCTTCCAGTTGACCTAATAATTCATAATTTCACCTTTTTCTAGCATGGTTTCATCATATAATGTTAAGTTGACTTCACAAATAATTAGGCATATGCATGAATACAGAAACAAATCAAAATTCACTTGACCCACTAGATGTATATCACCCATGTACCTTAATGATAAAATTATATACTAGAATAACAACTTCATTACAACAAATCATGATCCAAAATAAACCCAGTTATGCTGGTATCTAATTCATTAGCATGAATCTTAGTCTTACGATGGATTTGACTAGTTATGTACAGATTTAATGCTAAGGCCATGCACATTTACTCATAGAGTTGTGTTATTGCATGATATACATGAAGTGAGGAGTAAGCCCACAAAGTTTACCCTGGAGGAACAAAGTGTGGTAAACTCCTGTGAGTGGGGATGTGCCCAATCCATAGGAGCAAAGTTAGGCGAATTTTAAGTTTGAAGTTCAAAAACAACCGAATTTTACAGCAAACCATTTAAGTTCACTTGATTCAGCAGTTTTAATCCTTCTTATCCCTACAATGTATTACTGGACGAGCTACAGTTAGATTAGTCTGAAATTTCTTTGAAATCAATTTTAAAGGTTTCCAAAATTAATTTTGAAATTAGTACTTTCCACCACAGAAAACTCTTGTATTTCAGTGTCTGACTGTCCTTGTTTCACACCAAGAATTCCTAGTATTAATTGTGATTGTGTGTTTATTTTCTCCTCCACATGCCTGCACAAAATCTTCCATCCATTGCTCTTCTATATTCTGTTTCAGTCATGGATATACCAATGGCCTAGAGTTTCTTGCATGCCCAACTTACAGATCGCAATCCCAAATGGAGAACATATTGAAAAATGGATTGACTCTAGTCCGCATTGGTATATTCGACAAAGCATCTCTCAACTGCTAATGAGTACACAATTCCTAGGTGGATGGTACCCTAGCTGTACCTTGATATCCTCTTCACAACTTCCCAGTGATTCTCCGTAGGATACTTCACGAATCTGCAAACCATCCTAGCTGCAAAAAATAAATCCAGCTAGAATGAACAATGTAAAGGCTCCCAACAAATTTTCTATACAAGGTAGCATCAACTCTTGGTGAGGTAGATTGTGTCGTCCACTTAACTCCATATTTTTTAAGACCACATACTGCTGAGAAGGCCCATATTGTTGTAGAGACGCATACTATTGCTAGGGTGCATACTGTGGTGGTGTACATTGCAATTGTGGTGCATTCTGAAGTTGTGCAAGCAAAGGCTGCAGCAAGTGGGGAATTTAGTGCATTTGAGCACAGTATGGCCATTTTCTCCACATTTATAACAAGAAAATCCGCAACCTCTGTTACCGCCACAACCACCTCCTTGACCTAGGCACCCTCCACCACGTCTTTGCCACCTGGGCAATACTGCTGAGAAGGCCCGTATTGTTGTAGAGGTGCATACTGTTGCTAGGGTGCATATTGTGGTGGCGTATATTGCAATTGTGGTGCATACTGCAGTTGCGCAGGTTTGCCTGCACACTTGCATAGAGGACCTGCTTTACCCGAGAATCATGAAGGCTCTACACAACTCAGCATATGTTGGTGTCATAAATTGGACTTTCAGAAACTTCACACTAGTAGTTTACTGTGACACTTTTCATCTTTTGTAGCAGGTTGCAGGACTAAGTGTCATGGTGCTCATGACAAATTGCACAATCTGGAAAGCGCAGAGGAGGAGGTTGAGCAACACTGACTGCTCGAGCTCCCACCACTGGACAATCAATTGTTTTATGCCCCTCTGAGAGACATTTCGTACACTATAGTCTGCACTTGGCATTTGTGCCCTTGCCAGTTGTTCCATGCACACAGCCATCTCATCCATCTTCTCTTCAAACCTTGTTGTCGATCCATAAGCCTGCAGTTCCTCGACAGCTTCCAAGCACAATGCAGCTTCTAGTGGTTCCTTCTGAGTTGCAAAATAGCATTGTACCAACTCACGTTGTATATGAGCAATTAGCTCCCCAAGAAACCATTCTTCCTGGAGTGCAGGGTCAATGGCTTGTGTAATCTTTGCAATCAGCTCTTTGAAGTGTTGATAATATTTCCTGACTGATTCAGCTGGCTGCTGCTTCAATTCCTTTAATGCATCTATATTAGCATGTTCCAACTTTGGGTACGCAAACTCCTATAAAAATCTGACCTTTACATCATTGAGATCAACCTTAGTACCATCAGGATCGTATTTGTATACCATTCCTACACGCATCCTCCCAAAGTGGCAACAAATAAACTTATTTTACGCACATCATCAAAGACATTCTTGCCACACCATGCTATTACACAAGCCTTCCAGTGACAAGGAGCATCTTCATCCCCATAAATCTTTTTACTGTGGAAAGCATTGGCTCCACAACCATCATATGGGCACTTCCGTATCCATGTACAGGTATGTGATAATTCAACCACACAATTAACTGATCAAAGTGTGCACTAGAGAAAACTGAAAAGTTTCTTTTAACTCGAATCTAACCTTATCAAATTCTAGGTCAATCAAGTGCTCATACATTGGATCGACTATCACCAGATCTTATTTAACTCCTGCCTTAATCTATTTCTTGCAAATAAAACAGCTTCCTAACTATCACTGGAATATGTGTCTGATTACATCCTATCATCATGTTCATGCTTTTAAGCAGCCTATTCTAATCAACTTTTATTTTTTGAGCATTATTTTTCTCCCTTTTTGGTGAATTTCCTTGCATGCATTATATGCAAATGATTGATTTACATGTTTTTTGTTGTTAAGCAAGATTGTAAAAGTAATAAATACAGTAAACATCTCAATGGATCTTACTGTTTGTATGTTGTAATGCCAACCAATAAATATGTTAACCCTAATCACCTGTTCACTTTAATAAATATGTTAACCATAATCACCTGTTCACTTTCTATGTAAGCGTGTAAATCCCAAAATAAATTGTTGGCGAAGCATTTTAAAGATATTTACAGATGAATTAAAGAGATTAACAGCATTACCAGAAATCAAGTGGTGCATGCCATTTTATAAATGTAAATGGTAAAGATTACTTATATTCCTGTATTCATGGAATTTCTAGTATGTTCAGAGATGTTGAATGGGCTCTGAGGTTCTTGGGTTAGTTTATGATAGAAGATTATATGGTTTACAGTATGAACAGTTCAACATAGTCCTAGATTGGACCAGGTTCAAGTATGTGCAGAATTAACTGCAGCGAATAAAATAAGGGTTTTCAACAACTATAGGCTATTTTAAATTCCTTTTGAACACCAATTTACTGAATTTCAGAAACGTTGAATATAATTTTCTACCTGTAGAATAACATATTAACTGGATCTACACAGCATTTCAGAATCAAGCACTAAAACATTCACCAATATAAGTGCCAACCAAAATTTGTCCCAAAAATAAAAGGCATGCTCTGAATAAACATGCACCATGCACCTTTTGCAAAAATGAACATTTGGAAGTATCCTCGGCACTCTTGTTAGTCTTAACTCTTTCATCTTTCCGTATGACCTGCAACCAAACAGAAAACAACATTCAACAAAATCACATTACCAAGAAACAGAAATAATAAAGAACAGCAACTTTCAGATATAACTAGGTTCAGAAAGGCAGTTGATTAGAAGCAATTTCCAAAGAAACTCACACCAGTGCCGCTGCAGGGTGCATCCAAAAGCACCCTGTCCATTGAATTCAGACTCAATACTTTTGGCAACTGCAATCAAACGCACATAATCAATATCTATAGCACTATTTCGTCATACATCCATCAGTTATATCCTTTAAAGGCATGGAATATTAAGAAAAGCATTCGGAATAGTAGTACATAATGCTGAACTCCTTAAAATTGTCACTTGAACATACAAGCAGGAAATTTAAACATGCGCATTCTGAAATTTAAGAAAGAACTGTGTTTACAGTAAATAAAGACCTCATTGCCATCATAATTGCAGACGATTGTGTTTGTCACACCCATCCGATGAATATTGCCCGTTAAAGATTTGAGTCTCTCCTTCTTTAATTCATTGGCATATATCATTCCTGCATATAAATCGAAAGAGACATTGACCACAGTAAATTTTTAATAAAGTATTCGATAATTATAAAATCTAAATAAAAAAAAAAAAAGTGCAAAAAGAAAATATCACGACAGTTTAAATAACACTAATCAAAATTGCAGCGCTAAGGAACCAGAGTTCAAGAACGAGAGCTTTTCCACTTCTTCACAGGAGTCCATGAACTGTATCAGATGGGTGTGCCAGCCCAATGGTTTTCCTATGAC
This sequence comes from Cunninghamia lanceolata, assembly GCA_027924645.1. Lineage (NCBI taxonomy): Eukaryota > Viridiplantae > Streptophyta > Pinopsida > Cupressales > Cupressaceae > Cunninghamia > Cunninghamia lanceolata. Next base: position 4,775,669 of record BSBN01000469.1, read on the forward strand.
AAAATTGCTGAGATTCCTTGCAATACATGAAAACTGTTGCTTTTATCCACGACCTGGTCAATGGACATTTTCACAGGATCTTCAACTATGTTATCAAGCTAAAAGCGCATTGAACGGATGATAGTTCAGATGCCTACCCTAACTACTTAAGCCCTCAGCAGATTCATGGCTATTTGGTTTTCCTTGCAAACTGTCCCACCATGTCAATTCGTTTTTGTCATTTGAAGAAGGGCTTTTCCTTCCTCAGATACTTTTTGTTCTTTTTGCTAGTCCCAAGGATAGAGGCACAGTCAACATTGCAGACTCATGTTCCTCAAAGTGGGTTGGGTTTTTCATGATATACTGGGTAGTTATCAACAAGGCTTAAGCTCAGCAAGACTGGCTATTAAGTTGACTTGACTCAGCAAAAACTTGTCACATTAAAACATACTATTTTATAAAATATAGGATTTTTCACAAAATTGAATGCTCAATAATGAAGGGAGGGTAGCTTGACTTTCATCATCTAATTGCTATTTTATAATTGTATCCGAGTCTTTAAGAAAGGCTAAGTCTCCAGAATTTCACAAGTTTAAAACGGGGTCTCTAAAAAATAATCGACTTGTTCTAAGTAATTTAGACAGGCTAGAAGAAAGTTGGTAACTCATCAAATTTCATTACCATAGCTGGACTCCCAGTTACAATGCCTCCAAAAAAATCAACCTCAAAGATGTATACAGCTCTATGGTCTCAAAGTGCAACTCCCAGGCTTTTGTATCTAAGAGGAAATTGCAAAGCTCTCACGGAAATTTCATTTATTTCACTCAAGCTATCCTGAAGAAAGCCCAAGCTTCGTAGCACCACATTTGTGTATGTGGATTGAAAAAATTCTTCCTAAACGAGATTTTGTATGGTAGATTATAAAATTTATCTTAAGGACCAAATTGTAATGTCCCTCTTCGAAACCTCCTACAACCACCAGCAAGTATTTGGCATGGGCTTTGATCCAAATTGATAATGATCTGAAATGGATTTAATTCCATAAGAAGGAAGATATTGATCTGCAGTTGCTGGCATATGGCTGGAGGGTCCCAGTCACATCACTTTAGGAGACCATTTCTGACAGCAGGTCAGATTTTGTTCGGTTTGTTTAAATATTTTAACTTGATCGCTGTAGTAAAGAAAAGACAAAAGATTCCCCTATACATTGATAAATCCGATTTCTAGCAAGTTCAGGGATTTGCGCTTATGAAAGGATTAAATGATTAAGTTTATTAACTAACAGTCATCTGAGGAGTCGTGTCTATTGGAGGAGAAGGGTATTTAGGGAAGACCTAGCAAGGAGAAAGGAGAATAATGGAAGATACATTTTATATTTGATTATTACTCCTTGTGGAGAAAGAACTATGGTTCAACCAACTTGAGGACGGAACCCCTTAAGGTCTGGAATTGGAGGACGGGATCCCTCTGAATTCCATTACTGAATTAAAGGACGAAAACCCCTGATTCAGATTTGGGTCAATCTCACCCACAGATTGCATGGAAGTTTCATGTGTTAAGACAGTTAGAATTGCTGTCAATAACTAGTGTACAGTTTTGGAGACTTTTCAAAGACAATTTCAATTAATTGTAATTCGTTGCAGAATTAAAGTCAACTTATTAGCAGCTGCTGAAGATAAGTCTGAATTCTTTGAGCATATTTCTAAATATAATATCTAATAAAGAATCAAACATATTAACTAAAATTTATGAATTGATTTCATCAAGAAGCAATAAATATTAATTATATATTTATTAATTGTGCAGAAATTATCATAATTATGTGCTTGGGGTTTGATATATACAAAATTTTCTAAACGGGACATTCCACAAATGTCATACTTTCCAGTTACCATGACTAGGGTAATTTGCAACAAGGCTCTAAAGGCTCGAAGAAGCAATCAAAGAAACACCACAATAAAAGCCATACAAGAGACCTAACAACAACTCACAAAGGTTTCAAGAAGACCCCTCATCTAAATCTTAGGGAATAGGCAAAACAGCAAGTCAGCCTCATCTGCAATAGACCTTGTTTTAGATGTTCCCTTTGAATCAGGGCACGTCTTAGACCTCCAAATTTATCTACTGATGCCCCTCACTCAGAGATTACTCTACAATATTTACAAACACATGTTCAACACCCTGCAAATCAAGGCTTTTAACACTTGGAAATGTGAGTGCAATACTGTCCTAGAAAATTGTATCCTTGATAAACCATCAGTTATTTGAAGAATGAGAAATTGACCCAAAAGTCGAATTTTTGGACCAAATGAAAAATGAGAGTAAGTCCCTTAAACAGGTCATTATACAAAAGATAATACAAGCCCTTGTAAGGAAGATAGATCTAAGTCCACTGAGAGGGCCCAAAGGGAAACACAAAGCATTGTGGATCTTGGGACCCAATTCATCCCTCTAAAATGTTCAGGGAAGGTAACAGTTAAGCCCCAAAAAAGAATGAAGTTTCCCAATGGATCACAGCTGCACTAATTACTGGAGAGACTATAAAATGGCTGCCCTGACTATGGAAACTGAACACTATTTCCAGAAAAAAAAATTAAAAAGAATTTATAAATGTGGGGAGTTAATGCTGACAGGGAAATTTGGCATGGTAGCAATACTTCAGAATTCTTACCAGGTTAAGCTGTTTCATGCTTGATTGGTGATATAAATTGCAAATTATGTACTTTTATAAATATCTAGATTTTTCTTTAGTTAATGTTTATAGTCCAAATAATCCAATAATCAAAGGATGTTGAGATGACCAACTTAATTTCTAAAACAAATTTGTCAATATGGATCTTGATATTTCCACAGTCCATGTTATTGAAATTGTAGTGCTTCTGGATAAACTGTGTATTGCAAAAAAGCAATACACAGTTTGTCCAGAAGCACTACAATTTCAATATGGATCTTCTTTTTTGAAATGATCTGTAATTACTAATTGCCTAAACTATGGCTGCTGCAATACTTCACCCAGATCTTAACATTTTGATTATATAATTTATTCAATCAGTGAGCTACTGAAATTCAACATACTATCCTAAATGTGATGTTTGTTACATTATGCTTCCATCTACATCCTTATTGCTAACTCCTGTGTGTTTGTAACTCAAATACATGGCTACACAACTGAAATCAGATGTATCTATAATTTATGTTGATGTGTATGCTACCATAACATACATATATGCAGCTGCAGCTGAAATCAACCATGTACATGGATGAAATACATGTAGCTATGTTGAAACAAAGCCTTATACGGATGTGTACAGCAAACATTCAGTTTCTTGCACCGCTAGAATATTCAATAACTCATACACCTCAATGTGCAGCACTAGAATATTTAAAGAAATGTAAAGGACAACACAACAATGTCCTTAACATAAGAGAGCAAAAAATTTGACCTGGAGAAACCATCAAGGGAAAGATGCCCACAAAAGCCATGCCTTATTGACTGATGAGAATACAGAAGAGAAGCTAACTGGGAGCATGTGTGTTATCTCCAACTCCTCTAAACTAAGCAAAGTGCTACAACCTCCGCATCTCTGCCCACTGATGATGATTTGCTCTTTCTCTTAACTATGGGAATGGTATCCAGTATTGTAACTCTTTTGGAGATCTCTAACACTCTCACCTCTGCCCCTTATGTCTGGAAATGAATGTATTTTATTCATTTAGTGGTGATTTTTTCACTCCCAAGCTTCCAAACTCCAATGTTCAATCTTTCCTGAACATTTATTGTTTATCAGGCCTGTTTTGACATCTTATAGCATTTGGATAAGGCCATAAAAGATTAGAATGGCATTCCCATCCTGCAACTGTATTTTTATGATCTAGATGGCCAACTGATGATATCAAGCTGATTTTAGCAGGTACAATAGACTAAAAGATGTGTAGTCTCATCAGTTCAAATTTCAGCCAAATTTGTCATTGTAAATTTGTATGACCAAGTTATGGCAATAACATGCCAGACTATTTTCTTGCATTTGGGGATAAAAAGAATGAATATTAAAGTAATTTAGATTTTGCAGGTGGGTCAGGGTATCAAGAAGGCCAATATCAGGTGGCCTTTTGTGAAGACATTAAATAACATAGGTCTGTCTGATTAGCATTTAGATTTTGTAAGTGGGTCAGGGTATCAAGAAGGCCAATATAAGGTGGCCTGTTGTACAGACATTAAATAATATAGGTCTGCACAGATTTCACGGCACATTCTGATTACCAAGGTCATTGTGGGCAACTTAAAAGAGCTTTAGCAGAAGCTTAGCATGGTGATGGGTCGCATTGCAATGGAATTGCACATGTTTGTCTTGTATAAGGACAAATATTCACTATTTTCTTGCATTTGGGAATAAAAAGAATGAATATTAAAGTAATTTAGATTTTGTACGTGGGTCAGGGTATCAAGAAGGCCAATATCAGGTGGCCTTTGTGAAGACATTAAATAACATAGGTCTGTCTGGTTAGCATTTAGATTTTGTAGGTGGGTCAGGGTATCAAGAAGGCCAATATAAGGTGGCCTTTTGTGAAGACATTAAATAATATAGGTCTGCACAGGTTTCACGGCACACTCTGATTACCAAGGTCATTGTGGGCAACTTAAAAGAGCTTTAGCAGAAGCTAAGCATGGTGATGGGTCGCATTGCAATGGAATTGCACATGTTTGTCTTGTATAAGGACAAATATTCTAGGGTTTTGAAGGAACCCCCCTTTAATGGTTTTATTTAGGTTGCACTGGAGTTATATAAGTTTTCCAAAGCTAAACATATAAATAGATTTAGTGTGAAATGAACCTTGCCGTATTTTATCCTAACTGTTATTTTTTTTAATTTAAGCTTCCAAGTTATTTGTTACTCACTGTTGGTTGACAGATTTGTCCTTCGAGAATAAATGTAGAAAACGACTCAAGACGCCCAAGAAAAAGAACAAACAGCTCTAACAGTTGGAGAAGTTGTCATTGAGTTGACAACCTTCCTCTGAATTTTAGAGGTACAGCTCCCTCTTAAGATATGCAATGAATAAAACATGGGGTGTGCTTTTAACCAGAAAGCTGGAAAGGTGTGTTAACATCTACCCATCACCATGAAATGGATGTGCATGACTGATTACGGAAAGAAATGAATGCAAATAAACGATACACAGCCCACTTATCCAACATTCATGAACAAGGCTAAATTAATTGAGAGATACAGTTATATTCCACCTTAACGCATGTCAACATAAAAGAAGCAATATTGAAGACAGATTACTAATTGACATAAGAACAATTGCAATCACAGAAGACACTTGAAGACACAAAGTTCTGTAAGTAATTCTTCATTTCTTCAATATAACCAAAACTCAAAGTTTTCTATAATGCTTCTATATATGAACAGAGCTAAGAAAAGTATAATTGGGAATTAATACCAAATAAACTTGTTCTTCTTCCCCACTGTTCACAGATAGCCCTCGGAAAAAAGATCCTTCCATGGGAATTTCTCTCTCCTTATATAACTTCCCAAAAAATTATAACTATTCAAAAACAGTTCTTTTTGAGTAACCGTAATCAAGAAAGTGACTTCTCAAAATAGGAAATGGTTACAATATACCAAAATTGTAGTAATCATCGCTAAATACAAAAAGACTTCAAATATGCAAGACAGGTGGCATTAATCTTCTCCTAATTCTAGGCGTATCTCCATAAAAAGTTGGCGCAGCTCAGCACGTTCTTCTTCTTCTTCCAGGACATCAATTGTCCTACAGTATTCAACATAATTGGTTTTCTCCTTCCATGCGACTGTGCGCAGCTGAGAAATGATGTCGATCTGCTCCTCCTCAGGCCATTGTAAATCAGGTTGCAGAACAGGCATAGGTTCATCATCCCAGATGCCATCGTTTGTTGGAAGTCCTATTCTGGAAAATAGCTTGGTTGGCAAGAAAACTGAACACAGAGAGCACCGCCACCTTCACCTAATTACGTCAGTAAGTAATGACGTCTTTCCAACTTATTAATGTTGTGCCACCATCTTAATGAGCTTCATTACACGTGTCATTAATGCATCATTAATTTTATATCTCGCGAAACGGGTCTCAAGATTTGAACTTACACTCCGTAGCTTCTAAAAAGACATTCTCATCACACACCACACGAGCAACCTGATGAGCTAGCAATACCTTAAAAAAAAGGGCACCGCAAAAATGTAGACTAGTCGGCAGTCAGAGTAAACCCAAAACTTTGAACTTAGAGTAGGATTTCACAAAACTTGCAAGTTCCCGACAATGAAGGAGATTCTTCGAACTATTAGAGTAATGTTCAGAAGCTTTGAACTTCCCCAACACAAAGGAGAAGTCAAGAAGTCGGCCATCTCTCGAAATTAAGAACATGAGTCGAGTAAACAAAAGATTCACGAATTTGAAAACCGCCCAACAACAAAGACTTATAAAAAGGTTTTTCGAGACTTCAAAATTTTGAAAACAGGAAAATGACCGGACTGGGGCAAAGCGATGATTGTATCAGTCTTTAGGTGCAAAAATTTGAAAAACAAATTGGGCTAAAATTTCAGGGCAACAACAGGCTCTGATTGGGGACGAGGACTGCAAAGGACGAAGCAAGGAACCCAGAACATCAAGCGTGGACCAATGCATAAATAGCAGAGTCAAAGAGCACAAAGGACAAAAGAGCCAGAGCAAGCCAAAAACATAACATAGCAGGAAAAGGAAACAACTACACTACTAGCACAACAAAAACTCCTAATATGTACATGGTCGAGAAGACCCTACCTCCAGAGACTCCAGGATTGTCATGCAAACCCATTAACTGGCTGGGAGAAATAGCTACCAGTGCGCAACAATGTTTGGTGAATGAGGAGCCCGCAAGCGATCGACAGCCAATTGATAACGATCATAATCAAAGGAATGTGAACAACACCATGTAAAAAATTTTCAGATAAAATCTGATGCTCCACCAGCCGCCCCTCATTGTATACTTCTGCAATAGAATGACTCATATCAGCATTACCCAGCATATGATTACCAACATCTGCTTGTATAACCTCATATGTGATATCAAAATGCACTTGATTTTGTGAGCAAGCATGGGTCAGCCCCCGAATTGGACACCCCACACAAAGATTATGAGATACAGAACCTTCTCTGGATGTCCCCTTATTTTTCTGCATATAATCACTTTTGTCTACAACAGGTTAGTTGATATCCCATTTCTAAAAGCAACCACTTGAACCATTGGATGACCAACCATCAGCCATGTATGTATCATGTGAAATTGAAAGCGGTCTAGACTGAAAATCTGAAATGCAAACAATACTTTCATTAGGCTGAAAGTCACCTCCAACCGGAATAATTTCATTTTCCTCTACAAGATTTGGCCTAATAACTTCATGACACACTTCATCATTTCTATTTATATCTTGCAGATTAGACATTGCAACTTCTTCTCCACACAAAAAATCATCCTCACTTGCATTCAGTCACCAATTTGGAATGTAAACAACATGAGGCTCACTCTTGTCACAACTATCATCCATTTGATCACTTTTAGCAAGGCCATTTTCTTTAAGTATAGGAGCGAGCACAGCATCTTTTTCACAAAGGAGGTCACCATCTAGAGCTTCTGAAAGTTCTTGGGGTTGCGAACCTTCATCAACTTGGCTATTCCTTTCCTCCTTTGGCTGTATATGCTTTAGAGAAACAACTTCATCCTTACCCTTTTCTTCACATGCTTTCACTGCTTCGGAGGGCATTTTGAAAGAATTTTTAGCTTTCATATTGTGGTCCTCTTTATGCCAAGGATGAGATTCTTCATGGCTGCAAGCAAGAAAATGCATATCTTTCCCATTTCTTTGTTCAATTTCTTGCAAAGTTCTAAGCAAGGCTGAGTGTACTTTATCAGATTGAAATTGCATATTACCATAAAAATTCTTTAAAAAGCTTACTTGTGCAGGATCATCAAGTACCTGATCATTTCGTGCTGGAATTGTGGAAGAAGAGAAGTCTCCATTATTACTGGGAGGATAAGTAGATTGGGAATGCATTTTATCCACTCTCTTGTCAGGCTCTTCTTTGTCTACTTTATCAAATGCTAAACCAATATCATCAGAGACAAAAGCTTCCATGTCTGAACTCTGCTTTAAAAACTCTTTTTCAGCCTCATGAGGAGTATTTTCTATCATCTGATCTTTTTCATCAAAATTAAAAATTTCTGATTCAAGAGAAGACGCAGAACCGTTCATACCTTCTTTCATATCATGGGAGACATCAGTGGTTGCGTCCATTTTAATTTCAGTAATGTGGCCATCTCCATCCAAGACCCCACATAAAAATTCATCATGTGATTCCTCCAAGCACCACCTTGGAATGAGAGTGACATTGGACTCCTTTGATAGTACCGTTTTGATATCCTCTTCACTCTATATACTTCAAGGTTGCTCATCTTCCGTATTGCATGGGAAAACTACAGATTTATCATTATCTTCCCCATAGTGCAAATAATAAGCTTCAACTCTCCTATTCACGTGAGATTTAATTCCCATAGCACTTACCTCACTTCTACCAAATCGTTTGGAATCAAAAACAGAGAGATTAGAACATTCGACAGAAGGAGATAGGATATTATGGGAACCTATAGGCTTGAGATTTTGTTTATACATAATAGGCATCCTCATAGGTTCATGAAACAGATTATCTGCGATATGATTTACTTTCCATATACCACTTAGTATTAGATCATCTTCTATTTTCACAGCCTCTTGTTGAGCAACCTTTATATCGTTTACTTTACTCTACTTCAATTCAAACTGAACATCTGGATGCAAGGCAGAAATAAAAGTACATAGTTGGAGTTGCTTACCCAGTTGAGTAGATGCAGGAATTCTTCTGAACAGCCGGTTGAATCTGTCTATGAACTCTCTGATGGATTCACTATTTCGCTTTTGAATGTTAAAAAATTGCCTCAACAAAGCAGCTTCATCAACCGGACCCTTATATCTCGCTAAAAACTTCTTCTTTAATGAATCCCAATCTATTATGCATTTCTCTTCTAAACGGCAAAACCAATCTGCTGCGGGTCCAACAAGAGATTCAATAAATAGCCGGATAAAAACATCTTCTTCACTTACTCCCAAAATGCCGCATGCAACTGTGAATGCCAGAATGTAATTTTCATCATCTTGATGATTCTCTCCACTGAATTTCAGGAAGTGTTTTCTTGATCCTTCAGGCAGAGGTGAAAACTGAGACAAAAAGAGGGGTCCAAAGTGATTTCCCCATGGCTGGGAGGAAACCAATGCCATAATGCAAATTTGAGAATTAAATCAACATAGGTCTTCGTTGGAACAGAAATATTTCTGAGCACATTCATCAAGTAGAGTCGCCAGCCTCCGTCCTCAGGGAGGCACCTTCAAATATCTGGGAAACAAAGGCACTGTTCTTCACTTTCGAATCCCCAGCAGAGTCGCCAAAAATCTGTTGGTTGACAGATTTGTCCTTCGAGAATAAATGTAGAAAACGACTCAAGACGCCCAAGAAGAAGAACAAACAACTCCAACAGTTGGATAAGTTGTCATTGAGTTGACAACCTTCCTCTGAATTTTAGAGGTACAGCTACCTCTTAAGATATGCAATGAATAAAACATGGGGTGTGCTTTTAACCAGAAAGCAAGAAAGGTGTGTTAACATCTACCCATCACCATGAAATAGATGTGCATGACTGATTACGGAAAGAAATGAATGCAGATAAATGATACACAGCCCACTTATCCAACATTCATGAACAAGGATAAATTAATTGAGAGATACAGTTATATTCCACCTTAACGCATGTCAACATAAAAGAAGCAATATTGAAGACAGATTACTAATTGACATAAGAACAATTGCAATCACAGAAGACACTTGAAGACACAAAGTTCTATAAGTAATTCTTCATTTCTTCAATATAACCAAAACTCAAAGTTTTTTGTAATGCTTCTATATATGAACAGAGCTAAGAAAAGTATAACTGGGAATTAATACCAAATAAACTTGTTCTTCTTCCCCACTGTTCACAAACAGCCCTCGGAAAAAAGATCCTTCCATGGGAATTCCTCTCTCCTTATATAACTTCCCAAAAAATTATAACTATTCAAAAACGGCCCTTTTTGAGTAACCGTAATCAAGAAAGTGACTTCTCAAAATAGGAAACGGTTACAATATACCAAAATTGTAGTAATCATCGCTAAATACAAAAAGACTTCGAATATGCAAGACAGGTGGCATTAATCTTCTCCTAATTCTAAGCATATCTCCATAAATAGTTGGCGCAACTCAGCACATTCTTCTTCTTCTTCCAGGACGTCAATTGTCCTGCAGTATTCAGCATAACTGGTTTTCTCCTTCCATGCGACTGTGCGCAACTGAGAAATGATGTCGCTCTGCTCCTCCTCAGGCCATTGTAAATCAGGTTGCAGAACAAGCATAGGTATGCGCTCAAACATTTTCTTGCAAATAGGAATTCACTTGAAAATTGTTCCTAACCTCATCAAAAATGCGCTTTGCACATAGGGAATTGAGTGAACAACCATCTAAAGTTTCTGCCGAAATTTGTGAAAGAACACTTGCAAACTGTGCTCAAATCGTGAAAGACAATGTGGAACTTGCGACCTAAGTTGTGGATGAGTGCAAGGAAATTCCGCCCAAGGCAAATGGTGAACGATACCCTAAAGATCCCAACAAGTAAGTTGAACGACATCATGAAAATTGCAAAGGAAATTGTGAAAAGATTAGTGAGAGTGCGATAAGAATCTTGTGAACAGTCTTAAGGAAATTGCGCCCAGAAACAGGAAGCTTGTGACTTGCAATCAAGAAATCCTCGCCCTTCAATTGTGGACAACCCTAGAAATGCGCTCCACAATATTGAAAGAACATATTCCCCATGCGCCTAACACTAAAAGCCTCTTCAACAAATGCGCTTGAGAATTCCTGACAGAGAATATAGAAATTGCGCTCACACAAGGGGATAGTGAATGAGAATGAGAAAATTGCGCCTATGGTAATGGTGAATGAATTCAAGGATTCCTAAACAATATCATAGAAAATGCAAGGAGCATTGTGAATGTCATCTAAGGAATTGCGCCCTCCAAGGAAACATTGCAAGACAATATAACAAATGTGCCCAATTTATGCAAGGTAACAAGGAAATCCCGACAAGAAATCCTGAAGGAGAACCAAGAATATGCGCTTAGGGAAAATTGAAAGACATCCCTAAAATCCCGCTCAAAAATTGGCAAGGTAACATGAAATCGCTGCCCAGGGAGTCATTGAAAGACTTGAAGGAATTTGCGCTCTGGAATTGAAGAAGCATCAAGGATCTGCGCCTCTCATTGAATGGGAAACTTTAAAATGCGCCAAGAATTGAATGAATGATAAGGAAATGTGCTCCAGTGTTTGTGAATGGCAGCTAGGAATTCCGCTTGACATTGAAGGACTACCAAGGATATGTGCTCCAAGGAGCACTGAAAGGCCACAAGAGGAATGCGCCCTACAAGAACAAGTAAAAACCCCGACACGAAATATTGAATGAACACTCCAAAAGTGCGCTAAGAAACATTGCAAGAGATCCTTCAAATTGCGATGCGAATTGTGAAATAACCCTTGCATAATGCGATTTCATTGTGAAAACATTTAAGAAAGGTGTGATTTTAATTTTTGAAAGAACAAGGAAAGGGCGCCTTTAAATTGTGAGTGAACTTATTAAAAGTGCGAAATTGCAAGAAAGACAAATAAAATCCATTTTACCTCTTACTAAATTCGGCCAAGTAATTTGCATTAAAAAACATTGCTAAGATCTTTAGTAAGTCGGCCCTTAGGAAGAAATTCGTTAAGTCGTGTATTTACGAAACTTGTCAAGTTCTAATTCAATCAAAACAAACAAGAAATTCAATTTAGAACAAGAGCGAATTTCCTAAATGGAAGGCGAATTCATGAGAGAAGCAAATTTGTTAAATAGTGGCGAATTCTTCAAAGGAAGGATGAATAACTTGTGAAAGTATTTTTTTTTCAAGTGATATTTTATTCATTTCTTCCAAAATAAATAGACTTTTGAATGTAATTCTTTGCAATTTTATTAATGCTTCATCTTGATATTCCATTGCATGTAAAGATTTTTGTTCACGATGACTATTAGGAATTTCCTTTGTTTTGCAGGAATTCAAGAACGAGGACTCATTCCAGGACGAGGATGCTCGATGAAGAATCAAATGTTCAAGGAATTCTGAAGAACTTCCAATGCCAAACAAGGAAGTTAGCACACATCAAGAAGACATCACAAAGAGTTCCAATGCCTGAGAAAGAAATTACTTTCAGTGACAAGGAGACTTCACAAAGTTCTGATGAAGACAAAGAAAGTTAAAGACATGAAGTGATACAAAGAACAATTCCAATTCCGGAACAAGAAGGGCAATCCTCGAAAATTTCAGGAACAAGAATCAAGTTCTCCGTTCATCAAGAGAATTGAGCTCGACACCAGGAAATCAAGAATTATACCAAGAAATCAACGCCAATGCAAGAAATCCAAAGGAAGTACAACACAAGACAAAGTTTCCAAGTTCAAGGAACATTCAAAGGATAAGCATGTTGAGGTGGCATCCAGTCATTGTCGTCCAATCCAATTGTGCCATATCGACATGTCTAGATACATTGAACTTGTCTACCAAGATAGAGCTAAGGATGAAGCCTTCTAGAAAATCATGTTGTAAACATCTCATTGGTCAAAAGTGATAGTAGTTGTAACCACCTTCCATTATGATGTGTTGTTTTAATCTTGGCCATTGATTCTAGAATCAATCTGGGCCCTTGGTTGTAATTTTGGAGCTCTATATAAAGCTCATTCTCTTCATTTGTAATGGTTCTTCTCATTAGATGATTAGATTCTTAGGAAGTTAGTTGTTAGAGTAGAAGCTCTTGAAGAATTGAAGAGACAGTGGCAATTGTTGTAAGGATACTACCAAAACTAATACATTCTCATTGAAGATTGGTGAAATTGTGTTATTTTGGGATGTTATCATGGTTTCCAATTCCTTGGAGATGATTCAAAGCAATTTAGATAGATTTTAGATGAAGTTCATTGATATGATGAATGAATGTGAAGATATTTGATGAATTCCTCGGTTCATACTTTTTGTGGATTGCCGATGGTGATTTGCAATGTAAAGTTAGCCTGAACCAAATGTTGCAATAGTTCGATTGTGGATTTTCATTCAAGTTGCGCCAGCTGTGGGTATTTGGATGCATAATTGCAATATGAAAATCCTTCATTTCCTTTGAAGATTGCACTAGTTTCGCGTAGTTGTTGTTCTGATGGCGAAGCAAAGCTTGGTCTGAAGGAGTTTGTCTATCAAAGCATTGTCCATCATTTCTTTGTCCTTAGATTAGATTTCTTAACCCTTTCCTTTTGTTATTTCTTTAAGTTTGTTTGAAGGAGTTCCATTCATTCACACGTCCAAAGAGTAATGAATTTTATCCATGTCCATGAATGAGGAGCAATTTAGCATAAGTCCCTTTGCGATTACCAGCAAGATCACAACATTCCACTAAGTCTATCCATGTGCAAGTCAAGACCTGACATTCAAGGAACCTTGAAGTAGTCTCACTCGATCACATAGTTCAGCGTTTGAGATACTTTGTTCAAGAGAGGATAGAGCACTTAGTGTTTTATTCTAATGTTGTTGTTGTCATAAGAAACACATCAACACTACCTATTAATGTTTTTTTCTTCTCAAGTTTCCATCGGTGTTCATGCCTTCATTCTTCTTCTCCCTGGTTCTCATTACTAGTTTTTGAAGGCCTATCCACAACCAGGTTGACCTGCTCCCTTCAAGGCAAATCCATGGCTTTGCTGCTGCAGTCTTCCAGTTGTTACACAATGTTTGAGACATCATCTCTCATCATATACCTCCCAAGTGTGCTGTCATTTAGCCACTTTACTGATTTTTATATTTTTGTTCTACTAGGTATACCTATAATGTTGGATATTCAAATTTGAGATTCCCCAAGGCCTTTTGCTGTTGCAAATTGTAGACCTTGTAATATCATATCCTCCTTATCAAGTCTTAGATAAGGGAAAATATCATTCTACAAGAGCATTTGTTCAGCATTTTCCATTAGATTATTAAAAAAGCACGAGGTGTTGTGTCCTCTTTCAGAAGTCTCAGTGAAGGCAGGTTTCTAAATGAGAGCCCTTTTAGTTTAGACCCTGGGAGACTTAGCTTATTCAGATTGGCCCCTCTAAAAGCATTTACAAGTCACTATAAAGTTTCTTCGACTATCAGATTTTCTCTAATTTTTAAAGGTGTTCACTATAAGCTTTCAATGCCAATCCAGAAAGAGATGGCTGTCTTCTGACAACATGAAGTGTAAAATTAAGGTTTTTCAAGGCATTCGGTTAGCCCCTTAGGGGGAGACTTAACCCATTCAGATTGGCCCCTCTAAAAGAATTTACAAGTCACTATAAAGTTTCTTTGATTATCAGATTTTCTCTAATTTTTAAAGGCATTCACTATAAGCTTTCAATGCCAATCCAGAAAGAGATGGCTGTCTTCTGACAACATGAAGTGTAAAATTAGGGTTTTTCAAGGCATTTGGTTAGCCCCTTATGGGCCACTTGTACCATTTTCAATATCCTCATAAGTGCAAATTTAGTTAAGAGAGTATGGAGGGCCATCTGAAGATTATTACATTAAACAATCACCAAGTGTTAGATATTTGATTGATAGATAAAGCACCAAATATATTGAGTAATGCTCTTCAAAAATTGTAATTCAAGCTCTTCAACACTTAAAAATTTTCATTGTCTCTGTGTTCGCTCATTTCCTAAATTTTGCAATTTGTCACTTCTTAAGTCATTAGCTTCAAAAAAGATACTGTTTCTTGTTTTATAAACCTTAGTACAAAACCACCTTTATAGAAGTTGGTTTTCAAGTTTCACAGTGGAAATTTTGACATGCAATGGCACTTAGTTACACTTATATCAAGCCTTGCACTTACATTGTAAAATCTCCTCACATTTTATGCATATCTACTTTCCATTTATAAACCTTAGAGTGTATGTTTAAATAAAGTATCCATGTGTTTCTCATATCATACATCGCATGTTAGATATTTATAAATGGAGAGGTTCTAGTATTCATATTTAGCGATAAAAAAATAGAAGTAAAACGGTACAGAGGACCACAAGAAAAATGGAACGTTACCTGTATTTTTCATTAGAGCAGCAATGTATGTTGTTTTGCCTCCAGGTGCAGCTCTGAGAATCAAGCATGCACTTGTTAAATTATTGTTAAACTCGGCATTTTATTTAACTCGTCCTCAAATAAAGAAATCAATTAGGATGAGAACAAAGCAGACTTAACTTTATATTTATGGAAGCATCAGAATTAAACTAGAAAGTAGCAAGTTGTATGATCATGCATGTGCACATAGATCCAAAGTCATTTTATAAAGTCTGTAACAAATCAACTTAAATGGGTTGTTATCTTAGAAATCCAACTATTATCATACCAGTTCTAATATAAAAGTACGGCATATGCATCTTATTACCTGTCATCTATTGTCAGCATAGAAGAGAGATGATAGATATAGATATTTACATGAAGTTTATAGTATATTGCATAAATGTAGTTTTCCTTCCATTTGTAAAGGATGCCGAGTTTATGCCTAGCTCTATAATTCCAAGCATTGCAGGAGAGCAGAGAATATATAACAAGTAGATCATATATGAAATTGTCAGACTACTGACACTCATATCATGTATGGATGTGCTGGCAGCATGTGTGAAACCTCAAAGTCCTAGTAGCCCAGCCCTGGACGTTAAAATGCACCAACTTGCATTGCCTGGTTGAATAATACTAGTACAGTAACACTAACAACAATCGTTCCTATTACATAATCTGATAATCAAACAGCAATAGATTATTGCACAGACAGTTCAAAATGAGATGTAAGGAATCCACAAGGGACGCTAAATTAACTATTGTGCATTGCAGATAAAAAAGCAATTGTTAATCCATGACTGAATTTTGTACAATCCAAGCTTGAGAAAGACTCCTTTTGTTGTCTCCTCTTGGAGATTAGGCAATTCAACCAGAATCAATGCAGAACTTGGATGGTGTGCAGTGGTAGTTCAGTTGTGCAACATAAATTATTTATGTGTCTTGCTTTGAGATTTCAATCATCTGTTAGCTCCTTTCTTAATGTAACACAAGCATTCTAGCTATGTTAGACATTCTATGTTGTTTCAGCAATTTCTCGTGTTCATAAAAATAATTCAAAAAGGTGAGCATAACTTGTAGCAGCTACCATTCACATTCCATTCTCTATCACGGAAAACCAGATGAATAAATTTATGGTAACAAATTATAACAAACCTTACACAAAAAATAAAATGAGATAAGTTATAAAATTGTACTTACGCCATATCTACAACTCGCTCTTTTTCCTGAGGAGCCAATGCAATCACCGGCAAAAATGAGCTGGCACTTTGAAGCTGTGATCATGTAGCAGAAGATGGAATAAGCTCAAAAACACAAAATCATTAAATTTTAATAGCATTAATTGAACTTGTTACTTGTTCCAAATTAGTAAACAGTTGAAATATCTTATATTTCGCAGTTAGGTTATGAATGTAGCATCCAACCATGTAATGACCAGCCATGTATTCTGGAGTAGCACCTACAGGCACTTGCGAATCGTATACAAGCAATCCAACCTGTGACAAAGTACACATTAGTCAGTGTCACAAGAAAAACTAGTGAAATCCCAAGAAAAATCTTAAAAAATTACCTTGGACCATTTGCCCAGAATATCAAGGTTCACCCCTCGATTAATTAGAACTCCAGCAAGATCCCTCCTCCGAGTCTGCAGAAATGTTGCACCAAGAATATTTTTTATAACATTATTTAGGCAATACGGACCTAAAGATAGCAAGAATATTCTTTTTCAAAATTACGAGCCATGTGCATTGTCAACATTACTCAAAACAAGTTTCCAAACCTTATCCACAATAATAACCAATTATGATTGTATTATATTCAAATGTTTTCTTAGCTTAAAAACTATGACCTGTTTATCTAACATCTAAGATTCTACCATAAAGTAGTTAGAGTTGATAACGGTTTAGTTTATAACTTTACAGTAAAAAAATCTAAAAATGGGCAAAGGCAAAAAACCAAGCTACCATCCATTGTCAAACCAAAATAGCCAACACTAAACAAGGATAATGCAATTCTGCAGGGATGTTCAAGACAAGTGCCTGTCCAGTGTTCCATGACTGACATCACACCTTTACTAGTGAGATTGCAATTGAATCTGTCAATTCCCAAAAAGCTGCAAGTCTCATTCCAAGAGAATTTGTTGAGCCCTGGAGTGCTCCAAAACCCTCACCCTTTAGAGAATATTCAAGGGGCAAGGCATCAAACTTCCTTCAAAGAGAAAATGTTGAATTTTAGGAGCCCTTCCAATCATCTAATGTTTCTAGTAGTCAATGTGTATATAATTTCCCCTCCTCCGGTATGTATAAACACACAATTTCAACTCATATTGTTTCACATTTCTACAAAGTAAATAAGTCATTCTTCTTCTCCAAAATTTGTGTGCATGCAATTTCAATGAATTCTTTCCAAGTCTTCCATCCATTAAATACTGAATATGAACCCTGGAAAAGTTTGTAAAAGCAAAGTACATCCATTTATCTTCAACGAACAGCCCTTTTGTGAGCTCTATTTGCATGCTAACACAAGACAGCTCTAAAAAAGGGTATTGATCTTGGCAGAAAACTAGACCTTTACTGATCCATTGTTCCCAAATTTTAAAAACCTACTTCCCTAGCATTACATACTCTATATGCATCAAGTTTCGAAACTTATCTCTCTTGTTTCTAGAGAAAAAGATTTGAAACACACTGGAAATACAATTAGAAATGTCATCTCAGTTGTAGAGAAATCCAAATTACCCAAACTATTTAAATATATGCATCACGCTGTGTGGAAATATGTACAATCTGACGTACCAGTATTGAGAACTTCATGTGTGGAAACATGGGAAAAAAAGTAATGTGACATCTTCCTACCGAAAAAGAAAGTAGGTTAATTTTGCTATGGCATAGAAAAGGGAGAGAGCAGAAACATGTAAGAGAGAACTCATTCAAAAGGCAAAGGCAATCAAAAAGTTAACAGTTGCAAATGGGGTGTTGGTAAATGTTGAAGTTTATGACAAGTCAGGCCATCTGCTACAATTCCAATCTAGGAAGGTTTGTCCACCCCTGCAATATCTATAAAGTTGGTATCAGTTGCAAGTCCTAAATACGTAAACCCCCATCGAGGCTGCTCAGATAAGTCAAGCCATCCACCACAATTCCAATCTTAGAAGGTTCTTCCACCCCAGCAATATCTATATATTTTGTATAGGTTACAAGTAATGTGACATCTTCCTACCGAAAAAGAAAGTAGGTTAATTTTGCTATGGCATAGAAAAGGGAGAGAGCAGAAACATGTAAGAGAGAACTCATTCAAAAGGCAAAGGCAATCAAAAAGTTAACAGTTGCAAATGGGGTGTTGGTAAATGTTGAAGTTTATGACAAGTCAGGCCATCTGCTACAATTCCAATCTAGGAAGGTTTGTCCACCCCTGCAATATCTATAAAGTTGGTATCAGTTGCAAGTCCTAAATACGTAAACCCCCATCGAGGCTGCTCAGATAAGTCAAGCCATCCACCACAATTCCAATCTTAGAAGGTTCTTCCACCCCAGCAATGTCTATATATTTTGTATAGGTTACAAGTCCTAAATAGATGACAACCATTTGAGACTGTTCAGACAAGTGTGCAAATGTGACCCTGCAAGTGTAAACAATGAGGAAACGCCTAGAAGTAGCCCCAGATCCCGGGAATAAAATTACAATAAGATAACAAGAATGGAGGCTGGAATGCAGTGAGAATGACCAGGGAACGATGGGCAGAGACATGTCCCTGTGGAGGATAGAAAATGCAAAGATAAAAGTAACAAGACTACATAGCAAGTGTGGATGATCTTAAGTTAAAATACTCCAAATCTTGAGAATGAAGAGGGCACAACCTTTACTTCAATCTTTGAAGAAACTTGAGAATGCAGTAAGATTTAAAGTGTTGAAAGAAAGTTGGATTTACTTCAATCTGAGGGAAATCAGAAAACAGTGTATAAAATGCAAGGAGAAAGTTGGATATCCTTCCTTGAAGTTTATTGTTAACTTTACTCATAGAGCATTGGGGTTGGTATGAAGATTTTGTGTTCCACTTTGTTCTAGCAGTACCTATAGGTGCTCAAGGTCATTGTTAGTTTTTAAGTTTATCATCACATCTCTTATGGATACTTCGTGCATACTTGCTGTTTTAGTTTTACGCAAATTAGTATATTTTCCATGCATACTTACTGTGTTTGTTTTATGCAAATCAATGTAATATCTTTTCCTACAGAAAAGAACATCCAAAAACAGATGCTCAGTAACTCAGGTGAGCAATAAGTATTTTATTCAGCCATAAATCAGCTGTTCCAGCTACTGACCTTTAAAGTATTGGTCCGGAGACATGTAGGCGGAGGAGTTTCATTTGCCTCAATAAGCTCTACTGCTTCGGCAACAGGAAACATCTGGAGTTTGGAGACCACAGTTTACAGTCATTCAGCACAATATCACCTCATTTAATTTTTTTCTGAAATTCACTAAGCTGCAAACAAAGTGCTAAAATGGTAATCAAACAAAGCACTGGAATAGAAAATAACAACAAAATTCCAAAAATTCAGGCTTAAACCTCGAGGAAGGTCTGGATCAAATACTCATTGTAGCCATAATATAGAGACAAATCTGCAACAAGCCGCTCAGTATAGTCCTTCCGAGTAGACCCTTTTTGCCTTAAAGCTTTGAAATTGGACAGAACTCTAACAACTGATACAAAGGATTGATATGTATCATTCATTAATGAACACTATCAAACATTGTCCAAATAGATGAAACAAGTGATGAATTATAATCTCAAACATAATGCAATAACAATCAAAATTAAAGCATTACCCTCTTTTATTCTCCTCTTAAGGTTTGAGAGGTCAGGTGGCCGCTTTCCCTCTTCTTCAAGCTCCTGAAAGTCAGTACAAAACATATGAACAAAGGCAAAGAATAAAAAAGGAACCGTCATAACTCAGTTCCCTGAACATTCTGAACCTTCAGTTTCACTTTGACGTGTATACAAACTAAGTAAATGCTCAAGCAGACATGTCCCCACAGAGCCGATATGCCATGCGGCATATATGTGGGTGTCTGTTACAGAACATATTCAAGCATTCTACATCTCAGGCCAACAAGAGAAAACACAGTAAGAAAGATACAATTATTTATTGAACCAAAAGACACAGAGAAATGAAGAAATTATATTAAAGTCGATGAATAACCAAAGTATACAGAAAGTAAGAATAGCTAACCAAAGCATATGGTATAAAAATCAACATGGAAAAATGACATTTATGATCATAATGAGCACTATAAACCGTAAGCCCAGGGAAAAAAACAAGCAATGAACAAGGTTTACTGACTTGGGCAGTGGGCAGTGCGAAATCATCGGGCTCTTGCTGAATATTGAGCTGTAATTCAGCGTCTGCTTCGTCGTGCTCTCTCTCCTTTTCAGCATCCAAAATTCGAGACTTCTTTTCAATGTCCAGCTCCTCATCTTCGCTTTCTTTTGCATTCAAAGAACATATGTGAGCTTGCCAATAAACAAAACAATAACAGTATTAAGTTTTATAATGGCTTGCCTTGATCCGAATCATGAGCGGTGAGCTTGTCCCCCTCGATAAAATCATCTCTTAGAGGTTCACCGTCTGACGAAATATCACTGTCAAGGCCATTCCCATAAAATCCCTCCTCTTCCTTATCAGATGCAGATGGAGAGGGAGAGGCAGAGGCAGCAGCGTCTTCTTCAAACAAGTTGCTTTTGCTGCGAGATGGAATAGGTTCCGTTTGCTGAGCAATTTTCTTCTTCTTGAGAGTGTTGGGGCGAGGCTTCTTCACTGCCCCTGCCTTACGTTTCTTCACCACACCGGCCATGGATGAATGGAGAGGTCACAGAGGAAGGTGTAAGTGTTCGCAGAAGAAGGTGCAAGTTAAACCTTACGGAGAATTCTAAACCCTAACTAGCACATGCATATTACACTAGCACTTGCACCCATGGGAGGTTCAAGGAATACGCCAATGGAAACAACTTTAAGGGCGTGAGACGATTCCGAGCACTATAATGTTCACATATAAAAGTCTATGGGCTAATAACTAGCACTTGAATCCATGGGAGGTTCAAGATATATGCCGATAGGAACAACTGATGAAATGTCTTATTTGATTTATCTTGTTGCTATGTAAGGAATATAGTCTACCAATGGATGAGTTAAATGTGCAATATGTTTGTAGTGTATGTTAACGTGTAATACTTTGAAGGATTAACCTTTATTGCTTTTCTTTGATCTTGAAGTTTTTATAGACCATTCTAGCATGCACTAATTATTTTTGTTCTTGTGCATTGGAGTATGATGTTATTCAGTCGTTAATTTTATTATAAAGCTATATAGTGTGAACAATGACAAGTTATTTAATTCTAACTAATGTAAATAAAGTAAAGAAAATATAATTTGGATGAGGAGGACAAATCTCTTTCTATTTTGGTTTGTGATTGGCAAGTATCCACTTATACACAGGGCCTAAATTTGACGACCATGCCTATCAAGCAAATTTTTATGATGATTATCCCTTGAAAAATGCCTTTAAAATAATAAGACATATCTTAGTATAAATAAAATTATATATAGATATATATCCCACACCCTGGCCAGTCTATCGTCAGTCTGGGTGTGGCTTATTTCTAACACGCCCCCCCTTAAGCCACACTGCAAGTGCTTGGGACTCCTACCCTGGCTCTAATACCACTATGTTGGACAAAATCCAACTAAAGGGGGCAAAGAAGGCTAAAAGAGAGCAAACAAAACAAAGATTTGCATTTATATTAAAAGATATTTTACATCCCAAACATTACAGTCATAGAGTTGTTGCTCTGAATCTTCTTTCACAATAAACTTATCTGCATTTCCAGAGTTTTCAGAGCTATTCTATGTTTGCCTCTTTCCAAAGCTCCTTGCAAGGTTTTGGAGTTGCCTACAAAGTTCTAGAGCTGCCTTTCTGGAGCTACCAGCAAACTTCTGGAGTTACTTGCACTACTCCCTTTCCGGAGATGTCTACGTTTCGTTGCCCAGAGCTTTCCTGTATGTGTGCAAAATTCCCTTTGTTGTTGCAACGGATTCTTTTTGTTCTCTGCTACTACAGATGTGTTCTCTCTTCACTGTCCTAATTGTTCTATCTTTTCATTCTTCTGTTTTTGTCTTTTCTTTTCTTGTCCTCACAAATCTAAGTACACCAACTCTAATGGTGCTCTTTCTCTAATTAGAATACCCTAATTGAAAGGGTTGCCTATGTTGTTTACCTAGGATACATGCTTCACATTTTCTATCGGGATCTACAATTGCTAGTAGCCCCCTAACCATGCCTTTCCTAGACAAGCGACTTAAACTAGGATAACTTAAATGCCCATACCTGAGATGCCATAGTTTGGATGGGTCTTTTATGACTGTTGCAAAGGCTTATTGTTGTAGGGCTATTAACTGTATTGGAACTGGGATTTACATTTTGAGGGGGAACATCTAATTCTTCATCATTTGAACCACTGCAATCACTTTCTTGCTTCCATCCTTGTCATAGATGATGCATTCCCCATTCTCCATCAGTATTATATAACCATTTCGGACCATTTGTCTAATGCTCAAGAGATTATGTTTTATGCCTGGGGCATAATAGACATCCTAGGTCTTCCTTCTCTCACCATTCTTGGTTTGGATGGTGACTATGCCTCTTCCCATGATGGGAACTTTCTCATTGTTCCCCATCTTGATCTCAGAATTTATGTTGTTATCTATGGAGGCAAATAAATTTTTATTGCCACTCATGTGGTTGCTACAGACGTTGTCCAAATATCAAACTTCAACACTACTCTGCTCAACAAGATTGCATATAATAAACACATTTGATTGTTTTTCATTTTTAGTCTTATTCTCATTTGCTATATGGGCATTTTGACTCCTTTGGTCACATTGTTTCTTCCTACACTCACTAGCATAATGACCAAATTTACATGATAGTAATAACACTGCAAATTACTCTTGTCATACCTTTGGATTGAACTGTTGTTCTTCTTTTTGTTTTGGGAGTTTGGTTGTGAGATACTTGCCTCCTCTTGGCTATTTGAGCCTCCCTTTTTGGAGTCACCTCTTCTTCTATCTCTTTGACCTTTACCTCTATCGTTTCTTCCTCTTCCCCTACCTCTCACACTGCTTTGAGCCTTGAAGGCTTGGGAAGGAGTGAATCTGTTCAACCGATGCTCATGGGTTTGTAGTGAACCCATCAACTCATCCACTATCATCTTGGACAGGTCCTTGGCCTCTTCTATGGCAATGACCATGGGGTCAAATCTTGAGGGAAGACTTCTAAGGATTTTCTCAACAATCATTTGCTCTTCCATGGTTTCTCCATTAATCCTTAATTGATTTATCAAGATGGAAACCCTTGTATGGAAGTCTAAAATAAACTCTCCATCCTTCATTTAAAGGGTTTCAAAATCCCTCCGGAACAACTGAAGTTTAACTCGCCTCACCTTGTCAATCCCTTTGTAGTTGTTTTGAAGAATCTACCATGCCTCCTTTGTATAGTTAGCTACTACTATTCGGGGGCAAATGGCATCTGTCAAGGCTGCCTCAATCAGATAGAGGGTTTTTGCATCCTTCAGCCTTGTTTCCTTCAACTAGTTCTTTCAAGCATTTGTCAATGTTGCATAGGCATTTTAGGCAGTCACATTTGTGAAACCATTGACCACAAGCTCCCACAAATCATTTGCAACCATTATGGTTTTCATCTTCTTTGCCCAAATATTATAAATTTTTCCATCAAATGTTAGTGGTTGTTGCCAACTCTTGTTGTCTCCTCCTACCATTCTTCTAAAATTGAAGAAGATAGTTAATACCTAGAAAGGCTAGGGCTTTTCTTCAATACCCAAAAAGCTAGGGCTCTACCACTGAATGCCTAGAAAACTAGGGCTCTAATACCACTTCTCTTTCATAGCTTCTTCAAAATACATTGGATCACTATGAGAAAATAATGCAAAATTCATATTTTCATTAAAATCAGCATACCTGCTGTCATAAAATTTCCTCGTGCTCCTTATCCTTCGTGGCATGAGTGAGGTGAGCGTAGGATCTAAATTTCCAAAGCTACTAGACTATTGGGTTGATGAAGAAGGGTGAGCATCATAATGTTCACCCTACTGAAAGATTTCGAAGCTGTTGGCTTTCGAAGCTCTATGGAAGTTTCTTTAAGAGCTCCTATCTTCCAGAGATCTAAAAAAGTTTCTTCTGGAGCTACTATCTTCTAAACCTCTACGAAAGTTTCTTCCAGACCTGTTGTCTCTACTGTCCTCTGGAGCTTCTTCATATTTAAAGGGTATTGTGATAGAAATACCCGTGGTGCTTGTTGGAGTAGGTGTGTTGTACACCTTGCATAACATTGGTATTATTTTATTCTGTAAAATAAATATTTAGTTGTGGTGCATCCATGTGATGTGTTTATCCACATTAAATATTTATTTGGCGCCACTTGTAATCATTGTATGTAACATTAGGTTAATTTTTTTTTTATTTGTAATTATTTGATTATTTGGGAAAACTTAGTACCAATAATCAAATGTGGGGTCAATGTTTTTGTAGACACATGGTTTTGGGGAAAATAATATTACAATACCACGTGTTGTATTTGTGTGAGCTTATGTTTATAAAAGCAAACACATGGGTGGTTGTTGTAGAGAGTGAGGTGAGGGCTTGTTAGCTTTGGTTGGGTTTAGCTTGTTAGAGCATCTCTTGTAGGTTACATGTGTGAGGGTTTGAAGCATGACATTTGATGTATGGTTACATGCTTGTTCACATGGAGTGTAAGTAGAGAGGGTTTGATATTTCAGAGGTGATCTCTGCATATGTATTTGTTGTTTTATTATTGAATAATACACGAGAGATGCATGCTTTTAGAGGTTGGTTTTTTCCCTCTATGAGGGTTTTCCCAAGGTATATCTTGTGTCACCATTGATGGTATGATTGTCTATTTCTTTTGCATGTGGATTTTTAGTTATTGTTGCACAGTAAATCTCTTATTGGGCTATGTGGAATTAGTCTTTATGGATGCATATTTTCAACATTTGGTATCAGAGTTTGTTTGCCATGATTTGGGAGGAAATCCATGTTTGATAATCCTAGCAAAGAGTGGATTTTGTGTGTATAGTGGAATCCATGGCTTTACTAGAAAGAATGAAAGTATTTTCACGGTCACAAGGCTGTTTGCAGACTTGGGTTGTTGCAGATCTAGGGTTTGATGGAGATTTGGCTTGTGGGTTTTATTTTGGGCTCTTTGTATAAGGGTTTCAGGAGGTGAACTTTTGTTGGAGGCCTCCTGAAAAAAATAGACCTCATGGTTGAGTCCATAAGGTGTAAAACTTATAGATCCATATATAATTTGACTATATTTGGCATCAAAATAATTTGGCCTTTTTTTGGGTCGTGGAGGAATCTAGGGCAGGAAAGATTATGTACCATACGGAATCCGTACAAATGTATGGCGGTGTCTGCAAAATATTCTTCATTTGCATCATAATTATCAGGTTTTCTTTAGAAAGGTACGATCACAAGAAATTTTTAATTAAAAAAAATTAAAGTCTGTAGGGAAATTTTTAATTAAAAATTTTGGTTTGGGGGTCCGTACCCCCACCCATTGTACAGCCTTGCACCAGCAATGGCCGGTGCCTGCCACACGGCCTACACAGATCGCACGGCCTAGCAGGTCAGCGGCCAACTTTTGAAACCTCAGGCGATGGGGTCTAGAGCTGGTGGGGCTTAGCCCCCGACCCAGGCCCCCGGTCCCATGGGGAGCTGGCACCTAGCTTGGACCCCTATGGGGTATTCGAATATTTCAAACATTAAAACTTTGAAAAAAAAAACATTTAACCTATTTTAAAAACTATTTGAAATGTGCCACCCTCTTCTCTGCCATTGCACCACCAGGGCACCGTTGACTTGCCACCAATAGGCCACCCACTGGCCACCAAGGCCTGGTTATATAGCCTAGTTGGGCATTTTTTTCCAGGAGGCATAACTTGGTCCCACGATGTCAGATTTTCTACTTCTTATAGTCAATAGAAATCTCTTTTCGTGTACTATGCATTGGTGATAGATATTTTTTCAGCTTTTTCCATTTTGACCAGTTTTTGCTTGTTGGAATCCATATGTGCGTTTTGAGCTTTGACTGGACATAACTTGTGCATACGGAGTCAGATTTTAGACTTCTTATAGGTGTTGGAAAGGTATTTTTGAGCACTACGTAGTAGAGTAGGTTTAGAGGTGTTATACTGAGGTTTGTTTAGTTTATATCAGTTTGAGCTCTTTTTGGTTCCTTTGACTTTTAATGTGTTTGTGAGTTGATGGCAAAACAAATATGGGATGATTGGGTGTTTGAGTCATTGTACATGTATTGTTGAGTTTGCATGATGCATTGTGAGATCTATAGGTTGTACAGTGTTGTAGGTTGTCTATGCTTACAGGTTGCATATATAACTTGGATGTGGGTTGTCTATGCCCATAGATGTTTTAGTGTTGATGCATATTCTGATTTGTGACTTGGGTTAGTCATATGTTGCATTGGTTTGCTTGTCATTATGAGATATAGAGAGATGGCATTACCTGATACAGTCATGATATGGGACCTATGTTTGTTGACTATATGGTACGGTTGTGTGAGACTTGATGGGAGTTTGGTGTAGGTAGATTGGGTGGTGATCATGGTGTCATGGATGTTCCTTTTTTGGTTGGAACTTTGGCATGAAATGATTGTTTTACAGGTGTAGTAGGTGGTGTTGGATTGATGTTTGGTTTACAGGTTTTGTTTATCTTCCTGGTTTAGAGATTATGGTTTAGTTGACCTTTTGGGAGCTATGTCATTACAGTGGGATTCTTTGATTGTGTTGGGGCCATGGATGATCTTCATGTAGGATATGGTTATCACGATGTCATGGATAGATTGGTTACATGTTTCAGTGGGAGCTTTTGACAATGATGGTTTGATGTTTATGTTGTTGCCATGTATAGCTCGGTATCACACTTCAGTGGGAGCTTTGGCAGGATATGGTTATCTTCATGTGATTTGGAGATGTTGACATCTTGGTACCATGGAGGACTCTTGGAGTCTTTGGTTGAGGTGTTGTTTATGGTTTGTCAGTTTTGACAGGCGATCCTTGCTTGCGTGATGGTTGGTATTGTGTCTCAGTTTACTCTTGATTCCAGATTAGAGTGTTGGCATGATACAAGTTCTCTTGAGACATGATGTGTGCATTGGTGCATGTGATCTTACTTTGAGGAGATGATTAGATCATGAGGTCATGATGTGTTCTTAGGTTATGTAGACGTGCAGTGGGAGCTTTGACTATTATCTTGATGGTTCTCTTGGTATGGGGTACATTGGTCATGTGCTTGGGAGCTTCATGATAGTGTGGTGTTGCACTTGGAGTTTAGCATGGACTGATCATGGAGGTACTCATGGATACTTGGAGACTTAGGTGAGGCTTGAGTTCTCTTGGGATTAGAGACATGTGTTGATATGGTTGCTCTTTGAAGAGGATTTTAGCAGCAAGATTGAGGAGCCTACACCTTGGTTGGACATGAGTCCAACATGGACATGTTGAGGAGATTGTTCTTGGAAAGAGCCTTCGAGGCTTGGTGAATCCTAGAGGAGCAATCTCATCCCCACTCTTGGTCCACTCGGTAGTGAATGATTTGATAGGTATGCCCACTTGATTTTCAAATGCATTATTTCTCTGTATCTTGTCTTCTCATGCTTGAGTCTTGAGCTATGGATTATGGTTGTGAGGACTTGTTTGAGGAGTAGATGCATGGATATAATTAGTTATCTCATTATGTTTGATCCTGAGTTGTTATGAGATTATTGTGTGTAATGGAGATGGCTAGTGGATTTGGGCTTATTCCTACTTTGGGATGGTTCTGAGTTTGATCTACCTTTTGGTTTGAGAGGCTTGTATCTTGTTATTAGATGTTGTGGAGGCTTCTTGTTTTTGGGTTGTAAAGGAGATCATACTTTTCACAGCTATAACACATTAGTGTGGATAGAAGGACATGGTTATGATTTGCAGGTTCTCTCTTGTTGGTCTTATGCTTTTTCCTAGATATTTGTGTTCACATGACAATGGATTTGAGATGTGTATGGAGCTTTTGAGTCTCTTTTACTTCTTTCCCTTATGATGTGGAGGATTTGGGAGAGATATGGACTTGGTGAGAGTTATGTTGTAGCTATTTAGTTTGCAGATTTTGCACATCTATGTGAGTTCTTTGACACTATGTGATAGAGGATTTAGCCACATCTTCTACGTGTGTGCTATTAGTGGATCTTTGGATGCCTTGATCTATTTTTTTATTTGACATTTACTCATGCAGTGGGAGTTCCAGGATGTATATGATTCCTTCGTTGGATGTTCTCATTATGTTGCAGTATGGAGGGTCTTGAGGTTTTTCATCACATGTTTTGTGTTGTTACCTTGGAGGACTTCTTTATGCAGGATTGAGTATATACATGGACTTGCTATCATTGTGATTTGAGTTGGATATGTTGTTGGCATAAGGTCTACTTGTTATCTTTTGTATACCTTGGTTTGGAGGTATGGTTAGTTGATGCATTAGCAACTAGCTGTGGTTGCTATTTTAGCTATGATGATTGATTCTTATCAGCTACTCGAGCCTAATTGTTACCATTAGATTTGGTGCTTGTGTTGATATCAATTGATGTCGGTTTCTTGCTTCTATGTGACAATTTAGTGTGGCACCTTTTTGGAGGATCTTATTCTTCATGGTTTGGCTAGATGGAGGATGAGGGGATTCTTGTTTGAGATGGTAGACACCTTGATTATTGTTGCAGGTATCTTGGAGCACGTGGAGCACATGGATGGTTATATGGTAAATGTTGGGCACATGAATGGTTTCCCTTGATGTTTTGAGTTTACATGTTGATCCCTTATGCAATGTATACAACAAGTGGGAGAATGTTGGAATAGGTGTGTTGTACACCATGCATAACATTGGTATTATTTTATTAAATGTAAAATAAATATTTATTTGTGGTGCATCCATGTGATGTGTTTATCCACATTATATATTTATTTGGTGCCACTTGTAATCGTTGTATGTAACATTGGGTTAATTATTTGTTTATTTGTAATTATTTGATTATTTGGCAAAACTTGGTTCTAATAATCAAATGTGGGGTCAATGGTTTTGTAGACACATGGTTTTGGGGAAAATGGTATTTCAATAGCACATGTATTTGTGTGAGCTTATGTCTATAAAAGAAAACACACTGGTAGTTGTTGTAGAGAGTGAGGTGAGGGCTTGTTAGCTTTGGTTGGGTTTAGCTTGTTGGAGCATCACTTGTAGGTTCCATGTGTGAGGGTTTGAAGCATGGCATTTGATGTATGGTTACATGCTTGTTCACATGGAGTGTAGGTAGAGAGGGCTTGATGTTTTAGAGGTGATCTCTGCATATGTATTTGATGTTTTATTGTTGAATAATACATGAGAGATGCATGTTTTTGGAGGCTGGGTTTTTCCATCTATGAGGGTTTTTCCAGGGTTTATCTTGTGTCACCATTGATGATATGATTGTCTATTTTTTTTGCATGTGGATTTATGGTTATTGTTGTACATTAAATCTCTTATTGGGTTGTGTGGAATTAGTATTTATGGTTGCATATTTCCAATAGTGGTCTATCGTTCCATCCCATGATTCATTCTCAATGAATTCAACATTCTTGATGATCACAACTTTCTTAGTGATGGGATTATATAGTTTGTAGGCTTTGGACTCTTCACTATAGGCTATGAAGATGCATTTTTCACCTTTGTCATCAAATTTCTACCTCTTCTCCTTTGACACAAATGCATATGCTACACACCCAAGTTTTTCTACTGTAGTCATCTATGAAGGTCATAAAATAAACATTTCTAGCTAAGGTGTGGGTTTTATATATAATTTCATTTACACTAAGATATGTCTTAGTATTTTATAGTCATTTTTGAATGGATAATCATCATTAAAAAATTACTTGACAGACAAGGTCGACTGTCAAATTTAGGCCTTGTGTATAAGTAGATACTTGCCAATCACAAACCAAAATAGAAAGAGATTTGTCTTCCTCATCCAAATTATATTTTCTTTACTTTATTTACATTAGTTAGGATTAAATAATTTGTCATTGTTCACATTATATAGCTTTACAATAAAATTAATAGTTGAATAACATCATACTCCAATGCATAAGAACAAAAAGAATCACAAAGAAGTAGTGCTTGCTAGAATCATTTATGAAAACCTCAAGATCAAAGAAAAGCAATAAAGGTTGATGTTGAAGGTATTGCAAAAGAATCCTTCCAAGGATCTCTCTCTCTCTCTCTCTCTCTCTCTCTCTCTCTTTATATATATATATATATATATATATATATATATATATATATATATATATATATATATATATATATCAGCCTAATCTTATATAAATATTGACAGTCTCTCTAAAATCTCTCCTTTTGTGTGATACAATCTTTTTAAAGTTTTAATTGTATTTTATGACAAAAATGCTCCAATATGGTCATACAACCATCAAATTTAGGCCCTACCTATACATCAAAAGGTTTCAAGTGGGTTGAGAATATATTTTTTGTAAGTCATCTATTCTGAAGAGTAGAATGTAAACCTAAAATTGAAAGGTTATTTGAAATAGATTGGATTGACATTTGCATCTATGAATTGAATAATATAAACTTTCAATTATTATTTTTTGTAGAAAAAAATAAATCTATAAGATTGTCCAAATAAATCTACTTTACAAAATATATTTGAAGTTTATATAAAAAGATGCTTACACTTATAAACCATAATAAATTATCAAAATTAAGCTATAAAAACATATTTCAAAATATTAATAAACTTATCAAAATTAAATTATGAAAACATATTTAAAACTATTAATAATTGAATTTAGATAAAATATTAAAATTTGTATTAAATTTATGTAATCTTTACTTCAAAATTTTGAATAAAATATTGGCATTTATATATTTTTTAATATATTAAATATTAAGTGCAAGAAAATGAGTTCACTTTTTGGCCAAAAAGTGGAAGTGTTTTTCCTATTTTTCAAATTTTGTCATACTTGGAGTGACAATTTGAAGCATTTGCACATAAAATATTAAGATGATGTAAAAATAAGAAATGTCGAATTTTGTTTCTAGTTTTTAAATATGTAATTTTTTCTAATACCTAGATGATGCAAGTTGGTTTTTTATTGGATGTATAAAAAGTGGCTTTTTAAAAGTCCTCTATTTTTTACAAAAGCATGCATGTGTACGACCAACATAATTTGACCTAAAATAATGTATTTTTCTAATTCCTTTTGTGGAAAGATTCTCAGAATGTTGAATTTTTGTCAGGATATTTTTTTGTAATTTTTTGATAAATATTTTTTTATTAATTTTTTAATGGCCCTAATTAGAGTTTTTAAAACCCCTTGTGTACGACCAACATAATTTGAGCTAAACTAATCAATTTAGTAAAAAAAAATTCATCATGTAGAGAATGATGTCTAGTTTGTTCAGACACATTTTTTTTTTCAAGAAACTTTCAAAATCAAAAGTTATTAAAAAAATAGTAACCTATGCTATTTCAATTTTATGAGTTAGTTTGTTTAGAAAATAATTAGTAAATAGAAAATTATGTTCAATAGTAAAAAAATTACATAATTGTATAATTGAAAACTAGACTTTCAAATCTACAATAGGTTTTAATTTTGTTAAAATATTCTAAAAAAAAAAATCGCTAGCCACAGTGGTGAAACTAGTTTTTTCTCCCATTGTTTTCATGGCTTCTTAGTTGCAGGTTGGTTGCAGGTCCAAGGCTTAGGCTCGAGTTTCCAAGACTTTACCAAGCCTAAAACCAATGCACATTGGCAGGTGTCATATTTGAAAAAATAAGAAACATGTACTCGTTTCTAAACGGGTACCCGCTCATAACAGGTGCTTGTTACAAACGGGTACCAGTTTATTTTTCTTTTCTGTAGAATAAGTACCTGTTTTAAAACGGGTACCCATTTCTTGTTTTTTAGAATGGGTACCCATTTTAAACCAGGCACCCGTTTCTATTTTAGCCAAAAAAAAATTTCATAAATTGGTAGTACGACTGAAACCCTACAATATTCTCTTTTACCAGTACGGCTGACAGTGATAGATTCTGCGATTTTTTTATGTGCAAAGTGTCGATTCGAGCTCTCAACGGGGCATATCTTATGCAATTTTTACAAGGATTCAATCACAAAGAGAATTTTCAAATGGAATGAAGTAGAAAATCTATTTTTTACAGGCATTCAATTTCTTGGAGAGACATTCATTTTTTCCAATACACCGACATCGACGAATTATGCAACTTTTTTATATTCAAAGTGTTAATTCGAGCTTTCGAAAGGACATATTTTATGCAATTTTTATAGGGATTCAATCATAAGGAGAATTTTCAGATCGAATGAAGTAGGAAATCTATTTTTTAGAAGGATTCAATTTCTTGGAGAGATCAAACAAATATCAAACAACTATCATATTGAACAAATGATCTATTTCTACTTGTATTTCATACATTGTTTAAGAAGGGATCCAACACATTTTGGTAATCATGGGTTCAAATAAACGTCAACAAAAAAAGAAGAGGAAGGTTATGACAGTTGAAGAAATTGAAGCACATCGAGAGAAAGAGGCAAAAACGACAAAGAGATAGGAGAGCTAGAGGATTTAAAAAATGAAGAATGATGTAGCATCTAGTTCGATGACTATTGAAGAGGAGAACATTGAGAATGAGAATATTGAAGAGGAGAATATTGGAGAGACCAATTTGGATGAAGTGAATGTAGAGTATGCAAATGTGGAAGAGGTCAAGAACATGGAAAATACAAATATAAGAATGAATCCAAGTATGTCTTCGAATCCCTTGAATGATAATGAGATTAAAGATTTAAAGCAAGTTGGATATAATATTGATGAGATAAATGCTTCTACTACAAACAAGACAATAAAAAATGAAAATGAAAACCCTTGTATGCAAGAAAATGAAAATATTTTTTTAATTGAAATGTTTTGAAGGATCTTCGTGGTAAGATATCTTGAAGACAAATTTGAACACATGCAAATAGATTGTACAATTAATTTTTTTTATAGAAAAACTCTTAGATTTCAATGCAACTTGTATTACAATTGATGAGAATGTCAAAAATGAGAAAAGTAATGAAAAAATTAGGCATTTTTATAAAATCCAAAAAGGTGGATGAATCAATGGAACAAGTTATGTTTAGTGTTGCTAATGCTATTGCTTCTATAAAAAAAATAGTCGATCTAAGGATAAGAATGCAGCACGTCGAGCAATAACAACTGCTTTAGTTAATAAATCAGTTGTGAGCAAAAGAATGATATGTAAAACAAGTGGATATTTAAATGTGCATGTTATAACTTTAAGAAGAGCAGCAAAGAGAAGAGTAAGTATTGAAGAGGATCCAATCAACCAATGTTGGACTTTTAGTGGTAGACTCCAAATGTCTGACATGAAATTAAACAATGAAATAAGGTCTTTGATTGAAAAATATTGGAATGATAATACAAGGGTTTTATCAAATGTTAGAGATGTTTTGAAATTAAGGGTGAGGTCAAAAAATCATAATCCTCATCCAAACATCTTTTAGACATGACTCAAACAAAATTATATAGAAAATTTCTAGATGATTCAGTTATAGAAAATTTTAGTATAAGTCAAAAATCATTTGAAAAATGCAAACCTTGTTATGTTAAGATTAATAAGCAACAAATCTCTTGTTGTTG
Source organism: Cunninghamia lanceolata (assembly GCA_027924645.1). Taxonomy (NCBI): domain Eukaryota; kingdom Viridiplantae; phylum Streptophyta; class Pinopsida; order Cupressales; family Cupressaceae; genus Cunninghamia; species Cunninghamia lanceolata. The sequence continues at coordinate 4,809,777 of BSBN01000469.1, forward strand.
TAAAACTCAAGTGCAATTTCATTATTTTTATGATGTTTTTTGATATATATGTTGTACTTTGCATACTAACCAAATTATGCAGGAATGTGGTATTAATATGCCACCTACAACAGTTAAGAATTTTATAATAGGTATACTTTGTGAAACAATTGATGGATAATTCTATTTTCAAAACCATGTGTTTCTGGATAATGCAATAAATGTGGTAATCCTTTGTTGTTAGAAGAATGCATGCATGAAAGTAGTTCACATGATTTTGGACAACAATTAGTGGATGTGAAGAGGTTCCCTACTGTTCAATATCTATTAAAGGATGGAAAAACTAGAAATCATTGTGAGTTAGTCACAAAACAAAGTAGTGTACATGCATTCATCACAGAGTTCAAGAATAAGATTGTGTATAAATATGTGAAACATTCTCAATATGCTCGGTGGCTTGATGAACAATTTCACAAATGTAAGAACACATTTTCAATTGGAACTATACTTTTAATGGTTGACTTTGTAGAAAACTATACACTTGCTCCACAAGAGGAGATTCAATCACAATATTATAACTCAGTACAAGTGGCCATATTTGTTCATATTGTATACAAACATGCAGTTGACAGTACAAAAGATGACAGGAAATTTTTGAGAGTACCATTTCTATGTGAGTGATAACTGGTTACATTCATCATAGTTTATGCAGTATTGTTTCAAAGTATTTAACGACAACTTAAAAGAAAGACAAATCCAGATGACATGACATTTCATATGGTCAGACAATTATACAGGACAATTAAAAAATTCTTGAATGTTTTATTGGTTAAGTAGGGTCCATAAAGAAAACAATATCTAACATATTTGGAGTTTATTTGAAGCTGAACATGGTAAAGGAGAACATGATGGAGCTAGAGCATGTGTGAAAATGGCTCTTGCTAGGGAGCAACTAAAATTTCATGATGTAGCAAAGTTTCAAGATGCACGTGCAATTGTGGTTTGGTGTAATGCAAAATTGACTACAGGATCAAGTGAGAACTCTAAAGTTTGATAGTTTTTTTGGTTGGTTGAAAAATAAAACATTCCTCCCCGATTTGATTATGATACAATTAGTGGATCAACAAAATGACATTCATTTAAGAGTTCAAATGCAAGCACATGGACTCTATGGACTAGGGAGCTCACGTGTTTTTGTCAGTTTTGTATCACAGGTGAGTGGCAAGCATGTGAAAATATAGATCGGTTTGAAGAATGGCAACAGAAGTCCTTAACACCTCTACAAACACATGATCAAAATGAGATGACATTTGAATAGAATAATCATTTGCAAGCATCAGATGACTATGAGCATATTTCAAACCTCATACAAGAAGGTACATTCATTCATTATTTCTTTTCGATACATTTTTTTGGAAATATATATTTAATTGTACATATGTAGGTATGTATATTTTTTGTGACTTATTAAATTTGAAATTTTTTTGCAGGACATGTGTATGCTGTTGTTGCACCCGAGAGTAATGAAGAGGAAACAGAGTATTGGTTGGCTCGGTATGTTGGGGCAAAACAGAAGTTGTTACAACCTAGAGCAGATGATGATAACTTTGAGTATCCAACAGGTTCTGTACAAATATTTGATAAAGAGGAATGGTATACCTACATTTGAAGATTATGAAAGACATAAGAAAAAATTTCACTACTCACATCTGATTGTGGCAACAAATATACAATTAGTGAGATATAAAGGGAGACCTGTCACAAAAAAATTATGGACACTTTCTATGGAAGAGCATGAGGCAATCATAGATGCAATACAAAAAAGAGAGGATGCAGATGGTACAATAGAGTAAACGTTTTAAATGATTAACAGGTATGTAGAAATTTTTAAATTTTTAATCTTTGTCTATGATGTGAGTTTAGGATTAATGTGATTGATAACTTAACTAATTGATTGCATCTCCCCTTAAACATCCTCTTAAGTCCCCTTAAGCCATCCCTTAGCTATGTTCCATAAGTTAGGTAAGTCATCTCCCCTAATTGATTGCATCTCCCTTTAAGCCATCCTCTTAACTCCCCCTAAGCCATCCCTTAGCTATGTTCCATAAGTTAGGTAAACTTATGATTTAGTTTAATAACTTCAATATAGTTAATTGATATAACTTAGCACACCCTTGCCAAAATACTAGAGTTGATTCCATCTCCCCTTAAGACATTCTCTTAACTCCCCTTAAGCCATCCCCTAGCTAAATGATATAAGTTAGTGCATGTACTCTTACGAAAAATACTATAGTTGATTGGACCATCTCCCCTTAAGACATTCTCTTAACTCCCCTTAAGCCACCCCCTAGCTAAATGATATAAGTTAGTGCGTGTACCCTTACCAAAAATACTATAGTTGATTGGACCATCTCCCCTTAAGACATCTTCTTAACTCCCGTTAAGTCGTCCCCTAGCTAAATGATATAAGCTAGTGCATGTACCCTTACCATTTAAATACTACAGTTGATTCCATCTCCCCTTAATCCATCCTCTTAACTCCTCTTTTAAGTCATCCTCTTAACTCCCCTTAAGCCATCCCCTAGCTATGTTCCATAAATTAGGTAAACTGACATCTCCCCTAATTTATTGCATCTCCCCTTAAGCCATCCTCTTAACTCCCCTTAAGCCTTCATATTAATATTCCTAATTCTCTTAAAGATCATGACACATTCTAACTTTTTTACATTTCATTACATAGTGCAGGAGATGTTATTTGTAGTCATAACAGGGGTTGGAAACATAGAAGGTGTTAAAATTCACTTACACTTTATTTTAGGTATTCACTAGACCTATACTATTAATTATTTTAATTTATGCTTCAATAGTTCTTTCCTTTCATTACAATTTCAATGGAACTTCTTAACAAATTCTATCTTTAAATAAAATGATCTCTAGAGACCTTCTAAATTTTTATATACGTTTCATCATGGTCTGACCTCTAGATTTGTTTTTGCAATTTCACATGTAGTGTTGAAAGGATTCAAATCTATTGTTTCTTATTGCACAGGTATGATCTCTACACATGTTTCGTATCTAGAGTCTTCAACTTCTAGGTTTCAAGTATAAAATCTTAGATGATCTAGACTTAGAGAATTCAACATTGTATAAAATCTAGGTGTCTCTAGGTGTCTTGGGTTCTAACTATATAATAGGTGTCTCTATCTGTGTCTTAGGTATTCTATATGTCAACTAGGTAGATAGAGACTAGAAAAAAGGCATTTAATCTAATATAGGCGTCTTAGGTAGATACTAGATATGTCAACTAGGTCTACCATGTAATAGGTGTATAGAGCCTGTGTCTTAGGTAGAACTATAATCTAGATGTCTAGGTGTCTCTACCTGTGTCTTGGGTATACTATATGTCAACTAGGTAGAACTATATAATCTAGGTGTCTAGGTAACTTAGGTCTAGACTACGATAAGGTATAAAGACTATATATGTGTATATATAATTTATCTAGATACATACTATACAATATGTGTCGTAGGTGTCCTACATAGAACTAGAATACACGTGTCTTAGGTCTTAAGTGAGGCCACATGAGCTTCCACCTTCACGTGGTTGGCCTTGTCAGTATAGAATATTTATATTTCTTGAAGCTAAGGGAAGCTCTTTTTCTTGTACATAGAAGTTATGAAAAACCAACTAATACATTGATTAAGTTATTATTTAGTGCTCTTGATGAAATTACATACAAAATGCTAATTTTATTATATTTTTTAGAAATTATAATTTTTAGTTTTTTACAAAATTCTAGAAGCAAATCTCAAAAGTTTTAGTAGATAGAACCAAGTATTGTTTATCAAATTTATATTATAACAATTTAGAGTTACAACTATTTGTTTATTTTTCTTTTGATATTTAGGTTACATGTAAATTTCTTTATTTTTCTTTTGATATAATTTAGGGTAGACTTAAATTTCTTTAATTTTCTAGAAATTTCTTAAATTGTAAATTTAAAGGGTACACGTATTTTTCTAATTTTCTTTAAATTCTTTTCATAAATTTTTAGGGAAGGTATTGATCTATGAAATGTTTAATCTAGATTTAAAAATAAATTGATTAAACATGGTTACTAGATTGACAAATCTAATCAATAAAATTTTCCTAAATATTTAACTCAATTAAAATTTAACACTTGTCCCAACATTTGACTGGTGTAAATCCAAACATATTTATTCTAGTTCAACAAAGTTAATTTTCATTTTATTTTTTAAATTTATTTAGGGCAAGTACATTTAGTCTATATAAATATCCAACCTAGAGTCTGTATCTAATAAATGTTTAATAAATTAAATCAATTGAAATTTTTCTCTTATCTAATTAGAATTAGTATTTTATAATTTTATGTAATTAAACACATGATTTAATTTGAAGTGTTAAATATGAGATATATGAAATTAAAGTTTGAATATAGATGCATATAGTGGAAATTCAATAAATAGCAATTAATCTAGTCTAGATGAAATAGTCTATGAGATAGAAATACTGACATAATAACAATCCATGTAAAAATAGTGAAATAGTCACAAAACATATATGTCTAGTCAATACTAAAATAGTCATAAAATCCTCATGAAATAAACAATCTAATACATCAACCTCATGGCCATCCATCATCCATCCATCAATCTAAAACATGTGTGCACACTAAGTTTGATCATCATCCATTTCAAGCCGCCTTTTGGTCCCATGTGACTAAGAGGGCAACTCATGCTATGTACAAGAAAAAGAAGCTTCAAATAAATTTTAATGTCAAAACTGCATCCTAATTAAATTTAAATCAAATATTTAAAACCAAACCATCAAATTAAATTTTTAAATCTAAACTTCAAAATGTCTAAGCATACCACAATAGGCTCATCATCTCTCCTTCCATGCTCTTGTGCAATAGATGGTGCTGATTCAAATGACAAATTAAATGTTTGTGTCACCAATTCTTGTATTTTAATAAAACACATGAATTCTAGGCTTTAGAGTATAGATACAAAATGCAAGGTTGAATGATACAAAAGACTTTGAAATCGCATAGGATTTAACTATAGGACCTGAAATATGAGAGATGACTTGTGCATCTGTGTAGGCTCATCAATGATAGGATTAATTGAGCTTGCACCTAAACTAATCTCATCCTGCATATATATGTATACATGTATATATAAATTCAACTTTAAAGACATAAATTTAAAATCATGAAATTACACTGGAAATTCAAATTTAAACTAAAAATGTACAATTTTATGATACAAACCATGGCATATGAAGTAGGCTCCTCTATAGATGATGTTGCCACTGGTCCTGGATGACTAGGTTGGTTTGACACAAAAGTGTCAGGACCTCCCATCTGCTTTATATTAAAATGTCACATTTCTGTATTAAATTATATATTATTAAATTAGATATATCCAATTAAATAATCTTTAGAGGTCCTAATTTTTATACCTCGACTGTATAAGGTCTACCCAACTCTACTGTCGTTGACACTAAATGGTCCAGCTGTGATGAAGTGGTAGCAGCTGATGGAGTCATCTGTACCAATCAACATGAACATATATTTATTAATATATATTTAATTCTTTTTAAAAAGATTGATAATTGATAATTGTCCAAATCTATATTAATTTGTATTAATTTTAATTTTATTAAATGTGGCATACATACCGAGTCCATAGGAGCGAATAATGTAGCCAAAAATGAGTCCTCCTCTGAAGCAGATGTAGGACCAAAACATGGATGATGACAATTCTGACAATAATGCGATGTGAACCGTAATGGTGTCAATCTAGGTGATACATCAGGTCCAGCATCAGATGCTCCTCTAGGCTGTGCAGGCTCTCCAGGATTGACTTCATCTGCCAAGCGGGTAGCTTGGTCAGTTAAGTTTCCTGAGAGCGACGATAACACTCCGAGTGCTGAGATGACCGTCCGCTAGTGAAAGGGCACATGAACAAAGGGTGGAGAAGGGACAATAAGTGCAGGGGCAAACATCGATTTGGATTGACATATGCCCCTGGTCTATGCTGTGGCACTCCACCACCCACGCCCTGAAATGATCTCCTATCAAAATAATTGGGCTTTTTGCCCATCTCATACTCCACCCATAATTTTTTTTAGAAAATAAAAGGGAACCTCAAAATTAGCATGAGGTGGATGGGCAAAGACCATCCACCATCGCTCCCAAAAATTATCAGCTATCTACTGATGTGTGCACCGTTTGATTGAAATTCTCTTTTTAGTTGGTGGTATTTGTTCACCTGTGGAGGGATCAATGAAATATGAGGCAATTGTATTTTTGGTAATATGTAAATCATTGATCTCTTTATATGAGAGACCATCTAAATAAAATTGCCTCCTCTCTTCCCGCCATGTGCGAAATGTGTCTAGATCCATGTGGATAGCTCTCATTGAATCAACAATAGTTTGCATTGTAGATGCAAACCGTGAAATGTGTGGAGGGGTTTGGATTTGGCTTTGCAAGAAATTGATTTTTTTGCAATGTTTGTATATTTTCATCAATCGTTGCTCGCAAATGAGCCTCATCATGCAGTGGTGGGGGGGGGGGGGGTTGGGGTGGCAGGTCCTGGGGGGTCCTGTGGGGGGTCATGGGGGGGTCATGGGCTAGATCAACCGTGTGTACAAATTTACAAAAAATAATTAAAATCAAATTAGAAATTGAAAATATATATTAAATTGCATGCACAACATATGTTTAAATATACATATACATATAAATTGAAAACTTGGAAATATATAAATTTGTGTGGTTTAAACAATACATTAAAACATTTAATTTAACATATACATGCATTCAAAATTTAAACTTGTTAGAAAATGTTTAAAACAAACCCTGAATATCAATAAAGTCCTAATCCTAGAGGTTATGATTAATGAGTGGACAATTTACTTAGAAATGTTTCCTTGAGGTTTTGAAAAGAAGACAATTAAAGAGAAAAATTCAATAAAAACTAGGTTGTTTACAACCATACTCATGTATTACATTCAAACTCCTAAACATGTCACTAAGTTCATGTCAACCTATTGGCTAAAACTACACCTACAAGACCCGAATTGAGAAGATAATAAATATTTACGTATACATACCAAAAGATGAACACAATAAATTACATTCTTATGTATGGGATTCCTTTTATACATTATATACAAAAGTACAATATTTGAGCATACTAATAGGATTTTCTAAACAATATAAAACTTTCAACTTGATATCTAGAGATGTTTGGAAAGTTATATATAATTGAGTCAGGAGAGACTTTCAAACCTAAACTATTAATTTTTACACTATAAAGGATATCCATGAAATAAGCTCATATGTATGTATGTATGTACAACATGTAAGTATGTACGTGTATGTAAGTCCTTAAGTTAACTTGAATTTGATCGATTCACTCTTGGATTTGACTCCCTATTTTCTATGTACATGCTAAATTAAATTTTCATTGAACCCATGGTTGGATCTGACTTAGAGGTGAAGAACATAATGGAAGCATGGCTTGAGGGATGGTCTTAATTTTCTTGGCTTTACCAAACAAAATTTAAAGCAATTTAAAACTAGTTGGTATACTATAGACCTTGGTTATGACTATAATTTAGGATTAAGTGACTTAGAAGGACTTAGAAAATATAGAAGGACTTAGAAAATCATTCATGCATAGAAGGTGGGGATCTAGTCTAGAGATAGGTCTTTATGAATACAATGGTCTTTATATATGCATGTTTAATATGGTAATGATTTCCTTTCTTCTATTCACTTGCAAAATGGATATATAAAATGTATGCTTCCATAAAATCTTGCATAAGGTATATGTCATTTATGTTAAGGTGAAAGTAGTAATGGTATATACATTATTAATGTTCTATTTGTACAAAATAAGATCCCATGTGATAAAGTTTATTGTATATAGCCTAAATGTCATTCCATCTAGCCATGTTACCATAAATCCTATTTTGTTCCTAATGCATGTTTATCCTTCCTAAGTGTCTCATTTTATTCGATCTTTGAACCCATCATATGTACACTCAACATTATTTTAAATGTTTTTCCATTATTGTTGTCCCCTTTATCCCTTTGTTAAGCGTCAAGTTGTCATAGATGTATGGATATGTTTAAATTAAAGATTTAAACATAATAAAATGAATTCTAGGTTTTAGGTTTAGCTTTAATAAGTCATTTAGGTTAGGTCTACAAAAAGATATTAGGGTCCTATCCTGTCTAATTTGTAGGTTTTTAGCTTCATGAAAAGAGTTTTACGAATGGTTAAATTAGGACTATGAGACTCATCAGGAACATTAAAAGCCATGAAGACTGAATAATAAGCCTATAGCATGTATAACTAGTTCAAGGTCTAGATATAGGGGAAAAGACCTAATAGGTGAGATAATATATGTGCATTTAATGCCCAATATTTTTAAAAGTTTAGTAGAGTAGTTCCGAATTTAAGCTTGTTAGTGTTGTACTATAACTACTAAAAATGTAATGACTAAATAACCAATCATACATGATGTTGTATCAGCCCACCAACAAAACATGACTTAATGCACACCTATTGGTCCACCCTTTTTTTGGGGGAACTATTTGACACCTCAACAAAAAGCACTTAGTTTTATCTTTACCCACTATAAGCTACAAAGTCTTAAAGGTCTTAATAGATGATTATTTAGAGTTCCTTTCATTCCACAACATCAAAAAGACATGAAGTATTCTTCATATTGAAAGACTAGATAATGCTCTCGAGGAGAATAGTCTTGATATTTTAAAGAGGGGGCCTCTAAAGTGAAGAAATTTATTCCTAGTCAAAAGGCCAAGAAAACATATAAGAGGAAAACTATAGGAGCATAATGGTGCAGGAGCACCTTGGCAAATTAATATTGCCCTAGACAAATCTTTGAGTTTGATTAAATTTGTATGCTTCCACATTTTAATGAGGTTTATCAAGTCATTTTTATGTGTTTAGGTCATTAGGAGTTTCAAAAATGCAAAATATTGCAAACCATGTAAAGGTTGTCAATGTAAAATTGGAAAAAAGATGCAAACTTGGAAGGTGAAGAGTCATTTGGCTCTTGGTTCGCTCCAAATCAGTTATGAACTAAAGAGACATGTTTTAATGCCTTTAAAAGGCCTTGTAACCATGAAGAATTCGTGGGTGGTTGAAGATTTGAGCATGGAATGAGAAAAAACAATGTTTTCCTGCATTTTCCTTCAGAAATTTGTTGTCTTTTGCTATTGTGCAGCCCTATATGGAATTGAATGGATGCCTAATGGATTGAAAATGTTAGATCCTTAAACCACCTTCCATTTACTTCTTGTCCCATGCATTTTTATTTAGTTTTGTGAAAGATATGAGTGTTTTATGGACTGTAATTTTTTGATTTTCCCTGCAATAGTCCTGTTGCAGCATTTTGTACGGTTCTGTATGGACATATACAGGAGCAAGCCATATATGGTTGGAAAGAGTATTGAGTCTACTTTCCATTTATTTTTGTTTCATCAAATTTCATTAAGCTTTGAATAAGTTATGGCATTTTTATTGAGGGTAGGTCTGCAGAGTTTATTTTTCTGAAAATGCAGTCTGAAAATATGCATGGTACGACTTGGAGCGGCCTCACATTGATACATATAATAAATGGATGGAAATATATGTGTTTCTAGTTTACAATTATTTTAGTTTGGTATAATTTCATTAAGTTTTGTGAGAAATATTGCAATTTTGGTGAGGGCAGGTCTAAACGCTGCCTAGAGTTTGTAGTTTTGGGAAAAGAGTCATAACTTTCTCTCCTACCATTGGATCTTTATGAAAATTGGATGAAAAGTCTGTATTAATATTGTCTTCAACTTGAAAAAAGCAATTGGATTAGTTCTTTGATTTGTTAATGTTATTGAGGATAGTTTTGGTCCTCCTACCTCTGCATCATTTTGGTATCAGAGTTGGCGAAAGATTTGGGTGGTGTGTATTTTTTTTTCTCCTGTCACTGAGAAGGCAGGTGAAGAGTGAGAAGATCTTGATTGTGTAGATAGATCACCAAGGGAGGCAATCTACACCTTTTGGATTTTGTATTGCTCAGTTGTTTGGTTGCAGGTGCTTGTTCCATCTAGCTGCAAGAAGGATGTTTTCTGAGGTTGTGTGTGTTGGCAGACAAGATGAGGTCTGTCATGACCATTCTCCAATAGAGATTTGGCTAGAGAAGGATGCAGAGAGAAACCACTAAGGAGAGAGTGGTAGGTGCATCACCAGGTTCTGCTGTTGGGTGAGATGAATGGTTTGGTGAGTTGGTTTGTTGTGAAGCAGTGAGAGAGATGGATCCCTGACTGAAGAAGCAGTTGATGTTGCAGCCTGAAGAGTTCTCCACTGATGGGAGTAGAAGGAGCTTGAGGATGCTCTATGAAGATGGTAGTTTGTTTTGTTGGTTGGTTGGTCACCATTTCTATAGATTGGAAGATTGTAGCTGAGAAGATTGAAGATAAAGACAGAGGAAAGAGACTTTTGTTGCAGATATATTTTCAAGGGACTTGGAAATTTTGTTGGTTGGTTGTATGGTGCAGGAGCACCTTGGCAAATTAATATTGCTCTGAAAAAATCTTTGAGTTTGATTAAATTTGTATGCTTCCACATTGTAATGAGGTTTATCAAATCATTTTTATGTGTTTAGGTCATTAGAAGTTTCAAAAATGCAAAATATTGCAAACCATGTAAAGGTTGTCAATGTAAAATTGGAAAAAAGATGCAAACTTGGAAGGTGAAGAGTCATTTGGCTCTTGGTTCACTCCAAATCAGTTATGAACTGAAGAGACATGTTTTAATGCCTTTAAAAGGTCTTGTAACCATGAAGAATTCATGGGTGGTTGAAGATTTGAGCATGGAATGAGAAAAAACAATGTTTTCCTGCATTTTCCTTTAGAAATTTGTTGTCTTTTGCTATTGGGCAGCCCTATATAGAATTGAATGGATGCCTAATGGATTGAAAATGTTAGATCCTTCAACCACCTTCCATTTTCTTCTTGTCCCATGCATTTTTATTTAGTTTTGTGAAAGATATGAGTGTTTTATGGACTGTAACTTTTTGATTTTCCCTGCAATAGTCCCATTGCAGCATTTTGTACGGTTCTGTATGGACATACAGGAGCAAGCCATATATCGTTGGAAATAGTATTGAGTCTACTTTCCATTTCTTTTTGTTTCATCAAATTTCATTAAGATTTGAATAAGTTATGGCATTTTTATTGAGGGTAGGTCTGCAGAGTTTATTTTTCTGAAAATGCAGTCTGAAAATATGCATGGTATGACTTGGTACGGCCTCACATTGATACATATAATAGATGGATGGAAAGATATGTGTTTCTAGTTTACAATTCTTTTGGTTTGGTATAATTTCATTAAGTTTGTGAGAGATATTGCAATTTTGGTGAGGGCAGGTCTGAACGCTGCCTAGAGTTTGTAGTTTTAGGAAAAGAGTCATAATTTTCTCTCCTACCATTGGATCTTCATGAAAATTGGATGAAAAGTCTGTATTAATGTTCTTTTCAACCTGACAAAAGCAATTGGATTAGTTCTTTGATTTGTTAATGTTATTGAGGATAGTTTTGGTCCTCCTACCTCTGCATCACATAACCTGAGATGTAGAGGAAGAAGAAATTCCTTTGAGGAAGAAGATGAGAGGGACAACCAAGCCACCTCCTTAGAAACATTCCACTATTGAACTCTTATCCTCTCTTCCTATGCAAAAGGATCCAACCATGCAGCTCATTCTTCCTCTAGTTATTCCTATCTCCACTAAGGTTAGGATGTCAGTCTAGAACTGACTCTATTCCCAAAGCTTCCACATCTACTATTCCTATCCAATCTCATTATTTTGGAACCATTCTTACACCTCTAATTGAATTCAACCATGCCTATTCATTACAATTTCCATGCCTTCACATAATAAGGAAGGAACTAGAACTAGCTTCTCTAACCCCCTCTATTCCAAGGTCTATTCCCTCTTTCCCTCCTAACTCTCCACCCTCCCTCTCCAACATTGAAAAAGTTGTTAAGGATTTAATAGAAGAATAGTTTGAGATGAAAGATAAGGAGCAAAGTGAAGGAACTAGCCTGCTTAAGGAGTAAGAGCAACATGAAGGAACAATTCATCCAAGGGATAACCAAGAAGAGGCCCAAGTTGAAAAGGAAAAAGTCAAAGGATCTCCCCATGAAAAGGATAAAGAGGAGAAAGCCAATGTTATCAATCCTCTCACCATAGAATAAATAATTAAAGGGGAGAAGTTATTGGAGGAAATGGGGAAATTTCCTAATAGGTTGGATCTAGTAGAGAAACAAGAACAAGCCTTCCCACCACCTCATGAAAAAAACTTATAGATCCATCTAATTCCTTGGTTCTAGCCTAGCTTTATGTGAACATTCAAAGAAGAAAGTAGACCATAAAACAATTTTCAAAGGGTATGTCTTCCATATTGGTGATAATTGAAGCTCCTTGGCCTGAGAAGACTAGAACTCTTTTGTCTATTAGATTGTATGCTTCTAGGTCTAGGATTACAAAGGTGGCAAGTCTAATGGTCAATAAAGATGACAAAGACATGCTATCCTTAGACTATAAAATCATTGCTTATAATTTGGGGAAGTAGACTAGGGAGGAAGAGATACATGGAATGCAAACAATAGTATCTACTATAGTCTCCTAAATGGATGAGGACTAAAGGATAAAAAGGGATATAAGATCGAATTTCTTTAGCATAATAAAGGAGGTGAGTGTATCTTCATAGAGTTTTAACAATTTTCTATTAATTATGGCATCACATTTCATCACACAATTCACTACACACCATGGAAGAATGGGGTCATAAATTGGAAGAATCGTTCCATTACATGTGTTGATGTGGCATCATATTTGATGATGTGGCCCTGAAACCTTATAAGTAGGGGCCTTGCCAAGTAAGCTACTATAAGTTTTTTGGAGTGATTCAAAACTGCCATGTATGATTTTGAGAGGCGTGAAGTTAGGGTGTTCAACTACTGGGTCCTCTCCCCTAAACAATTTCAAATGATTTTGAAATATCATAATTTCTAAAGGCTTATTGTTAAGCCTATATGACAGAAACCCTATCTAAGTTCTATCAAACCAGGTAGTTCATGGAGGGATTGTCTTATGGCCATAACTATTTGTACAAATATTATATATATGTCCATATGTTTAAATTAAAAATTTAAAAACAATAAAGTGAAGTTTCTAGGTTTAATTCTTGTCATTTAGGTTTTAAAGAATAGATCGGTTTAGTTTATGAAACCCTATTTTATGAATTAGGGTTTAGTGTTTATGAATTATGGATTTACATTTTACTGCTCATGAAATCCTAGTTTATGAATTAGGGTTTAGTGTTTATGAATTAGGGTTTTACAATTTAGTCTTTATGAAATAGGGTTTACCATTTATGAATTAAAGGTTTACAGTTTATGCATTAGGGTTTACTTGTTCTCAATTTGAAGTTGAATATATATAGTTTAACATTGCAAAAACAACAAAATACAAAGCAAAAAACAATGAAAATTGGTGGAAAAGGACAGGCAACCAACCTGGGGCACTAGTTAATCAATCTAAGGAGGAAGGAATGCTTTGAAGGTGGAAGATGGGGTCATCCAACGCAGGTACCCATTCTTGGCACTGTTCTCCCTTGTCGTCTATGACCTGTAGCTGTTAAAATGAAGCTACAGGCCTGTTTTCTAAAAAAAACTATACTTTTCAAAAAGGGGTACCCGTTCCATAACGGGTGCCCATTCTAGCTTTGGGTGCCCGATCGTAAATGAGAACCTGTTTCGTAACGGGCACCCATTTTGGCTCGGGTTCCCATTCCAAGTGGTGCTTTTCATCCGCGAAAGACTTCCGCAAAATGTATACTCAACTTCTTGCTTTAACCCTAATACTTTATATCGTATAAAGATCAATACAGAAAACTAAAGCCACCCTCTAAAAACTAAAATCTAGAATGATTATGATAAATTTCCTTTAAAAATGTGAATATAAAAGGCACTCTAAAATTATTTGTGCATCTTCAAATATGATTGTTAGTTCTAAAGTCTGGGAAACAATCTTCTAATTTGAAACACTTTTTGGTAGGTGTAAAACTAATGAAATAAAAATCAAAGTAATGATCCTCTTAGGCAAAATATTAAAGCCTAAGCATAGATTTAGAACATTATATTACTTTTTTTATAATGTACTCATCACTATAACGAATATTTTAAAAGTTAGAAGCAGGAATGGCGCATGGAATAGCTTTAGTTATCTTTGTTTTTGTGACTATTAAAATGTTGATTGCAAGACACGAGTCATATTTCATATTAGAATGGAAATCTAATCATGTTAAATGCATGGATATCAAAAGCTAAGGCTGCAAATTACTATGCATCAACTAAACTTACTTTGGTGTGGGGCAACATAGTGGAAATGTTGTTATCATACTTGACATCAACTTGAAATGATAAACTAATTAAAAGAAACCATGTTCAAAATTCTGAAATATGTTCATGCAAAAATAAGGAAAATACATGTAGACTTTTATTATTTAAATATAGGGTCAACTTAGATTAGAGAGAATGTGGAGTGTGGGTAAACCTTAACTGACACTCTCCAAAAACCTAGGTTTACCACTGGCAAGAGTATTGTTCTTCCCCAGGAAAAAAATTAGGAAAAATCAACAATTAGAATATTAGAGAAAATTACAAGTTCAACAAAGCAATGGAAACTAAGACTTGTGTCAATCCATCTTAACCCTCACTCTCTAGAAGTTGGTGTTTATTGCTACCAGGAGTCTTTCCCTTGTTCGTGAAAAAGTATAGAAAACTCAACAATTAAATATTAGAGAAATGTTAAGTTCAGCAAGCCAATAATTATTTTCATTCAATCCTTGAATATAGTTCATAAGCATCAAAACAAAAAAGAGGATATCATGTGAAAAATAGATATAAGATAAAATTTATCAATAACTTTATATTAAATCAATTGACCATCAATGGTAATAGATAAAAAAAAACAACCACTTTTTTTATTATCATAAGTTACCTACTTGACATCAGATGTAATAGAGAACTATGCTCTTCAATTTATGCATGTTCATCCTAATAGTCCACCAAAGCAAATCACATCCATCTTTACATCTCTTGTTCCTTAACATTGAAATCATTTTTCCCACATCTGAGTTCCCTCCTCCATCCATGATTCATGAAAACATTCCTATACACATCATTGTGAGATATCAAACACACCTTTGTTGACAATGGATCGGGCTTCAACATTTGTACCATTCAATTCTTGTGTAAAATTCATATTGGCACTACTTCTTTGAACAAGACAAACATATCTATTAGGGGCTTTGATAATGTTCATCAAAATTTATTTAAAACCACTAATCTTCTTATTACTATTGGCCCCATCATCCTTGATACATTATTCCATGTCATGCGTGAAGAATTAGCATTTAACACTTTATTAGGAAAGACCAGTCCCAAATCAATCTTGTGCATAGGGGAGCTACATAATCTTAACTATTCTTCAATTCAAGTACACATGGTCTACAAAATTCCTTTCATACTATTGTTTAAATCTCTTAAGAATAGACTTTATCTCCCACGTTTGTTGTAGAAGGTGGGTAGTTGATTAGACTTTGATTCAAACTTAAATTATGTTAAATAATGGAATTCTATGCCTAACATCATGGGCTATGTGCAACATCTATAAAAAATTGGAAAGGCTGATGTATGAACAAAATTTTGTTTGCTCAGATCATGCACATTTTTGTCATACTTATGGTAGTTCAATCTCTTCAATATTTTTACACTAATTATTGTGCTTTCCCTACATAAGAGCCAATTCATTTATTTTTGTACATATCATTTAAAATGAGAAAAAAATTGAAATATGGCCTCTTTCTATTAGAAGAGTAAATCTAAAGTTATTTCATTGCTTTGAACATAGGCTGAGGGACTGTAATTGAACAAAGAGTTTAACATCAAAATAGCAAAAATGATTGATATTTCCTGCACCTTTTAGCAATGGTCGTCATTAACACCATAGTAGGAGACATAATCTTTTGAATTAGTGATTGAGAGGACATGAGAAAGAAAGAAGAATTAAAATTTCCCCCCTTCCAAAAATAAAATAAAAATAAAAAAAACAAACAATTCAGCATAAACTTTTTACAAAAATCTATATGCAATATTTCTAATAGCGCTAGAGTTGTTGACTGAGGAGTCAAGGATCAATGGGAGTATTTATGCTAGTGGCATCTTTGAGGATTTTCCAAGAGGATTTATGTATATTTGGATTTTATCTCTGCCTTATGACATCAATATTATTCTTGTTACTATTTTATGCTAATACATGCAACTTAGTTATTTTAATTGTATTCAATTTAAATTGGGCCTTAAATATGTGTGAAAGTTGCTCACGATGCCCTATATATACATTACTACAACAATTTGTTGTCTATTATAGTTGTGGTTTTACTACGAAAGGGATTGGAATATTGGAAATTTGCTTCAACTCCCCTATTTTGGTATAGTGTTTGGAGAGTTAAACCATCCATTGCCCCTAATTCTCTTGGACTAGTGAAGTTTAACACCATTGAATTTGCATCCAAAATTTTTAAGTTCTGTTAAAGATGAAATCTTTTTCCATCTCTTTTTTTGCAATTGACCCATAATATATCTTGGTTACCTCATCCAGAAATTAGTAACACACAAGGCATTGAAATGGCAGATGTTACATTGTGTGTTGAAATCTTGCAGTTGCTCAAAATGCAAATAACTCATTGAATGGTGTGTGATTTCTTGATCAATGGATAACCATTTGTCTCAAAACTTAAGAGGCATCACATGATATCTATTCAGTAAAAGTTCAATAGAGGTATCTATTTAGTCAAAATTTTGTAGGCATATCCAATTGGCCCCATACTTGTTTTATTTTCAAATTGAGAACAAACATTTGACTTAGAGGTACTACATTGATATCTCTACAATCAATATTCGCCAAGGACTTTCCTTGGACTCTTCCAACTAAAACAATTTAACGACTAAAAACATAGCCTAAAATTTTGGAGTGAAATTTTGATAAAAAACTAAAACAATCTTTTAAAAGTGAGGGCAATATAGAAAAGATTGTGTAAAGTTTTTTTTATGATGACCCTGATGCCTTCATTAAGATGAAGGTGAATTACAATACAAATGAAAATTAAAATAAATCAAACCCTTATCTTACACACCTATTTGACAAAATGTTATCTTTATGACCATGTGAAGGGTCTACTAAAAATAAAAAATTGGAGAAATTGAGGTCATCTTTTAAGTGGGATCTTCCATTGAACAATAACAACTTGCTTCTTGTTTAAGATCTTTCGTAATAATCTTCAAATTATGTGAAATTAAAAAAAATATGACTTGTAAGAGCGCATTAAACATGATATTTTAAGATACCCAAGTGTACCAAGTTTGGAAGTTCCACGATAAGATAGCGCATTAAACATGATATTTTAAGATAACCAAGTGTACCAAGTTTGGAAGTTCCACGATCTACTTTCAGTGTAGGGCAACGGCAACATTTGATGGAAATCGGAGAGGGTAATTTTGTAAGGGTTGATGGAGGGAGGGACATACAAGTTGGGTGGAAAATTGGAATTGCTGAGATTGTTGCTCATCATATTTCTCTTGGGAAAGTGCACAACATCGTCATCATCCAAAATGAGAGAGACGTTTCTCTTGAACAAATTTAGCTTAGTGATGACATCGTTATTGGCATCCCATGCACTTGTACTGTCTAGAACGTCGTCAAGAAAGTTGGCATCCTCGCTCATAATAGGTGAATCAAATGTAGGTGGCATCTAAAATTCATGGTATGGCTGAAGTTCCAATGCCATGAGATCCTTCTCTTGGCTTCTTTCACTATTGGGATTGGGAGAATGCCCCACTTTTTGGTATATTTGACATGACGCCCAATTGTCCAATTAAAACACACACATACACAAGAACACTCAATACCAATATAACACAAACTTGAGCTAGTGTTTATTGCAAATCTTGTGTGCGTGATGGTCATCAACCTGGTCAAATCTGAAAATAAAGGATAAAGGAAGGGTTTTTGTTTTGTTTTTGTTTTGTTTTTGTTTTGTTTTGTTTTTTTTTTTGTTTTTGGTTAGATGTTATAGTTGCAATTGCCCCGGTAGACATGTATGCCAAATGTGGAAGCATAGACGAGGCATGTGAATTGTTTGATAGAGTGCCTCAAAAGAGATGTGTCCTCTTGGACTCCAACAATGACAGGGTATGCAATAAAATGGATTTGGTAAAAAGGCTTTTGAAACTTTCAAGCAAATGCAATTGGCAAATGTAAGGCTAAATTTCACAATCTTTGTCAGCATCCTCCCTGCCTATGCCACAATAAGAGCTCTAGAACAACATATGGACATCCATCAAAGCATAAAGAATAGATAAATTTTGTTTCATAGATTTATTGATTATCACTTAAGATTATTTGACACATTTTGATAGTGCTTGGGGGCGATCTAGGACATAATTCTATACATGCATTGCTCTAACTTAGCCAATTCAAACCTTGCATAGTCTTGAGAAATTAACCCACGTGTACTATGGTGGTTGCCTTTCCACCACAACAATCTCCCCATTTCTTTTGCTTTGCTTTGAGCAAACTCAATATATAGGTTGTGTATGCAAATTTCTGGTTCAAATTCTTCAAGAAAAGCCTTCTCACATAGATCCTCAAACTGAAACCAAATACAAATTAAGCGTTCAATGGTTTTTCAATTAAAACACTTAAATCCCAAAGTAAAATGGTTTAAAAGCCAATATTCAACTCACTGCTTTCTTAATAAACAATCTCTCTTCGTTGTTATTTATTGCCAGCTACTCAGTAACTTTGTGGGGAGACATTTGGGGAGAATATATACGGTGAGAAGCATGAATATGGTGTGGTATTTGGGATGCATATCATCAAAAGATTTGCCCAACACAACGAACATGTCATCCAAACCATAACTGGATCGGTCTACCAATCCATATATCTTAGCAACCCATCTATCTACTTTTTGTTTAATATTTGGATTCACCTCACAAAATAGAGGACTATAAATGAAGAGCGGAAGGGTTGTGTTGTTTCTTTTACATTAAATCAACGGTACAATAGCAAATTGATGTATTGTAGCCTTAATTAAAAAAGAAAATTCTAAGAATTCTTTGTTTTAGGGTGGCCTTGGAAAGTTGTGAGAATGAGGAAGCACTCAAAAAGAAAAAGAAGATATTTTACTAGATTATATGGTCGTGTTTGAGAGATTATCTTGAGACATGACTAAGGCCATTGCCAAGATTTCAAAGGAAAGTGAAGCTAAAAATAAAGTTTGAAGTCTTCATAGAATGCGTGACTAAAGAACAACACTCTACTTAAATATCATCCACTTCAATGGTCAAATAGTCAATAGTAAATTTACACTTCATTCACAACAGAAAGTGGTAAATATTTGTCTTATTTTTATTGGTCATAATTGACCTTTGATTGTTGAAGTGGATAATATTTAAGAATAGCCCAAGAACAAGATGGAGTTGTAAAAAAACACGAGGTGGATTGGTCAACAATTACCTCGATCTCCATCATGATAACCAAGTGACCTTAGCCACTTGACCACAACCCACACTTTATCTAGCTAATGTA
The DNA here is from genome assembly GCA_027924645.1 of Cunninghamia lanceolata. Lineage (NCBI taxonomy): Eukaryota > Viridiplantae > Streptophyta > Pinopsida > Cupressales > Cupressaceae > Cunninghamia > Cunninghamia lanceolata. The sequence continues at coordinate 4,829,518 of BSBN01000469.1, forward strand.
ATCATTAATCACATAATTAATTTAAAATGAAATTAGAGTTTAGTTTATAAATAAACAATAATAAATCTGATAATTAAATGAGATGAATTATATATTTAGTTTTAATAATGTGGAAATAATTTTAATGATATGTAGAATTAATTTGTCATGTTCTTAAAATTATGTTTTTTTCCTAATAAATGCTTCCAAATCTAAACATGCAAAAAAAATTAATGGTTCAATCTTGTGTGTTGTGGATCCAATCTCAATTACCACAAAATTGATCTCTAATGATAGAGTTGAACTAATGTAACACAAACTCCTAAAACCTATTTATTTTGATCTCTTATTACTAATGTGCTCGTGAGGACTATATTGTTGAGTTATCTTAGGTCAAGTTCTCAAGCTGGACCCCTAGATCGACTGGCTTTACAACTACGATTGAAGATTCAAATAACATACACAAGCTTGTAGGTGGCCCATATGTCGATGGTGCAAATTTGTATTCTTTTCTCCCTTGGAAAATTGAAATATGTTGTATAGATGTTCTTTTTATTCCCCCATAATCTATAATGGCACATTGAATATCTTTAACTATCGAGACATAACAACATGTTGCACAAACATGTGCCAAGTTAGCTCACAACAGATAGTGAAAAGAGCAAAAAAGTTGTAGTAACTTAAATTTTAAGATTTAAATTTGAGGTTAATTCCCACTAGTATAAATCCCAAGCAGTACAGAAATGAACTGGTGCAGGGGCACCTTCAGGCCATATGACCTCAAATTTGGTCAAATTTTGGTTTTATGTTTTGTTTTGATGTGTTTGGTCTAATAAGGTCATTTATGACCATTTGGGATCATTTTGATCCATTTTGGAATGTTATAGGTCCATTGGTCAAAAGTTGTAAACATTTGCAAAAATATGTAAAAGTTGTCATTGTGAAAGTTGTCAAAAAGTGCATTAAAGTTGCAACTTTGATTAAGAAGTTAGTTGTGGGTGGTTGGTAGTTGTAAAATGATTGGGAAAGCATAAATACGTGTTGTAAATATGCATTCTAGGGTTGGAGAAGGTTGGAGTGAACATTTAAATAAAGATTGTGAATCATTTTGGAGCAATTTCTTTGCATTTTTTCTATAACAATTCTGTTCTTTTGCTTGGTACGAATTTGTAAGGTGATTTAATGATCTGAAACTAATTGGAAAGTGTGGGCATGTTAATCTAATTAATTTTTATTTTTGTTGCATCAATTTTTATGGAGATTTCAATAAGTTATATGTCATTTTTATTGAGGGTAGGTATGTAAAGTTTAATTTTCTGAAAATGCAGTCTGAAAACACGTATGGTACGGCCTGGTATAGACTCATATTGAGAAATATAATAGATGGATGGAAAGATATTTGTTTATAGTTTACAATACTTTTGGTTGCATGTGATTTCATTATGTTTTGAGTGAGTTATGTCATTTTTGGTGAAAGCAGTTCTGTAACAGTCCTAAGGTTTTCACATGAACAGTCTTGTTTTTGCCCTAGTCCATACAAAGAAACCCTAGCCCGTTTTGACATATGTTTAATAAGGGCCAAAAGGGTATTCCAAACAAGTCTTAGATTTTGAATATCAAGTTTTTACTGGAAGTTATGGTAAAAAAGATCTAAATTTCCGCTCCATGTTTTAGGGTTTAAGAGCAAGTTGCCAAGAATGAACAAGAATGCACATTTGCATCATTTGTATTGAAAGTCCTTATTCCTCTGCATCAAATTGGTATCAGAGCCCACAAGATCTAGGTAGGAGCAATTAATTATGTTGATTGGCATTTGGTTAAGTATGTGTGTTGCAGATTAACAGGTTGATGAGAAGAGCCTGGATACCAAAAGACTGGGCAAGGAAGAAAAGAATAGAAAGCCCTAGGTGAGGTATCATAAGAAGAAGACAAGAAGAGAGAGAGGATAGCAAGATACAACAACAAACTCAGAAGGAAAACATTAAGAAGAAAGATGGGCAAGGGGCATCATCATTATTAAATAAATTGTTCAAACTGGCAAAGAAGCTACAAGAGGAAGAAATGGAAAAGATGATACAAGAAGAAGAAATTGCAACCAAGAAAGAAAGCAAGATGGAAAAGGAAAGCTTATTCTGGACTACCTGCAAGTCAAAAGGTAAATGTTGTCAAGTTGTGATTTCAAATATCTGCACGGATAATATTGTTTCTAAATACATGGTAGATAAATTAGGTTTCGAAATAATACCACACCCCACACCCTATTCTGTGAGTTGGCTTCAAACAAGTACCCAGGTAATCATAAGTGAACAATGCAAAGTTGAGTTTCACATAGGCATTTATAAGAATGAAATAGTTTGTGATATTATGCATTTGGATGTATGTCACATTGTGTTTGGAAGGTTATGGCATTATAGCAGGGCAACGAAGTATAATAGGAAAAACAACACATATGATTTGGACAAAGATGGGACGAAATATGCATTAATAGCCTTGAAGGGTGAGTGCATAGGAATTGAAAGCTTGTTGTTAGGTGAGAAGATAGATGTCCGAAAATATGAAGCAAAGACAATTGAGGTAATGGAAGAGGTAATAAATTTTGATAACATATTGTTTGAAAAACCAGTTGAACAAGAAATGGAAGAAATTTCTTTTGAATTTTTTCAATCTAATGAAAGTAATGGTGACATTAATGTTGAAGTGGGTGATGTTCAGAAAGAAGAAGAGAGAAAAAAAAGTTGTAGAGGACTCAAGGATAGTCCAAGGAGAGAAGACAGTCATGGAGGATAAGGAGATAACATGGTTCTCAAGAGAAGAACCGAGAGATGAGAATGTTGATGTTAAGGAGAACAACATAATGGATGAGCAATTCAAAACTAAAAATGAATGGCTGAGTAAGGTTGAGGTGAAGCCAAATGTTTTGGACCATAATGAAGACAAAAGGATGTATGGCAAACAACATGAGGTGGATGAAGAAGTGAAGTATGAAGAAGAAGAATATGATTATTTAATATGTTTGTTTCATGTGCAGGTAACAAAGACAAAGTGGATGAAAGAGACAATAAATTTACAATTGCACAGTTCAAGGTCAAGCTAGAACAAGAAAAGAAACAAAAGCACATGGCTACATTGTACAAAGTTGGCCTTGGCTCAAGAAATATGTTATTGGACCGAAAAGCACAGGTGGACCAGTTGAAACACATATCATTCAAATCCAACAAATGACAACCATTGCACACATGCAAAGGAACTTGAAGACAAGAAAGAAGATTCCTATTTGAGGTGGAACTCAATTTTTCTCTTCCCTGGGAGTATGGTGCAGGGGCACCTTTAGGCCATATGGTCAAATTTTGGTTTTATGTTATATTTTGATGTGTTTGGTCTAATAAGGTCATTTATGACCATTTGGGATTATTTTGATCCATTATGGAATGTTATAGGTCCATTGGTCAAAAGTTGTAAACATTTGCAAAAAATGTAAAAGTTGCCATTGTGAAAGTTGTCAAAAAGTGCATTAAAGTTGCAGCTTTGATTATGAAGTTAGTTGTGGGTGCTTGGTAGTTGAAAAATGATTGGGAAAGCATAAATACATGTTGTAAACATGAATCCTAGGGTTGAAGAAGGTTGGAGAAGGTTGGAGTGAACATTTGAATGAAGATTGTGAATCATTTTGGAGCAATTTCTTTGCATTTTTTGTAACAGTTCTGTTCTTTTGCTTGGTATAGATTTGTAAGGCCACTTAATGATCTAAAACTAATTGGAAAGTGTGGGAATGTGAATCTACTTCATTTTGTTTTTTGTTGCATCAATTTTCATGGCAATTTGAATAAGTTATTGCATTTTATTGAGGGTAGGTCTGTAAAGTTTAATTTTCTAAAAATGCAGTCTAAAAACACGCATGGTACGGCCTGGTACAGACTCATATTAAGTAATATAATAGATGGATGGAAATATATTTGTTTCTAGTTTACAATTCTTTTGGTTGAATGTGATTTCATTATGTTTTAAGTGAGTTATGCCATTTTTGGTGAAAGTAGTTCTGTAGTAGTCCTAGGGTTTGCATAGGAACAATCTTGTTTCTGCCCTAGTCTGTACAAAGAAACCCTAGCCCATTTTGATATATATTTAATAAGGGCCAAAAGGGTATTCCAAACAGGGCTTAGATTTTGAATATTAGGTTTTTACTGGAAGTTATGGTAAAAAAGATCTAAATTTCTGCTCCATGTTTTAGGGTTTAAGAGCAAGTTGCCAAGAATGAACAACAATGCACATTTGCATCATTTGTATTGAAAGTCCTTATTCCTCTGCATCATGAACCTATGTAGTGAAATAGTAAATCTTGAGGTAGGGAGTGAATGTATTGAGGTAGTGAAATAAAAGAGGGATGCATGGTGAATGTGTGTGAAAGATTGTACGCGGGAATTAATAGTGATGGATGGGGATCAAGACAAACTAAACTTAACACAAGAGTGTGTCACTTATTGGGATGTAATTTCATTTAGGATATTTCACCAAGGTGCACACAAACTAAATGGGAAATGACATGAGTATGCAAATTTCACCATCACATTTTGCACCCACTTTAATGTGTGTGAATATATCATGAACATGCATTTCAAAATATATGGACATTCTCAAATAACATGATAAGTAAATATTGAGACACTCATAAAAAAAGATATAGGATCCACATAAAGGAATCATTCTTAGATTTTATGTGTATGTTCCTTAGTGTGAATGTTCTATAGAAACTTACAAAACAATTTTATTTTTATTTTTATTTTAATGAGTAGCTTATGTCACACAACTAAAATGAGCACAAAGTGCAAGTTAATTCAGTTGTTTATGAAAAATGAAAGATAGAAAGAGAGAGAAGGGTTAAAGATTTTGCATGTATGGAAAGTGATATAATAATACTTTGCTCGATGTATCTATGCAATATGGAATGTTCAATATGGCCATATAATACAACTCTAATGTGGAAAAAGTGATATGGCATGTTTCATATGACCATGTAATTTGACTCCACTTAATCGAGAGGCAAACCTTGATATTCTAGGCAAATGGTCCAAGGTAATATTCTTTTAGATTTTTCTTGGGATTTCACTACTTATTTTTCTTGTGACAATGACTAATGTGTACTTTTCCATTGGTTGGATTGATTGTATATCATTCACAAGTCCCTGTAGGTGCTACTCTAGAATACATGATTGATCATTACAGGGTTGGATGCTCCATTCATAACCTAACTGTGAAATATAAGATTTCTCAACAATTTACTAATTTGGAACAAGTAACAAGTTTAATTAATGTTATTAAAATTTAATGATTTTGTGTGTTTGAGCTTATGCCATCTTCTGCCACATGATCACAGCTTCAAAGTGCCAACTCATTTTTCAATGATTGCATTGGTTCCTCAGGAACAAGAGCGATTTGTAGATATGACATAACTACAATGTTATTTCATTTTATTATTTGTGTAAGGTTTGTTGTAATTTGTTACCATAAATTTATTCAGTTGGTTTTCCATGATAGAGAATGGAATGTGAATTATAGCTACTACAAGTTATCCTCACATTTTTGAATTATTTTTATGAACACGAGAAATTGCTAAAACAACATAAAATGTAAATAACAGATCTAGAATGCTTGTGTTACATTAAGAAAGGAATTAACAAATGATTGAAATCCCAAACCAAGACACGTAAATAATTTGTGTTGCAAGCTAAACTACCACTACACACCATCCAAGTTCTGCATTGATGTTGGTTGAACTACCCGATCTCCAAAAGGAGTCTTTCTCAAGCTTGGATTGTATAAATAGGCAAGGTTATTTAGGATTAGATTAACAATTGCTTTTTATATACAATGCATAATAGTTAATTTAGTGTCTTTTGTGGATTACTTGTGCCTAAATTAAAGAGCATATTTCGAGAATAGTGAATCATAACGAATGACTTCAAATGGGAATAATCAATTTATCTGTGAATACAAAATGTAACTCCAAAGGCATCTTTGACCCATATCTCTCTAACAACTCACATCTCCAAGTATAGTGCTTCATTATGGAGACCACAAGTCATGTTGGGCCCATCCATCATAACATAGATCCTCCACTCCCTTTTCTAGCACCAAGAATTGGGAAAGTGTAATAAGTGAGTTCAAATCAATTTTTGTAACCACCACCATAATGCTCCACCTCCTTCGTGAATGCCACTATAATTAATATTCCAAGTCAACGAGGAAAATTAATAATAAAATAATAATATATCGAGCAACTACATGTGCATCCAAGACACTCATTCCAAGATTGTTGGAGATGCAACTTAAGTACATTAGGATTACACTTAAATATCACACTTTCCTAACACTACAAGACCTCCATCAAGTAGATAAAGATAACCTAGCACATACACCAAAAGATGAAATGGTTTTGCATCCCAGCATGTGAATCCCCTTACATTGTTCATACATATGTGCAAGTTGTAAGCATGCTAACATGATCCTTTAACTATTTATTAAATTGAGCTGTGAAGAATATGGCATAAGTGACAATGTTGAATCATGAGAACACATAAAGCCTAACTACTTCTACACTACCAAGTATGTGACAAGGAAAATATGTTTGGATGTTGGTCGTTTGCTAATATATCACCATCAAGATTGGTGCCTACTTGGCAACAAAGTCAATACTTGCAAGAGAAACTAAGAGCACTAATGTGAACCAAAATTTGACGAAGACTTATATATGCATGTAGATCTAGAAGATCAAGAATCCAACATGATTAATCTACTTCGAAGATCCATTATCATTAAACATATTCCATTTGCATCAATGAGAAGGAAGTTAAAAAATCTTTGCAACCTTTTATAGTGTTGTCCCACAAACCACCCTTGAATATAATCAAGCCAACAAATGTGGCTAGGAAAACTTCATAGCATTTCTCATGAAATCTTCTAAAATACCCCTTTTGATCATGGAGACATTAACCGTATATTCATCTTGCTAGACTATATATTCCTATGACTCAAACTAGACACTTTAATCCCCTTGCAAAATAGAAACTTGCATCATTCAATGCCCTGGAATAAATTTTAGGCTACCCTTGTACATGAAAGGCTCAAAATCGGCTAACAATAACCTTTTACATCTCTTTTTATGTATATATAACATTACAGTCCATTTCCAATAACAAGGGCAAAGTTAAATGAGTGTTTGGCAAGCCTGCATGTTACCCATACTATTTGCATCATGTTCACAAGGCCTTACACTTGAATCCACACCTCTTGCATCAGCAACCATATGCCTTGTACACAAAACCTTACCTCTAGGGGGTCCAGATGCACTTGTAGGCATTTAAAAGTCTTCTTAGGTCTAATTGCTTTCATACGAAACCATTAATAGTGTAGGCACCTAAAATCAACCTTGCCTTTACAACACTACTAACATCACCTAGACATCCATCTTGCAACATCTTGCAACACTTTCATCTTAGGACCCTTCTATGTCCAATTAATTAAATAAATTATATTTATTTAATGAATTTTTTCTAATTTTCTCTCTAATTAAATTAATTAAATAAAATTTATTTTTAATTAATTTAATTAAATAAATTTTATTCTTAATTAATTTAATTAAATGAATTTTATTTATTTTATTAATTTAATTTTCCTACATACTCTTATCCTATAATTAATTAAATAATTTTATTTAATTAATTATCTCCACCTACTTTGCATAAAAATCTAAAAAATAACTAACTCCAGCTACACTCTTCATTTCACCTCTTAATCCTAGCCGACTACATGAGGATAGGTCCTATCCTTCCCATAATGTCTCCTCACTTAATCTCATCCATCCATTCACTCTTAATCACAACCATTCATCCTTGATCCATGTCTCATTAAATCTTAGCCATCCATCTCTAATCTAATCCAAGCCATCCATCTCTAATCTAATCCTAACCATCCATCCTATCATCTTAAGATCATATAAATGTCACTCTCAATCTAGCCATTTGAACTAATGAAGAGATCTAGAATTCCACAAGGAGCAATATTATGTTGGTTCATTGATCAATCCACATTTGAGCAAATTTCATCATATCAAGTAGAATAATGGCACACTCTACTTCCACTCTAGGAGGAGTAAGAGTGATTTGAGGTGAAAAGTATTGTGTTTATTGCATTATATTTTGTGTATTTCCTCTTGTCATTTTTTCTCTTTATTCCGGCACGCCTGGTGGGACCCACGTCCCTTGATCTACCTTGCTTTTAGGAAGATTTGTTAGATTTTTGTTGCAAGTTTAGGCTCTATTTGGACAATCTTGGGGGTGACCTATTGCAAGAAGCATCGTACATCAAAAAAGACCTCATGATTACGTTCAGAAGGCCCAAGAACCCTAAGATCCATATGAAACTTGATATATTTCAGAGTGTTTGCATGTGAACAAGATTAATAGTGACCATTAGGAGTTACTCTTGACTGTCAAATCTTAACCACTCGGAAATACCACCGAATGTGACTAGAATTTTCCTAACTACTAGTGGCTAAACTATTTTTTTTTTTCATTTCAAATTTTTGAAAACTTTGGCATAACTTTTGCAAGTTGTATCAGATTTTTACAAATTTATAGTCGTTGGAAAGATGATTTAGCCAAATTCACAATGGTGTAGACCATTTTTCTAGATCTAGTCTATATTTCAAGGTACAATTGTTTGAAGTTCACTTTTATTTGCAATCTTCATTTGGTCATAACCTTTGCATATCAAGTCGAAATTCAATGATTTTTTTTGAAATTGCATAGAAAATTATAAGGAATATGTTAGTGACATATAATCTATTGTGAGATCACTGTTATTTGTGGTTTTTAACATATTTATGATTTTTGAGGTAACACTTGTTTTGTAGCTTCACACTTGTCAAAGACTAAAATTTCTCAAACTAATAACAAGTTTGTTATAGGTTCACTTGTCAAAGACTAAAATCTCTCAAACTACTAACAAGTTTTTTGTAAGTTTGCTTGTCAAAGATTGATCATTCAAAACCACTTTGTGTTTGCTTTGTTTAGTGATCTTGGTTGTGACTTAATGTGTGTATGCTCTTTCCTCGCATTGAAAGACGATCTTGGGAATCAAAAGCATCCTTTAGACACATTCATTTTCACAACACACATTGATTTCTAAGGATTAATTAATTTTCTTTGTGTGGGTCAATTGTGTGTGTATGCTCTCTCCTCGCACCGTAAGGTGATCTTAGAGATCAAAAACACCTCTTGATTCACTTTTGTCACCCAAGGTGTGTTAGTGTGTGTATGCTCTCTCATATATGCTTAATGGGATCCTGGAGATCAAAAACATCTAACATCAACCTTTCCCTTAGGAGGCCTGCCTTAGAGACACACCCACTCCAAGGGGCGAGATCAATAGAACGTTTGAGACAAACTGGGAGGATATTTTCATGTTCACATGATGCTGTGTAGCTTCCTCAACAAAATCCCATTCCATAATTTCTTTAATTTCTTCGGTGATGTCCCAATTATCACCTTGAAAGAACACCCATTGCATTCGTTGGTTTGTGATGCTTCTAGTGAAAGCCATCTACTGTGTATCACCTTCAATAATTACCACCATGTTCATTTTTGTACAATAGGATGGCTAGGGTGAAAAAGAATGAGGTGGGGTGATGGATGAGAGATGTAGCCTTCAAGTAATGCCCTACCATGTGTAATTAATGTATTGTTATGAAACAAATGTGTGGAGGGAATAAATAATGATAGGAGATGTGTCTATCTCATATGATCATCTAAAGTGTTAGGTCACATACTTAGTCTCCCTAATATGCAGTCATTAGTAAATGCTCTACATAACTTATGTCCCATCGATGATTTGATAGAAAGTCACATTATACCAATATAGTCACTGACATGTGTCTTTTCAATCGGTGTAAATGTGTGGCATGCGTATTATTGATTGTCAATTATGTATAACATGTGACAACACCCACACGAATGAACATAATTTCATAAAGCTATATTAACATTCTAGATTAAACTACTGCCACTATTAATAAATGCCACAACAAATACCATTGGTGAATCAATGATTGACACTTGTCTATTCACTAAGCCTATTATGGGACTTTTATCCCCAAAAGTGTGTGAATCCAAATTTTCTCCTAGAATACACTTTCAGTTATTCATTATTATTCATCAAATGATACAAAATTTATTTATACCCTATTTTTTATATAAAGAAAAAACATGTAGTCCCACCACCTATTGACATCATATACTGCTGAGCAAAAGTTTCTACAACTATTGATCTAAACAAATCAAATGATTAATGGTTAAAATTGGGAGTTTTTAAAAAACATTTTTTTGGTAATTCAAGCAGAGGATTCAGGCCACCTCCCATTATATTAATATCATGATTAGAAAAGAGTTACATAGTTTCTTTCCATCTTGGAAATATAGATAGACCAGTCAATAGGCATACATTACACAGTCATTCTAAACAGACACTACCAACCAATCTATACTTTCTATCTATGGGCAAAAGCTATATGTAAAAATGCCCAAATAATACAATCGACTGTGTCAAACACACACACACACACAACCTATTACATAGATACTAATTGAAAAAACTAGCACAAAATGATCATCACAAACCAACATATCACATTCCATTAACCAACAAATACTAAAAGAGACCACCACATCCAAGACTGTAAGATCCATCTTCGATGCCATGACACGATTATCTTTTGCAAGAATGAAGACTCTAGAGAGGCGAGTCTTGAAAGTCCCAAAATGGTTGATTAAAAAGTGACTGCTTGAGCGAACATCAATCATTACTCTTCGCTACCACCATCCTTTGTGAATTTATTATCAACTTTGATCAATAACCTTAGCAATGATGGATGAAAATTCTAGCCACCTCACAACATCATCAACTAATGTTAATCCTTCCATTTGGTCGATGCCTTCATTTGATAGGAAATCTACCATGTTGGAATACTACAGACCACTGAGAGGGGGGGTGAATCAGTGGTCAACAAAAACTAATTCTAAAATCAAGATCTTTTCACAATAATATCAATATCAATATGTATAAATTCAACATAAAACATAAATCAAATGCTTCAGGACATAACACATTCACAAAGCACAAGAGACAAAAGGATCAACCTATGAAACATGTGATTGAGTGGAAAACCCCAAAAGGGTAAAAACCACTATAAACTTCAATCTCCATTAAGCCTCACTGGTTACAATGCCTCACTGGCAAATGATCTCACTGATCATAATAGGCCTCACTGGCTATGAACCTCACTGGTTACAATGTGCCTCACTGGCAAAACATACAATCTTAGAATAACATAAAGAGTATAAAGGTTTTCTCTATTTCAATACAAATCACTGAACTTGCATATCCCCTTGCAATCACACTCAACTCAATCTGCATTTCCTTCTCATTATCTCTACACAATCAACTGCATATTATCTTCATACTGGACATGATTCACTCTGTAAATCTACTGCATAATCTCTTCATCCTGTGCTTGATTCACCCCTTTACAATACTCAGGCAAAACATCCTCTCTACCACTATTATTTTCTCTTCAAAAACCACACATCTCACAACATAATTTTCTGCCAAAATATCTTTATTGTTGCATATTACAATCCACATTCCAAGTCTTCAATGCAAATGCTATATCAATATTAAAAAATAAAAATACATCTTTTATTCAAAACCCCTTTATGTTCATTGTCCCTTTCATAAAACACATCCATAAACTCCAATCACCATTCACCTGCAAAAATAAACTTCAATAATGTTTTAAACCATTAATCCCTATCAGAAAAAATAAAGAAACATTTTCCATCTTCAGACCCACTCCCAAAAACCTGTAATGCCTCTCCATTCTCATCTTGGATGTGCAGATGGTCTGGCTAAGGAGCATGAAGATAAGGTAAAATAATATGAATATTTAGGGTATGTTTGACAGTTGATGTTGTACATTATATGATATTGGTAGATGCTACATTCATGTTGGTGACATTCCTAATTATCCTCATGTGGTTTCATATGACAGTTAATATGTTTTATCGATAATCTTTGTTGCGACACTGATATTTACTTGAGTTATGCATACGTTATGACAGCTTTATGGACTTAATTGATTATGTGGATCAATCTTATTATGTGCATCACATGATTATCTGATGATGTTTCTTATCTGGTTGATCAACTATTGATTATTATATGTGATGTGGTTACTTGTTTGATGTGTGTTTGTGAGAGGAAAAGTGTCTCATTACTCATGCGAGAGTACCCTGCTACGCTGCGATTCCCTTTCACGGTTTATTTGACTATATGATTATATATATATGTCTATTTGTTCGACTGTTTGGTTGTTGTAGGATGCAGGTACTAGGCATTGACTCCACATGAATTGACAGGTCTGAGCGTGCCTTAAACCCAATAGAAAACATTGAATGGAGATAACATGTGGTCCCCCAGTTAGCCATCATCCTTGAAAAGGATGAGTATCTAGTTTTGCACCCAGTCAGTGTTGTCGGTATGGGCGTAATGGTCAGTCATTGTCATTATGGTCATGCTTTCGATCGTGCATTGTGTCAGGTATTGTTTGGCATTTGGGTTATTTTGTTTGGAATTGTTTGATTAATGTTTTGGTTAATTGCTTCATTACAATAAAATTATTAAGTCAAGAGGGCACTTTGATAAATAAATATAGATGCTTTTATGTAAATTATAGTTATGGGAAAATATGTATTATTATGTCTGAAAAAGATTCTCTTTCTTTATTATTATTGCCTTTAGTAATTATTTTCCATTTTGGCCACTTGGAAGAAGTGGCAGTTACACACCTCAAGAGGGAATCTTATAAATAATTGTTTCTTTTGTGTAAGAGACTAATTTTAGAAAAGTAGAAAGAAACTATTTTTGTTTGGTTGTAAATGAAATAAATAGCAAATTCTAAAATAAATAAAATCAGAGAGAAATTATTGTTTGGTTAAAAATAGCAAATTGTAATAAAGTAATCAAGGAGAATCTTCTAGAATAAATTATGGGGGTGGTTATGCATGCTCAACTTTATTTTGAAATCTCAAGACATAATTTAGGGAGGAGCGTGCATTTCAAATAGAGAATATGTTTTATGTTTTAGGGATCTCTCTCTCTCAAGAAGTTTTGATTTTTTCTTTTGGCACCATAAACCATAGTTTCTAGAAGAAAAGACTTGGGGGAAAAATGGATGCGAGCTAGAAAATTTGTGAAGATGTGATTGAAGCAATATTCCAGGTATGGACTGAGATATGAATCTGATTTATTGTTGCATTAGATTTAGTGAAATATTCTGTGAATTCTCTTCTACATTTTCTGAACCCAGTCTATTGCGTCAGCCATAACATTATTTTTATGAATTGGGTTTCTCTAATTTTGTTATATATGGTGCACGACTTAGTTATCTAAATCATATCTGAAAATCAGCCATACCCAGTTTGTCATTTTTGATATATGAATATTTTGTGACTGTCTACCTCTCACCCATTTCGTCTCTATTTTAACAGTCTATTGCATTAGCCATAACTTTATTTTTATGAATTGGGTTCTCTATTTTTTTTTATATATGGGGAAAGACCTAGTTATTTCAATCATACCCGAAAATCAGCCATACCCAGATTGTCATTTTTGAGATATGAATATTTTGTGACTGTCTACCTCTCACCCATTTCATCTATGTTTTAGCAGTCTGTTGCGTTAGCCATAACTTTATTTTTACGAACTGGGTTTCTCTAATTTTGTTATATGTGGTTCACAGCCTAGATATCTAAATCATATCCAAAAATCAGCCATACCCAGTTTGTTATTTTTGAGGTATGAATATTTTGTGACTATCTACCTCTCACCCATTTCGTCTCTGTTAAAACAGTTAGTTGCGTCACCAATAACTATATTTTCGAATGGGGTTTCTCTAAGATTTTTCAACAAATTCCTTTTGTGCATATCCTATGATCATTACTTTCCATCATATGACTTCTTTGAGGCATTCTACCAATCAGTTTGCGTGCCCTGTCTATGCTTTCACATTTTGCATTGTTGGTAGCTTCTAAAGCCTTCGCAACAAATTTATTTTGTGCTGATCCTATCATATGCATGTGGTTAAAATTATGGTAGATTTGATGAAGATGTTAGATCTATAGGAATGTTTTGTTGTTCTATATTCCTTTCCTCTCAAGCTAACCTTAGAACAAGGTTCTTTCATTGTAACTTTGGATTTTGTATCTTGTGATTCTATCTAGTGTAAGATATTTATAGCATTCTAATATTATAGGCTTTTAGTCTTGCTTATACAATTATATTTAATAGTATTTACATAATTGTTTAGATTATTAATGAAATCTACATCAGTGTAAATAGTGTAAATAATTGTTGTGTTTAATTTGTATGCCTTAGGGTTATTTGCATGTTGTTCACAATCATTTTAATTAAATGAAATTAAAATAAGTCTTGAGAATTATTAGTTAAAATATTATTGCTCGTGGACACTTATATCTTATGATCATATTGTAACTGCTACTGGTGATTAGAAAGTTACAGTTCTATATTATTGAGATAGATTCACTTTATATTTGTTAGATGATTGATCATGCTTAGATTAATGTTACATTCCTTAAAAATATTGTTGAAGGGTATTAGTTTATGATGTGCATTTGAGAGTGAATGTGATGTGAGACCATAGTGTTTAGTGTGTCAAGTATTTGTGTCATTTGGGAAAGTTGATTCAAGGGGCCAAGAGGGGTAGTCATCTGTATGACTCCTGTGATTATGTAATCTTGCTAATGGTTGAATATGTATTGGTTATATGTTGACTCCCCTCTGTTTATGGATTCATGTGGTTATGATAACTGTGTAAGATGGATAATGCCTTGCTCAGTGTACCTATTCATGTGGTTATGATGACTGTACAAGATGGATAATGCCTTGCTCAGTGTACCTATTCATGTGGTTATGATGACTATGCAAGATGGATAATGCCTTGCTCAGTGTACCTATTCATGTGGTTATGATAACTAAACAAGATGGGTAATGCCTTGCTCTGTGTAATGTGAAATGCTGTATATTTTGTGTTGTAAATGTATCATGATGAGAAATGTGATAGTTCATGCTTGGGTTTTGTTTTGGGATTTGAGAATTTAGATGCAGTGAAGGATAACCCATTGGAAGTTGTTAATCCAGTGATAACTTAATAATAAATTTAGAGGGTTGGGTAGTTTTCACACTAATCAAGATATTTGGATGCCTCACTCATGCCTGTAGTGCTCATTCGGGCTAAGGATGAGATGAGAAGGCCGTGGTTGACAAAATTAACTTCCTTGTCCTCATGAAAGGAATGTTGGTTCCGCATGTGTCACCATATGGGGCTGGCGTCTAGTGAGAGACTGTCAGGGTAACCATAGATGGGGGCGGTGCCTAGCGAGAGACTGTCAGGGTAACCCATGGATGGGGGCCGACGTCTAGCTAGAGATTGTCAGAGTAACCCATGCTAGGACCATGCGATGACATTCATCCCTACTGCAGTCTAGCATTCTCTAGTTGTATTCTCCCCTTTGTTTTGTGAATGCCTCTGGAAGTGATGTTTGAGTTACTTGTGATGTCCTTATTGACTGGTGTTGTTTTGGAGTCATGTGTAGTTCTTGCAGCTGTTAGTCTATTGTCTTTTTGACTGTTGGAGGAAGTGGTGACTCTGTTGTGAATGTCATGTGTATTTTTATGTTGAAGTCATGTTAGACTTTTGTGTTGTGTTCCTGTCTTCTTAACTGTTTCATGTTGTGGGACCTTATTGTTATCTCCTAGCATGGGGGGTGGACCTGAGGGTTCCACATGGTTGGGTGGTTGTGCTTTTATCTCCATTGGTTTCCCTTGTTGATTGTGTGCGAGAAAGATGTACCTTGTATGACAGATTTGAGATCTTGCTCTAGCTTGAAGAGACAAATACTTATGATCATGTTCCAGTCTTGTATATTAGTTGAATCATGTATTGTTATCTTGATGTATGTACTCCAATGTAATCTGGATAGTGATATTGTAAACAATGTAATGTTGTACTCTCTTGTAAAGGAACTTGTTTATGCACTTGTGATCCTATGTGTAGGATCTTGATGCTTATTTATCTGATAATATAATATGGAATTGTATGTGTTTATTCATATGATGCAATTAGATATAGAATGAACTATGGTTGTTAGTTAATTCATAATGTTGGTTAGATCTTGTTTTAGTTTGTTAGTAATGCAGCCATGGAACCTTAGAGGATAAAGCTTAATTTAAATGTTATGAATAAATATATGATTGTTGTTATTTCTTTCATTTTTTTTTAAATATTTGTCCTTTTTGTAAGTTTAGTTGTGTTATCCTCTGGGTTCCTTGGCGGGGCATTACAAAACCCATCTGCATGAAGTCTTAAAAAAAATTCATAAAAACTCTTAAGCTCCACTCACAAAAGAAATTAATGCTCCACTTTGCCCACTTTAGAAAAGAAAAAAAAGCTCCTCCTTTTGGTCTTCAATGCATGAGAGGGCCCAAATAAGAAAAAAATCTCCTTAAACCATTTGGCTTTAAAAACTCCCAAAAATCTGCCTTTTGAGAGGCTAAAAATAGCAGTAAAAAAAACATTCTTTGCTATCATTCACCTTATGACGGTCACAGACCCGTCAAACATGAAGTGGGGGAGTGGGAGTCTACGCTTGAATATCAACCTTTGATAGATGATAGCACAACCACTGAATATTTGAAGAGGGTCGTTGATATTCCTTTAGCGCCCTCGCACCCATAAGACAACCGATGAAGCCAGTGGCACAAGGTAGGGGGGCTAGTCAAGGTATGGCCGTGACCCCTCAAGGTTGTCACTTAAGTGACAAACCACCTGTGATAGTAGGTCAGCGAACAAATATAACATAAAGTGCATATAATGTGATAGGGTATGAATTAGGTCTTTAGGTTATAAAGACATAGGATTTTAGGGTTTAAAATATAGGTCCTTAAAAATACAAAACCCTAAACCTTATCACACTCATGAGAAAATGAGTCCTCTGCTTCAATTCCAGAATCATACTGCCATTATCAACCTGTCATAACCTAGGCATATTTAGATGTGTTTGCTTATGATTTTAAGACATAGGAACTTTAGGATTTGTGAGAATACAAAGCACCTTTCACAAGACAGAAACCAAATCCTTTATCACATGATGCATAATTATTTCACCACTGTTGCATCAACACTAAGAACTGAATAATGAAGGATAGACCTTGACCTTGACATGAAGCAACTCACTGAATGAGAAACCACCATTTTGACATGAACATCACAACAACTCAGTTAATCAACTTTGAAGACATTCTGAGAAATCCATAACAACGAATTCATAACAACTCCTGAACTAGCATTGAAGCATGACAACCATGACATGGAACAATATCAAACCATTACTTTGTTATACCAATCTGACTGAGAGCATGTAGAGTTCAACTCTTCTGCAAGAACGATGACATGACATATGAAGATGACATCCTATCATATGAAGACCAAAGACAAAGATCACTGACCTCATGATGATGTGCTCTCTAGCTGATCTACAAGTGCCTTGATATTAATGACAAACATCATTCCAACAAACTCCAACATAATGTGCCTCTTTGCCATTTGCCAACAATCTCAGAACATAATGTCACATCACAAACACAAGTTCCTGTGTAAACACCTGATCAAACAACTTAAACACCTGATCCATAAACAAGTTGACATCAAGGCCAACACACAATATGCCAGTCAAGCCAACATGCTGCTAAATTTCCTTCCTGATAGTAATGTTTAATTTTGATAATTCGATATACTATTTAAAATTGTCCATGCTTCACTTAGAATATGCATTATTTTCCAATTCAATGACCACCTATTTCTCAAACACAAAATAACTACCATTGAATCTCTCTCAATGATAATACTATCAAAATTGAAGGATTTGATTATCTGAAGTCCAAGTAGTAAGGCCTTTGCCTTAGCTTCATTATTTGTTCTCAGGCTCAATTTCTTTGTTTCCAATTTAACAACATTGCCCATATGATCTCGAATGATGCACCTAGCTCTTGACGGTCGCGGGTTGCCTCATGATGCACCATCAAAATTTAGTTTCCATTTCCCTGGTTGAGGTGGGATCTATTTGATTGTAGAGCGAGTGATCATAGGCTATGATGAAATGGAAATCCCCTGAATGGGAGGAATATATAGGTCTTTCCAATTCCTTAACATATCTATATCCTAGGAAGAAAATTAACATTTTCAAGAAGATTTGGAAGAGATTATGCTCATGATTACCTGTATTATAGAAATTTCTAACTTAGAAATCATAGTTGCCCATTCTTTTTCATTTCCTTGGAAGATCTTATGGTTGCGTTGTTAAAATATTTATATTTTTCACTATTACATCATTTGTATATCCTAACTAATAACTATTTCATAGTTATAGTTGGTTGGGTAGTTGGTCAGGTATGCCCGACTAAGTGGTTATTCAAACCACTTTCATATGTATATATTTTGCTGCTCTCAATAAACAATTTGCTCATTGCTCTCACAAATTCAATATGGTATCAGAGCACAAATTAATCTCTGTGCCTGTGTGAAATCGGGAGGTTGAAAGTTATTTGGAGGAGAGCCAATAAAAATTGAAAATTGTTGTTGAAGGCATTTCAAACTTGTTCTTACTGAGGCTTCCAAAAACTACCTGAAAGAAGGCGTTGCAAGTTATATGAAGGAGCTGAAATTTCTCTAAAGGCATTGAAAGAATAAAAGGAGGTGTAGAAATTTGTTGAAAAGGAGGCATAGAAAGGCACTTTGCTGAGGTGTTTTAATTTGCTGGGGCGATTTATCTTACCCTAGAGGCGTTCAAAGTTCTTGTAAGCATCTCAAATTCTATAGATCCTCCAGTCAATAAAACAAGAGGCGTCTGATATTAGTTTATAAGGTGTTCTGCGTTGAAATCCACTTGTATGGCGCTGGAATGATTGACAAAGAGAGTGCAGAAATCAATATACTAAAGAATGATGCAATTTGAAGTAAAAAGAGGCGTTGTAGATTTGCATTGAATAGAAGGGGTCACAAACTGAAGCATTGGAGGTGAAGTAATCTGAATCTAAAGCATTTGATCTAAAAAGAGGAGTTGGAGAAAACAAAAAGGCGCATTTTTTTCTTCTTCCAAAACCTAAATATTTCTAATAGTTAACTTTAGAATTAGAAAAGAATTTTATTAATATAACAAAATGTTAAATTATTTTTCTTTTCTATAGTTAAACTTTAGAAATAATTAAAAGTGATAAATTTAATATAGTTAAAGCCATTTAAAACTATATTATTATTTTTTTCGCACTTAAAATCAAAATCTGAGGAAAAGTACATTGTATCTAGAGCAAAATATTATATTTTTTAAGCCAAATTTATAAAAAAATCAGAGATATAAGGACATCCACACTTTAGAAATGGCTCCTGGTGCACCCAAAATCATGCTACCAGATTCTCAACTCCTTAGAGGTGACAATTATGCCGCTTATAAAACCAAGGTTCAAACCCAATTAGAATTTGAAGACCTTTGGGATGTTGTCTCTGGAACAACAACAAGACCTCAACAAGCATGTGAAGATCATAATAAGTTTGACAAGGTCAATCAAAAGGCCAAATTGATCATTTTGTTTGGTGTGACCGATGAGGTTCAACCTCACATTCGTACTGCCATCTCTGCAAAAGATGCTTGGAATCGTCTCAAAACTGTGTATGAGGCTAAAAATGAAAACCAAATCCTCCACTTGCAGCGTCAACTTCATTATCTCAAAATGGAAAATGGTGAGAAGGTAGAAGCCTTTTCCAGAAGAGTTGCTGAAATAAGAACCACTCTACAAGCGTTAGGGGGAGAAGTAGAAGATGACTCTCTAGTACCCATTGTACTGAGAGCACTACCCCCCTCATTTAGAGTGTTTGTCACATGCTTAAATGTGGCTAATAAAACCCCTTCATTTGAACAACTAGTCAACTTGCATTAACAAGAAGAAGCAATATTTGATGAGACTGAATCTCAAGACAATCAGGCCCTAGCAGTAAAGCAAAAGGGAAAACAACTTGACAGTCAGAGTGGTCCATCAGGATAGTCTAAACAAAATCAAGACAACTCTTCACACAAGAAAAAGAAATGCCAAATTTGTGGTAAAAAGGGTCATGAACTCAAAGAGTGCTGGTATAACTCCTATGTCAATGGTGAGTCCAGTCACAAGAAGCCACATAAACCACCTCAAGGGGACAAGAAAAAGCCACCTTATTGGCAGAAAAATCCAAATAAGCAACAAGGAAATGTTGCCTCAACAGGTAATTCATATGATGAAGAATACCTGTATGTTGCAGAAATAAAGAACTCCACATCAAGTAGTTCAGTCTGGTATATTGATTCAGGTGCATCCAGACACATGACGAGAGAACAAGAATGGTTCAGTGATCTCACACCATCCACATCCTATGGGCATGTTTCATTGGGTGATGATACATCTTATGAAGTTTAGGGAATTGGTGAAATTTGCCTTCCACTAAGAACTCACAAATGTCGGCATACAAAGGTTCTGTATGTACCTGGGCTCACTAAGAACCTGCTTTTAGTAAGTCAGTTACTTGAGCATAATTTGCAAGTTGAATTTGATCAACACAATGGTGAAAAACTTTGTCTTATCAAAGTCAAAACTCACAATGGAGCAATTGTAGCTCGTGCATCAGGGGTAGGAAAAATGTTCCAACTAATGGATGTTTCACAAGAAGATCAAGCCCTTGCAGTAAAAATGAATCAATCCACAACTCTTTGGCATAGGAGATTTGGCCACCTTAGTTTTGGTTATCTTCTAGCATTGAGTAAAAGAAATATGGTGAAAGGACTTCCCCCCATTCAGAAAATAGAAGTTCTTTGCACACATTGTCTTGTCGGGAAACAACATAGGGCTCCTTTTCCTGCTATAGAAAATAGAACCACCAGTCCCTTAGAATTGGTGCATACTGATCTATGTGGACCTATGCCATCAAGCCACAAGAATGCCTGGTATTTCCTTCTCTTTGTGGATGATTACACCAGAAGAATGTGGGTCTATTGTTTGGCTCACAAAAGTGAATCCTTTGAGAAATTCGAGGAGTTTAGAGCCCTTGCAAATGATCATCAAGTCAGACTCTAAGAGCCCTTCGCTCAGATCGAGGGGGGGAATTCACAAGTAAGGAATTTACAGCCTACTTGCAAAAACATGGAATTCACCAACAATTGACCACTGCATATAGGCCTCAACAAAATGGTGTGGCAGAGAGGCGAAATCGTAATATAGTGGAAATGGTGTGATGTATGTTGAAGGATGCAGGTCTTGATTCTGCATTCTGGGCTGAAGAAGTTCATATAGCAGCGTATTTATTGAATAGAGCACCCACCAAAGTGCTAGATAACATCACACCTGAAGAGGCTTGGATTGGGAAGAAGCCCTGTATTTCTCATTTCAGAGTGTTTGGATGTACTACCTTTATGCATGTCCCCAAGGTTCAGAGAGCAAAATTGGATGATAAGTCTATGAAGTGTATTTTTCTTGGGTATGGTTTAGAGTCTAAGGGATATAGGCTCATGGATGCAATCACAAAGAAGGTGTACATAAGTAGGGATGTTGTCTTTGATGAGGATTCTGATTGCAGCACCTCTTCCTCTCTATCACCTATTTATTCCCAAACACCTAGAATTCTTGATCCTGAAGATGAGGAAGTTGATGAAGAAACTCCTGATGAGATTTTGTTTCCATTAGATGAGTTTCCCTCTCTATCATCACCTCAATCTTCATCTCATGTACAC
This sequence comes from Cunninghamia lanceolata, assembly GCA_027924645.1. NCBI lineage: Eukaryota > Viridiplantae > Streptophyta > Pinopsida > Cupressales > Cupressaceae > Cunninghamia > Cunninghamia lanceolata. The sequence goes on from BSBN01000469.1 coordinate 4,851,432, forward strand.
AAGAAGCTACCTAAGTGGTACCAAGCCACCATAAAGGATGCTAAAGATGATGCAGTTGTTGATACATTTTTCACAGGGCCTAAGACTCACAACAAGTCTTGTGAAGAAGTGAACATAGCCCTTATGTGTACAGTTATGAAAAGTTTAGAACTTGAAACAATGCAGCAAGCTCTTGAGTCACCACCTTGGAAAGATGCTATGGATGCTGAATATTAGGCACTTCTAAGGAATAATACATGGGAACTTGTTGATCTTCCACCGGGGAAGAAGGATATTGGTTGCAAATGGGTTTTTTCGGATCAAATAGAAGGCAAATGGTAGCATTGACAAGTATAAGGTCCGACTTGTGGCTAAGGGCTATGCACAAGAGGAAGGCATTGATTATGAAGAGACTTTTGTCCCTACAACAAAGATCAAGACTATCCGTATGGTATTGGCTATGGCAATGCAGTTTGGCTAGAAAGTTCACCAGATGGATGTCAAGAGCACCTTCCTTAATGGGGATCTCATGGAAGAAGTCTACATGACTCAACCAAAGGGATACATTGCACCTGGGCAACAACACAAAGTATGCAGACTCATCAAATCCCTCTATGGTCTTAAACAGGCTCCTCGGGCCTGGTACATAAAGATCAATGAGCATCTCCTTAATCATGGATTCACCAGGAATCCATATGATCCCAATCTCTACCTCAAGGAACAAGGAGGGGAGATTGTCATTTTGATTGTTTATGTCGACGATCTGGTCATCACAGGGAGTTCTCCACAGATGATAAATGCAACAAAGAATGATCTCAAACGATCGTTTGACATGACAGATCTCGGGCTCCTGCATTATTGTCTTGGACTTGAAGTATGGCAACAGAAGAATCGGATCTATGTTTCACAGATGAAGTATGCCAAGACAATGCTCAAGAAGTTCCATATGGAAGATTGCAAATCGATGTCAACTCCCATGGAGACAAGTTTGAAACTTTCCCGCCACGATCCATTTGATCAAGTGAATGCTACTCTTTGTCGACAATTGATTAGGAGTCTCATCTACTTGACATATACCAGGTTTGATATCAGCTATGCTGTCAACTATCTTTCTAGGTTCATGCAGGAACCTAAGGTTGTTCATTGGAAGGCAACAAAGAAGGTTTTGAGATACATTTGTGGTATAATGGCATATGGCCTGGAATACAAGAAGAATGCAGATTTTTCATTGTATGGATACACGGATGCGGACTATGTAGGTTTAGTGGATGATAGGAAGTCTACTTTAGGTTTCATTTTCTTTATGGGATCTAGTCTAATTTCTTGGGGGAGCAAAAAGTAGACCATTGTTGCTCTCTCTTCCACATAGGTAGAATATCGCATCACAAGGGGGGTTGTCTGTGAGGCAATATGGTTACATCACATTTTGACAGGTATAGGTGTTCCTAATACAGGTCCTACCATTTTGTTCTGCGACAATCAGAGTGTGCTGAAGCTTGTTCGCAATCTAGTATTTCATGAGTGTACCAAGCATATTGAGGTTTAGTGCCATTATATCCGTGAGCATGTTCAACATCACAATATTCAACTCTAGTTTTGTTCAACTCAAGAGCAGCGTGTTGACATATTTACAAGATCACTTGCAACAGTGAAGTTCAAAGCTTTCCAGACTTTCATGCTTTCGTCTCTTGGGCATATGATGTAATAAGGGGGGGTGTTAAAATATTTATATTTTTCACTATTACACCATTTGTATATCCCAACTAATAACTATTTCATAGTTATAGTTGGTTGGGTAGTTGGTCGGGTATGCTCGACTAAGTGGTTATTCAAACCACTTTCATATGTATATATTTTTTTGCTCTCAATAAACAATTTGCTCATTACTCTCACAAATTCAATATGCGCTCCTTCCAGATTGTTTAAATCAACAATGAAGGGCTGGCTTTCCATAGACTTGAAAATAAAGAGTTAGACATCCCTTCAGCCAAATCTTGAATAGTTGTAATAAGGTTTTTGGAAGTGATGAACTCCCTTTCAATTTGTTGATCAATCAATCCCAACATTTATGAGAGAAGGGACATTTGATGAACATGTGTTCATTAGTTTCATCTACTTGCAGACAAAGAGGGCACCTAAAAGGACCCATAAATCCCTTCTTCTGGAGCCTATCACCCATGAGTAGCTTCTCATTGATTGCTGCCCAGGCAAAGGCTCCGGGCTTGGGTAGATAATACTTATGCTAGTATTTTTTAATTGACCATTTTGTGTCTTTTGGTTCAACAATAAGGGATTCATACTCAATCTTGATCGAATATGACTCACTTTTTGAGCAAATCCATTTAATCTCATCCTCCCTTTCCTTCATAATTATTTTAGTTGAGTTGAGAAAATATTGTATGACAGACACTTGATTTGGAGGACATGTGTCCTATGGTATTACTTTCCATTTGAAGGACTTGATGCCGTCCACTGTAGTTGATTCCACATAGTTTTCCACCTTAGATCCCTACGTCTAATGAGAGCATCTTTGACTTCAGCTTTGATTTCCTTTTCTTTCAAGGTTTGGTGTCCATTCCACAAGTCCATCCAAAAGTCAACATTTCTTGCATTATTCACTTCCCATGAAATGTGATATGTGATTAAATTTCTACACTTTACCATGAAATTCCAAACATGAGATCTCACAAGGTGAGTAGGAGTAGTAAAACTACGAACATCTTCCATGGAATCCAAGTACTTTTTCCTCATAAATCTGCTCCACATGAATCTTTGTTTGCATAGATATCCCAAACCAACTTACCCCCTAAAGCCATGTTGTTGAGGTGCAACTTTCTTAGACCTTCCCCTCCCTTGATCAAAGGAAGGCATACCTTATCCTAGACAATTAAAGGAAACATTTTTCTATCTTCTGTGCCTTTCCAAAGGAAATCCCTCTTAATCTTGCTAATTCTATCCAATATGCCCTTGGGGGATTTAAGAACCAAAAGGAGGTAAATGGAAAGGGCTAAGAGCACAAACTTAATCATGGTAATCCTTTTGGCAAAGCTCAACCATTTACCTCTCCATTAAGCAAGTCTTGCTTTGAAAGCTTCCACCAAAGGGTCCCAAAGAGAAACTTTGTAGGCTCTAGGAAACATTGGAACCCCAAGATACCTTGAGGGAAGGGATACCTGTTAGCAAGATGGTTGCCATTGCACCAAGAGATCGACCTATTAATGCCCAATACAACTGCCAGAGTTAATGAATCCACAGGAGGTGGTTAAGCCTTGTCACGAACCCAAGCACTGCGTTGCACAACACAAGGAGACCGAGGGCACACACCTTGCAATAATCCCCCCAGCGTAAGTGAGGGGTTCGAACCTGTGACCTAGGCTCTGATACCAATTGTTAGCAAGACGGTTGCCATTGCACCAAAAGATTGATCTATTAATGCCTGATACAACCGCTAGAGTTAATGAATCTATAGGAGGCAGTTAAGCCTTGTCATGAACCCAAGCGTTGCGCTGCACAACACAAGGAGACCAAGGGTGTACACCTTGCAACAATAGCCTTCTAAATCCCAACACTCTCACAAGCTATTGGTGAATCCTCAAAGAGACATTAAAGAAGAACACTTCATATTTATGTTCATTAATACATTGTCCTGAAGTAGTTGAATGAAAGTCCAAAATTCCTCTAAAGGCCCTTGCTTACTGTATTCTTTCCTCTCCAAACAATATTGTGTCATCTGTAAATTACAAATATGTAAATATTCAAAATCTTTAGTGGATTCAATTCCCTTCCATATTCTTTCTTCATTTGCCACTTTGATACACCTCCCAAGTGCCTCAACCATAATTATAAAGAGATATGGCGAAAGTGGATCCCCTTGTTTGATTGCTTGAGTGGGAGAAAAGAATCCTTCTGGACTTCCATTTACTAGGACTGAGAATTATGGGAAGAGATGCACTCAAATATTAATTCCCTCCAAGGTAGATTGAAACTAGAAATTTTCAATATTTTCATGAGAAACCTCCATTCCATTCTTTCATATGCTTTATTAATATCCAATTTCACAATCACGCTTTTGTTGTTTTTGTTTGAAATGGAGTGAATGATCTCATGTGTAGTAATAATTCCTTCTAAAATGATTCTATCTAGGACAAAGCCACTTTGAACGTCAAAGAATATCTTTGAGAGCATTGGATTGAGCTTGTTTGCTAATGTTTTTGATAGTATCTTATATAAAGTATTGCAAAGGGAAATCGGTCGAAAATCCATGAAAGATTCAGGAGAAGAATTTTTGGGAATAATTGCAATGAAAGTATAGTTTAGAGCCTTTAATACGTTCCTTTGTCTCCTTGCTTCATTAGACACCTTAACTAATTCCTTACCAAGCACATGCCGACAATTTTGAAAGAAAGTTGTCGGGAAACCATCTGGACCCGGAGCTTTGTTCAACTACATATGAAACAAAGCTAATTTTGAAGTGGTGAATGAAATAACTTTATGAAGTGTTGCCATCAATGCCAAAGGGGGAGTTTGTTGGCATGTGATTGGCATTGATGTCAACCAGGTGTGGTTGTGTTGTACAAGAAGTTGGTGCTGAGACAAATGGCAAAAGAGAAGTTGTGTTGTGCTCAAAATGATGTTGTAAGTGTTGTTATGATGTTGCAGGAGAATGTTACAAGGTATTACAAGATGCAGAAGTTCACAAGAGTTCACTTGGTTCATTTTTAGGATTTCTAATGGAAGAAGATGAACAGATTGGAGAAGTGTTTGAAAATGTAGAGAAAGAAGAGGAATGCAAAAAGTCTCTTTCATTGCAGGAATGAATAAAACACAAGATGAAGAAATTATGAAAAACATCTACAGATTGAATTATTTTCTAGTATGAAGACAATTTGTAACTATTTGTTGCAGATGAAGTGAGAATGAAGATTATTGAAGAAAAGAAATATAGAGAGAAGAGGAAGATAAAGAGTCATTCTATTTTTTATTAACTTTACAGGTTCATAGTGAATGGAAATTTTTTATGACAAAAATGCAGCATTGAAGACTTTGTCTTGTGAGGTTTTTGAATAGAAATTGCAGTTGCTTAGATGAAGAAAATTGAATGTGAAGAAGAAGAAATGTGTGAAGACTGAAATATACAAGAAATATATCCCTTGACTGAGAATCATGAATAAGAGTTTGAATGCATATTGCATATGAGTTTTTGTATGATATTATGTAGGTGTTTTAGGTGATTGAGAGAGATGAATGAGATGTTTTTGCAGGGGTGAATCTAGAAGATTTTAATATCAGAGAAGATCTATCTTTTGATGCAGAAAACATGCAATATATTCTCAGAAAGATTGGATGTGTGATGAAGAGGGTTAAGACATTTGGTGTGTTGTACAGAGAATCAGGGCAATCCCCTGAATTGATTTTCTCTTTCTCATGTTCACATTCAGCCAGTGAGGCATCTTGTAGCCAGTGAGGCTTGTATGGTTAGTGAGCCCTGTTTGTTGCCAGTGAGGCATGATTTTGTACTTGTTAGTGAAACATTTTGTTTAAGCCAGTGAGGCATTTTAGAGTGGTTTTTCTTTCCCTCGAGGGTTTTCCACTCATCAAATTAGGTGTTATGTTTCTTGTTTGTCTTCACGTGTTCATGTGCCCTAATGATTTGTTCTTAATGTCTCGATTCATACTTTTCATTATCATACTTGTGCATATGTGTTTAACAAATCATTGATGTCTTCCTCTCTCTTTGTCTTGTAAGTTAAAAGGTGCAAAATGTTGTAAAAGTTTATACAACATTGATTCACCCCCCCTCTCAGTGTTATCCTGTACTCCAACAAATTTGACCTCATCCTTTGTAAAGGGCTCGACATTAACCTCTCATTCTCCTCATTCAAGATGATCGAAGGGATATGTCTCATGAAATCATTTTGCTCTACTAGTCGGGATGCTTCACCGTTTACCAAAAGATCTAAAAAATATGCTATTGCTTCCATTTTAATGGCTTCTAGATCGAAGAGCTCCACTCCCCCTATTGATTTGATCACATTAATGTTATTCCAACTTTTCCTTTCTTTGGTCGAATTATGATTTTTTTGTATTTCTATCTCCTTGTTGTAGCCAAGTTTCACTTGACTTTTGTCTTGAGAAGATCTCTTCCTTTACCTACAGATTTGCTAATTCTGCCAAGAGAGCCTTTTCCTTCTTGAAGTGTTCCTAGAACATTCCTCCCCTCAGGAATTCCTCATTAAGGGTAGTTTATTCATCCTACACTCTTCCTTTTTCTCTAAAGATATTTTTGTTCCACTCCTTGATTTTGTTTTTAAGTGAAAAAAGGTTTTAATCAAAATAAACATTGGGGTGCCCCTAATTTTTGGGGAAGCATTCCACCAACCTTTGATTTGATCTACAAAATTTTCATCTTGAAATTTCAAATTTAAATGGACATGTTGGGATACTTGAGTCAATAAGCCACGAAAGAGAAATAAGGAAATGATTTGAACCTATTCCAAGGAATATATGGCTTTCCAAAGTGCTTTTCTGACCTAACCAATCTAGTGAGAGAAGAAAACAATCCAACCTCTCCATTATGTTTTCATGCCCATCCTTTCAAATTTTCCATGTGAAACTACCATTTTTTGGCATGATATCTACTAATGTATTATTTTGGACAAAATTTGAGAAGTTAAGCTATGATCGAGAGATTCTTCTCAAACCCCTCATTTCTCACTAGGATTAAGCACTACATTAAAATCCCCACCTAGCACCACTAGTTCTCTATTTAACAAAATTAGAATCTTAGATCGTTTGTCACATAGTCTTCTTTTGATAGGGGGTTTGGACCAAAAATATTAAATAAACTAAATTTGAGATTTGAAGATAGATAAGAAACATGACATAATTGGCAGTTTGAACCTTGATTAACAAAAGTTAGACTGATTGTTTTGTCATACCACAAAATCCTCAATCCTTTGGAAGCACCAGTGGTCGAGGTGAACATCCCTTTCCATTTAAACCATTTATGAATAAGTTTTCTTGCTTCTTCAATGCCTAATTTTGTTTCCTGCAAAAGAATATGTTTGATTTCTATAGGTCTAATTGACACTTTATTAATTGTCTCTTGTCAAGGGAGTTTAAGCCCCTGACATTCCATGAAAGTATCTTCATGGCTCTTGTGAGGGGCCCTTCCCCCCTTTCTTTTTCTTATGCCTTTCAACATTTAGAACTGATTGAGACCCAATTTTTATTTCTTCTCAAGTCACTGCCTTTGCAGATTTCTTGCCATGCCTTGTGGTTAGGTCACAATTATCCCTTTTTTCTATCTCCTATTGTGAGATATTACATATGGAGTTGGAAATGAGCATGTCTTTATCCTTCTCCAACTCTATTAGTTCACCCTTTTCTATGACTCTCGGGATATCCATTTCCATAGGCATTAGATTGAGAGCACTCACAAGAGCAGGGGAGGGAGGTGAGTTCATTCCTTGTTCGGACTTAGATGATAGGTGGGAAGATGGGAGAGGCATATCCATCTATGGGGGGTAGATCTGCAATAAGAGAAGAGGTCCGATCCAAATGAGGGATCTTAATAGATTTTATTTCTTTAAAGAGGGGATTTTCTCTACAATTAGCTGAGAAGTGCTCTCTTGATTTGCAGAAACAACAAAAGGAAGGAAGAATCTCAACTTCAGCAAACTAAGGCCAAGTCAACATACCAAAGATTAAAGAAATTTGTTTTGGAATCACCTTTGCCATATTTTTGAGAATGCAAACCCTTGCATAAACTCTCGAATCCCCATTTAAGATTTCGCTATCATATTTTAGAAATTTCCCTAGTGAAGGACCAATTTGTTATAGGATATTGTCATCCTAGTACTCCTCTGGTAAATTATACAACTGTATCCATGTCGGGATCTTTGGAATATGAAAGCATGTGTGACCAAAGTTTGGGGTGCATTTCATGATGAACAAACCTACTCCTTCCATGAACCATGACCCCCAACTAGAATCTTGTCGCTTTCTACCATACTTGACATTCTGCGATGAAGAAACCCTTAGGTAAAAACTTATCCTCAATTAAAGGACCCCAAAGGAAGAAATCCATGCTTCAACCCTTCTCTTAGTTGGCTATATTCCAAAGAACTTCCCAATCATAGCATTGTTTGCTAAATCCTCTAACCGCCTTCCCAAGGATGAGGGAGGGATTATGATTCCCTTTGCAAGGAGGGCTGAAACCACCGCTCCCATCCATCCTTGGGATTTCATCCCATTTTTGTGTAAATCCTGATTAAGGTTATTAATCTGATCGTTATTTTAGTGAAACTTGCCATACCTTTATTCTGCTGACCCTAGAAATTAGTCGTAGACTCGCATTGGGCATGCATCCCCTGAACAACATCCGCATAACTTCAATGAGCCTTATCTCCATTGTATGAGTTGGAAGGAGAATGACTAATCTCCTCTTTACCCCTCCATGGGTTGCGACCTCGATGAAATTGGTTTTCGTGCAAGTTTTTCTGGTGCATCGAGGCTCCTATTTTTGTATCCCTCATCCTCGAAGAGTATTTATAGAGTAGTAGTACAATACTATACTTTAGTTGACACATTGGGAGGATATTTTCATGTTCACACGATGTTGTGTAGCTTCCTCAATGAAATCCCATCCTAAATTATTTAATTGCTTTGGTGATGTTGTAGTTGTCACCTTGAAAGAACAACTGTTGCATTCTTTGGTCTATGATGCTTTTGGTGAAAGCCATCTACTATGTGTCACCCTCAAGAATTACCACCATGTTTATTTGTACAGAATAGGATGACAAAAAGCTAGGGTGTTAAAGAATCAGGTGGGGTGGTTGAGAGATGCGGCCTTCAAGTAATGCCCTATCGTGTGTTGCATGCTTTCATAATTAATGTATTGATGTGAAACAAATGTGTGGAGGGAATAAATCATGGCGAGAGATTTTCCTATCTCATATATTCATGTAAAGTGTTATGTCACATATTTAGTCTCTCTAAATATACAATCATTAGTAAATGCTCCACATAATTTATGTCCTATCGATGATTCGATAACAAGTCATATTATACCAATACAGTCATTGACACGTGTCTTTTTAATAGGCATAAATGTGTGGCATGAGTATTATTAATTTTTAATTATGTTTAATATGTAGCAACACCCACACGAATGAACATAATTTTATCAAACTATGTTAACACTCTACATTAAACTACTGGCACTATCAATAAATGCCACAATAAATGCCATTGGTGAATCAATGATTGACACTTGTCTATTCACTAGGCCTATTTTAGGACTTCTATCCCCTAAAGTGTGTGAATCAAATTTTTCTCCTAGAATACACCTTCAATTGTTCATCATTGTACAAAAGATGATGCAAAATTTACCAAAAGTTGCTACAACCCTTGATTTGAATAAATTAAATGGTTGACGGTTAATTTTGGGAGTTTTTAAAAAATATAAATATATAGAGAAAAAATTATAAAAACCAACATTGAATCTAAAAATTATTTTCTTATAGGTAAATATGATCTCTGTGGGGGATCACACCCTTTAGTATTAGCAAGAGCTCAAAGGATCACATATACCAAAGATGCCCTAATATCATTGTATATAAGATGATGCAAAATTTACCAAAAGTTGCTACAACCCTTGATTTGAATAAATTAAATGGTTGACAGTTAATTTTGGGAGTTTTTAAAAAACATAAATATTTGATGTAAGTATACTTATTATCGCCCTTTATATTAATATATAGAGAAAAATTATAAAAACCAACATTGAATCTAAAAATTATTTTCTTATAGGTAAATATGATCTATGGGGGATCACACCCTTTAGTATTAGCAAGAGCTCAAATGATTACATCTACCAAAGATGCCCTAATAGGAATCTTTGGTACAAAACAAAGAATCAAAAAAGCCAAAAAACTAACTATTGATGGAGAGATCAAAAGATCAACCACAACCCAAACAAACTAAAATAGAAAAAAACTTAGATACACCTCCAATTGTCATACTAGTCACCCACTCTTTGAAACAACACAACAAACACTAGCTTTAGTTGTTATACTAGAGCTATCAACTTTAATGACATTGGTAGCATTCACAACTGCTTGCACACCACCTTTTTTTGTCTCTTAGCCCTCCAAAGAGTTGTTGAATTTCTTATCAAAAAATGAACAACATTTGTATCTGTCCTTCCACTGCTAGGAGGGAACCACAAAAATCCTTCTCATGGTTGGACACAACCACATAGAAATCATTTAGAGAGTCATTCATCAACCACGTCCTGGTAACTATAAGAATACAAGTGGTCATGTTGGATGAAGCCATAACATATATAGGAAAAATCCTACCTATATTTGCAAAACCCACTTCTTAATCATAACCATCCAATGTTGAATTCAACTTCTACTCGGCGATGAAACTTCCTACATATACATATTTACAAGAAAATGTACTAGATCTACATCTCTTATCAGGGACATGATATTTGATCAGAAAATGAAAGCAATGGTGCTAAAATGGTGGCGTTGGGGGAATTTTGATAGAGTATGGTTCCCTACCAATTTTCAAATATCACTTCCCACAATTGGGGAACCAATTACAAATACTTTCCTCAATTTCTCCAAATTATAACTCCCTAATTCCTTTATTTCCCACTTCCATGGTTGTAACAAAACCCTATAATAGATATTCCCAAACACTATTAAACACAACAAACAAACCAAAGGACGAAAAGAAAACTAATAGCCTTTAATTAGATTACACTTACACACAAGATGTTTTGACAATCAATCTCTAAATATAGTTCAACCTAGAATAAGGGAGTTCCCATACACTGAAGATAATTAAATTGAAATGAGTGGGACAAGACATGTCATCCTATCAATAATGCCTATTGTTAATTGACATGAATGATATTATTAGTAATTATCAATTATGTATAATGTGTGGCAACACAAATGAACATAAAGCTATATTAACATTCTAAATTAAACTAATGTCACCATCAATAAATGCTACAACAAATGTCAATGGTGAATCAATGATTGGCATTTATCGATTCCCTAGGCCTATTCTAGAACTTTTATTGCCAAAAGTGCATGAATTAGATTTCCCTTCTAGAATACACCTTCAACTATTCATCATTGTTCATCAAATGATGCAAAATTTTCCAAACAAATTAATTTACACCCTATTTTTATATACAGAAAAAATATGCGGTTCCACCACCTATTGGCATCATGCAGTACTAATCACAAGTTGCTACAACCTTTGATTTGAACAAATTGGATAGTTGATAGTTAATTCCAAGATTTGTTTCCCCCAAAATGCATTAGTATGATTTATCTCTCAGAATGGAACAACCTTCAGACCCTTGGTAATCAGACGATGTATATTCACCAAATAAGTTAATCTTTATCCTTTTGTGTCAAAATATTTTTGCCATTTAAATTATGTAATAATTTTAAATCAATCAATAATTTGCCAAATAAATTATTTTATTTCTTCAAATCAATTGATAATTGGCCAAATAAATTATTTTAGTTTTATATATCGGTCTATAATTCACTAGTAAAAAATAACTTTGTTGGACAAAGTGCCAAAATTCACTGCAAAAAATATTTTTCCCAAAATAAACATAGATTCGTAAAAAAATTAATGTAGTAGGCCAAGATTCACCATAATTTTATATAAAATTTTAGGAGGGGTTTCTTAAAGTTATCATTGGTTTGTAAACACCACCAGTTCCTTACTACAAATCTAAACACTCAAAGACAAGGCAAACTAGTATTCAGATTGCAAGACTTATTAGATCAATTTCATGCAATACACGTCAATTTTACACATAGAGTTCTATTTCACACAATGAAATCAAACCAAATTAATTTTATGTTGTGATATCACCTCAAATCAAAATAAAGTTCATTCTACTATTTGTTAGAGAAACATAGAGTTAGTAATGATATTAGAGTTTCATTTTAGATCACATAGCAACAAGTTGTAGTTCAAGTAATTGTAACCCTTCTTTATCATTTTGAAAAAATGTCTTGTCTATATTTCCAATTCATTGTCTTAGCTCTTAATTCTAGGTTGTTAATTACATTTAATTGCCTTATTTATTCTAATAACTATAATTGTGAAATTTGCATGCCCATGCCATTCCCCATTTAGTTTTGTGCCCACCTCGGTGGAATTCCTAAATGCAATTACATATTGACAAGTGGCACACTCTTGTGCTAGGTTTGGCTCATGCCCTGATCCCTATCCATCTCCATTTATTCCTCCTTACACTCATTCCCACACATTTTCCATCCATCCCTCATTTATTACACCCCATTTGCACCCACCTCAATAATTCACTCCCTGCCTCAATATTTACTATTTCATTGCCAGGCTCAACTATTTCTATCCAACCTCTTTTGATTTCTTTTTGGATTACATGATTGACATATCCTTTTGGCTCATTATTGCACCAATTACTTTTCCATTGGTATTGCAATCAACTTGGAATTTTTTTCTAAAATGTAGGAGCATAAGCACTAGCTCCTCTATTACTTTTTCTTCAAGAGTGCAAAACTCTTGGTAGCAACAACCATCCATTAAAATGTTTCTTTTTTCATGAACTACATTTAGGTGCTCTCTTTTGTGGCTTTCAATCCTTCCATCGTTGATGCATTTATATATTATTATGCTACCGTAAGGATGTATTTTCTATGGAGGAGTTATTTTATCATATACTCAGTTTTGCTTCCTTCACAAAGTTGGTTAGTTCTTATCCTTCTTTTATATGCACCCATTTCACTTCTCCATGAGATTCATATTGATCCTATCTCTCCCATGGCTTGTGATAATGATGAGAATGTATCTAGTGAGGCTTTACCCTATGTTATTCATACACCTTATGTGATGAATATTGATGCAGCTACAACTTTTTACCTATTCATGATGTTATTACATCTTATATTGAAATCCCTCTTACATGTCATGATAGCCTTAATACATTTATCCCCATATATTCATGTTCCTCTGTTGGCATAATATTATAATTCACCTAGTGTAATATTGCACCTATTTATTAATTTTACTTAGGATAATAAGATATTTTATTTCCCCTCACCTAGGGAGCTAATAAAGATGTGTCACATCTGATTTAATGTCATCAAGTGCCACCACTATCGCATTAATTCTTGAATGATGGAAATTAGGTGCCACCTTTGTCTAATTAAGAGCCACCTCTTTTTCACTTGACCAAGTTAACTCATCTTTGGATTGGGAGTTAACTCATGACCTCTTGGACATATGCCATCCTGACTAACCCATCCAAGAGGCCTATACACACACACACACACACACACACACACACACACACACAGTTATTTGTATTGATCAATTAATCAATTATGACTACAATAGCATTATTCTATCTTTGTTTTGTGACTAATTCATAGAAATTAGGTCCTATGTTAATTTTGTTAATAACAAAATCTAACACCTTTAATGATATACCTTATGATGAACTTAAGGATATTATATATGTGAGCTACCTTGTTTTATACATGATGATATGCTTTGTGACGATCATTCTTTTATGTCTCATATTAGTTCTATGGATACTCATGACAATCTTTTACTTGGTGATGGATTACATGATGACAACTTACACTATAACGTTAATCCATTAATTTATCATGACAATGATATTGATGCATCTTGTTCATTACATGATGATTTTGTTGGTTTTAGTGAGGAATTATTACATGATAATTTTGATGGTTCTACCAACACTTATTTATATATTAAATATTTCTTGCTTACTAATCATGGGTATTTAGATGATGATACTTTATTGATTAGTGAGCTTAGACTTTTGTCATGAGACGTCATGTCCACATTTGCAAATATGGGCATGACAACTTTGTTTGAGTGCTAGAGCATTACCTTGGTTTGATTCATCTTGCTTGCTCTATCATTCATTTAGGGATTTAGCAAGTTCTTTTATTTCTCATTTTTCTAGCCCTAGCATGCTCGAGGATAGCATGGACTTCATAGCACCTTCTCATGATTTATCTTTTGATGCTTGTTCATTGTCTTCTCCTATAATCCATATGGATTATGCATCTATTTGTCCTACTTTTCATGCCATGCCATATCTCCCTCAATACATACCTACCTTCCATACTAAGGATACTTCACATAGTTATCATAATATTAGACATACACCAAAAGCTAGCTAGAGGTCAAGGTGTTCCAATTCGACAATTAATTTAATCACATAACAAAGTTGGTATTACTCTTGTACTTAAGCATACATCTAAGGTAACTAAGGAGTTTGACATTATTCAACGACTACAAAACACACAAGATAAGATATCTCTCTAGGATCTAGTATTCACGTCATATTTGTATAAGGATACCATGAAAAAACCCTTGGAGAAGATCCAAATAATTATGATACCATTTCATAATTAATGACTTCTTTGATATAATTTATTGGTCATAAGTAGCATCATGCTATTTCATTTCATGACATAGAACTCCCACATAAGTCAATTATTAATGAAACTTTATCTATACACATTATGGTGAGATATAGTAAATTGAACATAAAAATCTCCTAAAAAATGTAGGAATCCCCCCAAAAGCTCCAAAATGAGGTCCTTTACGAGAGTGTCATGTCACTCCTCTCCATCCAATAAGATGGAGACACATGACACCTCTCCACCTCTCCACCTACCTCCCTCACATCACACCTAAGTTGACATGACCTATGAGATCCATGATGATGGATTATCCAAATGTGGGTAAATGGAATAAAAAAGATATGACACTATGCATGTTCAAACCCTAATCAAGACATAATAATGAAACACAAACAAGGATGGATTCAAATCCTTATGGAATCTGATGTAATGGAACTGCAATTAGAAAATTAGATCTAAAAACCTTAATTATCTAAAAAAGGATAAACCCTAAGATCAAACCCTAGGTCTTGAAGGAATGTTGGTATCAAAAAAATGTAAAATAATAAATGCATTATAAGTTACATAAATATCCTTGTAAATTAATTAATAAACAAACTTACCCTAGGATAAATGAGCCAAGATTGATAATGAAAATAAATTTTATAAACAATGCAAAAACTAAATAAATTAAATTTATGGGTACTTAGCTCTAAATTTGATGTAGATGTATTTTTCTTGATGTCAAGAATCCATTAATCTAAGTGCCATAATTTTATGATCTATCATTGTGTTAGGATTAGGTGTGCTATTCACCTTGCATATCCTAAAAGGTTTATTGTAACTTAATTGTTTGTAGATGGGTACTGGCAACCAAATTTGCCACCCCTAAAAAACTATGTTTAATTGTATATGTAGCCAAATGTTAGGCCATTCTTGTCACATCAATGTCGACTATGCTATCTTTCCTATCAAAATGGTTAAGTCCTTAGGTGTTGGTCTATCTTGGTCTACTAATGATGTATGTAGATTTAACATCATGAAGATTATCGAGCTATGAACCCTGAAAGAGGCTCCAATACTAGTAGAGGAAAGAAAGGGTGAAGTTCAAAGAAAGATTGTGATGACATATACAAGGCATAGGCATGAATGATTGAGGTGAAGGCAAATGTTCTTTGACACATTAAGAGAGAATCATATGTGAGAATCATCTTCCAAGCATAAATTTATCACTTTGAAAAGTCCAAGATTCAAGACAAGAAGTTTTAGTGAAGTCTAGAGATCAAGCTTTCTATTTAGAAAAAGTTGCTTTTTGCATTTTTGTTAAATCCAAATTGAGGAGATAAGCATGGGAATCACAACTTTCTATTTCTAGAAAGTCATTTTTTGCTTTTTTTTAACGAAAAGTGGTAGATGGCAATGGAAGAAGGTCAACAATACAGATTCAAACTTCATCAAGTGATGTAATATCCCACTCTTATTATGCCCTAGATTTTTAGTTTACCTAGTTTGACATTTTGTCAAACACTTAACCTGTATACTGTTTGGACTAAATTCTGATTGGATTTCTGAGTTTGTTTGAATGCAATTACAAATGCCAAATGAAAGATAACATAACCACATTTATTGCAATCATGAATACTACCATATCAACACTAAATTATGCCTTTAGATTCACTTAAAAATGTCTGATTGTAAAGTAACTCAGGTTTGATAATTATAACAGGGATATATGAGGTGTTCAAATTAAAGATTTGAACAATAGAAAGATTGTATTGCATCAGTATCTTCATACCTGATAGATTCTTCACAGTTTGATACAATAAGAATGCCCAAAATGTACAATAAGTGCTACCAATATAAATGGATCTGTTCATCATCTAAAGACTACAATTTTTGGATTTAGAATTTTTGTAACAACCTCACTATCTTCCCTTATATCTCCCTTACATAGTGCAACGATTTGATATATTCAAAATATTTTCTGATACTTCAAACTCAGTATTCGGTTTCCTTAAACATCAAATTAGAATTAAGAGGATATCATTATTTCCCAATGCCTTTAATTAACTTCAATATTTCCCATGCTCTAAATCAGTCCCACATTGCCTCATAAACACTTTCGTGTCTCTTAGCTCCTCTTCTTTGTAGCGGCTAGAAGAATTTAAGCTCTATGGCCACATATGATAAAATATGATTAAGTGTTTAACCCAAGTAATCAACAGACAACTCTGACAGCAGCAATAAAATAATAGAATTGTCCCCTCCAAATATTAATTGCCCGGCTAGGAAGCATACACTAAATTATGACATAATATGTAAAGTTTGTCTAATAATAATAATTCAAATACCTCACCCAAAAGGTAATGACAGAGTTTTGTCCCCCAAAGTGGTACAACAACTTCTAGTTTAAATTGTAGCTATTCCTTAACTCCAATAGCTGACTTAGCAATAGTTTTGCTCATGCTGGGACCCATGAATTGTCCATAATATGAAATGTAGCTCCTAAAACCTTCAAAGGCTTCCAGTATCAATGATGCATCATTCCAAAAACTCCACACAATCCACAAAACTCACGGTATGCACTTTCTATGGGTTGCAACTTCCTTTATTAAAATTAGCTTCTCCAAATCTGATTTAATAGATTAGCGGCTAGTATTTGCATCTCAACATATGCAACAATTCATGCTCTGCATCTCATTAACTTGAAAATATATCTCTGATGTCCAACCTTTCAATCTGCAAACTTAAAAATTCACAACAATACCAAACACAAAATCCTAATGGCACAAATCTTTGAAGCTCAAATGTGAAACCTGAAGCGATTTCACCTCAAATTCTAGTAAGGGATCATCTCCTTGATTGCCAAGCTGAAACCTGAAATGTTTCTTCAACTCAAAAACACACAAACTCAATAGATGATCTCAAATGACTCCCAGACATCCTTTTAAAACCTTCAAAAAGGTTTTTGTGTACACGGTCACACATGAACTTTATTAAATAATTATTTTTGTGTACACAATAACACTTTATTTCATAAAGTGTTTTTAAATTGATTTAAGTAACTTAATAAAAATATAATTTTATAAAGTAATTAAAATACTTTATAAAATTAAATTAAAAATTAGAACATTTTTAAGTTACTTAAAAATGGGGACATCACAGGCAAAAATAGTTTCAGGGGGTAGTATAATGATGGAAAACTCATCGAAGCCAGAGGTTTTATGGTGCAATGTTTGACAATGGAAAAATGAAGCAATTTTAATGAAAGATTAAAAGATTCTATGAAATCATTCAAAAATCATCAAAAAGCACTCCAAGCACCCATGTCTTGTTCATTTTTGGTATCACATTTTAAAATCTTAAGTTTTGGTGTCCATCAGGGAAAACTCTTGATGAGCCCCAACTTTTTCAAGGCACGAAGTTCTCGATTTGGCATCCATTGGGGAAAATCCTTGTTGAGTGCTATTTTGACATTAAGTGGTCCAAATCCCCTATGAGAATTAAATTAGGATGTTTTATGATGCTAAGATCAAGTTCAAAAAGGCATTTCGGTGCCTAAGTTCTTCTAGACATCAAAATAACATATTTTTTCTTACCAAAACAAAGTAGTAAACAAAGCAAAAGTGGTGCCCAAGTTAGTATATGGGCCCAAGTGAAAGATGAACATCAAATAAAGTGAAATAAAGGAGAAAAAACAATGAATCTGAACCCTCCATTCAAAGTGACACCCAAGTTGAAGCATATCAATATTTTATTATTATTTAGATGTAATGAGGATCATTTAAAGCAAATTAAAGACAAAATCAAGAGATCAGAGTCCTTGATTCAGCTGGATGCTCAAGATGAGAAGCATAAAAGGAAAGAAGGTAATATTTTATATTATTTTTAGAGGATAAGGATATAATTGCTTTCAAAGCAATTATTTTATTATTTTTGAAACTTCAAGAAGTTATAGCTAAAGGCTATAATATGTGTCATTTACACAAATTATAATGAGAGGTGATGCTAGAATTATGTTGTACAAATTGTCATTCAAGTTATAAGTTAAATTAAATTGTTTAAAGTGTTTGTGTGTAAAGAATGTGAAGTTGAAGCTTGCTTATGCTACCAAGATTTCTATTCAAGTCTAATCCCAAGTGTTGTAGTCATTCAAGGAAGAATCCAATTAATAAGATGATCTGCGTTAGCTTTATGTGACATTGGTGTTCAAATCCATGAATAAGTTTTAAATATTTTCTGATAATCAATTATCTTCATCCATTCTTCTTCTAGGCATTATTATTTCCTTGTGTTATGTTTTCTTCAAGATCAAATTAATCTTTGATACAACTCCAAAGATATTTGTTTTAATCTTTGGATAGTATTTTTGTTTATATTTTAGTTCTCATAAATTGAGAAAATTCATTGGTGAGAATAGCAATTTTTCATAGTCTCATGCTCTAGCCTCTAAGATAAAAAATAGACAGGTCAAGTTTGCTTATTTATTTTATATTTATGCAAAACCCCAAAGAATAGATTTTATAGTGATCATATTAGCAGATTTGTTTTTGTTTTAGATTTTAGAGTAGATTAAATCAGGGAGCTTCCCTTGTGAGTTTGAATAGAGGATTTCCTCAATAACAAACATATTTTCTCCACAATCCACTAAACCAGTTGAAAGAGCTTTTGGATACAATTGTGTGTGAGTTTTTTTATCATCAACATTTCGGATCACACTCCATGATCCATCATTAGGATGAAGTAGAGGATTTCATCATCCATTGTTCTATTTTGTGTTGTCATAAAAGTGAAAAATTTAAAAACCAACAATTTTTAGTGCCCACCATGGGGCACGTGTTACTAAAGCTTTCAAATCTCACGCTCATGACTCTCAAAACCCTTAAAGCTCTAGTTTTGTAGCCTAACTTAAATTGGATCGAACATGATCAAGAAGATATTTTGGACAACTTAAGGTGTTTTACATTTGATCAAAAGAAGAGTCACACATTGGAGATTTGTTGGCATCTTAGATGAAGAAGAACAAAAATTGACCTTGCAACAGGAAGACCCATCTTACCTCCTCGTGTGGAACTGATCAATCTTGGCTTTAAAAGTTTACATAAGAAGGAAAGTAGATCCCGCCATGACTACCTTCCCAACTTTTCAACAAACATCATCAAGCAAAAGATCTTATCACTTTGATCCTGGTTGACAAAGTATACACCATATCATAGTGGAAGACAAGGATTCTTCATCCAATGTTTCAAACACATCCTCAAGCACATTCAAGTTAAGATCTTTCTTCATCAACTATTTAGGAACTCATAAATATTTTTGCAATAAATTTAGATCCAGAAAATCTAGATAAACATAAGGAACCATTTCAAGCAATGGTTAATGGTGTTTACAATAACAAAGATTTGCCTCCATTTTCATTTCCATGGGGATCCATTATTGGTCCTTCGACACTTACAACTCACCATGATTTTCTACTACGAGACTTTCATGATGATAGCACGTAACATCCCAATGAGCATATCTAAACATTTACTATTACTTGCAACATATTGGGGGTTTCTCAAAAAGATGTCAAAAGTTTGGTGTGAGCAGTAGTAAATTGGTTCCATCACCTCACTCCAAGTTGCATCACTAACTAGGAGACTGTGCACACTAAATTCCTTTGACACTTCAAACCAACAAAGGAATTTAGTTTGAAGTGTCAAAGGAATTTAGTGTGCACAGTCTCCTAGTTAGTGATGCAACAAAAGATGGTCATGGGATAGAATGGAGAATTCAAAATTTCTTGCGAGCGGGAATGGGTCTGCAATGGTCGGGTGTGCGACTACTGCGGAAGGGAAAGGGGTTAGCTCCTGACGCCGGTCGTAGGGATCCTTCTCATGAAGTTCCAAATATTGGCTCGGGACTGCAGGGTGTGTCTGGTTCTGAGTGCATGTCTCCCACAGTTGGTGTTACTGTTGGGGGCAAGAATAGTGAAGAAAAAGAGACATGCGACCCTACTGTCGGGGATGATGGTAATGTCCCTCTTCACTTGATAAATTATGAATTTTTTTTTTGACCTTTTCTATTCCTGGAGGTTAGAAATAAAATAGTCAATAAGGGAATAATAAGAATAATTAAATCTGAGCCCAAAAAGCTATAGTTTCAGTTTGGAAGTATTTAATTATTCATTATGTTTTCTACTAGGGACCACTTTAAGTGAAGACTTCATTTCTATTAGGCAATTGAGCTGGAAATAGAAATATGATCTCTAAAGGAGATCGAACTGTATTTCTATTAGGCAACTGAGCTGGAAATAAAAACATGATCTCTAAAGGGGATCGCTGGCTTTTTGGAGGCTATTAAAGGCATCAAGGGGTTTGAGGAGTCATTAATTATTGGAGATCATTTTTATGGTTATTTCTCTCTGCAGATTTACTTCCTAAAAGCTCAGGACGAAACCCCTAAAAGCTGTCAGCTTTGGATGCCAACCCAAAGCCATCTCAGCTCACAACATTGTTACAGCGCTACATACCAGAAATTAGATCCAGCTATTAAAGTTTCACAGATTTTACAGGAAAGAATCTAAGGTCTGATACAACATACCCAACTATTTATAGACAGGTCTGCAACCCTCCATTAGAGCCCGTCATAAGAACAGATTGGTGCTTTTTACAATTTTACTCAGAATATGAAGCAATATATGAAGCCATATTAATTAGAACATCTATGCATGTAATCAGATTCGACTTAATGAGAATAAGGGTTTCATCTAGGTGATAAATCTTGTCAGTATCTTTTTTCTTTTCTATGCAATCTTTTCATGTTATGGCATTAAAAATATATGAAATAAAAAAAAAAAACTAGTGGGTAGAATTGTGTTAGATTTAAAAAAGGATATTTCATGTCTCCCACGGTTGGCATTACTGTTGGGCGCAAGAACAGTGAAGAAAAAGATACATGTGATCCTACTGTCGGGGATGATGGTAATGATGGGTCTACTGCTGGGCTTCGGGCTCTTGGGGGCCTTAGAAATCCTTCTCTGCTATTGTGACTAGCTCAGGGGCTCAGTCTCGCTCACCCCAACATGGTTCTCGGCCTATCCCTTGTGCTTGGGAGTCTCCTGTTGTGGTGTGTGGCTCGAAGGTCACAGAAAATGAGGATTTCTACCGCAATAAAGGAGTGATATGCAGATTCAATGGATTTTGGCCCTCTCTGCCCAACCTCCACAAATGGGTCATGGAAGCCACTTGTTGAAGGTAAGATTGAGTTGTTTCCTTGCACAAGAGGATTCTTTATTGTGACTTTTGCTTCCTTGGAGTAGCGAGACTTAGTGCTCGATGGCAGGGTTTGGTTGTGGGGTGAGCATTCCCTTTCCATCAAACCCTGGACATTGTCTTATACTCCCCTTACAGAGCCGCTTAACATTAGACCTATTTGGGTCCGTCTCCCAAATCTCCCTCTCCAGTTTTGGGAGGATTCCTGCTACGAGGGCATCGGCAATGCTATTGGTCATTTCCTCAAGGTTGATTCTACTACTTCTTTCGTGGGATATTCTACGGTAGCCCACATCCTAGTGGCTATTGACATCTCCAAACCTCTCCATGGAGATGTGGTTTTGATGGTAGGGGAAAGGCCCTGTAAACAACTATTAGATTATGAGGGTATCCCATTTAGATGTAGAAGATGTTTTGCTACTGGTCATTTGGCCTCGTATTGTCCTCTCACGCGCTGTAAGGGCGCTGCAACTTGGTGGAAAGATGCTCTCCTGGATCACTTGACTATCAGTGCTTCCCAAGAGGACTGTTCATCTCGGGAGGATGAGTCCTCTGAGGAGGATGAGCTCCCTATTGGGGTTGTTCCTGAGGGGGTGATGATGGCTGCTGCTTCGGGTCCCTCGCATTCTCTGGACTCTTCTGATCATTTCTCTGCTCACTTGTCAACTCCTCCGGCTTCGGGTAGGATTACTTCTTGTTTTGTTATGGCTTCTTCCTCTTCGATTTTGCCTTCTTCGGGCTCAGCTTCTTTGCACACAGATTCTTTGGCTTTGGCGACTGCTGAGGGTCACTGTGTGTCCTTAGTGGTTGTGGCTTTGGGGTAGGATCCCCTCTCTCCGCGTTCTGTTGATTCAAATTTTGAACCCTCTTGGACGGTGGTTCAATGTAAGAAGAAAGGCCTTCCTCGTTCTATAGCTGCTTTGCACCCTAGGGTCAAAGGAGTTAGATTTTCTAGGTTAGGTTCTGGTGTCGTGTTGTTGTTGGGTTTTCTAGCTAAGCTGTTGGGCCTGTGATGTCGTTCTATCGTTCCTGATTTGTTTGGACCTGCTTGTAGGTTCAACACCTTTTGGCTGTTGGTTTCTTGCAGCTTGGCTGCGATTGTGCTGTTTGCCTGTCTTGTTGTTCTGCCCTTGGGGCCTTGTTTGTAAAGGGTTCAACCCCTTGTAAAGCTGCTTACCTTTATAAAAAACAAAAGATGGTCATGTTCTTTTTGCTCAATTCTCAAATGTAAAGAAAGATCACAATGATCCTATGAGGGAGTTTGTAGCACAATTCGATCAACTTGTTAGAAGAATCAATAATTCTTTAAGGCCCTTTCCACACATTCTATTGAGCTTCATCAATGCTCTTCCTTGACAACTTTGCTTTCTTTCTCAAAATTGATGAAGTAGATAAGTTAGAAGAGATGCAAACATGAGAAATTAAGCTCGAAGACGACATGATCACTACAAGAGAAATCATAAAAGATACCATGAGTCCATGTTTCCAAGTCTCACTAAGCCTTTGTTACTGAAAATGGTGACTAATATCACAAACATGAGAAGGCAATTTCAATAGAAAGTTTTAGATCAATAGTTGCATTAAAGGGATAACACAAATAATTTTTGCTCTTTCCACGAGACAAGCAATCACGATGCTCAAAATTATCTAGAGATGCATCACATGATGCAACTCTTGGCAACTCCAAGATCAAATTATTAAAGGTTTTTAGGTAACCTTCAACATTTTCAAGATGAGCTCGATGGTGACTCAATGATAGAATATATTCAAGATAGATAAGTTTATGCTAGAGAATTAAATACATTAAACAATTTTGTATGTTTCTAGAATCAAATGGTTGTGAAAGAGAAAGGATTTCAAGAAGAGAAAATGTAAGAGGAACATCCATGGGAGAAGCCACCAAGCAAGACTTGTTTTCAAGACAACACATATCATTTGTTTGCTAATATGGATAAAGTCTCCCGAGCATCTATAGAGCATGATGAAGATCTAGGTATTTTTTATGAACAAGAAGAAATTAGTTGTGCTAGAGAGGATGATGATGAATCAAATAGCTTATTTTCTTCAGTCGAAGGGTTGTTCAAAAAGTCTGCACTAGATGTAATCAAGAAGAAGATAAATATATTTTTCTTTTGTCAGGAACATACTCACCTTCCTCCAAATGTCTAGTCAGATTGTGAGACCATTGTGGAACCACTAGAGGAGAACACAAGGGTGAGTAAATAAAATCTTTTGGTTAAGAAGACAAAATAGAGGTTGGAAGTGGGGTTCTTCGTGTTGGATGATTCTCCATTGAAGGAAGCAACATATTTCTCCTTGTCTTGAGATTTTGACACCATATCACCTGAGTTTTTGGTGCTGGACCACCATTACCAACATTCCACTTATTCTTATGGCTCCCAACTATGGACCATCCCTCCTCTTTTTTTGGAGGTAGAGCCTCATTTGTAGGTTGGGGACTGGGCTTACTATGAGGAGAATCAAGAGGACAATCTCTAATCTTATTATCAGAGCACTAGCACTTGTAATAGGTATTAGGTAGGTTAAGATAGCCAACACACAACCAATTTGGATATCCATTGATTCCTTCAGATCTTTAGAAAGATCAATCTCAACATAGATGAATTTTTGCAAATAAGTTGAGAAAAACTTATTTGTCTTGACACAAACAACATTGCCTAAAGAAGCCATTATTTTAGGCAAGAAGTTCTAACATGGGAAAGGTGACCTAGGAAATTCCACCTAGACAGGGACATGAAGGCCTTTCTCCTAAGAGACTATAAACTCTTAAGTTTATGGTGTGAAAATAAGAAGAGATGTAAGGACAAACCAAGGGTCATGTTTGAGAATGACTTTCACATGGTTGGCTTTAGCAAAGTGGAAAATAAAGAAGCCCTTTGTGAGGTTTTGGAGAATATTAATGCATACCCCAAGAAAGACCCAATATTTATTCACCCATTCATTAAGAGTGCTTTTAGGGGGAATCCTCCTAAAAAAATATCCTACTAAAGCAAAATTTTCAATCCATCTACAACCACTATCAAATTTTGGGATGGAAAGGACCACATCTAAAGGTGTTTCAAAAGACATAACTCATGAAATACCTTGGGAACAAACTTCGTGGGTCGCTTTTGTAGTGGATCCATTCTCATACACTCTCAAAGCATCAACATCAATATCAACTACTAGATTAATTAAGTTTAAGGCCATTTAAAGGAGAAAAATGCTTGTAGGTGTAAAAAACTAAAAGACCTCACAATAAATACAAAAAAAAGGATAATCATGCTCAAAGAAGTAGTATGACATAAGGAATGATAAAAGTTAATACAAACAAAGCTAAGACCTAAACCCTAAAAGAGCCCTCACAAATCACATTGCACCTATTTATTAAGTTTACTTAGGATAATAGGATATTTTTACTTTCCCTCACCTAGGTAGTTAATAAAGACACGTGTTACCCTTGATTTGACATTATCAAGTGCCACCACCACCACCACACACACACACACACACACACACACAAATTTGTATTGTTGCTCAACTAATTAGTTATGAATATAATCTCACATAAGACCATCCATGTCCACAAGTAATCTTGCATCACCAATCATAACTAATTAATTGAACAACAATACAAAGATTTGTATGTGTGTGTGATCCATGTCCACAAGCAATCTTGCATCACCAAAATAGTTAAAGTTTTTGTTTTTAGTTTTTCTTAATTTTGGTGTGTTTGCTACTTTGTAGCTTCATGTCAACTTGCTTCCTTTTGAGAGTGCTATAAGGAAGGATATTGGTTCCCATTGGATCTTTACACTTGTAGCTATGCTATAGATTGCTTAAGGTTTTCTTCAAGCTGCTACATGCTAGTTTCATATGTTTATAAGCTACTACAAAAAGGTGACAAAGACCAAATAATTTTTTGCTATAGGACCTATACATTTTTGTTACAAGGACTGTGTATTTTCTATTGTAGGGCCTATGTATTAAGATGTTGCTAAAAGAGGATTGCATTTTAATGCCTTGGTGATAGGTTGTGACAGTAAATATTAAAGGCTGCTACATATATGAATGATGAGTTATATATTATGTTGATTAAATAAAATGATTATTACTACTATATGCAATATAATCAAATATTTGGGATATGTTTAAAAATTATTTTGTTGCCAGTTGTTGGCTTCTAGATAAAAGGGGCCTTTTACCTTTTTAGATCAATTTGTGGAATAATTTTACTTTGTGGTAGCTACTTTTCAAGGTTGAGATTCATTCCTTCTATTTGTGGCAAACTTTAGAAGATCTAGCAACTAATTTATGGAGTCTTTTACTTGTTTATTGGGTTGTGATATTCCATCTGGTGTGTATTTATTTGCTTTTCTTAGATGGATAACTATTTTCTTAGCTGATAGACTTCTTCTTCTTCTTCTTCTTGGTTGTCCAAGTTGTTCGGATATTCTTCTGTCTATGTGGCATCATTCTAACCTTTGGCTGATTTATTCATTCATAAAGGTTTGTGATAACAACTATAGACCATGAGCTATTTTTGTTGGTAGTTGATTGAATGCTTGCATAGAACAATTTCCTATTTTCTAGGACAATATGATAACGTTTTATGTTTTCTTGGTTGATCCTTTCTTGTTGACGAGGCATTTCATTGCAGAGGTCATGTGACTTTTCTTTAAAACATTCTTGAGCTACAATTACCTCTACATGGCCATATGGCAATTTCTTCCATGAATGGATGACAAGATTAACATGCCTTACTTTAATTGAGATTGGCTAGCATATGGTGCTCAAAAAAGTTTCTTTTTTGAGCAACAATCATTTGATTTATTATTAGTTTTTGAGAAGATAAGGCCCATAGTCTGGTAGGAGATGATCTTTGGTTCAGATAGAGAGCAAAGGGGTTTTGGGGAAAAGAGGGAATAACAACTATAGACCCAGAGCTATTTCTTTTGGCAGTTGATCAAATGCTTGCATAGAATAATTTCACATTTGCTAGGACAATATGATAATATTTTGTGTTTTCTTGGTTAATCCTTTCTTTTTACGAGGCATTTCATTATGGAGGTTGCGTGGCTTTTCTTAAAAAACATTATTTATGTGCCTAAAAGTTATGTTCATGGTTTCACTAAAACACAAAAGGCCTTTATGGAAAATTTATTTAGTTACAAATTAAATCCATAACAGTTGAGAATGGCCATCTACTTTAGACAAAATCAAAATAATGTTTGATGAACGTGGTACCCTTGAGTAAGAGTCAATAAAGAAAAAAATATTATATATGAGTGCATAAGTAAATTGAAGTTATTAAGATGTGAAATATCTTAAATCTAACTGAAACAAATGTGTCTGCAAGTTACCTGATTTTACTAAAACACTAGAGGCCTTCCCAACAATTTTATTCAGTTAGAAGAATTCATAAATAATAAACATGCATTGCAAAACAATGTAAATTACAACATGTGAAAAACAGAACTAATTTTCACCATCTCGTAGTAGACTGAAGATTACACGATGGAAGGCAATTTCCTTTCAACGAGTAAGATGTCTTTTTGACAATCAATTTAAAGGATGACTGGTGTAAGTAGGAAAGATGATGAAACAACAATTATTACGATACTTGGCTTAAAATATGTCAATACGGAAAGTGAAGATGTTAACAGCTTAGCTATAGTGTCATCAATCATGAAGAGAAGAAAAATGAAACAAACTCACAAAGTCATATCACAAAAAGATGTGGATGCTCATATTTCTTTTAAATTCTGTCACTTCCAACCAGCCCTACCATGTACTTTTCCCTTTTTTCATAAGTGGTAAGGTAGCTTTATTTATTTTCACAAATCTGAATTGTATAGACAATTAGATAATTATAATGTCCATTTTCTGTACAGTACATCATATCTCCTATTGTAGACCTTATTATTCACAACTTACTGCAATTTTCTGTCTCATGCAAGGGCCATATCATGATTTAGGTGATTCAGATTTGATAGATTCTCTTATAGCTACCGCTTAAAATAGTACCTGAAAATATGACAAACAAGATATTTCAAGGAAAATTAGTTATCCTTATCCATTCAACGGACCATTGCTTAAGATTTTAATTTTGTCAACAAAAGAAACATAATGTTAGGGCAAAATTAAGTACTTACACAATTTTACATCATGTCACTGCCTCAACCTAGCAATGGTACTAATTTTGAGCTTGTCATTTTGTAGTAGAAGAAAAATAATGTAATGGCAAAGTAGAATACATACACGTATATTTTTACACCATATATGGCTGAATATTTGTGGAGAAGACGTTCTATGGCATACCACTCGGTACGCTTGTCTGTAGAACGAAATCCAAGTCTTGGCATATGAATAGATGCTGTCATCAACACATTCATCTCATCAAAACAAATAGAATGCAGTGAAACCAAAATTTGAAAAAAAGGCTATCTGTTTCTTTGCCTGGATTTTACAGATGAATTAGTCTTAGAGCATTATTCAAACAAAGAAACAAAATAGAGAGATTTTAGCTGATGAATATCTGATTTTTTAGGTGCTCCCTACAGCAATATTTCTTAATATTGAATACTGAAATTCATACAATCCTAAAAATAGATGAGCAAAGCAATGCTAGAGACCTAACAGCAGACCAACAAAGGTCAGTAGAATTTTTTTGTCACTGCCATGGGGGTTGTTTTTTTGTTTATCTTATTTGTTGTTCAAATTTGTACTTCTTTAGGTTTCAACTTGACAAAGCTTGCAATAATTCCAAGCCTTTGTGAATCCATCTAAATCCAAGATACCTTCGAGTAATTGGAATTTGGAATTGTCTAACACAGTACTGGCTACACAGTGCGGTTTTGATAAGTTCTGGTGTTTTTATAGTATGCAAGTAACTATAACATCTTTAAAGTTAAATTTAGAACTATAACAATCAACCATCTCTATATAGAAGTGTCACAGCAATCACTTTCAAATAAAAAGGACACCATTAATCTAAACTAAAAATAAAACTGCCCTTATGATGCTTTGTCATCGTATTATTTCTAAACACAACTGCAGATACATTAAAAACACGATCAGATCTCTAATTATGTACTTTTGTTTGATTTAGGACATAAGCCAAGCCCATTGTAGCTTTATTATTTATTTTTGTCTCATATCTAGATTAGCTACTTCAACCTTCTCAGCATGGCATATGTTCTGAAAGAGCGAAAATGTTAGGAAGCAGGATGTTGAATTGAAAAAGGTATACTTCAGGTCAAATATGAGACAAGAACAATACTTACAGAAAGGGCTGACAAAAATAAAGATTGAAATATTAAAAAAAGCTGCATATGACTTGCGATCCCGCCAAGGAATACCATATAACAACTCTAAGGAAAGCTACCTAACTTTGCCATTTTCTTGTATGCCAAGAATTGTTGGATTTGATATTGGGAATTTTGAATTTTGAAACTGGAGGATTAGATTACACCTATGATCTAGTACATGAGATCAAAAAGCAATCTGGCTCAAAAGGTGAAAATCCTAAGAAGTGGGTCTGTGCTGGTTTGAACTAGAGGATTTTGCATAATAGAGTACTGGATTCAAGATTGGGACAGTGAGTATGTCAAAATAGACAAATTATGTGCTAAGACATGCATTTATGTCATCCAAGCAATGTGGTGTAAAGCAACAGAGGAAAAGTGCAAGGTATGCACTTTGGACTTTCTTGCTTACGCACGCGTGCACACACAACCTAATGTGTACTTTCACATGGAATAACCTTAATCCCTAATTGTCTTGGATCTATTCTCTGTTAGATTTTTTTTTATAAAACATTATGGAATTTGAAATCATTTGCGTTATGACTTTGCAAGCATAAAAGTTGTCTTATGACTGCAAGTTTTGCGCCATAGCACAATTGGCTTGAATGATGGCATGAAATTCACCTGAATCTCATAAATGAAAAGTAGTGTAAAGCAAGAGAGGAAAAGTGCAAGGTGCACACTTCTCTCCTCTACAAACACACATGCACATGCATGCACAAACACGTGCACACACACACACACACACACACCTTAATGAGTACTTTCACATGGAATAACTTCATTCCCTAATTCTATCTTGGATTTATGCTCTGTTTGATTTCTTTTAATAAAACATTTTGGTATTTGAAATCAGTTGCGTCATGACTTTGCAAGTTTTGTGTCATAGCACAAGTGACTTGACTAATGGCATCAAATTAGACTAAACCTCATAAATGAAGACTAATGACAAAAAAAAAACATTTTTTAGAAAGTATCAAATATGGGGTAATGATGTAGAGTAATGACTCAAACAAGACTAACTTGACACATCCCAAAACTAGGTTTCACTACAAATGATGCAAATGTGCATTCTTGTTCATTCTTAGCAACTTGCTCTTAAACCCTAAAACATGGAACAACAATTTAGACCTTTTTTGGCATAACTTTCATTGCAGACCTGATATTCCACATCTAAGACCTGTTTGAGATACCCTTTTGGCCCTTATTAAACATATGTCAAAATGGGCTAGGGTTGTTTTGTACGGAATAGGGCAAAACAAGGCTGTTCCAAATTGAGAACCCTAAGCAGGGTTCAGACCTATTGTTTGTAAAAATGTCATAACTCACTCAAAACCTAATGATATCACATGCAACTAAAAGCATTGTAAACTAGAAACAAATATCTTTCCATCCATTTATTATATTCCCTGATATGAGGCTGTACCAAGCCGTACCATGCATGTTTTCAGACTGCATTTTCAGAAAATTAAACTTTACAGACCTACCCTCAATAAAAATGCTATAACTTATTCAAATCTCTATGAAAATTGATGCAACAAAAAGAAAAATGAAGTAGATTCACATGCCCACACTTTCCAATCAGTTTTAGATCATTAAATGGGCCTTACAAATCCGTACCAAGCAAAAGAACAGAACTGTTACAGAAAAAATGCAAAGAAATTGCTTCAACATGATTCACAATCTTCATTCAAATGTTCACTCCCAACCTTCCCAACCTTTCCCAACCTTCTCCAACCTTGGGATTCGTGTTTACAACATGTATTTATGCTTTCCCAACCATTTTCCAACTACCAACCACCCACAACTAACTTCCTAATCAAAGTTGTAACTTTAATGCACTTTTTGACAACTTTCACAATGACAACTTTTACATCTTTTTTGCAAATGTATACAACTTTTGACCAATGGACCTATAACATTCCAAAATGGATCAAAATGATCCCAAATGGTCATAAATGACCTTATTAGACCCAAAAACCCATAAACAACCTAAAAACCAAAAGGTGACAACATTTATGCTATGATGCTCCTGATGCCCCTGCATCATACATCCAAGGGAAAGAAAAAAAAACTCGAGTCCACTTGAGTGCAGGGCTTCTTTTTTTCTTGGTCTTCCAATTCTTCTGCCACTTGTTAGTCAACTGGGAATTCATTTCCAAAAGCTGATGCTTATTACACCCTGTTGTATGTTCTGCATTCCTGATTTTCCCTGGGTCTTTCTTTTTCTTCTTGCACCGTCTCTTACTTAGCATCTTCTCAACTTCAAGGGTCCAAAACTCTAGTTCTTGTGCATATGCCGCATTACCACTGTCCATGTCTTCATATTCATCACTTGAATACAATTTGTCAGCATATTCATCATCCATAAAATCAGAAAATACAACCGATACCTTTGTTGTTTTTGCAACCTCTTCTTCACCATATTGTGCTACATTTGCATAACAATCTTCATACGCTGCATTTACTTCTCTTTTTTCTTTATACCCTTTTCCATCTTCATTTTCATCTACTGCACTTGTAAACACACTCACAAATATTGTTAGAAATAAAATTGTGAGTCTCAATGGATCCATTTTCTCCATATTTTTCCTCTTCCTCAGATGGCATAGGCTCTTCCATCATCAACAAAGACTCTCCAAAGTTGGGTTCTGCTGTCCTCTCTTGCCTTCTTCTCCTCTGAATGATCTTCTTGATGGGCCACTTTATCCTCTTTCTTATTGGTAAATGCCAACCACTTTTTTGTTCTGCCTTCTCAAGACACTGTTGCATCTCAAGATTCATTCTCTTTTCAAACTTTTTTATTTGTTCTAAGGCTTGTCTCAACTTTGCTATCTCTTGCTCAATATTAATTTGTTTTACCTTCTCATCCTTCTTCTTTATCTCCCTTTTCTCTCTTGTTGCTTGCTTGGCAACTTTTTACTCTTCAAGTGTCCGTGGACTAATCTTCTCAACATTTCCATTATTCTTTCTCAAGCAAGTCTCTTTCACCTTGCTTCTTCTCAATGTTTCTTCTTGTCCTCGTGATACCTCACCTTAGGCCTCTTTCTTTTCCTTGGCCTAGTCTTTTGGTATCCAGGTTCTTCCTTCAACCTGCAAAAAAGACAATACACAAAACTCCCAAAACTTCCTTGCCCATATCTTTGGGCTCTGATACCAATTTGATGCAGAGTAATAACTCAAACAAGACTAACTTGACACATTCCAAAACTAAGTTTCAATACAAATGATGCAAATGTGCATTCTTGTTCATTCTTGGCAACTTGCTCTTAAACCCTAAAACATGGACCAGCAATTTAGACCTTTTTGGGCATAACTTTCATTGCAGACCTGATATTCCACATCTAAGACCTGTTTGAGATACCCTTTTGGCCCTTATTAAACATATGTCAAAATGGGCTAGAGTTGTTTTGTACGGAATAGGGAAAAACAAGGTTGTTTCAAACTGGGAACCCTAGACAGGGTTCAGACCTGCTGTTAGTAAAAATGTCATAACTCACTCAAAACCTAATGAAATCACATGCAACCAAAAGCATTGTAAACTAGAAACAAATATCTTTCCATCCATCTATTATATTCCCTGATATGAGGTTGTACCAGGCCGTACCATGCATGTTTTCAGACTATATTTTCAAAAAATTAAACTTTACAGACCTGCCCTCAATAAAAATGCCATAACTTATTCAAATCTCCATGAAAATTGATGCAACAAAAAGAACAATGAAGTAGATTCGCATGCTCACACTTCCCAATTAGTTTTAGATCATTAAATGGGCCTTACAAATCCGTACCAAGCAAAAGAACATAACTGTTATAGAAAAAAATGCAAAGAAATTGCTTCAAAATGATTCACAATCTTCATTCAAATGTTCACTCCCAACCTTTCCAACCCTTCCCAACCTTCTCCAACCTTGGGATTCGTGTTTACATGTATTTATGCTTTCCCAACCATTTTCCACTACCAACCAACCACAACTAACTTCCTAATCAAAGTTGTAACTTTAATGCACTTTTTGACAACTTTCACAATGACAAATTTTACATATTTTTTGCAAATGTTTACAACTTTTGACCAATGGACCTATAACATTCCAAAATGGATCAAAATAATCCCAAATGGTCATAAATGACCCTATTAGACCCAAAAAACCCATAAACAACCTAAAAACCAAAATGTGACAACATTTATGCTATGATGCTCCTGATGTCCCTGCATCAAGTAACTGCTAAGGTTGAAGCACAAAACTGAACTATCAAAAAAAGTAACTAAAGTCTAGGTTGTAAACATGAACATGGGCTTGATTATGAATTGTAGCTATTAAGGATGAATGGGAAAAAGCTATTAAGGAAGATTGCAACACCTCAATGGAAAATAATACCGTAGAGTTGGTACCTTATCCAAAATGGAAGAATGTGGTAAAATGCAAGTGGGTCTTAGAAGACCAAGTTTAATTCAGATGGATCCTCTAGGAGGTACAAGGTGTGGCTTGTGCCAAAGGGATGCTCTTAGAAAGAAGGTATTGACCATTGGGATGCATATGCTTGTCAAGATTGAGTCTATGTGTATAGTTTATTTCTCTAACAACTCAATTTGGATGGGAGATGAACCAAATGAAGATTAGAAGCGCATACTTCAATGGTAATCTTCATGAAGAAATATATATGGAACAACCACAAAGATTTGTTCAACATAGTGATTAGAAGCTAGTGTGCAAGCTTCAGAGGTCAATTGTTTTGAGGTTGACTCAAGGGTGTGCGAATATTGACACATTTCTTTTGTCATGTGGCTTCAATAGATTTGAGGCAGATCTCGATGCTTGTGAAAAACATAGATGATCATCCATTGATTATGGCCCTCCATTATGATTCACATGTGATTGTACTTCTTTAATTCACAATGAGAAAAAAGTGATTTGTAGTAAGTTTTTGAGATGATAGATCTTGGCTTATTACATTAGTTTCTTAGGATTCAAGTTTTGCAGTAAGATAAGGGGATCTTCATTTCTTAGCCTAAGTATGCACTCGATTTGTTAAAGATATTTAATATGAAGTACAAACCTATTCTACACCATATTAGTCTAGAGTTGAGTTGTTGGCATAGTGGCCTTCACCACAAGTTGATGGTCAATTGTACAAACCATAGCAGCAAAAATCTTTTGGGGAAAACATCAGCAAATCAAAAGTATAAGATTTTTTCAAAAAATCGTGAAAAAATCAGATTTTCATAAAACGTAGAAAAATACAAAAAGAGAGGAATACCTGTTATTTTTTTAAAAATTTGGGATTGGATTTGTTATATATAAAATAATATTATAATAGAATAATAAATATTAATAATATATTATTTATTAATAATATCACATTATAATATATTAATAATATAACTATTTATAATAATAAAGAAACTTTAGTAACAAAACATCATTTAATTTTTTTTCAAATCATTTTAAAAAACAGCAATTTGTCACGCACCAGAAACGTGAAAAGAAAGTTGAAAGCATTGGTCTGAGTGGCGTATAGAAAACCGAAGGCTCCAACAATGGCTCCTACCTTTCCCGCCGCAGCCGAAATGTTGTGGCATGTCAAGTGGAGCTTGGCTAGGAACACCTTTTCCGAGACAATGAAAGTGGTGCTATTGGGACCAAAATTGGTCAAGAACCCTAGACGAATGAAACACTAGATTGCAATTTGTTTAAAAAACCGTGGAAACCCTAGACAAGCCCTAGATGAATGAAACCCTAGACTGCGATTTATTTTAAAAACCACGATTTTTGAGGAAAAAATCGCGAATCACGTAGATTCACGATTTTTACAATAAATCGCAATTTATTACCGATTTCTACTTCTATGGTAGAAACAACTTGTGAGCACATGAGTCACACTTGACTAGATATTTCCTTCACAATTGGTCTTATTTGTAGGCTAATACAAAAGCATACGAAAAGTCACTAAGAAGCTACCTACCAAATGTTATAGTGTGATAAGGGTACTATGCATTTGGGTATTTTGTACTTTTAAGTGGGGATAACTGCCTAGTTGTACATGTAATGTCACCTTTTGAAATGGGATTAAAATAATAATAAATAATAATCATAAATTAAAATTAAAAATATCAAAATATAATATAATTATAAAATATTAAGGTTTATTTTAAATAATAAAAAAATTGAAATTATAATTAACGTTTAGTATTAATAAATGTCAAACGGCATGTCAGAAGTTATGTCCATTGAAGGAAAAAGGTATATAAGGAAGACCAAGGAAGGAGAAGGCGGCATCAATGAAGGATGAATATATTTTATATCTGATTTTTACTCCTGATGGAATGTGAACTATGGTTCAACAACTTGAGGATGAAACCCCTCAAGGTCTAAACTAAGAGGATGAAGCCCCTCAAAGGTGCAGAGATTTAAAGATGAAAACCCTTGACTTCTCTCATCAAGTTAGTGGATGAAAACCCCTAAATTGGGCAAAAATTAGTGACATTTCAAAGACATTCATATAAAGAAAATTGCTGCAAACTGGAGAAAGAATTATAGTAGATACAAAGGATAAGTTCCATCTTTCTTGAAATATATTCTAAATATTATATTTGAATTAAAATAAACTATTAAAACTGTAATTTATATTGTGCTGCAATAGTTGTGAGTCAGATTTTATTATAATTAAAGAAAAATATAAAAATCTAGAAGTGACATTACAAATGATATCAGAGCAACAATCTTGCCAGCCTGCGGGGTAAAGCTAAAATGTTGGATGCATTCTAGTCAGAAAAAATTGAAAGGGAAGAAGACATGGATCTTATGTAAGAATTATTGTACAAACTTGAGGCCACTAAAATTATTAACCATTATCAAAGTTTGTCAGATCATGTGAAAGCTTGTGTTCCCTTTGATGAATACTTGGAGGTACTCGAGTACCAGTGTCCCAACAAAAAAGGCCTATATGACTACATGAGGAAGGAATTGATGAATAAAGAATCAAAATCACAAGGAGAGATGGTGGAAGTAATAAAAAAACAAGAGGAACCTAAAAAGGAAGTCGAAGATAAAATTTCTTTGGTAGGAAAAGATGTTTTATTGGTTTCTAATGATGGCATGCATCACCAAAATAGCAATGAAGGTATGATAAAAGGTTTGAAAGGAGTTCCAAGTCTCAAAGAAGGGAAGACAAAGAAAGTTCTGTACGGGCCACTCATTAGTCTATCTCTTGGTATCCAAATGCCCTACATCAAACCATCATAAGGTACTTGGCCTTGAGAATTAACAAGTACTTTTAGGCCTCTTTGTTCCATTTCCTTTTTAAGGATTCTACAATGAATCAACTAGCAAGGTTAAAGTCACCCATGAGGCTTGCAGTTCAAAGCATTTCCTCTCTAGTAGTAAAAATTTGCATGTGAAAATTTTGGTTGTAGTGTCTTAATTAAATATTCACAACTCTAATGATACTCTATGCCTCACGTGCAATAGCGACACTCAAATGCTAAAACTTTATGTTTTCTACAACTCTTTTGGCTGCCATCTAAATTATAAATTTCATTATGCAATCCTACACATACTATGTACACTACTCCATGCCACGTGCAATAGCAACACTCAAATGCTAAAACTTGCTGCTTTCTACAACCCTTTTGGCTACCATCTAAACCATACATTTCATTATGCAATCCTACACATGCTATGTACATAGCCTATCATGTTCAAACCCCAACTATGCTACTACCCATCATGTGATTTATTTTGCAACTCCACAAAACACTAGTGCACGAAGATGCACTGTTCTTTACCTTTGTATGAGACCAGAGTCAGCTCTTAATTTTTGGTAGGGGCAAGTATTATTCGTGTGCTCATACATTCAACTCGTTTTTTGTGCTTCCTTGGGTATTTGAGATTGTGAATTAACTAGAGGAACTAGAAATATGCAACAAATGAATCAAACACAACAACAAAAAAGAGAGACGCAAGAAGTTAACCCAGAGAAACCCAATGTGGGAAAACTCTGGAAGAGTAAGCATTGCTTGCTCATCTCCACTATTTTCTTTGCAATTTTACAAACTTACTGCCTTCTTAAAATCTTCAAGGACACTAACATCAATCAACATCATTCTCACAACTGCAAACGTTTTCTGTGATCTAGTACAGATCAATTGCTTTCTCAATAACCTTGACTGTTAACCTCTACCTTGGTTATGTAGTCTTCACTATGTTTCTGAACACTTGGTATGAATTGCCTTGCATACATTGATTTCTTGAAGCATTCAATTGCCCTCTTGATCTTCATGTTTCCTTATGCATAGTTATGAAATGCTTCAGGCTTGGAAAAGAAAGACAAAAGTAAAGAATATGAAGACAAGTCGTCTCCCTGTTGTTTACTCTTCCCATGCATTGCATTCCAGCAAAACCACTGCTTAGAGAACCCACTAGTGGTTGTGAAATCCACCCCTTTACAAAATTGCACCGGTGGTTCTAAAACCCCATGTGACAATTGCAAAACCACTACATAGCTGTGCAATGATTGAACTTTTGCATAAGGACTTGAAATTATAAGCCTTTTTTTGGAAAGTAATTTTTTAAATCCAAATATTAAATAAAAACCCACTGTAGATATCTCCTTGTGCTGTTCTTGCCTGTGAAATAAACCTGCATTTATGAGGTCATCAAACACTTCTAACAATCGATTGACTCAAGTGACTTTGATAATATTCATGATCTAATTTAAGAGAAAACACTTTTTTGTTGGAGAAATGTTTCCATGGTTTTTGAATTAGTGTATTGGATGCCCATTGTGGCATCTACATGCATTTAATTTTAGTTTGCCATCAATGCCTCCTTTGCATATGTCTTTATTGGAGTGCTCCATCTTTCCAGACAATGCTTCACAAAGAAGAGGATGTGTTTTGGATCTAAAAACAACATGAAAATTTATGTAAATGTAATGCCGTGCTTTGTTATAAAGCTCATATTTTCTTATACTAAATGGTGGTCGTAAGTCCTTAGGAATGTCAAACTTCTTGATATAAATGGAGCCATTTATGTGACATACAGCCTACTTAGTAGTTTATGAATTCATAGGGATTCATACACCTTTCTTATTATTATACAGGGATTCTTCTTGCATCTTATGTATTATTCTATTTCTGATTCTCTTTTGGAGAAAATCCTCCACTATAATACTCATTTTAACTTTTAAATGTGTGTTGGGTGTGTGTTAATAAGCCAAATGTATAACAATTGTGAGAAAGAGGTGGTTTATAAGGAATTACCAGCACCAATCTTTGTTGAGCTGGAGGTATATCTTTGTGGTGAAAGCCCTTCGATTGATGTGTTAGTGTTCTACTTTATAATACTATCATTGCCAGTAGTTTTGCGGTCATGGTTTGTGGACCTTCTATACCTTGTGGTTGTTCTCATGTATATAATACCAGTTTCTAATTATAAGCAGGTTAAAAAGTGAAGGACTATCTATCAAGCATAACTACTAAATTGTTGCAAAGCAGTTAATGCAGGGCAACCAAAAAAGCGACTTTCAAGTAGCATAACTACTAAACAGTTACCAAGTGAAGCAGCATGGTTGTTTACGATAATGAATATATCCCAGGATACCATGCACTCAAGGTGTCTAGAAGAAATCCTAATGACTAAGGCACAAGGGTATTGTATAAACCCTCTGTGTCTATTCAAGTTTTTGGGATG
Source organism: Cunninghamia lanceolata (assembly GCA_027924645.1). Lineage (NCBI taxonomy): Eukaryota > Viridiplantae > Streptophyta > Pinopsida > Cupressales > Cupressaceae > Cunninghamia > Cunninghamia lanceolata. Next base: position 4,890,140 of record BSBN01000469.1, read on the forward strand.
GTAGGACGGGGGATGCACTTCTGGGGTGCCAAATTTCCCATATTTTTGGGGACAGTATAGGGATGGCTTTTAACACTACAAGAAAATTTAAAAACAAAATATTCTATAGCTTTTTAATTGTATTATTAAACTGCTAAGCATCATAAACATTCTAAAAGACTGCAATTTAATTAACATTAGCATCTATGACATTGAACATTGAACAATGAACATTTGACATTCAACGTTCAACATTGACCATTCAAAAGTGAACTCAAATTTTGAGTGAACCACTGAAATACAAATATAAATTTGTAAATATGAATATGTGATTGTTATAGCATTATTGATCATTAATAAATGTGTGAAAATGCCCCCCTTTAGTTTTCTAATTTTAAAAATTATTTTCTTTTTCTTTCTTTAAAACAACTGTTGACATGGGGAATGTCACGATGTTTTCAGCAGACTAGGGACATCCCCAAGTACCCATTTAAAAAAGAAAACATCTGCCCCAAAATAAAATTGAAATATCTCAGGGGCAGGGGAAAAAAATGTTGAACAAATGAGGATATGAATGAGGCATCCCTACCTACTTGAAAAATCCAGGATGATCCTAGAGGAAAGGGGATGTGTCCTTACAGAACACTGAACATCGTATGTGATCGCATAGGATGATCGCTACCTGAGGTCACAATCAACAGTGGCTACATGCAGATTGGAAAGATAATTACTAATTCTAATCAAGTTCACAAACTAGCAAATGTGTTGGCGTCAAGAGAAAATGATTCCCAAAAGACTGTAACTTGAAATGTTTAACCCATCAACATGTTCATGGACCATCAGACCAGAAGAATTTTGGATGGTCATACATTGAAAGTAAATGCTTCTGGAAAAAACTGTGTATAATTTGTTTCTTTCCAGAAGCTTTTTTGCTTTCAATCTAATGGACTACTGATGGTCATACATGTTTGGGACACATTCCCTTTATTGCTTGTACACTGATGTATTTCAGATATCTTGAAGAATGGTCATTGACAGGACCTCTCTCTTCTCTGCATATGTTTAGAGTAGTTGCCTGCAAGTTGGAATATGATTACTACAGCACTGGGACAATAGATTGGAGTACTAATAACTACTAGCAACAAGATAGCTATTAACGATAAACATCCTTTACTCGTGCATTAAGCTATGCATGAAATTATCAACCAACTTCCAAATGAGGAATAAATTCTTTCTGTGCCTGGAAAGAAAGTTTAATTCTGATGACAAACTAGAACTTTTTAGAACCCCCAACAGCTCATTCAATTGAATGAAGGAGGTGAGAAAGCAAACTATTTTGAGATAATATTCTTGCAGTGGGGCCCTTCAATTAAATTCAATCTAACTCTGAATATTTAAATGTGCCTTATCAACTTTACCCTATGGAGTACTGACAAATTTAATCACTTCTGCACATAATTAATTCACTGTAAAACCAACAGTGAAATGTCTTCTAGTTTAGAACTTCAGGTAGATTCTATCCATGCTGAACAAGGCAAACTATATGAGGCATCATTTGAAAGCAAAGTTCTTGCGATTAACATGTGTAAAAGTTCCACAAAAAATCAAAACAAGTTCAGCTAAACAAAAATAATATAATGTGTAACAAAGCAGAATCTATCTGCCACTTTCAAGAATCAGGCCAGAGAAATGCCTACAAAATGCAAGGGCAAAAGTAGTACCTGAATTTTGAAAAGCTGAGATGCTAGCCTTTTTTAAGCAGCCTTCTAAATGAGCTAAAGAGATATCACTGCGAGGCACTTTACGTCTAGGGTTATATGTTTGTACTACTGCCAAAGCCACCCATTGTGAACCTTCATTTGATAGGCCCAGCTCATTTTCATCTGAACATTTTCCTGAGGACATAGCAAGAAAAAGAAAAGCCAACATCATAAATTACAACACCAAGCCAGAAGATACATGGATTTTCCAAATGAACATCCATTATACATAGAAACAAAGATATAGTAATGCTGGTTTTGTTTATGCAAAAGAATAATATTATCCACATAAACCACACCACATATAACTATTAAAAAAAACTAAGCTCATTGTCATTTATGTATTAGAAGACTGAATACTTCCCACCACCTTATCCTCCCTGGCAATATGCACAGACACAAACATAATCTTGCAAAGAAAAGAACCTGTGCTGCCTAGCCATAAGCACTTACAAAAGAACTGACAATTGAAAAGAAAACACCATTAAATAGCGATGCATACTAGTTATCTGATAACTGTAACAATAATGTACATAATCCTAGGAGTAGTAGGATGATATTATTTCCTGGCTACACTAGAAGCTGAACAATCTAGAAGATGGACTGAAAAACCATTTTCATATTGTTAAATGTGTACATTGTATGACATTTTTTATCAATGAATGCAATGAATGGATAAATGTTATGAACTTAATTGAATATTGTCCCATCCATTACATTTGTCAATCTTTTCTGCATTCCATTCCCGGGCCTGACATTGATATCAATGCTTTGGCTGAAGGAGAAGGATGAAGAAGGGCATGCTTATACTGTGAAATTTTTTAGCATATTCATTCTTATTTTGATGTTCATTCTTTTTGTAAGAATTTCAAAGTGCAATTTCTAATTGTGTTGTACTTGTGGAGAAAAGCATATTTCCAGCTGTATAAATGCAGATTTATTCAAAAGAGATTGGAGTTTTGTTAACCATCCCATGCAGCAGGTTAATCATCCTCCATTTGTCTAGTGTTTTTACTCCTAATGGTGTCTAGGGTTTCTGTATATCAAATTTCTGTTGCTATCCATTCAATGCGTCCAGCTTACAAATATTTTTGAATCTTCAAGTCTTCGGCCCACTTATTAATTTGTAACCCGCACTTAGCTTTAACCCACATCCCTATCTAAAATTCGTGTGCCCATCCACGATCTCTTGTATGCCCTATTTTTTAAACCATTTGTCTACCTATAAAAATCATGCCCTTCGTATTTAGTGTATTGCTATCCCTATTGTTTTCTGTGACCTTGTCTAAAACCCGCAACCCTGTGAGAAATCCCAACTCAATTTGTGGCTCTCACAATGTGCCATTTAAAAAAGAAAAAAGAAAACCCTTACAGAGGATCTGTGTGCTTTGCTGCAGCCTAAAGATATTAAAATAGAGATTAAAAAATTGCGAATAGGGAGCACCTCCATCAACACCTCAAGGAGATGTGGAGCCCATGGAAAAAGTGGAGTATTTGACATTTCTAGTAAACAAGCTGCAGAATTTCATTCACAATTCTAGCAACAATTACTCTAATTGCCTCTCACAGCTTACAAGCCGCAATCCAAGGTGCTCAAAGCTTGTTAATGCCTAGCGCAGATTTTAACTTAAGAGACCTCGCCACCTCTTGGACTTGCTCTTCAAGGTGATCCTCGCCTCAATACAACATTTGTTTCTTTAATATTATGTCATACATTTTAACCCCACTTGTGACCACGAGCAAAAGTCCTATATAGGAGTGGATATCAAGTGGAAAGCTAAAATGTTAATGGCCTAGCTCAGAACTAGTTCACACCATCTTAGTTGTGAAACGGGAAGGTGGAAGATGCCCAAAGAGGAGTGGGCGGATAGGATTTGCCGTCTTTGTCCATCAGGATTAGTGGAAATAGAATTACACTACATCATGGAGTGCAAAGCATACGAGGACATTCGGATCAAATGCAAGGATATTTTAAATGTTGTGTCTCTAATGGCCTTGTTTGAAGAAACGAGGGTAGTTAGAGTGGCTGAGTATTTGGGCAGAATCCATGGAAGAAGAATGACGATCAGCAAGGAGATTGAGAGCAGCAGCCAGGCTTAGCTGGGGGCCACTTGTTGGTTCCTTTGTTTTTGTGCGGTATGCTATGATTGTGGGTCCCATAGACTGTTTTGGTCTCATGGATGTCATTAAAAACTTTCATCTTCATTTTCATTTAATTCTTCTTTCTTGCACAAATTTTTAGGGTGTACAAATTTTTTAATGGGAGAATTTTAGACTTTAGGTTGAAGGGGAGTTATTTTAGCTTGGGGATGTTCTTATGTAAAACCATAGTTGGGTGCTTTTAATTTGAAGGTTATTTTAAAATAGTGTGGGGGATGTTTTCCTATAGTTGGATGTTTTAATTAAAACCACACTTTATTAGCCAAGAAAAAAAATCATATTAGATCATTTTTATCCATTGGGGCAACATTTCAAGCAATAAGTTAGTTTTTAAAATCAAAATATCAAAACAAATTTTGCAAACCTAAAACAATTGCAAAGTCACAGGTACCTCTAGTTCACGGGTCAAGCCATCACGATTGAACTACTGTACCCAATGCCTAACATAGCTGCAACAATGGCATATATGGCTTCGTCCCTATAAATTGTTGGGGAGGACACTTTTATTTTCATTTCCCTTCGTTGCTAATGTCAAACGTAAATCCTGATTGAAAGAAATTTCAATTTCTTTCTAAGTAGGTGCCATTGATAGGACGAATCATTTTCATGTGTATCCTATGTGCCACATACCTCTATGCTCTCACATGCTTAAACATCTCTTTCATGTACCAACAAGTATATCGAAAGGATGGACTTTTTCCATGCACCGACGGGCATATAGGAAGGGTGAGCATATCAAGAGGCGTGGTGTATCGGTCTGGCAATATATAGAAAAGGAAACCTTTTGGAGTGAAAAGGAACCAATCCATCTCAACTTGACAACAAAATCCATAAGGTGTTGCGAATTGTCTCGCCTTTGAGCATTATTGGTGGAACCCAACTCAGATGTGTCTATAATCTTGTAATCATGTCCACATTATACACCAATGGCGTGTTATCCTTGCAAATTAATGCCAACACCAAACAAGAAGCAAAGATAACATCAAAACGTTGGTGTCAATACAAGCCTTTGTTTATGCAATTTTGCAACCAATACAAAATGTTGTGGCAAGAAATCAATAGGTTGCAAGATCAATTACAAGATTAGACATCCAACACTTCAACAAAGAAGAAAGATGTTCCTTTTTCAAGCAATTCAACTCAAAAAGGCTAGAAAGGAGAAAAAGTCCTTGAAGAAAAGTGTTAAGACCCCTCATGTGTCATAGAACATTGTTGCAGTGAAGAAAGATGTTGATGCTCCTCAGAAGGTAGGAAAAGACAAAAAAAATAGTGAAGATAAGTGTTCCCCTCATGTGTCGCAGAACAATGTTGTTGGTTCTAAATCAAAAAATGTGTTGTTGAAACCCATCATGGATACAATACCTATTAGTCCTATTGTTGAATCTCCACTTGCTATGTGAGACCAAGAGACAATAAAACCCAACAAACATCGTATTGGGGTAGGGTATATAGGTGTTGTGAATTTTAATGCACCAAAGTATTCCAAACCCATCAAACATGTGTCTAGAGGTGTTCAGAACAACAATCAAGTTGTGTCTTCCCCTGTTGGTCAACCTTATGAAATTGACAAGATGCCAAGTCAATCAAAATCAACTTACACTAAAACCCATCAAGTCCAAACATGTTGTCATTGTGGATGTCGAGGACATACCTCTCATTATTGTTTTGATCTACATCCTTATCTATCATGTGGTCAACACACACATTTTGCAAAACAATATTATGTCAAAGATCCACCTACCAAATCAATAAGGCATATGAATTTTGAATGGTGGTGGACAGGGTCACAAAATATGCACACTTTATGGCTATCTCATTCGAGTACAAGGCCCCTCAGGTTGCCGAGTTGTTCTTGAAAGAGATCTTCAGACTCCATGGGTTACCAAAGAACATAGTCAGTGATAGAGATAGTCGTTTCGTGAGTCTATTTTGGCAGGAATTATTCCGACTATCCGGAACTGAGCTTACACCAAGTACAAGTTATCACCCTCAAACCGATGGACAAACAGAAATAGTGAACAAGTGTCTTGAGGGCTATTTGAGAAACTATGTGACCAGACAACAGAAGGCATGGACCAAATGGTTACACATGGGAGAATATTGCTATAATACGACTCATCATATGTCCATTGGGATGAGTCCATTCCAGGCCCTATACGATTATGAAGCTATGTCATTCGGGAGTTTGCTTCTTCAAGATAGCAAGGTACCCAAAGCAAAAGACTTCCTTCAACAATATGAGGACATCATGAGAGTCCTTAAGGATAACTTACATCATGCACATAATCAACAAAAGATATATGCAGATTGTAAGCGTGTGGAAAGATCCTTTGAAGTGGGAGATCGGTGTTCCTTAGACTGCAACCATATAAGCAAACTTCCATTAAGAGCAGCGGAGTTGAGAAACTCAAACCACGATTTTACAGACCATACAAGGTTTTAAGACGAGTTGGTGAAGTTGCTTACGAATTGGATCTCCCCAAAGATAGCAAAATTCACAATGTGTTCCATGTCTCTCGACTTAAGAAGGTGCTTGGACAAAAGGTTATCCCTTGTGAAGACTTACCCCCGCTTGACGATGAAGGGCAACTAGTCCTAAAACCAAAAAAGATACTCAGCACAAGAGAAAGAAGGCTGACATAGAACCATCTCCGAGTACCTGATAAAATGGAAAAATATGCCAGAGGATGATGCCACATGGGAGGGAGCAGAAATCCTTAATCATCCCAGTCTAAACATTGCTTGGGGACAAGCAAGCTCAAGAGGGGAGGCCTGTCATGTATCGATGCTTTCCAATTAAAGATTGGAAAGACTCATTGATGATGTCTGGTCCGATTTGCATCTTTCCTACCAAGGAAGACCATGGAATCATCGACTCAGCTATATTATCGGCAGCAATCACAGTTTGAAGGAACCTTAAAATAAAATAATAATGTGCACAAAGGCACTCTCCATAATAAGACAAAGGTCTTTGTTATATGAAGTAAAAAGCAACAGTTAATACCAAGGCATCTGTAATGTCCCCTTCTCGCAAGCCAAAATTTTTTCAACCTTGCACACAATTTCAACTCACAAAAAGAGAACATTAGTACACTAGTCTATCTTTGGATTCCCACTTATAATAATTTGTTCAAGAAATATTCAAATTATATAATCACATTGCCCTTATAGGGTTATACTCTTATGTTCAATATCAATATGCTTTTCACACTTTCCATCATTATCCATTATATTTGGATCTATGCATTAATCAAATCATTAATTCTATGTGAGAGGATGTGATAGGATGCCATATACCAATTATCATGGGTCCATTATTTCCATCCTTTGACTCGAGGGGTGAATACTCACCAACTTTAGTCAAAGGCCAATTATGATAATCCTTTGGCTCGAGGGGTGAATAACTCACCAACTTTAGCCAAAGGCCAAATCCACTTGTCCAAGGGGTGCCATTGCACCTACTGAGACAAGGGCCATATCTGCTTGTCCAAGGGGTACCTTTTGTACCTACTGAGACAAGGCCCACTTCCACTTGTCCAAGGGGTACCTTTTGTACCTACTGAGACAAGGGCTACTTCCACTTGTCCAAGGGGTACCTTTTGTACCAACTGAGACAAGGGCCATATCCGCTTGTCCAAGGGGTACCTTTCATACCTACTGAGACAAGGGCCACTTCCACTTGTCCAAGGGGTACCTTTTGTACCTATTGAGACAAGGGACACTATATACCCATGTTGGTTAATTGTTCATTCCCATGCATCACACCTCTTAGATAGAGTTAATGGATTAATTTCATTGCTCATATGTTTCACAATTATTGAGTTCTATCTCATGTAATAACTAACACTTTCATTATTAGAATTTCATTACTTAATGCTCAGCATATTATCAGGTAAACATTGGACAATTACATAATTCACCAAAGATACATATTTAAAAATATAAATTTCATACATAAACACATATATCAATTCCTACTTAATAACCTTATCATTTATATCTTACATTTTATAAATTGAACAAGTAAATATAAATTCTTACAAATCATAAATTGAATAAGTAAATATAAATATTTACTTACCTATGCTGCCATAATATAATTTATATTGTATTGTTGTTGCCATTTATATATTTTATAATATATATTTCACTCCCTTTTACTGCTGATGTACATATCTCTATATATTAATTTATGATATCTTTCCTACTTATATGTATTTATCGGATACTCTTTTTATATTTTCTTCCGATGATGGTTTCCTTCTATCTCACAACCTTTATTTATTTCCCTTTCAAGGGATATGTTCGAAGAGGTATGTCTCTTATTATTTTATTACTTTATATTAAGTCCCTTTTGTGGTAAAACTAGTTCTAACCATACGTAACTCCCTTATCATAAGAGGATAGGTTAAAAGATGTTTATTATTATTTATTTATATTATTTGTATTTATATTATATCATTTATATCATAATAAATGATATATAATTTATATTATATTATTTATATTTATATTTATATAATAATATTTATATTTATATTATTAGATATATTTATAATATATTATTTATTAATGTGATCGCTGGTGTCAACCAACTTAATTGCTGCACTTATAAATATCCTCCTTCCTTACATATTAAGGATTGATATTATTTTGAATAATATATTATATTATAGTATATTATTTATATAATATATATAGTATAAATAAATACCTTTGTTATTAAGTACGGTGAGCTCTTTTATCTTGTTTTATTTTTGAATTTGACCTTTTTAACCGTATTACTTTGCCTTATTCCAAATTACTTTACTTTCTAATTTTAATCGGTAAGACTGTTCGTAATATTTATTTTTATATATAATAATATATCTTATTAATTATTCACATAAATATTATATTAAAATATTTATATTTATAATATATCTAGTTAATTAAATATATATATTTCATATATTTTATAATATTTAAATTATATTAAATTAATAATATTATTTATTAAATAATACATATTAATAATATATTTTAAATGAATATATTATATATTTAGTTTATATAAGGCTAACTTATTATTTAAATAAACAATTCAATTATAAATCATTATAGGGACATGACCCGATATGGATTAGTATAAAAGACAAAGATTAAGCATACAATCGAATGAGAGGAAATATATTATAACACCAACAATTATCATCGATTAAGGATAAAATAAGTAATAATTAACAATAAGGCATGATAACCAAGAGAAGCGACTCTTGGTAAGTCGCGATCCATGAAGGATTATAAAAGAGCACCTTGGCATCGTGGAGGAGGGATCTATCTCAATCATTCAACATTCAACAAACATCACAACATCAATCAGCATTGAAGCAATAAACAGCGAATTACATCCTTCATTACCCAGAGATCAATAAGTAATCGTTAAGAAGTCAGGGAGTCAATCACAGATTTTATATAAGCGCCAGTTTATACTCAGACAATCAATCAATCCACAGTGAGCAGCCGCCAACTTTGGAGATCAATCATCGCTAGAAGCACCATATTTCTGGTCATAATCCAGACTCTGCTATAACGGAGGTCAATAGCCAGGTATGATATTCGAACATGCCAAAAGGAATGCATTTGATCTCATTATAAATCCATAATGCTGTATGAAATCCTACTCCAGCTAGAATATCTCATTAATCGATCATGCTAAAGGAATGCATTTAATTACATGATAGATTGATAATGCCGTCATAATCAAATATGCAGTAATAACATAGAATGTAGGATGAAGATGACAATTATTGAATTAGAATATAGAATTAAGATTATGGAATTATAGAGATCGAACATAGAATGATGTATAGAATATAAAAATGTCATTATTAATCAGGATATAGAATGTAAGGTGTTAGGAATGCATTTAACTAGAATATGGATAAAATGAATTATGACTAGAAAAGAAATAAATTCTTAAGTTTAGAATGATTAATTTATGTTTAAGTCAAATAGAAAGAAAATGAGATCATCATTTGTAGAATGGCTATATGACAAATGTTCAAGTATATGAATGAGCATGAAAAATGAATTGAAAAATAAGCCAAGTATAAGGCTAGAACTGGATAATACAATGAGGTTCCCAAGAAGGAACAAGAATAATGATATCATATTATGATCCAGGAAAGGATCACAAGAGAATAATAACGAATAGTGATTTATGGCTCATGAACCCGTGGTATACTCAAAGGGATGTTCAAGCCTCGTCCTTAATCACCTTATCAACCTATGAGTATGGGGTTAAGTTAAGGGCAAAAATTGAACCTAGGTGACCCTCAAGTGGATGAAGAACACCGCACGTTGTGTGAAGTCCCTTGAGCCAAGAGACGAGGAACACCGTGTGTAGTGTGAAGCTCTTGGGCCTAAGGTAATATGAGCTCATAATTGTTACAATGTGCCCTACGGATGGTGACTCTCAAGTAAGTGAGGAATGCCGCATGTAGCATGAAGCTTCTTGAGCCAAATGGTGAGGAACACCGCGTGTAGTGTGAAACCCTTGGGCCTCCGAATGGGATGGATATACCAGCGCCTTAACAAACCATGCTCATACGGCAATAGGGTTGATTAATGATAGGGCTACTCAAGGACTCCCTTGAGATATATCATGGGGAACTATAAGAGAAAGAATGTGAATATGAAATGTATGAACATAATATGAATCACGATTATAAGTGTAAATGTGGAAAGTATATGAATTTGATATTTGTTATTAATCAGAGTTATGATATGATAAGACAATTTGAATACTAATGTTCTCTTTTACAAGTTGAATTTGTGTGCAAGGTTGTGAAAAATTTGCCTTGCTAGAAGGGGACATTACAATTATGCACTTGGTCTCTATGGTGTTGACAGTAGTGACTTTTTGTACCTATGATTTCCCATTGGGATACTGATAATGAGGACACTATGACTGTCTGATATGCAACTCAACATAGATTATTTGAGGGTATGAATATTACCTCTTGTTGATTATATTTTTGCACTCGAGTTGTAAGTTGAAAACTTAAAAGGATGACTTGCAAACTCTTCCCGTTAAGTTGAAAACATGAAAGGGTGGCTTAATGGAGACTCGTGATGAAAACCCGAGAGGGCAACATTGAGTTGTTCATCTCTATACACATGTTCATGAATGTTGTTCTCTTTCCAAATGGGCCTTTGTAACAGCTCTCCACTCTCATCTTATAGAGCGGAACATCATGATTCAAACTTTGAGTTCTTCGAGCATGGTACTTGGAGAAATATCAAGATCCAAAATATGAGTCTTCAAGCATGGTACTTGGAGACTTCTCACATTATCCATTGAGGATTTGTCATTGCAACATATTGCCACTTATCACTACAACATTTGAGCAAGTAATGTTCAACTTAGCACCTGAACACGATTGCAAACTCCATTTTGGTTTTTGATGATTATGCATGAAGCAAGATAATCATATGCCTTCATTTTCGACACACTTTTTCTTGCCACAGGAGTAGTATTTTATGTGTCAACATGATTGTGGACAAGTGGTTCACATTTTTAGTTTGACAGAAAGTCGAATAATTCAATGCATGCTTCAACACACTTTTGGGTTACTCATGGGCGCACCAACATCCCAGGTTATCCAATTTTCAAGTCACATGGTGTAGCTAGCAGACTTTGGGACTACTCATGGATGCCATCAGCCAGGTTTCTCCAATTTTCACTAACAAAAGTGATAGAGACAAAAGTTGAACAACCTTCTTCTATAAAATTCATTACTTCGAGTAGAAAATGGTGTTAAATATTTCACAAGAAACAAGTGTGGTACTCTCTCAAAATGGGATATAGCATTGTGGAAAGCTAACTCGACTTGATAAAACATTCTCAAGTCTAAATACCAAGTCCATATCTCGGTTCTTGAAAAATTGTAGAAGGGAACAAGCTATCACTCAAGCAAAACCTTTTGCAGAACAATGGAGCTTCGTATCAAGAAAATGAAACACCATAAACAAGTTGCCCAATGTGCAACACAAACAATGGTTTTACCACTATCCCTACAAATTAGGGGGGACGGGGGGGACGGGGGGTGTAACAATAATGTATATAATCTTGGAAGTAGTAGGATGATATTATTTCTTAGCTACAGTAGAAGCTAAACAATTATCTAGAAGATGAACTGAATAGTCATTTTCATATTGTTAAGATATGTATATTGTATCACATTTTCTATTAATGAATCCATGAATGGATGAATGTTATGAACTTAATTGAATATTGTCTCATACATTACATTTGTCAATCTTTTCTGCAATCCATTCTCGGGTCTAACAATAATAAATTGGCTCACTAGGAAGACCAAATCTAGTCAATGAACAAGAATTGAAACCAATGGCAAAGTGAGATATTAAAAATATCAATGTTACCAGATACGGCACCTTGCTTCCATAGGCATGCGTATCAGTGTACTCAGTACGGAAACGCGTACGTTACGTGCTGGATACCACTTGGGTGCTGTGCCCAACCGTACCCAAAATGTGAACAAATTTTGAGCCGAACCAGACACGTCTGGATTCGGCGACCTAATCTGACTATGTCATGTCCAATAACATTTTCTAAAATAAAAAAATTCAAACCCTAAAACGTTGTGTCAAGGTTTGGTTGTAAAGAAAAAATGTTCAAGGGAGGGGGTGAGCTGTAGCGGATCAATCCTTTTGAGCGTCATCTAATAAACCTAACACTGAAGGTAACACATGAAATAATTCATCCGTGAAACGATTTGAGTAGAGATCAATTACTCCCCTAACTTCCTGATTTCAGAGAAATGGTAATTCACTTCTTTATTCTATATTGTCGTCTTTATTTTATATCCGTGACTAAAGAAAATATTTTTGAATCCTTAATTAGCCAATAGGTATGTGAGCATTATACTGCTCGGAATTGTCTCACGCCGTAAAAAAAATTCACACTGGAAAATTTTCTAAACTCGTTAGTTGTTCATATCGGCGTATTCCTTGAACCTCCTATGGGTGCAAGTGCTAGATTAGAATATGGTGGAAAATATTGAAATTCTTTGTCGGGTCGTGCTATAGTTTAAAACATAATTTCTTATTTTATATGTAAAATTTTTTTAATTTGATATTTAGTATTTATTATTATTAAAAGTATAATATTTAAGTATAAAATAATAAATATATTGTAATATGATAGATTATTTAATAATATAATTTTTAATCTGATATATATATATATATATATTAATAATTATATAATATATATATCAAATTAAAAATCATATTATTAAATAATATAAACTTTATATATATAAATTTATTAAACATAGTTAATATTAATAAAATAGAAGTATCATATTTAGGTATAAAATAATAAATCATATATATATATATATATATATCAAATTAAAAATCATATTATTAAATAATATAAACTTTATATATATAAATTTATTAAACATAGTTAATATTAATACAATAAAAGTATCATATTTAGGTATAAAATAATAAATCATATATATATATATATATATATATCCGTATCCATGCAACTTTGAAAAACATATATCAATACCAAACATGCAGTGGTCATCTCCTCTTGAAATATTCATCAGAGGGCCCTCACAAAATAAGGGTTCACCACAACAACATTATGATTGTCTAGTCAGCTCCAAATGTATTCAAGGGATAGTCTTCACAAAGTAGGTCCAATACATGCTACATGCAAATCAAATAAATATAATAGTATTTATGTATAAAATTACCTAGGACATTAAAGGTACATTTTTTGTCTCCTCAAAACATTCAGATTATGTTGCATTATGAAATAATATAAGTGCTTGTAGTACAATTGATGGCAACACAACACCTTAAGTATAGCCATCTCCCAACAAAGGAAAGCAGTCCTAACACATCAAGTTTAGCTCCAACACCTATATAGGCAACATCTCTCCTAAAAACTTCATATCTGGATACATTATGAGCAATGAGAAAACAAACCTCTTTTGCAATCACAAACTCCTAGAGTATTTTAAACACATCTACATGAAAGGCTTGCTACATCTCAAGAACCTTGAAAATGCTAAATGAACTCTACATTGTTGTAACATAGATTATTAGTATATTAATGTAATAAAGTGTATTTTAATTAGGCCGGTAGTTAGGTGTAGTTAAGTATAGTTATTAATGTCGGTAGTTGCAGGTTGTACCAATAACAATGGTAATTGTAATAGTAACTTTCATAACTTTATAAAATGTTGCTTCACCTCATTGTGAAAGAAGCCTTCTTGCAAATTTCTCTCATCTCTCTTCTTTGTCAGTTTTACTATCATTGGTATCAGAGCCAACATGTCATTAGGGCTGAGTTTTGCGCAAAGGAGGTTGGGAAAAGCATGACATTCTCAGTAATTTCCGCCACCCAGCAAGTTTAACCCACACCCAAAGGCTGCTTGGATAGGAAATAGGCAATACTTGGTATTTAATCCTACATGGTACTCCATTTAGTGGTGCAAACTTCCAACATACACTCTGGCAAGCACAGCAGTAAGAAAATGCTAGGTTTGAAGAAGAATTTATAAGGTTGAATGGTAGATAAATTTTGCGTTTTCTTAAGTAAAAACGAACCACAGAGAATTTGGAGAGCATGGTTCTGGTATACAAAGCAGCACTAAAAGTATTTATTTTGATTAAGTTGTACAATGTTGTGCCCAGCAGAGATGAAGGAGGCATAATGTTTTTTTAATTTAATCAAAGGAAACCTGTAAACTGCAAATAGCCATGTATGTTTTTGAACACGTGGTAAAGTTGACAAACAAGGAGCAAATAAAGCAAAGAAGAAATATGGCAAGTTATTTGTTATTTTATTTTGGTTTTGCTGCTGTTTTGATGTGGAAGCATAATTTGGGCATCAAAGTCTAGCATGTTATAATTTTGTGTCGGTCACAATAGCTTGGACTAGTGTTTTGTGGACAAGGGTTCAAAACCTTTCAACATTTCATTTGTGCTAACGGATTTTGTCATTTTTGGATACAAAGATGTGGGGTTTATTTTTGTATTGTTGAGTCCTTGAAAGTTTACAATGGAGTGAGAAGGTTAATGTGTCTTGTAAGGAAAAATAAGTTTTTGGTCACATTGTAAAAGGTGCATTTTCAGTTCAGCCCATCACCTTAAAATGAAAACTTTCATCATGTCACCTTAAGCTATCGAGGTTATCAAAGATATCAACTATGATAATGTTGCATCAGGTGGATAAAATGTAATAGGATCAAAGAGGAGGCTGGAGGCAATACAGGTTGGAGGAATTTTCCCATCTCAAGCTAGCTTCTTGCTCCAAGATGGTAGATTGTTTGAGAAGCACCACCATGTTTGTGTCACTTCTTGGAGCAAGGGGAAGCTTGGCAATTCTCGGCAATATTTGTGGATGGTGTAATCACTAAAAGAGGTGTGATTAGTGTATCTACATTTACTGGTTTTGTGGATAATGTTATCTCTGAAAGGAATGTGATTAATGTATGTACATTTATTGTTTGTGTACATGTTAGAAGGGATTTGGTTCCCATGGAACTAGAGGAGGGGTTTTGACACTCATAGAGGAGGCTGGACTCTTAGAGGAGAGTTGTTCTCTCATCATACGACACTGGAGGAGGGATTTTGATACTCTTAGAGGAGGGAGGATGGAGATTGGGATTTGTTCTCCTATCTAGTACAAAGGATTTGCAAGTTCAACAATCAAGACATCCAATGATGCAATCAGTTTGGTGTGTTCTAGGTGAGTTGGGAGATTTGATGGCGTCGCTTCATTAGATTTCTATTTGGGGCTGTTGTGTTCAAACCCAATGCAATTTCCTTCCTTTGTTCAGATTGATGTAATAAGAGGGGGGAATGTTGGGATTATTCTATTACATCTATAGTTTAGGTTAGTAATAAATAAATAAATAAATAAAACAAATGTTAGGATGTAGGATAGTAAATGAAGTTAGTATATTAAATAAATAATGTTATCAGTTTTATGTTGTCAAGTGTAGTAGTTGGATGAGAGTACTTTCCAGTAAGTTAGTTTGGCTAGTTGATAAAAAAGGCTTTTAAAAGCTAAATGCATATAATGTAAAGATTTATCACGATAAGCATCAATATAACCTTACATACTATTCAGTATCATTCTTTGTGCATCATGACTTGATCTTAATTTTGTGTTTTTTTGCTCTACCAATTTCAATAGGGACAGGATCTCCTTGAAACTAGAATGGTTGAGTTCCAAAGAGATATTCACTTAGAGGATTCTTCTAAAATCCTAAGAGAAGAAAGGAATCATGCACCTCAATTAGATGACATCTACACGTGAAGAGATTTTCTAGAAACAAAAATCAAGAATAAAATAGCTCAAAGAAGGTAACTATAATACAAGGTTTTTTCACCTTATAGGCAAAATGAGAAGGCAAAGGAATCATATAATGAAGATAGAAGATGCTAACTGCCAAACATACAAAGATCCTGATACCATCAAGACTTCCTTGATGTCCTTTTGGGAAAACATGCTCATGGAGGAAAATGTAAATAGAGAGAAGAAGCAGGATTTGTTCTTAGATCACATCCTGACCTTGGTTGATGATTCTAAAAATGTTTCTCTCATGAAAGATGTCACTAAGAATGAAGTTAAGGCAGCTCTTTTTGCCATGGAAGGAGATAGAGCCCCGTCCCTAATGATTTTCTTGCCTTTTTTTTTCAAAAAACTGGGATTTGATGGGTGAGGAGCTTTGGGGAGTGGTTGAAGAGTCTAAGGAATCTTGTTCAGTTTTAAAGGCTCTCAATGCCACTTTCCTGGAACTCAATCCCAAAAAACTGATTCTAAGAAACGAGAGGATTTTAGACCTATTTCCCTTGCAATATTGTGTACAAAATCATCTACAAAATGTTTGCAAATAGATTGAAGGACCTCCTTCATGCCATGATTTCTGAAGAACAAAGAGGCTTTGTGGGAAGGAGGCAGATAAGGGATGGTACTGTTACGACTCATGAGCTCCTACACTGCCTTCATTTCAGCAAAAGGAAAGTAATGTTCATCAAGCTTGATATTGCAAAGGCTTATGATAGAGTTAATTGGACTTTTCAGAATAGGGTGCTGGAGAAGTTTGTTTTGCACTAGAGTGGAGAAACGGGGTTAGGAGTTGTTATTTGTCTCTCAAATTCTCTTAGTTAATGGATCCATGAAAGGTTTCTTCCCCTCATCTAAAGGTCTCTGACAAGGAAACCCTTATCTCCTTATCTTTTTATCCTCATGGCTGAAAGCCTGTGGTTTTCTCAATAACAAAGGTATTCTAAAAGAATTGAAAACTTCAACCTTTGGTTAGGTCCTCTCCCAGCAGCAATTCATGGATGACACTTTTTTCTTTGTTTTTCCATCTGTTCAAGAAGTTAGGACAACCAGAGATCTTTTGCGCTTATATGAACAGGCTTCTGGGCATAATCTCAATAGAGAAAAATAAAAAAAATTCTTTGTGAATCTCAATGGGAATGAGCAAGATTTTCTGTGTAGATGTTTATCTTTTGAGAAAAGGGGCTTTGCAGATTCCTACTTGGGTTACCCCCTCTTCCTTGGAAACAATCATCCCCATCTCTGGATTTCGCTTTTGGAAAAACACTCAAGAAAGTTGGAAGGTTGGAGAGGAAAATGGTTGTCTTCAGTTGGAAGAGTAGTGTTACTAAAGTCTATGCTCCAAGCTACTCCAATATAGTACTTTTCTTTGATGACAGCTCCCAAGAATTTTATCTTCAAGATGACTAAAATCATGAGATCCTTTTTATGGAACGGAACAAGTGATCAATTCAAGTATCCCCTTATCTCGTAGGATAAGGTCTATTCCAATGTTCAAAATGGGGGTTTAGGCCACAAAAATATTGGTCCCTTCAATCAAGCTTTTGTGGCTAAATTGGTGTGGAGGTTCATCTCTAACAATGCTGCCACATAGTGTAATATCGTTAAAGAAAAGTACTTATCTGGTAATAATTCTATTTGCATTCTCTCATGCACGAGCCTTCCTAAGGGTTTGGCAATATGGGAAGGAATGAAAAGTAATAGTCATTTCAACTATATACAGTGAAAGATCATGTCTCTTTTTCTCACCCAGAAACCATATATATGTATACATATATGCAAATATGTCAGTAAGTGCATACACATATATACTAGCTTGGATGCATACATGGTTCCAAGAGCGAAGCATGTATATGATACCAGCTAGGTAGAGAGGTAGCAGGGTATATGAAAGCTGATGTTTGTGGATGATATATTATCATATGATAAATGGAAAGGAAAAAAATGAAAGCAAACACTCTGAAGAAGCACATGCCAGCACAAGAATAAATGTTCAGAAAACTAAGATTACCTTAACCATTCTTTTAATACAAAAATTATTTCTTAGAATTGAAAACATACAAAGATCCTACACAGAAAATACTAGCATTCACAAACCTGAGATCGGTATAAGATGCAAATCTCCTAAATGTAAATCTTGACATTCATGAGCTTTCCCATAAGCATCTGGAACTTTTTGAGAAATACGAGATAGTGAATCAAACATGCCTCCACTCCCCCAACTACCAGAATTGTCAACACAACTGCAACAAAGAACAACAGCAATTATAAGTTCATTACTGAAATTTTGACTCAAACTCAATTATTATTTCTTCAATTCTACTAGTTGAAAAGTAGAAGTGCGTGAACATGTTTCTTTGCAATTCATCAATTTATTACGTCCCTTATTCTGTAAACAAGTATTTTCATTTTTTTAGACATTTCATACAATTGTTTAAATATTAGATTAAATTGTATACTCCAAATTAATATTTGAAAAAATAATCCTGGAAGGGACGACACTAATGAATGAAGATTTCTCAACCAAAAGTTCCATGAAGAATGTTGGTACTGATTGAATGACATATATTAGCAAAAAAAATATTAAGTATGGTAATATGATGCATATGATATTTATTATTTATCTAACAGAACTGTACACGTCAGTGGCCAACTGAACCAGTAGTCTGGTAAGGAATGGTAGCATGAAGTAAAATTTAATGTGCTTAGTCTAATGAAATTTACTTTTATGAAGTTATTGATTTGCATTAAACCTATGTTTCGCTGAGTACCCTTTTGAAGTGACAAAAAAAAAGAGTGGACATGAAAGGGGAAGGCTGGAATTACCCTGAAAATCCTATGGAAAAAAAGGGCAAGAGTATAGGTTTCCCAAAAAGCTAAAGATGTAAAACAGTAAAAAAAAAAATCAAAAGTAAACCTTAAAATAACAATAACCAAATTTGGAATAATCATTGATTTTCTAATTAATAATACAAGCCAAAGTGTCAATATGGAAATACAGTGATACTCATACTACATCATAGTAGCACAGAACAGTACAACAGCAAAAGATTTAAAATGTTTATCGTAGTATGACTATGTACCATAAATTATTTAATAGTATGCTTTCAGTTTTTCTTTAAATTTGTTCTTAATTTTTTAAAAAAGAGATGAATACTGATGTCAAAAATGTTGGGGGACATGGTGGTGGCATCCCCACCTTGTCCCTTAAAGGGGGAAGTCTTGGGGACTTTCCCTCGCAAACCACCGTCTGTCACTTGAGGGACATGTTCCCATGCGACATAGCATTAAAATAAGTGAAATAGAATGTGTTTAATCTGATAAAAAGTACTTTTATGAAGTTAATGATGTACATTAAAAGTATACTAGGAAGAACTCCTTTGAAAGTAAAGCTCATCCTGCATACATAAAGTTCTTCTTAGTTTTAGAGTTCTTACTTGTTGTTGGAAAGCTTTCTTGCAGTTTGGAACTGGATATTTTAACTTTTTTAGTTCTTTTCGAGTCTCATGTCCATGAATGGAAGCTCAAGACAGCTATGTAACTCTGATTTTTTAGAGAAGAGCACTGTATTTTCAGACTCATATCAATTGTAAGTGTACCTTTTGATCAGCAATAAAGACAATATTTTTACCTCTTCATGAGCTGTGCATTCTGTAAGCTTAAAATAGTTGATGTTTTTCATTACCTTTCATACAGAAAACTTGTTTAAATGCAGGTTATAGTTTGTGAAAAATAATATAGGCTTGTTTTAGTTGTGAAGATCATTGAGCATTCCTTCTAAACGCTGTCATATATTCAAAATCCGTGCTATGAAATGTCTATGTTTGAAAACAAGTGAAAAAATCATTAACTGTGTATGTCATAAGTCATAATACTGATCAAAGTGTGTGTCAAAACAGCTGATAGGTCCATTATCATTTGGTGCATCACCTTTTCAGCTAGATTAGGAGTATTTTATGTCTTTTCCTCACTCTTTTCCCAGCGAACATGTGATGTCCCGATGTTAAGACATTGTTGAAATCAAAATAGGAAAACTCAGACTCGGCGTGGACTCGGCAACCCAAAATAGGACTCGGACTCGGGACTCGGCACGGACTTGGGAAAAAACTCGGCTAGGACTCGGCAAAAAAAAACCGTAGTTTAAAAAAAAGAAATTTTTGCATTTAGAGAACATAAGAGCCTAATTTGATTATCAATTTGTCATAATTCAAAGATTACACGTCATATGATCATCAAACACTCGATAATTGAAATTTCATCATTCATAGTCATACTCATAGTTTCAAACTTTCAAAATGTATAACAACATCATAAGTTTATAAATGTTTACATATAATCATATGTCAAAATGAGGAAAACATTAACAACCAAATATAATCTATATCTTCCTCTTTCCCCTCCTAATGAAAGTCAATTTTGAAGGCCTGGAACTAGTAGGTGCTACAGTATCCAAATGACGAGATTGAGGAGTGGTTTCTTGATCTTCAAAAGTGTCTTTGTCCTTCGCCATTGCTTCCAATCTTGCTGCTTCTTCTTCTGCTGCTGCTGCTCTCTCCAATTCAGCAGGAAAAAAAAATAAAAAAATGAGGTTTTAATCTTGTTTTTGGGCATCCCAGCCGTCCCCGCGAGTCCTGTGCAGGAACTCGCGTGGACTCGACTTGTGAGTCCATGCCGAGTCGACTCGGCCAGCTGATGGACTCACGAGTCCCGAGAGTCCGCAGCGAGTCCCAAAGAGTCTTCCAACTATGGTTTAAATTAAAGATTTAAAACATCATGTTAAAACGGTGAAGTCGTTTTCTTGAAATGGAGTCAATTCGAATGATAGAGTGCTTCTACCAATAAATTTTACATAGTAACATTTAATAAACATATATGATATTATTAATACATAATATTTAATAAATAATATTATAATTAAAATATAATATATTTATTTAAATAATTAACAAGATATATTATTATATTATATATAAATAACAAATATAAATATAAATATTAAATTAAATATTATTATAATTATAATCATTATAATAATAAAATACTATAAATATTTACAACTTAATTAATACTACTACATAGTTATGCTGGCCGATTACATATATAAATAAAGTTGAGTATAGCAGCGATTAGAAAATCAAAGTGCAGCGATTTACATATAAATGAGGTATGATTCATTAAAGACAAGGATTAAGGAAAAAAAGCAGCAATTTATGTTTATATGAAAGGGAGTAAGCAACCATAATTAATAGTCTTTAGAGGCAGCGCTTGAGTAGAGCATAAAAAGGATTATAACATAATTTCAAAAGATGCGAACACTCCTAAGTTATTAAAAGTGATGACTCTTAGAGAGTTCTCCATTCAAAGAGATGTATCTCTTCATGGAGATATGATGATATAAATATAGTTAAGAATGTGAAGAAGAAAGAAAGGCAGAAAGAAATATCATTCAATCCAATGAGGGATCAGCTTCAGCAAAACATATTTGCAGCCATCTTCTATATGTATATCCATCCATAAGGTAGTGGATACATCAACTTATACATCAAATAAATACAGTTTCTATTATAGGAACAGCAGAAATAAAGGAGTCTTTCAATATTTATATGTTATAGCAGCCTTGTGAGAGACAAGGACATACACAAGATATTAGTATAATAGTGATCATAGGATCACCACTGCATCTCCAAATCAATTAAAGGAGAAAGAATCGCATATTGGTATGGTATATCTAACCTATGATTTAAATTTTTGTTTATGCTTTAATTTATTAAATAGTTATGCTTAATCTTATTCATGATATATGAGGGATGAGCACATCTTGCCGGGTCTTTAATCTTTCTCTATTGCCCCTATGAGGATTGGTTTGGGTTGTTAGGGAAGGGCGGTTTGTTATTAATGTCTCACACGGTAGGTGACTCCCATGTGGTGGTATTGACGGGCATTCATGAAACCCTCGGGCCTGTTGATGATTGTTTTTAGACAAGTCAACAATTAGAGTGAAATACAAAGTATCTGACTCCCTCTTGAGCAAAGCCTCTCGAATGCTGAACGAAGTGATCAAACAAGATGACTCCAAGGTTCCTTTCTGATGATTTGGTAAGAGATAGCTCAATGACTAAGTATGATTTTGCTGTTAAACACAAAGGGACTTACGCAGACTTCTCTTCATTCATGTTTAGCTTGTTCCTCCTTTCAGTGTGGATGATGTATGTACAAGGTTTCAATGATAAAGAAATAGAAAAAAGATAAAGGTTTAGGAATCTAACCTAAGGTCAATGAAGCAACGATGACGATTGAATAGACAAACTCCCTGATTAACCTAACTCCACTTCGCCAAGGGTGCCTACAACTACATGGAGTTGGTGCAATCTCCTAAGGTTACGCGAATGGTTTTCAAATCATGAAGGTCCATATGAGCACCCATCGAATGGCGCAGCTCAAACAAGCATCCACAATCGAACTTAAACAAATAAGGCTCAGACTAGCTTTACACAACATTTCACCGGCGATGAATGCTAAAAGCATGAGCTAGGAGTTGATCAAATATCCAACACAAACATGCATTACAACAAAGAGCTTCTAATCTACTTCTAATCTATTTGAAACATCTCTCCATTTCATTAAGTACAAGAAACCATGCGATTCCACAAGACAACACTCGAACACCAAATAAACTTCCAATGTCTTTTGCATTAACCTTGAGAAATATTTACAACAATTTCAAGTTCTCTCAGAGAATTTTGAGAGTCTCCTATTCTACTCCTAAAATCTAATCTCTAGTCTACTACTGATGATCTACTGAATTACAAATGAGGCAACAAGGCCTTTATATAGTGCCCAGAATACAATGAATGGCTGAGATTAATTCAATAGCCAAGGGTCTAGATCATGCCACCTCACAGGTAGTTACAACAAACTTGCTATTTTTAGCACAAGAGAGGGAGGCAATGAAGGCACGTTTTCCAATGTGATAAGGTAAGGCGAAAGCATTTAAAATATTCCTCCACATAGGAATCTCTTTGGCTTCTTTCATTATATGATACATTTAATGCATTAAATAATGCGGCTAATCAAAATTGAATGATGTGTTCTCGCCACATAGATGCCAACTCAGCATACTTTGAAAATTGTATCACCTTTATGTGATGTATTCAATGTAATTGCTTGAATTTGTATGTTTAGGAATACAACTTGTTGATCTTTGCCTTGTTTATTCTTATTGTAGACTGGATGTATGATACTTGTTGCTTCACTTGACTGACTTCATGTTTCTTTCTTCTTCTTGTAGGTAAGTTGATATGATGATCTTCTTTGATGATGCTCCTTCTTGAAGAGTAAGTAATAGAGTAGATGATGATGATATGTACTTCCTTCATGTAAAAGTAGATGATGATGACATGAAGTAGAGATCTCTCTTGGACTTGAAGGTTGTATGAATGAATGTCTTTCGAACATGATGTAGAAGTTGATGAAGTATACTTGATTGATGGCCTTTGAAGTGACCTTCTTTGAGTGTAGATGATAGCCTCCTCTTTAGATGTGGAGTAAATGACCTCTCAAGGAGACCTTGAAGCTTGATGAACCTTGAAGATTGGGAGAACTTGACTTGAAGCTCGGATGGATGAATGTTTCGAACATGATTATCCCTGATGAAGTACACTTGAATTTGATGTGATCTAACATGATATCATTGATATAGAAGACTTAAGGTATGCTCCTTTAGAGTAGTGCTCCTTCTGCAACTTGAAAGTGACTCAGGTACTTGCTCTTGATGATTCCTTGACTTCATCAACACTCCTTCTCTCAATGATGCAACTTGATGATCTTCAAAGGCGGCTAGCATGATGCCCCTTACTCCTTGCTTGAAGGTGATTCCTTGGATAACTCCTTAGCATTATTGATGATCCTACAAGTCAAGGTAAACGATATATCAATAACTTCTTAAGATAAAACAACTTTAAACATGTAATAACGCCATTTCAAACTTAGGCGCAAATATAGGTAAAAATAAGAACAAAGTGCGCCTAACACAAATTAGTCCCACATTCATTATTTCAAATGATTTCTAGCAATTGTAAAGGTTTAAAGAAGTCAATCCACTTAAAAGATTCATTCAAAAGATATCTCTCAACACAATTTCTTCCTTAGGCGCTAGAATGAGGTGGCAGAGGTAGGAATGGGCGCCCAACACAAATGACTTCAATTTTGACATTTTTACACTTCTAAGTGACCAATCATATCTTAAGATGACTTTAGCTATGAAGCGCTCACTCCAAAAGGGTCATCTTATGCAAATTTCCTCAAGGCGCCTACTCTCAGAGGTCAATTGAAGTGATTCTTTCCAAGGCGCCAATTCAAGGTTGCACAATTTGAAATAAGCGCCTAACCTCTTGAAAGTTTATACTTGCAATATTATGAAAGTTATGGGATGACTCCTATCCCTTTAGGCGCCAAAATAAGAGGTTTTGATGCAATTTTTCAAGGCGCTCAAATGGGAATCCTTTGCATTGTATTCAAGGCTAGGTAGACTTCTTAATTAAGGCGATGTCATTGAAGAGCTTTGATGTTTCTTACTTCATTCACTTTTCCACCACCCCAGAGATCCCACTAGGCACTCAATCATCCTTTGAGGCGATTCACACTTACTCAAGGCACATATTGATTCTCCTCATGGTCCCTAGGCGTCAGTTTAAGGTGGTTTTGGAGGCAAAAGGCGCCAAAACATACTTAACACCTATCTCACTTCCAATTACCCAAACTTGATCAACTTTACTCTATGTTTACTCCTTATGATCTTTAGGCGCTTGTTCTTGATAATTTCTAATGCTTAGGCGCCAATTGACTCCTCCAAGCCATCTGACTCTAGGTGCTCAATGTGTGATCGTTTGACTTTCACCTCTAGGAGCCAAAATAGACCATTTGCGCCTAACCTCTACTAGCCTCAACCATCCAAGGCGCAAAATGCCATCAATTCATATCAAGGCGCTTAAACTTAGGATTTCAAACGTCTCCTCACCACAAGGCGCTCATCTGGATGGACAACCTCCATCAAGGCGCTCAAACTACCTTTTTGATCTAGGCGCTAACTTGGATTGTTTTCTATCATTTTGAGTGTTGAAGGGCGCCTAAAGACAATAACAAGGCATTGAATTTCTTATACTTTAAATATTTTTCAATATACCTTTCAGGATGTTTGAGATAGGTCTCAGATCCACCGGATTTGAGATGCAGATTATAGAATTTGGAGGATCCACCAGATTTCAGACTTAGTCAATTTTTCAGTGTTTCAGGATTTCAGGCTACCAGACTTAGTCATTTTCAGGATCTCAAACATCATGATAGGAGTTAGCTTAAACATATCATGCTCTTTCATACTAAGGCGCAACTTTGGGTTAGTTTGAACATCTCTTTATGCTAAGGCGCCAAAGTGGAGATAGTTTAATGCATGAAGGCGCCTAGACTTGAATTTGCTCATTGTTGATGTCTTTAAGGCTCTTCAGCACTTGATTACATCCTTGTGAGACTACTTGAACCTTAGGCGCTATCTATCATTGATCTGAACTCCATCCTACATCAAGGCGCCAAAGTGGAGAGGAGCAACAAGGAATGGGTGCCTAAGCCTACCCACTTCAATTGAAGGCACAATTTGAGTGATTATTTGGACATGGAAAGGGCGCCTAAGCTTTAAATCATTCCTTTGTCAAACCTTTTTGATGTTGAAGGCTCCTTATGTCAATTCTAGTCAAGGCACCCTATCTTGGAGCGTTTGGAAGTTGATCTTCCTCTAGGCGCTGATGTGAGTTGGCAGAGGTGGGAAAATGCGCCCAAGTACTAGAGGAAATTCGCGCCCAAAAATGCAAGTCGCCAAGGTAAGGTATATTAAAAAATATATTTTTCAATATACCTTTCAGGATGTTTGAGATAGGTCTCAGATCCACTGGATTTAACATGCAGATTCTAGATTTTTGAGGATCCACCAGATTTCAGACTTAGCCAATTTTCAGGATCTTCAGGATATCAGGCTATCAGACTTAGTCATTTTCAGGATCTTCTCAAACATCAAGATCAAGGATTTCATACTCTTTCTTCTTAAGGCGCTCATTGAGGAGTCATTAGCAATTCATGATTGATAAGCACAGACTGGAGGTTATACAAGCCTTTACTAGCGCTTAGACATGGATAAAAATTTTCTTCAACCTAGGCGCCAATGTGAAGTCACTCAGGAGGGAATTGGCGCCTAGAAGATCTTTTCATGTTTGACCAGTGCTAAAACCTCTCCTAAGGCGCTATAGACCTCATCAAGGCGCCAATTAAGTTCAAGGCACTCAATTCACTATAGGGCGCTCACTTCTCTTCAAGGTGCCCTGATCATTATAGACTCCAACAACATTAACTTACATGGTTTTATGCTCCCTATGTGATTGATCTACCTCCTTTGACATCCAGGCGCTCAAGTTAGAATGTTTTGGAGTATATCCTCTTCTAGACACCAATAACAAGAAAATGCGCCTCAAGCTCATGGATCTCAACTTCAAGCGCCTTTGAATGCTAATTTGGGATCAAAAGGGCGCCTAAGTTTAAAGAAATGGTGCCAAAGTTCTAAACTCCTTGATGCTAGGCGCAAATTTGAATGTTTTGATAATTTCATCTCAAGAACCCCTTAGGCGCACATCTCTACCTTGGCGCAAATTCATCTCTTCTATATGTGGGCGCTCTTTGATCTAGGGCACCAAATTCACCCCGCCAAGGAATCTAGCTCTAGGCGCTCAATGTGATCCTCCTAACTTAGGGCGCTAAAGTTCCAAACTCCTCATCATAGTCGCTTAAACTTAAGATTTCAAACCTCTCCTCACAACAAGGCGCTCATCTCTGGCAGGAGCAACAAGGAATGGCGCCTAAGTCTTCTGCTTCAACTCTAGGCGCAATCTTAAGGTTGTCTAGATGATGGAAGGCGCCCTAAATTCTAGGCGGAGTTTTGAGGTGACCCTGGAGTAATTTAGCGCCCAGAACTTGACAGTGCCCAAGGTAAAGTATATTGAAAAATATATTTAAGTATAAGAATTCTTATACTTTAAATATTTTTCAATATACCTTTCAGGATGTTTGAGATAGGTCTCAGATCCACCAGATTTAAGGTGTAGATTCTCGATTTTTGAGGATCCACCAGATTTCAGACTTAGCCAATTTTTCAAGATCTTCAGGATCAGGATACCAGACTTAGTCATTTTCAGGGTCTCAAACATCAGGATCAGGTCATCAAGGGGCTCTAAGACTCAAACACCACTGACTTCATCATTCAAAGGACATCATCCTGGACTTAGCAAAGCACTGGAATTCAAAAAAAGGGGGGTCCCCATTTGCAATGGGGCGATGTGTGATTTGGTCACAACAGGGCCAAGTGGTGGTATTGACGAGCGTTCATGAAATCCTTGGGCCTATAGTAGTGCAGAATAGTTATCCAGCGCCTTAACGTAATGTTATCCCCCTCCTCCGCTAGGGTTGATGATTAGGTAAGAGGTAAGGACCGGACCCGAAATTAGCAATTCCCAAGTATATCATGATGTATGACAGCTATGAAATATGTTAAAGTATAAGTATGTTTAAGTATGTTGAAATATGTTGAAATATGTTTAAATATGTGTACTCACAAATAACATTATATTCTTGATTATAATCGCTATGCAATCTTAACTAACCTTAATGATTATAGATGAATATATGTGTTTTGTATATGTTGTTACTATGTTCGATTGCAGGATTCAAATTCGGAATTACATTATTCAAAGAAATATTTATATTGGTAAGTGGTAACGCTAACCCTAAATTATCGTGATCATAATTCTAGGGCACATTCGAGAAGGGGACATCACAGAACATCAGTAGAATAGTGTAGTTTTAGGTGCTACATTTAGGGAATCCACCCTTCATCTAGAGGTTTAGCTTCAAGTTTTGCAAGGTCCCACACCTAGAAGCTATTACCATTGTATCACAGGGTCTTTGTAATGTCCCTTTTTTTGGCGCATAGACTTTGGTGTGCATTATGCTTGTTCCTAGTCTTTCGGAGGCTATTCGGCTTGTTTGAGAGAACTCCAATATTCTTGGAATGGTCATGGTTTAGTCTTGTAGAGCAGTTGTTTGTCCCAAGTCTTCTATTTCACTGTGGATTACAGATATGCTTTCTGATATTTGATCGGGCTCATGGATTGCTCTCCAAAATTCTAAGGGAGGAGCTGTCTATTTTTGGAAAGTCACCCAGAAGGCATCCTTTCGCATCCCAAACCCTACAGAGCATATTGGTTCAATTTATTTGGCATATGGATGAAGTTTGGGATTTTCCGCAAAAAGTGATATTTAATGAGCTATTTTGATTATTATTTTCACTTAAGCTCATAAGGGTGAAAATAATTAAAAGGTACCTAAGTGTTATAGCTCATTGGAAAGGTAATTAAGTGTTTTAAATGTTAGACACTTAAAAAGAGGGCCTCGCACATGATATGTTATTATTATTTCAAAAAAGGTCTTTTTGAGAGAAGAAATATGAAGAGGTAAAAAGAAAATAATATTATATTCCTCTCAAAAAGTTATAAAAGGGGGATGAGAGCTCAGTTGGAGGGGCATTTTGGATTTGATATTGTTTGCAGAGGGATTGAACCTATGAGTTCTTCCATTTTTCCTTCTTGAGGACAAAAACCCTCTTGAAGATGATCAGTTTCGATGGTGAAAGATCCACCCTAGCTGGTGCATGGTGATTTCACCCATAAATCACATAGAGCTTCATGGATTGGATAGTATTTGAAGATTTTGGTTTGGAACTGATTAAGATAATAATTGCTATGATTTTGGAAATATTTCTTGAAGGAGATTTGATGTGGTTGTGAGTTTTGGACACAGATTTGTCCTTGGCAGGGCGTACCCTTGCAGGAGGGCGATTTGGGGTTTTAGAAATATTTGTTCCTTGCATGTTTAATTATATTTCCTGGAAATGTTTATTCAGTTGAGGCGCCTACTTCAGATTATGATTCATTGAGTTTTTATTGAGTTTATGAAAATGTTGTCTAACTTTTGCTGGCCGTACTAGCCTGTACCTGATCCGTACTGTGTATGATATTGTGTATTGGAATAAATGGAGTGTTTTTTGATGAGGGTTTCCTTTGTGTATTACTGCCTCTCCTAGACGCCATCTGCAGACCAGTCTTAATGAGTTTTCCTGCAGATTTGAGTGATGTGTTATGCAGGTCGTACTTGGACAGGTCGTACCAGATGAAGCATACATAAGGGTTTGTAGTAGTTGGTCGATGTGCCCTTGGGATTTAAAAAACTATGCAATTGTGACGCCTTGATGATATAGTGCCTTACTGATCATCATTTGAGGGAGGTACTGATGTTTGTCATGTCTTTTGCAAAGAATTAGCAGCTGATTCAGTCCGTACATCGTCTGTTCAGGGCCTGTTGAATCACAGCAGTCATACTGAGATGATATCATCAGTCTGAGGTGTCTTGTTGAGCCCTTGATGCTGATACTATACCATATGCAAATTGATACATTAGGGATAGAATACTTGATCTTAGAGTGTTTGCATGGGGCTTGATGTATGAAATAGAGTGGTATAGGACTGTTATGATGTACCTTTCAGTGCTCTTGTAGAAAGTGCAGTCTGGATATCAGCTACAGCAGTGATATGAAATTTTGATCTGGGAACACTCACCTTATTTGCTCATGTGGTATATCCATGGTGGTTTAGTTGATCATATGCTTCTTCCTATTATGATTCCATACAACTTCTATACATATAACTGGTTGCAGCTGTGACAAATTGTGCAAGTCAGGGGTATTGGGTTCGTTTGCAATTTATCAATGGCATTGTAATCTTTATTTTTGCAAACACATATTGTAACCCCTGGATGGTTTACAGCCAGTGAGGAGAAATGAACATTATTTATCTTTCTATATTCGCCCACTGAATAAGTGGAGTATCCCCATTGAATAAGTGGATGCCTGCTAAAAAGCAAATGCTTGCTGTTAGTAGATGATTGTATTTAATTTCATTGCATAGCATTTGATTGATCAACCAAAACATTGTATGCTCTCACCTCGCCCATCTTGGGAACTTGGTAATCAGAAAGTGTGGAGGATTCATTTAGTTGCATTAATGTACTAACTCTGCTATGATAGATTGTTAAATTTTAAAAAAATTGGGGTAGCATATTACAATCTTGTTGAATCACATTCAACAAGAGGGTGCGATCTCAGTGATAACAGTCACAAGGTTCAAGTTCATGTTCGTGTTTGGCAATGATAAAATTCAAATCAAGTTCGGCAAGAGAAAAAAATTTGAAAAAAAAATCACGATTAAATTCGCCAATATAAATTCAAAATTTTTAAAAATATAAATAATAAATATATTAAATTATATAATATTAACTACTACAAATATTAGAGAGTGCTTCTGGATTTAACTGTGTATGTTTTTGCTTCAATGTTTCAGATCATGCTCAATGATCCATCATCAGGAAGAGGAGAATGTGTAGTTTGGATAGCAAACTTGACCTTTTAAAGGAAATAGAGAGGAAGATATGACAAGGAATGCAAAACGAAGCGCAGGAGGGGATGTGAAAAAATGAAAATAAAAATAAATTCATACTAGAAATATGTATACCCACATAAGCACATGTATAAGCATACAACAATACAATACCAAAAAGCATATATATATGTGCCTACATACTAAACCTAAAATATAATATAATAAACAGACAAAAAAATATATAAAACATACATAAAAATAAAAAAGGAACAAAACAACCAATAATATATAATAAAATAGAAGGATGTAAGAGAATAAAAGAAAAGAGAACAAAAAACTAAATACACATACCCAAACACATAATATATATTCAATAAATATATATAACCATATACTTAGACATAAATATACTAACACATAAATATGCCAATATATATATTCATACAAAATATACATACTAAATATGTATATAATCATTAAATATATACATATTAAATATATCCATTAAATATATTAAAATTATAAATTAATCTAAATTAAATATTTTAAATTTTAAAATATGAAATTTTAATGAATTAATTTCGAACTTAATAGAAATATTTGGTTCCATGATTAAATGTATTAAATTTTATATAAAAAATAAAAAAAAATAAAAAAAAAAAATCATCGGACCACTCCCTACTACACTCATAGGAATATAGGAATAAAAATAAAAAATAAAAACAAAATATTATAGGAATATGTATTGGGGAAGGCATATGAATCCGCAATGATGCAAGCAAAATAATCGACGAAAGTAGCAATGAAAGAAAATAATTGCGGCAGCAAAGCAACGACGGGTGAGAGAAAAAACTTAAAAAAACATTTATTTAAAATATATTTTACCCAAAAAACTATGCCCTTCATCCGTACGAATATTGGATGAATTTAAACAAATTTTTTGTAATGTTTTGAAGTTCACCGAATTTCAAACTTCATGGCCGGAATTCGGCAAACCTTGTGACTTAGATAACATCAATGTAACCAAGATAAGCTAGGCCAAGATAAAGTTGAAATACATTGTCCTCAACTTATTTGCTGATGGTGTAGGGAGAATATTGTAATGACTTGACCTAAGACAATCCATCTCCTTGAACTGGTTTTACTCCACACAGCCAAACCTCATCTCGAACATTGAACTAATGAAATGAACTTTTATGGCCAACCCTCTCTGCTTGGCCTTAGTCCTTTGGAAGATGCAAAGAAACTTTGCATAGAGCTGATTGTATAAGTCACAAAGGCTTCAAATTTATCCTATTGCTTTCAAGCCTAGGAAGTTATCACAAGAGGTAAAGACAATGGTAACTCATAGACAAACTAAAAACATGACAAGTTTTTGCATTTGGACTAGTTTTGCCTCCGAATACATTATATCTAGCAAGACTAACCTAGAATTTCTAGTAAAATTCAAGTCTCAATGAGTCTCATGATTACTACTTGAGTTTTCAAAAATTCAACAAATTCGTAATCAAGGGTATAAACAATAACCAAGGGTATACAAAATGTAACTCTAATTTTTTTTCAGCCAATGTTTCTTTTAATAGTTTCAAAAATTGACTGAAACTTATTTTAAATTTTCAGTCAATTTTTTAAAAATTTCCTAGAAAGGAATATTTTTCGCAAGCATCCAAGGTGTTAATTTATAGAATGAAGCTAGCAATGGTCTACAAGAGACTTTTTCGATTACCATAAAAAAAAAATGGACCCATCAACAACTTTGTAATCATAACTAAGTCAAAATTATATGTGAATTTAAAGTTATCAAATATCATCAACAAGGTCATGGGTAAGTCATGAACTTGGCCAAGTATTCAACTCTATCCTTGATCTATCCCACCCATGTGGCACGTGATTAAAATGGATGAGATTGGCTGCAAATGCCAACTGTTTTTTGCACAAAAGATTCCCCTTAGACCTAGCATCTAAACCAAACGGAAATCTATATGTGCAGCAGAGCCCTTCAATAGACATGTTTCAAGAAGCTTATTAACCAAAACTTAAAAACAATATCTTCATTGTTTTTATAAGGTCATATTGCATGCATTTATTATTGTTTTGTATCATATTATACTCACGGAGTGGTATCATATCATACTAAAACACTACTTATTTCCATGCAAATATTGAAAAAAGTGTGCTATCATTGTAATAATTCCCTCCTTTTGAGAAAATTATTTTACAACATGACATTTGCTTTATGCTTTGTGAAACACAAACATCATTAAACTTTATATTTTTCAATGTAGATATATGTTTGTGTGCATGCGTACATATATTTATCAATATTCACACGCATAAATACACATATCGATGGATAGATATAACCTATTGCCCCCTATGTTTGGAACTTCAAAATTGGGTGTATCCATCAGTTCCTTGTTTTATTTTGGGATCTTTCCCTCACGTGGCTATTTGTACTTGTACTTGGATCTTATGGCTTGTGGTAAACCGTAAAAGCATATATACACACATAAATACATATACAGATACAGATATGCAAGTTGTTGCCTCTATGTTGTCACTTCAAATTTGGGTCTACTTCATCAGCTTCCTTGCTTTATTGAGAGATCTCCATATTTTCCTCACATGGCTATTTGTACTTGTACTTGATCTTACGGTTTGTGGCTTGACTACGTTAGGTTTCTCTCTCTAATTATGTTTACATCGTTTGAGTGTTTCATACATTTCTAGAAACTAAAGGTTCTTTTCACCTGAGCATTTTCTATCATAACTTCACGTTCTTTCAAGTCTGGTTGCTTGAGGACATTAATCTACTTTCTTTGTTCCTTTCCTTCTAGACATCCCAGAAACTCATCCCCTACCCCCATCTCTTGAACATTGCTTGCTCCCTAAGGGAGAATGTAGAAGCTGAAAACTAAATATATAAAAATTATAATCATAAGTCCATTTATAATTGTAAAATGTAAATCGTAAGTTCAAAATTTACAAAAGAAACATTTGTATATCAAGTGCAAAGTGAAATTTGGATATACCAAAGACATTCATAATAGCATTTGAAATTTTAACAATAAAGAATAACATTTAAAGATCCATTTTTAATCACAAGTTGGTGGCCTACGCTATCACACAGTGTTCCATAGATAATTAAGTTCTGTCTATGAAAGAAGTACAGAAAATTGTATCTTATGGCTTGTGGTTCAACCATAAACACACACATACGCACATATATAGATAGTGAGATATGTCATTGCCCCATATCTTGTCACTTCAAATTCGGGTTTATCTCATTAGCTCCTTGTGTTATTGAGGGCTCTTTACCATTGTTCTCTCACATGGCTATTTGTACTTCTACTTGGATTTTATGGATTGTGATTTAGCCACTTTGATTGGCTCCCTCAAGTTATTTTTATATTGTTTTAGTTTTAGTTCTTTCTATAAAACTTTAAAGGTTCTTTTTCAGCATTGTTCTATTATAACTCCATGTTCTTTTAAGTACGAATGACCTACTTTGGCCACTTGTGGGCATTAATATAATGTCCTTTTCTTTTCTTTCTAGATATCCCAAAAATTTATCCCCTGATGCCATCTCCTGAACATTGCTTGCAACTTAAGGGAGAAGGTAGAATCTTCAAACAAAACAAATGACAATCATAATCATAAGTGCAATTATAATTGTAAAAGATAAATCCCAAGTACAAAAGAAAAATTTGCATATAAAGTACAAAGAAAAATTTGTAAATAGAAAAGACACTCAAAATCGCCTTTGAAATTTTCATTACATTTAAAAGAACAGTCTAAATCATGAGTTTAGTGTTTAGATAATTAAGAAGTTCTATGTTTGAAATGGCTTTTATTTTAAATAGAAAAGACATCCCTAAAAATAATCGTCACTTCGTTTGCATGGCCTTTCTTTTAAGCAAAAAAGACATAGCTATTAATAATTGTCGCTTCATTTGCATGGCCTTTCTTTTAAATACAAAAGACATACCTAAAAATTATTGTCGCTTCATTTGGTTGGCATTTTATAGGGTGCGTACAATCTCCAAAGACAAACTGAACCTCCCCAGAGTCTGAACTTTGTTCTATGCTCAATCTCTCAGACACGTCTTCAACTGCCAGTGATTTATAGCCAAGAGCTTCCCATTTAGCCAGTTTTTTATCTTCTATTTTCCTTCTCTTCTCAGCTCTAGCTTCCTCTAATTCATTGTGAAAGGATGCCCGACTTCTTCCTCTTGCATCATTAACCAATTGATCATTCAATGGTACATCCTTTGCTTTGTCCATCCATGACTCGAATGCAACTTCATCAGCATTTTTATCATGGTGTGAATCTGTTTCAATAAATATTTCTGAAGAAACATCATTTCCATTGTAAAAGTAAATGGAGTCAATTCCTGCCCTTCCTCGAGAATCAATTTTAAACCTTTCATCAACCATGTTCGTGGAAACATGAAGTCGTGTGCCCAAAACCTTTTCAGCCATACTTTTCATCTCAGTAAAGCTGGTTTCATTTGAGTTTTGTCCTACATCTTCTGAAGGATCAAATTTGTGCAGGCCATAAATTATCATGGACCTTAAATCATTGCTTGATGGATCTTCAGATCCATTTGCTCCCAGATCAGAATCATCAGGACCAATAACATTGCGAGTAAGTTGTAATTTTCTTTTTGCCCTGCACATAATGACCTGCCAAGAACCTGTATCAGTTTGCCTATATACATGGTCCAAATCACAAAATCTGTCAAGTCACTGGATCTTTGCAACTTTGGAAACAATAAAAGAACTGACTTTGTTGGAATCTACAAATGCAAGTACCTCCTCAACTGTGTTTTCTGTCACAATGCTTATTGCCAAGACATGATGCAGCTGACCTATGCGATGAGCACGCTGCAATGCTTGCTTGTCAACCTGTGGATTCCAGTCCTGCTCATAAAAAATCACCTGCAATAAACAGTCACAGCTTGACAACTTATTAAAATATTGCAAAATCACAACACAGACACCATAAAGAAATAGAGCTATTAAACCAAAACAAAATCAACTTAAAATTTACCACTGTAAATTGCATTAGGAAAAATTCTGGTGCAGTTAGAGCACTCCACGTAACTAGAACACCATTCATGCTCCAAAGTAAATGATAGTTTATTTTCAGTCATACAACAAATTCTGACGTGAGAATCTACTAGTGTTCCCATTTGACATATATAGAATATCCCCCTGGACATATTTTACTCAAAAATACAGTGCTTAGAATCCTTCATTTTAAGTGAGGTAAATCATATTTTGTGATCTATAAACTCTACTATGGAATTTAGAAACCAATTAAATTATTCAATACCCTCCTACTTGCTATGCAAATGAAAATTTCAGATTGTTATGAGCAGGAATGATTAATGAGCAGGAATGATTGTGCTTTGAGCATAAATAAACATGAAACAACTCACAACACGTGGATTTTATCCTGGAAAACCTTCAATGTGGAGGAAAAACCACTTTTGTTAGTGGCAATTTGCCTTGCTACCTTCCTTTATTACATTGCGAGGAGATTATTACAGCAAGTAGGCAATCTTGTCATCTACTTCTGCTGATTTCTCCTACAAGAACAGAGCATATGATAATTCACAGCTTCTCCAACTATCGATGATTGGAATGCTCCCATAAAAGCCTTATTTATAGTTTTTCCAATCCACAATTGAGTTTTCCCAGGACCTAGGTGAAGATCAACAATCACTGGATGTTGAACCGATGCCTATACAGTTAGAATTCTGAGTTTGTTGTCGGTACAGTCATGGACACTAGCACACCTGCACTGTTGTCTAGACACTAGCGCACCTGCACTGTCATATGTGCCTGGTACAGTCTGCAGTACTATCAAACACTTGTCATTGTATCTGAAACTTGTTCTTTATTCCTGTTTTTATATGTTTACTATAACCTTTTGGATCATTTTGTCAAAAGATCAGATGAATAGCGTGATTACTTTCATGACGTCCAAACTTTGCCTTAAGCCTAACTTCCATAAATTTGCTTGGAAACAAACTGCTACTTCATACAAGAGGTTATTTACATCATTGTGATTAAAATCATCAGAATGGCCACGAAAACGCTTGTGGCAACCCCAGTCGCCATGACTCCACACAAGAGGTGGAGAACTGTAGTGGGGGTAATCGGTGAGAACCAGACTAACTGTGGTGTTACCCAAAAGACCAATCAAAGTCTGAAGGTGTTCCACCTCCAAGACAACTTTTTCTGCTCATACTTAAATTTGTAGCATAAAATTAGCAATAATCGTAGTTTTAGTAATAGTAGCTATAGAAAAATGACTATAAATATCAATGTGATTGAAAATGGCACTGTTATAGTCTTTCCATATTCGAAAAAAATAAATCTTTATGGAAAATATGCCAATTTTGCTTGTACTATGCACATAACCAAGTCAAATCTCTTGACAAAATCATGTTCAACGAGAAAATTCTCATCTGAAAGGCTTGAAAGGGGAATGAATCATTGCGAGGAATTTTGAGTATAAGCATAAAATAAAAAAAAATGACTAATACATATATTTACATGGTGTGGCAGAAATGTAAATGGAATTTAATTACCCAATTTTAGAAAGGGAAAAACTCGGCAAAAGCTCAGTAACCTAAAAATATATATAATATTCATAAAAATAGAGAAAATTTTGATTTTATGTCAAATATAGTGCATAGGGATTAGAACTAAAAATAGTATATTAAAAAAAACAATTATAACTCTTGGCTCTTGATCAAATGGTTCATCTTCCTGTGCTCCTTCTGTAGGCTGTGTTCCATCTCTTCCCTGTGAACTCATGATATTCCTATTGTCACTGCCTACAAAAGAATCCCATCCTTTGTAGGTTCCAATGGGTGGAGACACTCTCAGCTGGCTGCTGTCCACACTGAAGTTCTGAAAAGTAACTTCAAGATACCTCCTTGTTTCATCTCTTAGTTTTTCAATCTGATGCTGTTTACTATATTGGTTTTGAAAATCAATGTATTCTTTCTGAAATTTCTCATCCACTCCTCAAATCATGCGGCCAAAACTCTGCTTACTGTATGTCTGATCTATACACCATTGCAGAACCCCCATCTAAGATTTGCATAAATCTTTCAATGGGTAGCTCCATTGTCATAACCACCTGTTCAATCATGTTAACAACCATGAGTCTACTAATAGACCTAGTAAGAACCCTCCCTTCGAAATGCTCTTCATTTCTCATTTTCCACAGACCCCATAGAATTTCGGTAGAAAGGACCAACCAAAACACATTAGCTTTAACATTTAAACCATTTACAAAACCACATAAAATCTCTTTCCAATTCAGGTTATTGATATTCAGAGGACTCCAATTTTTAATATTACCCATAAACACAGACCAAATGTTAATAGCAAAAGGACATTCAAAAAACACATGATAACAGGTTTCCACAACGTTAAAAATAGAACAAACATTATTATCAAAACCTAAAGCCAATTTCTTTTGGATGAGAAGCCACCTAAAACAACCTTTTTTGGGCTCAATATACCTGGACAAAAACAGACTAAAGGCTTTAGACAACAATTTTTGATCTATTTTATTTTCCAAATAGAGTTTATATGCTCAAGCACTGCCTGGGAATCAAGTATTACCTTATACATGCGTTTAGCATTCATTTTCAAGAACTCGGTTCCACCTTTGCACACAATCTTTTCCAAGCACTCTGTCTCACTAACCATGTTTACCTGAGAAAGATTGCTTAGAAAAGATTTACACAAAATAGAATATGTTCTTCTATGAGATTCGGGTAGATCATATTCTCCTCTAATCTGAATCCAACTTTTCAAATTGTTATTTACCAAATATCCTTCAACGTTGATATTCCATGTTTGTTCCATTTCATTGCAGAGCACCCTTGTAAAAGAGCCAAAGGTCTTTTTTTATGCCTTATATTCCACCAAATAGATCTATGACCCATAATAAGATTCAATTTCTTATCAAACACATCTTTGTTACCTAACAAATCTTTAACTTGCTCCCATGCGCAAATACAGCAGATCCCAAGGGTTTAGTTTGAAAGTCCCCTAATAATAAATCATGAAAATGCAGGTTTTTCCACTGCTTAGCTCTTTTAGGCACTAAAGTCTCAATATTGTTCCTAATGAGGATTTTCCAAGGTTCATCTCCTTCCAAGGACCTGAGAATCCACTTTGTAGCCAATGCTACACCTTGTACCCTCAGGTCTTTTAACTCCAAACCTCCTTGTTCCTTACTCAAACAACACCGTTCCCACTTAACAGAGTGTCATTTCTTCCCCCCTTTGCCATCAGACCATAAAAGTCTCTGATAACCTTTTGAATGATTTCAGTTTGATAATTAGAAAATAACCACATTTAAGCATAGTAAATAGAACAGGCTGATAAAATCTTCTGACAAACCTGAGCCCTACCAGCAAGAGATAAGAGTTGTTTATTCCAACTTTTAATCTTCTTTTCAGTTTTGGAGAACATCCACTCCCACATTTTTTTAGAGAAGGATCTGCAGCAAAGGGTATGCCAAGAAATCTAACTTGCTTTTGAGACCCCCCATTGCCACTTGTTCAGATCTAACCAATTAGGTGGCTCATCTGTCCAACTCAGAATTACTGATTTTGAAGAAGAAATTTTTGCACCTGATGCACTACAAAAGATATTTAATCTTTTCTATAAATTTTTCATATTTTCTTCTTCAGTCAAAGGAAAGATAGTTGTATCATCAGCAAACCACATATTAATCAACCTATCCTCATTAGGCAACTTGATACCAATCAAACTTCCATTAATCAGATCAGTTCTTAGTATATGATATAAAGCCTCTGAAGCAATCACAAATAGGGTAGAAGCAATCACAAATAGGGTAGGAGCCAAAGGACACCCCTGCCTAATTGATCTTTCTATCTCAAATGGTTTAGTCAAAGAGCCATTCACATCTATTTGAGCAGATACATCTTTAAAGAGTATCCTTACCATATTACAAAATTGCTCTGGGATTCCAATGGCCTTCAAAACAAGTAAGACAAAGAACCATTCAACCCTATCATATGCTTTTTCAAAAAGTCAAGTAATAGAATTCTTGCTCCCTAATCAATTAAATTTGCCCAATGTAAAGTCTCCCAACTAGTGATTAAATTTTCCAAGATATATCTTACCTTTATGAATCTGGTCTGGGTATAGTTTATTATTTTAGGCATAATGTCTTTTAATGTCAAAGTCGGGATTTTAGCCATAATTTTATAAGACACATTTAGAAGAGTGATAGGCCTCCCATTTTTTTTATTAGTCTTATCCCAATCTTTAGGCAAGAGTTTAATAACCCCTCTGTTTATTTCTTTACCCAAAGTTCCTTCTCTTATAGCCTCTTGATACAGTTCAAATAGGTCATCTACAACCCATGCTAGATTAACCTTATAAAACTCTATTGGAATTCCATCTGCCCCCAGAGATTTCCCACTTTCCATGTTCAAGATCGCCTTTTTGATTTCTTCTTTTGAAATCTCTAATTTCAACTTGTTTTCTATTTCTGCATCTACTTTTTTGACAAATTCTTGCACAAAGCTCTTGTGTCTGTCTGCATTTATCATTATTATCTTTTGATTTAAACAATTCTTTATAATTTTTTTTGAAAATCTCTTTTATGTCCTTATTTTCTTGATATCATATTCCCTACTCCATGATGGGGCCTATCACTTCTTTGCTATTCTTGAATTCAAGGTCAAAAAAATATGTAGACCCTCTATCCCCATCTTTCAACCAATTAATCTTGGCTCTGACTTTGGCTCCTTGAGCTTTAATTGTTTGAAGTTTTCTTAATTTGTGTTTAATCTCCCCAATCTTCAGCACTAACTCCTTACTATTAATGTCTCTTTACACTTTATCTTTAGTTTCTACATATTCTTCTTGTAAAGAGCATTCCTCTCTCCTGTCTATTGCATGCTTTTTGCCCACAATTTGAAACAAGGATTTACAAGATTTTATTAGGTTGCCCCACTACTGGATGGCATTCATATCATTTGTCATTGACATTGATTTACATATTCTTCTCAAGCTACATATACCATCAAGACAATCTCTATCCAATAGGAAATTTACATTGAGTTTAAAAAGATTATCCCTTCTGAATCTGCTCCCTTCATTTTGGGTTTTTATCACAAAGGTGGCCTTAATTGGGTGATGATATGATAGAATCCATGGAATGACTTGCACCACATTGTTGTTCTCTTCACTCTGAAAGTGAAAAAATTCTTTGTTTACATAAAACCTATCTAACCTACTGTAAATCCTTTTATTCTCTTTTTAACTATTGCACCAGGTAAACCATATACTCTTGCTGCTATTTTTCCTTCCCTCTAGAGGGTCAAACAGTTTTAGCAGTTTTTTCGTTCTTTCCCAAAAAAATTGTTCATTTCCTCTCCACTCACTCAAATTAACACTTTTTTATCTTCTTTATGTTCTATCATATTGAAGTCTCCCCCAATGATCCATGGTACTTTAGGGAGTTCATTAGCCATCCAATTCAAGACTTCTAATCTATTTATGTAATCATTTGGAGCATAAATGGAGCAAATACCAAATTTATTGTCATCTTTTTCAATTATAATCCATACACATCTATTACACGGTGAGCAGCCATTCTGACTAATGTACTGAGCCCAATTTCTTTTAATAAGAATTGCATTACCTACTTTGCCTTTTTCATGTTTAGAAGTGAAACTTATTGCATCTCTCCAAATGAATTTCAGGCTATTTTCCAATTGGAAGCCCACTGCTTTGACCTCTTGAAGTAATAAACAATTCATGCTTTTGTTTTTGTTACAAATCTCTCTTACAATATACTTCATGTCTGAGGATTCTAAGCCCCTTATGTTCCAACTATAACATTTCAACATTTTCAATGACATTTAGATTAAGAAAAGTCTTGTT
Source organism: Cunninghamia lanceolata (assembly GCA_027924645.1). Lineage (NCBI taxonomy): Eukaryota > Viridiplantae > Streptophyta > Pinopsida > Cupressales > Cupressaceae > Cunninghamia > Cunninghamia lanceolata. The sequence goes on from BSBN01000469.1 coordinate 4,931,905, forward strand.
GGTTCCCATTATAAAGTCTATCAAAGCATTTGGGGATAATATCCCCTTTACCTTTCTTTTCTAGCTTGAGTGAGCTATCATTTCTACTAACCTGTTTCCTTTTCTTTATTTTCATCTTCTTTCTTTTTCATTTCCTTTCCTTCTTTCATAACAAGTGCAAGTTCCTCTTTGTTATGCAAATTGCCTCTATCAACCACACCTTGTAACTCTTAATTCTTATAGGGGCTTCCAATCCTATCCTCTTGGAATCTGCTGTATCTTGGACATTAACTAATTTTCTATGCCTTCCAATTTTCCCTTTGTGCTTCTGCAAAATCTTTTCTTGTAACTTATCTAAAACCAGTTCTTGAGCATTGAATTTTAGCTCACAAGTTTTAGGATATCCCGTAGGATCTAGAAGCTCATATGCCTTTGGGTTATGACCCTTAATCACTGTGATTGCATATTATTTTTGTTTTATCAATGTTTACTTCTGAACTTGTAGACAAACATTCAATCATCCTCTGGTTAACATTATCAATCCCTTGAATAGTATCAACGAAGATAGGGTTATCAAATTTCCTTAGATTCCAGGTTCCCTATTCCCCCAATTTCCCTAGTTTCTACCAGGGCCTACCCTGATTCAACATTCTCACCAATATGTTTGCAATTTTCCTGCATCCCATCACAATCTGACAAAACACTTACCTCTGGTTTAACAACAAGATTTGAAGAACACCTTGAGTCTTCTAGATCCTTGGGCAATTCACTAAGTTTTAGGTTAAAAAAGCCATTCTCAATTATCTGCACATCATTTCTCTCAGCTCCTATAATATCATTGTCTTCACATTTTTTTCCTTACTCTTAACAAGTCTATTTTCTAGGTCAACTTCCTGTTCCTTTGGGTTATCAAAAATACCAGATTGGTTTTCCTTCAAAGCTTCAATTGTTGTCTCAATAACAGTTTTACCCATTTTTTTATTGCATACCCTAGTGTCAAATTTTAAATCCTCAACATTTTTTTTATTTCTATTAAGAATAGGACAGTCTTTTTTCTGATGGCCTTCAACTTTGCATAGAAAACAAGAGTTTAGCCCTCTGAATCCCACAAGCCTGCATTTAACAGTTTTGCCATTCAATTTCAATATCTTCAAGAATTTTCACCCCTGTATTTAGGGCTACTAGAACCCTAGCATCCATGTGGGGTACTATAGATTCGGTATCATCTATTTTCAAAATGTTTTCTAATGGTTTAATCAATTAGGGCAAAAACACCCATAATTGCACCGACACATTTTTTATCACCAACGATCTCGGCATTGAACAGGATTGAATTTCTTTTTGTGAGACATCTGAAGCCCAAGGAAATGCTTTGAACATTGTTTTCCCTATATTCCAATAATTCCTCTCTAAAACTCTTTTTTGCATCCCATGACTCCTAAAAAAAAATCACAAATAACCCTTTGCTAATCATTCGACAGAAAGAAAAGTGAATGCCGAATTTTCTTTCCCACACAGAGGTAAGCCAGTTGTCAAAAAATTTCTAGAGGTAGGTTTTCTATATTTATGCATGCAAAAAATATTGCAATGTTTCTTAGCCTGTTTTCTTCTGATTTCATGGCTTTTAACAAATCTTCATTAAGGCACAAACAAAGAGTCCTACGTGAGAGGGGGAACTTACCTTCTTTTTCTTCTCCACCCTCTAGGCTCTCCTCCTTTGTCGGCGACTCCACCGTAGTCTCCGAGTGTCTGCTGAACCTCAAAGCTAGCATCTTTTGGTGGAGCTTCGGCATCGTCTGCGTGCAGGGCTTCTCTGTAAGATTTTTTCCCATTACCATCTTCACCTTCCTCCCAAACCCCTTCCATAAGGCTTCATGGCCAAGCAATAAATGCTTTGGCCGGAAGCGTACCCACACCCCGGCGATGCCCACGCATAGAACAGAGCGCCCTGACAACCTTAAATGCTCCCCCGGACTAGGGGTGGGAAACACAAACTATTTGAATTAAAAAAAATTTAACAGTATTGCTACCACAATCTAATGAAAAAGCACAAAGAAATAACATCAACATTTAACCCTCTATATGCCCAATCAGAGCAATATGACAAATCAAAACAAGGAATTATGAAGAATGCATTCCAAAGCAAGAGGAGGACCAATCTAATGTTTTTTATTTAAAACTTCATTGCAATATAAATTAATAAAAAAACCCTCATTATTATATAAAATTTAAACTTTAAAATAAGTCTATTCAAAGTAAATAAATAAATAAAATACCCAAGCCATAACCTTATAAAGAATGCCAAAAGTGGCAATTCACAATTAGTCAGGATTCATCGTGAGTGTTTAGAGTGTAATGCTGCTATGCTTTAATGTTCTTTGGCTGACAGTAGAAGGGACACAGAGAATGAGAAACCCTATGTGAATCAAATGGTCACCAACTAGTAAACCTTGATAGGTAAAGCACCATAAAAAATAAGTCTTTTGGGTTCAACAGTAGTTTTTCAAACCTTGTCAAACCATCACTTCCAAATGCAGATCAAAGAACTCAATTTCTACATATGATTGAGATGCTCAAATGGTAATCGCTTATGAGCAAGGAGATGATAACCAATCCGAGGTTTGTACCAGTGAAGAGGCCTGTTACCCAGCCACTTCTAATCCTTCCCCCAAGAAGTAGACCATTGGATTGCAATTTTACAAATATGCCCATCAGGAACTGCCATACATATCTTATTGATGGACTCAAAGGCATTGTTGTTGAGGTGAAATTTAGCCTTCAGATCTGGCTAGTACAACCAAGACTGTCTTATTGTCAAAGATGTCAATGATAACTCAAATGCCTCTGCTAAAAATCCTTATGAATTTCAATCCAGGGCATCTCTACAAGAGGGATTCCATGAAATTCAATTATAGGAGAACACCAAATGGACTGAGAATTAATGGTAAGGCTAGACTTGAAGCTATCTCCATTTCCAAGTCAGCCATGGTTTGATCGTTTCCCATGCTTTCCAAATGCTTTTTGCAGCAAAAGTCTGTGTAATTTTGATAGAAACAGGAGCAACAATGAGGGACTGAAACCCTAGGCTAGTCCATACTTTTCTAACATAAGAAGACCCATGGGATATACAATGCTTGTAAAGATACTTCCAGGTTTCATTACCTTCCAAGGCTCAAATTATCCATTTTGCACCCAAGGTAATTCTTGCAGGCTAATATAAATCAAACGCAATCCATAAGCCTATTTAGGTATACAATAGATATCCAAGGCAACTCTATGAAAACCTCCAATACCTTCAAAATTGATCCATAGAAAGTCCCATAGCAATTTCTCAAGTCTATGACAGGAAGCCTTTGATAGAGCCCAACTAGAAAATTGTAATGTTCCCTTCTCATGCATAATCAATTTGAGAACCGTTAGCCTATTTTCTGAGTTTTCCCGTAGGCTAATTGGTTGGGCAAGGGAGAACTCCAACTTTCTTGGAGAACACAAGAATGATCAAGCAATGGTTTTATTTATGGCAGTGAGTACAGGAGATCGTAATGAGCCCCATGATTCTTTCAAAATGCAATTTCATCATTTTGTGAGCTCTCCACACTTCTTGGAGAGCCCGACTATTTTTAGAATGGTACCCAGTTGACATAGTTCATCATCCTAGTCCTCAAAAGCATTATGGTATGATCAGAAATTCATATTTGATTTATTTTTATGCTTTCCACAACTTGGGTGGATAATTAAAATTATTAAATAGTTATTACTTAAGTTGTTGAAAAAGTATTATTCATAAAGACAACTTATGCATACTCATTTAATTAAAAGGTCTTTAAGTTGTGCATTCAAAAAGCACTAGGCTAAAGGGGGCATAAGGGGGCTTTGCACACAAAATGAATTATTATTTTGAAAAAATCTTTTGGAGGGAAAAAGAAAGTAATATTTTATTCTCTCAAAAAAATTATAAAAGAAAGTCTGGAGCTCATTGTTGAGGTTAGACATGTTATGATATTTGCTTCTGCATATGCAAGAACCTGTGTTCATCTCTAATTTTCTTGAGGACGAAAACCCTCTCGAAAATACTAGTTTCAAGGACAAAACCCCCCCTAGTTGGTCTTGGTAATTTCACACAGAAATTACAAGTGTGCTACAATGGAGATTTCCGATGTCTTTTGATTTGGGTTTTGATGCAAACTTTTGGTGTGTTGGTAATCAGTTTTCAGGAGTTGTATTCAATTTTCTGCATAGTTCTATTTTGTTTGAAGTCACAATTCCTTTCTAATAGGTTGTACCCTTCCAGGCACCATATGTTTGCTATGATGAAGTTCTAAAATCTTCTTGCTGGCTGAAATACCAATTTTAGACACAAGGCATAGGGGTATATGAGTATTTTAGTTGTTGTTTGAAGTGTTTTTAAGAGAAAAAAACCTGCATATAAGATGGTAGTACTATCTAGTACAAGCCATACCAACTTAAGGGAGTGGCGTGGGAAGTCTGGGTATGAATCACCCCTCTTTACTTGTGTTTTATGATTGGATATGAGGTGCCCTTGGTTAATATAGTCAGTTCCAGTGATTGGGAGGTGTAATTTGTCTTGATTGAGGCATTCTTGGTGATTCTTGTATGCTAGTTTGGGGTTTACAGTGCTGCCAATTATATATCAGAACAGTACATTCAGTATTGACAGTGTTTTCAGTGTGTTTACAATGTGTTTGTGGCATCAATCTTCATCAACAACATCAATACTTCAGGGGGTATGACTTTATTATTGATTTGAAACAATTCCAGTGCCTCATTATCTTGATAATATGTTGCAGCAATATATCTCATTCTGAAATCAGATTATTCCTTTCATTTTGCAGCCATTTACTCATTGTAAAATCTTTATCCAGTTGCAATCTAATGACTTGTAAACACCCTGGATGGTAGTACCAACAATAATCTTCATATCATGCATTTCATTTGTAATAACTAGATGGTTTACCGCTAGTTCTATAGCATGCTTTGTGTTTTAGCACACTCTGCTGAATAAGCGTAGATGAAGGATGGCTTAGCCGCATTGTGTCCATCATTTTGTTTGCATCAAGCACACTCCATTGAATAAGCGTAGAGAAAGGTCAGCTCAATCGCCTTGTGTGTTCATATTGTGTTGCATATACTCCGCTAAATAAGCGTAGAGATGGATGGCTTGCCACCTAGTGTGTCACAGTGATATCATTTTGTGTTGCATACACTCTTGTTGCTGCATTCAATAGAGTTTGGGTGTGATCATACGGACTGTATTCTCTCACTTTGCCCATATTGGGATCTAGGTGGTCAGAAGGTGTTGAGAGCTTTGCATTGTAGTTTATTTCAGTTGGCAAAATAAAAAATAAAAAAATGGGGGTGTTTATTACAAAAATAATAAACATGAGTGGTTGCAAGGACTTTAGAACACACTTGAAATTTATCTGCTAAAGAAAGAGGCTTGGTAACCCAATAGGTAATTTTATTGTCAACTCTATAGAATATAAATCTAAAGAGCAAAGGGAATGGCTTGAAAGGCAAAGGGAATGCCTAAAAAATTTAAACATTTCCCTATGTTGAATCTTATGCCAACTAAAAGGCATGGTGGAATTAGACTGCCTATATCATTGGGTTTTGCACTATTGAATACAACAACCAAAAGCTAAACAAATAATATTTAAGCATTTCGAGGCATTGCCAACCAAAGATTAATAATTCGGGAGAGTTAGAAAAGAAACATCAGTAGAATGCACATTAATCAATTCTCATGGTTGGTTTGTAGGCAACACAATCCCCTTAACAAGGCCTCTAGAAATGAAATCTGATGGAAGATAACCAACTCCTTCCACTACCAAAACATAAAGGAAAGGACCAATATGCCATCTCTGTGTAATAGACCTAAAAAGACCTAACCTTTCAGATTGACTTCCATTAATGGTAATACAAGCCAAGGCATCTTGAAAACCCATTTGTACAAACTTGACAAAAGTGGGACCAACCCCATAGGCCTGAAGCATGGCTAATAAGATGAAAGGCCACTCAATTATATCATAGGCCTTTTCAAGGTCAATCTTGACAAACAAATCCTTCTGAGAGGAAATTCAAACACATTCCATGCCTTCCCATACCACAATAATGTTATCTAAAATATCCTAGCCTCAGATGAACCTATTTGTTCAAGTCCCACAATCAAAGTCAACATGTATCTTAGCCGCAAGGCAAGAACTTGGAAATAATCTTATAGGAGACATTGAGAAGAGCTATAGATATCCAATTGCCAATGATCTCTAAATCTCTAGAGTCTAGACTTTTGTATGAAATTCATGTTTCCTTGGTTTACATTCTAGCATAAGGAATTGACTTTCATGGACCTTCAAAAAGACTTTTGTACAACTCTAAACCAAGAATATCCCAAAAGGTTAAATAAAATTCCCGTGGCAAATTATCAATACTTGGGGCTTTGCCATTAGCTATTTGGTTAATTGTCTCTTGGAGATCTTCCAAAGAAAAGAGGCAATCAAACACCAATTTTGTTGAGCCACAAGAAGTTTGGGTGAAACCACACTAAGGCATTGATCTAAAACCACCTACCAAGCAAGTGTGGAAGCCTAGGTAGAGAAAATGACCTTGTAATGGGCAACAAAGGCTTGCAAAATATCTAGAATGTGAATGAGCTAGGAGTTGGCTTTTTTTATTGTGTTGATTTTGTCCATGGCTTGTATAGAACAAAGACAATAAAAAATTCTTTGGGGGACTCAATCTCCGATTTTCATTTAGAGTATATAAGCTCTAAGTTGTGCTCCTTTGGTCACATGGGTATCTGTCATGTCCCCATATCAAGACACTGTTAAAGTAAAGATTTGAACATGATAAAGATGGTTTGTAAAATATTATTTCGGATGATAGAAATAATTACATATTATTTAATAAATAATATTATTGTATGAATATTTTATTATAATTAAAATATAATATCCATATTATAAATAACAATATATATAAATATAATATATTATAAATATATCTAATAATATAAATACAAATAATATAAAATAAATCATATATCATTTATTATGATATAAATGATATAGTATAAATAATATAAAATATATCATATATCATTTATTATTAGATAAATGATATAATATAAATATAAATAAAATAAAAAAACATCTTTTAACCTATCCTCTTATGATAATATGGTTAGAACTAGTTTTACTACAAAAGGGAATTAATATTAAGTAATAAAAATAATAAGAGACATACCTCTTCTAACATATCCCTTGAAAGGGAAATAAATAAATGTTGTGAGATAGAAGGAAATCATCATCGGAAGAATGAAGTGATAAAAAGAAATAAATAAACAGTTGTGAATTCAATAAAAGGCAATAAAGAAGCAACATCATTTGAATTCATCAAAGACCCAGCAAGAAAATATCACAAGGAAGACACAGGGGCAGCCAAGGTAAGTCTGCAACTATCACAGGTACGCTGTTCATTAAGTAATTAAATATATAGTATAATATATGTTAGTAATATTTCAGTATATATTGTGTAAGGTAAATAATGAATTTAGAAAGGAATGAAATTAAATAAATAAAGATATGTCAATAGGTAAATAGCATTTCATGATTATGAATGAGAAATATAATGCTAGAATAATATAATTATGGCAGAAATAAATGAATTATGATTAATAGTGAAATAAGGTATTGGTTAATTGTCTCATGCTTGAAAGTAAATATGAATGATATAAACTATCTGATAATAATGTGAATCTAAGGCAATGAAACCCTTTATATGTCAAAAATAAGCATAAAATGAATTATCAATGAAGCCTAGTATGAGGCTATCAATAAGAATAAATTGAGGTTCCATGAAAGAACAAGAATAGAGATGTAAAGATCTCAAATTGATAAAATTGTGGCTCACGAACTCATGATGTAATCAAAAGGATTTTCAAGCCTCATCCTTAATCACTTTAATCAACCCATGAGTATGGGGTTAAGTTAAGGATGTAAAATTGGACCTAGGTGACCCTCAAGTGGATGAAGAATACCGGGTGTGTGTAAAGTCCCTTGAGCCAAGAGACGAAGAACTCCGGGTGTGAGTGAAGCTCTTGGGCCTATGGTATTATGAGCTCATAATAAATGTGCCCGACGGTTGGTGACTCTCAATGGGATGAAGAATGCCGGGTGTTGCGTGAAGTTCCATTGAGCCAAATGGTGAAGGACCCCGGGTGTTGGGAGAAACCTTTGGGCCTCCGTGTGGGATGGTTAACGTCTTATCAAACCATGCTCATGCTGAAGACAAGGTTGATTAATAATAGGGCTAACCAAGAACTCTCTTTAGATTATGCATGGGAACGATGAGAGAAAGAATATGAATATGAAATGTATGAACTTCATATGAATCATAACTATAAGTATAGAGATGAAATGTATGTGATTATAATTAAAGATTATAAGCCTTAAATATAATTGTGGAAAATATATGAGTTTGATACTTAGTTATTAACTCTAAATATGAAAAGAAGAATTGAATACTAATGTTCTCTTTTTGTAAGTTGAAATTTTGTACAAGGTTGTGAAAATTTTGGCTTACTAGAAGGGGACATTACAGGATCTTCCGTCTTAACTATGTGGTGAAGAGTGGCAGCTTGCAACTAAAGGTCCTTTCCAAACGAGGATTGTTCAAACTCTTGAGAAACTCATGAAAAATCATGCATGACAACTATTAGGGATAGGATCACAGAGCAATAAAATAATCAAATGAATGCAGAAATAGAACACAAAAACAAAACATACAAGAGACACAAATATACATGGTTAACGCGATATGGGCTACGTCCATGGAGAAACAGCCAGTCCTTCCTTTATTCCATCCAAAAAAATGAAGGGATACAAACTACAACACATTCACTGCAACCTCCTCTTCACTCTCTCACCATCTCCTCTTTCAGTTACAACGCTCTCTAACAATACATAGCCTTTATTATATTTTATTAGTCGTTATTCTATTTTCCAAGACAATTTTTTTTTAAATCTCTTCGAGGGTGCTGCCCCCAAACTCCCATCAAGGGTGGCTCCAAAATTTGTCACTACCCCCCTAGATCCCTTGACAATAAAAGTAGGGGGGCAAGCCCCACCCTTCAAGAACTAGGATCCAAACATGACTAAAACAAAACCTATAAATCAGGAAGATAATCAGGCTCCATTACCAACAATAACACGAGTTCATCTTCAGAAGACCGTGACCTACTTGCCATAGACATGTAAAATTGTGGCCATCTTAGAAATAGCAGCAATTCACTAATAAATCTAACTCAAGTATGTCATGTGCCAAGGTAGCTGAGTTGGGTCATGTTGAGATAGAATTGATTTTTATAACTCTCAAATGCAACATAGTCCACTCAAAAACAAATCAAACCACCTCTACAAGATTGGTGGTAAACAAGAAGTGTGGTCTTGGATTGGTGGTACAAAAAGATGGTGATGAGGAGAAGATGTCAAGAGCCTTTAGGCTGAGTCAAGGGTTGTACTTTCCTACTCGACTAATGAGGGAGAGCTCCCTAGCTCAACCAAATATCAACCACCAATTACCTCAACTCAACTCATAATTGGAGAGAGAGAGGATAGGACAAAGGAGGGAGACAGCTATGGTCAATGAGGTCAAGGTTCTCTTATGACCTAGAAACCTCGAAGCAAGCATTTATGCATCCCCCTTTGCCTCCTATTCTACGAGAATCACATCTAACTTTAACATATTAGTGAAAGCACCTATCTCATCCATCAATATCACTCTTGTCACATATATGATAGATGGACGCATCCATGGCTCAATTAACAGACCAAAGGTCATTTCTACACTAAATCAAACAAGAAGGTTGTGGGTTGCTTGAACAGATCTATCTAGGAAAATGGTCTAAAAAGAATAGCCTCAATAAAAAATTGAACCTAGTGATCATATCAAACAAAAGGGAAAAAAATAGATTTTGCTCTACCATGATGGCATGGTCAAGACACTTGAGCACTCATTTGGTTCCTTGACTAAGATGAGACCAAGTGAACCACGTTGTGGGCAAGGATGATTGCCTATGGTGATTAGGATCAAAATTTTCAAGTTTATTATTCATCTGGAAGCACACCTCCAATTGACCAGCACAACAAAGAAGTGGTGTAAGGCCTTCTTTGTCTTTTACAGACTCCACAATGTTGAATTCCCCACACAAAACCCAATATGCACCAAGGAGATGGTCCTACAAGCCCTACCAAAACATTGCCCTTTATATAGTGTCACTCAAAGCATAAATATTGACAAGCCCAAGAGAATGATCATCAAAATAAAAAAGCATCTGGATGGCTCGATGAGTAGGGTCAAATCCCCAACTAGCAACATTTGATCCAAGACCTAGACAAAGCAATGTGATAAACCCACCTTTGTCAAATTCATGGTTGTAGATGTGACAAAGCACACGTTAAATGGTACTGACCATCATTTCGAGTTGAAAGTTAAAGACTTTGAGCTCCTGTGTGAAAAGAACATATATTCCTAAAAAATACTAACGACTACCCCTAACCATATATTTGTGGGTAGGGTCAAGTAGGCCATGGATATTCCATGAATAAACAATCATGGGATAACAAAATCAAGGTGCATATTCTCTTCCTCTAACCCATCAAAGGCCACATAACTATTGGCAACAAATTCCTTCTGATTGTTATGAATAAAGTCCCAAAGTTTCATGTTTGTAAAAGCCAATGCTTGCCTTGCATAAATTCTTTGTTCTCAAGGTGATGGACTATAAGAGTAGTGGCAGTACATTGTTTTTGAAATGGATAGGTGGTCATAAGATCTCACCTTTATTGCCTCCATTGAATGTTGTGAAGTTGCCACTATTTCTTGCAAATTGTTAATAAGTTTTGCAGCCTAAGCCATGCTAACCGACAATGGCTAGCTAGTGATCTAAGAAGCTACGAGCTGGGATTTTTGGCCACATTGGTTATCCCTGTTAGCATGTAAAACATGTCAATTGCTTTGTTGGCACCTCAATTTTGCTAGTCCAACCATTAAAAATGATTGTGTTGGCTTTAACCATGTCCACCATGGGTCTATTGAAAGGCACAGTTCTGGTGTTACCCATGAGTTGACACTCTAATATTGTGTTCTACGGATTAGCAATGAAAGCAGGTATTGAGCAAATTTATGTATAATATACGATACGTAATGGATTTTCCCCTTATCTAGATGTCTATGGTTTCCTTCAAATATTGGAAAAGGTCAACTACACTTACCCATTTTTACAACCAAGCAAAAAAATTTGTTCTACCCAAGGAAAATGAAATGACCTAGTCGCTTGATGGGTTGCTTGACAAATTCCCACAAGGGCAAAGGTAACCCAAGGAATTCAATTTAAACAGGGATTTTGAGTCTAGCTTTGTCAAACACCACAAAGTCGTTCATCAAAGGGAAAAAAACTAGTAAAGTATTCTAATGAATGAGTGCCCATTTTTAACAATAGCAACACAATGTTCCAAGTTAGAAAACCTAAATAAGAAAAATACTTCTAGTCATTTTTTGCATAGCCTCAAGCACAGTAGCATTACATTTACACGACACTAAGACAACAAATTTAAAGTGTAAATGGAATTCAATAAGATGGGTTTAAAACATGAAAAAAGGAGCAAATATTACTCTAAACCCTAAACCCTAAAAACGGCAATTTTTTTAAAACGTGAAAAAAATGCAAGTTATTGAATAACACTCTTTTTTAAAAAAAAATATGAGCTTGACTGGGTCAAAGTCATGCCAATTTGCCTTGACACAACCGAAGCATCAAGTGTTGATTAAATGTGATTAATTGCATTTAGTTCTTGTTTTTTGCTTGTATGGCCAAAGTTTGACACCATGAGGTTACCATACAAACTAGACCCAATTATTAATCGACAATAAACTACTTAAAATATTCTAATCCAACCATTGGCATGCATTATTAAATTCAAGCATATCCATCACTAAATCAAGTAAAGACTCTTCAAGAGGAGGGTCAATACCTTGTGGAAAACCTTTGAAATGAACTTGCATGCTTTCTTAGGTGCCATCATCGGTCTTGAATGTTAAAGGGATTCTATACAACATCGGCTACCTCCTAGAGTTGTCTAGTCTGGCCCTGTTAGCTCTAGACTCTCCCCAACAAGCATTCTGAGACTCTGCATTGGTACTCCCACTGTGATCAATGGCATTGTCATTGGCTCCTCCAATGCATCTTGAAACATGAACACTTTAGGATTTTGGTTGCTCACCTAGATGGTCTTTTTCTGATTATTACATTGTGGGGTCTTCCCCCTCCCTTTTATTGTACTCGCTTGAGGATTTAATTTTTTCTTAGTTAGCCCGCTTTTGTGTAAGTTTTTTCTCTCTAGGGCCTCCATTTTTTCCCTAGTGTTTTGCTATTGTACCTAATGTATGCTTCAATCCTATTGATCTATTTTTGGTCATTTGTGGACATTAGTATTTTTTTTCTTTATAGCATTCACAACATCAACATGTCATATACTTATGACATGGTAGAAGCCATTACCCAAAGGGCATGGAGATATCCATCGCAATAAATGCAAAGTATTAATAAAAAATATACCACATTGATCTACAATCCACTATGTGGCACAAGGGAATGACAGGAACTATCACAAAGCCCTACTAGAGCACATTGTAAATTGTAATACCCTTTTGTTCCGAGTATATGTATCTATCTTTTTTGGCTCGTTTTGTACACTTAGTTTGTCAAGTTTTTCCTATTTTAAATCTAGGTAATTGAAATCCATTTACACTTTTGCCACATCATGTCAATGTCATGTAAATAAAAAGCTACTATGGGTAGATATGGTGTTGTCCTCTTTCCTACCATTTCTATTTATATACTCCCATAAGATCAACAAGGTCCTTGGTGATCCCCTCATTAATAGGTCAGGAGCTAAAGAAGTAGTTTGGGAGATAGCACGTTGCCGGAAGCCACCTAGTGGATTCCTAAAACTTAACTTTGATGGTCCTTTGAAAGGGAATCCTAGCTCAACAAGTGAAGGCATGGTTTTCAGAAACAATCAAGGGAAATTTGTAAAAGGTGAGTTGTTTTTTTACTTGTTCGTACCAACAATGAGGCAAAATGGTTGGTTGTAGTGGAAGATTTTGATGAAAGCGGGACTCCCACCAGCATGCCATTACTCAAATCCACACAACCATTGCTCAAAATACATTATGCAGAGGCCCTCTGCTCTCAAATAAACTCACAAAACATAATAAAATGCAACACAATTCACGTGCCTCATTTTATTGAAATCAAGAACTTACATACAAATTACATCAAATATCATATTACACAATCTGGAACAATATTACACAACTGGCCTTTCATGGCCTCTCACCAAGCAACCTCATCTGGTTCTTCTTGCAACATTCTCCCACTCTGCAGCTCCTGCAATCTGCCATGATCTCTACCTTATTTCCCCTATTCTGAAACACTTCTCCGACTGTTATTTTCCTCTAGAATCATCCTTAGTTGCTGTTACAAACTCCAGCCAATCCCCTTCTTCAATGGCATCCCCATATGCTCTCCAATCTGCTCTACCTTTCCTCACACGGTCTCTTTTCCTTCATAAATTTCTGCCTTTATTAACCATTGGAAAAAAAAACCTCCTTTCAGCTGCCCATATTCCTTGTATATGAGGGGCTTGAATCCCCAGAAAATCATTAAAATTAACCTCTTTTTCCTGCTGTTTGAAACGTTTCCATTATTATCTCTTTGGCTTCCCCCACAATCTTTGTTTTTAAATGCATTTTCCTATTTTTAACCTCCAGAAAAGGGGCATTCAAACTTTGCTGCAATCTGTAATTTTTAATTGTGATAAATCAGGAATCTTTACCAACTGCAACGCCTCCTTTCTTATTTCTAATTTGAGGAAGCATTTAGTGAGGCATTTCACCTCAATTTTGGATAATAAACTGATTTTTTTTTGTCTTTTAAGTCATTTGCAGCACCTCAATACTTTAGTGCATGAGTTTTATACTCCAAGTGAAGGATAAATGCTACAATTTATTTAAAAGTCTCTTTTTAACTCTGCCAAATATGAAACAAAGAAATTGATACTTTGAAAAGGCGAAACTCGATGCCGATAAACTGCCGGAAATCAACTTTTTGCATAACTCTTACCCAGGAGCTCATTTTTGCGTGAAAACTTGCCAGGATGCGTGGAATGACATCCCCATTTTGCTCCAGGCTTCATAAAACTCGAGAAATTAAATTTCCCGTAAACTGCCAGCCTCGATTAGAGAATTTTAAATTCTCTCAAACGGTGATGAATTTGAGTGCGATTCCTTTTTCACACTAGGCGAAATACCATCACAAATCTTTCCCTGGAAGGAATTTTGCCCAGCTCTTAAAAATCTTGAAAATTAATTGTTTCCGTAGCCGATAGGGCCAAATTTTCTAATTTTAAATTCTCTCAATCCGTGAGGAATTTAATCATGAAACCTTCACCACATTGTGTGCAATTCATCCGATGATATATCTTCGAAAGGATTTCAACCCAGCTCTTATAGATTTCTAGAAACAATTGTTTCCATAAAACTACCCTGCGGAGCCTTAAAACGACAATTTGGCGAAAACTTGAATCTTGCAATTTTGACCAAATTTCTGAGTTCCTACTGCTGAGAGATGCCTGAAAACACCAACGCAAACCAAAACACACACCAAAAATGAGAAAAGCAAACTAAAATGTTTTTGGTTGATGCGGGATAGCCCATTCGCCCGGATGCTCTTGCATCAGGTTTCAACTTAACTAGAGAGTTAGGTTGTACAATGTTGATTGTGGAAGGGGATTCATTGGTTGCCATTTAGGAGTTGACTAAAAAAGATTGCCCCAATTGAAGGAGAAATCCTTTTTGGATGAAGCTCTTGCAATTTGTGATGGTTTCGAGGATGTTTTTCCCACTCACTACTTACATGAATGAAACAAGGCAACAAAGTTGCTAGCTAATAATGGTGTAAACCAAGTTCCTTTCTCATGTTTGGTGGTTGTTTGTGTTGAGGCTTGGGAAAGTTTGGAAAAAGTAATTGTTTAGGACTTGCCACCATGAGTCATTCATTTTTTTGGGACTGGATGAACAAGTAGGTCCCCTTCCCCACCTCAAATTATTGATATTTTTGATTTTATCCTTCCCCTGATGTTTTTGAGGATGTTTTTCTCTCACTATTTCCGTGAATGTAACAAGATGGCAGATTTGCTAGATAATAATGGTGTCAACTTTGTTTTCTCATGCTTGGCGGTTGGTTGTGTTTGGGAAGGTATAGAAAAGGTAATTGTTTTGGACCTATCGTCGTAAGATTCATTTGGATCCAACTACGTACAATATCTTCCTCACAACTTGCTTGAAACCTTCAATGTGATAAAGGCAAATTTTGGTCTTAGCGTCATTCACAATCATGTTACCACAAGGTAAAGGACTTTTTTCTTGTTTTCAAAAATAATAGTAGTTGAGCTAGGCCATTGTCTAATTTATCAATATATTAAAAACATGAAGTTAAGATTTCTATTTTGTCAATTTTGAAACAAATTGAGAATACAAGCATTTGAGTAACGGTATGTTTTAACCAATAGCATCCTTAGCAAAACATACTACAACAACATATTATCATAATTCCTACAATGGAATTCCTGGAGTTTGTATATATTAGGCTTGAAATTATTTACCTTGAAACTTCACCTACTAAACTCATAGATACATACACAATTTGCACATCTTTCATCAACTAGATGAGGCACTCTCCTATTTCCTTTTTGTAAGATTTCAAATAAATGCATGAAATCTTTAACTAAAAACAAACAACTTGAAGCTATTCACACATAACCTTGTTGCTCAAGCAACTAACATATATTTTGTATGCAATGAATGGATCTCAGCTATTCCATTCATGAAGTGTCTAACATAAATGCAATGAAGTCACATTTTTAGAAAATACAAGCAAATGAGAATGATAACTCACTCTCCACAAATAGAGTGATTTCTTTGAAGAAATAAATTGACACCTCACAAGAGCCCAATGAGTTTGGATCTAATGGTGGGGAATGGGGAGTTTCACACCCTAGACGCGAGTGCAAATCCCACCGAGCAAAGCACCCCTTGTAGTGACCATGGGAACACCTTGAGGTAGGGTTCACACTTATGGCAATGTGCGAACCAAAGCCCACCCATATGTTTTGCCATAGGGGCACCTTGAGGTAGGATCGAGTGTAACTATATTAAAGAACCAAGCCCACCCCAATGTCTACTATGAGATGCCCCACAATTGACCCCAACTTTATTTCTGCCTTGGGTATAATAATATGGCTCTTACTACTCTCGAGCCTTCTCCATGTGATTGCTCTACAAACAAGAATTCTTGTTGTATCCCTTCTTCAATTGCAGTTGGTGAAATGTTTGTAGGTGATTTTGGCAATAATTTATCACCTCATACTCTTTTCTTGATCCTAGGGCCACTTGTTGCTCTTCCAGTTCCACTAGACAATCGAATACAATTAATGGTTCCTCTATGAACCTTGCTCCAGCTAATGAGCTTATGGCCTCTATTGTGGGCTTTTCTTAGTCACCCAAAAAAGAAGAAAGATGCTCAAATGGTCGGTTTTGGATTTGGGTGTCAAGCTTTCATGACCGCTAAGCCTAAAGGCGATTTTCTTCATCCAAATTTATTTGTAGACGCTGAAATTGGAAAATGACAATTTACCCTAATTCAAGGTCTCGTTTTTTTCTAGAGAACAATCCAATTGGTGTCTTCTTGTACTCTAACTACAATGTGACGGGGATAGGAATTCGCTCCACCATGGCCGACATTCATACAATAGGAAGCTCAAGCCGTGTGGTTAAGCTCACAGGCAAAAATACTACAGTTTCTAGTGATGGGATTTTTGCTTCAAATGTCGAGTCTTTTTTAGTCCCTTTCTACAACAACGGTTTATTTGCTTCACCTGTCTAAAATCAATGGGAATACATTAGTCAATTTAGAGGATTAGAGGATTGCCATCTTTCCAATGCCACCAAGTTAGATCTATTGAATGGTTCTTGTTCCAACCCTTCTAGGGTTTTCAAGGATTCCAAGAAGGTTGTGAACTTATCAAAATAAAAGGTCGTGACTGATATACACTCCTTCGAACAAATTCATATTGTAGTGTTTGCAGAGGAGGTGCCTGAGCTAAAGAATGGCTAAAGCAAGTTACTTTAATCTATGAATTTCAAAACTTTTCATCTAGTTTGGTAAAGCTTCAAGAATGGATGACTCGCTTTGATGGAAGAGGGTTTTGCTATCTACTCGTGCAAAAGGCTAGTTCTTGGTAATCTATAAGTTCATAGTTATTACTTATTACTAGTGTCAAGTTCAACAGTCATATGATCATAGATCTCAAACATCATAATGGCCAACAAAGCATCAAACACATCAAAGTGGCCAAAAAAGTATCAAGATTCAAAGCACTTCATATGTGATCAGATTTGTAATA
Source organism: Cunninghamia lanceolata (assembly GCA_027924645.1). Classification (NCBI taxonomy): domain Eukaryota; kingdom Viridiplantae; phylum Streptophyta; class Pinopsida; order Cupressales; family Cupressaceae; genus Cunninghamia; species Cunninghamia lanceolata. The sequence goes on from BSBN01000469.1 coordinate 4,949,427, forward strand.
AGTATAACATATCATGCCACTACATCTACCACCACTTATTCCACTACTTCTCCTCGTATGAAGAAAGGAGAGCCATAACTTCTCTTATAACATCAAGCTCTACTTTATGACAAAGTGAAACATCTCTTCCATGGATCTATGCAAGATGATATTAGAAGCAATTGATGCCTCTAATCTTGATCCCACAATAATTACACACTACTTGTCATGTTTCTCCCTCTAGAGTTCCATGCTTCAAAACGGGGTCCATTGATACCATATCTCAAAAAAACTGAATTGAAACAACCCTTGGCATAAATAAAAAATTAAAGATTATAAAATGTAAACCCTAGCAGCTAGCTAGCTGCTAAATAATGGTGAGGCAAGCAGGGGAAGGGCGCAGGAGATTTGAAAAGAGAGAATAACAAAAACCTAGAATGAGAGGGTAAAACAAAACAAAAATCTGAAAATAAAAAACACAGCAGGGATGTTTTTAGGTTACATACCTTGCAAATGCTGCCAAAAAACTTGCTAGTCGTCAAATCAATCCAAGATCATGCAAAATATGTTGAAATCAATTCTAAATGCACTGAATGTTATCAATGTGACAAAGGAGTGAGCGGTGGACAAAGAAATTGTGAAAAATGAAGTGCTTTGATGCTTTTCTGGCCACAGACTCTTTTTATGTGACGCCAAGAGAATTTTTTGCTTGGACTCGCGAGTTTTGGCAAGTTAGCTTGAGAGTTATTCACCATTAACTCATGAAAACTTGCAGGCAAGTAAACTCGTGAGTAACTCGCCCAAAGTTTTGTCTCACAAGCCTGCGAGTTTTTCAGCAATTTATTAAACAATGGGTGATTACCATGAATGTCCCAGCCCAAACTGATGTTGATGAACAATTACAAATTTACATGTGAACATTAATATGATTTAAACTTCAATTACAATTCAATTAGTAACATGTCACCACAGTCACCATATTCATGAGGTAGTTGATAATTGACAAGGATAAAACTCAAACAAGTTTCAAGAATGCACCATAAATGATAAAATTTGTTATAGTATATATAAATTAGATATCAACAATGCCTTCTATTTTGCACTTCCATAATTTAAAGAAAACAGACCAGTCAGATATTTAAAGCAAATTATCATTACAAAGAAGCTTCAAATCTTGTATTATTAAAAAATAAAATCTAAAGAATTGAAAACTTGAAACCGAGTTGTCATGATAGTCAAAAAAATTGTTGATCCGAACTTTTTATAAATACATGTCTAGTATTAAAACCAATAAGGTATTTCTTATTGAAGATTCTTGCTTCTAAAGTTTAGAGACAGAACAATAACACAGATTAAAATCATATAACTTTAAACATAAAATTGTACAGGTACTAACAGTATCAGCTGCTACAAGATTCAATCCAACACCACCAGCTCGAGTTGATATAAGGAACACAAATGCTTTGTTAGTATCATCATCTGGGTTCTCAATGCCACTGGCCTCTTGCACTCTTGAAGATTTTCCACTGAAGCTCTGCACTGCTGCAAAGCGCTCCTCAGCTCTCACTGAACCATCAAGGCGCTCATAAGAATACCTTCGCAGCTCCAAGTAATCCTAGATACATGGAAAGGTAGATATTTCAAAGCTGAAAGACCAAAAATATCTTACTCAATTGTAGATGCATAATTCACTTATTCCCATATCACTTATAATAAATTGTAGTAAAGAGAACATATAGATCATAAAATGGAGGAGAAAATTTGATTTTTGAGTCAAAACTATTTTCATAAACAGCTCAGCATTCTTTGGTAAAAGGGGATTTGAACCTGAAGAATGTCTAGTGTACGGGTCATTTGAGCAAAAATCAGAACACGGTGACCATCTGAATGCAGTTTCTGAAGTAGAGAATCCAGAATGAGGAGTTTCCCACTTGCCTGATTTTATAGATATACAAGACAGCATATTTTGAGTTTGAAAATCAAAGTCCTGAGTAAACTGAGCAGAAATTAGTTATCAACATCTGTAAAAGAAATAGAGTATCACTATATCGATCAATTATTCTGGCAGGTCATTAATCATACCTGAACCAGGTGTTCACCTTCTTCAAATGGCTCTGGCTCCACACCACCAAAAAGGTAAGGATGGCTACATGTCTTCCGCAACTGTACCACCTACATTATTATGAACCATAATAAGATTAAGAATAGAAAATGTCAACAAACTTCAGCATACGGCTTGTAAAGATTTATGAGTGACTAGCTATTTTTGACTTCTCTTCTGCAGACCTGTCCATGTGTACCATACTTCCCAAGACATTTATACTATTTGGATTGTAGAAAGAAGCAAATGTAATTGATGTTGATAACTGAAAAGAGACAATCAATAGAGTGCAAATTAGAATTAATTAAATACAACCTGGGAGGGGGTATCTAAAGAAAAGTACTCCCTCACTACCCATCCAACCAAAAAAATGGAAAAAAGAGAAAGCAGTAGAAATAACAGGTATCATACCAAAGAAGACTCAACATAGAAATCCTAAACACTAGGGGTCAGAAAATACACCATAACACAATCGAAGCTCCAGAAACCGCCCTAGAGGATACGAGAGAACCGCTAGACATGCATATGAATAGGGACAAGAGAGAATTTAGAATCATCAAACTCAAGAGTTCTTCATGCAGAATCTGATAACTTCATCGAAAGATCGGCTGGGGCTGGAAGAGGCCAAAGAATTTATGCTCAGAGGTTGCAGATTGTCCTGTCCTTCCCTACATTCCAAACTTCGAAGTCAAGGATCTAAAATTGGCAATACTACTACACCCACAAGATCCAAGACTATATATGATCTATTTTTTTTTTTGTAAGGAGAATGACAAAAAATTGAGTTCAGAAAAGAACATTCAAATTGCAGATTTATAACAAGAAAAGAGGAGGAGATTGGGATGAGAATATAAAAAGTAATCTATGAAAAGAATATCAGCTGAGTAAAAAGGAAAGCTTGTAGTTTTGTATGTGACTGTTTTTCGTCTTTCATTGAAAAAAAGTCACAAGAAGATATTGTACCTATTGTATCAAAGGTTGGTGCCTTGTACTGAGTTGGTGCTCACGGGAGTTGGTGCTTCCAATGAGTTGAAGCTCACTTTTGTATTCGAAGATTGGTGTTTTCTGTAGGTTGGTGCCTACTTATTAATAAAAGCAATTACTTTGTCGTGGTTTTTTCCTGAAAGGGTTTTCCACGTAAAACTGGTGTTCATCTTGCTTATGGTTTATTTGCACTATTCAATTTTGATTATTCAGTTTTTAAAAAGGTTTCTAAACTGTTCTTATACTGATTCACCCCCCCTCTCAGTATAAACCTGTGCTCTTCAGTTTGTTCCCTTCCATAACTCATTAGATCTAGGATTTACTGCCTAAATAATCTCTTTGCTACATTCAGCGCAGTTTTGAACAGGTCGTGCCACTTTTAAAAATGTGAAATACACTGTGTCACGATTCAATAACAGTGTAGCTCTATTGGTCATGAATTTCCAACGATTAAACCACCTTTGGGTCACAATTTTACTGTGGTCATGGCACTTAAAAAGTGGATTTTCACTTGTCTTGTTCCTTCATAAAACTGGCACAATTTCCTGAATTCTTCACCACTTAAATGGTGATGGATTTCATATTATTCTGCCTCTTAAATTACCATTCCATGCTGGTGTTGACAGTGATAAAGGGAGACTGACACCCAAGTGATCTTTGCTCTCATCTTGCTGGTCACAATTTAGTCACCTCCTGCCACCCAAATTTGTGAATCTCATTGGCACAACCACAAAATAAGTGTGATTTTCATGCTAAGTAAAATGCACCTCTTTCCTTATTGCACTTTTGCACTACCTCTGCCAATTACCTCATGCCTTTTATGCTGATTATACCACTTGAAAAGTGCAAGACTCTTAACCTTGTTTCATTTTTTATGATCCTTGTTTCCCTAAGCCATCACTACCTTAGTCTCCATTTTAGACAGAAATTGCCATTTGAACGACTTTGTAGTGTCCCCTTCCTAAGCACTGACAGCTTGGTGATCGTTAGCCTATCCCTCAGGTTCCCACAGGCTAATGTGGTTTGGTTAGGGAACTCCTTGGTTCTTAGAGACATTGCAATTAAAAATTTTTGGCATTTCCAGGTGTTGCATTGAGCTCAGTTTGTTAGAAGATTCATGGGGACGCTTTTTGAAACGTTTTCGAAGACTTGGTCCATTATGTCTTTTTGTTTCAGCACCAACTTCGTCACTTGGCAGCGGTTACACCCTAGCATAAACAGTTTTTGTATATGATGTTTGTTTGGTGCTTATCTCAATCAAAAGCTTTATTTTTTATAGATGCTGATATTATAAAGTTAAATTAAATATTTAACTTAGCATTTATTTTAATTTTAAAAGGTGACTTTATATTATGTGGGTGCCCAAGTGATTATACAGTTATAAATTAAAAAAAGTAAAAATTTATATTTTCTAGTGGGGCGTCCAAATGGGAGTTATAAGGGATTTAAAAGTAAATGTTTTATTTTCCCAAGGAGAGCATAGGGTTTTGGGAAAGTATAAAAGTTTTTTTTGAGCTCATTTGCAACTCATGCTGAAGAATTTGATAACAGGTTATTGCTGGTTTGAACGGTGTTCATCCAAGGGCTTTGTGAAGACAAAAACCCTCATGAAGGACACCAACTGCAATGATGAAAGATCCTCCCTGGTTGATTTGCAGGTGGTTTCATACAGGAACTACACATGAGTTTCATTGTTGTGAGATTTCCAAGTTTGCAGGCAAGGGTTTAATTGCAAATCTTTTGTGGATCCAGTGAATGAAAGATTGAAAGTGATATTGCAGGTTGTGTAAGATATTGGCAAGTTTTAAAGTCATCTAGATGGCCGTACATCCTCCATAAGGGCTGTACTTCTTCCATAAGCTGGCCGTACAACCCAGCTTGAGTGCAGGAGTGTGGAGAGCTGGAAAAATTTATAAAACCGTTATACCTATGCCTGATTGATAGCATTGAGGCTGGGAATGGAGGGTTTAAGTCATATTGATGAATTTTAATAATGTTTGGTTGCTGATTTAGAGCTGTACCTGGCCATACAACCTTCCATAAGGGCGTGGTTGCTAGCTGGGCTAAAACGCCTAGCATTTTGGAGTGATTGTTTGCTGATTGGAGGCGCCTTGGACTCTATTGTCACTGTTTGGCATTTTGGTGGTGGAGAAGCTAGGGTTTGGTGTATTTCGGTGCCGATTTATACTTCCAGCTTGCTGTTGGGAACTTTATATCAGACCTGTTTGCAACAGAAGCAAATGGGTATGTTTGTAATGTTGTTTTAAGTTGATTTTACCTTCTAGGTATTTGCAAAATTGCTTCTATTTGATGTACTCAGACTTATGATGATATATTAATGGCGTCATCCCTGCATCTCAAACTGTTATAAAACTATGCATTTCTGATCACAGTGTTAGCTGGTTGTTTCATTAAACTTCAAAAAAAAAAAGTAGGGTGTACGTTACATTCCTCATCAAAAATTATTGCTTGCTCTGGAGTCATTTTAGTGCCTTCAGCTGCTGCAATTTCAGGATTCTGACTTTCCATCATTTTGCTGATCTTCCTAATTTTTCCCCTGCATTGATTATGTCCTCAAGGGGGCTGCACTAGCTTTTGAACACTGTCATTTACAATACCTTACTTATCCTTTTATATCTCTCGAGAGTATTTTATTGCTTCTTCATGACCTCATAGCTTTGTTAATATGGATAGCAGGGGCTAGCAAATTTATATGAAATGAGCTTTTAAAATTTTGACAATTATAAGAGAGAGTCCTCTGCTCAATTTACATTTTCTGTCCTGATTAGGGCGATTAGAACTAGCTCCACCCCATTTTCTATGATTTTGTGCCACACTAGACAATATATATGAGGACGACATCATGATTAGCATTTACAAGTACTTCAGAAGCATTAACTATTGTCTAATTTGATCCAATATTGTTTGGATTTTCCATAGATTGATGGTATCTTTGAGTAGAAATTAAGGCAGAAATATGCAAAAGCACATAATATTTTATGGAGAATGATTGTCTTTGGATTGAGGACATAAGGTGTTCCAGGAGGAGCCACTTGAAGTGAAAATGCAGATGCTATGCTTGGGCAATCGAATAAGTGGAATATAACTTCCAGCTGTTCCCTCTTCACTCTTATGTTTTCATGGGGTTTGTGAGGAGTTCACACAAATCAAAGACCCATGTATTCCATGATTATATATTTTAACTTTTCTTTAAGAGGGGACAACAAACAACACCATTATGCTACAGAAATTATAGATTTGTTTGAATCGCCCGAGAGTTTGTCTTTTAGTGGCAACCTTTTTAGAGTGCTGATGTGGCTTGAATGAGTCAACATTCCATTTGAAAAGTCTTTCTAGTTGTGCATATAGACAAAACAGCCTGTGTGACTTACCATGTTATAAAGATCAAGCTAGGGGGTCAAAATCAAAGTGTGATACTTAATGTATGGGGTTTTGACCTTCACAAAATTGTGAATGAGGATTTTAGGGTAGCTTGAATTACTTTGTCTTTGAGATCAAAAGCAGCCATTGTATGGAGACCTTGATTCCTTACAATTTAAACTAGAGACGGATTTATTTTGTTTAATTTACTCGTGATAAGCTAGCTACAGAGATTTTGAAATTTCCTCTTGTACGAGTCATTGAATTCTATGCAAAAGCTAATTAAACATTGTGTAGACTTGTACCTGCCCTTGCTTATTTCCTGTTATTGCCTCATTGGCTAGGGCACTGGCTGTTTTGTTTCCTGATCCACATTGACAAGTAAATTTATTTCAATAAAAGTTTGAAGGAGTTCCTCGACATAGCATAGAATTGGATATATTTTACAATTTGAGTGGATGTGATTTGGCTTCCAGATTATTTGAATTTGTTTAGTACTATTCTCAAATCTCTTATTAGTTATTTCCAATTTAGCAATTTGTTTGTCCTAATCAGCACAGTTCAGACAATGTCACATATGTTCCACAAATTCACACTATGAGTGCAAGTTCGAAGGATGATAATGAGTATAAGTGACATTTACACATCATAGTATAGCATAAATGCATGTGTTAAGAGAGTGTCATACTGCAAAGGACAACCACAAGCACAGGGTCAGTGATCGTCATGTTGCCACAAACAACAATAGGCACAATAGATCATGACAGCATGCACAGGGACGTATGGTGCCACACTGCAACAGACAGCAAAAGTCACAAAGTGTTGACAAAAGATCATGATATAGAATTCCAGTGTTTTGGCCAGGTAGTATAGCTCATCGGGTTCAGACCATGAGACTCATCATTTGTTTCAGATATCAAGTAGCAGATTCGTAGTGGTTATAACTTTTGACAAAACAGACGACTGTAGAAATGGAGTGCTTCTCTAACACATTTTTAGTTTTGATTCTTTCGATTAAAGATGGGCATTAGCATATTATCCAATAGTGTAGTTTATCGACAATTTTTACTCCCTGTACTAGACTGTAGATAGCATATGTCACCCATCAATCAGGGGGAATAGGCATACTTAAGTAGGGGTTAGGAAGTCATGTGGTTATATGATATATCAGTATGTGAACTTAGGGTTGTTTATTCAAGTTGGCTTTTTCATGGAGTGGTTGTTCAAGCCTATAGATCTCTCCATTTGATGTACCCTTTTATTTTGCAATCATGCAGGCTTGCAGATTCTTCCCATAAGAGTGAACTGATTTTGTATTGCATGGTGTATTTTTTGATAATAGAGGTGCCTTTCAATGTTATGATCATAGTTGAAAAACTCGCCAAATTGAAAAACTCACCAAGCCCAAAAAACACAACTTGGCAAAAACTTGGCAACTTAAAAATTGCTTAAATTTCATTAAAAACACTTTTTTTTTCAAAATTCAATGATAAGATGCATCCAATGAGTCAATAAATGAGTACATAAAAGAAACAAGCTGAGTCTAATTGTATTTGATTGATTTGAAAGCAAATTGGGTACAAAATGGCATCCTCATGGGGAATGCGCTGATAGTGATAGTCTGAAACAAAATGAAAATAGCAAATTGTTTTTGTATAACTGAAAGTGAATACTACATTAATATATTTTACAAATTTACATCTTCCTCTTTGTCTACCTTTCTTGTGCGCAGCCAAAGATTATATTGCCAAAACTCGCCAAAACTCAGAGAGTTTTTCACCCTTGACTCGGCGAGTAATTCCAGAGAGTTCTTGCAGGAAAAACTCGCCAGGCGAAAAAACTCGCCGAATACTCAGAGAGCTTTGCAACTATGGTTATGATAAAAACAATACTTTTTGTTATTATGAAAGGAAATTTGGAAAAGAAGAGAAACATGCCAATATGAAATTTCCCAAACAACCCTATTTCATTGAGTAAAATCAATAATCTTTGCCACCCAATTTCAGCACCTAAATCCCTCTCCCCGACCCACTTGTAATTACTCCACCCAACTCTATCAACACTATTTTTTCGATGCACCTTTGAGAATCTCAATTCACATTAGATAAAAAATCAAGGTTCCTCTATGTAGGCCAACTCAATCTGTTTTTCACTTTCTTGGAAAGAAATCTGCAAAAATGATGACTACTGCTAATGGAAATTGGTCTTTTCCCCTGTGGAAAATTCAGCCAGCTAAGGCCAGGTAGCATTATTAATTTTAAACTAGGGCAGTACCTTTCTCCATGCACTGCATTGTCACAGATTCTGTTTTTTACATAACAATATAAGTATAGAGAAGAGGTGCAAATTAAATGGGAAAATTAAGTTTTTCCCAAAAGACACAATGCATAGAACTGTATTTCGCTGCAACAAAGATAATACATACAATGTTCTGCAAAGACTGATGCTGTGAAGTGCCCGCACTCCTCATCAGTAGCTTAGGCAGCTCTTTACGCAATACAGATATATAGATTTTCTTCTGAATTGGTACCAGAGGAGCCATTCTATAAAAGCACAAGTCATGACACTATTATAAGGAAACATTCATAGAAATAATAGAACAAAATTTAAAACCTATCTGAATAAGCAGGAAAGGAAGCATCTATTCAAGAGCTCAACTAGTAGACTGGGCTTTTGTAGACTAACACTGTGACCTCAGACAGAGGTGGCAAGGTAAGAGTGCCATTCTGTAGAAGCAAAGCTTTGGTGCGGCGAAGCATGAACACATGTACAATATATCTTAACAGCTTGACCTGTTTGTCATCGCCAGATGTATTGTCACCTGTGAAATGTATTAAACTAGGACATTAAATAAGATCAACACATCCCTCAAAGCTTCACATCTTCATAGGTGGACTATCACATATCAGATGACATATGCTGATGGTCAATGACAAGATAAGTTGCAAAACACGCTGATTAAATCAATTCAAAATATATTATATGGCATTGAAAACTAAGCAAAATCAACTAGCCTAACACAATGTTACCGTTTGATTTTAATGTACATCCACATTAGGACAACGTTGGAAAGCATCAAAATGAACTTGATCCAACAGCTAAATTCACTTCCACCTTAGCTGACAGTGCTCCAACCCTCGCTAGGTTGGGGCTTCAATTTCAACAGCCTACAAAGGAATATTTGCAAAAAAAAATGCCACTTTCTCCAATCACGTCCAACACAACTACTGGCAACTATATGTTTTCAATCCAAATTATTACTGGTTTTTATATTCATGATCATGTATCAGCTAACAATGATAAGAATTACCCAGTTGTTGCAATTTACATCAAAATAACAAATTTTACTCTGAATAGAAAAATCATATTACACCACAAGATTTTTGGTTCCCTGATAATGTTAAAGTAACAAAATCCAAAATCAGACTTAGGCCTCCAAAAGTAGAGGCAGAACAGAATCAAGTTCTAAAACAGATAGCTAACCATTGGTTGTTCTTAACCAATGTTACAAGACTTGCCCAAACTCGCCTAGACTCAGCAAGTCCCAAGGCGAGTGGCATGAAACGAGTCTGGGAGACCTGAGACCCGAGTCTAGGCCAGACTTGTTGGACTCAAAAGACTCATTGGACTCACCAGACTCGCCAAAACCGCAAGTCCTGCTGGGAAGACTCGGCCAAGTCAATGAAAATCGGGGAAAAAAAGAATAAAATATGGAAAACTGTTAAACATAAAAGCGTGAAAGTCAAGCGTTTTTTGAACGGTTTGGAGGACTTTTGAAGGCTATTTAAAAGCAATAAAATTATGAAAAATAACATGCACCATGCTAGGAGTGCTACCCCCAAACACTTGAACTAGTTTTAAAAAGCAAAAAATAAAAATCATTTTGTGCCATGTTGGATGGAAAAGCAATATTTTTTTATTCTTTTGAATTTTTTTCAATTAAATCCCAAGTAATTGAATTACATTTATACTTCTAGTTTGCGAAGCCAATTTCTATCCTAAGTAATGCTCCTACGACATTTGTAGATTTGTCTGAGATACAAACACAGAACTCCACATAAAGCTAGCAATGTTAGGCCGAGCGATACAAGCTCCTTTCTACCATAGTTCATGACTCCATATTGTGATTTTTGTTTTTGATGCCATGGATATCATAATCCATGAGTTTTGTACACCTACAACACTTGACAATATTTATATATCTAACAATGTTGTTTCCTTCAGCTAAAATCCGCTTTTATACTGATGTGATCGATGTATACCAATGTTCCCCGGGATGCATCCCACAAGATTTCTGTCGCACCCTAAATGTGGAACACCTTGGAGATGCGGGGCCATCCCTCTTCAAATTGTAAAACAGGGACGTCCCGTCTGCAAGGGTAACACCCCTCGGGAATGTCCCTTGAATCGGAGACGCCTGTACGCTCTGCAACACTCCCTCGTAAATATAAACCCTCTAGTCGAAGCTCCAAAAAACCCTTTCTTACTGTTAAAACCCTAACAATTCAAATTATTTCCGCTCCACAACTCTGAAAAATAGCAATTTTCACTTGTTCGCCAAATTGAATCTGCCTCTTAAACGTTTGGAAATTTGCGCAACTTTAGTGAATGTCGTTCCTTGGCACTCCCTAAAGTTGTGCAAAATAATAAATTTAAATTTATAATATTAATATTTATATTTATAATATTATAATATATTATAAATTTATAACACCAAATTTTATATATAATTTTAATATTTAATATTTATATATTATAAATAATATTATTATCATCTATATTAATATATTATAATACCAAACTTTATATAAATATAATAATATTAATATTAATATTTATAATTTCTAATATTATAATATATTATAGTCGTTACGGGCGTGGTTCGGTAGTCAAGTCGCTTGGTTGTAGCGGCGGCCACCAGGGTTCAAACCCACTGGGCCAAAGAGCTTGCATGCCTTGTGACTTCGTTGGGCTAACATAGTGGGGCCAAAGAGCTCACAGGCCTTGTGCCTTCGTTGGGCTAACGTGCTCACAAGATTTGTGCCTTCATTGGGTTGTTGTGCTCGCAGGCTATGGGCCTTTGTTGGGCCAATGAGCTTGCGGGTTTGAACCTCTAGCATTAATGCAAGCGTTCATGCGAGGGTATGAAGTCCCCCATGTTGTGGCCTCATAGACTTGTAGCTCCAGTAAAAAGCGTTCACCAATATATATATATATAACCAAATTATATATAGCCGTCCCCTCACCATCCCCAAAATTTAAAAAAAATTGTCATCCCTGGAAACCTATCCCCACATCCCGAAAACCTAGAGAAGCACTGATGTATACTTGTGTATGTGATCAAAGTAGCTTCTATTTGATTAGTTTATTGTGTCTTTTAAGGTTTATTTATCAAAGGGTGCATGAAACAAATTTTAAATCCTTAAAAATCTTTGTATTTCATGGGTTTTTCAATTTGCTGAATCTAGGCACCGAGTCCAAGTCCGGGTCAAAAATCAGCTTGCCGAGTCCGAGGTGAGTCAAGAATTAGGTTAGAGAAATTACAAATTAAACTAAACAAGGTGCAAGATAAATTATAATTAGCAAACAATGAAATTGAACATCAAACTAATCATCTTGATCTGTGACATATTACAAACCACCTTCCTTGCACCTCCAAATGCATACATGCAACATGCAAAGAAAATTAGTATTAGTAATGTTCATGTGTAAGGAAATTGACACTTAGTACAGATGGTCATCAACAAACCCCTCATTGGTTGAGCAACCCTTCAAACTCCACCAAGCACATTGCAGCTCTACAGCTTACTAATTTGGGACTCCACCAATTAGTCAACACAACTATCCTCAAACCAGTGTATCTCTGAGTTTCTGTGATGGGGAGGATGTAGAGACAGGAAAAAATTCCTAGAGTTTGGTGACAGCAAGGGGACAACATGGGGACAGTCAATGAAAAATATGTATATAAAATATTAAAAAATATAAATAACCATAATTTGCACAAGATGTACAAAATTAAATAAAAATTTGAGAACACGGCTGATAATTGATGATTCAATGTCAATTGTTAAATCATAAATGTTAAAGAGATAAATCAAAATGCTTTATATCATAGTAGCATTACTAGGAATCAGGATTGACTCAGCAAACCAAAAATATAAATGGAATTCAATTGTTTGGGAATTAATTCAGAAAAACTTCGGAAAAAGTTGTTGCTTTTCCATCGAATGCAGCACAAAAGAATTTTTGCTTTTTGTTTTTAAAGACCAAAGCAGGGTTTGGGGCGGAAGCAACCAGCAGGGTCAAGGGGCTGCAGCTCTGGTGAGGTCTGACAGCAGAGCCCCTCATACATTCCCTGATGCAAACTAGGATAGGTCAAGGGGCAAAGCCTCAGACACCAAGCCCAAATTAAGGCCTTTTGAGGCCACAGGAACCTTCATGGTGAATGCACAGGGACCAAGTCGTTTTTTTACTATCATTAATGATAATGTGACTAGTGGGAAACATATTGGGACGTCAGGGATGGCAAACAGTCCCCAAAACCTTACTGGAAAGGGGGCCCATCCCCCAGATTGGGAAGACATCCGAGGGACATTCCCCATTTCTTTTGCAGAATGGGGACTAGAAGGAGACATTTTGTCCCAAAACATCCTTGGGGGCAGGGGATTGAAAAGACCCCATGGACACGTCCCCAGGGTACACTGCCTCAAACAAACAATAAAATTTAAAAATTGCACTAATATTAATAATTACTCTAAGATTGACTCTGTAGTAGCATAAATCTGAAAAAAAAAAGGAATTAATCACCCTCAAGTATGCCGGAGATCTAATTGAGATCAGATCACTGTTTTTAACTTTTTTGTGATTGTGGGCATGAATTCTGAAGCAATTTTATCATTTGATTAAACCACAGATTTTTCAGAAAATGCAATTTATTCACAAGTTTTTTAAAGATGACAATTATTGCAATTTAATCAGCAAAATTAGTTTGTCTATAAACACTGGTCCTTTTTAAGCTGAACCTCATTTTTACAGTGCAGATTTGTATTTTTCCAAAGCAGATTTTGACGAAATAGCATTGCTCAAGATCAAGATTGACTCACATTGGACCAATTAGGGCACACTCATTCTTCCACCACTCAGCAAATATCTACTTCATTGAATCTCTCATTCAACTAAGGCCCTAAGGACTTTTTTAATTGTTTTTCAAGTTTTAATTTATTTTAAGGGTTAGAATATTAAGCAATTAAGGTTTTGAATTATAAACTATGAAGTTTCGGATTCAAGTCCTCATGGTGAGGGTTTTTAACATTAAACCCTAACCATTAGGGCTTTAACATTTAACCATTAGAGTATAAAACCTAACCTTTAAAACTTATACCTTGAAACTCTAGGTCCCTAATGAAGCTTGAATCCTATTTTAAAAAAAAATTATATTAATAAATTATTAAATTCTAAGTTTTAACCCTAACCCTATATTATATTTAATTTAGAGTTAGGATTAGGGTTTTTATTTTACTAACCCAAACCCTAACCCCAAACTAATTTTTTTGGTTTAAGGTTAGGATTATAGATTTTTTTAGTATGTACTAACCCTAGCCCGAAACCTTTTCTTTGGGTTTAGGGTTAGGCTTGTGGATTTTTTATTTTTACTGTCGGTTAAGGATTATTTTACACTAATTTTTTCGTATAGGTTTTTCAAGTAACCCTAATGTTTTTTTGCTTTCTTTTACTAATTTCACCTCATCATGTCATGTGAAAAAAGTTGTGTGGACCTCTTGCAAACCTAGTAGTGCCCCTCCATTCTCACCTTGATTGTGCAGGTGGTCGAACTAAGGAGCATGAAGATGAAGTTACTATGTTTTATTGATAATCCTTATTGCGACACTGACAACTCATATGCTCTGACATTGTTTACATTCAGGTAATTATGATGTTGATCTTACTATGATTGTCATATGTTAGAATTAAGTTTTATGCGACTAATTCTATATCATAGGAGGTTATGATGTTTTGAGTGGATCAATCGTATTATGAGTATCGTGCGACTATCTGATGATGGTTCTTACTTAGTCGTTCAGTAACTGATTGCTATGTGTTGTGATTACATGTTTGATGTGTGGGTGAAAGGAACAGTGTCGCATTACTCATGCATGAGTACCCTGCTACACTGCGACTTCCTTTCACTGTGTGTATGACTACATGATTGCATATATATACATGTTCGACTGTGTTGTTGCTGTAGACTATAGGTACCAGGCATCGACTCCACCTGAATTAACAGGTCTGAGTGTGCCTTAACCAATGGAACTGTTGAATGGAGATAACATATGGTCCCCTAGCTTAGCCATCATCCTCGAAGAGGATGAGTATCCGGTTGTGCACCCTGTAAGTGCTGTCGGTTTGGTCATGATAGTCAATCATTGTTGTGGTGGTCTTGCTTTCCGATCTTGCATAGTAGTCAGGTATGGTTTCGCAGTTGGGTTATTTTGTTGGTATTGTTTTGGTTATTGTTGCCTTAAAATAAAATAATTAGATATGAAGCATTTTTGTTAAATAAATAAATATATAAATGTCCCTATGTAAATTTAGTTTATGAAAAATATATTATTCTAGAAGTTTAAGTTAATAAATAATAATAATAATAGTACTAAATGTGATTCCAACTAGAGATAAATAAATAAATTAATATAATTTAATGTTGCGTTAATGGCAATAAAATAGATAATATTTGCAAGTTGTCATATATATATATATATATAGAAAATACTAAAGTAGATAAAATCAGAAAGGAATCTTGTCTAGTTGTAAATGAAATAAATAGCAAATTCTAAAATAAATAAAATCAGAAAAAAATTATTGTTTAGTTAAAAATAGCAAATTGTAAGAAAGTAATAAAGGAGAATCTTCTGGAAGAAATGATGAGGGGTGGTTATGCATGCTCAACTTTATTTTGAAATCTCAAAAGCATAATTGGGAGGAGAAGCATGCATTTCAAATAGCAGAATATGTTTTCATTATCTCTCTCTCTCAGGAAGTTTTCATTTTTCTTTTGGCACCATAAACTATAGTTTCCAAAAGAAAAGACTTCGGAAAACATGGATGCGAGCTGGGAATTTTGTGAAGATGTGATAGAAGTAATATACCAAGTATGGATTGAGATATGAATCTGATTTATTGTTGCATTAGATTTAGTAAAATATTCTATGAATTCTCTTCTACATTTTCTGAACCCAATCATATGCATGTGGTTAAAAGTGTGGTAGATTTGATGAAGATTTTAGATCTATAAGAATGTTTTGTTGTTTTGTATTCTTTTCCTCTCAAGCTAACCTTAGAACAAGGTTCTTTCATTGTAGCTTCAGGTTTTGTATCTTGTGATTCTAACTAGTGTAAGATATTTATAGCATTCTAATATTATAGGCTTTTAGTCTTGCTTATACAGTTATATTTAATAGTATTTACAAAATTGTCCTGTTTATTAATGAAATCTACATTAGTGTAAATAGTGCAAACAACTGTTGTGTTTAATTTGTACGCCTTAGGGTTATTTGCATGTTGTTCGCAATCACTGTAATTAAATGAAATTAAAAATAAGTCTTGAGAATTATTAGTTAAAATATTGATACTCGTGGATACTTATATCTTATGATCATATTATAACTACTACTAGTGATTAAAAAGTTATAGTTCTGTATTATTGAGATAGATTCACTTTATAATTGTTAGATGATTGATCATGCTTGGATTAATGTTACATTCCTTAAAATATTGTTGAAGGGTATTAGTTTATGATGTGCTTTGAGAGTGAATGTGATGTGAAACTATTGTGTTTTTAATGGTGTCAAGTGTTGTGTCATTTCGGGAAGTTGTTTCCAGAGGCCTAGGAGGGTGTGATTGTGTGGGGGTTGGCTATGTGTGCATCATGTGAGTTGAATGAAATGCATTCTTGAAATATTGTCTCCTATTCATGTTAGTAGGATTTGTATGCAAGAAGGTAAATGCCTTGGTCAGTGTACCTATTTATGTGGTTATGATGACTATGCAAGATGGATAATACCTTGCTCAGTGTACCTATTCATGTGGTTATGATGACTATGCAAGATGGATAATGCCTTGCTCTGTGTGATGTGAAATGATGTGTATTCTGTGTTGTAAATGCAACATGATGAGAATGTGGTAGTTCATGCTTGGTTTATGTTTTAGGACAAGAATTGGTCCCTGTGATTATGATTTGTATGCAAGAAGGTAAATGCCTTGCATTGTATATGTTACTTGTCATTGTGATGGTAATTGCTATGCTTGATGAGTAGGGTCTTCTAGATGCAGGTAGGGGAGTGGCTCTCAATGGGGGCCGGAGCCCAAAGTGGCGTCCAGGACAACCCATGTGGGAGTTTCTTAACTCAATGATAACCTAATTAATGAATTAAGCGATTGGGTAGTTAATCACACTAAACATGATAAGTGGATGCCTCACTCATGGCTCAAGTACTCGTTTAGGCTTGAGATAAGATGAGAAGGCCTAGAATGGCAAGATCAACTATATTGTCCTCATGAAAGGTATGTTGATTCCACATGAGTTTGTATGGGGGCCGGGGGTCGGGAGAGGCTACCAGGACAACCCAAGATGGGGGTCGGGGCCTAGGAAGGCCTACCAGGACAACCCATGACAAGCTATGTGATGACACTTCTCCCTACTGCAGTCTAGCATTCCCTAGTTGTACTCTTCCCATTCGTCGTGTGGTTGCCTCTGGAAGTGATGTTTGTGTATTGCCCTATGTTGTTGTGGTCATGTGTAGTTCTTGTTCACCATAGTTATTATCTGCCTAACTATTCATGTTGTGGGACCTTTTGTTATCTCCTAGCACGGGGGGTGGACCTCAGGGTTCCACATGGTCGGGTGGTTGTGTTTTTCTCTCCATTGGTTTCCCTTGTTGATCGTGTGCGAAAAGGATGTACCTTGTATGACAAATTTCAGGTCTTGCTCTAGCTTGAGGAGACAGATACTTATGATTATGTTCTAGTCTTGTATATCAGTTGAATCATGTACTGTTATCTTGATGTATGTACTCCAATGTAATCTGAATAGAGATATTGTAAACAATGTAATGTTGTACTCTCTTGTAAAGGAACTTGTTTATGTACTTGTGATCCTATGTGCAGGATCTTGATGCTTATTTATCTGATAATATAATATGGAATTGTATGTGTTTATTCATCTAATGCAATTAGATATAGAATGAACCATGGTTGTTAGTTAATTCATAATGTTGGTTAGATCTTGTTTTAGTTCGTTAGTAATGCAGCCATGGAACCCTAGAGGATAAAGCTTAATTTAAATGTTATGAATAAATATATGATTGTTGTTATTTCTTTCATTTAAAAAAAAAAATATTTGTCTTTTTTGTAAGTTTAGTTATATTATCCTCTGGGTTCCTTGGCGGGGCGTTACACTAGCCTTAATTCAAACAAAGTAAAATGCAATTTTTGTGGCTTTAAATGTTGTGGGGGTATTTACCACTTCAAATGGCATTTGGTAAAGTTGTTGGGCATGATGTTAGGCCTTGCCAAAAATACCATGCAAACGTCACCCATCAAACTTTATTGTTTCTTGAGGTTTATGCAAAAAACAAAACAAACAAGACAAGAACAACTTTTGGATGGGCATCTTCTAAGGCAATAGCTAACTCTTTAGATGAGGATGAACCTTCACAATCACAACACCTTGTACATCGAAAAACCCTGACACAAGTGGAGGCAACATATATGCCTTCTTTACCCCTCATAGTGCATTTGGAGCATAAAAAATCTTTAGAGAGCATAAGGTGGAAGAAGATGTTTGGGAGCAAACCAAAAAGGCCATTTCCAAGTTCTACTACTATTCTAGCCTCCCAATCAACATCGCTATGTCTCCATATTAGCAAGAAATGATATGTTAAGAGATGCAATTCAATATGTGAGTGTTATCCTTGTCAAGCATTCCAGGTAGTGGGCAAAGACAAGGTGCACGATCATGTTAGATGAATGTACAAATAGGAGAAATCGTACTCTAATCAATTTGCTTGTGGCACCAAAGATTGATATGGTTTTCCTTAAATTTATGGATGCATGAAACAAAATCACATCGGCACGAGCACTTTCTCCCTATTTGATAAGGTGGTGGTTGAGGTGAGGCCACAATATGTGGTCCAATTTATCACAAACAATGCTACTAGTTGTGTGACCACTGAAAAAATTTGATGGAGAAGCATCCCACATTGTCTCAATTTAACCTTGGAAGGCATTAGCAAACTTCATTGAGTTAAATTTGTAGCGAGAAGGGGGCGAACCATTACAAAATTCATCTACAATCATACCTAGATTCTCAATACAACATGCATTTTCACAAATGGAGAGGAACTTGTTCACCCAAGGAATACAAGATTCACTACCCATTTCCTCGCATTACAAAACCTTTGTGCAAAGAAGATAAGCTTGAAACGAATGTTTGTTTCAACTAAGTGGGTTGAATCTAACTTTGCTAATCACTTGGATGGCAACACCATCAACACATTTGCTTTTTATGAGAGTTTTTAATCAAATGCACAACAAATTTTGCAAATTTCAAAATCGGTGGTCAAAGTTTCGAGACTAGTTGATAGGGTAAATTTCCCTTGTGGGCTATTTCTGCAAGGCCATGAATAGCTAAGGAGGCTATTAGGACCAAGATGCCCAATTAGGTGGATAAATGCATGTCTATAAGGGAGATCATTGATGACAAATGGGATTAGCAAATGCATTGCTATCTCCATGTCATTGGATACTATCAGAACCAAGCATTCTTTTATAGTGAATCCTTCAGAGATGATGCAAAGGCAAGAAAGGGCCTCTTCAAGTGCATTGGGAGATTTTCCCCTAATGCCAAGGACCGGCAAGCAGCTACTACAGATTTTCCAGTGTATGTCATGTTCCGATATTAAGGCATTGTTTAATATCATGATAAAGACGAAGAAGTCGCTTTCGTCAAATATGGTGTTTGCCCTCGCCAAATTGGATGATAATTGTGTATATAATAATATTTGATAAATATATATTATTATTTTTATAATCAAAATATAATATATTTATTAAGAAGAATATATTATTAAATTTATAAATGATAAATATAAATATTGATATAAATACAAATATGGTTAATATGAATATAATATTAAATTAAGTGTTAATATAAGTATGATCATATACTATAAATATAAATGAACATATTTATATATTCTATAAATAAATATAAATTAATATATATATATATATATATATATATCTGTGTATGTGTGTGGGGGGTCTCATATAAGACAAATTGTCTTATTCAAATCATAAAGGTGATGTGAATTATAATAGAAAGTGTGAGAAGTGGTAAAAGGCTGCAATCTGAAGTGATATACATGAAATAAAAAAGGAAGCGATTAACATTTAGATAGAAGGCAGCACTTTGTATTAAAAGAGAAAGACTTAAGTGAAACATAATGAAGACAGACTTATATATGATACGATTGTTTAAGAGAGATGGAAATTATTAATAATATGGTGCGATTTGAATAATTAAAGACAGCGATTAGATGAAGGGGACAATGTGTGTAATAAACCGATTTGTATCATGAAGAGATGCGATCTGCTTATGTATGGAAAGACACGATTAGATACTCAAACAGATGCAACCAGATATATAATGGGAATCAATCCCATTCTAAAGGGGATTATGGATTACTTCTTAAACTCTTTACACTGATCAGGTAAGCATTAGCCTTGACGGAACCGGTTGCATATAATTCAGCAGCAACCATCAAATGCTAGATGAAAGATTATGAGTAGGTAGACAAAATCTGACACAAGTCAGATTTGTCTGCCACTTACTTTAGCAATACAAGGAGCAGAAAAAGAGGAGCACCGACCAAGGGGAATAACATTATTATTGCTGAGTTTAAGAACTCAAAAGTGAAATACATACTCTGATATATTGGACTAAGTATAACAGCAGATAAGAAAACATTTTCAAATATCAATCAAGGAAGCATTCAAATATCATTTAATCACAGCACAATACAATTCAAGGGGAATAGAGAGCAGATTAAGAGGAAGGAATATAATATAGTATTTTGGAATTAAAAGCAGATCTGATATGAAACACATCTTTTGGAATTTGAAAAATACATATTCGGGAAAGAGAAAGTAGATCTACAAGAAGAGATATAGTAAGAGGATCATAGAGAAACATAAATCAGTCACTCTCATATATATATATATATTGGGATCAATGAGATATTCAGCTGTCTATATCAGCAGTAGCAGATTGGAGAACAACTAAGAATAATCTCAAAGGAATATAACTGATTTATATATATAATATATATACAGCTGGAAGAAGGGAAGTCACAGTCACTCACTATATAGACATATTGGATCATAGCAAGAGGGAAGTGGAACTACACACACATATAGAGGAGTTAAATCAGGCCAAGGTACCATCTAGACTTTTGTTGCTTGGAAATTGATAATTTAGGAAAAATTAGCATTGTTCCCAAAAGGGGACATTAAATGTACCAGCAAGCAACAGAATTCTTCTCAAATATATATGTTGTAGACTCTAGAACAACCTTGAAACTGAGTATTTGCAATCAACTCTTGTCTCTCTTTGGAAGTCTCAACTTTGAAATACATTATAGATATTGGATAGTTTATGAAATATTCACAAATTTTGGTTTAGATCAAGGGAACAGTGGGATTTTTTGGCAAGGAACCCAAATCCCTACAATGGATGGCAATACGTTTATTGAGCCAACCTTGCAATTCTTTTGCTTGTGAGAGTTGTGGCGTTTGAACACCTACACTCCAAGAAACACAACCATTTGTCTAAGAAGAAAAAGAATGATTTGACGGTTGTTCACCACAACCTTCTACAGCTCAAGAAATTCGAGGTCAAAAAAATTTATTAAGTTAAAATGTTAAATTCTGAGTACTGTTGCAACTTGCAAATTTGAATTCAATTTAAATTTCTTGCATAATATGCATATCTATACATCACAAATTTATGCCTTAATAGCATTAGGCAGTGTCAAGGACGATTAGCCAATTGACCCAAACTCATAATGGATTCAAATTTGGAGACACAATATGTACTATGCATTGTAATCTGCAAAAATAATGAAACAAATCTCCTATTTCATGTTTTCGACTCTTATTTTTGTTTCACTTTCAATCTCTATGCAGTTTATTTGTAATAAAATTAAAAAAAACATCTTTTCCATAATTTTAAAAAAATTTCAACGTTTTCCATTTTTCCAATTTTTTCCTAGTTAAATCCCAAGTAATTGAATTACAATTGTACTTTTGGTTTTGTTACAAAGAATCGATGTTGTTCATTATACAGAGGAGACGAAGGCTCCTTAAATAGAATTACAAGGATGATGTTTCTAAAAAGAAACAATCGTTAACACAAGACGAAGTTAGAAACTACTGGATGACCATTAAAAACATAAATAGAAAGATATTACTCTAATACCCTCCCTTAATGGTCATCATTCTAACTACCCAAAGAGATAACAGAGAAGGCTGCCTCCTTCTCAGAACACTTCTGCAACAAAAGACAAGAGCCTGCCATTGACTCTGCCACTTGAGATGAGTCTGCCACCAACCCTCCCAGAAACTGCAGAACTTCTGGAAATAACCAAAAACAACAACCACCGTCCAACCTGATGTTGGAGAACTGTCCCTCCCTGTAACCAGAGACACAACAAGAACAACTGCCATGATTTTGAGGAAAAAAATCGGCAAACCCTCCAAATTGTTGCAGATGGGCAAGATGCCCGAAAACAGACTACAAAAACCACTGGTGCAGATGTTCGCACAACAACTCCAAGTGCAACTTAAGACAAATTGCAGCAAAGTACGATTTTTGAGGAAAAAATCGTCAAACCCAAGATGCTTACACATGGTAAAAACCAAACACAATTTTTGAGGATAAAAATCGATCAAAACCAGACACGATTTTTAAGGTGAAAAATCAATCAAAACCAGACACGAAATCCGAGACACGGATCAAAATGCAAATCATCGTTTTTAAGGAAAAAAACGGTAAAACCTTTCCAGAAACCAGAGAGCCCTCCCGAACTGGAAAAAAAACTGACTAGGGCATATAGGAGCAGACCCTTAATTTTTGAGGAAAAAATTATAAACCCTCCCATGATTTTTTCAAGCAAAAAATCAGAAAACCATACAAAATTTTTAAGGAGAAAAATTATTAAAACCCAAAATAATTTTTTTTAAGGAAAAAATTATAAACCCACCAAATAATTTTTTAGGACAAAATTATTAAAACCCAGAAACATCGATTAGGCATGCAGGTTGCACAAATCCCAAAGCACGGATTACAAGGCACCTAGAAAAAACTGACGACTACCCAGAAATCCTCTCGAGAAACCCACAAAGAATTTGCACTTAGAATAAAATTCTGGCTTGAAACAAAGGGTCAAAACCCTAGCCGATTTCTCAGAAACCCT
Organism: Cunninghamia lanceolata; assembly: GCA_027924645.1. Taxonomy (NCBI): domain Eukaryota; kingdom Viridiplantae; phylum Streptophyta; class Pinopsida; order Cupressales; family Cupressaceae; genus Cunninghamia; species Cunninghamia lanceolata. The sequence goes on from BSBN01000469.1 coordinate 4,972,404, forward strand.
AGCCATCAATAGCAAACCATAAAGAGTTGAAAAACCACAAACTGGAGTGGCACACGCTGCAAATCAAACCCTAACTGGAAGTCGCGCGCGGGCAAACACACAGAACCCTTGTCCAGAAACACAAGACGCCAATGTCAGAGGAAAAGGCGTTGGCCAAGTCAAAACTCGCGATCATTGGAAGAGAAGATCCACGGACCACGAAGACGTCTGCAGAAACCCATGAATAAAGTAGTGCCAAAACAATGCGAGGAACAAACACACCAATCTCCTGAATGCAAACGGCTACCAGAAAAACAAGAAACCCTAAGAACAGAGAAAAACGCCAAACGAAGACCGTGGCTAGACACAGAAAATGACGCCTAGACAGAGAAGATCGCGTCTCGGCCGACCAAAATCAGTGCGAGCAACCTCAAAAACGAAAAGACGCAATCACAGATGAGGGACATGCGACCCAGAGTTTTGAGAAATCCCGCCAAAACAAAACGCAAGCAAAATGCAAATCACGCGATCTCCAAACACAGACACAGAGGGAAGACCGCCGATTGCAGAGAGAAACCAAGAAAACCCGCGAAGCAGCTGTTAGAAGTTGTGAACAAAACGCGACCTGGTTTGAATCTGCGCCTACAAAAGGCAGAAAGACGTCCGCCAACAGGAAACGACAATCAAACTTTGCCAAAAAAAACACGATTCAAGATGCCCCGGAAACCAACGAGCATACAGAAACCATCAAAAATCGAAAATCCAGAAGTGCCAAAGGCCATACGAACAGGTACGACACCGTACGATAGTACGGATTTTCATAGAATGGCACCGAAATTTTTGATGGTTTGAAAAAAAAATTCAAAAGAAAATTTTTTCCACTCAAGCTGGGTCTGATACCATGTTACAAAGAATCGATGTTGTTCATTATACAGAGGAGACAAAAGCTCCTTAAATAGAATTACAAGGACGATATTTCTAAAAAGAAACAATCATTAACACAAGACGAAGTTAGAAACTACTGGATGACCATTAAAAACATAAATAGAAAGATATTATTCTAATAGGTTTTGCCAATTCAATCCCAATCCCAAGTAATGCTTGTACAATGAAGGTGGTTTTGTAGTCAATGCACTATAAATATTTTTCATCCTTCCTCACATCATACTCTTCTAATCATTCTCAAAACATATTTTTTAAGGGCCTCTATGATATAGCTTCATTGTCGTCACTCCACACTCTTAACTACATGGGCATTTTGCTTTCACTATGATTCATGACAGTTTTATTGGCTCCTCCAACACATCTTAAAAGAAAGATACTTGAGGATATTGGTGGCTCACCTAGATGGTCTTCTTCTGTCTTCTCTTTTATTATTGTACTTGCTTGGGGATTTGCTTTTTTTCAGGTTAGCCCCCATTTGTGTTTGCTTTTTGTCTAGGGTATCTCTTTTTGCCCTAGTCTTTTGCTATTGTACCTATTGTATATTCTAGTTCTAACAATCTATTTTTAATCATTTATGGACATTAATATATTTTCTTCTTTCTTTCTTTCTTTCTTTCTTTCTCACTTTCAATGAGACTGTTGCTCTATTGAATGCATCCTTGAACAATGAAAATGGGACCACCCTCATCTTCCTCCATAGGGAGGGCATTGACTCCTCAATGAAACACCATTTAAAATCGGTTGGCTCCTTCTCCAATTTCCCCAACAATTTTTCAAGTCTTATGTTGTACACCTGCACACGTGCTTACCTTGCCAATTGTTGTAAATATTCCAAAGTGATACCAAAGCAAGATGGAATGGTTCATCTTCCAACGTTTCTTGAAAGATTCACATGACACCCAAGAGGTTGATTTAAGTTGGTGAAGAGTTGGAGATAATGTCTGAAAACAACTCCAAACGGCCAACTTCTTGGGGCCATAACTCATTTGTTATTGCTCTGATTTCTATTATGACCCAATTTAGGATTTTTCTGGTTTTGAATGATTCTTCATTTTTGCTTATTTTGGCTGTCACGGCTCTGAAATTCAATTTATTTTTTAAACCACAATGCAATGGCCTTCAAGACACAACCAAACTTACAATGTCGGCCTACACCACCTCCTTAGTGCTAAGCACTGACTCCTTTTTCACTAGAAAATGCAAGACAAGATGCAGTACTATCTTCGGATCCTGTGGAATTCTGTCAGAGACCAGCACAGGTATCATCATCTGCACTAAAACTGCATGTTTTTGTGTTGCCACTGGTGCAACTGCTCATTGTTGGTGAGTCAAAAACCCATCAAAAAATTTCATATATCCCAAAAACATCAGAGTGATTCTAAAACACATATATATCAGTTCTCATGACCTCATGTAGCCATTTAGGTTTTAGAGCCCTCTATGAACTATCATTAGCTACCAGTTGTTTACTAGCCTTTCACCAACAATTTTCGTCATCCCTTGCTCAAACCTGAGTGGAATGATCTATTGAACTCATGAAAGATTGTTTATGATATTCAGGATCCATTTAGTCAATCGACTATTGATCACAAAAAGGCAAAGCTTCATTAAAATTTGAGAATATCCAGCTGCAGCTTCTAGACTCATACAGCAGCCAGTTGACAAATATTGGAACAAGAGAAACAAAATCAAATGGTTTCATAGGTACAGAATGGGTGGCAAACTCAAAATTGTGAAGTTGTGTCTCAAAGAAGGGAATCGCACACATTCACCCACAAGAATAAACTGCAGGAAGACTTGTTCTCTATTGAAAGTTAAATCAGAGATCATCAATACAACAATCAACTACATGTACAAGGGCTCAATTTGACACAAAAACCAGAATAAATTTTCTCAAGACACTCTATCTATGGATTTACATATCCGAGGAGTTGCCACATACATCTCTTGAAAGGTTCAAGGAGTTTCCCTACAAGCTCATGGATCATATGATCATGTAAATGCATACAATAAAGGTTTATATCAAGTAACTGTATTACCTAGTGATATAATCAACTAGTAAAGGGTTGTTCCCCACCATCAGGAACCTACAAACAAATACCTAGTTGTCTACATGGGACCCCTTTATCATTATGGTTGGAGTTACAAACAGAAATATAGAGACTCGCCTGTAGTGTGGCAATCATCTCATTTGGCTCACCATTCAAATTTATCTTTTTTGTCACCTTGTTGGACTTGTCTAATCTTGAAAAACCATTAAGGTCTTGAAGGACAGAGCACACACAATAGACATGACTTAGAGAGTACTCTTTCAAGTCTGCAAGTGTTAGAAAAATATTAATTCATAAGCAACAAAAAATAAATTAACAAAATGAAAGAAGATCATGCCACAACAAATTTGCGACAAGATTATTTGAAGTGGGGAAACCATTTTATGGAAGAAAACCCCACATGTATTAATGAAAATGGCACCTTAAAATCTTACAATGTTTGCAATCTCTCTACTGCAAAAAATATGAAAGTTAACACATACAAAATAATAAAAATCCTAGCCACCTCACTTAGCACAAAACCTCCTTCAATGTGAGAAAAATTCATACATAAAAGGGCAGAAAAGGTTGAGAAAAATATCTATAAAAAATAAAATAAAATAAATAAATCTATCCTATGGCTCTAGGACTTAATAACTAGGATTCTAAAAACCAAGGAAAATTAAGTCTAAACAGCAAGCAACCATGTCTCTACAAGTTGCTCCATGCAAGTTAAGACCAAATGCCAAGAATCAACATGCAAGGAGAAAGCACACTAAGACATAGGCAGTAGACACAAATCCAGAGAGATCTTCAAGGAAAATTAAATGTTTCGATAAGCTTAAAAAAGGGTGAAACCTTTTATGCATCCAATAAGTGCAAAAGTAAGAAAATTGACAGGGAACCAACAACTGCAAGTCACAAAAGTTAATTGAGTACCATGTGCCGAAACTCTTCCAAACAATAGGAAAAAGCCCAAAAAATCCTCAATGGAAATGGATTATCAACAGGCCTTGGACAGTTTCTTCTACTGTTTGCATGAACATCTTTTGGCAATAGTTAAACTTACGCATTGCTTTAAAAAACACAAGAACATCAACACAGGATTCAAGAACATCAATACCATAATTCTCAAGTAGAATATGTCGGTTCAATGACTCTCATAGCCTGTTTAAAGTAATAGTTTTGAATTTTCTATGAGGCTGCATTAAATATCATTCTCATTAAATTAAGAATCTTGCAATGTAGAGGTTACTGAGACACACAACATGGAGAAGTTCCATTATATGCATGGTCCAGAGTCCAGACCCATCTTGGATATCATTGATTGCCAAAAAAGAATATTAATTACTATTTCCCAAAGAAAAAACACATACACTCAATCACAATAAAGTAGCCAGTGCATTCAAAATTACCCTCAGTGCATGAAGAAAATTTTCTCCTGAAAAATGGTAGGCTTATCAAGCATAAAAGCAAAAAATTGAGACATACCTGCAGCTTTCCTAAATGTAGTGACAAAATCCTCCAAAGCACCAAAGACCAGAGGCATGCAAAAATGCAACAATGCCCAAAGTTCAGAAAGATTATTTTGCACAGGGGTCCCTGTCATTAGCAATCGTCTTGGAATCATGTAACGCTCTTGAAGAGTAGTGTAGAGAACCTGCATTGCTAGAATAATGAACAATCCTGTCCAGCAACAATTGGGGTAGCCCAAGCTTTCTCCATAATAGATAAATTCAGCAAATCATTCAAAGAAAAACTGATGCCCACTATATTTCAAGAATGCATCTCTCACAAGAGATTTTACTCAAACTGTAAACACTCTAAGTAAACTTGAAAAAAATGGCTTCTCAAAGATATTAGAGAACATAAAAAGGGTACAAAATGGAAGTATTCTTGTAATACACACATTAGTTGAAATCATTGTTAAATTTGCAACATTTGATGTCAAACTGTAAAAGTAAAAGGAAATATGTAAAGAGAGCGCAGTCATAAATTTTTGTCCATGCTGGTATAGAAACCAAAACAGCATTGACTATCATCCCAAAGATGTAGAAGATCATTGCTTCCAATAAAATGTGGTTTCTGAATCTGTTACAAGAAAGGCAAACTTTGTCATAGGCCAGCCTAGTATCAAGAGAATTTGTAGCTATTATAACTCTTGGGTTTCCTTATGTAACGATTGGAATACCTATAGGTGAATTGGTATCTGCTGTGCATAGCAAAAGAATATCAATGTGGTATCGGAATAGTTCTAGATTAAAGAGGTATAAGACAAAGCATGAGCATTGATTTTTCAGTTTCTTCCAGGATGGATACAGTTTCAAAATGTAGCAGTACCACATCTGAGAATTTCAGATACAAACATACATGCATTAAAAATGAAATGAGGAACAGTTAAAATTTCAGATATATATATATATATATGGACAATTCCTAGTGCCATTTCGAATGTGTATATATTTTGTACCATGTTATATATATATCATTAAAAATGAAATGAGGAACAGTTAAAATTTCAGATGTTGAATATATATATATTGGTAAGATGGGGATTTTAGCCTGGCCCATATTAGTGGAGGCCACAAATGGGACCTCCTCCCCTCTATTTCAACATAGAACTAAAGGCCATTAGAATCCGACAAGAGTCTAGATCAACCACACACTAAGAGGCAGCAACCACACCCAAGTAGCTAACCACACACTCAAAGGCGGCAGCCATACCTGAGCGGCCAACCACACACAAGGTGGCAACTACACTAGGACAACCCACCACACCCTAAGAGGCAACCACACGTAGGTGGTCAACCGCACACTTAGAGGCAGCGACCACACCACTTGAACTAATATTAGATGTTTGCATTAGATTACAACTAGATACATGCATTAGAAGTCATGATGGAAGTCCAAGAGTGGCCACTTGAATAACCACCTTTAGATGTCTCTTTGGGGACTTAACTCGGGTCTCCACAATGAGAACCCAATGCTTTAATCACTAGACCCCAAACCCATTCACATATATATATATATATATATATATATATATATATATATATATATATATATATGCTTTAATCACTAGACCCCAAACCCATTCATATATATATATATATATATATGCAACAAACAACATAGTAAATATACAAAGATGCCTAATGATATATCAAAATTGTAAAATATTAAATATAACAATAATGTATATTGCTATATAATATTGATCAATATTGATATATATCATGTTATATATTGTTTATGTATTAAATAAAGAAAAGGAATATTGAAAAGTATGAGTAAGATTGAATTATTAATGTATTAATCAATGTGTAGATATGTGATGATGATATGTATAGAAGTAAAAATATAAACATAATGATGTTATATATTGTTTCCACCCTCGCCCTCCCCACCCACACCTCCTTTTTAAGTGTTAAGTCTACAATTGAAATCATAATCCTCCTCTTCTTGATGATGGATCACTGAGTGTGATCCAAAACGTCAATGCAAAAATACACGCAATTGAATCCAAAAGCAATCTCTACTAATTTCATGGACTGTGGAAAACTCATGCCTACTAAATAATGAATAGTCAAAGAAAGTTCTAGAATTAGCACCTTGTTTTATGGACCCGGACTAGGCCATGAAATTATATGTTTAGGTGAATGCTTTTGATCTTCAGTTTTGTTGCACATTAGATCACGAGAATAGTTGCAAGATTACCCAATTTATTTTGCAAATTGATATCAAAATCACAGATAAATCAAAACAAAAATGAACAGGGCATACTTTCGATGGTGTACTCAATTCAAAACATTTGGCACCTTTTATTGTCAATTCCTAAATTATTGGGTTATTCTCATATGCCCGTCGTGCCCGTATAGGTCTTGTTCGGGTTCTGGTATGGGGATGGGACATTGAGGGGTTCGCCTGAGCAAGTTCCCTGTGGGCTCTTCTTTGAAAAACCCACAGGAACCCAAGGCACCAAATCAAAACCCCGGGTGAACCTGAGTTAAACCCATGAGAATCCAAGCATGCCCGCGGGAGGGACGCCGAAAATGGCATCAATAAAGTTTTTTTTACATTATTTAAACCTTTTTCTAACTTTAAAAAACCTTACATGAGTCTATTTCACCCTAAAAGTGAAATTTATAACATCTTTTGCCTCCATTCATCAAAACAAAAGGGTAAAACTGCCTTTTTTGCCTCCAAGCTGCCATTGTTGATTGTTGATTGTTGCTACACTTTTCTTCGAAGGTGAAGGCTATAGGAGTGAAAGAACTACACCAATAGGAGAGAAAGAGATGCAAGAAGATTTGTCTACCAAAAGTGAGTGAACCTTAAAAAAATCCAAGTTTTTTTTTTAATGTTTTAAATATTTTATACAGAATATAGGGGTTATAATGCCGATTTTTTTTTAAGTTGTAGGGTTGTAAATTTGTAATGTTTGTTTTGTTTTGTTGTATTCATACAAAATGGTTGGTAGTTCTAGTTCAGTTGCCCCACCTGTAGAGAGCTCGTTTAAAATTGATGCAGTGTCACCTCTTTGGCAACATACAACCATGATTGAACAACTACCTAGTGGTGGGAGTTATCGTTAGCGTTGTAGCCAATGTCCTAATGAATATAAGAGCTCATATAGTCAAGTGAAAGCTCACTTCTACGCTATTCTCGGTTTGGGAATAAGAGTTTGTCCAGGGATGAATAAAAAAGGGTTGCCATAGCAACAAATATTGGGATATATCAAGGAACACGAGGATGCTGACATGGTAAGTAGTAGAACAAAGGAAAGAGTGCATCCTCTTTCCAAAAGAGGATCACAAAAGCCTCCTAATATCCCAACCGGAAATATACCCAAACTGATCCCGAACTGAATTTGTGTTTGCATGTAATTTTGTCAAATGGTTGTCAAGTCCAGTTCTGATTGGTATTTTCTGAATTGTTTGTTTGGGCTCTTATTGCATTACTTTCATTGCATAACATATAGAAAATGATAAGTAAATAACATACAATGGAATACAATGAACTGTAACTGAAATGGATCACTTTTATTGCAAAATATCAACTCTGATTACAAAATATAGAGGTCTGATCAGACTTGTATCAGACTGATACAGACATATAAGATGTATTCCAAATTAAAGATTTGGAATCTAAACATAAACATGCATACCCGGAATGATTTGGACTTGATCCTTTCCTTCGGTTGATGATATCTGAGCCACCAAATGCAATGTATATATATCAATCCTTAGATTGCTTTGATGCCAAAACAAGTCAATCATTACTCCCTAAGCCTCCACGACCTGCACCTGACGGAAGGAGTTTATAAATTAAACATACATGTAAACTCCATCAATGCCCACAATTTTGCCAATGTATCAATATCAACCCTTGCGCTCAACCAGCCGTGGCAACTTGTGAATTAAACATTGCAAAATACCTTCTAAACTGACTTCTAACCCTTCTCACAAATTCTTCCAGCCTTGGCGTCAATATTGGAGACTATAAATTAAACAAACTACAACAATTTGTAACCAAATATTCCAAGGAACTCACACAGCTGTTACATCTGCAAATATAATCAATTTTCCTTCCAACATGAATACCAAATGATGCTAATAAGCTCTATAGTAAACCCTAGCTCTGAAAAATCCCAACAACCTATCTTCAAATAAGCACAATGTGACCACTGAATGATAGCCACCTGTAAACTACAACCCTTGGATGCTATCTCACACCTGTAGGTTGCTTAAATCAAAGAGAATGGACGTTCTCCATGATCAAATAGAAGAAACCCTTGTTTTCTCCTCACAGCCAAGCTTCACAAATTTCATAAGTGTTCAATCAACACTGAATGAATTATTTGCCTTTTCCAGATGCTTTTATACTCTTCTCCAGAAGGCACGATTTCACTTGAGGCATTAAATCATTTAAAATAATAAAAATATATTTGCTTTTGTGCTTTATTATATCCTTTCAAGTGGGCACCCATATAATGGTTATAATGACTTGACTTTATATCATTAAATGCACCCTTTATAATTTGACTTTATATAATTAAATAACCCCTTTATAATTAAGTCAAATAAAGTCATTAAATGCTCTCACTTAATATTTTGACTATATGATATTAAATACCTCTCAATTATAAAGTCACATGAAGTCAATATTATATTCCCCTAAATAATTAATTATTATTTAACACTTTAATAATAATTAAATGTCATAACTCTATTAATAGTCATTATTTAATAATTCTGACTTCATTACTGGCTAGCCCACTTCTCCCACTGTCAATCTGGATGCCTTACCAAAAATAGTAAGGTGGGTCTCTAATGTCCAATTGACTTACTATAAATAGTAAGTATATGCAAATAATGCGAGAAACCCCCCGAATATCAATGCCTCAGAACATACGAAGGATTTGGAGATGAAAACATGGACAACTGCCCTCTGGAGAGCCATAAAACTCCACAACAGGGTCCTCTAAACACCATTATTAGCCTACGAGGCCCTGGTGATAGACTAAACCATCAAACTCTGATGCTCGCTCAAAATGGGGACATTACATAGTGGCTTAATAGAACTAGTTGGCCCACATCCTTTCATGCCACCATCAACTTCCACAGAAGACAATACTCTTTCTCATAAAAGAGGCCCATTGGAAAATGCCTTCAAGAATGAGGCAAGGGAGCTTGCAGATGAAAGCATTGCTCATTGCATTTATAGCAATGGGCTTTCTTTCAACCTTGTTAGATCACCATATTGGCAGGATATGGTGACTGCAATTGCTAGGGCACCTACTAATTACACTAGTCCTAGGTATGAAAAGGTGTGCACCACCTTATTGGGCAAGGAAAAAGCTTTCGTAGATGCACCATTGAGAGCAATCAAGGATACATGGCCGAAATAGGAGTGTTCATCATTTATGATGGATGGAAAGATTGCAAAAATAGGCCTCTAATTAATGTCATTGCAGTGTCCCCTAAAGGGGCTATGCTTTTCAAGGCAGCTGATTGTGAGGGGCAAGTGAAGGATGAAAACTTCATTGTGAATATCTTTATACAAGCCATTGAGATGGTGGGTCCTAAAAATGTTGTCCAAGTTGTAATGGGCAATGCTAAAAATTGTAGGGAAGTTGGTTCAATAGTGGAGGGTACATATGGGCATATTGTTTGCACACCAAGTGTCGTCCACTCTCTCAACTTGATATTGCAAAAGATTGGCACATAGATCAAGTGGGTCAAGCAAATCTAAATGGAGGACGAAGAGATTCAAATCTTTGTGACAAATCATCATATTTCACAAGCCATCTTCAAGACCTTCTCCAAGTTGGAGTTGTTGAAGGTAATTTTATTTTTATTTTTTACTTTTAGCATATTTATTATTTTTAAATTTTTGCTAAGTTGCTACTTTTTTATTTTTTATTTTTTTTACACCATGTTAGATTGCCGAAACTCGTTTCGCATCACACACAACCATCTAGAGAGGACTTGTGAAGGTGTGAGAGGCATTGAACGCCATGGTCATCAACACTCTTTGGAGTGTATGGAGGCAATCACAGTTCGAGAGAACCCAAAAATCAAAAGAGAGAACCCAAAAAATCAAAGCATTGATCCTAGATGATGAGTGGCGAGCTCGTGTGGAATATGTTTTGAGTTTAACTGAGCCCATCATGAGTATGATTAGGTATGCAAATACGGATCAACCATGCTTGGGTAAAATTTATGATGGCATGGACTCCATGGTTGAAAAAATAAGGACCATAATAGAAGCCAAGGAGCAGGACCCCGCAGAAGCATTTTTCAAAAGAGTGCAAAGGATCATTGATGAATGTTGGAACAAGATGACCACACCCTTGCATCTCTTAGCATTTGCTTTATCTCCAAAGTATTATAGCAAAGAGATACTTTCCCTATCCAGAAGAGTGGCACCATATAGAGATAAAGAGGTTGCTATTGGGTACAAGACTGCATTTAGAAGAATATTCCCAAATGAAGATATGCAAATTGTTGTCTCAAGTGAGTTTGGCGAGTTCATATCTTTAGAGAATCAAGACTTCCTCATTTTTCTTTCCCTACTATTTATTATAATTTATAATTTAAACTTAATAATTTATGTTTTATAATTGTAAATTTGTATGGTATGCAAATTTAACAGGTTGCAAGTTCTTCTTCAGCTGAGCAGAATTGGAGTACATACTCCTTTGTCCACTCAATTAAACACAACCAATTGGGTGTAAAAAAAGTTGAGGATTTGGTCTTTGTGCACTCCAACTTGCGTCTCTTGTCACACAAGAAACCTAATTACAAGGAGGAGATAACAAGGAATTGGGATCTAACTCCTGGGTGAGCTGATTTAGATGCTACTGTCGCACAACTTGTCGAAGTCTCTATTGATGAGGCAACTTCTATATGACACAAACATGGCTAGTGGGAGTGGTGTTCCAGCTGATTGCGGTTCAAATGAATTTGAACCAAATGTTGCCTTTGATGCTCTCGATGAAGAGCCATATGAAGATTATTGAATATTGATTGTAACTTTCATTTTGTATTGCCATTTGAGAAATCACTGAATTATGAATTTAAATTCATGAGTACTTTGAATTTTCCTTATTGCAAGTTATGAGGTATTTAGACATTTTGCTTATTCATATTGGCAATTATGAGTATTATTGTTTTAACTTTTTAGAGTTATATATGTGTGTGTGTGTGTGTTGGGCAAAAAAAATTGTCGTATCTACGTACCTGATCCCCGAACCCGTACCCATCCTCGTACCAGGATTGGCTACTTAGATCAATTCCTTTCATGTTCCACATGGACCTACAAATGCTTTATATATTTATCAATAAGCTTGTAATCCATGGGTGAATGAGCACATGACTATTTTTGTTGCAGGGGTTCATTTTCAAGATTGTGGTATTACAAACATGTCGTTGCAGTAATCACCTAGAATCAATTATAGTGAACTACTTGTTGGTAAAGAAAATTTTATAAGTTCACTCTCATCCCAGATTCCCATGTTGCCACCATGATGCAAGCATGTTGGTAAACTGCCTTTTGACAAACTTGCGAGGTAAGAAATTACAATTTGCACTTACAAGGCATGAAAGTGATTGAAGGAAGCGGTGTTAAGTAGGAAGGAGAGAACAAGAGATTGGAGTTGAGCATTTTAGTTGATATTTTTGTGATAAATTCACCTAACCTTCTAAGCATTCTAGAGTGTCCTGTCCCCCTTCCCCTACAGCCGACTTCCTTATGATAGGTCATATGAAGATTAAATGAAATTTAAATTAAAGATTTAAATTATTAACTATGCTAGCTGACGTTGCTTAAAGAATGATTAAAATAAAAGGAGGATCCTATCATACTCCCCATACTATGCATATTTCCCAATGAATGTCCTATATATCAAGAGATACATATAAGTGTTAACATTGAGAGAATAATTTCTATATTTTTCCTAATTCACTATATGACAATATAAATATATGTATACATATTATTTAAGAATAGATTAAAGTATAACATTTACAAGTATATATTTATTTATCAATATATGAATATTTATTCATACATATATAAATATAAGAATAAATAAAATTTAAAATAAACAAATGTAATTAAAGAGGGATTGGGTCTCCTAAAGAGACGCCGATCCCACACATAAAAGAAATAAAAACTAAATAATGTATTAGCAGCGGATATGCTGCAAAGAGAGGACACAGCCCTTGGTAAAAAGGCAGCGCTCCATTTGTATTAAAAGACCCTTATGATTTCTCAAAAGGGGCATCGATCATAATCACTTTCCTCTGCAAAAAGAAATTCAGGGAATTAAAAGGGAAAGCCAACGCAACAGTAGGAATAAGGAGCTGTGAGCATTGAATAAAGAAGGAACTTAGTCAGCCAAGAGGAAGAGAGCCACCATCAGAAATTCAGGTAAGTATAATAATATATTTATTCCTATAATTGGTTAAAATATAGTTATGTGTATTTCACTCAAGTCTATGTCTGGTATAAAGATATTGTTATGGATGGAATGTGAATAGGAATAAGTAAATTTAGCATAGAATAAGAATGTTATATGGTAAATATGCATTTCATAAAATCAAAGATCATTATTGAATATGGCATAAAAAGGATATGATGCATATTAATCTTAATCAATAAGATAGTAAAAATGCTTTAACAAGAATAATATTAAACCATAAAAGGAATAAGCATTCTCTTAATAATAGTATAATGTTAATGAATATATGAAAAGGTATATTATTGTGGAATCATGTCAGCAATTAGAAAAATAGAATTAATCCCTTAACTCTATCTGAGAGGTGTGATGCAAGGGAATGAACAATTAGCCAACATGGGTATATAGTGACCCTTGTCTCAGTAGGTACAAAGGTACCCCTTGGACAACTGGGAGAGGCCCTTGTCTTAGTTGGTACAAAGTACCCCTTGGACAAGTGGAAGTAGCCCTTGTCTCAGTTGGTACAAAGGTACCCCTTGGACAAGTGGTGTAATGTCCCCTTTCTAGTGGAAACACTTAAACCTGAATCTCGATTCAAAGTGATTCTCAAAGAGACATTAGAAACATTAGAGATCAATAAATTTCGATGATAAGATCAAATAAGATCAATGATAATATAATTATACCATTCCTTGTTAAAGGATTATTCATTTCATGATTGTCACTCACTATTGATGACTATTTTATAATACATTCCATAATTCAACATTCATATTTTCCTTATTATTCTTCCTCATGGAACTAGGCTTTACATGTCAAGGGCGCATGGAGACCATCCAGACCCAGCCTACGGAAAACTATGTCCCAGCCTACGGGCCTTATCGTTGGTGGAATTACACTGCCCCTCCCTTACAATACCTAACATTCCTTTAAGGATGAAGTAATAGAGGAAAAATAGAAGTAACAATCTAAGTTCATCTTTCCATATCATCTCCCTTCTAATTCTTAACCATGGATGGGGAATTATTTGTCTAGGGCGCCTTGAACCCTCTCCAATGCATCGTGAATGGAATTACTCCGCCTTTCCCTGGCATTCTTGTCTAGGGCGCATTAAACCCTCTCCAATGCATCGTGATGGAATTACCCCGCCTTTCCCTAACAAGACCATCTCTCCTATGGTTATAGGAAATAGAAGTGATGAGATGGTTATGTCATTTCTCATCAAGTTTCATAATATATATATGTTCATATATTTGTGTAATGATGTGATTGTCATGTATATAAATCTATTCTAAATTGTGCATATTAAGATATATATACATATATATAAATATGTGATCTCATAGCTCTCTATATTTATTATTTACATTAAACTATCAATGATTTAATAATACTTACTTTGTACCTTTATTTCCCTTAGTTCCTGCTGCAGATCTGATTTTATTTTAAATCTCTGAATTGTTCTTACTGCTGAATACTTTTCTGATCTGTATCTTCTTCCTTTATATCTCTTGAGTATGATCCTTTTTATGTTTATGCAGGTCTGAATTATTAATCTAGATATAACATATTACAGACATATTTATTATTCATTTTTTCTAAAATCCGATATGATTCTCCTCTATATTTCTCCCCATACCCTTCTCTTATTCTTTATACCTCTTTATGCCTTTTCATTTGAAGAGATACACCTCTTTATCTCTTAATAAATATGAGATCGGTGCTCTTAAGAAGCCCGATTACCTTTTTTAATATAATTTAAAATATTATATGGATTAATGAATCCATATACATATTATGATTAATAATATTTATTGATTAATTCTATTTCATGTTTCTTATAATATTTAGACAAGTAATAGTTATATTATTAATTATATTTATATTTATGTATCATAAGACATTTGTCTTATATATATATTTATTATATGATAATTATATTATAATAATATCTATTTATATTTATTTTTATATTATAAATATATATCATATATAATATCATAATTGTTTTCTTAGATTTATTATTTATAAATACAATAATAATAAAATATTCATATAATATTATGTAATATTATTTATTAAATATTATATTATTATTGTTAGAAGCATTCAAATGGACATGATGTTTAAATCTTTAATTTAAACAATGGCTTAATATCGGGACATGACAAGTGGAAGTAACCCTTGTCTCAGTAGGTACAAAGGTACCCCTTGGACAAGTGGAAGTGACCCTTGTCTCAGTTGGTACAAAAGGTACCCCTTGGACAATTGGAAGTGGCACTTGGCTCCAGTTGGTGAAGAAATCACCCCTCGTGCCAAAGGATTAATAATGGACCCATGATTGGCCAAAGGGCATCCCATCACCTTATCTCATATGAAGTTAAGGGTTAATACATGGATAATGATAGGAAAATGAGAAATATATATTGATAGAGATCATAACTTTAATGATAGAGAATATCATAGTGAACTTAAAAGGAACATGTGAAATATAAGTGATAGAGAATGTATATTGAAAGTAATCATAAAGACTTTGGATAAAAGATATGAATCATAGAAAATCTAAAGGTAATGTTTTTATGTGAATTGACTATATCATTTATCTATTGCTATAAATGAAATCAAGAAGGTTTAGTATAATAATGTTCTCTTTTTGCAAGTTAAAATTGTGTTCAAAATTTTGAAAATGTTGGCTTGTGACAAGGGGACATTACAGATCCTTTCATGGCCGACCACCCTTGGCTTTAACAAATTAAATGTTTTTCAAAATGGAAGCTGACCTCCTAAACATTGTGGCCAACTCCCTTGATCAAAGCGTCGTCTTTGCAAAAAGGAAGATATACATATAAGTGGAGTGCTAATATATGATTTACTTTTGATGACAAAAAGGTGGGGGATTTAGAGCAGTGATTTGTTAGAAAGGGGATGAGACTTGTTTTAAGAAGAGCCGCCTCCTGATAAGCTATGTCCTTTAAATGAGTTGCCAAGCAATTATTCATAGGACATTAGTGTCACATCCCCTTCTTTTTGAACAATGAAATGTTAATTATGTTGTTAATTGAGTTCAACTGCTTTCATGTGAATGTGGGAATTATTCGTTGGAAAATGTGTATAGTGGTTTTCTTTTATATGTGAATATTTTCTTGATTATATGTGAAAATGGATTTATGGAAATAATATAAATTATTGTTCGTATCATGGAAATGATTTAACCTTCGTTATTGTCGAAGTGATTGCAGGACAAATCAGGTGACAAGGAAAAGGGATATCAACAAGGAGAGGGTGATTACAGGAATTGAGAAACAATAATTATACCTAAGCCTAAGTCACCGTAGCCTTGGCCAAGGCACATGTATATAAGTATAAATATATATTTCTAGTGGTGAGAATTATTTCTCTTATGTCTATTAAATAAAATATAGTGTGTCTTACCTCTTGTGGAGCGCTTGGAGTGTGTGAGCTAGAATCTTGATTGTAACTTCCCCCGCCCCCACTCCGCCCGAGTGCAAGAAGGAATGCTCCTTCTTGCACATGGTCGTAGTGGAGGAGCGGCATTCTACATATTGGCGTTTAATCTTTCTTGGCAGGGATTCGCTACACTATCTCTGAGGGAAAGAAGCATTCGCATAATATTCATTAAGCATTTTTTGTAGGAAGCATAAGCAGCCGTAGGAACCAGTCTTATATTTTAGTTTGTTGAGCAGTTGCGTCTACCTCAACCTCGATCCCAATAAGATTTGTTCAAGCAAGATCATAGTTCTTTATCTTAGTTCGATTTATCATGCAAAGGAAAAACATAGTATTTGATGATCGAAGTATATTGAAACATTCTATCTCTCTCTGATGATAGTTCTGAGTTTCTTGATCAGTTACAGAAACCTGTATATGTATTTCATTCATCAAGCTTTTCAAATCTGCTGAAGCTCAGATCTTCTTAATACTTAACACATAGATATATAAACATATATATATATATATATAGACATAACTATTATTACTGCTCATATATTGTAGTTGCACTAAGATACAGGACTGCGGTCACTAGATGAAAGAGTAATTGCTGTCTATATACTTCTGCTCTGTAATTATCTTGAAAACTATAAGTTTGTCAAGAGAGTCATGCATGATATTCTTTCAAAACCTGCAAACCAAGAAAAAGAAAACTTTTGAATTAATAACAATGCCGAGCAAGGGTGAGTGCTAACGACACAGTAGTGTCAGTTATTTACTAGAAATCCTTGGCCAAGGTTAAGATGCAAATTAGGCATCTGTCAGCTATCAAGTACCAAATATACCACTGGTCAGAGTGATCTTTCCAGTTAGGAGGTTAGGGAAAAGATCGATCAGGAGGTATAGGTCTTGACACCAGGCTCAGAGGCATATTGTTGTTAATCGATTCCTTGTTAATCACCCTCGTGAAGGGTCAGGTTTCTTTAGTTGAAGAAGCACGGGAGACCAATTGGTCTTGGTTGGGTGGATAAAACCCTTGTTGATATTTCTTTTTCCAAAATCCAGAGGAGAATCTACAATCAAATCAGCAAGAAGCTATTCAAGTTGTACTTCTCTTAATCTCTCTTAATATTTGAATTTCATTGAAGAAAGTTAGTTAATTTATTCTTGGTTACATGTATTCTGTTAGGAAAGATTATTTCAGCTGAAAATGAAAGTTAGTTGTAAACTTGAATTTTATTGCATTCGATTTTCATAATAGTTAGTTATTCATTCCGCTGAAATTTTGTTATTAGATAAGTTTCTATTCTATTAAATTAGAGTGGGTGTTACATATGGTATCAGAGCTACCAGGTTCCACACTGAACCTTGGGGCTCATCATGCTTAGAACATTGAAAACAGTTATTAATGTTTCTTCAGGATGGTATTGATAAGAAAAACACCCAGGAAAAAGATTCGCGACCCTGTATCCATTCGACTATGAAAGATTAGACTTTCTTATGATTACTCAAGTTGTTCTCCTCCAACAGATTCGGAGACGTTGGCCGAAGTTCTGAAAAGACTTCGGAGGGAAAGAAGAAAATGGACAGTCTCTGGAAAAAAGAAGGTGAAGTCTGCCATAATTGCAGAAATAAATAAGACCAAAACCAAAGACCAAACTAAACCACAAACATCTGAAGGAGATCGAGTTCCGACTCCTGGATATAGACTTATTCCCTTTTCAAAGTTTAGTGATCAGGAGAAACCTATCACTAATAATGAAGATGAATCAACGAACTGATCACAGAAAGTGATGACCAATTTGTATTGAAATGCAATAAATCTATTACAAGAAGTGATAGAAATTTTGCAATTATCACAGGGAGTGATAGTTTTTTAAAATTTTGTGAACTATTTGTATTTGATATGAGTTTCAAATGATGTTATGCAAAAGGAAGACTCCTTAAATTCATTGTGAAACTATTAAATGACAACCCATAACCCAAAAAAAAATTTAATTTCTTCAGGAACTTCATTGGAATGGATTATTCCGGAAATGAGTTCAGAGAAGATCAGGACAATAGCTCCATGGATAAGTTGCATCAAATTTTGAGTATGATGAAAGCCACTCAGGCCAGATTAGCCCACCTAGAGAGAAAGGTAGAAGGGCAATCTGAAGCTAGAGAAGAGAGATCTGAAAACCAAAGTGACCGGTATGAGGATAATTCAAAAACATTAAGTTTAGGACACAAGAGAAGTAGATTGGCCGATGAGTTAGCCAAGGATATGAAAAAGATAAAACCTCCTAAATTTGAAGGCTCTACTTCAGGAGATGCCGCGGAGGCATGGCTAACAGAAATGGAGAAGTATTTTGAGCTTCGAAATTATTCTGATAACTCTAAGGCAGCATGGGTAGCCTACCAATTGGCAGGAGAAGCTGCCACATGGTGGGAAAACAAAATGGCTGAAATGGGATTGGCAATGGCTGATGTGTCATGGGATCAATTTGTGAAGATATTCCGCCAAAGATGGCTTCCTCAGTTTTTTTATGACCAAAAATAGTTAGATTTTGGAAACCTCAGGCAAGGACCCCTAACTATCAATGTTGTTTGAAGCAAAGATTGAATTTCCAGACTTCACTACAGAGGTCAACCTTTACGTTGCACCTCTGGGTTCCTATGATGTGATCATTGGAATGAATTGGTTAAAAGAACATAGGGCTAAGGTTGACTGTTATGCTAAGATAGTAGAATGTATGGATGATTTAGGAAATCCGGTGAGGATTCAAGGAAAGCAACGAGAGGTTAAGGTGCGACAAATTTCGGCTATGCAGCTAAAAAGAAATAGAAGAAAAGGATGTAAATTGTTTGTGGTCAAGATGGAAACAGTCAAAGAAGGGGCAAAGCATTTCCAAAATGGAAAAAGGAAAATAAATATTGAAGATAAGGAAGAGACCTTTATTGAAAAATATCCCTATATACGGGAATATCAAGATGTATTTCCCGAGGAACTACCTCGGTTACCACCTAGAAGAATTTTTGATTTTGCTATTGACCTTGTACCAGGGGCCGAACCTATTTCAAAAGTACCTTACCGTATGACCAGCTTAGAGCTGGTAGAGTTAAAGGCACAATTACAGGAATTACTGGATAAAGGCTTGATATGACCAAGTGTTTCACCATGGAGTGCCCCAGTGATTTTTGTTAAAAAGAAGGATGGGACTCTTTGTCTATGTATAGACTACCGAATGCTAAATAAGCTCACCATCAAAAACAAATATCCCTTACCCCGAATAGATGATCTGTTTGATCAAATGAAAGGGGCTGCAGTGTTTTCAAAAATAGATTTGAGATCCGGATATCATCAACTAAGGTTAAAAGAGGAAGACATTCATAAGACGACTTTTAGAACTAGATATGGACACTATGAGTTCACGGTTCTACCATTTGGGCTCACCAATGCCCAACCGCGTTCATGAATTTAATGAACAGTGTTTTCAGAGATTGCCTGGATAAGTTTGAATTGGTATTTTTAGATGACATTCTTATTTACTCCAAAAATGAGGAAGAGCACCTTCAACACCTTCAAATAGTTCTTTAGCGGTTAAGGGAACACAAACTATATGGAAAATTCTCCAAATGTACCTTCTTTCCGAAAGAGATACAATATCTGGGGCATATAATATCAGCTAAGGGAATTGCAGTGGATCCTGCTAAGATAAAAGCTATAGTGGATTGGCCAGTAGCAAAAAATGTTCCTGAGGTTAGAAGTTTCATGGGATTAGCTGTGTAACAGAAGGTTTGTCTGAGATTTTTTTCTAGAATTGCTCATCCCATTACCTCTCTTCAAAGAAAAGGAAAAAGATTTGAATGGACAGAAAAAAATGTCAAGAGGTGTTTGACCTATTAAAGGAAAAACTAACAACCGCTCCAATATTGACAGTACCGGATCCTAATGGTCGTTTTGTGGTTACAACAGATGCATCGGGAGAAGGATTGGGCGGAGTGTTAATGCAAGAAGGAAAGGTAGTGGCTTATGAATCTCGGAAATTGAAACAATATGAGCAAAATTATGCACCCCATGATTTAGAGTTGGCAGCTATTGTTCATGCCCTGCAAATGTGGCGACATTATTTATTAGGAAAAACTTTTGAACTTAAGTCAGATCATCAAGGTTTGAAGTATATATTTACACAGCGCAATCTAAATGCTCGCCAGAGAAGATGGATGGAGTTAATTGTCGATTATGATTTTGAGATCAGTTACATTAAGGGCAAGGAAAACAGAGTAGCTGATGCCTTGAGTCGACGGAAGCATATAACGGCAATGGTGTCAATCAACACTGATTTTAGAAACCAAGTGATTCAAAAATTGAATGAAGATGGATATTATTTGCAAGTTCGAGAAGCTCTTCAGTCAAATCCACAGGAGCCTAAATATGAAGGTTTTCACATTGAAGCAAATGGGCTTTTGAGATTTAAAGGTAGAATGTATATTCCAAAGTCTTCTGAGTTAAGGAAAACAATATGGAAGGAAGTACACAACGCACCATATTCAGGACACCCTGGAGTAACCAAGATGTTGGCCGATGTCAAACCGTTATATTTCTGTAAAGGAATGAAAAGGACGCAGCGAGATTTGTGGCAGGATGTTTCGAATGTCAGAAGGTCAAGGTAGAGCATCAGCATCTAGCAGGATTGCTTCAGCCTCATAGCGTACCTGATTGGAAATGGCAAATTATTAGTATGGATTTTGTACAAGGTTTACCTTTGACTAAGAACAGGCATAATGTCATATTGGTGGTAGTGGACAAGCTCACGAAAGTGGCACATTTCATACCAGGGAATTTAACAGATGAGGCACCTGTGATCGCACAAAAATATGTGCAGGAAATTTTTCGTCTCCATGGGATACCAGAAGAGATCATATCAAATAGAGATGTCAGGATGACATCCAGATTTTGGTAAACCTTATTTTCAGCCTTGGGGACTCAGTTGAATATTAGTACGACATATCATCCTGAAACAGATGGTCAGACAGAAAGGGTAAACCAAATTTTAAAAGATCTACTTAGAATGTACTATATGGATCAGCAATATAGGTGGGAGGAATATTTACCTTTAGTAGAATTTGCCTATAACAATTCATATCAGTCAACAATAAAAATGGCACCTTTTGAAGCACTATATGGCAGGAAATGTAGAACCCCTATAAGTTGGAATAAGTGGGAAGGCAGGATCATTCTAGGGCCTAAAATCCTCCAAGAAATGGAAGAGCAAGTAAGAATAATCAGGCAGAGACTGAAAGAAGCCAATGACAGGCAAAAGAATTATGCTAATGCCAAACGTGTTCCCAGACAGTTTGTAGTGGGAGAAAAAGTTCTTTTGTGGGTGAAATCACAAAAAAGCTCTATAAAATTTGGAAAAGCCTCTAAGTTAGCCCCAAGATACGTGGGACCTTTTGAAGTTCTAGAAATTATCAATCCTGTGGCATACAGAATTGCTCTACCCCCGGCTCTTGCCAGAATTCACAATGTATTTCATGTTTCCTATCTTAAGAAATATTATGCAGACTCTGAACATATGATTGATTGGAAATCATTGCAGGTACGAGACCCTGGGGTGGTCACAATAGAGCCACTCCGAGTACTCGAGATACGTAAGTTGCACTTACATAATCGCGAGGTGGTACAATGTAAGGTCCAGTGGGACTAGTATTCAGAAGAGAATGCCACCTGGGAAGAATATGATGAGATTCATCAAAAGTTTCCTTATTTATTTCCAAACAATTGAGATTGATGTGAAACTATGTTGTTAAGCTTTTATATATATATATATATATATATATATATATATATATATATATATATATATATATATATATATATATATATTATTGATAAATAATCATTGAAGACGATGATTCTTGAGGGGAAGAATATGTCACATCCCCTTCTTTTTGAACAATGAAATGTTAATTATGTTGTTAGTTGAGTTCAACTGCTTTCATGTGAATGTGGGAATTATTCGTTGGAAAATGTGTATAGTGGTTTTCTTTTATATGTGAATATTTTCTTGATTATATGTGAAAATGGATTTATGGAAATAATATAAATTATTGTTCGTATCATGAAAACAATTTAACCTTCATTATTGTCGAAGTGGTTGGAGGGCAAATCAGGTGACAAGGAAAAGGGATATCAACAGGGAGAGGGTGATTACAGGAATCGAGAAACAATAATTATACCTAAGCCTAAGTCACCGTAGCCTTGGCCAAGGCACATGTATATAAGTATAAATATATATTTCTAGTGGTGAGAATTATTTCTCTTATGTCTATTAAATAAAATATAGTGTCTTACCTCTTGTGGAGCGCTTGGAGTGTGTGAGCTAAAATCTTGATTGTAACTTCCCCCCCCCCCCACCACTCTGCCCAAGTGCAAGAAGGAATGCTCCTTCTTACACACGGTCGTAGTGGAGGAGCGGCATTCTACATATTGGCGTTTATTCTTTCTTGGCAGGGATTCGCTACACTATCTCTGAGGGAAAGAAGCATTCGCATAATATTCATTAAACATTTTTCGTAGGAAGCATAAGCAACCGTAGGAACCAGTCTTATATTTCAGTTTGTTGAGCAGCTGCGTCTACCTCAACCTCGATCCCAATAAGATTTGTTCAGGCAAGATCATAGTTCTTTATCTTAGTTCAATTTATCATGCAAAGGAAAAACATAGTATTTGATGATCAAAGTATATTGAAACATTCTATCTCTCTCTGATCATAGTTCTGAGTTTCTTGATCAGTTACAAAACCCTGTATATGTATTTCATTCATCAAGCTTTTCAAATCTGCTGAAGCTCAGATCTTCTTGATACTTAACGCATAGATATATAAACATATATATATATATATGAATATATATATATGAAGACATAACTATTATTACTGCTCATATATTGTAGTTGCACTGAGATACAGGACTGCGGTCACTAGATGAAAGAGTAATTTCTGTCTATATACTTCTGCTCTGTAATTATCTTGAAAACTGTAAGTTTGTCGAGAGAGTCATGCATGATATTCTTTCAAAACCTGCAAACCAAGAAAAAGAAAATTTTTGAATTAATAACAATGTCGAGCAAGGGTGAGTGCTGACGACACAGTAGTGTCAGTTATTTACTAGAAATCCTTGGCCAAGGTTACGATGCAAATTAGGCATCTGTCAGCTATCAAGTACCAGATATACCACTGGTCAGAGTGATCTTTCCAGTTAGAAGGTACCTATAGGGAAAAGATCGATTAGGAGGTATAGGTCTTGACACCAGGCTCAGAGGCATATTGTTGTTAATCGATTCTTTGTTAATCACCCTCATGAAGGGTCGGGTTTCTTCAGTTGAAGAAGCACAGGAGACCAATTGGTCTTGGTTGGGTGGATAAAGCCCTTGTTGATATTTCTTTTTCCAAAATCCAGAGGAGAATCTACAATCAAATCAGCAGGAAGCTATTCAAGTTGTACTTCTCTTAATCTCTCTTAATATTTGAATTTCATTGAAGAAAGTTAATTTATTCTTGGTTACATGTATTCTGTTAGAAAAGATTATTTCAGCTGAAAATGAAAGTTAGTTGTAAACTTGAATTTTATTGCATTTGATTTTCATAATAGTTAGTTATTCATTCCGCTGAAATTCTATTATTAGATAAGTTTCTATTCTATTAAATTAGAGTGGGTGTTACAATTAGTAGGAGAGTTTATGGAGGGAACATCATAGGAGAAAAGAGAATTTTGTGCAAACCCTAAGCAGAAATGTAAAATCAATCAGATCTCAAAGCAAAAGCAATTCAAGCATAAATCATTTAGGCATAGAAATACCAATCAGCAAAAAGGATCATCGATGGGAATCAATACATCATTATAATTCAGCAAAAGATAGTATCTTCTACTCTGGCAATCTACAAATCAGTTATATCAATAAGACTTAATTGCAAGTATACAGTAAAGAAGCAAATAGGATCTGGTACGAATTTGAGGAATAGTGTGCAGTAATTATTTTATTAATAAGTTTTGAATTCTCTCACATACATATATCATAGTACTGCTGTCATATATTGATACTTAGATTGTATTCCTTTAACATAAATAGATGATATATATATGTATGTCTTTATCCTATGATCAGTCAAAAAGTTAAAGGAGGCAAGTTAGGGTGGTGCCGTTTACAGGCTCTCCCATGCTAAGTAGGCCACTCCAAGGGTGGGAATGTCTTAATCTGGACGTCCCTACCGCTTGGGGCCAAGGGGTGAGTTGTCTTAGTTTGGACACTCGTGCTCATGGGCTTAGATAGGTTGAGTAGTTTACAGGCACTTCCTTTCCAAGGCTTTCCTACCAAGCCAAACTATGACTAGTTATTAGGATGGATTCAAGGAGTTTCAATCATAAGAGGGATGGATAAGGTAACATGGATAGGGAAAGCAGATACAAGTTTATCCGCCAAGTACACCAACCCAAGGGTGGAATTGTCTTAATTTGGATGTTCCTACCCCTTGGGCCAAGGGGTGGGTTGTCTTAGTTTGGACACTCGTGCTCTTGGGCTTGGTATGGATAGCTTCGAGCACACTTATCATGTTTCTCATCCAAGTCCTATTATGATTAAACTTCCACTATGCATTATAGCTAATCTTCTATCATGCACCATAGATACTGTGTAGTTTATATAGATTTGAAATAGTTATAGATCTTACATGGTTTAAATAGATAATATATTATATATGTTTTGATCATATGAATTATATTCCCAATATCATCTCACATGATTGCAAGACCTACACCAGGATTTATCTTGCTTAAAGCATTTAATTGGTAAGTTTTAAACCCTAACTATATTAAACTTGTGATTCTAGGGCAAGATTTAGGGTAATCCCAAAAGTGGACATTACATAGAGCCTAAAAATTAAGAAGTCGGTAGGATTTCAGTCAACCATACCTCCTTCTACACAAGCTGCCCCAATTTCATCCACCACATCAAATGCCAATTACCATCCAATCCATTAATAAGTGTCAACTAGGACATCAACTAGTCTTCATGGTCAAAGATGTAGACATTAGAAATGATTAGAAATGAATAAATATGAAGACTTTACCATATTTTGTTATCTTTTGGCATTATGTTATGAATACTGGCATTGTGCTTGAGTAGAGTCAAATGTTATGCAATGTAAGTCTTATACAAATTACCTTTTTTTGTTAATCAATTGGTTATATCAAAGCATTAGACAGTTGTGTCCAACTGACATTTCCTACGTGCCTCAACTATACGTTTATGTTCCAAAATTCATGAAGAAAATCTCTCAATCCTCCCTGAGTCATATAATTGTTCATATAGTATCCCTAAGTCATGTTGTTTTTCATATCTTCTCCATTAACCATATTGTTGTTCATAACTTCTCCCTAACTCATATTGTTGTTCAAATCTTCTCTCTAACTAGTATTGTTGTTCATATCTGGAGAATCAAACTTTAAGCTACATTGATAATAAAACTGAAAAATGATTCTTTTTATGTTTCTTGAGATGTTCGTTCATTGCTCTCTTGGTGATTCTAGTGTAGTTTATATCAATGTTCTATTGGGGTTTCAATTGTGATATTCTACATTGAGTTAGTTCTAACAAGAAGTAGTTTTGGTTACATTTCCTATCCAACATCAACAGCTCTCTCTTAGCATGGGACTTTCATTTTACACATTTATTTTGTATCATATACATTTGATTATAATTTTTGTCCTAGGGCTTAGATGTTTGGGTTACCCTCCCTCCTTAGGTTTTTTGCTCTCTAGGTCTAATTCCATTATTAGTTATTGATCTTTGTTTGTTTCTAAGTCATTTAGCACCCATGATTTGCTAAAGAAACGTGTACTTTTTGAGTTCCATCAACCTATTTGTAATGTCCCACCCCTTTTTGAGACCCAATTTTTTCCGGTTTTCTGTAGTTTAGTTGAACCTGATGCGTTTTGTGTTTTTGTGCATAACATAGAATTTCTTTGCATACAAGACAACTCAGAAAATAGCATAAATGAACAATACCCAGATGCTTATAAAAGAGAGAAATGCATTATAATTCATTTATGAACAATACCCATATATGCAAATGACAAATGCATCAAATATTAGACATACCCAGGTGCTGATATGAAAAATACAGATCTGAAGCAGCAGCGTAGGGTCTTCAAATCACTCCCATACTCATTAAATCATGAACTAATACATCCACAGCGAGATACAGCAGTATGTATGAGGATGACACCTCTGAATGGAGGTAATAACTCACAAGGACTTCAGATTTTCAACATCTACAGCGACCCACAACCTCACCCCAGCTGGTACGGCCTGATTACAGTGAACAGCAGCAATAGTATGGTGTTCCACCCCTCACATAAGCCTCCAATGGCATCCCAAAGTGACAGTTCTTAGCTGCAGCAGCTCCACGCCCAAAATGGTGGACAAAACTCAATGTAAAGGCCAACAAACAACATATTTCTCCTCTAGGCAGGTACGGCCAGCTACTAGAGCAGTACGGCCAGGCTAAGGAGTAAAAACCCCAACAAACGACTTCAAAAATCAGTAAAAATCTCTGCAGTGTTTTCACAAATATGCCTCCCTAATTACCATGTCAAAAAACTCCAGATTTGTCAATGAGAAGCCCTCTGCGACAAGCTAACAGTCTGAAAATGAAGCTCAATTGCACCCTCTGAATGAGAATGCTCTCAAATGCCCTTGGGAGATCTTTCACTCCTACAAGCACTCTACAAATGCGAAGGTTTTCATCTTCACAATGGCTGGTTTCTCCACAAAACCCTGGTTTGCTTCTACAGCAATGTTCATTCACCAAAATATCCAATGTTCCAAATGAGCGTGAAAATCTTCTTTTTATTCTTCCTTTACTTTTCCCTCAACGCCTCATTTGAGAATTTTAATATTTTAACATTATTTTAACTGATATCACTTGGCGCCCAAACCAAGGAATATATGTGACTTTACTAATATTAATATGTCTCATGTCCTCACATATTTAATAAAGTCATTTTTATTATACTATATACTTAAGTTAAATATTTAATTTAACTTAAGCCAATTATCACGACATTAAAATTAATGCATGAATGTACTCCAAACTGGAATTTCAAAGCACCACCGTGATCACCAATTAAAAATGAACACATCCCAGGTCCGACTGACCAACTCGCAACTAATCTTGATGCCCTTACTAAAATAGTAAGTAACTGGAATTTCAAAGCACCACCGTGATCACCAATTAAAAATGAACACATCCCAGGTCGGACCGACCAACTCGCAACTGATCTTGATGCACTTACTAAAAATAGTAAGTTTGGCCTTAAGGCCCCAAAAATGCTCCAAAAAAAGTCAGAAAGGAGATCCCGCCAAGGTAGAAACACAAATCCAAGCCAACCAAGCAGACTGAAACCCATAATGATCACTGACATGGGTTCTCTAACCATCCCCGTTAGTCTACGAGAACCCGAGTGGTAGACTAACCCGTAAACCAACTGCCTAGGAAAGGGACATTACACTATTTTCATCATTCATGAACATTAAATAGTTTATTTCTTTCTTTCTGGTCTTTAAGGAAATAACTATTGCATAAATTTGTTTTCGTCCATGACAATATCCAAGATAATATAGTATACACATTTAAATATTCTACCACAACTCTACAAGTTAAAAGTTACAGTCAGAGAAATATATTAATAACTTTTTGTTTATACTAAGAACTACTACCTCAACAGCCCCCATTAAAGACTTAAGAGGAGTAAATACTGCAAGTAATAATTCTGCTTCTTGCTCTTCTCCAGCAGAGGAGGAGAATAAATTGTGTAAACCCCTCACTGAATTTTTTGTAGAATTGAACTCATATGGTGCCTCTCAAGGTAATCTAGGTAGTGCAAGTGCTAGTTTTATTATCCAAAATGAGGATGGGAGCTTTATTCGTGGTGGCTCTCCTTTTAAGGGAATTCAGACCAATATTGAAGCAGAATGGAAAGGAGTTGTATCAGGTATGGCTATTGCCTCATCTATTGGGGTGCAAAATTTGATCGTGGACAGAGATTCCTTGGTGGTTATTAACTCTCTCAAAAAGAGATCCTGTCCCAATTGACAGTTGACAAGGTTTGCAAAAGAGGCAGGTGCTTTAAGCACAAAATTCAAATTAGTTATATTCCTGCATGTCATAGAGCAGTGAATGCTGCAGCTGATTTTTTGGCAAATTGTGGTGTTGATAAGAACCCCTTAACTGCACTTCACAATGATTTTCTATCCTCTTTGGTAGGGTTGGATTCTTTTTTAACCTATAAACCTCCATAAGATTTATTTCGTCTCTTCCCACGACCTAAGGGTTACTTCTAATTATGACACAGCTTAATTATTATGAGTGGTGCTATGTTAATGACCATGCAAGATCGCTTGTGCTCTCTTGTGTAATAATGGTGTGTGGGAGTCTCTTTTTATTCAGGATATGAGGTGGCTGTGGAGGATTGTCCTGCATTGGTGATGGCTGCTCGTTGGAGATTCTGCCAGCATGCTCTGTGTGTTGTGTTTGGACTGGGTTTTGGCTTGCTGGTGCAATGTCAGAAGAGGAATTCTCTCTGAGGCCAAGACCCTTACAGAAAAGGCAAAGTCTCAGACAACATCTGGTTTCAATATTCAATTGCAGAGACCCAGCCACTTTAGGGTTTGTAAAGTCTGTACTTGATGAGGATGGTATGGGATTGAAGGATCTATCAAGGCCCAAAACTTCCACTAGGGAAGACTTTCTCTCCAAATTGGCAATGATTGTCCCATAGGCATCTCAGAGGATTTGGCTTCTTCGAATGTTACTGTCAGGTCATTTTGATGGTATGTTTGTCCTGCCTTCAGGACAGGAGATGGCTGAAAAAGGTGAGGAGATGGCTGAAAAGGGTGAGGAGATGGCTGTGAGTGAGAACTCTCAAATCCTACCTTAAGAGCCTAATACAAGTGCTGCTGTGGAGAATGAGGAAATGAGGAAGATGAGGAGAGAACTGTTGATATTTAGGGTGTATTGTGCTGATATGGGCAAGGTGCTGGTGGGTCTCATGGTGACCGACAACAAGGGTCACCTTGAGGTTTCCAGTGATCACACTATCCCTGTTTTTTGGTGGAGACAAGGTGAATAGGTCTCAGCAAAGGAATCAGGTCTTCCATGGTGTCCGTTTCCTGTTGCTTGACCCTTCGGCAAGTGGTGAGGCTGCACAGTCCTCCAATGCTGTTTTGGTGGAGGATGTTGTAGGTTGGGGTGCTGCAGAGATATCCGGAGTGGGGAGGTGAGGTGTTTGTTGATTCTGATAGTTTTGTGGTTGTTGGGTTGGGTGGCAGCAGAAGTAGTTTGCCATATTTTTGCTCTTCGCTCTTTTTTGGCTGCAAGTTGATGGTCTTTGCCCATGCGTGTCCTGTTTTTGGCAGATTATGCAGGTGAAGGATATGGTTGTTTTGTTCATCTTTCTGTAATATTTCTATGTAATAATTTTGTATGCTTTTATGTGTGGGGGTGCCAATAGATACCCCCACTAATTAATCTAAAAAAAGAACAACTGCCTCAACAAACATGAGATCAGTTTTCCTTTCCTATTCTTCTCATATTTAAGATTGTGCTTTTATGGTGAATGCTATTCACCATTTTGTATATGCTTCTTAGACAGATTAGTTTTGAAGTGACTTTGATATCATAAAGAATCCTTCGCGATTTCAATATTAAAATACTCCTTGACAAAATAGCAATCAAATCCAATGTTTATAGTTAGACATGAGGAGCCTAAAAAGATAAATCTTCAACACTTTAAATAGTGCAGTTGAATCTTAAAGGTATGACTAGGATTTTAGAAGTTATGCTATTTTTTCATCTCTAATTGTATTTCTCTATGTATACGTTTTTAGAAGAGAAACAAAAAGACTGATTCTCAATAAATGTATATTTCCTTACCTTCAAGAATCTATGGTAATTTATGTGATTTTACAACTTAAACACATTGATGATTATGAAATGAATTCATGTCAAGCATAATAAAGAATTATATGGCTATTGAGACTTTCCACATAAACATTAGCAAGCTTCAAATCCTTACACTAGAAGGGTTTTTGATTCGTTGAGCTTCATCAATGATTGCATGATGCCATTGGATATGAGAAAGAAAGCTTGCGTCCAACATTGCAAGTTCATACGTTGTCAAGAAAACATCAAAAGGTAAATCCTGTTCAGCCTGCCACACACATATCATCAAAACCATTTGAAAAAATGCAAAGAAAAAAATAATGAAGATAAGCAAAAAAAATTAGCCACTAAACCTACTTTATTGCAATTGACATAAGTTTCACTGCTGATTACTCAATTACTCTAGATAAATAATTTAATTTTCTCATGCTCACAAATCAAAAGTTATTTATTTAACTTAATGCATTGGAGTTGTTATCTCAATGATAACAGACTTTCAAACATGGGAGACGGATTTTCAAACCCTGAGAAAAGAAAATATACTGAACTCAGCTCACTTCCAAATATTTTTCAGCCATTGAAGACCCAATATATGTTAATTTTTTTAGTTAATGCTTCAATACTTATTTTTTGTGTGTTCTAGTCTTCTGCTATATAGGCAAATATTATTTCTTATAAATATTCTTCCAGAGAATATTGACAAGAAACTGAGAAAAAGAATGAAATATATTATCGTTTATGGACAATAAAAGATACTACTTATAAATTACACAATTCATAAAGTTCCCAGAGGAGGAGAAATGTTACATCCAATAGCTTTTTATTGAAAAAAGGTAAAATTTATATAATATATAATGTTTGTTGGTTACAAAAGGGCCACTAATCTTGTCAAGGCATGGTCATGTTTACAAAAGAGAGAGCCAAGTTTTGGAGAGTACATAGTGTAGTTTTGAGCGTTACAATTTGAAAAAGTATAAAAGAAACTAACGGACAAAGTACAAAAGAGGGAGATGTTTCAAAAAAAAAACACAACAGCAAGAGATTTGCTATTTTTCCTTTCAAGATTGGATAATTGTAGGATCATTGAACCATATATATTATATACACAACAAAAGACAACAGCTTGGAATGGAATTAGAATGGTGGGTAAAGACCACTTCCCTCTTGCAGGTAGTTTATGTGCCAAGCAGTGGAAGCAGAAGCATGAGTTTTATACAATGTTTTTGTCCTCCTTCAATGCATATTTATATACATTATATTATGTTATGAGATTGGAAAGTTTAACTTGAGTGATTTTCATCTGTGTATGATATAAGACATATTCAGTTGAGAGTTACAAGAAATTGCCCAATTGCCCAAATTTCCATGAACAAAACATATCTGTTCTCGATAAAAATTCACAATATATATTGGGCCAACTAATGCAACAAAAATTAGGAAAAGTTATTACTATAAATATGCTTGAACACCTTCCATTCTGTCATGAATCATCATTTTCAGATTTCCTATACTTGCACTGGTCATGGTAAGGAAAAAACTTTTTTAGGATTGAGCAATGTTTTTTATGAAATGGCACATACAATCATCCAACCAACTCTGCATTTTCCTACAAATCAGTGTAAGCTCTTGCACTAAGAAAAGAAAGCATAACCATAAAAATAAAAAATGAAACTTCTGATATTAAAACAACGTGCATAATTGCATTAAGGATGGATTTGAAGTGCCCAATCTACACCTCTTGGTTCAATAGATGTTGGGTGTCTCATCTACATTTGTGTCCCTGAGAGTTGTTCCAAACAAGTAAATTTGGTAACAAACCACCTCTAAAATAGTCAGTCAACCATAATGAAATTTTAAAAGTGTGTGTAGCCTCTCTCAACAATGCAGATGTGGTAAACTAGCGACCATGGTATTAAAGTTTCAAAAGGAATTTGCAAAAAGGCGCATCAACAGTAATATTATTTCAGAATATAGTCTAATCAATGTAATATCAATTATCAAACGGTTGATGAAATTAACACATACACCTGATTTAGAAGTCCGTTTGCTCACATATTCAAATATCTCTTTACGCATCTCCAATCGGTGTTCTTTATCACCAACATAGCTAAGAACTCTTAGGCTGGGAGAAAACTTAGCAAACTCAGATGCCCAACCATCTGTTACGCTTAATGGACATAGTACTACTGCCAGATTGAGATGTTTATAAGACAAAAAGAAGCCAATTACATGTAAGTAATATGCCATACATAAACAAAGCAATAGTTCAAAAAAATCTTTCCCTGCACTCTTACTGATTGCCACCAAACAAATAAAGCATAATAACAGGATATGAAAATTCAAAAAAAAAAAACTGTGTCACAGATAAACAGACAGAATTGAAATGTTTGAAAGTTATTAAGCTCTGTGATCTTACGGAATGGCCCAGTGCGTTTCCTTTCAATTTTTAAGTATGCCAGCAAGCATATAGCCTGCAACGTTTTCCCAAGTCCCATCTGCAATAATTGATAGTAAGAATGAAAAATAATATATCAAGGACAAATGATATTTTTTGAATGGATAATATATTCGCCTCTGTTTGCTCTGCATCGCACAGAATTAAAATTGATCATGTTCTTTAAAAGTAAGAGAATGTATAAATTCAACTAGAAATAATTACTAAAATTTGATAAGCTGAAAATAATGTCTGACATCTATCCATGAGTGTTTCTCATTCATGGCAGGATTTAAATTATAAATATAAGTTTGACAACAAGAAACGTAAGAGTAAAATCAAAATAAAATAAACGTTTTGTGTCAGTTTCAATATATAAATTAACAAGCGACAGACAGATGGCAGACAACCTTGAAATCCATGCATGTAACAGTTTGGGTCAAACAATCATGTAAAATCCGGATCTCATAGTTGAATGCCTCTTCAA
Organism: Cunninghamia lanceolata; assembly: GCA_027924645.1. NCBI lineage: Eukaryota > Viridiplantae > Streptophyta > Pinopsida > Cupressales > Cupressaceae > Cunninghamia > Cunninghamia lanceolata. The sequence goes on from BSBN01000469.1 coordinate 5,005,681, forward strand.
ACCACTACCTTAGACTGCAATTTCAAGCTTAATAGAATTAAACTAGCAATACAGAGTGGTAAAACCTGCCCACCATTTTTCATAGCCTATGACTTTGTAAATAAGAATTCAAAGTGCTTCCTAGATAAGAAGCATCTCCCTGATATACAAAGAATAGCCAACCTAAGAAAACCAGTACCCTAGATTAATTTTGCAATCCTCTATTATGTCAGGATATCATAGTGTAAAGGACCGTCGAGCATATGACTTCAGCAGAGATCATAAATCTCTACTTAAAAAGAAATGGGAAGAACATCATTAAGCCCAATGAGAATGCAAAGGAGGGCAAAGTGTACACACTACAGCTTCCAGAAAAAATGCATATGAATTATGTGATGATTTAGTGGGATTTAACTGTGTAGTTTTGAATCAATCTTCGTCAACCCATATTTTATGAGTAGTGGCTCAGAAGAACCCATCTCTCATGACCATGAATGGTCCTGTCATGTCCCCATTTCCGGAGTAATTCCTTATAGAGTTGATGATTAGCCTATCATCCATTCCCGTAGGCTAATATATTGTTAAGGAAATGATTTATAGTTTGAGCTTGTTTCTAAACATGGAGAACCAGAAAGTTGGTTTATTTCTAAACATGGAGAATCGGAAAGTTGGCTCAACAAGTGTAAGTAGGTGATGACAAATGAAATCTTTAATTACATTTGTCAAATATCATATTGCCTTTGTAATAAATTTTGCCAAGGTGGAGTTTTCTTGTGTTATGCAAATCGATGGATTAAGGAAGCTCTCCATGACATTCGCCCAAAAGGAAAATAGGCCCAGCTATCATATCATGTGCCACCGATTGAAATGGAATATGGGATCATGTGCCATCGTTGGAAAATTTGCAATGAATGAAGTGTCAACATTAAGGATAGGTTTGTCCAAGGATAAAAGTGTACACAACATTGGATCATGTGCCATAAAAGGTGGAAGATAGAGTAAAAGTGTACACAATGACAGCCAATTGCATTGGATCTTGGGTCATCGATTCATGCTTAGTGGAGGAATTTGTATTTACAAATGCAAATGGCTATGTGGATCGACCCAAATGAAGAGGAGTATTATAAAACATCAAACGCCTATATGATTGCATATGTGTTCGCCCAGCTAAAGGTTATTTATCATAAAAAGTATGCCAGCTGAATCAACGCCCAGCTAGAAAGAGAAAGAAAAATTCATTGGTGGAATCCAATCAACAGCAAATTATAGTTTAATAGATCGACCCAGCTGAGGAAGTTACATGGAGGCTCTCCACCCACAAGGAAGCAATCGATTCTCTGGTATGTCTCATTCTTATTCATTCATTACTGGAAATATATGATTTCTAGTGATCTCTATGCAGGGAGATGGCCTCTTGCTAATATGGTGATGACCCCATATACTATTCTGAAGCGATATCATACAGATAATCACTATTGAGCTTCAAATTGCAGGTTATAAAGGAGTTTGGAGTGAAGAATAGTTAACAAGAAAACCTTGGTTTCATCACATCAAGCCAAGGTAGCATTCATAAAGTCATTGTTTAAAGTTTTGTCAACCTGATATGTTCTGAGGTTTCATCACAGCCAGCTGATGAATATGATTTACAGGGTTTCAGGATCCACATCATACCATCTGATGATTAGTAAAGTCTTTTGATGCCTTGGATGATCCATCGATTGCAAAAGGAGATACTAAAATGGAATTTGGATGCAAACTGGGTATGTTTCTGCAGATAATAGTTGTCTCAGTCACTTACAGGTCTGATGCAGACTAGCAGTCAGTGAGATTTGACATGTTTCAAAGTTATTTTGCATTGGAGGATACTTCTACACCAATCGCTATCATCTAGAAGCCCATTGCTAGCATTATCAAGCACATTTGTGTTAGTGTTTAGCATACTTGATGTAATCTGGGAGTTGCAGCAGTTCATATCTCTGTCACAGCAGCAAATCAGACCTCTGTTCCTGCACTTATAAAAGGTCCCATGACTGTTAGGACTTCATATTGATCACTACTTCTTGTGTGGACATCGAATGGGCTGAGCAAAGAGTCCAGACTTGAAGTAAGAATTCGTGGAACCTAACATCAGAAAACTACATCTGCAGCATTCATATCAGTCATATTCCAAGTGGCCTTCAGCGGTATGTAGCTTTCATTTTTCATAGTTGCTGAACTGGGTATGTTTATATTGAATCATATGTCTTGAATGATGAATGTAATTGATCGTCTCAGTCTGATATAGACTGTATCAGCCTTCTCAACATTGTACTCAGTGTTATTGCAATTGGATTCAAGTGGCCATTTCATCACATTTTCATTTGATGTATGTTCTGTCTCATTTTCAAGCAAATATCCTTATGAATGTGCATCAAACAAGGCTACAAAACATTAAACAAATCACCCAGAAAACTTTATGAGACTATGCTTGCAAAGTGTTTGACAAAATTCCAAGGTAGAGGAAAGTGAAAATTCAGGACAGAATTGAAGGGGATCCTACAGGTCCATTTAATACTCATTAAGTATAAGTAAAGCTCTCCGAAGTACTACTCCTGATGTTACTCTGACTCAAGTGAATTTAACTATAGAATCTCCCCTGTTTGCATATAACCATTCCCAGAGGTGGAGCTGCATTTATCAACCATATTTTAACCACTCTACTTAAACATCATTCATTTCACTGGTGAAACAGTAAATAACATTTTATAACTCCTTAACAATAAATAAAAAGTAGTAAATATTTATTGTATTTTATTGGCAAAAATAAAATTTCCTGGATGCTACTTATGATATTTAAAAATAGCTTATTTTAAGCTGCTTAAGTAACAATATAAAAGAAAAAATCAAATAATATAAACATAGCTAAAAGAGATTGGCTGAGAAGATAGTACTGATAAAAAAGCTGAATGGAACATATTAATTTACAGTGTGAAGAGAAGGGCACAGAAAATGACCTCGTCACCTGCACATAGCACGAAAGCAAATAACTAATTCTACATCACTACCATAAATTTAAAAAAAAAAAAAAATCAAATACTTCAATCTTAGAATCATATAAAGTTAGTAGAACTGACCGAGAATAACGTTTACCCCACGAACGTATCGGCGAATGAGCCAGGCAACTCCTTCAGACTGGTGGGGTTTGAGCTCAGCCACGATGCCCCATTCATTGCATTTTTTGGCCACTTGGTCGGCCGTTGGAAGTTTTTCTTCGCCGTCGTCGAGCTCGGCCAGGTGCGCTGCGGCTGCCACTCTCTGCTCATACTTCATGCCTGCCGCCATTTTTTGTTTCTGTTTTTTTGGCTTCCGTTTCTCCTACTTTTGCCTCCAACTTTGGCCTTCCATTTTTCGTATTTGGGAGGGTTGAATTTGTTTCTTGTATCGGAAGCTCGGTTTAATTAAAGGGTCAAATGGCCGTATGCCGATGTGACATTGTACCACGAGGTGATCCCTGGGACTGGAATTTAGAATGGAATAGAGTAACTTTTAACGTTCACAAGGTTAAAAGTAGTCTATGAGACATTTAGCCCTATCAAATTTGTTTCTGCCTTTCGATTCTTGTTTTTTTCAAAGAAAGAATGCGCTCTTTGACTTTCTCAAAAGACCTTGTTAGTGCCTGAATTGACTGACAATTTTTGAGCAATTCTCATGCAGGCACTTTCCCTAAGTATCCAAAAAATGTTCTAAGTGTTGGACCTCCTCGGCATTTTTCAGCTGCATCATCATATTTTCCTGAGGAGGAGGTCATCATCATCATATTTTCTTCGATGGTGGTCAGCATCATCATGTTCCCTGTCGACCGGTTTCTCATCAGGATCATCATATTTCACTATCGGGTGATGTTTGGATATCATCCTGATCCTGCTGATGAGCTACAGTGCGCCCTAATTTGCTTGCGGGGGTGATCTTTCAAGTATCCGGTGAACTTCCAATTATCACCTTGCCCAGACATGATGATGATGTTGCCCCGATCTTCTGAAGGGGTTATTCGCCAAGTTGTTCGACCTGACTTGTCTTTTCTTAAGGGTCGTCGTCATCATCATCATATTTCCAGTTATCACCGTGTTGCTTGCGAGGGTCATCATATTTTCTGCCTTCATGATATTTCGCCGGGGTGATATTTCTATCATCGGATGATCTTGGTTATGATCATCCTGATGATGTTGTTGAAGAGTTCTAAGTGCGACCCTATTTTCACTGGGGTCATCATATTTTGAACGTTAGGATGATCTTAGTCAGTATCATCCTGATGATGTTGTATCACTTCTTGTTCGTTGTTTTGTCATCCTGATGATGCTGACGTCATTCTTACGTCAGGGTGATATCCGGTTTTCTCTGCGTATCTGCATCATGATATTTCCGAAGGAGGGGGTGATATTTTCATATCACCCGGATATATGTTTGTTCCAGCGTCATGATGATGCTGATATCAAGGAGATATCCGCCTGCTGGCTTCGTGCATTATCTAGTGGGGGTGATCTTTTCAAGCATCATCATATTCATATTTCGCCCTGATCTTATAGCGGAGCTACAGTGCAACCCGATATTTGTGCATCAGGATGATATTTCCAAATATCCGGTTGTCTTCCGAATATCATCCTGATGTTAATATGATGATGACGTCATCAAGGTCCGGGGGGGTCATATTTCTAACACTGATCATCTTGTGGAGGTCCCCCGATATTTGCAAACATGATGATGACGTCATCCGGATATGAGGAGGTGCGCAGTAGGCAGATATGATGATGACGTCAGCAGGATATGATGATAACGTCATCAGGATGTTCATCGGCCAGACTTTTGGTATAGGCTCAGCAGGAGGATGTTTCTCCGATGGATCAGGTTGTGCCGATGAAGGCGATTATCATGCAGGTTATATTGCGATATGATGATGACGTCAGGGTGATATTTCAAGCGACAGGATATCATGCTGCTGGAGGATGATGATGATGAAGTCTTATACTAGTGTCGTCAGGAGCAAAAGCACCGACATGATATATGCTCATGACCTAGTATATAAAGTGTTAATGAGGTCATCGCGGGGTGCATGTGGGATATTGATATCCTGCATATTCGAAATATCATGATGATGAATCTCGGCGGGAAATGGTTGCGATCAACTGTTTGATGTTCTTCCCAAGGCCGCGGGTTGGTGCGCCATTAATGGCGAAGGTTGCAGAGGTATGGGCGGATCTGGTACCCGATTGAAGGTGTACATCAGCGGACAGTGGCGCAGGGCTCGAGAAATCTTCCTGTCTCCTCCCCTACCTGCTGCATTCAAGTTTGGGCGCCAATCTGGTTGTGTTTGAGCGCCATCTTTCTGATACTGTGTATCTGGCGGGATTTTTGGTCAACCATGTAATTAATTGCTGAGCACCTACCTGGCTGTTATAAGCAGGTTGTGTTGCTCATTTGAAGGTGGTTGAAAGTTGAAGATTTTTGGCTCTGTAACTCATAACAAGCTGATCTGGCTGTTCTGTACAGCTTAACCTGTGAGTTTATGTATCTCTTGTTGTATGTTTTTGGCATGAACCCACTGATTTCATGATTGATCTTATATGAGAAATGCTATCTTAGCATGTGTTGTGTTAATTCTGTCTCCAGTATTGCATGTATTCTTCTTCTGAATCTGGATGTTTGGTAATGTTTAGATTCTAGAGCATAGAATTCCTATGTTGAATGTCTGATCTTTTAACTTCTGCTCAAGGGGTAGATTAAACTGTTTTCAGGTTGAACATTGGGAAGGGTATACTGCAGTAGGGATGCCATAAGTAGAGATAACTTAACACTCTATATTGGGAGATATCTGTAAGGCAGGTATCACATATATCCCCTTGAAATCCAGTTTTAGCTGTTCATGTTGATCATTCACAGGTGTATGTCTACTGACTCCAGGCCCTGGATAGGCACCAATCATGCTTTGTTTTTGTGTTATAACCATGTCCAGCTTTGCATCCAAACTTAAAATCCAAATCAAAATCTAAAACAAACATTAGGACATTAGAATTAGTTTAGGATCCTCAGTCCTCTGTCTACAATTGCTAATAGGCCCAAAGCTAGCCCCTTTGCTCTTATCTTTCAGTTTTGGTCTACTTACAAGAGGACTATCTGCTTTCTGTCAGCATCCCAGCCTTGTATGCATATCCTCATGGATGTTGAGTAGGGAATACCCCCCTAGGTCTTGCAGAGCCTGAAGAAGAAGAGGAGATAAAATATAGAGTCTATCTCCTACACTGTTGGCCCCCTGGCCCAGAGATCCTGTTGATCACTGATGGCTACCTTGTAGGGAAATCTGGGAATAAGCATCCAGTCTGGGAAAAAGTCAACAGACCCCTCTATAAATTAACCATGCCAAGAAGTAGTTGTCAAAAACCCTGCATGTTTTGTCCTGATGTTCTGTGTAAGCGTCGCAATCTAAAATATAGTATTTTTCAGATTCCACTACCCCCGCATTGCAGAGTTCACACACTCCCTCTTTCCAAGTTTCTTTAGGCCTTTTCCACCTTCTCGTTTCACATCGGAGCTCGTGGGAGTTAGTTCTAAGATGAGCAATCAAAATCTTAGCTCTCCAAGGGATATTCACCCCAATGTAAACTTTTTGTTGATGATCACATATGGGGTTAAACACCTCAAGGTAATAATTCCTTTTTCTCCATAGAATAACACCCCATATAGACTCATGGAATTTATCCATGACAAACACTTTCATATCTTTGCCATCAGTAGGGCAAGCGTTTAAATAGATATTCCACTTGCTCATCCACTTGTTTTTTTGTTTCATCCATGACTTTTTCTTTCGCTAAGCACCTCGTTAAAGACTACCTTAGGCCACCTACTTGTTTCCAGTTACTCAATTCTTTTGAGATATCTTAAGAGACGCACCATAGCAATGGCTTCCATTGGAATTGTCACATCAGAGAGTTGAGACTTTTAGCCTGAACTTGCTAGTGATCATGTGCTTTTCAATTTTCTCTATTTGCTTCACGTCACATCAGAGAGTCAGTCCCACTTTTTCTAAATGTATAGATTTTTTTAATGAATACTTTGATATGAGAGCCCAGAGTCTCATTGTTTTCGATGAAGTTGAGTTTCTCAAGGATCAAGTCTAATTAAGTGTAGAGTAGTGTTATATGACTCACCTCGACTCGTCCGTATTCAGTAAGTCATTGACTAAAACAAGGACTTGTGACCCGGGTGTTTGGTGGGTCGTTGGACTTGGCGAGTTTTAGTTATCTAATATGGGAGCATGATCCCAACCTCGTCCCTTATGATGTCGGGGTTTTGGCAAGTTTTAATTAACAAAAAAATTAAAACCTATTCATTTAAAATGATCTTTAAGATTCTAAAAGCACATTCATTTCATTTGCAAACAAAAAAAATTGGAGTCAAAATAACTTCATAGAAAAAAATTAGCACACAAGTTGAGCAACGAATATTGATTGAATAACATTTGTGCAGGTTTGTAGTAGCCTTCAATGCATCTAAAAGAGCCTATGGTGCATGGAGCAGACATATTTGAAGAAGTGTTTTCATATTTTGATTATTTTTTTAATTTCATTTGTCTTCTACATTTGTTTTTTTTTCATTTTAGATTCACAAAACAAAGTACAAACCCAAGCTATTTTTAATCTATTTTTATCAACAAACCCTAGTTGTTTTTATAAAAAATAATTATGTTTTATAGCTATATTCTTAAATTGTTTTTAAATTTTTTATTTTTTATTTAAATTTACTAAAAACCCTAATTGTCAATTTATTTTCCATTTATTTGTTATTGCAGTGTACTTTACATTTATAAATTGTTTTAATCTTAACCCTGGTTAGAAAGGACCCTTATTGGAAACATGTCATCCCTAGGTCAAAGAAAATGGAGTTAGTTTGTACACATTGCAAGACAAAAAATTATGGGGGAGGCATTAACCAATTTAAATATCACCTCACACAAATACCATGTCGAGATGTTAAAGTGTGCATAAAGACACCTTTTGAAGTTGTCCTCAAGGTACAAAACCAATTAGAGACCTTTAAGCAATAGAAGAAACTAAAAAAGAGACAAAGAGAAGAGATAGTAGCCACTCATGGAGACTCTTCTTCTTTGATTCTTGTATTTCCTAGATCTTTGAGTAGTGGTAGTGTTAGTGATAGTGTTGGGTCTAGAGTTTGTGGATCTAAATTAGATCCATATATTATATCATGCACTGCTCCAAGTTCTCAACCATCATTTGAGAGCATGGGTTGGAACAAGGACAAGCATGATGAAGCAAAGAGTGCTCAAAGACTTTTAGTTTTATTGTACCGTTCCATTTTATGCAATCAGGTAATTAATTATTATTTTTGTTTTAAAATATATTCTTTGATTTCTTTGTTTCTTGAATTTCTAATTTAGGAATTTGTAGAATTTATACTCTATTTTTTTATTAGTAAATTATAGTCAAGGGAACTACTCCCATAATATAACAAAACAAAAAATTGATTGTCATATATTGAAAATTTATCAGTATCACATTTCTACTACGAAGTGTATACATATCTTTCTTGTATCAATCTATTGCCTATATACTACATAGTGTATACATATCTTCCCTGTATTTAGTCTACTACCTATATTTTTTTATCTTTCTTGTATATAGCAGTCTTAAGATTCATGCATATTAGCTTAATCACTATCTAAGTTATCATCAACAAGCACCTTCATCCATTCAACAGCCTCATTCAATTTCCACCCCAAGGCTTGCTTTAGAAATTCCAAACCTCTTGATGCCTTCCTCTTTCTTTTCTATTTGTTCTTTGGCCACCCTATTGTGATGAAGGGTCTCCATTGTGCTTCCACTACTCTATTCCTCAATAGCATAGCTCTATCATTGGTGGAAGACTTGCTCCATAAACTACATCAATAATTGTGTTTTCCAATATGCCTAAGAAGTTGCTCCTTATCAATGCTTTCTCCATACCCCTTATATTATCCTTATCCTCTTCCAAATCAAACAATATTGTAATAAATATGGATGCTTGATATCTAAATTAACCTTATACCCATGCTCTGTGTAGAGGAATTTGTCTCCAAGAATCTATTGTATGGCATATAGGAGAGTGCCATTATTGGTCTTAAAAACTGATTTTAGCCTCTTCTTTGTGATTGCCCCGATGAAAGCCACCTGCCTTTGCCTACTCATTAAACACATAGCTATTTCCATTTAGTTTGAAGGATGAAAGGTGGAGTAATGGTGATTATGCATATTTTGCTATTTGTTCAAGACAAATAAATGTCATCATTATTTCTACTTCCTATACCTTCAATTGTAATGAATTTATGTTGAGGATCGTGCTTTGGCACGTATGGAAACTTATTACAATAAAAAAACCTCTATTGTCATCATTGGAATAATGATTCATCTTTCATCCATTCAAACTTTGGGCAATTGAATTTGTCATTTGACATATAAGCATTTCCCTTAAACTAGGCCATTAATCAAATTATGTATCTATTATGCATTCTTTTCCTCTTTCTATTGCCTAGTTTGCTAATAAATTTCTCTTTATTTATTTCTCTATATATGTGGTTTATAGAGAAATCTTCCATCTCACTCAATAAGGGCCATAATTGAAAGAGAGCATTATTTATTTTCCAATTCTGAGATCCTCTATTTTTAACTGTTGAATACAATGAACACTGAGAGGGGGGGATGAATCAGTGTTCTACAAAACCATTTATGCACTTGCTCTTTTATCCATTTACCAAATTCAATTATGTGAAAGCAGATTAAACAAACGAACAACAACCACAAAGACATAACACATGAACACCAAGATTTTTACGTGGAAAACCCAAGGAGGCAAAAACCACAGAGAGTGTTAGCTCTTAGTGTATTATTATAGCACAATACCGAATTACAAGAGGCTCACTGCCTTGGGGTTCACTGCCCGGAGCTCATTGCTCAAGAAAAAGGCTCACTGCCAATTAGAAGAAGAAAGAAGAAGGGTGGCTCACTACCAAAAATGAACTATTGTGATTGCATCTACTTATGCATGGTTACAGTTCCAATTAAGCTCATAAACACTGACTCATAACTCTTCATTTAATTCTGTTGGTGTGAACAGGGTTATAACCTAACCAGTTTACCCTTGTGTGGATAATTCATCTTATTTAACTATTTATTAGTTAAATAATATTCACACATCACACATAATTCACACATGTTAAGTTGACTTAGTGAGTCTTCTAGATGTTTCTAGTTGAGTCTAGTTGTGTGTTGAATTGTTGATAGTTGGAGTGAGTTGTCTTATCCTCCACATGTGCAATTAGTTATCATCTTCTAATTGATACATGTAGGAATATCCCCACTTTCCACTCCACCTTTCTAGCTCCCACCTTGTCTTATAAGCAAGGCATATCATGTACATTGTAATAACAATCTTTTGCATTCAATGATAGAATAGCATTATTCTTTCATTTGATCTCTCTTGTGCTTTCATGAAGTCCTAGATCCTGGGTGGCTCCAATCATAGCCAACTCTAACATGGTATCAGAGCTCTTGGAAGAATCACTTTGTGTTAGTCAATTTTTGAGAGATTTTGAGTGCAAATTCATGGTGGATCTTGATAGTTGAGTATGCTCTTCTCTTGCATCACATGATGACCTGGAGAATTAGAAAGACTTGATAGAAATACCAGTTTTGTGAGGGTTTCCCCTTCTTGCCCTTGTATTGCAGGTTCATTTCGGTGTGTGTTGTTGCAAATCAGACTTCACCATTGCGTCTGGAGCAGCTGAAATAGTCAAGATTGCCTTTTGTTTCGTCCAGATCAGACATCAAAGGCAAAATTGACAAAGGTTTCAATTTGGGGCTCTTTGGCATGATCCGGGAGGCACCAGCAATTTCGGAGTAGTTTGGCCCAAATCAGACATTGCCATTGCGTCCGGAATGGCCAAATCAATAAGGATCGACTGTCTAAACGCCAAAATCTATTACTATCGCAAAAAGCAATTTTTTTGCCCCACAGCCCATTGTACGAACTGCAGGGAATATTCAGTGGAATATTCCAGAATCATAGTAGTTGCAGTGCTTGCGCAGGCAAATCGTGTAATGTCCGACGGGTAATATCATTATACAAAGGTTATTTTGATTTGTTTTGTGGTTTTAAAGTTCTACGGATAAATTTTTCTACAACACCCTGCTATCGGAGGGTACCTATTTGCAGTTGCAGGTATACGCAGAACGTTTGGCAGGTGCCACGTGGCACGAAACCTGCCAAACTCATATTCCATAGGACACCAATCATTATCACGGGGTTTTCATTATTGGGCATTCAAAATTTTGACATCATCAACGATCATTCTGCTATCAGCGGATCACGGTGGTTTTTGACAGTGACCACCACACCGGCGATCACAAGCTCTTCACGGCAACAGTTAAAACCCTCAGGCGGGAGTCTTATACCTCCAGCAATGACCGGCGGTGAGATCAAAGCAGGCGGCAGTCTATAACATCACTGGTTATTCAAGATCTCGACGGCCTTCCTAATCTCCCTCGGCAATCATCAAACAAGACCGGCGGTCTGCAATCCAATCTCATCAACAGTTGGATCTTTGGCAGTGATCAAATACAATAGGCGGCCTTCAAAACTGCCATTCCATCCGGTGTGCACAGTGATCTCTGCATCAAATCCACTCGAAGGATCTTCATTTCGGCGGGCACATTCAATAAATCTGGTAGTGTTGTTTAATCTTTATCGGCTATGAATCAATACTCCCGGCTCCCAAATCCATTCACAAACTAGTGGTCCATAGTAAGCAGCGATTAAGGAGAATCATCCAGCTATCTACAACCTGTCGGTGACCATTCCATTGTCGGCCATTCTAAACTGTCGACAGTTCCAATCTACGGATACCTTGAATCTGTGGCGATATGCAAAAATTAGCGACGACCAAAGTGACAATCTAAAATTCCCCAGTGGAATCACAATTTCTGGTGGCATCTATACAACAATCCACCATAATACAAATTAGCGATTTTACCCAGGGAGGTTTTGCCATCAGACCACGTTTTTCAACCTGTGAAGACCTCATTCTATGGTTTTGACCTTTGCGATCGACGGTTTTTGCCTTTACAAATGATTTTGCTCTTATACATAGGCGGTTTCAACATAGTCAAAGGTGGTTTCAGTATTCAAACCACGTTTTTCTTGTCTACAAGGTTGGTTTCGCGCCTACAACAGGGGATTTCACACCCAAAACAAGTTGTTTCTGTAAGATTCAAAGGTGGTTTTGATCTCAGACTGGTGGTTTTGACCTGAAACTAGCAATTTTTTGCTTTCCAGGAGGGGAGGTTTTTTTTCCGCCAAAAAGGAATATTCCAGGCATATTCCCTGCTGACATCATCATTGCATCAGCGCCAAGGGGCCATTTTTGCCCCTCAAAGCCCTAAAAGGGAGCTTTTTTTCATTTTTGCACAACTTTTGCCCATGGAGGCGAAATCAGGCAAACAAGATATCGTCAAAAAGCTGACAAAGAGCACTTCGCAGTGGTGTCAGTATTTTTCTAAAATTCTGCTGCAGGTGACTGCTATAGTAGTTTGAAGACATATCTTCATTTTTTGCTTCCGAGCTCACAACTTTCTGCCACGATCTCTGATTTTCATGATTTTTGCAGCATCAGAAAGGTATTTAGGAGCTCTTCAAATCCATCAGTGCACTTTTCTTAGATTCAGCTCCAAGTTCATTTTATTCCATTTGTCATTTTTTTGGCTTTTGGGTGATAACTTGGACATTTTGGCACTTGAGATAGTGAAACTTGTTTTGAAGGGATCTATTTGATGTGGTTAATCATTGTGCGTGATTGTAATATCCTTTGGATCTCATTTTTAAGAGATTTTCATACTTTCCCAATTTTGGTCCCTTGAGGACGATTGTAAATTGCACTGAGTATAAAGTGCCACAATTTTTTTTTTGGGGGGGTGATCTCTTTGATTGAGTAACAGGGGGTGTCTTGTGTTCTTTTTTGTACTCTTGCATCATGGATTCACATAAACTTCCTCTACTCACACCATATAACTATCATGAGTGGAAAACTAAAAAGGAGATTCATTTAAGAAGTTTGAAAATTCATAGAGGAACAATGGGTACAAAAATTGAACCAACAACAACTGCAGAAAAGAGAAAGTGGTATAATAGATGTGATCGAGCCTATGGAACACTATGCTTGTCTATCTCTCTTGGTCTTCTTTTTCATATTGAATCTTGTAAAACACCTAATGAAGTGTGGACTACCTTAGAAAATCTCTTTGGTAAGCAAGATACTATGAGAGGTTTCAAACTGGAGAATGAATTGATTGGTTTGAATCCAACTGATTTTGCAAGCATCCAAGACTTCTTCACAAAACTAAAATCACTTAGATTGCAGCTCAAACAATGTGGAATTGAGAAAGAGGACACTCAATTGATTCTTTCGATCCTTGCCAAGCTTGGTCCTGACTATTCAGTTTTTGTTTCTACCTTTTATGCTACTATGGATGCACTTGGGAAAGCTTTCACAGTGCCTTCACTTGATGAGTTTGTTGCATCACTCACAAGGGAGCAAGCTAAGTTAGTACACATGGGCACATTGAAGTCTCGTAGACCTCAAGCACTTCTTGCTAGTCAAGGTTCTAAGGATCAAAAGGCTTCAACTAGCAAAGGCAAGAAACAGAAAAATAAGGATCTCAAGAACAATGAACAAGCAAAGGAATCAACTAAATCACCTAAGTCCTCATCCTCTCCCAAGGAGGAATCATCTAAGAAGGAGAGACCAAAGTGTGCATTTTGCAAGGAACTAGGACATGATGAGCATAAGTGTTATGAGAATAAAATTGATGAGTTGACTCACATTATATAAAAGCACAACATCCAAATGCCATCATCATCACCTAGTACATCCTCTTCTTTGACACCATCATCATCTACACATACATGGACAGTAGGCATTACCACTGGGACAATAAAAGGAAAAGGACAAGCACTCTTTGCTTCTACAAGTCTTCAGTCAGAGAGATGGTTTCTTGATTCAGGAGCTTCTCATCATATGGCATCTTCACAGGGGATGTTCTCTTCATTTGAGTCATGTACTTCGACACCTATTTTGATGGGTAACAATACATACATGCATGCATCTGGTAAAGGGACCATTGATATTGGTGAGAATACATTCAACAATGTGTTTTGTGTACCTTCCTTGACATCCAATCTCCTTTCCATCTACCAGATTACTCATTGTGGTGCAGGCAAGACAATTGAGTTCACTCCTAATTCAACGATCATACGGGACTTGGAGAGCAGAGATATCATTGTTATTGGGATGGCTGATCATGCATCTCACTTGTATACTTTCTCCCATTTTGCTTCTTCTAATGATGTAGATCCATTGATGGATATTCACACTCATGCGTCAAGTGTGAATCATATTTCTGAGGTGAAGTTTGGTCACTTGAACCTTGGTGTTCTTTCACCCACTTTAGTTCATGAGACTAGTGCTGAGCTTCCATCACCTCAACCTCCTGCTTCTTCAGAGATCGACATCGACATTGTTTCATCTACTTCAGTTGAGCAGGAATATTCTAGTCTTTTAGACATAGCTTTGTGGGATACTTTCTTGGCAGGTATATCAGACTTGTTTTGCGAGTCTCATATTGTAATTTGGAGGACACACTTGAGGGGATATCTCTCCTCTTTGATGATAGTTACAGCATAATTGTTATCCCATCTACTTCGTCTTTGAAGGTTGTTCTTCGTGAGCCTACACAGGATTTTGGATTGGTCACACCTCATTGCATTGTGAAATTCCTTGATTCTGACATGTGGACATTTGAGTAGTTTTTAGAGACATCATACATTATGAGGCTTTTCCCTTCATTCCTTGAGATGGAGTTTCTTCGACATCAGCCTTTGGACTTGTTTCTTCCTAAGGGGATAAATGTTGTTTGCAGGTATAGGACACTTTCTAGCGTTCATCTTCAAGCATTCACCATCGGCACAGGAGCTACTTCATTGTGGGGGGGACCTATAGTCTCACATTTGCTCTCCTATGGGGGGTATTTGATTGTACATATGTGATAGAAGTTGTCCTTGGGGGGTCACATTGAGTCATCCTACTATCACTTCTTCTTTCACTTTCATTGTTTCATGCATTCTCACTTTTGGAGAGGAATTTTGTCCCATGAGGTTTTCTCCTTTTCTCCATTTGAGATTTGTTGTACATGGGTACCTAACATGGCCTAGTAGCCAGGGCCCATCCATCATTCCATCTTGCTTTAGTCAGCTACTCCCTAAGTTGCACTTAAGGGGGGGTGTTGGTGTGAACAGGGTTATAACCTAACCAGTTTACCCTTGTGTGGATAATTCATCTTATTTAACCATTTATTAGTTAAATAATATTCACACATCACACATAATTCACACATGTTAAGTTGACTTAGTGAGTCTTCTAGATGTTTCTAGTGAGTCTAGTTGTGTGTTGAGTTGTTGATAGTTGGAGTGAGTTGTCTTATCCTCCACATGTGCAATTAGTTATCATCTTCTAATTGACACATGTTGTAGGAATATCCCCACTTTCCACTCCACCCGTCACTCCACCTTTCTAGCTCCCACCTTGTCTTTATAAGCAAGGCATATCATGTACATTGTAATAACAATCTTTTGCATTCAATGATAGAATAGTATTATTCTTTCATTTGATCTCTCTTGTGCTTTCATGAAGTCCTAGATCCTGGGTGGCCCCAATCATAGCCAACTCTAACAAATTCTGCCCCTGTTTCTCTACTATGCTTTTACATATGCTCAAGATCTCTCTTCATTTGCTGGGACCATTCTATCTTCGCATATTTCACTTCCACATACATCACATCACACTTCCTTACCCTCAAACACCGAAATCCATCCTCTATTTATATCCGCAACTAAATCTTTCTTATGATCAGGTCGGCAAGCAAACTGTAAACGTGTATACCAAGTATTATATCCTGTCAGCTTGTTCTTGTGTTAAATCTTCAATGCAAATCCAAACCATTGTATACATGTCTTCATATGTGTTGTCTCTAATCATACAACCACTTACATTTATCATCCAACTTATATTTCTTCTTTGCATAAGGATTTAACTAACCTGTCGGCTTGTTCCTTAATAATATATATGATAGGTTCCTCTGTCACATCACAACTTATGTTGTGGACCAAATGGGACTTCATCAATCATATCTAGCAATCATTATTAATCTCTTAACATGTCTTCAACTCCGCAGAGCAAGATATTTTTGTTGTGCCAAAAATGCGGACCTTCGACCTGATGCACTGTCACACTAGAACATTGTCAAACTGGATGCCGATATTGGAGTGCCTGTAGAATAAGATTTGTTGTACTTATAGAGCTACAATCTTGGATTCAGATAGTCATTACACTTCTCTATACTTCCTCAAAACCACATAACAAAATATGCTAATGCAGAGGAATGCGGACCAATTTACTCAGCATTGTTCATTGTTTCTGTCTTACTTCTATTGACCCGAATTTAGTCTTTTCATCAGATGACTTCTGGAGGAAGTCACAACTTGATTATTGGAATGTAATATTAATAGATAATTGTGAACATCATACCTGAGCTGCATCTTCATACCATCACT
Organism: Cunninghamia lanceolata; assembly: GCA_027924645.1. Taxonomy (NCBI): domain Eukaryota; kingdom Viridiplantae; phylum Streptophyta; class Pinopsida; order Cupressales; family Cupressaceae; genus Cunninghamia; species Cunninghamia lanceolata. Next base: position 5,022,343 of record BSBN01000469.1, read on the forward strand.
TGCGGAGGAGTGCTGATCCTTTTTCTGTCTCATACCTGAATACTTCCAATACTTAGCCAATTTTGGGCTTCCGGACCAAAATACTTGTACCTTATTGACGGATTAGGATTGTCTTCCAGAATAATGTGTCTTTACCATTGTGATGAATGATCCCTTGTTGCCATCAATGACAACACTCAAGTCTAATACATATCAGTGTCTCTTGCCAACAATCTCCCCCTTTGGCATTGATGGCAACACTTAGTGAAAAATGCTTGTCTACTCCCCCTTGCTATATACACTATGTATATTTTTGCTCCCCCTTAGTTGTTTCTACCATTTTTCACTAATATTCTTCTCCCCCTTTGACATCAATGGCAAAGGTGTATGTGTCGGAGTCAAAACCTGTGTCAAAATTGCAAAAATTTCTATATTATGTCACCTGGATACATTCCTTGACTTACTTCTTTGTGGGTTGCAAAATGTCACTGAATATATCCTTGATCTGATCCAACACTTTGTCCCAATATTTCTTTGTGTTATCTAACATTTGAATTTGGCTGTTTAGTTGGAGTATTTGATTCTCTGTCATCTGTGTATTTGTGGGTGTGTCGGACAATCTCTAAAGTTTTGAAGCCTCTAAGATTAGTTTTGCCATGCATTCAATTTTAGGGGTTGTTAGTCTTCTCAATTGACATACTCTATTTTTCATTTCTTCCTTTTTTTCTCAATAAATTGTTTGTATCATTTTATATGACTGCTATTTGCTTTTCTATAATTTTGATGGGGTCAGTTAATGGATCATAAGACTTAATGATTTTTGTCAATTGGAGCTCCATGTCTTTGACTTTCTCATCAAGCTCCTGGGAGACTTTAGGCCAAGATAGGCAGAACTTATACACATCACATGCTTCCTTGAAGGCATTCTCTAATTCTTTGGCATTATTGTCTAATAGTGCTTTGTCATTACCCAATTTGGTTTTTAGTTCTACCAACCTTCCATCTTCAAATTCCTTTCTGACTTTAATGTCAGCGGACTTTTCAAATGATTCAAAGTTAGTACTTATAGATCTTATTAAGCTCCTGAGCTGATTAGATGATGATATAGATGCATCCTTACTGTGTGAAGCTACCAGCTTCTCCAAAATGTTAGATGTTGAATCAATGATCTCTTTGTCTTGTATAAATGTCTTCAACATTTCTTCTTGGGATTTTGCTTGCACAACCTTTCCAAAATTCAATTTCTGTAATGGAGACATTGAGTTTAGGTTGATTGGGCCCTTCAGTACTTCCGGAGAGTCTAAGATCTGAGCACTTTGTTGTTTAGCCAGAAGTTGTCTAGCATAGTCGGTTGAGATAGGGATGGCTGGAGTGTCTCTTGCCATTTCCTTCAATCCACTAGATAGAACCTTTGTTCTTTTGTTCTCCTCAACCTACTTGTCTTTCTCTACTTCAGTGGTGATAGGTGACTCCCTTACTCTTTTCCCAGAGGTTGTAGTGGGCTTTTCTTAGTCAAACTTTTCAAGTTTTCTTTCTACAGCTTTTGATGTCTTGTTTGCAGAAACACTTGTGGTTTCTGTTTTGGTTCTTGACTTCTTTTCTGATTTCTTTATCTTTTCAAGTTCCATGCCAGACTTAGAAGTTAATTTTCTGAATGTTCCAAACCTCCCTTCTTTGTTATCTATTGGCTTGCTCAATAATGTATTGGCCAACTCAGTCAACATATCTTCTGTAATCTCATATCCCAATGCAGGAACCCATGCAATCCTTGGTTCCATAGCTTCCATGAAACATTTGTCTTTGTTTACCATGAATACAATGCTCTTCTCATATTTCTTTATCACACTTTCAGGTATCTGTACCCTGCATGTCATCTTCTCTTGAAAATTTGTAAAGTGTTCTGCTAGGGCTTCATTCTACTTAGTTGCATTTCCCAGATTATGTAAGTGATTTCTTATTTGTGTGGCTACCGGTGCATCATCTACCCAGTCAACTTGTTCCAATCCAGGAATCTCCTTCAGAAAGTAGAAAAGTAGGCAAATAATTAATGTTCCATATTTGAAGGGATAGTTGGGTTCTTTTGTTCTTTTCATGTTTTTAATCAGTTCATCCCGGAGTAGTTCACAAAGGTTGTAATCAGTTTTGTTCTTGATCATATCATAAGCTGTGTAAATGGTTGATGCTGATACAAAGTTCTCACAATTTGAGCAGTATATTTTGTAGCCAATAACCATAAAGGCGAATCTAACAGTCGGATCCTTGATATCATCCACAGTGAGTGCCTTTTGGTCAAATTTAGCTCAAGTTAGCTACATTACCAAATTATTCTTGATTTTCTTCAACCCTAGGATCTTGCCAAAGGAACACATACGCGTTTATAGCTTTGATTGTTCTTTGGTTATTTTGTATGGTTCATCAAGCCACATAAACTCATCATGAATTCTACTTAGATCATATTCTACCCATTTCTCATTTGGAACCGTAGGAAAATCTAACCATGCATCTAAATTCTCTTCTCTCAAGACTTTGTACTCATCTTTTAAATCAACATCAACTATAGTCATCTCATCCAAATAGAGTTCACCCAGATTCATGTGGTCATATTCTTGTAAATTCACATGAATGTAGGTTTGAATATCTTCCAAACATAGGACTCTGCTTAGGATGGTTGAAAAAGCTCCAACAGAATCATTTTCTAGCGATTTAACAAAATTTTTGTTGAGTTTGGGATGAGGTTTTTCAATTATCTCAACTAATTGAGGAGTAAACATTTTGTCAATTCAAAAACTTAGCAATTGGGGTTTTTAACCAGAAAAATACCTCTTTCGTTGAATTAGGGTTTTCTTAAATTTGCTTAAAATAACTAAGAATCACTATAGATCCTCTAAGACTGCTTCACCTCTTCCTCAGATGCTAGATAACTTAACTATGATGTGATTATTTCACGAATCAAGACCCTTTTTACTTTGTTTGTCAAACCCTATCCGTCATTAATGCCGATGCTCCAAAAAGCTGTCAAACTTATTTTGACAGACACAGTAAGTTAGGATTTCTCCTCAATTCATCATACTGAACCTATTCCTTCCAATTTTTCCTTCAAGAGATTCTTCAAGACAAATTCTTCATCATATCTTTGTGCCAGATTTCAGCACATATTATTTGGTTGGGGGATTTAGATTTTCAATGCAGCTCCCCTTGAGCCAAAACTTCCAATTTACTTCTCAGAGGAAGTATCTACACCAGATGCTGGTGCGGATCCATCCTTAACCTCATTCACATCCATTTTGATCCAAATCATACTCATTTCATTTTTGGTTTCACCGGATCAACCTTCTTCTTACCTTTATCATCTTTCTGTTCTATTTTCCTCTGTTCTGCAAGATAATCTCTTTCCACATTTCTAGTTCTGCAGAATCTAGCAAAATGTTCAGACTTGTTGCAATTGTAGCACACAATATTTCTTTGACCTTGGTTTCTCCTGACATTTGAATTTGGCCTTGATCTGCATTGGTTAGCTATATGCCCAAATCTATTGCATGCAAAACACTTGCCATTGAAGGATTGACTATTCCTTGAATAGTTTGGCACATTTCTTGACACACTTCTGCACTCATTTGCTTTATGACCAATCTTCTTGCAATTGAAACATTGACTAGAAAATGATGGAACATTTTGATTCATTCTACTTCTACACTGAATATCCCTGTGACTATACTTGTTTCATTTAAAACAATAGCCATTGAAAGATGGGTACCTTTGAGCATTTGGTTGTCTAACCGAAGGTTTTCTAGGTCTTCTTCCTTTCTCTGATATGACATATGAGCTTTCTCCCTTTTCAAATCTTGAACCTTGATTATCATCAGGACTCTTTTGACTTGCAAGTAATCCATCAATTTTTGCAGAGCTTGTTTTAAACTTTTCTTTGTAGTCATTGGCTGCTTCTAGATGACTCCTCAAGAGTAAAACTTCTTTTGCCAGTTTGTCACATTCAACAGACTTGTCCTTCACAAGTTGATTTAGATGTTCCTTAGTTTCGTTCTTTTCTTCAATCAATTTAAGGAGTTTATCTGTAGACTGATTTGCTTGATTTAGTTGCTCATATAATTCTTTCTTCCTTTCCTAAGATTTGTTGAGGTGCTACTTTAGTTTTAGAATGTAATCATTTGCTTCCTTGATGTTTGCTTCTAATTCCTTGATGTCTGCTTTAGAGTTGTCAAGATCTTCTAGAGTTGCTTGAAATTATTTATTGTCAACATATACATGATCACCAATCTGAATGCTACCATGATGACTTGCTTTAGGATGAGTGAGATACCTTTTGGTTGCCATGAGAACCCCTTCCCAAATCTTCCTCAAGTTGTTAGGCTTCTTCCAAGGAACCTTGCTCTGATACCAATTGTTGAATACAATGAACACTGAGAGGGGGGGGGGGGTGAATCGGTGTTCTACAAAACCATTTATGCACTTGCTCTTTTACCTATTTACCAAATTCAATTATGTGAAAGCAAATTAAACAAATGAACATCAACCACAAATACATAACACATGAACACTAGGATTTTTCTGTGGAAAACCCAAGGAGGGAAAAACCACAGAGAGTGTTATCTCTCAATGTATTATTATAGCACAATACCGAATTACAAGAGACTCACTGCCTTAGGGTTCACTGCCTGGAGCTCACTGCTCAAGAAAAAGGCTCACTACCAATTAGAAGAAGAAAGAAGAAGGGTGGCTCACTGCCAAAAATGAATTGTTGTGATTGCATCTACTTATGCATGGTTACAGTTCCAATTAAGCTCATAAACACTGACTCAGAACTCTTCATTTAATTTTGCCACTGTTTCTGTGCTCTAGTCTTACATATGCTCAAGATCTCTCTTCATTTGTTGCGACCATTCTATCTTCGCATATTTCGCATCCACATACATCACATCGCACTTCCTTACCCTCAAACACCAAAATCCATCCTCTATGTATATCCGCAACTAAATATTTCTCATGATCAGGTCAGCAAGCAAACTGTAAAGGTGTATACCAAGTATTATATCATGTTGACTTGTTCTTGTGTTAAATCTTCAATGCGGATCCAAACCATTGTGTACATGTCTTCATATGTGTCGGCTCTAATCATACAACCACTTACATTTATCATCCAGCTTATATTTCTTCTCCGCATAAGGATTTAACCAACCTGTCGGCTTGTTCCTTAATAAAATATATGATAGGTTCCTCTGTCACATCACAACTTATGCTGCAGACCAAATGAGACTTCATAAATCATATCCAAAAAACATTATTAATCTCTTAACATGTCTTCAACTCTACAGAGCAAGATATTTCTGTTGTGCCAAAATGCGAACCTTTGACCTGATGCACTACCACATTGGAACATTGTCAAACTGGATCTTGACATTGGAGTGCCTATAGAATAAGATCTATTTCACTTCCAGAGCTACAAACTTGGATTCAGATAGTCACGACACATCTCTATACTACCTCAAAACTGTAGAATAAAATCTGCTAATGCGAAGGAATGCGGACCAATTTACTCAGCACTGTTCACTGTTTCTGTCTTACTTCTGCTGACTCAAATTTAGTCTTTTCATCAAATGACTTCTAGAGGAAGTCATGACTTGATTATTGGAATGTAACATCAATAGATAACTGTGAACATCATACTTGAGCCACATCTTCATACCTTCACTTGCAGATGAGCGCTGATCCTTTTTCTGTCTCATACCTAAATACTTCCAATACTTAGCCAATTTAGGGCTTCCGGACCAAAATACTTGTACCTTATTGCCGGATTAGGATTGTCTTCCAGAGTAATGTGTCTTTGCCATTGTGATGAATGATCTTTGCCTTGTTTCCATCAATGACAACACTCAAGTCTAATACATATTAGTGTCTCTTGCCAACATTAACTACATTTATAATTATCATGGAGTCTCCATCTATTTCGAGACTTTCTTACAACCATATTGTTTGCAAACTTGGAGGCCTAGAATAAGGGCTTAAATTTTATCTTCATTATTAACTTTTCTTCTTTCAATTTATTTGATGTTGTTGGTATTAACTTACCTTGTCCATTTCTAATTATACATGCAACTCTTGAAATTCATGGGCCCCCTTTCGAAGCACCATCAAAATTTAATTTAAACCATCCAAGATTTGAAACTTTTCATTTGGCTTCTTTTCTTAATATGATTGAATTAACTCTATTGGTCCCATTAACGGGAAGAATTTTTAACTTTGTCAAATTCTTATCATTTCATTATCCCAAAGTGTGAAGGTTTTCCCTTTTTGTGATTGCCCCTTGTAGTCTATTATTAACCACCTCTACTATAGCAATTCCTAGTTTGTTTAGAAATGTAGTTTCCGATAAATCTCTATATTGAAAGATTATTCTATTTCTTTCTTTCCAAATTTCCCATATCACTATAGAAGGACTAATGACCCAATTAAGTTGAAAAGAGTTGATTGCCTCTTCAAAATTGGCCATGATTGGAAAAGGTTGAGGATATCATTAGGTAGTGCACTTTTCCATTCTAGTTTAGCACACAACCATTACCAACATTTTTATGCAAATTGGCATTTTAAAACAATGTGTTCTATTGTTTATTCCTCTTGCTTACATAATATACATATTGAGGGATTGTTATAGCCTAGTTTCTTAAATCTCTTTATTGTTAATATTTTCTTTTACGGTGCTACCCAAGAAAAGACCCCAACTTTTGGAAGACAACTTATTCCAACATAAATGAATGGGAATTTTGGTTTTTTCTTTCTTTATTTCTTTTACCATATATCCCATCTTTGCTCAATATTTTTATCTTTTGAGCAATTCCATCTGATTTTATATTTTTCTTTTGATAGCCATACTTTCCTCTTACCCAATATCTTAAATAATGTTATTTTTTATTTTAGTAATTCAATATTTTTCATATCTTTCCATTCCCATTCTACAATACCTTATCTTGTGACTGGATTCATATTATCAACTACTTTCCTTCCCCATACTTCTAATAGTTTAGGCTTGATGTTTTCAAAATTGTGAATAGAATCTATAATTGGGAAACCATTCCAGGATTCCTCCCAAAAATTTGCTCTCTCACCATTCTTGACCCTTTTGGGGGATCTTTGACAATTAATATTCTAGTTAGGTTAAGAGAATCCAAGTATTTGTTTTGAATGATTTGACCATTTCATATTTGGGTTTGTATATATATTTTCCAAATTACTTTAGCTCCCTATGCTTTATTTTATGTGACTTGATTCCTTAACCCAACAACCCTTCAGTTTTTGATTTGTAAATATTATCCCATGTTATTAACGAAATATTCTTATCTTCTAATGATCCTTGCCAAAAGGATTTTCTCATCTCCTAATCTAACTTCTTGCTTATTTTCGTTGGCATTTTAAGGCATGACATTAAGAATACAGTGATGGATGATATTACTGCTTTTAGCATTATAATCCTTCCTACCATCTTCCTTTCCATGAGGCCATTCTTTTGGTACACGTTTCTAATAACGGACCCCATAATTTAGCTGAGCAATATCCTTCAAATTGGAGTGCCTAGATATTTACTTGGAAGCTTTCCCGATCAAAATTCTAGGAATATATCTAATTTTTCTTTGTTTTTTACTTCTATATTGAAGAAAAACATCTCTAATTTTGTAGTGTTCACTACTTGTCTTGAGGCTTTTGTATAGATATCTAAAACATTCTTTATCATTTTTATAGTTCCAAATAGTAGAGTGGCATTTGCAAATTGTTGATGCGTTATGGAGTCTACATCGTTTGTAATTGAGATGGACCTTCCCATTCATCTTTGAAGTTGTCTTTTTAATAGTTCTTCCCAAAGCTTCTATCGTTATTATAAATAGGAATGGGGATATTGGATCTCCCTAGTGTAATCCTCTTGAGGTTTCGAGGAATCCCTATGGACTACCATTTATTAACACTAAGTATCTTGGGCTAGCTATGAGGCTAAACATCCAATTCAACCATTGTTTGATAACGTTAAAATTTTCCATTACTTTCAATACAAATCTCCAATCAACTCTATCATTGGCTTTCTTGATATCCAATTTGAGAATCATGCTCGTTCTCTTTGTTGTTTTTATTGAATATAAAGCTTCTCGAGCTATTATCACCCCATTCAATATGGAGTGACCTGAGACAAAACCACTCTGTTCCTCTACTATATTTTTTGGCAATATCTTTTTAAGCCTATTAGTTATAGCTTTGGATATAATTTTATATATCATGTACATAACAAAATTGACATGTAGTGTGCAAAGGTTGAAGTTGCCTCCTTTTGGGAGATTAAAGCTATGAATGTGTTGTTTAGATATTTTATCAATGTCCCTTTCTTTCTTGATTCTTCGACCGCTTTAACCATATATCATTCCCTATTATACCCCAACATTTGTGATAGAAACTTGCTGGGAAATTTAAATTCTAAATTTTATAATACTTATTTTGTTTATTTTATTTGTTTTAGGTCTCCTTATTGATAAAATATGGTAGATTGCATTACTATTTGTGGAGTGGGGTTCAAATATCCTAATGGTGGAGAGATAAAGAGTTACATTTTGACTCAAAAGGTGGCCAATTTGAAGGCCATAATTGATTAATATTGTGAGATATGGAAGATAAAAGGTTGCACCATCATGACCGATGGTTGGACAAATAAAAGAAACAGAACATTGGTGAATGTCCTCATTTCTTCCTTGGGTGATTATACTTCCTAAGATCCATTGATTTAGTGATTAAAATTTAGAATTTATATTTTACCGATTAACATTAGCATTTCAAATTTTATTATTTCTTTCTCGGATAGCACAATTTTCTACAAATCCATTGATGCTTCACGAAACATAGAAAATGTTGAATTCCTTTGTGAGGTTTTGGAGGAAGTCTTGGACAAGATGGGTAAGGAGAATGTTGTGCAAATAGTGATAGATAATGGAACAAATTATGTTGTTGTAAGTAGACTTCTCATGGATAGGCACTTATCTTTATTCTGAATTCATTGTGTTGCTCATTGCCCTGACCTCATATTGAAGGATCTTGGCAAAATCTCATGAATTAAAGCATGTGTGAAGCATGGTAAAAACTTTTACAAATACATATATAATCATGCTTAGGTCCTTAATCTAATGAGGAAATACATAGATAAGAAGAAGTTGGTTCATCTTGATATAACCCGCTTTGCAACAAACTTTATTACAATGCGATATTTTCTTCAGTTAAATGTTGTTTTGAGGTGCACGTAACTTATTAGTGAGGAGTGGTCTACATCTTCATAAATGTTAAGACCAATGTCAGGGTTGACATGGTTGATTGTCTTTTCAATGAGCACAACTTCTGACTTTTAGTGAAGGGGATCATAGAGATAAGTTTGTATTTCTATTCCTTTCTGTTCATTTTTCCATTCTATTTGTTTATTTTTGTTCACACTTATTTATGTTAATATTTAATAATAATTCCAATTCTCAAATCCTTTAGTTGTTATCCTTAGAGTTGTTGATGGGGATAATCCCATGATGGGTTGTATATATGAGGACATGGATAGAGCCAAGGAGGCCATCAGATCCATTTATGCTAAGGTCAAGGATAAATATATCCCATATGGGACATAATTGATCGACAATGGCACCTTCAATTTCACAAGCCCTTACATGCAACTACCTATTTCTTGAATACAACATTCCAATTCTGCCCCGATTTCAAGGCTAGTGAGGATGTTTTGAGTGGGATCTATAGTCATAGAGTGGATGGTACCTAATCCTCAACTTGGAGTGAAGATAATCTCTAAGATTGAGATCTACAAACTTGCACAAGGAGACCTCTTTATGCAAGACATATGCAAGGCAACTCATACGACATTACAACCAAGTAAAAAAGTCTATTAGAGGCATTATTTAAGTTTAAAAATTAAAACTTTTCCCTTTTTTACATTAATGTTGAAACTCAAAGTTGAACAATGAGTTTGAGTTTTTTTCTTTCATTTCATATGCATGATGGGAATGATTTGGTGCTAAGGTGCAAAATCTTCAGGTGATTGCAATTTGTGTCTTAAGCCAACCATGTAGCATTTTGGGATATGTGCACAATTAAAGTATGTTTGAGCACATACACTTTAAGAAGCGTAACAAGTTGTCAGTGCATAAGTTGAATGATCTTGTTTATGTTCATTACAACATTTGCCTCTATCACAAATAAGTCTTGGGCACTAACTTATCTCCCACCACTCTAGAGGAGGTTGATCCACATTTAGACTGGATCACTAAGATTGAGGATCTCATCTTCAACGAGGAGGACAAAGCACAAGTAGACCCCCTAGATGTTGGCGTCACTAATACATAGGTAGATATCACGACCACATATGAGGAGCTATCTTAGACGTCGTCCAGGACTTGCCATAAGCTATGGATTTTGGGATGAGTGACACAAGCTCTTATAGACCATAGACTTATACTTTTAGTTTTGATATTTATTTCAATGCCATGGATAAAATGGTGCATGAGTTTTGTATACACTTGACAATATTTATATATTTAAAAATGGTGTTTCCTCTAGCTAAAATCTACTTTTATACTCGTGATTATTGTACATAATTGTGTATGTGATCAAAGAAGTTTTTTTAATGATTAATTTATTGTGTCTTTAAAGTTTATTTATTAACGCTTTTTTCAATTTACCAAATCTTGTTTGAGTTTGAGAAGTAAGTCCAAGTCCAAGTCAAAAATTAGCTTATCAAGTATGAGTTGAGCCCAAGTCTCGTAATATTAGTGTAAATATTATACTTTTGAAAAGGATAAGGTGGGAAATAATGCATAAGAGTTAGGATTGAACTAGCATAAATCATAGAAATTACAAGGAAAAAAAGAGATGATGAGAGACATGTTTAGGTTTTTTTATGTTATATGATCTGTCAAAAAAAGTGAAAGTAGATTGCACAAATCTTTTTTTATTCTATTAGGGTTTTGTTAGAGACTAAAGCACACGTGTTTGTGTCCACTTCTACACACTAGTGTCTTGTACTAGCACAATCACATCCTTTATACCTAGTTAGAAAATTCACGTGCCTATCAACATCCTTATCTCTTTCTACAGTACCTATCAATGCTAGAAATAGAAAAAATGATGTCCATGCCACATTTAAAGGCCTACCTCATTCAAAATCCTAGGCTTGATCCAAGAAAGATAATATGAATAAGTTTAAGGATGTGTGTGAAAGGAAAAATTTATAGCAATATAAAACATTTTGACATAACTCCAAGAGAGAAAAATATGCAAACAAGTATTCAAAATCCACCATGCAAAAAAATAGACAAGCATACCATCAAGATGACATAAGATATACCTTGGGAAAACCTTCCATGAGGGAAAAATCCAGTCTCCATAAGCATCAACACTCTGTGTATTATTCAACGATGAAAACATTACAATACACTTATAGAGTCTCTATGAATACCTATGAAACATCAATCTCCTCACATGCATTCTCCATGTGTCCAAGCATAACGAGTAATTGTACAACCATACATCTCATGCCATGCTTCACATATGTCCTCTATAGGAGATCTCAATACAACTGACAACCAACCTCAACCACTAAACAAGTGCTTGTTTTTATAGATTCGAGCTTACACAAAACCAATATGTGGTATTAGCTAAACCACGTGTCTTAAAACCATGAGAACAGAAAACCATTGACCCCAAAATCAAATATTTGTCCTTTGTCTCCCACACATAAACTATTTAACCAATATCCCATACATTACAATTGATCCCAAATAAATATTTATGTGGCTAAATACATCCCTAAAGATGCACCATAAATAAATATTTATTTTACATAATTAAAATACATTTTCTTGTGCAAGGTGTACAACACCCTTTTTCCTAACATTCTCCCACTTGTATACATTATGTAAGGGTTAGTCGAAGAAATAAATTATCATACCCAACCATGAAACTACATGAATCTCCAACATGCTCTCAAGCTCCATCAAGATACTTACAATAACATCCAAGGTGACCACCATCTCAAGTAAGAACTCATATCTCCTCCAACATGCCGCATATGGAAGAAAAAGAACAAGCTAGGGTGAAGATGCACCAATCCAAAGAACACAAGCATGAAATCTAAGTGATAACAAAATATACTAAGCAACTGCCAAGAAAGAAACTGACGTGACTAGAAAAATAGCAACCACAAAAAATGCTAATACATCTAATCATTTCTACCTCCAAGGGTATCAAAAACACTAGTATAACTCATGCCAAAAACATATCCAACCCATAAACTACAATTACAAGCTCCCTATATAACATGCCAATGAAGATCATACTTATCCAAGAACTCCCATTGTATGGGCGATGTCAAATCTAAAAATAGATCAAGGCATAACAAGTCTACAAATCAACAATCATACCAAGGTGTGACTAATAATCAAAACCATGTAATAATAAAGAACAATCACAATGATCTACATCTGCAACAAAAAAATATTGCATACTCCATCACGACTAGTCACAATAACTCTTGCTTAACAAGGAGAGAAGATTTACAAATCATATCACATAACTTGTCCTTCTACCAACACCTCGAAGTGCTAAGCTATGCCAATTTAGACCTCTTCACAAGCCCAACTAAAAAGCCTTAACAACACCCAACCATTCAATCTTGTAGATCAAACAAAACATAGGTATCTCATATAACTAAAATGGATGTAGGCCTCTCTAAAACCAAGGAAGATGAAACTCATATCCATTCCATAACTAAGAATAAGCCCAATAACATCTCCTAAAAAAACCTCATAAATGACATCCTAAATCAAACTCATCTACACAAAAATATAAACGCGCCAAACACTCCTCAAATGAACCCTTCAGAACTGCAACCATAGCTCAAGATTCATCTCCATGAGAAGACAACACGTAAAACAAAATGCACATGAAAACAAAGCGGGCAATACCTATTAAATGAGTCTCCACCAAGTAGACCAATAGTGGAGAATGAGATTGCTCCTCGAGGATACACCGAGCCACCATGACTCTCTCCAAGAACAATCTCCTCTATAGGTTCATCATGGACTCACATACATATCCAGATGAAGGCTCCCCAATATTCCTGCTAAAAGCTCCGAAGAGTAACCATCTCAACAAATATCTCTAAACCCAAGAGAACTCCAACCTCACCCAGTCTTCAAGTATCCATGAGCACCTCTAACCAATCAATCCATGCTAAAATCCAAATGCAACCTCACACTATCATGAAGCTCCCAAGCACATGACCAATGTACTCAATACTAAGAGAACTACCCAAATCACCATCAAAGCTCCAACTATAGATTCAAGAACTCCACATGACGTCATGATCTAACATCTTCTACTACAAGATCATATGCTCCAATGAACATATCCTACTCCTTTGAGCACTTGTATCATACCAAAACTCTAATGCACAATCAAAAATCCACCATGGCATAACACAAAATCCTCTAAACCAAGGATCCCTTGTCAAAATTGACAAGCCATAAATTGACACCTCACCAAAGACTCTGAGAGTCCTCCATGGTAAACCAAGATGTTAACATCTCCAAATAACATGAAGATATCTATCTCTTGTCAGTAGAACTCAAGATGTCAAATAACTCTCACTACATACAAGAATCATAATCCAAGAGCTCTTCCATGACATTAACAACCATTCAAAAAGACCATCCATCTCCAAGTGATGAATCCACATCACTGCCAAAGCTCCCACTAAATCATGATACTAAGCTATCCATGGCATCATGATAATCATCTCCTAAATTGATAGGAAATTATAGGTTGATCAAACATTTCCTACAAACCCTATGAGAGAAAATGATGCATGCAAGCTTACATAATAACCATAATACAAATATCAAAAGACATATCACAAGATAATGTAATATATACCCTAGGAAAACCCTTGAGAGGTAAAAACTTAGCCTCCAAAAGCATCCACACTCAATGTATTATTTAGAAATGAAATGTTACAATACACTTACAAAGTTTCCATCAACACTTCTGAAACATCAAGCTCCTCTGATGCATCCTGCATGTGTCCAAGCAACCACATATCCCATGCCATGCTTCACATATGCACTCTTCAAGAGATCTCAATACAATTGACAACCAAGCTCAACCACTAAACACGTGCTTACTTTTATAGAATCAAGCTCACACAAAACAACCAAGTGGTATTGGCTAAACCATGTGTCTCAAAACCATAAGAGCACAAAACCATTAACCTCGAAATTAAATACTTATCACAAATATTAAATATTTGTCCTATGCCTCTTACACATAAAATATTTAACTAGTATTACATACAACTTTACAAGTGGAGAAATAAATATTTACTGTGGCTAAATACATCACTAAAGATGTACCACTAATAAATTATTTATTTTACATAACTAAAATAATTATTTTCTTATGTAAGGTGTACAACAACCTTTTCCTAACATTCTCCCACTTGTTGTATACATTACATAAGGGCCAATTGATGAAACACATCATTTTGGCCATACAAGAAACCACACGAATCTCCAACATGCTCTTGTGCTCTATCAAGATACCTGCAATAAAGCCAAAGTGACCACCATCTCAAGCAAAAACTCCTCTCATCCTCCAACATGCCACCTATGGAAGAAAAGGAACAATCCAAGGTTGAGATGCACCAGTCCAAATAACACAAGTATCAAATCCAAGTGATAACAAAGGCTCTAAGATGTTGCCAAAGAAAAAAACCCACATGACTGGAAATAACATCCATAACAAATGATAATGCATTCAACCATTCACACCTCTAAGGTATCAAAAAACATCAATAAACTCATGCCAACAACATATCCAAACCATAAATTGTAATCACAAGCTCCCTGTATAAAACCTATCAAAGAATAACATACACGTCTAGGAACTCCCACTACATCGGTAATGCCAAATTTGAAATAGATCAAGGCATACCACGTCCACCAATCAACACTCATACCAAGGTGTGGCTAATAATCATACCATGTAGTAACAAAGAACAATCACAATGATCCACACATGCAACACAAACCACTACATACTCCCTCACAACATGTCACCATAACTCCCCCAAGTACCACAACAAACCAAGTGACATGGACTCCTAGGAAGTAGCCATAGAACAAAGAGAGAAAACTTGTAAATCATATCTCATAACATTTCCTTCTACCTACATCTCAAAGTGCTAAGCTATGTAAAGGATGATCTCCTTTACAACTGCAAATCAAAAGCCTTAACAACACCCAAATGTTCAATCTCATGGATCAAACAAAATATATATATCATGTAACCAACATGGATGTGAGCCTCTCTAACCAAAGAAAATCAAACCCAAATCTATTCCCAAAACCAAGAATCAACCCAATAAACATCTCCAAATCATCATAAATGACATCATAAATCAAACTCATATGCACAAAAATATAACCATGCCAAACACTCCTCAAATGAACCCTCCAAAACTAACATAGATCAAGATCCATATACATGAGAAGACAAGCATAAAATATAATGCATCTAAAAATAGGATGGGAAATACCTCTCAGATGATTATCCACTGAGTAGACTAAGAGTGGGGAATGAGAATGCTCCTCCAAGATACACCAAGCCATAATGACTCTCTCTAAGAACAATCTCCTCTTAGGTCCATCATGAACTCAAAGTCCATATCCAGGAGAAGGCTCCTCAAAATTCCCATTGAAACATCTAAAGAGTGATCGTCTCAACAATGTTTCTAACTCAAGAGTACTCTAGCCTCACCAAAATATCTAAGTATCCATGAGCACCGACAATTGATCAATCCATTCTAAACTCCAAATACAACGTCGCACTATCATGAAGCTCTAAGAACATGACCAATGTACTCAATACTAAGAGAACTAACTAGACCATTGTCAAATCTCCCATTACATGTCTATGGAATCCAAGAACACATAATGACATCATGATCTAACATCTCTTAGGAGATCACATGCTCCAATGAACATATACTGCTCTCAAGAGAACCTATATCATGCCAAAACTCTAACATGTGATCAAGAGTTCACCATTGCACAACACCAAACATCCTTTCAACCAAGGATCAATGCTTATCAAAACTAACAAGTCATCAACTAACACCTCAATCAGAGACTTCAAGAGTCCTCTATGGTAAACCAAGCCGTCAACATTTTCAGACATATGAAGATAACCATCTCCTAATAATAGAACTCAGGATGTCAAAGCACTCTCACTGCATACGAGAATCATAATCTAAGAGCCTCTACATGACACCCACAACCACCATAGAAGATCATCCATCACCTCATGATGAATACACATCACTACCAAAACTCCCATTAAATTGTGATACCAAGCTACATATGGCATTGTGGTAACTATCTACTAAATGAATATCACCCATGGTCCACACACACTCAAGTGCAATATCAATAGCTCTAGATAATAAAGTAGAACCAAGATCTTTGAACCAAGAAGATAAACAACCAAACCATCACTGTCAAAAGCTCATGCTGAATTGTGTAACCAAACTATCCATGAAATCATGATAACATGCTACAAGTCCCAACAATTGACTATCTAAGCACTCTAATCACCCATCCTTTCATCCCAATGCAACATACCAATGCACACAACACCATAGACAAGGCCAACAACAAAGTTTAAATCAACTCTTAATCAATCTATGTATATAAACAGTCCACATCCAAGTCATCCCACTACAATCAATGGGTTATGCCTACCCACAAACTACATAACTCGTAGATTCCAAACTAATGCAACATCCAAACTCATCATCACATCAATAACTTGCAAACTAAGATAACAAAGAAGATAACATGCAAACCTCAAGACTTAACCATTAGATCAACCTCAGATCCTATTTACCAAACAAGCCCACAAATGAGTAACTGATGCAGGAGCATCTGGGTTCACTTGCAATCCTGTGTCACCAAAAATATATTTTATTTTCTGAGTTGGTTTTTGACTTTATTTCCTTTGCAAAGTTTGTTTTGTGTTTCAAGAGAAAATTCAGATTTATTTGGCCAAGTTCAGGACATCATCTTGTTAAAGGCCAATTGGGTATCTCCAATTCAATTTTGGTGAAGTTTGGGTGAAAATGGCTAAGTTAGAGCCAGTTAGCGAATTCTCCGGTTTGCGAACTGCTCAGTTCATCGATTCGAATGTTCTCCGACAACTTAGTTCGCCAATGAGAACTTTCATCGACAAGCCATAAGGACAAGTTCACATTTTAAAAGTTTGTCGAAGGGAAGCCTTTGTCAGTAAAATCTCTAGTTCATGAACAGTTCAGTTCACTGATGGGCGATTTCTCTGCTCAAGTCTTAAAGGGAAGTTTGAATTGTTTAAAGTTTTCTTCAGTTAGCTGTTGGGAATCTTTTTCAGAAAAAAAAAAAAAAAAAGTTCGCAAACTATCTAGTTCACCGACAACTTAGTTCACCAATGGGTGATTTCTCTGACTAAGCTTAAGGGCAAGTTCGCGAGTTCTACAAGTTTATTGAACATAAGCCTTTAGTCAACAAAGTTGAAGTTTGAAAACTCCATTGGTAAAATCACTAGTTCGTGAACCCTTAAGTTCGTCGATGACTCACTTTGTCGATAAAAGATTTAAAGGTTGGAGTCAAAGTTCCTTAGTTCGTTGACTGAGAATATTATCGATGGAAGGAAAGTGTTAAGTCTTCAACTAGTTCGTGGTTTCCAAAAGTTGTTGATAAGCTGACAAAGAGTTTGTGGAAGGTAAGCTTTGCTGATAAAGGAGTTGATGGCTTAAGGCTTTATATTGGTGAATCTTTTAGTTTGCGAACTCACTAATACGTTGATATCGATGAATCTTATAGTTTGTGAACTCACTAATTTGCCGATAGCATGTGACAACGAACTTGTAAGTTTGAGATGTACCATTTTTGCTGATAGGAAAGTTCACTTTTTCTTAAGTTCACCGATGGATTGTTTTTGGCGACGATAGCTTGGGGAAAGAAAGACAAAGGGTAAGTTTGTGATATTTGAACATTGTTGATGAATGTATAAACTGAGCCTTGGAAGAGTTAACGATAGGGAGGATTTGTCGAGGGGATGCATACACCAAGCCTTGTGAGTTCTAATGGGAATCTATCTGTCTGGTGGGATCTTTGATTTCCTATTATGGTCATTAGAAATACAACAACTATTCAGTTCCTTAACTGATTGATGATAGTTTAACTTCTTTTCCTAGAGAGTATAAATACTTTCATTTGATCTGGATTGGGGGTTTGATTTCCTAGTGAATAGAGATGTTACATAAGAATTATATAAAGAGGTTGATGTATTGATTTTGAAGCATGATTGTATGAAGAATTTGTACTCGTGTAATGAATTTGTTGCTGCAAAAATAAATAAATCCAATTGTCATGGGTGCGGTTGTTTCTTTTGTGTTGATGTTTGATATTTGCTACTTAATTCAGTAGTTTGATAAAACCCCTGAATTTTGTCCTGCACCAAGTCGTATTAGAGCAAGTTTCTTGTTAAGGCCTTGGAGGTGTCTAGGAAGGAATTCTAATATTTTGTCGTGGGTAGAGAAGAGTGACTATAGACCTGCAACTGCAAAGAATTTGACAAAGACATGACATAAAGAGGACATGGTAGAAGAGAAGCACCATGAGGGGGTGATGTAGCAGGGATGTTGAGAGGTATAATGGCATGATTGGATGCTATGGAGATGGCATAACATAGAGGAGTACACATTGAAGATGTGAGTGAGGATGATGAAGAAGTTGAGGTGATAGAAGATGATGTGAATGAAGGAGATGAACCAGAAAGGCAATTTTTGAGAGCAATATCTAGAATAAGTAGTAAGCCTCATTTAGATCCTCCTAGTTATAATGGTAGTTTAAATCTAGAAGAATTAATCAACTAGATATCGGAGATGGAAAAGTACTTTGATTTTGAAGAAGACCCTAATAAAGTGAATTTTTCCTGCACAAAGTTGAAGGGTCATGCCTCCTTATGGTGGGAACATTTTCAGACAGAAAGATGGATAAAGGGAAAGGAGAAAATCCAAACCTGGGAAAGAATGATAACCAAATTGAAGGCTAAGTTTTTACCTGCAAACTATCAAATTAGTTTTTTCAAGAAATTATAGAACTTGAAGTAGAAGGAGAAGAATGTACAAGAATATACTGAAGAATTTTACAGATTAAATATCCGGGCTAGTCATGTTGATGATGATATTGAAAAGGTTTCTAGATATATCAATGGATTGCATTATTCAATTAAAGATGAAATAAGAATTGTGTGAATCACAAGTGTTGACGAAGCCTACCAATATGTGGTGAAGCTTGAAGATAAGCTTACCAGACAACAAAACAATTCTAGAGGTAGGGGTAGATTTTCACGTGGAAGAGGATAGTCTAGTGGTGGAAGAGGATACCAAAACAAACAAGGAGGGGCCAGTTCATCACAAACGAATACCTAGGAAAGTAAAGGAAGAGGAGATTACTCAAGAGGAAAAGGTGATTATTCTAGAGGCAGAGGATCTTTTGGAAGAGGTAGAGGAAGAGGGTTCAACGATACTTGTTTTCAATGTGGGGAGATTGGACATCAGGCATTTGAATGTCCTCAGATGAATAGTAGAAAAGGAAAAGAGGCAAGAGTGAATGTGGCACAAGATGAATGTGAAATCGTGGCTTCACCAAAATGTGGAGAAGATCTCGAGGATGGAGAATCCTGATGTTAAGAAGGATTTTGTTTAATCCAGAGAAGGAGAAATTTGAACTAGTTTAGAGGAGGAATTTGTTTCGAACTATATGTAAGGTGGGTGCTAAATGTTGTAAGGTGATAATAGAATGTGGCAACACAGACAATATTGTGTCTGAAGAAATGGTTAACAAACTGAAATTGAAGCGGTTGAAGCATCCCAACCCTTACAAAGGTTCTTGGTTGCAAAAAGAGCATCAATTGGTGGTAAGTGAGAAATGTCTACTTAACTTTCAAATTGGTGGTTACAAGGATAATTTTTTGTGTGATATAATGTTGATGGATGTATGTCATATTTTGCTGGGTATACCATGGAAGTTTGATAGACAAGTTGTTCATGATGGAAGAAAAAATACGTATAGGATAAAGAAGGATGGGAAAGAATATACTTTAAATCCTATGAAGGATAAGGAAGATGAAGTAGAGAGTAATCCCAGAGTATGTTTGATTTCTGGGAAGAAATTTTTAAAAGAGTCGAAGAAAGGAGGGGCATGTTTGCCTTTATTCCCAAGCCTAAAGTAACTATGACAACAGAGAGACAAGAAGAGCTGCCCATGGAAATTCAAGAAATTCTGGAAGAATATGCAGATATAATGATGAAGGAATTGCTGGATGGATTGCCACTTATGAGAGATATTAGTCATTGTATGGATTTGATACCTAGTGCGAGTTTACGAAACAAGGTATCGTACAAAATGACATCTATGAAGTATGAGGAGATAAATAGGCAAGTACAAAAATTGTTGGATAAGGGGCTGATCATGGAAAGTCTTAGTCCATGCGTTGTACCAATAATGTTGACGCCAAAGAATGATGGGGAATATAGAATGTGTACAAATTCGAGAGCTATCAATAAAATAACAATCAAATCTATATTTTGATTGCCAAGGATGGATGATATGATGGATTGCTTAAGTGGAGCTAAATATTTCACAAAGATTGATTTGAAAAGTGGATGTCATCAAATTAGAATCAGAGAAGGGGATGAGTGGAGGACAACTTTCAAGACAAAAGATGGATCGTACGAATGGTTGGTGATGTCGTTTGGATTGATAAATGCTCCCAACACCTTCGTAAGGTTGATGAATGAAGTGTTAAAGCCATTTCTTGGTAAGTTTGTTATTGTATATCTTGATGATATTTTAATTTTTAGTAAGACAAAGGAAGAACATTTGTTGCATGTTAGGGCAATATTGCAGAGGTTGAGAGAAAAAAATGGCTAGTCAATTTGAAGAAATGTAGTTTCATGAAAGAGGAGTTGGTTTATTTGGGATTTGAAGTTTCTAGCAATGGCTTGAAAATGGACCCAAAAAAGGTCAAGGTGATTGTGGATTGGCCTTCACCTCATAATATGTTTGAAGCTAGATGTTTTGATGGCTTGGTGAGCTTCTATAGGAAGTTCATTCATTATTTCAATGGGATTTGTGCACCTATTACCGAGACAATGAAAGGTAATAAGAAGGAGTTTGTGTGGACAGCTGCAGCTGAGAAGAGTTTTAGAATTTTGAAGAGTAGGGTGACTAGACAACCAATTTTGATGCTCCCTAATTTTGGGAAAGTTTTTCAAGTGGATTGTGATGCTAGTGGGACAGTGATTGGAGGTGTTCTTAGTTAAGAGGGGAAACCAATTGCATACTTCAGTGAGAAGTTGAATGAAGAAAATAAGAAATATTCTGTGTATGACCAAGAATTTTATGCAATTGTACAAGCGCTCAAAAAGTGGAGACATTATTTTATGCCAAAGGAATTTGTATTGTATATTGATCATCATGCTTTGTAGTTGATTAACAACCAAGGTAAGATGAATTAGAGACATATAAAATGGGTTGAATTTTTGCAGAGTTATTCTTTTGTTTTGAAACATAGAAGTGGAAAGTCTAATAAGGTAGCTGATGCATTGAGTAGGAGATGTTTGTTATTGAATGAATTGAGGGTGAATGTGGTTAGTTTTGATTCTATGAGGGATTTGTATAAAGATGAAGTTGATTTTAAAGAAGCGTGGATTGTTTGTATGAATCTAGTAGAGAAGGATAGAACACCATGGTTGGAATATTTTATTCGGGAAGGTTTGTTGTTGAAAGGGCAAAGATTGTGTATACCTCAAGGGTCAATAAGTGATAATTTGATGAGAGAAAAACATAGGGGGTGTTTAAGTGGACATTTTGGTGTTGATAAAACACTGGCACAATTGAATGAAGGTTATTTCTGGCCTAGTATGGCTGCAGATGTGAATAAGTTGATACAAGGTTGCATAGTTTTCCAATATGCTAAGGGATTCAGGTAGAATATTGGTTTATATCAACCATTGCCTATATTAGAGAGACCGTGGGAACACATAAGTATGGATTTTGTTTTGGGGTTGCCTCGAACACAGAGAGGTAAAGATTCTATTTTTGTTGTTGTTGATAGATTTTTTAAAATGGTTCATTTTATCCATGTCAAAAGAGTAATGATGCTTCCCACATTGCTACATTATTTTTCAAGGAGGTAGTTAGATTACATGGTTTGCCTAAGAGCATAGTTTCAGATCGGGATGTGAACTTTGTTGGTCATTTTTGGCATACCTTATGGAAGGAAATGGGTACACAGTTGGGTTTTAGTTCAACATACCATCCTCATAGTGATGGTCAAACTGAAGTTGTAAGTAGAGGTTTGGGTAATTTGTTAAGATGTTTGGTATGGAATAAGCCGAACCAGTGGGACTTGGTTTTGGATCAGGCAGAGTTCGCCTATAATAATTCAGTCGATCGGAGTGTAGGGAAAAGTCCATTTCATATTATATATGGTTACATTCCAAGAGGGGTAGATGAATTGCCTGTTAGTGCTGATTTGACTCGAAAGAGTGTTGTAGCTAAATATTTTGCAAAGTATATCCATGATTTGTATAAAAAAGTAAAATAAACTTTGGAGAAGAGTGCCACCAAATACAAGGATTGGCTGATTTACATCGGAGAGAGAAAAAGTTTCAGGTTAGAGATTTGGTATTAGCACATTTGCAGAAGGAGAGGTTCCCACAAGTAACTTATAACAAACTAAAATGGAAAAATATTGGACCTTGTAAGGTCTTGAATAAGTTTTCATCCAATGCTTATGAAATAGAACTTCCACTAGGTATTGATATTTCACCCATTTTCAATGTGGCGTATTTGTATCAATATTATGAAGAGTCGGGCACATAGGAAGGTTTCAGTTCAGATGTTCTTGATAAACGTGAATGGATAGACCAATTTCCTAAGAAATAGTTTGAACAGGTTGATCAAGTGATTGATTCTCGTGTGGCTAAGTGAACAAGGGGAAATGAATACATGGAGTATCTTTTCCAGTGGAAGGGTAAACTAGTTGATGAAGCCTCTTGGATGCAAGCTTTTGAGTTAGCTAAGTATGGGATTTATATTCCAGACTTGCCAAAATGTTCTTGAATTGCAGCCTCAAGTAACATTTTTTCTTTTCCAATGCGTTTGATGTAGGAGCATTTGGGTTCACTCATAATCTCATGTCACCAAAAATATATTTTATTTTCTAAGTTGGTTTTGGATTTGTTTCCTTTGCAGAGTTGGTTTTGTATTTCAAGAGAAAATTTGGATTTATTTGGCCAAGTCAGGACATCATCTTGTTAAAGGCCAATTGGGTATCTCCAGTTCAATTTTGGTGAAGTTTGGGTGAAAATGGCTAAGTTAGAGCTAGTTGGTGACTTCTCCAATTCGTGAACTACTTAATTTGTTGATTTGACAATTCTCCAATAGCCTAGTTTACCGATGAGAACTTTCGCCGACAAGCCGTAAGGACAAGTTCACAATTTCAAAGCTTGTCGAAGGGAAGCCTTTGTTGGCAAAATCTATAGTTCGTGAACTATTTATCTCGCTGATAGTTTACTTCACCAACAGGGATTTTCTCTAATCGAGTCTTAAAGGGAAGTTTGAATTATTCAAAGTTTTCTTTAGTTAGCCGTTGGGAAGCTTTGTCGAGAAAATAGTTTGCAAACTGTCTAGTTCACTGACAGCTTAGTTCGTCGACAACTTAGTTCACCGATGGGTAATTTCTTTGACTAAGCTTAAGGGGAAGTTCATGAGCTCTACAAGTTTATTGAACAAAAGCCTTCAGTCGACAAAGGTTGAAGTTTGAAAACTCTATAAGCAAACTCACTAGTTCGCAAACCCTTAGGTTTGCTAATGACTTACTTCACTAATAAAATCTTTTAAGGTTGGAGTCAAAGTTCCTTTAGTTCTTTGGCCGAGAATATTGCCGATTGAAGGAAAGTGTTAAGTCTTCATCCAGTTCATGGTTTCCAAAAGTTGCCGATAAGCCGACAAAGAGTTTGTGGAAGGTAATCTTTGCCGATAAAAGGAGTTGATGGCTTAAGGCTTTGTATCAGTGAATCTTTTAGTTTGTGAACTCACTAATTTGCCGATATCGACAAATCTTCTAGTTTGTGAACTCACTAATTCATCGATAGCATGTGACGACAAACTTTTAAGTTCATGAAGTACCATTTTTGTCGATAGGAAAGTTCACTTTTTCTTAAGTTCGCCGATGGATTGTTTTGGCGATGAAAACTTGGGGAAAGAAAGACAAAGGGTAAGTTTATGATGTTTGAACATTGCCGATGAATGTATAAACTGAGCCTTGGAAGAGTTAACGATAGGGAGGATTTGTCGAGGGGATGCATACACTGAGCCTTGTGAGTTCTAATGGGAATCGATCTGTCTGGTGGGATCTTCAATTTCCTATTATGGTCGTTGGAAATACAATGACTATTAAGTTCCTTAACCGATTGATGACGGTTCAACTTCTTTTCTTGGAGAGTATAAATACTTACATTTGATCCGGATTGGGGGTTCGAATCCTAGTGAATAGAGATGTTACAAAAGAATTCTATAAAGAGGTTGATGTATTGATTTTGAAGCATGACTGTATGAAGAACTTGTACTCCTGTAATGAATTTATTGTTGTAGAAATAAATAAATCCAATTGTCATGGGTGTGGTTGTTTGTTTTGTGTTGATGTTTGATATTTGATGCTGAATTCAGTAGTTTGATAAAACCCTTGAATTTTGTCTTGCACTAGTAACCATAGTTGAGGAAAAAACCAAACATCCAGGAGATATGAACAACCTATTAAAACTAAACCACACCACCACCTATAAACATGAACCAATATGATCATCACAACTTAAACATGTCAATCACATACATGACCATGTCATGACAATGTTTGTGAGGCCTACCTTTTCACTCCCTTAGTTTGACCATTTTATATTATTGTTGGTGACACGTTTTAGTCTTTTGGGGATTGTTGATCCTGATATGCAGGACTATTAGACTATGTGCTTTTACCTTTGATTTATTATGTTAGCATGATTGTGATGAGACTAGATCTTGATTTGATTCATTGACGATGATTTGACATGTGATTTGCATTATGACATTATTGAGATACTAGTTATGTGCTTATGTCATGGATTTATTATGCGAAATTTGTCTTGTGATGGATTATAGAAATGCATAATTATGAATCTAATTACGATGTGATGTTTATGATTGTTTTATATGATTGTGTGATGGTGTGAGTATATGTTTACTTTGCTTTGGCTATGATATACATGTTGGATTAATCTTTTGTTTAAATGCGTAGGTGTACTAACCAAGCCACGGATAATCAAAGATTATCCCACACATTTTGTGAATTCCCGTGTGAGCCGATCTAGTTCCAAGAGGAACCAAGATCAACTATGTTATGCATGATGAAATTTTGTAATGTTATTGTGTGGTGTTGTTTGGGATAGGTCTACCCCTTTTATATTTGATTTTATTTTGGTGTTGTAAAGGTGTAATTGTTGGAAACAAGGCAGATAACTGAGAGGGGGGGTGAATCAGTTATCTTAAATATCTTAACTTTCTTTTCTTCTTTAATATTAATGCAGCATTAAAACATAAGAGCATACATAATCATGAGAGTAGAAATAAAATCAACACACAACACAAGGATTTTTTACGTGGAAAACCCTGTTAAGGGAAAAACCATGGGGTGACTAACCCAAGATTGTATTATATGTTAAAAGAATAAGAAGTACAAAATAGCACTTGCCAATTAGGGCTCACTGCCCGAGCACACTGCTCACAAGAGGCACACTGCCTACAAGAGACTCACTATCTACAAGGTATATAGAAAGTAATCAGGTGTTTGAACTATGAGAGGCATCCACATATGCTGAGGTTCAGTTCCGATTAGGCTCAATAAACTGATCTAATGCACTTCATTCTTCCTCTGCTCTAATGTTGTTATTCTGTCACATACCGGACTTGTATTGCTGCTTCCACACTTCTCTCTGCCTTTCCTCACACACTTCCACACACAACACCACACTTCATACCGAAATCCATTTGGTATATATATCCGCATCAAGGATTTCAACATCTTCCCAGTCGGCAATCACAATACTAAAGATATTTCCAAGACACTGATCTATCGGCTGAATCCATGCTTAATATGTGATACGTATCAAGGAAATAGACATAGAAGTCATCATTCATGTCGGCCAACCATGTATGATCTCTTAAATAGCTTGACCACCATCAATTTCTCATCCGGATTAAAGTCTGATGCTCTGCTGGTCAGTTCTTTCTTAGTCTACTCTGCCTGTTAGGAACCCAACACTTAGGTGCTCATATCTTTTCACTCTTTCATCACCGAAGGCTCAATCTTTGGAATGTAGCAGTCATGGTACACCTCTTGACTTGTCTAAGTCTGCAACTTTCTGAGTTACACCATCTGAGAGATCCGGACCTGATTGTCGGACCTTGCTGCATGCTTTGCTCTTGTTCACCAGACCAAAACATTCTTCAATCTGTCTTCCGGTATAGGCATACTATGTGCTGCGGATGTGTGGGATAGACTTTGTTGCCATCAATGACAACAATAATGAAGCCACATAGTGTCTCTTGCCAACAGTAATGTTTATTTGATTTTATTTTTGAGTTTTTTTATGACCCCTTTTTATGTGATTTTACTCACCCTGTGGTGCTCAAAATTGGTTAAACGTGACCCTAGGTTATACCCCTAGGGTCTAGGGACCATTTGAGCTTATCTAACCTTAGGTAAACTCTTATTTGGTCACTTAAACTTCACCCTAAAGTAAAGTGACAAAAATAGAAGTTTGGGAAGGAGTGGAAGGTTTAGTCAAACACTCAACCTTACCCACTCCTCTTTCCAAGGCTTGGGGAGTCTTCAAAACCCCTTAATTGTGGAGAACTCAACTCCAAGGCTCTCCCACATTAGTGAGGGTGCCTTGGGGTTTTATGGGATTTCATAGGAGGATATGATTGGGGCACTTGTAGTACCCATTTCCTTCTTTGGCTCCACTTTTCTCTCCCACATGTGTGAGAGAGCACAAGTGGAGGGGGCAAGACTTAGTGGAATGGGTGGATGACATGTGTCACCACCACATTCCATGAAGCTTGCAAGTGGTTGTGTGGAGGAAGGAGTGTCACCTCCCCATTCCTCAAGGCTCACGAGGAGAGCCCATTTTAATCTCTCTTGAAGAGAAGGAGGGGGTTGTTGATTTGTTTTCAATTTTAGATTTTTATTTGAATTTGGGGAGAGAGTTAGAGGAAATTTTGGAGGCTCATTTGGAGGACTTGGAGGTAGAGTTGGAAGGGCTCTTCTTCAACTATCTTCCTTGTGGGCTATTTAAGGTACGATTCAAGGCTAAATGCCTTTCCTTATGTAATTTACATTTCTTGTGTGATGGTTGTGTGTGTGTATTTTTACATTTGTGGTTGTGGGGATTTTTATGGGTGTTGTGAGAGCCTCTCCACTTAGAGAAAATGCTCAACATGTGTGGTGTGGGGGTGGAGTGAACCTCCTCGAGGTCACATCCTAGTTCTTTTGGTATTTTAGCCTTGAGGGCAAGTTGTGAAAATGAGCATCTTGAATGGCTTGAGAGCCATGGAAAATTATGTGAAAGTTGGTATATATGTGTTGGCTTGAGGCCTTGTGAAAATTGATTTTTTGGAGATATTTGGAGTGGCACTCTTGAGTTGAGTGATGTCCACTCCCCTACCCCTTTAAAACTTATTTTTATGAGTTTTGTTTTGTGCAAGTCATGGGAGTTTTTGTTGATTGTTTTGTGTGTTTTGTTGTGATGTGGTGTGAAAACTCCTTGTGTGTGGATGACCTCCAAGCTCAAGGGTGACCCATGAGTGAGTCTATGGTAGGGAGGAGAGCGGTATTTCGTGGCTTCTTTTCCTTCCTTTTTTGTTATTTGCAGGTTTAATTTGGTGGCCTTGGAGCTTTGGAAGATTGGTCATTGTTGCTTTGGTTTTGTTATCTTGTTGGCTATTTAAGAGCCTTGGTCTATGTGACCTTATTGTATTTGGTTGTAAAAAGATGAACTCTCAATGTTGAAGTTGTGTAATGAAATTGTCCTTATGTATGCAAGTGTTTTCTACAATTTTTAACGAAGTTATAATTGCTGATGAAAAATCCTTTTGCTGTCCTAAAATAGATATTCATTTCTTAATATTACATTGCTGTGCATTTGTATAGAAAGGAAGGAAAGGATAAATTGTGGTTAAGTTTCTCTTTGCACAAAAGAAATAGTTGATGCTTATATGAAAGAAAATAAAGAAAATAGATAAACTCTATATTTTTATGGTTCATAGAAAATTATACTTTTCTCATACTATTTGTTTGCTTTAAGAAAAATATAATATAGATGCCTATTTCTATTATGACTGTAAAAAAAATAAAATTGTTTGCCAAGAATTTAGTAGACTTGTATTTTTGTGAGAAATATATACATAATCTATATATTTATGTTGGTTAGAATTTTGTAAAGGAAGTATATTCATATATATATATATATATATATATATATATATATAAGTAGATTTTACATATTTGATAAACTAGAAAAAAAATTCATGTTTTTGAGTAACTGTGCATATTTTCTAGGTATATACTTATACCCTTATATATATATATATATATATATATATATATATATATATATATATGAACTGTGTTATAAACATAAAATAAACTTTAAACCTTATGATTTTATTTGATGCCATACCCAACACAACGACGGCTGTGTTTAACTGTTTTTACAAAGGAAAGATAAAAAAAATTATTTTTTTTGTGATCCCTGTGGACAGCGGCCATGCCACCACCCTATGTTGAAGGGGTGGTGAGGGGGTTGAACCCGCACCCACCCCCGTGGTTCTTTTTTTTTAAAGGGAGTGGGGAGGGGGTCGAACCCCCACCCTCTCTTGCCTCCATTTAAACCAATACCCTGTAGCAAATAAACACTATGAAAATAAAGATAGAAACTCAAATTTAAATATGAGACAGTGGCACCCAAAACATACAATCCGCTGCCCCTTCCTACTGGCCGTTTGGCCTCAGTTGCAACCTGCAATATTTTCATTTATTATTTGTTAATATATAAACTTCCAGCTTGCTTCTATCATATGAAATATTTAGATTTGGTTTTTTAACTAGTATATATATACACACACAACAATAAGGGGTTTAAAAAAAAGAGAATAAATAGTAATAGGTATATACAAAATGAGTATACCTTCGAAGCTTCAACCATGGCTCCCTCCTCTCAAACCTGCAACTCAAAAACAAACAAAGAAGAAAGAAGAAATGAGAGGAGAAGAGAAAATAGAGAAATGAAATGATAGGAAAATGCAAATAGGGTTAGGGCTTTTCTTCTTTCTCATAAGGATATTATTTTTTTAATTGTGAGGCTTTTTAGGGCTTTGAATTTTAAAATAGCTTTTAATCTAATTTTCCCTCACTTTTGCTTATGCATTTGTTATATCATTTTTTATTTAAATGGGGTTTAGGGGTGAATTCATTATATGTGGGTAACTTTATTTTTGCTAGATACATTTCAATTATTAGAGGTTAGGAATTATGTTTTATTATTTAATTGTATGGACCATTTAAGTTTAGTTATTGAGCTAGAAGATTTTATTGAGTTGATTTAAAATAATTAAAGGCGGGGTTTAATAAGACTATAATAATCTTTTCGAATTAACTAGAGCCACCTTATTTAATTTTTAAATCGATTTAATTTAATTATTCGCATGTGGACATTAATCGAAGAGGTTAATTTCATTTTATTCAATTTAGTTGATTTAATTTATTAAACATAGCGTGTAATAAATAACTAATTAATTAAGTCATTTTAATCCAATGTAGTTCATTTAGGAAACCTCTGACTTAAATTTTAATTATTAGAATAATTCCTATTCACACCCGAGAGGCGTTATGCTGCCAAATTTTTTCGGGATTCAGAGTCAACATTTCTTAGAAAATTAAACCTTGTGTAGAGTAAAATTTTAATGTTTCCGCAAACTTGATGATTGTAATTAAGTTGTTATTTAATTTTGTTATGCTTTCGAATTTAGTCTTTTGATTTCGACTCGTGTCGAAATCCTTTCACTCACATAGGAAAACTTACGATTTCGATCAATTGATTCTAACCCTAATAGCGACGCTTCTCATGTCGCATTGACCCCCTTAGTCGGCTTTCATCGCGTAGGGGAATGTGCATATGATCGCATTACCCCAAATTTGATTAACCTATTTACACCTGATGCGTATTGCCACCGAGCACGCTGACGCATGCGAGGGAGTTTCTAGGGATGCGTGGATTTTTTTTGATATTTTTGAGTAACTGTGCATATTTTTTTGGGTATATACTTATACCCTTATATATATATATATTGAAATTGTGTTATAAATAGAAAATAAACTTCAAACCTTATGATTTTTTTATGCCATACCCAACATAGCGACGATTGTGTTTAACTATTTTTACAAAGGAAAGATAAAAATAAAATAAAAATTTTTGTGATCCCTGTGGATGGCGGCCATGCCATCGCCCACAGAGCGATTGTATCTGTTGAAGGGGTGGGGGTTTGCCCTCCTCCCCACCCTCTTTCACCTCCATTTAAACCAATACCCTATAGCAAATAAACACTATGAAGATAAAGATAGAAACTCATTTAAATCTAAGACGACGGTGCCCAAAACATACAGTCTGCCGCCCTTCCTACCGGTCGTTCGGCCTCAGTTGCAACCTGCAATATTTTCATTTATTATATATATATATATATATATATATATATATATATATATATATATATATATATATATATATATATATATATATATATATATATATAAACTTCCAGCTTGCTTCTATCATATAAAATATTCAGATATATATACACACACACACAACAATAAGGGGGTTTCTAGGGATGCGTGAATTTTTTTTGATATTTCGTGTCATGACCACACGACATGTGTGTTGCGTGTCGTGACCACATGGGAAATGTGGGCATGACATTTGGTATCAGAGCCCAAGTTTAAACACTGGGCTTGTCTGGGCACATTACTTATTCCGTAAATTCATTTGATTCGTGACTACCTTGTTCTTGTAGGATACCACCTAGAATGAGGCAAGCGTGTTCACACCGCACTGCATTCGTAGACGTGCATAGTGACTCATCAACGAGGGTCAGGGATCGCCAGCATCACAGGCACCACCCGCACCTGATATTAGACCACATATCTTGTAGGCATTATAGGCAGTGTTAGATAGGTTACCACCGGCCACAGTTGAGCTGCGTGTCGAGCCCCGCGTTGATCCTCGAGAGGAGCCACGTACTTAGTCACGTGTGGAGCCATGTGTAGAGCCCTACATCGAGCCGTGAGTGGCACCACGTGTAAAGCCTTGTGTTGAGATACCTGACACGACAGTGGAGGAGGTTGGTTTAGTTTATAGAGCTCGTAGCAGGAGCCCTCCGCATCATGCTAGGCGAGAGGAGGCGGTGAGAGTAGAGCAAGTTTTTCACGGGCCTTATGGTTATGGTGTGGATGAGCCTATCTGAGGGCATAGATACCGTGGGGACCCCATTAGAGATTTACTAAGGTTGAAACCACCTACCTTTGCAGGGACCACAGAGGGAGCCGAGGTGGAGGCTTGGCTTATCAGTTTAGACAAGGCCTTTGTGTTGCATCCTTACGAGGGCAACATGAAGGCACGCGTGGTGGTTCACCTGTTGAGAGATGTAGCAGTGACTTGGTGGCCCACTAAGGAGTGCAAGCACCGCTTATCTTTAGATACACTTTCATGGGACACTTTTATTGAGTGCTTTAATGAGCGTTATCTGTCAGACCATTACATGCATCGTTGTATTGACGAGTTCCACGATTTACAACAGTGAGGGTCTACGGTAGCATAGTATGAGGGTATGTTCACAGAGCTGTCATGTTATGCAGAGTATCTCCATGATGAAAAACTTCTAGTACACAAGTTTATCAGAGGTTTGAATCAGGGGATATCTGGGCTTGTGTGCATGGCAGACCCTTAGACCTTGAGTGAGGCTATTGAGAAGGCATACATTACTGAGGAGATTCAAGGATGAGGTAAGAGTTCACATGCTCAGTTTCAGGATCGTAGCCAGTAGTAGCAATAGAATTTTCGTAGACCACTACCACCACCTTAGAGAGGTGGATTTAGTTCTCCATCTTTACCTCCTGGGCCTCCACAGTAGCAGCAGTAGTATTAGCAGAAGTCTAGGCCCCAACAGAGGGCACAGGGAGGAAAAAAATGTGGTTGGCAGCAAGAGGGTCCACGTAGGGATCAGAGATAGTAGGGACCACCAGTGGGACCCGCGCGATCACAGCAGTCTTTCAGGGGTTCTTAAGGATCCACAGGTTGGACTAGACAACAACAGAGTAGTAGGACTTAGACTGGATAGGTTCAGGTTCTGGGCCCGTGCTATGTTTGTGGTGGGGTAAGACATTTGGCCAGAGAGTGCCCACAGGGCTTTACGGCAAGGGGACAGCCTTGTGTAGGAGGTTCAGAGCAGACAATTGATGATTTGGGTAGATCCCACCGTATGTTTGCAACGGTTGACAACCGCTAGGCTGACTTCTAGGCCTCAGTGATCGAGACAGTAGGTACGATTAGGGATGTCCCCATTGCTATTTTATTTGACTCTAGCGCTACTGATTCATTCATATCTCCATCGTTAGTGGAGCGTTACAGGCTACTGGCCTCTAGGCAGGGCGATAGGTGGGAGGTTGAGTTGGCACTAGGGCCAAGATGTCAGTAGATGCTTTGGTTCAGGATTGTGAGATCTCTTTGGGGGCCTTCACTACATTATGTGACCTTAGGGTTATGCCTTTAGGATCCTATGGTGTAGTTTTAGGCATGGATTGGCTTGCAGCTCATAGAGCCAAGCTAGATTGTCGCCGAAAGGTGATTAGTTGTTTAGATGATCATGGCACGTCAGTCGAGGTAGTAGGCATTTAGAAGCCCATGATAGTTCGTATGATATCCGCTCAGCAGCTTAAGCGCTGCATGCGGAAGGGATGTCAGTTGTTTGCCATCACTGTTAGCGACAGATCAGAGGATGAGCCAGAGGCATCTTTAGATGACCATCCTATCTTGAGGGAGTTCGCCGATGTCTTTCCACCAGAGTTACCAGGTATGCCTCCAAGAAGAGAGGTAGACTTCCACATTGATCTAGTGCTGGGTGCAGAGCCAGTGTCTTGTGCACCCTATAGGATGACCACACATGAGCTCACAGGGCTCAGTTAGAGGAGTTGCTTGAGAAGGGGCACATCCGACCTAACATTTCACCTGGGGCGCACCGGTCATCTTCATGAAGAAGGATGGGTCTCTTCATTTGTGCATGGACTATAGGCAGCTTAATAAGGTGACGGTGAAGAACTGTTATTCTCTGCCTAGGATTGATGACCTTTTTGATCAGGTGCAGGGAGCCAGAGTGTTCTCTAAGATAGACCTGAAGTCTGGTTACCACCAGTTACGTATCACAGAGGCAGACATTTATAAGACCGCCTTCCAGACTAGATATGGCCACTATGAGTTCACTGTGGTACCCTTCGACTTGACAAATGCCCCTGCAGTGTTCATGAGTCTCATGAACAGGGTGTTCCTCACTTAGATTGGTTCATGATCATTTTCCTTGATGATATTTTGATTTACTCGCAGACTGAGGAGGAGCATGAGGATCATTTACGTCAGGTTTTACAGTGCTTGAGAGAGCAGCAACTTTATGGCAACTTGGAGAAGTGTGCCTTTTTCAGGACCGAGGTGCAGTATTTGGGAGATATCCTATCTGGCGATGGTATCTCCATAGATCCATCAAAGATCGGGCCTATTAGGGATTAGTCAACACCCACCAGTGTGACGAGGTCAAGAGTTTTATGGGGTTAGCCAGTTACTACCATAGATTCGTAGAAGACTTTTCTAGGATAGCGCACCCCATTACTTCCCTTCAGCGGAAAGGGAAGAGTTTCACTTGGACATAGCAGTGTGAGAGGGCCTTTGGGGTCCTCAAGGAGCGTCTTATCAGTGCTCCCATCTTAGCGGTTCCTAATCCTACAGAGGATTTTGTGGTTTGTACAGGTGCATCACTTGAGGGTTTGGGAGTCGTCCTTATGCAAGGTGGTAGAGCGATTGCTTATGAGTCGCGAAAGCTCAAGTCTCATGAGCTAAACTACCCTACGCACGATCTAGAGCTCATAGCAGTGGTTCATGCTCTTGTTCATTAGAGACACTTTCTATTAGGTCGTCGTTTTGAGCTTCATTCAGATCACCACAGTTTGTAGTACATTTTCACACAGCCAAATTTGAACGCCCGCCAGCGGTGTTGGATGGAGTTTCTTTGCGAGTACGACTTTGATGTCCACTACATAAAAGGGAAGGAGAACATGGTTGCCGACGCTTTAAGTCAAAGGCACCACAAGATCCTGACCTTGACTTTGAGTGTGGACTTGAGAGCGCATCATACACCATTTGCCTAAGGATGAGTGGTTTCTTGAGGTGCAGCAGGAGATCCAGTCACAGAGGGCCCTTATGGGCAAATTTGCAGGATATTCTCTTGAGCCAGATGGGTTACTTAGACATCGACAGCGCATCTATGTACCCTATGTAGGCAACCTATGTGCAGTAGTTCTTTTAGAGGCTCACAAAGCACCTTATGCAGCACACCCAGGGGTGAAGACGATGCACGCCAACTTGCGACAGTTATACCATTGGGCAGGTATGAGACGAGATATTGTAGAGTATATTGCTCATTGCCTTGAGTTCTAGAGGGTCAAGGCCGAGCATCAGCATCCAACAGGTCTTTTATACCCTCACGAGATACATGAGTGGAAATGGGACACCATTTCCATGGATTTCATTGTTGGTCTTCCTATGTCATCTTGCTGCCATGATGCCATCATGGTGATGGTTGACAAGTTGACCAAGGTGGTGCATTTCTCACATGTACGGACGATGTACAATGCTCCATCAGTGGCAAGAGTAGTCTTGGATGAGATTGTTAGATTACATGGGGTACCTCACCGTATCATTTCTGATAGGGACTCAGTGTTCACATCAGCATTTTGGAGAGCATTACAGCAAGCGTTGGGCACACAGCTCAACTTCAGTTCCGCTTATCATCCTGAGACAGATGGTCAGACAGAGAGGGTGAATTATGTTCTAGAGGATATGCTCCATATGTACGTTATGGATCACCAGACTAGATGGGAGGAGTATTTGTATCTAGTTGTGTTTGCCTACAATAATGGGCATCACAACTCGTTGGGTATGCCTCCTTTTCATGCCTTGTACGACAGACCTTGCAGGACACCGTTGAGTTGGGATCGTATTGAGGACAAGGTTGCTATTGGGCCAGAGTTGGTGCAGGACATGGAGCAGCAGGTGACCTTGATTAGACGGAGACTTCATGAGGCACAGGATCGACAGAAGAAGTATGTCGATGCTAAGAGATTAGATCAGAGCTTCTCGGTTGGGGACAGAGTATTCTTGAGAGTGCAACCGCACAAGAGTCTAATCCATTATGGAAAAGGGCTCTAAGCTTGCACCACGTTTTGTTGGAACTTTTGAGATCTTGGAGCGGATATGACCCGTAGCCTACCGTCTAGTCTTGCCACCTAGCCTGTCACGCATCCACGATGTTTTTCATGTATCTATTTTGTGGCATTACATATCTAATTTATCTCATGTATTGGATTAGAGTGCTCTATAGGTAGAGGCGGACAAATAGTTGGCTTTGGAGATAATTCACATATTGGCTTGTCGGACGTTGGGCCTTTGAGGTCGAGAGATAGACCAGGTTAGGGTCCAGTGGGACAGGTACGATGAGGTCACAACGACTTGGGAGGATGCAGCTAGATTGAGGGCACTTTATCCTCACCTCTTTGATGACTTCCAGGAGGAAGTTTAGTCTTAGGGGGGAGGATGTGAGGCCTACCTTTTTACTCCCTTAGTTTGACCATTTTATATTACTGTTGGTGACACATTTTAGACTTTTGGGGATTGTTGATTCTGATATGCAGGACTATTAGACTATATGCTTTTACCTTTGATTTATTATGTTAGCATGATTGTGATGAGACTAGATCTTGATTTGATTCACTGACGATGATTTGACATGTGATTTGCATTATGACATTATTGAGATACTAGTTATGTGCTTATGTGATGGATTTATTATGCAAAATTTATCTTGTGATGGATTATAGAAATGCATAGTTACGAATCTAAATACAATGTGATGTTTATTATTGTTTTATATGATTATGTGATGGTATGAGTATATATTTACTTTGCTTCAGCTATGATATACATGTTGGATTAATCTTTTGTTTAAGTGCGCAGGTGTTCTAACCAAGCCACGGATAATCGGAGATTATCCCACACATTTTGTGAATTCCCATGTAAGGCGATCTAGTTCCAAGAGGAACCAAGATCAACTATGTTATGCATGATGAAATTTCGTAATGTTATTGTGTGGTGTTGTTTGGGATAGGTCTAGCCCTTTTATATTTGATTTTATTTTGGTGTTGTAAAAGTTTAATGTTTATTTGATTTTATTTTTGAGTTTTATTTTTTTGTGACCCCTTTTTATGTGATTTTACTCACCCTATGGTGCTCAAAATTGGTTAAAAGTGACCTTGGGTTATACCCCTAGGGTCTAGGGACCATTTGAGCTTGTCTAACCTTAGGTAAACTCCCATTTGGTCATTTAAATTTCACCCTAAAGTAAAGTGACGAAAATAGAAGTTTAGGAAGGAGTGGAAGGTTGAGTCAAACACTCAACCTTACCCACTCCTCTTTCCAAGGCTTGGGGAGTCTTCGAGACCCCTAAATTGTGGAGGACTCAACTCCAAGGCTCTCCAACATTGGTGAGGGTACCTTGGGGTTTTGTGGGCTTTCATAGGAGGATATGATTGGGGCACTTGTAGTACCCATTTCCTTCTTTGGCTCCAATTTTCTCTCCCACATGTGTGAGAGAGCACAAGTGGAGGGGGCAAGACTTGGTGGAATGGGTGGATGACATGTGTCACCACCACATTTCATGAAGCTTGCAAATGGTTGTGTGAAGGAAGGAGGAGGTGACATGTGTCACCTCCCCATTTCTCAAGGCTCATGAGGAGAGCCTATTTTAATCCCTCTTGAAGAGAGGGAGGGGGTTGTTGATTGATTTTCAATTTTAAATTTTTATTTGAATTTGGGGAGAGAGAGGAAATTTTGGAGGCTCATTTGGAGAAGGACTTACAGGTGGAGTTGGAAGGGTTCTTCTTCAACTATCTTCCTTGTGGGCTATTTAAGGTAGGATTCAAGGCTAAATGCCTTTCCTTATGTAATTTACATTTCTTGTGTGATGGTTATGCGTGTGTATTTTTACATTTGTGGTTGTGAGAATTTTTATGGGTGTTGTGAGAGCCTCTCCACTTGGAGAAAATGCTCAACATGTGTGGGGTGGGGGAGTGAACCTCCTTGAGGTCACATCCTAGTTCTTTTGGTATTTTTGCCTTGCGGGGAAGTTGTGAAAATGAGCATTTTTGAATGGCTTGAGAGCCATGGAGAATTATGTGAAAGTTGGTATATATGTGTTGGCTTGAGGCTTTGTGAAAATTAGTTTTTTAGAGATATTTGGAGTGGCACTCTTGAGTTGAGTGATGTCCACTCCCCTACCCCTTTAAAACTCATTTTTATGAGTTTTATTTTGTGCAAGCCATGGGAGTTCTTCTTGTTGATTGTTTTGTGTATTTTGTTGTGATGTGGTGTGAAAGCTCCTTGTGTGTGGATGACCTCCAAGCTCGGGGGTGACTCATGAGTGAGTCTATGGTAGGGAGGAGAGTGGTATTTCATGGCTTCTTTCCCTTCCCTTTTTGTTATTTGTAGGTTTAATTTGGTGGCCTTGGAGATTTGGAAGATTGGTCATTGTTGCTTTGGTTTTTTTATCTTGTTGGTTGTTTGAGAGCCTTGGTCTATGTGACCTTATTGTACTTGGTTGTAAAAAGATGAACTCTCAATGTTGAAGTTGTGTAATGAAATTGTCCTTATGTATGCAAGTGTTTTCTACAAATTTTAATGAAGTTATAATTGCTGATGAAAAATCCTTTTGCTGTCCTAAAATAGATATTCATTTCTTAATATTACATTGTTGTGCATTTGTATAGAAAGGAAGGAAAGGATAAATTGTCGTTAAGTTTCTCTTTGCACAAAAGAAATAGTTGCTACTTATATTAAAGAAAAGAAAGAAAATAGATAAACTCTATATTTTTATGGTTCATAGAAAATTATACTTTTCTCATATTATTTGTTGTCTTTAAGAAAAATATAATATAGATGCCTATTTCTATTATGACTGTAAAAAAAATGAAATCTGTTTCCCAAGAATTTAGTAGACTTGTATTTTTGTGAGAAATATATTCATAATCTATATATTTATGTTTGTTAGAATTTTGTAAAGAAGTATATTCATTTATATATATATTATTTATAGTGATAGATGATTCTATATATATATATATATAAAAGTAGATTTTACATATTTGATAAACTGGAAAAAAAATTCTTGTTTTTGAGTAACTGTGCATATTTTCTGGGTATATACTTATACCCTTGTATATATATATTTTGGAACTGTGTTATAAACAAAAGACAAACTTTAAACCTTATGATTTTTTATGCCATACCCAACATAGCGATGACTGTGTTTAACTATTTTTACAAAGGAAAGATAAAAAAACAAATATTTTTTTTGTGATCCCTGTGGACGGCGGCCATGCCACTGCCCATAGGGCGGTTGTATCTGTTGAAGGGGTGGGAGGGGGTCGAACCCCCACCCACCCCCATGGTTCTTTTTTTTTGAAGGGGGTGGGGACGGGGTCGAACCCCCACTCACAACCTGTTGGTGTGGTTGGGGGTTCGACCCCCTCCCCACCCTCTTTCGCCTCCATTTAAACCAATACCCTGCAACAAATAAACACTATGAAAATAAAGATAGAAACTCAAATTTAAATCTAAGACAGCGGTGCCCAAAACATACAGTCCGCCGCCCTTCCTACTGGCCGTTCGACCTCAGTTGCAACCTGCAATATTTTCATTTATTATTTGTTTATATATATATAAACTTCCAGCTTGCTTCTATCATATAATATATTCAGATCTAATTTTTTAACCAGTATATATATATATACACACACAACAATAAGGGGGTTTCTAGGGATGCGTGGAATTTTTTTTGATATTTCGTGTCATGACCACATGACAAATGTGGACATGACACATGTGTTGTGTGTCGTGACTGCATGGGAAATGTGGGCATGACAATGTTTAAACATAAATGAATATCTATGACACCTTAATCATCACCATCATTATACCTGTACTCAACTCCCACTGAATTAAGACTCCTAGTCTCACACACATATCAACTATGTCCTCAAACTAGAAGATAATTTGTTTACTTATCTCTATCAAAGTCAACACTCAAAAAACACTTGTAAACCTATTTCAGGAAGCACCAAATCTAATAACCTATTGTACCATGATATTAATCTCATAAAACATGCACTTCCACAAGTTTTCACCCAAAAAATCATCTAGATACTCACACAATCACACCCTGAAATCTCAGGTTCCTATAAGTGCTCAAACAAGTACAAATCTTTTTCTACTCATCCAAGTAAAAAAATACTTAATCTACTATATAATACGCTACAAATTCTCTCCATCAGTTGTTTGAAATCTAAAATATGATTCTGTATACTCAAGTTATGACCAATTAACCATTTTGGAGCAATGCCTAGGTTTAGGCACCAAATTCTAACACAAATAAAAAAATTTGATGACCAAACTTTTACCACTATGTAGTTTTTAAAGAGATCTTTCTAACGCCTATAAGAAGTCAAAAATTTGATACAGTGGGTGAAAGTTATGTCTCATAGAAGAAAATGTACTTCGAGGGCTAAAAGGGGCCCCAAGGGACCCTGTCCGTATAGTCTGTATGGTTGATATCGTTGACATCATTGGTGGTGTAGTGGCTACACTCAAACGACTGATGGGCGATAATAGTGTGATGGGAAGCCCATGGGTGGAGATATGATGGCAGAACTTAGACAAGTTTTAAATTTTATTTTATTTTTCAAATTTCAATATCCAAATCTATGCACCCAAAACTGTTATAAACTATGTTTTGATTATTAAGTTTTGAAATCCACATAGATGGTGTACTGTAGTGTTCCACCCTGATTTTAGTTTTATGTTTAGTTGAATCTGGTGCATTTTATGTGTTTGAACATAACATGTGTTTTTGCATGCATACATATATTTAAAAATAAAGTATTCTAATGCTACTCGAATGCTTATTTATGTGGGAGACAACTATACAACTAAAATGTCAAATACCCAGATGAAGATTTGGTAATATAAGAAAGTTTATTACATACCCATTTGCTAGTTTAAAAAATACAGGTCTGTAACAACTAACCCAACATATAGAAACCCTAGATCATGAACAAAATAGATTCAAACCCTTATTTTCTATTACACCAACTGACATACAACAATGGCTCACATATAGACACCTCCAAATGATGCATTTTGAAGTTAATGAACTAGGTGTTTTTCCTAAATAAACCCCCACTCCTATCTCCAAACTGGTACGGCCTGCTTGCAACCAAGGACAACAGTAAATATATGTAAATCACTCCCAAATTTACCTTGAAACTTTCTATTTTTTGCTCTAGCATTGATCTACAAAGTCTCATGCCAAGATTGAATGAAAATAAGCAATGATGTTGGCCACAAACACACTCAATATGCCCCCAAAATGGTACGTCCCAACTGTGACATGGTACGACTAGCCATGGTGTATAAAACCTATCAGTAAATGCTCCAAAACTATTATAAAACCTACAAAACGATCTTTAATAATAACTCCAAATTACTGTGTGAAGAAATAAGATATTTTCATTGAAGAAATCCCTCCATGACAACCAAACAAACTTAAATTGAAAGCTCCAACATAACCCATATATGAGATTATCATCCAATATCCTTGGGTGATCTTTTACACCCGCAAATATTGATCTCCAAGGAGGTTTCTGTCTCCAAGAAGCAAAGAACTAGCTGTTGAAACCCTCAAGAGAAAAAATAATAATATCCAAGCATGCTCTCAAATGAGCGCTCAAGACTCTTTTATTTCTTCCCCAAACCCTCACGCTCAAATGGGGAATTAATAAATACTTTTTTTTTAAAACTCCTTTTGCCTCCCTAAGTTGGGCACTCCACATTACTTTATAAAATATGCCTTTTAATTCTTTTTCCCCAACGACCCTTTTATGAAGTCACTTTAATATTTTAATTAACATTAAGTTAAATCTTTAAATTAACTTAAATGACATTAATGTTAATTAAAATAATATAACTTTGCTCGCAAACTCCAACAGGCAATTGAAAGAGTGACCAATCATGCAGTGACATGGAAATTGTTCCACAAGAGAAGTTGGTGTTGAGCGGAGACCCTGCTAAAAATAGTAAGAATGGCTCAAAAGTTTCAAAAACACTAGGAAAGACATCACCGCAAACCTCCTAACATTACTGAGTTC
Organism: Cunninghamia lanceolata; assembly: GCA_027924645.1. Classification (NCBI taxonomy): domain Eukaryota; kingdom Viridiplantae; phylum Streptophyta; class Pinopsida; order Cupressales; family Cupressaceae; genus Cunninghamia; species Cunninghamia lanceolata. The sequence continues at coordinate 5,064,124 of BSBN01000469.1, forward strand.
AATGCAACACCTGGAAAAACCCTGACATGGTCGAATTGCCATGTCACCAAAATAGTGTCCAGATTGACACTTCTATAAATGGTAGTGTTCTCCAAGGACCAAAGAGAACAAACCTAGAAAAAACCCAAAAATATTATCGCCATGCAAGCACTTGCTATAAATAGTAAGTATGGACAAGTTGTTCGAAATGCCTCTAGAAAGTGTCATACAGCTCCACTGGATCACCTAAGCACATTGGTGACATCTAAATGCTCCTCTGATCACACTGTCACAAACCCAGAAAGTTAGCTCCATCTGTGCTACAAGAGAACCCAAAAATGGGGACATTACAGTTCGCCCTTCGCAAAGATTGCTTGTCCTCAAGCAACACTAATGAAAATTCCAAACAACCAACTGATCCAGACTAGGATCAAGAATGATTCTTAGGTCCCAAGTCAATCTAGGAGATCTGTAGCACCATCTGCTCAAAGCACTAACTTGCCAGGTACCAACACAAGAGACCTAAAAATTTTCTATAAGAAGAGTAAACAGATAGTAACTATACTCAATCAACTCCGTAGGAAATTTCTCTTTGAGAGAGCCAAACTAAGACATCATAGAGATAATCTCTAGAAAGTCAACATTGACTCTCTCACTCCCATCATCTACTAGACTACAAACCAACGTGATCCCAGAGTTCCAAGTCCATCTCAGAAAGGAACTGCCATGTAGACGTTGTGCCTCGCTAAGAGAGAAAATAATAATATCCAAGCATGCTCTCAAATGAGCACTCGAGACTCTTTTATTTCTTCACCAAACCCTCATGCTCAAATGGGGAATTAATAAATACTTTATCTTTTTTTTTAAACTCCTTTTGCCTCCCTAAGTTGGGTGTTCCACATTACTTTATAAAATATGCCTTTTAATTCTTTTTCCCCAATGCCGCTTTTATGAAGTCACTTTAATATTTTAATTAACATTAAGTTAAATCTTTAAATTAACTTAAATGACATTAATGTTAATTAAAATAATATAACTTTGCTCGTAAACTCCAACGGGCAATTGAAAGAGTGACCAATCATGCAGTGACATGGAAACTGTGCCACAAGAGAAGTTGGTGTTGAGTGGAGACCCTGCTAAAAATAGTAAGAATGACTCAAAAGTTTCAAAAACACTAGGAAAGACATCACCGCAAACCTCCTGACATTACTGAGCTCAATGCAACACTTGGAAAAGCCCTGACATGGTCGAATTGCCGTGTCACCAAAATAGTGTCTAGATTGACACTTACTATAAATAGCAATGTTCTCCAAGGACCAAAGAGAAGAAACCCAGAAAAACTCAAAAATATTGTCGCCATGCAAGCACTTGCTATAAATAGTAAGTATGGACAAGTTGTTCAAAATACCTCTAGAAAGCGTCATACAGCTCCACTGGATCACCTAAGCACATTGGTGACATCTAAATGCTCCTCTGATCACACTGTCACAAACCTAGAAAGTTAGCTCCAACTGTGCTACAAGGGAATCCAAAAATGGGGACATTACATTCCGCCCTTCCCAAAGATTGCTTGTACTCAAGCAACACCAATGAAAATTCCAAACAACCAACTGATCCATACTAGGATCAAGAATGATTCTCGGGTCCCAAGTCAACCTAGGAGATATGTAGCACCATCTGCTCAAAGCACTGACCTGCCAGGTACCAACACAAGAGACCTCTTGAAAATTTTCTATAAGAAGAGTAAACAGATACTAACTATACTCAATCAACTCCTCAGGAAATTTCTCTTTAAGAAAGCCAAACTGAGACATCATAGAGATAATCTCCGGAAAGTCAACATTGACTCTCTCACTCCCATCATCTACTAGACTACAAACCAACATGATCCCAAAGTTCCATGTCCATCTCAGAAAGAAACCACCATGTAGACAATGTGCCTCGCTAATCGTAACTATCAACCCATCATGCCCAAACTGTACTCTCCTCTCCTGGAACCCCAAAAAACAAACATCATCAAAGCACATGCTGATAAACCTGAGAGGGCGAAAATCAATGCCACAAGTTATTTCCTACCAAGGCATCTTAGAGATGTCAATATCAACAATCTCACCACCAATCATGATCCTGGGCAACAGAAAATTAAACCTACTCCACCATAAGGAAATAAACTTAGCAAAACCTCTCATGACATCCTAAAGATGAAGCAGACCAGTCACAGTCATCGCTCTGAAATTTGTCAACCAAGAAATGTCTTTATTTTTGCCAACTGAAATCATATCATCGACACTTAACCTCCAAGTGTCAAAAGAACAGTTTTAACACACCAACACACCCAACCCACTGCAACCAATTAAACATCATCTTAAGATATACATACCATCACCATGAAGTATCTACAATGACCATCATTCACCAAAGTGGAAACAATAAATAAATTGGAAAAATTCTCATAACCAACTACCCCAAACCATGTCAAGCATCAAAATCATTTTGCTCATTAAAAGTTGTCACCATAATCAACGTAGAAATGTAAGGACAGTGGTAATCAATCTGATATCCAACTGAAAATATAGGAGGTATGAATATGGAAGTAACTTAAGAGTCATCTCCTAAGATCCAATCACCTCTAGCAACCAACTCCAACCACCAAATACTCCACTGCTGGTCTGAAAGAACAAACCAACACAACTGTGGGTCAAGAGTTGAAGTCATGTGTAAGCTGATCAGAAAGTGGACAACAATGCTAACACTCATTGTTATAGCTCCAAGATCCTCTAAAAGGTGGATCATAGCATGTTAAAACTCGTTGTCCTGAACCCACACCGAGGGTAAACTATCAAAGTTTACATCACAAACCTTCATAAGATGAACTTTTTGAGTTAGGAAGGTCTGAAGTAAACAATAATGGTTGCTGTCCAAAACTAAAATAAGAGAGATACAATAGGATTTTAGTGCTCTACACCAAGGACAATAGTAGCACCAACAAATTTCCCAATTATGAGCACGCGTGAAAAGAATTGTGTTGTGCCAAAACAACTTAGAAATGCTTGGGAAACACCTCTGAGCAATCACCAACTGAAAATCCTCACTTCCTTGACAAAGAATAGTGTGCCAACTCCTCTGAATGAGAGCAAACTATGATGTAAAGTGGTTGATCTATAACCAATCAACAATCTCCAAAATAAAATTTTGACTCATTCATTGCCAAGTGACCTCCCCAAGAGTGATCATTCATTTAAATTTGGTAGAGCTTCCCTATAAGAATTCATGATCTCTTGAATGGCAAAGTGAAAGGGTTTTTAAGAATGACGAGGAGGGCAAAAAGCTGAGAAAAGAGCTATTTGGGCACAAATAGGTATGTAGAAAAACTCAAAATGTCATGCAAGCAAAAACACATCTTCTAAAATGAGTTCATGAATTGGAAGATGCTATCAGGACGCTGGCACTTAGTGTAGACATCTGCACCTAGTGCTTCGATCTAGACAACTTCAAGTATTAGAAGGTCAAGATTACTTGGGACATTGCTAGGGTTAAGGCACTTTTGTAGATTTGGGTTTAGGCAAGCGGAAAGAGGTCAACATAGAGGTTAAAAATAAGGGAATGCTAAAGTGAGTACCAAGTAGAGCATGAAATTGTGTGTGAGCACAACTTATGATGCTACACTACCCAATTTAGAAATTCCAATTAGGGGTGATTTTTTATAGTACAAACTGGGAAGACATATTGAAACAACATATGGAGAGTGCAAAGTAGCTAGAGGATGCCATAACCACAATTCAGAATAAGTTGGCACAATTACAGAGAGATACATCACTCCCATTGGGCCAACACCCAAAAATGTTAATTGATGGAATCAAAACAAAGATAGAAACTCAAGATACCACCATTAGAAACAAAGTGACATCAAAGATAGGAAAGAACCAAATGCATAAAGCAAGAAAGAAATGTGCTATAGCACACATAGTTGGAAACACATATCAACACTATGGAAAAAATAACTAATGACATCAATACTATGTACCAATTTTGTTTATAGTGGCCTATACTCACAAAAGGCCTGGAGAACTAGATAGACCAATTGGAGGCATAAATTTTACAAGTGGCAAGCACATATTACCTTTGCTTCTTCTCTCCCTTGACTTCTTGCTACTGTTCCTTATTCACCTTTAGGCATGGAATGAGGGCATATGCAACTGATCCTTCTTCTGCTATTTCTGTCATAAACTGTTTGCCTTCTATCAGCATTACCTTGACTCCTTTTCCTTTTGACTCTACCTCCTTCTCCATTAATGGTAGTAACTCTGTTTTCTCACCATCCTTGGTGATTGCATAGGTGTTTCTAACTCCATCATGTTGGGCTTTCAAATCGTATTGCCATGGTCTTCCAAGAAGGAGATGGCAAGCATCCATCTGAGCTATGTCAAACAATAATCTATCCTTGTATGGTCCAATTTGAAACTCCACCCAAGCCTGTTCTTCCACAACAATTTGCTGACCCTGAGTGAGCCATGAGATCTTGTATGGGCAAGGATGTGGCAGCCTCCTAAGCTTAAGCTTTTCTACCATTTCAATAGACACAAAATTCTCAGTAGATCCAGAGTCAATCAGAACTCTACATACCTTTCCTCCTGCCTTGCAAGTAGTTTTGAAAAGAGACTTTCTTTGTGGGGGTTCTCTGTTAGGTACCTTCATATTGGTCATTGCTCTCCTGATCATCAAAGCTTCTCCTGTCTCAGGATACCCATATCTGACAGTATCATTCACACTTTGATAAGTGTTGGAGCTTGTCGTACTTTGACAATTAGATTCTTGGATCAGATTTGTCCTCCTTTCTCCCCCTGAACTTGTTGCTTTTTCTGGACATCTACTGGCTATGTGGCCTTCCTGATTGCAATTGTAACATCTAATAGCTCCTCTGCCCTGAGACCTCCCTCTGAATGGTGGTCTTCTGCCCCTAAACTTTCCTTTTTGATCATAACTTCCCCCTTGAGTTTGACTGCTGTCTCCTTTGCTGTTCTCTTGATTTGTTTCACCTTGGAATCCAAATCCATTTCCTCTGCCTCTGAAAGGACTTCTTCCTCCTCTTTGCTGTCTTCCTCTTCCTGTATTGTTCTGCTCTTGCCTTCTCTTTAGTTTCTCTTCCACCTTGAGTGCTAATTGGTAGCACTTCTGAACTGTATCTGGATTATGTAGATTAAGGTCTTCTTGGATGGCAAATCTCAACCCATTGAGATACCTAGCTACCTTCTCTTCCTCATTCTCCCTTACCTTTGTCTTGAGACATAGTTTCATGAACTCTTCAATGTATGCACTAACATCTAATTCCTTCTGCTTCAGATTTTGTCTCCTCTTATGTAATTGGATGTTGTAATCCAATGGAACATAGGCTTCCTTCACTAAAGCCATCATCTTCTTCCACGTAGCAACTCTGTTCTTTCCTTTTTTCACCCTGTCATCTTGGATGAAATTCCACCAGGTTAGTGTAGCTCCTTTCATTTTGGATTGAGCTATCTTCACTCTTTGGTGGTCTGGTATTTCCTTTGTTTCAAAGAAATTGTTCAAGGAGTCTATCCACTCCATCACTGAATCAGGTTCCATTTTTCCTGCAAACACTGGCAGGTCTATTTTCATATCCATGGTCCTTCGCTCCATAGATTTGAGGGCATTAAGTAAGGGTCTCTGGTCTGCAGGAACCTCTATCTCTTCCTGCCTAGGGATATTCTCTTCATCCCTATCTTCTCATTCACCAGAATCTCTTCCCCTTCTGACTCTGTCCCTCAATCTTTCCAACTCATCTTTCAATGCCTGATTCTAAGCACTAATTGCTTTGCTCTCTGCAATCTGCTTCTTTACTAGGACAACCAATTCAACGTTGGTCATCCTTGCTGGGTACTCTTCTGACCCTTCTCCTTTTGACATTTTGTTGTCTTCTCCTTCCCGAAAGATACAACCTTAGCTCTGATACCACTATGATGCAGAGCGAGGTAGCAGGTCATGGAAAACTGTTTTACCGGTCAGCTACTAACATACAATTTTCTCTATATGTTTTTCCATCGGCCAGACTAAAACTCTTCACACCAATATGAGTATTTTGCTTTGGGTGAACCTCTGAACCAACCGTACCATTGAATGAGTACTATTGATTCAATTACTTAGTTTATTGACAACTCATAGTTGTACTGTTGAACCGCATGAACCCATCAGCTTCACTAACCCGTTGAATCGCCGGCCTGTTGAACCGTTGAACCCTTTGAACTGGTTCAAAGGTTCAATCAAACACTTAACCGATTCAAAGCTCCTTCGAAGCTTTACTTAACTTCTTACAAGCATTCATCGAGCCAAAATGAACCCAACTTACTTGCGAACCGTTGAACCTTTCGCCAAAGGTTCAAACGAAGACTTTCCGTTTGACTTCAATCAACTGCGAAACCTGATGTACTATCTACTATCACCATTGAACTGAAAACCCATTGAATCTTTGGAAACGGTTCAAACACAGAAACTTTAATTATCTGTGACGCCGCTACGCACGACTAAAATCCGTGCAGCTTCACCAAACTGGTTCTTCACAAACATACATATTTTCTAACTTTCACAACCTAGCACATGAGGATGCTAGGGTTCATCTCAGCAAGCTACAACACTCGATCCTGTGAAAACAAAATGCATAGAAACAAAACAGAAAACCTAATCTAATACATACAGCCATTCCACGGATTACGAAGTAATCAACCGGTGGAATGGATTAATGAACCCATCTCGGTTGCAAACCAGAAAATCAACTACACAAGGAAATCAAACACAAAACAAGATCTTTTATTACTTCCAGAAATTGATACAAATACCTGATTTCACAACTTTAGAATTTCTCAGTCTCTTACAGAAATCTCAATCTATCTTAATCTATCTATATCCATCTATATCTCTCTAATCGATCTGAGCTGAGCTTTTTAACTACTTTCCAACAGTAGTACCTACTTGATTCCCAGCAGCTGGGAGGGATAACAAACTTCTAACAACTAACAACCTTATCATGACAGCTCGATAAGTGTCCTAGGGATTACAAACAAAAATTGAATTACAAACATCAATGACAAGTCTGGTCAAACAGACCTTATTACATTTAATATAGAAAATGCATAAATTGCATAAGACCCTAGTCTTCGTGGGGTGCTCCTACACCATATAAGAACATTTTTCCACCAAAATAAAGCAACTTTACATGTCATGAGGATTTAAGACATAGTTTGAAAGGGGGGATGATGTTGGCAGCAACTAGCATAGAGTTCAGAAGCCACCACAAATAGCCACAAATGGAATGCAGAGCACAAGGTCAACTAGGCCTAGTAGGAACATACCTAGTTTGTAAGGGACGTCCCTAATGTACTCTTCTGTATATAAGATTAGTGGATATAGTAACATAAAGTAAGATAGATAGAGGAGTATACAGAAAAGGGTAGAAGTTACATGCTTTCCATTGTTTATATATATATATATATGATGATGATGATGATGATGATGTAAGGGTTTGGGAGGACTATTTGATTGTATAATACTTGTATGATGCATTGTATGCTACTATAAGTTACTACATTATGCTATTTCTCACTGCAATTGATCTAACTCTTCTCTCACTGTCATAACCAAGGTATAAAGATGATGAAGGGGGGTAGCTCATAAAACACACAATAACATAAATTGCACACAGAAAATAGAATGATATTTTATTAATATGGACAAAACATTACATTACAGAAGCTCAAATACAATCAGACGATGAATCCCCTATAGGCTGCAACACATTACAACTCTCTCTCTCAAGACTCTGGAATCTTCAGCCTTCCCTAACCCCAAATCAACTAGGGTTTTTATTTTTCCCACCTTTTCTTGACTCTACACCTTCCCCCTTAACTCTACTATCCCAAGGGTTCCCAAAAATGGTCATATATAGCCCCTTTTGGCGGCCACCAGCTTAATTTCAAAATTTGCATCTCCCTCCAAAAACAGGTCAACTTCACGAGCCATAACTTTCGATCCAACTGTTGGATTTTCAATTATAATACCTTTTTGGAAAGCTCTCGAAAAGACAATGGTGCACAAGCAATATCGAAGAGTAGACTGCTTGGGTTTCGCGCCAAATTGCGGGCCTATCTGGAGCCTCTAAGTGCTTCAAATTTGACTTTGAATATTTCAATAGGATTTTTGGAATTTGAAATTTTAATATCTCACAAATGACAAATGATATTGAAGTTATTTCTTCACCATTAGCTTCAATTCACCATTCTAGGGGTTTGTGTAAGATTTTGTATCCAACTGTGCATAAATGCAAACTTACTAAAAATAGTAACCCTGCCAAATTTAGCCCTTATTGAAAAGAAACAACATTTTTTTTTGGTTGATGCAAGATTACTCTTACACCCTGGATGCTCCTGCATCAAAAGACTACATAAGGGACACTAGGGCTCAAAACCTAGATCCCTTGCCAACATTAACCAATAAGGTTGTAGATGCCTTGAATAATAGGTAGACATTTTTGACTACTATGATAGTAGGTTTGGTTGGAATGGAGATGATGAAGGATCTATATGTCATGGATCCAAATTTCATAGAGGCATGGAAGAGTTTTTTACAGCTTTGGATTAGATGTAAGCATTCTCTTAATCATTTCTTTGTGCAAGAAGGGTATTTGTTTATAAGGATGAAGTTGTGCATACTATAGAGTTTCATGAGAGAGAATCACATTAGGGAAATACACAATGGAGGACTGAGAGGGCATTTTGGAACATACAAGACATTGATCATGTTATTGGAGTAGTATTTTTAGCTAGGTTTGCACCACAATGTTAACAAAATATTGAGAGATGTAGAACTTATTAGATTATGAAGGATGTTTCCCAAAATAAAGGGTTATATAAGCGATTTCCAATTTTAGAGAAGCCTTCAAAGGAACTTTCCATGAATCTTGTCCTTACAATAATTCCATCTTTGTAATTGTTGAAATGTTTTCAAAATGGCTCATGTCATTCCTTACCAAAAGATGAATGATGCTTCGAGGATTGTAGACATTTTTTTCAAGGATGTTATGAGGATACATGGCTTGCAATAGTGTATCACCTCATGTAGTGATACTAATTTCTTGAGACACTTTTGGAGGACATTATGGAAAAGGTTGAATCGATAGTTAAACTATAGTTTTGCATACCATCCATAGTCATATGGTTAAACACAAGTTTTTAATAGATTTCTACAAAATATCCTAAGAAGTTTAGTTGGAGGCAAACTAGAACTATGGGATACATGGTTGATGCAAGTGGAATTTATGTTCAACAACTCAATGAATTAATCTATGCACAAGACCCATTTTCAAATTATGTATATGACATCTATGAAAGGTGTCAAAATATTATTGAGAATACCTAATGGAAAACACAATAGCACAATTTTAGAAGATTTTGCATAACACATAAGAGGTGCATGCATAGATGAAGCAATAATTAAGAAAACTAACAAGTATAAGACAAGTGTAGACGAGCATATAAGAGAAAAGGGTTACTTACAAGGTGAATTAGTCATTGTACACTTGAGGAAGGAAATATTCCCCAAAGGAATATATGATAAGTTAAATCCAAACAAGATTGGTTAATGTAGAGTGTTGTGAAGCATTTCTAAAAATTCTTATGAGGTTGAATTACTAGAGGGTTTGGATATTTCATTGGTGTTGAATGTGGTTGATATGTATGAATTTCATGGAGATGAAGATATAGAGGATATAACCTCACTATAGGGGATATATTGGAGATAATAGATTCCTAAGAGGTCTAGAGATATGATAGATTAGATTCTAGATGACAATTTGAATAGAAGAACCAAGAAGAAGGAATTTATAAAGAATATTTGATCTAATAAAAGGTAATGGGACCTAAGATGATTCATGGGTTTATAAAGATGAAGTGGGACCAATTAGGATGGTTTCGACAAGCTCTCTCACTTCCTTTTTGAATACAACGATAAAATTTCCATTACCTGGGATGATTGATGCAAGAGCATCTTAGGGGTCAATCAATCTTGCATCAACCAAAAATATTTTATTTCATGTTCTATTTTGTTTTACAATATTTTAGGAGTTTTATTGTTGTTATAGTATTATCATAGAAGATAATTATTTCCACAAAGGAATTTTCTTACTTAATCTCCATTATAGTGCATTTTGAGTCCCAAACCAAGATCTCACAATGTAGTGATCATTCAATCTATACAATAGCATTTGATCACATTTCCAAAATTATTGGTTCTAAGGAGGTGCATAGCTAGAACCATATTGAGTTTTAATCAAATATATCTCACTACATACAACATCCACCCTATGAGTCCTCTTGATAGATATATACAATGTGCAAAGGGTCCTTTTAGGTTTTGCACCAAATTTTAAATATTGTACCAACATGAACACTTTTAGTTGGTCCCATGGAAGGTTATGCCACTTCAGTTGGCTGTAACTTGTCATTGGAAAGGATCCCTATAGATAAGACAATAAGATAATTGGAATAGGGTAGGACATAGAAGAGAGATTTTACTAAGGACTTTAGGTTCTTAATTGACAAAATGGACTCATATCCTACAAGCATGTATGATTGTACAAGAATTCTTATTCCCAAACTTTGATAGTCAACTATTATGTCAGAGCATTTGAATTTGGCATGTATGTTAGATATTGAGAATTAAATGATACTATCATTGATTGTGTCATCTCATTTTATCTTCCAAATTTGTTCTATTGTGTACTATGTTTGTATTTTTCTTAGTGTTTGGGTTGCACAAATAGATTATTTTTCATTAGACTCACTATCTATGGCTATATTAGTGAAAAAAATCTAGATAAAAATATTTATCTCAATAGATATTGTAGCTTAGAAGATCACAAGAGGTGCAGTCCTTCAAATGAAGGCCTTATTTCTAAACATAAAAAATATACCTCAATTTTTCATTTTTAAGACCTTGTTTTGCCACTCTTAATGCTTCAAATATGATGTTTTACTACCATATGTCTAGGTTTTCTTCAAAATAGTCCTAAAAAAGGTATATCTTTGGAGGATTGGCAATATCATCAACCAAACTCATTCCCACTCCTTGTGACTTTTTTCTCGCCTTGTTTATGAAAAACCCTTAAGATGTAAGAAAACTAGTATCTTCTCCACTACTTTAGATTTGTATAAGGAGTTGGTTAGATAGAAACTACACTTACCACTAGAAAATCTAAATAATTGAGGATGGTTAGCAAATCCTATTGAATTTCATGATTAGAGATAGTATAAGCATCTACTATAAGAGCCCTGTTGTGTATCATGAAATTCCTTGATTGGTATGGAATAAAGCATTTTACATGTGCATATGATATAGGAAAATGACTTCTCAAACTATTAATCTTCATGGAATTAAGCCTTTCACCATAAAAATTACTCAACATTATTAGGAAAAAAATCTTGAGCTACAAAAAAGTATATGTTTAACTTTTCCAAGATAGTCACTCTTGCCTTATAATATGTAATAGAATTCATAAATGATTGTACTATAATTTTTCAACACGAGGAACATTTGTTTTCCAAAGATCATTAAGAATAGAAATTGTACAATAATAGGTTTCTCTTAGGGACTCAATACAAAAGGTATAGCATCAACATAAACCCAAGTAGCCATAGGAAAATTCATTTTGAGCCTATTTTATCACAAAATTTAAAAAACTAAAAATTATTTAATATCCTTAGTTGTAGTGTGGGAAAGAATCAAGCACTAGAAAACAAGAAATTCCATGAGAAATTCATTTGAAGAAGACAATACTAAAGTATAGTTAGTGTAATTCCTCTTTATTCCCAGAACGTAGAAAACCACAATATGTTGATTTCTATAAAATAAGTAAGATTGATTGTTTATTAACCTTAATATTTAAATATACGATAAATAATAAATATTTATTTATCAAATCAGGATTATTTCTTAAGTAAATAAAATGCACAACATAATATAATCTAAATTATAATGTAATAAATAAATGATACTAATTCTTATTTGAAGCTATAAACCAGTAAATAACAATGATTTTTATAAAGATGAACTATTTATATAATTGAGAAGGTAAATACACATCTTTTAAATCTTGGAAGTTATCCCAAATGCCATTATGGAGAATGGATTACAGATTCAACCTCCTTTTAGCAAGTGAGCACTTCCAGGAGGAATCCAGTTCTTATTCAAAACCAACCATATGTTTCCCAAGTATTCAGCTCTTTTTCAAAAAACACACACACAAGTGCTCCGAATCCATGTCCAACAAAACATGCTCAACACAAGTGCACACACAAGCCTTGGCTAGGACAATCTCAGGTGTAAGTTGTACCCCAAGTTGGACACATGATGTGTGCCCCTTCTCCAATGCTCACTGCCTATCAAATCTACAATCCTTCTCCTTCGTGATTCTTGCAATTCCTTTTCTTTTCTTTTTTTCCCGTGTATCCCTTTTTACATTATTTTCACAAGTTTAAATAATACCCAAAGGGTGGTTCTAATTATCACACCCTTTCATAAAATATTACAAATAACATTTTAATTGTAACTTTCCATGAAACACACTCTAATATGAGTGTACTTATTAATAAGGTTCTTTAACCTTTATTTTAACTCGAAATTAATTTCTTTTTTTCTTTCTTTTTACATTTCTTCTTATTTTCTTCTATTTTCTTTTTCATAGACATACATATATTTATTTTTACTCTCTATAGTTTTTACAAACTTTATTTATTTAATTCATTTCTCAGAAAAAAAATAAATCTCATAACAATTCTCCCCCTGTAGCTTAGCTGTTGTCCTTAGTAGGTCAAGGAGAATCTATAACAAAACATGCAAAATCATTTAGTTAAATAAATGTGGATGTAGCACTATCAATATCGTGCTATGAATTTATTGTTGGTGTGAATAGGGTTTTCACCTAATCGGTTTACCCTTGTGTGGATAACTCATTTTATTTAACTATTTATTAGTTAAATAATATTCACACATCACACATAAGTCACACATGTTGACTTAGTGAGTCTTCTAGGTGTTTCTAGTTGAGTCTAGTTGTGTGTTGAGTTGTTGATAGTTGGAGTGAGTTGTCTTATCCTCCACATGTGCAATTAGTTATCATCCTCTAATTGTCACATGTTGTAGGAATATCTCCACCTTTCACTCCACCTTTCTAGCTCTCACCTTGCCTTTATAAGCAAGGCATGTCATGTACATTGTAATAATAAAAAATCTCTTATTATCTAGCAATCTTTTGCATTCATTGATAAAATAGTATTATTCTCTCATTTGATCTCTCTTGTGCTTTCATGAAGTCCTAGATCCTGGGTGGTTGCAATCATAACCAACTCTAACATGGTATCAGAGCTCTAGGAAGAATCACTTTGTGTTAGTCATTTTTTTTAGAGATCTTGAGTGCAATTCATGGTGGATCTTGATAGTTGAGTATGTTCTTCTCTTGCATCACATGATGACCTGGAGATTCAGGAAAACTTGATAGAAATACTAGATTTGTGAGGGTTTCCTCTTTCTTGCCTAAGTATTGCAGGTGCATTTTGGTGCGTGTTGTTGCAAATCAGACTTCACCATTGCGTCTGGAGCAGTCGAAATAGTCAAGATTACCTTTTGTTTCGTCCAAATTAGATATTGAAGGCAAAATTGACAAGGGTTTCAATTTGGGGCTCTTTGACGTGATCCGGGAGGTACTAGCAATTTCAGAGCAGTTTGGCCCAAATTGGACACCGCCATTGCATCTGAAGCGGCCAAATCAGTAAGGATCAACTGTCCAAACGACAAAATCTGATATTGTCACAAAAAGCAATTTTTTTTTGCCCCACAGCCCGTCGTATGAAATCTTTACAGAGAATATTCCTAAAAAATCTTAGATTCCTCGCGCAAGATTTGCGCAGGCAGAGGATTCAATGTACATCTCTTTGACCAGTGGGTAAAAGAAAAATCTTAGTGTTTTTTAAATTATTTTGTGGTTCATTTTCTTGTCTGCGGATTTTTTTAGGGTACAATCGTACCCTGCCTGCACGTCAACCTACGCAGAGGTAGGTACATTGTAACAACTGCAATCTCAGTGGGGTGCCACGTAGGGTGCGGGCCCCCACACTCCTTCACCACAGATCTACCATCTAATTGGCAGTCTCAAATATTATTCAGAGTCGACAATTTTAAACTCGTCAGTTCTGGATTTTGACGGTTACAGATCACAAATCTCCCAGCGACGCATTTCCGGTAGCTATACTACCCGCAGGCAGCAATTTTTCTGCCTTCTCTGGCGGTTCTAAAACCTCTAGCAAATCCTTCAGCAGGCATTCCACACACAACCGACAGTTTTTCCTCGCTCGACGGTCTACACTCTCCACTCACGGTGGACTCGAAGGCCAGATCTTTATCCTCATCGGTATTCAAATTTTCTCATCAGTGGGTAGCCTTCCACTTCGGCAATCTCCGTAAATTCTTGGCGGTTTCAATGCTAGTCTGCTCAGAATTGTGTCTCACATCCGTAAAATACATGCCAGACATCTTCTAAACTCGTCGGTTGTTTCAATAGGTGTATTGCTTGAAACATTCGCCCAGACAATCCCCGGTGACTACCACAGTTTTTTTCCTTGGCGGTTTGTTGTTTTATCTCCCGGCGGTTACAAAACATCCTCGATGGTTTGGATCTAAACTCATCGGTTGAATCTCCCCTTCGCCCACCAGCGCATCCAAAGGAGAATATACCATCGAATCTGGTGGTTTTTGCACCCTCACACATAGTTTCAGTGCACAAAACCACTTTGCTGGCACATAGGTGGTATTACCTCTAACGAGCGGTTTCTGCTTATACGAATAGCGGTTTTAAGGTAAATATAGATGGTTTTGACCGGTCAAAGGAGGTTTCGGTAGTAGAGACATTTTTTTTCAAACTTGACAGCTATTTTTACACATAAACAGTGTTTTTTTTGTTTTCTAGCTGAGAATATTCCAGCAAAACATAGAATATTTCATCATGTGACATCAGCGTCAGTGGGCCATTTTTGCCCCTCAAAGCTCTAAAAAGGGGCTTTTTTTCTTTTTTTGCATAACTTTTGCCCATGGAGGCAAAATTGGGCAAACGAGATATCGTTGGAAAGCTGACAGAGAGAAATTCGTAGCGGCATTAGTATTTTTTTTGAAATTTTGCTCTAGGTGACTGCTTCAACAGTTTGAAGATAGATCTTTGTTTTCAGCTTTCGAGCTCACAACTTTCTGCCACGATCTCCATTTTTCATGATTCTTGCGGCATTGGAAAGGTCTTCAAGAGCTCTTCAAATCCATTTGTGCACTTTTCTCAGATTCAACCCCAATTTCATTTTATTTCATTTGTCAGATTTTTAGCTTTTGAGTGATAACTTGGGCATTTTGGCACCTGAAGAAGTGAAACTTGTTTTGAAGGGATCTGTTTGCCTTGGTAAATTAGTGTGAGTGATTGTGATCTTCCTTGGATATCAGTTTTAAGAAATTTTCTTGCTTTCCCAATTTTGGTCCCTTAAGGATGATTGTAAATCGCACTAAGTATAAAGTAATCATTCTCTTTTGGGGGGTGATCTCTTTGATTGAGTAATAGGGGGGTTGCACTTATGTTCTTTTTTGTACTCTTACATCATGGAACCAAACAAACTTCCTCTACTCACACCATATAACTATCATGTGTGGAAAACTAAAATGGAGATTCATTTAAGAAGTTTAAAAATCCATAAAGTAACAGTGGGTACAAAAATTGAACCAACAACAGCTGCAAAAAAGAGAAAGTGGTACAATAGATGTGATCAAGCCTATGGAACACTATGCTTGTCTATCTCTCCTGATCTTCTTTTTCATATTGAATCTTGTAAAACATCTAATGAAGTGTGGACTACCTTAGAAAATCTCTTTGACAAACAAGATACTATGAGAGGTTTCAAGAATGAATTAATTGGTTTGAATCGAACCAACTTTGCAAGCATCCAAGACTTCTTCATAAAGCTAAAGTCACTTAGATTGCAACTCAAACAATGTGGAATTGAGAAAGAGGACACTCAATTGATTCTTTCAATCCTTACCAAGCTTGGTTCTAACTATTCAGTTTTTGTTTCTACCTTCTATGCTACAATGGATGTGTTAGGTCTCAAAAATGCAGGTTGCTAATCCTAAGAGGATGCCAGGCTCTATGCTTAGATTCGCAACGTTTTTGAACTAACGCGACAGAATCAACCTTTAAGGTTTGATGACTCCCTGCACTTTAGGTCCTGCTACACCTAGGCGGGTGAACCTTGAAAATTAAAGCAGATTGAGTATAAATATTTTGACTAAGTAAGTGGATCTACCTACAGTGGCAAATGGTGTAGAATAGATGAAAGCTTGCTAACTAATTCTATATCTAATATCTGATGGATAATTGGTATAAATTGTATAAGCAATATCAAGGTCAATTTTATGACTGTGCTTAACTAATAAAGGGGTTTTAAATGATGAATTGAAATAAGACCAGTGCCTTGTTGGGTAAATAGAGTCAAATGGAAGACTAAGACCAGTGGCTTATAGTGGGCAGTAACTCTAACTGTTTGGCACAATACTTTAGTTTATAACTTGTATAAACGTGCAGGGAAATGACTGACAGACTCTTCTTAATAATCCAACTAATACAATCAGGTTTCTTGTTATTCACCAGAAGGAATTTTAATCCTTTCTTGAAGGAACCAATTGAATGAATTATGCAAGAACAACAGATAATATTAACTTGGAGACAAAATGCCAATCTTAATTATGTGGTTCTTCTTAGCGATCCAAACTAACACTTCCAGGTTACTGTGACTGATCAGAAGGATTTTAATTCCTCTAACGGAAACCAATTAATCCAATCACAAAAATACAGCAAATGTGCATTGACAAATTAAATATATACTTGATATATCAATTCGAATAACGAGGAAATACTGAAATGGAGACAACCATATAACTAAATAATTTTAACAAACAATTGATGCCAGAATAAAACCACAGAATCAGAGAACTTCAATTTACTTCATCCATATAATGCTTGCAACATGGTCCTTTTAAAATATTGTAAATTTCATGTATTATATCCTATTGTCGATGATAATTCAGCATCATATGTTTCAGCTTATATAAAAATATTTATGAAGAGACATAACTCTTCAAAATGTCTTTTGGGAATCAACATGATTAACATAACAACAACAAAAATAACAATGCTTAAGCTCTATTCAACCACATGTATAGCTGAGCAATGTGATCAAAGTACTCCTGGCTACGGTGTGTATTAGTAAATTCAATAGCATTTCTTGTGATCACATCCATCGTTTCCATCTTCTCCAGATGCTTACAGGCTTCTCTAGATACATAGTCTTTGTCCTTGAGAGCTCCTAAGGCTTCATGCAACATCATTTGACAGTCTTTACTCCATCCCTCTTTGCTCTTCAATTCTTTATCGTTCTTGAACAACGTGGGCACTCCTACTTTTGAAGCTTCAATACATTCTTTAGCATCATTCTTAAGTTGATCATAATATTTTTGATGCTGCTCAATTAAATCTTTTGCACTAGAAATGCCCGTGGTGTCAGAAACATCTTTGCCTTGTATCTCATGGAGTTTTTCCTGTAGCCTTTTGTCAAGCCTCTCATGTTCTTGGGTCACTTTATAATTTTTAGAATAAATATCCCAAAATTGGTTCATCCAATGCATCATGTTGGCATGCCTATTCTGGAACACCGTTGCAAGTGTGTCAATTTAGATTTGAGCTATCTGGTCAATAGATAGTGATTGGGCGCTTTGTGAGCTTTCTCCCTGAGTTAATCTTTTCACTGACCCTCCGAAGGTGCTCTTAACAGTATCTTTCAAATAATCATTTTCTTTTGTTAATCTCTCACAACTTAGTTTATATGCATCTCGTTCTTTGATCAACATCTGAGCTTGTGCTTTATTCAACTTTGCAATGTTAATACCAATGTCTACAGTGATCAAAGGGTCAGTTTCCCCTGCCTTTAAAGTCATGACATGCCCAAAAGCCTTCTCAGTGTCTATAATGGTTGTCTTCTTATGGGGAGGATACAAGGCCCATATCATTAGTAAATTTTTATTGTTGTTATATTTGGTGCCCATATACACTTCTGTGACACCCTCTGGAGTGAGCTTATATCTATCATCTGTATTATGTAGAAACTATCAAATACCAAAGAAGAATTCAAATCAAGACTAGGGAATATCATAACACCTACTTCTCTGAGTAGTTGTCTACCTTTACCAGGAGTCATAGTTCTCATTTCATTATCCACTGTTGTCTTTAACATATCAACTAATTGTTTTTCATTGTCAGTTGTGATACTATCAATTGACTCCCTAATCTCTTTTCCTTTGCATTTGTACAAAAATGATTTAAATTCCTTAGAATTAATAAATTGGTCATCTTAAATGAAAGAATCATATGCTACTTGTCTAGGATCCTCATCAGCAGACCCCTCCTCATCATGTTCTATAACAGGAGACTGATAGCATTGCATTTTTATTTTAGATATCATAGTTGCTTGTTGATGTGGTTCTTCTTCTTCTGTAGGTCCTTCATCACCAGAGGACAACAACTCTATTTCTGCAAGCTGCCTCCTCTTCTCATCTAAGTCCCTATTATATTTCTCAACCACTAATTCAACTTCAGTCTCTTCCAAATTCCTGATGATGTCATCATGTGGATATGGGACATGTGTGTATCCACTGAGGTTTTGTTTTCTCTGAGCAAGGGCAATGAAACCCTCAGGATCAAAGCCTTTTCTTGCCTCAACACATCTCATATTGTAATGCATCGGTTTATCCATAATGAGACCATAACCCTCCTTGGATACCACAGTAAAATCTCCAAAGCAAAGAGTACTAGGCATAAAAGATTGTTTGTCATGGGAGCTCAAGTGCATCACATTAGAACAATTCATTTGCCTAACTATTTCTAAGTAGGAAGTTCTGTGAGGAACAGTCTTAGGCAATATAAAAGGAGTGTCCTCAAAACCATAAACTCTGACCATGGTAGCATCCTCAAAACAATACCAGTCTCCCCAGTTGTGGGTAACAGTAGGAGGACCACCAAAATCTTTAGGTCTGAGAAACCTTTTTATTTCATTTGATAATGAATATTCACAGGGATGACTGAAATATCTATATAACACTTTCACACAGTATTCTTCAAACTGAACATAGCTAGAATGGGCATACCTACAGTCCCATATTCTGGTCCACATTTGCACGGGTGACTTTTGCCCCCTCTGGTCTACTGGAACAAATTTGAATTCATTTGGCCATAATCCCACTTCCTGGCCATAATAAAGACCATGTGCATAAGGAGTGAGTAATGTTCAAAGGAAACTGATGGTGCATTGTTCTTTATTGCAGTCAAACCAGAATCAATTCTACCAAAAACATAGGTAGCATAATCAAACAGCCTGGCATTGTGGCACTGGATGTCTGTGGCTATCACCATCAGAGGAATTGTCATGAAATTAGGGACCTCTGATCCTATGACTTGGCCCACAGAGTAGTATGTGTATTGTATGTATGGTTCAAATAATGACACATGAAATGGAGGTCCATCATTCTCATTGAGAGGCACCATTTCTCCCTCTACCCTAGGCCTGTGAATAGGCAATCTCCATCCATTATATGTAGTATCCATTCTCCAGTACTCTTTATCCAAATCTTCATAAATAATGGGGACAATACATAAATCATCCAAGTCAAAAGCTTCACAAATGGCATTCTTAGACAAATGCATAATAGGCTCCCCTTGCGGGTTGCATATGGCCTTGAGGCTTGGATTATACTGCCTAGCCAGGAGTTTGAGGAGTTTAGTGTTCAGAAACACATCAGGAACGACCAATTTACCCAAATTCAAGTGCCATGGGTTAGACACTGGGAAATTCCTGAATCTTCTGTTGTAGTGGAATTTGAACAATTTGTAACCTCTGATTGGAGTCCACACGTTTCCAAGATATTTACATTTGTCTTCCAATTTCTCTACTTCTACCCTAAGTTGTGCAGACCTTCAGGCTTTGGGAGTTGATCCAAGCAATTGGTCAATTAAGTCTTGATTTAATTTCCTATCTTTTATTTTCTCATTAGGGCTTTTATCAATTTTTTGTTTTTTAGGTTTACTAGTCTCACCCTGTTGTTTTCTGCCTTTTCCTTTCACTGGAGTTTCCATTTTAATCTTGGACAACAAATTCAAATTGTAAGCTACTACATAGAAGTTTGTATATGTGTACTTATTATCAGAGGTGCTGATCAAATTCCCCTATTTTCTACTCCAAGTCTCTGCTTGCGTGCTCCTGTCAGACAATTCTTTCGAACTTAATTGCAATGATTTCAAATGGCATTTCAGGGGATCTCTTCCTTGTCTGCAATTAATTGTTCTAGAGCTTTAATTTTCATGATCATTGTGAGATGTCACATCATCATAACTTCTCTCATCGGTATGATTTTCGTAATGTTAGGGCGATTTAATATCTTCTTATGGCGTGAACATTTGCTCATGGATCAATCACTGTGACCTTTCATCTGTCTGCTCGATGTCATCTTTCATATGTGAGTTTGTATCGACAAGATATTTTCAAGATCTACCTGATATAGAAGTGGTCATGGTTATCATCGGCCTGACTTTCTTCATCGCCGTGGGAATAACATTCTTCTCTGATATGACTATCGGTGAGAGTCTTGTTGATGAACGCGGTCATCATTGTCATCGGAATAAGATGTGTCATCGGGATGACTTATTTCGAGTTACCTGATCATGGTTGTTTCCTCGATACCCCTTTAATATCCTTCATCGGAGTGATCTTTCAATATGTCACCGACATCTTTTATCATTGTGACCATCGGTTCGGCACGACTTATAAACCTTGTTCCGACTTGTTTAGCTTTGCCGATGGTTCTTATCTTTCATACATATCGGTGTGAGCTATGCCGAAACACTCCCTTTGGTCGTTGAGACATCAACATGCCAGAGACACTCTATTTCCTTTCTCCGATGTTTATCTCCTGCCGATGATCACCAATTCCATCTATTCCATGGGTTGTTCGGTGAGAGTCCCACTGAATTCTTTTATCGGTATGATCTATATTGTCGGGGGGATTTGTGGAGTATTCCTCGATAGTGCTATCTTATACCGATCGGCGTGACTGGGAATTTTCTTTCTGACGGAGGGTCATCGATGTTACCTTCTTCATCAGTGGTTCTTGAAATATTCTCCCTGATCCTTATTCTCATGCCGATGGTCATTTTAACTAGTTTCTCATAGAGCATGGATCGATATAACAAAAGGGATGTCTTGCCGAAATTAAGGAATTGGGGCCCTTCATTATATTACATTTCGAGGGGTGAGACATCCACTTGTGATGAAAGTCATATGATTTCTATGGGATATACCAGTTATTATTCTATTTTTTGGGCATAATATTTTTTGATTTGGTCAGCATGGGTGGGTAGGAATATAAGAAAATTTTGAATTTTCCTGTCCCAACAGGATGCACTTGGGAAAGCTTTCACAATGCCTTCGCTTGATGATTTTGCTACATCACTCACAAGGGAACAAGCTAAGTTAGTACACATGGGCACATTGAAGTCTCCTAGACCTCAAGAACTTCTTGCTAATCAAGGTACAAATGATCAAAAGGCTTCAACTAGCAAAGGCAAGAAACATAAAAATAAGGATCTCAAGAATAATGAGCAAGCAAGAGTCAACCAAATCACCTAAGTCCTCATCCTCTCCCAAGGAGGAATCATCTAAGAAGGAGAGACCATAGTGTGCATATTGCAAGAAACTAGGACATGATGAGCATAAGTGTTATGAGAAGAAAATTGATGAGTTGACTCACATTATTCAAAAGCACAGTATCTAAATGCCATCATCATCACCTAGTACATCCTCTTCTTCGACACCATCATCATCTACACATACAGGGACAGCAGGCATTGCCAATGGGACAATCAAAGGAAAAAGACAAGCACTCTTTGCTTCTACAAGTCTTTAGTCAGATAGATGGCTTCTTGATTCAGGAGCTTCTCATCATATGACATCTTCAAAAGGGATGTTCTCTTCATTTCAGTCATGTACTTCACCGCCTATCTTGATGGGTAACAATACATACATGCATGCAACTAGTAAAGGGACTATTGATATTGGTGAGGGCACTTTCAACAATGTGTTGTGTGTACCTTCCTTGTCAACCAATCTCCTTTCCATCTATCAAATTACTCATTGTGGTGAAGGCAAAATAGTTGAGTTCACTCCTGATTCAGTGATCATATGAGACTTGGAGAGCAGAGATATCATTGCTGTTGGGATGGCTTATCATGCATCTCGCTTGTACACATTCTCCAATTTTGCATCTTTTGATGATCTAGATCCATTGATTGATATTCACACTCATGCATCAAGTGTGAATCATATTTCTGAGGAGAAGTTTGGTCACTTGAACGTTTGTGTTCTTTCACCCACTTTGGTTCATGAGACTAGTGCTGAGCTTCCATCACCTCATTCTCCTGCTTCTTCAGAGATCGACATCGACATGGTTGCTTCTACTTCAATTGAGCAGGATCATACATGTCTTTCAGACATAGTTTTGTGGGATACTTTCTTGATAGGTATATAAGAATTATTTTGTGAGTCTCATATTGTAGATTTGGAGGACACACTTGAGGAGATATCTCTCCTCTTTGATGACAATTACATCACAACTGTTATCCCATCTACTTAGTTTTTGGAGGTTGTTCTTCATCAGTATACCCAGAATTTTTGATTGGGCACACCTCATTGCATCATGTCATTGTTTGATTCAGACATGTGGACACTTGAGTAGTCTTCAGTGGCATCTATCATGAGACTTTTTCCATCATACCTTGAGATGGAGTTTCTTCAACATCAGCCTTTGGATTGGTTTCTTCCTAAGGGAAGGAATGTTGTTTGCAGGTACAGGACACTTTCCAGTGTTCATCTTCAGGCATTCACCATTGGCATAGGAGCTACTTCATTGTGGGAGGGACATATAGTCTCACTCTTTCTCTCCTATGGGGGGGGGGTATTTGCTTGTACATATGTGATAGAAGTTGTCCTTGGGGGGTCATGTTGAGTCCTCCTACTATCACTTCTTTCACTTTCATTGTTTCATGCATTCTCACTTTTGGAGAGAAGTTTTTTCCCATGAGGTTTTCTCCTTTTCTCCACTTGAGATTTGTTGTACATGGGTACCTAACACGGTCTAGTAGTCGGGACCCATCCATCATTGCATCTTGCTTTAGTCAACTACTCCCTACGTTGCACTTAAGGGGGGGTGTTGGTGTGAACAAGGTTTTCACCTAATTGATTTACCCTTGTGTGGATAACTCATCTTATTTAACTATTTATTAGTTAAATAATATTCACACATCACACACATGTTAAGTTGACTTAGTGAGTCTTCTAGGTGTTTCTAGTTGAGTCTAGTTGTGTGTTGAGTTGTTGATAGTTGGAGTGAGTTGTCTTATCCTCCACATGTGCAATTAGTTATCATCCTCTAATTGTCACATGTTGTAGGAATATCTCCACTTTTCACTCCACCTTTCTATCTCTCACCTTGCCTTTATAAGCAAGGCATGTCATGTACATTGTAATAATCAACAATCTCTTGTATTCTAGCAATCTTTTGCATTCATTGATAGAATAGCATTATTCTCTCATTTGATCTTTCTTGTGCTTTCATGAAGTCCTAGAGTCTGGGTGGCTTCAATCATAGCCAACTCTAACATTTATTTCACTTAACTTCATCTATAATTCTATTTTACAATTTTTTTAGTTATTTTTAGTAACACTTTCTAATGTAATTTAATCACAAGTAGATTCGACATGAAAATTTTCTATTCAATAACCATAATCATAACTATATATACTTTTATATGAAATAGATCATGAATTTGCAATTAAGAAGTTAATTCAATTCTATATACTAAATCCCCTAATAACTTTTCAATTTGGTCACTCATGTACTACTTAGTAAATAACATACATATTTCATACTATGCATTCACCCACCATTCACTACTATATAACTTACATACTCATATATTCCAAGATGATAATAATGCATTCTAGACTACATGACCATCCTCTCTTTCTATATAATATTGCACAAAGAACATGTATAATGTAATTGGGCTGATCAAGTTCAATGACATAACACAATAAAAGAAAAGGTAGACACAAGATCATATAAGGTATTTTTAAAAAATAAGGCATTAACAAATCACTCACATAGATTGATTGTTCGACAACCTAATTATGTCTACTCTTAAAAGAAATGGATTATATTATCTCAATTCAAAGTCTTTGGATTGGCCATCCAAATCCAAATCTCAAAGAATTATCTAAAAATTGATCTTAAAAAGGTTTGCCAATTTGTCTACTCCCTTGGAGCCTTGAAATCGCATGTCCGTTACAATCATGGATTAAATCATACAATACATGAATACTAGTGTATAAAAAAATATCATTCTAAAGTTCCCAAGGTGCATCCATTCTAGTTATAAGTCTACAACAACCAAAATATACATTCAATAATGAGAAACACCCTGTACCAACTATGTAACATCTGAATTGATAATTTTGTATTGATTGTTTTATTAGGACAAGTTCATCTTATGCCTTGGCCTTGGGAATATAGGTTGTCTTTTCTAATTAGTCAACAAGAATTCCATTTAAATATCCATGTGCCCAGGATGTGTAAGTTGATTACATCATAGTTACAATAAAGAGCTCAAGTATGTTGTTCATTCAAGACATTCGACTATGTTTGCATGCTTGATTTAGTTCGAGTCAATGTTTTAGTTTGTTTTGTCAAAAATACTAATAAGTCTTTAACAACCTAGGCTTGGTTTGAATTTCCTTAGAGTCTCTAAAATTATTTATGAAAGAAACATGTGGAAGATTTAAACTTCTCATAAAACATAATCATCTTTGTTCCATAAACTACTTTCTAAAATCAATTTTTTTATAATTGATTTATAGTAATATATAATTTGTAATCGTAGATCATCTCTCCCCCTATAAGTTTTGACATGTACCCAAATTGTAAAATAATATTTTTTGGTTTCATATTTTATAAAAGCATTGTTTCGTTTAAACCACCACATTCAAACATCATATTTTCAAGATGGGAAAATGACCCAATCTTGTGGGTTATGGGCCCACAATAACATAGGTTGGACTTTAGGTAATAAATCTAGATGTTAATTTTGCTAATAATAAACATATTATCACTATCCAAACATCATATTTTTAAGATGGGAAAATGACGCGATCCTGTGGGTTATGGGCCCACAATAACGTAGGTTAGACTTGAGGTAATAAATCTAGATGTTAATTTTGCTAACAATAAACATATTATCAGTATCCAATTAACTGACTTCACATAGTTTCTAGGAAAACATATTTTTTTTGTCTTCCTTTAGCAAGATTCTTTTTCTCAAATTTTCTCCAACTCACAATCTCCCATCTATGGAAAATTATTTTTATTGGTTGATTTCTTAGGTTGAGTTGAATTAGAGATAGCCACAACTAGTTCCTAGTCCTAATGTTCTTTAAGTAAAATCTTCAACTTATTTACAAAGTGTAGGTTAGTTGATGAGGACAAATAATCTTTTTTTTTCTTTAATATGCATTTCTATCTTTAACTCTAAAATACATTTTTAGCTATCAACACTAAGTATTTATATATATTATTTTACCAACTATACTATACTCAAATATATAAAATAATATTAATAACCAATATAATATATCACCTGCCCAAAAAATTATATTCATTCATATTATTAGCATATGAATATAAACAATAACTTAACTCCATAATTGAGAGTTATTTTATACAAGTTAATTATAAGTATTTAATATTGGACTCACTATGTTACATTTATACCCCTCTACAAGAATAAAGAAAACAATGTTTTATTTACTCATAAATGATTTTTTTAAAAGTAAAAGTAAATAATGTTAAAAAAAAAACAACTAAATTACTTTAAGTAAATATACTAAATGAAATAGTAAAATAAGTAATTTAAGTAATTAAATAGTTTTATAACATTTCTTTTCTTATTTATTGAGGATAATTTTTAGATAAATATATATTAACATATATCTACTAAGTTCTCATAAATTAATATATTTAACAAATTTATTTTCATCTCAACTTAATGTTATTTAATAATTATAAGATTATAAGGGTTAATGGAGCAGAGCAAGGAGCAGTTGCCCGAAGCAGAAACTCGGTGCGAAACTTTCAAAGATGGAGAGCGGAAGGATCCCCCATACAACAGCAGTAGTGCGAAATCCCCCCACATAAGTATAGATATCTCGTAGGAAAGCAAAAAGGAAAGAGAAGCGCTCCTCCAAACAACTCTAATTTGTTGTTTTATCAGACCAAAACCAGTAGAAATGAAATCAAGACATGGGCAGAGGAAATTTGGCAGATACCTTGCATAATCAAATTTATCCCTAAAGGTTTCTTTGTCTAAGCGTTCATCTCTCCAGTTGATTGAGACCTAATTCTGAAGGGGAAGAATTGGTCCAGGAATGGTTCACCATTATATATGAGGAAATGGATACCCAATTTCGATCCCACCAAATGTGACCCCTATAATGAGCCAAAAAGGATTCGTTTATATAATTTATTGCTTGAATGTTGGACAAAGGAATGTTTGCTTAAAATCAGGCGCTATCTCAGCTCGGTGTTAGCCATAGATGAAGATTTGTTTGGTAGCGACTCATTCTTGTATGCAAGAATTCAAGTAGCATTTGTTCACAGAATCCTAGCTGAAGTCATTTTACAAACTCAAGATTATCAGAGGATTCAAAAATTGGAGATAGAGGAAAACTATTTCTACTGCCTTAATTACCACAGTTGTAGGCACTTAGAAGACCGATGCCCTAAGAAAAGATCCATGGAGAAGCTAGAAAGATCAATTGGGCCGTAGAACGACCCTACCAAGATCAGAGAGACACAAGCATCTATGAATGAGGGCACACCCATCACTCAGGGATTTGGAAACTGACAACACGAACATTGTAGGTGTAGAAGGATCTCCAAGGCTAGAGAAACCAACGCACACCTTCAAGAAAGATGAGAATCTAGTCATGTCACCAGTTATCACAAATATAAAGGAGACCTCGGACAAAAGTTCAGACTGATTAAAGGAGAAGAGTACAAAGAATCCAATGGAATATTTAGGGAATAACTCATCTTTTGGAACTACAACAAAGTCACAGGAGACTGACAATTGTATTATTAACATGAAAATTTCTAATTTTCTTAGGGGTGCCCAAGGCAGGGTGCCAAAAGACGGTCCCCAGAAAAAATAATTAAGGGGCAGAATCACCCCGTCTTTTGTGTTATATGGCACCAAAGACTCTGGAGATTTCAGGGTTGTGTTATGGCCGAACCTGAAATGAAAAGATGATGCTATTTAAGGACGATACTCTTTGTTGAATTTAAGACTCGATGAACAGATAAATCTCTACATTCCCAACACTGATTGTCACATGTTGCATTCAGGCTTGAAGAAGTCAAAAATCAAATTAGGGGAGATCTTACTTTAGTTTCGTTGTGCAATCCCTATGGCATGTGAATGCTAGAAGACAGATGAAATAGCTAATTTTGATTCGATATCTCTGAAAATGGATTTAGTTCCAAGACCAAATTGACCAATCTGGAAGTCCAGCCAAGCGTTACCAAGGAATTCCTAGATTTCTGTGAGTCCTTTTATGGCAACTATTTCCCAAGTCAAAATGTGCATCTAACGCCTTTTAAACAATCTCGCTGCCTTTGGCTATATATAGCAGATTTCTAGAAGCAACCAGCTTAAGCCATGGCGAACCGTATGCCGATTGACTATGTTTGCAAGTGTCAAGAGGAGGAGGAAGGAGTTGGCTTGGGGGAAGAGAAGGAATAAGAATTAGAAGAAGGTGAAGAAGATGAAAGTGATGCCAAGGTGAATGAGACACCGATGGAGCAGATGAAATGCCTGTTCAAAGTTGACTCCGATGACATTGCAGGTGCCATTTACAAAGTCATAGGCTCCAAAATGTTCAGCGGGGGACATGTCCTTGACGAGACCCTCTACAAAAATTTTCTAATGAACTCGGTCCTCATTTTGAGAAGGAAGAACAACACAAAGGTTATGTCCAATAGCTACGTCAAAGACCATATGTATCAAGCCACCAGCACATCAATTTCAAACTTCAATAAGAATCACAAATATGGTTTGATGGCTAGTGTTTTCGATGCTACTGTAGTAATCAGGGAGAATAGTGTTATGGGATAGGTCTTGGCCGTCTTCAATGAGGGCATCCACAATCGTAATATGGAGACATTTGCTTATATTATTGGGCAATATGGAGACCTGTTGTCCACAACTTAGCTAGAACAGGCTATGGAATTGTCAGAAGGGATGATGACCCTTTGGCGCAAATAATTATTTTTGTTTTCCTTCTATATAACCACTGTATGACCTATTATGTACTTATCTTATTTACTATTATAATAGATTAGTTGTCATATGGGCAGCTAATTATCCATCAAAAAAATAATTATAAGATTATATAACATTATATATAATCACATATAGTAAATTAAATTAATATTATATGAGGTATAAATACATAATATATAATATATAGTTTATATATAGATATATTAAATTATAGATATACATATAAACAATATGATCTCTGTATTTGTAATCATAACAAACAATGGGATTAGACCCACATTCCTATTAAACATCACTATAATTTTTTTAATTAAAATATTGTATCAATTTTAATATTAATTTTATTATTATCATTTTTTTTTATAGATAAGTGCTACCGTAGGGGGTAGCTCCCTTTCATTAATAAAAACAGAGATACAAAAACCTACTCCTCAGAGCAGCATAAAGGTGCCATAGCTGGCTAGTACATTTAGGAGTACCACAACACTCTTAGTCCATCTATTACTTTGTCAGCCCTTTCCACTTGCTGTGGTGACAGGAGGTCGCCATACTGGCCTATGAAATAGGTGAAGGTTTCCATATTGTTTCGCATGATCCCTTCACGGAGGAGGACCAAGGCTTGGGCGGAGACGGTCGGTGGATCCTGGTCATTGTTGACTGCAGCCGCACTGAAGATCCCTCCAATCGATCCCCTGGTTGGCCATTTGTTGAAGGCAGTGATGGCTGCGTAGGCGGCTTATTTCATATCTTCCTTTACCAGTGAGTTGACCAGAATGCATCCCCTTGTCTTCCTCCCAAGGATGAGCACACAGGTGGACATAAATTCCTCGTAGAAACTTGCATCATGAATGTGGCCTTCAGGCAGGTTTGCTTCGCCTATCACCTTGAGGATTGCTTCAGCAATGGCATCATCGGCTGAGAAGAGTCGTTTGACTTGGGTAATTCTTGATTCCTCCTGCGGCTCGTCATCACCCTCCGCTGCTTCTTCCTCATCACCCTCGGCATTCTCTAGACTCTCTGCTTTCTTCTGGCAAATGCACTCGCATTCAATCTCCATCTTTTGGATGGATCAGGTTTCAACGTGCCTTAAATAAATGGTCTTCATGATTTACTTCGAGTTGGGACGCTGCCATTTTTAGAAGCTAGTATGCCGCCATCACAAGAAAAGGATTTGTAAGATCTTGATTGTGCAAATCTGCTATCCAAATTGGCTATCATGGGTCATTCTAATGGCAGTCTTGGCCAGGGAGCACATGAGTCTGCCACAATCTATCCTGATCCTATACGCAGGCCCAATTTGCTAAGAAGTCTGCAGCTTTATTCCCTTCTCGGTAGGTGTGGGCAAAAGACACATTCCCCATCTTTTCCAAGCATTCCCAGATGGCCTCTGCCAAGTATTTCAATCTCCAACTCGAAGTGTTTTTGGTTGTAATTGCCCTTATGCAAAGGAGGGAGTTGCCTTCTACTTCTAAATCCGCAATGTGGTGGTCTTTGCAGAGGCGAAGGCCTGCTAGCAAGGCTGCAAATTCTGCTTCGTTATTTGTTCTGTCGGGTAGCTTCTTTGAGAGACCCCAAATCAACTGTCCCTGGTGATTGCAGATGATGACTCCTGCTCTAGAGGTGCCCGGGTTACCCTTTGCAGCCCCATCAAAGTTTAGTTTCAACCTTCTCGGGGGCGGGGCTAACCATTTAGTGAGAGCTTGTTTTCTTTTCCTTTCCTCCATCTTCTTTGTGTCTTGGCAATGGTTCGGAATTGTAAGGTCTGGCCATCTCTTCCTTGCTTCCCCATCCCATGCAATAAATGGTGTCGGGGGAGACTCCATTATTCTTGCGTTAATGATCTCTGTGATGCCAAGTTCTAATTTTCGCAAGACACCATCCAGAGTAGATGATGTGTCTCTAAAGATCCTTTGGTTTCTTTCGCTCTAGATGTGCCAAATGAGGAGCGAGGGACCGGCTTCCCATAATCCACACCACAAGGCTTTTGGCCTTGTTGGCCATCCTTTTATTAGACCTGTTAGCTCGTTTGGGAGGGCACTGCACCAATCAAGCTTGCCTCGCAGCCAATCCCAGCATTGCACGACAAATGGGCAGGAAACTAGCAAATGGTCTAGAGTTTCTTCTGCCTTGTAGCACAAAACATAGCGAGATGGGCCCGTAATTCCCAAACGGTTCAACCTATCCCTAGTTAGTATGCTCTGATGGAAAGTTGTCCTTAAGAAAGCACCTGCTTTTGGGAGAGTCCATTTACCCCAGCATAAGTTCGCAGGCCACTCTGGATGTGGCTGACAGTTTTGAATTTTGTATCTGAATTTAACTGCATAACTCCCAGATTTTGAGCCGGTCCAAATCAATTCATCGTCTCTGTTTGAAGTGATTATCTTCCTTGCTAAGAGTGCTTCTTTTAGTTTCGCCCTGACTTCACTATTTATTGGGAGAGCAGAAATTTTATCCCAGTTCCAGTTCGCGCCACTGATGTAATCTGCTGCCCAATATCCAAAGGAGTCCACGAGCCTTTTCTAGTGGTCTTTTAAGCAAGGGATATCAGCCAAAGGAGGGAGGCCATTTATTGAATCCTCCCATATTTTTACTTTAGAACCGTTGTGGAGAGTCCAGGAGATGTGATCTGATATGAGCCATTTGCAGCTTTGTAAGAAGTTCCAGATGTGCGATCCTCTTGGGGGGTTAGGGGTGGTGAGAATCTGCTCCGGTTCCTCTGAGTCCAAGTATTTTTTCCTCAAGATTTTGCACCATCTTGCGTTGGACTCCTTATAAATTAGCCAGACCAGCTTCGCCCCTAGAGCGATATTTTGTTTTTCAAGGTTTTTGATGCCAGCTCCACCATCTTGCTTCTCCTTACAGGCTGTTTGCCAGCTAATTAGGGGAATTCTCTTTCCTTCATTTGCCCCTTCCCATAGGAAATTTTTGAGGATTCCATCTAGAATGCCACAGGCCTTTTTACTTATTTGGTTGTTGCTCAGGTGGTAAATAGGAATCGCTGAGAGGACTGCCTTGATCATTTGGATTTTGCCTGAGAGGGTGAGCCACTTCCCTTTCCAAGAAAAGGCCTTGGATCGGCACTTCTGAATTGTGTCTTCCCAGAGGATAGATCGCATGGCCCCTTTGAAGAGGGGGACTCCCAAATATTTACTTAGCAATTCAGCCTTCTCAGAACGGAGAATAGACAAAATATGCTGTTGCAATCTTTTGCATGTATTGAAAAAGAAGATGTTGGATTTGGAAAGATTGATTACCTGGCCTGAGGCTTTAGAGTAGTGATCTAGCAAGGAGGCGATCTCTTGTGCCTCCTAGATTTGGGAGGCTGCAAAGAGGAGAGTACCATTAGCGAATTACTGATGCAAATCTTGAGGAAGCCCATCCGTGATCTGCACACCTCTCCAACGGTTGTTTTGGACTAAATGTTGGATGCCTCGCCCCAAAGCTTCAGCCATTATCACAAAGAGGAAAGGTGATAGTGGGTCTCCTTGACGAAGGCCCCTAGAAGGCTCAAAGAAACCGCATGGGCTTCCATTTACTAGAACTGAATATCTAGCCGTTGATATACAGTTGAAGATCCAATCGATCCACTGTTTGCAAAAGCCAAATCTTTCCATTATTTTCATCAGGAAACACCAGTTAACTCGGTCATAGGCCTTACTGATGTCGAGCTTCAATATCATGCTGCTTTGGTTGCTTGAGGTGATGGAGTGCACTGTCTCATGAGCTGCTATGATGTTGTCAACGATATTCCACCCCAGGGTGAAGCCACTTTGCTCCTCAAAGATTATGGAGGGAAGGATGTGTTTAAGCCTGTTTACCAAGATTTTTGTCACAATTTTGTAAATGACGTTACAAAGGGAGACGGGTCAGAAGTCGTTGAAAGAGAGGAAATCTGCTTTTTTTGGGATTAGGGCCAAAAAAGTGTTGTTTATGTCCTTGATCATTTTTTTGGAAGTTCTTAAGTCTTCCATCGCTTTCCAGATGTCATCTTCTAGGATGTCCCAAAATTCTTGGTAGAATTTGGCCGGGAAGCCATCTGGGCTCGGGGCTTTATCTGGTGCCATTTGGAACACTGCAAATTTGAGTTCCTCTTTGGTGATAGGTCCTAGAAGCATTTCATTGTCTTCCTCTGAGATTATGGGTGGGATGTGAGCCAGGAACGGTTCTTGGAGCTGGACAGAGGAGACCTCCTTTGTTAGGAGTGACTGGAAAAAGGAAACTGCTTCTTTTTGAATTGCCGCTGGGTCAGACAGATCAGCACCCTCTATGTTCGAGATTTTAGTGATCCGATTGAAATTTCTTCTCTGCCTTGTGGAGTTATGGAAGAATTTAGTGTTGAGGTCACCTTCTTTTAGCCAAGTTTCTTGGGATTTGGATCTCCAATAAACTTCTTCTCTGGCCAGGAGTTCACCATGGATCTTTGTTAGTTCTTTTTCTTTTTCAAACTCCTCCCCCATCATACCTTTAGAAATTACGACTGAGTTTAAAGCTTCTAGCTCAACTTCTATTCTTTCCTTCTCTTTAAAGATGTTCTTAAAGGAAGTTTCATTCCATATTTTCAGATGGCCTTTGATTGCTATCAATTTTTTTGCTATGATGAACATCTTTGAACCTTTCTAAACTTTGGTTTCCTTCCACCAGGTGCTGATTAAGTCCTTCAAGGAAGGGTCCCTTAGCCACATTTTCTCAAATTTGAATGGACATCTCAGGGGAGGTGAGTCCTCATGGAGGCACAGTAGAACTGGGAAGTGGTCGGAGCCTGAGACTGGTAGGATGAGAGAATTTGACGCAACTTCGGACAAGAAGTTAGAGGAAACAAGGAAACGATCCAGCCGCTCTGCAATGTTGGTGAAACCTTTCCTTCTGTTCGTCCAAGTAAAAACTCCATTCTTTGGTGCAATGTCCACTAAGTTGTTTTCTTCTAAGAAAAAGTTAAAATCTTTTTGGCTTTGGCTGATGTGGCCTAGACCCCCTCTTTTTTCCTTGACTGAAAGAACCATGTTGAAATCACCTCCCAGTACCCAGAAATCTTCTTTGTGGTTCTCCATGAATGTTGAGATTGAGGCCTAGGTTGCTAGTTTATCTGGTGTTTTGATCGGTCCATAGATATTCCAGAGGATGAAATGAGAGTGGGGCTGGATGTCGCTGACCCTCATAGCCATCCAGTTGTTTGTCTGTCCCAATATTGCCAAATTTATAGAACTAGGGTTCCAGAGAGCACACATACCTCCTAAGGCACCTTGGGCTGGGACAAAAAAGCCTTCCCAGCCCCTACATGATCTGCAGAAAGCATCGCTCTCATCTTTGGAGAGTTTCGTTTCTTGGAGGAGGACAATAGCTGCACCAAAGGTCTGTAAACGACGCTTTAACAAGCGTCGTTTGTCAGGGCATTTAGGCCCCTGACATTCCAGCTCAAAATCTTCATTGCTTCCCAAGGGAGGTATCTCCTCCCTTGGTACTGTTTATGAAATTCTTTAGGGTAGCTTGACCACCCCTGGCCGTTTCCTCCTCTCTTAGAATTTTGTTTGGTTTTCGGCCTTTCTTCTTCCCTTTAACATTTAGATTTGGTTTTAGGATTTTGGTTGCATCTTGATTGACCGATCGGATATCTTCTTCTTCAAACTCATCCTCTTCCATGGAATCATACCAATCGGAGTTGTCCTCTGTGACTGAGAGATTAGGGTTATCCTGAGCAGCCGGGTTGGCGGGCATTGGAACTTCTGCTTCTGTCACTGAAAGGGAAGGATTTGCTACCGGGGTAGCCAACCTAGGGTCTTCTTGACGAGCTTCGGCGGTCCTTGGCGTGACATCTTCCAAAGGTGGCATAGAAGAGGCGGCCTTCGGGGTATTGATCGAGTCTCTAGGAATCGACTCTTTTTTCCTCCATTCCTTCTTTGTGTTTTTAGGGTAACTCTTGGATCCGTGATTTCTACTTCCACAGAAGAGGCAAAAGAATTTCATCTCTTCTTGCTCGATTTTAACCACCTTTTCGCCAAAAGCTGATGAGATCTTAATGGTTTCTGGCCATGAATCAATGGTGGCAACCCTAATTCGCGCGTAGATGAAGGAATCACTGTCAAGAATTTCCTTGTCGATCTCAACCGTCGCTCCAAACGAATCCCCAATTTTCTTTAAACAATTTTCGGACCAAAATTCTGTAGGAAGGTTGTATAGCCTGAACTAGAGAGGGTTTTCTACCGGCTTGGCTTTGCAGGGATAAAAAAAGGGCTCCATTTTTGGATGAAGAGGAATGAGTCTTCAATTTTCCATTGGTTGAAGGAGAGGATTAGGTCGTGCTCCTCCTGACTGCGCATAAGGACCATGAAAAAATTCTTTGGTAAGAATTTGATCATGCATGGCCATTTCCAATTATCCAGCACCGAACTTGTGATTTCTTTTCTGGATAGCTTCCACCCTAGAGGTCTCCCAATTATCGCCTAGTTGCCGAGGACCTCTCTGTCTTTTCTGGCTTCATCATCTAGATTAATTTGGAGTTGTCTGTTAATGCCTTCGATTGGAGTTTTTGCGCATGGTGTTTCCTTCCTCCATTTCGCCTGTCAAAAATTGGCAGATTTATTTTTTTGCGCCATGACTATAAATTCAAAATTAAGACCAGGGATGTACCCTCTGGGTGACATGCAAATGCCCCACTCCACATGTCGCGGGTAAGTCAGGATACAAGATCCTGGGGGCCTCGGGAAATTTTACACCAGCCCGAGCTGGTGGGGGGCATCTCATAGAGGACATGGGGGTGGGCTTGGTTCCTTAATATGGTTACACTCGACCTTACCTCAAGGTGCCCCCATGGCGAAACATGGGGGTGGGCACTGGTCCACGCATTGCCATAAGTGCGACCCCTACCTCCAGGTGTCCCCATGGCCACTACAAGGGAGCCCCCGCCTGATGGGATTTGAACTTGGGTCTATGGTGTGAAACTCCTCGCTCCCCACCACTAGACCCAAACCCGTTGGGCTTTTATTATTATCATTTTAACATATATGTAACCATCCTAATAATAACAACATGACCTATACTTTTTTAAAATCTAACCTCAGACTGATACCATAGAAACATTTACTAAGAATCATATTAAACTCAATTTATATTAAGTATATATATAAAATCATATACACCTATGTCAATATGGGAAGAAAGAATATATATGTTTTAGTCAACTTTATTAATTTTAACTCAAGTGATGCTATAAACCATTTCACTTTACACTTTTCACTTGTTTAACCTAATAGTTTTCTACTTTTTTAATTACCATAATATAATTAATAATACATATAAATTTTAATCTTATATCTATTTACTCTTGCTTTATTTATTTCTCTATTGATATACTTGTTCATGATGTTCAATTATTCTCTAATATTTTCAAAACTTTATTATGCTATATAAAAAAAATAGTGAAACCAACAAGAATTCAAGCACTTTTATCAGTGGTCTTGTTGTTTTTCTATGATCAATGCTCAATGGTGAATAATTCGATTAGAAAGAGGCCCAATGATATGGTAAACTCCTACGAAATCAAAAAGTAAAGTGGAGAGGAGATTCTGGCCTCACATATGGCACATGCAAAACGTTGATCCAGTTGGGGGTTGCTGCAATGCAGGAGATAATGTGAAATATGGGCTTCAATATAATTCTTTTTGTGTTGTGATATGATGTTTGAACGTTGGCATGTAATTAAGCACATATTGGGAGTATTAAATAATGAAGTCATATACTTAGTTTTTTTCTCTTTTCCCCAAAAACCTAAATTGACCATCATATATGGGTGTGAGAATATCGA
This sequence comes from Cunninghamia lanceolata, assembly GCA_027924645.1. Classification (NCBI taxonomy): domain Eukaryota; kingdom Viridiplantae; phylum Streptophyta; class Pinopsida; order Cupressales; family Cupressaceae; genus Cunninghamia; species Cunninghamia lanceolata. Next base: position 5,100,486 of record BSBN01000469.1, read on the forward strand.
TGTTATTTGAACATGGCTATGACAAATACAAACTTAATATAAAAAGGAACTACCTTAAACATAGGGCTAAAACTATAATAATAGGATTATTTAGTTCGTTGGAATTACTTTGATTATGTGGAATGAATGTTCGAGGTGATATTTGTTGATAACTGGGGGGGGCTGAATCAGTTATCCTAGTTATTTCTTCTTTTTGAACTTTCTTAATGACAATGTAGTATTAATTCTAATAAGCAAATATAACCATGAAAAGGAAAGTACACATAACACAATATTTTGACGTGGAAACCCTATTAAGGGAGAAAACCACGGGGTGATTAACCCAAGATTGTATTCTCTGTTAGAAGAATGGAAATACAAAAATAACACTTGCCAATTAGGGCTCACTGCTCGAGCACACTGCTCACAAGAGGCACACTGCCTACAAGAGACTCACTGTCTACAAAAGAGTGTTTATACAATACTTGAACTGATTGGGAGCATCTACATATGCTGGAGTTCAGTTCTAGTTAGGCTCAGTATACTGATCTGCTGCACTTCATCTTTCCTCTTCTTTATGCTGCTTTTCTCTTACATACCAGATTTTCCTTGCTGCTTCTGCTCTTCACTTCTGCTCTTATTCGCACATTACCAACGACAACAACACATCTCACAACTAAATCCATCTTGTATATATATCCGCAAAAGTGATTTCATCACCTTTCTAGTCGGCACCCGGAATAGTCAATCTTTTCACAAACTCTGATCTGTCAGCTGAATCCTTGCTTACCAAACATTGCGGATCAAGAATATACTTGTGGAAATCATTTCCTATCTTTTTACATTTCTTCTTATTTTCTTCTATTTTCTTGCATATATATATATACACACACACACACTCTATAAAGTTTTTACAAACTTTATTTATTTAATACATTTCTCAGGAAAAAAGTCCCATAACAGTTAGAACAAAACTCTAAATTTTGTAATGTAATTTGTTTTGTGAAAGATTGAAGGAAATGATCTTTGAAAACACAAATTGAAAAAGAAAATAATAGAGGTAAAAAAATTTCTAGTAACAATATTTAGCATGCATTTCAAATTTCTTTCTGATTTGTGGAGTAGAAATTTTTCTTTTTAAAGAGGTAAAAAGTTTTCTAGTAATGATTTTCAAAATGTATTTGACATTCTTGTTGATTAGTAGAGTAGAATTTTTTTTATATTTAAGAGATTTTTAGAGAAGAAAAATTACACCTCAAGAACAAAAATTTGAGTTTGTCATATCTATGACATAAACTAGTCATGAATTTAACCTATTGAAAATTTCTTGAACCCTTGAGTGACAAATGAATTGCTAATTTTTTTTCTTACTTCTAATTATTTCCTTAATTCCTTCTATTATTGATTATTTATATCATAAAGGTTTGCCACACACCTCTAGATTCTCTAGAAAGGAGGGCACTAGGAAGCCAAATTTTGATTACAACTATTGAAAACAATCACATAACATTACTTCAAAGAAATATTTATTCATCATTTCCTTGAACCTTTCATTAGCCTTTGTTCAATGATAGTAGATTTAGGGAAAAATCCATGAGCCCTCTATAATATAAACCATCTTTCTAGAGTTCCATTATACCCTCCTCATGATAGGAATAGTATGTTAAGGGGAAAGGATATACAACCAATCTATCTAAACAATCTCTGCAAAATTACATTTATTTGACCCATCCATTGTGTTAAATCATTTGATTCTCAATGAATTCCTCACATGGCTAAAGAAGTATTGGACCTATCTTTTAAAAGTAAAAAAAAAAGTAGACACGCAATATTTCACCAAAGTTGTTTGGACCATATGAAACTTAAAATTAAATATTAATACTATTGCAAAGGACTCATATTTGAAAATTATTTGAATATATGTTGATTTTTGCTACTTCTTGAACAATATTTTTTATGTGCAACCTAAGTTAGTATGTAGTACTACTACAACTATGGATCACAATGATTGTTTCATTTTAAGATAATGATTTTTCTTCAAAAATGGTGTTGAATGAATTTTGATGGAGTGTATTGGTAATAAATATATAAATACATCAAGTATAAGCCCACAAAACATGATATCAAAAAAATAAGGGGTAAGTAAACACAAGTGTTGGTATACCTTTCTACTATTGCACTTATTCTCTCTTGTGCCTTGCTCATCCAAGGCCGTATTGTCACAAAATATGAATAGAAAATTGAAGCCTTTGCTCATATAGGGTAAACCATAACAACAAAACCATGCAAACTAGTGAATTACAAAAACAAAGGGTTATTAATAAATTATCAAATACTTCATAGGTACCCTCTCTTAATTGATAATCAATTTGAAATATAATAATTGAGAGTGAATGCAACATAAAATTTTTATCTAACATGACCACTATTCCTTTTATACAACATTAATAACCATTTTATTCAATAGATTCCATATATGTTCAAAAAAGAAAGGCACAATTCATATCCAATGAATCTGATAAACATTTTTATCAAATAGAGGAACTTCAAAATCTATGACAAATGTGGATTCCATTCCTTTTACATAAAATTGTAAAGGCCATGTTTAAGATAGATTGATAGACAAAGAAATTATTACATGTGTTACTACAAGCTTGGAGATAATATTTGAAAAATATTACAAACCTAAATAATCCTTTGTAAAGAAGAATGAAGACACTATCAAGAATAACAAATTGCACTCCTTTGTTTGGATTTTCTTTCTATTTCTCTACATATATAGTTAATCAATAACTATGTTTGCCTTATAAATGGCTAAAAATTACACACCAGCTTTAAATCTTTGGAGTTTGGCAAAACATTATATATTTCCTCTTAACTTGTTATGAGATAACTCCACCTACTCCAAAGTTTGGAATCTCCCTAAACTAGGATGTATTTTCCTTTACAATAGATTGTGATCAAAAGCAAAATGTTTTAGTTGTGGAAGATCATCAAGACTATCTAGAATTTGTCCTAAAAGCATGCTTTCACTGATTGATAATAGCCCAAGACTTTTTTCCTAACCCAAACTTGGAATACACAATCTTTCAAGATGTGAAAGTTGACCTAATGAGGATAGAATAGTTTTGTTGACATGATTGTCATATAAGCTCAAGTAGGCCGCTCAATTGGTTACTAGATAATTTAAGCAGTTGAAGTTGAGTACAATTAGAGAGGGAGCTTGGGATTTCTCCAGTGAGTTGGTTTTTTGCTAAAGACAAATTTTGCAACATCGATAATTTTCCAAATTCCGAAGGAATCACTCCTATCAAGTTATTATTGTCAAGATAAAGTACTTGGAGCTGATTAAGCATACCCAATTCAATAGGAATACCACCATGGAGTCTATTTTTTCCTAAGTTCAAATGAGTTAAAGAGGACATGTTTCCTAAGAAAGATGGGATTGTGCCTATCAAGTTGTTGGTGAAAAGATAAAGTTCTTGGAGTTGAGTAAGCATACCCAATTCAATAGGAATACCACCATGGAGTCCATTTTCTCCCAACACCAAGCTAGTTAAAGAGGATAGGTTTCCTAGGGAAGATGGGATTGTACCTGTCAAGTTATTGGTGGAAAGATAAAGTACTCTGAGTTGAGTAAGCATACTCAATTCAATAGGAATACCACCATGGAGTCTATTTTCTCCTATGCACAAGTAATTTATAGAGGACAAGTTTCCTAGGAAAGATGGGATTGTACTTGTCAAGTTATTGGTGGAAAGATAAAGTAGTCTGAGTTGAGTAAGCATACCCAATTCAACAGGAATACCACCATGGATTCTATTTTTTACCAACTGTAAGCTAATTAAAGAGGACAAGTTTCCTAGGGAAGGTGGGATTGTACCTGTTAGTTGGTTTATTCCTAAATAAAGGGTTTCTAATTTTGAAAGAAGGCCAAGTTGGGAAGGAATACTACCACTCAAAAGGTTATAGGATAGTATGAGAACTTGCAAAGGACGACAACTTGATAGAGTGGAGGGAATGGAGCCTTCCAATTCATTTTTAGACAATCTAAGTATTCTGAGGCGAAACAACCTCCCTAGTTGAGGAGGAATTTGGCCTTGGAAGCTATTATTCCAGAGAGAAAGAAGTCTAAGAAAAGAGAGATTGCCAAGGAAAGGAGAGATGGGGCCTTGTAAAGACATACCCGTAAGGTTCAAAGAAACCACACGATGATGACGAGAAGAGCAGACAATACCAGTCCAGTTACAAACGGAATGCTGAGGAGACCAATCAAACAAAGAATTGTGAGGGTCGAGGGAGAGGGAATGCTTGAAAGCCAGCAGAGCTTCTTGATCGGAATGATAAGAAGGAGAAGAAGAATGCAAAGAGATGTAAGAAGGTAGGGCAGCGAGAAACAAGAGTAGGAGGGCAGAAACTAAAGCCATCTTCATCTGTGTATTGAACTCAGAAACAACAAGTAATTGAGAAATAAAAGCTATCCAAGTCTCTGTGGTGTCCGTAGGCTCTCCGAGATCTTGTTATATAGCTGCGAAGCCATGTGCAATGGTCAAAATTCTAATTTCCCCATAAAAGTCTATGAACGAGTGTTCTCGCACGCAGAAGAAAAAGAGGGGTAAGATAGCTAACAACAGACAAAGACGATATCTTAGCGGGATATGTTAGTTTTGTCTCATGCCCGAGTAATTAGCGGAGGACGATCTCTTTTCCACGCACAATTATTTGGACCCCACGGACTCTTGACTCTTAGTATGGCATAGCTAATTGAGACTCTTCACTCTTAGCGGGATAGCTAATTATAAATTTGTTCTTTTTGAATTTTGAATTTGATTTTAATAATGACAAATACTAAATAAAATGTATTTTAGATTTAAAATTATAATAAAAAAATGTTTTTACTATATTATTAATTAATAATTGTATTTGAATATGTAATGGGTATGTTGATAGGTGCAATACAAATATTTATACACTACAAATGAATTAAGTGAGATATTTTAGTTTTTGTATATGGTGTAATTAAAGTCTTGGAGGAGACATGATTATGCGATGTGTGATACATACATATGTAAACTATGAGCGGAGTCGGTGAGAGGTATTGGTTTATTTCAATTTATAGTTTTCTCATTGCCCTACTTTCCTATCCAACGCTCCAAAATGAGATAGCAAGTGTCTTGAAGTGAGGTAACCTCTTGGCTCTTGCTTATATCACAATTTGATATAAAAAATATTGGTACCTTCATATCTTAGCTCTAGGATTAGGGGAGTTAGTTGTAGATTTTATTGTCAAATATTCTATGATGTGTTGCATTTTTATTTTTTTTGTTATGACTTGTGGTTAGACCTTTTCATACAACTATTATTAGGCAAAAAAAAATTGATGTAGGACTCTATGTATCATTTTTGTACCCACGAAATCAATCTACGGGAAAATATTTAGTCTTTATCCATGCATTTGATTTGTAAAGTTAGACTAGTCACCTACAACTGTTTGATCCACTTTTGGGAATCTAAATCTATAGAACAAGCAGTGTTGATGAATAATTTTGAGGAGCTTGGTAGGCCAAGATCTTCTTTGGTCAAACCCTTAAGATCTGATTTATTAGTTTTGGAACAAGGATCAAAGACATGATAAACAATCATACAATATGCCTAGTCATATGTAACTATTGATGTCATGTTAATGTAATGCTTTAATGATAATACAATTTGTGTAACATAGTTAATGTGCAATGTAGAGATCGAACCTACAACACTCTAACTTTTGGAATTAGGTGAAAAAACATACACTATTAATTTACTTTTGATTCCCACTCCGTTGGCTAGACCCTTTGGTCCCAAATGTTGACCAATGACCTCCTTCTATTTGGAGCCTAATAATCATGACATCCAAAATTAATTCCATGTAAGCATTTAGCTCCATTGACTTCAACATTTCCTTACTCTAGAATAAGGTGATATAGATCTATAAAAATACATGACCAATGTTTTAACACATTAGGGTGTGCAATGTAAGTCACCATCCATGTAGCGTAACAACATCTCTCTCCTTGGTTTTAAAATAACATCTTGAATATGTCATCTATACCCTTGCCAAGTATTTAAAATAACAACCAACACTAAAAACCCAATGCAATCCACTGGACATTTACAATACCATTCAACATTGTTATGATTGTGTGGTGTTTGTTTGCAAAGTATTTTATTATCTTACAAACATGAATAGCAACACAATTTAAACCATTTATAATAACCAAGAAATAGAAATAAATGGATGCAAATGATGTCCATGCCAAACGATGTATAGAAATTTTCCTTAATGACTTCTAAGACATTATTTTATACTATGTAGCATGTACCTATGTGACAATAAGTTTGATATTTAGAAAGCATAATCTAGAATAAATACGATGGATCTCACATATGTGTAATTCACTCAAAACACAAAACATGCAGATTTTGAGGCATGAATCAAGTATATGGAAATAAAAAATTCAATCATGTTTAAATGCAATATCAAATATAAATTATATGTTTCTTCTAGGTACATATGGATACTTTAATAAAATGATACATTGATTCTCAAAAGTTTATTATGTACCTTGTTTTTAAGATAATCCTAAGCTAACTAATTTATCTAGGTTGTGTGGAGTGAAAGGAAGAAAGGATAAATTTCCATCCAACCATTGGAAACCAAAGATATGATGGTAGAATTCTATTACCAAACACATAATTTCATGAGCATGCTTTATAGATTTTGTGTAGGCTTTGAATGCTTGAATGAATAAGTTCGATATAAGCCAAGTATAAAGCATTGTGTATTGCTATCTACAAAGCTATTTGGTTAAGGTGCATTCTTCAAGACATGGAAGAAAAGAAGTAAGGACCAAAACCTATCAAGTGTGACATTCAAATCTCAATGAAATTAGCAAACAACCCTAATTTATTATTCTAGATCAAAACATATTGAAAATCCACATAATTTTGTAGGAGAAAATATTTAGCCAAGAGAGATTGACGTGATGCATTGTAACATGAATGAGAACACGGTTGATGCATTTATTAAGCCTTTAGGAAAGATAGAGTTTGTTTAATATGTATGGATATGTTAGGTTTAATACATAATTAATTTCTTGGAAGCAACATAGGATTGAGTTTCCAATAAGGACAAATAAAAGGAAAAGTAATTTTCTTGAATTTGCACATACTAATGTGTGTGGTCCAATGCAAACTAGATAACTTGGGGGAGCTTACTAATTTTTTATATTTGTTGATGATAGGACTTTGTTTACATGGGTCTATCTAATAAAAATAAAAGTGATGTTTTTAGTACGTCAAAGAGTTTATAACTATGATTGAAAAATAAACAGTTCATATTATCATGATTCTCATAGTAGATAGAGATTTGGAATATGCTTCAAAAGAATTATTAAAGTATTGTAAAGAAAATAGAACTCTGAAACAATACAAGTTCCACATGGTATATCACTCAACAAAATGGAGTGACAAAGAGGAAGAACATAACCATAGTTGCTCGTGTGCTAGAATTATGCTCAAACATAAGAATCTCCCTAATAGTTTGTGGGTTAAAGTTGTAAGTATAGTTGTGTAGTTACAAAATATAAGTCCAACCAAGTTCTTATAGCATAAAACTCCTTATGAAGATTTCATTGCCCATAAACCAATTGTTAATCATTTCAAAGATTTTGTGGGTAAAGTGTTTTACCACATTCCAAAAGAAAATAGAAGGAAACATGTTGCAAAGTCAATCAAATACATTTTCAATAGTTATTACAATAGCCACAAGGCTTACAAAATGCATAATTACATTACCCATAAAGTCTTTGGGTAGGGATGTTATATTTCATGAATATATAGATGGTAGTCAAGATGAAGATAGTCCATATTCTTGGAAACCTATTGAATAAGACATTGAAAGTGTTGAAAAGTGCAATACAACTGAGAGGGGGGGGGGGGTGAATCAGTTGTAACCAATATTTCAAAACCATTAATACATCAACTAATCAACACTGTGTTTGTATATTAACCATGAAAGCATGAAACATAAACTTAAACACAATTGCACATTCAACACCAGAGACACTAAATTTTTATGTGGAAAATCCCATATAGGGGAAAAACCATGGTGAGTGTTAGCTCGCAATATAATATGTTATAAAAATACTGAAAATCAGAGGCTCACTACCAAAAATGCTCACTACACATGATGAGGCTCACTACTAATGGGGTGGCTCACTGCCAATATGGGTGAACTGAGATAATAGCATCTACTCCATGCCAGAGTTCAGTTCCATTGAAGCACAATAAACATCCTCTGCTCTGCTCTGCTTTTTACTTCACACTTAGATACATTTTCATGACTCAATTACAAGTATTTATACAATTCATCAACCTTGGAATGATCATCAAGGTCGACATTATAATCATCAATCATTAGAACAATCTCCAAGGTTGGCATTACAAACATTACAATCATACATTAGAATAGGTCTAGACCTAAATAGATTTGCAGAGGAAAAGAATGAATACGGATCACATAACTCCTTAGATGGAACTCAATTGCAATCTTCCATGTCATGCATGCTTCCACAACCTCCAAAGCATAACTACAAGTAGTGAGAACAACCAAGTCGGCTAAAACTGGTGTTAACATTCAAACCTTTAAGAACACACTTCACGCACAATCTGGATTATACTTTGCGAACCAATCAGAAGGCAAGAACACAATCTAGAGACATCCACAAGCATGTTGGAATCACCAAGAACATTCGCACAACCTCTAAACACTTTATCCATAAGATTCTTCACACTGGAGCATTTGAACTTTACTGTCGACCACTGTGATAAAAGAAGGATCGCTTGCGGACCACCAAATCATGAACCATTTGAGTTGAAGGCACATACCATCATCCCAGACTTAACTCTAGAATCATAGACCATAATACTTTAATGTGGAGGAATGTAGAGTAAGATACTTTCTCACTGTCACCACTGAATGCACAAAAAAATAGTTTACTCTGGTGAATAGAACTCTCTCAAATCTTCATACTAGAGGCTCAAAATTGGAATATAGCATCTAAAAACTTCCCTTTAAATAACTTCCAAACTGTAGACAAATATATGCAATCTACAAGATATGCGGAGCAAAATATTTTACTATTTTTCTGTAAACCAGGATACTCTGCAACACACTGTTTCAACTAGGAGAGCAAATTTTCTTAAAAGCACTTGGAAACCCAATACCAGGAGCATTTTCTCATTATCTTCAATACTTATTACAAACCAATTATCTTAACACAAGCAAGCATCAAAACAAGAACACAATTGACATCAATGACAACACAGATATGTTGACATCGATGAGAACACCGGTAAGCGCATACTTGCAACAGAAAGTACAGTTCATCAGTGACTCTTTTTTTTAGTTCTAAAAAAATCTAATCTCTTTTTGTTTTATATGGCTACTCTCACCCTAGTAAGGTGACTCCTTTTGATTGGTGGCTTCTTTCTTCACAAATTATTTAATTACGACTCCCTCATGACTTACCCAACAATCTCCATAGCTCCTACCAGTGTACAATAGCACATATAGAACCTCATTTTTCTTTCATTGATACCTTAATAGAGATTTAACAAAATATATAGACTACACAAGAAGAACTGAAACTCTTGACATAAGTATTAAAGACTATCACATACCACTAAGAATCAATTTCTACTCACTAATTATGACCATTTAAAGATGATGGCATCTTACTTATTAGTGAATTTTTATTATACTTGAGTGGTAAAGCTTTGCAATGGTTTGATGCATCATATTTACTTTACACTTCCTTCACAAATTTGACTCATTCTTTCATTGACTATTTCTCTAGCTCTAGTTTGGCCCTCTCCTTTTGGATTCACTCACTACAACATTCATCCTATGTTTGTTCCTCTTCTTGTCCACCAACAAATGGGGCCCCATTATTGGAACCAAATTTTAACAAGAAAATGTAGTCTAGCAATCTGAGTTTAACTATGTGCTATAGTGATTACTCTAGAGTGATGTACAAAGAGAATAGTAAATATGTGATGGGTTACCAAATAAATGAAATAATATCATATATACACCATACACCATGTCTAATCAAGTCCCCATTAACTTTTAATATATAATAATCATACAAATAAGTAATACATCACCATATGTTTCTCATCTATCTTCTAAATTACATCTATTTTACATCATATCTCTCCATCTCTATCCCTCCTCTTTTATTTTCTTGTCTTATCATCTCTTCTCTCTATGTGATACCTCTAAACTACTATTATAGCCTTCTTATACATAGGGACATGTCTGCAACCTTGTTTCTTGATGGTTATACCCTTTTGGAGTCACTACAAAGTGTTTGAAGATACCACAATGTTGTGTCTTTGGTGACTTTTGCTTCCTTCTACTTTCATGGAATGATGCTTTGGATTTAGTCTTTGGTTCCCTTTATGGTTTTCACCATTAGCCTCCATTAGGCCACCCTTTTGGGTTTTCAACCTGATGGGAATAGATTAACCACCCTTTTAGGTTTTCAACTAGATCTATTGTGAGTTATCAAGTCAGATCTGTCTATGCCAACATGCCATTCAATTTGTTTTTGCGAAGATAAAGTTCTTCAAGCTGATTAAGCATACCCAATTCAATAGGAATACCACCATAGAGTCTATTTTCTTCCAAGTTCAAGACAATTAAAGAGGATAGGTTTCCTAGGGAAGATGGGATTGTACCTGTCAAGTTGTTTCTATAAAGGTAAAGTCCTCCGAGCTGATTAAGCATACCCAATTCAATATCAATATCACCATGGAGATTATTCTCTGAAAAGACTGTAAGTTAAAGAGGACAAGTTTCCTGGGGAAGATGGGATTGTACCTGTCAAGTTGTTCTTATTAAGATTTAAAGTACTTGGACCTGAGTGAGCATACCCAATTCAATAGGAATACCACCATGGAGTCTATTTTCTCCCAACTCCATGTTAGTTAAAGAGGACAAGTTTCCCAAGGAAGATGGGATTGTACCTGTCAAGTTATTGATGTGAAGGTAAAGTACTCTGAGATGATTAGGCATACCCAATTCAATAGGGATACCACCATGGACTCTATTTTTTTCTAAGGCCAGGTCAGTGAAAAAGGACACATTTCCTAGGGAAGATGGGATTGTACCTATCAAGTTATTGCTATAAAGATAAAGTACTTCCAGTTGAGTAAGCATACCCAATTCAATAGGTATACCACCATGGAGTCTATTTTCTCCCAAATCCAAGTAAATTAAAGTGGATAGATTTCCTAGGAAAGAAGGGATTGCCCCTGTCAAATTGGCACTATCAAGATAAAGTACTATGAGTTGATTAAGCATACCTAATTTAATGGGCCTAGTACCACCATGGAGCTTATTTTCTCCCAATTTCAAGTTAGTTAAAGAGGATGGGTTTCTTAGGAAAGATGGGATTGTGCCTATCAAGTTGTTGCTAGAAAGATGGAGTACTCTAAGCTGATTAAGCATACCCAATTCAATAGGAATACCACCATGGAGTATATTTTTTCCCAAGGCCAAGTCTGTTAAAGAGGACAGGTTTCCTAGGGAAGATGGGATTATGCCTAAGTAGTTGTTGTTGACAAGATAAAGTACTTCGAGTTGAGTAAGCATACCCAATTCAATAGGAATACCACAATGGAGTCTATTTTCTAGAAATTGCAAGTCAATTAAAGAGGACAAGTTTCCTAGGGAAGGTGGGATTGTGCATGTCAGTTGGTTTGTTCCTAAATAAAGGGTTTCTAATTGTGAAAGATAACCAAGTTGGGAAGGAATACTACTGCTCAAAAGGTTAAAAGATAGTATGAGAAATTGCAAAGAATGACAACTTGCTAGACTAGAGGGAATGGAGCCTTCCAATTTATTTTGAGACAATCTAAATATTGTAAGGTGAAACAACCTCCCTAGTTGAGGAGGAATTTGGCCTTAGAAGCTATTATTCTTGAGAGAAAGAACTCTAAGAAAAGAGAGATGGCCAAGGAAAGGAGATATGGGGCCTTGTAAAGACATACCCGTAAGGTTCAAAGAAACCAAACATTGATGATGAGAAGAGTAGACAATGCTAATCCAATTACAAAAAGACTAATGAGGAGACCAATCAAGCAAGGAATTGTGAGGGTTGAGGGAGAGAGAATGCTTAAAAGCCAACATAGCTTCTTGATCGGAATGATAAGAAGGAGAAGAAGATTGCAAAGAGATGTAAGAAGGTACTGCAGTGAGAAACAAGAGAAGGAGGGGAGAAACTAAAGCCATCTGCATTTGTGTATTGAACTCATAAACAATAAGTAATTGAGAAAAAAAAGCTATCCAAGTCTTTGTGGTGTCTACAGGCTCTCTGAGATCTTGTTATAAAGTTGCGAAGCCATGTGCAATGGTCAAAAAGTCTCTTATTTTTTCCGGCCACTTGCAGAACAAAGTCTATGTTGTTAAATCATGAAAGAGTGAAGAATAAGAAGAGAAAATGGGAGGAAACATCTTCATTGACAGGGAGTATCAATTTTAATTTCCACACAAAGTCTATGCAGGTAAGAAAAAGGGGAAAATGGGAGTATCAATTTTAATTTTTTTGGCAGTATCAATTATAGGGCTCACTGGAAACAATAATGACTTGGCAGACTTGGGGGATCCAAACAGGGTTCGGGAGGGATACGAAACCACAAATATCACATCACATACATAAATTACAAGCTCAGTGTGGTGTATCACCAGGAAGGTTGAAATTGTAGAGCATATTCTGGGGGGTAAGCATGTTCAAAGGCCTATGGTGGAGAGGCTAGCCCAGGAGGGTTTTCTAATACCTTTTAAACTCTCAATGGTAGGGCTCACTGGAAACAATAATGACTTGGTAGACTCAAGGGATCTAAACAGGGTTTGGGAGGGATACGAAACCATAAATATCACATCACAGACAAAAAATACAAGCTCATTGGGGTGTATCACTGGGAAGGTTGAAACTGTAGAGCATATTTTGGGGGGCAAGCATGTTTAGAGGCCTATGGTGGAGAGGCTAACCTAGGGGGTTTTCTAATAACTTTTAACCTCTCAACACACTTCACAATGGACTCTTCAAAAAATCTCATGTATCCCGATCTTATTGCTCATGCAGGAGAAACTAATGAAATGTGGGCTTACATGGTAGGGTACCCTCAGGCTAACCTTTCAAAGGATTGAGAATGGTGTGTCTACATAAAATGTGAAATAATACAAAGGCATACTAAGGAGTAGAAAAACTAGAATCTTGAAACATGCAAGAAATAGGAGATTCACAACTATCTATCTAAAAACAACACATAAGACCTTGGTAGACGTAGCAGAAAATCAATAAAAATAAGAAGTTCAAAATGAGCAAGATAAAGGAAAGGGAAAGGAGAGTTCAACATTTCACTTAGAAGTAGATGCAAAGAAAATGAGAGTATCAATGGTAGGGCTCACTGGAAACAATAATGACTTGGCAGACTCAGGGGATCCAAACAGGGTTCGGGAGGGATACGTATCCACAAATATAATAAGATAAAGGAAAATGGGAGTATCAGGGTAGGGCTCACTGGAAACAATAATGACTTGGCAGACTTAGGGGATCCAAACAAGGTTCAGGAGGGATATGAAACCACAAATATCACATCACAGACATAAATTACAAGCTCAGTGGGGTGTATCACCGGGAAGGTTAAAACTGTAGAGCAAATTCTGGGGGGTAAGCATGTTTAGAGGCCTATGGTGGAGAGTCTAACCTAGGGGGTTTTCTAATACCTTTTAACCTCTCAATGCACTTCCTAGTACATAAGACCATGGTAGATGTTGCAGAAAATCTGTTAGAGTAATAGGTTAATTACTTAATTAATTTAATCATATTGATTAATTAATTAGGTCACCTTTACTTTATTTCACTTTAGCTAAACTTAGGCATTTTAATAATTTATTATTAATCCTAGGGTTCTCCCTTTTAGGGTTTCGATCTCCTTTCATAAGGATTGATCTTATTGTAATTATTCATTCTTTATGCATTTTGCTTTAGGTTTGCAGAGCACCATTATTGTGCCTCTTGGTCTCCTTTGTGTGACAGGTTAGTTGCTTGTAGGTGTTCATTGGGATCTATGAGATTGGTTTATCAATGATCGAAAGTCTACTTCTGGCTTTATTTTTTGCCTTGGTTCTGGTCCTATTACATGGTCTTGCAAGAAGCAATCTACTATTGCATTATAATCTATAGAGGCTGAGTACCGAGCTGCAATTTTAGCTAGCCAAGAGATTTTATGGCTTTAATAATTGATGACTGAGTTTGATTTTCCTCCTGATAGTCCCACTCTTCTTTGGTGTGATAATCAGAGAGCTATTCACATTTCACGCAACCCAGTGGAGCATTAGCGGACTAAGCACATTGAGATCCACATGCACTTCATCAAGTAGTTAATTCATGATGGTTTTCTCAGCTTGGAGTACATTCCTACAGAGGAGTAGGTTGTAGACATCTTCACGAAACCTTTGGCATCACCTTGCTATCTTCAGTTGCGATCCATGCTTAGGGTGAAGGAATTTGTCCTTGGGGGGTCTTTATGAGGCCTTCATGTTTTTTTTTAGACATGCTTTCATCTCTTTTCAGAGAGGATTTTTTCCCACCTAGTTTTCTTTCTCTGCTTTACAGAGATTTGGTTGTATTTGGGTACCTCATTAGGCCTAGTTGCTGGGACCCATTTTTGCTTTCATGCATTTAGTCCTTAGTTTTTTTAGCTTCTCCCTAATTTCATCTTAAGGGGGGTGTTAGAGTAATAGGTTAATTACTTAATTAATTTAATCATATTGATTAATTAATTAAGTCACCTTTACTTTATTTCACTTAAGCTAAACTTAGGCACTTTAATAATTTATTATTAATCCTAGGGTTCTCACTTTTAGGGTTTTGATCTCCTTTCATAAGGAATGATCTTATTGTAATTATTCATTCTTTACACATTTTTCGTCAGGTCTACAGAGCACCATTATTGTGCCTCTTGGTCTCCTTTGTGTGACAGGTTATTTTCTTGTAGGTGTTCATTGGGATCTGTGAGGTTGGTTTATCAACTTCAACAAAATCAACAAAAACAAGAAGATCAAAATGAGCAAGATAAAGGAAAGGGAAAGGAGAGTTTAACATTTCTCTCAAAAGTAGATGTAAAGAAAATGGGAGTATCAATGGTAGGACTCACTAGAAACAATATTGACTTACCAGACTCGGGGGATCAATGGTAGGGCTCATTGGAAACTATCTAGATCTGAAAACAACACATAAGACCCTGGGAGTACCAAAGGCATATGGTGGAGAGGCTAACCCATGGGGGTTTTCTAATACCTTTTAACCTCTCAACGCACTTCCCAACACATAAGAACCTAGTAGATGTAATAGAAAATCAATAAAAACAAGATCAAAATGAGCAAGATAAAGGAAAGGGAAAGGAGAGTTCAATGTTTCTCTCAGAAGTAGATGCAAAGAAAAGGGAGTATCAATGGTAGGGCTCACTAGAAACAATAATAACTTGGCAGACTAGGAATATCAATGGTAGGGCTCATTGGAAACTATCTATTTGAAATCAACACATAAGACCCTAGTAGACGCAACAGAAAATCAACAAAAATAAGAAGATCAAAATGAGCAAGATAAAGGAAAGGGAAAGGAGAGTTCAATGTTTTGCTCAAAAGTAGACACAAAGAAAATGGGAGTATCAATGGTAGGGCTCACTAGAAACATTAATGACTTGGCAGACTTGGGGATCCAAACATGATTCGAGAGGGATATGAAACCACAAATATCACACGATAAAGGAAAATGGGAGTATCGATGGTAGGGCTCATTGGAAACACTAATGACTTGGTAGATTTGGGGGATCCCAATAGGGTTTGGGAGGGATACGAAACCACAAATATCACATCACAGACATAAATTACAAGATCAGTGGGGTGTATCACTAGGAAGGTTGAAACTATAGAGCAAATTCTGGGGGGTAAGCATGTTTAGAGGCCTATAGTGGAGAGGCTAACCTAGGGGGTTTTCTAATACCTTTTAACCTCTCAACGCACTTCCCAGTGGACCCTTCAAAAAATCTTCTATATCCCAGTCTTATTGGTCATGCAGGAGAAACTAATGATGCATGGGCTTACACGGTAGGGTACCCTAAAGCTAACCTTTCAAAGGTTGGAGAATGGTGTGTCTACATAAATGCAAAACAATACAAAGGGATACTAAGGTGTAGACAAACTAGAATCTTGAAACATGCAAGAAAGAGGAGATTCACAACTATCTATCTGAAAACAACACATAAGACCCTGGTAGATGTAGCATAAAATCAGAAAAAACAAGAAGATCAAATTGGGCAAGATAAAGGAAAGGGAAAGGAGAGTTCAATGTTTTGCTCAGAAGTAGACGCAAAGAAAATCGAGGATACAAACCAACTAGTAGGTAATGAGGATAGGGATGAAGGTAATCAAGACCACACTAATATATATATATAGTCCTAATACGACACCACTAACATGGTCATTAGAGTTGTATGTAGTGAGCTAATGATTCTAAAAAAAAGACTTCATTCCCTTGAAAAAAGAAGCCAAGTAGAGGACAACAAGTGGAAAGAGGTCACGTAATCTAAGCAGAAATAAACAAGGGAAAATGAAGTTCTTAAAGAGCAGGTTAATAATTTACAAAACACCATGATAAGAGGTGAGAAAAAAACTGAGGGAGATAAGGTAGCTGCTAGACCAAATGAAAACAACAGAAGAAGTTAAGACAAAAGTAGTTGAAGGAAGAACTGATTGTCAAATAAAAGAGATCCAATCAGCGATGTCCAACATAGAGATACAAGAAAAACAACTAAGAGAACAAATAGAGGAGGATAAATCCTAGGCTCAACTAGTGAAAGGATCATCAAACATGCAAAGGGAACTCATAGAAAAATAGGTTAGAAGAAAGATAAGAGAAGAGAAGGACATAAATGATAGGGCTGTCAATATCATCATAAAAGGACTAAAAGAATACAATGAGAAGGAAGTCATGAAAGAGTTTACGAGAGACTTTTTTAAAGATCAAATGCAATGGACAGAAGTCATACATCAAGAAAATAGGATTGGAAGATGGATATGAGATGGCAAAAATAGACATGTAAGATTCACCTTGAGGAACATAGAGGACAAAGGCATGATTCTAAGGAATAAAAGATTTCTTAGATGTACACAAATCTACATTGACGAGGACTTAACCATAGTGTAGAAAGAACAAAGACATAAAGAATGGGAAAAAGTAAATACAACAAGAGATGTGGGAAAATGGGCTTGGCTACAAAATGATAAAGCCCAAATGAGCAATAGAATGACATATAAGAAATAGGAATTCAGCCCCCCTAGGAATATTTGATAGTGGTAAGCTAGAACTGTAGAGGGTATCCATGGAGAAGAGGACCTAGGCTGGGGTCCATAGCTGAGGGAAAGGATATTATCATCCTTATAGAGATTCATGAGCATGATGGGTGTAAGATTCTAGAATTTGAGGGGCATAGGTGTCAAAGTGGAATGGAAGGACCGACAGTGGAAAAGGGCACAGTCGGGTTGTAGTTCTAATCAAAGAAGAATGGGGCAGCTTTGTAAAAGTGGAGAAAGAAGACCCAAGCAAGCAGTTCATATGACTAAAAAATATAGAAAATCAAGTCACGATAAGGATGGAAGCATGCTACTTCAATCCAAAGGGATCAAAATCTTATAAGAAAAGGAATCTAGATCAAGAAGATCCATATGCAACGCTTAAAGACATTTTTGTTTTTAGTAACATGGGGGAAGTGGTAATAATTGGTGACTTTAATGTGGGAATTGCAAACAATCAAGCCCTCAATTTGAAAAGAAGCAACATAGAGAAAAATAACCCTCTATGGTTAGAGGAAGAGAGTGATAAGCTTTGGGACAGGGTCTCATAGGATAATAAGGGTATTATTTCACAATACGGGGCAGAACGTTTGGGGCTTTGTAGTTCTTACAACATGGTCATTTGCAATGATATGAGGGCATGTCTAGAATCAGGAAAAATCACCTACAAAACTTACAATGGCCAAAGTATTGTAGATTATGTCATTTTCTCACAAAGCTATACCTTGAAGTTGATGGAGGTTGTGATCAAGGACTATGCCATAGAGCCGAAGACAAATCATAATCCAATATATGTTAAGCTGCACATTCACATAAGAAAATAGTAGGAAGAGCAAGTTCATATTAACCAAAAGAAGACAACTTCCCAAGGCAAAATCCTCCTAAATCAAGAGAATTAGGAAATCTTTAGAGCTACAATCAAACAACTTTTCAGGGATCATGAGAATAAAACAACTAACATAAAGAATCATTATATAGACAAGAACATGCTGATCCCCCTAATGCACAAGGCCTTAAATGGGTGTAAGAGAGCTAGGGCCAAGAGAGGAGCAAAAATTACTTTCCCAGAAAACCCATGGTTCAATGAGGAGTGCAAGATGGAAAAAAGAAATCAGCAAAAAGGTGGAATGGACAAAGAGCATAAGAAGGAGTACAAAATTTTTTTACGAAATAAGAAAGAGAAGTATTCAAACATAAGAAGAATGGAGCTGATTTCCCTTAGAAAAAACAACCCTAAAAGGTTTTGGAAAGAACTACATCAAAAGATGAAACAAATGGAAAACAATATCACAAGGGATCAATGGCTTGAGTATGCAAAGTTGCTATATGAGCAGAAACAAGATAAGCATAGACCCCCAATAATCTACGCAAATACAAAACTTTTCACCATTGAAGACATTATTCAAGGCATAAAATAGTTGGCAAGTGGGAAAGCACAAGATATTGATGGGCTGTAGGTTGAGCATTTAAAGTGGGGTATAGAGGTCCTTGCACCTCGTATCAAATACATCTTCAATATGGTCATTCAAGAGGGCTTCCCAAAAGAGTGGACGACTAGTGTGGTTATCCCTATCTACAAAAGCAGGGATATCAATAATCCATCAAATTATCACACTATTATGGTTAATTCCCTTCTTGGTAAACTTTTTAGAAGCATGGTAGAGTGCAGAATTAGTAATTAGGCAGAAAAAGAGGGAAAAAGAGCTAATGATAAGTTGGCTTTAGACTAAAGCACTCTAGTATTGACCATGGGGTTACACTTCGGTTCTTGATTGAAAAATATGGAACATCCAAGGGGATGAGTCTTTTTACTGCTTTGTTGACTTTAAAAAATCCTTCGACATGGTACCCCATGACAAACTTTAGAATATGATGAAGGATCTGGGAGTTCTAGAAGGGATTAGAGCTGCTATGCATAGACTGTATGAGCAAGTCAAGGCTAAAATCATAACTAGTGATGGAATGTCTGAGTCTTTTGGTAGCGATATTGGCATCAAGCAAGGCTTCCCGCTTTCCCCAACCTTGTTTGGGTTTTACATTGATAAATTAAAAGTGGATAAATAAAGCTAGTGGGGAGGGGATTAAGCTAGCTAAATATGTGATAAAATTGCTTCTTTATGTAGATGATCTCATATTAATCACCAAAACTACCAATAGCTTGAGAGAACACTTTAGGGCACTTGAAACTTTTTTGTCAGGAGGTTGGGATGCAAGTGAACACTAGCAAAACCAAAGTGATGATCTTCTCTTTAAAGAGAAAAAAAAGGCAATTTAACTTTACTTTTGAAGGAAACCCATTGAAAATAGTGGATGAGTACAAGTACCTCGAGATTGATTTCCACTACAAACTTAGTTGGGAAATGTGTAGAACAAAAATAATTCATGGAGGTTGGAAAGCATTGTACTCTCTTCAAAGTAGATGTAGGATTGTGGAGTTGTGGGATTGGAAAACCAAGAGAACACTCTTTGGTTTGCTAGTTACTCCGGTGATTCTATATGGGTGTGAAATTTGGGGCAACAGTATGTCAGATTAGAAATGGAAGAAGATAGAATGAATCCAGATGCACTTCATCATTAGCAGTCTCAAAGTTAAGAATGCTATTCTATATGAGAACTTATTAGCTAAAATGGGTTCTTTCCCCTTGGAGGCATCATCAATGGTTTGGTTGTTAAGCTACCTCAAGAAGATTCAAAATATGGAGAACCACTGGTGGCCTAGGCTAATTATGGGGGAAGAGTTAACTAGAAGAAAGAACACTTGGAGGAAGCAAAATGAAAACTGGATAAAGAAGTGGGACATTAGTATGCAAGATTGCCCAAATTCTAATGAAGAAATAAAAAAAATATGTAAGAGAGAAATTTAGGTATGTCATGTGGACAAAACAAATGGGTCGTAAAAAGGCTTACTATATCAAAGAGCTTAACCCCAAGGGTGATCATGAGGAAAAATCCTACATCATAGTAGATATTAAATGGAAAGCAAAAATGCTAATAGTGTTAGAAATAAAACAAAAATCAATGCGAAATAATTTCTCAGAATTGCAACAACATGATTTATGAAGAGAGATAAATAAAGAATAGAAATGAAAATTGCACAATATGAAGACAGGATTTAACGTGGTTCACCCAATGTGGGATACATCCACCAAGAAACACTTGCTTAGATTAGTCTTCTCACAATTACAATTCATAAATATTGTTTGGAGTTGCGCTCAACAAACTCTCCTGAATTCACACACTCTATTCACCTTCTCAATTCTTCCTATATTTTAGCTACTGTATGTCTATCTATTTATAATTACATCAATAGGTAACTGACATAGTGGTTTTACAAAACAATGGGTACCAAACCATGGGCCAAGTCAACCCATAACAGTTCCTATTAATCATGGGTGGTGATTCCACCCATATACAAGTATAAGTAAAACACAACTATACTGGCAAAAAAAGGGGGATCGCACATATCTATACCCACAAAAAAAGGGGGATCCAAATTTTTTTTGGGGGGGCCACTACCCCCGAACCCTTGTTCAGGGCACGACCCGGCCCCGAACCCGGCAATAATACGTTAAGAGTGTGATGGTGCTTATAAATTTTCATGGTTCCCACCTGGGTTGTCACCAAATTTTAGTCTTGACTTGCTCTTATGGCTAGGGTTTATCATTAAGGTGTCTGGGGTTCATCTGGGCTCATAAACCTTATTGGAATGTTTCTTGGTGTTGCCAACATAGCCAAGAGACACTACTAATATGATGCTGTCATTGATAGTAACAACCTAAAATGTTTGGAGACAACTCCTGAGACAAAAACGTGTACAGTATTTTGGTCTGGTAAGGTTAGCTTAGCCAAATTGACTAAGTATTGACAACACATTGAGACGGTGACAATGATTCAATTGGTACTCCTCCACACTTGAAGATTACATTATGCGGTTTTGGTATGTTTTTCATAGATATCTAGTGATGTTATGTTCCAATGTTCAAGTCTTGACTTCTTCTAGAAGTCATACTATGATCTATCTAAGTCTGGGTGAACAGAGATGAGTCAGGAACAGTGCAGAACACTTGAGTAATCCACTCCGCATTCCTCTGCCATTGAGTATTTCAATTTGTGGTTTAGAGGTGTTGTAAACACATATGTTAACTATCTAATTCTAGATTTGTAGCATCTGAAGTCCACCAGAAGATCATCTACAAGCCTCCAAGTTTCGACAGACAGTTTGACAGTGTTCAATTAAGATAGAGGTAACAATTCTGAGGTTCGCATATCTCCACACAAGAATATTATGATCTACGGTTTTGAAGGTATCATTGATGATGTCTAGTGAATGCTTGATGTGAATTTTGAGGTCTCATATGGTCCACATTAGAAGTTATGTTATGATAGACAATAAGGTCTAAGTCTGCATTTTGGGATAAGGCCGACACTTAGATCTTTGTGTGGTAAAGATATATTTCCTAAATAATTATTCTAAGTGAATCTAAATAGGTCCATACCTATATGAATATCCTTGAAGGTTTTCATTGGTCCACATAACTTCTTATAAAGAATCCATGTCGACAGAGTATGAGGTTTTTGTATACACGCTTCATCACTTGCAAGCCGACCTAGTTATGAGTTAAATCATGTTGCAGATATTTATATATGATAGTTTTCAGTGCTGGAAAAGTGGTGTGTGAATGTGGTGTGAATTCGATGTGTATGTGATCTAAGGTAGTTTGGAGAGAAGAAAGGAGCAGTAAGGATAGAAAAACAAAGTACATGTAGTAGAGCAGAAAAGAAGGGCAGAAATGATGAAGACTTTTGAATCTGTATATTGAGCTTTCAATGGAACTGCATTTTAGTATTCTGTAAATGCATCTGTAGCAGTTATCTCTTGGTAGTGAGCCACCCTCTCTTCTATCTTCTCTTCTCTTTTCTTGGTAGTGAGCCTATTGCAGTGAGCATTTCTTTGGACAGTGAGTCCTTGGGCAGTGAGCCCTAAGGCAGCGAGCCTTATGTAATCCGATATTGTTATCATAATATATTGTGAGCTAACACTCACCGTGGTTTTTTTCTTTTTAGGTTTTCCACGTAAAAATACTGGTGTCTATGTGTTATGTCTTTATGGTTGTTGTTCTTATGTTTATTCTTCTTTCATGTGATTGAATTTGGTAATTGGATTAATGAACATGTTAAGAAGTGGTTTTGTGGAATACTGATTCACCCCCTCTTAGTATTCCTTGTATTCAACAATTGGTATTAGAGCAAGGTTCCTTGGAAGAAGTCTAATAGCTTAAGGAAGATCTGGGAAAGTTTACTCATGGCAGCCAGAAGGTATCCTGCTCTAGGCAGTGTTACAATTGATAATTGCTCATATGCCAGTAATCAAGAATTAAAAAACTGCTCTTGAAGATCTTGATAAGTATGAAGCAGTTATCTAGGATTTGAGGGAGAATATCAAAGAAGTTGATGAATGCATATTAGAGCTAAGAGAACAAGTCAAGAGATCAAAGGAGAGAAGTAGAGAGCTAAGTGAACAGTTGAAAGCATTAAATGAAACTCTAAGTGATTTATCAATGATGATTGAAGAAAAGGAAGAGAGTGATAGGCTTTTAAATCAAGGCTTGAAAGACAAGTCTGAAGAATGTGATAAATTGGAAAAAGATGTTTTACTTTTAAAATATGATCTGGAAGCAATAAATAGTTATAAAGAAAAGTTTATGATAAGCTCTGCAAAATTAGATGAGTTGTTTGCAAGTTAGAAAAGTCCAGATGATAAGCAGGGTTTGGGATTTGAAAGAGGAGAAAGTTCTAAATTAGGACAAGCTAACACCGAGATGAAGAAAGTCAAAGGTAACTAGATCCAAAATCAGAGAAACAGGCCTAGAAGACCTCTGGTTAGGCAACCAAATGCTCAAATGTACCCATCTTTCAATGGCTATTGTTTTAATTGCAATAAGTTTGGTCATAAGGCTACTCAGTGTAGGAGTAGAATGAATCAGAATGTTCCATCATTCTCTAGTCAATGTTTCAATTGCAAGAAAATTGGTCATAGATCAAATGAATGTAGAAGTCTGGTAAGGAATGGTTTTAACAATGCAAGGAATACTCAATCTTTCAATGGAAAGTGCTTTGCATGCAATAGATTTGGGCATATGGCTAACCAATGCAGATCAAGAATGAATCCAATCAATAAAAGGAATCAAGGACAAAGGAATATTGTTTACTACAATTGCAATAGACCTGGACATGTTGCAAGATTCTGTAGAAGCAAGAATGTGAAAATAAACTATCCTGCAGAGGAGAAGAAAACAAAGCAGAGAGAAGATAAGGGAAAGGATAAGGTTGATCCGGTAGAAACCAAGAAAGAAATGAGCAAGATTTGGATTAAGAAAGATGCAAATGAGGTCAAGGATGGATTTGCACCAGCTTCTGGTGCAGATACTTCCTCCGGGAAGTGAATTAGGAGCTCTGGCTTAGGGAGAGCTGCAATGAAAATCATAAACCCCTAGCCAGATATTTGGTGCTGAAATCCAACATAAGGATATGAGTTGAGGATCTAATTAATGAATCTTTTAAATAAGAAACTGACAGAAAATGATCTAATGCAGTGCATTGTGGAGCAATCTTGATCGACTGTGCTTAATAGTGAAGTGTTTGACAAATTTTTTAAAACAACATTTATGGCAATTAGGTTTTTTCAAGGGTTTAAAAGGGTCGCATTAGAAAGATTAATCACTTTACATTTGAGCTATCAAGAGTCCAAGGAGAGTTGAAGAAAGACTCTAAGCAACTGCAACGACTTCTAGTAATTCAAAGCAACTCAAGTAAACCCTAATTTGACAAAAGAGGTATTTTACAATTTGAAACCCTACTGCAAATTTATTTGAATAGTTACAGAAATGACAAAACCACAAATAGTTGATATCACTGAGAGGCTACGGCCAAAATTCAAGAAACACCCTTTCAAACCAACATAAGTGGATCTAGATGGTGCATTTTTAGAAATTCCATTTGGGGTTATGTATGAAGATGATGTTAGGGATTATATCCATGTTGCCCTAGATGAACATGATGGCGACAAACTCACATAATTATATTTGAATCACTTAAGTGGAGATCATCTTGAATTGTTGGACAAATACAAGGTCCTAGAAGATAAGAAATTCATATAGTACTTGGACTTCCTACCTTCACTGAAGATGCATGGGTCTAGTATGTATTAAGTTGAATGCATGATGAGTTCACGTGGCTTGAGTCTACACATATGATAAAAAAAGGAAGCAATAATGGGTAGTTACTGGTCTAAGCTCTACCAGTCCGATACCATAGTTGAAATCTGTAAAGAATACAACAGTCATAGAAGCCACCAGAGCATAATTTGAGAAGAGGGCTCTGACTGTGAACACAATTGAGGATCATGTAGTCATGTTTGTATCTATGATCATTGGTTATAGGATATACTTCACTAATCAAGAAAACTCAGTCTCTAGAACAACTATATACACCACATATGAGATGATCAAGAAAAATAAGGATTATAATCTATGTGAGCTTCTTTGGCAGCAGTTGCTAGAAATTTTAAAGAAGAGTAAGGAATCAAAATACCCTTTCAAGTTTGGCATGTTAATACTCTATTTATTCTTCTATTTCAAAAGTAAAATTCTGGGAATCAATAACATTGTTTGGGATCCAAGGAAACATATAGTTGTACAAATAAGAGATTATATCAGCAGTCTAGGTGATGTGAATGCTCAGAATGCAGTATTGTGGGGATACTTTAAGAATTTTTAGAAGTCAATGCAATCAAGAATGAGGAT
The DNA here is from genome assembly GCA_027924645.1 of Cunninghamia lanceolata. NCBI lineage: Eukaryota > Viridiplantae > Streptophyta > Pinopsida > Cupressales > Cupressaceae > Cunninghamia > Cunninghamia lanceolata. The sequence continues at coordinate 5,125,731 of BSBN01000469.1, forward strand.
CCCCAAGTCAGTTGTAGAAAAGTACAAGAATGACATTTGTTTTATTGCGAATAAAGATCAGTGTATGATGGTGACAGTAGAGCCTAGGATTGTTTGGGTACCACCCATGGGCTATGAGGTGGAAGAGGTGTTCTAACAGGTCTTGTAGATCTTATATTGAGCAAGCCCTGGGATCCTAATGAAAAAAGATTTGGCATTTATGAGGAAATATCTGTTAAGGTGCATGTGGAGCTTAGGTAGCCTTAAACAGTAAAGAAAGTCTGGAAGATGGTAGAATAATATACACAAAGCAAAGGGTTCACCAAGGAACAAATTTTTGGCACAAGAGCTAGAGTTGAGGCTGAAAGAGTGGCTATAGAGAAGGAGAAGGACCAAGAAAAGGAAGCTAATAAAGCATCAAAAATTCAAGAGGTGCAACCAGAGGCACCTGCTGCACCTAAAAGGAAAACAAGGCATACAAGCTCCTTAGAGACAACCTCTAAATCCTCTGGTATTCCATCCTCAACTACTACAGAACCACCCTTTAGTAAAGGCCACAAAAGGAAGAAGACAAAAGGACAAAGGAAACAAAATCTGATGCATAGGAAACAAAATCTGATGAAGAAGTGAAGAAGATGAAAACACAAAGTAGACAATCCTCCGATGCTACCAAAGAGAAGACCTCTGGAAAGGAAAGAGGAAGAAAGAAGGATAAACAAGAAGTGCTACCAAAGGAATAGGCTACCATTAACCTTGAGGACACTCTGAATGCCATGTTTGCATATGGAAACCTTAAGCCAATAGCTGAAATCTATGATGAGGTTAATGATGTTGACAAGAGAATCATTGAGACATCTGTAATGAGATTCTTGGAGATGTTCAATAAGGCTTTGATTGAAGTCATAACAGACCTTCCTAACAGCTTGGAAAGCATAATGTAGTCAAGAAAAAAAGATGCTATGGGTAAGGATGTGGAACTCCGAGAGTGTGCACTGATTAAGCTATGTCCAGACATTACTCTGAAAGAAAAAGCAAAGATATCTAAAGTGTTGAATGAAATGTTTAGGACAAAGAAGAGAATCAACACACTAATGTTAGGCGATGTTGAGAAGTTAGTAAAGGAAACTGAAGAAATCACCTTTGAAGCACTTAGAGAGTTTCATCTTCCAACTATATATGACAAGGAAGAAATAAATATTGAAGATGATAATTCCTTATCGGATGTCAGCTTAGATCTAGGAGTAGATAAAACTAATGAGCAGACCCCTGCACCTGATCAAGTCCCTATTACAGATGGTCAGAATGAAGTAGTTAAAGATCAAACTGAGGAAGTAGCCTCAGAAAAGAAATAATCTAATCAAGCCCCTGCTGTTGGTGACCAAGACAAAGCTGACAAGGACCAAACAAGGACTAGTTCTCCTCCGGATCAACAAATTGATGGTCAAGAAAATAAGGAGAAGACTGCAAATGATGAAGTGTCTAATGAAAGGATAAGAGACACTGCTACTGACACCATTACCAAGGACCCTGTTGAGTTGGTAAGGGAATTTCTTGAGAAAAAATAGGAAAGTCAAATGTTGGAGTCAAATGAGTTGCTACAAAGTCCCATAATCATGGCCTCTATGTCCCCATTGAAAAAAATGAAACTTGGGACAATTTTTCAAGCAAAGGCACAGGAAGAAATGCTGAAGTCATGCATATACAAGACAATGAACTCATTGGTGAAGCATCCAGTATCTTAGAGAAGTTGCTACCTTCACACCAAAAAGACACATCATTGCCACCAAACGATCAACTCAATTGACTAATAAACTTAGTAAGTACACATTTTGAGTCATTTGAATAGTTTGCAGAAATAAAGGTTAGAAAAGAATGTAGTGGGAAAAGGTTAGCTGAATTAAAGACCATGATAGACAATGATAGAATTTTGCTAGACAATAGAATCAAAAGTATAGAGAAGGCTATTAAGGAATCATATGATATATACAAATTTTGCTTATCATGGCCAGAAGTTACTAAGGAGTTAGAAGAAAAAATCAAGGATCTGGAAATCCAATTGCTAAATATCTCGAAGTCATATGATTGGGCAGCTGAATCAACAAGTAGTAAAGAGATACAAGTTGTAAATATCCACAATGACTTAAGCAATCTGATGAAGGGAAGAAATTAAAAAATGTTGTGCCAGTTAAGAGAGCTGATAAGTCCTAAACTAGATTCAATGACTAATCTTGCAGAAGAAGCTTTGAAAGTAAAAGCAATAATTGATACACCCTTAGATGTGCATAAGGCAAAAAAATTAGTTTTTCTAATAAATGGTCACATTCAAATTTTGGATAGTGCAAAGAATAGATGGGATAGAGAGTCAACTTTGATAAAGACTATTTATAATGATATTCTACCTCCTACAACTAACTAATTAAGTAAAAGATTGTACCTGTACATATGCAGAAGAGTATGACAATTTCAAGATTTTGACACAATACCTTTGCCATTGATGTCAAAGGGGGAGAAGAAAACCAGTGAAAAATGGGAAAACACCTAAAGGGGAGTAGAAAAATAGAGTGTACAAAGAAAGGGGGAGCAACACAAGCATTTTTCACTAAGTGTTGCCATCAATGCCAAAGGGGGAGATTGTTGGCAACATAGCTAAGAGACACTGTTGATATGATGTTGTCATTGATGGCAACAACCTCACATGTTTGGAGACAACTCCTAAGACAAAAATGTGTACAATATTTTGGTTCGGTAAGGTTAGCTTAGCCAAATTGACTAAGTATTATAGCACATTGAGACAATGATAGTGATTCAGTTGGTACTCCTCTGCACTTGAAGATTACATTATGCAGTTTTGGTATGTTATTCACAACTATCTAGTGATGTTATGTTCTAGTGTTCAAGTCTTGACTTCCTCTGAAAGTCATACTATGATTTGTCTAAGTCTGGGTGAACAGAGATGAGTCAGGAACAGTGTAGAACACTTGAGTAATCCACTCCACATTCCTCCGCCATTGAGTATTTAGATTTGTAGTTTAGAGGTGTTGTAAACACATATGTTAACTATCTAATTCAAGATTTACAGCATCTGAAGTCCACTGAAAGATCATCTACAAGCCTCCAAGTTTCGACAGATAGTTTGATAGTGTTCAATTAAGACAAAGGTAACAGTTCTAAGGTCCGCATATCTCCACACAAGAATATTATGATTTGCAATTTTGAAGGTATCATTGATGATGTCTAGTGAATGCTTGATGTGAATTTTGAGGTCTCATATGGTCCGCATTAGAAGTTATGTTATTGTTGTCTCTCAGATTTTGCACCCTTGCTGAGTTGTAAAACTTGGCAATCTAGAGAAACATGGGATCTTTCCAGGTCTGTGGGTCACCTGTGTTGGAAAGAACCTCCAGAGAAGGCCGGCTTCCTATTGATACTCCACCTATAATGCTTATACTAAAGTCTTTGCAGAGAAAAGGGTAAGAAGGATTGCATTAAAATGAAACCTATTGTCTAAGGTGATGCACCAAAAAATCATCAGAAACTACACAGAACTGACACACTACAGAACCAGTAATAATAAGACTCCCTTACAAAACCTAGCAAATCATAATCCTTGCATCATTACTTTGTAAGGAGGCTAAATAACAACAAATCTGCAAAGGAGAAAGAGGTTTTCTCACTACTCAAAACTGATTGTTATTCCTTGCACATCTCACAACTTGCAAAAATATGTATCCCTGCATAAAGGCACCAACATGAAATACAGCTCCAAGGACAAAGAACATCACAAAGATCTACACTAACACTAAGGACACACAATATCAGAAGAAATGGGAAGGTATGAACTGCTTATTACTGCTAAAAAAGGTGTTACAATGCTATATATCTCTGAAAATGGGTTACAAGACTGTTCACTTCTGCAAAAGAACTCAGAAAATTACAATATATAGAGTAGTGAATAGCAAGAACCGATGAATAATGAACACGGAAGAAGACTATATACTTCCCAAATAGCTGTAAACAGATAAACATGAACCACCTCCATTTTCGTGCATCTCATAAATGCCCTCAAAATATCTCTCCAAGGTCCTCCAAAAAGGGCTCCCAATGCATAAATGGTCAAGACATGCCATCAACTATCATAAAGGCACCTGAAAATGTCTTTGAATGCCTTTAAATGATCTTTAAGGCCACTGACATAAGTCAAATCTGTGTAATAACTCTCCTGCAACATCATAAATATCTGATATTTTCCCAATAAATGACATAAATACACATTTTCTGCATTTAATTAACATTTGACTAAGAGGTTTATAATTACACCACCTTAGTTAATGTTTTACAATCTAGATTATTACACACCTATGCAGAACATAATGACATTTATGACATAACATTTAATTCCCTGATTTTGCATGATTTAGGGTCAATTAAATGTTGTGAAAGGATGACAAAGTAATCAAAGAGACTTACTTTGTCGTTTGTGATAATCTGCCCAATGTTGCCTCTTTGCATTATTACAAACGATAAAGTAATTCATAAATAATTACTTTGTCATTTGTTTACAACATTTAATCTGTTCCAAGATTATGCAAAAAATGACATAAAAAAGACGTCCATATCTCCTAGGAAAAATAACACGACACACATACACAACATATTCACTTGCATCTCATAGCTATGCCAACTAACCTTACAATCCCTAGCCATTTCTGTTTTCGCATACATATCACATGTCATGTGAGGCTCAATGGAATACGTTTCAAAAACAACCCTTATGACTCCCATATGCACATCACCATGCCTTAGCTTCCACTTCACTTTCATACCACCTTGCAACTCCTAGCCATGATTTGCAAGATATACTATTCGGCCTTGTGTTCTCATAATGCATATTTAACTTTCGAAAAGAAATAAAGGGCATAAAAAATATACCATGGCCCCATGTGTAATGACACTAGGTTTTTGAAGACTTTAGCAAGTCTTCACCACGGGCACAATAGATTAGAAATGATTGTTTTTAAAACAAAGTCAAAAACACCATCGATTGGAAATGGTCGATCGACCCAAAATAAAGAAAAACCTAGAAGATATTTCATTTGCACTTCCTCTCTACTGTTCGAACTTGGCCGTTGCCATGCCTGTAGGGTTTGGAAGGCAGAAATGGATGATTTTCATCCATTCTAGGTCGATTCTAAGGCTAAATGTAAGGTAAGTTGCATCTTTTGAGGTTTTTGACTCCTCTGTCAATTTTGGGTCTATTTTCTGCTCCTCTGGCCACGTTTTGACTGTGTCTTGATGCAATTTCTGTTGTTCTCCTTGGCCGACCATTTGCATCCATTGTTCACTATCTCTGAGATCGAAAAGAAGGTGATTGAGGAGAAGAAAATGTGATTTTACATAGTAAATGGCAGAAACAATAGAGGTAATACCCTACTGTCAAGTTTCCTCCATTTTTTCTGATTTCTTTACCTGAATCCTCTGCCAGAGGCACGATTTTAATACATTTCTGAGCATATTGTCTAAAAAACTGCAAAAAACTTTACTTTCTCCTTTGGTATTTGCATTCCTTTTGATTTTCTGAGCACAACACATGATAAAAAAAACTTGAAAAACTTGTAAATAGATGTCTCTGTGCGTTGTAAATTTGAAAATCTGTATTTTTCTTTGTGCTGCTTCGACATAAAACTTGAAAGAACTTCATTTTCTGAATTTGCTTGCATATTTTTGCCTTGCTGAAGCACAATTTGAGGGGTTTCTGTGTATCTTGCTTGAAAATCTACATTTTCTGTTACTTTCATTCACTGCTTCTGTGAATTCTTGCTTGGAAAAAATTGCATTTTACTTGTATACTGTGACTCAAGGCTCGATTTGGAGCATTTCTATGTACTCTTGTTCTGAAATGAGTTGAAACCCATGCATTTTTTTGTAGCTTTTACTAGCATCTTGCTGCCAGAGGCGAGATTCGAGGGCATTCTAAGTATTTTGTGTTTACATGAGGTTGAAAGCTCTCTGCTTCTCTGTAGAGATTGAACATAGCTTGATGCTACTCCTGTAGTTTTGGACTTGAACTTCTATTCTATAGTAGCATAAATATAATTGTAGTCCTTCATTTGATTTGCATTGTTATTGCACCAGTTATAGCTTATGACTCTTCATGAGGTCTTTTGTAGTCATTATGGGCATGGAATGAACACTTTGCTTTTACATCTTTTGCTAATCTCTTTATTCTGTGATAGCAAAAATGCAAACTTTATACCATTCTATTGATGCTCTACACTTTCATTGTATTACTTGTAGCTTCATGCATCTTCTTGAGATTTATGAGATGAATCCTCTTGATGTTATCTCTGATGTGGCACCAGTTGTATAGGATACTCTCTTGTGTTCTTATTATCTCCTCTCCATAACACTATTACAATCATATTTGGCATGTTTAAAACTCTTGGGATTGTATTTTTTGTGGTACCCATGACTATGACTGTCTTGGAATGTTTGGACCTTCCCTCTGATAGTGATGCTACTAACTTGATTAGGCTGTTCCAAGTAGTGTTTAAGCTAATACAGATTTCTCCTTGGGTTAAACAGTCATATTACTCTGTGCTCATAGCTGTTCATACCTTGTACTTTGACCTCTACAAACCTGAAACAACTTGCTGCTTCCTCTGTCACATTGTAGTCTATTTGTCTTCTTTTTGTGCACAGTCATTTAACTGCCTATCTTGTAATTGTATGCAGCCAACTGCTGTCTCATATCATTTCTTTGATCAAAACATAAAACCATTGATTTCATTGTTTCTACCCAAGTCTGGTTCTTCCCTACCACTGTGTTTAATGCTTAGGCTCCTACAAGATCTTCCATGTCATCCTGACTATGATTTGTTGTGAATTGTTGCACCACATCGTGACAAAACCCTTTCCACTCCTTTTCATGCTCTACTCATCTTTCCTTGCAAAATTTAGGTCTTTCTTTTGCCTTTTGACATTACTCTTGTGCCTTCCTTTTAAGATTGTCTTTGACTATTTTATAGTCAACTAGTGAGTGAACTATTACTCAAAACCTTAATGCAATGTCTTTTATGACTGTTATTCAGTGACTGCTTGTATGGATGTAAGTGCAGACATGAAGCTATTGTCCTCTAAGTTCAGGTTGAACCCCTATGCATAATGACTTTAGAAACTCTATCATAGGTCTTCTAATCTATCCCCTACATGATCTACCCTCCATGCCTTCTCAGGCTGTTCAACATTGTCCTCATGAAGCTTCCTACATACCTTTATAGTTTGCTGCTACTCCACAGATTGTTCTGATTTGTCTTCTGATGGCTATCTGCTATGACCGTTTTAGAAACAATACAGTCTATATGGATGTAAATTCTGTACTATGAAGAGACTCTTCATAGCAGCTATAGGACTGTCTTTCTCAAAGCCTTGATGACTGCTATGCTTCAAAGGCTTAGAATGCTACTTCAATGCTAACTGTACCCCTGCAAGGTGCCTTTAAGATCACTACTTTTTGACATCCATAGTATGCTATTACAGTCTTTACATGACTATCTTTCAAGAATGTCCTTGTTGTACATGATGAATATACATGAAATGTTCTATAATGGCTGTGAGCTGGGCTCAACCCTTGTGGGAGCCACATTTTCTCCACTCATGATGTAACCTGATGAATCAAACAGAAGCATAATTACATCTGTATCTGCACATGAAGCAAACTTGTTAGAAAATAAATGCATGTTTTGGATATATTTGATAACCCTGTTGCTTTCTTGGAGGTCTATGGTATACATTTCTTTTTTAATGCAATTGAGGAACAATTTATACATGTATGGTATCTTGTTCATGTATGGTATCTTGTTCATGTATGGTATCTTGTTCATGTATGGTTTGTGACCATTCATTGCTTAGAGTGTTTCTCTAACACCATTGTCTTTTGCCAGATGCAGGAACTAGGGACGACGTGAAGCTAGGAAGGACAAAGATGACTCAGGGTGACATGACAACACCCCAAAGCTAGAATCAGTCATTCTTAGGCAATGATTGGCCTCTAACCCTACATGCACATTACTTTATTTACTTATTCATGTATAGATTATTCTTCTATTGCATTGAATAAGGCAGTTAACCTCACGGCTTGTGTGAGATGATGAATATTTTACATTCAATAAAGATTATTTTTTTTTTGGAAAGGATTTTGGATAAACCCTTCTTACATTACATGCACTTGGATAAATGCAGTAAACTAATAAACATAATCTCCTGAAATATTTCATTTATGCACTTGAATGTAATGTATGAAGGACCAGATGAGATGTACTTTATAAGTTTTTGAATCAAAACAATACCTGAATGAGCTGTAGTGAAATTTAGGTAACAGTTATGATAGATAATAAGGTCTAAGTCTGTATTTTGGGATAAGGCCAACACTCAGATAAATCTTTGTGCGGTAGAGATATATTGCCTAAATCATTATTCCAAGTGAATCTAAATAGGTCCATACCTATATGAAGATCCTTGAAGGTTTTCATTGGCCTGCATAACTTCTTATAAAGAATCCAAGCCGACAGAGTATGAGGTTTTTATATACATGCTTCATCACTTGCAAGCTGACCTAGCTGTGAGTTAAATCATGTTGTGGATATTTATATATGATAGTTTTCAGTTTTGGAAAAGTGGTGTGTGTGAATGTGGTGTGAATTTGATGTGTATGTGATCTAAGGTAGTTTGGAGAGCAAAAAGGAACAGTAAGGATAGAAAAATAGAGTACATGTAGCAGAGCAGAAAAGTAGGGCAAAAATGATGAAGACTTTTGAATCTATATATTGAGCTTTCAAGGGAACTACATTTTAGCATTTTGTAGATGCATCTATAGCAGTTATCTCTTGGTAGTGAGCCACCCTCTCTTCTATATTCTCTTCTCTTTTCTTGGTAGTGAGTCTATTACAGTGAGCATTTCTTTGGACAGTGAGCCCTAAGGCAGTTAGCCTTATGTAATCTAGTATTGTTATCATAATATATTGTGAGCTAACACTCACCGTGGTTTTTCCCTTTTTGGGTTTTCCACATAAAAATCCTGGTATCTGTGTTATGTCTTTATGGTTGCTATTCTTATGTTTATTCTACTTTCATGTTATTGAATTTGGTAATTGGATTAATGAACATGTTAAGAAGTGGTTTTGTGGAATACTGATTCACCCCCCTCTCAATATTCCTTGTATTCAACACTTGGGTCATTAGGTTAGCTTTTTATATTCTTCTATTGACCTGTTGAGCCCATCTTTCAGTGGCCTAGTTACATTCTATGCTTGTTGTTTCGTATGTGACTGACCCCCTCTACCTAGTGCCACTGCATGATCCTTTATTGGAGGCCCCTTGTTATTCATCCTACCTAGCATGACCCCCTTATAAAACAACCTTTTGCACATGTGCACATTTATATTATAACCTAAGTCCTTCATTGCACAAGTCCTTTGCATCACATTTGCTTTTCTAGCACTTCATTTTGAAATGTGATGTGTGATGGAGTGTTCATGTGGACATGTGTCTGTTGTATGTAGCATCGCATGTATCCTTCGCATCACAGATTTATCTTGAAAGAAAAGCATAAAAGGGGTGATGTGCATGGGTGGTTTGATATCTGCCATGTGTCCTTATCCTGATCCATCGCGAGAGATATATGCGTCACTGATTGCACCATAAAGTATTGATAAGGACTACGATATGTGATGGCGGTAGGGTAGTGGATGGCAAGATGAATATGTGGTAGTTTCTAAATTCATCGCAAGGGTTCTTCACATCGCTTTTTGTGTTGAAAAGCCTTAGAGCAAGGAAGTGATGAGCGATGAGTTCACTGTGGCCATTAACCTTGCAGCAAGATGTTCTCATCAAGGGCCCATTTTTAAAATGGATAAGTGGTATGGTGATGGCATGCAGGGATCAACATGTTAGTGCAACGGTGGGATTTTTCAAACTGTGATGAGTTTTCTTCACTGCCACTATACAAGGAGGGTAGGTCTATGAAGTGATCGTCTGGGTACATAATCAACTCTTGGGGATCCATTCTAGGCTTGAGGTGATTCCATGCTCGCGACACAGCTAGGCATGCATTAAGTGTGCTATTTAAAACATGAATAGTTGATGTGATCGAGGTGCCAAGTTTGGTGGTTTCATTGTGGGAATTGATGGGTCTGTGTTTTGGGGAATCGACATGATGTAGAGTGCCACCTCTTTTTCCTTTTGTACAGTATTGGAAGGTTGTCGAAGACTTTCCATTTATGATCAATGAGCTGTGGTACTAATAGATAATATTTGATGTGGTAAAGTGGAAGAGCATGATTATAGAAAGCATGGGAGCTTCTACAATTTTGCTATAAATGGATGCTTCTATTGTTACTCTGTTCATTATCTCCTTTTGTGCAAGCAATATGGATCTCCATCCTTTTAGTATGTTATATCTGTCATCCTATCTCTTAGGATTTTCTTCCTTATTCTCATGGTTGAGGATATGTCCTTATAAGGTTGAAGGATTAGAAGATTTTTCTATGGAATCGGTGGCGTAGAGAAAATTCAAGAAGAAAAACATCATCTATTGAATTGACGTGGGCCTTTCTTTTCTCTTTGTTTCCATCCAGGTGTGGGCTTTAAGTCCCAATCTGCTGACTCCTGTAACTTCTTGTTCTTGTGAGTCCCTAGATTGAGGTTGAAGGCAGAGAGGTGTCATCGCTCTCTCTTCCCCTCCCTCAACGCTTTGAGTTCTAATTGATCTTATGCAACAATGGAAGGAGTGTTGTCCCCTGGGTTGAAACAAGTAGAAGTGGAAGGGAAATATATGACTACTGTTGCTTCCTTTCTAGCTGGAGTTTTGGTACTGCCATAGCTATCTATGAGTGGCTTCCTCTAGTTTTTGTCTGGTAAAGGTGGATGGAAACCTCCCGAAAGATGGGGAGTCACTTTCCTATGCCTAGAACTGGGCTTAATGAAGGGAATTCTAGTGTCCTGGGTGTTAGGTCTAAAAAACACAGGTTATAAACCTTAAGAGGTTGCCAAGCTTTTTTAACGCTTTTGGCTAACGAAACAGGGTTGATATGAAGAAACCCCCTTTTCTTTAGGTTTTGCCAGACCTAGGCAGGGGTACCTTGATAGCTAAATGCATATTTGTGTTGAACTTAGGGATCTATCCACAATGGCATGTAAGAGTGAGATAGATATAAGCTTTAATAACTACTCCTAATATTTGAGATTTTGAATATGTGAATAAGGTTTTGAAATGTTATTTTGTGATGACCAGTACTTTATCTATTATGGGCAATGGAGTCAGGATGTGTACGATAGATGTGTCCTCCCTCTTGGTTGAACTCAAATTATTTTGCACTTTTCAAATGTTTATACTTTGTATAAACGTGCAAGAATATTGGTTATGAGGCTCTTCTTATCGATCTCAATGATATTTTCCTAGGTTACTGTGATCAATTGAAAGGAATTTTAATTCTGGTGTGAAGGAAACCAACCAAGATGATTTATTTAAAGGGTTTTAACTCCTGGTAGCGACCAATAAACATAAATCACCTAGAAGGACTTAAATCAACTTCTCATAGAAACCAGTCAAGCAGATCACATAGAAGCATCAAATGTGCCCTGATAAATTAAACACATCCTTGATATATTCAATTTAAATAAGAAAGGAAAACCATTTTGGAGACAACATGGATAATACATATGAGTGAACATCAACAAATAATTGAACACTAGAGGTTGAAACACTGGGTTATAATATTCCTTCCATTGCCTTGCTTCAAAATTTATTACAATATGTCTTCATTTTTTATCTATTGCCTAATCTACTAATTGATATTGATTTGATGATTTCTTACTACTGATTCATTCCTAATAATGGTTTTTATCTCCCATTTATACTTTGTATTTTTAGGGTTATGACCCTTCATCCATTCCGGTGCAACCTTTCATTATTTTGATTACCTTCAATAATAAAATATTTAATCTAACTTCTTTGCCTTCGCATAATAAAATATTTTTCAATACTTTAATCTTTACTTAATTTCTTGATTATATTTCTCTATGTGTGTTTTCACCTTATTTGGCAAACATATTTATTTGGGTGAAAAATAATTACCCTTCTTAACCTCTTCAGTGAAAATATTTCATGGCCAAAATATTCTTTATGTAAAATAATTACCCATTTAGTTAATTCTTCTAAAAAATACTTCACCTCCGAGTGAAAACAATTCTCCACTTTGATTATTAAAATGTACACTTGCTATATTCATTATGTCCTTTTGGCAAAATAACTCCCCACTTTATTATCCTTTCCATGAAAATGTGAAATTTGCCTTATACTTTACTTAACCTTTTATTTGCAATTTTTACCTTCCCTTTGATAATGTTTATACTTTGTTTATTGCTCCATCAGGTTTTCAAAGAGACTAAATAAATGGTCACTCCGATATAGAGAGGTTCGCTCGATAACTTTATGTATCCACTTTATGTCTTTTGATTTCAGCAATATATATTAGATATAGCTCTCTAGCCCACTTTATATTATATTTCTTTTTATTTTGGAAAGTGTACCATTTTACCCTTTGCATTATTAGATCAGAGGGACCTTTATTTTATTCTGCCAATATGATTTACTCTCCCAGATGATTTCTTCAAACAAATGTTTTAACTCTTTTCAGGATATCGGAGGGACTGGAAATTGTGTTACCCCGATACTCTGAAATCTTTTCGATATACGGTTGTTTCACATTAGGGTTTCTTACGGGCATAAGGTTGTGAGATCTAGCTTTACATCAAAGCTTCTGGATTTGCAAACATGGCTACGAGGGTACTTGCAGTTCAATAATGTTTGATAGAATTGTCCTCTCCATTTTGTTTTAATGGATGTTTCAAACTTATTGGAAAGCTCCCATTAGGGCACAAACCAGGAGGATACTAGCAATAATAGTGTTCATTAAAACATATTTCATTTGAGGTATTTGTGCAGATGATAAGTTCAAGAGTATTATTTCTTTTCTCCTTACAAACCCGCATCAGATATCTTACCACACCATTAACATTGAGATTTAACTCTGTGGCAAGTGGTGCTGATATTTGAGGATTCATAAGCACCCCATATTGTTTACACAACTCAAGTAGTTTTTGAAAAAATGTTTGGACTGCCTCAGGGGGAACACCTTGGGAAATGTTTACCGATGACCAATTTTGTGCCCTTCCATATCACCTTGCCTCTCATATTCCATGCACCATCCCTTGGATTTTCCTCTTGTGTTTTGTACTTACTCCTTGGTGGAGGTAACGCCCTTGCCAGAACATCTGTCATTGAGTTATTAATTTCAATTCCAAATTCTGCAGCATCTCTCCTTGATGCACCTCTCAATTCTTCTCCTATCCTTTTTAGTTCTCCTTTCATGTGGAGGCAAACAAGTTGGATTTAATAAACCTGATCATTGTTGGTCATTAAAATTTTTCATAAAAGGTGGATCCTTTTGAATACAACACAATTCAATGAGAATGTATTTCTTCTTATCTTTACTACCAGCTTCAATTGCCAAAAATCCTCTCAAGACAAGGCATATATTGCTTTTGGAAATAGTCTATAACACTCAATTGCTTTCTATTGCTGTCAAATGTTAAAGTATCCACAGGTGCACCAGTCAAACTCTTAATGCGATAACCACGTCTGATATGAGTAGTTTCTACATGGAGACCTTTCGGCAACATTTTCAATCTAGATTGTGTTGAATCACTATTAGAGTAATTTTTGGACAATGTGGCATTTAAATCTCAAGGAACCATTCTTAAGGCATTCCCAGTGTGTCCCAGTTTATGTGTAATGAAGATATTATCCAACGGGGAACACAATCATCTACAAATATATATAGCTGATTCTCATCTCACTGATACTTTATGTAATGAAAGGACTCTTGAATGTCTCCAACATAAATCTAATCACCATATGTGTGAATGGATACAATCGTATTAGGAAAAAGCGTATTCTCACATTTTCAAAGTAATTTCCTTAATAGGTTCTGATGCTTTCCTTACAAGAATTTGTTGCTTTCGTTATTTTAACTATTCTCACAATATTGTCAATACCTAACAGTCAAAGAAGCAATGTTTTCCTAGACACTGAACTTTCTTTTGTCCTACAGAAGATACTTGCCACTTTACTGGATCGTATTGTCTATCTAGCCTACTAGATATACATTTAACCGTAACTAATAAATAATTAAAATTTACAGTCAAATATACAACCAGTATGCTGGATAGACATTGCTGCTCTTTTATTGTCAACATTTCACTATAGGAGATAAGTGAAATTGGAGAATGTAGTAATTTTTATTAATAATTGGTTCTCACCATTCATTTTATGGCCAAATGCGATGGTTTTTGCTATTTACAGACCACCTAGCTCAGTGGCAAGTTATTGAGATTTTGTAGTAGATTTGAAGCAAAGCAAAAGCAGGCGTTGACGGTTTCTCATGATTTTCCAAACTGTACTCAAAGCCTTTGAATTTCTACCATAAATTAGAGTGCCCAACTCCTTTCTTTTTCATTATTTTCCATCTTGCTCTGAGATTTAAGTATTTTATTGGTTCTTTTGCTAAAATGAAGAGGATCGCTAGGTTTGAAGAGGTGCCAAGAAAAATATGTTTGATGAGAGCCTTTTTTGTGGTGATGATGTTGTTTTTGGTGGAGGTGGTGGCTTCCTTTGATGCAAAAGAACTGGAATGGTGTCCTACAACTAAAGCCCTTTGTCTTCTTGTAAATATGCACTTTACTAGTGTTTGCTTCCCTTATAATTGAAACTGGAGGTGAAGTAAGATTTATGCCTTAGGTGTATATTGAGTGTCTCATTTGATTGGCTCCATCATATTCAAAATTTGGGTGTCTTCTTGGCCTTATAACTTCATAGTTGTGTGAAGCATGTAGGGTCCCCTTGTGGGCCTGGCTAAAAAAAAAATTCATTTTGAAACAAGTTTGTTGTCCTGAATTGTCCAAACACTACTTCAACATGTTCTGAGGTGAAAAAGTGAATTGGGTACTCATCAGAATCCACTTTTAGGCATTTTACACTGTGAGCAAAACAAGTCATGTGGCCTCTAGAATAGCCCTGAAAAACTGGTCAAACCATCTCCTGGAGCCATGAAAATTCATAGGCATGTAGACTTTAAAACGAAGAATTGAGTGCAACAAACAATTTGGCCAAATGCATCCTGAGGTGCAAGATATTATCGTTTAAAGTAGCTCTTTCAGCCTTTCCTGCAACTACAACTGTCAAAAACCTAATTAGGGCTCACCAAGTCACCACCCTGAAAAAATACCAAATCTCTTCCTGGGAGGCTGCCACTAGAAACACTAGATCATTTAGGTCCATTGAGCATGTGTGCAAGAGGATTTTACACCAATCATCTTGAGAGAGCAAAACAAGAAAATAGTTGGCATTTTCCAATAAGAAAGAGGCTCAAATGGCCTATCAAGAAGAGTATTTAGAAGAGAAGAAGGCAAGAGAGGTTAGTAGAAGAGAAGAAAGACATTTGGGAGTCTTTGTTGATGGTGGAAGAGGAAAAGCCATCTGAGAAAGAGGAAGGTCATGAACCACAAATGGGTTCTAGTGCTATGTTGATGGGCGAAAAAGAGTTTATAAAGGTAGAAGAAGAGAAGGACATGAACCTTGTAGCCACTACTAAACTTGGAGATGTTATGACATTAGAATTGAAGAATGATTTGATTTTGGAGGGAAATTATATTGAGTTAGTGTCAAAATCTACTGCATTGAAGGTCAAGGATGAATTGATTTTGGAGATTCAAGATTGGCTTAAGGAGTATGTTGCTATGGTGATAGGAGGGGTATTCCATTCATTGCTTTCAAAAGAGGATAGTGGTCATTCTATTTCTTTTATATAAGAGGTTAATATACCTAATCAAGTAGCAGTCATAGGGACAGAACACCAGATGGAAGAGGTGAAAAGCAAAGGTGATGAGGTCGAAGAGAAATTACAAAGAAATGTGGGCAAGTCCAAGCATACACCAAAGGTGAAGAAGAAGAAAGTTCATTTCAAGGATGGAGGATACATGGTAGCAGGTAATGATGCTAGTTCCACAACATTCTCAGATGTAGCATAGGTTAAGGATCATCCATCAAGTAAGTTTCTGCAGTTGGAGAATAACCTAGGAGCCCAAGAATTCAAAAAGACAAAGGATGATGCATATTTCCAGTTTTTGGTTTATTGGAAAGTTCTACCAGATGGAGATGGCACTTGGAGGTTAGAGAATGATAGGAACAAACTTGAATCTTTTGTTACAATATTGTCCTCAATGGGACTTGAGTCCTTTTTGCCCGGGGAGTATGGTGTAGGGCACCATAGATCTTTATGCAAAAATGTGGCAAAGTGTTAGTTTTTGTGATGTTAAGTCATTTTGTTGATGTAATAAGGTCTTTTAAGACCATTTGTTATGTTTTTGGAGTCAATTTAGGTTACTAAGTGGTTTTAAGTCATTTGAAGTCAATTTTGTAAATGTTGCAAAAGTTGCAAATTGGGGAATATGAAGAGTCAAAAGTTGTAAAAGATGGATTTGAATAGTTGGGGAGTGAAGAGACAGTTGGGATTTGATTAGTTATGCTGGGTAATGTTTTAAAAAGCATGTGTGAACATTGAGAGAAGGGGAGTGTTGATAATTGAGAGGGGGGGCGAATCAGTTATCCTAATCTTGCTTCCAATTCAAACACTTAAATCCACTTTGTTATTTAACAGCATAGCAATTAATCATTCACGAAAGCATAAAGCATAAACACTAGAGTAGATACACATCAACACATGAGACACCAAGATTTTGACGTGGAAAACCTGGTCAAGGGAAAAACCACGGGGTGATTAACCCAAGGATTATTCTCTGTTAGAAGAATAAGAAAAATAGATGGCACATGCCAATCAGGGCTCACTGCCTGAGCACACTGCTCACAAGAGGCACACTTCCTACAAGAGACACACTGTCTACAAAGTAACAAGTATCACAAACTTGAACTGGAGATTGACATCTTTACCATGCCTGGATTAGTTCCATTTAAGCCCAAAAACTTCTGCTCTGCCTTTCGCGCTCCTCTTCACTACCACACTCTCATCA
This sequence comes from Cunninghamia lanceolata, assembly GCA_027924645.1. Lineage (NCBI taxonomy): Eukaryota > Viridiplantae > Streptophyta > Pinopsida > Cupressales > Cupressaceae > Cunninghamia > Cunninghamia lanceolata. Next base: position 5,142,852 of record BSBN01000469.1, read on the forward strand.
CACCAAGACACACTTCAAAATAAATTCACAATCCCTTATTTATACAAGGCATCAACTTAGGAACAATCATCTAAGTCAGCAAACACCTACAAGATCATCCGCAAGACGTGTAATACATCCGGTCAGCCGGACTCAGGAAGAACACCAACAACCGGTGGTCTTTACATCAAACCCAAACTCTAACTTCAATGCGGACCACCAATAAGACTTGTGCATGATCCAAGGATCACCAAAACCTTTCCTGAGTCATCAAGAACATCCGCACTTTATCAGCTTACTGGAATTCTTCTCTTCTTCATCCGAAACTTCAAGAACACAGTTTGTCGCCACTGTCACAAAGAAAAAGGTGCTTCCAGACCTCCAAACCATGAACAAATCTAGTTATCACTTCACACTGACTTCTTCAACACTCTCGCCAATCCGCAGAATGAGATAATATGATTTCGGAGCTCACCGGACCAATCTGTGACACTCTGTCACCACTGAACATCTGTCGGAACCGGTTCTATTGGAGCAACCATAACTTCTTCAGATCTTCATGCGGACCTCTGAAATCTTGACTGGAGCATCTCAAGACTCATATTTGAAAACCCTTTAAACCGCATCCTCTGATCTTCATCTTATCTTGGACTTTTACCTTAATGACATCACTATTCTTCACTGTTCCTGATTGAGGCTAATTTTCTCAATATCCTCAGTACACAGCTCATCCAATCCTTCTAATTAATGCAATATGAGTATGTTGACATCAATGAAAACACTGGTTATCCTCATACTTGCAACAATCTCCCCCTTTGTCATTGATGGCAACATATGATGTGAAAAACCATCAAGACAAGAACTTCTCCTTTCTGTCACAGCTCCCCCTATCAGCAACAACTCTTCACATGTCTTCTCTTTCTTTACTGCTCCCCCTTTGATCAACAACCACTTGTTTTTCACATGTCTTCTCTCCCCCTTTGACATCAATGGCAAAGGGCTCATACTTACAATTTCAACACATTAGAATCATACCAGCTGCTCCCCCTGAGTAGCAGCTCCCCATCACCAATCCGGATCACAAGATATGACTGTGATATCCACTGGACTAATGCACATCAGTGCACCCTAGTTCATCATCGGAGGGGCAATAACCCCTAACTTTTCCTTGAGAAACTCAAAATAGTCCTTGGGAAGAGGTTTAGTAAAGATATCTGCAATCTGATCCTTAGAGGGCACAAACTCCAGCCTAACTTCACCTTTGTTCACTTGCTCTCTCAGAAAGTGAAACTTAATAGATATATGCTTAGTCTTAGAGTGCAACACCGGATTCTTAGAAATATTTATTGCACTTGAATTATCACAGAAAATTGCGATAGGCTCCGCATACTCTACTTTAATATCTCTTAGCATCTGCTTCATCCATAAAACTTGAGTGCAACTACCTGCTGCTGCAATGTATTTTGCTTCAGTTGTAGACATAGATATTGCATCTTGTTTCTTGCTTAGCCAAGAAACCAATCTCTTTCCCAAAAAGAATGCTCCACCATTGGTACTCTTCCGGTCATCCACATCTCCTGCCCAATCTGCATTTGTGTATGCATGAAGAGAGAAATTATGATCTCTAGGATACCATAAACCATACTCCACTGTCTCTTTTAGATATCTAAAAATTCTCTTGATTGCCATGACATGAGATTCTCTGGGATCAGTCTGGAATCTAGCAACAAGACCAACAGCTTGCATAATATCCGGTCTAGTTTGAGTGAGATACAACAATCCACCAATCATTGATCTGTACTTTGTCTGGTCTGCCTTAGGAGAGTCATCATCTTTGCTCAACTGGCATCCAGTTGCCATGGGAGTATTCATTGGCTTTGAATCTTCCATCCCAAATTTCCTCAACAATTCTTTCACATATTTGGTCTGAGAAATGAAGATCCCTTTCTTTGTTTGAGTAATTTGCAGACCCAAGAAGAAATTCATTTCACCAAGCATAGACATCTCAAACTCACTTTTCATCTGATTTGCAAAAGTTTTACACATACTATCTCTTCCTCCAAAAATGATATCATCCACAAACACTTCAACAATCAAAATGTTTTCATGATCAATTTTGAAATACAAATTACTGTTAGCAGTACCTTTGTTGAAACCAATCTTCAAAAGATGTTTATCCAGTCTTTCATACCAAGCTCTTGGGGCTTGCTTCAATCCATACATTGCCTTTTTCAACTTGCAGACCATATCACCATTATCGGACAATTGAAATCCATCCGGTTGCTCAATGTATACTTCTTCTTCCAAATCACCATTTAGGAAGGCAGACTTGACATCCATCTGATATACCTTGAAATCTTTGAAGGCAGCAAATGCAAGAAATAATTTGACAGCTTCAATTCTTGCCACCGGAGCAAAGGTTTCTTCAAAATCAATTCCTTCTATTTGAGAGTAGCCTTTGTAGACCAATCTAGCTTTGTTTCTGATTACTTCACCAACTTCATTTAATTTGTTCCGAAAAACCCATTTGGTTCCAATCACATTCTTGTTTCTAGGTCTGGGAACAAGATCCCAAGTGTGATTTTTCTCAATTTGCATCAACTCTTCCTCCATTTCTTTGGTCCAGTTTTCATCATTGCAGGCTTCATTTATTGTCTTAGGTTCAATCTTTGAAATCAGACAACATTCATTTGAATTTTGAACAATTTTCCTTCTAGTTTGCACACCTTTACTTTTGTCACCTATAATCTGATCTTCAGAGTGGTTTAGAGTTACATACCTTGGAACTTTGGGAATTTCTTGCACGTCTAATTCTTGATCAATCTCATTGACACTTATCTCTTCTTCCTGTCTTACCGGATCAACTTGACTTTGTTTCTCAGAAGGGGCTTGGATACTTTGAATCTAAACATCATTCTGATCATCTTCATCATATTCATAAAACCTTGAGGGCTTCTCAATTGCTTCATCAACTTTCACATTGGTACTTTCTATCATCTTTCTCAGTCTCTTGTTGTAACACTGGTATGCTTTGCTTTGAGTGGAGTAACCCAAGAAAATTTCTTCATCACTTCTAGCATCAAACTTTCCTAGATCTTCATCTCTTTTAATGTAACATTTGCTACCAAATACTCTGAAATATCTCATAGTAGGAGTGATGCCAAACCAAAGTTCATAAGGAGTCTTACCAGTATTGCTTCTGATTTGAACTCGACTGAGAGTGTAGACTGCAGTGCTGACAGCTTCTCTCCAAAACATTTGGGGAACATTTGCTTCCATCATCATTGTCTTGGATGCTTCCTGGATGGTCCGATTTTTTCTCTCTACTACTCCATTCTGCTGTGGAGTCCTAGGAGCAGACAACTGTCTCTTTATACCATGCTTCTCACAAAAGTCTATGAATTCATTGGATGTGAATTCACCACCTCTATCAGACCTCAGACATTTCAGTTTTAATCCAGTTTGATTCTCTACCATAGCCTTGAAGATTTTGAACTTCTCAAAAGCTTCTGATTTCTCTCTCAAAAAGGTAACCCACATCATCTGGGAATGATCATCAATTAGTAACATGAAGTATCTATCACCTTGCACACTCTTGACTCTTGTCGGACCACATAGATCAGTATGAACTAATTCCAATAATCCGGTAGAGGACTGATCCTTGCTTTTGAATGAGACTCTGCTCTGTTTGCCTAGCTGACATTCCTTGCACAAACTATTTGTAGGTTTTACCAATTTTAGAAGATCTCTTACAGCCTGAGTATTGCTTATCTTGATGATGTTATCAAAATTTACATGACACATCCTTCTATGCCATAACCAACTCTGATCAATTTGAACAAATAGATAACTTTTATTAGAACCAACTAGATGGAAGATATTACCTTTTGTTTGAGTACCGGATGCAATCTCAGTTCTGGAACTTTCAAAGATCCTGCATCTTCCATTTTTGAACCAGAGATCATAACCTTTGTCTACCAACTGTCCAACACTAAGAAGATTGTGCTTCAATCCTTCAACATATAGTACATTACCAGTTTTGCTCTTTCCATCAAAATAAATAGTTCCCCTACCTCTGATTCTACCAGCAGAATTATCACCAAACTTTACCATTCCTCCTTCATACCTTTCCAAGTCTAGGAACTTGTTTTTGTCACCTGTCATATGGTGAGAGCATCCACTGTCAATAACCCAATCATCCTTTTCTTCAACTTGGGCAGCCAAAGCTCTTTCTACAACCTTATGATTGATAGGTTCAGAGGATATTAGATCTTCTTCCTTGATGGCAATAAACACCCATTCATTTCCAGATTTGTTTCTTATTTCTGATTCATCATCTGTTACTCCTTCATTATCATCTTCTTCATGAACATAATAACAGTTCTTTTGGAACCTTTGTCTGTTAGAATTTGACCTTGTAGATCTTTTCAGATATCTTGAAGCAAAATGACCAATCTTATTGCAGTTGAAGCACTTAAAGGGTAATTTTCCTTCATACTTACCAGATCCTCTTGGCAGTCTCTTTGCAATGAGGGCTTCAAGTTGAGCTATTTCTGCTTCTTCCTCTTCCATGTCTCTTCTTGCTTGATCATACCATGACAGCTTCCTTGAAGAGTTTTCTCCCGGATCAAATCTTTGTTTACCTTTCACAGAGGCACTGGCTTTGAATGTAGATTCAGTCTTGGGGGGATCATCTCCAAACTCAGTCATTTCAAATGCAGCCAGTTTGCTAGCCAATTGGTCTCTTGTGACAGTTGTATGGGCTTTGAATTCATCAATGGCAGCAACCTTGATTTTGTATGCAGCAGGAAGGGATCTGAGAACTTTGCCAACAATCTCATTTTCATCCAAGACTCCACTAGCATTCCTGATTCCACACACCAGCTCATTTACTCTAGGCATAAATGTACTAATATTTTCATCATCTCTCATCTTCAGTCTTTCAAATTTCCCTTTTAGACTCTGCAACCTTGCACACTTAACATACTCATCTCCTTCATGTAGAAGTTCTAGTTTAGTCCAGATCTCATAGGCAGTTGGCAAGTTAATAACATTTGAGAGCTCTGAGTCAGTTAAAGCACTTAGAAGAGCCTCTTTGGTCCGCAAATTGTTTTCAGCATCTATGAGTTCATTTAGGGTTGTTAGACCACCTTGTGGAGGAATATATGCTTTTGTAACCATGGATAGGTACGCCTTTCCCATACACTCCAAGTGACATTTCATGCGACCTTTTCAAAGAGAGAAGTTGGTTCCATCAAACTTTGGACTATCCTTCTTGTATGATGACATCCTGAATCTCCTCAAGCGGTTAAGCTTCTTTTAGAGGAACTTGGCTCTGATACCAATTGTTGATAACTAAGAGGGGGTGGGGGTGAATCAGTTATCCTAATCTTGCTTCCAATTCAAACACTTAAATCCACTTTGTTATTTAACAGCATAGCAATTAATCATTCACAAAAGCATAGAGCATAAACACCAGAGCAGATACACATCAACACATGAGACACCAAGATTTTGACGTGGAAAACCTGGTCAAGGGAAAAACCACGGGGTGATTAACCCAAGGATTATTCTCTGTTAGAAGAATAAGAAAAATAGATGGCACATGCCAATCAGGGCTCACTGCCCAAGCACACTTCTCACAAGAGGCACACTGCCTACAAGAGACACACTATCTACAAAGTAACAAGTATCACAAACTTGAACTGGAGATTGACATCTTTACCATGCCTGGATTAGTTCCATTTAAGCCCAAAAACTTCTGCTCTGCCTTTCGCACTCCTCTTCGCTACCACACTCTCATCACACCAAGAGACACTTCAAAATGAATTCACAATCCCTTATTTATACAAGGCATCGACTTAGGAACAATCATCTAAGTCAGCAAACACCTACAAGATCATCCGCAAGACGTGTAATACATCCGGTCGGCCGGACTCAGGAAGAACACCAACAACCGGTGGTCTTTACATCAAACCCAAACTCTAACTTCAATGTGGACCACCAATAAGACTTGTGCACGATCCATGGATCACCAAAACCTTTCCTGAGTCATCAAGAACATCCGCACTTTATCAGCTTACTGGAATTCTTCTCTTCTTCATCCGGAACTTCAAGAACACAGTCTGTTGCCACTGTCACAAAGAAAAAGGTGCTTCCAGACCTCCAAACCATGAACAAATCTAGTTATCACTTCACACTGACTTCTTCAACACTCTCTCCAATCCGCAGAATGAGATAATATGATTCCGGAGCTCACCGGACCAATCTGTGACACTCTGTCACCACTGAACATCTGTCGGAACCAATTCTACTGGAGCGACCATAACTTCTTCAGATCTTCATGCGGACCTCTAAAATCTTGACTGGAGCATCTCAAGACTCATATTTGAAAACCCTTTAAACTGCATCCTCTGATCTTCATCTTATCTTGGACTTTTACCTTAAAGTCATCACTGTTCTTCACTGTTCCTGATTGAGGCTAATTTTCTCAATATCCTCAGCACACAGCTCATCCAATCCTTCTAATTAATGCAATATGAGTATGTTGACATCAATGACAACACTGGTTATCCTCATACTTGCAACAGGGAGATGATGTAAAATTTGAAATTTGAATAACAAAGACTCTATTTTTCTTGCGTTTTGACACATAATTTGTTTCTACATCGTTTTGTACGGCCTGGTATGACCTAGTACAACTAGAAAGTGAACATTTGTGCATTGGGATTGGTGAAGGAGTGAGTTAGCTAACATTTGAATCTTTTTTCATCTGATTTCATCAAAGTTTGTGTGAGTCAGAGCATTTTTTCTGAAAATTGTTTTGAAACCTCATGGTTTTGGCATAGTAATTGCATAGGTGTTAGGGTTTGAAGAAAAACTCTTAAATGGTTATTGAATTTTCTTGGAATGTGTTTGATAGATGTCAAATGATGTGTCTGAGCCATTGGTATGTAGATTTAACCCTTGGAGTATGAAAACTATATAGTGATCTAGTTAAACTAGCCTAATTAGGCCTAAATTGCAGCGTAACAGTCCTATTTTGACCCTTGTGTTACAAAACACCCCATCTGCATTTGAAGTATGTTGTGTAAAAGGATAATGGGTATCCAAAACAGTTTTTAGTTCATGGGTTTGAGTTGTTTCCTTCAAACTATGTCAAAAATACCCCTTTTGCTGTCTTATTTGGCCTAATGTAGAACGACATAGTCAAGATTTGAGCCTTGTGTTACAAAAAACCTGTACCTGCAATTTGGATATGTTGACAAGCAGCATAAAGGGTATCTATAATGGTGATCAAGTTCTGGGTTTGAAGTCTTCTCTGAAAGTTATGATTGAAAAACCTTGTTTGGAGTACTACTAGGAGAAGTTGAAGAGTTTTGTGAGAAACCCACCAAGATAGGGTTCAAAAATTGAAAGGTTTATTCATTTGTGATTGTGTTGATAACCTCCACCCTGCTCTACATCACAAAGTTGTCCTCTCTAAAACATTCTGAAAATGTAGTCCTCAAAATAGTGAAAATTCAATTTGCTTTTGATCTTGAAAAAATAGGAAATGAGGTGCTGGGGTCTTGAGAATGGACATGGAAGTAGATTATCATAAGGTAAATTTGGAACACCAATTGGTTCGTCATGAACATCATCCAGCTCATAAATATTGTCCTCCAAAGTTGACCTCCCAGGCAGATTTCACATTGTGCAGACAACAAACCTTTCTAGAACCCTTCAACTTGATGCTTGAAAACCCAGTCAAATTTGATCATGGGAGGATGAAATAGATATGCACACTAACATATGGTATATAAACATGCCTGTCAAGTGATTTGACATGAAACTGAATAGCCTTTGAATTATGACCCTCCAAAGTAGGTCACTGGGATAATTTTTTTAGGTGCATTTCTGAGTGCTAAAATTGATTTTTTCATCACGGGACCTTCAAATTTTGCAAAAATTTGAAGGTTCCAACACTAGAATTCCTTCAATGATTGTTCCTCGCAGGATGTTCTCATCGATGACCCATTTTCAAAATGGATAAGTTTCCCATTATGTAATTAGGAGGTGGTATATATATAGGAGGGGAATATCATTGTAAGGATGTGTGTAGAGTATGATATTGTATTGGAGATCTCTTGGAGATATATCGTGGAGTGGCTTAGTCCATAAGGAGTGTTGTATGGTGTTGGCCTACCTCAAGGGTTTATTCTATTTCCGCATATATTGGATATTAGGGCATATTGGCCTACAAACATCTCTTGTGTTATGTGAGATATATCTTCTGCATTATATTATTTCCATTATTATATGTTTGGATCTTACCAAGTGGTATCAGAGCATGATCTTGGCACCGTGAAGGCAAAAACTAGGTGAATTGTTTTTCTAATTTGGAGGTCATTTTGGAAATCACATAACTCTTAGATTTTTTTGAATTTTTTTCTTATTTTTAAAGGGTTTTTGAAGAACATATTGAAGCTACTATAATCCAGAATTCAGAGCATTTGGAGCAGAATTAAGCGAGTTATACAATAATTATGGTTTCTACCATTATTTTTTGAGTAGCACATATCTCTCTTATTTTGGCAAATCTGTGCAAGATTTTTTCTAGGTTTTTCAAGATCATATTGAAGCTACTATAGTTCAGATTTGAGCTCAATTGGAGGAGAATCAAGGGATTTATTGCATAATTAGGGTTTTCACTATTTTCTCTCCTAGGGTTGAAATTCAACAAAATTTTTCCTACTTTCTGGAGGGTGGATCAGTGACATAGTGATACACCTATAATCCTGATTTGGAGGAATTTGGAATTATTTTTAGTAAGTTATGGCAATTTTTTTTTTTTTTTTTCATAATTTTGTTTTCTAGGCCGCAAATCAAGGAATTTTTTTGATATTTTTATATTTCTGAAAAGCTCACCCAATTTTTTTAAGGGTCTATTAATTGTGTTTTTAATTTTGAGGCCCACAACATTACAAAACAATTCAATCAAAGTCGGGTAGGCTGGAAAATTTTAGAAACCCTAGTTTCAATGGGGTTTCCTTATTTTGATGGAAGTGGAGATGCATTAGAATGGTGGAGCCAATCTAAAAGAGTTCATGGTCAAGGAATACTATGGAAAATAGTTTTTAATTTACATTTAAGGAGTGAAGATTACAAATTCTATTCACCATTGCATAAGGATATTTCTTTTTTAGATGAACTAGAACAAGCTTTCTTCGATAGATGGGCTCAAGAAGAAGACAATGTGAAAGAAGATGAAGAAGAAGAAGAAGATGAAGATGAAAAAGAAGATGAAAAAGAAGAAGAAGAAGGAGGAGGAGGAGGAGGAGGAGGAAAAGTGACAAAAGAAAAAGAGGATACAGGTACATGCACTTTAGCTCCAAGGAAGGAAGATTCAATCCTTCAAATTCATGGATGTATTCAAAAGGAAAAAGTTATCGTTTCTATAAATCCTAGCATCAAGTATAACTTCATCAGCATGGACTTAGCCAACAAGCTACAGATACAAGAAAAGTACATAAAGAATTGTCAAATATTGGGTAAGGATATGCAAATTTTTGAAGATTTGAATCTCTCTATGGGTAAATATATTTTGCATTCAATCTTTCATGATTTGGATATATATGGATTGTATATTGTTCTTGTTTATCCTTGGTTAGAATCTTTGGGAACAATAAACATCAATGTGCAAAAGAAGTTCATGAAGCTTTGGTATAGAAGGAAAAAAGTTACATTACAGGATGTTAAACATAATGAGGTCCAAAATAAAACCAAGGAAGTGCAAGTTCAAGAATCTACTAAAGATTGCATCAAGGAATTAGAGGACATGCAAGAGGAGCAAGATGTAGAGAAAAAAGAGGAGACAGGTAATTCTCTTCATGAGACAACAAAACAAGTGGCAAAAAATGATGAAGAATTAGAGAAGCCTCCAGTGATAGCAAAGGGTGCAATATATAGGCATCTACATAATTGTGAGAGGCAAGAATCATGGAGGAAACCACCATGGAGGAATGATACTACATGGAAACAACAATCCAATTACTATGGACCCACATGGAATCAAAATAACTACTACAACAATCAGTGGAAGTAGAGGACTTACTATGATAAGGAATGCAATCAAAGAGGTGCAACAAAATATGGATCAAGGATGGGATCTAGTGGTGCAGGAGCACCATGACAACTTCATGCCTCCATGAGGCAACTTTGGCATTTTGGTTTAAGTTTGGTGTTTTAATCATGTAATAAGGTCTAATAGACCATGTTGAACTTGTTTGTGTTGGTTTTGAGGCCTAGGTGGTAATTTTTGAGTCATATGTCTAATATTGCAAAAAAATTGTCAATCTTGTGAAATGTTGTCATATTGTAAAAGTGCAAAATAGGAAGATGAAGAGTCAAGAGGTAGTTGGATAGTTGGGGTCGATTGATTATGCTTGGGAAGGGTTTAAAAAAAAAACACTTGTGTACGTTGGAAAAGAGGAGAGATGGAGAGAATGAAGATGTATTGAAGTTGAGGAGTGGAATCAATAAGAAAACTCTATTTTAACTACATAATTCTCTGTTCTACAACATGGTACGGATGGTACGACCCTAATCATGGCTTGAGACCATCTAGAATGAATGGAGTTTTGAATATTCTGCATTTTTATTTTGATTTCATGAAATTTCATCATATATTGTAAAAGTTATGGTAATTTTGTGTTAGATAGCTTGAAACCCTCCACTAGGGTATATAGTGGTAAACAAATTTGTGTTTCTCTCATTCTGACCGATGAAAAAATTATAATTTTTGGTGAAATGATTCCTTTTGGCATATATTTTCATATTCTAAAGTTGCAGACCAAAAGATCATTAATGTTAGCATGTGAATGGTTGATGCCCTAGGACTGTAATTCTGTGTAGTGGACTGGAAATAACAGAGATCAGTGAAGGTTTGAGTGTTTTGATTGTGGAGTGGGCATTCTTCTTTGGTAATATTGTTTGAAAAGGTTGCTAAAGTGTATTGTGATCCCTTTCTAGATAGGTTTTGATGAAACTAGAAGTGTTTGAGTCCATTTGTTTATTGTCTTGTTAAGGCAGACTTGTAACAGTCATAGACAAGACAATATTAGCATATTTTGAGATCTTGTACATTGAATGGCTATGAAATTCCTGAAAGGTTGTTTAATTGAAGTGTCTTTCATGCCATTAAAACTATGTTTAAAGTTTGAGAGAGACCCTTGGATGTTGCATGCCAAAGTTGTTAAGGTTGACCAGTCTCAAGAAGCCTAATTAGGCCTGTTTATAGCATAACAATCAAAATAAGGGGATGATGTTCCAAATCAAAGGTATGTAATTTTGAGGTATGTTGAAGAACACCTTAATGGGTATTTGAATTGATAGTTCTTTTGTGGGTTTGAAGTTGTTCTTGCAAGATATGTTGAAAAGTCTCTGTTTGGAGGGCTACTAGCATTGAAGACAGTTTGGGAAGAAATAGTCATTGATTAATGCATGAAGGTACTGATACTGAGTTTTTTTGAGTAAAAGAGAGTTCCTGAGGAGTTTGAAGGTGGTGATTGACCTTGTTTGGGTTTGTGAGTTTGTAAACCAAAAGTTGCCTTGTGAATTAAAGTTACCTTGAAAGATGATTGCCTTGAAAACTAAGAAGAGTGAAACCCATTGTTGTGAAATATGCCTCCATTAGATTGAGTTTGAACCCCTGCTCTACATCACAATGAATTATGGGTGTTCTCAGGGAGACTACCATAAAAAGATAAACCAATTGTTGAAGCATTGTGATCACTAATTGAAGACTTTTGGAAGAATTACACAAGGGTATCTCTGAATCAAAGGGATGTGGTAAGAAGGAGAATTGGTAGTCAAAACCGTGATCCACATCCAAAGCATTTTTTGAATATGACTCAAACACAATTTTTTAGTAATTTCTAAAGATGTATGCTCAAATTAAAATTTCTCAAAGATATTTTGAAATGCTAAAACCTTTCTATGTCAAATAAAATCACACACGCACTACTTGTTGTTGTAGATTACATATTGACTTTTCTAACCATTTTGGTGTTTATCGGTCTATATGTTTAGATTTGCATACTAACAATGTTTTGCAGGATTGTGGTATACATGCCCCACCAACATCTTCAAGAGACTTCATATAAACAATTTTATGTGAAAGAGAGGAAGGTCAAATATTCTACAGGAAATTGTGCTTGGATGGCACATGTCAGCATTGCGGTGGCTTGCAACGTATGCGAATATGTGAACATATGGAAAGCACACATGCAGTTGGAAATGAACTAGTAGAGTTTGGCAAGTATAAAACAGTGGCCTACAATACAAAAGATGGTAAAGAAGAAAAGAGGTGTGATTTGGTTATTCAAAAGATTCCAGTGTATTAGTTTATGTCTACATTTCGTGACAGTATAGTGTATGAGTATGCAATGCATACCCATAGAGCTCTATGGTTGGACTTGCAATTCAATTTATGCAAGGACACATTTCCACTTGGTAGCATTGTTTTAGTCGTCGACTTTGCATAGAACTATAGTCTAGGGCCACAACATGAGGTGCAATCACAATATTACAACTCCACACAAGGTTTCTGTATTTGTGCACATCACATTTATTCATGTGAATGATAGTACAGAGGATGACAGAAAGATCATAAGGGAGTATCATTTTTATATTAGTGATGATCACACACATTCTATAGAGTTCGTGCAAGGTTACTTTCAGGTGTTTTACAATGATTTGGCTATAAGGGGCATATCATTCAGTCAGCATATCATATGGTTGGATAAATGTGCATAACAATTCAAGAACTCATAGAATTTCTATTGGCTGAGCATCAGGAATAATATTATAGGTGTTCAACATATGTGGAACTTTTGTGAGGTCGGGCATGGAAAGGGGGAGCATGATGGTGTAGGAGCATGTATCAAAAGAGCCATAGCATGAGAAGAGTTAAAGTATAAAGACAATGCAAAGTTGACAGATGCAAAATCAATCGTCGAGTGGTGTAATGCTTCGATGGGTCTAGTTAATGAAGGTAAGTCTTCAATTCATATATTTTTTTGGTTGATAGATGTTACTAACATTGCACCATATGAGGACTGTTGTACACTCATAGGATCAAGTGAGCTACACTCTTTCAGAAGCTCAATTTCAAGTTCATGGAGTATCCATATGTGGAAGATGGCATACTTTTGTTCTTCATATACAATACAAGCCTAGAATGAGTGTGAGTCAAAGGAGTGGGTTGATGAATGGTGGTTATCTTAGCCCACTTGACACATATAGACCCCCGACGGCACTGGAATTGACACAGATGGAATCATCAGTTGACTTTGACCACATATCAAATCTAGTTCAACTAGGTAATATATCTACTTGCATAGTTTTTGAAATTCCTAATGTTATCTTACTTTGTAGTGTTTTTATAATGTTGACTAATTTCATCTAATTTGCTGCACATATCAATGTAGGGCATGCTTATGCAGTTATTGCAGATGAAGACAATGAAGAGGGAATGAATTATTACTTCTGTCATTGTGTTGAGGCAAAAAAGAAATTGGAGGCCCCAGTTACAGATGGAGAAAACATCGAATACCCTATAGGCTCGGTGGTTGTTACTAGAACATGGCTTAGAAGGTACCCACATAAGAGTGTTAATGTTTGGTTGTTTCAGGACTTTGACATGCATCAGAAGATTCTTCATTACTCGAACCTTGTCGTGGCATCTAATGTTCATTTGATACAATATCAGGGTAGACCTTTGAACAAGACCTTGTGGAAGGTGTGTGAGTCTTACCATGAGGCAATACATGACACAATAAAGAGTAGAGCAGACCTGGATGGTTCATTGGATTAATTTGTAAGTACGCATAAAACTTTCCTAGATGGTTACTTGTACTTTGTTTTGTATATTAACAGTAGTATGAATTGCTTCCCTCTAGTATACATTTGGTATGTTTGCTTCTCTTACAATTGTCCTTGCATCTTCTTGAATAGTCCTATTCTTTCTTTCAACCACTCCATTTTGCTGAGGATTCCTATCCTTTGATTGAGGTATGAGCCAATAACATGAAAATGTCATAATTTTGTATTTCTCATTTTATCTCATGTCATTTGATGTACATAAATGATATTTATGTTTAGTCAATTTTGCTTCATGATGCTTCTCATAGGAGGTCACAACTCTAGCCCATCCATCTATGGATGAAGAGAGAGACAAGATGATGGAGAGTGATCATCGTGTGGCAATAAGTGATTGATTACATATGTGATGTTATATATTTCATACACTTTCTATATTAATGTGCATATTGTTTGATTGTATTAACAGGTGGAGCTAGATGAACTTTTGTCAAAGAGGTCTACTCGAGGGTAGAGTGAGGATGAGTCACGGATTGGCTCTCCATCTTCAAGGTCAAGCAAGGGCTGCTGATTATTTCATAAAAGTCCATAGGAAACTAGTTGTTGGGACATTTTTTGTATGCCTAGATGGCTTTGTATACATACTTTTGTATGTTACCGAAGTATATTTTTATATATATGCATGTATGGCTTTGTTTGAACATGCATATATGGCTTTGTATATAAACTAGATGTTATGTTCATGACATTATGTATGTGACACTTTATATTAAATATTTAATATGATGATCAATTATCGTTACATGAATTTGATTTTACACGTGCTAATTGCATTTTCTTGAAAGTTTATAATTGTTTTCAAATAATCCATTTTGTGCATATCTTGCAATCAAAGCATTTTGTGGGATTGTGCATTTCTTTGAGGCATCATTTCAAACAGTTCACGCACCTTGTCTATGCTTCCACACTTTCCATACATGTCGACAAGGGCAGCTGCAAATACAATACATGTGACAAAATTCCTATATCATTTATGCTTTGATGGTTGTCCACACCATGTTCTCTAGATCCCATTCTGGCATAGGCAAGGAGGAAGTTGGATAAGGTTGTGCAATTTGGTTTTAGATGTGCCAAAATTTGCGTTTTGTTGAAATTTACTTTTGTGCATTTGCTTGAGAGTTCTTAAAGCCTTATGAAAAATCCATTTTGTACATATCTTGCAATCATTGTATTCCATGAGACAACATTTCTTTGAGGCATCATGTCAAACAATTCACGTTCATTGTATATGCTTCCGCACTTTGCATACATGTCTTGCAATGTTCTTGTGAAACATGAACACACTATCCTAAATCATGAAAGGGATGTGAGCTCTGTGAATGAAGGCATCTTGTGAAGACCATACCATGAAACATGAACACCATAACTAAGCATCTTGATCCTTTGACAACAATGCCAATAGGGATATGATCAACACCTCCTGACCTTTTGACATCAATGATAAATGACTTTCATCACATTGTACCAGTGATATCCGTTAAGAGACCAAAGTGCAAAAAGGCAGCAATCTTTGACGAGCTATTACTCGGAATCCATGTCACTTAGAAACATTCCATCTGAGGCTATGGGATCACATAGGGTTGATGTAGGAGTATCCCTAGTTCAAGAGTAATCTTGCATCAACCAAAAATATTTGCATTTTAGTTTGTTTCTTTTCATTTTCTAGTTCAGTTCAGGCAGTTCAGTCAGTAGCAGTTTTTGTATTTTAGTTTGCATTCTACCATAGTTGCATTTAAGATCTTGCAGAGATAGAATTAGCATCTATATTCATTCATGCACAACATATCTGGAATTTGAAGCATTTGGATCAAGTACCGAAAAGTTATCACTATTAGAAGATCAATGATTTTCTCAGAACAGAGCATCCTGACAACCTCTAATAATAAGCTAAAGGAGAAGACTTGCGGAGCATTCCTCGACTTGGGGAGCCTAATGACACATCATTCATGAATATTTGGTTCGTGGCCAACCTTTCCCAATATCCGCACATCATTCCATTCATTTGCGGAGGAACTCTATACAATTAGGTTTGACCTACCTGTGTACACACGTTATAGCTCTTCATTGGAGTTTGTGATCTTCCTTGGCCGATGAGGAGGAATCTATTATTTTGAAGATGATATATAATGATGTAATAGATGCTTAGGAAAGTAGTTAACAATTGATTTCATAGTTGATAGTTTGGGTTCTTTGCGAAGGAGATGCAAAGCTATATCTTGTGCAAATTCTGATATTCTATAGTTAGGCCTTTGAGCCCTAATTGTAAGCCCGCATGTTGCCAACCAATCTGTATTTGATTTCTATGATATACTGAATGACTGAATCTACATTTGTTTCATATCTTTGAGTTATTTCCATTGTGTTTACTCTAGCTGCCTGGTCTGGACTATTCATTCTGTGAACCCTCCTATCGTGACAACACCAAGTGGTATCAGAGTGAAAGTTCCAATCTTTGGGCTCCTGAATTGAGGGAAGTTGGTGAAGGAATTCCGTAAGATCTTGTTGTGGATAGATCACTGATCTGAGGTAGGTTACTTGTGTCACAACTGATTGCCAATTGTGAGGCAGTTGTCACCTTGTAGCCCGATCGCCAAATTTGAGGTAGTTTGCACTTGATCCTAGGAAGAATGCCATCGAGGAGAATCCCTATTGTTGGAACAATGGCTAGAAGAATGGATGAGATGATGGAAATGATGAAAAAATTGAGAATTCAGTTGGATGCTGTCGAAGAAGATAAGTGAAGAGGGTTGACACTGAGACCTAATATGGAAAGCGATGATGAAGAGGAATTTCAATCTGTTGAACAAATTGGCGAAACCCTAGGAGGTGATGAAGAAGAAGAATCAGATCAAGTAAAGATGTTGCGAGCTATTTCAAAGATTGGAAAGAGACCTAGAGTTGATGTATCGAATTACATTCACAATTTGAACCTTGAAGAATTGATTGACTGGATAAATGACATGGAAGAATACTTTGAATATGAAGTTGAAGATTCAGAGAAGGTGAAATTTGCAAAGACAAAGTTGAAAGGACATGCTGCTATATGGTGGAAAGAAGTTCAGTTGGATAGAAACAGAAGAGGAAAAGAAAAGATTACAAAGTGGGAAAATAAAAAATTGAAGAATTAATTTATACCTGCTGACTATGAGTTAGAATTATTGAAGAGATTGGAAAACCTAAAACAAAAGGAGAAATCTGTGAAGGAGTATACTGAAGAATTTCATAAGATGATCATAAGGACAGGACATAGTGAAGCAAGAAAAGAGAAAGTGGCAAGATACATCAATGGACTAAGATTGAACTTTCAAGAAGAATTAAGTTTAGTGAGGACGACATATTTGGAGGAAGCATATCAGTTTGCCCTAAAAATTGAGGAGAAGTTGAACAAGAGACATGATCAGAGACAAAGAGAAAGAGGAGGTAAATTTTAGAGAGGCAAAACATTTTTCGGAGGAGACAGATCACATCCAGAGCAGAACGAGCTTGACAGCCCATTCAAGAAGGATGACAGAGATAATAATGCTTACCAGAGAGATGACATAAATTTTTACTAGAGAGGAAACCCTAGTGCATACCAGAACGAAAGACATAGAAGAGAGGTAAGAGGATTTGATAAAAAAACATTTAGAGGCACTTGTTTCAAGTGTGGAGGTGAAGGACATAGAGCATTTGAATGTAATCAGGGGAGTACAAGTAAAAGGACAGAGAATAGTGGAAGAGCATCCTATGTGGAAGAAGAACTTATTGGATCACTGAGTTCAGTTGGCAAACCTAAGAAAGAATAATCACTAGTGATGAGGAGAGCACTAGTTCAAGAAGAAACAAATTAGGAACCACCGCAGAGGAAGAGTTTGTTTAGAACAAGATGCAAATCAGGAGGTAAATGTTGTAAATTTGTGATTGATAGTGGTAGTTTAGATAACCTAGTTTCAGAGGAGATGGTGACTAAGTTGAAGTTGGAAAGATTGAGACACCCTAAGCCCTATCAGATAGCATGAATTCAGGATGATCATAAGGTACTGGTGAGTGAACAATGTTTGGTGAAATTTCATATTGGATCATATCATGATGAAGTATTGTGTGATATTATGCCTATGGATGTATGTCACATTTTGATGGGTAGACCTTGGCAGTATGATAGAAAAGCTATACATGATGGGAGAAAGAATACATACATTATAACATCAACTGGGAAGAGAATTAATTTGATTCCTTTGGAGGATGGTCCTAAGAATGAAGTATGTGGAAATGATAGAATCTGTTTGGTAGATGGAAGAAAATTTCTAAATGGTTTGAGACCTGAGGATATGTGTTATGCTTTGATTCCTAAGAAGCCTGAAACATTGAAGAAGTAGATTGAAGAATCACAACTGGGGGGACAGATAACTGAATTGCTGACAGAGTATGGAGACATCATATCAGATAATGTACTTGAAGGATTGCCACTAATCAGGAGTATCAGTCATCACATGGACCTTATACTGGGAGCTAGTTTGCCTAACAAAGCAACAGGTAGAATGACATTGGTAGAGAATGAAGAATTGAATAGGCAGATATAAGAGTTGTTGAGGAAAGGTTTGATCAAAGAAATTTTGAGCCCTTGTGCAGTACCTGCAGCGTTAGCACCTAAGAAGGATGGATAATGGAGAATGTGTACAGACTTTAGAGCAATCAACAAGATCACAGTTAAGTATAGATTTCCTTTACCTAGGATGGATGATATCATGGATTGTTTGAGTGGAGCAAAATATTTCACAAAGATAGATTTGAAGAGTGGATACCATCAGATCAAAATCAGAGAAGGAGATGAATGGAAGATTGCTTTTAAGACAAATGAAGGATTGTATGAGTGGTTAGTGATGCCTTTTGGATTGACAAATGTGCCTAGTACTTTCATGAGGTTGATGAATGAAGTTTTGAATAAATTCTTGGGTAAGTTTGTTATTGTATATCTAGATGACATTCTAATTTTTAGTAAGACAAAGGAGGAACATGTGCAACATCTGAGACAAGTTTTGCAGAGACTGAGAGAAGAGAAATTGTTGATAAACATCAAGAAGTGTAGTTTCATGAAAGAAGAATTGGTATATTTGGGATTTGTGATTTCTGCGGAAGGATTGAAGATGGACCCTGAGAAAGTAAGAGCAATTATTGAATGGCCTACACTGAAGAGCATTGGAGAGGTTAGATCATTTCATGGATTGGCTAGCTTCTATCAAAAGTTCATTAGAAATTTTAGTTCAGTTTGTAACCCTATGACAGAGACAATGAGAGGTGACAGAAAAGATTTCAAGTGGACATCAGGAGTAGAAATTGTTTTTGAGTTGTTGAAGTAGAAAGTGACAAAGCAACCTGTTTTGGCATTACCAGATTTACATAAGGTATTTTAGGTGGATTGTGATGCAAGTGGAAATGCAATTAGAGTAGTGTTAAGTCAGGAAGTTAGACCAGTAGCATATTTCAATGAGAAGTTGAATGATGCAAGGAAAAGATATTCATTTTATGATCAGGAGTTCTATGCCATAATTCAAGCCTTGAAGTGGACATTTGATGAATTGAAGAACATGTATGAGGGAGACACTAATTTTTTAGAACCATGGAAAGCATGTAAGGAACCTGTTATGACAGATAGGAGTAAGTGGTTGGACTATTTCATTCAAGAAGATATGTTGTTCAGAGGAAATCAATTATGCATACCTAGAAGTTCAATGAGGGATAATTTGATCAAGGAAAAGCACAGTGGTGGATTGATAGGACATTTTGGCATTGGTAAGACAATAGCTTTGGTGAGTGAAAATTACTTTTGGGCATTAGATACATAAGGATGTTAGGAAATTTGTGTAGAGTTGTAGAGTTTGTCAAGTTGAAAAAGGGAGCAGTTAGAATACTAGATTGTATAAACCTTTGACAATACCAGAGAGACCTTGGGAAGACATAACTTGTATGGAATTTGTAATGGGATTGCAGAAGACACAAAGAGGACATGATTCAATATTTGTAGTGGTAGACAGATTTTCAAAGATGGCACATTTCATACCTTTTAAGAAGACAACTGATGTAGTGCTTGTAGCTGACCTATTTTTCAAGGAGATTGTGAGATTGCATGGATTACCTAAGAGCATAGTTTCAGACAGAGACACAAAGTTTGTTGGATACTTTTGGAAGACACTTTGGAAGAAATTGAAGATAGATTTGAAGTTCAGTTCAACATTTCATCCACAGACTGATGGATAGACAGAGGCAGTGAATAGGAGTTTGGGAAACTTGTTGAGATGTTTGGTTGGAGATAAGGCATGAAGTTGGGATTTGATTCTTTCACAAGAAGAGTTTGCATATAATAATTTAGTGAATAAGAGTATTGAAAGAACACCTTTTGAGATTGTTACCAAAGTGAATCCTAGAGGAGTTATAGAATTAGGAGATATCATTATGGAAGAAAAGAGAAGTGCAGAAGTAAAGGAATTTGTTGAACTGCATAGGACAACTGAGAGAGGGCAGGGTGAATTAGTTGTCCTAAAACTTTTAACCAAATATAATCATTAACTTATCAATTACTTATATTTAGATATAACCATGAAAGTATTAAATGAGAAGCTCAACACAAAAGCGTAAACAACACAGGAGACACTAGATTTTTATGTGGAAAACCCTAAAAGGGAAAAACCACAGTGGGTGTTAGCCCACAGAAATATATAAGTTATATCAATACCAAAAAATAGAGGCTCACTGCAAAGAAAGGCTCACTGCCTATGGATGGCTCACTGCCAAGGGGTGGCTCACTGCGAAAAGGTTGAACTGAGATAACAACATCTAATTCATGTCAAAGTTTAGTTCCATTGAAGCGTAAACACCTTTGCTCTACTTTGCTGCCTTACTTCACTTTATCTTTGCATCTTCGCACTTGGATGCATTTTCATGAATCAATTACAAGTATGTATACACTACATCAACCTTGGAATGATCATCAAGGTCAGCATTACAATCATCAACCATTGGAATAATATCCAAGGTCGTCATTACAAACATACATAAACTAGGTCTGGACCTAATACAAATTTAACTAAGGAAAAGATGTAAGAGTGTATGTAGATCACGCTATGCCTTAGCTAGGACTCAAACCCAATCTTCCATGATACAACACACTATCACAAACTTTGATGCATCATCGCAAATGATGAATTCAACCAGGTCGACCAAGACTAATGTTAACACAAGTATTCTCAAGAACACGCTTCATACACAATCTGAATTACACCTTGCAGACCAATCTGAATGTAGGAGCATGATCAGGAGACATCCACAAGCACATTATAATCACCAAGAACAACCACACGATCTCTAACAACTCTATCAACAAGATTCTTCAAACCAGAGCACAAGAACAACACTACTAGCCATTGTCATGAGTAAAAAATAGCTTTTGGACCACCAAATCACAAACCATTACACTTGAAGACATTTAACATCATCACAGACTTACTTCTAGAACTGCAGACCAAAATACTTTAATGCGGAGGAATGCAGAGCAAAACACTTTCTCCCTGTCACCACCAAACACATTGAAAAAGTTATTTTCGCTCTGGTGAACATATCTCACTCAATTCTTCATACCGGAGGCTCAAACTTGGAATATAACATCTTTAGACAGGCTTGTAAATAACTTCTAATCCAAAGGTAAAGATATTCATTCTTCAAGAAATGCAGAGCATTCTTTTGGATTGTTCTTCTGCATGTAATGTACTATTTCTACTGCAACACATTGTTATCATTGGAGGGGCTAATTTTCTCAATATCCTCAACAAAGTAAGAGCATAGTTGACACCAATGGCAACATAGATATGTTTACATCAATGACAACACTGATTAGGCACATACTTGCAACAGAATTTGTAGGACACATGGAGACAATGCATTATCAGGTTAAGAAGCATTTGGAAGATATGAACAACAAATATAAGGAGCAAGCATATTTGAAGAGAAGACACAAGGAATTTGTAGTTGGAGATGAAGTAATGATATACTTGAGAAAATAAATATTTCTATTTGGGACATATAACAAGTTGAAGATGAAGAAGTTTGGACCTTGTAGGATACTCAGGAAATTTGATTTAGGCAATGCATATGAAGTGGAACTACTAGAGACATTGGGTATTTCACCTATTTTCAACATTGCAGACATATATCAGTATCATGAAGTAGAGCTCAGTGACAACATTGAAGAGGACTTGAAGAAGCAGTTACCACAACAAGCATCAGAGCAGATTGAGAACATTTTGGACAATAGAGTTGGACACAACACCAGAGGAAGACAATATAAAGAATATCTTGTGAAGTGGAAAGGTAGACCAGAAGAAGATTTGTCATGGATTTCTTAGGCTAAGGTGGACCATCTTGGTTTTCCTCTAGCCCCAGCAAAGTGAGGGACTCACTTTTTCAATAACCCCAGATGTCTGATGTAGGAGCATCCCTGGTTCAAGAGCAATCTTGCATCAACCAAAAACATTTGCATTTCAGTTTGTTTGCAGTTTAGTAGGTTTTTGTTTATTTTCCAGTTTAGTTTAGGTAGTTTAGTCAGTAGCAGTTTATGTATTTTGCTCCGCATTCTACCGCAGTTGCATTTCATATCTTGTGGAGCTGGACTTAGCATCTACATTCATTCATGCACAACATATCCAAAATTCAGAGCATTTGGATCAAGTATCAGAAAGTTATCACTATCAGAAGATCAATTGTTTTCTCAAAATAGAGCATCCTGACAACCTCTGATAATCAGCTAAAGGAGAAGACTTGCGGAGCATTCCTCGACTTGGGGAGCCTAATGACACATTATTCATTAATCTTTGGTTCATGTCTGACCTTCCCCGAGATCTGTACATCATTCCATTCATTTGCGGAGGAACTCTATGCAATTAGGTCTGACCTACCCGTGTACACACATTACAACTCTTCATTGGAGTTTGTGATCTTCCTTGGCCGACACGGAGGAATCTATTGTTCTGGAGATGATATAGATTGATGTAATAGATGCCTAGGAAAGTAGTTAACAGTTGATTTCATAGTTGATAGTTTGGGTTCTTTGCGAAGGAGCTTCAAAGTTATATCTTGTGCAAATTCTAATATTCTGTAGTCAGGCATTTGAGTCCTAATTGTAAGCCCACATGTTGCTGGCCAATCTGTATTTGAATTCTATGATATAATAAATGACTGAATCAACATTTTTTTTATATCTTTGAGTTGTTTCCATTGTGTTTACTCTAGCTGCACGGTCTGGACTGTTCATTCTGTGAACTCTCCTACCATGAATATACCAAGGGTCCCTCTATAATAACCTTTCTCAGTTTTTTATATCTTTGAGACCTTTACTCGTGGTGAAAGTTTTTCTGCTGCTCCAAAAATGGTCAGATGCATGTAGTGTAAAGTTGCAAAGAGGTGTAACTTTCATTCTGCTCCTCATACAACCAAACCAATAGTTCCAATGCATCTAGATGGGTACGTTTAGGCTAGGCATGGTCCTATTTTGCACCCAAACATGCCAAAACAGTTTGAACTACATTGTATCGGTGATATCCCTTAAGAGACCAAAGTGCAAAAAGGTAGCAATCTTTGACGAGTTGCTACTCAGAAACTGTGTCACTTAGAAACATTCCATCTGAGGCTATGAGATCACCTAGGGTCCCTGGTGCAGAGGCAACTGGATCGGAGAAGGAGGACAAACTTGACAAGGTTCAACTACACCAATTAGCCCCAAAACAGAGATCTTTATGCAAAAGTGGGAACAACAGAAAGGAACTCTAGTATCATCATGGAAATGTTGGTTTGGGATGTTAGGGGACCCATTCCATCCATTGGCCAAGGTTAATTGGACTTCGGGTTGGTACTTCCTTCACAAACCACCCAAAATGGCTCGTAGCTCTTCAAAAAGACAACAGACCTAATAAATTTTGACTCAGACCTCCAAACCCAGATCTTAGACACTCATTAGATACCCATTATGGCCTTCTATCACATATCCCAAACTTGGCATAGGTTGTTTTGGACAGAATATCTCAACCAATAACCCCTGTTAGTGACCGAGTGCGCCAATTAGGCCAAATTTACAAAGAGACTACCAAAGAATGCAAGCCTAGAACTCAAACAAAAGTTTGGACACTTAGAATACATGCTAAAACAAAGGAATTTGTGGGTTTTAGACCTCTACTAACTGCTGTTCCCAAAAACACACCTTTGGTTCCTTCAATGTGCTCTTAAAACTACACCTAACACATGGTTTTGTTAGGTTGTTCAATGACACAACAACAAATCATCTTCTCTGCCAAAAATATTAATGAAATGCATTGAAACTACACTACAACAATCCATTCCACTGATCTATGAGGTCTTACATCAGTGGAATGGAAGAAACTTCATGGATTGCAACCACAATCCTTATTAGGCTTGAAATGGACTGTTTTTAAAACAAACCTTATATCTCCCTTATAATGCAACTTCAAAACATCAAATCACTTTCAAATGATGATTATCTCCCTACACTAGTTTATCAAAACATGAAAGATGAATGACAGTGCTATACCTTCTCAGTGTACGGTCTGCAAGAGTGAATTTTCCAGAAAATTCAAAATTCTTGTAAAGAATAGTCCTAAATCATGTTCTTGTGGAATGATTTATCTTCAATGTCAAGAGTCCAAACCAAACTTTATTGGTAGTCACTTCATCCTACTACATTACCAACCAACCCAAGTTTCATGAAAATGCCGTACAATGCAATGGTATGGATTGTTGCAGCACTTTCCTTCAGTGAAAACGGAAAATTCAGAAAAATAGTCTAATGGTAAGTGATTGTAGATCACTCCCTCCTCAACATTACAACATCAAACTAGTTCCAAATAATAATCACCTCACCATATTTCATTTCCAAACATCATATGTCTCTTGACAGTGCCGTACAACTGAATAGTACGGACTGTTATTATAGAAAATGCAGAAAACTAACAAAATGACAGCAGAAAACTAGTTTGTATTGCTTGGAACTCCTTTTACATGCCTCAATCATTATGTTCAAGTTGTTTTTAACCTTGTCAACCTCCTATAAATTAGTTTGGTTTGATGGGAAGGTTTGCAACCACCTTTTCCCATCGAACTTCCTTTGGTAGTTTGGGAACCACAACTACTTACCTGCTTTGTTGGCAGAGTTACATTTGTTTAAGGAATTTGAAACTGTCTTCAATCAGAATTACAATGTAGTTAGGCCTTAACTAGATCTTACACCACCCTAGACTCCTTGTTATGCCTTGATAAGGCTCACAAACATGAAGATTATCCTTCTATATGCCTTGAGAAGGCTTACATATATGACTGTCCCTATATAATGATAAATGTTTAATGGCATCATAGCCTTATTACAACATGGAGATGGTCTCAAGGACCTTATTAAACCAAAACAAAACAACTTGAAGATCAACCAAATCATAGAGATCTTGGTGCTCCTGCACTAGTCCCTCTACAATAACCTCTCTCAGTTTTTTATATCTCTGAAGTGTTTGCCTGTGGTGAAAGTTTTTCTGCTGCTCCAAAAATGGTCAGATGCATGCAGTGTAAAGTTGCAAAGGGGTGTAACTTTTGCTCTTCTCCTCGTGTGTCCAAACTGATAGTTCCAATGCATTCGGATGGGTACGTTTAGGCTAGGAATGGTCCCGTTTCGCACCCAAACATGCCGAAACAGTCTGAGCTACATTGTATCAGCGATATCCCTTAAGAGACCAAAGTGCAAAAAGGCAGCAATCTTTGACAAGTTGTTACTCAGAAATTGTGTCACTTAGAAACATTCCATTTGAGGCTATAGGATCATGTAAAGTCTATCTACAATAACCTCTCTCAGTTTTTTATATCTTTGAGGCATTTGGCCATGGTGAAAGTTTTCTTCTGCTCCAAAAATGGTCAGATGCATGTAATGTAAAGTTGCAAAGGGGTGTAACTTTTGTTCTGCTCCTCGTGCAAGCAAATTGACAGTTCCAACACATCCTGATGGGCATGTTTAGGCTATGCATGGTCCTATTTCACACCTAAACGTGCTGAAATAGTTTGAGCTACATTGTATTGGTGATATCCCTTAAGAGACCAAAGTGCAAAAAGGCATCAATCTTTGACGAGCTGTTACTCAGAAACTGTGTCACTTAGAAACATTCTATTTGAGGCTATGATATCACATAGGTTCCCTCTACAATAACCTCTCTTAGTTTTTTATATCTCTGATTTCCCTTGGCGAAAGTTTTTTTGCTGCTCCAAAAATGGTCAGATGCATGCAGTGTAAAGTTGCAAAGGGGTGTAACTTTTGTTCTTCTCATTGTGCGGCCAAACTGATAGTTCCAACGCATCCAAATGGGTACATTTAGGCTAGGCATGGTCTTGTTTTGCACCCAAACATGCCGAAACATTCCGAGCTACAGTACCGGTGATATCCCTTAAGAGACCAAAGTACAAAAAGGTAGCAATCTTTGACGAGCTATTACTTAGAATCCATGTCACTTAGAAACATTCCATCTGAGGCTATGGGATCATATAGGGTCCCTCTACAATAACCTCTCTTAGTTGTTTATATCTCTAAGGCATTTGCTCATGGTGAAAATTTTTCTACTGCTCCAAAAATGGTCAGATGCATGTAGTGTAAAGTTGCAAAGGGGTGTAACTTTCATTTTGCTCGTCATGCGACTAAACCAACAGTTCCAATGCATCCGAATGGCTACGTTTAGGCTAGGAATGGTCCTATTTTGCACCCAAACATGCCGAAACAATTAGCACCAACATGTTTAGTTGGGCACATATATGCTACACAAGGTCACTGCCCTTCATTATAAAAGGGTCATAGTCTTTCCTATTCGAAGGGTCACAACTTTTTGCCTTTGAAATGTCATCAGTATTTGTGAGAACATCAAGATAACACTTTCTGCAAATGTTCTCCAAGCATTATCATCATTTTTATTTCTCATCCCAATAAATTGGGTTGCTTTCAACATCAATGCATCAACCATTCATGTAGCACTTCACATACTAGTAAAAGATATTAGCCCTCTTAAGGGTCAAGCTCTTTCAACTTATCAAGAAAGCATTATTTCATTTGTTGCTATTTCTGTTGATAACTAAGAGGGGGGGTGAATCAGTTATCTTAATTTATTCAACTTTCTGTTCTTCTTTAATAATTAGTGCAGCAACAAGGCAAACAAGCATGAAAGTAGAAACAAAGTTAATACACATAACACAATGATTTTGACGTGGAAAACCCGGTTAAGGGAAAAACCACAGGGTGATTAACCTAAGAATGTATTCTCTGTTAGAAGAATAGAAGTACAAAATGGCACCTGCCAATTTAGGGCTCACTGCCCGAGCACACTGCTCACAAGAGGCTTACTGCCTATAAGAGAGGAAGATAAAACTATGTTTGAACTAATGAGAAACATCCACACATGCTAAGATTCAGTTTCGGTTGAGCTCAATAAACTGATCTGCTGCACTTCATTCTTACTTTCTTTTGGTTCAACTGTCTTGTCACATTCTGG
Organism: Cunninghamia lanceolata; assembly: GCA_027924645.1. Lineage (NCBI taxonomy): Eukaryota > Viridiplantae > Streptophyta > Pinopsida > Cupressales > Cupressaceae > Cunninghamia > Cunninghamia lanceolata. Next base: position 5,170,304 of record BSBN01000469.1, read on the forward strand.
ACCTGTCTTACTGCCTTCACACTACTCCTCTACTTTTCTTCACATAATTACACATTCACTCCACACACCTTCATATCTAAATTCATCTGGTATATATATCCGCACAAGTAATCCCACCATCTTTCTAGTCGGCATCTGGAATAGTCAATATTTTCCCAGGTTTTGAATTGTCAGCTGGATCCTTGCTTACCAAGTGATGCGGATCTAGGAGATGCTTGTAGAAGTCATCAATCATGTCAGCCAATCATGAATGATACCTCAAGAAACTTAGTCATCAGCAATATCTCTTCCAGATTCGGGTCTGATAATCTGCTGGTATAGTTCTTCCTCTGTTTACTCTGTCAAATAGGAACCCAACACTCAAGTGCTCATATCTTTTCATCCTTCCATCATTGGAGGCTAAATCCTTGGAATCTATTAGTCAAGGTACTCCTCTTGACTTCCCCAATCCGGACTTCACTAAGATACTTCCTCTGAGAGATCCGGACCTGACTGTTGGACTTTGCTAATTGCTCTATTCTTGCTTACCGGATCATAACACTTCTTCACTCTGACTTCCGGTAGAGACTCATCATGTCTTGCAGATGTGTGGGATAACCTTGTTGCCATCAATGACAACATACATGGATCCATATAGTGTCTCTTGCCAACAATTTCAACTCAGAAGTGACATGATAGAGCTTTATGGCGATGACCTTGTATGAACAATAGTGAACATGCACCAACTAGCACCCATAAATGTGAATAAAGTGGTATGTATGCTTGATAGTATTATTTCACCATTCAATCTATCTAGTCTAATGAGGAGGATGCGGCGCCAAATTCTAGTAAACATGTCATAAATGGTCATTCAAGCCCTTTGAAAACCCTTACATATTCTAAGTAGAGATTATTACACATATACCATGGAGAGTGATTGCGACATTATACAATATTGAGATAAGAAAGCCCCAATCTATTGTGCATGTAGGACTAAGCTTCCATCTCACTAGTTGTATATTACATGGGAAGAAATTACCATACTTGTTTGATGCCACTTCTACTATATTAAATTCACCACACACAACCCAAGTTTTTATGACTTTACTATACAATCTCATGTTGATATTCAACATGATGATTCATTTTTATTTTAAAGGACTCTTTTGTTGGGTATCTTCAAAGGATTAGCTTTGTGTGCTAAGTGGATTATGAGGGCCATAGAGAGGATTGAATTTAAAAAAATCCTACTATGTAATACAATTGGACTTTAAATATTTGAAGTAAACCATCTACAAATATATATTGATGCATGGATTTATAATGCATATATGGACACCATCAATAAAAATGATATGTATTAATAAAATATCCATATAGGCATACATCAATATCTGTCAATATAAGTATAACATATATAGAAAACAGCCATATAGGCTTACAAGAATGCCATATAGCCATACAAAGTCAACTATATGGAATACAAAATATATGTCCACAAATGCCATATAGGCATACAACAAAGGAACACAATAAAAAGTCATTCCCCTCCATCGGGTGAAGAGAATAGATCACGGGCAGCCTTTGATGTTCGAGGGGATGGAGATGCGTATGAGGGTGGTCTACTACGAACCCGAGGGCTGCTCCCCTATTTAGTTGTTCATGGATATGTAGTTGTTACAATAAAAAGTATAGACATTAATATATAGAAATTACATTATAAAAAATGAAACATTTAACAAAATAATCACTTACCACTACCAGAAAATATGTCTCCTCATTTGCCTGAGTACTAGGATTAGGCTATGGCGATGTCATTTCCTATAGAAACCATCTAGATAGAAATTAAACTTCAAATCAAAAATCATTTGATTTTTCAAAAATAAACAACTATAACAATGAATGTAATTTGAAATTTACTAATCTGCCTCATTCCCCCATCAAAGGTATGGAGCTATAAATTGTAGAGGACACACCATGCTCCATTGCCCTATGAACTTTAGGAGGTGCCTCTGCAACCTACATCATCTGAAAATAAAACAACATTGTTCAATTACAAAAACTACAATAGTGATGCAAGTCATGGCTCCTAACATACACACACGTTCACCTAAACATGGAAGTACACACAATAAAGAACACAAGTCATGTATGCATATATACAAATTAGACAAAGATTCATGACTATTGTGTGGTATAAGGGTCAACAAAGGAGGGACCATAGTAGCATGAAAGTTTAGGTTTAAGAAGTCAGAGAGGGAGTGAAGGTGTTAGTTTAGGTTTAGGTTGGTGGTAGGGTTGTGGGGTAGCATAACCATGACTTGCTAAATTGTTAAAAAAAAATTAAAAAATAGTAGGATGAGAGATTCCACCTATTACTAAAAGTGATAAAAACTCTTACTATGCGGAAAGGACTCCAAACAAGTAGATAAATGTAAAAGGGCTCCATCTAAATACACAACATGATCTAACTCTACAAATAACATGTTAAAGGTATCCAACTATGTAGAATGTACTTTGTCTAGATATTGTAATGAAGCTTTGTATTGTACCAAAAAAAGATATTCATTGTCACCAATGCATCAGTATGATACAACTAGACACATAATACACATTCTTCACTATAAATTCCCATAGTAAAGTCTTGGGTATGGGCATAAAAAACATCACAACCAAGAGTTTAATCTATTGATCTAGCTTCTTGGGTTGAGAACTATGAATGTTGGAGGTAACAATCATTGAAATTGTAAATAAGTTCTTTCTTATTTTGGATAGGGAAGATAGGATCGACTCCCTTATGGATAGAAATTAGAACCCTACTAGGCTCCAAGTATGTAAAGTATATTATATGAGGGAACTTTGATCATTTCAAAGGTTAAGGGGTCCGTAGAAAAGATGGTTGTGTATTTAAAGAGGTGTTTTACTTTGCCCTTAAGAAGAATAAAAGAGCCATGAGCATTTGTATGATATCAACACCTTAGAAATTTGGTGGTATGTTTAGTTAGGGTAAGGGGTTGTGCTACTTTAACCCTAAGGTTTTATAAAGTCTTGTGCTTTTTGGTCTATTTATATTGATTATTAAGTTGTAGATATTAATGTTGGTTAGGTTGATTGGTTTAAACATAGTGTTATTGATAAAAATATATTAAATTTTAAGCTTTAGTGGGTTGAAAGTTTTTAAAATTTTGAAGTGAGGAGTTTGATAATTTTAAGAAAAGTTCATGGTTCCCTTAAGAAGTTAGAAATTAGCAAAATAAAATACTAGGTTGTAGATGTTGAAATGGTTCTATTTTATTGGAAAATATATTGGTTCATGAAAAAATGTTTAGTTTAGGTGTTGAAATAGTCATGGTTTATTGATGTTTAGAAATAAATTACATGGACCTTTATTAGAGTGCAAGTTTGTAAAAATCATGGTTCATTGGTGAAGTTATCAACCTATTAATCATTTATTAAATTATAGGCTCGAAACAATGGTGGTTCATTGGTGAAGATATTTGTGTCAAAATAGTCAAGTTTCATTCATAAAAATATCAAACTAATGAAACATTATCAAGTTGTAGGAATGGAAATGGTCATGGTCCATTGTTAGAATATGTTAGGCTCATGATTCAAGATTCTAGTAACACCTCTTTGCCACTCAGAATGTCTCTGTTTTGACTCTATGTCTACGTTTTTCATCTCATGCAGTGGATTTTTACATCTCACTTTTGATTCTGATGCATTCTATGGTGAACTCTCTTGGATCTTCAACTAGTTGTGAACTCTTGTGAAGATTTGGCTCTCTTGGTGATATACTATAGCTCTTTCTTATGTTTTCTCAAGTCTCCATTGCTGTTGTGCTCTTTTGGTACATGTTTATGTGAGTTCTTGGAGGATTTTCTACTCTCTTTCATCTCAAAGAATATAGTAGTATTAAATGAAGGGTCCTGTTGTGTGGTTACACAACACGCCCCATTTTGCCTTAGCAAAATAGGGACCCAACTTTTCTTTCTGCTTTTGCTTGCTTGTTTCTTGCTTTGGGCAGTTTGGTAAAATCACTCATGTATGTCACCTTTGCGAAGGTATGAGCATCATAAGAAGAGGTCAGTTTCCAAGGTTAGAGTTTACTATCATCAACCTCATGGATGGAAAGAATACAAAATTCCAAGCATGTTTGCCTTTTGGATCACCCCAATATTGTCTAAGGGTAGATAGTTATGTGGAGTCAAAGTTCGGTCAACCCTGATATTCCTCATGGGGGGTCATATTTCTAAACATCAGTCATATTCGCTAACATGACCCCGACTTAGAAAAATCACCCGATAACCATTAGATACTCGATACATGAACATCAAAATAAAATAAGATGAGTATCTACTCGTCAAGAACCTCATGTATTCGCGAGGGATCATATTTCTTAATATCATTCATCTTACCAAATATCAACCCTGTACGAATATAACCCTATGCTCATATGAATATGATGTCATTCAGTTCCAACGAACAAAATAAATCACCTCGGTGATGACGTAATCATTTTACTCGACCCATAGAGGGTCATATATCCAAATATCTGTCATATTTCTCAATATGATGATGACGTCACCAAAACTTGATAACTAAGGAGCATTGATGGCATGTCATCATGAGCTAGCCCCAAGGGGGTTACATTTTGAAGTATCCCTCATCTTAATTTGATGACCTAATCTGGCTGCATGGTCAAGGGTTGACCATATCACCCCGATCTTTAGTAAATGATTATTCTGTGCATGAGAGGGGGGTCATATTATCCTTAAGGGGGTCATATTTTCAAATATCCCTAATCTTCAAAAGATCACCCTCTAGCATTAAATGCAATCAACAAGGTAGGTGAAGCACCACTGATTTCAAATATAAATCCAACACTTGGCGTCATCTATGAGCTTCATGCAAATAATTGACAGATTCGATTAGAACAATGCATATGCCCTAATTTGTCATATTGATCCATTTAAAAGAAAAATTCAAGGGTTATTTACATTTACCCTGTGATAAATTAAGAATTATAGAGCTCTGAAAGCAAAACCCTTATCAGTCACCTGTTGGCAGATCGTGACCCTCAACATAACAGAATGGAACTGTTGACCCTGCACACTTGCGTCTTTCCCGTTATTAGTCATATAATCCAAAGGAAAGAAATATCATGTAAGTAATTCAAAATCCTCTCTGTTGTCATTTTTTGCAAATATCTAGGTACAATAATTCTTTACTAAGGTAAATCTGAATGATGATGCACGAAAAGAATTAAAATGATGAATAATAGCTAGGAGATACATGATATTGTTGAATGTTCGTACAAGCACCATAGGGTAAGACATGCATATGTCTATTGCAGGACTCAATGGCAGAGGTTACAAAGAATAGTTCTAAAGCCGAGTTCTTCAAGCCTATGTTTGTAAGGCCTGAAGGGGTGGAGTTCAGAAACAATGTTATCAGTGACAAGCACCAGGGGCAAACAAACTTAGATGCATGGTCGAGGAAATTGGATGATGATATCGACAACCCCATATTGGATAGGATATTTACAATACGTTTGTGGCACATAGTAGGATTCCCATATGCGATGGATGCCATTGAGTTGGTGGTAGATTGTGCCAGAAACTATAACCCTGGAACCAAGAGAGTAGAGAAACATGGCAGGGTATATGCTGACTTTTCAGTCAAGGGCATCACTGCCACATTTAACTTGCCAGTGGTAAATAAGATTGTCAGTGTGGACCTCAATAAACTAGAAAAGGAGTATAACAATAACAAGAAAGAGGCTAGGAAGAGAATATATCAGTGGAGGGCAAAGAACAATACCTACACAGCTTCAGCCAAGTTGTCGGTATACCTATACAAGTTTGATTTCGATGATAAATATCAGTATATAATTGCCTTGTTGAGCAGGATGACCAACAAACCTCATGTTGGTAACTTTTAAAACTGGATGTTTGGGATTATCCAGATGGTATTGTACTCATATAACAAGCCTCTATGGACCAAAATCATCAGTGATTGCCTAGATGAGGGGATGAAGAAGCTAGGAGGTAAGACATGCATATTTTACATGACCTCCTATGTTGTGTATTATTGTGCTTTTCGAGGAACATTTGATGCCCTACAAATAGTAGGCAAGGTAGGAAATAGCACCGGTGATGTACATCTATGGGATCATTATCCCCAATTGTAGAAAAAGGTATACCTCCAAGATTACAAGTTAGTAAATGATGCATTTTCAATGCATCTGGTTAGAACAATGGAGGAGGACCGAACCAAGAGATTGAGCATGGAAGCTCAAAAAGTTATTTACAAGTATGGAGCTTGGTTTATCCAATTCTCCACTTTTTCATACATAAGAATTGAAGGGTTTGAGGGACAGCCCCTCATGTTGCCAAGATACCCCACTGATAGGGTCATCTTGATGGAGTTTGTTAGACAGGTGTCCACTTCAGTTGAAGCTTACATAGAGCAGAAGAAGGTCCCTCCTATACTATTTCCAATTTACATAGGATGGTACTTATGCCCAGACAGACAGAGCATGAAACATTCTATTGGAGGGTTGAAACTCATGTAATTAAATCCATTCCCTATTTCCAAGTTATATGACCCTTATGGAAGGATGCAGAAGTTGTTAGGAAAATAGATACATCAAAAGCACCTAGAGGACTTCTGGACCGACTGTGATGATGAGGACGAGGTGAGAAGAAGAAAATATCAAAGGCTCACCCTAAATCAAATCAGGACCTTTGATTGCATCCCATTACCTGCACAGCTACATCATGATGATGGAAAGATAATGTCAAATGAGTATGATGACAAGAAGGTATATAATGACACCATTTCAGCCCCTGATCTGACACAGTAGGAGGAGACCTCCTTGGACCAAATAATGCAAGGGGTAATTCAATTGACCCAAAGTTGGGTAGATGCAGAGATTGCCAAATTGAAGAAGAAGGGCATGGCCCTCACAGTTGATAATAAGAAGAAGAGACAAGAATTGTCAGATGAAGAGTATGATGATTTTCTTATTGAGAAGAGAAAATCTAATGGAGAGAGATTACCCACATAAGAACAAAAGCTGCCATCCAAGGGTAAGAAGGTGGAAGATGAACAGAAAGGGGTGATCATCAAAAGGATTACATCAAAAGGTGATGGGGCATCCACATCAGCTCATGTGTCTACATCATAGCCACCCCCTAACAAACAAAAGACCAAGAGGATAGTCAGGCCGGCTACTAAAAATACAGAAGGGCAGGTAGAGGTTGAAACTCTACAAGGTTAATTAGAAGAAGGTAGTCCCTTAGAAGGAGAACAATTGAATAAAGAGCCTAGGGATGATGACTTGTTAATAACAAGTAAGAAAAGAAAGAAGGTGTTATAGAAACCACCACCCAAAAAGCAAAGGATAGCCATGAGGGGAGATTTTAGCACTGACCCCATCATGTTAAGAGTATGGGCGGTGTAACCTTCAGAAGAGAGCTGCAACATGAAGTCCCCATTCCTACGATAATTCAGTTTAAGACTGAGAAGATGCAGGATCAGAAAGAAAAGGAAGTGCTTATGGCTAGTAAGGAGTCCCCTTTCCCTCTAGATGATACTGTAGAGTTATCCGATGACGAGGTAGTTCAGGACGTGGCTACTCAGCACATGGAAACATTGGTTGCCAATACCAAGATGACTCCTCACGGGACGCCAATTGCCCAAGTGGTAATTAACTAGGCAAGGGATGAAAAGGATGAAACAAAACAGGATAGCCCTAAAAGAGTAGCCCAACAGATAGGGTTGTATAATTTGGTTGAGTAGGTTACTAGTCTTGTAGCAATAGACCTAACCTATAGGGGTGATATCAACCCAAATAAAGATAGTAATACACCTCTGGAGCCTAAAAAAGATGAAGATACAAAGCAGATCGAGGAGGATGATGTGACACCTGATCAAGACAAGGATCAAAATAAGGCACCCATAGGACAAGAACAATCAGAAGCACAACTTCAGAATGGGGGTGATCAAGACATGCTAGACAAGGGTACTGAGCAAGACCAAAGTGATCCATCACCACCTCCTAAAGGGGGTGATCAAGGTAGTAATCCAGCATCAGAGGAGAAATCAGCTAAGAAAGAAATTAACCCATAAGAAATTGATACATTTAAAGATAAAGGGCAAAGTTTGTCACAAGGTATAGGTACAGAGAAAGAGATAGAAAGTGTGACCAAGGGTGATCAAGGTGATCCCCAAGGTCCAAATACACAAGCTTCTCAAGAGGCCAACTTACCACAAGATGAGCAAAAAAAGAAAGCTCAAGAAATTCCAGAGGAGAGCTTATAAAAGGAGGCACAAGACCAAAATGTAAATACTTCACAAGAGCCTCCTCCAAAAAAGTAAATACCTCAATAGGAGGAACCCCAACAAGATCCCCCTCATAAGAAAATACATGAGGAAGAAATTAGAATGGAACAATCACCACCAAGGGCAAAATTGAACATAGGAGCACAAGACACCTAAAATACAGGTGGTGATCATCAGGAGCCTAAGGATGATGTACCTCATTGGTTGCAATGAGAGATACATCTGCAACAGGTTGAGGAGGTACAAGATTTTGATGTTTCTACATTAATTGCTGGGAGAATGATAAAACTGAGAAGAAAGGCTAGGTTGACTTCGGCAATCAAAAGGTATCTTACTACAGGTAGGAGAACTGCCCAAATAGCCCTGCCTACAGTAGAGAAGGAGAAAGGCAAGATAGGCCTTGAAGATTTTCAGATCACTAATGTTGATCTAGGTTTTGCAAATGAGGACCAAGAAGGTCAAGAAGGAAAGGAAATCATTGACTCTCTAAGACAAAGGATGAAGAGAGAGAAGGAGAAGAATAAAAAACATAAAGAGCACATTGCTCAATTACATTCTTTTATTAAAGGGTTAATTAACCTTGATCATGAACCCACTGAGCCAGCCACCCCACTAGCCATTATATCCCAAGAGGAGGTTACTAGATTGGACCTGATGAGGCATAAATCATAGGTAATGGAGAAGTGGATGATGTCATCAATTTTTGAAGCTAAGGATGTAGTGAAAAGCTCTTTGGAGAGGTGGAATTCTTTTAGTGCCTTGACGAGAAAGGTAGATAAATTACAAAATGAGATAGGAAGAAGGTCATTTAAGCTAGAAAAGCACCTAGATGCTCTAGGTGAGATGAAGAGGATTGACACTTAGATCCTGATGACCAACAATATATTAGATAATAACACCTCCCAGCTGCTGAGTATCTGGTATGAGGATACATGATTTGAATGTGATATATTGAAGAGATGCAGTAGAAAGCTCAGGGATATAAGTGTCAAAATGTACAATCTAATGGCACATGAGGCAGAAACCCTGGAGGCATTGGAAGGGAACGTAGAAGGGAAGATTGAAAATTAGGATGTAGATTTTGCTGTCCTAGCCTTCCATGATAATTTAAAACAAGTTGCAGAGGACCCCCTGAACCACTTGACAGAAGAAGTAATGAACAAGGTCATGAGGATAAATGTTAGGGTAGAGACTTATAATGAGACCCTGAACAACATGAAAAGCAAAATGGATGCCCTTCAGGCTAAGTTCCATTCTCACTGGCATGCAATAGTAAAGGCCAAGGTCCAAGATGGAGGTGAGATAGACAGAGTTGTGCAGTCATATGAGTCCATCAGGACAACAATAAAGATACATATAAGAGATGATCTACATCAAAGTGATAGTGACAATGAAGGTGAATATGATGTAGAGAATGAAGAGGAAGAAGAAAGTGAAGAAGAAGAAGTAGATAAAGAGTAAGTATAGATGCATCATAATGTAAATATATGCATAGGCTACTTATAAGCAGTAAGTTTTACTAGATAGTTGCAAGCTGGCAACTCGTGCCATGGAAGAAGATTTTGACTAATTCAATGAAGAAATGTTGACCGTTGATCTGAATAGATGAATCTTGACCATTGGTCATTTGTAACTACCTCCTCTCCTTATTCTATAAAAGGGGAAGGAGTGCACTCTTTTAGACATTAGAAACTTGATTGAAATTTGATTGCTGAAGAATTCAGGTTTGATTTCAAGGCCATTATGAATGTAAATGTTTTGCATACTTAATGAAAGAGAAGCTGTTTGATTACAAATCATTATAAATCTTGAGTAATTAGTGAGTGAAATCTTGATATAAGCATTGATTAGTTGCATCCCTTGGAGTTCTTATCATTCTGCATGTATTATTTTCATTCTTTGTTCCTTTGAAGTTAGCATCAACCATACCTAGCTGTGGAAAAACCTGGTGAATTATGGTTTGATTTCTTCTCTTCATGACTATATCTAGAATGTATGTGACTCAATAGCTAAAGGTTCATTAAAATTAGAAGTATTTATTTGAATTTCATTACAAATCACTTCCATAATTACAAATAACATACAATCTAAAGCAAATGAACATGGAATATGCCTATATCTCGTAAATAATTGAACATACAGAGCATATTTTGAGCAAAAGCATGCCAATAATGATAAATATCATGTAAATATAAAAGTATATACATGATAAACATATGAATATTTACTTGTAGGCACATTATTTGGTTAAATACACAATACAAAACTATATACAAGTTCCTGAAACTAGATGCTCAGAAGAATTGATCAAACTTACAAATAATCATAATTTGTTGAGCATAGGGAAAATAACATCATTTGTGAAGTGAATTTACAGCAGGCAGGTATGCAACCAATCATTCAAACAATGTAAGACCCCTTGAAATGGAAAACAACATGTCACATCAACCTCTGAGTAACATCAAAAGATCATGACCTGATCAACGGAGACTTGGACTCATCAGTTTATTCTAAGCTGATCATACTTTACAGGATAATAAAGGTTTGTGTGTAAATTTTTATGAGTGTTGTTATGACTAACAATCATCATCAATAGGTCCTCATTAGACTTAGGTGGGTTAGATGTAGGATCAAAAGTAGGGATGAAAGAAATTGAGCCAATAGGATTGACATAGTTTGTAGGGGAATGGGTTAGTGTAGATTTGAAGATTTTGGTTAGGAATAGATCTCATTGATCCAGTTGGAAAGTCCTATTTAGCAGCATATAGATTACAATTCCCATGCACAAATAATGTGACAAGAGTATGAAGCTTTAATTCATGGGATATTGTTTGCACTCAAAAAGAAAGTGAAAATTTTGCATGTCTATGGAGACTCAGAATTAGTAGTAAGACAAGTAAGAGGCATATACTCATGTAATTACAGAAGGTTGTCTAATTACAGACATAGGGTATGGGATTTGATAGAAGATTTTGATGCATTTAACATCACCCATGTGCCTAGAAAATGGAATCACAGAGCAGATGCCTTGGCTCAAGCTGCAAGTACTTTGGAGCCATTATCCATATCTGGGTTAAAGAGGTTTTCAGTTGAATTAATATCAGTACCCTCTGTACCAGATAATGTCATCAACTTTTAGGTGTTTGATTATGACCATCATATTTTGGATTTTATATGAAATAGAGATGTGTTTGATGCATAGATCATAGATGAAAGGAATGTGGAAGATCATACTTGGGAAGAGGAGGAGATCATGGATCTTCCTAGTAACAAAATTCCCAAAGAAATGATAGAATTGGAAAGAGCATTTGATTTAGATAATATGTTGAAACAAAAAGATTTTCCAAGAATTGATGGAGGAGAATATTCACTAGTCAACATAGGACAAGACAAAGAAATAATGAATGTCTTAGTTGGCAAAGTCTGTACAAAAGAAGAGATGATAGGTATAACCCAAGTACTTAAAGATTACATTCATGCTATTGCCTAGACTTATGATGAGTTGAAAACTTATGATACTTCAATCATCACCCATACTATACCGCTGAAGCTAGATGTCAAGCCTTTTAGACAAAAATAGAGGCTTGTCAATGCCTTATTAGAACCCATCATCTTTGAAGAAGTAAATAAATTGCTTAATGCCAGGATCATATTCCCGGTGAGACACTCCACATGGGTAGCCAACCTGGTCCTTGTGAGAAAGAAAAATGGTGATATCAGGTTATGTGTAGACTTCAAAAATCTAAATAGATCTTCTGAAAAGGATAACTATCGCTTGCCATCACTAGATGAGGTCTTGCAAATAGTAAATGGTGTACAAATGATGTCATTTTTGGATGGTTTCTCAGGTTATAACCAGGTGATGGTAGATAAAATAGATAGATTGAAAACTGCGTTCACCACCAAGTGGGGTATATTTGCCTACAGGCGCATGCCTTTTTGATTAATAAATGCTGGAGCCACCTTTCAATGTGCAATGGATATAGCCTTTAGGGGGTTGATTGTTAAGTGCATGGTCATATACATGGATGACTTGACAATTTTCTCTAAATAGAGGGGTGACCACATAGAAGACCTCAGGAAGGTGCTCAAAAAAATGTGAACAGTATGGTATATCATTGAATCCCAAGAAATGTATATTTGGAATAATTATAGGTAAGTTACTAGGTCATCTGATAACAGAGAATGGGATCATCATTGACCCTGTAAGGGTAGAATCAATCATGAAACTACAGCTTCCTGGAAGCAAGAAAGAGCTTAAATCATACTTTGGTAAGATAAATTTTGTTAGGAAATTCATTACTGGTTTTGCAGAGATTATTAGACCATTAAATGCAATGATCAAGAAGGATGCCAAAATTGAGTGGACTCCTGAAGCCAGAGTAGCTTTTGAGGACATCAAGAAAGCCATATCTAATGCCCCTATTATGATCAATCCAGATTATACAAGCGATTTTTATATATATATATATATTCATTTGCTTTAGAGCATACATCTATAGCAGTATTAACACAAAGGAATGAGGCTAAAGAAGAAAATCCTATAGCTTTCATGAGTTGCCCATTCAAGGATGCAGAGCTTAGATACATGGATGTTGAAAGATGAGCTCTTTCTTTAGTCCGTGCAGTCAAGAAGTTTAGACATTACATTTTGAGAAGTAAGATAATTACTATAGTACCAGATGTAGCAGTGAAGATGCTCCTGATGCAAAGTGAGCCTGGTGAGAAGAGAGCTAAATGGATAACAGTTCTCCAAGAAGATGATATGGATATAACACCCATGAAGCTAGTCAGAGGACAAGCCTTGAGCCAGATGATATAAAAAATTGATCCTAACATCATGAGCCAACAATATGTGGTAAATTCTAGAGAAATTGAAGAATGGTATTTAGATATCAGGCACATCTTGATTACTGGAAGGTGCCCATCAAGATTGCAGGCCTTACAAAGGAGAGCCCTGAAAATAAAATCACAAAAGTATATGATAAAAGGAGGAGTCCTTTTCAAAAGGAACTATGAAGGAATATATCTCAGATACCTAGAAAGGCAAGAAGCAGATAAAATGTTGGCAGAGTTGCATGATAAGTTTGGAACTGTACATGGATCACATTTGGCCACTGCCCATGCTATCATGAGAGCAGGATACTACTGGCCCACCATCTTTAAAGACATTGCTGAACATATCAAAAGTTGTCATACATGTCAGGTTGTAGCCAACAAAGAAAGATATGCCGCTCAACCCTTGCAACCAGTGATGGAGATGTGCCCATTTGCTCAATGGGGCATGGATTTCATAGGACCCATCAATCCTCCATCATCTTCAGGCCATAGGTATGTCTTGACTATCACTGATTATTGTACTAGGTGGACTGAAGCTGTCATTAGTAAGACATGCAATGCTGAGGATGTGATCAAGTTCTTGGAAAGCAACATAGTGACCAGGTATGGAGTCCCTTATGCTCTTGTATGCGACAACGGACCTTTTTTCGCATCATTAAAACTATCTAGTTGGGCTTTTGATCATGGAGTTATTTTGAAGTTCTCCTCAAATATTATCCTCAAGGGAATGGACTAGCAGAGTCTACAAATAAGAACTTATTGAATATCATAAAGAAATTGATAGAGAAAAACCCTAGGGAGTGGAATACCCTATTAAAGTATGCCTTGTGGGTGGATAGAACTAGGATGAAGGTTGCATTAGGAAACTCTTCTTATCAGCTAGTTTATGGGGTGGATCCTATCTTCCCTGTTAACCTAAAGATCCCCACATTACAGTTTGCACAAGAATATCTAGGCATAGATAGCAAACAAGAAGTCAGGTTACTTCAGCTAATGCACCTAGAAGAAAAAAGAAACTGAGCAATTGATCAATTTGCTAAACATCAGGCTATTGTCAAACACTGGTTTGATAAAAGAGCCAAAGTTAAATCTTTTAGGATTTCAGATCTAGTCCTTATGTGGGATAAAGCACATGAAAAGAAAGGTGACCATGGTAAATTTGACAAACTTTGGATAGGTCCTTTTCAAATTTTAGAGATCCTAGGAGACAGTACCTACAGACTTAAGACTCTAACTGGTGAAGATGTCCTATTACCAGTTAATGGATAGTTCCTAAAGCATTACTTCCAAGCCTAAAATAGGGTCATGTAAGTCATGTATCATAATGTGCATATTGTATAGTTGTCTGTATAGTTTTGTTTTATTTGTGTGTTTGTTTGTTTGTTTTATTGAGGTTTTGTTTTGGTTAGTCAAGATGATGCAGCTTATCACCCTAAGAAACAAATCAAATTGTTAGGATTCAAGTGATGAGAACAAATTCATATATAGGTTATGAATCATTTTGAGAAGTATCTTTGATCAGGTTTGTGATATCTTTTTCATCATAGTGCCTTTTCTTTATTAAGGAGATTTTCACAATGACTCACCTAATAGCCGTGGGTTTGTGGAACACATAAGTATAGGTGTTAAGTGAAAAATATAAAGGGACTCCCTTGCTACCAATACAATCTCCAACCTAAATCAGCAAGTGACCACACCTTGCATATGGAGCTTACATGATGATATCATATGAACAAAAAGATAAATACTAAAAATTCAAAAGAATAAAATTAGGCCATCTAAGTAACTCTACCAAGGCTATAGACGCCTGTTGGCAGTGGGGCTCTACTTAGGGAGATTGTATAGATAACCTTGTCAGGGCTATGGACGCCTACTGGCAACAAGGCTCTATCCTAGTTGGCTATGAGGGATGATCCCAAAATATGTAGCTTAACACTAGTTACTCATGTTTTCAACTTACTTTCAAGACGAGGATGATTAATCATCTGTACACACTTGATCCCTCGCAAGCATTGTTGCAATAATGAACATTATATCATTTAGAAAGTTCATAATACTCATGCTTAGAAAGAGTTAAAATGCTATGTTAGAATGTGATATCATCACTTGAATCATTTGAATTAGATTGTTTTCTTTGGTGGCAAGTTGTTGTGTGGTTACACAACACGCCCCATTTTGCCTTAGCAAAACATGGACCCAAGTTTTCTTTTTGCTTTTGCTTGCTTGTTTCTTGATTTTGGCGGTTTGGTAAAATCAGTCATGTATGTCACCTTTGCTAAGGTATGAGAATCATAAGAAGAGGTCAGTTTCCAAGGTTAGAGTTTGCTATCATAAACCTCATGGTTGGAAAGAATACAAAATTCCAAGCATGTTTGCCTTTTGGATCACCCCAATATTGTCTAAGCGTAGAAAGTTATGTGGAGTCAAAGTTTGGTCAACCTTAATATTCCTCATGGGGGGGTCATATTTCTAAACATCAGTCATATTCGCTAACATGACCCCGACTTAGAAAAATCACCCGATAACCATTAGATACCCGGTACACGAATGCCAAAATTAAATAAGATGAGTATCTACCCGTCAAGAACCTCATGTATTCGCGGGGGGTAATATTTCTTAATATCATTCAATTTACCAAATATCACCCCTGCACGAATATCACCCTGCGCTCGTATGACTATGATGTCATTCAGTTACAACGAAGGAAAGAAATCACTTTGGTGATGACGTAATCATTTTACCCGACCCACGGAGGGTCATATATCCAAATATTCGTCATATGTCTCAATATGACGATAACGTCACCAAAACCTGATAACTAAGGAGCATTGATGGCATGATGATTTCATCACAATCTAGCCCTGGGGGGTCACATTTTGAAGTATCCTTGATCTTAATTTGATGACCTGATCTGGCTGCATGGTCAAAGGTTGACCATATCACCCCGATCTATAGTAAATGATTATCCTGCGCATGAGAGGGGGGTCATATTATCCTTAAGGGGGTCATATTTTCAAATATCCCTGATCTTCGAAAGATCACCCTCTAGAATTAAATGCAATCAACAAGGTAGGTGAAGCCCCACTGATTTCAAATACAAATCCAACACTTGGCGTCATCTATGAGCTTCATGCAAGTAATTGATGGATTTGATCAGAACAACGCATATGCCCTAATTTGTCGTATTGATCTATTTAAAAGTAAAATTCAAGGGTTATTTACATTTACCCTATGATAAATTGAGAATTAAAGATCTCTGAAAGAAAAACTCTTATCAGTCACTTGTTAGCAGATCGTGACCCTCAACATAACGGAACAGAACTGGTGATCTTGCACACTTGCGTCTTTCCCATTATCAGTCATATAATCCAAAGGAAAGTGATATCAGGTAAGTAATTCAAAACCATCTCCATTGTCATTTTCTACAAATATCTAGGTGCAATAAATCTTTACTAAGGTAAATCCACATGATGATGCATGAAAAGAATTAAAATGATGAATAATAGCTAGGAGATACATGATATTGTTGAATGTTTGTACAAGCACCATAGGGTAAGACATGCATATGCCTATTGCAAGTGTTAATGGCGGAGGTTAGAAAGAATAGATCTAAAGCCGTGTTCTTGAAGCTTATGTTTGTAGGGCCTGAAAGGGTGGAGTTCAGATATGGTGTTATCAGTGATACACACCAGGAGCAAACAGACTTAGATGCATGGTTGAGGAAATTGGATGATGATACCGACAACCCTATATTAGATAGGATATTTACAATAGGTATGTGGCATGCAACAGGATTCCCATATGCCATGGATGCCATTGAGCTAGTGGTAGAGTGTGCCAAAAACTATAACCCTGGAACTAGGAGAGTAGAGAAGTATGATAGGGTATATGCTGACTTTTCAGTCAAGGGCATCACTGCCACATTTAACTTGCCAGTGGGAAATAAGATTGTCAGTGTAGACCTCAATAAACTAGAAAAGGAGTATAACAATAACAAGAAAGAGGCCAGGAAGAGAATATATCAGTGGAGGGCAAAGAACAGTACCTACACAGCTTCGGCCAAGTTGCCGGTATACCTATACAAGTTTGATTTTGATGATGAATATCAGTATATAATTGGCCTGTTGAGCAGGATGACTAGCAAACCTCATGCTGATAACTTTGAGAACTAGATGTTTGGGATTATCTAGATGTTATTGTACTCAGATAACAAGCCTCTATGGGCCAAGATCATCAGTGATTGCCTAGATGAGGGGATGAGGAAGCTAGGAGGTAAGACATGCATATTTTACATGACCTCCTATGTTGTGTATTCTTGTGCATTTCGAGGAACATTTGATGCCCTACAAATAGTAGGCAAGGTAGGAAACAACATTGGTGATGTACATATATGGGATCATTATCCCCAATTGTAGAAAAAGGCATACCTCCAAGATTACAAGCTGGTAAATGATGCATGTTCAATGCATCTGGTCAGAACAATGGAGGAGAATCGAACCAAGAGATTGAGCATGAAAGCTCAAGAAGTTATTTACAAGTATGGAGATTGGTTTATCCAATTCTTCACTTTTTCATACATAAGAATTGAAGGGTTTGAGGGACAACCCCTCATGTTGCCAA
Organism: Cunninghamia lanceolata; assembly: GCA_027924645.1. NCBI lineage: Eukaryota > Viridiplantae > Streptophyta > Pinopsida > Cupressales > Cupressaceae > Cunninghamia > Cunninghamia lanceolata. The sequence continues at coordinate 5,188,091 of BSBN01000469.1, forward strand.
GATACCCCACTGATAGGGTCATCTTGATGGAGTTTGTTAGACAGGTGTCCACTTCAGTTGAAGCTTACATAGAGCAGAAGAAGATCCCTCCTGTACTATTCCCAGTTTACATAGGATGGTACTTATGCCCAGATAGATAGAGCATCAAGCATGCTATTGGAGGGTTGAAACTCATGTACTTAAAGCTATTCCCTATTGCCAGGTCATATGACCCTTATGGCAGGATGTAGAAGCTGTTAGGAAAATAGATACATCAAAAGCACCTAGAGGACTTCTGGACTAACTGTGATGATGAGGACGAGGTGAGAAGAAGAAAATATCAAAGGCTCACCCTAAATCAAATCAGGACCTTTGATTGCATCCTAGTACCCACACAGCTACATAATGATGATGGAAAGATAATGTCCAATGAGTATGAGGACAAGAAGGTGTATAATGACACCATTTCAGCCCTTGATATGACATAGCAGGAGGAGACCTCCTTGGACCAAATAATGCAAGGGGTAATTCAACTGACCCAAAGTTGGGTAGATGCAGAGATTACCAAATTGAAGAAGAAGGGCATGACCCTCACAGTTGATAATAAGAAGAAGAGACAGGAATTGTCATATGAAGAGTATGATGATTTTCTTATTGAGAAGAGAAAATCTAATGGAGAGAGATTACCCACTAAAGAACAAAAGCTGCCATCCAAGGGTAAGAAGGTGGAAGATGAATAGAAAGGGGTGATCATCAAAAGGATTACATCAAAAGGTGATGGGGCATCCACATCAGCTCATGTGTCCACATCATAGCCACCCCCTAACAAAGAAAATACCAAGAGGATAGTGAGGTCTGCTACTGAAAATACAGAAGGGTAGGCATAGGTTGAAATTCTACAAGGTGAATTAGAAGAAGGTAGTCCCTTAGAAGGAGAACAATTGAATAAAGAGCCTAGGGATGATGACTTGTTAATACCAAGTAAGAAAAGAAAGAAGGTGTTACAGACACCACCACTCAAAAAGCAAACGACAACCATGAGGGGAGATGTTAGCACTAACCCCATCATGTTAAGAGGTATGGGTGGTGTGGCCTTCAGGAGAGAGCTGCAGCATGAAGTCCCCATTCCTGAGATAATTCAATCTAAGATTGAGAAGATGGAGGAGTAGAAAGAAAAGGAAGTGCTTATGGCTAGTAAGGAGTCCCCTTTCCCTCTAGATGATACTGTAGAGTTATCAGATGATGAGGTAGTTCAGGACGTGGTTGCTCAGTACATGGAAACCTTGGTTGCTAATACCAAGATGACTCCTCATGGGACGCCAATGACCCAAATGGTAATTAACTAGGCAAGGGATGAAAAGGATGAAACAAAATAGGATAGCCCTGAAAGAGTAGCCCAACATATAGGGTTGGATAATTTGGTTGAGCAGGTTACTAGTCCTGCAGTAATAGACCTAACCTACAGGGGTGATATCAGCCCAAATAAAGATAGTAATCCACCTCTAGAGCCTAAAAAAGCTGAAGATACAAAGCAGATCGAGGAGGATGATGTGACACCTGATCAAGACAAGGATCAAAATAAGGCACCCATAGGACAAGAACAATCAGAAGCACAACTTTAGAATGGGGGTGATCAAGACATGCCAGACAAGGGTACTGAGCAAGACCAAAGTGATCCATCACCACCTCCTAAAGGGGGTGATCAAGGTAGTAATCCAGCATCAGAGGAGAAATCAGCTAAGAAAGAAATTAACCCATAAGAAACTGATACATTTAAAGATAAAGGGCAAAGTTTGTCACAAGGTATAGGTACAGAGAAAGAGATAGAAAGTGTGACCAAGGGTGATCAAGGTGATCCCCAAGGTCCAAATACACAAGCTTCTCAAGAGGCCAACTTACCAGAAGATGAGCAAAAAGAGAAAGCTCAAGAAATTCCAGAGGAGAGCTTACAAAAGGAGGCATAAGACCAAAATGTAAATACTTCACAAGAGCTTCCTCCACAAAAGGAAATCCCTCAATAGGAGGAACCCCAACAAGATCCCTCTCATGAGAAAATACATGAGGAAGAAATTAGAATGGAACAATCACCACCAAGGGCAAAATTGAACACAGGAGCACAAGACACCCAAAATACAGGGGGTGATCATTAGGAGCCTAAGGATGATGTACCTCATTGGTTACAACTAGAGATACATCTACAACAGGTTGAGGAGGTACACTATTTTGATGTTTCTACATTATTTACTGGGAGCATGATAAAACTGAGAAGAAAGGCCTGGTTGACTTCAGCAATCAAAAGGGATCTTACTACAGGTAGGAGAACTGCACAAATAGCCCTGCCTACAGTAGAGAAGGAGAAAGACAAGATAGGCCTTGAAAATTTTCAGATCACTGATGTTGATCTAGGTTTTGCAAATGAGGACCAAGAAGGTCAAGAAGGAAAGGACATCATTGACTCTCTAACACAAAGGGTGAAGAGAGAGAAGGAGAAGAATAAAAAACATAAAGAGCACATTGCTCAATTACATTCTTTTATTAAATGGTTAATTAACCCTGATCATGCACTCGCTGATCCAGCCACCCCACTAGCCATTATATCCCAAGAGGAGGTTACTATATTGGACTTGATGAGGCATAAAGCACAGGTAATGGAGAAGTGGATGATGTCATCTATTTTGAAGCTGAGGCTGTAGTGAAAAGCTCCTTTGAGTGCCTTGAAGAGAAAGGTAGATAAATTACAAAATGAGGTAGGAAGGAGGTCATTTAAGCTGGAGAATCACCTAGATGCTCTAGGTGAGATGAAGAGGATTGACACATAGATCTTGATGACCAACAATATATTAGATAATAACACCTCCCAGCTGTTGAGTATCTGGTATGAGGATACAGGATTTGAATGTGATTTATTGAAGAGATGTAGCGGAAAGCTCAAGGATATAAGTGTCAAACTGCAAAATCTAATGGTACATGAGGCAGAAACCCTAGAGGCATTGGAAGGGAAGGTAGAAGGGAAGATTGAAAATTAGGATGTAGATTTTGCTGTCCAAGCCTTCCATGATAATTTCAAACAAGTTGCAGAGGACCCCTTGAACCACTTTATAGAAGAAGTAATGAACAAGGTCATGAGGATAAGGGTTAGGGTAGAGACTTATAATGAGACCCTAAACAACAGGAAAAGCAAAATGGATGCCCTTCAGGCTAAGTTCCATTCTCACCAGCATGCAATAGTAAAGGCCAAGGTCCAAGATGGAGGTGAGATAGACAAAGTTGTGCAGTCATATGAGTCCATCAGGACAACAATAAAGATACATATAAGAGATGATCTACATCCAAGTGATAGTGACAATGAAGGTGAAGATGATGTAGAGAGTGAAGAGGAAGAAGAAAGTGAAGAAGAAGAAGGAGATAAAGAGTAAGTATAGATGCATCACAATGTAAATATATACATAGGCTACTTATAAGCAGTAAGTTTTGCTAGATAGTTGCTAGTTGGCAACTTTTACCACAGAGGAAGATGTTGACTAAGTCAATGAAGAAATGTTGACCATTGATATGAATAGATGAATCTTGACCATTGGCCATTTGTAACCACCTCCTCTCCTTATTCTATAAAAGGGGAAGGAGTGCACTCTTTTAGACATTAGAAACTTAATTGAAATTTGATTGCTGAAGAATTTAGGACTGATTTCAAGGCCATTGTGAATGTACATGTTTTGCATACTTAATGAAAGAGAAGCTGTTTGATTACAAATCATTATAAATCTTGAGTAATTAGTGAGTGAAATATGGATATATGCATTGATTAGCTGCATCCCTTGGAGTGCTTATTAGTCTGTATGTATTGTTTTCATTCTTTGTTCCTTTGAAGTTAGCATCAACCATACCTAGTTGTGGAAAAACCTGGTGAATTATGGTTTGATTTCTTCTCTTCATGACTGTATCTGGAATGTATGTGACTCAATAGCTAAAGGTTCATTAAAATTAGAAGTATTTCTTTGAATTTCATTACAAATGACTTCCATAATTGCAAATAACATACAATCTAAAGCAAATGAACATGGAATATGCCTATATCTCATAAATAATTAAACATACAGAGCATATTTTGAGCAAAAGCATGTCAATAATGATAAATATCATGCAAATACAGAAGTATATACATGATAAACATATGAATATCTACTTGTAGGCACATTATTTGGTTAAATACACAGTACAAAAGTATATACAAGTTCCTGAAACTAGATGCTCAGAAGAATTGATCAAACTTACAAATAATCATAATTTGTTGAGCATAGGGAAAATAACATCATTTGTGAAGTGAATTTACAGTAGGCAAGTATGCAACCAATCATTCAAACAACGTAAGACCCCTTGAAATGGAAAACAACATGTCACATCAACCTTTGAGTAACGTCAAAAGATCATGACCTGATCAACGGAGACTTGAAGTCATCAGTTTATTCTAAGCTGATCATACTTTACAGGATAATAAAGGTTTGTGTGCAAATTTTTATGAGTGTTGTTATGACTAACAATCATCATCAATAGGTCCTCATTAGACTTAGGTGGGTTAGATGTAGGATTAGATGTAGGGATGAAAGAAATTGAGCCAATAGGATTGACATAGTTTGTAGGGGAATGGGTTAGTGTAGATTTGAAGATTTTGGTTAGGGGTGACTTGTTGTCCCCATAATTAATACCTAAAACCTAGATGATGTTAGAGTCAATCATATGCTATATAAGATGTCATAGGCTCGTGCCCCTCTTTGTTGTCATTCCTGGGGTCTAATTGGTGATAATTGGATGTGTTTATTAGAGAGAATTTGTTGAAGAATAGTGTGGAGGGGATCAACAAGCTTTGGTAGACATGTATGGAAAATGTGGTAGCATAGAGAAGGCAGTGAGTTGTTTGAAAAGATGCCTCAAAGAAATGTGGTCTCATGGTGATGTCCTTGTCTATGCATTTGCTTGTCATGGCATTCCATGAGACCATATTTCTTTGAGGCATTTTTCAAATAACTATATTGTAATTAAAATTTTGTCATCTATCAACATCTAGTTATTAGTTATGCAATGTTTAATAATGCTTTGAGTTTGAAAGATGTGCAATGTAATGTAATCAATGATATGAATATAAAATACAAAAAATTAGTAAGTACAATTCATTAGTTAAACTGTTTATTTAATTACCTGAGTGAAGCTTTGAACTCCACCACCACTGGCAGGTGTTGCCGCGTGAAATCTCCAAGATTAACCTATTCAACACCCAAAATCTGATATTAGAATACCATTCATATAACAATGCTATTCACATGTAATATTTATAATTGTTTACTAGTTACATACCTTGGCAGTAGATGTCGTAGTGTAATATGTAAGTGGAGAATCGCTGAAAACTGCATTGATGCTATAACCCTGAAATTTCATTAAAATCATCAAACTAAATTAGTTAATCTTGCATTTCAAAAACAAAATTTAATAAATTAATTCAATGAACTTGCTAACATTTACCTGAGTATCAAGGTCGAAAGTCTCACTCAAGAGGGCATCTATCATCACCATCTACTCAGCGACAGATGTAGCCTGCGCACCTGCATCCTGACTATCTGTGAGGTCATAACCATAGGCTGACCCACAAGTTTGACAAGTATGGGGTGGAACCCTACTCATCAAACTCTCCCCTGGCCCACGCTGTGCTACAGGACTGGCATGCTCTATGATGCTTTGGGTCAAGGCACTAATGGACTGCAGTGTCTCGACCTTAGCACTCTCCTTCACAATGGAAGGGATAGACACATGCTCATGGGCTGGTCTGGAGAGTGCTCAACTCATTGGCTACTGTGGGTCAACACGTGCCCTTGGCCTATCTTGTGTTGACCCCCCACCTCTACCCTAGAAGTCCTACATATCAAAATAGTTTGGCACTTTATTTTTTACAAACTTGCATTAGAGTTTCCTTAAAAAGTATTGCGGACCTCATTATTATTGCATGGAGGATGGTCAAAAACCATCCACCACCTCTGCCCAAATTGTTCCTTATCACTTGGTTGTTGCACCAATGGATAGGGAACCTCGTGCATGTAAGGGGTAGAGGTTGATTTGTTCATGGGTCTATAAAAATGGAACACAAGTCCAATTTTGTAATTTGTTCTTTTTTACTTGTTCGTATGACAACTTGTTTGCATAGTACTCTCTAAATTCTCTCCTCTTTTTTGACCAACTATATATTTCCTTACTAATTGAATCTACATTTGATAACATAGATTCAAGAGATTCAGCAAGCGTGGATCTATGCAAGGCTGAAGTTGTGGAATCTTTCAACCTTTCAATTATGTCCTCAATTTGTTTTTTATTGTTTTTAATTTGCCCCATTAGATTTTATTGTGTTCCAGGGGCACATTGAAGAATGAATGGACATGTTTGTTGTTGGGGTTGTTCTTCAGCAAGTATTTGTTGTTTAGGTGATTTAGGATTTTGTGGATTTTCAAGAGGAGGAGGTGCATTATCATTTCCTGTAAATTAAAGAAATTTACATAAAAAATATACTTAAACCTACCTATTTAACAACAAATTCAAACAAAAACACCAAATACAACTTACTCCTTTGGCGTCCCCGACGTCGTGGCGGCATTTTGATGATGAATCGACGATGATTTGGTGATGAATTTAACCTCCAATAATGTGAGTGTGCTCTCAAGGGTTTGCAAGCCACGGGTAGAAGAAAATGAAATGGGAAAATGAGGAAAAACGTAGGTTTTTTTTTTAATAGGAAAGCATAACATGCTCGCATTATAACGTGAGCTGTTATGACTTGGTGTTACTAAGCCTTAGGTTTGGCATCACCAAACCATAACGCGAGTGAGTTATGGCTTAGAAGTTTTTATTTAAAAGGTTGGCCACTTTTTGGCCCCCCAACATTTTGAACCCACCCAATAACAAATCCTATTGAATCTCATGATTGAAGATAGTATAAGCATATACTATAATAGGCCTGATGTGTATTGCGATATGCCTTGACTAGTATAGAGTAAAGCATTCTACAAGTGCATATGCAATAGGCAAAAGACTTCTCAAACTATTAATCTTTAGAATTAAGCCTTTCACCATAGAAATTACTCAACATTGTTAGAAAAACTCCTAAAGATATGAAAGAGTATATGTTTAACTTTTTCAAGATAGTCATTATTGCCTTCTAATATGTAATAGAATTCATAAACAATTGTACTAGTATAATTCTTCAACATGAGGAATATTTCTTTTCCAAAGATCAATAGGAATAGAACTTGTATAATAATAGGTTTCTCTTAGGGATTCAATGCAGGTATAGCATCAACATGAACCCAACTAGCCATAGGAGAATTCATTTTGAGCCTATTTTATCACAAATTTAAAAAAAACCAAAAACTATTTAATATACTTAATTGAAGGGTGAGAAAGAATCAAACACTATAAAATAAAAAATTCTATAAGAAATTAATTTGAAGAAGACAATAAATACTAAAGCATAATCAAAACAAATCTCCAAATTTGGTAATGTAATTTGTTTTGTGCAAGATGGAGAGAAATGGTTTTTGAAAACACAAATTGAAAAGACAACCATAGATGTAAAAATCTTTCTAGTAATAATTTTTAGCATGCATTTCAAATTTCTTGCTGATTTGTGGAGTAGAAAATTTTCTTTTCAAAGAGGTAAAAAGTTTTCTAGTAATGATTTTTAGAATGTAAAAATTTTCTACTCCTCAAGAACAAAAATCATTACTAGTAGAAAATTTTTATATAAGAGATTTTTAGAGGATAAAAATTACACCTCAAGAACAAAAGAGTTTTCCATATTGGCGACATAAACTTGTCATGAATTTTCCCTATTGCAAATTTCTTAAACCCTCGAGTGACAAATGGATTGCTAATTTTTTTCACTTAGTTCTAATTATTTTGTAAGTTCATTCTATTATTGATTATCTTATATCATAAAGGTTTGCCACACACCTAATTACTCTAGAAAGGAGGGCACTAAGAAGCTAAATTTTGATTACAAATATAGAAAGCAATCATAGTACATTACTTAGAAAAATATAATTCACTATGCCTTTCCTTGAATCTTTCATTAGCTTATATTCAATGATGGTAGATTTGGGAAAACATCCATGAGCCTTCTATAATATAAACCATCTTTCTATATTTCCATTAAATCCTCCTTGTGATAGGAATAGTATGTTAAGGGGAAAGGATATATAACCCATCTATCTAAATAATCTTTGTAAAACTATAATTATTTGATGCATCCATTCTGTCAAATCATTTGATTCTTAATGAATTCCTCACATGGCCAAATAATTATTGGACCTATCTTTTAAAAGCAAAAAAAATAAGAAGACATGCAATATTTCACCAAAGATGTTTGGACCAGATGAAACTTAAATTAAATATTAATACTATTGTAAAGGTTTGATATCTAAAAATTATTTGAATACAAGTTGAATTGGGCTATTCCTTGAACAATAATTTTTATGTGAAACCTACGTGTTAGTATGTAGTATTGAACTACAACTATGGATCACAGTAATTGTTTCATTTTAAGATAATAATTGTTCTTCAAAAATGGTGTTGAATGAACTTTGATGAAGTGTATTGGATCACAAAACATGATATTGAAAAATGAGAAAGAGGGTAGTAAACAAGTTTTTTGGTATCCCTTGGTACTATTGCACTTATTCTCTCTTATGCAAACTAGTGAATTATAACAACAAAGGGTTATTATATATTATCAAATAATTCATAGGTATCCTCTCTTAATTGATAATACTTTTGAAATATAATAATTGAGAGTGAACACAACATAAAAACTTTATCCAACATGACCACTATTCCTTTTATATAACATTAATAACCATTTCATTCAATCGATTCCCTATATCCTCAAAAAAGAAAGGCATGGTCCATAACCAATGAATTTGATACACATGTTTCCCAAATAGAGGAACTTCAAAATCTATGACAAATGTGGATTCGTTCATTTTACATAAAACTACCAAGGCCATGTTTAAGATAGGTTAATAGACAAAGAAATTATTACATGTGTTACCACAAGCTTGGAGATAATATTTGGAAAATATTACAAACCTAAATAATCCTTTGAAAAGAAGAATGAAGATAATGTCAAGAATAAAAACTCAAACTCCTTTTGTTTAGATTTTTTTTTTTGTATTTCTCTATATATATAGTTAACCAATAACTATAAGTTTGCCTTATAAATGGCTAAAAATTATACACCATCTTTAAATATTTGGAGTTTGGTGGAACATTATATATTTCCTCTTAAATTGTTGTGATATATCTCTACCTACTCCAAAGTTTGGCATCTCCCTAAATTAGGAGGTATTTTCCTTTACAGTAGATTGTGATCAAGAGCAAAGTGTTTTAGTTGTGGAAGATCATTAAGATTATCCAAAATTTTCCTTGAAAGCATGATTTCCCTCAATGATAATAGCCCATGAATTTTTGACTAACCCACACTTGGAATACTTCCATATAAATTACTTTTGTCTAGATACAATCTTTCAAGATGTGGGAGTTGACCTAGTGGGATGGAAGAGTTTTGTGGACCAATTGTCATATAACCTTAAGTATGTTGCTAAATTGGTTACTAGCTAAATTAAGTAGTTGAAGTTGAGTACAATTAGAGAGGGAGCTTGGGATTTCTCCAATGAGTTGGTTTTTTTCTAAAGACAAAATTTTGCAACATTGATAGTTTACTAAATTCTGACGGAATCACTCCTATCAAGTTGTTGTTGTCAAGATAAAGTCCTTGGAGCCGATTAAGCATACCCAATTAAATAGGAATATCACCATGGAGTCTAGTTCCTCCCAAGTTCAAGAGAGTTAAAGAGAATAGATTTCCTAAGAAAGATGGGATTGTACCTATCAAGTTGTTGTTACGAAGATACAGTTCTTGGAGTTGAGTAAGCATACCCAATTCAATAGAAATACCACCATGGAGTCTATTTTCTCCCAAGCTTATGTTACTTAAAGAGAACAAGTTTCCTAGGAAAGATGGGATTGTTCCTATCAAGTTGTTGGTGTGAAGATAAAGTATTTTGAGCTGATTAAGCATACCCAATTCAACTAGAATACCACCATGGAGTCTATTTTCTGGCAACTTCAAGATAGTTAAAGAGGATAGATTTCCTAGGGAAGATGGGAATGTACCTATCAAGTTGTTGCGAAGATCAAGTTCTTGGAGTTGAGTAAGCATGCCCAATTCAATATGAATATTTCCATGGAGTCTATTTTCTCCTAAGTACAACTCAGTTAAAGAGGACAAGTTTCCTAGGGAAGGTGGTATTGTGCCTATGAGTTGGTTTTCTCCTAAATAAAGGATTTCTAATTGTAAAAGGTCAAGTTGGGAAGGAATATTGTCACTCAAAAGGTTATAGGATAGTATGAGACATTGCAAAGAATGAAAACATGCTAGAGTGGAGGGAATTGACCCTTTCAATTCATTTAGAGATAGTCTAAGTATTCTAAGGTGAAACAACCTCCCTAGTTGAGGAGGAATTTGACCTTGGAAGCTATTATTCTTGAGAGCAAGAACTCTAAGAAAAGATAAATTCCCAAGGAAAGGAGAGATGGGGCCTTGTAAAGACATACTCATAAGATTCAAGGGAACCACATGCTAGTGACAAAAAGAGCAGACAATACCAGTCTAGTTGCAAAAGGAGTGATGAGTAGATCAATCAAGCAAGGAATTGTGAGGGTCGAGGGAGAGAGACTACTTAAAAGTCAACAGAGCTTCTTGATTCGGATAATAAGAAGGAGAAGAAGAATGCAAAGAGAGGTAAGAAGGTAGTGGAGTGAGAAACAAGAGTAGGGGGGAGAAACTAAAGTCATCTTCATCTGTGTATTGAACTTAAAATAAAAAAAGCTATCCAAGTCCCTGTGGTGTCCATAGGCTCTCTGGGATCATGTCATGCTCATAACTACACTTGAACAATACACAATGACATGACAATTTTTTTATTTAACAAATTATTTTCTAACACCACACTACACACAACAATGTAATCTAGTACACTCAATGTTTGTGCATGTGCAATGCAATGGAGAGAATGTTGTGCTACATGAGGGGGAATTTAAATCAGCGGGTGTAGGACTCATTGAGAACACCCTATGAATGTGAAAGTAGCCTAATTAGGATATGGAATCACCTTCCATGGTGCCTTGAAGGAGAACCTTCATGAGGTGTAACCCCTCTAGATTCCAAGGTGGAGTGGAGTGATCACACTTCCAAGGCATGACCTAACACCAACAACTAGAGATAAATTTCTAACATGTGGAGGATAGTTAACAACATGGATAAGGTAAACTAGCCAAACATTTCAATACCATTAGGTTTCAACTATAATAACACTAATTTGCACAATACATTTTCTGATTAGGAAAAAATTATAACTAACTACACAAGTTAAAACTATAAAGATAAAATAGGAATTCACCAATACTATTCACTATGGTTAAATAATTTCTCACTAAATCATTTAATAATTTTGTATAGTCCTAAAAAAGGTATATCTTTGAAGGATTGACAATCTCATCAACCAGACTCATTCCCTCTCTTATTGCTTGTATTGTGACTCTTTTCTCACCTTGTTTATGAATATCCCTCGAAATGCAAGAAAACTAGTAACTTATCTATCACTTTAGATTTGTATAAGGAGTCGGTCAAATAGAAACTACACTTACCACCAAAAATATATACAATTGATGATGGTTAACAAATTCTATTGAGTTCCATGATTGGAGATAGTATAAACAATCTACTATAATAGGTTTGATGTATATCATGATATGCCTTGACTGGTATGGAGGAAAGAATTTTGCATGTGCATATGTTGTAGGAAAAAACTTGTAAAACTATTAATCTTTATGGAATTAATCCTTTCACCATAGAAATTACTCAACATTGTTAGGAAAGACTCCAAAAGATGGGAAAGAGTATATGTATAACTTTTCCAAGATAGTCATTATTGTCTTGTAATATGTAATAGAATTCATAAATGAATGTACTATAATTCTTCAGTTACTTGAGGAACATTTTTTTTCCAAAGTTCAATAGGAATAGAACCTATACAATAATAGGTTTCTCTTAAGGATTCAATACAAAAGGTAAAGCATCAACATGAATCTAACTAGCCATAGGAGAATTTATTTTTAGCCTATTTTATCAAAAAATTGAAAACATAAAAACTATTTAATATTTCTAATTGTAGGGTGAGAAAAAAAATCAAATATTAGAAATGTTTAATATGAAAAAAGGAGATGATGAGACAATGGGGTTTTGTAATTTCAAGGGTTTATGTGGAATCCTCCTTTCACACCAACATTCAAGGACATTCAACCGAGTAGATAACTCTACTACAGATCTCCTGTCACTTGGAACATAGGGGAAGATTAGAATTGTGCGATTTTGTTGTTTAATTAAGTCCAATTATGCTCAAAACCCTAATTTCGTGAAATCGTAAACAAATGGACAAATTACAAAAAATGATCACACACAGAGATATCAAATGACAACCAAATACATACCAGATTTTGAAGTTTGGTGTGCGGAAAAGTCAGGGACTAATGAGAAGGTGCCCTAGTCCAATGCCTTAGTTTTTGTTAGGATCTGGGAATGTTATCTGCAACCTCTTCTTGCTATTCTGTTGATTTCACTATTGTGGGATCCAGAGGACTAATGAGCGGGCGCCCAAGTCCAAGCCCTAGTTTTCTTCTTAGATCTGCAATTCTGACAGTCTGCACTGCTCTCCTGCAACTCCATGTCTTTTGCTTTTGAAACCTGTAACCTGCAATCACAGAAAAGTGGGTTGGGGGTTGTGGTGTTTAGAGGCTTGCCTCGGTCAAGCCCCAGAGAGACATTCAAGTCTTTCAAACACCATTATCAGATAAAGAGTGCATATCCCTACAAGATAGAGGCAAAATCCAAATGATAAATGATAGAAAACACAATTGATATCACCTTGTAGTGTAGATCTCATGGAAGGAAGATGCTCTTCATGCCATGAGGAGATGGATGTCAAATCTGCAATCACAAACATAATAACAACACAAAATACTGCTTTGCAACACAATGAATACCTTGAATCACTTTCACATAAGCTCATAGATAAAAAAATGCCATCTAGTTTACAAATGAATCACTAATCATGCTTATATATGCAACTACAAACATTCCCACTAAGAATTTCGTAATTCAAACTTAGGATGTCAGAATAGGACCTAATAATGGTCATAAAACTGACACCCAAAAATAGGTCCTGACCTAAAATAGGGTAGGACCAGGGCATGAGCACCCAAGTCCTCCCCCCTATTTTAGGCAGGATTCATGCTAAGCACACCCCCTAGGTCCCATTTGCCATGAAACTTCAAGGCTTTCTCATTGGGAGTCACCATTAACATGCAAGATGACCTAAATGCATTATAAAGGACCTGAGAGCTAAACCTTAAGAGGGAAAAGCCCCCAAGGGGACATTTTTTGACGTAACATTTAGCCCCCACTTTAATGTATGTATAAATACAAGGCCAATACATGCATTAAAGTACGGTCAACAAGCACAACAAACACGCCAAGCATGGAGAAGACACGACAATCACAATGAAGATAGTAACAGGGACACAAAACATGGAGAAGACAGTTACAGTCATGTAAAACACGGAGAATACAACATTGAAGACATGCAAAACATAGTGAATTCAGTGAATGCAGTGATTATTTTCTTTTCTTTTTCTCATATATAAAATGCAAAATACAAGTACAAGGAAAGTAAACACACCACCCATAATGCAGGAAGGACTCATTACCACTGGTCTTTAAACTGCATATGGGGCAACAAACACCCAATACAAATCTCAGAGTGCAAGAGGGACTCATCGTCACCAGTCTTTAAGATTGCACTTGAGAACAAACATGCCATACAAATCAAGCACGCCATACAAATCAAGCACACCATACAAATCCCAAAGCATAGGAGGGACTCATTTCCACTGGTCTTTAAACTATGCTTCCACGGGGTGATCCCACAATAGTGGGTTACATTTTTTGGCCAAAGTTGACATTGAAATGAACATTTTGAAAAAATCTTCACTTTCGGTCACTTATAGTTGCTAAACCGTGAGGAATTTGAAGATGATGTAAAATAATGATTTGTCACATTTTGTTTGTAGATTCTAAATATAGTTTTTTAAAATTTTTTGGAATCAAATTGTATTTCTTTTTCCATCTCCTTCAATAACTAGTTTCTAACAGTAAACACCATTTTTAAAGAGTGACGTGTACTGTGTAAAACATAACTTTTTTTCTATGAAGGATAGAATTCTAATTTTTTTGAATTTAGATTTTTAACTATGATATCTAGAGGATGCATTTGGTTTCATAATGTTTTATTGAATATTTTCTTTTAATTAACTTTTGAAGTCAAACCAATTACAATTTAGACATAGGTGTATTGTGTAAAGCATAACTTATTTTTATGTATCGAAATTCAATTTTGTTTTGGTTGGATCAAGGACATGAATACCAAGAGGATAGACATTTTTCATAATTTTTTTTGGTAATATACTATTTTTCCACATGTCCAAAATAGAGAGCTTGATTTTCAGTGAAAAACCTATGTTTAATTAAACTAAAAAAAATTTATAATAAAACCACAATATATTAAATTTATACTTAATAGAAAGCTCATTTTGAGGACTATAATCCTATATCTGGGTTTGTCAAGTTGGTTCCATTTTGATCCTCAACCTAAGCTTTGAAACCCAAAAATTTGCATAAAATTGCAGTTGTAGAGGGGCAAGGGCAAAATAAGGGGTTTTGAATGAATGGGGGTTCAAACGAACCCCCCATGACCCATTCGAATGAATGGGGATTTGTTCAAACCCCCATTCGTTCAAACCCTATTAAAAAAATGTTTAAAAATCAATACAAGGGGGGTTCAATCGAACCTTATCGGTTAAAAAAGACTTTAACCGCCGACGTTTGTTCGAACCCCTGGCCGACCAAATTGTTATTATTTTTTTAATAATGTTATATGCATATAAATATGAACTTTTTTTTTTTCATATAACATTGCAAGATTAATTTGCATTATTATTTAGCAAGAAAGATTTTGGAGAAGAAAACTTTTGGTAGAGGATTTGAGAGAAGAAAACTTGAAGAAGAAAATGAGAGACAAAAAAAAGACAAAATAAGACTCAAAGAAAGTATTCAAAAGAAAGAGAACAAGATATGTGGGAAATAAATTTGACAAGATACCATAGAAAGAAACAAGGTATGTATGCATATTTTCTTTCCTATTTAATTTATGAGTTTTTAGCATGTAGTAGGATGTTATTTCTAGTTTTGAACATAAATACTAAGTGAATTTATATTTGTTTCAATTGAATGTGTATTAGGGTCCTTAATAGGTTTGCACATTAAGTAAATCATACTTGTATTAAATTTAATCATAAGTTCCTCTCTCTCTCTTGAGTAGATCTTTTTAAAGCTTTTTCTTTGTATCTCTCTAGAGATCTCCTTAAATCTAGATAAGTCAAGTCTCTCTCTCTCTCTCTCTCTCTCTCTCTCTCTCTCTCTCTCTCTCTCTCTCTCTCTCTCTCCCTTGACTTGAGTAAGTCTTTTTAAATCTTTTTCTCTCTCTCTCTCTCTCTATCCTTTTTCTCTAAGGTCCTTTCTCTCTCTCTTGACAAGCACAAGTAGATTTTTAAAGCTCTTTCTCTTGACTTATGTCTTTTTAAAGCTCCTTCTTTCTCTCTTTATAGGACTTCTCTAGATAGGTCTTCTATCTCTCTCTTGACTTAAGTTTTTTTAAATCTCTTTCTTTAGATCTCTCTTGACTTAAATATTTTGTGTGTAGAACGGGCTCAACAAGCAAAAAGTTCTCAAGCAGGAGTCGAGCCAAATTTAGATATTGGGGCAAATGAGGCTGAAGAGCACATAGTTGAAGATAGAGAGGAGGCCCAAGTTCAAACAATGCATGTTAGAGAGGGGTCAGGATCACTTCCTTCTATTGGTATGGATGAGCATATGAATCTAGCTAAAGAGGTGAAGACAAAAAATTCAAGTTCTAGAAATTTAGATCATTTACTTGAAATGGATGTGGAGAAATTGAAATATTATGCCAAACAACCTATAAATACTAGTAAGAGGTCAATGAATAAATCTGTAAAGGAAATAATCAATGCTCATTTCAATCATCTTGGTACACTTGAAAAAACCCAATTGTTATCACTTTTACTTCTTCGTAATGAGTTGAAAGAGCCATTACAATTCTTGGGTGTAGATTCAACATTGAATAAGAGGAAAGCTGCATACAGCCTAGGAAAAGATATTGTTGAAAATGTAAAAAAAGGTTTAGATTCTGTTGGAAAAGAATCTCAATCAATGGATAAGGCCATTATAAGAAGAGTGATGTTGACAACTATTTTAAATAGAAACATATCAAAAAAAGAAAAATCTCTTCACTTTCAACTAAAATTGGTATTAGTAGAAAGACACTAACAAAATATGTGAAAAGGAGAAAGGTTTTGGATGATACTTCAGAAGGCAATTGGGCAATTATGTGTAGAGTTCCCTGTTCTGACAGGATTGAAGATACTGTTAGGAACTTGGTCTCAAATTTTTAGAATGTTCATACTCGTCCATCATCAAACAGTAGAGATGTTATCAGACACATGATTGGGCTCAATGATTATGAACATCATACAAAACATTGGCTAGACATAACACAACATGAGATGTATGTGAAATTTTGTAATTCGAATCCTGATATAAAGATTGGGCAAACAAGGTTTGAAAGGTTAAAGCCATATTATGTGAAGATAAACAAGGATTTGGAACTTGTTGTTGTCATTATCATATTGAATTTGATCTCTACTATCAGGTGTTTCAAAAGATGAAAGAAGAAAGTGATGGTTTTCAAAATGCACCTCCTAAACGGGTAAGTCTTTTCACAGAATCCATCTTATGTGATAATGCAATTGGTCAAATAAACTGCATAAAAGGACTTTGTGAAACATGTGGAAATTTGGCTAAATTACCTTTGAGAAATGAAGGTACCAACCCAACAAAGATAGTAAATTGCAAGAGTTACAAGTATGTAAAGTTTCAAACAAATTATGGGAAAGAATCCACAAGGTTAAACTATGTAGAAGAGGAGATACCTATTGGAACATTTATAGAAAATTTTCAAAAATTGATACAACCGTACATACAACATGCCTTTTTTGCTAGGTGGAAAGCACACAAATTTCAAACATTAAGAGATATTTTCCCACTTGGAACAGTTCTATCAGGAGTCGACTTTGTAGAAAATTATTCTTTTGTACATCAAAAAGAGATTCAATTAGATTATTATTTTTCAAAGCAGATCACTATTATGATGCATGTGTGTTATCGACATGCACAATTGGATTTGGATGGTGTTGAAAGTACAAATGATGAACGAGTCATTAAGAAAGAATATCACTTTTATATTAGTGATGATAAAGAGCATGACACACTTTTTGTACAACATTGCTTTACAATTTTTTTAAAAATTTGGCATGCAGGCGTGTGAAAACTGAAAAGTATTTTGTATGGTCAGATGGATGTGTGGCACAATTCAAATCATCACGGCCATTTTATGCACTATGTAGATATCATCAAAATTACAAAATACAACATGTTTGGATTTTCTTTAAGCGTGGGCATGGAAAGGGTGAACATGATGGCGTAGGAGCTTGCATCAAACGTGCTCTAAGAAAGCATCAAATGAGTTATTCAGGAGATCGTATAGACAATGCATATGATGTTGTTGAATGGTGTAAGAAACACTTTGCATCAAATGAGGTCGGCACATCTTTAGGAACAAATTGATACATCCCACATAGAGTGTTTTGGGAGATATCAGGTATGTATATATAAATTTTACATAAATGAAAATTTCAAACTTTAAATTTAATATATATATATATTTGTGTGTGTATGTGTGTGTATGTATGTTTGAATTTGTATTTAAGTTTAAATTTTAAATTTAGTAAATTCAATTATTTTAAATGAATTTCTATTAAATTTATATATTTGTAAATTTAAGTTATAATTTTTATGTATCTAGGTGTGGATAGAAGATCGAAGCATGGATGCAAGAGGGTAGACAAAACAAGATCTTTGCATTGTGTCATGAGTACAGATGATCACCTTGGATGGACATTGTACACGAGGGATTACTCTTGTTTCTGTGATGATTGCATTTTGAAAAACTTTGAGGCATGCAACAACCATCAACATGGTTATGTTAGTGAATGGAATGCGGTGCCATTAGTCATTTTTGACACATATGACGAAGATGAGGATGAAGGATTTGAAGACATTCCTTTGATTTCAATTGATTATGACCATATTTCAGGATTGATTAGAAAAGGTATGTATGTATGTATGTGTACAGTTTGATAAATTTAATGTAAATTTACAACACATGTACAATTATTTATTTAGTTTAGTACTTTGATGAGTTAAATTTAATGATTATAAAGTCTAGACAGTTCTAATTGTTTTACAAATTTTGAACCATGTAAATTTGGTCTACTAGGAGATATTTTTGCAGTCATAGCAGAGCCTGAAAACATAGAAGGTTTTAGTTATTATTTAATGTGTTGCACAGAAGAGAGGAAGAAGCTAACACGACCTAAAACAAGCTATGAAATGGTGTTTCCCACAGGTGGGTCACATTTAAATTTATATATACATGTACATTAAACTTTACATTATATTAAAATACTTGGGTTGAGTGAAAATGTTATGTGCACATGTCTTACCAAGTTGGTTCATGTTGTTTATCATGCAGATTCAACTGTAGTGCAAGGGACATATCTCAAACAAGTCAAAATTGTTCAACATGGGATTCATTTTATTGACTATCAACCTGAGAACAAGGTATACCAGTATAGTCACCTAGTAATTGCTACTACCCTACATCTTCATCCAGTTCCACATGCATGTGGACAAAAAAATGGAGACTAGATAGTGATGATCATCAGAAAATATTACATGTTATTGAAGAGCGAGCTGAACCAGATGTTTGAATGAGAACTTATATGTAGTAACTTGTTTGAACTCCATTGTTTTAGTTACAGTTTATAAAATTAGTGAGATCTTGAAGTTGTAAGTTAATTTCTAGATGTTCTTAAGATCCAAATTTAGAAGTACTATTTAATTCAAAGTACTTTTATATTTAGTGTTCAACACTTTTTTAAACCTAGACATGAAGTACTATTTTTAATGTGGTCCACTTTTAAGGATGATACATGTGTACTATTTAATGTTTTGTATTGGCATATGATGTTTGACTACATGTATTAAATTGGATGCATACATGTTGTGAGTATGTGTGTCTAATTTATATTTCAATTTGTTTTGATTTATTATTTTCACTAGATATAAAATAGTAAAAACAAAGGACGTATCCAAAGGTGAAAACCCAACTGTGGCACCTGAGGATGGAGGATTTGACCTTCCCCTACCATCTAAGTATCAAGAGAAATCAGCTCTCCTAGTGGAAGATTCTACAGAGATAAACCTGGGCACAGAGCAGAATCCAAAGACCACATTTCTAGCAGCGTCATTATCTGATACAGAGCACAAGAATCTTAATGCATTCTTCTTACAGAGAACCATCAACTTCGCATGGACCTATGCGGATATGCCAGGGCTCGACCCTAAGCTGGTAGTTCATTATCTCACAGTTGATCCCAAAGTGAAACCAGTCAAACAAAAGTTGAGAAAGATGCACCCATAGATCACTCTCCTAGTGAAAGTAGAAATACAGAAGCTGTTAGACGCAAAGTTTATACGACCCATTGACTATTCAGATTGGGTCTCAAACATTGTACCTGTGTCTAAACCTAATGGGCGCATCTGCATGTGTAATGATTTCAGAGATCTCAACAAGGCATGTCCCAAAGACGATTTTCCACTACCAAACATTGACATTATAGTGGACTTGACAGCAGGTCACGAGATGCTTTCTCTTATGGATGGATTCTCAGGCTACAACCAGATTAGAATAGCTGAGGAGGATCAACACAAAACAACCTTTACTTGTCCTTGGGGCAATTACTGTTGGTGTGTTATGCCATTTGGTCTGAAGAATGCAGGGGCAACCTATCAGTGAGCTATGACAGTGATCTTCCACAATCTATTTCATCACATCATGGAAGACTATGTGGATGATATATTGGCTAAATCTTCTAGAGCAGAACATATACAGGTCCTAGGACAGATCTTCGACAGGCTTGAAAAATACCAAGTAAGACTCAATCCTAAGAAGTGTGTCTTCGGTGTCACATCAGGGAAGCTGTTGGGATACATAGTATCTCGTAGGGGCATCGAAGTAGATCCAGCAAAAGTAAAGGCTATAGTGGAGATGCCTCCACCAAATAACCTTAAAGCACTAAGGAGCCTTCAGGGAAGATTGCAGTCCATTCGGCGTTTCATATCTCAGCTAGCAGATAAATGTCAACCCTTTCAACACTTGCTCCGAAAGGATGTCTCATTTCGATGGGATAACAAGTGTCAGACAGCATCTGATCAACTTAAAGAGTATCTAGCTACACCTCCTATATTAGTTCCACCAGTTGCAGACAAACCTTTGATATTGTACATCTCCACTACAAATTCGGCCCTAGGGGCCCTGCTAGCACAAAATGATGACTTAGGCAAAGAGAATGCAATTTACTATATCAGTAGAACTTTGGTAGGGTATGAGCTCAATTATTCACCAATGGAAAGGGCTTGTTTAGCAGTAGTGTTCGCCTCCCAAAAGTTGCGGCATTACATGTTGAACCAACACACAAATCTGATAGCCAAGATTGATCCCTTGAAATATCTATTGGCAAAAGCAGCTCTCACAGGCAGACTAGCTAAGTGGGTCATGATCCTTAGCGAGTTCGACATTGAGTACACAGATCGTAAAGCAATCAAAGGACAAGCCCTCGCTGATCAACTAGCAGAAGCACCTATGAAGGATACACACCCTATGGTAGCAGACTTTCCTGATGAAAATCTCTTCACTCTTGCTAACTCCATAATGTGGAAGTTATACTTTGATGGTTCTTACACACAGCATGGATCAGGAGCTGGTATCTTATTTGTTACACCTCAGAATGACTACATTCCAAAGTCATATCGGCTTGCATTCCCTTGCACCAACAATATAGCCGAGTATGAAGCACTCCTCATAGGTCTCAATACAGCAGTTCAATGGGACATCACAGAATTACAAGTATATGGAGACTCACAGCTAGTCATTCGCCAAGTCACAGATGAGTACCAGACAAAGGATGAAAAGTTGGTCCCCTACAAGCAACTAGTGGATGCCTACAAGCCACACTTTTCTACCATTACATTTGAGAAAATCCCAAGAGAGCATAATAAAGCAGCAGATTCTATGGCTTCTGTAGGGTCACTGATTGACATGCCTGCTAATACACAGAAGTGTGAATTCTTGATCGAGCAATTGTTGATACCGGCCATCGATGTTCCTGTTACTGAAATCATCTGCGAACTTGTTGGTCCCAATTCCCCATGGTATGAAGATATCTATGAATACCTCAAACACAATACCTTTCCCCCTGACCTATCGTCTACCCAACGCAAAACCTTTATCCGTCGATCCTCTCGTTACATCATTCTGGGTGATACACTATATCGCCGGAGTCTCGATGGTATCCTCTTACAATGTCTTAACGCGGAAGAAGCCGAAGCTACCTTACGAGACATACACGAAGGTATCTGTGGCGCACATTCTACCGGTCCTAATCTTGCTAAGAAGATACTCAGAACAGGTTATTACTGGCCTACAATAGAGCAAGATGCTGCACAGTTTGCTAAGAAGTGTCTACAATGCTAGCAGCATGGAGATTTGATTCACGCACCAGCGCATGAACTGCAACCTGTGACAACTCCATGGCCTTTTTCTCAATGGGGTCTTGACCTCGTAGGACAAATCCACCCTTCCTCCTCAAATGGCCACAAGTTCATCATTACCGCCACTGAGTATTTCACGAAGTGGGTGGAAGCCATTCCTATGACCTATATCACCGGTAAGCAAATAGCCAAGTTTATTCTAAACTACCTCATATGCCGGTATGGTATTCCCCAAGCTATTGTCACTGATAATGGGAGACCGTTCAAGAACCAAGATGTCCGTGCCTTGTGCACACAATACAATATCTGACATCGATTTTCCACTCCCTACTATCCGCAGAGTAACGGCCAAGCTGAGGCTTCAAATAAAACCATTCTCAAAATCCTCAAGAAAACAGTCAATGAAGCTGGTCGTGATTGGCACTTGCAACTCAATCCCGCCTTATGGGCCTACCGCACTAGTATCAGAACACCAACTGGTGCCACACCATATGCCTTGGTCTTTGGCTCTGAAGCCATCCTACCTATAGAGGTCAAGATCCCATCCCTCAGAGTTTCCATGCAGGACCTGATCGGCAGAGAGGAGTATCGCACTTCCAGATTAGCTGAGCTTGAACTACTAGATGAGAGGTGCCTTGCCGCACTTAATCATCTCCATGTTTATCAAAACCGCCTCCGACGTAATTACAACAAAAAGCTCAAAGAAAGACGGTTTCAAGTGGGTGATCTTGTACTTAAGGAGAATCAGAGAAATCAAGCAGATCGAGAGAAGAAGGGCAAGTTTGAGCCTAACTGGTTAGGTCCCTTCATTGTGACAGCAGCATATGGATCAGGAGCTTATACTTTAGCTACACCTGACGGCATTCCTCTAGATGAGCCACTTAACAGTGTCCATCTGAAGAAGTTCTATGCCTGATCTTTAGAGTATTCCCATAAAAAATCAAAAAAATCAAAAAAATAAAAAAAAATAAAAAAAATAAAAAAAATCAAAAACAATAAAAAAAAATAAAAAATACAAAAATACAAAAAAAATCGTCCTCTGGTAAAAACCTAGCAAACAGGCACCTTGGATAAGTACCATAGTGAAAACCTGGCAAATAGGCGCTATGTGTAGAGTCAGCATCCATCGTCTATCGAGTCTTGTCCACTCCGTATCCAGTTCGCAGCACACTTGCCTTCCATCCATAATAAAACCATTGACCTTGTTTGCATTTCCATCTCCCTATCTCGTATCGCTTGGAAATTTATCAATGTCCATCATCGTCATCCCACGTCTTGATCTGTGTCTATAGTTAACACTGTCCGGTCCTAGGTCAAGTCTTTCTGTGTCTTCTCTGGCGGTCACCCGTACAGTTTCCTCTACCAGAATGGGGGCAACTCTTTCCTTCACTTAGGTCTAGGATTGGTTCCTTGTTCGTGGTTCGTAGTGCTCTTCAATCTTTTCTCATTTCCACAAGTAACACCCTTTAACGGACACATCGCTCCTACGATAAGGCTGTTACCTTCTCAACACTTTTCCCACATCATCACATCAACCAGAACTACATATCATCTCTTTTCAATCTTAAGGTACCTTGATCCCATGGACATGGGTATGTAGGCAGTCTGGAATACGAAGGAAGTTTCCAGCACTCAGGTGCATAAGATCCCCTCTTCTCAACACGTTTTCTACATCATCACATCAACCAGAACTACATATTATCGCTTCTCAGTCTTAAGGTACCTTGATCCCATGGATATGGGTATGTAGGCAGTCTGGAATATGAAGGAAGTATCTAGTACTTAGGTACATAAGATCTCCCCCTTTCCTCTCGTTCCATTTCATCACTCTATCCAGAACTACATATTTATCACGTTCATCTTTCATCATCGTGTGCCTTGATCCCATGGATACAGGGTATGTAGGCAGTCTGGAATACGAAGGATGTATCCAGTACTCAGGCACACATGATCCATCATTCTTCGCCCATCTCAATCCATTAGCACTGTCATCCTTCTAGTCTTCCATTTACCAAAATCCATTTCGCCTCGACTTGACTAACTCAAGCAGCAAGCTAGCGCACCCTTTCCAAGCAAAAGTCCGTAGCAAACCTGAAGCAAGGAGGCTTCCTTCCAAGTCCTCTACTGTCCTGCATACCGATTGCCAACATCAGCTAAGTCTCGCTTAACCAAAGCCCTAGATCCACAGGCTTGTCTTCCGCGAAGTGTTCCATGATCGAGACCAACACACGCGTCTCCTGCGACATGTGGCATTTCCTCCGGTGAGGCATTGTCTTTTTAGGTAGATAACCCCCTTTAACAGACACAGAGTTCCTACGATAAGGCTGTTATCTTTCCTATCCAATCTATCCTGAGCACCCTCTTTGGCAAGAGAATATGTTGGCTGTATGTTTACTTTGAAGTCAGTCAATTTGCTTTTTGGTTTATCTTTTGTTCTTTTATCCATTACCTATTCAAGACTACCTTGGTTTATCTATAATCATGGTATGTTGCGATGCAGTACGGATTGGGGGCATAGTCATTGCTTTCTGTGTGCCGTGTTTGAGGAATGATCTTTAGTATCTTTCTTAGCATCATATCTATCTTGTGTGTGTTACGGCCTAGCATCTTACATATTAATATTTCTTCTTGCATTTACATGTATTGAAGTTTATTTTATGTTCAAGACTATGGCTTATTCACATGTTCCAACAAGGTTATACTATGTCTAAGAGATCTAAGTTCAAACCGCTTGCTTGCAGAGTCAACGTCCACGCACTCAGATATTACTGCACCTTGGTCTTTTATACCTTGGTGGCGAACTATCCATGTGCTATATCAAAATAAGGATTGCTCTTTATATACAAATGCGAAGCCATTGCAACAAGCTCATTCATCTATTCCCACACCCTTTATATCATTTTCATTGCAGTAATTGATCAACAGTCTCTGTCCTCCATCTCCTCCTGTTCTCCTCTCTGGTACATATCTACAAAACCCACATGTCAGCTATCACTAGTCATCACATCTATATCATCATACATCTCTATCATCATACATCTATAAGCATCATATAAGCAACATATGTCATCACATGAATCCATAATCATACATACATATCATCACATCCATGACATCAGATAATGCATACACAAAAAGCATGAACAATAGTGAGCTGAATAGATCATCATATAAATATCGTGTAATGGTCATCAATAATACAAAGTGTCTGTGTCTACATCAGTAATACAAAATGTGTATACATCCACATATACATCAATATAGTACATCAAGGCTATTAAGAGCCCTCAAAAATATACACCAGTATGCACGCAGGCATCTGTCTCAAAATGATACAAGAATGATACAATATGATACAATACAAATGAGTAAGCCCTAGTGGGTAGAGCTGCCCTCCTGCTGTGGCCCCTGTCCTCCCCCTGTGCTCGGTGGAGGTCCCCCTGATGCTCCTCCTCCTCCCCCTGGCGGTAAGAGTGGCCCTCTAATGGAGGACACTGACTGTCCTGTCCTCTGAGATCCAGATGCCCCAGATCTGCTCCTGTCCCTGTAGCTCGGTGCCTGCTGAGCTGCTGGCACCGCACCCACATACAGGCCCCTGTAGTACTTGGCCTCCCTGCCAGCTGATACTAGCTCGCCCTGCACTCGGACGAGCTCGCTATATAGTGTCCTCTGGTCTGCACCCAGTGCACGGCGTGCCTCCTCTCTCTCCCGCCTCACTCTAAAGAGTGTAGCCTCTGCTGTCAGCCGTAGCTGTACCTCTGCGTCTCTCTCTCTCTCCTAGCCTGTGCTACTGCCTCGGCGTCGGCTGCTAGTGTGGCCGACGGCTGCACCTGTACCTGTGTCTGTGCGTGTACCTGGGCCTATAACTGTCTATATGCCTGCACCTGTGCCTGTAACTGTGCCTGTACCTGTGCCAGGGCTGTCTGTGCGGCTGTGGCTGCCTGTGTCTGTGCCTGGGCTATGGCCTCTGCCTGTCTAGCCTCTGCCCGCGCTATATCCCTGTCTCTCCTCAGTCTAACCATCCGGAGCTCTAGTCGAGTCCTCCGGGCTATCTCCTCCTGCATCAGTCGCTCGGCCCTCTGCAGATTAGTCTCTACGACTGGGCCCAGTGCCTCTGCCATCTCCACGTCCTCCTGCTGGCCACCTGCCGGCTGTCCACCTGCCTGCTGCCTGGCTGCCCTCGCCTGCTGCCTGGCTGCCCTCGCCTGCTGCCTCATCCTGGCCTCCCCTCCAAGGACTAATACCTCTCCCACTGCCCCTACTACACCTGGTGTAGTCAATGTCATCGGCCTGTGTGTCTGCCAGTACTAATCATAGCCTGGCAGTGTCCCTGGGTCTGCTAGCCCAGAGTCCCAATCCCATCTCACGGGGATAAGTCCCCACACCTTTGCTAATGCTGTCGCCACCGGGATCACTGGGTCCCAGTCTCCTGTCTCTCTCCGCGTCCTGGCATGTGTGGCCTCCCCCACTGGTAGCCCCTGTGGTAAGCTGAACTGTCTAAGTACCCACTCTGGTAGGTACCTCTCTATCATATCTGTCCGTCTACCAAACAGATAGTGAGCCTGTCTGCAGTACATGAGCTGCTCGTGCTCATCCGGCCACTCCTCGCATAGTAGCCACGGCCTCCAGATGAATATGTCCATCTCGTCAATCTGTCGCCTCTAGTAGCTGACAGACCCCATCCTCCTATGTGTCATCACCCCATCATATAAGAACGCATATGGCTCCCCTCTGTCTCAGTGGCGCTGTGCCATGGGCCGGATAACTAGAATGTGCTCCCACGCCCACACCTGTAATAAGGTCACCCCAGCTGAGAGGCTCCTGCCTCTCCTGTATACGTAGTAATGCATATCATGGTATAGCTGTCCCAGCACGTAGGGTCCCCACGCATACTGTCTGCCATGAGTGAACATCCCTGATAGTACCATCCCCCAGCCAACTGATAATCCTCTAGATCTCCTGTCTGGGCACAGGAAGCCACCAATCAATGATGCAACTATCCAACGGATCCTATCGTAGAGTCTCAGGACGTCTGCCCATCAGATCTCCCCATCGTCTATCCACAGGTCGTCTGTACAGAAGACCTCCTCCAAGCCTGCCTCGCCCCGTGCCGGGTCGAAGTCCACGATCTCCCCATCTATCCGAATCCTCAGGATGCGGTATACATCCTCCAGTGTCACTGTAGCCTCCCCTGTCGGGAAGTGGAACGATGAAGTCTCACTGTGGTATCTCTCCACGACTGCTGTCACTAGGGTGAGATTCGCCCTAATGTGTGTCAGGTGTGCCACATGCCATAGTCCTGCATGCTCTAAGAACGCATACTCCTCCTAGGTCAACTGTACAACCTCGTGCGCTATCGCGTGATGTCGCTCTCGCGACATCAGTGGCGGCAAAATCCTCTGCATCCATAACAAATCACGTGTCAGTTCTTCCATAAGCAAATCCCTCAAATCCTATCTACCCATGGGCTATGCTATACCCCACCCCTGCCATCCCTTTTCCCTCTTGTCGGCTAGGCTAGGCGTCTCTCTTCTATGTCCCCCCTTTCTATTAAACCCTAACTTTTCTTCTATCCACACCAAAAGCGGTTTGTTTTACACACGCGCTGTCCCTCCCTGTCAACCGCGCTTCAGTGTCTCACCATAAGCGATGCATTTTTTTTTCAACCGCGCCTTGTTTTCCATAAGCGCCATCCCCACCTGCCAACCACGCTTTTCTCCCCTACCGAACGCGACTCAATTTCTTTTATTCCCGCCGGCCGCGCTATACTACCCTGCCAACTGCGCTGCACTGCCTAGCCATATGCGCTGCGGGATTTTGCACATGTGCTGCGACGTGAAACAACCATACCAGACGTGACTTGATTCTACCAAAAGCGCTACAAGCGACTAACAACCGCGCTGCGGCGCGCCAAAAGCGCGCCAGTCAGCTACTAGACGCGCTGCTCTTTCTTAGCGCGCTTTGGGCTAAAATTGCAAACCTACCTAGACCTAGCCCTAATCTACCCCTAATCGACAAATTCAAAGGGGGTTTTCGATCACTTACCGCTGCCGGAGCTCCTGCTGGCCTCCCGTAGGTCCGCACCAGCTCCGCCCGATGTCTGTGCACTGGAATCGACATCTCTCCGCGCTGTCTGCTCAACTCTCTCTCACCTCAGTTTAGAAGCTCTTCTCTCTAAATTTAGAATCTCAATGGGTGCAAATGAGGATTGTGGTCCCCATGGGACCTATTTATAGTGTCCCCACCCTTAAGTTTTTCTTTCCCCCCTGTTTCTGCTTTTTTTTCCTCCTGGTCGCGCACCTTTCTAGTCGAGCGTCAACACCTTTCCTCTGTCGCTTCCCTGTCTTCCCGCTCGAGGGGGCATACGCTGGGGCAACTACTTACACTGGGGCATCAAAAATTGTATCACATCTTCAACAATTAATTTCTTTGACGCAACGCTTTAAACTGCATCGCATCAAAGAGGGGCAAAATGTAGACACCCTAAAATGACCAACTTGTCACGCTACTTGCATTTCGTCATTTCTTCCAAATCACCTGCATTTCACACATTAATTAAATAATCTAATTATTTAATTAATTTCAACAAATTCTTCTAAATCTCCTAAATTCGACATTAATTGAATAAATCCTCTTTATTTAATTAATTAATTAAATTCTTCTATTGTTCTGCCACAATTAAATAATTTTAATTATTTAATTAGATCATTGTCACCTTTTCAAAATCACATCCACATTAATTAAATAAACCCAATTAATTAATTAATTCATAAAAAATTCCCCCTTTATCTACAATTAAATAATTCTTACATTATTTAATTAAATCAAAATTTATTCTTCCAAAAATCATGCACAACAATTAAATAAATTTATTTGTTTAATTTGCTTTCAAATCTTCTAAATTAAATAATTCTAATTATTTAATTATTTCTTCCAAAATATCTTCTCTAAATTTAAATAAATCAATTATTTATTTAAATTGCTTTTTCTTCTAATTTGAGTTATCTCTAATATAACTCAAGTTTTCTATATTTAATAAAGCAAAATATCTTCTTTTCTCATGCAAATCTCTTCTTCTTGTTTTAAATCACTTAACTGATTGCTTTATTCTTTTAATTGATTTATCTCTTCAGTTAACTCATTCTTCTATTCTTGATAACTCCTCTCATGCAAAAGAAAGCAAGACACATGTCTTCTCCTCATTCGTTGCACGTTCCTCAACTTATCTCCTCCGTTGATTCTTCTGAATTATCTGGACTGTTGATCGATCTTCATTGAAACCTATATAAACCCCCCTCATCTCCTTCATTGAGTCTCTCTCTTCGATCATATTCTCAGGCATACTTAACAGCGCTTTGAGCATACACAACGCGTCGATTGAGCCACCTTACGATCATTTGACATTGATCTCTTGAGCATTACACTTGCTTGTTGCAGCTATGGCTTTGCAATTTCATTGAGCAATCCACATTCAATCCAAAGGAAACAACACAGATTTCGGTAAAAGTCTTTATTGCATTGATTATTTGTCATGGCTTTTATTTAAATTCGTTTTCTTTATGTTATTAGATTTTTGGTTTTATTAGTTTAGAATAGATCAATTTTTCCATATACACAATTATGTTATCCTAGAGTGAACAACATCATATATATTTAAATATTATTAATTGGAGACAATTTAGTTTGGGCATTTATATGTTCTGTGTATCTTCCCCGTCTCACTTGATTCAAGTTTGTTGGTTAACGGATTTTTCACCTAACTCTATATACTCACGCTCGAACAAGTGACAAATGTTATCAACAGTTGAGCCCAATATATTGGTATTTTACACAGGCTCTTTTCTTATTTAACAAGGCGTAGCTACCTTCGACAGATATTCTGATAAATGAAACACTCACGCTTGCTTTTAACCAAAAAGCAAAACAAAGGAAGAGCTTTTAACAAGAAAGTAGTAAAGGTATCTATTCACAACTCAAAAACTAGGAGTTCACAGACTTCCAACCACATAAAATATATTGATAATATCACACACTTATACATGTATTCACCACTTTAAATGATATATCAATAGATAAATTATTCTTAGCAGTGAGCAAAATTTAGGACTATCCAACAACCCAAATACAAGAATATCATTAACAACAACATCAACACATTCAACTTAATAAGAATATGAATTCAAATCACCATAACACAAAGATTATGATCACCCAAATATCCTTTGCATTAACTTATATTGCATATATCAAAATGACTGAAAACAGAGTTAACTATCACCCTTGCAATTTTTTTTTTCCAAAGATCCCTAATTTGACTAGCTATCTAGAATTTATAGCTAAGCCAAATCATAACTATCTTTAAAACCATAACGACTTCTTGAAAAAGATGATTAAAAGATTGTTTAAACAATAATTATAATAAAGGGCCCTCCAAATCCAATAGGTCAAGAGCAAATATGAGATAACTTAAAAATATGAAATTCAAATCAATTCAGAATTTGCAAGTCCCCATCGCCATCATCCACCTCATCCATCTCTTCGTCTTCCTTCGATTGTTCGCCTTCTCCAGTGACACTTTGCACCATCTGAGGTACCTGTGCTCACAACCTGGCTTTGTATGCTCTATACTTGTTGATAACCGGTGTTAAAGACATGCCTGGTGGAGATCCCGTCATGCTGATGTGATGTTTCTTCTTCATGACCACCCTATCAGAATTTTTCACCTTGCGATACACGTCATCAATGTCGTTTCTACAATTGTTAATGTGCGCTACCAATTTAGAAAGTCTCCCCAACGACTCCCCTGTAATTGCATTGTAGTTCACTATTTCCTCTGTCACCACCTTTTTAAAGTTTTGTTTAATTACCTTAACATCCAACAACTTCTCATCATCAGATCCATTAGCTTCTACCTCTAAGGTGACAAGATCCCTTTTTATTCTCATCATCTCTTTATAGTAGGTCGCAACTGCTTTTCCCATTTCCTCTTTTGCTACAGTTATGATATAGAGTTTCCACTCAATTGTATCAGCCCATACAATGGTATCCAGCTCTTTGGGATCAGCTATAATTTCTTTGCCCATAAGAATACCAGGATCCATGTTGGCTAGTTCTTGTATTTCCTTAGAAGCTATATTCAGACTATGGTGGTCACTCTGGGCTCTCTCAAATTCTATTATCAAAACTTCTCTCTTAGCATGTATGGAATCAAATAATTTTGCTGCTTCCTCGATAAAAATGAGCCCATCAAAAATAATCTTTTCAACCCATTGATCCATAGCCTTTCTCAGGGATAAAGAAGTTTTAACTTGTTGAAGCAAATTTGGATCAAGAGTATGGAGGTTGATAGCGAAGGAAGTTTCGGTTGAGGGAGTTACCACTTTAGCAATTGAATTGGCAAAAGAGGACAGAGAACTTACATGTGCCAACAATTTTGAATTTTCATCTTGTAATCCTTTCACCCTTTTAGAGATGTTGTTGACTGAATACTAGACATGATACAAATCACCTTCAGTGGTTAATGGCCCCAGATCCACTCGACTTACCCTGAAGTCAGCTTCTGTTACCTCATCTTCAATCTTTTCTACTAGTGGATCTGCAATTTCTAGAAATTGGTTTCCTAAAACAGCATCAGTCACTATTCTTGACATCCTTTTTGCACGTTTAGGTTTTGAAACCATTTGCAACAAAGTGGAAACAGTGTCAACACCTTCATCAACAGGAAGAGTATATCTCTTCTTCTTTTGAACTACCTTCTTTAACCAATTTGGGGATGGAGCTACTACATTGGTGGCTTGGAAGTAGCCACTACAGGTACAAGGTGAGAATTTTGCTCTGGCAACTTCTTTTGTTGTGGGGAATTTGGTAGACTAAGCAATGAATGTAATAAATTATCTTCTCCAATTTGTGAGAAGATGAAGGAATCAAAATCAGTCACATGAATATTGGGCGGGAGGACATGGTCTGCTTTAGATGACAAAGTAGCCAATTTGGTATTTCTCTTTGTCACTTGGACATCCTGCTCACCAGTGGTTTTTATCCTTCCAACGTCTTTAGGTGGCCTTTCATCATCACCATTCGATTGTGAGCTGACTCTCTGAAGAGTCAGGTCCACACTAGGTGTTCTCTAGTATGAATTAGTAGTATGAGATTTGGCTTGATTCTGAGAGGTTGAGTCCCTTGGTGTCATGGATCCAGGACACTCCTTTACCTTCCCTTGTAACCACTTCTCTGTTCTCTTTAGCACATGCAAATAAAGCAATATAATGTCGGTGACCTCCTTTTCTGACTATTTTATAGGGGGCATGGCTTCTCTAGACATTGTGTCATAACCTTCGCCTAGCATGTTTGAAAAACCATCAGTAATATTAGGGACCTGGATATTCATCTTGAAGGCTCTGACTTGATCCACAGTCAACCTCATCCATTTCCTCCTTTGAACTTCTCTCTCATCTACACAGTCCTCCCAAAAATCTTTGAGTTGGGGATGGTGTGAATAGGAACCACCTCCATGCATGTTTTCTTTAATGAAATTCTTACTATCAAAGATACATGGGGAGACAAACTATGTAGATTGAACTCAGACAATAACTTATCAACATTTTGGGCACCATCATTATTTTTACAGGAATAAAATGATAGGGACATAGGGAAACAATACCCTTACTTTTCATAGCCTGGTACTTAACATTCACAGTCGCCATCTGGTGGCATACTTCCAGCAACACCAAATAGTCAAAGGGGTACCGTGGCAATTTTAATGGGGCATTTTCAAAACTCCCTATTCTTAGATAAGAGAATCGATCAAACTAAATGTAAAAGCTTCCAAACTTCATGACTAATGTAGATGCTTCTACTAAAAAACCTTTTCTCAATTGAGCTATCAATTCTCTTAGCTAACATCATAGAAAAAACATCATTAACGCATCTGAAGTCTTTCATACCTTCTTTCCTTTGTAATTGGGGAAAAATCTGATACACAGGTATGCTTGCCGTAGAACTCCCTTGAGTCATCAAACCAGGCCAAGAAGCCTTTCTTCGAGCTAGGATGTAGATTAGCTGGGAACATATGTGAAATCTCACTTTCTGTGTAAAGTTCATCAGTTGTTCATGTAAACATTCACTGATAATCTTCAGCCAATCAATACAGTGATATCCACAAATTAATAAAATGAACCTGCACATCTAGAACTCAAAAATATTTGACTTGGGGCTCCCAACTACTCTGTTAAGAAAGGTTATCATGTCTGAAATTTCTTCCTTGAAACGACTTCTTAAATTAGTGGGTAGCTAGGAATTACCAGTCCTTTCAATCTCTAACCAATGCTTAGCGATGGAGGTGCGGCACTAGTCCTTCTCATTATAATAATTCCAGGCCGAGGATACAGAAATATTAGTATTGTCTTCATATTCTTCCAAACTCAAGGCCAAAGCAACAAACTCAGGGTCAATCCTTGCCACTACAATGCCACGGGATGCCCTTGTCTCTTGAGATTCAAGAAAATAACCATTGGTGCACACAACCATCAATTCAGGGCAATGCACAACAAGTAGGAAACCACCAGCCTTATCTAAGCCATTGATGATAATTTTCTCCACCAAGGGAGTCCTCTTCTCAGATTGCATTCTCCTATAAAAATCATCTAAATCAATGTGGCCCAAATTTGTATCTCACTTTAGAAAGACCATTCTCCACAATAGAAGCCACGGGGGTTCCTTGGAATTTGAACTTCATCTTTATGTACTCAAGAAACCAGACAACTAGAGACTCAAAGATATATGCAGAGAGTAGAGGATGTGGTAAGACACCAGCAAGAAAATCCTTGTGTAGATACATGGGAATTGAAACTTCTAATTCCTCAAAGAGAATAGTGAGTCTTTATAAAGAGATGGAGCTGCTAGCTATGCTGACTTGTGAAAATAGAACTGTGCTAAAATTTTGCACGTAGCAAGTTAGCCGTTTATCCTCCTGCAATGCATTCCCTTGTAACATAGTATCACTTTAGACAAGCCCAAGGATTTATCAAAGTCACTTCTCATAAATTCACAAAGGAAAGATATTAATTGCTGGCAGCGGATTTATCTTTATAACTCATAAATGCATGCCTTAACTTTCCCTCCAAAAATCTCACCACTGTGTCTTCATGTACTTCAAATTGAATGCAAAGTGACAAGTGTCATTCCTCCGTACTGTACGCCAACACAACAAATGGTACTTGGGAAAGTGTTCTGTTCAAAGTTGGAAAGTTAGACAAGAATCAAACATCTGAACTAGGAGTTGAAGGTTTGAAACTTCAAAGAATCCTAGACCTCCTGACTGCAAATAAGAAGGCTGCAGTATTAAGACACCAGAAAAGACTCGAAGTGCGGGAACTTGAGACAAGTCGGTAAGTCAGGCGGTTCAAGAACTTGTGAACCCACCAACTTTAGTTCAAAAAGGTGGAGGATCACCGACTTACCAAAAGTAACAAAGTGAACTTTTGCCCAAGGAAGGAACTAAGGGGAAAAGTTGACAAATATGAACAAAGAATGGACATGGATGCTTTTTGAAGAAAAAGGGGGCAACAAAGTTATAATGAGATTTATTTTGTTGATACATATGAAATTATCACTTGATCCAAATTGATGTCAATTAGATAGATCCATACATATTATAAATAAACTAATAATTTGTGTACATGTTCTCATTAAATGTGTTTATTATATCTCCTAGTTTGTATTTGTATTTATTTCTAGTTTATAGCATGGTTTTTGTTGCTTAGTAACTTTGTGGCTTGTTATTTTTGTTGCAAGTATGGGCCTAATCGGTGTTGTCATTGATGTCAACATACTCCTGTTGCATTAATGTCAAGGATTGGATGAGTTGTGTGCTGAGGATATTGAGAAAATTAGTCCTATCAGAAACAGAGAAGAACAGTGAGGACAATGAAGCTCTATGAAGTGAAGATCCCATCCAAATGAAGATCAGAGAATGCACATCAAAGGGTTTGTAGATATGTGTTTGAAGATGATCTAGTCAAGATTTGAGAGGTCCACATGAAAATGTGGAGGAGTTATGGCCATGAGAGTAAAACCAGTTCTAGCAACTGTTCAGAGGTGATAGAGTGACAAATCAGTCTGGTGAGATCTGGAAACACAATATCATGCTTTGCAGGTTTGGTGGCATGTTTGGGAGGCTAATGTGAATTGATAACTCAATTGGTTCATGGTTTAGAGGTCCACAAGCAATCCTTCTAATGTGACAATGATGGTCGACTATGTTCTTGAGGTTTCAGATGAAGATGCGAATGATTACAGTAAGCAGAAGTGGTACGGATGTTCTTGGTGATTCAAGCAAGCTTGTGGGGGTCTCTAGATTGTGTCTAGTTCATGTTGGCGGTCCGCATTGAAGATTGAGCTCGTGATTGAAGATTTACCTTTGAATGATGGTGTTCTTCCTAGTCTTGGCCGACCGAATGATTTGCGCATGTTGCAGATGATCTTGAAGATGTTTTTCGAAGCATGGCGTGTTCCTCAAAGAAGATTGAAGTCCTAGCTATGTGTGGCTGACAGTGTAGTGATGCACATGAAGTTTTTGTAATAAGTCAAATTGTATTTTTGTAATTACTCTGTAATAAAATAAGTGTATGTTGTGCCAACTTTGATGATCATTCTAAAGTCGATGTCATGTATAAATAAGAGTTGTGAAGTCATTCAAATGTATCCTTGTGGTTATGATGAGAAGGTGGTAGTGAAGAGGAGCGAAAAGCAGAGCAGAGGTATTGAACTTAAATGGAACTGACTCAAGCATAGTGAAGATGCTAATCTCTAGTTCAAGTATGTAATACTCATATTCTTCTGTAGATAGTGTGTCTCCTATAAGCAGTGGGCCTCTTGTGAGTAGTGTGCTCGAGTAGTGAGCCCTAACTAGCAAGTGCCATTTTATTCTTCTTATTCTTTTAACAGAGAATACAATCTTGGGTTAGTCACCCTGTGGTTTTTCCCTTAACTGGGTTTTCCACATTAAAATCTTGGTGTTATATGTGTTGAATTTGTTTCTACTCTTAAATTATTGCATTATGCTTCCATGATTGAATCATTGATATGCTATTGAAATATAAGAAGGTTTTAAAGTAAATAAGGAACATGATTTTGGTGACAACTGATTCAGCCCCCCCTCTCAGTTGTCTGTCCTAAATCCAACAATTTTTTCTTTAAATATATTATTTAAAACATGACCTTACATAGACTTTGGGATGTGACTTAATCCACCTTTTTTTTTTGAAATATGGTATAATATTTATACAAAATAATACATAAGACACTAATTGGTTAAAAAAATGTTTATAAAAGTAATATTGTTGTCTAATATAAAGGATAATTGCTTATTTGTTTATGTTCAAATAATCCTATGATATTTTTAAATTAGTATAGTGCATATTTTAAAATCTTTTTAAAAAGAAGAGCATATATTATCTATGATCTAATTATAGATAAAGAAGGGAATTGAGATTATATAAAATCAACATGAAATTTTCACATAATGTTGTGTTTTCCCCTATTTTTATTTTTTTTAAAATTTGTAAACTATGATAGGAATTGTATACAACAATTTATCAACAAAAGATTAAATGAAGAGTATGGAAATTGAAATTCTCTAAGCAATGTAATAAATAAAAAATTGTAATGAAATGAGAGAAACAATTCCCACAAAATTTAGACAAAAGATTTACTCTAGAGAAATTCACATAAGGAGAAAAAGCTCTAGCAAAAAGTGAGCCAACTAATCAACTAAATCTACAAACCTCAAGGTAACTACAATCTTAGGCTACTTGAACATACAAGTAGCATGAATCTAACTCAATTAAGTTCCTAAGATCTCGAGCAACTTTCTTAACACTTCACTTTTATGTAACTTACAATCTTCGACTACTTGGACATACATGTAGCATTAATCTAACTTTTTTAAGTTCCTAAGATCTCTACCGACTATGTTTTAACACTTCACTATTATGCAACTTGCCTAAACACAATCTAATGGAACTATGAATTCATTTGAACTCACTTCTAATTCTAATTGCATGCCTTCCCATTTCCTAATTTTGGAATACAGTAGCTTCTTTATGCTTTACAATCATGAACAAGGCTTGAAAAGTCAAAGGAAGTCAAATATTGATGAAATTGGAACACCACAAGTCATTTGTTATTGTATAATAAAATTGCCTCTTGTCATTAAAGTATTTGAAAAACATAATGTTATTGTCACTTCTAGTCACATAAATCTAAAAACCTTTTGTAGATCTAGAAGCACATTTAAAAAAAAGGTTAAGATTCTAATTAGTGATAATATTTTCTTTTTCATTTTTAGTACAATTAGGTAAGTCTAGTGCTCAAAGACAAGGTTGATTTATTTCACAAAAATACTATAATTTATTAGGAAAGAATTCTATTTAAGATGATATAATTTTTTTTTTATAAATAGTCAAGAAAAAATGTGGAGTCCCTTGAAAAGTGTTGTGTTTTTAGCACACTTGACTTTATATATTTATTAATTATATATTTATCAAAATAATATTTTGTAGTACATGCCCTAAAGTTTCAAGTTTACAATATGAAAAAATAAAGAAAAATAAAATTTATTAGCAATTTCCAAAGCTTTTATTAGCAATTAAATGATAGTGTCAATTTTACAAAATGCAATTATATCTAATAAATTTTTGAATTAAAAAATGATCATAAACTACACTAGGAATTCTGCATTTCATTAGTTTACATCATTTAAAATTTTAAAACATATGTCACTTTTAAGTGCTTCAAGTTAGAAAGTTGGACCAATGTTGTCCACTTCCTTTATAAAATTGTGATACTCTACTAATCTTTCACCAATTATCTCCACCTCAAAGGGATTGATCCTCATTCTTTCACTCAAAATCCTCCCTCCATGAAGATCCAAGATCCCTCCATGTTGTTCCTTGTTTCCTTAGTAAGAAAGCAACATGAAGCTCTTATCACATTTGATTAAGAGATACTTATTTACCTTTGTCAATCAAGTAGCTTTTCTATCAAACATGTAGGGGTTGCCAAATAATTCCACACACATTCAAAGGAACAACATCCACAACCACTTCATCAACAAACTTTTAGTTAATTACAAAATTCAATATATATTATCTACTTAGTAGAAAATAAACACCTTCTTTACCCTAACCCAAAGCATAAGGCTTGGGTTGTTGATAATTTTCTAGACAAGGTTTTCCAAGAAAATCTTGAGTTATGAGTTTATCAAGTGCCAAAAAGAAGAAAGATGTGAACCGACTTAAAAATTATTGACTACTAATGTTAATACTAAAAAAAATTGAATATTCACTTTCCTCTTGTGTCAACAAGTTAAATTTAATCTTCTTTGTAGTGCAAAATTTTTTAGAATCAATATTTGTACCACAATCAATTACTTTTATCTTACCCTCTTCATTTATCATAAGTATAGAAGTATTTTTACATTTCTTGCCTTTATAGTAAGAGCACTTCTTTTGGTATAGATCTACATTTTCTTAATGAGGAGTTTTTGTGATTTACCTGTACATGCTTCTAGACATGTGTGAAAGAATATTTATATTTAATTGTTATCTTGCATTTAACAAATTGTGATATTTTATCTCAAATTATGAATTGAAATATTATTTGAGCTTCATTTCTTAGCCAAATTGATTAAATCATGTGTGTTAATTTATTGGGAAAATAATTACTTTAATTGCAGCTATTTGTAAATGTGATTATAACAATAGTGATTATTGAGGACTACAAATTGTAATTTTTTATGGATTGCAACACTAGTGAAAGGAGCAAAGACTAACTATTAGTTCAAATCAAGTAAATACATACATTTTAAAACATTTTTAACATAACATTTTTAAATCATCAAATGTATGTAATCAAGTCCTGGTGTAAATGTGCACATGTCAATATATCAAACATAAATCATCAAACATGTATGTAATCAAGTCCTAGAAATGTCAATATATCAAACATAAATCATCAAACATGTATGTAATCAAGTCCTATAAATGTCAATATATCAAACATAAATCATCAAACATGTATGTAATCAAGTGCTGGAAATGTCAACATATCAAACATATATCTGGAAATGTCTAGATGTATCATCAAATGGAGGTCTCTAGGTGGCTGCCTAATTGTCATATTGACTCCTAGTCGAGTGACCCTCTGAATGAGAATCCTGCTCAGATGGATGTGCTGAGTCCTGGAGATAAAATCAAGTACAATGTGTTAAATACATTTTTTATATAGAACTATTTAAAAATGTATATGTACAATATTATAAATACATATGTACCTATCTATATATACATGTATGTACATGTAAAAATTTAAAACTCACATGTCCACTGACAACAATATCATCAACAAAATCATGCCGACGTATACGATCTAACCTTAGGCTAGGAGTAACATGAGGTATCTCCATCTACAATATATATATATATAGATACACATACATACCTGCATATCATTGAGTGGCACACGATCTGAGCCCTCTGCAATGTATGCCTCCACTAAATCATCCAAATGAGCTGTCTGAGCTGTGTCATGATCTAATGTATCTGTCTGATCCCTCTCATGTTGCAGTAATGATGAGTGAAGGGGACCAACCAATTGAGATGGCATCAATAATGAATCTGAATGCATTAACATCTCTACAAAACCTACAGACTGCATCCTCTCAAGGTCATCTGAAGGATCACTAGCCTGTGCAGCAACCGAATGATTTGTAGGTGGATCCTGATGTGCACTGCTGCTGGGCCTGGTAGGTTGGTGAGAATGATGAGATCCTGAATGTGAATGAATAGATGTAGCCAGACAATCTCTAACCTAATCTATCGAGATCCCTAGCTCTGAAGCAATGAAGGCATATGCCTCCAAGAGGTCCTCCACAAAATAATGTAAAGTGCTACATGCCATCTCCCTTGTAAGACCATCCAATTGTGCAGGTGTAGGGATGCCTGCCATAGCATAAGGATCATAGTGAGTGCTACTACACTGTGCTGTAAATGAAGCTCTAGATCATGGACGTCGTGCCATCAAAAACTGACCCACACAATCACTAGCTATTGTAGTGGTGGCAACTGTAATATCACCAACATTGTCAATTGCTTCCCTTTGGGAAGCAATGACAACATGATTTGCTAGGGGGGCCAGGTCTAGGGAGATAGCAGGATTCCTCTCACCAACCAATGCCCTATACGCTGGGGCTGCTCGATCAGCTCGACGATAAGCATCCCTATTAGCAAGCCTACCACGACCCTAACCAAAATATCCTGGAAGGTCACAATAGTTGACTTTGAGGCCCAAATGAACCTCAACATACAACTGTTGTGCAAAATATGAGGGAATTTGGTCGTTATTTGGATAACGACCAAAGATAAC
Organism: Cunninghamia lanceolata; assembly: GCA_027924645.1. NCBI lineage: Eukaryota > Viridiplantae > Streptophyta > Pinopsida > Cupressales > Cupressaceae > Cunninghamia > Cunninghamia lanceolata. Next base: position 5,228,451 of record BSBN01000469.1, read on the forward strand.
AAGAGATCAAGAGTAGATCAAATTGGCCATAGCAACATCCACACATTTGGTTACCTGGTATCCCTTCACCTTTACCTTATCTTGATAGAATGGAAAACATTGGTATTTAATGGTTTCTTTGGTCACCACAATCTGAACATGAGAAAGGGGAACATCACCACAAACTTCTTCCTGCATGTGGGAAAGAATAACAACGATATCATTAGGGGAATAAGCATTGGTGTCTTAAATTTTATCTCTAATTTTTTCTAGGCTTTCCATTATGGACTTACAAGTGTCCATATATATTCCTATGTTGGTACCATCATTTATAGAAACTCTCAATCTCTTGATCTCACTATTAGTTCATGCAAATAGTTCCTAAGGTGGAACTGGTGCATAATTTTCCATGTGATGTACCTGAAGGAGAAAAATTTCAAGGTTCTTGCTTTAATCTAGATAGAGAATCTAGAAATACTGGACATACATGTACACATTCAATTTTTTTGGAGTACCCAGGCCCCCACTGCACACCGAATAACCTTCACGACTGAGATAAGTTACACGCATGAAACTATTTCATCAAGAATGTGAAAAATTGCATTAAGAGATTGAGATAAATTACATAGTGTACAATACTGCCTTATAAGGCATGAAATGTTTCACAAGTGAGAAAGCTACCTGATACGGGAAAAAACCACTCTAAGGGAAAAACTAGTTATCGGGCTATGTTAAACTTAACACACTAACACCCCCGTTAAGTGGAAACTTAGGGAGAATTATTATGCAAAATCAAGATGCAATATGTAATAAATTCTGATAAATGGCAAAACCAGGAAGATTGACCTATACCACTGTGAGCTTGGTGAAGTCATCTTTTTGATGATATGTGAAATGCAAAAATTGGACTCCGGATGCCCAAGATATGCTCTGTGGAAGAAAGTTACCTATGGGGGCTCAATGCAAGAATGGGGGAGCTGGATTAAGCTCTAGGATGGATTAGCCCTTGGTCATCCATGTGACCACCTTCTGCAAGTGAGCAAAAAATACGCAACGGATGTGTTGCAAAAAATATAGTTGGTTGTGCCAACCAATCACCAATCTCCAAGCCAATTCATCAAGCAAGCATTAAGCAGACCACATTGCCCGCAAACCTTACACGAACACCAAGCACACTGTAAGTACTTCATATGCACAATATGAGTGCCAAGATATAAAAGGTGCAAAGAAGCCTGTTGCGGGATCAATGTGGGATAAAAGACTCAAGCCATTGCCTAAGAAATACCAAAAAGCACTGCACGGATTGCGGGCCCACCTCCAACGCACAAATCAAAACCCTAAGCAAATATTTGGCACTTACTTTATAGAAAACTTTAGTGCTTAGATGTATATTCAGATTGCAAAATCAGTGGCCTCTCCAAGCTTTTGTTGTGCAGGAAATATGGTCTGGGATGCCAAGATCTCTGGTTTGAAGGTCGTCGGGCAAATGTGGGATAAAAAATCCTAAATAGCACTCCAAACTCGTTGAAATGAATCAACTCTTTTTAACACACACCAAGCTCTCGGAAGTGAAGCTGTGCCTTCAAACATAGCACCAAACTCCTTGATCTATACCTTTCACATGTGGATGCGCGTGGTGTAGTAAGTGACCCAAGCTTTCTGAAACTGCACCTTGGAAACAATGTGGAAATTATGGGTCTACTCATGGTTGGAAATGCACAGTCCAAGATCTCGAAATGAACCTCTCACGCCTTTCATATTGGGATCCTGTAGAGATGATAAGACACACAAAACACCACAAATCTGCACCTTTCAAGAGCACTGGAATCTGCACAGATACAACACTCCAGACTTGCTGAAATGGAATGAAGCCTATGTGAGTTTCCAATCGGCCAAGGAAGCCCAAAAATGGTACCAGATCAGAAATGAATCTGCAATGTCTCCAAAGACAAAACCCTCTATGATCTGTAGAATGTGATGCTCACCGAGGAGAGATCATGGTGTCAAAGACACCCTACACGATCTCTATGAAGAAAAAGTGATCTAAAAAAAACTTGATGAAAACTCTCAAATGAAAGGGGTGGCAAGATGGGAAGGCTGTGATACCACATTGGAGCACCTTCTATTGTGATTGGGTATGTTCCTGATTGGTTCGTGGCATCATCTTCCAAGGTCTTGGCGACACATGAGCAGATTTCAGAGACATTATCATCCTACATTTGGATTTCACTTGCTAATTCCTATCCAGAATGGGAAGCATACCTGCATTTGTACTTGGTTTTGTTTCTTCCAAAAGGAAGACAAGTTGTTTGTCGACATTGGATCATGTTTTGTCTTCAGGCACTTACCATTTTTCCATGTGATTACACATTGTGGGGGGGCTACATAGTCTCTCTCTTTCCCTCTTATGGGGGGGTCATTGATTGTATATACATGATGTATGTAGTCCATGGGGGGTGTAATTGAGTCCTCCATCCATACATCTTGTTTTATTTTCTCTTTTGGGGAGGGATTTTTTCCCACAGGGTTTTTCTCCTTTTCTCCGTTTGTGAGAGATTTGTTTTTTGCTTTGTAAATGGGTACCTAACATGGTCGTGTAGTCGGGACCCATATTGCATCTTGATTTTGCATAATAATTCTCCCTAAGTTTGCACTTAAGGGGGGGTGTTAGTGTGTTAAGTTTAACATAGGGATAATTAGTTTTTCTCTTAGGGTGATTTTTTCCCATATCGTGTAGTTTTCTCACCCGTCAAATATTTCATGCCTTTATAAGGCACTATTGTACACTATGTAATTTATCTCAATCTCTTAATGCAATTTTCAACATTCTTGATGTAATAGATTCATGCGTGTAACTTCTCTCAGTCGTGGAGGTTATTTGGTGTGTAGTGGAGGCCTGGGTGCTCCAACAAATTTTTAAATTATTCAAAATGTAACTATTTACATGAGTGATAGATCGATTAGGATAGTGAGCTAAATTTCATGCAAGAATATAGATCAATTAGGATAGTGAGCTAAATTTCATGGAAGAATATATCACTTGTAAACTTGTTATTACATAAAAAGCTCCAATGAAAGTGGGCCCAAAACATAAAGGAAATGGGGCACGGGTATGCAATTTTCACCATTACACAAGTATTAAATGTTTAGTTTGAATTTAGGAAGAGATGTTGGTAGGCCCGTCTAGCTCCATAAACTATTAAATGTCTATTTAAAAAGTACATTAGCTTAGTTTATTGCAGTTGTAATTATTAAATATAGATTTAGTCAAAGATCTCTAGTTGGATAAAGCATGTACAAAATTAGACATAGAGATACATCATGCATGTAGAAATTCATAACTCACGTGTATAAATATATTATATAAATAAGAAAACAAGAAAGAGAATAAGTAGTAGAATACACACAATACAATACAAGAACATTTTATATTTTATACATGCCTTAAGAAAAGTAAGGAAAGTATATTATATGCCTTTGTTTGAGTATGTTATTTATGAATCAATTTATTTACTATATACTTGTTTGAAATATGCTCAATATTTTAACATGTTTTTTATTAGTTCAGCTGGAAAAGAGGGTCCAGAACTCTATACAAAATAGCCCCTCAGGCTACAAGCCATTAACAAGCCAGAAACAACCCATTAACAACGCATGAACAACAAACAAAAAACACCTAATCAATAACAGCAAAAACAACAAAAACAACAAAAACAACTAGAAACTAAGGACTGTCAGTCATCCCAAACTTGGCCAGGAAATAGACCATGTCTTTGTAGTCTCCTAGGTTATCGAGCCCCACCTGCTTGACCTTGTCGTCCAAGTCCTTGACAGCCTCGAAGATTGACGCCACTCAATGCAGGGTCTTAGCAACAAATTTGGCCATAATCTTCCACTTCTTCTGCATTCTCTCCATCTTCTTCTGGAGGTGCCTCAGATCCTCAATAGTCTTAACACACAATGAGCAATTCCCCTTGTTGTCTTGTCCCCCGGTAACCCTATCAGCAACACCCAAGTCCTCAGAACTGGACTTGTTCATGGAGGCAAAGTGACTCACCCCTTCAACCTCATGCACAGACTCAGTCAGGGTTTCATCCCCTCCCTCCTCCATCATTTCCTCAACAAACTCTGAGTCATCAGAGATCTCCACCCCCTGGGGGTTCACAAAAGGTTTGCCAGTAATGCGGGTAGACTGACGAACCCTTGGGTTAGCCGCCTCCACACCTTCCCCACTACCAACAAGTTTGTGCCTAAGGTCCAAATTGACAATTTTCACAGGCTCATCTACAATCACAGCTTCCTTACCCTTCTTAGCTTTCTTCTCAAGAGCAGTCCCTTCATCCTCCGAATCTAGTCTATCTCTTTTGGCTGACTTCTTCCTTGGCATCGAGGTGGCACACTTCTAGGGCTTCTTTTTAGAAGTGGCAGGGGTTCTAGTAGGAATATCATCCATAATATGGGGGTCACCCTTAGGGGTTTTAAGGGAAATCTTAGGGGTCCCCACACAAGTCTTCACCTTGCCTTTAGAACCAGGAGACATGCTCAGTTGGGGGTTCTCAAGTAGCTTAACCTTAATTTGCTTTGGGGGGCATAGGGCAAGGTGGAACTGGTATAGTCTCAGAATGAAGCCTTGCTGAATGGGAACAAGCAAGTGGTCAGCATTCTTTTCCGTAAGCTCTCTAACCGACTTGATAGAGTTATCCAAGGAAGAAAGTAGGAAAAAAGGAAAACTAATTTCTATTTTATTTCTAAAGTGGTTAAGGAGAGCAAAGTGGTAGTGGTAAAAAACCTTGAATCTCCCTTCTAGTGTGAAGAACTTCATTATCATTAAGCAGATATGGCCCCATGGCTTTGGCAGCTTCTCTCTCAAACCCACCATGTATCTTCACAGTCGCCTCCCCCTCTCTAAAGAAGAGAGCCATATGTTTAGGGTCTGGCACCCTGCTGTGTCTCGAATGTTTCTTCCCTCAAATAGGAAGCCATGTAGCCTACCCAATCACCTCCTTAGACACTTGGAAGCCAATTCTACCAATCCTAACTTCTCTGGTTTCATCGTCCCAAGTCTCCCTGAACTGGCACAAAAGATTCTCATCGTGACCAGCCATCCCTTCCAAGAAAGAAACCACCTCCCCTTCTTGAATGATATGCCACACAATTGGGTCCTATTTGAATTCCTCCACCAAATTGGGTTCAATCTTGACAATATCTCCGCCCATCGTGATAGTTTGAAACTTGCAGAGGCAAATGAATTTGGAATTGTTAAGGCAACTAAAATTAAAATAGTGTTGAAAATAACAAGTAGCTTGTTAAAATGGGAAAGCCATGGCAAGGAAATAATAATTTCAGCATAATTAATGAGGTGATACGTTACATCCTTTCCACTCAAGAACATCTCCTTGGGGAGAGAACTTAGCTGCCACCTCATGTGATAGTAGACGTCACTAGTTGCAGGCATTAAGCAAATATAATTACCCATCTAAAAAACCATCCCATCAGTCCTCTATAACTCTACCAAAGGCCCTCGTGGCATCCTTTTTATCCAGCTATGCCTACCTCCCAGATAACCACCAGTCCCAATGTCCATATATCTTATGATTTGCCAACCTGTCCTCCCAACCATCCCCCTATCAAAAAGGGGGGAGGTGGTAATCCATCATTCCACGTAAGCCTCAATCCCATAGCACTTAGGAATTCAAGTCAGCTGACTAGACCATGGCTAGTCTAAGAAACCTCTATTCTTGCCTCTGCAATTTTGAAAGGTCAAATTCCCACTCATGTAATTTTGAAAATTCAAAAGGTTGGACCCACCATTTCCACAAACCAGACCACCACCCTCCCTCAACTGGCTGAAAATAGAAACTCCATTTCTGCCACCCTCCAGCCAACACTAGAGAATGACAACAATCCCAAGCTACCTAATTCCTGTAGCTATCGCCATCCTTCATAATGAGAGTATGAATCTCTTTAGGCAGGCTGGACATACTCCTCCAGCAACACCATCCTTCTCTGCCACTACCCACATTGGCCAAGGCGTCAGCAACAACATTCCATTCCCTGTATATATGCTAAATCTTGAAATCCTCCATTCCATTGAGGAGTAGTTTGATATCTCCCATGATGTCTTCTAAGTTCCACCTGATCTAGGTCAAACCCAGGGTGACATTAACTACAAGTTGACAATCTCCTTCCACATGAAGAAGTTTGATGTTCAGGGAAATGGCTAGCTTAATCCCCCACAACATAGCAAACGCTTCTGCCTCATTGTTTCTCTTTATACCAATGCCATTGGAAAAGGTAGCCACCATGGTCTTGGTATCCATTCTAATAATTCCTCCTCTGCTGGCCACCCCCGGGTTCCCCTTAGCAGCTCCAGCAAAATTGAGCTTGAACCACCCTTGCTACGGTAAGGCCCATTTGGTCCTAGCCCTAGAAATCCTTTTAGAATTGTCAACCTGACAAGAATCAGGGTTGATGTTCCATTGTTTTAAGAGACTCTATTCTTCCCCTTCTGGATAACTATCCACAACTTTAAACTTGCAAGAGTTGATGTTCTCCACAAGCAGTTTGGAGAAGCACATGAAAACTTCCATAGGTGTTCTGCACTTCTCCCTGAAAACTCTATTATTGCATTCTTTCCATAGGCTCCAGGCTGAATGGGGAGGAATTTGGGACCAAAACTCCTTGGAAGTTGGTAGTACTAGTATGAAGGGGGGCCTCCAATCCTAGACCAAGGCTTCTAAGTTGTTCAAGGACCAGCTCATATTAAGTTTTTCAAGGGTTAAACCCCACACCTCCCAAGCAAAGCTACAGTGAAGAAAGAGATGGTCAGTCATCTCTTCCTCAGAACCACAAAGAATGCATCTACTCGACATTTGGAAACCCCTCTTTCTCAGATTGTCAATGGTCAGAATTCTATTGTACATTAGGGTCCACTAGAAGAAATTAACTTTTGGTAGAAGTTTGGGCATCCAGACTTTCCCCCATAATTGATTCTCACCTAGGTCTAACAACAAACTATAGGCACTTTTGACAGTAAACAAACCTTTGTTGTCCTTTTCCCAAATCATCATGTCTCTCTTGGGGAAGAGAGAGAGTTTGTAGTCATCCAATTCCCTTTGGAGCTAAAGGGCTAACACCCTATCCTCATCACACTCAGGGCCACCAATAGACAAGACCATCCAGCTCCTAAGACCCCCATTAGTCCTTATGTAATCAACCACCTTAGAGCCAAAGACCCTTTAGCTCCTATCCACGATTCTGCCATACTCCAACTCAACCAGGGATTTGTTCTTCAGCCATCTATCCTTCCAGAAGTTAACTTCTCTGTTGTTTCCTATCTTCCACCTAATACCTTGGCGAAGAAGGCCACGGGTATTTAAAATCCCATTCCAAATGACCGAGCCTTTGGGGAGACCAGCCTCCGAGAGTAATCTCCTACCCTGATCCCCATTGAGATACTTGGCCACCATGATGTCCCCTTAGTCCGTATTACCTTAAATAAGGTTCCACCCCACCTTGGACAAAAGGGCACAATTCATAAGATGGATTCTTCTTAGCGCTAGACATCCCTGATATCTGGGTGTACATACCTTTTCCCATCCAAAAAGAGCAATTCTCTGTTTCTCTTCAACACCAGACCAAAGGAATTTCTTCTGGATTTGTTCAATCTTTTTCGCCACAAACTTAGAAATCTTGAAGAGACTTAGAGAATAGTTGGGCATTCCATGGAGGTAGGATTTGAGGAGTTGGAACTTCCCTGCCTGGCCTCAAAGAGCTCCTTTCCATCCAACCAATTTCCTCTACATTCTCTCCACCAACCCTTTCCAGAATTCAGCAGAGACTTTAGTAGTGGTAAGGGGGAGGCCCAAGTAGGTGGTTGGGAACCTTTTTCTTGAAAATCCTAGGACTCTAGTGATCTTTTGTTGCAAATCATCCTAGGCATTCAGAAAATAGATATGACTTTACTCAAAGTTGATGCTCTGGCCCGAGACCCACTTATATGTTTTGAGGAGCTACTTCCATCTTCTAGCTTCCACAACAGAGGCTAACCTGAAAAAAATAGTGTCATCCACAAACTGTTGTATGACCATAGTCTGAGCAGTAGAGGTAGGTTTGATACCCCAGAGAGTCCCCTACATCAACAAGTTACAAGCATTCCTACCCAGCACTTTAGCAAGCAATATAAAAAGGGTGCTGCCACAATAATGGGTTACACTTTCTAGGACGTCCTGATTTTTTTTGAAATCACATATTTTTAGAAAATATAATGATTTAAGCCTTGAAAGGTTCCATTTTAAGGATTTTAATTGAAGAGGGTTTGATCAAACCCCCTTAGATTTAAACCCCTTTGGATGGAACCCCACTAGTTTTAAACCATACCTATAATGGAGTCTCCTCTAAACCTATCAAAATGCTGATAAAAAATCACTTTTGATTTACCTTTTGGGGGATCAAATGAATTCATTTAATATTTATGTTTTGTAAGTATGTAGTCCTTATTATAAGCTTCCCAAAAAGTATAATTTTAAATATATTTAATTTGATATTATATTTATTTTTCATTTCTTGTGAATGTAGGTTTTTCACCGAACATCAAGTTCTCTGTTCTACACACATGGAAAATTAGTAAATTAGTGAATTTTTTTTTTTGAAAAATATCTATGCCCTAGGTATTTATGTACTTGTTTCAAGAAAAAAAATAAAATTGAATTTTGATACATACAGAAAAAGTTATGTTTTGCGGAATACGCCTATGTCTAAATTATAATTGGTTTACTTCAAAACTTAATTAAAAAAAATATTCAACAAAACATTATGAAACCAAATGCATGCCCTATATCTCGGTGTTACCAATATAAATTCAAAAGAATCCAAATTTTATCCTTTGTAGAAAAAAAGTTATGTGCTATAGAATACACATCACTTTAAAAAAATGTTGTTTACTATTAAAAACTAGTTATCAAAGGAGACTCAAAATTTTTTACAATTTAACTCCAATTTTTTTTTAAAAATATATTTAGAATCTTCAAACAAAATCTCACAAATCACTAGTTCGTATCATCTTAAAATTCCTAATGGTTTAGCAGCTATAGGTGTCAGAAAGTGAAGATTTAGTTCAAAATGTTGATTTCAATGTCAAGTTTGGCCAAAAACTGTAACCCATTATTGTGGGATGACCCAAAAGATAGGGCAAAAGAGGGTCACCTTGTCTAAGGCCCCTCTCAGAGGGAAAGAATCCTCTAGGAGAACCATTGACCAGCACCGAGAAGCGCACTGTTGAAATACACTCTTTAATAATATTGACAATCCTCTCTTGGAAGCCAAATTTCATGAGGACCTTAAACAAAAAATCTCAATTCACCCTATCATAGGATTTAGAGATATCGAATTTAAAGATCATAATTGGATGTTGCTCTTATGGATGGAATGGATAATTTCATGGGTAGTGATAGCCGCATCCAGTAATTGTCTCCCCAGAACAAAACCCTTTTGGTTCAGAGCAATGAGTTTATCCAGGAGGGGTTGCAGCCTGAAGACTAGGATTTTGGTGAAGACTTTGTACACAATATTGCAGAGACTAATAGGCCTGAAGTTTCTCATAAGCCTAGCGTCGATCTTCTTCAGAATTAAGGCAATAAAGGTGTTGTTCAACTGCCGCAGGAGTCTACCCGTCCTAAAGAAGTCCTTGGTCGCATTGAAGACGTCATTCCCCATTATCTCCTAGAAGGTTTGGAAGAAAGCCAGGGGGAAACCATCTGGGCCTGGGGATTTGAAGGTGCCCATGGAAAAAATAGCAGCTTTAACCTCCTCCATCGAGATGGGTTTAGTCAATGAGAAATTATCATCCTCTGAAAGGATGGTTGGAATTACCTCTAACAGGGAATCAATGTCCTCAACAAGGGCACTGGTATGTTGGTCAGCTAATAGAGATTCAAAGTAATTAGATTCTAAACCCTTGATCTCCCCATCATCTTCAAGGTCCCTCCCCTGCTCATCTCTAAGCATCCTGATCGTATTTCTTTTCTTATGCCTTAGAGTGGACTGATGGAAGAAAGAAGTGTTCCTATCCCCTTCCCTCAGCCATTGGACCCTGGACTTCTACTTCCAGTAGATCTCCTCTTCTTTAAGTGTTCATGCCCAATCCTTAGATAGGTTATTTTTAAGGGGTTGCAAATCTTCCAACTTGTCCCCCTGCTCCATTCTGCTTTGCACCTCCTTAAGTTGCTCCATGATATTTTTCTTCCTGTTCAAGACATTACCAAAGGTGTACTTATTCCATCCTTTAACCTTGTTCCTCACATTAGTCAATTTTTGAGCCAATCTAAACATCACTAGTCCTTGGACAGGGATATTCCACAACCTTGAAAGACAGTCCCTAAAATCAGGATGAAGAGCCCACATCATTTCAAATCTGAAGGGGAAGGGGCCTTTTCTACACCTTTCAAACCAGTTAAGCAATAGGGGTTTATGATCTGAGCCCACCTGGGGAAGGGCCGACAAATGCACCAGATTCGTAATGGCATAATAAGAAGAAATTAAGAATCTATCAAGCTTTATCTAGATAAGATTGCTCCCTTGTCTCCTGTTGGACTAGGTAAAAACTTTCCCCATCAGATCAATATCCATGAGACCAGCATTCCCTAGGAAATCAACTAGGTCAGACATACTATTAGAGTAGTCCGTCCCCCCATTTTTTCTGAAGGATAGAGGGGGGAGTTGAGATCCCCTGCAACCATCTAGTTGGTGCCTCTATTATTCTTAATTTTATTAGCCATGCTATCCTAGACCTCCTTCCTGCTACTACATGTATTAAAAGCATAAACATTAATAAGGTTCCACCTGTCAGTGTGACATTGGAATGAAACTTCGATATAATGCCTAGAATAAGACATCACATTCCCAACAATATTATGATTCCATAAAGTAGTAATACCACTCGAAGCACCATGATCCCCACTGATAGCGTAGTTCGCATTGGGCCAGATATTCTTTAGAGCAAGTTTGAACTTTTCCTTCGTTAGTTTATCAAAGCCATAAATCTGATTTTTTATCAACTAGAATTCTTGTAAGATTTTGAAACTTTATAAATAAAAAGAGATGGTAGTAGAAGGCATTGGAGAATCATAAAATCTTATAGATCAATTAAATGATTAAGGTTTTAATATATGAAAGCTTATAATGAAGGTGTTTTTTCTAAAATGAGGACTCGTTTTAGTTGATAAAAAAAGTCAAGCCTCCACAAAATTTATCAGCAAGTGGGAGGTAATATGGATATGGTAAAGTTTTCTTTTAGATATTATATAATTTAATTAATAATGTGATTCTACATGTTAGTGACTCAAATATAGAAAAGGATGCTTTGAATTAATTGACTTAAATGTGTGAATCAAGAGATGTCTATACTAGATTGTATCTTCAAAAGAAATTTTTTCAATGGAAAATCTGAGAATTAGAATGTATTGCAAAACATATTCAGAATCAATTTAAGTATTTCAAAAATTAGTTGGTAGCATGTGGGTTAGAAATTTTAGAAGAAGATATAGTGATGATGCTTCTTGGGAGCTTGCTAAAATTCTATTCAAAAATAGTAATGTCTCTTAGCACTCAATTCAATCTAAAAATATAGATGTAACAACATCACTACTCTAGAAAGAAGTAAGAATCAAGGATATAGGATTGTATATTTGAGAAAAATATATTGACATACCTCATGTTACTCATGTTATAGCATTGAAATATATTGATGATATCTTCTCGCATAAAAAACATATTTGAAAAAACTTAGTAGATGACACAGTCTACACGTAAAATTAAATTGTTTGAAATAGACATGTTGAATTATACTTACAAACCCTTATTTATACCTCTATAGTTGCATTAGGATGACCATGTTGAACCAATTCTCTACACTTGATGACTGATATATCTCACCAATATCAGTGATAGTGTCTACTTTGGACTGTGGAACAAATGTATCAACATACACACCTACATTAGAGTAGATAGGGATGTTGTGTTGTGCTCGCCTATCAACATACAATTTATTGCTTCTGACTTGTTGAGCTCACTTATCCCTGGTGATTTAAGCTTGCAACACTACATCCCTCTCTCTGATGTAGGTGTGTATGTTGATGTTGTTCCACAACTTCCAAAGTAGACACTATCACTGATGTTGGTGAGACATATCAGTCATCTTGTAGAGAATTGGTTCAACATGGCCATCCTAATGCAACTATAGAGGTATAAATAAGGTTTTGTAAGTATAATTCAACACATTGTCTATTTCAAATAATTTAATTTTACATGTAGACTGTGTCATCTATGTCATGTCTCTATAATGATTTATAATTGAATTGTTTATTTAAATAATAAATTAGCCTTATATAAACTAATATAATTAAAATATAATTTCCCACATGTGGAATTTCTTGGTTCACTGTCGAGAAGTTATTTCTCCTTATTTATCTTGGGTCATTCAGGATGGTAGTTCTGCTCTTTTTTGGGAGGATTCCTGGAACAATCATCCTCCATTAGATAGAATAGAAGGTCTTCTTGAGATTAAGTCTTTGTTATGTCAGATCTAGGGTATAAAAGTTAAAGATTATTATGAAATTGATTCTAATTCAGCATTCAATTCAGTTAAATGGAAAATTTTTGATGAGTTTATGATTCCTCAAGAGCAAAAGATTCTTCTTAAAAATATCTTGAAGGACCGCAGACTATTTATCACAGGTGAAAAAGATAAACTAATCTGGGCCCCTTCAAAATCAGGTTGTTATACAGTTAAACAAGGTTATCTAAGTATCACTAGTTAGGATTCTCATTCTTCTTGGCCTTATAAGCTTTGCTGGCATGATTCTTGTATGCCCAAGGCAGGAGCCTTCTCATGGTTAGCATTACATTCCCGAATCCTCACTAGTGATAGATTAGTTAAACTTGGGGTGGCAAATTCCTTCTTATGTCCCTTTTGCCAGGAGGTGGAGGAATCTGTAGATCATTTATTGTTGAATTGTGATTTCTCTTCACAGGTTTGGATTTGGCTTATTTCTAGACTGAACTGGTCGGGTCCCCTTCCTTGTTCCTTACTACAGGTTTTTCAAAGTTGGCCTTTACTATTCTCTAAAGCTACTTTTTCTTATTTGTGGATTGTTTCGCCAAGCATTGTTATCTGGTCTCTCTGGTTAGAAAGAAATAGAAGAATTTTTAAAAAAGTAAGCAATCCTCTTCATATTGTGTTGGGTAAAGTTGAAACATCTATTTCAGAAGTAGTTGTAGCATCTTTGTTATCTAAGAAGGCAAGTTCTCTTATTTTTACAAGCTGGGATGATATGATTTTAAAAAGTTGGAATCAGTTAAAGGTGCCTAATATTGCTTGCTTTAAGTCTGAAGCTTCGCTTGATCGATCCGTTATTAAATGGATCCCTCCTATTGACTCCTTTGTAAAGCTTAACTTTGATGGAGCAAGTGGAGGTAATCCAGGAATCTCTAGTGTTGGTTGTGTTATTAGAGATCATCATGGAACAATTCTTAGAGCTTTGTCAGTAAAACTTGGCATAATAACAAATAATGAGGCTGAGGCTTTGGCTTTAATAGTAGGATTGAACTTAGCATTAAAATATGGTTTTAATAATATCATCGTGGAAGGGGATTCCTTGAATATTGTTTCGGCTATTTCCAATAATTCGTCTTCGAATTGGAAAATAGAATATATTCTTAAGCCAGGCAGAGAACTATTACAACAGTTTCATTCATTTCAGATAAGGCATACATATCATGAAGGTAACCTACTAGCTGATTTTTTAGCTAATACTGCTTTTAATCTTAATGAAGATGTTAATGAATGGAATTCCGAGTCTTTTCTTCAGATACCCGGTATAAATGATATTTTGGCTAAAGATTTAATTGCTTAAGTTATGATATTTTGTTTAAATTCTTTAGATATCAATCTTTATGACAAGTTTTTTATGGTCCTTTATGATGATTAGCTGACGTTGTTTTAAGTGTGGTGACCATTGCTTTGATGGGCGGAACGTACCTTGTTGCCTGTTTATACAGATGGTTGGCAGACTTTGCACAAGGGATTTGGCTTTTCACTGATTTCTCTTAATTATGAACTATACGAGGCATCTTTTCTGTTTTGTTATATGCTTTGTTTCTGCTTTCGCCGCGGTTATAGTTTCATTGTTTTATCCTATCTTGGTATATTGTTCTACCTTTTGCTCTTGCAGTTGTGAAGGTATCAAGTTTTGGTTTATTTCAGCTTTTAGCAGATTAGTATGGGTTCCATCCGTCGAAACAATAGAATCTCCTGGCCTATCTGGAATTGGGAACGCCCTGTTCTTGGTTGTTTTAATTCTAACACTATGCAGGAAATTTTTAAGGTGTATGAGGTACCGGTGAGCACTGCTATTATTCAGGTCTGTAACTTACCAGCCCTTCATACACCAGTTGCTATCTATCCTTCGCAGGTTGTTTCCTATTTTTAATCTAATGCAATGGATCTCTTGCAATCTGGCGACAGAGTAAGGGATTTGGGGTTTACTTTTATTCAAAATGTTCATTTTTCTGTCGATGCATTTAACTCTGCTCTAGTTGATTATGATGTGCATGAAGGGTCTGCGCTTGTTGGGGGGCTTTTTGATGGCAGGTGTTTATTTTGAACGTCAGGGTTACATTGCCTTTTCAACGCCTTTTCACATGGCCTCCGCAATAATTGTATCATTTCATTTCGAAATTCAATTCATTGCCACAGGCAGGAATTGGGAAACCAGCTGGCAGACAAGGCTGTGGAAGTGTTTAATGCTTTGCTATTTCTATTGAATTATGTGCCTCCTCCCCCGCCACCTCCTCCTCAAGATGCAGAAGAAGATGTGCTCGTTGAGAATCAGGATTTGCAGGTTATCGACATAGCAGATTGATGGGTCCTTTCTCCTATTTTTTTTGCCTTCAACGGTCCCTTTTTGTTGGGTTGTGTTCATGCCAGCTACTATGTAATTTATCTTTGAAAATTGTATTATTTTCTGGCATGTTTTTAGTCTTGTTCATCCGAACTATGTTTTGAGGTAAATATGTACAATTTCGTTAAACTAAGGCTATAATCGGAGGTTTTCTTCGCCGGATTCTTTCCTGCCGGTATGCCTTTTCTGAATCTGGAACTCTGTAACTACTTTTTATTAATAAATTTTAGTGGTTTATCCACTTTTGTTAAAAATATATATATATATATAATATATTTATTTAAAATATATTATTAATAAGTATTATTTAATAAATGATATTATTAATTTAATATAATTTAAATATTATAAGATATATGAAATATATATATTTAATATAATATTTATGTGAATAATTAATAAGATATATTATTATATATAAAAATAAATATTACAAATATTAATAAAGAGCTAGAAGGTAAAGTAATTTAAAAAGTAAAGTAATTTGGAATAAGGCAAAACAAAAAGTCAAATTCAAAATAAAATCATATAAAGATAAAAGTCCAAGACAAAAACATTATCCCACGATATATGCTTGTGAATAAAAAAAGATAAAAGAGCTCCCATACTTAATAACAAATGTATTTATTTATACTATATATATTATATAAATAATATACTTTAAAAAGATTAAGGGGAGGCCGAAGGAGGATATTTATAAGTGCAACGATCACCTTAATAAATAATAAATAAAAAAGACACATTATTAATATGTATCCTTATTAACTAAATTAAAGCCACAACCACCCACGGTAAACCCTTGGAAATATATAAAAGGGCATAAGGGCGTATGATGGGAAGGGAGGTGTGAAATATATATTAAAATATATAAACATCAGTAGCAATATAACAAAAATTATATTAGTCATTCCATCGAGCAAGGAAAACATTGGAAAATAGAAATAGGTAAGAAATACGAGGTAAAGCTCCAACAGGTAAGTATTTATATTTAATTTTTTCAATCTATAGTTGGTAAATATAAATGGTAAGATTATTATATATAAAAGAATAAATATATGCATGTTGTAAATGATAGATATATTATAACTAGAATATGCACTCGTTATTAGGTTAAATAAATTGTTTATAATTAAATGTTATTGAAATATGAAATGGAATAAGAAAGATGATCACAGACTAATATAATGAATAAATGTCAATGATATATGTTCAATTTTGATATAAGGTCATGATGTCTAATATAAGGCATCTTGTGTTAAATGATAATAAGAACAATTATGATATTTATGAAATCAATGAAAAGATAAGTTGGTGATATGCTTGGAGCTGACTCAGACTCTCCCTTTAACCCCTCTATCACCTCTAAGGTATGACGTAGTTGGAATAGTTTGTTTTAGCCTAGGTATCTCTCGACTGGACCGTTAGTCCCTTGAGCCAAGTGATGAGGAACCCCGCGTGTGGGTGAAATCCTTGGGCCTAGAAGAACTTGTAAAAGTTAATTTTGCTCTACATGTGGTGACTCTCATTTGGATGAGGTACTCCGTGTGTGAGTGAAATCCCACGAGCCAAATGGTGAGGGACTCCGTGTGTGAGTGAAACCTTTGGGCCTCCGTAAGAGATGGTGGAACTATTTCCTTAATGAAATCATACTTGGTGATCTAGAGCTAGTTAACGCAAGAGTCTACCATAAGTCCCTCACAAGTTATATCATGAACCAATGATAACAACGAATAACATATATGTGAATGTATTTATGAATTAGGAATGTTGTAATGAATGATGATAAATGAATTATAATGTGAATATGATCAAATGTGTTATAGTCTTAATGAATTTATATTGAAATAAAAGATGAATGGAATACTAATGTTCTCTTTTACTAAGTTGAAATTGTGCAAGGTTGTGAAAATTTTTGGCTTACTAGAAGGCGACATTAGAGTGGTATCAGAGCAGTCATCCTGCCATCCTGTGAATAATAGTTAAACAAAAAAAAAAAAATGAAAATCTTAGGTATGAATTTCATGAATTGCTGGATAATAGTGTTTAATACATTTCTAAAATATTTGAAAAAAAAAATCTATGATGCAACATTAAAAAATTAAAATATACTAAATATGTTATGATGCAATATTAAAAAATTAAAATTTACTTACAAATATGCAATAAATAATGAGTAAATAAGGGAAATTTTTTTTTAAAATAAAACAATTCTTAATATATATATATATATTAAGACATCTCTATTTAGTTCTTTTAAGTAATATATTTCACAAAGTTATTTTCATCTATAGGTAACCTACGGGGTGAAAAAGGTAATATATTTCACCTATGCGTAACCTGAGGAGTAAAAAAAATAAAAATAAAAATATACGCAAACAACTAACCCAAAGTATTTATTGTGTACATAAAACTTAATAAAATATAATTATAAAATAAATCATTTATAGAATATAGTGCTAAAAATTTAAAAGATAAAACCCTATTTATAAATTATTATTTTAGGGCACTATATTATTTATGCCACTATAGTTTATTAGCTATATTCATTTGTTACATTTTATAGACGTTATTTTATATTATTGGTGAGTGTAATGTTATTTTATATAAAAAGAAACTTAATAAATTATAATGTTATAAAATATTACTTTAGAACACGTAATTATAGTTGCTTGAGGACAAGCAATCTTGAGTGGGGAGGGTTGTCATGTCCCTATAATGATTTATAATTGAATTGTTTATTTAAATAATAAATTAGCCTTATATAAACTAATATAATTAAAATATAATATATAATATATTTATTTAAAATATATTATTAATATGTATTATTTAATAAATAATATTATTAATTTAATATAATTTAAATATTATAAGATATATGAAATATATATATTTAATATAATATTTATGTGAATAATTAATAAGATATATTATTATATATAAAAATAAATATTACAAATATTAATGAAGAGCTAGAAAGTAAAGTAATTTAAAAAGTAAAGTAATTTAAAAAGTAAAGTACTTTGGAATAAGGCAAAACAAAAAGTCAAATTCAAAATAAAATCATATAAAGATAAAAGTCCAAGACAAAAACATTATCCCACGATATATGCTTGTGAATAAAAAAGATAAAAGAGCTCCCATACTTAAGAAAAAATGTATTTATTTATACTATATGTATTATATAAATAATATACTTTAAAAAGATTAAGGGGAGGCCAAAGGAGGATATTTATAAGTGTAACGATCACCTTAATAAATAATAAATAAATAAGACACATTATTAATATGTATCCTTATTAACTAAATTAAAGCCACAACCGTTGGAAAGGGTATATCCTTTTACCCACGGTAAACCCTTGGAAATATATAAAAGGGCATAAGGGCGTATGATGGGAAGAGAGGTGTGAAATATATATTAAAAATATATAAACAGCAACAACAATATAATAAAAATTATATTAGTCATTCCATCGAGCAAGGAAAACATTGGAAAATAGAAATAGGTAAGAAATACGAGGTAAAGCTCCAACAGGTAAGTAAGTATTTATATTTAATTTGTTCAATCTATAGTTGGTAAATATAAATGGTAAGATTATTATATATAAAAGAATAAATATATGCATGTTATAAATGATAGATATATTATAACTAGAATATGCACTCGTTATTAGGTTAAATAAATTGTTTATAATTAAATGTTATTGAAATATGAAATGGAATAAGAAAGATGATCACATACTAATATAATGAATAAATGTCAATGATATATGTTCAATTTTGATATAAGGCCATGATGTCTAATATAAGGTATCTTGTGTTAAATGATGATAAGAACAATTATGATATTTATGAAATCAATGAAAAGATAAGTTGGTGATATGCTTGGAGCTGCTCAGACTCTCCCTTTAACCCCTCTATCACCTCTAAGGTATGACATAGTTGGAATAGTTTGTTTTAGCCTAGGTATCTCTTGACTGGACGTTAGTCCCTTGAGCCAAGTGATGAGGAACCCCGCGTGTGGGTGAAATCCTTGGGCCTAGAAGAACTTGTAAAAGTTAATTTTACTCTACGGATGGTGACTCTCGTTTGGATGAGGTACTCCGTGTGTGAGTGAAATCCCACGAGCCAAATGGTGAGGGACTCCGTGTGTGAGTGAAACCTTTGGGCCTCCGTAAGAGATGGTGGAACTATTTCCTTAATTGAATCATACTTGGTGATCTAGAGCTAGTTAACGCAAGAGTCTACCATAAGTCCCTCACAAGTCATATCATGAACCAATGATAACAACGAATAACATATATGTGGATGTATTTATGAATTAGGAATGTTGTAATAAATGATGATGAAATGAATTATAATGTGAATATGATCAAATGTGTTATAGTCTTAATGAATTTATATTGAAATAAAAGATGAATGGAATACTAATGTTCTCTTTTACTAAGTTGAAATTGTGCAAGGTTGTGAAATTTTTTGGCTTACTAGAAGGGGACATTACAATCTAATATGTTTTTTTGAAAATATGTATATTTTATGCGAGAAGATATATCATCAAGTCACATGTCCTCTCAAAATGGCACTGCATGCTACGATTTTGATCAAGTAAGTGATCAGGTGAGATAATAAACTTACATTCTTACATGTAAATAATAAATTTAAATTAACAATATATTAAATTTAGACATATTCTTATGTACGTGTAAATTAATGCAAAGTTTATTGTAGCATTCAGATGACCCAAGTTTGGATTTTGAGGCTTGTTCTACTAGGAGGCGAACCAAGTTGTGTTAAATTATCTTTATAGCAAATTGGGTTAAGCAAAAAATTATCTTCACACACACCAAGCCATATTTAATTTTTGTAAAATATGGACATGTCTAATGGCACATAAACATGTTCATTTTGAAGTTCATTTCATATATACTTAAAATATTTGATATATACACTATATATCATATTTTCATAATTATGTAAGAAACTTTAATTATAAATATGAAAATATAATTATGTGACACATTTTCATAAACACATGAGCAAAGACATGTCACATAAATCAATGCCCAGGACCCAAAGTATTCCATGAGGCATGTCTTCTATTAACCACCAAATGTTGAACATATTTTGGTGCCTAATTTTGAGAATGCATGTAAATGGCTTGAGTAGCATACTTGTATAATTGGTTATTTTTTGGTTGCATGCCATCCAAATGTAACCAAAGGCTTCTTTTTCTTCTCCTTTGTGGAATCCAACCATGCAAACAAATTCCTCCACCATGGACCCAACTACATGCATAGATCTTTACAAGTTTTTTCTCCCTAAATAAGGGATTTGATCATGTCACATAGACTACCCTCTATCTACACACAAGCCTAAACTAACCTCCAAGCTAGCTATTGAGGCAAGAAAAATTAAAGTTGGGTGGACTAATGTAAAAAAATATAGAAATGTTCATAATAAGGATAAGAATAACTATCTAACTTCCAACTCTACTACAAGTGGCTAGCACATTTAACAAGTCCCACATGGCCTGAGGATAATGACAAATCAACATAACCCATAAAATCCTCTGAACTAAGGCCAATAATAAAACAAAGCAAGTAGTTAATTCATAATCAACTCTTAGGTCGATATTCCTTTGGTGATTCCTTCAAAGAGTTTAGTAAGCCAATTAGTTCTTAAGAAAGTTCCTCTTCTAGTGAGTGTTATTTTCTTATTGGATTCGGGAGTTCCAACTATGTCGCAACCAAATGGAGAAAGATAGTCTCATATAGTCACCCCTAGGAGGTTGAAGAAGGATAATTATATGATCTTGAGAAATTTGATAGATGCAATTTGGAGCCTTTTCTCTAAAAAATATTAGATTAGATTTGAGTAGAATATATTTTTTGCATTGCAAGGGTTGGACTACAAGGAAATATCCTTCGACCCTCTTTCCTTATGAAATACATCTCATGGAGGATGTGGTGTGGGATTTTTGATATAGATTTACCCCCTAGACATTCTTTGTCTTCAAGAGATTAAACTTTTGTTGGATTTTTGCTTCCAATAATGTGATGTGTCCTATGGCTAGATAATATTTTTTAATCAATAATAATGAGCAACTTCATGGTGGCACATAGAACATTTGTTAATTCCAACTGGCAACCCCACTATTTTACCCATGGTTGTGACCCATATAGCAAAGTAGGTTATGGGTCCTTTTCAATATTGAGAATCAATCTTTTAGTGTGTCAATATCTATACCTCAAATGATGTGACTGAAAGGATGCTACTTTAGTGGTGGCTTGCATATGACATTCTACTAGTATAGTGGTTTATTAATGGCAACTTCAACCTAGTTGAGGTGGCATCTAAGAGACACTTGGCCATTTTCCTATGCAATGGATAGCAAAAAAGAGACATGTGCTTTTATATGCACAATAAATTGTGCATTTATGACCCAAGTCTTGGTTGCCAAAGTTCATCTCTAATTTGGTACTCTTGATCCAATTTGCATAGTGGATCTAAAAGATTCATTAAAAGAGAATCGATTGTGTTATGATGTCAAAGAAACTGGATACTTTTCCTTCACCAACTATTACTCTCTTCAAGTTGAACCCATGTCAGGTTGTGTTCTTTTCCACCATTGATTGATCTAGTTCAAAATCGAGTGGAGCCTACAAAACATCAGGGTGTAAAAGACAATTATTTTTAACACACATTGCTCTAGTACAATTCTACATTAGCTAGCATATTAGACACATTTGGGATTTGGTGCCACATCCAAAGGGAGATAGTGGTTGGGTTGTTTGGTAGTCTAACATCATCATCTATACTACCTATTTTTAGAATTTTTCTAGCCATCAATTGGCCAAGATATATTACAAATTTCCTATACATGTGACCATGTCATTGAAGCTCAACCAGCTCTCCACTTAGCTTGACGTAGTCCCTTTCCACATACTATTCAAAATTTAGATGGATAAGCAACACACGGTCATGTTTAGGTGGTTGATGCCTACATTTCCAAGGGAGCCTCTAAATGGGATTGTTATTTATGATGCCATGTTGCATAGATGGCGATGATTATGCATGATCATGAAGAGGACTCCTTTATGAACATAAGTCCTAGGTGTATGTATTCCAATTGTGACGTATTCTTTGAAATAACCAACTTATATGTTGTGACTTGGATTTCATGTTCTTATTCATGATAGAATTTAGTGGGTATTTTCTTATTTGTCTTGTCTTCATTTGCATCATGTGTTCAAGATAGTTTCATTTGCACATTAATGTAATATGTGTCACGTATGTCATTAGAATTTGGACATCTAAACCAATATACTAATTATTACTAGAATTAGAAGGATCTTTATCATTTGTTTCCCTTTGATTAGAATCATTATGTGGACCTATACTAAATATGTATTTGCTTGATCATGAATATCCAATATATTTATATCACATTTTCTCAATAAGATCTTGAATTTAAGGCTTTAGTGTGATGCACATAACTATGGTATGTCCATGTGTTTGATGATAATCATTGAAATATCTAGCATTGAAATGTGTTAGGACACCTGTAGATGTGACAATTGGTTTAACCAAGAGGTGAAGTGATGAGTATTTATTGCAAAAGTTATTATAACACTACATGCTGAGGATCCTCCAATCTAGAGTCAACTCTCTAAATCCATTTGGTTTGATGAACTTGTATTCAAGTGAAAGGGTCATCACATGGCATAAGTGAAAAGCATGTTTGAATTTGGAGGATATGATTACAAGTAGAATTTTCTATCTATAGAACAACATTGCACACTAGACAAAATCACAAGTTTGCAATTCAATCCAAGGTGAGGGACTGTGTACATAAATAAAAATGGGTTTAGACCAAATTCTAGGTATAAAAAGACTAAAGGTTGATAGATAAATTCTATATTTTTTCTAGCTTATATCTTGAAATAAACACCAAGACCATATATCTTAGGATAAAACCTAAAGTGAGTGTAAAATGAGTAGAAAAAATGATATAAAAGTACACTTTTCTCCTATATTTAATATAAGAGAAAATTTAAATAATACATGCAAACTTACTTAGCTCAAGTAGCTCTTGACATAGAATATGACTATATGCACCTATGTCCCAAGGTGATTTGTCAATATTTTAAAATTTCAAGGCTCACTAAATAAAGACATCAAAATCGGTTAAACTTCTATTTTTCTATTACCTGGTCATTTGGAAATGATTGTACCTCATTAAAGTTTAATCTCTTGAAGCCCTCTAGGGGAGGGGTGTATGATCCCCTTTTCCACCCCATCAAACCTTTTAATATATTGTAATAGACCTTTTGGGAGGGGATTGAATCATAACTCATCTTGGGGGGTGATAAGATCATGAGCATTTTGAGCGAGCTTCTAAAATGATTTGCCCTTATTGAGCTTGAATGGTTAAATTTTAAAATCTTTTAAACTGTTATATGTATCTAGTCAAGTAAAGGAATAAAATCTCATTATTTATCTAGGTTGAATGAAATAATGCAATCAATATCATCACATAATTAATCTAGATTTAGTTAAGAAAGTATTTGTGTCAACTGATAAATTGAAAACTTATTTTTAGAAAATTATAAATGTTATGGATAAGGTACTTTTATGTGGGAATCAAGTTAAGAAGAATTTCTAAGGCCTAATCCTATATATAAAAACCAAATATATATCATCATAATCCTATATAAATTTTGATAGTTTGTCCAAAATTTCTCCTTTCATATGATACAATTTTTTCAAAATTTCAATTGTATTTTATAGCTATACAAATGTCTACTAGAGCATTTTGTGATTGTAGGGTATTCACAAAATGGATTTGTTGAAAAGGGTTTAGAAACTTTCAAGTAAATGCACTTGGAAGGTGTAAATCCAAATTCGACAACCTTTGCCAGCATCCTCCCTGCTTGTGACAAAATGGGAGCTTTGGAACAGGTTATGGACATCCATCGTAGCATAATGGAAGGGGGATTTTTGGCAGCTATTATAGTTGGAAATGCTCTGGTATACATGTATGCAAAATGTGGAAGCATAGACAAGGCACACAAATTGAACATGGTATGGACATCCATCAAAGCTTGCCCTAGTTTAAACTTTCGTTCAGCATAATCAACAAGAAAGTGAGAAAATTAGAAATACTTGGAGGGTGGTTGGCTCAAAGGTGGAGGGTGGCTGGCTAGAAGGTGGCTAACTTTGTGACATTTGGCTAGTTAGGAGCTCTTGGGGTCCTCCTAGGGTTCAGGCCGCGCTTCAGGTTCGACAGTAAAACTATCAAAAATGATAGTTAAAAATAGTTTAAAAAAAACTTTAACAGGGGGATTTGATCGAACCCATGTTCGAATGAAACCACTATTTTATTAATAAAAAAGTAGGCCGACCGGGGGTTTGATCGAAGCCTCCAATGACTTGAGCTTATGTGGGGTTCGTTCTAACAGGGGGGTTTGAACGAACCCATTTTTGGGTTTGAATGAACACCCCCCATTCGATTGAACCGGTTCATTTTTTTTTGAGGCACGGGCAATTTTCATTCCTCAATGCAATTGTAACCCACTATTGTGGGATCACCTGGGAACAAACACGCCATACACACACACATGGAAGACACAGAGAAAACATGGCAGACAAGTAATGGAAGAAACCTATTGGTAGGTTCATAGCCATCTCAGGAACATTACAGGCACACACTAACGATTGGGCTTCGCCACAACAATCACCGAAGACACGCTTAAGGGTTAGGATACTCTCAGATCCACTCCCTGCCTGCTTGAAGGACTTTTTTGAAAATGACAAGATTGTGAAATCTCCTCAAGAAATACACCATCCCCAACTCACACAAATGGCTTAAAATAAAAAGGATATGCATGATATCCCACCTCCGCAGAGGGCTTAAGTGATTGCAATAGATTTCAAGCTTTACAAACACACTTTGCTAGCATCTAAATCAAACAACTTGTACCTTATATATGCCCCCACCTTAAGGTGGTTGATATCATGTGACGATATTAAGCATGTTAAGGTAGGAAGAAAACATAGAAGGGAACACGAGCTCTCACAAAGCCCATGCCCCCAGGAGGTGACATGTACTTTACAATTGCCAAATGTTCCCACAAACACACAATTTCCTGCAAGAAAAGGTGTTAGCATCCATATAATCATGATAAACAATAATGCATGTAATCATTCACATAAAGAGTCGAGGTTATACTACGGATTTCAAGACTGAGTATAACCGTGGGGCTATACCGTAGAAATCTCAAAACCGAGTGTAATCAAGGCGAGATTCAAAGATAAACAAGGTGCACAAAGTAGCAGTATTGTTATGGTTTGTAAGTGCGATAAGACAACATCAAGATCACACGGATTGATTCTACTAGCCAAGCGTCGGATAATATATATCAACCTCATCGTCATGTATGGACTTGGTCCATTTTTTGATTTCTCGCTGAAGGGACACTAGGTCCATATCAGTATAATAAGTTTTTTGTCATCCGCCCACTAGATAGAACCACTAGAGGAAGGGAAAGAATAAATCAAGAGAGGAGAAACAAGTGCCTTAGGGACAGTTACATGGGAGGGTGCCCCCCAAGTCACCAACCATAATGCTATGTCCTTAAAACACAACACACAAAAATGAAAATAGAGGAGAACCAATATAGAAGAATGATGATACAAATAGAAGAAGGTCACAACAGAGGTGGTCTCCCAGTATCCTTGACCTTACAAGAGTATCAAAGGTCATCCTAGGAGGCCTAAACAATACATAACACATCTCGGGGGAAGCACAACATGGAGAGAGGAGGTCACATACACGAACTGATTCATGCTACTACATAGGTGACCACCAGTGTTAGAAATACTTACCTGTAGGGACAACTAAACTAACAGTTGTCTTGGATCTTGATCTTTACTTTAATGGTTAAGGCTTTATCTCTTCTACTCTCTTCCACATTTTCATGAGTTTGTAAGGGTATCCTTGTAGGAAGGTTGTCTATTAATGATGGTAGAGGGGGGATATTGTAATTTTTTGTGTCAGTTAAATGGGGTGATGTAGGAGCTTTTATAATTCCCTTTCCAGTTGATTTAGGTTGTTGAGGATCCTAAAAAGTGCCCATTTCAATCCATGTATAGGGTGTTGGAATACCTTGGGTTTGAGGGATAGTTTTGTTGAACACAATGAATACTAAGAGGGGGGTGAATCAGTCTTCTACAAAACCACTTCTTTACATGATCTGTAAGCCAATTACAAAATTCAATAACATGAAAGTAGAATAAGCATAAGAACATCAACCATAAAGTCATAACACATAGACACCAGGATTTTTACGTGGAAAACCCAAAAAGGGAAAAACCACGGTCAGTGTTAGCTCACAATATATTATGGTAGCAATACCAAATTACATGAAGGCTCATTGCCTTAGGACTCACTATCCAAAGAAATGCTCACTTCCCAATAGAAGAGAAGATAAAAGAAGGATTGGCTCACTGCCAAGAGAGGACTGCTACAAGTGCTTCTACAAAATGCTAAAATGCAGTACCAATATGCTTAGTATACAGATTCAAAGGACTTCATTATGCTTGCCTTGCTTTTGTGCTCTGCTTCACATATACTCATGTTTTCTTCCCTTATTATCCTTTTCTGCTATGCAAACTACTTTAGAGTATGCACATATCAAATTTGCACATTGTCCACCCATATCCATTTCACCAAGACCAAAAACCATTGAATATATATATATCTGCAGTAAGATTCATCTCACAATCAGGTCGACAACCTAGACATGAAATGTGTATACAAGTCTTGTACCTTGTCAGCTTGATCTTGTGCTCAAACAGGAATGTGGACCCAAATAAACATAGAATAGTCTTCATATAGGTCGGCATCAATCATTCAAATACTTGAATTAATTCTTCAAACAAAGTATCTTCTCCGCATATAGATCCAGCTTGCTTGTCGGCCTATCCCTTAAGCACACACTTGACCAATTCAACTGTCACATCATAATTTCCACTGCGGACCATGTGAGACTCTAAAAATCATATCCAATAGTCATCATTGATCTTTTAACATACCTTTAGATCTGTAGGACATAATAGTCCTTAATAGCAAAATGTGGATCTTGGCACTGTTTCTCTATCACAGTGAAATATTGTCAGACTGGAAGCTGATAAAGAACAACTTGTAGAATGTGATCAAAGGAACTTCAGAAGGTATAACTTTGGATTCAGGTAGTCATGATGTGTATCTTTGCTGTCTCATAACCGCAAGACAAAATATGCCACAATAAAGGAATGCGAACCCTTTTACTCTAGTACTGTGGCTATTCCTAACTTGACTCTATTCACCCGGACTTAGATATTTTACCATATGAATTTTAGAGGAAGTCAAGACTTGAACACTGGAACAAGTGATCACTAGGTAGTTATGAACAACATACCTGAACTGCATACAAATGTCTTTAACTGTGGAGGCATACTATCTCAAACACTGTCACTTACTTGGTGTAATGTATACTACCCATACTTAGTCATTTTTTCTTCCAGAGTAAAGTCTCTTATCCATGCCGGTAGAAACCCTTTGCCTTGTTTCCATTAATGACAACATTCAACATTCATCATAGCAGTGTCTCTTGCTAACAATCTCCCCCTTTGGCATTGATGGCAACACTTAGTGAAAAATGCTCATCTGCCCCCCCTTACTATATGAACTCTATTTTTCTTCTCCCTCTCAGGTGTTTACCTATTTTTCATTGGTTTTCTTCTCCCCCTTTGACATTAATGGCAAAGGTGTATGTACAGGAGTCAAAATTGTGTCAAAAATGCAAAAATTGAAAAAAATGGCATACTATGCCGCATATGTATAGGTACAATCTTCACTTAATTTGTTGTGGGTTGTAGAATGTCTTTGAAAATGTTCTTGATTTGAATTGACTCTCTATCCCAACTCCTTTTTACATTTTCCAACATTTGAATATGGCTGTTTATTAGGAAGACCAATTTTCTGCCTTTTGTATATCAGAGGGTGTGTCAGTTTGTGCTTTTGCCTGTAGTGCTTCTACTGTAAGATTTGACATTAAGTCTAACTTAGGACTTATTAGTCCTCTTAATTGACACATTCTATGTTTCATTTGATCCCTCTTATTCACCAGATTACTTAACTCATTATGGATATTGATCACTTGTATCTCTTTGTTGCTTACTGACTCAACTGATGGATCAAATGACTTAGAAATATTTGTTAGTTGCAGTTTTAGATCCTTGATCTTTTTCTCTAACTACTCTATGGCTTCCAGCAATGATAAAAAAATTTTATACAAATGACAAGCTTCTTGAATGACACTCTGTATACCTCTTATTCTATTTTCTAATAGAGTTTTGTGATTTGCTAACATGGTCTTCAATTCAACTAATCTCTTCTCATCAAATGCTTTCCTCACTTTTGTTTTTGCAGACTTTTCAAAAGATTCAAAGTGAATACTTATGGAGTTTATGAGTCCCTTGAGTTGATTTGTTGAAGACATTGAGGTATCCTTTTGATATGATGGCATCAGCTTCTCCAAAATGTTGGATGCTTCACCAATTAACTCATTATCCTATATGTGTGACTTCAATATTTCTTCCTGTGCCTTTGCTTGCACAATTGATACCAATTTAAATTTCTGCACTGGGGACATTGAATCCAAGTTTATTGGTCCCTACAAAAACTTAGACTCATCTAAGACTTGTTTTTCTCTTTCCAAGAATTCCTTGATAGACTATGTAGTGTCTCTTGCTATACTAGAGACTTCTTCTTGGTTTTGTTCTGGTACTTCCAGATCCATATCCTTTTGTTGATCTATGTTTTATTCTGGTGAGGGGCTTTTCTCTGCTTGTTCATCCTTTTGTTCCTTAGTTATATCCTTCTCTTTAGTCTTCTCCATGTTTTCAGTTTGTTGCTCAGTTGTACCCTTATTAGCTAAGTCATCAATAACAAGTGTCTGATCATATTTCATTTTCTCTATCATTTCACCAATTTTATTTATTCCTTGACCCATGCTAACTTCCAGAATAGCTATGTCATCTCCAACACCTGTTTCTTCATTATCATATATTGTTGGAAGATGAAATTCTTTCAATGCTTTCAAAGTGATTTCCTTAGTCTCCTTGACTACCTTCTCAATGTCATCTGACATGAGAGTGTTCATCCTCTTCTTTGTTCTAAATTCTTTTTGCAACACTTTAGAGACTTTTTCTTTTTCTTCCGATGTGATCTCCGGACATAACTTTATCAGTGTATGCTCTCCGAGTTCAACATCCTTAACCATAGCAGCTTCCTTTCTTGCAGAAATTATACTACCCAAACTATCTGGGAGATTAGTAATGATCTCAATAAGGGCTTTGTTGTAGATGTCCAAGTATTTGACGACAACAGTCTCAATGATCCTCTTGTCTGTATCATCATACTCATCATATAGTTGGGCTATGGATTTCAAATTGCCATCAACTGTTATGGCCTTTAAGACATCTTCAAGACTTATAGTGGCTTCTCCTATCTGAGACTTATCTTGGCTTGGTCTTTTCTTAGTTCTACCTTTACTGGAGGGTTTCTTCTTGCTGCTTCCAGAGGCTTTGGTGGCCTTAGTTTTCATTTTCTTCACTTCTTTATCTGACTCTGTCTCTTCCTCATCTGCTCCTATACTGATATACATTCTACAACCTTTGGTTTTCTATCTTTTGAAACTTTTGTCAGTGGGCTTCTTGGTGGGTACTTCTACACTAGTAGATGAGGTCAGACCGGAGGTTTTTGATGTAGTTCCTGTAGAGACTGAACCTCTTGTTCTCTTCCTTGTTACAATAGGTTCCTCTACCTTTGCTTCAGACATTTCCAGAGCCTTGATTGATTCATTTGCAACCCTTTCTACTTGTGGCTCTTGTTGTACATCATGAACTTTCAAAGCTTTATTAACTTCCTTCAATTTTTTAGTTGTTCTTGCCCTTGTTTTAGCAACTTCTTCTTTTGTAATCCCTATGCTCTGGGCATGTTCCTCCACCAATTTCCTCATCTTATTCTGGGTTTCTAGTTTCCTTAGTTCAACATGGACTAATACAGACAATCCTTCATAAGTGCCAAATCTTGGCTCAGAGGTATCCCTAGGTTTGCTTAACATAAGCTTGGCATAACCATCTAAGACATTTGCATCTACTTCATACCCCATTGTTATAATCCAAACTGTTCTAGGCTCAACAACCTTCATCATACATTGATCTTTGTTGATAATGAAACATGTCATTTTTATATCTCACAACAATTGATTCAGGTATCCTTTGTCTAAAATGCATAGCCTTTTGAAAATTCTTAAAATAGCCCCACAGAGCTATATTCTTTGCATCTTTGTTTCCTATGCCACTCAGGTGATTTCTAATTTGAATTACAATTGGTTGACTGCTAGACTAGATCAACTTCATTCCTAGTAATTCTTGCATAAAATAGAAAAATAAGCACATTATCAACGTACCAAATTTGAAGGGATACTTGCTTTCATTTGTCTTCTTTAGATTAGTTGTTTCCGGAGAAATTCACAAAGATCATAGTCTTTATTTTCCTTAATCATCACATAGGTTGTGTATATAGCAGTACCTGAGATAGATTTCTCCTAATTTGAAAAGTAGATTTTGTAGCCAATTACCATAGATGCAAACCTTACTGCATGGTCTTCAATGTCATTGATTGTTAAAGCCCTTTTGTCAAATTTGGCTCTAGTGGCCATCATCACTGTGTCATTTTTCACATCTTTTAGCATAGGTACTATTATGGTAGAATTCAATCTGGTTACAACCCTTATTGTATCCTTTGTGATCATAAATAGTTTTTCCAGCCACATGAATTCATCATGTATCCTGCTTAAGACATACCTGACCCATTCATCTTCTGCAAATGTTGGAAATTCTATGTACTAAATGAATTTCTTCTCACTTAGTGCCTTATATTCTTCCTTCAGATCAAAATTGCCATGACTTAGATGTTTCAGATAGAGATCGTTAAATCTACTGTCACCAAATTCTTCTAGAGCAACGTGAATGTATACCCTAACATCTTCTGCATGCATTACACCAAACAAAATTTCTAAAAATGCACCATTAGGATTGACCTCTGTTGATTTGTATGGATGTTTCTTGAACTTCGGTTGTGGTCTCTCAGTGATATCGACTACTTGAGGAGATGCCATCTTTGCAAAGATTTAGATAGATTCACAGC
Organism: Cunninghamia lanceolata; assembly: GCA_027924645.1. NCBI lineage: Eukaryota > Viridiplantae > Streptophyta > Pinopsida > Cupressales > Cupressaceae > Cunninghamia > Cunninghamia lanceolata. The sequence continues at coordinate 5,259,645 of BSBN01000469.1, forward strand.
ATGGTTTTGAATATGAAAAATACCTCTTTTTGTTGAATTAGGGTTTTACTTGATCTTGCCTTGAGTTGCTTTTGAAATCACTGTAGTTGCTTCAAATTTCACTTCAGTTTGCCTTAGACACTTGAGATCTTGAATGCAAAATGAATTGTCCATCGAATGAATTCCTTTTTAATCCTTTGTTTTGTCTTGACATAATCATCATAAATGCTATCTTTCAAAAAGCTATCACACTTCTATGTTAAACTCAGTTGATCAAGATTGCTCCGCAATGTTCTGCATTTGATTCTTTTCTTCTGGAATTAGTTTCAAAAGATTTGTCATATGAATCTTTACATCACATCTTTGTGCTGAATCCCAGCATTGATTATCTAGCTAGGGGATTTGGATTTTCAATACAACTCCCCCTGAGCCAGAGCTCCCAATTTACTTCCCAGAGGAAGTATTTGCACTAGAGACTGGTGCGGATCCATCCCTGATATTATCAACATCCTTCTTAATCTAGACCATGCTCATTTCCTTCTTGATCTCCACCAGATCAACCTTGTTTTTACCTTTGTCTTCTTTCTGTTTTGTTTTCATCTTCTTTGTAGGATAGTTTATGTTGTCATTCTTACTTCTGTAGAATTTTGCAATATGCCCACACTTATTGCAATTGTAGCATACCACATTCCTCTATTCTTGATTCCTTCTATTGATTGAATTCATTCTTGATCTGCATTGGTTAGCCATATGTCCAAATCTATTGCATGCATAGCACTTACCATTGAAGGATTGAGTATTCCTTACATAGTTAAAACCATTCATAACCAGACTTCTGCATTCATTTGATCTATGACCAATTTTCTTGCAATTGAAACATTGACCAGGGAATTAAGGAACATTCTGATTTATTCTACTCCTACACTGAGTAGCCTTATGACCAAACTTATACAATTGAAACAATAGCCATTGAAAGATGGGTACCTTTGAGCATTTGGCTACCTAACTGAAGGTCTTCTAGGTCTTCTTCTTTGGTTCTAGAACTATTTGTATTTGTTTTGTTTGAACTCAGTGTTTGCTTGGCCTGATTTTGAACTTTCTCCTTTTTCAAATCCCAAGCCTTGCTTGTCATCTAGACTCTTCCAACTTTCAATCAGTTCCTCAAGCTTTGCAGAGTTTATTTTCTTTATAGCTTTTGGTTGCTTCTAGATCATATTTCAAAAGTAACACTTCTTTTCCCAGTTTTTCAAATTCTTCAGACTTATCCTTCACAACCTGATTCAGATGTTCTTCAACTTTTATTTTTTCTTCAACTAGCATAGATAGACTGTCTATGGATTCATTTTCTATTTTTAATTGTTCACTTAGATCTTTCCTTCTATCCTAAGACTTCTTAACTTGCTCCTTTAGTTTCAGAATACAATCATCAGCTTCTTTGATATTTTCCACCAAATCTTTGATATCTGCCTTAGACTTGTCAAGATCATCAAGAGTAGCTTGTAGTTGTTCATCAATGCTACTTGGATAATTTGTTTCTAAAGAAGAATGATATCTTCTTGCTGCCATATGTTCACCTTTCTAGATCTTCCTCAAGCTGTTAAGCTTCTTCCAAGGAACCTCACTCTGATACCAATTGTTGAACACAATGAATACTAAGAGGGGGGGTGAATCAATATTCTACAAAACCACTTCTTCACATGATCTATAAGCCAATTACAAAATTCAATAACATGAAAGTAGAATAAGCATAAGAACAACAACCATAAAGTCATAACACTTATACACAAGGATTTTTATGTGGAAAACCCAAAAAGGGAAAAACCACGGTGAGCGTTAGCTCACAATATATTATGATAGTAATACTAAATTACATGAAGGCTTACTGTCCAAAGAAATGCTCACTACATAAGGCTCACTACCTTAGGGCTCACTGCCCAATAGAAGAGAAGATAGAAGAAGGATTGGCTCACTACCAAGAGAGGACTGCTACAAGTGCATCTACAAAATGCTGAAATGTAGTACCAATATGCTCAATATATAGATTCAAAGGACTTCATTTTGTCTGCCCTAATTTTCTGCTCTGCTTCACATATACTCTTGTTTTCTTCCCTTATTATCCTTTTATGCTCTGCAAACTACTTTAGATTATGCACATATCGAATTCACACATTGTCCACCCATATCCATTTCACCAACACTGAAAACCATCGAATATATATATCTGCAGTAAGATTCATCTCACAATCAGGTTGGCAACCCAAACATGAAACGTGTATACAAGTGTTGTACCTTGCCGACTTGATCTTGTGCTCAAACATGAATGTGAACCCAAACAAACATACAATAGTCTTCATATAGGTCAGCATCAATCATTCAACTACTTGAATTAATTCTTCAAACAATGTATCTTCTCCGCATATAGATCTAGGTTGCCTGTCAGCCTATCCCTTAAGTACACACTTGACCAATTCAACTGTCACATCATGATTTCCACTGCGGACCATGTGAGACTCCAAAAATCATATCCAACATTCATCATTGACCTTTTAACATACCTTTAGATCTGCAGGACATAATAGTCCTTAATAGAAAAATGCAGATCTTGGAACTGTTGCTCTGTCACAATGAAATATTGTCAAACTAGAAGCCAATAAAGAACAACTTGTAGAATGTGATCAAAGGAACTTCAAAAGGTATAACTTTAGATTTAGGTAGTCATGATGTGTATCTTTTATGCCTTAGAACTGCAAGAAAAAATATGCCACAACGGAGGAATGAGGACCCTTTTAATCTGGTACTGTGCACTATTCCTGACTTGACTCTGTTCACTAGGACTTAGATATTTTACCATATGACTTCTGAAGGATGTTAGGACTTGAACATTGGAACAAGTGATCACTAGGTAGTTATGAACAACATACCTGAACTGCATACAAATGTCTTTAACTACGGAGGCATACCATCTCAAACATTGGACCACGTACTTGGTGTAATGTATACTACCCATACTTAGTCATTTGTTCTTTCGGAGTAAAGTCTCTTAGCCATGCTGGTAGAAACCCTTTGCCTTGTTGCCATCAATGACAACATTCAACATTCATCAGAGCAGTGTCTCTTACCAACAAGTTTTTTCTTCAATGTTGTGTGAGATTTCATTATTTTCCAAGGTATGTGAAGGTTCAGGTAAAGATGCATGATCTATTTTTCTATTTAAGATGTAGTTGAGAAGTTCTTGAACATCGAGCGGTAAATTTGTGATTCCAACAGGTTGAAGCAAATGTTCACAAAGGGAATCTACATCATCCAAAGCATCATCCTGGACAGGGAGATTATGAAGAGATGGCAGAGTAGTATGGATAAATGTATCAATGATGTCTTCTTCTTGTGCCAAAATATCCTCACCAAGTAGGGTTATGTTAGGACAAATCTCTTTATTAGATGAATCACCTAGTGCTATATCATTCTCATAGGTTTCAGAAAGAATGTCTATTATGTCATCATGAAATGAAGGGAGAGAGGGAATAATGTTTTCACTACTACTTCCCCATGGTTGTTTTCAGAAATGAATTTAGTGAGATTTTCCAAGATTGAAGGGAAAATACCCATGATAGTGAGAAAGCTCTCAAAATAGGCTATTGTTCGAAGGATATCATAGGTAGTGCTTACAGACAAGTCAATACCATAGATGTATGCTATTTGATGCAAGACTTGAGGATATTTATCAGTGAATTTGAAAAAATTATCATAATTCATAATTTACTCAAATAAATCTTCCAAAGATGAATGACGAGGAGAATCCATGGTGAAAATGACTTAAAATACTTGATTTTTTTAACTTTTTTCAATGCAAATAAGTGAAAGAAAAGGTGTTGTAAGGAAATTGATCAGGGGAAGCAAATAATATGTGTAATATAAGTCCAATAAATCAATAATATCCTTCACAACATGATTTTGATGCAAACCTAGAGTAATGACAAGTCAAAATCTAGTGAAAATGTGCTAAAATATGCAATTTTTCAACAATTTTCAATGCAAGTGAGTAAGAGAAAGGGTGTTGTAAGGAAAATTGTGATGGAAAGAAGGTTATAACAGTAATATCAGTCACCCAATTCAATAAAATTCATAACAACATGCTTGTAGTGTGAATCTAGAGAATTGACAAGTCAGACCCTAGTGAAAAATACACTAACATATGCAATTTTTTGTCAATTTTCAATGCACATGTGTCACAGAAAGGGTGTTGTGAGGATTTTGAGGAGGGACAATATATTATAACCCTGATAAAAGCTAATTAATGTAGAAAAATTCTCTACAACATGCCTATGATGCAATTCTAGAGAGACAATAAGGCCAAATCTAGTGAAAATGCAAGGTTTTCAAACCCTAGACATGAAATTTTGTAAGAAAGACACTATGATGAAACACTATAGTTAGAAATCAGTCCTAGTGAATGTTTTGAAAGGGTAGTGAAATCTGAAACAAGATTTTGACTACAAACCCTAGCTAATGCAAAACTAGGTTATATGGAAAAATGCACAATTTCAAGCAATTTTTATTGATTTAAGCATGAAAATGTAATGTAAATGAATGATGAATGATGAATTTTTGCATTTTAAATTAGATCTGATGATAATGACATAAATTTATTGAAATTAAATGCCAACTAATTCAAATTATTTGAAAATGCAAGCTAAAAATGCTAATTTTTTTCAAAATTTTCATTCTTTTTTTTGTAATTTTTCAAATGCAATGGGATGAACAATGAAATGAATGTAAATATAAAGTAAAACACTCAGCAAGGTACAAATTTCAAAAGAACACGGGTTCACCAAAATGTTTAGTATGAAAAAGGGGGATGATGAGACAATGAGGTTTTGTAGTTTCAATGGTTTATGTGGAATCCTCCTTTCACACCAACATTCAAGGACATTCAACCAAGTAGAGAAATCTACTGCAGATCTCATATCACTTGGAACATAGGGGATGATTGGAATTGTGAGATTTTGTTGTTTAATTAAGTCTAATTATGCTTAAACCCTAATTTTATGAAATCATAAACAAATAGACAAATTATAGAAAATGATTGCACACAAAGATACAAAATGACAACCAAATACATACCAGATTTCAAAGTTTGGTGTGTGGAAAAGTTGGGGACTAATGAGCAGGTGCCCTAGTCTAGTGCCTTAATTTTTGTCAGGATCTGGGAATGTTATCTGCAACCTGTTCCTACTGTTCTGGAGATTTCACTATTGTGGAATCTGAAGGACTAATGAGCAGGCACCCAAATCCAAGCCCTAGTTTTCTTCTTAGATCTGTAATTCTGATAGTCTGCATTGATCTCCTACAACTCCACTTCTTTCTCTTCCAAATCCTGTAACCTGCAATCACATAAAAGTGGGTTGGGGGTTGTGGTGTTTAGAGGCTTGCCTCGGTCAAGCCCCGGAGAGACATTCAAGTCTTCTGAACACCGTTGTCAGATAAACAGTGCATATCTCTATGGGATAGAGGCAAAATCCAAATGATAAATGATAGAAAACACAATTGATATCACCTTGTAGTGTAGATCTCATGGAAGGAAGATGCTCTTCGTGCCATGAGGAGATGGATGTCAAATTTGCAATCACAAACACAATAACAACATAAAATATTACTCTACAACATAATGAATGCCTTGAATAATTTTCACATAAGCTCATGTATCAAAAATACAATCTAGTTTACAATTGAATCACTAATCATGCTTATATATGCAACTACAAACATTTCCGCTAAGAATTTCGTAATTCAAACTTAGGATGTCAGCATAGGACCTAATAACGGTCATAAAACTAACACCCAAAAATAGGTCCTGACCCAAAATAGGGCAGGACTAGGGCGTGGGCGCCCAAGTCCTCCTCCCTACGTCCCATTTGCCATGAATTTCAGGGTTTTCTCATCAAGATTCACCATTAACATGCAAGACAACCTAAATGCATTCTAAAGGACCCGTGAGCTAGACCTTAAGAGGGAAAAGCCCCCAAGGGGACATTTTTTGACGTAACAAGAAAACACGAAATTCTATAAGAAATTCATTTGAAGAAGACAATACTAAAGCATAATCAAAACAAATCTCCAAATTGTAATGTAATGTGTTCTGAGCAAGATTGAGAGAAATGATATTTGAAAACACAAATTGAAAAGAAAACCATAGATTGGTAAAAAGATTTCCAGTAACAATTTGTAGCATGTAATTCAAATTTCTTGTTGATTTGTGGAGAAGGTGATTTTGTTTTTAAAGAGGTAAATTTTTTTTTAGTAATGATTTTCAAAATGTATTTGACATTTTTTATTGATTAGTAAAGTGGAAATTTTTCATATAAGAGATTTGTAGAGGAGAAAAATAACACCTCAAGAACAAAAAATTAAGTTTGCTATATTAGTGACATAAACTAGTCATGAATTTGCCCTATTGAAAATTTCTTAAACCCTTGAGTGGGAAATGGATTGCTTTTTCCACTTAGTTCTAATTATTTTGTAAGTTCTATCTATTATTGATTATCTAATATCATAAAGGTTTTCCACACACCTAGATTCTCTAAAAAGTCAGGCACTAGGAAGTCAAATTATGATTACAACTATAGAAAGAAATCATATAACATTACTCAGAAGAAATATAAATTCATTATGCCTTTCCTTGAATCTTTCATTATCCTATATTCAATGATGGTAGATTTGGAGAAAATACATGAGCCCTCTATAATATAAACCATCTTTCTAGAGTTCCATTAATCCCTCCTTGTTATATGAATAGAATGTTAAGGGGTAAGGATATATAACCAATCTTTCAAAACTATAGTTATTTGATCTATCCATTGTGTCAAACCATTTAAAGTAAAACTAATAAGTAGACACACTTGATATTTCACGAAATTTGTTTGGACCATATGAAACTTTAATTAAATATTAATACTATTGCAAAGGTCTAATATCTTAAATTTATTTGAATATAAGTTGAATTCGGTTATTCCTTGAACAATAATGTTACATGCAACCTAAGTTAGTATGTAGTATTACAACAACCATGGATCACAATCATTGTTTTTCTTAAGCTAATGATTTTTCATTAAAATGGTGTTAAATGAATTTTGATGGAGTGTATTGGTAATAAATATATAAATACATCAAGTATAAGGCCACAAAACATAATATTGAAAAAAATGAGAAAGAGGGTAGTAAAAACAAAGTGTTGGTATCCCTTGCTACTATTGCACTTATTCTCTTTTGTGCCTTCATGCTCATCCAAGGCCATGTTGCCACAAAATTTGAATAGAAAAAAAACATTTGCTCATACATAGTAGATTATGAAAACAAAACCATGCACAATGATGAATTACAACAAAGACTTATTAATATATTATCAAATACTCCATAGGTATCCTCTCCTAATTGATAATCAATTTGAAATGTAATAATTGAGAGTGAACATGGTATAAGAGTTTTATCCAACATGACCACTATTCCTTTTATACAACATTAATAATCATTTCATTCAATAGATTCCCTATATACTCAAAAAAGAAAGGCATGGTCCATATCCAATGAATTTGATACACATGTTTCCCAAATAGAGGAACTTCAAAATCTATGACAAATGTGGATTCATTTATTTTATATAAAATTTCTAAGGCCATGTTTAAGATAGGTTGATAGACAAAGAAATTATTACATATGTTGCCACAAGCTTGGAGATAATATTTGGAAAACATTACAAACTTAAATAATCTTTTGTAAAGAAGAATGAAGATAATCTCAAGAATAAAAACTCACTCCTTTTGTTTGGATTAAGTATTTCTATTTCTCTACATATATAATTAATCAATAACTATGTTTGCCTTAGAAATGGCTAAAAATTACATACCATTTTAAATCTTTGGAGTTTGGTGGAACATTATATATTTCTTCTTAACTTTTTGTGAGACAACTCCACCTGCTCCAAAGTTTGGCATCTCCCTAAATTGGAAGGTATTTTCCTTTACAGTAGATTGTAATCAAGTGGAATATCATCAAGACTCTCTAGAATTTTTCCTAAAAGCATGCTCTCACTCAATGATAATAGCCCAAGACTTTTTTTCTGACCCAAACTTGGAATACACCCATAAAAATTATTTTTGTCTAGATACTATCTTTCAAGATGTGGAAGTTGACCTAATGGAGATGGAATAGTTTTGTTGACACAATTATCATATAAGATTAAGTATGCCGCTCAATTGGTTACTAGCTAATTTAAGCATTTGAAGTTGAGTACAATTAAAGAGGGATCTTGGGATTTCTCCAGTGAGATGGTTGTTTGCTAAAGACAAATTTTGCAACATTGATAGTTTTCCAAATTCTGATGGAATCACTCCTATCAAGTTGTTGTTGTTAAGATAAAGTGCTCTGAGCTGAGTAAGCATGCCCAATTCAATAGGAATACCACCATAGAGTCTATTTTCTCCCAAGTCCAAGTTGGTGAAAGAGGATAAGTTCTCTAGGAAAATGGGATTGTACATGTCAAGTTGTTTCCATAAAGATAATTTTTTTGGAGTTGAGTAAGCATAGTCAATTTGATAGGAATATCACCATGGAGTGTATTATCTCCCAAGCTCAAGTTAGCTAAAAAGGACATGTTTCCTAGGAAAGATGGGATTGTACCTATCAATTTGTTTATGTCAAGATAAAGAATTATAAGTTGAGTAAGCATACTCAATTCAACAGGAATATCACCATGGATTATGTTTTCTTCCAAGCCCAACTCAGTTAAAGAGGACAAGTTACCTAGGGAAGGTGAGATTGTGCCTGTCAGTTGGCTTGTTCCTAAATAGAGGATTTCTAATTGTCAAAGAAGGCCAAGTTGGGAAGGAATATTTCCGCTCAAAAGGTTATAGGATAGTATGAGAACTTGCAGAGAATGACAACTTGCTAGAGCAGAGGGAATGGAGCCTTCCAATTCATTTCGAGATAATCTAAGTATTCTAAGGCAAGACAACCTCCCTAGTTGAGGAGGAATTTGGCCTTGGAAGCTATTACACTTGAGAGCAAGAACTCTAAGGAAAAAGAGATTGCCAAGGAAATGAGAGATGGGGCCTTGTAAAGACATACCTGTAAGGTTCAAAGAAACCACACATTGATGATGAGAAGAGCATACAATACCAGTCCAATTGCAAAAGGAGTGATGAGGAGACCAATTAAGCAATGAATTGTGAGGGTTGAGGAAGAGAGAATGCTTAAAAGATAGCAGAGCTTCTTGATCAGAGTAATAAGGAGAAGAATGAAAAGAGATGTGAGAAGGTAGTGCAACAATAAACAAGAGTAGGAGGGGAGAAACTAAAGCCATCTTCATATGTGTATTGAACTCATAAACAAGTAACTGAGAAATAAAAAGCTATCCAAGACTTTGTGGTGTTTGCAGGCTCTCGGAGATGATGTTATAAAGCTGCGAAGGCATGTGCAATGGTCAAAACGTCATTTTGTTTTTGCCAGCCACTTGTGGGACAAAGTCTATGAACGAGTGTTCTAACAACAGACAAAGATATTATCTTAGTTTTGTCAAATGTGGAGGACAATCTCTTTTCCATGCATGATGTTACACAATAATTAGAGACATCTTTTCTACAATAATTAGCAAAGGACGATATCTATTCTACAATAATTTACTTATCATTAGTTGGACATCCACTACTTTTAGCTTTCAAGTGGAGTTAATTTAAATTGTTACAATATTTTTTCCTTTTAAATTAAGTTTTAATGTTAGGAACTTAGGATAAAATTAAAAATAAATAACTAAAATAAATATTTTTAATTATAAAATTGTTCTTTTTGAATTTTGAATTTGATTTTAATAATGAGAAATAATAAATAAAATGTATTTTAGATTTAAAATTATAATTAATAATATGTTTTTACTATAATCTATTATGATTATTAATTAGTAATTGTATTTGAATATGTAATGGGCATGCTGATAGGTGCAATACAAATACTAATAAATTAAGTGAAATATTTTGGTTTTTCTATATGGTTTAATTAAAGTTTTGGAGGAGACATTATTCTCTTAAGTGTGATACATACATATGTAAACTATGAGCAAAGTAGGTGAGAGGTTTTGGCTTATTTCAATTTATAGTTTTCTTATTGCCCTACATTCTTGTCCAACACTCCAAAATGAGATAGCAAGTGTCCTTAAGTGAGCTAACCTCTTGGCTCTTTCTTATATCACAATTTGATATAAAAAATATTGGTACCATCATATCTTAGCTCTAGGATTAGGGGACTTCATTGTAGATTTTATTGTCAAATATTCTATGATATGTTGCATTTTTTAATTTTTTGTTATGACTTGTGGTTAGACCTTTTCATATGACTGTTATTAGTCTAGAAATTTTGATGTAGGACTCTATGTATCATTTTTGCACCCATGAAATCAATCTATGTGTAAATATTTATTCTTTATTCATGCATTTGATTTGTAGAGTTCTAGTCATCGACAATCATTTGATCCACTTTTTGAAATCTAAATCTATAGAACAAGTAGTGTTGATGAACACTTTTGAGGAGTTTGGTAGGCCAAGATCTTCTTTGGTCAAACCCTTAAGGTCTGATTTAATAGTTTTGGAACAAGGATCGGAGACACGACAACAAATCATATGATATGATTAGTCATATGTAACTACTGATGCCATGTTAATTTAATGCTTTAATGATAATACAATTTGTGTAACATAGCTAATGTTTAATGTAGAGATCGAACCTACAACACTCTAGCTTTTAGAATTAGGTGAAAACATACACTATTAATTTTACTTTTGATTCCCACTCTGTTCCCTGGACCTTTTGGTCCTAGATGTTGACTAATGACCTCTTCTATTTGAAGCCTAATTATCATGACATCCAAAATTAATTCAAAGTAAGCATTTAGCTCCATTGACTTCAACAATTCCTTACTCTAAAATGAGGTGATATAGATCTATGAAAATACATGACCAATATTTTACACATAAGGTTGTGTAATGTAAGTCACTATCCATGTAGCGTAACATCATCTCTCTCCTTGCTATACAAAATGTTTCTCATGTAATACATGTTTTAAAATAACATCTTGAATATGCCATGATCTATACCCTTGCCAAGTATTTAAACCTACAGCCAACACTGAAAACCCAATGCAACTCATTGAACATTTCCAATACCATTCAACATTGTTATGATTGCCTGGTGTTTATTTGCAGAGTATTTCATTATCTTACAAATGAATAACAACACAATTTAAACCATTTATAATAACCAAGAAATAGAAATGAATGGATACAAGTGATCTCCATGCCAAATGATGTATAGAAATTTTCCTTAATGATTTTCAAGACATTGTTTTACATTGTAGCATGTACATGTGTAGCCCATAATAGAAGCCCATGATCTCTTCTCAACAAGTGAGTCACTCTCAAGAAGAACAAGTCATTGTCCCCTCACAGGAACCCCTAAGATGCAATAAACATCATAAAGAGTCCACTCCCCTAAAGCCTATGGAAATATGAAAGTGTTCCTATCAGCATCCCAATAGGTCTGAATGTCATAGCAGATGCGAGAAGTAGGATGGACAACTAGAACATGGGATATCTTATCAAGTCCTGCTTTCTTGAAGATAGCATGATCTCCTGAAGAGAGGGACCCATAAGCATCTGAAAGCCATTGTTGCTCATAGCCTGCATTCCATCGAATGCATCCATCCTATCAAGAATGAAGAACCACGTGTTAGATCTCATTGAAACTCAGAAATTCACAAACAAAGCATATATTCTTCACAAGATTGCAATAAGATGATGAGATTAGTGTCAAACTTAGTAAAAAAAGTCATGGAAATGTTGTCATGCATCAAATTATAGTCAAAATCAAACAGGAAAGGTTGACCCTTTAGCAGGGCAAAACTCCCTGGGTGACCCTGTTGTCAAATCAAATCTCCCTAGGCCACCCCAGTGAAACAACTGGGTTGCCTAGGGTGACCTGCCTTGGTGAAAGGGGTGACCCATGGGTGACCTTATCACACACCCCATCATGTTAAAATTCACAGAAACAAGAAAACTTTTACCTGATTTTGAGAAACAAAAGGATGTTTACACTCTGAATGACAAAACGAACACAATGTGGTAGAAGAAATTAACAAAAACAAAATCATTTGCAAGAAAATTGATAAAATTCAAACTAGGGTTTTGAAGGTTGAAAATCACATTGTTCATACCTGATTCTCAATAGAAGAAGGATTTGTTACCTTTGTTGCCATCACGAGTCTATCAACAAAAAACTCTTCACAAATTTTTTCACTCCTCAAGTAAAATATTATCATTTCATAGTTAATTTGGATGGTTCATCATTAGATCGTAGATCTGACGATGGAGGTTATGTTAGGGTTTTTCCCTTAGAAGACAACACTCCTTTAAGAGGATATCATATTACAGTTGTGGATGAATATTACAGGTGCTGCAAGATTGAAGATTGAAGAGGAGATTGCTAGTATTGTATTGTAAACTATATTGAAGTTAATACAGACTAGTGCATCTCTTCTTGTGTGGAGTTTTTTCCTGAAAGGGTTTCTTCACATAAATATTGTGTTATGTGTATGATCTTCTATTCTACTATTTCTTTATGTTGATTTTCATCCATCTCCATTTTGGTTCTACATAGTTGAATATCTATATTACAGTTGTAATCAGTTTTCCATTGATAGTTGTGTACCTTCATTTCTAACAAAACTTGTGAATCCCTCATAGCAGTCGATAAATGAAATAAAATCGATGTGGGAAGCTCAGAGTAAGGAGTGAGGAGTGTGAATCCATATCTATCTTGTTCTCTCTATCCCCCCCTCTCTCTTGTTGACAAACTCGTGTGTGTGAGCAGTCATTGGAAAGATTTCATCGAGGTGATGGCAACAAACTTGCAACAAATCCTTCTTCCGCTGAGAATTAGGTATGAACAATGTGATTTTCTACCTTCAAAACCCTAGTTTGAATTTTATCAATTTTCTTGCAAATGTGTTTGTTTCATGTTTATTTTGTTGTTCAGAGCGTAAACATCCTTTCATTTGTTGAAATTGGGTAGAATTTTTCCTGTTTCTATGAATTTTAGCATGATAGGGTGTGGGATAGGGTCACCCCTTTCACCAAGTTAGGTCACCTTGGGCAACCTAGTTGTTTCATTAGGGTGGCCTAGGGAGATTTGATTTGACAACAGGGTTGCCCGAGGAGTTTTTCCCTGCTAAAGAGTTAACCTTTTTGTTTGATTCTAATTATAATTTGATGCACGACAATATTTCTACGACTTTGTTTTTTACTAGGTTTGACACTAATATTATCATCTTATTACAAATTTTTGAAGAATATATGTTTTTTTTTGTATTTTTTGAGTTTTGATGAGATCTAACACATGGTTCTTCATTCTTGATAGGATGGACACATTCAATGGAATGCAAGACATAAGCAACAATAGATTTTAGATGGAATGCAAGACATAAGCAACAATAGATTTTAGATTTTTGATAGGAGATCATGCTATCTTGAAGAAAGTAAGACTTAGTAAGATATCCCATGTCCCAGTTGTCCATGCCACTTCTTGCATTTGCTATGACATTTTGACCTATTGGGATGATGACAAGAACACTTTCAGATTTTCACAGGCTTCAAGGGAGTGGAATCTTTACGATGTTTATTGCATCTTAGGGGATCTTGTAAGGGGACAATGACTTTTTCTTCTTGAGAGTGACTCACTTGCTGAGAAGTGATCATGGGCTTCCATTATGGGCTACACAGGTACATGCTACATAGTATAAAACAATGTCCCAGAAATCATTAAGAAAAAAATTTATACATCGTTTGGCATGGAGATCATTTGTATCCATTCATTTCAATTTCTTGGTTATTATAAATGGTTTAAATTATGTTTTTATTCACTTGTAAGATAATGAAATAATCTTCAAATAAACACTATACAATCATAACAATATTGAATGGTATTGGAAATGTTCAATGTGTTGCATTGGGTTTTCAGTGTTGGTTGTAGTTTTATGTACTTGGGAAGGCTATAGATGACATATTCAAGATGTTATTTTAAAACATGTATTATGTTGGGACCTAAAAATTTCACACCAATTTTTGCAAAATTTGAAGTTCCTTTAATAAAAAATTTAACTTCAACACAATAATCTCGTCATGGCTACCAACCACTAGAACCTGTTGTAGAAGCATTTGCATATGTACATACCAAATAATTGCAGTAGAAAACCCTAATTCTGCACTTTTAAATGAATTGAAAAACTCTAAGCATTCTACCATCGGCAAGAGAAATAAAAGCGGGATGAGATTTCCAAAACATATTGATAGCAAGGATCATACCGATAGACTTTTCAGAAGGATAAATACCTGGTCTCACTGATGAAGTCAAATACAATAACAATGATGTCAGGAAGACTTGTATGATCGGAGCAGAAGCTTTGGGTCCTACCGACTATGTGAGTTACACCGATCATGGAAACCAAAGAGCCTTCGGTGACAGTCATACCAATGCATTAAGTAGTGAATGAAACATGTCACAGAACTGAAATGTTTATAAAATAAAGAGTAATTATTGTATGTTTCACGCCTTGTATGTATGTTTCAGGTTATACATTATGGTACACATATAAGGCAGAACTCAGGAGAGATTTAAATCTGGTTAAAGGGATGCATCGGGACTTAATGTATATCGGAGGATACATTTCACGGTATATACAAGTCGAAATAAAAAATAAATGAACTATGGTTCATAAAAGCAAGAAGTCTGGAAAGGAGATACAATTGAGTTTGTATGTATCGGGCATTGTATATGAAGGTTGGATACAAGTAGTGTTGTAACATGGAATACGAGTGAGGAATAAGGTGGGTCCCGCCGCTTGCACATTGGGCTTGTATAATAATAATGTATATCTTCGATATACAAGCCGATATACAAGCGAAGATACAAGTTAAAGATACGAGCCAGATGTCAAAAGAAGTTCACTATAGAAAAGTCTTTGTATGTTTAAATGCTTGCATGTTTATGATATACATATTCAAGATATAAAGGAATAAGAACCATCGGCGAAGCTGAATAAGTCAGAACGAAGTTTATATGTCTTACCGAACTGATGGTCACAATGATAAAATGTCGATGACATATCGTGAAGATCTCTCTGATGAAAAGTGTAAAGGAAGGCTATCGGGGAGATAACCACGATCGGGTGGCTTGAAATAAGTTACTCCGATCACATATCTTACTCTGATAGAATTACACTCGTCGACGAGACTCTCCTTGATAATTATATCGGTAACACTTGATAGATCAGGGAAGAATATTAATCACACAGTGATGAAGAAAGTCATGCCGATGGTAACCACACCCACTTTTACATCAAGTAGATCTTGAGGATGTCTGGCCGATACAGATTTACGAATGAAACATGTCAGGAAGACCAAAAGGCTTCGGAACCATATGATAATCTCACATCGATGGTTCAAGTCAAGCCGATGGCAATACAAACGATTATTCCCACATCAGGTGAACTTTGTGGTACCTCCTTGAAAACATAAGAAATATCTTGAGGGACTTCAAGAAGATTACCATTAAAATTAATTACAAAAATGAAGTCTAATTAAACTATTTAATTTGCCAATGGCAACTAATTAAATATTTTATTTTGCCGAAGATAATTGAATGAAGAGTTGTACCAAAGGATGCAACGGAGTGTAAAGAGTCATAACCCTAATATTGCAAGATATATATGGAGGTGCAAACCAAGCAATCAAATAATAAGTAGAGGTAGATTAGAAAAAACATCATGATCAGAAGTAGGAGTTAGATAACTGGATGGATTGATCAGTTGCCAAAATAGAACATTATGTTGTACATTGTAAAATCTTTTGAAATTGTATAATGGAGAAGAATGCATAAATTGATGATTTAATATTGGTGTCTATTGTTTGTTGAGCTGAACAATTATTTGGCTGTCTCCACATTGTTATTTCTCTGTTATTTGAACCTGAGTTTCCAAGTTGATTTTTAAGTTTCATCGAGAAACACTTGTTGTTTTCGTGTAATTGAATTAATTGGTTTCCATTAAAGAATTAAAATCCTTTTGATTGATTACAGTAACTTGGAGGTAACATTTGGATCAGTAAGGAGAGCCATATAATTAATAAGATTGCCATACTGTCTCCAACTCGATGTTGTCTTGTTATTCAAATTGAGGATCTACTCCATTTGTCAATACACACTTGCTGTCATTGTGTGATTCTGTTGATTGGTTCCTTCAAGAAAGGATTAAAATCCTTTCAATAAGTCATAGTAACCTGGTAGGATCGAGTGGATCAATAAGTAGAGTCTGTCAGTCACATTCTTGCACATTTATACAAGCTATAAACAAACACAAGTGCCAAACAATTAGAATTGTAACTAGTAAGTAAATCATATATCATATACATCTTGACTCCATTAGCCCAATATAAATAGGCACTGGTCATACCAATTCCACTCTAGGATTTCATAAAATCTTATTTAAACAATTACATCTCAGATCTTAGTATTAGGAGTAGAAGTAGTTTGTAAGCTTTCATCTATTCTACACTTTATGCCATTGTGGGTAGATCCCTAAATTCATTTGAGTCATACATTCCTTTTATCTGCTTCAGCTTTCAAGGTTCACCTTCCCAGGTTTAGCAGAGCCTGAAGTGTAGGGAGTCATCAACCATTTAGGTTAACTCCGTTAGTTGGTTCAAAAATGTTGCAAGTCTGATCATAGATCTTGGCATCCTCTTAGGGTTTGTAACCTGCATTTTTGAGACCCAACATATTACATGAGAAACATTTTGTATATCAAGGAAAGAGATGATGCTACACTATATGGATAGTGACATACATTGCACAACCTTATGTGGAAAACATTGGTCATATATTTTTATAGATCTATATCACCTCATTTTAGAGTAAGGAATTGTTGAAGTCAATGGACCTAAATGCTTACTTGGAATTAATTTTGGATTTCATGATAATTAGGCTTTAGGTCATTGGTCAACATCTAGGACCAAAAGGTCCAGCCAATGGAGTGGGAATCAAAAGTAAAATTAATAGTGTATTTTTTCACCTAATTCTAAAAGCTAGAGTGTTGTAGGTTCGATATCTACATTGCACATTAGCTATGTTACACAAATTGTATTATCATTATATGATGCAGGAGCATCCCTGGTTCAAGAGAAATCTTGCATCAACCAAAAACATTTGCAATTCAGTTTGTTTCTTTTCATTTTCTAGTTTAGTTCAGGCAGAAGTAGTTTCTGTATTTTGGTCCGCATTCTGTTGCAGTTGCATTTCAGATCTTGCGGAGCTGGACTTAGCATCTAGATTCATTCATCTACATCTTATCTAGAATTCAAAGTATTTGGATCAAGTACCAGAAATTTATCACTATCAGAAGAGCAAATGTTTTCTCAGAATAGAGCATCCTGACAATCTTAGACAATCAGCTAAAGGAGAAGACTTGTAGAGCATTCCTCAACTTATGGAACTTAATTGCACATCATTCAATGTTGTTTGGTTCGTGGCTAACCTTCCTTAAGATTTGCACTTCATTCCATTCATTTGCGGAGGTGTTCTATGTATTTAGGTCTGACCTACTCGTGTATGCAAGTTACATCTCTTCATTGGAGTTTGTGACCTCCCTTGGCTGATGTGAAGGAATCTATTGTTTCGAAGATGATATATATTGATGTATTAGATCTCTAGGAAAGTAGTTATCAAGTTCAACATAATAAAGATAGTTGATAATTTGTATTTTGCGTGGAGGATCTTTAAAGATATATCTTGTTCATATTGTGATACTCTATAATTAGGCCTATGAGCCCTAATTATAAGCTCGCATGTTACCAGTAGATCTGTATTTGAAATCTATGATATATTGAATGATTGAATCTATATTTGCTTTGTATCTTTGAGTTGTTTCCATTGTGTTTATTCTTGCTGCATGGTCTGGATAGTTCATTCTGTGAACCCTCCTACCATGATTGCACCAAGTGGTATCAAAGTAAAAGTTTGAATCTTTGGGAGCGAATTGAACGATGTGAGCGAAGGAATTCTGTAAGATCTTGCTATGGATAGATCATTGATCTGAGGCAGGTTACTTGTGTCACAACTGATCACCGATTGTGAGGCATTTGTCACCTTGTAGCCTGATTGCTGAACTTGAGGTAGTTTACACTTGATCTTAGGAAGAATGCCGCCGAGGAGAATCCCTGCTGTTGGAATAATGGTTGGAAGGATGGATGAGATGATGGAAATGATGAAAATGATGAGAATTTGATTGGATGCTGTTGAGGAAGATAGGTGAAGAGGATTGACACTGAGACCTAATGTTGAAAGTGATGATGAAAAAGAATTTCAATCTATTGAACAAATTGGTGAAACCCTAGGAGGTGATGAAGAAGAAGAATCAGATATTGAAAAGAGACCTAGAGTTGATGCACCGAACTATACTGGTAATTTGAACCCTGAAGAATTGATTGACTAGATAAATGACATGGAAGAATACTTTGAGTATGAAGAAGTTGAAAATCCAGAGAAGGTGAAATTTGCAAAAAACAAAGTTGAAAGGACATGTTGCTATATGGTGGAAAGAAGTTCAGGTGGATAGAAATAGAAGAGGGAAATAAAAGATTACAAAATGGGATAGAATGGTGACAAAACTGAAGAATCAATTCATACTTGTTGACTATGAGTTGGAACTGTTGAAAAGATTGCATAACCTGAGACAAAAGGAGAAATTTGTGAAGGAGTATACTGAAGAATTTCATAAGATGATTATAAGGACATGACATAGTGAAGAAAGCAAGGATAAAGTGGCTAGATACATCAATGGACTGAGATTGAACATTCAAGAGGAATTGAGTTTGGTGAGGATGACAACACTGGAAGAAGCATACCAGTTTGCCTTAAAAGTTGAAGAGAAGATGAATAAGAGACATGATCAGAGACAGAGAGATAGAGGAGGCAAATTTTAGAGAGGTACAACATTTTTCAGAGGAGACAGATCACTTCTGAAGTAGAGCAAGCTTGACAGCCCATTTAAGAAGGAGGACAGAGATAGCAATGCCTACCAGAGCAATGACATAAAATTTCATCACAGAGGTAATTATAATTCATACTGAAATGAAGGATACAGAAGAGAAGGAAGAGGATTGGATAAGAGAACATTCAAAGGCACTTGTTTCATGTGTCGAGGTGAAGGACATAGGGCATTTGAATGTAATCAGGGGAGTACAAGTAAAAGGATAGAGAACAGTGGAAGAGCAACCTATGTGGAAGAAGAACCTATTGGATCGCCTAGTTCAGTTGGTCAGGGGAGTACAAGTAAAAGGATAGAGAACAGTGGAAGAGCAACCTATGTGGAAGAAGAACCTGTTGGATCACCTAGTTCAGTTGGTAAACCTGAGAAAGGAGAATCACTGGTGAAGAGGAGAGCACTATTTCAAGAAGAGACAAATGAGGAACCACCACAGAGGAAAGTTTGTTCAGGACCAGATGGAAATCATGAGGTAAGTGTTGTAAAGTTGTAATTGATAGTGGTAGTTGAGATAACCTAGTTTTAGAGGAGATGGTGACTAAGATGAAGTTGGAAAGGTTGAAGCACCCCAAGTCTTATCAGATAGCATGGATTCAAGATGATCATAAGGTGCTGGTGAGTGAACAATGTTTGGTAAAATTTCATATTGGATCTTATCATGATGAAGTCTTGTGTGATATTATGCATATGGATGTATGTCATATCTTGTTGGGTAGACCTTGGCAGTATGATAGAAAAGCTATACATGATGGGAGAAAGAATACATACACTATAACATTAAATGGGAAGAGAATTACTTTGATTCCTTCGGAAGATGACCCTAAGAATGAAGTAGGTGGAAATGCTAGAACCTGTTTGGCAGATGGAAGAAATTTTTTGGATGGATTGAGACATGAGAATATGTGTTATGCTTTGATCCCTAAGAAGCTTGAAACATTAAAGAAGGAGAATGAAGAATCACAAACGGAGGAGATAAAAGAGTTACTGACAAAGTATGAAGACATCATATCAGGTAATGTACCTGAAGGATTGCCACCTACAAGGAGTATCAGTCATCACATGGATCTTATACCAGGAGCTAGTTTGCCTAACAAAGTAGCATACAGAATGACATTGATAGAGAATGAAAAATTGAATAGACAGATACAAGAGTTGTTGAGGAAAAGTTTGATCAGGGAAAGTTTGAGTCCTTGTGCAGTACCTGCAGTGTTAGCACCTAAGAAGGATGGAGAATGGAGAATGTGTACTGACTCTAGAGCAATAAACAAGATCATAGTTAAGTATATATTTCCTTTACCTAGGATGGATGATATCATGGATTGTTTGAGTGGAGAAAGATATTTCACAAAGATTTGAAGAGTGGATACCATCATATCAGAATTAGAGAAGGTGATGAATGGAAGACTACTTTTAAGACAAATGAAGGATTGTATGAGTGGTTAGTGATTCCTTTTGGATTGACAAATGCATCGAGTACTTTCATGAGATTGATGAATGAAGTCTTGAAGAAATTCTTGGAAGGATTGAAGATGGACCCTAAGAAAGTAAGAGCAATTGTTGAATGGCCTACACCGAAGAACATTGGAGAGGTTAGATTATTCCATAGATTAGCTAGTTTCTACCAGAAGTTCATCAAAAATTTCAGCTTAGTTTGTAACCCTATGACAGAGACAATGAGAGATGACAGGAAAGACTTTAAGTGGACATCAGGAGTAGATAAAAGCTTTGAACTATTGAAGCAGAAGGTGATAGAGCAACATGTTTTAGCATTACCAGATTTTAATAATGTATTTCAAGTTGATTGTGATGCAAGTGGAAATACAATTGGAGAAGTGTTAAGTCAAGAAGGTAGACCTGTAGCATATTTCAGTGAGAAGTTGAATGATGCAAGGAGAAGATATTTATTTTATGACCAAGAGTTCTATGCTATAATTGAAGCCCTAAAGAAGTGGAGACATTACTTGTTGCCTAAGGAATTTGTGTTGTATACAGATCATCAAGCTTTGCAATATTTAAACAGTCAAGGAAAGTTGAATTAGAGACACATGAGATGGGTAGAGTTCATGAATGTAGAGTTATACCTTTGTGTTGAAGCATAGGAGGTGGTAAATCAAACAAAGTTGTTGATGCATTGAGTAGAAGAAGAAACTTGTTGATAGAGATGAGAGTTGAAGTGTTAGGTTTTGATGACTGAAGCACATGTATGAGGGAGACACTAATTTTGCAGAACCATGGAAAGCATGTAAGGAACCTGTTGTGATAGATAGGAGTAAGGGGTTGGACTATTTCATTCAAGAAGATATGTTGTTTAGAGGAAATCAATTATGCATATGTAGAAGTTCAATGAGGGATAATTTGATCAAGGAAAAGCACAGTGGTGGATTGGTAGGACATTTTGGCATTGATAAGACAGTAGCTTTGGTGAGTGAAAATTACTTTTAGGCTTCGGATACATAAGGATGTTAGGAAATTTGTGTAGAGTTGTAGAGTTTGTCAAGTTTCAAAAGGGAGTAGTCAGAATACTAGATTGTACAAACCTTTGACAGTACCGGAGAGACTTTGGGAAGACATAAGCATGGATTTTGTAATGGGATTGCCTAAGACACAGAGAGGAAATGATTCAATATTTGTAGTTGTGGACAGATTTTCAAAGATGACAGACTTCATACCTTGTAAGAAGACAATCAATGTAGTGCATATGGCTGACCTATTTTTCAAGGAGATTGTGAGACTACATGGATTACCTAAGAGCATAGTTTTAGACAGAGACACAAAGTTTGTTGGATACTTTTGGAAGACACTTTGGAAGAAATTGAAGACATATTTGAAGTTTAGTTTAGCTTTTCATCCACAAACTGATGGACAGACAGGGGTAGTGAATATGAGTTTGGGAAACTAGTTGAGATGTTTGGTTGGAGAAAAGACAAGAAGTTGGGATTTGATTCACTCACAAGAAGAGTTTGCATACAATAATTCAGTGAATAGGAGTATCAGAAGACCACCTTTTGAGATTGTTACCAGAGTGAATCCTAGAGGAGTTGTAGAATTGAGAGACATTGGCCTGGAAGAAAAGAGAAGTGTAGAAGGAGAGGAATTTGTAGGACATATGGAGACAGTGTATAACTAGGTAAAGAAGCATTTGGAGGATATGAACAACAAATATAAGGAGCAAGAATATGAGAAAAGAAGACACAAGGAATTGAAGTTGGAGAGGAAGTGATGGTATACTTGAGAAAAGAAAGATTTCTAGTTGGGACATATAACAAGTTGAAGATGAAGAAGTTTGGACCTTGTAGGATACTCAGAACATTTGATTCAATAAATGCATATGAAGTGGAGCTACCAGAGACAATTGGGCATATCACCTATTTTCAACATTGCAGATCTATACCAGTATCATGAAGAAGAGTTTAGTGACAACATGGAGGAAGACTTGAAGAAGCAATTACCACAACAAGCACCAGAGAAGATTGAGGATATTTTGGACAGCAGAGTTGGATGCAACACCAGAGGAAGACAATACAAAGAATATCTTGTGAAGTAGAAAGGAAAATCAAAAGAAGATTCATCATGGATTTCTCAGGCTGAGGTGGACCGTCTTGGTTTTCCTCTAGCCCCAGCAAAGTGAGGGACTCACTTTTTCAATAACCTCGGATGTCTGATGTAGGAGCATCCCTGGTTCAAGAGCAATCTTGCATCAACCAAAAATATTTTCAATTTAGTTTGTTTATAGTTCAGTTTGTTTCTTTTCATTTTCTAGTTTAGTTTAGTCAGAAGTAGTTTCTATATTTTGGTCTGCATTCCGCCATAGTTGCATTTCAAATCTTGCGGAGCTGGACTTAGCATTTAGATTCATTCATCTACATCATATCCATAATTCAGAGCATTTGGATCAAGTACCAGAAAGTTATCGCTATCAGAAGAGCAACTATTTTCTCAGAATAGAGCATCTTGATAGTCTTAGACAATTAGCTAAAGGAGAAGACTTGTGGAGCATTCCTCAACTTGTGGAACTTAATTGCACATCACTCAATGTTGTTTGGTTCGTTGTCGACCTTCCCTAAGATCCGCACTTTATTCCATTCATTTGCGGAGGTGTTCTATGCATTTAGGTCCAAGCTACCTATGTACACAAGTTACAGCTCTTCATTGGAGTTTTTGATCTCCCTTGGCTGATGCAGAGGAATCTATTGTTCTGGAGATGACGTATATTGATGTATTAGATCTCTAGGAAAGTAGTTATCAAGTTCATCAAAATAGAGATGGTTGATAGTTTGGATTTTGCGTGGAGGGGCTTCAAAGCTATATCTTGTGCATATTGTGATACTCTATAATCAGGCCTGTGAGCCCTAATTGTAAGCCTGCATGTTGTCGGTAGATCTGTATTTGAATTTTATGATATATTGAATGACTAAATCTGCATTTGCTCTATATCTTTGAGTTGTTTCCATTGTGTTTACTCTCAAGCTGCTCGGTCTGGACAGTTCATTATGTGAACCCTCCTACCATGACTACACCATTAAAGCATTGAATTAACATGACATCAGTAGTTACATATGACTAATCATATCATATGATATCTTGTCACTCTCTGATCCTTGTTCCAAAACTATTAAATCAGACCTTAAGGGTTTGACCAAAGAAGATCTTGGCCTACCAAACTCCTCAAAAGTGTTCATCAACACTGCTTGTTCTATAGATTTAGATTTCAAAAAGTGGATCGAATGATTGTAGGTGAATAGAACTTTACAAATCGAATGCATGAATAAAGAATAAATATTTTCTTGTACATTGATTTCATGGGTGCAAAAATGATACATAGAGTCCTACATCAAAATTTCTATCCTAATAACAGTCGTATGAAAACGGCTAACCACAAGTCATAACAAAAAATAAAAAAATGCAAACCTATCATAGAATATTTGACAACAAAATCTACAATGAAGTCCCCTAATTCTAGAGCTAAGATATGATGGTACCAATATTTTTTATATCTAATTGTGATATAAGAAAGAGTCAAGAGGTTAGCTCACTTCAAGACACTTGCTATCTCATTTTTTAGTGTTGGACATGAAAGTAGGGCAATGAGAAAACTATAAATTGAAATAAACCAAAACCTCTCACCTACTCCACTCATAGTTTATATATGAATGTCTCACACTTCACATAATTATGTCTCCTCCAAGACTTTAATTAAACCATATAGAAAACCCAAAATATCTTACTTAATTTATTTCTAGTCTATAAGTATTTGTATTGCACCTATCAGCATGCTCGTTACATATTCAAATACAATTACTAATTAATAATCATAAATAGAATATAGTAACAACATATTTTTAATTATAATTTTAAATTTAAAATACATTTTATTTATTATTTCTCATTATTAAAATCAAATTAAAAATTAAAAAAAAATAATTTTATAATTAAAAATATTTATTTTTAATTTTATCCTAACATTAAAACTTAATTTAAAAGGATTGTAACAATTTAAATTAACTCTCTCTCTCTCTCTCTCTCTATATATATATATATATATATCCCTTTCTATTTCTCTACCTCTCTATCTTTGTATTTCACTCCCCATTCTATCCCAGATACTTCCTCTCTTAGATATTTTTGTCTCCCTATGTTTCTCTCTCCTCTCTTTGATATTTCTCACTTTACCACTCTCTTTTTCTCTTTCTAATATTGTTTTGGTTCAGACATATTATAAAACTTGTTAGGATTAAGGTACCATCAACCTTGTAAATCTGATGTATTTAATTACTCCTAATATTCTTTGTAAACCATTCATAAGGGATGAAGTATTCACCTAGTAGCGATCTTGTTTTAGTTGCACTTTGGATCCTTGTACTCAACGAGGGGTGTGGGGGACTTTCCCCTCCACTTTTGTCACTGAGGGGTCTAGGGGGGGTGGTGATAGCTTCCTAACCCCCTTTGGCGGGGGTTTGGGGGTAGCGCCCTTGAGGAGATTTTTTTTTATAGAAAATTGCCTTGTAAAATATTATAATTTTGTAATTAATTTGGACCGTTCGTCATTAGATCATAGATCTGATGGTAGAGGTTATGTTAGGGTTTTTTTTCCTAGAAGACAACACTCTTTTAAGAGGATATCATATTACGACTATGGATGAGTATTACAGGCACTGCAAGATTGAAGACTGAAGAGGAGATTGCTAGTATTGTATTGTAAACGCTTTTGAAGTTAATACAGACTGGTGCATCTCTTCTTATGTGGATTTTTTCTTGAAAGGGTTTTTGCACTTAAATACTATGTTATGTGTATGATCTTCTATTCTGTTATTTGTTTATGTTGATTTTCATCCATCTCCATTTTGGTTCTGCACAAAACTAAATCTCTATATTACAGTTGTAATCAGTTTTCCACTAATAGTTGTGTACCTTCATTTCTAACAAAACTTGTGAATCCCTCGTAATGAATGGTAAATGAAATAAAATTAACATGGGAAGCTTAGAGTGAGGAGTGAGGAGTGTGAATCCATCTCTCTCTCTCTCTCTCTTGTTGGAATAAGATGCCATTAACCTTGTAAATCCCAATATTATATTTATTCCATTTTATTATTTGTAATTTGTAATTACCCATAAGGGAATGAAGGTAGCTCCACCGACAGTGGTAATTCTAGATTTATTGGAGGTAATTATGGAGTAACATTTATAGTTGGCAATTGTAAAAATCATCAGTAAATGAGTGTAGGCACCACCTTGGAGGAATCAACTATTTTAGCATGTATGACACATGTCATAAAGTTGGTGAGTGCATGTAAGAGAATCTATGACATCTGTAAGTTGTCATAAGATTCTATGACACTATGATAGCTTATGACAAGTAATTAATAGTTGTAAGATGCTATGTTTAGCTCTAGGCTTTCATATTGGGAAGATGCTTTCTGGGAGAATCTATGATGGTTATGACATGTCATAAGATGCTGTAAGAGACCATTTTTGGCCTTGGGCACCTAACTTTGCATGGCTGACTTTGGACAAGTGTCATCAGCTTGTAAGAAGTCACTTAATGTTTGCATGTTGGAGATTCTCAGGAGAGAGAAAGTGGATGCCTAGTTCGGAGGGAAAACATTTCTATAAGTTCATTGCCATGTAAGTGTTGTAGGATGACAATGTTTTGTACACAAGTTTTGTCAGAGTCAAGGTTGGAGAGAAGAAGGAAGTGCATGTATTATGTTATTCATATTTTGAAGATAATACAACTTGTGCCTCTTTTCTTGGTGGAGTTTTCTACCCGAAAGGGTTTTCTCCACATTATATTTGGTGTTATTCTTCTATGATGTTTGTTCCCGTGTTGCGATTTTAATTTCAGAATGCAATCTCCATTGATATTACATTGTTTGAGATCATTAACATATTGTAATTAGGTTTCCATTTGAGTAGTTGTTGCCTTCATTTCTAACATTTGGTATCAAATCTTGACTAGCTTTAACTCTTGGGTGGTAGTGTGAAGGTTGTCTAGCTATAGTGGGAGATTTGGTTGTTTGTGTTTACAGATCTTGTGTAGATAATATGGTTGCATCCACCACTACTTCATCCTCTCAATTAGACATTGAGAAGTTCAACGGTACGGGGTATGAGTTGTGGAAGCTGAAAATAGAGGATTTGTTGGAAAAAAGAAACCAATGGTTGGTTGTTCAGAAAGAGAAGAAGCCTGATGATGTCAGTCTAGACGAATGGGAAAGGTTGGATAAGAAGGCACGAGGAACTATCTGACTATGTCTTGCAGATTCCATCCTATTGAATGTCTCAAAAGAAGAGACTGCATACAAACTCTGGAAGAGATTGGGTGATATTTATCAAGCCAAGAGCATGGTATACAAGTTTTATTTAAAGAGAAAATTGTTTTCTATTAAAATGAAAGAGAGTGATTCTATTGCAGAGCATTTAAACAATTTTAATTTACTTTTGAGTCAACTTGATTTCGTAGATGCTACAGTTGCAAAGGAAGATAAATGTATACTTTTACTTTGTTCTTTACCTAAATCTTGGGAAAATGATATCCTTGGTATTACTGCTAACCTTGAAGATCCGAAGTTGGATCGTCTTTTTCTGCATCCCCAAACTTTGACTATGCTTTACTTTTACTTTTATTTGATTAAGTAGATAATCAATCATAGATTAATGATTTGACATTTAGTAAAAAGGTAGGATAAATCATTGAGTTTATGGATTATGATTAATACATAGAATTAGAAATGAGATTACATTTTATTAATATTATTTAAGCATGATGTATTATGATTTATTGATAATACACTGATCATAGTTTACATGGTTGTGAGTGTAACCAGGAATTAGAATTCTACCTCCAAGAATGGAAGGAGAGCATCACTAGATAGAAGGGAATATATATTTTGAAAAAGTCAAGTTTGACATTTAAGTTCCAAAACGTATATCTCATGAACCCACTTAGACAAGGTTTGTAGTCTCCTAGTTGATTATGATTATTATTCTGATTTTATAGTTTCCATCACAAGGTTGCAAGAAGGGGAGAAAGTCTCAACCCCATACTCACAGTTGGATGCAAGATAAATTCTTTTCTATATCCTACCAATGATGTTGGTATCATTGTAGTAGTATAAGATGTAATTATTTAAATATTTGAATACTAATATACATATAAATATATATGTTATGTGGTATGCTTAAGTCATAGGATCCTATCATGATATGATAAGGATCGGCCTTTATGCACTCCATCTCACCTCATAGTGGACTAACTCCATACCCAACGAAAGGTGGAAGGAGTGGTAAGTTTTTAGTTGTGTGTGGGAGTGGGCTATAACAAGGAGCTTGACTTTGATGCATGCTCCTTGTGGGAGCATTGGTAGGTATTGGCTAGTAAAAACCAAAAATAAAACAAGAAGGTGGCGAGGAGTTAGAGAGAAAAGGTGGAAGGTGAAGTACAATATACATGAAATATGGGAAAAGAATAGAAAGTTGCAAGTAGCAATAGGAGGGGGTTGTGATAAGCCACTGTACAGGTAATTCTTATAATTAAAAGTTTGGTGTGAGACAACAATACCTTCATTGATGTCGATTCTTTTACTACTATGTATTGCCTTTCAAAGGCCAAGACTAATTTAATGAATGGTAACGCATACAATATTCTATCAATGCTTATTCCATCGTAAGTATCTTCTATGATACATAGATATAATTATGATGAATGGATACAACTATCTTTAGTTGACGTCAATGCATAATATGACTGTGATTGTTAACCTTACAGAAGACCGATATTATTAAGACGTAAGGAATTCTTTTCCAAAGAATGAATGATGACTTGAGATTATTTCAACTTAGTCATGTCTTTATTGAAGGGTTAAACCATGTTCAACTGTATTATTACTTTCCTATTTTCATTAAAACTTGTTATGTTTTGGTAGCCGAGTACATACGACAGAAATATTTATACATCATAATTAGCTTATATGTACCTTGTGCCTTTTTATGATGAAGCCACCAACCGAGCCTTGAAGATATGTCTGTAACGATGTATATCATGTCCATGAATGGGATGTATACAAATCTTTCTTTAATCTCATAGCACTCAGGGAATCAAAACTCAAGAAAATTTACTCTCAGTTTCTTATCTTTTTCATTATTATACAATATGTTAACTAAAGGTTGTAGACCTGTGAATCACTATTTCTTTATGACAACCCTTTTGGGGCAGTATGCAAGAAGTCATGTAGATATATGGTTAGAGTCCAGATATAGACTCATGAGCCATATTGAGATTGGAAAACCCTCAAGCCATATTATGAGATGGTAGACCTTTGAGTCCATAACTATAAAATACCTTTACTAGTTTGATAGAAGAATGATAACTATCTTGTAAATGTAAACGTGTATAGAATCTTTTATATCTATTATTGTATCAATTTGACCAACTTCTCGATAGTCAAGAAAGGGTTTGTGGTTGATACAGGTTATGTCATGTGATGACATCTATCAACCATGAACTAGTAAGTATTAGCAATGAATATTGTGTATTAGATTTTTTTTATGCATGTCAAGCTATTCTTTTATATGACAAGGGTCCATAAATAGTCATTTGCATAAAGGGATTAGAAAAGATAAGATTTCTAATAATATCCCGTACATGATCAATGAGCCTATAAATCTTTCCACAAGCATGTGGTCAATCATTATTAGACACGTTATATTGTCAACAAGGATTAGATGAGAATCCTCGAACCAAGTGAATAAGCCTTGGATAAACCATGGTGTTATAATTAAAACTATTTTGTCTAGATGGGACATCAAAACCAAGCACATACAAACTTTTGAAACAAGGAATGGTATGACAAGAAGTCATAGATTCCATGTTGTAGTTGTAACAAGAAACTTCTTTGCAAGATCAAAACTTCAATTAGAATCATCTTGGTAATGAACTCCAAAGATCGAAGTTATTAACCTGAGTTAGGGAGACTACGGGTGAGATCTATTTAAGATACCCCATGACTAAAATTGATTAAAATAAATTCACTATAGGATGAGATAACTTCTAAGTCAAGTTAGAAGTGTGTGAAAAATTGACTACGTTCATTGCGAAACATCTATATATATTAAATATTTGGCCAAAGTAATGCATTCATCTCTACATGCATTTGTCAGTTCACTGTGTTCCAGATTGCATAACCATCTAGTAGTGTTATACTTAGTTAGAGTGGATCTATAGTTGTATGACTGTGATGAGCTATGTAGGACACAACACTAGAAACTTAGATGGCAAACCTATTGGTTCTTATATATATTCCCTTCATGAAGAGTAGGGCCACTTCCATGAAGGAAGTTGTGCGGGGGACCTTCGGTCCATGGTTGGAGGAAAAGCACTTAGGGGATTCTCTCCTTCCCAAGTAGATGACAAGCCAAGACTTATGAAGATAGATATCAAAACTCCGGATATAGTGTAATCATTTATAAGACTTTGATAGTCAAATTTTGTGTATACTTATTCTTATTTCCATGAGCAAGACATTGTGATTGTAAAGTGAAGGATTTCACTAACATGTTATGTTTGAATAAGTTGTAATTTTTAGTTTTGAAAATATTTAGAAAAGATATGCTTTTTATGTAATGATTATGCAAATGAAGAATGATTATGCAAATGATTAATGTTTTGTTAGAACAAATGTTTATGATGATCATGATTATTTACTTCTTAGTTAATTGGGGATGTAAATCTAGGTAATATGAGATGACATGTTACATATGGTATTAGAGCTACCAAGTTCGATACATGGACCTATGAGCTCACTACATGAAATCTTCCTCACACATGAACAGTTGCTAATGTTTTGATGTTCTTTTTCTAGAATGGTAAGAACAAGAATAACCCCAAGGAAGAAGGTAATGGGAAATGGATGTTACCTAAAGGCTATGAGGGAGTGAGCCTCAAAAATGAAAAGCCTAGGCCAAATTGGTTACTTAGAAGACACATGGTTAACTGATATTGAAACCTTCACTGATGCTATTAAATGTATCAAGCAGGAGAAGGAAAAGAAGGACAAAGTAGTTAAAGCTATTACCTCTAATAATGAATCAGTTAAACCCTTTGCACCTAATGACTTACCATTTGGATGTGGTCCTAATGCTCCTACTATTAGTCAGGAAGTCATGGATGAGTACCCGCGAGTACATCCACCTCCCAAGTCTGATTTGGTAAACCTCAAGGATGAGGATGAACTTGGGAAGATCTCCCTTTCTAAAAGTGACTTGCAGTTGCAAGATGTAAAAAATTGTAATAAATGATGGATATTATGTGATCCATGGATACTATAATGCAATTTTGAAATTTTGGCAAAGTTTTTCCTTGTTTAAGATTGCATAAATGAGAATGGATTTATGTTTATGAATGGATTCAATAGTATGAAAAACTAATTGAATGCTTAAAATGCAAACTTTAGGAGAAGTATATTACATCATGGCTTAGGCAGGAACCAACCTTGGGGGTAGCTAAGAGGAAGGGTAACCTTCTGGCAAATCTGATGCAAAACTTGACCAGATCCTTGCTATGCTCTATGAAATGAGGGAAAGGATTGGAAATTTAGATCAAGAGGTCAGGGGTCAATGTAGACCCAGGCATGAAGCCTTCCACAAGGGTGAAGACAAGGAGCATCATGAAAACACCACCTAGAGTGGGCATGGAGAGAATAACTTAGAACTGAGACAAGATGAGAATAAAAGGAGCCACTTGGACCTTGAGTTATCCAGAGATATGAAAAAGGTTACACCTCCTAAATTTTATGGGATTGTGAGTGAAGATGCCGTAGAGGCATGGCTTACAGAAATGGAGAAATACTTTGAAATAAGAAACTATTCTGAAATAACCAAAGTGGTATGGGGAGCATACCAATTGGTAGGTGAATCATACACCTGGTGGATGAACAAGAAGATGGAGCTAAGATTGAGCTCCTTGAGTCTAACCTGGGAAAGGTTTGTGGAACTCTTTAGGCAAAGATGGTTGCCACAATTGTATTTTGATCAAAAGCTCATAGACTTCCAAAACATGAGACAAGGTGACTCATTTGTGAATGAGTACAAGGAGAAATTCACTCGTCTCCTTAAATATGTCCCTCAATACCAGTAGGATGAGAGGTTTCACATCTACAATTTCATCATGGGCTTGAATGCCCAAATTGGAGGTGAAGTTGATGTGCACGGTCCCATTACAATGGACCAAGTTTATGAGAAAGCTATCAAATAGGAACAAAAGTTGAAATCCATATCTGCATACTGGAAAAAGTACCATAAAAATTTTAATTGGTCACAATCCTCCCAGTCATTTAAGAAAAAGGGTAATAAATAGAATTTTAAAAAGAAAGGTGATAAAGGATTCAAGGATAATCAGAATGAATCCAGGGGTGATAAGAAAAACAATAATAACTCCAAGAAAAATAGAGATAATTTAGGAAAGCCTTATGAAAGGCAAGGACCCATGGGAGGGTGTTTTCATGTGGCGATGACCATTATGCCAATCAATGTCCCAATAAAACACAAGGGACTCAACTGCAAGGAAATCCTATATCCTCACAATAGGTGGATTTCCAACAACAAATACATGTATCCTTGGATAACTGGCAAGCAGATTATCATATTACTCTAATTGAAACCACAGGTACTTTATCTAGTATTCCAGTTTTAGTTTTGATAGATACTGGTGCTACAGAATGTTTTATTTCTCCAAAAGTTTTAAATAAGATATCTAGAAAAGATTGTTACATGGCAAATACATGGTCAGTTGAATATGCTAACTAGACAAGAGCTCAGGTAGAGAAATGTTTGTTTGAAGCTAAGGTTGAACTCTCAATTTTTGCCATGGAAGTAAACCTTTCTGTAGCCCCATTAGGCTCATATGATGCCATCCTTGGAATAAATTGGTTATTGAGGCATAGAGCTAAGGTGGATTATTTTTCAAAAACAATAGAATACATAGATGACCTTGGGAATAGGGTTTTTCTGCAAGGTACTGTTATAGAGGTCAAACTAAGGCAAATATCTGCTCTACAGATGAAAAGAGCCCAAAGGAAAGGGTGTCAACTATTTTATATCAAAATGGAGAAAATAGATAATCACAAAGAATTTGTTTTCCAAGATGATTTGATGTATTATGAATCTTAGAAACTCCAAGGAGTTGAAGGAAGAGAATCCATAGATAAGGAAAGATCAGATATGGATAAGTATCCCTTTCTTCAAGATTTTAAGGATGTATTTCTAGATGAATTACCTAGATTAACTCCTAAGAGAGATTTTGATTTTTCAATAGATATAATTCTAGGATTGGAACCTATATCTAAATCTCCTTATAGAATGACCACAACAGAGTTGATGGAGCTAAAGGATCAGCTACAAGAATTTCTAGAAAAAGGATTGATAAGACCCAGTGTCTCACCCTGGGGAGCACCACTAATTTTTGTTAAAAAGAAAGATGGCAAACTGCACCTATGTATAGACTATCGTATGTTAAATAAAGCAATGATAAAGAACAATTATCCATCTCCTTGTATTGATGATCTCTTTGATCAAATGTGAGGGGCAACTGTATTTTCAAAGATTGATCTTCGATCGAGATACCATCAATTGAGGCTAAAAGAAGGAGATATTCATAAGGCATCCTTTAGAATGAGGTATGGACACTATGAATTCACTGTCCTACCCTTTGGATTAATGAATGCACTTGCAACATTCATGAACTAAATGAATAGTGTGTTCAGAGATTGTTTGGACAATTTTGTCCTTGTTTTCCTTGATGATATTTTGATTTATTCCAAGAATGAGGAGGAACACCTCCAACATTTGCTAATTGTCCTTCAACGATTAAGAGAGCATAAATTTTATGGCAAGCTCTCAAAGTGTACTTTCTTCCAAAGAGAAGTACAATACCTAGGTCATGTAATTTCAGCTAAGGGAATTGTAGTGGATCCAACAAAGATCAAAGCCATTCTGGAGTGGCCAATACTAAAAAATGTGCACGAAGTCCATAGTTTTATGGGTCTAGCAGGATATTATAGAAAATTTTTGGCTAAATTTTCAAAAATTGCCTATCCCATCACTTCTCTACAAAGGTCGAAAGGCAAAAGATTTGATTGGTCAGAGAAATGCTAGGAGGCATTCAATTAACTAAAAGAGAGGTTGACTATGACACCAATTTTAAAGGTACCTGACCTGGAGGGTCATTTTGTAGTCATCACCGATGCCTTATGAGAAGGATTAGGTGGTGTACTTGTCTAGGATGGGAAAGTTATTTCATGAGTCCAGAAAGTTGAAATCATATGAACAAAATTATGCTCCACATGATCTTGAGTTGGTAGTAGTTGTTCACGCACTACAAATGTGGAGACATTATTTACTTGGGAAACCTTTTGAATTAAAAATAGATCATTAAGGACTCAAATATTTATTTACTCAACCACATCTTAATGCTCACCAATGAAGGTGGTTAGAGGTAATATCTGATTACAATTTTGAGATTAAATACATTCAGGGCAAGGAAAATAGAGTGGCTGATGCCTTAAGTATGAGGAGACATATCTCCTCAATGATCTCCATACATTCTGATTTTAAGAATTAGGTGCTACAAAAGTTGAAGGGACATGAATACTATGAGCAAGTAAAACAAGATCTCACGGACAATCCTCATGATTCTAGGTATGATGCGTTCCACTTTGAACCAGATGGACTATTAAGGTTTAAAGGAAGAATGTACATTCTAAACTCTGAGAAGTTAAGGAATATTGTGTGGAAGAAGGTTCATTCTGCACCCTATTCAGACATCCTGGAGTGACAAAATTGCTAGTTGATGTAAAACCATTATATTTTTGGAAAGGAATGAAGAGGGGTGCTACAAGGTTTGTAGTTGGATGTCTAGAATGTCAGAGGGTGAAGGAAGAACACCATCACTTGGCAAGACTTTTGTACCCTCATGAGATTCCAGAATGGAAATGATAGATCATTAGCATGGATTTTGTACAAGGACTTCCTATGTCTAAAAATAGATACAATGCTATTCTGGTAGTGGTGGATAGACTCACTAAGGTAGTGCATTTCATACCTGGGAATTTGATAGGTGGAGCATCAGTCATAGCCCACAAATTTGTGCAAGAAGTATTCAGATTGCATGGCATTCCTGAGAACATTATCTCATATAGGAATGCCCATATGACATCAAAGTTCTAGAAAACCTTATTTTCCTCACTTGGAACTCAAGTAAACATAAGCTTAGCTTATCATCCAGAAATAGATGGCCAAATGGAAAGAGTGAACCAAGTGTTGGAAGATTTATTGAGAATGTATTGCATGGACCAGTAATACAAGTGGGAAGATTATCTTCTTGTGGAATTTGCTTACAATAATTCTTATCATTCCGATATTAAGATGGCTCCATCTGAAGCATTATATGGAATAAAGTGCCAAACTCCTATAAGTTGGGATAAGCTAGAATATAGGATTAGCCTTGGTCTAGAAATGCTATCAGAAATGGAAGAATAGGTCCATCTGATTAAGAAAAGGCTAGCGGAAGTGAATGATAGGTAGAAAAGCTATGAGGATGCTAAGTGCATCTCAAGACATTTCTCTATAGGAGAGAAAGTCGTGTTAAGATTCAAACCACAAAAGAGTTCCATTAAGTTTGGAAAAACATCCAAAATAGCTCCTAGGTATGTGGGTTCCTTCAAAGTTCTTGAGGAGGTAAACCTAGTTGGATACAGGATTCCTCTACCGCCATCTCTTGCCATGATACATAATGTTTTCCATCTTTCTTATTTGAAAAGGTATATTGTAGGAGGTAATCATGTTCCGATTCTTGATTGGAATGTCATATAGGTGAAGCACACAGGGGTGGTAGTGATCGAGCCAATCAAAATGCTTGAAATACATAAGCTATGCTTGTGTAATAAAGAAATTACTCAATGCAAGGTCCAGTGGGACCAGTATGTAGAAGAGAATTCCACCTGGGAGAATTATGATGATATTTATCAAAGATTCCCTCATCTATTTTAAGTTTTATATTATGATGAACAAAACTCCTTTTATGTTATAAACTTTGGACACATTAAATCATCGGGGATGATGATTCCTATGGGGTAGATATGTTACATCCCCAAACTTTGACTATGCTTTACTTTTAATTATATTTGATCAAGTAGATAATCAAACATAGATTAATGATTTGGCGTTTAGGAAAATGTTTGGATAAATCATTGAGTTTATGAATTATGATTAATGCATAGAATTAGACATGAGATTACATGTTATTAAGATAATTTAAGCATGATGTATAATGATTTATTGATGATACACTGATCATAGTTTGCATGGTTGTGAGTGTAACCAGGAAATAGAATTCTACCTCCAAGAATGGAAGGAAAGCATCACCAGAGAGAAGGGAATAGATGTTTTGAAAAAGTCAGGTTTGCCATTTAAGTAACAAAACGTATATCTCGTGAACCCACTTAGACAAGGTTTTTAATAGATAAATCTCCTGGTTGACTATGATTGTTATTCTAATTTATAGTCACCATCGCAAGGTTGGGAGAGGGGGAGAAAGTCTTGACCCCATACTCGCATTTGGACATGAGATAAATTATTTTCTATATCCTACCAATGATGTTTCTATCATTGTAGTAGTATAAGATACAATTATTTAAATATTTGAATACTAATATACATATAAGTATATATGTTATGTGGTATGCTTAAGTAATAGGATCCTATCATGATATGATGAGGATCGCCCTTTATGCACTCCATCTCACCTCATAGTGGACCAACTCCATACCCCACAAAAGTTGGAAGGAGTAGTAAGTTTTCTATTGTGCACGGGAGTGGGCTGTAATAGGGAGCGTGACTTTCGATGTGTACTCCTTGTGGGAGCATTGGTAGGTATTGGACAGTAAAAACCCAAAAAGAAAAAAAGGTGGTGAGGAGTTAGAGAGAAAGGGTGGAAGGTGAAGTATAGTACACACGAAATCTGGGAAGAGAATAGAAAGTTGTAGGAAGCATAGGAGGGGGCTGTGATAAGCCACTGTATAGGTAATTCTTATAATTTGAAGTTTGGTGTGAGACAACAATATCTTCATTGTTGTCAATTCTTTTACTACCATGTATTTCCTTTCAAAGGCCAAGACTAATTTAATGACTGGTAAGACATACAATATTCTATCAATACTTGTTTTGTCGTAAGTGTCTTCTATAATACATAGATATCATTATGATGAATGGATACAACTATCTTTAGTTGACATCAATGCATATTAAGACTATGACTATTAACCTTGTAGAAGGCCGATATTATTACGGCATAAGGAATTATTTCCCAAAGAATGAATGATGACTTGAGATTATTTTGAGTCAGTCATGTCTTTACTCAGGAGTTAAACCATGTTCAACTGTATTATTACTTTCCTATTTTCATTAAAACTTGTTATGTTTTGGTAGCCGAATACATACGGTAGAAAGATTTATACATCATAATTAGCTTATATGTACCTTGTGCCTTTTTTATGATGAAGCCACCAACTGAGCCTTGAAGAAATGTATGTAACGATGTATATCATGTCCATGAATGAGATAGACAAATATTTCTTTATTGTCATAGCACTTGGGCAACTGAGACTCAAGAAAATTTACTCTCAGTTTCTTATCTTTTTCATTATTATACAATCTATTAACTAAAGGTTGCAGACCCGTGAACCAATATTTCTTTATGAAAACCCTTTTAAGGAAGTATGCAAGAAGTCATGTAGACAGATGGTTAGAGTCCAGATATAGACTCATGAGCCATATTGAGATGGGAAAACCCTTAAGCCATATTATGAGATGCAAGACCTTTGAGTCCATAACTATAAAATACCTTTACTAGTTTGGTAGAAGAATGATAACTATCTTGCAAATGTAAACTTGTATAGAATATTTTATATCTATTATTGTATCAATTCGACCAACTTCTCGATAGTCAAGAAAGGGTTTGTAGTCGATACAGGTTATGTCACGCGATGACATCTATCTACCATGAACTAGTAAGTATTATCAATGAATACTGTGTATTAGAATTTATTTTTTGATGCATGTCAAGATATTCTTCTATATGACAAGGGTCCATAAATAGTAATTTGCATAAAGGGATTAGAAAAGATAAGATTTCTAAGAATATTTGGTACATGCTCAATGAGCCTATAAATCTTTCCACAAGCATGTGGTCAATCATTATTAGATGTTCTATTGTCAACAAAGATTGGATGAGAATCCTCAAACCAAGTGAATAATCCTTGGATAAACCATGATGTTATAATTAAAACTATTTTATGTCTAGATCGGACATCAAAACAAAGCATATATATACTTTTGGAACAAGGAATGGAATGATAGGAAGTCATATATTCTATGTTGCAATTGCAATAAGAAACTTCTTTGCAAGATCAAGACTTCAATTAGAATCGTCTTAGTAATGAACTCCAGAGATTAGAGTTATTAACCTGAGTTAGGGAGACTATGGGTGAGATCTATTTAAGATACCCCATGACTAAAATTGATTAAAATAAATTCACTGTAGGATGAGATAGCTTCTAAGTCAAGTTAGAAGTGTGTGAACAATTGACTATGTTCATTGCGAATTGTCTATATATATTAAATCTTTGGCCAAAATAATGCATCCATCTATGCATGCATTAGTCAGTTCACTGTGTTCCAGATTGCATAACCATCTAGTAGTGTCATACTTAGTTAGATTGGATCTATAGTTGTATGACCATGATGAGTTATGTAGGACACAAAGTTCTAGAAACTTAGATGGCAAACCTATTGGTTCTTATATCTATTTCCTTTGTGAAGGGTAGGGCACTTCTAGGAAGGAAGGTGTGTGGGGGATCATCGGTCTGTGGTTGGAGGAAAAGAACTTAGGTGATGCTCTCCTTCCCAGGTAGGTGACAAGCCAAGACTTATGAAGACAAATATCTGTAATCTGGAAATTTTGGATAGGGTTGACTAGATGGTTTGTTTAGTTTATGCCTATCCTCCTTTCACCATTACACACTCAAGGACCTTGGGTCAAGTGGAAATGCACTATCAGGCCCTTTGTCACTTAGGAATGTAGGGAAGATTGGATTAGGATGATTTGACTACCAATTATGCTCAATTATGCCAAATTATACATCAAAACCCTAATTATGCAAATAAGGAAGAAAACAGACAAATTACTGAAAATGTTGCGACAAGAACATGTAAAATGACAGATAAATGTGCACCTATTTTTGAAGTTCGGGAAGTAGAACAATCAGGGACTAATGAGCGGGTGCCCTAGTCCAATGCCTTGATTTTTGTCAGGATTTGGGAACTTGATCTGCAACCTGTTCCTGCTATCACAAAGATTTTTCCATTGCAGAATATAGAGGACTAATGAGCAGGTGCCCGAGTCCAGGGCCCTATTTTCAACTCTGATCTACAAATCTGACACCCTACAACACTCTCCTACAACTCTACTTTTCTTGCTTCTTCAACTTGTAACCTGCAATTATAGAAAAATGGGGAGGGGGTTGTGGTGTTTAGAGGCTTGCCTCAGTCAAGCCCTGGAGAGACACTCAAGTCTTCTGAACACTGTTATTAGAGAGAGTGCATGCCCTAGGGAGATAGAGGCAAAAACCAAATGATAAATTCTTGAAAACACAAATGATATCATTGTTGGAATGTGTTGGACAACTGAGAGGGGGAGTGAATTAGTTGTCCCAAAACTCAACCACTTCTGCACTTAAACATTAATCACTTGTCCACAGTTATTATGATTAAACAATGAATGCATGAAATTAGAAACTTAAACATAGATGCAACATTAAACACAAGAGACACCAGATTTTTTACATGGAAAACCCCAAGGTGGGGAAAAACCATGGAGAGGATTAGCTCTCAAAATACATTGTAATCTTTGAAAAATGATGTTCAGGCTTGGTCACTCCATGGGCCTAGAACATGCTGGCTCACTGCCATGAAATACAACTAGGTCTAGCAGGCTCACTGCCATGAAGTACAGCTAGGTCTAGCAGGCTCACTGCCATGAAGTACAGCTAGGTCTAGCAGGCTCACTGCCTCAACTCTAAACCTAGAAAGATTACAATGAGGGTTGTTAAACCCTACTGGCAGCTCACTGCCAAGATCAACATCTTCTTCATCTCTAAGATTAATACATTTAAGTACAATAGTTTCCTTGCTCTGCTTTACCTTTCCACGTTTTTCCCTTTCTTCCCATCTTCTCACAAGGACATCTTTTCCACGACTCAATTACAAGTATTTATACACTTCATCAACCTTGGAATGATCATCAAGGTTGGCATTATAATCATCAACCATTGGAACAATCTCCAAGGTCGGCATTACAAACATTTACAAAATAGGTCTTGACCTAATTCAAAATTATGCAAAGGAAATGTAGCATAGATGTATGCGGTGTTAGAAATGAAAGCAACAATACTTCAATGGAAATCTGATTCAAGATAAATTTCAGCAATCTTAAGTGTGCAT
Organism: Cunninghamia lanceolata; assembly: GCA_027924645.1. Classification (NCBI taxonomy): domain Eukaryota; kingdom Viridiplantae; phylum Streptophyta; class Pinopsida; order Cupressales; family Cupressaceae; genus Cunninghamia; species Cunninghamia lanceolata. The sequence goes on from BSBN01000469.1 coordinate 5,299,804, forward strand.
TAATAATGGAGATTGTAACAAAACATAAAACCCACTACAGAAAAGATGTCAAACATGAAGAACTCAACACAATGACACAATGTTTATGTGGAGAAACCCCTTGCAGGTAAAAAAACTCCACCAAAAAAGAGGCACAAGTTTGTATTAATCTCAACAAGATTGTAGAATACATCAACTACACAACTCTCTCCACAAGTCTTCAATTCGCCAGCATTTCGACAGCACCTGAGTATGTAAAATCTGTATTGCAACAACAAATACATGGCAAATACTTATAGAAAATTTTTCCAACTCATCCTAGGAGTTCACCTTCTCTCTCCTAAGATTCTCCAACCTGTAAACATTAATTACCATCTTACAAGCATCTTACACTTGTCCAAAAATAGCCATGCAAAAGGTTGGGTGCCCAAGACTAAATCTGGCCTCTTATAACATCTTATGACGCATCATAACTGTCATAGATTCCACAAAAGAGTATCTTTCCAAGATAGGAACTTTGGGCTAAATATAACAAATATACAACTAACATATCCATCATATGCGTCATAGAATCTCAAAATCTTATGAAAACTTGTAGCTATCATAGATTCATTTACCAAACATTATGACAGTTGTCATACATGCCAAAAATAGTAGATTCCTTAAGGGAGCACACCTACTCTCATTTACTTTGAGTTTTTACATTTGCCAATAGTAAAAGTCACTCCATAATTACCTCTAATTACTCTAAAATTACCCCTACCAGTGAAACTAGTACATCTCCTCATGGATAATTACAAATTACATATAATAAATGGAATAAATACAATATTGGGATTTACAAGGTTAATGGCACCCTATCCCAACATTCTCCCACTTGAAATTATACATTGTAAATCAACCCATAGGAAATCAAATAAAAAATAATCAGGCACTAGAAACAAGGCCCATGGCCTCTCTGCAACATACAAACTTCTCTGTGCTCATAGGTTTGGTCAATGAATCTACAACATTCTCCTTAGTATCTATCTTCTTCAGATCAATCTCTCCATTGCAACCAACTCTTGAACAAAGTGATATTGAACATCAACATGCTTAGCTCAAGCATGATACATGGGATTCTTAGCCAAATAGATAGCACTCTGGCTATCACAACCAATCTGAATGATCATGCAATCAAATCCAATACATGTACACAATCTCCTCAACCAAACTACCTCCTTAGAGACATGAGTAGCATCCATATACTCTACTTTTGTGGTGGACAAAGTAACTGTGGTTTGCCTCTTACTCATCCAACTCACTGCACCTCTAAACAGAGTAAACACATAGCCACTAGTGGACCTTTGACTATCCAAGTCACCTGCCCAATCTGCATCAACAAAACCCTGTATGTCCAAGGATTTATCAACACTATCAATACTAGAATAAACCAAACAATGATCAGGAGTACCCGTAAGATATTTAAACACCATCTTTGCATAGTTCCAATGCTGTCTACCAGGGTTAGACATAAATCTGCTCAATACTTCCACTGCTTGGGCAATATCTGGCCTAGTGCAAACCATTGCATACATCAAAATCCCTACAACACTAGCATATGGCACATTAGACATATCCTCAAGATCATCCTCAGTCTTTGGACACATATCTAATGAAATCTTAGTGCCAATGGGTAAAGGAACTCTAACTGGGTTACAGTCCTGCAAACTAAACCTTTGCAAAATAGTATTCACATACTTACTTTGTGACAACCAAAGCTTTCTATTAACTCTATCCCTCCTGATCTCCATTCCCAAAATATACCTTGCAGCACAAAAATCCTTCATCTCAAATGCATGTAAAAGTTGGTCTTTAAGCTCACTAATCATACTCTTAGTATTGCTGAAAAATAACATGTCATCAACATACAATGCAATAACCAGTATAGAATCATCAATACAATGAATGTAAACACAATGATCCTCCTCGCTTCTAACAAAACCCAATTTCAAAACAAATGAATCAAACTTTTGATACCACATTCTGGGGGACTATTTCAGACCATAAAGATACCTCTTTAACCTGCAAACCCAATGTTCTTTTCCTTTTATCTCAAAACCTGTAGGCTGTTGAATAATGAGTCTTAACATCTATTTGCTCAATCTCCCAATCATAAGTTGTAGCAATGGATAAGAGAAATCTAATAGAAGTCAATTTAGCAACATGAGAGAATATCTCACCAAAATCAACTCCCTCTCTCTAGGAGTAGGCCTTGGCTACCAGTCTAGCCTTGTACTTCTCCAATGACCCGTCTACTCCAAACATCTTCTTGAAGACCCACTTACAACCTATGGCCTTTCTTCCTTTGGGCAAATGAACAAGATCCCAGGTGTTACAAGAATCTAAAGCCATCATCTCCTCCTGCATGGCTAGCTACCAAGACTTACTATCATCTGCAGAAATAGCTTCCCTGTAGGATTTAGGTTCATCGTTAGTACTCAATAAAGCATATACACAATAGAAATGTGGTGGTCTATACCCATCAACTAGATTCCATTGTCTTGTGGATCTCCTCAAGGGTGGAGTAAGAGACTCTACTCATTCTTTTGCATGATCATCTACACCAACTTCTTCTGTAACAACAGATTCATCTTTATCAGAACTACTTGAATCTTCTTCTTCTTCTTCACCCCTTAATCCATCATTATGTTCTTCTTGAGGTGCATCTTGCTGCTCTAAATTAAAGTGCACCTTCTTTACCTTTTCTTCTTTCTCTTTTGGTTTCTCAGGTTCAGAAATAACTCTAAGTTCCCTGAAAATAACATCTCTAGAAAATATAATCTTGTGGGTTAGTGGATTCCAAAGCTTAACCTTTGACATTATCACCATATCCAATGAATGTACACTTTTTAGCCTTTGGATCCAACTTAGATCGCTTTTCCTTAGGCACATGAACAAAAGCCTCACAACTAAAAACCCTTAAATGTGAAACAAAAAGTTTCTTACTTGTCCACACTTCATAAGGTGTTGAATCAAGAGCCTTACAAGGAGATCTGTTTATCAAGTAGAAAGAAATACACACAGCCTCTACCCAAAAGCATTTATCCAATTGTGCATCACTAAGCATACTTTTGGCCCTTTCCATAATTGTTCGGTTCATCCTTTCTGCAACACCATTCTGTTGTGGTGTATATGGAGTTGTCTTTTGTGTGATTATACTCACATGCTTGAAAAACTCATCAAATTCTTTAGAGCAATATTCCCCTCCATTGTCATATCTTAATATTTTTATCTTTAAACTTGATTGGTTCTCTACCAAGATGTTGAATTCCTTAAATTTAGTGAAAACTTTAGATTTATGCTTCATAAAATAGATCCATGTAAATTTGGATACATCAACAATGAAGGTTACAAAATAACGAAATTTTTTGATAGATTCATTATCCACAAGTCCAAAGACATCCGTATGAATAATTTTCAACTTCTCTTTTGCTCTATTGCTTCTTGAAGGAAATGATTTTCTATTTTGTTTACCAAACACACAATGCTCACAAAAATCAAGGTGCTCATCAGAATAGGAGAACCATCCAACAAATTTTTATTCTTAATAGTTTTTAATACATTATTACTTGTGTGGCCCAATCTACTGTGCCACAACATACATGTATTTTCAGTAGTAGCCTTAGATACATAGGAGGCATTACAAACTGTAGTGGCTTCAAACATAAACATGTTCCCGAATCTCTTCCCTTTTGCTACCACCGAGTTCCCTCTCACCAATCTGCAACCATGCTTGTCAAATGTCATATACATTCCCACATCATTCAAATTTGAAACTGAAATCAGATTTCTAGCTAATCTAGGAACATGCAAAACACCAGGGAGGGTTTTAATCCTCCCATCACTAAAACACAACAATACCTTTCCTTTCTTGAAAATTAGATATGAAGAGTTGTCACCAAGGTAGATATTACCTCCATCATATTCTTCATATGTGGAAAACCATTCTTTATGTGGGGTCATATGAAATGAACATCTTGAGTCAACCAACCAATGATCATTAGAAACAACATTACATGCAGAAAGCAAAAATTCTTCACCTGCATTTGAGGACTTAGCCAAAGCACTCTCCCACTGTTTCTTGGGGTTTCTGCACTCCTTCACATGCCCCCTTTTACCGTAGTTCCAACACTTAACTCTGTTCTTTTTACCAGGAGTCTTAGACTGGCCCTTGGACTTGTCCTTAGCCCCTTTCTGATCTCCTTTTGGTCCCCTTTCCTTAGACCTTCCCTTGATATTGAGAGCATCACCTAAGCTATCTAAACTCTTCTTCCTTAATTCTTGTGCTAGTAAAACTGCAACAAGAGCATCCAACTTCAGATTTATGAGGTTAGCAGTGATAGCCAAAATGACATTTTCCCATGATTCAGGTAAAGAACAAAGAAGCAAGATACATTTATCTTCCTCATCAACCTCAACATCTACTGAAGCAAGCTGACTCATCAACAAATTAAAAGAATTTAAATGCTTTGCAACTAACTCACCCTCTTTCATTTTTAAGGAAAACAATTTTTTTTTAAGTAAAGTTTATTTACCATACTCTTGGCTTGGTAGATCTCACCCAACCGATTCCACAATTTTTATGCGGTCTCCTCCTTTGCAACATTTAACAAGACAAAGTCTGAAAGACACAACCGGATGGTTCCCTTTGCCTTCTATTCCAGTCTATCCCACTCATCTTGAGAGACATCATCAAGTTTCTTCTCTTTTTGAATAGCCAACCATTGGTTTCTTTCTTCCAACAAATCTTCCATTTTCACCTTCCACAACTCATACCCCATTCCATTGAACTTCTCAATGTCCATTCGAGAGGTTGATGCAATAGTGGATGCGGCCATAATAACAACACACGATCTGCAAAACAAACATAACCAAATCTCCCATTGCAGCTACAGCTTCCACACTACCACCCAAGAGTCAAATCTAGCTAGGCTCTGATACCAAATGTTAGAAATGAAAGCAACACTACTTCAATGGAAATCTGATTCAAGATAAATTTCAGAAATCTTAAGTATGCATTAACAATGGAGATTGTAACAAAACATAAAACCCACTACAGAAAAGATGTCAAACATGAAGAACTCAACACAATGACACAATGTTTACATGGAGAAAACCCTTGCAGGTAAAAAAAATCCCCCAGGAAAGAGGCACAAGTTTGTATTAATCTCAACAAGATTGTAGAATACATCAACTACACAACTCTCTCCACAAGTCTTCAATCCGATATCATTCCGACAGCACCTGAGTACCTAAAATCTATATTGCAGCAACAAATACATGGAAAATACTTATAGAAATGTTTTCTAACTCATCCTAGGCATTCACCTTCTCTCTCCTAAGATTCTCCAACCTGTAAACATGAATTACTATCTTACAAGCATCTTACACTTGTCTAAAAACAACCATGCAAAAGGTTGGGTGCCCAAGACTAAATCTAGCCTCTTACAACATCTTATGATGCATCATAACTATCATAGATTCCACAAAAGATTATCTTTCCAAGATAGGAACTGTTGGTGATTTTTTTGATGCAATCATAACAATTAGTTAAAATTCACATAAAATGAACCAAAACTAACTTGAAAGATATGAAGGAATCGATTAAGATTCACTTAATCCCAAGTTTAATATGGTTAGGTCTTGACCTGTTGGGCAAATTTAGTTGGTCGATGTGAAGCTGTAATGTTCAAGGGGCCTTACGTAGTTTAGGGTTTCTTGTTGGTTTACTGGACTCAAACCATACAAAAAGATCATAAATATCAGCAAGTTGTTCATTCCTTTTGCATAAAAATGTTACTGTGCAGAAAAGCCTTAAATGGTTTTCTTAAATTATTGCAACTTTCTCTTCTTAAATATTATGAAAACTGTCTACTTTCAACTTATGCAAGTTTCTTTCAGATATGAGACAATTTCCTTTAAATTTCTACGTTTTTAGCTAAGTATTTTCAGATGGGTTAGGAAAAGTTAGAAAGATCTAATCTAAACTTCATTCATTCTACCAAAGGATCTAATTGTTCTGTTATGCACTTTATAAGAATTACAACAAATTGATCAAATCCACAGATAAAACCCTAAGTGTAAGTTCTGAGCATTTTCACAAACATACACTTAAGATTGCAAGCTCTAAGAGAAAATGTTTCAAACACAATGAAGAGCAAGAAAACACTCAGAAGATAGATGCAGAATTCTAGATTCAATTGTATTAGAAACAGATAGTCATATAAGATTTACAATGTCTGAATGACTCTTAGCTTCAATGATCAAACTACAACAAACTTACAAGCTTTACAGATATAGTAAGGAAGCTAGATGTTCCACACATTCCTTATTGTAGACACAGGTGACCTCCTTCTTCTATTCCTAAACTAAAAGGTTCCTCTATTCTAAATGTTATGCTTTTACAAATCCCTGCTGCTACAAATCTCTATGTAGCCCCTGTGTAAAGTTTTACAATGTAGAAAGGCACAATATATAGACTTTGATTGTCCTCAATACAGCTCAAAACCCTAGGTAAACAATGGTTCAAACCTCCGGTTACAACAATAAATGTTGGAGAACAAGTCTCCCAAAATATCTCTGAGCATACATCTAATCTGGGCAAAATATGCCATTCTGGAAACCTTAGCAGGTCAATAATAACGTCTGTGGTCTGCTGCAATAATGTCTTCAGCTGCATTTTGTCCTCATCAATGAAGACCCTTGACTTCCTCGCCCTTCATCCTTACCTTCCTTCTGCTTCCTCCGAGATCTAATTTTCTCCTCCGTGATGTCATCGTCATCAAGTTCCATCTCCCTCTTCACCTGCAAACCTGAAAAAATAGACCAGCAATAAGTATCATTTCACTCAATAAACAACAGGAACTGAAAAACAACTGCCAAATCTAGTTGTGACTGTGAACGCATCAATCAGGCCCCAAATCCGTGAAAATTGTGCCTAAAAAATGCATATACAGCACTTAGAAAAGTCAGGTCAACCATCGATGACTGAAAATATGCATTCAGGCCACAAAATGCTTCAAAAACCTATCGCTTCTGCCTTCCCACCCTTTTCTTCATTTAAATCCATGCATATCCGCTATACAAGCCGAACGTGATACATTGATGCAGGAGCATCCAGTGGTGTAAGGGCAATCTTGCATCACCCAAAAAAAAAAAATGTTTCAAAATTGTTGATGTTCTACCCATTTCTTCTCAAAATCTATGGTTCTGGTCCCACAATCGCCTGAATAATAATGTAAAACTTTCAGTTTTCCCAAACTGCTAAAAATAGTAAACTGCTATTTTTAGAAAGTTTGCATTTGGGCACGAAATGAAGTCAAAATTTACAGGAAGTTACATAACGGAAATATAAGACCTTTGGCAAAGGAATCATATAAAGATCATTTGCGAGCTGAAAGATATTAAAGTTTCTGTTTCCTGAAAAATGCCTGAAAATTATTCAAACTCAGGTTTGAGGCACTAAACGGCCCCGTACAGGCCCAAAAATGGCTGGAACCGGCAGAGCTAGTTCTTAGCATATAGAGCACTCCGCAATTTTTTCGACGCATAAAACGGTTCGTCAATCAGAGTCCCGGATCAAAAGTTATGGCTCCCGGAAGTTGACCTATTTTTGGAGGGAGATGCAAAATTCAAAATTAGGTTGTTGGCCGCCAAAAAGGCTATTAATAACCATTTTTGGGAACCCTGGGTGGGAGGAGAGTTAAGGGGGCAAGTGTAGAGTCAAGAATAGGGGGAAAATAGAAACCCTAGCTGATTTGGGGGTTACAGAAGGTGGAAGATTCTAGAGCCTGGTGATGGTAGCTGTAGTGTGTTGTAGCCTGTAGAGGACTGATTCCTCTTATTGTAATTAAGCTTCTGTAATGTAATGAGTTGCCCAGATCAATAAAAGAAAGTTCTATTCTCTGTGTTCAATTTTTTTATTGTGTGTTTTATGATTTACCCCCTTCATCAAGTGGTATCAGAGCGAGGGTTCCTGAGTGTGTAGACAGATCGCCGACCGTGAGGCAGTTTACACCAGGACCTGAGGTTGTGGGTTTGTTGCGGAGACCAAGATGCCTCCATAAAGAAATCGTGTTGGGAGGAATGCTTTGACAAAAGAGGGTTTTAGAGCCCTACAAAGGCAAATCGATGCATTGCAAGAGGAGCTACGAAGAGGGTTTGAGCCGAGGACAAGAGAAGAAAGTGAAGATGAAGTTGAAGAAGAGATATCTAAGGAAGAACAAGAAGCTTCCAAAGATGCTGCAGAAGTAAGGTTGTTGAAGGTCATTTCGAAGATCAGAAAGAGGCCCAGGATCAAAGTTTCTACATATTCTGGAGATTTGAATCCAGAACAGTTTATTGATTGGATCAATGACATGGAGGAGTATTTTGAGTATGAAGATGTGGAGGGCCCAGATCGGGTTAAGTTTGCAAAAACAAAGTTGAAGGGCCACGCCAATATTTGGTGGAAGGAGGTCCAATTAGAGAGGAATAGAAGAGGAAAAGCAAAGATCACCAGATGGGATCAGATGGTGGAGAAACTGAAGAAGTAGTTCATTCCTGTGGACTATGAGATGGAGTTGCTGAAGAAGTTGCAAGGACTGAAGCAAGGTAACAAATCTGTTAAGGAGTATACAGAAGAGTTTTATAAAATTACTATCAAGACAGGTCATGCAGAGCCCAACAAGGAAAAGGTAGCCCATTACATTAATGGGTTGAGGCCAAGTATTTAAGAGGAGTTGAGCCTAGTCAGAATGACCACCATAGAAGATGCGTACCAGTTTTCCCTGAAGGTGGAAGAAAAGCTGAACAAAAGATTTGATAGCAAGCAAAGGGGAAGAGGTCAAGGTGGAAGGACTGGTGGAAGACCCTATGGAGGCCGTAATGAAGATCAAAAGAAAAGTGAAGAAGCAGGCACCAGTCGAAATCAAAGAGGGGATAATACCTACCGCCCTCGTGACCAGAACAATGGTGATCAAAGAGGAAGAGGAAGAGGCAGACCCGGGCAAGGACTTGGAAGAGGAGGTTTCAGAGGAGCCTGTTTCCAATGTGGAGAAGAAGGGCATCGAGCATATGAGTGTCCGCAACATCAAGGAAAGACAAATAGAAGACCTGAAGGTAATGCATGAGTTGCACATGTAGATGAAGATGTACATTCTGAGCATTCTGAAGATGCTGAAAGGGGAGAAACCCTAGTTGTCAGAAGAACCTTGTTGAATGAGGAGAAAGAACCCAATCAAAGGAAGAGTTTATTCCGCACAAGGTGCAAATGTGAGGGTAAGTGTTGTGATATTATTATTGACAGTGGAAGCACTGATAATTTGGTTTCAGAAGAGATGGTTGACAAGTTGAAGTTGACAAGAAGAAAGCATCCACATCCATATCGGATTGCATGGTTGCAGAAGGACCATAGAGCTTTGGTCAATGAGCAGTGTTTAGTGAAGTTCAAGATTGGTGACTACCATGATGAGGTGCTGTGTGATATCATATCGATGGATGCATGTCATATGTTGTTGGGGAGGCCGTGGCAGTATGATATTAGCACTGTCCATGATGGCCGTGCAAACACATATTCCCTAACAAAGGATGGAGTTCGTCATAAGTTGAAGCCCTTAAAGGAGGTGGAAGAAAAGGTATGTAGTACTGCCAGAATTTGTTTGGTAGATGGTAGAAAATTTTTGGAGGGTATGAAGCATGAGTGTCATTGCTTTGCATTGATTCCTAAGATTAGTCAAGAGAAATGTGAAGATGTACCGGCAGAAGTTTCAGATATGTTGGAAGAGTTCCAGGACATTATATCTAATAATGTACCAGAAGGTTTACCACTAGTAAGGAAGATAAGTCATCAAATGGATTTGATACCAGGAGCTAGTTTACCAAACAAGGCAGCCCATAGAATGACCCTTGCAGAGAATGAAGAGCTGAACATACAAGTTCAGGAGTTGTTGAGGAAGGGACTGATAAGGGAGAGCCTAAGTCCATGTGCGGTACCTGCAGTACTAGCACCAAAGAAAGATGGAGAATGGAGGATGTGTACAGACTCTCGAGCCATCAATAAGATAACGATCAAGTATAGATTTCCATTGCCAAGAATTGATGACATCATGGACTGTTTGAGTGGAGCCAGTACTTCACAAAAATTGACCTGAAGAGTGGGTATCACCAAATCCATATCAGAGAAGGGGATGAATGGAAGATAGCCTTCAAGACAAAGGAAGGTTTGTATGAGTGGTTAGTCATGCCATTTGGGCTAACCAATGCACCGAGCACATTCATGCGGCTCATGAATGAGGTATTGAAAGAATTTTTGGGAAGTTTTGTTATTGTTTATTTGGATGATATTTTAATTTTTAGTAAGACTTGGGATGAGCATTTGATGCATATCAGAAGAGTTCTAGAGAAGCTGAGGGAGGAGAAGTTGTTGATTAATCTGAAAAAATACAGTTTTACAAAGAAGGAGTTGGTATACCTGGGATTTGTTGTCTCAGAGGAAGGTCTTAAGATGGACCCAAAAAAAGTAAAGGCTATCATTGAGTGGCCTACACCAAGGAGTGCAACAAAGGTAAGATCTTTTCATGGTTTGGCAAGTTTTTACAGAAAGTTTATCAGGAATTTCAGTAGCATTTGTGCACCCCTAATTGAAACAATGAGAGGGGATAGAAAAGAGTTTAGATGGACTAAAGGGGCAGACAAGAGCTTTGATACATTAAAGCAGAAAGTCGTAGAACAACCTGTTTTGGCACTTCCATATTTCAATAAGGTATTTCAGGTAGATTGTGATGCCAGTGGTAGTGGTATAGGAGCTATTTTGAGCCAAGAAGGTAAGCCCATTGCCTATTTTAGTGAGAAGCTTAATGATGCCAAGAAAAAGTATTCTGTTTATGATCAAGAATTTTATGCAATAGTTCAGGCTTTGAAGAAATGGAGACATTATTTGTTACCAAAAGAGTTTGTTTTATATACTGATCATCAGGCTTTGCAGTATCTTAATAATCAAAGAAAGTTGAACCAAAGGCACTTAAAATGGGTTGAGTTTTTGCAGAGTTATACCTTAGTTTTGAAGCACAGGAGTGGAAAGTCCAACAGAGTTGCAGATGCCTTGAGCAGAAGGCAAAATTTGTTGACAGAAATGAAGATAGAGGTTGTTGGGTTTGATGAGCTCAAAAGTTTGTATCCTAAAGATCCAGATTTTGCAGAGGCTTGGAAAGCTTGTCTGGAGCCTGTTACTTTAGACAGGACAAGATGGTTGGATTTCATAATCCAAGATGGCATGTTGTTTAGAGGAAGCCAGTTGTGCATTCCGAGGAGTTCCATGAGAGAAAACCTGATTAAAGAGAAGCATAATGGAGGATTGGCTGGACACTTTGGTCGAGATAAGACCATTTCAATTGTTGGTGAAAATTATTATTGGCCACAGTTGCAGCAGGATGTGAGGAAGTTTGTGCAAAGTTGCAGAGTATGTCAGATGGCAAAAGGAACAAGTCAGAATACAGGGTTGTATCACCCATTACCTATACCAGAGAAGCCCTGGGATGATATCAGTATGGATTTTGTTCTTGGTTTACCAAGGACACAGAGAGGACATGATTCTATTTTTGTGGTGGTGGACAGATTCTCAAAAATGGCACATTTTATTCCTTGTAAGAAGACTAATGATGCTGTTCATATTGTAAAGTTATTTTTTAGGGAAGTGGTGAGACTACATGGTCTACCAAAAAGTATAGTTTCAGACCGAGATACCAAATTTGTTGGTTATTTCTGGAGGACATTGTGGAAGAAGTTGAAGACAAACTTGAAGTTCAGTTCTGCACACCATCCACAAATTGATGGATGAACTGAAGTGGTGAATAGGAGTTTGGGTAACCTACTACGATGCTTGGTAGGAGATAAGCCCAAGGGATGGGATTTGATTTTACCACAGGCAAAATTTGCTTACAACAATTCTGTCAATAGGAGTACTGGTAAATCACCATTCCAGATTGTATATGGTAATAGTCCAAGAAATGCTTCAGAGTTAAGGAATCTGGATACAGGAGAAAAGACAAGTGTCGAGGCTGAATACTTTGTAGAACATATGAAGAATGTGCATGAAGAGGTGAGAAAGCACATTAATAAGATGACTACTCAGTATAAGGCTAAGGCAGATCAGAAGAGGAGGTATAAGGAGTTCCAGGTGGGAGATGAAGTCATGGTTCACTTGAGAAAAGAAAGGTTCCCTATTGGAACATACCATAAATTAAAAATGAAGAAATTTGGACCATGCAGAATCTTGAAGAAACATGATTCCGAAAATGCATATGAGGTAGAGCTGCTGAGTGGGATCAACATTTCCCTTGTTTTCAACATCGCTGATTTAACAGAATATCATGAAGGTGGAACAAAGGATGGACCAACAGAAGTGCAGTGGAGTATTCCGGCATCTACTTCAATAGAGGAGATAGAAGAGATCTTGGATAGCCGTGTGGGAAGGAGTACTTGAAACAGGCAATATGAATAATATCTAGTGAAATGGAAAGGAAGGCCTATTCAAGATTCTTCTTGGTTGTCTAAGGCAGAGGTTGACCGTTTGGGTTTTCCTCACACAAACACTTGAGACGTGACAAGGTCACTTCTCAAATTACCCTAGGTGTCTGATGCAGGAGCATCCAGTGGTGTAAGGGCAATCTTGCATCACCCAAAAAAAAAAGTGTTTCAAAATTGTTGATGTTCTACCCATTTCTTCTCAAAATCTGTGGTTCTGGTCCCATAATCGCCTGAATAATAATGTAGAACTTTCAGTTTTCCCAAACTACTAAAAATAGTAAACTGCTATTTTTAGAAAGTTTGCATTTGGGCACGGAATGAAGTCAAAATTTACAGGAAGTTACATAACGGAAATATAAGACCTTTGGTGAAGGAATCATACGAAGATCATTTGCGAGCTGAAAGATATTAAAGTTTCTATTTCCTAAAAAATGCCTGAAAATTATTCAAACTCAGGTTTGAGGCACTAAACGGCCCCGTACGGGCCCAAAAATGGCCAGAACTAGTAAAGCAGTTCTTAGCATGTAGAGCACTCCACGAGCTTTTCGACGCATAAAATGGTTTGTCAATCGGAGTCCTGGATCAAAAGTTATGGCTCCCAGAAGTTGACCTATTTTTGGAGGGGGATGCAAAATTTGAAATTAGGTTGTTGGCCGCCAAAAAGGCTATTAATAACCATTTTTGGGAACTCTGGGTGGGAGGAGAGTTAAGGGGGCAAGTGTAGAGTCAAGAATAGGGGGAAAATAGAAAACCTAGCTGATTTGGGGGTTACAGAAGGCGGAAGATTCCAGAGCCTGGTGATGGTAGCTGTAGTGTGTTGCAGCCTGTAGAGGACTGATTCCTCTGATTGTAATTAAGCTTCTGTAATGTAATGAGTTGCCCAGATCAATAAAAGAAAGTTCTATTCTCTGTGTTCAATTTTTGTTATTGTGTGTTTTATGATTTACCCCCTTCATCATACATCCATCTAATCAAATTCCAATCTTTTTCAGTTCTGCAGCCTGCATATCACAATGTATGTCAGTTTGTATGTTGCAGCATACAAATGCCAAAATATAAAAGCGCTTAACTCTATTTTATGATTTTTTCAATTCCGCTCGATGTATAAAACCCTTGTATCTTTCGATATACATTTTGGACGTGATACAAGCATTAAATCGGTTTTGATTTTCTCTTTGATTCCGCGTTGTATAAGCTATTTATATATCGCAATGTACATGTAAATATACAAGTCAGAATTTATACAACGAATTAACATTGTTTGAAAAACCTTTTAAGTCCGTGTTGTATATCGGGTCTTGTATATTTACGAAACCCTCTTTTCAAATCTGCAGATATACAACGAATTTACCACATTCAAAAAAAAATTCATGTCCACCATTGCATATATCGAAATGCATGCAAAAAAATACAAGGCGCAAAATATACAAGGACTTTTCATTATTTCATAGCTATTTTAGGTCTGCCCCTTGTATGTTTCATTTGTATGTATTTTCCAATATACAATGAATTTTCTATTTTGGACCTTTGTTTCAAATCCGGCTTGTATGTTAACAGTGCCTTGTATATTTTACCTTTGCATGTATCGTTTGTATGTATGAAACATACAAATGCCGAAACATACAACCATTTAACTCTGTTTAATAACCTTTTTGGGTCTGCTATGTATGAAGTGCCTTGTATATTTTACCTGCCAAACATACAAATGAGAGATACAAAGCGGATTTAAAACATCAATTTATTGTAACCTAAAACCACTTCAGGTCCATCTTGTATGTGTATTTCAAAACTTTAACCAAATGCATACAAGGAAAAAGAATATGCAATCGCCCTTGTATATGAAAGCGATGTATAAAGGACATTGTATGTGCAATATGCAAGCGACCCATTATGCATTTAACATTGTATATTAACTCGATTGCAAATGTGACTAAGTACAAAAACAAAACCCTTTGCATATACAAATGACCCTGTATATGCAAAGCGATATACAAACCTGAATGTACATTTTACCAAAATGATCATAACTTGCAAAATATGGCAAATTTTAAGATGGTTCAAAAAGCAACCCTAGCTCATTTTTCACAAGGAATCCAACCATATCATGCCTTGGTACTAAAAATGCATTTTTTCTCTATTTTTAACAAAGTTTGCAATTTTAACCCCTCTTTTTCCCTTTACCACCAAGCAAAACAACACACACAAAAGCAAAAGCAAAAGCAACAGCCACAGCAGGGGTCCTCATTTTGCTAAGGAGTAAAATGGAGCGTGTTGTGAACATCACAACAGGAACCTTGGGCTAAATATAGCAAATATACAACTAACATATCCGTCATAGAATCTCAAAATCTTATGACAACTTGTATTCGTCATAGATTCACTTACCAAATATTATGACAGTTATCGTACATGCCAAAAATAGTAGATTCCTCAAGGAAGCACGCCTACTCTCATTTACTTTGAATTTTTACATTTGCCAATAGTAAAAGTCACTCTGTAATTACCTTCGGTTACTCTGAAATTACCCCTGCCAGTGAAACTAGTACATCTCCTCATGGATAATTACAAATTACATATAATAAATGGAATAAATACAATATTGGGATTTACAAGGTTAATGGCACCTTATCCCAACATGCAGATCATGCCACACCTTAGTTGGGACTCAAACACGATCTTCCATGCCACAACACTCTTCTATAATCTTCAAGGGATCTCTGCAATCACTGGAATTAACCAAGTCGGCTAAGACTAGTTACACACTATGTTGTCTGGGAATAATCTTCAAACACGGTCTCAATTCCTTAATGCGGACCAATGTCAGGGTAGGAACATGATCAGGAGGCATCCACAAGCACATTGAAATCACCAGGAGCAACCACATGAACTTAATCCACCTTATCCATGAGATTCTTCACACTGGAGCACATGAACTTCATTATCTTCAATTGTCATAAAATAAATATAGCTTGTGGATCACCAAAACATGAACAATTGCAATTGTAGGCATTTATCATCATCCCAGACTTCCCTCTAGAACCGCAGAGCAAAATACTTTAATGCAGAGAAAAATACTTTCTCTTAGGCATCAGTGAGTAATCAGAAAAAGTAATTTTTACTCTGGTGAATGTAACTCACTCAAATCTTCATACAGGAGGCTCAAACTCAGGATTTACTATCTTTAGACATGCATCTAAATAACTTCCAATTTGTAGACCAAGATCTTCCATCAGCAAGAAATGTGGAGTAATCTTCTGGACTGTTCTTTAGTATGCAACTCACTGTCTTCACTGTGATTCACTGTTTACTTTCTGATTCTTCTGGAGGGGCTAATTTTCTCAATATTCTCAACATATAAGGCTTCTAAACAAATAAAAAAATAGGATACAGTTGCCACCAATGACAACACCGATTAGGCACATACTTGCAACAATCACCTTGTAGTGAAGATCTCATGGAAGGAAGAAGCTCTTCATACCATGAGGAGATGGATGCTCAAATCTGCAAATACAAACACATAAACAACACAATATTTGCTCTTCCACATAATTAATGCGTTGAATCACTTCTACACAAGCTCTTGAATCCAAATTGTCATCTAGTTGTAATCTAGTTTCAAATGAATGCCTAAACATGCTTATATATGCAACTACAAACACTCCCGCCAAGAATTTCATAATTCAAACTTACAGTGTCGGCATAGGACCTAAATAACGGTCACAAGCCAACACTTAAAATTTGGGTTGACCCAAAATAGGGTAGGACTAGGGCACGGGCACCCAAGTCCTTCCTCCCTATTTTGGTCAGGGATAAGTTCAAGGGATCCCCCTAGGTCCCATTTATCATGAAACTTAGGGTTCATTTCATTAGGATGTCAAAATATGATGCAAGATGTCCTAAATGTAGATAAAAGACCTGGGAGGTAAACCTTATGAGGGAAAAGCCCCCGAGGGGACATTTTCTGATGTTACAATATCAAAACTCTAGATACAGTGTAATCATTTATAAGACTTTGATAGTCAAATTTTATGTATACTTATTCTTATGGCCATGAGCAAGACATTATGACTGTAAAGTGAAGGATTTCACTAACATGCTATCTTTGAATAAATTGTAATATTTAGTTTTGAAAATATTCAGAAAAGATATGCTTTTTATGTAATGATTAATGTTTTGTTAAAACAAATGTTTATGACGATCATGATTATTTACTTGTTAGTTAATTAAGGATGTAAATCCGGGTAATATGAGATGACATGTTACATCTTGTTACAACTTTGTTGTCATAGGAGATGAGGAAGAAGACTTCTAAGGTTAACACTGAGTCTCTCAATTTGAGGGGAAGCTCCAAGGAAAGAGGACCAAAAAGAGATTAGAAAGGGGCTAAGGACAAATCTAAGGGCTAATCTAAGTCTCCTAGAAAGAAGAACATAGTTAAGTGTTGGAACTATAGAAAGAGAGGACATGTGAAAAAGGAGTGCAGAAACCCAAAGAAATAGTGGGAGACTATTTTTGATAAGTCCTTGAATGTAGGTGAAGATGTTTTACTTTCTGCATGTAATGTTTGTAATGATCATTGGTTTGTTGACTCAGGATGCTTGTATCATATGACCCCACATAAAGAATGGTTTTCCACATATGAAGAGTATGATGGAGGTAAAGTGTATCTTGGGGACAACTCTACATATCTAATAGCTGGGAAAGGAAAGGTATTGTTGTGTTTCAGTGATGGGAGGATTAAAACCCTCCTTGGTGTTTTTTATGTTCCTAGATTTGCTAGAAATATGATTTCAGTTTCAAAGTTGAATGATTTGGGAATGCATGTAATATTTGATAAGCATGGTTGCAGATTGGTGAGAGAAAACTTGGTGGTAGCAAAGGGGAAGAGATTGTGAACCTTGTTTAGGCTAGATGCCACTACAGTTTGTAATTCCTCTTATGTTTCTGAGGCTTCTGAAAACACTTGTATGTTGTGGCACCATAGATTGGGCCACACAAGTAATAATGTTTAAAAAATATTAAGAATAAAGATTTGTTGGATGGTTTCTGTTATTTTGATGAGCACTTTGATTTATGTGAGCATTGTGTGTTTGGAAAATAGAATAGAACATCATTTCTTTTAGGAAGTAATAGAGAAAAAGAGAAGTTAGAGATTATTCATTTAGATGTGTTTGGACCTGTGGATAATGACTTTATTGGAAAACCTCGTTATTTTGTCACCTTCATTGATGATGTATCTAGATTTACATGGATTTATTTTATGAAACACAAATATGAAGTTTTTGCTAAGTTTAAGGATTTTAAAGTCTTAGTTGAAAACCAATCAAGATTAAGGATAAAAGTATTAAGATCTGACAATGGACGGGAATATTGCTCTAAGGAATTTGATGAGTTTTGTAAGCATGCAGGTATAATCAGACAAAAGACAACTCCGTATACACCATAACAAAATGGTGTTGCAGAAAGGATGAACTAAACAATCATGGAAAGAGCCAAAAGTATGTTGAGTGATTCATAGTTGGAGAAATACTTTTGGGCAAAGGCTATGTGTACCACTTGTTACTTGATTAATATAACTCCTTGTAAGGCTCTTGATTCGACACCTTATGAAGTGTGGACAGGTAAGAAACCTTTTGTTTCACATTTAAGGGTTTTTGGCTATGAGGCTTTTGTTCATGTGCCTAAGGAAAATCGATCTAAGTTGGATCAAAAAGTGCTGAAATGCATCTTCATTGGATATGGTGAGAATGTTAAAGGGTATAAGCTTTGGGATACTCTAACCCAAAAAATTGTTTTCTCTAGAGATGTTATTTTCAGGGAACTTAGAGCTATTTCTGAACCTAAGCACCCAAAAGAGAAAGAAAAGTCAAAGAGAGTGCATTTTGACTTAGAGCAGGAAGTTGCACCTTAGGAAGAACACAATGATAGATTGGAGGGTGAAGAAGAAGAAGATTCTAGTAGTTCTAATGAGGAAGAATCTATTGTAATAGAAGAAGTTGGTGCAAAAGATCATGTAGAAGAACAAGTTGAGTCTCTTACTCCACCCTTGAGGAGATTCACAAGACAATGAAACCTAGTTGATAGGTATAGCCCACTAGATTTCCATTGTGTATTTTCTTTATTGAGTACTGATGATGAACCTAGATCCTACAGGGAAGCAATTCATGCAGATGATAGTGAGTCTTGGCAAATAGCCATGCAAGAGGAGATGATGGCTTTAGACTCTTGTAACACCTAGGATCTTGTTTGTTTGCCCAAAGGAAGAAAGGCCTTAGGTTGCAAGTGGGTCTTTAAGAAGAAGTTTGGAGAAAACGGTTCATTGGAGAAGTACAAGGCTAGACTGATAGCCAAGGGCTACTCCTAGAGAGGGAGTTGATTTTGGTGAAATTTTCTCTTGCTGCTAAGTTAACATCTATTAGATTTATTTGATCCATTTTTGTAGCTTTTGATTGGGAAATAGAGCAAATGGATGTTAAGACTGCATTCTTGCATGGAGATCTTGAGGAAGAAATTTATATGCAACAACCTACATGTTTTGAGGTAAAAGAGAAAGAACATTGGGTTTTTAGGTTAAAGAGGACTTTTTATGGTCTGAAATAGTCCCCTAGAATGTGGTACCAAAAGTTTGACTCATTTGTATTGAAATTGGGTTTTGATAGAAGTGAGGAGGATCATTGTGTTTACATTCATTGTATTGATGATTCTATACTGATCATTGCATTGTATGTTGATGACATGTTATTTTTCAACAATACTAAGGATATGATCAGTGAGCTAAAAGCCCAACTCTCAGGTGCATTCGATATGAAGAATCTTGGAGTAGCCATGTATATTCTAGGTATGGAGATTAGGAGGGACAAAGGTAACATAAAGCTTTGGTTGTCTCAAAGTAAGTATGTGAATACCATTTTATAGAGATTTAGTATGCAGCATTGTAACCCAGTTAGAGTTCCTTTACCCATTGGTACTAATCTTTCATTAGATATGTGTCCAAAGAATGAGGATGATTTTGAGGATATGTCTAATGTGCTAGTGTTGTAGGGAGTGTGATGTATGCAATGGTTTGCACTAGGCCATATATTGCCCAAGTAGTGGGAGTTTTGAGCATATTTATGTCTAACCCTGGTAGATGACATTGGAATTATGTGAAAATGGTTCTTAAATATATTGCAAGTACTCCTGATTATTATTTGTTTTATTTTGGTACTGATAGTGCTGATAAAACTTTAGACATACAGGGATTTGTTGATGCAGATTGGGCAGGTGACTTGGATAGTCGAAGGTACACTAGTGGCTATGTATTTACTTTGAATGGAGGAGGGGTGAGTTGGATGAGTAAGAGGCAGCCCATAGTTTCTTTGTCCACCACCGAAGTAGAGTATATGGCTACTACCCATGTCTCTAAGGAGGCAGTTTGGTTGAGGAGACTGTGTACATGTATTGGTTTTGATTGTAGGGTCATTCAAATCGGTTGTGATAGCCAGAGTGCTATTTGTTTGGCCAAGAATCCTAAGTATCATGCTTGAACTAAGTGTGTTGATGTTCAATATCACTTCATTTGAGAATTGGTGGCAAGTGGATAGATTGAGCTGAAGAAGATAGACAATCAGGAGAATGTTGTAGATTCATTGACCAAGCCTGTGAGCATAGAGAAATTTGTTTGGTGCAGAGAGTGGGCCTTGTTTCTAGTGCCAGATTATTTCCATTTGATTTCCTATGGGTTGATTTATAATGTATAATGTCAAGTGGGAGAATGTTGGGATAAGGTGCCATTAACCTTGTAAATCCCAATATTGTATTTATTCCATTTTATTATTTGTAATTTTTAATTACCCATAAGGGAATGAGGTAGCTTCATCGACAATGGTAATTCTAGATTTACTGGAGGTAATTATGGAGTAACATTTATGGTTGGCAATTGTAAAAATCATGAGTCAATTGTAAAAATCATGAGTAAATGAGTGTAGGCACCACCTTGGAGGAATCAAATATTTTTAGCATGTATGACACGTCATAAAGTTGGTGAGTGCATGTAAGAGAATCTATGACAATTGTAAGTTGTCATAAGATTCTATGACACTGACATCTTATGACAAGTAATTAATACATGCTATGTTTAGCTCTAGGTGCCCATATTGGGAAGATGCCTTCTGGCAGAATCTATGATGGTTATGGCGCATCATAAGATGCTATAAGTGATCATTAATGGCCTTGGGCACCCAACTTTGCATGGCTGACTTTGGACAAGTATCATGAGATTGTAAGAAGTCATTTAATGTTTGTATGTTGGAGATTCTCAGGAGAGAAAAAGTGGACGCCTAGTTAGGAGGGAAAATACTTCTATAGCTTTATTTCCATGTAAGTGTTGTAAGATGATAGTTTTTTGTACACATGATCTATCGGAGTGAAGGTTGGAGAGAAGAAGGAAGTGCATGTATTATGTTATTCAAATTTTGAAGATAATACAACTTGTGCCTCTTTTATTGGTGGAGATTTTTATCTAAAAGGTTTTTCTCCACATTATATCTAGTGTTATTCTTCTATGGTATTTCTTCTTGTGTTGTGATTTTAATTTTGGAATGCAATCTCCATTGGTATTACACTATTTGAGATCATTAACATATTGTAATCAGGTTTTCATTTGAGTAGTTGTTGCCTTAATTTCTAACATCTCTCTCTCTCTAAGATTTATCACTCTAACTCTCTCTTTTTCTCTATTTCTTTCTCTCATCATCTCATTTCTCTTTGTCTCTCTACCTCTCTTTTTTTCCTTCTCTATATTTGTACCCCTCTCTCTTCCTCTATCTTATGGTTCATAACAATATCTATTAATTTCAGTAGAGAGAGATATAGAGAAACAAAGAGAGAAAGGGAGGGAGAAGTGAGAGAGAGATGTAGATATAGAGACAAATGTAGATAAAGGTAAAGAGATAAAGAGGAGGAGAGATAGAGATAGAGAGAAGTGAATATAGAGAAAGACATATATATATATATATATATATATATATATATATATATATATATATATATATATAGAGAGAGAGAGAGAGAGAGAGAGAGAGAGAGAGAGAGAGAGAGAGAGAGAGAGAGAGAGAGAGAGAGAGAGAGAGAGAGAGAGAGAGAGAGAGAGAGAGAGAGAGAGAGAGAGAGAGAGAGAGAGAGAAATTTCATAGAGAGGAGAGAGAGAAACATAGGGAGAGAAATATCAGAGAGAGGAAGTGTGTGAGACAGAAGGGGAGGGAAATACAAAGATAGAGAGGTAGAGAAAGAGAGATAGAAAGGGAGAGCGATATAGAGGTAGAGATAGATAGAAATAGAGAGATCAAGATAGATATGGATTCACACTCCTCACTTATCACTCTATTAAATTGTTAGTCATTGATCTCTCAAAATAGCTCATGTCATAATTGGATTGTTTGCATGAAATGATTGATTGAAACTCACTCTCTCTTTTCTTTATTGTTGGATTGTTGGCATGAAAATTTCCCATCTCATGTTAGAAAGTAAAGCATTTAATGTTAGGAAGAGATGTCGTGGGAATAAAGGCATTTGAATGGATGGATGGATGTGGGAGAGTGTGGTCAGGCCCATTGATGTCACATCGCCCTTCATTGTATTCATTAGTGAGACAATGATAGTTAATGTTACATCAAATGATTGTTTTATTTCACCTTTACTTAGTTAGAATATCTAGAAAGCCTAATCAATCATGACCATGATTTGATTACATTAGTTGAAAACTGACTACCACATTCTATGTTTGGCAGTGTTCTTAGAGTGTGACAAAACAAAATACAAAGTGGAGAACAAGTGCATTAACGGAACGGGAAAATGAGTTGGTGTGAAATTGCACCTACGGAGCCACTCTTTTTAAAGTTTTATTCTTACATAGATTTATATCCCCACTTTACCTATCTCTTTTAATTTCATAAATTAATTTTAATCTGTCAAAAACATATTATATAAATTAAATTAATAATATTGAAAAGGCAGAGTGCAATGTGTAGGTGTTAAGAGTGGATGCCAACTTTGCACATTAAAAGTGATTTAGAAAATATTTGTAGAAGCTCTGAGATATGCAGGTACTTGTGCTCAATCGATTGGTTTTCATAGTGAAGAAAATCATTGACATAAATGTTAACATTTAAGTGTTAAAAATTAAAGTAATGTATAGTTAATAAGTTATGACCAACTCATACCAAGCTCCATGATATTTAATGTAGCACTAACCTCCAATTTGGAATGATCATTACATGTGTCATATTTTGATTATTGACATGAAATGACTACTCAAAAGGTAGTCTCTCTTTATTCCTCTCTATCAATATTCAATATTTATATACATTTTAATATACAATATTATATATGTAATATCATAGTTAATTAAATAATATATATAATATTTATTTATATTTGTTATTATATGTAGAAGATAATGTAATCTGCAAATGATATCCTATGTATCTAGTTCCTCCATTTACAATTGGTTGCCCATAGATTTTCCTTTCTTGTTGGTGAAAAGCTATACTTCTTAGAAGTTTTTTTTATGATAATAAGTAGTTAGGAACTGAGCTTCTCTCTCTCTCTCTCTATATATATATATGTATGTTTGTCTCCCTCTCTATCTATCTATTTCTCTTAGTCTCTGTCTCTATACCTCTCTTTCTCTATCTCCTAATCTCTCATATATCTCTTATCTCTACCATTCTGTCCTACTGTATCTCTATATCTCTCCCTTTCTATATCTCTATCTCTCCCTATCTATTTCTCTCTTTCCCTCCCTATGTCTCCCAATCTCTCTCTTCCTCTATCTCTTTCTCTCTTTTCTCTATCTCTCTTTCCCTCTATATCACTTATCTCTCTCTCATACATCTATTTTAAATTAATCTCTAATTCTCTCTCTATTCACCCCTTTGTCTCTCACTTTAAAATTCAATATTCTTAAATATATTTTAAATATGATATAGTGTAATATAATTATATATTTAAATATTTTAAAATTCAATTATAGATTTATTCTATATATAAAATCTATATACCATAATTATATTTATTAATATATTATTTTTTTATCGATATTTATTAATTTTTTATTTTAAATAATATAAATATAAAGTAATAATATATAATAAGATGAATTTTATTATTAAATTATATTTTAAATAATAATATAGTATAAAATAATAAATATAACATATTCATATGGGGGCGAGGATGGATTGCAATCAAAATCAGGAATGACCTATGAAGTAGATAAGAAAGGAATAAGGTGGCAGTTGCAATCCCCTGTCTTGTTCTACTGGTCATTGACCTCTCACATGAATGTGAGGAGAAAGTGGAGATGCTCAAGAAGAATGTCATCATTTCTCATTTCATTGGACCTAAGTTAAGTAGAGCACAAATCTGGGAGTGGGTCAAAAATTCTTGGAAAACCTAGTGTGTGCTAAAATTTCTACCAGGAGGGATTTTCAATGCTATTTTCCTATTTGAAATTGATAGAGACTCTATTCTAAAAAGGAAATTATGGAGCAATGGTGACATCCCACTCTATATCTGCCAATGGTCTCTACTCTTCAACTTGACTGCCTATGATCCTTACAACAACCCCAAATGGCTCTGCCTGTACAATCTGCCACTAGAATTCTAGATGGAAGATTGTCTAAGGAAGATCAATAGAGCTCTAGCATGCTAATTAACATGGACCTTGAGATGTTAGACCATGATTCTTATCTTTACGTGCGCATTCAAGTTGCTGCCATGAAATGATTTCCAATAGAAATCACTCTGCATAGAATAAATGGATCCAAACCTTGGAAGTCAAAGAAAAAAGGTTTTATTATCTTTCTTGTGGGAACCGCAGGCATGCTGGTGATAAGTGCCCTTAGATTACCTCTGGGGATGACCAACTGATGGATAGGCCAACTTGGAACAAGATTTCACCTGACAAAGAAGCCTCAACCCACCCCTCCACCAAAGATGGGGTGAGCTCCTCCTCGCTTCCTCTTCTCCTGATGGTAGACCTACCTACCAACCATCATGCTCTGGAAAACCAAATGGGTCATGATTAGTGCCTAACCGATGACGAGACGATGCATTCACAAAACTAGTCAAAGTTGGCAAAATCTCCTCCTTAGGCTACTACACTTAGTAACCCTCATACTTCACCTCTTTCAGTAAGGATTAGCACATCACCAATTTTGAAGGCTCAAGTCACACCAAAAAACCTAACCTCAATTCAGACTTGCACAAAGGGCCCACCTATTAGGAAGGAGAAAATCACCTTTCATGAAATCTTTGCGCGAGCTTGAAGTGGCAATGCCTCCTCCAAACCTTGAGGTCATTCCCACTGGACCAGGGCCAAGCTACCTTGGTCTAGTTGGTACCTATACAGGTTGTAGCCTGGACTTGCTCCGCCACCTCCCTTCCAAACTACACACATGTATCATCACTTACTTCTTCAGGTGCTCCATCAAGTAAGCCTTTGCATTTATTTCCTCTGATCCCTCCGTGCCAACCTCCTTGCAATCAAATGGAGATTGTCCTTCCACCACACGCGGAGGCTTTTCTTCATTAAGTAAGATAACTAATTAGGGCTACACTAAAAAAATTAGAAGTTCATTTTTGAGGTGCTCAACATCATTTTGTTCAAAGAATTTAAGATTCTCTCAGATGGGAGATTTTGAATTGGCGACGTATTTACTTCCCCTCAAGATTAAGTCATATAAGATCACTAGGATCCCCCTATTCACACATCTCTAGAATTTATTCTTTCTCTTTCTAGCTTCTTTGGTCACTCATGGTGTTCATTCCAATTCACAGTTATCATGTGACACCAGCGACGTGTTACTCCCAGATACATCACATGTTTATAGTGCAGAATGATGATACTCTATGAGCTCTAGTTCAAGTCATTAGCCTGAGAGTTCTGGTGGGCCTCCATCTCCATGACCATTATTTCCTAGGGTGGTTTTTGGCTCAGTTCACCCTGGCCCATGGCCATAAGGACCTCACACAAATCATAGAGAAGCAGGTGGTGGCTCCTCACCTTCAATCTCTCGTGCTTGATGTTGTCACATCCTTCAACAAAATGCTGCCCTTTGGAAGTTGGGGAGGAATTTATGAATTAAGGCATTTATAGGATAACAAAGATATGGCATGGGTGATTTCCCTATTTTGCAAGGGATTTATCCGCAACAACATGGAAACCTATGATTTTGTGGTTGGCTTCCTTGACCCCCTTGACCAATGAGTGATGACAGTGGCTGGGGCAATTTGCTACAAGCACCAAATATTTCCTCCATCAACTCCCGAA
Source organism: Cunninghamia lanceolata (assembly GCA_027924645.1). NCBI lineage: Eukaryota > Viridiplantae > Streptophyta > Pinopsida > Cupressales > Cupressaceae > Cunninghamia > Cunninghamia lanceolata. The sequence goes on from BSBN01000469.1 coordinate 5,325,641, forward strand.
GTAACGGGTTCTTTTTACTGCTACTCTTCTAAATTTTGTAATACTTATTGAACTTATAAATTTCCTCTTTTCTGTATCTTTGTACCCTTGTGTTCACAAGGCATGCTTACTATTTTTTGTGGGAGTGGTTCCCTTAAACCACACACACACACAGATATATATATATATATATATATATATATATATATATATAACATATTTATATGATGTTAATCATGGATTTCTATGCCAAATTCGTATATGAACATATGTACCTATCATTGCAAATATTATGATTAATGTCATTTATGCAACCCATAAAATATTTTATAATATAAATAATGGATTAATATTTTATATTTATATTTATTAATAAATTTTTTAAATAATATAAAGTATAAAATATAAATATAATATAGCAATATATAATAAGATAAATTTTATTATTATATTATATTTTAAATAATAATATAATATACAATAATAAATACAACTGGGTTTTTATTGAAATGATCTAATTTTTGCATTACAAACATCTAATGCAACAATCAATAACCATCTACAATAGCAAATACCAAAATTGAAAACAAAATCTAGAATTTCTCGCACATTGTTGAATTATACAATATGTATTTCAACCTACCAAGTAAACCCAATGCCCAAACTAAAAGTTGTTCCTGTAACTTTAGGACATTGTTGTGAAATAGCAAAATACTACCAATGATGACGCCTTAATAGCAACAACCTCTCACAACAATCAGAAATATCAGAAATTGCTAATATAACTTGTAAAACACACAACTAGAAATACACACTCAAAATTGAAAGTCAAGATGAAACTCCATATCTTTGAAGCACTGATGCAACCCTTGTATAAGATTGCCCCTAGAAATCAATGGGATTTTGTCCACTAACTCAAATCTCCAATAGGTTTTTATCCACATAAGATTATTGTAGAACACAAGTGTTCATACAAGAAATATGAAAGATTGAATTGAAAAAAGATGTTTTGTATGCAACTCCAACAATATTTAAAAATTTCTTGGCCAAGTTGGTTGCCCAAAACCCCACACCCTATTTGGAGGGAAAATAATAATAAAAAATTGTATTGGAAATCTGACGTAGGAGCATCCTAGGTTGCAGAGTAATCTTGCATCAACCAAAAGCATTTTGCATTCTTTCTTTTATTTCATTTTCAGTTCAGTTCAGTTAGTTGTAGTTTTGGCATTTTGTACTAGATTTTGCCTCATTTTCATTTCAAATCTCATAGAGTAGGATTCAGCATCTAGACAACATCATCTACATCATATCTAAAATTCAATTCATTTGTGCTTGTCTGCTAAAAGTTATCGCTATCAGAAGATCACCTATTTTCACAGAACAAAGCACATAGACAGTCAGTTGAAGGAGAAGGTTTGCAGAGCACTTTTGTGACTTGTGGAGCTAAATGGAACATCATTAAAGACACACATGGATCAAATAGACCTTCCTTGAGGCCCACACCAAGTTTAATGCATTTGCGGAGCATTGCCAGATGTTTAGGCCCGATCTATTTGTTTCTACATGTTACATTCCTTCATGGGAGTTTGTAACCTTTCTTGGCCAACGCAGAGGATCTCTTGAGCTTAGAGATGATATATATAGATCTCTATAATGTATTAGGAATTTAATTAGTTGATTATGATAGATTAGAATAGATACTTTTATTCCGGAAGGCGCTTCATTATCATATCTTGCATATCTATTGTAATTGGAATTCAGGAATGTGAGCCCTAGATTGTAGCCCACATGTTACTGACATACAAGCATTCTGAATATATAATATATTGAACATTTGAAGCATTCATTGCATTCTATATTTGTGTTGTTTTTGTTGTGTTTACTCTTGCTGCACGGCTTAGACAGTTCACCCTGTGAACCCTCTGACTGTGATTGCACCAAGTGGTATTAGAGCAAAGTTTTGAATCCTTTGGGAGTGAAGTTTTGAAATGAAGGCATTCCATAAGATCTTGCAGTGAACTGATCACCGACTTGAGGTGTCTACTTGTGTTTGTCAACAGATCGCTGAGTGTGAGGCAGTTTCTACCTTATAGTCAGATCGTTGAATTTGAGATAGTTGAATCAGATCCTAGGAAGAGATGCCACCGAGGAGAATACCTACTGTAGGCACTATGGCTAGAAGAATGGACGAAATGATGGAGATGATGAAAATAATGAAAGTTAGACTGGATGTTGTTGAAGATAATAGAAGAAGAGTTCTAACACCTAGACATGATGTTGAAAGTGATGACGAAGAATTTCAATCCCTTGATCAAAATAAAGAAACCCTAGAAGAAGAAGAAGAATCATATCAAGTGAAGATGTTGAAACCTATTTCAAAGATTGGAAAGAGACTTAGAGCATGGAAGTCCCAAATTATATTGGAAATTTGAATCCGGAGGAATTGATTGATTGGATAAATGATTTGGAAGAATACTTTGAATATGAAGAAACTGAAGATCTGGAGGAGGTAAGATTTGTGAAGACTAAGTTGAAAGGACATGCTACTATTTGGTGGAAAGAAGCACAGTTGGATAGAAATAGAAGAGGAAAAGAAAAGATAAAAAAATAGGATAGGATGGTGACAAAGTTGAAAAATTAGTTCTTACCTACTGACTATGAGTTTGAACTGTTGAAGAGATTGCAAAACCTGAAACAAAAGGAGAAATTTGTGGAGTATACTGAAGAATTTCATAAGATGATTATAAGGCCTAGACATAGTGAAGCAAGCAAGGAGAAAGTGGCAAGATACATCGATGGACTGAGATTGAACATTCAAGAATTGAGTCTGGTAAGGATGACAACAATAGAAGAAGCATGTCAGTTTGCTCTAAAAGTTTAAGACAAGTTGAATAAGAAGCATGAGCAGAGACCGAGAGGAAGAGGAGGTAAATTTCAAAGAGGTAGAACATATTATGGAGGAGACAGATCATATGTGCAGCAGAACAAACAAGATAGTCCATTCAAGAAGGAAGATAGAGATAACAGTTCATAACAGAGAGATGATAGAACTTTCTACCATAGAGGACATCATAATTCTTATCGGAGTGAAGGTTACATGATAGATGAAAGAGGGTTTGATAAGAGAACATTTAGAGGAACTTGTTTTTGTTGAAATGTGAAGTCAGCTTGACTTATTCCAGTAGTGACGAGCAATCGACTGAGATCTCATCTAGTGACCTAGGTACCCGCCTAGCGGGGCCAAAGACCAAGAAAAGGAAACCTGAAAGGTTGTTGGACAGGGGGTTGTAGGGGGGCTGGGCATAGCCCCTTGCACGCCAAAGGTATTTACTGGCAAGGCCCCTAGGCCAATCCAAAAAAAAAATTGGCCATGTTCCATGTGTACACCATGCAAAATTTCATGTGGAAGTGCCACTCATGCTTTTATGCATGGAAATCTATCTTTTCATGAATATTTAGGGTTTTCAAGCTTGAATCGCAAGGCATGAGAAAAAGTTTTGTAACTGTAAATTTTCTTCTGAGAATAAAATTGAGAGATTTTTGCCTGTGGTTTTTTCCTGGTATATTACTAGGTTTTCCACGTAAATCTGCGTTGTCTATTTTATGCTTTTATTGCTAATTCACTATTATTTCAATTATGCATTGCTTTTATTTCTAATAGTTGGTATCAGAGCACACAGTTTTGTGTAGAAATTATTTTGTGGGTTTTTTTCCCATCTTTGTGAAAAGTAATGATAGGAGGCATGATTACCAGATTTGAGGTTCAAAAATTTGATGGTTCTAATTTTTCTTTGTGGAAGCTAAAGGTTCAAGCCTTATTGGTGAAGGATGTATGCGCCTTGGCTCTCAAGAGGACAGTGTCACAAATTTGCAGCCGTAAAGCAAGAAGATTGGGATGAGCAAGATAACGTAGCTAGAGCTACAATTCAGTTATCTCTAGTTGATTCAGTTTTATTCAATGTTGTAGAGGAGGAAACGACACATGACTTGTGGACTAATATGGAAAATCTATATGAGACCAAGTCATTGGCAAATAAAATTCTATTACGATGGAAGTTGTATAATTTGAGGATGCATGACAATTCTTTAATCACATATCATCTTGATAATTTAAACACATTGATTAGCAATTGCTTTCAGTGGAGGTGAAAATTGAAGAAGAGGATAAAGCGGCTCTACTATTTTGCTCTTTACCCGAAACTTGGGATCAACTAGTTATGGCGCTCAGTAACTCATCACCGAAGGGGAAACTTGTTTTTGAAGATGTGGTAGTCACGGTAATTTCTAAAGATTCAAGGAGGAAGACATCTCAAGGGAATTCTTCTTCCTCTGATGCCCTTCTTGCAAGGGGCAGAGTTCTCAAAAGAGAGAAAGTTGAGCATGGACATGCTAGGTCAAAATCCAAGGGATGAAAAAGAGTTAAAGTGTTGGAACTGTGGAAAAACAAGGCATGTCAAAAAAATTGTAGGCTACCGAAAGCAAACAAAGAAAATCCTAGCTCGCAGCCATCAAAAGTAAATACAACATAAGCTGAAGCACCATTGGAAGATGGAGAGGTTTTGTCTACTAATTTGAGAGGTTCATTTCATCATGATTGGATCATTGATTCTGGTGCCTCTTTTCACATGACTCCTCACAGGGACTAGTTTTCTTCTTACCGGTCATGTGAAGAAGGTATGGTTTACATGGGAAATGACAACCCGTGTGAAGCTATTGGTGAAGGAGAAGTCAAAATCAAAATGTTTGATGGGATTGTAATGACTCTTCAGCATGTAAGACATGTACCAGGCTTGAAGAAAAATCTGTTATCACTTGGAGTATTCGATGAGCAAGATTACCAATTCAGTGGATAAAATAGCTATCTGAAGGTAACAAAAGGAGCATTGATGGTGCTAAAAGGGGAAAAGGTTGGCAATCTCTACATGTTGGTTGGAAAAACTTGTAGTGGAGAGACTTTAGTGGTATCAGATGTAGAAATGGATTCATTATCTACTTGGGATCAAAGGCTAGGCCACATGAGCAAACGTGGTCTAAAGGTACTGCTAGATAGAAATCTTTTCCTAGGTGCTAAATCTAGAGATTTAAATTTTTGTGAGCATTGTTTGTTTGGAAAATAGAATAGGGTGAGTTTTTCTAGTTGCACTACCAGAAGTAAAGAAATTATAGGTTTAACTCATTCAAATACTTGGAAAGCACCTGTTACATCAATTGGGGGTTCATCACATTTTGTTTCATTTATAGATGACTGTTCCCATAAGGTGTGGATTTATCTGTTGAAGAAGAAATCTAATGTATTTTCTTATTTTAAGAAGTTTAAATCTTTGGTAGAGAATTAGAAAGGTAAGACAATTAAGTGTCTTAAAATATATAATAGAGGGGAATTTTGTTCAAGGGAGTTTAAGTAGTTTTGTAGTGAGCATAGTATTGCAAGGCAGTTGACGGTTCCTAGAACACCACAAAAAAATGGCGTTGTTGAAAAGGATGAACCGTACAATTATGGAAAGACCTAGATGTATGTTGAGCACTGGTGGATTGGAGCAGAAATTTTGGGTTGAGGCTGTTAATATAACTTGTTTCTTGATTAATAGATCACCCACTACATCTCTAGATCATCAAATTCTTGAAGAAGTTTGGATAGGTAAACCTGTTGATTATTCCTTTTTTCATATTTTTGGTTTTGATGCTTATGCTCATATTCCCAAAGAAGATAGGAATAAGCTCGACGTAAAGTCCATGAAATGTATTTTTCTTGGCTATGCAAAAGGTACAAAGGGGTACAGGTTGTGGGATATTATTGCATACAAGATTATTATTAGCTGAGATGTTTATTTTAATGAAAAATCAATACAAGGAACTAAAGAACAGTAAAGTATAGAAACTATTCTAGTAGAGGTGGAAAAGTATGATGCTAATTCAAAGGTGCTAGATGAAAATCAGCCACCTGTTCATGAAAATAAGAAAGATAATAATCAGAATCAATTTTTTGATGAGGTTGAACAACCAAATGAGCCACAGGGTAACACATCACCCCTTCTGAGGAGATCCACTAGATTTATCAAACCACCAGCAAGGTATTCTCCTAATTGTAATTCAACTTATGCTTTACTTACTAATGTTGGTGACCCTAGCTCATATCAGGAGGCTTGCGATGATGAAGATGCAAATAAATGGAGAGAAGCCATGAATGAGGAGATGAGAGCTCTACATAAAAATAAAACGTGGGAGCTTGTGCAATTGCCTAAGGGGTGAAAAGATATTGGTAGCAAGTGGGTCTTCAAACTAAAAAGTGATATAAATGATAATGTGGAGTGATATAAAGCTCAGTTGGTGGCGAAGTGGTATGCACAAAAATTTGGTATTGATTTTGATGAAATATTTTCACCTGTGTGCGGTTAAGTACAGTTAGAGTTGTTTTGGCTCTTGTTGCTAGTCTTAATTTGGAGTTACAACAGTTAGATGTTAAAAAAAATTTCTTGCATGATCTTTCTAAGGAAATTTATATGCTACAACTAGAAGGTTTTGAGGAAAAAGACAAGGAGAATCTAGTATGTAGGTTGAACAAATTGTTGTATGGTTTGAAACAGGCACCAAGGTGTTGGTACAAGCAATTTGATTCCTTCATGACGAATTTGGGTTTTAGTAGATGTGAGGTTGACCATTGTGCCTATTTTAAAAGGTATGAAGATGATAGTTTAATTATTTTGCTTTTGTATGTAGATGATATGTTGGTAGTAGGTCCCAACATGCAGAGAATCATCGGCTTAAAAACTCATCTTGATAGGGAGTTTGAAATGAAGGACTTAGGAAATGCAAATTAGATTATTAGAATGAGGATACACAGAGATAGAAAGAACAAGAAAATTTGGTTGACATAGAAGACTTATGTGGAGAAGATTTTGTAGCGCTTCAATATGCAAAATGCTCAACCAATTAGTACTCCATTTTTTGTTCATATTAAGTTGTCTTCAGAACAGTGCCCTAGCACAGAAGCAGAGAAGACATAAATGTCTTGTGTACCGTACTCATCAACAGTTGGTAGTCTTATGTTTGCTATGGTGTGCACCAAACCAGACATTGCACAAGCAATGGGAGTAGCCAGTTGTTTCATGGTGAATCTAGGTTGTGATCATTGGATGACTGTGAATTGGATTCTTAGGTATTTGAGGGGCACTTCTGATGATGCTATTTGTTATAGTGAGAGTAGTCTTCAGGTTAATAGATATGTGGATGTAGATTTTGGTGGAGATAGAGATAAGAGAAAATCTACTACAAGTTATGTTTTCTCCTTAATAGGAGGTGTTGTTAGCTGGGTTTCAAAGTTGCAGATAGTGGTGGCTTTGTCTACTACTAAAGTAGAATATATGGCAGCGACACAGGGTAGCAAGAAGGCAATCTTGCTTCATAGACTCTTGGGTGAATTGCAGGTAAAGAAGGATAACATGGTGTTGCATTGTGATAGCTAGAGTGTTATACACTTAGCATGGAACTCAGCTTATCATGCCAGAACAAAACATATTGATGTACAATATCACTTTGTACGTGAGATGGTGGAAGGAGGATAGTCTCTTTGGCTAAGATACACACTGATATAAATCTAGCAGATATTTTGACAAAGCCTACTAGTAGAGAGAAGTTAATATGGTGTAGAACTTCTCTTGGCTTGCATATCACTTGATGATAGCCAGTAGTGGCATTGGTCCCTCAATATGAGGAATTATTCGCAAGGTAGAAACATGACTTCAAGTGGCATATTGTTGAAATGTGAAGTCAGTTTGACTTATTCTAGTAGTGACGAGTAGTCGATTGAGATCTCATCTAGTGACCTAGGTACCCGCTCGGTAGAACTAAAGGCCAAGGAAAGGAAACCTAAAAGGTTGTTGGACAGGGGGTTGTAAGGGGGCTGGGCGTAGTGCCCTTGCATGCCAAAGGCATTTTTTGGTGAGGCCCCTAGGCCGAGCTAATTTTTTTGGCAATGTTCCACGTGTACACCATGTAAAATTGCATGCAAAAGTGCCACTCACACTTTTATGCATGGAAATCTATCTTTATATTTGATCAATTTTTGCATGTGCTTTTTGTGAATATTTAGGGTTGTCGAGCTTGAATCCCAAGGCATGAGAAAAAGTTTTGTAATTGCGAATTTTCTTCTGAGAATAAAATTGAGAGATCTTTGCCTAGGGTTTTTTCCTGGTATATTACCAGGTTTTCCATATAAATATGTGTTGTCTATTTTGTGCTTTTATTGCTAATTCATTATTATTTCAATTCCGCACTACTTTTATTTCTAATAATTTTAAGTGTGGAGGTGAAGGACACTAAGCATTTGAATATCATTAGGGAAGTACAAGCAAGAAGACATAGAATAGTGCAAGAACAACTTATGTAGAAGAACTGGCTGGATCACCTAATTCAATTGGAAAACTAGAGAAAGGAGAATCATTAGTCATGAGGAGAGCACTATTTCAAGTAGAGACAACTAAGGAACCACCGTACAGGAAATTTTTTTTTCGAACCAGATGCAAATCAGGAGGTAAATGTTGTAAGGTTATCATTGATAGTGGTAGTACTGATAATTTGGTTTTAGAGGAGATGGTGACTAAGATGAACTTGGAGAGATTGAAACACCCTTAGCCCTACAAGATAGAATGGATTTGGGATGAACACAAGGTACTGGTGAGTGAACAATGTTTGGTGAAATTTCATATTGGATCTTATCATGATGAAGTATTGTGTGATATTATGCCAATGGATGTATGTCTATATTGTTGGGTAGACCATGGCAGTATGATAGGAAAGCTATACATGATGGGATAAAGAATACTTACAATATATTATCTAATGGGAAGAAAATCACCATGATGCCTTTGGAAGATGAACCTAAGAGTGAACTATGTGGGAATGCTAGAATCTGTTTGGTTGATGGAAGGAAATTTTTGGATGGTTTGAGACATGAGAATATGTGTTTTGCTTTGATGCCTAAGAAGTGTGGAACCCTAAGTACATAAACTGAAGAATCACGACTAGGGGAGATAACTAAATTGTTGACAGATTATGAAGACATCATATCAGATAATGTACCTAAAGGATTGCCATCAATTAGGAGTATCAGTCATCATATGGATCTTATACCTGGAGCTAGTTTTCCTAACAAAGCAGCACACCAGATGACACCAACAGAGAATGCAAAGTTGAATAGACAAATACAGGAATTATTGAGGAAAAGATTGATCAGAGAAAGCCTAAGCCCTTGTGCACTAGTTGTAGTGCTAGCACCAAAGAAAGATGGAGAATAAAGGATGTGTACAAAATCTAGAGCAATCAACAAGATCACAGTTACGTATAGATTTCCATTGCCTAGAATGAATGATATTATAGACTGTTTGAGTGGAGCAAAATATTTCACAAAGATAGACTTGAAGAGTGGATACCATCATATCAGAATCAAAGAAGGAGATGAATGGAAGACTGCTTTTAAGACAAATGAAGGATTGTATGAATGGTTAGTGATGCCTTTTGGATTAACTAATGCGCTGAGTACTTTCATGAGGCTGATGAATGAAGTTTTGAAGAAATTCTTGGGTAAGTTTGTTATTGTATACTTCGATGATATTCTAATTTTTAGTAATACAAAGGAAGAACATTTGTGGCACCTTAGACAAGTATTGCAGAGACTAAGAGAAGAGAAATTGTTGCTAAACATCAAGAAGTGTAGTTTCATGAAGGAATAATTGGTATACTTGGGGGGCGGGTGCAAAAAGTTGGGGAGCCAAAAGTGGCCAATGTAAAAAAATAAAATTCTAAGACATAATGCGAGTGTGTTATAACGCGCTCACATTATAATGTGCTCACGTTATAACGCTCTTACGTTATAACGCGCTCATGTTATAACACGCTTGCATTATGGTTTGGTGATGGTGAGCCATAATGCTCGTCAACACCAAACCATAACGTGCTCGCGTTATAACGCAAGCGCATTATGTTTTAGTATTTAGAAAAAAACTTACATTTGTGCTCATTTGCTCATTTCATTTTCTCAACACCCATGGCCTGCAAACCCTAAGGAGCACGCTTGCGTTATTGGAGACTAGTTTCGACACCAAGTTCTCACTGATTCATCACCAAAATGCTGCCACGACGTCGGAGAGGCCAAAGGAGTGAGTTGTATTTATTTTTTTGTGTAAATTTGTTTTTAAATAGGTAGGTTTAAGTTAATTTTTGATGTAAATTTCTTTAATTGATAGGAATCGATAATGCTCCTCCTCCTCCTAAAAATGCATAAAATTTTGAATCACTTGAACAACAAATACCTACTGAAGAACAACCCCAACAACAAACACCTCCATTCATTCCTCGACATGCCCTTGGAACACAAGAAAATCTAATGGGGCAAATTGAAAACAATAAAAAATAAATTGAAAACATAATTGCAAGGTTGAAAGATCCTGCAACTTCAACCTTACATAGATCCATGCTTGCTCATTCTCTTGAATCTATGTTCTCAAATGTAGATTCAATTAGCAAGCAAATAACTAGTTGGTCAAAAAATAAGAGAAAATTTAGAGAGTACTATGCAGAAAAGTTGTCATATAAACAAGTAAAAAATGAACAAATTACAAAATTAGACTTGTGTTCCATTTTCATAGATCCACGAACAAATTAACCTCTACCCCTTGGGTCATCCCATAATAATGGGTTACACTTTTTGGCCAAACTTGACATTGAAATCAACATTTTGAATTAAATCTTCACTTTCTGACACCTATAGCTGCTAAACTGTTAGGAATTTGAAGATGATGTGAACTAGTGATTTGTGAGATTTTGTTTGTAGATTCTAAATATATATTTTAAAAAAAATTTGGAGTTAAATTGTAAATTTTTTTATGTCTCCTTTGATAACTAGTTTTTAATAGTAAACAACATTTATTTAAAGTGATATGTATTCCGTAGCACATAACTTTTTTTCTACAAAGGATAAATATTTGATTATTTTGAATTTAGATTGGTAACACCGATATATAGGGCATACATTTAGTTTCATAATGTTTTGTTGAATATTTTTTAATTAAGTTTTGAAGTCAAACCAATTATAATTGAGACATAAGCATATTTCGTAAAACATAACTTTTTCTGTATGTATCAAAATTTAATTTTTCTTTTTTGTTAAAATAAGGACATCAATACCTAGGGCATAGATATTTTTTAGAATTTTTTTTTCACTAATTTACTAATTTTCCATGTGTGTAGAACAAAGAACTTGATGTTCGGTGAAAAACCTACATTCACAAGAAATAAAAAATAAATAGAATAATCAAATTAAATACATTTAAAATTATACTTTTTGGGAAGCTTATAATAAGGACTACATACTTACAAAACATAAATTTTAAATGAATTCATTTGATCCCCCAAAAGGTAAATCAAAAGTAGTTTTTTATCAGCATTTTGATAAGTGTAGAGGAGACCCCATTATAGGTATGGTTTAAAACTAGCGGGGTTTTATCCAAGGGGGTTTGAATCTAAGGGGGTTTGATCAAACCCTCTTCAATTAAAATCCTTTAAATGGAACCTTTCAAGGTTTAAATCATTATATTTTCTAAAAATATGTGATTTCAGCAAAAATTAGGATGTTCAAGAAAGTGTAACCCATTATTTTGGCAGCACCCCCTTATATGCAAGAGGTTCCCTATCAACAACCAAGTGATAAGGGACAATTTTGGGGAGAGATGGTAGATGGTTTTTGACCATCCTCCATGCAACAATAATGAGGTCCCGCAATACTTTTTGAGGAAACTCTACTGTGAGTTTGTCAAAAATAAAGTGCCAAACTATTTTGATATGTGGGACTTCCAAGGTAGAGGTGGGGGTCAGCATAGGATAGACCAGGGGCACGTGTTGACCCACAACGGCTAGTGAGACGAGCACTTTCCAGACCAACCCATGAGCACATGTCTATCCCTTCCATTATGAAGGAGAGTGCTGAGGTCAAGACACTTCAGTCCATTAGTGCCTTGACCCAGAGCATCATAGAGCATGCCAGTCCTGCAGCACAGTGTGGGCCGGGGAGAGTTCAAGGAGTAGGGTTCCACCCCATACTTTTCAGGCTTGCGGGTCAGCTTGTGGTTATGACCCCACGGATAGTCAGGATGCAAGTACACAGGCTACATTTGTAGCTGAGCAGATGGTGATAACAAATGCCCTCTTGTGTGAGACTTTCGGCCTTGATACTCAGGTAAATGTTAGCAATTTTATTTAATTTAATTTATTAAATTTTATTTTTTAAATGCAAGATTAACTAATTTAGTTTGATGATTTTAATAAAATTTTAGGGTCATAGAGTTGATGCAGTTTTCAGCTGTTCTCCACCTGCATATTACACTACGACATCTACTGTTGGGGTATATAACTAGTAAACAATTATAAATATTACATGTGAATAACATTGTTATATGAATGGTATTCTAATATCTAATATCAAAATCGCCATAACTTTCACAAATTTCAATGAAAATTGATGAAATAAAAATAAAAATGAAGTAGATTCACATGCCCACATGATCTAATTGATTTTAGGTCATTACATGGGCTATATAGGTCATACACAGCAATAGGACAAGACTGCAATGTTAAAAACCACAAAAAGCTTGGTTCTATTCATCATAATTACCAAAAATCAGCTTCCCCTTCTTGCATTCGACCATGCACACCTTATACATGCCTTTTCCAAATGTTACAAATATTTCTCAACTTAATTTTAATGTTTCGTTGATTTTATGCCACTTGCCCAAAAGTTGCATGCCCATTTATAGCAACTTTGACAATTTTGAGCAATTTTATAACTTTTCCCACCAATGACCAAACCCACTACATAGGAGATGGTCATAAATTACCTTATTAACCACTAAAAGCCATTTTCAACCCAAAATTACAAAAATAGCAAAAATGGGCAATAATGAAGCACCTAGTGCTCCTGCACCATACACCCAAGGGGAAGAAGACTCAAGTCCCACTTGAGTACGTCTTCTTTTTCTTCTTGATCTTCGAATTCTTTTGCACTATTGTCTTGATGTCTTCTTGGCTTTGTCTTTGTGTCTTCCACTTGTTTGATCTATATTGTCTTCTCAATTCCTTCTTTTCTTCTTTCCTTGCAAGGTATTCCTCTTTTGGCATCCTCTGAACCTGATCTCTTTCAAGAGCCTACTTCTCAATGATTTTTATCTCCTTGTCTAACAATCCTGCACATACATAGTCCAATGAAAGATTAGAAATAAAATATTGAGACCTTGAGGTCTCCTCCTTATCTCCTTGTATCATACACTCCACTTCAACACCCAAGAGATCTTCCATGTGTGCTATGGTTGTCTTAGGACTGAACTTGTCCTCTAAGGGTCTCCTTTGATAAATAACATCTTCTAACACTTCCATCTTAGTTGTTGATTGCTCTTGATGTTCATACACAAAGTAGTGTTCATCTTTTGCCAAACCTACCATCTCCTTCCAAAGGATGTGATCAATCTTTGTATATGGACTGAATACTTCCTGCTACACTTCAGGGCCACCTTCATCATTGAACTATTTAGTTTGTCCTACTTCCTAAGGATGACATAGTATTCCATCTTCTTCACTTAGGATTTCTTCTTCATTTACTGTTATGCCTGCATTTACACACTCAAAGCTTTCATTAATTTCAAAATAATGAGACTTACTTGCCTCCACATCTCTTCCCTTGGATGGCTTGTCAAGTACTTTCAGCCACCTTCTCAATCTATTAGCTTCCTACTGCTTCCTTCTCTTCATCATTTTCTTAAGAGGCCACTTCACCTTTTTCTTAACCTCTATAAAGAATCCATGTGATCTTATTCCCTACAGTAGCTCCCATATGATTTCCAACTTGTCCAAACTCTCTCTTATCTCTTTTATCTCTACTTCAACATCATGTTGTGGCTTGGGCTGGTTCTTTTTTCTTATCTCTTCCATAAGCTTTATCACTGTAAGTAATTTTTCTAGTTCCATCTTTCCACCTCACCTAAGTTTTTTTTCACCTCAGTCTTTTGGCAACTTCTCTTTTGAGTATCACTTGTACTTTTCTCCTTCCTTAATCCTATCTAGGCTTCTCCTACCTAACCACCCACAGAACTTGCCACATAAAGCACACCTTGTAAACTGATCAATACAACAAAACTATTACAGTCTCTTGTAGTTTTCACTTATTTCTTCCTACCATCCAGATCTTCTGAGCTTTGATACCAAAATGATGCTGAGAAAGGATTCAAACAAGACTAACTTGACACATTCCAAAACTGGGTTTTAATACAAATGATGCAAGTGTGCATTCTTGTTCATTCTTGGCAACTTGCTCTTAAACCCTAAAACATGGAGCAACAATTTAGATCTTTTTGGTCATAACTTTTCAAAAAGACATGTAAATGGAAATATAAAACCTGTTTTGGATACCCTTTTAGCCCTTACTAAACATATGTCAAAATGGAATAGGGTTTCTTTGCACAGACTAGGGCAAAAATAAGACTGTTCATGTGCAAACACTAAGACTGTTACGGAAATGCTCTCACCAAAAATGGCATAACTCATTCAAACCTTAATCAAATTTGCTCAAAAGAAAAGCATATGAAACTAGACTCATGTCTTCAACTTTTAGAATTGGTTTCAAGCCCGTACTATACTGTACATGGCCATACTAGCACATTTTCAGACTGTAAATTTTGGAAAACATTGTTAAAATAGGCAACATTCACCAAAATGGCCATAACTTTTACAAATCTCAATGAAAATTGATGCAACAAAAAGAAAAAATGAAGTAGATTCACATGCTCACACGATCCAATTGATTTTAGGTCATTACATGGGTTGTATAGGCCATACACAATAATAGAATAAGACTGCAACGTTAAAAACCACATAAAAGCTTGTTTCTATTCATCAAAATTACCAAAAATTAGCTTCCCGTTCTTGCATTCGACCATGCACACCTTATATATGCATTTTCCAACTGCTACAAAAATTTCCCAACTTAGTTTTGATGTTTCCTTGATTTTATGCCACTTGCCCAAAAGTTGCATGGCCATTTATAGCAACTTTGACAATTTTGAGCAATTTTATAACTTTTCCCACCAATGACCAAACCCACTACAAAAATGAATTGAATACATAGGAGATGGTCATATATGACCTTATTAACCACTAAAGCCCATTTTCAACTAAAAATTATGAAAATACCAAAAATAGGCAATAATGAAGCACCAATGTCTACCAAAGCTTGTTGATCCCCTCCACACTATTCTCTGACAAACTCTCTCTAATAAACTCATCCAATTATCACCAATTAGACCCTAGGACATGACACCAGAGAGGCGTACAAGCCTATGACATCTTATATAGCATATGATTGACTCCAACATCATCTAGGTTTTAGGTATTAATTATGGGGGCAACAAGTCACCCCTAAGCAAAATCTTCAAATCTACACTAACCCATTCCCCTACAAACTATGTCAATCCTATTGGCTCAATTTCTTCCATCCCTACTTATGATCCTACATCTAACCCACCTAAGTCTAATTAGGACCCTTCATTTAATACCACTATATTCTTTGAGATGAAAGAGAGCACAAAATCCTCTAAGAACTCACATAAACATGTACCAAAAGAGCACAACAATGGAGACTTGAGGAAGCATAAGAAATAGCTATAGTATATCACCAAGAGAGCCAAATTTTTACAAGAGTTCACAACTAGTTGAAGATCCAAGAGAGTTCACCATATTATGCATGCTAATCAAAAGTGAAAATAAAAAATCCACAACATGAGATGGAAAACCTAGAGATAGAGTAAAAAAATAGACATTCTAAGCTGCAAAGAGGTGTTATTGGAATCTTGAATCATGAGCCTAATATATTCCAACAATGTTGTTGTTGCAAGTATGGGCCTAACTGATGTTGTCATTGATGTCAACATACTCCTGTTGTATTAATGATAAGGATTAGATGAGCTGTGTGCTGAGGATATTGAGAAAATTAGTCTCAATCAAGAATAGAAAAGAACAGGGAAGATAGTAAGGTAAATGTCCAAGATAGGATGAGGATCAGAGGATGCAGTTTAAAGGGTTTGTAGATATGTGTCTTAAGGTAGTCTAGTAGAGATTTTAAAGGTCTGCATGAAGATTTGAAGAAGCTGTGATTGTCCAAGTAAAACTGGTCTTGACAGGTGTTCAGTGGTGAGAGAGTGAGACAGATAGGTCCGGTGAGATCTGGAATTACATTATAATGTTCTACGGATTTGAGGGAGTGCTGATGAAGTCTTTGTGGAGTGTCAACTATATTGGTTCGTGGTTTGAAGGTCCGCAAGCATCTATTCCTTTGTGACAGTGATGACAGACTGTGTTCTTGAGGTTCCAGATGAAGGAGAGAAGGATTTGAGTAAGCAGATGAAGTGTGGATATTCTTGGTGATCCAGGAGAGCTTGTAGTGGTCTTTGGATTATGTCCAATTCATGTTGGTGGTTCGCATTGAAGTTGGAGTTTTCTTTTGAAGAACAACTTCCAGATGATGGTGTTCTTCCTAAAATAGGCCGACCGGATGAGTTATACATCTTGCGGATGTTATTGTGGATGTTTTCTGACTTAGATGATCATTCCTAAGTTGATGTCTTGTATAAATAAGGGATTGCAAATTCATTTGAAAGGTGTGCTTGTCGAGATGAGTGTGTGGTAGCGAAGAGGAGAGCAAAAGGTAGAGCAGAAGTATTGAGCTTAATGGAACTGATTCAAGCATGATGAAGATGCTATTTTCCAGTTCAAGTAGGTGATACTTATTTCTTTATAGACAGTGTGTCTCTTGTAGGCAGTGAACCTCTTGTGAGAAGTGTGCTCGGGTAGTGAGCCCTAATTGGCATGTGTCATTTTGTTCTTACTATTTTTCTAATAGAGAATATAATCTTGGGTTAATCACCCCATGGTTTTTCCCTTAACTAGGTTTTCCACGTCAAAATCCTGGTGTCTCATGTGTTGATATGTTTCTGTCTTTGAATTAAATGCATTATGTTTCATGATTGATATACTGCTAATCACTTAGAGGATTTAAGTTTGTGATTGAGAGAAAGTTTTGGACAACTGATTAACCCCCCCTCTTAGTTGTGTGCCCTAAATCTAACAATTGGTACAGAGCCAAGTTCCTCTAAAAGGAGCTTAACCGCTTGAGGAGATCCAGCATGTCGTCCTACAAGAAGGATAGTCCAAAGTTTGATGGAACCAATTTTAGTATGTGGAAAGGTCAGATGAAATGTCACTTACAATGCATGGGAATGGCATACTAGTCCATGGCTACAATACAGTATGTACCTCCACAGGGTGGTCCAAAAGCTCCAAATAAAATCATAGATGCTGAAAATAATTTGTAGACTATAGAAGCTCTTCTAAGTGCATTATCAGATTCAGAGCTCTCAAATGTTATCGACCTACCAACTGCTTATGAGATTTAGACAAAACTGGAACTTTTGCATGAAGGAGACCAGTATGTTAAATGTGTAAGGTTACAAAGTCTGAAAGGGAAATTTGAAAATCTAAAGATAAGAGATGATGAAAATATTACCACTTTTATGCCAAGAGTAAATGAGCTTGTTTGTGGAATTAGAAATGTTGGTGGAGTCTTGGATGAAAATGAGATTGTTGGCAAAATCCTTAGATCCCTTCCTGCTTCTTACAAAATCAAGGTTGCAGCCATTGATGAATTCAGAGCCCATGCAACTGTTACAAGAGATCAATTGGCTAGCAAATTGGCTACATTTGAAATGACCGAGTTTGGAGATGACCCCCCAAGACTGAATCTGCATTCAAAGCCAGTACCTCTGTAAAAGGTAAACAAAGGTTTGATTCAGGAGAGAACTCATCAAGGAAACTGACATGGTATGAAAAAGCAAGAAAAGACCTGGAAGAAGAAGAAGTAGAAACTGCTCAACTTGAAGCCCTTATTGCAAAGAGACTGCCAAGAGGATCCGGTAAGTATGAAAGAAAATTGCCTTTTAAGTGTTTTAACGGCAACAAGATTGGTCATTTTGCCTCAAAGTGTTCGGAAAGATTTTCAAGGCCAAATCCCAACAGAGCAAGGTTCCAAAAGAATTGTTACTATGTTCATGAAGAAGATGATAATGAAGGAGTAACAGATGATGAATCAGAAATAGGAAACAAATCCAGAAATGAATGGGTGTTTATTGCCATCAAGGAAGAAGAACCTATATTCTCTGAATCTGTCAATCATAAAGTTGTAGAAAGAGCTCTGGTAGCCAAAGTTGAAGAAAAGGATGTTGGGTCATTGATAGTGGATGCTCTCACCATATGACAGGTGACAAAAATAAGTTTGTAGATTTGGAAAGGTATGAAGGAGGAATGGTAAAGTTTGGTGATAATTCTATTGGTAGAATAAGAGGTAGAGGAACTATTTCTTTTGATGGAAGAAACAAAACCGGTAATGTACTGTATGTTGAAGGATTGAAGCACAATCTTCTCAGTGTTGGACAGTTGGTGGACAAAGGGTATGATCTCCAGTTCAAGGATGGAAAATGCAAGATCTTTGAAAGCTCCAGAAGAGATTACATCCGGTACTCAAACTAAAGGTAATATCTTCCACTTGGTTGGTACTGGTAAAAGTTGCTTATTTGTTCAAGTTGATCAGAGTTGGTTATGGCATAGGAGGATGTGTCATGTGAATTTTGATAATATCATCAAGATAAGCAATACTAAGGCTGTAAGAGATCTTCCAAAATTAGTAAAACCTACTAATAGCTTGTGTAAAGAATGTCAGTTGGGTAAGCTAAGAAGAGTCTCATTCAAAAGTAAGGAACTATCCTCTACCAGATTATTGGACTTAGTTCATACTGATCTTTGTGGTCTGGCAAGAATCAAGAGTCTGCAAGGTGATAGATACTTCATGTTACTAATTGATGACTACTCCTAGATGATGTGGGTAACTTTTTTGAAAGAGAAATCAGAAGCTTTTGATAAATTCAAAATATTCAAGGCTATGGTAGAAAATGAAACCGGATTAAAATTGAAATGTCTGAGGTCTGATAGAGGTGGAGAATTCACATCCGGTGAATTCTTAGAGTTCTATGAGAAACAGGGAATAAAGAGATAGTTGTTTGCTCCTAGGACTCCACAGCAGAATGGAGTAGTGGAGAGAAAGAACCGGACCATCTAGGAAGCTTCTAGGACCATGATGATGGAAGCAAATATTCCTCACATCTATTGGGAGAAGCTGTCAGCACTGCAGTCTATACTCTCAATCGAGTTCAAATCAGAAGCAATACCAGTAAGACTCCTTATGAACTTTGGTTTGGCATCACTCCTACTATGAGGTATTTCAGAGTTTTTGGTAGCAAATGTTACATTAAAAGAGATGAAGATCTAGGAAAGTTTGATGCTAGAAGTGATGAAGGAATATTCTTGGGTTACTCTACTTAAAGCAAAGCATACCGGTGTTATAACAAAAGACTGAGAAAAATGATAGAAAGTACAAATGTGAAGGTTGATGAGGGAATTGAGAAACCCTCAAGGTTTTATGAATTTGATGAAGATGATCAGAATGGTGTTCTGACTCAAGGAGCCCAAGCCTCATCTAATTCGGTAAACCAGGAAGAAGAAATGAGTTTCAATGAGCCTAATCAAGAATCAGAAGTGCAAGAAATTCCCAAAGTTCCCAGGTATGTAAGACTGAACCACTCTGAAGATCAGATCTTAGGTGATAAAAGCAAAGGAGTACAAACCAGAAGGAGAATTTCTCAAGATTTAGAAGAGTATTGTCTAATTTCAAAGATTGAATGTAAGATAGTGAATGAAGCTTGTAATGATGAAAACTGGACTAAAGCAATGGAGGAAGAGCTAGTGCAAATAGAGAAAAATCACACTTGGGATCTTGTTCCCAGACCTAGAAACAAGAATGTGATTGGAATAAAATGGGTCTTCCAGAACAAACTCAATGAAGTTGGTGAAGTAATTAGAAATAAAGCCAGATTGGTTTGCAAGGGTTACTCTCAAATAGAAGGAATTGATTTTGAAGAAACCTTTGCTCCGGTGGCAAGAATTGAAGCAGTCAGACTATTTCTTGTGTTTGCTGCCTTCAAAGATTTCAAAGTGTATCAGATGGATGTCAAGTCTGCCTTCCTGAATGGTGACTTGGAAGAAGAAGTGTACATTGAACAACTGGATGGATTTCAATTGTCTGATCATGGTGATATGGTCTACAAGTTGAAGAAGGCACTGTATGGACTGAAGCAAGCCCCAAGAGCTTGGTATGAAATATTGGATAAGCATCTTTTGAAGATTGGTTTCAACAAAGGTACTGCTGACAGTAATTTGTATTTCAAAATTGATCATGAAAACATCTTGATTGTTGAAGTGTTTGTTGGTGACATCATTTTTGGAGGAAGAGATAGTATGTGTAAAATATTTGCAAATCAAATGAAAAGTGAGTTTGAGATGTCCATGCTTGGTGAAATAAATTTTTTCTTGGGTCTGCAAATCACTCAAACAAAGAAAGGAATCTTCATTTCTCAGACCAAATATGTGAAAGAGTTGTTGAAGAAATTTGGGATGGAAGACTCAAAACCAATGAATACTCCCATGGCAACCAGATGTAAATTGAGCAAAGATGATGATTCTCCTAAGGCTGATCAGACAAAGTATAGGTCAATGATTGGAAGACTATTTATCTCACTCAAACTAGACCAGACATTATGTAGGTTGTTGGTCTTGTTGCTAGATTCCAGGCTGATCCTAGAGAATCTCATGTCATGGCAATCAAGAGGATTTTTAGATATCTAAAAGGGACAGTTGAGTATGGTTTGTGGTATCCTAGAGATCATGATTTCTCTCTTCATGCATATACAGATGCAAATTGGGCAGGAGATGTGGATGACTGGAAGAGTACCAGTGGTGGAGCATTATTTTTGGGGAAAAGATTAGTTTCTTGGCTAAGCAAGAAACAAGAGGCAATATCTCTGTCTACAACTGAAGTAGAATATATTGCAGCAGTAGGCAGTTGCACTCAAGTTTTGTGGATGAAGCAGATGCTAAGAGATATCAAAGTAGAGTATGAGGAACCTATCACAATCTTCTGTGATAATTCAAGTGCAATAAATATATCCAAGAATCCGGTGTTGCATTTAAAGACCAAGCATATATCCATCAAGTTTCACTTTTTGAGAGAGCAAATGAACAAGAATGAAGTCAGATTGTAGTTTGTGCCTTCCAAGGATCAGATTGTAGACATCTTTACTAAACCTCTACCTAATGATTCTTTTGAGTATCTCAGGGAGAAGCTAGGGGTCATTGCCCCTCTGGTGATGAACTAAGGTGCACTGAGGTGCATCAGTCCGGTGGTTATCACAGTCATATCTTGTGATCCGGATTGATGATGGAGAGCTGCTACTCAGGGGGAGCAGCAGGTTTGATTCTGAAGTGTTAGGATTGCAAGTATGTGCCCTTTGCCATTGATGTCAAAGGGGAAGAGAAGACATGTGAAAAACAAGTGGTTTCTGATCAAAGGGGGAGCAGTTAAGGGAGAGAAGACATGTGAATGGTTGTTATTGATAGGGGGAGTTGTGATAGTGAGGAGAAGTTCTTGTCTTGATGGTTAAAACAGTTTTTCACATCATATGTTGCCATCAATGACAAAGGGGGAGATTTTTGCAAGTATGGGCCTAACTGGTGTTGTAATTGATGTCAACATACTCCTATTGCATTAATGATAAGGATTGGATGAGTTGTGTGCTGAGGATATTGAGAAAATTAGTCTCAATCAGGAACAGAGAAGAATAGAGAAGACAGTAAGGTAAAAGTCCAAGATAGGATGAGGATTAGAGGATGCAGTTTAAAGGGTTTGTAGATATGTATCTTAAGGTAGTCCAGTAAAGATTTCAGAGGTCCACATGAAGATCTGAAGAAGTTGTGACTGTCCAAGTAAAATCGGTCCCAGCAGGTGCTCAGTGGTGACAGAGTGAGACAGATAGGTCCGATGTGATCCGGAATTATATTATAATGTTCTACGGATTTGAGGGAGTGCTGATGAAGTCTTTGTGGAGTGTCAACTATATTGGTTCATGGTTGAAGGTCCGCAAGCATCTATTCCTTTGTGATAGTGATGACAGACTGTGTTCTTGAGATTCCAGATGAAGGAGAGAAGGATTTGAGTAAGCAGATGAAGTGTGGATGTTCTTGGTGATCTAGGAGAGCTTGGGGTGGTCTTTGGATCGTGTCTAGTTCATATTGGTGGTCCGCATTGAAGTTGGAGTTCGCTTTTGAAGAACAACTTCCGGATGATGGTGTTCTTCCTAAAACAGGCCGACCGGATGAGTTATACATCTTGCGGATGTTATTATGGATGTTTGCTGACTTACATGATCATTCCTAAGTTGATGTCTTGTATAAATAAGGGATTGCGAAGTCATACATACATATAGGCATACATACATACATTCATACATACATACATACATATAGGCATACATACATACATTCATACATACATACATACATACATACATACGTACAAGCATACATGCATACATACTTAATAACCTTGAACATAAAACATTCCAAGGGAGACATAAAGTGAGTGCGTTATATTTTGCTTTGGGAATCCCGATTAGGCTTGGGATTTGCTTTGGATTTCCAACCCAAAGGCTTGGAGTGCCTTCCCAACGTCCAAAGACGTGTTTTTTGCATATTCTATAGGATTTCACATAATTTTGTTCGTGCTATCCCTCAGATTTGCACGTGTTTCAAGGTCAAACAAATCAAACACCAGGATAATGTTAGGCTTTCTCTTAACTATTTAACAATGTAATTTTTTTCACATTTTGACAATGTTAAGCCTTTCATCTTTAATTTCTTTTGTTTGTGTGTCCATTTTTGGGTAAAAACCAGTGTTTGGTCTTTTTTCATTGTAAATTAACCGTTCATTAAAATTTCAAAAAAATTACATTCTTATAAACTAGACTCCATTCTACACATGTTAAAAAATAATAATTTTCAATTAGTTTTCAAAATTTACAGGGGTAGCACAACCAAAATTCTATTTTTTAGGATGTGTCCACTTTGAAAATTAGTAAAAAATGAAATATTCATTTCAAAATTATTAGAAAAATTAGGCATAAACTACATGTTAGCTGATTTCTCACTGAAGTGATTTTAAAAATACCAAAAAAAAGTTAACCTTTTGAGGGAGCCACAAAACATGCTATGTTATTTTTTTGATAGAAAAAACACCAATTTCTGTGGCTCCCTTTTTTGAACCCCTTAATCTATACCATTTAAAAAAAGTAGTTTAGAAAGTAGACTCGGAGCACTACAAACATTGTTTTTGTTGCATCTTCAAATTTTGAGTGTAATTATGCTCAATTTCTCATCCAAGGTCAGTATTTCATGATTTTAGAAAAAAAAAAGTGGCCACTTAAGACCCCTTTTTGGCCCCCCATCTTCTTGCACTTACCCTGGGATTTGTGATTTCTATAGAAGGATTGAAGATGGACCCTAAGAAAGAGCAATTGTTGAATGACCAACACCTGAGAGCATTGGAGAAGTCAGATTATTTCATGGATTAGCTAGTTTCTACTGGAAGTTTATTAGAGATTTTAGTTCAATATGCACACCAATGGCAGAGACAATGAGAGGTGACAAAAATGACTTTAAGTGGACATAAGGAGCAAATAAAAGTTTTGAAATGTTGAAGCAGAAAGTGATAGAGCAACCAGTGTTATCATTACTAGATTTCAACAAAGTATTGCAAGTAGATTGTGATGCAAGTAAAAATGCAATAGGAGAAGTGTTAAGTCAAGAGGGTAGACTAGTAGCATATTTCAGTGAGAAGTTGAATGATGCAAGGAGAAGATATTTAGTTTATGATCAGGAATTCTATGCCATAATTCAATCTTTAAAGAAGTTGAGACATTACTTGTTACCTAAGGAATTCAATCTTTAAAGAAGTTGAGACATTACTTGTTACCTAAGGAATTTGTGTTGTATATACAGATCATCAGGCTTTACAATATCTGAATAGTCAAGGAAAGTTGAATCAGAGACATATGAGATGGGTAGAGTTCATGCAAAGTTACACATTTGTATTGAAGCATAGGAGTGGGAAGTCAAACAAAGTTGCTGATGCATTGAGTAGAAGAAGGAATTTGCTGACAGAGATGAGAGTTGAAGTATTAGGTTTTGAAGAGCTGAAGCACATGTATGAAGAAGATCTTGATTTTGCATAAGCATGGAAAGCAAGTAAGGAACATGTTGTGATAGATAGAAGTAAGTGGCTGAATTATTTCATTCAGGAAGATATGTTGTTTAAAGGAAATCAATGTGTATACCTAGGAGTTCAAT